>OY041617.1:12351550-15195300 GCA_955876795.1 Eupithecia tripunctaria | reverse complement strand
AAAAAAAAAAATCGATAATGGATTTTATAGTCATAAAACTTTTGTAAATTGCTGAATGATAAATATGAATGCTACTTATTATAAAAAATAAATAAATAAAGAAAAAAAAAAAAAAAAAAATGAATGAAAAAGACTAAAGCAGCAATGTAAAACAAAGGAAAAGAAAAGATAAATGAAAAAAATAAAATTGTTTCATTGAATTAATCAAAAGAAGTAGGTCATTTATGATGCGCAATATTTGTAAAATAATAAAATAAAAGAATGTAAATGGAATGCCTGAACTCAATAATTATAAAATTAAGTAAGAAATTTATACTGCAATTATTGATTTTGCATGCAATCAATTTTTGGGCGCGGACTGATCCAAAATAAAATATGTACCTAGATGTAAAAAATAAACAGAATTGATACCAATGTGTGTATAGATATAGATAAAAAAAAAAGAAACAAACGCCACAAAATAAATAGTGGCGATATAAAATAGGATGGAGAAAAAAAAAAAAAAAAAAAAAAAAAACCTAACCTAACCTAACCTAACCTAACCTAACCTAACCTAACCTAACCTAAATAAATAGCATAAGAAAAATATGATGAATATATATATATAAATTATATATACTAAGCATAATATGTAAAATAAGACTAAAATTAATAACTATGTATAACTGTACACTAAAGAAAAACTTGTAAAACCTTAAATCTGTTATTGTAATGAACTACAACTCTGGGTAAAGCTAAAAATAGAAAATGTTAGACATAAGAATACCATGTAAGCCATTAAATAAATTAAAAGTGTATTTATTGTACCCTCTGATAAACGAAATAAGGATTAAAGAAAAGGTAGGTAAATTTGTACAAAAGATGATGTATGAAAGAAAGATCAAGTATGAAGAATGCAAGTACGAGAGGAATAAAAGTGAGAAATAGTATGAAAGGAAATTTTGCTAAACCAGGTCCCTGGTAAAGCTAGGGGTAGGATGGAGAAAAAAAAAAAAAAAAAAAAAAAAACCTAACCTAACCGCACTTTTTCACTTGCACTTGCACTTTTTCACCTGCACTTTTTCAACTGTGCAACGGAGGGCATCTAGGTTTTCTTCATATTGACCAACTGGCAGATTTTTCCTGTGCAGGAGCACGGAGAAATCACCAAAAAAACAAAAACCACGTGGCGGCGTGGTCATTGTCCCCGTGCTGCTACGCAACTTTCAAGGACTGGACTTCAAGGCCTTGGTTGAGCGCAGCGAGGAGGCACCTTCTGATCTAAATTTGGACTACTATTGACGGAGATATAGACTCGAAAATTTTTGTGCAGTTCTGTTTTTTATTGTAAGTGTTTTTAATTTTCATCTTCAGCGACAACATATATACTTATTTTTTGTGTATTTTCTGTGCTTTTGTTGTCGAACATTTTTGTGAAATAATTAGATTTTTAGGACTTCTGGTTTCCGAGCGCAATAATTTAAAGTAAAATTACCAACCGCAAAAAGACAAAAACGCTTGTTTCTCGGAAACGGCTGGAGATTTGAAATTTATTGATAGAATTTGTATATACTATATACAACGTGTAACAAAACATGTGTACTATCCGAAAAGGGGGCGATTGTCCACCCCCCGGGGAACAACTTTTGTTCAACGATTTGATTGAAATGTCAAATTTTCGATTTGAATGTCTGAAAAAAACTGCAACAAAGTTTCAACATGGATAGCTGATTTTGTACGAAGTGACAACCCTAAAGTCAGCTGTTACTTGCACTCGGGACAATGACCTCAGTATGGTCACAGATAGAGTGACAGGTTCAAAGTTCTTAAAAGAGAAAAACGCCTACAGCATCATAGAGACAAAATTGTCGTAGGTTATGTCACAGAATTATGGGCTAGGATAACATTTCAATTTGAAGGTTGGAGTTACGTGAAGTAAAAAATACGAAATAAACTTTACGCTCTTTGTTTGATAACACAGTCATGTCATTTTCAAACTGTTTGTAATTTCTTGAGTATTGTTGCAGGGGTCGATTCTTAGGCTGCGACCACTACAGCTAACTTACCTAAAACTTTACTAAACGAGTCTTTCCGTTATTCAATGTCGGTAGGTAGTTAGTCTGTTCTGTCTGTCCAGAAATCTTTGATACATGCATTTAGTCAAAGGCAGGCGCCTAAATTTGATTGGCTCGGACTTTGTTAAACAGTTCTTAATCGCCAATCATAGAACAGATTGTCCCTTTATGAAACACCCACTTTCGTTAATTGGCTGACGGCATCTATCTAACAAAACGCGCGCCGCGCTCTTTTTGTCAAGCGTTGAAATACTTTTTTAACCGCGGGTTCCGTAACTTTTTTAAGTACCATTATTTTTCTTTCAAAAGCATAGCTTAAAACTTTCCGTTTTCTACTTTTTGAACAGATATTAAAATAAGAAAAATCGTGGATTGTTGTGACAAAGTTAGTGGGTTAGGTACCTGTAGGTACGTTGTAATGAAACATGAGTCAACGTCAAAGATGCAGGATTTTGTAGTAGGTATAGGTGTCTCCGCTCCTAGCACTCGACAACTTCAGGTGGTCGACCGCACCTAACGTCACGTCGTTGTCTTTTAGTCATTGATAAGAAAAATGGCAGCAAGCATGTAAAAACTGTACATTGTAATCTTTAAAAATAAACATACTACCAGTAAGAAGATCAAAGTTTTATTGCTATTTTGATAATTCACTCAGTTGAACTCGAAGATTCAACATTTGGCGACCGTGACAGGACAATAACCGTTTGGAAGCTAAAAATACCTAACCATCTGAGGAGGAAGCGTTGGCAACTGCGTCGCACTTGGAGCTTGCTTGGATCCTGGTTTTATGGTCAATTTGAACACCAAAAGTTCATGCCTGCACATCAGACACCCATGAAAGTTAAGTAAAGTGCCCTTCCTTCAAATTTGGTTCCTAAATTCCTTTGGAAGGCAGGCTTGGTAGTCTGCTTTTCTAACCTCTCCAATCAATTCTCAAAGTAAGTACCTAATCGAGCATTCAATAATAAATATCAAGAATCTGAGTGATAAAACATTAAAGATCTTTAAATCATTTATAATCTTATGTGTTTAAAAACCTCAACACTATTTAGGTAAACACATAATGGTTTAATGCACCTGCTAATTACATGTATAATAATGATTATCCAAACTCAACTCTAAAGTGATTTGTAATCTTATTATTAGGCAAAAATATTTACACAAAATAACGAAATACGAACTAAAAGAAGGATCTAAAACTAGATATTCAGAAGCTTCTCTAAACTGATTCAATATTTAGTAAATAACCGGTCCATTTAGCTCAACAACTACACTAATCTAGTAACCTACAAATAAAACTACATTCCCTAAATACTACTTATGTTACTGATGTGCTAAAATTACTTAATTAACCTGTTAATTTTATTAATGTGCTAAAATTCCCTTATTTCTATATTCCTTCACTTGCATAGTTAATGAAATAATAACAAAAAACCACTTATATTATGTTAGCATACCAGTTTGAATAACATGGTTGTAAAAGATTGATATTTGGATTTACGAGTATAAACATCAAAGATAAACTAATTCATTTCTCTTCATAGGTAGGTAATTGTCGCATTGGGTTTATATTCAAAATTAACTTTTATTTGTATGAATTTTCCAGGATTCGTTAAATCAACTGGTAAACATAATAGAATAATAAACTTAAACTCGTTGACTTATCGCTCGCGGAGAACAAAAGAGGATCAGCTGTTGTTTACCAGTCGCCGGCTTCCAGGTGATTTCTACCTACTTCAGATAATGTCTAATTGAGGAACGTGAGCATTAATTACCTACTTATCTACTTTTGCTAAAAAAATAATAATTCCTTGAGCTTTGTTTAATTGATTTGGTTTAACATTGATTAACCTTTGCAATAATACCCACCGTGAATTGGATGGTTAAAGTAAAGTTGTTTTAGAGTATTTAGTGATGGAGACTAATAGGTCCGAGAATTCGGATAAATTAAAAACATTAATTGTTAGACGGAGCTCAATAAGGGGTCAAATAACCAAGTTCAAGAAGTATCTAGAAGAATTAATAAATAAAAAATGCGACTTGGATCACTTGGAACTCGCAGAATTAACTCTTAAACTTGGAAGATTTGAAATCCTATCTTCTAAATTCGAAGAAGTGCAGAGTGAGTTGGAGGTTCTCAATTCTGAGTGTATGGAAGAGGAACTTGATGCGCGTGAAGTTATCGAGCGCGATATTATAAGATTAATTGCTATGGCTAAAGATCTATTGGATCAAAATAGAGCAAACTTGGAAAGTTCTCAATCACAGAGTGGACACTATGATAGGGAAAAAATTGAATTAAGAGTGAAGTTACCTCAAATTGAGATCGCTAAATTTAATGGTTCTTTCTTTCATTGGTTGGAGTTTCGCGACACATTTACCTCTCTTGTGCACAAAAATGAGCGTTTATCGTCAATTCAAAAGTTTCATTATTTGATTTCGTATCTCGTAGGTGATTCATCTCGATTAATCTCTAATCTGGAAGTATCCGCAGATAATTACGAAGTAGCTTGGAGTTTGTTGTTCGAGCGGTACAATAATAAAAGATTGCTGGTAAATCTTCATCTTAAATCATTGTTTAACCTCAAATCGATAAATCGCGAATCTGAGAAGTCCTTGCGTTTCTTGGTGGACAGCGTTACAAAGGATCTACGAGCTTTGTCCAGCCTTGGTCAACCCACGACGCATTGGGACGTACTAATTATTTACATGTTGTCATCAAAATTGGACAGTCGTACTCTTGAAAAGTGGGAAGAGGCCCGCAACGGTTTCTCTGATATCCCAACTTTGTCCGATTTTAATAAGTTTTTAACAGATCGCGCGGATGTAATCGAGGCCTTAAATCGGTCACGGCCACAGGACAACAACAATGGTACAGGTTTGTCACACACAAAGGAGAATAAAAACACCCCTGGTCGTGAACTATCCTCAAAATCACCAAAAGGCTACCAAACAAAATCCTTTGCTAGTGTGGCACCTCCCGCCGTTTTTCTGTGCGTAGTTTGCAATGCTAATCATAGAATTTATGATTGCCCGACCTTCAAGGCCAAGAGTATAAAGGATAGACTGGCAGATGTAAGTAAATATAAACTATGTGAAAATTGTCTGAGGCAGGGTCATCCAGCCAGCGAGTGCCGAATGGGAGCTTGTCGGGTGATGGGCTGCAAAGGTCAGCATAATTCCCTGTTGCACCCTCCTGGGGAAACCCAAGCATCTGTCAACTTTTCCAAAGAAACACATACCGTTGATTGTCAGGTAATATTGAGCACTGCTCTTATTGAGGTACAAAATCCGATTACAAACCAGTGCGAGGAGGTACGTGCTTTATTAGATTGTGGCTCGCAATTAACCTTTATCAGTAAATCACTACAAAAAAGATTAGGTCTAAAAACTAACCCATTTAATAACCTAAAGGTGATCGGCATCGGTAACACGTGCCATAACAATGTGACAGAAAGTTGTGTCGTTCAGCTAAATTCATTGACCACACAGTATCGTGTGTCACACTCATGCTTCGTTCTCGATGAATTGACAGGAGATCTACCAAAGTCTCCAATTGACATCAAGAATCTAAAAATCCCCCAAACAGTTCGATTGGCTGATCCTATATTCGACCGGCCGGGTCCAATCGATATTCTAATTGGCGCCGACTTATTTTGGGACGTCCTCGGATCTGAACAGCGATCTTTGGGTCCAAACTATCCTAAATTGAAGTCGTCTAAGTTCGGCTGGTTGTTAGCTGGTCCGATGTATACCAAACATTCCAAATCGCAAAAAAATATACACTGTAATCATGCAGTCGTACAAAATGATAACATCGATGAAATGTTAACGAAGTTTTGGTCGCTCGAAGAATTACCTTCCAAGTCTTTTTTGAGCACCGAAGATAAAAGGTGTGAAGAGCTGTTTAAGGCCACCACTACACGGTTAGATTCAGGCAGATTTATCGTAGAGTTGCCACTAAAGGACTCTCCTGACTGCCTGGGTGATTCTTACCAATTAGCTAAAACGCGCTTTCTACATTTAGAAAAAAGATTTAGAAAAAATTCTGAACTTAAATCGAAATATGTGGATTTTATCCGTGAATACGCAGCTTTAGGTCATTTATCGGAATCACCAATCGCTAATCCAGAGTTGTCATATTTTTTATGTCACCATGCCGTAATCAAGGAGTGTAGCGAGTCTACTAAGCTTCGCGTGGTGTTTAATGGCTCTGAACCGACCTCTTCAGGTTTTTCAGTAAATGATATTCTATTAAAGGGCCCTCATGTACAAGACTCCCTTTTTTCCATCTTGGTAAGAGCGCGGCAATATCAATACGTAGTTACAGGAGATATTGATAAGTTTTACCGACAAGTTTATTTATCTAACAATAATCACCGTAACTTGCAGCTCATATTGTGGAGGGAAGAAGAGTCTTTGCCTCTAAAAACTTTACAATTAGGTACTGTCACTTATGGTACAGCAAGTGCAAGCTACATAAGTACACGCTGCCTGTGGCAAGTGGGAGAGGAGTGTAATGATCCGATCATAAAAAATATTATACAACATGATTTTTATGTTGATGATTTATACACGGGATGTGACGATGAACAACAGTTGCAATTCATAGTTAATTCAGTGACCTCTGAACTAAAATCAGCATGCTTTACTTTGAGAAAGTTTAAGTCAAACGTACCTCATTTGCTAGACAAAGGCACAGACAATGATTCACTTTATTTCAGCGAATCTACCAGCACCCTTGGTTTGGGATGGAATCCCGCTAGTGATTCATTGCACTTTCCATTTGATATGCCTCCTAAAGGCAAAATTATAACTAAGCGCATGATAATGTCAAATTCATTTAAAATATTTGACCCTCTGGGTCTGATTAGTCCTTGCATAATACAGCCTAAAATAATGCTCCAAAAATTATGGCAACAAAAAATGGATTGGGATGAACCTGTTCCTCAGCCAATCCAAGAATCATGGGTTGAATTTGTTGATAATTTACCTTATCTATCAACTTTACAGATTCCTCGAAAGGTAATTTGCAACTCACCAAAGGTAATTGAAATGCACGTCTTTAGTGATGCCTCTCAGTGTGCTTATGGCGCTTGCGTGTACATGCGAACGGTTAAGTCAAATGATGAAGTCGCAGTAAATCTGTTATGTTCTAAATCTAAAGTTAGTCCTCTTAAACCTACTACTATTCCCCGCTTAGAATTGTCAGCTGCATTACTCGCTGCCAGATTATCCAAGAGCGTCATTGACTGCATTAGAAACAGACCCTATCGAATCGTCCACTGGTGTGACTCTAGTGTCGTCTTAGCCTGGCTCGCCAGTGACGCAAGTAAATTAAAAACTTTTGTGGCTAATAGAGTCGGAGAGATTATTGAGATTTCCGAATTGTCTTCATGGCGCTACGTGCCTACCAACATGAACCCTGCGGACTTAATATCCAGAGGAGTCAATGCCTGTAAACTTCGGGATATGGAGCTTTGGTGGTCAGGTCCTAATTTCTTGAACCATAGCGAATCCATGTGGCCCACTCTGTCTTCACCCTTTCCTGAGGATTTGCCTGAAAGGAAGGCATGTTCTTTATCCGTTTCTACGATGGAGTCCGCCTTTGTTGATTTTAATAGGTTCTCTAAATTAAACAAACTTCTTAGATCGTTCGCCTTTGTCAAAAGATTCATACATAATTGCCGAAATCCGAAATCAAAGTTATTAGGTCATTTATCCGTAAAAGAATTAAGAAATTCCTTTTCTCTATTGTGCTCCTTTGCGCAAAGGGAATCGTTTTCCGATGAACACAAATTACTGGTAAGGGGCGGCTCGTTACATACTAAATCTAAGTTGCTGTCTCTGTCGCCATTCTTAGATGGTGATTTAATTAGAGTCGGTGGAAGAATTGAGTCATCTAATTATAGCTTTGAAACTAAGCATCCAATAGTACTCGATTCTTCCCATCATCTAACAAAACTAATATTTGAACAAGAACATTTAATTCAGCTACACGCCGGTCCTCAGTTACTGCTGGCTTCTGTTCGTCAGTCTGTTTGGCCCATTCACGGGCGTCGCCTTGCTCGCCAAGTTGTTCGTCGATGTGTTCGATGTCGGCGCGTTCAAGGTAAAGTGTTACAGCCCAAAATGGGAAATTTACCAAGCTCCCGAATAAATTTAGATCACCCGTTTACCTCTGTAGGTACCGATTTTTGTGGATTTTTTAATATTTTAAATCGGAAGGGTCGTGGTGCCAAACTGCAAAAGGCCTATATGTGCTTATTTGTGTGCTTGAGATTTAAATGTGTCCACCTCGAAGCCGTTTCTGACCTATCCAAAGACACATTTATGATGGCACTTCGTAGGTTTGTAGCTAGACGGGGTAAACCTAAAGAAATATACAGTGATAATGGAGGTAACTTTACTGCGTCCGCTAAAGAGTTAAGTTCTTTCCTTAAACTAAATTCAGAATCTCTGTCTGACTCTGCCTCTCAAGAAGGTATAAATTTTATTTTCTCACCTAGCTACGCTCCTCATTTTGGCGGAATCTGGGAAGCCGGCGTAAAGTCAGCCAAACATCATATTCGTAGAATAATGGGAAATTCTCATTTAACGTTTGAGGAATTAGGTACGTTGTTTACTCAAGTGGAGGCTATCTTAAATAGTCGCCCTTTATGTCCCCTATCTTCCTCACCCGACGACTTCCTTTTCCTCTCCCCTGGGCACTTTCTAATTGGAAGGCCTCTGACTGCAATACCATCTCCCGCTCTTGAAGACCGCCAAGAAGGCTCTCTATGCCGTTATGCTCGAGTTGAGAAGCTTCGCCAGCACTTTTGGAGCCGATGGCAGAAAGAATACATCACTGAATTACAAGAAAGAACTAAATGGAAAACAAACAAAGGCCATCTTAAGGTTGGAGACCTTGTGCTGCTTCATGAAGATCATGTTCCTCCTTTAAACTGGCGTCTAGGACGAGTATCCAAACTTTATATGGGACCGGATGGAATAAATCGTGTCGCAGATGTTACTACCACTCGAGGATGTGTTCGTAGAGCCCTTGTTCGCTTGTGTCCCTTGATGGATGAAGAAGAAGTTGAAACTCAGGCCTTTCAACGGGGGGAGGATGTCTCCGCTCCTAGCACTCGACAACTTCAGGTGGTCGACCGCACCTAACGTCACGTCGTTGTCTTTTAGTCATTGATAAGAAAAATGGCAGCAAGCATGTAAAAACTGTACATTGTAATCTTTAAAAATAAACATACTACCAGTAAGAAGATCAAAGTTTTATTGCTATTTTGATAATTCACTCAGTTGAACTCGAAGATTCAACAATAGGTATAAAAACTACCTGAATTCACGCAAAGTGTATGTGTAGTTGTGAAATACCTATGTAAAATACCTACCTTATCATACAATTTTTTATCAGCTACTTACCTATTATTTCACCACTGTAATCCTAATACCTACCTACTTATGTTGCCATCTTGGGGTTTATTGACATTGAAAATGAACCCTAAAACATTTCCATGTTTTCGGCGAAATCAAAAGAATGAACTAGTGATGTACTTGCGCCACTACAAATGTCGCTTCGCTCTTGATCGTAATATCGATGAATAGTATTAACATGCACGAAAATAAAGAAGTGATTAGGTGATACGTGATTTAATTTTAACTTTTTCCCTTTTTATCCCATAAATCAGTTCCTGTGGGATGAAAATCACCTTTTAATGTTTCCATAGGAACAACGCGTGCGAAGCCGCGGGGCACAGTTAGTGCGTTATAAACCGTCGAAACTGGAAAAATAACGTCGAATTGAGGACCTCCTCCTTTTTTTTGAAGGTTAAAAATAAACATAAAATCGATGATGGGTATATCGATGATAATCTAAGTACACATCACTAGCTATGGCCGGCCATTGTATGAACTTTTTCAAGGTGATTGACCAGTCCACGTGCGCGCGGCGCGCGGCACATAGGTACCTAAAATTGCACCGGGTTTCGTTTTAGTTTGTAAACAGTATTGTGTCGTATTATTGTTATAAAGTGATGTGAATACATGTAATTATGCGTAAATACCTATGCTACCTACTAAAAGTGTTAGTTTTAGTGAATATCAACTGTGAAGTGAAATATGATGCAAATTGTGTCACGATTTTGACTCGAAATCACACCTTGGAATGAAATTTAATAATTTCTGTATCATGTAAGTTTTATTAAATTACTATTAGCTATTACAATTTTCTCATTAGTACCTATGGTTTGTCCACGTTGAATGGAGCATGTTAGTAAATAAAATACGACACAAATTTGAAAATCTCACTTGCATGGCGTCGAGTTTCAGATATAATAATTGTAAGCAATTTTTATTGAAGGGAGGATCTAAAATCGACAAGTAATGTAAATTACGTATAAAAGGACGCGCCAATAAAGTGAATTTTAGGTTATAATCTCCCGCCATAGCTGTAGCTACCTGTAGAAGTAGTATAGGTAGGTATAGGTTGCCCGGATAGGGTTGTCACTTTATTTAGGCACTAGGAAATTAAAACTTTTTGTATGGGAAACTGAAAATAGGATTTTTTAATTATCTCCCCCCCACAACTGATCACCATGATGGTCTGAAACCTCCCCCTTCGGGGTAGTACACATGTTATGTTATACCGTGTATATAATATATATAAGGTTGCTTTAAATCATAAGTTCCTTTAAGCCCCATTTTCAACTGTTTTCCCCCTCCCCCCTTTAAAAACTTTAAATTGTTAATTCTGAGTTAAACAATTAAAAATATTACAATCTTTAGCCGTAAATATAGTATAAAGTATATTATCTTCAAAAAATATTTTTTCAAAGCATATTTCCCCCTCACCCCTTCTCTAAAAAAATTTTCAAAATTATTATTACTTGGCAGAAAATTAGAGTTCAGTTATACAGGGTTACAGGAAAAATAGTGCTAGATCCGTGAAGAGCGTGGAGTACCCATCATTTCTGACTTATTTCACTATGAAACACCCTGCCCTAAACTTAACCCTTTTCGAGTTAATCGACTTTTAATTTTTTTATTGAATATTGCCGATTTTTAGGCTGTAAATTTAATTTTGTTTATTTTGTGTATCTTATTATTATTATTTTTGCATTTTTACATGTGTAATAAGATGCTTTAGGACGTCAATTATTAAAATAGTGCATAAGCTAATTGAATAGACCGTAGTAGACAAGTGAAAGTAATGAAATAAAAACAAAAATTAGAAAGTTTATTTTTCTCTAAGGGTTATCTAAAAAAAATATTATGGCAGTTGTTCGGCAGATGTGTTTTAAAATATCTACGTTTCATCAGCTATCTAACGAGGTATAATAATCTTGGGTTTTATTCAAATGCATTGAAAAAAATTAGTTTCATAGGCGACAGTGGGGAAGAAAATTTATACTTAGCCCTAAAAAGTAAAATAAAACAATAGGTAAGCATGAAATGTCATTTATTAAATGTTTTCACACAACTTTTTCTTATTTTACAGTTCATGTTCAACATGGCATATTTCTGATACATTGTCGCATCCTTCTACAGAGACTAGTCTTCACTACTCCAGTGGTCAACGTGGTCCTCATTTTATTTGCTGCATCCACAATCCTTTCTCTTAAGTCTTCCACAGACGAAACTGGATTTGGCTTGCTGTACACAAGAGTTTTCATGCACCCCCACACATGAAAATCCATGGGGGTTAGGTCCGGACTTCTTGCTGGCCATGGCAACGGCCCACCTCGTCCTATCCATTTGTTTGGGTAATTTGTGTCTAGCCAGTCTCTGACACCTCTCCTGAAATGGGCAGGGCAGCCATCGTGTTGGAACCCTGATCAGGTTGAGTGGCAAATCATCCAGCAAATCACTCAAGTCTGCTCTCAGGAACTTTTCGTAGCTTTCCCCATTTAGAATATCCGGGAGAAAGTAAGGTCCAATCAAATGATTGGAGATAATGCCCATCCACACATTCACGCTGAATCTTCGTTGGGACCCCGTCACTCTTTTCTTATTGGGATTCCTTAGTTCTTTTGGGGCCCAGTAATGGGCGTTGTGATAATTAGTTATGCCATCTTTATCAAATTTGGACTCATCCGTCCACAAGATATTTCTTAGAAAATCTGGGTCTTCTACGTCAGCATTTAGCATAAATCTGCAAAAGTCCAATCTTCTCGCGGGGAGACCCCGCGAGAATCACGTACCTCTTACACGAACCTCTTCAATAACGTGTACCGGCGTGTAATGGTACGGGTATAGGCCAGCAGTATGCACTGTAAACCCTCCATTGCGAAAGTCCCAGATCACGGGCAACAATATTAGTGGAAGTAGTCGAATCCGCTCGAAAGCGTTGCACTATCTCATTGTCCTGTTCTTCGTCGTCAATTCGTGGTCTTCCCGTGTCTGTATTTCGTCTCAAAACAGAGCCAGTTTCTCGAAGTCTTCGATAAACTCTGTCAAAAACGGCCACATCCGGCACTCGACGACCGGGGTAGCGAGTTATGTATTCGTTGCGAGCTTGCGCAGACACACAATCGCAGTATCCGTAACAAATAAGCATATCAGCATATTCCTCAGGTGTGTAGGACGTCATCTTCAACACTTCCGTATCATAGGTACAAATCAGAGTCCGGTTAACAAGCACAGTAGTCACAAATCAGAAGAAATAGTCCAGAATCACAGCCAAGTCGAGAAAAAGAGCAAAACGATATCACATCTACTATGTACGAAGCACAAAAGCAGACTGACAACCAAAACAATACCCCCTGTTGTATTCCCAGCCCTAACCGGTCTCTACACATTTTTTCTTTCATCCGCACCTACATAAATCATCACTTGTCTCGCTCGCACGGTACGTCTTAACTTGAAGGACAATAGGTGCGGGACCGTTAGAACTGCTACCTGGAGCGTCCCAACTACTTTTTTCCACGAAATGTAATACAAACCCTAGATTATTATACCTCGTTAGATAGCTGATGAAACGTAGATATTTTAAAACACATCTGCCGAACAACTGCCATAATATTTTTTTTAGATAACCCTTAGAGAAAAATAAACTTTCTAATTTTTGTTTTTATTTCATTACTTTCACTTGTCTACTACGGTCTATTCAATTAGCTTATGCACTATTTTAATAATTGACGTCCTAAAGCATCTTATTACACATGTAAAAATGCAAAAATAATAATAATAAGATACACAAAATAAACAAAATTAAATTAAGTAGCCTAAAAATCGGCAATCTTCAATAAAAAAATTAAAAGTCGAATAACTCGAAAAGGGTTAAGTTTAGGGCAGGGTGTTTCATAGTGAAATAAGTCAGAAATGATGAGTACTCCACGCTCTTCACGGATCTAGCACCATTTTTCCTGTAACCCTGTATACCGTTTAGTGTCTATTTTCTGTATACCCTTCCCATTTCAAAAAATATTATTTCCCCCTCCAGCCCCCCCAAAAAATATTGTAAATTTCTGAAAACCTTTAAATGCATATATCTTTTAAACGGAGCGAGATAGCGGAATTTTAAGGGTGGCCAATATATTTAATATAATTCTAAGGAAGGTCTATTATTGCGATATTTTGTAATATTTTGGAATTATTTTATTTAATTTTTTATTTTTAAAATTTGTATTTGTTCTCAAAAATTCCGCTACACCGTTGGGACTGTTTGATTGCTCTTCAAAAGCCCTTTCAAACGACCCCAAACACCGACCTGTTCGGATAAGAACTGCCAAAGTTAGACTTGGAGCAGCCATTTTGGGCGCCATCTTGTAAAACTTTAATAGTGTATAACTTTTGTTAGAATAAGTGGAATCAAGAGCGGTTTTCGATTCTGGCATACCTGACTCCCTCACCATATTTTTGTAAGGGTCAGAACTCTATATAGAGTCAGCATTATATTTCGCAAAACTGACCACGGGAGGGCGTCAACGGTGCCACGAGGAGCGCGATAGTCAAAACCGTATTCCTCTACGATCAAAATTGACAGAGTTACGAGGATTTGAAATAGTTGTCGGCCATTTTGTCCGCCATCTTGGAAATTTTCAAGTCTTCGTAACTTTGGACCTAGGTGTCGTAGCCTGTCGGGATTTTCTGTGGAGATATCACCTGAACCCAAACTATTCATTCCTATCCCCCCCTTTATCCCTTCTTATACACCCCCTCCCCCCATTTTCAAAAAATTGATATCTACGTTACCCTGACTCCGAATAAAGCCGGACTTCTTCTACGAAATAGACAACTCTTAGACCCACGTTTCGGTCTTCACTAGTTGACTCTACGTAGAGCAGAATTTTTAAAATTTTATTTATTTATTTTTGACTTGTGTTTATTGACACTTTTAGACAAGCCTGACAAAGTAGTTGGTAGAGCTTAACTCTACAAATTTCAATTTTTGCGAAAACTTACCTTGCTCTTACCTTGTGACGTCGTGACTCCCCGCGCGTTGCGACTGCAAGTCTTCAAGAGCTGCATGGGTTGATCTCAGCTGAGACGACCTGAAACAAAAAACAACATAATTAAATTAGACGTAGGAAAACATCTAATCTAATCTAATGTATACACACAAAAACAGAGATAACTTTATGAAAAGGTGTGATGTTCACAATAAAAATACAAGAAACAAGAACAAATTACACATCCCATCATATAGATTACGAAAGGTAGGGAAATCATTTGTGGGCAATTGCGTAAGATTCTATAATAAGCTTCCATCTGAAGCAACTGAGCTCCCTATTCGTAAATTTAAACTGTACATAAAACGAAATCTTATCAAGAAAGCATATTACTCCGTAGATGACTACGTCAATGATGTTAATGCTTGGCCGGATGTCGCCCAGTTCCATACAGACAATAGTATGTAAGACCAGTTAGACTTAGTTATCCTAAGATTGTATTAGTTGATAAGCGATAAACTTGCTAGTGGTTTCTTTTTCACTTCTTCCGCTAGTGGACAAAAAATTGAAGTGAATTAAAGTCAATTGCATCTTATTTCTTGTTTGATAGTAATAACTATTTATCAAGCTGTTTATATAGTAAAAATTTGACTTGTCTAAGTACTTATTTTGTAAGTCTAAAGAAATAAACGATTTGACTTTGACTTTGACTTTGACAGAAATATTTTTACAACTTATACAAACTTACCTTTCTATTGCTTTTGGTTGACCAGTGTACATTGACGACATTCCTTTGACAACAAAATGTTTTTTGGCCTTCACACACCGGTGAAAAAGATGAACCAAACGGTCGATTTGACTTCCCGTTCACCACAATCACCACCACGAGCTGAGCAAGCAGGTCCCTCACAGCAGGCAGGTCCCTCACAGCAGGCAGAAGAGCAGCCGCAGACCTCCAACGTGTGGCGGAGCGTTGGAGAATGGGAGTTAGTAAAGGGTAGAAAATCTACCTCACTACAACCCAAGACACCGACCCCACCGAGGAAGACGGCCCTAGCCCCAAAACCAAAACTGTTCTCCCAAGAAGGAAAGCTGCCAGTGACAAAACATGACAGATTCCCAAATAGGACGGCTGAGGCAAAGGCATGCCTTAGCAAAGCCAAGACAAATCTTGAACTCTCGAGGAATTTGAAAACGGACATTAAAGCGAGTGTCATACAAGCCGTAGACCGATTGTTTGAGCTAGTTAAGGAGGCAGAGGCAGATTCCAAGAACATAAAAGGAAAAACTGCAGCAACAGAGAAGCCAAACCAGGAACATAAGGCAAAAGAAACAGAAAACACGGGAGCAGGAGCAAGAAGAATCGGCGAAGATGAATTAATGAAACAGCTGGAAGAAAACAGTAAACTGCTGAAGGAAAATATGGAAAAGATGGAGAGCCTGAAGGAGGAGATAAGGAAACAGAAAGAAGAGACCCAGGATAGAACCTCATACGCAGGAGTAGCTGCATGTCTGCACAGAAAGCAGCCCCACGAGCGGACCGCGCTACACTCGGTAAGAGTCTCCTCCAAAAACGAGAAAGACACAGGAGAAGAGATCCTCAGCAGAATTAGGACAGCAGTGAATGCCAAAGAAGGCGGGATACAGGTAGATAGGGTAAGACAGGTAAAGGACGGAAAAATTATAGTAGGATGCCGGACAGAGGTAGAAAGGGAGAAGGTAAAAGAAAGGTTAAAAAAGATGGAGTCATACCTAAATGTCGAGGAGATCCAGAATAAAGACCCACTTCTGATCCTCAAGGACGTTCTAAATTTCCATAGTGACGAGGATGTCACCAACGCCCTGAGGAAGCAAAACGGAAGCATATTCAAAAATCTCGACAAACAGGATGACAGAATCGAGATCCGCTACCGAAGGAAGGCCAGAAACCCCCATATGTGCCACATTATCATCAAGGTTTCCCCCAAAATCTGGAACCTAATGATGGAGGTGGGAGAGGTTCACGTTGACCTACAGCGAGTGAAGGTAGCGGACCAATCACCGCTGGTTCAGTGCTCTTTGTGCCTTGGGTATGGCCACGGCCGACGCCACTGCGGAGAGAGCATTGAAAAGTGCAGCCACTGTGGGGGCCCCCACATGTGGTCCAAATGTGAGGACTGGCTGAGCGGCATAGCACCTTCCTGCTGCAACTGCAGGCACGCGAAGCTAGATGCAACGGAGCATAACGCTTTCAGTGACCAGTGTGCAGTAAGGCGAAGGTGTTAAGGTGGGATGCCATGGCACGAGCCTCTGTGGCGTACTGCTAAGGGCACCACCGGCGTACACTCTGTTGTAACCCCAGCTGAGGAGAAACCCTACCGCGTCCTCCAGGCCAACCTCCAACGGATGCAAACAGCCACCAATGAGCTGATGATTGAAGCCGATAAGAGAAAGGTGGCATTTGCATTGCTCCAGGAGCCGTATGTGGGTAGCATCGGTAGAATGAGAGGACACAGAGGGGCGAGGATCTACCAGAGCACCGAGCAAGGAGAAGGGACGCCTGCGCCAATTATGTTATGACTCATGCACTGAAAAGTTCGCACGGGTGCTACGAGTATTGTCGGCGACGTAACCCCAATTAGAGACAATTCATAGTGAAAAATAAGACAAAATTCTCGTTAGATTTTTTCCTATTAGAATTACGTAACTTGAAATTACACTTTTTTGTTTGTTGATATTTTGTGATCAAATTAGTGTCAAAAGAAGGGGCTTAACCCAAAACTATGTTTACAAGTTAATTTGTATAAATCGGTTAAGTAGTTTTTAAGATATCGTAAATTTAGTGTTTAGAAAATAAGTTCTTATTGGTTTTTTGTTAGAATTTTGTATGAGAATCTTTTTTTATGTATAAAAACCTAGATTTTAAGACTTATTCATAGAAAAGCATGTTTTCGCCTTATATAACACATAGAAATAAGATAATCCATAAGGAAATGACTGAATAAACAAAGAATTACGGTCTCGACTCAAGCGAAATAGAACGTTAGGAATAGGCCAAATTTAGATAGGCGCCCGAGCGGTATAGCTTTCCTTATATAAATATATCCTCGCTTCCGGCAACTGCCAGTCGCAATCCAACCACCGGAGTGAGAAGTAGTCAGCAAGCAACATCAAGAAGTCCTCAAGAAGTCAGCAAGTAGTAACAGTGAACAGTTTAGTAGTTTAGAGTCAGTGAGCTAGTTCAGTAGGCCAGTGATAGTAGGCCAGTCCAGTAGGCAAGTGGGCCAGTCCAGTAGGCCAGTGCAAGTGAGCTAGTTCAGTAGGCCAGTGGGCAAGTAAGCCAGTCCAGTGGGCAAGTGAGCCAGTCCAGTGGGCAAGTAAGCCAGTCCAGTGGGCAAGTGAGCCAGTCCAGTGGGCAGTGACAGTGAGCTAGTCCAGTAGACAAGTGACAGTGAGGCAGTCCAGTAGCCACATGACAGTGAGCCAGTCTAGCAGTCAAGTGACAGTTAGCCAGGCTAGTAGACAGTGAGTTTAAACTAAACAACAGTAAAACAGTTAGTGAGCCGAGACCTTTAACTTATTTATAGATAAACAGTGTGTGTGTTTGTGTTTTCCCACGCCAAGTTCCTCGTCCCAGTAGGCAGGTAGGATAGTGCCGGGATTTAGGAAACAGTGTATGTAGTGTCGGTAATAGTGCCCTGTACCAACTTCTCCGCGACCCAGTACGCATTCAGGGGTGCGTGACGGCGTGCGCCACCAGCCATACGGAAGGACAAAGTGCACGTCGAAATCTATTGGGATACTTTCCCAGGGGCGTATCAGGTCATATCCTGGTGAACGCTGCCCGCAACAGTTGGTCCTTCGAGCCGGATCCCTGTAGTGGAGAAGTCTGAAGATCCTCGAGGAGAAACCGGACGATTTTGAAGACTCGAGATGCCGGTTACCAGGTCGCAGAAGGATGCCCCCTTACACCCTCAGTCACGTGCCTCGGATAGGGCCGGGACACCAGGAACGTCGAGACCAGAAGGGGTCACGTCTGCGTCAGGACCGGAACCAGGAACCATGGGGACTGCCTCGGATTCTTCAGGTACATCTGCCGCCACGGGCACATCCGCAACTACATATACATCGGCAAACACGGGTACTACGGGTACCACGCATACTTGGGACACTAATGTGACTACGGATACTGCTGCTACGAGGGAGATGATTGCGACCACGGCTGCGTCCGGGAAGGGACATCCCAGTGAGGGACATGCAGCACAAAAAGTGACCAAGAAGACTCCAGATCAGGCGTTGGCACAAGGTGTAGAAGGATCCACCACAACCTTGAAGCCAACAGGAGTCGGTCACCGAGCCAGGTCCATGAAGACCACGAGTTCATCAGCCAGGAGACGTGAGCTGGAAGCCAAGGAGCAATTAGCACGCCGGGAGCTGAAAGAAGCCCAAGCGGCTACGAAGCTAGCTCGCGTCCGACTGGAACTGACACAGTATGATGATGAAGACTCTGTGGGTGAAGACCTGGAAGAACAAGAGGACAGAGAAGCACAGGTGCGGAGTTGGATACGGACATCCATATTGGAGGACGACAAAGAGGAACCGGAACAGCGAAGCCTGAAGCCCGAGGAGGTGCCCCAGCAGAGGGTGAAACCTGAAGAGAACCCTTCAAGTGCCACGATTGAGATACGAGCTCTCACGTCTGCCTTGAAGGAAGCCTTCACCGGAGGAAGAGGCCCAGCATCCCAGCCGAATTACATCCACGAGCTACCCTACTTCGACGGGAACAGCAGCGAGTGGATGGCGTTTAAGGTCGTCTACGCCGATACCGCACCGATGTTCAACAATGTCCAGAACATGGCTCGATTAAGACGAGCACTGAAAGGAAGCGCGAGAGAGGCAATTAAGAGTCTGCTGTACTCCGAAGCTTCTCCGCTAGAAGTTATGGACGCCCTCAAACGAAGATTTGGAAGACCTGATGCGCTAGTGCTAGCCGAACTGGACAAGGTCAGAGCTCTATCAAAAATAACGGAGAACCCAAGGGACATCTGCATCTTCGCGAGCCAGATCAACAACAGCGTAGCAGCAATCAGAGGGCTGAAGAAACCACAGTACCTGCATTCACCGGAGATAGTGAAACAAATTGTGGACAAAATGCCGACGGTTCTCAAGTTCCGTTGGTACGACTTCACTGCAGCATCAGATGAAGGCGGGTTCTCGGACCTCACCCTTGTCTCACAGTTCCTGAACACAGAAGCGGACAAGTGCGGGGCCTTCGCGACGTCGGAAGACAAAGGCGGTGGCCTCAAGAGGACCAGACAAGCAGCGCACTCAACAACAGAAAAGGACAAGGACTCCAAGGACAAGGACCAGAGGAAGACCGAGAAGACCTGCCCCATATGTGAGGGTGAGCACTTTCTCTTGGAATGTCGGAAGTTCTTGAAGGCGTCAGTTCCGGATCGTTGGGCAGCCGTCAAGAAGACCCGCATATGCTTTAAGTGCCTTCAAGGGAGGCATAGGAAAGAGAGCTGCAGGAAGCCGCCGTGCAAGGAGTGCAAGAGGTGGCATCACCATCTACTTCACGTCGAACCAGAAGGAAGGACCTCTGATGAGAAGAAAGAAACATCACCAGAGGCCGGAGTCACTGGAGCAGTGAACACAATCAACAACGCAAGGGCCTACCTTAAGATCGTTCAAGTGGAAGTCTTCGGGTCCAAGGCATCAAAGAAAATATTGGCCCTCATGGATGAGGGGTCAACGGTTTCACTATTGGACAAACAAGTGGCAAAAGAGATCGGCGCTCAAGGAATACAAGAAGAACTGGTCATCGAGACAGTTGGAGGCAAGCTCATCAGGAAGAAGGACTCGCAGGTGCTGGACCTCACGCTAAAAGGGGTTCATCAAGGACAAAGGAGGACCCTGAGGCGAGTTCGGACCATCGACGACCTGAAGCTGACGCCACAGTTCCTTGACAAGAAAAAGATGCGAGAATACCCACATCTGAAGAGGATCGCCGATGCTCTACACTACGAAGGGGAGTCACCACAGCTACTCATCGGACAAGACAACTGGGAGCTGATCGTGACTCAAGAAATAAGAAGAGGCAAGCCAGGCGAACCGGTCGCATCCAGGACGGGACTTGGATGGGTGCTCCACGGGACAGACGTCAGAGGTACGAAACCAGTGCATTTCCTCAACACGTGCCTACACATTAGCACGCCGGAGGAGGAGATGCATCACACCATCAAGGAACACTTCGCCATCGAAGCACTTGGTGTGCAGCCCAGAAGACCAACGACGGACTCGGATGGAAGAGCACTCGCCATCCTGGAGAAAACCTGCAGACGACTGGAAGACGGACGCTTTGAAGCTGGACTCCTGTGGAAGAACGACAAGGAGCCCATGCCGGAGAGCTACACTTCCGCCAAGAACCGCCTCTTCAACATCGAAAGGAAGATAGACAAGGATACGCAACTGAAGCTGGAATACGACAAGCAGATCCAGCATCTTATCAGCAGCAACTACGCAGAAGAAGCACCAGATGGAGAGGACGAGTCGAAGAAGATGTGGTACCTACCGCATTTCTCCGTGGTTCACCCCTTGAAGAAGAAGATAAGGATTGTCTTCGATACCGCAGCCAAGTCCAAAGGAAGAAGCCTCAACGACGCTCTGCTGCCGGGACCTGACCTGCTGCAGTCGCTCTTCGGAGTTCTGCTAAGGTTCCGGCAGGGACCCCTCGCAGTAGCAGCCGACATCAAGGAGATGTTCCTGCAAGTCCGCATCAGGCCGGAGGATCGAGACAGCCTGAGGTTCCTGTGGCGAGGGGATCGTCGCGACGTGCCGCCAAAGAAGTACAGGATGACATCAGTCATCTTCGGCGCAACATCATCTCCGAGCACAGCAATCTACGTGAAGAACAGAAATGCAGCGGACTACAAGGAGCAACATCCGGAAGCGGCAAGGGCAATCGAGCGGAACCACTACATGGACGACTACCTCCACAGCTTTCATTCGGAAGAGGATCTCCGGAGAGTGACAGCCCAAGTGGACTCCATACATAAGAAGGCGGGCTTCGAACTCAGGGGATGGGCGTCCAACCAACCTGAGCTGCTGCAAGGAGTGAACACTGAAGCGACGGAGAAGACTGAAGTGGACCTAGGCGAGAAAGAGGAGAAGACTCTGGGACTACGCTGGTTCACGGAACGGGACTCCATCGGCTTCAGGGCAAACCTCCGGAACACACCAGAAGAAATAGCAAGGGGGCTCAAAGTGCCCACAAAAAGGGAAGTCACCAGCGCCGTGATGTCGACCTTCGACCCACTAGGGTTGGCATCACCAGTCCTCATCCAAGGGAAGAAGCTGCTTCAAGACATCTGGCGGAGCAGCGTCGGCTGGGATGAAGAAATCGAGGAAAAGGAGTACGCAGCGTGGACAACCTACTTGGAGAAGATGAAGCTACTTCACGACCTGCAGATCCCGAGATGCCTGGCGCCACATCGCACTGAGGGGGAGCTGCACACATTCACCGATGCCAGCGAGACGGCGTATGCAGCTACAGTCTACTGGAGAACGGAAGACCAAGGCGGGATCTACCACACCAGCTTGATGGCAGCCAAGGTACGAGTCACTCCATTGAAGCCGGTCTCAATCCCGAGGCTGGAGCTACAGGCGGCCCTCCTAGGAAGCAGATTGGCGCATTCAGTCGAAGAGGAAATGGACCTGAAGGTGACGAAAAGGACATTCTGGACAGACTCCAGCATCGTGCTCTCTTGGATCAAGACGGACCCGAGGACGTTCAAGACGTTCGTGGCTCATCGACTGGCTGAGATTGAAGATCTCACCAAACCCCAGGACTGGAGATGGGTCCCAACAGCGCAGAACCCTGCGGATGACGCAACACGTGACGTACCAGAAGACTTCAACTGCACTCACCGATGGTACACTGGCCCGGACTTCTTGACAACAGAAGAGGATCTCTGGCCAGCAGCAAGGACATTCAAGAAGGAGACCACCGGCGAGGAAAAGGCAGCAGACATAACGGCAACAGCGAGCGTCACCCAACCATCACCAGATCCAGAGAGGTTCTCATCGTGGACAAGGTTATGGCGAGCCACAGCAAGAATTCTGCAGTTCATCAGACTCTGCAGACGAAAGGAGAAGGTCAACGTCAGCCAAGCAGACCCCGACTGGAAGAAGACGACAAAGAAACCAAAGAAGACCATCACACGAAGTCAGCCATCTTCACAAGCGGTAAACCACATACCGCTGGAAGCTGATCTACTGGAGCAAGCGGAAACTCTACTGCTGAAGAAGAGTCAAGAGAGAAGCTTTAAGGAAGACATCAGGTGTCTTCAGCAAGGAAAACCAGTAGAAGGCAGCAGCAAGATGAAAAGGCTCGACGTGGCGCTAGAAGATGGACTTCTGCGGCTGAAAGGAAGGATCGACGCGATACAGGGTGTGACCCGGGACTACAAGCGGCCCATCGTGCTCGACAGCAAGGACAAGACGACACAGCTCATCATAGACGAGTTCCACCGCCGCTTCAACCATGGGAACCACGCAACGGTCATGAACGAGATAAGGCAACGCTTCTGGGTGCTGGGACTGAGGTCAGCAATCAAGGCTGTTCAACATGGATGTCAATGGTGCAGGACAAGGAAGGCGAAACCCCAAGATCTACCAACTGGCAACCTACCGGGCGAGAGGCTGATGCACAGTAATCCACCGTTTACGTGCACCGGCGTTGACTACTTCGGCCCAATGACGATCACCGTAGCAAGGCGTCACGAGAAAAGGTGGGGCGCTCTGTTCACATGCTTAACCACTCGAGCTGTGCACATCGAGCTTGCTCCATCACTCTCCGCGGACAGCATGATCATGGCGCTACGACGATTCGCTGCCAGAAGAGGAATGCCGAGGAAGATCTACTCGGACAACGGGACCAACTTCGTCGGCGCAAACAAGGAACTGAAGGAAGCCCTGGACACCATGAAGAACGAAGACCTCATCTCAGAAGCGGAGAAGATCGGCGTGCGATGGAAGTTCATCCCACCTGGAGCACCAAACATGGGCGGTGCATGGGAGCGTCTAGTGCGGTCCATCAAAGCCGCACTGGGCGCCACACTCAACGAGAAGCATCCACGAGAGGAGGTACTCCACACCCTCCTGCTGGAGGCCGAGCACATCGTGAACTCTCGGCCTCTCACCCACCTCTCCGAGAGCCTTGAGGAGGAAGCACTCACTCCAAACCACTTCCTCCTCGGGCGATCCTGCGGCGCTGCAAGAATCGGGAGCTTCGAGGACCACGAGCTCGTGGGCAAACACACCTGGAAGACCACGCAGCGGCTTGCCGACCACTTCTGGCAACGCTGGCTGCGCGAATACCTGCCCACCCTACTGCCGAGGAAGACTTCGAAGAGGACCAGCGCCACGGATCTACGAGTCGGAGACATTGTGCTCATCGTCGACCACACCCTACCGAGATGCACATGGCCACGCGGAAGAATCCAGCACGTGTATCCTGGATCAGATGGGCGTATCCGGATCGTCGACATCGAGACCAGAGGAGGAGTGCTGCGCAGACCCAGTACGAGAGTAGTGCTGTTGGTGCCGGGAGAATCGCCGAGTCTGGAGGATGGTGCGACGCACGAGGGGGAGAATGTCGGCGACGTAACCCCAATTAGAGACAATTCATAGTGAAAAATAAGACAAAATTCTCGTTAGATTTTTTCCTATTAGAATTACGTAACTTGAAATTACACTTTTTTGTTTGTTGATATTTTGTGATCAAATTAGTGTCAAAAGAAGGGGCTTAACCCAAAACTATGTTTACAAGTTAATTTGTATAAATCGGTTAAGTAGTTTTTAAGATATCGTAAATTTAGTGTTTAGAAAATAAGTTCTTATTGGTTTTTTGTTAGAATTTTGTATGAGAATCTTTTTTTATGTATAAAAACCTAGATTTTAAGACTTATTCATAGAAAAGCATGTTTTCGCCTTATATAACACATAGAAATAAGATAATCCATAAGGAAATGACTGAATAAACAAAGAATTACGGTCTCGACTCAAGCGAAATAGAACGTTAGGAATAGGCCAAATTTAGATAGGCGCCCGAGCGGTATAGCTTTCCTTATATAAATATATCCTCGCTTCCGGCAACTGCCAGTCGCAATCCAACCACCGGAGTGAGAAGTAGTCAGCAAGCAACATCAAGAAGTCCTCAAGAAGTCAGCAAGTAGTAACAGTGAACAGTTTAGTAGTTTAGAGTCAGTGAGCTAGTTCAGTAGGCCAGTGATAGTAGGCCAGTCCAGTAGGCAAGTGGGCCAGTCCAGTAGGCCAGTGCAAGTGAGCTAGTTCAGTAGGCCAGTGGGCAAGTAAGCCAGTCCAGTGGGCAAGTGAGCCAGTCCAGTGGGCAAGTAAGCCAGTCCAGTGGGCAAGTGAGCCAGTCCAGTGGGCAGTGACAGTGAGCTAGTCCAGTAGACAAGTGACAGAGAGGCAGTCCAGTAGCCACATGACAGTGAGCCAGTCTAGCAGTCAAGTGACAGTTAGCCAGGCTAGTAGACAGTGAGTTTAAACTAAACAACAGTAAAACAGTTAGTGAGCCGAGACCTTTAACTTATTTATAGATAAACAGTGTGTGTGTTTGTGTTTTCCCACGCCAAGTTCCTCGTCCCAGTAGGCAGGTAGGATAGTGCCGGGATTTAGGAAACAGTGTATGTAGTGTCGGTAATAGTGCCCTGTACCAACTTCTCCGCGACCCAGTACGCATTCAGGGGTGCGTGACGGCGTGCGCCACCAGCCATACGGAAGGACAAAGTGCACGTCGAAATCTATTGGGATACTTTCCCAGGGGCGTATCAGGTCATATCCTGGTGAACGCTGCCCGCAACAAGTATTGATAGAATTGCGATAGAGCTTTGAGGGTTGTTAGCAATGAGTGTGTTCGGTCTTTGCTCAAATAAACATAGGGTAGATAACTTAGTGAGACTACCAGCCGGTTTCGCCTACCCTCTGCTTGGAAATCGGCGAATGAACTGGATGTGACGTGTGCCGCCGGCGATATAAAAAAAACACCGAGTGCGCTTCTTTCATCGACCTGTTCCGCCCCGACCGCCGCACAAGCCGGACGTTAATACGTAAATCTTGGAAAACTGAATATCGAATCAATTCTCATCATTATTTGTGTTGCCGTGCAATAACCTACGAAAAACATTACAAACACTCGCGAGTGGAGTTTTAATCCTGTGTCCCTATATATCTGCGTTCTGGAAGCTGGATCCGTGCATGGCTTGGAGAATTCAGGTCAGTGGTCAAGCTATTTTATCTACCCTGTGTAACGAGCAAAGATCTATCCTTTTCTTTAATATTTCGCCTAGGTACTGGTACAGCATTAGATCAATTCACTCAAAATCTCTGGTCCTTCGATTTATATATTTTATTACTAGCGTCCTATTCAGACTCCACATTTTGGTACTTCGAGCCTGGATTATAATATTTTAAATTGATTTTCGTAAAATCATCCATATTTGGTGCGATATTCTTACGTTATTTTGTCATAATTACCACGTTGGTAATTCACTTTGCGAGACGCCATTTTGAACAGCGACAAAGACGTTACGTACCGTGTGCGTAACGATTTTTCAAATTAAATTCACAAGCCGTGCTTGTTCTATTTTTAACTTGATTCTACTTTAACTTTATTTTACTTTTATATTTTTACCGAGGCATTTCCCCTATTAGTCTTTACGCTTCCTTAAAATGTCTACCGACATGGAAAAGGCTCCATCAAAGAAAGAGCTAGAAGCTGTTAGGAATTTAAACAAATCAATAGCTAAAAAACAACGATTGTTTTCGCAAATGCAGCAGGTTTATGATTTGTCGAAAAAACTTGATAATCAACCAAGCATAAAAGATATGTTTCTTTTGCGTGCCTCAGAGTTACAATCATTGCGGGAATCTTTTGAAGCCACTTGCTTAGATGTTTATGAACTGCAATTGATAATAAATCCCGAAACGCAATTCTCTGAGAACGACCTAAAAAGCTTTGATGACTTATTCTTTCATGTAAAATTGTGTGCTGGCAAATACAATATGGCCGACGTGTCGTCAAGTGCCACGAATAAAAATCACAATGTTGAAATTCGTCCGCGTTTGCCCAAACTAGAGTTATTTACATTCGATGGCAATATTGAGAGTTTCACTACATTTTATGAAACATTTTGTTCTTTGGTGCACAATCAAACCGGAATTTCAAACATAGACAAATTTCATTACCTGTTGTCATGCACAAAAGGTTCCGCGCTTAGCATCGTAAAAAGTATACCTATAACTGCGAGTAACTACGAGGTAGTCTGGCAATCCTTATTGGATAAATATCAGGATAATAGAATGCTTGTGTCTCCGCTCCTAGCACTCGACAACTTCAGGTGGTCGACCGCACCTAACGTCACGTCGTTGTCTTTTAGTCATTGATAAGAAAAATGGCAGCAAGCATGTAAAAACTGTACATTGTAATCTTTAAAAATAAACATACTACCAGTAAGAAGATCAAAGTTTTATTGCTATTTTGATAATTCACTCAGTTGAACTCGAAGATTCAACATTTGGCGACCGTGACAGGACAATAACCGTTTGGAAGCTAAAAATACCTAACCATCTGAGGAGGAAGCGTTGGCAACTGCGTCGCACTTGGAGCTTGCTTGGATCCTGGTTTTATGGTCAATTTGAACACCAAAAGTTCATGCCTGCACATCAG
This sequence comes from Eupithecia tripunctaria, assembly GCA_955876795.1. Lineage (NCBI taxonomy): Eukaryota > Metazoa > Arthropoda > Insecta > Lepidoptera > Geometridae > Eupithecia > Eupithecia tripunctaria. Next base: position 15,168,127 of record OY041617.1, on the reverse strand, counting down.
ACACCCATGAAAGTTAAGTAAAGTGCCCTTCCTTCAAATTTGGTTCCTAAATTCCTTTGGAAGGCAGGCTTGGTAGTCTGCTTTTCTAACCTCTCCAATCAATTCTCAAAGTAAGTACCTAATCGAGCATTCAATAATAAATATCAAGAATCTGAGTGATAAAACATTAAAGATCTTTAAATCATTTATAATCTTATGTGTTTAAAAACCTCAACACTATTTAGGTAAACACATAATGGTTTAATGCACCTGCTAATTACATGTATAATAATGATTATCCAAACTCAACTCTAAAGTGATTTGTAATCTTATTATTAGGCAAAAATATTTACACAAAATAACGAAATACGAACTAAAAGAAGGATCTAAAACTAGATATTCAGAAGCTTCTCTAAACTGATTCAATATTTAGTAAATAACCGGTCCATTTAGCTCAACAACTACACTAATCTAGTAACCTACAAATAAAACTACATTCCCTAAATACTACTTATGTTACTGATGTGCTAAAATTACTTAATTAACCTGTTAATTTTATTAATGTGCTAAAATTCCCTTATTTCTATATTCCTTCACTTGCATAGTTAATGAAATAATAACAAAAAACCACTTATATTATGTTAGCATACCAGTTTGAATAACATGGTTGTAAAAGATTGATATTTGGATTTACGAGTATAAACATCAAAGATAAACTAATTCATTTCTCTTCATAGGTAGGTAATTGTCGCATTGGGTTTATATTCAAAATTAACTTTTATTTGTATGAATTTTCCAGGATTCGTTAAATCAACTGGTAAACATAATAGAATAATAAACTTAAACTCGTTGACTTATCGCTCGCGGAGAACAAAAGAGGATCAGCTGTTGTTTACCAGTCGCCGGCTTCCAGGTGATTTCTACCTACTTCAGATAATGTCTAATTGAGGAACGTGAGCATTAATTACCTACTTATCTACTTTTGCTAAAAAAATAATAATTCCTTGAGCTTTGTTTAATTGATTTGTTTTAACATTGATTAACCTTTGCAATAATACCCACCGTGAATTGGATGGTTAAAGTAAAGTTGTTTTAGAGTATTTAGTGATGGAGACTAATAGGTCCGAGAATTCGGATAAATTAAAAACATTAATTGTTAGACGGAGCTCAATAAGGGGTCAAATAACCAAGTTCAAGAAGTATCTAGAAGAATTAATAAATAAAAAATGCGACTTGGATCACTTGGAACTCGCAGAATTAACTCTTAAACTTGGAAGATTTGAAATCCTATCTTCTAAATTCGAAGAAGTGCAGAGTGAGTTGGAGGTTCTCAATTCTGAGTGTATGGAAGAGGAACTTGATGCGCGTGAAGTTATCGAGCGCGATATTATAAGATTAATTGCTATGGCTAAAGATCTATTGGATCAAAATAGAGCAAACTTGGAAAGTTCTCAATCACAGAGTGGACACTATGATAGGGAAAAAATTGAATTAAGAGTGAAGTTACCTCAAATTGAGATCGCTAAATTTAATGGTTCTTTCTTTCATTGGTTGGAGTTTCGCGACACATTTACCTCTCTTGTGCACAAAAATGAGCGTTTATCGTCAATTCAAAAGTTTCATTATTTGATTTCGTATCTCGTAGGTGATTCATCTCGATTAATCTCTAATCTGGAAGTATCCGCAGATAATTACGAAGTAGCTTGGAGTTTGTTGTTCGAGCGGTACAATAATAAAAGATTGCTGGTAAATCTTCATCTTAAATCATTGTTTAACCTCAAATCGATAAATCGCGAATCTGAGAAGTCCTTGCGTTTCTTGGTGGACAGCGTTACAAAGGATCTACGAGCTTTGTCCAGCCTTGGTCAACCCACGACGCATTGGGACGTACTAATTATTTACATGTTGTCATCAAAATTGGACAGTCGTACTCTTGAAAAGTGGGAAGAGGCCCGCAACGGTTTCTCTGATATCCCAACTTTGTCCGATTTTAATAAGTTTTTAACAGATCGCGCGGATGTAATCGAGGCCTTAAATCGGTCACGGCCACAGGACAACAACAATGGTACAGGTTTGTCACACACAAAGGAGAATAAAAACACCCCTGGTCGTGAACTATCCTCAAAATCACCAAAAGGCTACCAAACAAAATCCTTTGCTAGTGTGGCACCTCCCGCCGTTTTTCTGTGCGTAGTTTGCAATGCTAATCATAGAATTTATGATTGCCCGACCTTCAAGGCCAAGAGTATAAAGGATAGACTGGCAGATGTAAGTAAATATAAACTATGTGAAAATTGTCTGAGGCAGGGTCATCCAGCCAGCGAGTGCCGAATGGGAGCTTGTCGGGTGATGGGCTGCAAAGGTCAGCATAATTCCCTGTTGCACCCTCCTGGGGAAACCCAAGCATCTGTCAACTTTTCCAAAGAAACACATACCGTTGATTGTCAGGTAATATTGAGCACTGCTCTTATTGAGGTACAAAATCCGATTACAAACCAGTGCGAGGAGGTACGTGCTTTATTAGATTGTGGCTCGCAATTAACCTTTATCAGTAAATCACTACAAAAAAGATTAGGTCTAAAAACTAACCCATTTAATAACCTAAAGGTGATCGGCATCGGTAACACGTGCCATAACAATGTGACAGAAAGTTGTGTCGTTCAGCTAAATTCATTGACCACACAGTATCGTGTGTCACACTCATGCTTCGTTCTCGATGAATTGACAGGAGATCTACCAAAGTCTCCAATTGACATCAAGAATCTAAAAATCCCCCAAACAGTTCGATTGGCTGATCCTATATTCGACCGGCCGGGTCCAATCGATATTCTAATTGGCGCCGACTTATTTTGGGACGTCCTCGGATCTGAACAGCGATCTTTGGGTCCAAACTATCCTAAATTGAAGTCGTCTAAGTTCGGCTGGTTGTTAGCTGGTCCGATGTATACCAAACATTCCAAATCGCAAAAAAATATACACTGTAATCATGCAGTCGTACAAAATGATAACATCGATGAAATGTTAACGAAGTTTTGGTCGCTCGAAGAATTACCTTCCAAGTCTTTTTTGAGCACCGAAGATAAAAGGTGTGAAGAGCTGTTTAAGGCCACCACTACACGGTTAGATTCAGGCAGATTTATCGTAGAGTTGCCACTAAAGGACTCTCCTGACTGCCTGGGTGATTCTTACCAATTAGCTAAAACGCGCTTTCTACATTTAGAAAAAAGATTTAGAAAAAATTCTGAACTTAAATCGAAATATGTGGATTTTATCCGTGAATACGCAGCTTTAGGTCATTTATCGGAATCACCAATCGCTAATCCAGAGTTGTCATATTTTTTATGTCACCATGCCGTAATCAAGGAGTGTAGCGAGTCTACTAAGCTTCGCGTGGTGTTTAATGGCTCTGAACCGACCTCTTCAGGTTTTTCAGTAAATGATATTCTATTAAAGGGCCCTCATGTACAAGACTCCCTTTTTTCCATCTTGGTAAGAGCGCGGCAATATCAATACGTAGTTACAGGAGATATTGATAAGTTTTACCGACAAGTTTATTTATCTAACAATAATCACCGTAACTTGCAGCTCATATTGTGGAGGGAAGAAGAGTCTTTGCCTCTAAAAACTTTACAATTAGGTACTGTCACTTATGGTACAGCAAGTGCAAGCTACATAAGTACACGCTGCCTGTGGCAAGTGGGAGAGGAGTGTAATGATCCGATCATAAAAAATATTATACAACATGATTTTTATGTTGATGATTTATACACGGGATGTGACGATGAACAACAGTTGCAATTCATAGTTAATTCAGTGACCTCTGAACTAAAATCAGCATGCTTTACTTTGAGAAAGTTTAAGTCAAACGTACCTCATTTGCTAGACAAAGGCACAGACAATGATTCACTTTATTTCAGCGAATCTACCAGCACCCTTGGTTTGGGATGGAATCCCGCTAGTGATTCATTGCACTTTCCATTTGATATGCCTCCTAAAGGCAAAATTATAACTAAGCGCATGATAATGTCAAATTCATTTAAAATATTTGACCCTCTGGGTCTGATTAGTCCTTGCATAATACAGCCTAAAATAATGCTCCAAAAATTATGGCAACAAAAAATGGATTGGGATGAACCTGTTCCTCAGCCAATCCAAGAATCATGGGTTGAATTTGTTGATAATTTACCTTATCTATCAACTTTACAGATTCCTCGAAAGGTAATTTGCAACTCACCAAAGGTAATTGAAATGCACGTCTTTAGTGATGCCTCTCAGTGTGCTTATGGCGCTTGCGTGTACATGCGAACGGTTAAGTCAAATGATGAAGTCGCAGTAAATCTGTTATGTTCTAAATCTAAAGTTAGTCCTCTTAAACCTACTACTATTCCCCGCTTAGAATTGTCAGCTGCATTACTCGCTGCCAGATTATCCAAGAGCGTCATTGACTGCATTAGAAACAGACCCTATCGAATCGTCCACTGGTGTGACTCTAGTGTCGTCTTAGCCTGGCTCGCCAGTGACGCAAGTAAATTAAAAACTTTTGTGGCTAATAGAGTCGGAGAGATTATTGAGATTTCCGAATTGTCTTCATGGCGCTACGTGCCTACCAACATGAACCCTGCGGACTTAATATCCAGAGGAGTCAATGCCTGTAAACTTCGGGATATGGAGCTTTGGTGGTCAGGTCCTAATTTCTTGAACCATAGCGAATCCATGTGGCCCACTCTGTCTTCACCCTTTCCTGAGGATTTGCCTGAAAGGAAGGCATGTTCTTTATCCGTTTCTACGATGGAGTCCGCCTTTGTTGATTTTAATAGGTTCTCTAAATTAAACAAACTTCTTAGATCGTTCGCCTTTGTCAAAAGATTCATACATAATTGCCGAAATCCGAAATCAAAGTTATTAGGTCATTTATCCGTAAAAGAATTAAGAAATTCCTTTTCTCTATTGTGCTCCTTTGCGCAAAGGGAATCGTTTTCCGATGAACACAAATTACTGGTAAGGGGCGGCTCGTTACATACTAAATCTAAGTTGCTGTCTCTGTCGCCATTCTTAGATGGTGATTTAATTAGAGTCGGTGGAAGAATTGAGTCATCTAATTATAGCTTTGAAACTAAGCATCCAATAGTACTCGATTCTTCCCATCATCTAACAAAACTAATATTTGAACAAGAACATTTAATTCAGCTACACGCCGGTCCTCAGTTACTGCTGGCTTCTGTTCGTCAGTCTGTTTGGCCCATTCACGGGCGTCGCCTTGCTCGCCAAGTTGTTCGTCGATGTGTTCGATGTCGGCGCGTTCAAGGTAAAGTGTTACAGCCCAAAATGGGAAATTTACCAAGCTCCCGAATAAATTTAGATCACCCGTTTACCTCTGTAGGTACCGATTTTTGTGGATTTTTTAATATTTTAAATCGGAAGGGTCGTGGTGCCAAACTGCAAAAGGCCTATATGTGCTTATTTGTGTGCTTGAGATTTAAATGTGTCCACCTCGAAGCCGTTTCTGACCTATCCAAAGACACATTTATGATGGCACTTCGTAGGTTTGTAGCTAGACGGGGTAAACCTAAAGAAATATACAGTGATAATGGAGGTAACTTTACTGCGTCCGCTAAAGAGTTAAGTTCTTTCCTTAAACTAAATTCAGAATCTCTGTCTGACTCTGCCTCTCAAGAAGGTATAAATTTTATTTTCTCACCTAGCTACGCTCCTCATTTTGGCGGAATCTGGGAAGCCGGCGTAAAGTCAGCCAAACATCATATTCGTAGAATAATGGGAAATTCTCATTTAACGTTTGAGGAATTAGGTACGTTGTTTACTCAAGTGGAGGCTATCTTAAATAGTCGCCCTTTATGTCCCCTATCTTCCTCACCCGACGACTTCCTTTTCCTCTCCCCTGGGCACTTTCTAATTGGAAGGCCTCTGACTGCAATACCATCTCCCGCTCTTGAAGACCGCCAAGAAGGCTCTCTATGCCGTTATGCTCGAGTTGAGAAGCTTCGCCAGCACTTTTGGAGCCGATGGCAGAAAGAATACATCACTGAATTACAAGAAAGAACTAAATGGAAAACAAACAAAGGCCATCTTAAGGTTGGAGACCTTGTGCTGCTTCATGAAGATCATGTTCCTCCTTTAAACTGGCGTCTAGGACGAGTATCCAAACTTTATATGGGACCGGATGGAATAAATCGTGTCGCAGATGTTACTACCACTCGAGGATGTGTTCGTAGAGCCCTTGTTCGCTTGTGTCCCTTGATGGATGAAGAAGAAGTTGAAACTCAGGCCTTTCAACGGGGGGAGGATGTCTCCGCTCCTAGCACTCGACAACTTCAGGTGGTCGACCGCACCTAACGTCACGTCGTTGTCTTTTAGTCATTGATAAGAAAAATGGCAGCAAGCATGTAAAAACTGTACATTGTAATCTTTAAAAATAAACATACTACCAGTAAGAAGATCAAAGTTTTATTGCTATTTTGATAATTCACTCAGTTGAACTCGAAGATTCAACAATAGGTATAAAAACTACCTGAATTCACGCAAAGTGTATGTGTAGTTGTGAAATACCTATGTAAAATACCTACCTTATCATACAATTTTTTATCAGCTACTTACCTATTATTTCACCACTGTAATCCTAATACCTACCTACTTATGTTGCCATCTTGGGGTTTATTGACATTGAAAATGAACCCTAAAACATTTCCATGTTTTCGGCGAAATCAAAAGAATGAACTAGTGATGTACTTGCGCCACTACAAATGTCGCTTCGCTCTTGATCGTAATATCGATGAATAGTATTAACATGCACGAAAATAAAGAAGTGATTAGGTGATACGTGATTTAATTTTAACTTTTTCCCTTTTTATCCCATAAATCAGTTCCTGTGGGATGAAAATCACCTTTTAATGTTTCCATAGGAACAACGCGTGCGAAGCCGCGGGGCACAGTTAGTGCGTTATAAACCGTCGAAACTGGAAAAATAACGTCGAATTGAGGACCTCCTCCTTTTTTTTGAAGGTTAAAAATAAACATAAAATCGATGATGGGTATATCGATGATAATCTAAGTACACATCACTAGCTATGGCCGGCCATTGTATGAACTTTTTCAAGGTGATTGACCAGTCCACGTGCGCGCGGCGCGCGGCACATAGGTACCTAAAATTGCACCGGGTTTCGTTTTAGTTTGTAAACAGTATTGTGTCGTATTATTGTTATAAAGTGATGTGAATACATGTAATTATGCGTAAATACCTATGCTACCTACTAAAAGTGTTAGTTTTAGTGAATATCAACTGTGAAGTGAAATATGATGCAAATTGTGTCACGATTTTGACTCGAAATCACACCTTGGAATGAAATTTAATAATTTCTGTATCATGTAAGTTTTATTAAATTACTATTAGCTATTACAATTTTCTCATTAGTACCTATGGTTTGTCCACGTTGAATGGAGCATGTTAGTAAATAAAATACGACACAAATTTGAAAATCTCACTTGCATGGCGTCGAGTTTCAGATATAATAATTGTAAGCAATTTTTATTGAAGGGAGGATCTAAAATCGACAAGTAATGTAAATTACGTATAAAAGGACGCGCCAATAAAGTGAATTTTAGGTTATAATCTCCCGCCATAGCTGTAGCTACCTGTAGAAGTAGTATAGGTAGGTATAGGTTGCCCGGATAGGGTTGTCACTTTATTTAGGCACTAGGAAATTAAAACTTTTTGTATGGGAAACTGAAAATAGGATTTTTTAATTATCTCCCCCCCACAACTGATCACCATGATGGTCTGAAACCTCCCCCTTCGGGGTAGTACACATGTTATGTTATACCGTGTATATAATATATATAAGGTTGCTTTAAATCATAAGTTCCTTTAAGCCCCATTTTCAACTGTTTTCCCCCTCCCCCCTTTAAAAACTTTAAATTGTTAATTCTGAGTTAAACAATTAAAAATATTACAATCTTTAGCCGTAAATATAGTATAAAGTATATTATCTTCAAAAAATATTTTTTCAAAGCATATTTCCCCCTCACCCCTTCTCTAAAAAAATTTTCAAAATTATTATTACTTGGCAGAAAATTAGAGTTCAGTTATACAGGGTTACAGGAAAAATAGTGCTAGATCCGTGAAGAGCGTGGAGTACCCATCATTTCTGACTTATTTCACTATGAAACACCCTGCCCTAAACTTAACCCTTTTCGAGTTAATCGACTTTTAATTTTTTTATTGAATATTGCCGATTTTTAGGCTGTAAATTTAATTTTGTTTATTTTGTGTATCTTATTATTATTATTTTTGCATTTTTACATGTGTAATAAGATGCTTTAGGACGTCAATTATTAAAATAGTGCATAAGCTAATTGAATAGACCGTAGTAGACAAGTGAAAGTAATGAAATAAAAACAAAAATTAGAAAGTTTATTTTTCTCTAAGGGTTATCTAAAAAAAATATTATGGCAGTTGTTCGGCAGATGTGTTTTAAAATATCTACGTTTCATCAGCTATCTAACGAGGTATAATAATCTTGGGTTTTATTCAAATGCATTGAAAAAAATTAGTTTCATAGGCGACAGTGGGGAAGAAAATTTATACTTAGCCCTAAAAAGTAAAATAAAACAATAGGTAAGCATGAAATGTCATTTATTAAATGTTTTCACACAACTTTTTCTTATTTTACAGTTCATGTTCAACATGGCATATTTCTGATACATTGTCGCATCCTTCTACAGAGACCAGTCTTCACTACTCCAGTGGTCAACGTGGTCCTCATTTTATTTGCTGCATCCACAATCCTTTCTCTTAAGTCTTCCACAGACGAAACTGGATTTGGCTTGCTGTACACAAGAGTTTTCATGCACCCCCACACATGAAAATCCATGGGGGTTAGGTCCGGACTTCTTGCTGGCCATGGCAACGGCCCACCTCGTCCTATCCATTTGTTTGGGTAATTTGTGTCTAGCCAGTCTCTGACACCTCTCCTGAAATGGGCAGGGCAGCCATCGTGTTGGAACCCTGATCAGGTTGAGTGGCAAATCATCCAGCAAATCACTCAAGTCTGCTCTCAGGAACTTTTCGTAGCTTTCCCCATTTAGAATATCCGGGAGAAAGTAAGGTCCAATCAAATGATTGGAGATAATGCCCATCCACACATTCACGCTGAATCTTCGTTGGGACCCCGTCACTCTTTTCTTATTGGGATTCCTTAGTTCTTTTGGGGCCCAGTAATGGGCGTTGTGATAATTAGTTATGCCATCTTTATCAAATTTGGACTCATCCGTCCACAAGATATTTCTTAGAAAATCTGGGTCTTCTACGTCAGCATTTAGCATAAATCTGCAAAAGTCCAATCTTCTCGCGGGGAGACCCCGCGAGAATCACGTACCTCTTACACGAACCTCTTCAATAACGTGTACCGGCGTGTAATGGTACGGGTATAGGCCAGCAGTATGCACTGTAAACCCTCCATTGCGAAAGTCCCAGATCACGGGCAACAATATTAGTGGAAGTAGTCGAATCCGCTCGAAAGCGTTGCACTATCTCATTGTCCTGTTCTTCGTCGTCAATTCGTGGTCTTCCCGTGTCTGTATTTCGTCTCAAAACAGAGCCAGTTTCTCGAAGTCTTCGATAAACTCTGTCAAAAACGGCCACATCCGGCACTCGACGACCGGGGTAGCGAGTTATGTATTCGTTGCGAGCTTGCGCAGACACACAATCGCAGTATCCGTAACAAATAAGCATATCAGCATATTCCTCAGGTGTGTAGGACGTCATCTTCAACACTTCCGTATCATAGGTACAAATCAGAGTCCGGTTAACAAGCACAGTAGTCACAAATCAGAAGAAATAGTCCAGAATCACAGCCAAGTCGAGAAAAAGAGCAAAACGATATCACATCTACTATGTACGAAGCACAAAAGCAGACTGACAACCAAAACAATACCCCCTGTTGTATTCCCAGCCCTAACCGGTCTCTACACATTTTTTCTTTCATCCGCACCTACATAAATCATCACTTGTCTCGCTCGCACGGTACGTCTTAACTTGAAGGACAATAGGTGCGGGACCGTTAGAACTGCTACCTGGAGCGTCCCAACTACTTTTTTCCACGAAATGTAATACAAACCCTAGATTATTATACCTCGTTAGATAGCTGATGAAACGTAGATATTTTAAAACACATCTGCCGAACAACTGCCATAATATTTTTTTTAGATAACCCTTAGAGAAAAATAAACTTTCTAATTTTTGTTTTTATTTCATTACTTTCACTTGTCTACTACGGTCTATTCAATTAGCTTATGCACTATTTTAATAATTGACGTCCTAAAGCATCTTATTACACATGTAAAAATGCAAAAATAATAATAATAAGATACACAAAATAAACAAAATTAAATTAAGTAGCCTAAAAATCGGCAATCTTCAATAAAAAAATTAAAAGTCGAATAACTCGAAAAGGGTTAAGTTTAGGGCAGGGTGTTTCATAGTGAAATAAGTCAGAAATGATGAGTACTCCACGCTCTTCACGGATCTAGCACCATTTTTCCTGTAACCCTGTATACCGTTTAGTGTCTATTTTCTGTATACCCTTCCCATTTCAAAAAATATTATTTCCCCCTCCAGCCCCCCCAAAAAATATTGTAAATTTCTGAAAACCTTTAAATGCATATATCTTTTAAACGGAGCGAGATAGCGGAATTTTAAGGGTGGCCAATATATTTAATATAATTCTAAGGAAGGTCTATTATTGCGATATTTTGTAATATTTTGGAATTATTTTATTTAATTTTTTATTTTTAAAATTTGTATTTGTTCTCAAAAATTCCGCTACACCGTTGGGACTGTTTGATTGCTCTTCAAAAGCCCTTTCAAACGACCCCAAACACCGACCTGTTCGGATAAGAACTGCCAAAGTTAGACTTGGAGCAGCCATTTTGGGCGCCATCTTGTAAAACTTTAATAGTGTATAACTTTTGTTAGAATAAGTGGAATCAAGAGCGGTTTTCGATTCTGGCATACCTGACTCCCTCACCATATTTTTGTAAGGGTCAGAACTCTATATAGAGTCAGCATTATATTTCGCAAAACTGACCACGGGAGGGCGTCAACGGTGCCACGAGGAGCGCGATAGTCAAAACCGTATTCCTCTACGATCAAAATTGACAGAGTTACGAGGATTTGAAATAGTTGTCGGCCATTTTGTCCGCCATCTTGGAAATTTTCAAGTCTTCGTAACTTTGGACCTAGGTGTCGTAGCCTGTCGGGATTTTCTGTGGAGATATCACCTGAACCCAAACTATTCATTCCTATCCCCCCCTTTATCCCTTCTTATACACCCCCTCCCCCCATTTTCAAAAAATTGATATCTACGTTACCCTGACTCCGAATAAAGCCGGACTTCTTCTACGAAATAGACAACTCTTAGACCCACGTTTCGGTCTTCACTAGTTGACTCTACGTAGAGCAGAATTTTTAAAATTTTATTTATTTATTTTTGACTTGTGTTTATTGACACTTTTAGACAAGCCTGACAAAGTAGTTGGTAGAGCTTAACTCTACAAATTTCAATTTTTGCGAAAACTTACCTTGCTCTTACCTTGTGACGTCGTGACTCCCCGCGCGTTGCGACTGCAAGTCTTCAAGAGCTGCATGGGTTGATCTCAGCTGAGACGACCTGAAACAAAAAACAACATAATTAAATTAGACGTAGGAAAACATCTAATCTAATCTAATGTATACACACAAAAACAGAGATAACTTTATGAAAAGGTGTGATGTTCACAATAAAAATACAAGAAACAAGAACAAATTACACATCCCATCATATAGATTACGAAAGGTAGGGAAATCATTTGTGGGCAATTGCGTAAGATTCTATAATAAGCTTCCATCTGAAGCAACTGAGCTCCCTATTCGTAAATTTAAACTGTACATAAAACGAAATCTTATCAAGAAAGCATATTACTCCGTAGATGACTACGTCAATGATGTTAATGCTTGGCCGGATGTCGCCCAGTTCCATACAGACAATAGTATGTAAGACCAGTTAGACTTAGTTATCCTAAGATTGTATTAGTTGATAAGCGATAAACTTGCTAGTGGTTTCTTTTTCACTTCTTCCGCTAGTGGACAAAAAATTGAAGTGAATTAAAGTCAATTGCATCTTATTTCTTGTTTGATAGTAATAACTATTTATCAAGCTGTTTATATAGTAAAAATTTGACTTGTCTAAGTACTTATTTTGTAAGTCTAAAGAAATAAACGATTTGACTTTGACTTTGACTTTGACAGAAATATTTTTACAACTTATACAAACTTACCTTTCTATTGCTTTTGGTTGACCAGTGTACATTGACGACATTCCTTTGACAACAAAATGTTTTTTGGCCTTCACACACCGGTGAAAAAGATGAACCAAACGGTCGATTTGACTTCCCGTTCACCACAATCACCACCACGAGCTGAGCAAGCAGGTCCCTCACAGCAGGCAGGTCCCTCACAGCAGGCAGAAGAGCAGCCGCAGACCTCCAACGTGTGGCGGAGCGTTGGAGAATGGGAGTTAGTAAAGGGTAGAAAATCTACCTCACTACAACCCAAGACACCGACCCCACCGAGGAAGACGGCCCTAGCCCCAAAACCAAAACTGTTCTCCCAAGAAGGAAAGCTGCCAGTGACAAAACATGACAGATTCCCAAATAGGACGGCTGAGGCAAAGGCATGCCTTAGCAAAGCCAAGACAAATCTTGAACTCTCGAGGAATTTGAAAACGGACATTAAAGCGAGTGTCATACAAGCCGTAGACCGATTGTTTGAGCTAGTTAAGGAGGCAGAGGCAGATTCCAAGAACATAAAAGGAAAAACTGCAGCAACAGAGAAGCCAAACCAGGAACATAAGGCAAAAGAAACAGAAAACACGGGAGCAGGAGCAAGAAGAATCGGCGAAGATGAATTAATGAAACAGCTGGAAGAAAACAGTAAACTGCTGAAGGAAAATATGGAAAAGATGGAGAGCCTGAAGGAGGAGATAAGGAAACAGAAAGAAGAGACCCAGGATAGAACCTCATACGCAGGAGTAGCTGCATGTCTGCACAGAAAGCAGCCCCACGAGCGGACCGCGCTACACTCGGTAAGAGTCTCCTCCAAAAACGAGAAAGACACAGGAGAAGAGATCCTCAGCAGAATTAGGACAGCAGTGAATGCCAAAGAAGGCGGGATACAGGTAGATAGGGTAAGACAGGTAAAGGACGGAAAAATTATAGTAGGATGCCGGACAGAGGTAGAAAGGGAGAAGGTAAAAGAAAGGTTAAAAAAGATGGAGTCATACCTAAATGTCGAGGAGATCCAGAATAAAGACCCACTTCTGATCCTCAAGGACGTTCTAAATTTCCATAGTGACGAGGATGTCACCAACGCCCTGAGGAAGCAAAACGGAAGCATATTCAAAAATCTCGACAAACAGGATGACAGAATCGAGATCCGCTACCGAAGGAAGGCCAGAAACCCCCATATGTGCCACATTATCATCAAGGTTTCCCCCAAAATCTGGAACCTAATGATGGAGGTGGGAGAGGTTCACGTTGACCTACAGCGAGTGAAGGTAGCGGACCAATCACCGCTGGTTCAGTGCTCTTTGTGCCTTGGGTATGGCCACGGCCGACGCCACTGCGGAGAGAGCATTGAAAAGTGCAGCCACTGTGGGGGCCCCCACATGTGGTCCAAATGTGAGGACTGGCTGAGCGGCATAGCACCTTCCTGCTGCAACTGCAGGCACGCGAAGCTAGATGCAACGGAGCATAACGCTTTCAGTGACCAGTGTGCAGTAAGGCGAAGGTGTTAAGGTGGGATGCCATGGCACGAGCCTCTGTGGCGTACTGCTAAGGGCACCACCGGCGTACACTCTGTTGTAACCCCAGCTGAGGAGAAACCCTACCGCGTCCTCCAGGCCAACCTCCAACGGATGCAAACAGCCACCAATGAGCTGATGATTGAAGCCGATAAGAGAAAGGTGGCATTTGCATTGCTCCAGGAGCCGTATGTGGGTAGCATCGGTAGAATGAGAGGACACAGAGGGGCGAGGATCTACCAGAGCACCGAGCAAGGAGAAGGGACGCCTGCGCCAATTATGTTATGACTCATGCACTGAAAAGTTCGCACGGGTGCTACGAGTATTGTCGGCGACGTAACCCCAATTAGAGACAATTCATAGTGAAAAATAAGACAAAATTCTCGTTAGATTTTTTCCTATTAGAATTACGTAACTTGAAATTACACTTTTTTGTTTGTTGATATTTTGTGATCAAATTAGTGTCAAAAGAAGGGGCTTAACCCAAAACTATGTTTACAAGTTAATTTGTATAAATCGGTTAAGTAGTTTTTAAGATATCGTAAATTTAGTGTTTAGAAAATAAGTTCTTATTGGTTTTTTGTTAGAATTTTGTATGAGAATCTTTTTTTATGTATAAAAACCTAGATTTTAAGACTTATTCATAGAAAAGCATGTTTTCGCCTTATATAACACATAGAAATAAGATAATCCATAAGGAAATGACTGAATAAACAAAGAATTACGGTCTCGACTCAAGCGAAATAGAACGTTAGGAATAGGCCAAATTTAGATAGGCGCCCGAGCGGTATAGCTTTCCTTATATAAATATATCCTCGCTTCCGGCAACTGCCAGTCGCAATCCAACCACCGGAGTGAGAAGTAGTCAGCAAGCAACATCAAGAAGTCCTCAAGAAGTCAGCAAGTAGTAACAGTGAACAGTTTAGTAGTTTAGAGTCAGTGAGCTAGTTCAGTAGGCCAGTGATAGTAGGCCAGTCCAGTAGGCAAGTGGGCCAGTCCAGTAGGCCAGTGCAAGTGAGCTAGTTCAGTAGGCCAGTGGGCAAGTAAGCCAGTCCAGTGGGCAAGTGAGCCAGTCCAGTGGGCAAGTAAGCCAGTCCAGTGGGCAAGTGAGCCAGTCCAGTGGGCAGTGACAGTGAGCTAGTCCAGTAGACAAGTGACAGTGAGGCAGTCCAGTAGCCACATGACAGTGAGCCAGTCTAGCAGTCAAGTGACAGTTAGCCAGGCTAGTAGACAGTGAGTTTAAACTAAACAACAGTAAAACAGTTAGTGAGCCGAGACCTTTAACTTATTTATAGATAAACAGTGTGTGTGTTTGTGTTTTCCCACGCCAAGTTCCTCGTCCCAGTAGGCAGGTAGGATAGTGCCGGGATTTAGGAAACAGTGTATGTAGTGTCGGTAATAGTGCCCTGTACCAACTTCTCCGCGACCCAGTACGCATTCAGGGGTGCGTGACGGCGTGCGCCACCAGCCATACGGAAGGACAAAGTGCACGTCGAAATCTATTGGGATACTTTCCCAGGGGCGTATCAGGTCATATCCTGGTGAACGCTGCCCGCAACAGTTGGTCCTTCGAGCCGGATCCCTGTAGTGGAGAAGTCTGAAGATCCTCGAGGAGAAACCGGACGATTTTGAAGACTCGAGATGCCGGTTACCAGGTCGCAGAAGGATGCCCCCTTACACCCTCAGTCACGTGCCTCGGATAGGGCCGGGACACCAGGAACGTCGAGACCAGAAGGGGTCACGTCTGCGTCAGGACCGGAACCAGGAACCATGGGGACTGCCTCGGATTCTTCAGGTACATCTGCCGCCACGGGCACATCCGCAACTACATATACATCGGCAAACACGGGTACTACGGGTACCACGCATACTTGGGACACTAATGTGACTACGGATACTGCTGCTACGAGGGAGATGATTGCGACCACGGCTGCGTCCGGGAAGGGACATCCCAGTGAGGGACATGCAGCACAAAAAGTGACCAAGAAGACTCCAGATCAGGCGTTGGCACAAGGTGTAGAAGGATCCACCACAACCTTGAAGCCAACAGGAGTCGGTCACCGAGCCAGGTCCATGAAGACCACGAGTTCATCAGCCAGGAGACGTGAGCTGGAAGCCAAGGAGCAATTAGCACGCCGGGAGCTGAAAGAAGCCCAAGCGGCTACGAAGCTAGCTCGCGTCCGACTGGAACTGACACAGTATGATGATGAAGACTCTGTGGGTGAAGACCTGGAAGAACAAGAGGACAGAGAAGCACAGGTGCGGAGTTGGATACGGACATCCATATTGGAGGACGACAAAGAGGAACCGGAACAGCGAAGCCTGAAGCCCGAGGAGGTGCCCCAGCAGAGGGTGAAACCTGAAGAGAACCCTTCAAGTGCCACGATTGAGATACGAGCTCTCACGTCTGCCTTGAAGGAAGCCTTCACCGGAGGAAGAGGCCCAGCATCCCAGCCGAATTACATCCACGAGCTACCCTACTTCGACGGGAACAGCAGCGAGTGGATGGCGTTTAAGGTCGTCTACGCCGATACCGCACCGATGTTCAACAATGTCCAGAACATGGCTCGATTAAGACGAGCACTGAAAGGAAGCGCGAGAGAGGCAATTAAGAGTCTGCTGTACTCCGAAGCTTCTCCGCTAGAAGTTATGGACGCCCTCAAACGAAGATTTGGAAGACCTGATGCGCTAGTGCTAGCCGAACTGGACAAGGTCAGAGCTCTATCAAAAATAACGGAGAACCCAAGGGACATCTGCATCTTCGCGAGCCAGATCAACAACAGCGTAGCAGCAATCAGAGGGCTGAAGAAACCACAGTACCTGCATTCACCGGAGATAGTGAAACAAATTGTGGACAAAATGCCGACGGTTCTCAAGTTCCGTTGGTACGACTTCACTGCAGCATCAGATGAAGGCGGGTTCTCGGACCTCACCCTTGTCTCACAGTTCCTGAACACAGAAGCGGACAAGTGCGGGGCCTTCGCGACGTCGGAAGACAAAGGCGGTGGCCTCAAGAGGACCAGACAAGCAGCGCACTCAACAACAGAAAAGGACAAGGACTCCAAGGACAAGGACCAGAGGAAGACCGAGAAGACCTGCCCCATATGTGAGGGTGAGCACTTTCTCTTGGAATGTCGGAAGTTCTTGAAGGCGTCAGTTCCGGATCGTTGGGCAGCCGTCAAGAAGACCCGCATATGCTTTAAGTGCCTTCAAGGGAGGCATAGGAAAGAGAGCTGCAGGAAGCCGCCGTGCAAGGAGTGCAAGAGGTGGCATCACCATCTACTTCACGTCGAACCAGAAGGAAGGACCTCTGATGAGAAGAAAGAAACATCACCAGAGGCCGGAGTCACTGGAGCAGTGAACACAATCAACAACGCAAGGGCCTACCTTAAGATCGTTCAAGTGGAAGTCTTCGGGTCCAAGGCATCAAAGAAAATATTGGCCCTCATGGATGAGGGGTCAACGGTTTCACTATTGGACAAACAAGTGGCAAAAGAGATCGGCGCTCAAGGAATACAAGAAGAACTGGTCATCGAGACAGTTGGAGGCAAGCTCATCAGGAAGAAGGACTCGCAGGTGCTGGACCTCACGCTAAAAGGGGTTCATCAAGGACAAAGGAGGACCCTGAGGCGAGTTCGGACCATCGACGACCTGAAGCTGACGCCACAGTTCCTTGACAAGAAAAAGATGCGAGAATACCCACATCTGAAGAGGATCGCCGATGCTCTACACTACGAAGGGGAGTCACCACAGCTACTCATCGGACAAGACAACTGGGAGCTGATCGTGACTCAAGAAATAAGAAGAGGCAAGCCAGGCGAACCGGTCGCATCCAGGACGGGACTTGGATGGGTGCTCCACGGGACAGACGTCAGAGGTACGAAACCAGTGCATTTCCTCAACACGTGCCTACACATTAGCACGCCGGAGGAGGAGATGCATCACACCATCAAGGAACACTTCGCCATCGAAGCACTTGGTGTGCAGCCCAGAAGACCAACGACGGACTCGGATGGAAGAGCACTCGCCATCCTGGAGAAAACCTGCAGACGACTGGAAGACGGACGCTTTGAAGCTGGACTCCTGTGGAAGAACGACAAGGAGCCCATGCCGGAGAGCTACACTTCCGCCAAGAACCGCCTCTTCAACATCGAAAGGAAGATAGACAAGGATACGCAACTGAAGCTGGAATACGACAAGCAGATCCAGCATCTTATCAGCAGCAACTACGCAGAAGAAGCACCAGATGGAGAGGACGAGTCGAAGAAGATGTGGTACCTACCGCATTTCTCCGTGGTTCACCCCTTGAAGAAGAAGATAAGGATTGTCTTCGATACCGCAGCCAAGTCCAAAGGAAGAAGCCTCAACGACGCTCTGCTGCCGGGACCTGACCTGCTGCAGTCGCTCTTCGGAGTTCTGCTAAGGTTCCGGCAGGGACCCCTCGCAGTAGCAGCCGACATCAAGGAGATGTTCCTGCAAGTCCGCATCAGGCCGGAGGATCGAGACAGCCTGAGGTTCCTGTGGCGAGGGGATCGTCGCGACGTGCCGCCAAAGAAGTACAGGATGACATCAGTCATCTTCGGCGCAACATCATCTCCGAGCACAGCAATCTACGTGAAGAACAGAAATGCAGCGGACTACAAGGAGCAACATCCGGAAGCGGCAAGGGCAATCGAGCGGAACCACTACATGGACGACTACCTCCACAGCTTTCATTCGGAAGAGGATCTCCGGAGAGTGACAGCCCAAGTGGACTCCATACATAAGAAGGCGGGCTTCGAACTCAGGGGATGGGCGTCCAACCAACCTGAGCTGCTGCAAGGAGTGAACACTGAAGCGACGGAGAAGACTGAAGTGGACCTAGGCGAGAAAGAGGAGAAGACTCTGGGACTACGCTGGTTCACGGAACGGGACTCCATCGGCTTCAGGGCAAACCTCCGGAACACACCAGAAGAAATAGCAAGGGGGCTCAAAGTGCCCACAAAAAGGGAAGTCACCAGCGCCGTGATGTCGACCTTCGACCCACTAGGGTTGGCATCACCAGTCCTCATCCAAGGGAAGAAGCTGCTTCAAGACATCTGGCGGAGCAGCGTCGGCTGGGATGAAGAAATCGAGGAAAAGGAGTACGCAGCGTGGACAACCTACTTGGAGAAGATGAAGCTACTTCACGACCTGCAGATCCCGAGATGCCTGGCGCCACATCGCACTGAGGGGGAGCTGCACACATTCACCGATGCCAGCGAGACGGCGTATGCAGCTACAGTCTACTGGAGAACGGAAGACCAAGGCGGGATCTACCACACCAGCTTGATGGCAGCCAAGGTACGAGTCACTCCATTGAAGCCGGTCTCAATCCCGAGGCTGGAGCTACAGGCGGCCCTCCTAGGAAGCAGATTGGCGCATTCAGTCGAAGAGGAAATGGACCTGAAGGTGACGAAAAGGACATTCTGGACAGACTCCAGCATCGTGCTCTCTTGGATCAAGACGGACCCGAGGACGTTCAAGACGTTCGTGGCTCATCGACTGGCTGAGATTGAAGATCTCACCAAACCCCAGGACTGGAGATGGGTCCCAACAGCGCAGAACCCTGCGGATGACGCAACACGTGACGTACCAGAAGACTTCAACTGCACTCACCGATGGTACACTGGCCCGGACTTCTTGACAACAGAAGAGGATCTCTGGCCAGCAGCAAGGACATTCAAGAAGGAGACCACCGGCGAGGAAAAGGCAGCAGACATAACGGCAACAGCGAGCGTCACCCAACCATCACCAGATCCAGAGAGGTTCTCATCGTGGACAAGGTTATGGCGAGCCACAGCAAGAATTCTGCAGTTCATCAGACTCTGCAGACGAAAGGAGAAGGTCAACGTCAGCCAAGCAGACCCCGACTGGAAGAAGACGACAAAGAAACTAAAGAAGACCATCACACGAAGTCAGCCATCTTCACAAGCGGTAAACCACATACCGCTGGAAGCTGATCTACTGGAGCAAGCGGAAACTCTACTGCTGAAGAAGAGTCAAGAGAGAAGCTTTAAGGAAGACATCAGGTGTCTTCAGCAAGGAAAACCAGTAGAAGGCAGCAGCAAGATGAAAAGGCTCGACGTGGCGCTAGAAGATGGACTTCTGCGGCTGAAAGGAAGGATCGACGCGATACAGGGTGTGACCCGGGACTACAAGCGGCCCATCGTGCTCGACAGCAAGGACAAGACGACACAGCTCATCATAGACGAGTTCCACCGCCGCTTCAACCATGGGAACCACGCAACGGTCATGAACGAGATAAGGCAACGCTTCTGGGTGCTGGGACTGAGGTCAGCAATCAAGGCTGTTCAACATGGATGTCAATGGTGCAGGACAAGGAAGGCGAAACCCCAAGATCTACCAACTGGCAACCTACCGGGCGAGAGGCTGATGCACAGTAATCCACCGTTTACGTGCACCGGCGTTGACTACTTCGGCCCAATGACGATCACCGTAGCAAGGCGTCACGAGAAAAGGTGGGGCGCTCTGTTCACATGCTTAACCACTCGAGCTGTGCACATCGAGCTTGCTCCATCACTCTCCGCGGACAGCATGATCATGGCGCTACGACGATTCGCTGCCAGAAGAGGAATGCCGAGGAAGATCTACTCGGACAACGGGACCAACTTCGTCGGCGCAAACAAGGAACTGAAGGAAGCCCTGGACACCATGAAGAACGAAGACCTCATCTCAGAAGCGGAGAAGATCGGCGTGCGATGGAAGTTCATCCCACCTGGAGCACCAAACATGGGCGGTGCATGGGAGCGTCTAGTGCGGTCCATCAAAGCCGCACTGGGCGCCACACTCAACGAGAAGCATCCACGAGAGGAGGTACTCCACACCCTCCTGCTGGAGGCCGAGCACATCGTGAACTCTCGGCCTCTCACCCACCTCTCCGAGAGCCTTGAGGAGGAAGCACTCACTCCAAACCACTTCCTCCTCGGGCGATCCTGCGGCGCTGCAAGAATCGGGAGCTTCGAGGACCACGAGCTCGTGGGCAAACACACCTGGAAGACCACGCAGCGGCTTGCCGACCACTTCTGGCAACGCTGGCTGCGCGAATACCTGCCCACCCTACTGCCGAGGAAGACTTCGAAGAGGACCAGCGCCACGGATCTACGAGTCGGAGACATTGTGCTCATCGTCGACCACACCCTACCGAGATGCACATGGCCACGCGGAAGAATCCAGCACGTGTATCCTGGATCAGATGGGCGTATCCGGATCGTCGACATCGAGACCAGAGGAGGAGTGCTGCGCAGACCCAGTACGAGAGTAGTGCTGTTGGTGCCGGGAGAATCGCCGAGTCTGGAGGATGGTGCGACGCACGAGGGGGAGAATGTCGGCGACGTAACCCCAATTAGAGACAATTCATAGTGAAAAATAAGACAAAATTCTCGTTAGATTTTTTCCTATTAGAATTACGTAACTTGAAATTACACTTTTTTGTTTGTTGATATTTTGTGATCAAATTAGTGTCAAAAGAAGGGGCTTAACCCAAAACTATGTTTACAAGTTAATTTGTATAAATCGGTTAAGTAGTTTTTAAGATATCGTAAATTTAGTGTTTAGAAAATAAGTTCTTATTGGTTTTTTGTTAGAATTTTGTATGAGAATCTTTTTTTATGTATAAAAACCTAGATTTTAAGACTTATTCATAGAAAAGCATGTTTTCGCCTTATATAACACATAGAAATAAGATAATCCATAAGGAAATGACTGAATAAACAAAGAATTACGGTCTCGACTCAAGCGAAATAGAACGTTAGGAATAGGCCAAATTTAGATAGGCGCCCGAGCGGTATAGCTTTCCTTATATAAATATATCCTCGCTTCCGGCAACTGCCAGTCGCAATCCAACCACCGGAGTGAGAAGTAGTCAGCAAGCAACATCAAGAAGTCCTCAAGAAGTCAGCAAGTAGTAACAGTGAACAGTTTAGTAGTTTAGAGTCAGTGAGCTAGTTCAGTAGGCCAGTGATAGTAGGCCAGTCCAGTAGGCAAGTGGGCCAGTCCAGTAGGCCAGTGCAAGTGAGCTAGTTCAGTAGGCCAGTGGGCAAGTAAGCCAGTCCAGTGGGCAAGTGAGCCAGTCCAGTGGGCAAGTAAGCCAGTCCAGTGGGCAAGTGAGCCAGTCCAGTGGGCAGTGACAGTGAGCTAGTCCAGTAGACAAGTGACAGAGAGGCAGTCCAGTAGCCACATGACAGTGAGCCAGTCTAGCAGTCAAGTGACAGTTAGCCAGGCTAGTAGACAGTGAGTTTAAACTAAACAACAGTAAAACAGTTAGTGAGCCGAGACCTTTAACTTATTTATAGATAAACAGTGTGTGTGTTTGTGTTTTCCCACGCCAAGTTCCTCGTCCCAGTAGGCAGGTAGGATAGTGCCGGGATTTAGGAAACAGTGTATGTAGTGTCGGTAATAGTGCCCTGTACCAACTTCTCCGCGACCCAGTACGCATTCAGGGGTGCGTGACGGCGTGCGCCACCAGCCATACGGAAGGACAAAGTGCACGTCGAAATCTATTGGGATACTTTCCCAGGGGCGTATCAGGTCATATCCTGGTGAACGCTGCCCGCAACAAGTATTGATAGAATTGCGATAGAGCTTTGAGGGTTGTTAGCAATGAGTGTGTTCGGTCTTTGCTCAAATAAACATAGGGTAGATAACTTAGTGAGACTACCAGCCGGTTTCGCCTACCCTCTGCTTGGAAATCGGCGAATGAACTGGATGTGACGTGTGCCGCCGGCGATATAAAAAAAACACCGAGTGCGCTTCTTTCATCGACCTGTTCCGCCCCGACCGCCGCACAAGCCGGACGTTAATACGTAAATCTTGGAAAACTGAATATCGAATCAATTCTCATCATTATTTGTGTTGCCGTGCAATAACCTACGAAAAACATTACAAACACTCGCGAGTGGAGTTTTAATCCTGTGTCCCTATATATCTGCGTTCTGGAAGCTGGATCCGTGCATGGCTTGGAGAATTCAGGTCAGTGGTCAAGCTATTTTATCTACCCTGTGTAACGAGCAAAGATCTATCCTTTTCTTTAATATTTCGCCTAGGTACTGGTACAGCATTAGATCAATTCACTCAAAATCTCTGGTCCTTCGATTTATATATTTTATTACTAGCGTCCTATTCAGACTCCACATTTTGGTACTTCGAGCCTGGATTATAATATTTTAAATTGATTTTCGTAAAATCATCCATATTTGGTGCGATATTCTTACGTTATTTTGTCATAATTACCACGTTGGTAATTCACTTTGCGAGACGCCATTTTGAACAGCGACAAAGACGTTACGTACCGTGTGCGTAACGATTTTTCAAATTAAATTCACAAGCCGTGCTTGTTCTATTTTTAACTTGATTCTACTTTAACTTTATTTTACTTTTATATTTTTACCGAGGCATTTCCCCTATTAGTCTTTACGCTTCCTTAAAATGTCTACCGACATGGAAAAGGCTCCATCAAAGAAAGAGCTAGAAGCTGTTAGGAATTTAAACAAATCAATAGCTAAAAAACAACGATTGTTTTCGCAAATGCAGCAGGTTTATGATTTGTCGAAAAAACTTGATAATCAACCAAGCATAAAAGATATGTTTCTTTTGCGTGCCTCAGAGTTACAATCATTGCGGGAATCTTTTGAAGCCACTTGCTTAGATGTTTATGAACTGCAATTGATAATAAATCCCGAAACGCAATTCTCTGAGAACGACCTAAAAAGCTTTGATGACTTATTCTTTCATGTAAAATTGTGTGCTGGCAAATACAATATGGCCGACGTGTCGTCAAGTGCCACGAATAAAAATCACAATGTTGAAATTCGTCCGCGTTTGCCCAAACTAGAGTTATTTACATTCGATGGCAATATTGAGAGTTTCACTACATTTTATGAAACATTTTGTTCTTTGGTGCACAATCAAACCGGAATTTCAAACATAGACAAATTTCATTACCTGTTGTCATGCACAAAAGGTTCCGCGCTTAGCATCGTAAAAAGTATACCTATAACTGCGAGTAACTACGAGGTAGTCTGGCAATCCTTATTGGATAAATATCAGGATAATAGAATGCTTGTGTCTCCGCTCCTAGCACTCGACAACTTCAGGTGGTCGACCGCACCTAACGTCACGTCGTTGTCTTTTAGTCATTGATAAGAAAAATGGCAGCAAGCATGTAAAAACTGTACATTGTAATCTTTAAAAATAAACATACTACCAGTAAGAAGATCAAAGTTTTATTGCTATTTTGATAATTCACTCAGTTGAACTCGAAGATTCAACATTTGGCGACCGTGACAGGACAATAACCGTTTGGAAGCTAAAAATACCTAACCATCTGAGGAGGAAGCGTTGGCAACTGCGTCGCACTTGGAGCTTGCTTGGATCCTGGTTTTATGGTCAATTTGAACACCAAAAGTTCATGCCTGCACATCAGACACCCATGAAAGTTAAGTAAAGTGCCCTTCCTTCAAATTTGGTTCCTAAATTCCTTTGGAAGGCAGGCTTGGTAGTCTGCTTTTCTAACCTCTCCAATCAATTCTCAAAGTAAGTACCTAATCGAGCATTCAATAATAAATATCAAGAATCTGAGTGATAAAACATTAAAGATCTTTAAATCATTTATAATCTTATGTGTTTAAAAACCTCAACACTATTTAGGTAAACACATAATGGTTTAATGCACCTGCTAATTACATGTATAATAATGATTATCCAAACTCAACTCTAAAGTGATTTGTAATCTTATTATTAGGCAAAAATATTTACACAAAATAACGAAATACGAACTAAAAGAAGGATCTAAAACTAGATATTCAGAAGCTTCTCTAAACTGATTCAATATTTAGTAAATAACCGGTCCATTTAGCTCAACAACTACACTAATCTAGTAACCTACAAATAAAACTACATTCCCTAAATACTACTTATGTTACTGATGTGCTAAAATTACTTAATTAACCTGTTAATTTTATTAATGTGCTAAAATTCCCTTATTTCTATATTCCTTCACTTGCATAGTTAATGAAATAATAACAAAAAACCACTTATATTATGTTAGCATACCAGTTTGAATAACATGGTTGTAAAAGATTGATATTTGGATTTACGAGTATAAACATCAAAGATAAACTAATTCATTTCTCTTCATAGGTAGGTAATTGTCGCATTGGGTTTATATTCAAAATTAACTTTTATTTGTATGAATTTTCCAGGATTCGTTAAATCAACTGGTAAACATAATAGAATAATAAACTTAAACTCGTTGACTTATCGCTCGCGGAGAACAAAAGAGGATCAGCTGTTGTTTACCAGTCGCCGGCTTCCAGGTGATTTCTACCTACTTCAGATAATGTCTAATTGAGGAACGTGAGCATTAATTACCTACTTATCTACTTTTGCTAAAAAAATAATAATTCCTTGAGCTTTGTTTAATTGATTTGGTTTAACATTGATTAACCTTTGCAATAATACCCACCGTGAATTGGATGGTTAAAGTAAAGTTGTTTTAGAGTATTTAGTGATGGAGACTAATAGGTCCGAGAATTCGGATAAATTAAAAACATTAATTGTTAGACGGAGCTCAATAAGGGGTCAAATAACCAAGTTCAAGAAGTATCTAGAAGAATTAATAAATAAAAAATGCGACTTGGATCACTTGGAACTCGCAGAATTAACTCTTAAACTTGGAAGATTTGAAATCCTATCTTCTAAATTCGAAGAAGTGCAGAGTGAGTTGGAGGTTCTCAATTCTGAGTGTATGGAAGAGGAACTTGATGCGCGTGAAGTTATCGAGCGCGATATTATAAGATTAATTGCTATGGCTAAAGATCTATTGGATCAAAATAGAGCAAACTTGGAAAGTTCTCAATCACAGAGTGGACACTATGATAGGGAAAAAATTGAATTAAGAGTGAAGTTACCTCAAATTGAGATCGCTAAATTTAATGGTTCTTTCTTTCATTGGTTGGAGTTTCGCGACACATTTACCTCTCTTGTGCACAAAAATGAGCGTTTATCGTCAATTCAAAAGTTTCATTATTTGATTTCGTATCTCGTAGGTGATTCATCTCGATTAATCTCTAATCTGGAAGTATCCGCAGATAATTACGAAGTAGCTTGGAGTTTGTTGTTCGAGCGGTACAATAATAAAAGATTGCTGGTAAATCTTCATCTTAAATCATTGTTTAACCTCAAATCGATAAATCGCGAATCTGAGAAGTCCTTGCGTTTCTTGGTGGACAGCGTTACAAAGGATCTACGAGCTTTGTCCAGCCTTGGTCAACCCACGACGCATTGGGACGTACTAATTATTTACATGTTGTCATCAAAATTGGACAGTCGTACTCTTGAAAAGTGGGAAGAGGCCCGCAACGGTTTCTCTGATATCCCAACTTTGTCCGATTTTAATAAGTTTTTAACAGATCGCGCGGATGTAATCGAGGCCTTAAATCGGTCACGGCCACAGGACAACAACAATGGTACAGGTTTGTCACACACAAAGGAGAATAAAAACACCCCTGGTCGTGAACTATCCTCAAAATCACCAAAAGGCTACCAAACAAAATCCTTTGCTAGTGTGGCACCTCCCGCCGTTTTTCTGTGCGTAGTTTGCAATGCTAATCATAGAATTTATGATTGCCCGACCTTCAAGGCCAAGAGTATAAAGGATAGACTGGCAGATGTAAGTAAATATAAACTATGTGAAAATTGTCTGAGGCAGGGTCATCCAGCCAGCGAGTGCCGAATGGGAGCTTGTCGGGTGATGGGCTGCAAAGGTCAGCATAATTCCCTGTTGCACCCTCCTGGGGAAACCCAAGCATCTGTCAACTTTTCCAAAGAAACACATACCGTTGATTGTCAGGTAATATTGAGCACTGCTCTTATTGAGGTACAAAATCCGATTACAAACCAGTGCGAGGAGGTACGTGCTTTATTAGATTGTGGCTCGCAATTAACCTTTATCAGTAAATCACTACAAAAAAGATTAGGTCTAAAAACTAACCCATTTAATAACCTAAAGGTGATCGGCATCGGTAACACGTGCCATAACAATGTGACAGAAAGTTGTGTCGTTCAGCTAAATTCATTGACCACACAGTATCGTGTGTCACACTCATGCTTCGTTCTCGATGAATTGACAGGAGATCTACCAAAGTCTCCAATTGACATCAAGAATCTAAAAATCCCCCAAACAGTTCGATTGGCTGATCCTATATTCGACCGGCCGGGTCCAATCGATATTCTAATTGGCGCCGACTTATTTTGGGACGTCCTCGGATCTGAACAGCGATCTTTGGGTCCAAACTATCCTAAATTGAAGTCGTCTAAGTTCGGCTGGTTGTTAGCTGGTCCGATGTATACCAAACATTCCAAATCGCAAAAAAATATACACTGTAATCATGCAGTCGTACAAAATGATAACATCGATGAAATGTTAACGAAGTTTTGGTCGCTCGAAGAATTACCTTCCAAGTCTTTTTTGAGCACCGAAGATAAAAGGTGTGAAGAGCTGTTTAAGGCCACCACTACACGGTTAGATTCAGGCAGATTTATCGTAGAGTTGCCACTAAAGGACTCTCCTGACTGCCTGGGTGATTCTTACCAATTAGCTAAAACGCGCTTTCTACATTTAGAAAAAAGATTTAGAAAAAATTCTGAACTTAAATCGAAATATGTGGATTTTATCCGTGAATACGCAGCTTTAGGTCATTTATCGGAATCACCAATCGCTAATCCAGAGTTGTCATATTTTTTATGTCACCATGCCGTAATCAAGGAGTGTAGCGAGTCTACTAAGCTTCGCGTGGTGTTTAATGGCTCTGAACCGACCTCTTCAGGTTTTTCAGTAAATGATATTCTATTAAAGGGCCCTCATGTACAAGACTCCCTTTTTTCCATCTTGGTAAGAGCGCGGCAATATCAATACGTAGTTACAGGAGATATTGATAAGTTTTACCGACAAGTTTATTTATCTAACAATAATCACCGTAACTTGCAGCTCATATTGTGGAGGGAAGAAGAGTCTTTGCCTCTAAAAACTTTACAATTAGGTACTGTCACTTATGGTACAGCAAGTGCAAGCTACATAAGTACACGCTGCCTGTGGCAAGTGGGAGAGGAGTGTAATGATCCGATCATAAAAAATATTATACAACATGATTTTTATGTTGATGATTTATACACGGGATGTGACGATGAACAACAGTTGCAATTCATAGTTAATTCAGTGACCTCTGAACTAAAATCAGCATGCTTTACTTTGAGAAAGTTTAAGTCAAACGTACCTCATTTGCTAGACAAAGGCACAGACAATGATTCACTTTATTTCAGCGAATCTACCAGCACCCTTGGTTTGGGATGGAATCCCGCTAGTGATTCATTGCACTTTCCATTTGATATGCCTCCTAAAGGCAAAATTATAACTAAGCGCATGATAATGTCAAATTCATTTAAAATATTTGACCCTCTGGGTCTGATTAGTCCTTGCATAATACAGCCTAAAATAATGCTCCAAAAATTATGGCAACAAAAAATGGATTGGGATGAACCTGTTCCTCAGCCAATCCAAGAATCATGGGTTGAATTTGTTGATAATTTACCTTATCTATCAACTTTACAGATTCCTCGAAAGGTAATTTGCAACTCACCAAAGGTAATTGAAATGCACGTCTTTAGTGATGCCTCTCAGTGTGCTTATGGCGCTTGCGTGTACATGCGAACGGTTAAGTCAAATGATGAAGTCGCAGTAAATCTGTTATGTTCTAAATCTAAAGTTAGTCCTCTTAAACCTACTACTATTCCCCGCTTAGAATTGTCAGCTGCATTACTCGCTGCCAGATTATCCAAGAGCGTCATTGACTGCATTAGAAACAGACCCTATCGAATCGTCCACTGGTGTGACTCTAGTGTCGTCTTAGCCTGGCTCGCCAGTGACGCAAGTAAATTAAAAACTTTTGTGGCTAATAGAGTCGGAGAGATTATTGAGATTTCCGAATTGTCTTCATGGCGCTACGTGCCTACCAACATGAACCCTGCGGACTTAATATCCAGAGGAGTCAATGCCTGTAAACTTCGGGATATGGAGCTTTGGTGGTCAGGTCCTAATTTCTTGAACCATAGCGAATCCATGTGGCCCACTCTGTCTTCACCCTTTCCTGAGGATTTGCCTGAAAGGAAGGCATGTTCTTTATCCGTTTCTACGATGGAGTCCGCCTTTGTTGATTTTAATAGGTTCTCTAAATTAAACAAACTTCTTAGATCGTTCGCCTTTGTCAAAAGATTCATACATAATTGCCGAAATCCGAAATCAAAGTTATTAGGTCATTTATCCGTAAAAGAATTAAGAAATTCCTTTTCTCTATTGTGCTCCTTTGCGCAAAGGGAATCGTTTTCCGATGAACACAAATTACTGGTAAGGGGCGGCTCGTTACATACTAAATCTAAGTTGCTGTCTCTGTCGCCATTCTTAGATGGTGATTTAATTAGAGTCGGTGGAAGAATTGAGTCATCTAATTATAGCTTTGAAACTAAGCATCCAATAGTACTCGATTCTTCCCATCATCTAACAAAACTAATATTTGAACAAGAACATTTAATTCAGCTACACGCCGGTCCTCAGTTACTGCTGGCTTCTGTTCGTCAGTCTGTTTGGCCCATTCACGGGCGTCGCCTTGCTCGCCAAGTTGTTCGTCGATGTGTTCGATGTCGGCGCGTTCAAGGTAAAGTGTTACAGCCCAAAATGGGAAATTTACCAAGCTCCCGAATAAATTTAGATCACCCGTTTACCTCTGTAGGTACCGATTTTTGTGGATTTTTTAATATTTTAAATCGGAAGGGTCGTGGTGCCAAACTGCAAAAGGCCTATATGTGCTTATTTGTGTGCTTGAGATTTAAATGTGTCCACCTCGAAGCCGTTTCTGACCTATCCAAAGACACATTTATGATGGCACTTCGTAGGTTTGTAGCTAGACGGGGTAAACCTAAAGAAATATACAGTGATAATGGAGGTAACTTTACTGCGTCCGCTAAAGAGTTAAGTTCTTTCCTTAAACTAAATTCAGAATCTCTGTCTGACTCTGCCTCTCAAGAAGGTATAAATTTTATTTTCTCACCTAGCTACGCTCCTCATTTTGGCGGAATCTGGGAAGCCGGCGTAAAGTCAGCCAAACATCATATTCGTAGAATAATGGGAAATTCTCATTTAACGTTTGAGGAATTAGGTACGTTGTTTACTCAAGTGGAGGCTATCTTAAATAGTCGCCCTTTATGTCCCCTATCTTCCTCACCCGACGACTTCCTTTTCCTCTCCCCTGGGCACTTTCTAATTGGAAGGCCTCTGACTGCAATACCATCTCCCGCTCTTGAAGACCGCCAAGAAGGCTCTCTATGCCGTTATGCTCGAGTTGAGAAGCTTCGCCAGCACTTTTGGAGCCGATGGCAGAAAGAATACATCACTGAATTACAAGAAAGAACTAAATGGAAAACAAACAAAGGCCATCTTAAGGTTGGAGACCTTGTGCTGCTTCATGAAGATCATGTTCCTCCTTTAAACTGGCGTCTAGGACGAGTATCCAAACTTTATATGGGACCGGATGGAATAAATCGTGTCGCAGATGTTACTACCACTCGAGGATGTGTTCGTAGAGCCCTTGTTCGCTTGTGTCCCTTGATGGATGAAGAAGAAGTTGAAACTCAGGCCTTTCAACGGGGGGAGGATGTCTCCGCTCCTAGCACTCGACAACTTCAGGTGGTCGACCGCACCTAACGTCACGTCGTTGTCTTTTAGTCATTGATAAGAAAAATGGCAGCAAGCATGTAAAAACTGTACATTGTAATCTTTAAAAATAAACATACTACCAGTAAGAAGATCAAAGTTTTATTGCTATTTTGATAATTCACTCAGTTGAACTCGAAGATTCAACAGCTTGTGGGTAAATACCTAGATAAGATGCTCAACTTTCCCGCGCTAAAATCAGAGTCTCCTACAAACTTAAACAATTTTATCGAAACTTTTGATCACTCGTACCGAGCTATAAACGCCCTAAACATTGAGCACCTATCTAGCTATGTACTGTGCCACATTGCTTTGAGAGGATTAGATCCAAGTACAAGAAAAACCTTTGAACAAACTCTAGATCAAACGACCATACCTACCTATGAACAGCTGATGTCCCATGTGCACAATCAGATAAAAATCTTAGAGCATTCACAGTCTTATTCTAGTCCCACTATCTCGCATAATAAAAATTCTGCGTCAAACAATCAAAACCGTAAACCAAGTGATAACAACAATAGAAAGGTATTTGCTTCGCAAACGCAATCGAAAGACATTAAATTCACTTGTTGTCATTGTGACAAAAATCATATGATTTTTCGCTGTGTGCAATTCCGTGAATTATCTCCTGCGCAAAGAATCAGCCGTGCTGATGAATTGAAACTATGTCACAACTGTCTCAAGAAAAATCATTCGACTTCCGACTGCCGAAGTGAATACAAATGTTTTACATGTAATCAACGTCATCATGCATTACTGCACATTGACTCGGAAATCAAACCCACTACCTCGCGAGCCGTGCCCGCCAACTGTAGCAGTGTTGAGCCGATAAATGCTTGCACAGCGCATGACACCAACGTAAACAAACACCATACGGTATTATTAGGTACAGCCATAGTCAATGTGAGTGACTCACTCGGGCACTCGCATGCTTGCCGCGTTCTTATCGACTCAGGCGCCCAGTCAAACTTCATAACCTTGAATTGCTTAGAGCGGCTAGGGTTGGCACGTCAAAGATGCCCGTTCAATATTGTAGGTTTGGGTGGAAACGCAGTAAAGAACTTCGGCATGACATCATGCACGATTTCACCTCGGTATTGTGATAAGCCTACTTTAAAAATTGATGCAATTATTTTACAAAAAATTACTTCGGACTTGCCTACGGTAGAAATTTCGGATGAAATATCCAAACAATATAAAAATCTTTCATTAGCAGATCCTTACTTCTATAAAAGGTCACCTGTGGACATCATACTCGCAGGTGATGTATTTCCTCATATTTATGATGGAAATAAAATAACAATAAGTTCCACATTACCCACTGCGCTAAGTAGCATCTTTGGGTACGTATTGTGTGGCAAAATTGAAGTACCGTGTACTTCTGATGATGTCGCTAATATTGCAACGTCTTGCAATTTAGTGTCGTACACTAATGACAGCGACACCATCAACAATCGGTTAAAATCATTTTGGGAAATAGAGGAGGCGCCGTGCGACATCCCTATGAACCCACTCGATAAATTAGCCGACGAGATTTATTCTGAGCGTCATTATAGGGACGAGACTGGTAGGTACGTTTCACCTATCCTACTGGACCCTAATCATACTCCTCTTGGCGAATCTTATAACCACGCCGTGCGTCGGTTACAGCACTTAGAGCGCCGATTTGCTCGTTCCCCCGAGTTGCGTGAACCCTACGTAGAATTTATGCGCGAATACGAGCAGATGGGGCATATGCAACTATACACCGGTACAGAACCAAGTAGGTACATTATACCACACCACTGTGTGGTGAAAAGCTCTAGTACAACTACTCCCGTGCGAGTAGTATTTGATGGCTCAGCAGCAACATCTAACGGAGTATCATTAAATGATAACCTACTTACGGGCAAAAAACTTCACCATGATATTTTAAAAATCATTTTTAATTTCCGCTTGTATCCCATTTGTTTTACTGCTGACATAGCCAAATTCTACAGGATGGTTCATATCAATCCTGCTGAGCGCTGTTCATATTTTGTATCAGCATATTTTGTGGCGGGAAAAACCAACTGATAAAATTAATACATATGAGCTTGTGACGAATACCTACGGCCTGCGCTCATCTGGGTATGTAGCAGTACGCTCCCTACAGCAACTAGCCGCTGATGAAGGTGCACGCTATCCTCGCGCTGCTGAGATACTTATGAATGGTTTTTTTGTAGACGACCTGCTATGGTCGACGCAAGACCTTAACGAAGCCTGTACGTTACAGGATGAGCTCGTAGCTCTGTTAAAGCTTGGTGGCTTTGACCTTCGTAAATGGGCAAGCAATGACCCCGAGTTGCTTGCAAGGATTGACGCAGACCAAGCAGTCGCTATAAACTTTACTGACGACACCGTGTGCTCGTCACTAAAAGTATTGGGCCTAAAGTGGCTACCTATCGATGATTGTTTTTCGTTCGATTATAATATGAAGGATAATACCTATACGAAGCGGTCCGTACTAAAGTTGCTTGCTAGCATTTTTGATCCTGTAGGATTTTTATCCCCATGTACTTTTTTGGCAAAATGCATAATGCAAGATTTGTGGAAATTAAGCCTTGGCTGGGATGATCCGCTTCCTTCCGACTTACGCGATAAGTGGTCTTCATTTATCACTTCATTGTCTTGCCTCTCATCACTAAAAATTGAGCGACACATGCTTATACCTAAATTTTGTGATGTGCACCTAGTTGCATTTTGCGACGCATCAACCCGTGGTTATGCTTCAGTAATTTATTTACGCAGTGTTAATCAAAACAATGAGGTGAAGACCCGTTTGCTTATCAGTAAAAGCAAGGTCTCTCCGATAAAGCCACTTTCGATCCCAAGGAGCGAATTGATGTCTGCTGTGTTGCTTTCTAAGCTGGTTTTATTTGTCAAACAAAACATTCAAAATATTTCATATAAAATTACAGCATTGACGGATTCAAGTGTAGCGCTAGCTTGGTTGCAAACCCCTCCCTACAAACTAAAAACATTTGTTTCAAGTCGTGTCGCTCAGATAGTGGAGGTAGTTCCGTCAAACTGCTGGTTTCATGTACGAAGTGAGAACAATGCCGCTGACCTATGCTCACGCGGCGCATTACCTACTCAGATCGTAGCTGAGTATGAGCGTTGGTCGAGCGGCCCAGCGTGGCTTAAGGATGACGTTCATCTGTGGCCGATTAGTACATTTTACGTTACTGAAAAAACGGATATTTTAGAACTTAAGACCAGTACTGATACATTCAATTTCACTTCTCATAAAATAGAAAATGAAAACTTAGGCGCTATATTTGAAAAAATTTCATCGCTTAATAAATTGCAACGCGTCATTGCTTGGTGTTTGCGATTTATAAAAAACTGCAAAGCATCTCAACGTTCTGTCGGCCCGTTATCAACTCATGAGTTAAAAGCGTCCCATGACCTTCTAATAAAAGCAACACAACAACAATACTTTTCTAGCGAAATGAATAACATTAAAAATAATAAATTTGTTCCTTCTCTAAGGAAGCTTTCACCCTTCGTGGATGCGCATGATTTCCTCAGGGTGGGGGGTAGGATCAGTGAAGCTGACCTACCCTACAACAGTAAGCATCCCTTATTGTTGCCTAAAAAATGTCATTTAACAATTTTAGTAATTGAACATTATCACAAAATGTACCTACACGTGGGACCTCGTTCCCTACAAGGAATCTTGTGCAAGCGATATTGGATCTTATCAGCACGCAGTATGATTCGAAGTGTGTTGTCTAAATGCATCACTTGTTTTAAATGCCGCCCTACGTCAATACAGCCCGTAATGAGTACGTTACCTAGTGAACGATTAAAAATTAACAAAGTGTTCAATGATGTTGGCTGCGACCTAGGTGGTCCATTGCACATAAAGGCCAGTTTAAATCGTAATGCAAAAATTCTTAAATGTTACATGTGTCTTTTTGTGTGTTTTTCCACAAAGGCTGTTCACATTGAAGTTCTTAGCGATCTATCAGCTGATTGTTTTCTCGCCTCGCTTGATAGGTTCGTGGCGCGACGCGGCTTATGTTCTTGTCTACATTCGGATAACGGAACGAATTTTGTCGCCGCTGCGAAACACTTAAAAGACGTTTGCAAATTTTTCAACGTTAATAATAATATAATTTCTGAGGGTTGCTCAAAACGTTCTATTGAGTGGAAAAATATTCCACCAACGGCAGCTTCAATGGGCGGATTGTGGGAAGCTGGCATAAAATCTGCCAAGCATCACCTACTCCGTGCAGTAGGCGAAAGGGCACTAACCTTTGAAGAGCTCACTACTGTCTTCTGTAAAATTGAAGCGGTCATGAATTCGCGGCCCCTTTGCCCCTTATCTGATAACCCTAATGAGTTTGATGTTTTAACACCGGCTCATTTTTTGGTAGGACAAAGTCTTCTTGCCGTGCCTGAATACGATTTTGATGACGTAGATATGAATCGCCTGTCACGTTGGCAGCGCTTGCAAAAAATCTCTCAAACGTTTTGGAAGAAATGGTCTAACGACTATTTGCATACCTTGCAACAAAGAACAAAGTGGTTCGCATCTCCTCCCAATTTAAAAATCGGTGACTTAGTTCTTATCAAATCCGAGTTAACTCGTCCGCTGAACTGGGCTCGCGCTAAAGTGGAACAACTTCACGAAGGTCCAGATAAAATAGTTCGAGTTGTTACTTTGAGGACGCAAAAGGGACTTATAAAAAGACCGGTTAACAAGCTGTGTCCTCTACCTTATACAAATTAAATTTAGCTTTCATATGTCATTCATAAACCTGCTTAACATTTTATTTGAGTAGGTTCATATAATAATCAAAGCTTAACTAACTTAACGTAATAAAATGTATCTATATGTATTAAAATTTATCTGCCCTATAATGGACACATTCCTTCTTTCAACCTTATAATGCTGTACCAATTAACTGTTAGGTAGGTACATTAAGGTTAGGGAAATTAACATGATAATTTCTGTGGGGGGTATGTTCGGTCTTTGCTCAAATAAACATAGGGTAGATAACTTAGTGAGACTACCAGCCGGTTTCGCCTACCCTCTGCTTGGAAATCGGCGAATGAACTGGATGTGACGTGTGCCGCCGGCGATATAAAAAAAACACCGAGTGCGCTTCTTTCATCGACCTGTAGGCTCATTCTATAAACTCATTTCGAACCTCACTCAGCTGAATCCGCGGTGAGATATTAGTTTTGTATTCTGTAAAACTCGATAATGCTTGTAGCGCCTCAGTGACGAGCGTGGTAATGAAATGAACTAAGTTGAGTGAGATTTTGACATTTGTAGACTTCGACTTTTTATTGACATAATATTACGAAATACATTAATTTTCTTTCGTTTTATTGTATAAAACCCAAAAAAAGATAAATCGATTTGTCGATTATAGCTTGTAACGCGTAGGTTCAATCCTAACTCATTTCGATACTCACTTCACTTCACTTGTTCATCTAAATATACACAGAATACCATTTCAAAGTGAAGTGATTTTGCGTTCGAAGTGAGTTCGGTCACTTGAGTGAATTCGAGTTCGAAGTCGAGATTTTTACAGAATGAGTCTACTGTTCCGCCCCGACCGCCGCACAAGCCGGACGTTAATACGTAAATCTTGGAAAACTGAATATCGAATCAATTCTCATCATTATTTGTGTTGCCGTGCAATAACCTACGAAAAACATTACAAACACTCGCGAGTGGAGTTTTAATCCTGTGTCCCTATATATCTGCGTTCTGGAAGCTGGATCCGTGCATGGCTTGGAGAATTCAGGTCAGTGGTCAAGCTATTTTATCTACCCTGTGTAACGAGCAAAGATCTATCCTTTTCTTTAATATTTCGCCTAGGTACTGGTACAGCATTAGATCAATTCACTCAAAATCTCTGGTCCTTCGATTTATATATTTTATTACTAGCGTCCTATTCAGACTCCACAGAGTGTTTTGAGAATAACTCACCACTTTCTTCAAACCACCCTCAACTAGGGAATATTGAATGCAAATCATTCAATGTTTTCTTGATTTATCCCGCAAAACTTGCGTATTAGTAGCACTGTACTGTTTAATATTTCAATAGATCGAAACCAGACGCGTCTAACGATATAATAGTATGTGATGTTTACGGTACTTTTAACATTTATTATTAAGAGTTATTATTATTACGGAGCAAAGTTACACAGATACTGCTTGGTGAGACGTTCGTGACGTATATATATATAAATACATGCAATTAGTTAGACTGGTTAGTTTGAAAAAATCTACTCTTTAAATCAGCGTTCTTAATTATATGACCACCACTGTATAATTAGATTTTCACCATTTATTTATGTGTAACTTACCTGTATAATGTTTACCTACTACTATGGAATAATCTTTGAAACCAAAACTCATAATCAGAAACTTTCAATTAGGTACATGAGCGCCATCTCTGTAATATCAATGTAGTTCTTACTGCACAAACTGCAGGCATGCGCGTGGCCGTGGTAGGAGGTACTCTCGAAATATTACAATGATATTCTAAAGGTGGCGCATATTGCATTTTGCGCCTATTCTCTGATCTGCTGGTCGTGCAAAAATACTGATCAAATCTTTACCATTTTTTTTTTATGAGAACTAGGTACATAGAATATATATCTTTCAATTAAAAATAAAATCATCGGAATCAGGTGACTCAAAGCGGATATATTCTAAAGCCACCTTTTTGCTTTTTCTTGGGGGAAGTACGCTTTTTATCAAAAATCCCCGACGGTAAAAATGTCTATAAAATCGCTGAATCTGTACACGAGATTTCGTAACGATCAGTTGTAAGACACGATCTGTAGAGGAGTACGGACATACTGATAAGCAAGCGAGAATGTTGAATCAGAGAACCTTCGTTTACTCGGTCAACTAACCTAACACAAAATACTAAAAAAGAAACTAAATTCATAGAATTATTTTATTTGTAACACTAAACAAAACGATAAAACAAAATGCATTTTCACTACTACTAATGTTAGCGAGGTCCTACTCGTAGGCTACTTGTGTACGGCGGGGGCGTCGGGGGCGGCGGGGACGTCGGGAGCGGAGGCGGGGGCGGCGGCTGCGCTGTCCCCGGCCGCCTCCTCCATGGCAGCCGACAACTCGTCGTCGTCCTGCAAATCAAAAACTCTTTCATTCCCTAAATACCTACACTAAATTTAATGTACCTACTTCACTACACCACACCACAGACAGTACTTAGTTAGACAGGTACATATCCCGGAGATGACGAACTATTTTATTATAAAAGCTTTTGCAGTTTGACGAATAAGAATTTATTGAATATCGCAGGAATACCTATTGAGTACATGAAGGTGATAGAGCACACGTTAACAAGCGGGTACTTCATATAGCGTGGTAACTAAACTACTCAAAACAAAATAAGGACCACCCGAGTATTTTTGTTTTGAGACCATTTTTTGCTGACCTTCGATAGCAGAATATTTTTTTGTGAATGCTATTATGTTCTCAAGTGTCGAGTTAACGATAACAATAAAGCACTAGCCGCTTGCTTGCCCGTGTTAAATAATAAATATCCGTGAACAAGTGATATTTTTTTTCTTATTATTTTATTTATTATATATAGAACGCAATCAAAGAATAAAAACCATATGTCATCGCTTTTATTTTTGAGATATGAGCTTTTGAATACAAGACGAGCTTCAAAACGCCTACTTCTAAGTTCAGCACAGCATAACTCTGCACCAAAGTCGTAATTTGATAAACAAAAGATAACATTGGTTAACTAGTTTCATAATAAACATAAATATATAAAACACTTAACACTTTTTTAAACAAATTGAGTCACAAGAAACGATTTTGTGAAACCCGACCCGCGCGCTGAAGGCGCTATAAATGGCGGGGCAAAGGCGCGTTGCGCGCGGACTGCCCTTGGGCAAGCGAGCGGCTAGGGATATTAGTGTTGACGGTATCCTAAACAATTTTGATGTCTTAAACAAATATCGTGAAGTGGGCAGAGTTCTGTTTATTTTAAGATTTGATCAAATTAGTTGGACACAAGTCTACTGACAACTACAGTTGTTATCGGAAGTTAAACGTGTAATTTAATCATGTCAAGAGTTCGACGCCATTTGGAAAACGTCGCTGCTACCAGAGCCATAAGGATGGTAGAGGCTGGTCAGTCGCAACGTTCCGTGGCTTTACAGCTGGGATGTTCGCAAAGGGCTATCCAAAACCTTTGGAACCGGTATCAGGAGACTGGGAGTGTATCCCGGCGTCGTGGCTCTGGAAGAATTCGTGCTACCACTGCCCAGGAAGACCGATACATGCGACTTACTGCGCGACGTGATCGTACCATCGTACCATCGTGACAGCGAGCGCATTACAAAACTGATTACGCCGGACTACTGTTACCCTTGTCAGCGACCAGACCATTAGGAATCGTTTCCACGAAGGCCAGCGACGCTCACGAAGGCCTGTAACCCGCACTAAACTGACCGCGACTCATCGTGCAAATCGATTAAGGTTTGCACGTAACATCTTGTAGTCTAGTCAACAAGTTCAAAAACGTGAAAAATGGAGATAAAAGTCCTAAAAATATGAGGGATGGCTCATTCGATTCGGAATCACCTCTAGAAAAATGTTTTTGAAGGATTTTGGTGCAGGTTAAAAATTGCAATTGTTATTAACAAAATAAGATGATAAAAATGATATTTTGTTTTTTGTTAATAACTCGAAAAACATTAATATTTAAGCAATTTTGAAAAAAAGCTCGTTAAAGAGGAGGGAATTTCCAATAAAAAAGTCTGAACTCCCGGAATTCTATCTCCATTATTTATAATTTTAATTAGACGTTGAAAATAGGGCTCCGCGCGGCAGTTACGGCATGCGCGTTGCGCGCGCCGCCGCTAAAGAGAGTTCAGCAATAAAAATAATTTTTTTATAACATAAAATGTGATTTTAAAAATTTGAAAAAATTCTAGTATCTTCTTAACACTTGAAAGAATCGAGCCCTGAAGAAAAAAAAGTTTAATCACCATTTTCCAAAAAGTTATTCAATTGTTAACTAACCAATTTTTTCCCAATCTCCATGGGCATAAACAATGGGATGAAAGGTAAAATAATTGGCCTAAAAATTTTAAACTTCGTGGAGCCCTTTTGATATATTATGTACTTTATAAGATCCTGCGGTTTATTTTCATTAAAGTTTATTAATTTGTTAATTATGATTTTTATAACTATTGAAAAATTTAAAATCTAAAAAATGTTGATAATTTTTTTTTTCAAATAATATTTAGCCATGCCTGTTTTCACATTGAACAATGGCAGTAATTAACATAGGTTATGAATTTTTTACGTAATTTGTTTATAAAATTGTTATAAACAAATAGAGAAATTCAATGTTTAAAAAAAAAAAATTTTGCTCTTTTGTTGTTTACAAAAAATAATGATTTTAAAAAAAAACTTAATTTTAATTTTTAATTGTTTTAAAACAATAAAGTGCAAAGAATTTTTTTTTTTTATTTATTATATTACTTTTTAATATCATACGATACGGTTATTATAGCGCCTACTTGATTTGTCAATTAAAAAATTTATATATCTTTTAAACTATTAGAGATACGATAATGGACATTCAGGTCTTTTTTATAAAGGATGAATTTCTCTTTCAGATAAATTTTAGATCAAGTTGGTATCTATTGTTTATTA
Organism: Eupithecia tripunctaria; assembly: GCA_955876795.1. Taxonomy (NCBI): domain Eukaryota; kingdom Metazoa; phylum Arthropoda; class Insecta; order Lepidoptera; family Geometridae; genus Eupithecia; species Eupithecia tripunctaria. The sequence goes on along the minus strand of OY041617.1, from coordinate 15,127,794 downwards.
GCTATTAATGCATTTATTTATAAAAAATCTGTATTTTTTTTAACTTTTTCGTATCTTTTGTGATCTTTAACTTGTTAAATTATGCAGATACAGCAAAAAAGCTTAAAACAATTTTGTTAAGAACAGAACGGATACCTTAGCCCCCATACAAACATACTTCCCGCTTCATTTGGAAACTACGTTTCCGATCGTATTGAAATTTTCCATACATAATCGGATGACAAATAGCTATGTTTGTAGTGTTTTCGTTTTTTAAAAACATTATGATATTTAAATGAGAGTGAAACTAATTTGCCATATTTTGACCACCAAATCGAGTCATTTTCAAGCTATTTTTATGCATGTTAGACACCTTTATTCGAAAATCTGTCATACTGCAAACATCCTAAATATATTCACCATTAGAAATAAACAAAAATATTTCTGAAATCAGTCGTTTATTCAAAATGAATCGCAAAGTACGAAAAAATATAAAAAATTGAGAAATTCCTTCAAATTTCTACAACCGCTCGCTCACACGCGGGGGGCAATGCGACACAGGGAGCACAATTCCAAAATAAGGCGAATGCCGCGGAATGGCCAACACGATGCGATTCTACGTGAAACAACAACAAATTCACTCGAGCCGGCCGCTGAGATTTGGAAGGGGTTCGTAGCCTTCTTAAGGGATAAATTGCCTAACAAATTATTAATTTATCATATTTTTATTGCTAATTGTTTAAATAATATACTTACTGTGTTTGGTGCTCATTTGACTGGAGTTCCGTTGAATATTAATGTATTCTATATTATCATGTAAAAAATCAAAATTCTTTTTGTTTATTATTATTTTAAATTGTTTCCGTTATATACTAAACAGTTTAAAAGACTTTTCGTCAAGATTCTACTTAGTTTTTTTTAATTTTCATTCCAAATTTCTTGTTTTTTTATACTATTTTATTAATCTATTCGAAAAATATTTTTTTTTTTTGTCAAAGCTCATAAGTTTTTGGAGTAGCTAAATTATATGATGTTGGCAAATGTAACAGTATGTTGTCCAATCCATTGTCTGAAGAAGCCCGAAAACTTTACAACCTTACTTTAAGTTTTTTCTGTCGAAATTAGTTTTTAGTTTTCATTTATATAATATGTTATAAATAATGTAAATATGTACCAATTAGGCGATGTGGTCGCTCTGCGACAAAGCCTTTTGTTGTGTGGAATAAAAAAAAAAAAAAAAAAAAAAAAAAAAAAGCTCATAAGATTTTTTATAATAATGAATTAAGGTGCTTGAATAATAATAAAATTTATTCGATTACATTTATTTTCTTTATTTTTACCCTTTACAGTATCTTCTCTTATAAACAAATGCATTAATAGCTAATTAACAATAGATACAAACTTGATCTAAAATTTATCTGAAAGAGAAATTCATCCTTTATAAAAAAGACCTGAATGTCCTTTATCGTATCTCTAATAGTTTAAAAGATATATCAATTTTGTAATTGACAAATCAAGTAGGCGCTATAATAATTACCGTATCGTATGATATTAAAAAGTAATGTAATAAATGAAAAAAAAAAAATTGCCCTTTATTATATGTATATAGCTATTTTTATAATTTTTTTCTGCTTCAGAAAAAAATAAAACGTTGGTCGATATTTGTTTATAACAAATTGTTAAACTAATAATCAATTAAATAATAAATAAATTAATATATTATAGATAGCAAAAATTATATAAATTTTTGCTATCTATTTAAAAGTGTAAATTATGATTTTTAAAAGAATTTTTTTTTCTTAAGTAAATATTATATTAAACAATCGAAATATAAAAAAAACGTTTTTAAACAATTAAGAATTAAAATTAAGATTTTTTTTTTTTAATCATTTTTTGTAAACAACAAAATAGCAAAAATTTTTTTTAAAAAACATTGAATTTCTCTATTTTTTTATAAACAAATTACGTAAAAAAATCATAACCTATGTTCATTACTGCCATTGTTCAATGTGAAAACAGGCATGGCTAAATATTATTTGAAAAAAAAAATCAACATTTTTTAGATTTTAAATTTTTTAATAGTTATAAAAAATCATAATTAACAAATTAATAAACTTTAATGAAAATAAACCGCAGGATCTTATAAAGTACATAATATATCAAAAGGGCTCCACGAAGTTTAAAATTTTTAGGCCAATTATTTATACCTTTCATCCCATTGCTTATACCCATGGAGATTGGGAAAAAATTGGTTAGTTAACAATTGAATAACTTTTTGGAAAATGGTGATTGACCTTTTTTTTCTTCAGGGCTCGATTCTTTCAAATGTTAAGAAGATACTAGATTTTTTTCAAATTTTTAAAATCACATTTTATGTTATAAAAAAATTATTTTTATTGCTGAACTCTCTTTAGCGGCGGCGCGCGCATGCCGTAACTGCCGCGCGGAGCCCTATTTTCAACGTCTAATTAAAATTATAAATAATGGAGATAGAATTCCGGGAGTTAAGACTTTTTTATTGGAAATTTCCTCCTCTTTAACGAGCTTTTTTCAAAATTGCTTAAATGTTAATATTTTTCAAGTTATTAATAAAAAACAAAATATCATTTTTTTTCATCTTATTTTGTTAATAACAATTGCAATTTTTACCCTGCACCAAAATCCTTCAAAAACATTTTTCTAGAGGTGATTCCGAATCGAATGAGCCATCGCTCATATTTTTAGGACCTTTATCTCTATTTTTCACGTTTTTGAACTTGTTGACTAGACTAATGGAGGAATGGCGTAGGGTGCTTTTTACGGATGAGTGTAGGTATGGTGAAGTTTTCAAGTGACGATCGACGTATGCAAGTGTGGAGAAGAAGCGGAGAAAGATTTTCTAGTCCTTGCAATTTTCTAGAACTTACCTACTTTATACGGAATCAGAATTGCTTACGATTAGAAAATTATATACCTTAAACATAGCCCTAAAAATCCATAAACATTTAAAATTCACAACAAGTAAAAAAACACAACGAAGAAATAAAAATATAATTAATAAAGTAACTGTAAGATCTAATTTTGCTGCACGACAATATGTATCCCAATCTGCCGACATATATAACTTAATTAACAAAAAACTGAATATTCATAGCTTAAGTAACTATGAATTGAAAAAGAAACTAACCAAATGGCTACTCTACTTAAGCTATGACGAAACGGAAGCACTGTTCAATAAGTTATGTTAGGTTTTCCTGTCTTCTCTCCTATGATTTTCATGTATCTCTACATCCTCTACATACTTTACTATTTAATATTTAAATTATACAGGTTCACACATACTAACAAACACAAATATACACACACACAACACACACACACACGCGCTCACTTCCCAAATAGCTAAAAATAAAAAAAAAATCTATTTATTTTTGTAAATAATAAGTTTTATATTTTAAGTAGCTTTATATAATAACTACTAGCTGAACTTAATGTACGTTCCAAATTCTATTGTTTGCGGCAGAGCGAGATTCCCCTAACACAGGTAAATTACTTTACTTAAAAGGGGGTCTCAAACACTGTTATATAATGTATTTTAAGTTTCCGAATAAAGATTTTGTATTTGTATTTTGCATTCACGAACGTGACAGGTTTGGTTTGGTGGTCCTAATGTCATTGTGTCATTGGGCAGAATCAGTTTACAAGGTAAAACTGACCTTGTTTTTCTGAATGAGAGCACTGTGACATTTCAGAGTTACATCGAACGGGTTGTCAGGCCATATTATGTTATCCCATTTTCACAACGAGCGGTGGACGGTTTCATCCTGATACAGGATAATGCACGACCGCACACAGGCCGGGCAACCATCTCTGTCCTGGAGGAAGCCAATATTCAGGTTTTGCCATGGCCTGCGAACAGTCCTGACCTGAATCGAATTGAACACCTTTGGGACCAATTAAAACGCAGAGTCCGGGCAGCTGAAGAGGATGTGCACAACCAGCAACAGTCAATTCAATTGTTGAAAAGGTGCTAGGAAAAGATCCCAGGTGAAAACATCCGCCATCTTATTGAGAGCATGCCATCGAGGCTCCAAGAATGTGTTTTAAAAAGGGGAGGACATACCCGTTATTAAACAATTAAAAAGTAAACAACTAAGCTGTGCGTTTAGTCTACAATTTAATGCTATAAAAATAACAGGATTTTATTTATTTTATTTATTTAAAGAACACAAACATCATATCGTCCATTTGCGACGACAGTGTGACATCACAAAATCTCTAATTTTACAGGAAACTACTTTTAAACTTTTGAATGACCATAACTTTTAAATTATTATCAAGATATCTTTACGATGTGTGAGTTGATTACAGTTTTTTTTTATAATGAAATGATTTATTAAAAAAGAAGTACACATCTGGAACGAAAATAATTCCTTAATAGAGTTTGAAAAAAATGGAATATTTATCACGTTTTTCCAGAAAAAAACTAAAGTTTAAAAGGTGACATCAAAAAAATGTCTCGTAAACTTTGCTTAATTTTTTTCAAGAACAGTGTGATAAGTAACAAATGCCACGTTGTCGAATAAAATGAAATTAAAAAAGAAACGCACCTTTATCACCTAGGTGATTGTCACGTTTTTCGTCAAAATTAATAGCACTTCACATGTCAAGACCCAGATGACAACTGAACTGTCACTGTGTCGAAGCAAACTCGATCGTCGAACGAGACAGTGCTAAACTGTGATATTTTGTTTCATTCTCTCATTGTATTTGTTTTATTAGTCGGAAAAAATATCCTGTTTTTGAAGATAGTAGAGCGCGAGATCGCGATTCAGAATATCAATAAAACGAAAAATCGTATAATTTGAAATGTCACATTGTCGTCGCAAGTGGACGATATTATATTATGTCTATATCTAACAAAATCTTATTAAATTTAAAACAAGGGAGCAAAAAATGCCGACTTAAAAAAATAAACGGAAAATTTTTGGTGGCCCGTAGGATGTTTTGAGTAGTTTAATACCTACAGAAGGAGGGGGTAGCCATGGGGTCTCCAATAGTCGTATCTAGTTTATACAATATAATAGTAAATAGAAATAGCCCACCTAAGCCAGTTAAGTGTACATGTAAACGCGCGACAAAGTCGACCAATAAAACATTAAAAATCTTAAATCAAAATTTAAATAGAATTAAAATAAAACGAAAAAATTAGAATGTGAATTGCAAGTTAATAATAATGAATTTGACATTTAATGTCTGACAGAACAGAACACTTTTTAAATTTAGATGACATAGTTAATGTAAATATTTTAAACTACAAATTAGTTAGCCATATAGCCATCAGGAAGGGCGTCTAAAGATGGCGGTGGTGTATGTATCTACTGTAAACAGTAGCTGCTAGCCATTGAAAGAAAGGAATCTGTTAATTTATCTATCCAATCCCACTGTGAAATATGTGCAATTGAGTGTATAAAACTGGGCGTAATTGTTATATGTCGGTATAGGCCTCCCTCGGGTGACTTTGACTTTTTTGCAAAATTAATTTAAAGTAACAGATATTGCAAATACAATATGGCAAAACAACCCACCAACACGCACTGGACCAGCGTGGTGGGTCATGGTCCAAACCCCCCTATGATTGATAGCCAACACACAAGGCCCCAAGTGCCCGGCGACACCAGCGGCTGTGCTGGCGTTGACGGGCGCCATGCCAGCCCTGGGGTCAGGGGTGCCAAGAATCCCCGGGTGAGACCCCACCGTCAAACGACTCTGGCAACGTATAACGGACGAACTCTGAAGCTTGACCATGACCTAGCGCAGTTGGAAGTGGAGTTAGAGAACATGAAATGGCATGTTACCACTAAAATTTAAACATTTAAACCATCTCGGCGATTTTATATTTTAGGTACCCTCATAAGTTAGATTATACTTGCCGCATATCGCCGCTAACTTCAGATCGCATGTAATCGCCATGAGATACTGACAAGATACTGACATGTTTTGTGCGTACGGGCTTACGAAGACCGCACGCGACTAACCACGCAAGTTAAATTTATTGATTTTTTTAGTTTAGATTGCTTTTGTAACATGGTTTTTATGTATTTTTTTGTAATTTAAGATTTAATTAACTGGTAAAATTAATGAAGAATAACAACGTCGTATAATAAGCTGGTTACATGATGAATGTAGGTACAGTGTTTACATTGGAAGTGATGATGAAGAAAGTATATACAGGAATGAAGGGGTGAGCATAACACTGATTCGGGTTGTCAGTTCAATTGGTCAGTTGGACAAACAGCATGCGCTTTTGGAACCGACTGAACAACACATGGATTTGGAAAGTTCGTGTAGTGATGATGATGAAGAGCCCTTGATAAATATATCATCACAAAACACCGACTGTGTTTAAAAAGAAAATCACTAAAAATTTAACTGTCTTCTAATTAGGCAACTTTAATAAAAAAAGATGTTTTTTAGGCTGTTTATTTTTGGGGTCATCAGAGACCCCACGCGATCAACCGCGTACCCTGTAGAGTGAAAGAGAGAGAGAGAGGTACCTTGCCGTAGAGTTCCGGGTATTGCGCCATGCACTGCTGCATCACGCTGAACTTCTCGTAGCACTCGCCGCCCTTGGGCTCCGCCGTGCTGGAACAACACGAGCGGTCAGTCAGGGGCGCTAGGCAGGGGGCGCGGGGCGCGGGACTCACTTACCTGTAGTGGAAGCAGGAGAAGGCGTCGCGGAACTGGTTCCCGCAGGGGCCGGTCGCCATCCCGCCGAGGCACGGGCAGCCCCAGTTGATGGCGCCGTCAGGCAGGATGAGCCCCGGCGCCGGCTCCGCCTCCGGCAGCACCACCGCGCTCGGCGCCGCCAGCTCCTCCGCCGGCGCCACCAGCAGCGCGTGCTCGCCGTGCGCGCCGAACGTCTCCAGCCGTCGCGACATGTCCGTCACCTGCAACCAGACGCGCCGGTGCTACAGCAGCGCCGCCAGCGACGCGGAGCAGCGCCGCACGCGCAGTCCGCCGCCCGCCAGCGCGAGCGCCGCGGCCAGCTCGCGCGCCGCGTCCGCTGGCACGCGCACCACGCCGCGCCGCAGCACGTCCGCCCGCAGCGCCGCCGCCCCCGCACCGCCCCGCACCGCCCGCGCCGCCTCCTCCACCCGCCTGCGCAGCACCAGCAGCGACTCCCCCGCCCCGCCGCACCTGCCGCCGCCCGCCACACGTCACACGTCACACAGACACCTCACTATACTATACTCCTATTATACTATTATAATAAACTATTTTCTTTTGACAGTCTTCTGCAGTTTGACTGACAATCAGATACCTATTATAGTCATATTATAGTCATGTTCTAACACTAACACTTCACCCATTTAATTTATTGTGACAATCGATTTTGTTATTTTTGCTCAACATTTATTGATAGATTTGGACGCGAGTGTCCTAGTCAAAAGGTGGAAGGGACATTGAGCACTCCATCCTCATCATCATCCACCACATCGCTGAGAGACATCCACGGCTAGACTAGACATAGACTACTTACTTTACTGGCAACAAATCTAGATTATTTACACCTTTAATATTTTTTATTATTATTATTAAACCCCAGAATAAAAAACAAATCAGAGGGATTTTTATGTCTTAATATACAGGGTGTTTGGTGGAACGATGTAGGGATTGAAGGAGCCGATCAAGGGTACCCATGTGATCATTTTAAACCACATATGCTTTAATGAAAAGTGTCATGGTTTTTATGAACCAATGTAGTTTTTAAAGTTATCCGAGCGGCATTAGCAGCTCTAGTTTTTTTTTAATGACAGGTAGAGTTTACATCACTTCATGAGAAATAATTTTTCAAGTTTAAGTCATTTTTTCTTTAAAATTTCCTGCGCAATGATTGGTTTAGCTTATTGTGATGAAAGACTGTATTGTTGTGATTAATTAGAAGCCATAACAAAAGTGATTATTGCACTATTTGGTATTTTACTATCCTTTAAACGCAAAAAATCCCTACCGAAACTTTTGATAATAACTTAAAAACCATGAGACTTTTCATAATAGCATAATTATGTGGTTTAAAATGATCACATGGGATCCCTTGATCGGCTCCTTCAATCCCTACATCGTTCCACCAAACACCCTGTATATTTTACTAGCTGCACTGCTAATAAGTAATGAGAATGACAATTACACCAGTAATAGTAAAAACCATTCCTGGTGTAATTGTCATTCTCATTCCCAGTTCATGGGGAAATACTTACTCAACTTCCAGGTAAAAGTAAGGAGCACTCATCCAGCCCAGCACGGGGCAGCACAGTGCGGCCGCTGGCACCAAAACCACAGCAGCCCTCGGCCACTGGCCACCAACACCTTATCAAACCAGAACAAAGAAGTTATGTTATTAATATTATGTTAGGTAACTACTCATTTCAAACTTTATTAGTAGGTAGGTTAGTTTTGCATTACACATTGATTGTTGTGTTATTATAAAAACTATCATAGTTTGAGAAATTCATTACAGATGTAAACCTAAAAATTGAAATTCAATAAAATTAAAGAAGTAGGTAATAGGAAGCTTGCGCAGTTCAGAACAAAATATTTTTTATTGTTGTTTTGTAATCATTGGAGGTTGGCCGGAGTAAATATTATAGGTACCTAGGTAAGTAATACAAAACTGATACAACCAACCTGTAGATAGCTAAGTAAGCTGATTTGGGACAGCTAAGTTGCTTCAACCAATTGGTAACCTTGTTCCTTGTAGCTCTATCTGATGTGTATCGGTGGAATATCGTGTTCTGTTCCAGTGCAGTGCTATCTGCAAGTTACAGCCTAAGGTTACCGAATGGCACAGAACCAGAGGAACAAAGAGAATACAATAACTTCAGAGGAATGGGATGCCTGTAGAGTCACGCGGAGAGATTGACAGTGAAGACAACAAACCTTTCGCTTCGCTATAGGTAATACTAAAATCACAAAACTACAAGCGGGTGAGAAGAGAAGGCAGACCGAGCGTAGAGAAATTGGAATCAAATAGGTACTTTTACATGAATTCTATTTAATTTTCGTCTGGAACTGTCTGGAAGAGAACACTGGAGAACACAAATCACTATCAACTCCAAATAGAATACAAAAACTACGGCTAAGATGTAAACTCTACAGTCAGAGACAAAGAGAATACAATGAGAAAAGTCTTACGAAGTTATTGTATTCTCTTTGGAGAGAAGAAAGAGAAGAGAAGAGAAGATGGAGTTGGAGGATGGAGTCAAACCAAAGATCAAATACAAACCAAAGAGAATACAATAACTAACTGCGAACGTAGGCGTTTTGGATGCCTAGTAATTTATGTTCCTTGGTTTTGGAGGTTATACTACCTATTTACTTTTCTCTTCTCGTGAATCTTCACCTTCTTTTTATTGCCTGCCTTGCTTGGCTTGGCCTGTTTCATTGATATAGAAGTTTAAGGATAGATTGTCCTTGCATTCCGAGTTGCGCCAATATCGATATTAGCGCGCTATCAAGCGTTCCGACTTACGGTGAGCGCGACAACGATGTCTCGTGTGACGTCATAGATGACGTCATTACATGCGCCATTTTGCGATATCAGTGACCATCCTACAAACAGAAATCACTGTGAGCGCGCTGTCAAAACTGACAGTTGGCATTTATTTTCTTCGCCATCCTGTCCTCCTTCCACGAAGAGTATTTATTTATGTTCCCTTATAGTGTCTGTTTGATAACAAAATTTATTTGTTTGCAAGTTTATTAAAGAGAAATGGAAATTTATATAGATGACGAAGTCAAAGGTCGGAGAATAACTTAAATGCTCTCTCAAGAGCAGTACGAGAGGGCACAAATTGCATTGGTCGCTGTCCCACTCCTCAACCGAGTGATCGGAATCATTTGATAATAATCAAAAAGTTCTAATTTCGGCCATTTTTACTGGATTTTGAATTGTTGTGCTGTTTATTTTTTTGACTAACAAGCATCTGACAAGCGATGAAGCGACACGTGACCGTGACCACGTTCATTGAGTGTTCCGAGATAGGATAGCACTCAACTGTCAATAATCGTGAGAACTAACTCGGAACGTCTAATATCGTTGAGATCGCTAACATCGATAATAGCTTATCTCGGAACGCATGTATGTGTAACCGGTGAGCAAGACCGAGTATACGAGTGGGCGGGGTTAAAGGTGTTGCCATGCTATTTTCTTTCCCTGATTTTAGGTTCATTATTTCACGTCTGATTATATTAGATTTGCGATTTTCATGTTCATCAATTTGGTGAGATCAATTTGGTAGATACATCTTCAGAACAGGCTATTCCACCAAACCTTTGTAGTTACCTTTCTACACTGGTCACAGGTATAATAATAGGTCCATAGTTTTTGTCACAGCCTTTATGTACAAATTAGACCTAATGATTTTGTTTTTTCTAGAAGTCAACAAGTTTGATTTTATATTCATCCTGGAGATCAACCCTTGTCAGCTCGAAGCTATAGGGAAGCAACCCTTAGCTTCTAATTAGCTCATAGCTACCTCTAGCTCATCTCAGCTTACATTAGGTACTTACTGTTCAGTAAACTGCCTCAACACCTACAACCTCCTGCATCGCAGACGAACTTTCGCCCGCTGCGCCACAGAGGTCGGTAAAAAATTTAATTTAGGTAAGCATAAAATTAAAACAACTTATAGTGAGGTGGGTATATTTTATTATTATAGTGTAGGCAATAATTACAAAATATATATTGTTTTTCTGTATTCTAAAACTTATTTCTACTCGTAAGAAATAAGTTTTAGAATACAGAAAAACTATGTAGTTATAACAATAATATTTATGTAAGTAATTAAATTTTAACAGCAGACTTCAAAATCACATTTTTGCAAATTAACTCGTTCTCCGAACAATAGAACTCGCGAACATTAACTTTTTAACCGAATTTAAATAAAGGAGGAGGTTCTGAATTCAAATGTATTTTTTTTATCTTAGTTACCTCAGAACTTTTGTCTAGGTGCTCCGATTTTCATGATTATTTTTTTATATTAAAGTTGGTGCTTCTTGTGTGGTTCCATTTTAATCTGGTCCAATTGTGACAGTGGGATCCATATTTGAAGTCTGTTTATAGTTTTTTGTACAAACAAAATCTATTATTTAACAATTACGAAATCAGACAATTATTGTATTTAACACAAAGTTTATGCCAAACATTCTGATCAGATTTTTACCATTTTTTTACGAGAATAATGATTTTTTTTTTAATTTTCGATTATAATAAAATGAAAATGCAGACGTTTAAAATCTCGTGTACAGATTCCACGATTTTATAGATATTTTTATCTATTTTATTTTATTTTATCAACATATTATTCTAAAGACCCCATTTTTGCTTTATTTGGGGAAAGTACGCCTTTAATTAAAAAACCCCGACGGTAAAAAAAATCTATAGAATCTTGGAATCTGTACACGAGATTTCGTAACGATCGGTTGTAAAATACGACCTGAAGAGGAGTGCGGACAAACCGACAAAGATAAAAAATGCCTAATTGAAACAAAGACTCAAGTTCACTAACGTTCACTCAATTAAATCTTGAACTTTGGATATTTCTAAGATAACTTATAGGTAAAACGAAATTTATTGGTACTTTTGAAATTATACTTCAGGTGAAATGAGCAGACAACAAAATGTAATGTCACTTTACACTAAACAATAATATTACCTACATCCCGAAATACTTATTCAAACATTTTATTATATTAGTAGCATTATAATAGTAAAAAAGTGCGATCAATCGATTGACGATTTTTTAAATTGGTGCTTTTTCAAAAATGTATGCTTTGTCCCGCTCCTATGAAGGCAAAATCCTTTGATTTTGCCTGCTACAAATTTGGATGACGCCTTCGGTTCGCATCCTTTGCGACCGGTGGCTTCTATCCAAAGCAACCGGACAATGTTGTTTTCGGGAAATCTGTAACAAATAAAAACATTTTACAATACGCATCAGCTCATTGTGTAAATTCGATTTTATTTAATTCCTGCACAAAAGATAAACAAACCCGCAGCACTAACATCTCAAATTAACTTTCTTGACGACGGTTGACGTTGACGATTTTTAAACAATGAAAAGTACTTGCTGATTTGAGATTTTTCTAAATGTATTGAGTTTGACTCCAAGCATGTGAATTTTGATTTGTTGTTGGGATCTGTTGACATAATTTGCAGCTACATGACAAAAATATTTCAATGCACTATTGGGGAATTTTATTTTCGAGTGCAGGCAACCCTAAATTTTCGTAATTTTAGGTTATAATAATGAAAATTCACCTAAAACATCGTTTTTGAGCCATGTCTGTATGTAAAAGCGAAGAAATTGTAATTTTATAACCTTTAGATAGTCAAAAGAACTTGTACTTACGAGTGGAATGATAATGTTCGGCACTTTTGCCTCACCGTACTTTTACATCCAAAAACACTACACCGAGCCATCATTGTGTTTCACTTAAAGGTTTAGTTCCTTTTTAAAGCCTTAAAAAGTTCACAACCACAATATTTTGCGAAGTCCGTTGGCATAGAATGAAAAAAAACAACTAAGGTCGATCACTACGCAAATTTGTTTAGCTTATCTAGTAGCTAAATATTGCAAAAATCCGGCTATGCGGTTGAGACACAAAACCAATCGTTCTATCTCATTTCTTCATAAGCTTAAATCATAAGTCGTTCTCGCTTTAGTGCAAGTGAGATGGCATTCGTCAGCGTTCTATAGGTTTCTCCTTCTACGGTGTCAACTAATAACTAATTTGGTTAGTAATCGCGAGTCGTTCGACAGTCCGAGTCGGTTTCGATTTGTTATTCGACGTGGATAATCTGTCAAACAAAAGCAGAGACTGAAAAATCGCGGCAAATTAAAATAATATGAGTCAAAATTAGTAGGATAAACAACATGCTCAGATATAGAGCAATACAAGTTACCATCAATGAAACCACAAGAGGCATAGTAGCCAGGGGCTGCCCCCAAGGCGGCGTCTTATCGCCCCTACTATGGAACATAGTCGTGGACGAGCTCATCCGCAGGCTCAACGGCCACGGACTGGTGACGGTGGGATACGCGGATGACCTCGCGATCCTAGCAACCGGATGCTTCGAGAACACGCTATGCGACCTTATGAAACTCGCCTTCAAAACCATTGAAGCATGGTGCATGGATCATGAGCTATCTGTCAACCCTACAAAAACAGAACTGATAATGTTCACCAACAAACGAAACTTGGGCAACCTGAAATTACCAAGATTTTTCAATACCGAAATAACACTGAAAAACGAAGTCAAGTAGGTATCTAGGGGTCATACTGGATAGCAAACTTCTGTGGAACAAACACCTTGACTATAAACTTCAGCGAGTCACAGCTGCCTTTTACCAATGCAGCAATGCTGGGGAAAACATGGGGCCTTTCTCCGAAGATAACCATGTGGCTCTACACTGCTGTCATCAGACCTATACTAACATATGGAGCCGTCGTATGGTGGACTAGAACCGAGCTGAGCACGGTAATAACCAAACTACAACGATTCCAAAGACTGGTGTGCTCAGCGATAACAGGCTGCATGAGAACCACACCGGGCGCTGCCCTGGAGGTAATCCTAGACATAGCACCACTAGATCTATATTTACAACAAGAGGCAACCATGTCGGCTTTGAGACTACAAAACATGGGATTCTGGGGGGGCACAGAAAGCCCGCACACTCAGATCTTAAACAGAGCCTTAACCTACGAACCGCTTTTAGCGGCTCCATGTGACAAAATGCCTAGCAAACCAATACAGGAGAAACACTATCAGATACAATTACATGAGGACCAAAGAGATGAATCAGGCATCCACGAAGTCAGAATTTACACAGACGGCTCCAAGACCGAGGTGGGAACGGGAGCAGGAATTCACTCAATGGACCTCAACATTAATGTATCAATGACCTTAGACAAACACAGCTCCACATTTCAATGTGAATGCGCAGCTATAACCGAGGCAGCTAGAGCTGTGCAAAGAAGAAATCTGGACAACCAATGCGTGCGCAATTGCGCATCCTATCTGACAGTGCTGCCACACTTAGAGCATTGGCAGGAAACAGCTGCAACTCTAAACTAGTACACGAATGTCACCTGACACTCGAGAGGATATCTACCAAAAACCGTATAACCATCCAATGGATCAAGGGACACAGCGGATCACTTGGTAACGACGCTGCCGACGAATTGGCACGGAAAAGTTCGGACACGCCTAGAACAGGCCCACCTCCGCTCCTTCCCCTACCGTTCTCACAATTCCGAACATGGATAAGGCAAAAAACCAGAGGAATGCATGCCGAACGCTGGACACACTTACAAGAATGCCGCCAGGCAAGAGCAGCGCTCCCGGCTGCATCACCAAGGCTCACTAAACGCCTACTGAACCTTACCAGAAGAGACCTACGCGTCCTGGTGGGAACACTCACAGGACACTGCCCACTAAATAAACACCTCTTCACCATCGGAGCAACAGATAGCCCTCTCTGCAGGGGGTGTCTCAATGAAGAAGAAACAGCTGCCCATGTAGTCCTGGAATGCGAGGGGGTAACAGCACACCGACACGAAATCCTCGATCAACTGAGGTCACTCCGCCAAGCCTGTGAAAACCCCAGGAAGATTCTGCGCTTCTGGACGGAGTTAGGCTGGTTAGACTAGCTAACAATCACGCACAATGGACCATCCCGAGTCTCAGTGCGGAAATAAGAGTACACACACCATAACCATAACCATAGTATGATAAAATTCTAATAACATATTCATTAAGTATTATTGAACTCACAGTGGTATATCGATATCTTACTGGTTTGCCTTTTTTTTCTCACCATCGATCGACTAACAAAATCGAATCGTAGCCATGAATGATCAATACGTAAAGGCATTAGTAACTACTAATTAGTAGTTGTCATTCGACTTTGAAGATTAGTATATTACTAATATTCAAGTCGAATGAATCCATTAGTAGTTGAAGATCATTCGACTAGTCAGATCATTCGAAGTCGCCCATCTTTATATGGCATCTTTAGGAAAAAGAGGGAAACCTTTAGGAGGTCAGTCACGCGAAATTATCTACAATGTTTATAAATATTTTGTAACCGAAGCTGACAGATTAATAGATACCGGACTGTTTGTATTTCGTGCGACAGAGATAACGCTCTATGAAGCCGAAATTAGCCGATTGTCTCTTTCCAAAGGTCGATGTGCATTATTTATCGCGGGTACTGTATTTTGATCGTTATGACAGGCACGGTGACATTTTTAGTACTGTCAAATTAGTTGAGTTTAGTTTTGGCGACATCTGAATAAACACCATTGTATTCTCCAAGTATTCTCTCATTTCTCTCTTTGCAGCCACTTGCCAACCTCCGTGAAGTTGGCCCCCCGACTTTATATTTTTAAACTTTCGTTAATGCTTATCGTTAGATTCAGATTCAGATTCAGATTTCTTTATTGTCATAAATCAAACATATTAAAAAGTGTTCCTACAATAAAAGGTACCTTAATTAAATGCTGAGTCTATGACTCGTCACAACACAATTAAAGATTTACAAAAAAGATTTACAGTTAAAAAAGATATACAAACATACGATTAAAAAAAGATAGGTATACAATTATACGATTAAAAAAGATATACAATTATTATATATTATTCATAACTTATCAGTTATCATCACTCTAGGCTAGGTGATGTTACGGAGATGTTTGATGATTTTACTACGGATTGTACCTTATATTGAATGTAATCGTTTTCCAAAAACTCTTTGATACTATACAGCGTTTTATCAAGTAAAAGATTTTTTAATTCCAGATTAAACCTATTTTTGTTTTTCATTAGTTTCAGCTCTAAAGGGAGCTTGTTATATAATTGCTGACCCATTATTTTAGGCAGCTTTTTTTGAATATTCAGTCGATACTGGATGGGCTCTATCATCATTTTATTTCGCACGGCGCGTTTATTGCATCCCCCTCTTATGGTGTAATCACCTAAATTTAGCCTAACATACTTAATTACTTCCATTATATAAACTGATACTGATGTAAGTATTCGTAGGTTTTTGAAATGGTCGCGGCAAGATTCTCTATATTCTGCTTTTATTAGGACCCTTATGGCACGCTTTTGCAATTTCAGCACTCTTTCGTAGTCAGTTGAGTTTCCAAATAAAATAATACCATAGGACATTATAGAGTGTATATATGCATAATATATGTCTTTTAGTGCTTTTGCTGATGTAATTTGTCGTAGCTGTTTAAGCGCGTAAATTCCTTTAGCCATTTTTTTACATGTAGAGTCAATATGTTGCTTCCAAGACAGTAATGGATCTAACTCGAAGCCTAACATTTTTACTAATTTCGTACTAACTAATGAGTTACCGTCATATAGAGTCATTGTTATACTATGTACTGTTTTATTACTGTTAGAGAATCGTTAGAGAGAGTTTTAGAGTAAAACAAAATCTTTAGAGAGTAATTAGTTTTTGCGTAAAAACGATTTTATTTTTTAGTGTGAAGTTGGCCCCAAATTTTGAAAAAATGGACTTGGACGTTTAATTCTTTTTTTAATCGTTAGAGAATCGTTAGAGAGGGTTTTAGAGTTAAACAAAATCGTTAGAGAGTAATTAGTTTTTACGTAAAAAATATCTTAAAATTTTACAGAAAACTGTGAAGTTAGCCCCCAACTTTTTTATTTTATACTAATGTTAATGCTAACTATTGCTAATCGTTAGAGAATCGTTAGAGAGAGTTTTAGAGTAAAACAAAATCGTTAGAGAGTAATTAGTTTTTATGTTATAACGATTTTAGTTTTCGTGAAGTTAGCCCCCAACTTTTTTATTTAAAACTAATGTTAATGCTTATTATTGCTAATCGTTAGAGAATCGTTAGAGAGAGTTGTAGAGTTAAACAAAATCGTTAGAGAGTAATTAGTTTTTGCGTAAAAACTATTTAATTTTTAGTGTGAAGTTGGCCCTAATTCTGAAAAAAATAGACACGGACGTTTAATTCTTTTTTTAATCGTTAGAGAATCGTTAGAGAGTGTTTTAGAGTCAAACAAAATCGTTAGATAGTTATTAGTTTTTAGGTAAACAGCAATAAACGTATGTAAGTGTTCGGGTTAAAAAAGAGAGCGACATGGCAACACCAGATCCACACGTTCCGTTTTTAACGGTGATTTAATTTTGCTTGTCAAATGTCAAAGTCAAACTGACCAGACTGACAGAGCTGCCGGCCAGCTCTACCTCCAGAATAGTTGCAATTTCCAATTTTGACTCAGCTACTATTTTAAATAGGGTTTTCATCTTCGAAGTGGCTGAAACGAGATTTATTTTAAGCAGAATAGATATTTATGTAAAACTCTGTAGATATGTTACGTAGGTAAGTTCAAAGTAAGTTTTTTCAGAATTTGGGGCCAACTTCACACTAAAAAATAAAATCGTTTTTACGCAAAAACTCATTACTCTCTAACGATTTTGTTTTACTCTAAAACTATCTCTAACGATTCTCTAACGATAAGCATTAACGAAAGTTTAAAAATATAAAGTCGGGGGGCCAACTTCACAGAGGTCACTTGCCAGCCCCGAGTATTATTATTCTTTGTGCCAGCCAGTCCAGAAAGAAGTTGAGGTTCATTTTATTTTGAGTTTTCGCAGTTTTTATAGTTAGTTTATAATTATTATTTGTAGCCGTTTTTTATGGAGCGCAAACCTAAAAATATTCGAATCGAATATTCATAAATACATAGCGTTAATTAAAAGCGGTAGCTAATTGATTGATTTGAGGAAATGGATTATAATACAGGTGCGATGAGGAGCCCCTTCTCTCCGCGAGTAAGACAATCTCTGTCCGGCAGAAGACAACTAGGAATAGGCTCTGCCAAGAATATTCAGAGGTTTGTGGTTTGTGTGAGATACTTTAGGCCCTTTCTATGGAAAAATCTGTTACTATAAAATAAAAACCTAAAAATTGTGTTTTCAGCAAGTACAATCAACCTGTCGAAGATGTAGGCGGTGATGTCATTTACAAGACCCCATTGATTACATTAGAGACCTATGGACCCCCACTGCCTGTTATGGTCACTGAAGCTCTCGCATTCGGTAGGAATTTAGTATATTCTATTATAATAAGAATGTTTATATCTTTAGTTATAAATAACTAATATCAGTTGAAAAGAAGTGGTCAGTACAGTGTTTGTCTGGTTGGAACGACAGCGAACGGCGAGGTGAGCGTGCGGCTGTCAGGCTGCGGCTGGTGCTGGGTGGTGGCGGGCCGGCGCGTGCTGGCGTGGCCCGCGGACGGGCCCGCCTGCCCCGGCCCCGCTGCTGCCCGTGAACTCACTCTTCCGCAGACAGACCTGGCTCACAAAGCTGATTTGGTCATGCTTTTCTATGAGGATGGAGCACAGGTATACATTTTAGTTCGATTTTATTTTATTATCTACCATCAAGCATAAACAATGAGACCGATCAGGTCTTACAATACCATACCTACATGGTTAGAGTTACTTATGTTATTATTTCATTATAGATTTAATTGAAATTCAATGTATTTATTTGCACATCTTTGAGAGTTCTGAATCCATACTGTCAAACCCTCTCTCTCATGGACCTTAAGATACAAGCATCCTTGCTTAGTTTGACTTCTGAATCCATACTGTATTACTGTATTATTATTGCATGTGTTATTTATCTGTAAATAAATGTTTTATTTATAAATTAACTTCATTGGCAGACAATGGTGTCTACTCAGATGTCGCCAAAACAAACAAATTTGACAGGACTAAAAAAGTCGCCAGTTGGTAACTGATATACATCCAATAATTGTAGCTAACTGTTGATTTGCTACAGATGCCATCTTGCATCGGAGTGTCTCCTGAAGGTGTGGTGCGCTACTGGGCCAGCGTGGGGCAGGAAGGTGCCTATGTGGACGTGAGCTGCGAGCTGGCGGGGCAGGAGTGCGACCGAGTCACTTGCTCCAGATCTAAGGCTCCACTGGTCCTGGCCACCACCACGTGCACGCTGGTGCTGCTCACTCCATCCACAGTAGGTTAGTATCGTCTTATGGTACAATAAACGCCTACTACCTATGAGCCTTCCCTGTCTAATCTGCAAAACAATGGAGAAGGTACACAAATCAGATCTCAGGAAAATAGTGCATTGGTGTTGACCAAGGTTTTTATTAGTGCTCTAATCAAACAATGAATATTTGAACAATGAATTTTGACATTACTTTATTCTGTGACATTTACTACATACTCTTTTCTATGGATCTTTGTGTCTGAATTAATAAATGAATTTGAATTTGAATTTGAATTTAAATTAAAAGGTAAAAAAATATATAAATTGATTATTAACATAAATAAAGCAAGCATAAAAAATAATAAAACCAGCTTAGTTCATAAGTTATGGTAAGAATTCGCACCTGAAACAAAACTCGACAACAATAGATTTTGCCAAAACACGTCAATAATGTTCCATGACTGTCGCTTTCCTGCGTGAGTTCCTGCGTGAGTTCCTGCGTGAGTTCCTGCGTGAGTTCCTGCGTGAGTTCCTGCGTGAGACGGCACACGCCACGTTTATACTAAGAAGTTTGTCAATAAAACTTTATTATAATATTCACAGATGGACGCGCTACCGTGAGCTGCCGCACGCTGCGGCCGCCGAGCGGCTGGCTGGGCGGCATCGGGCGGAGGGTCTCGCTCATGTTCTTCGGGTCCATGCCGGCGCACGTGGACACGGTACAGTTACATTCACAGATGGGGGCGCCACTGTGAGCTGCCTTAATCTTAAAGTTGAACTAGTCGCTCATCTTTTCATACAAACGTGGATTACTACTACGCTGTTTGATGTTGATCTTCCAAAACTAAGAATAATATCACGTGTGAAACGAAATTTACGTAGTGTGTTACCAACCAGCGTTTGTTTCACTCCTGTCTATGAGCTCCTGCGTCGATGTCATACACTACTCACCCTCGTCTCGAAGAGGCATCCTGTTGTGATGTACCAGGAAAACAGAAGCAGGAAGCGAGTTCCATTCCTTAGCGGTGCGAATAATAACGGTGGGGGAACCACTCAGTGCGAGTGTACGTTACAATATGAATAAATAAATAATGCTGGACTATCCACACAGCATTATCTAGCCCCAAGCTAAGTGCAGAGCTTGTGTTATGGGTACTAGATAACTGATATACATAATACAATACAAGCTTGTGATGTTTGTCTGGAGCAGGGTTTCACCGCCACAGGCGGTCCATACATTACTAACAACTAGGATTGGGTATAATAATATAAACCCTTCTATAAACCTTTTGTTCTTATAAATCAAATCAAATCAAATCAAATCATTTATTTGCTGAATACATTATTACAGGTATATGTCAGATCTTATAACTAGAGTAATGTCAAATGTATTCAACACGCAAGCAGGTGTGCAAATATTAAAGTAAAAATGTAATCAGTTTAAATATTCAATAATAATCAATAATAATAAATAACGGTAATTAATACATTCTAAAATAAAATAAATAGTCAACAATCTGGTAATTAAAGTTTACAATAATAGTCAAAATATAATAAATTATTCTACTTAAAATTAATAAATTCATTTATACTATAAAAACATTTGTCAAGCAGCCACTGATTTAATTTTTGTTTGAATAAATTACCATTGATGTGTTCTGGTAACTTATTGTAGATGACAATGCACATATTAAAAACATTTTTTTCATAGATCCGCTTGTAACATTGTGGGTTGTATAGCAGATTACTATGCTCTTTTTTGTCGAGTGATAATATCCCTGCGCCTGGTAAAGTGTTGTGGGTAAGATTTTACAAACATGCATATGTCTCTAATGTACATGCAAGGTAGAGGCATAATATTGCAAATCTTAAACAGAGGCTTGCAAGAGTCACGGAACCAGGCCTTATTAATAGCTCTGAGGCATCTCTTCTGTACTCTGAAAACTCTTTCAGCATCGACAGAGTTTCCCCAGAGCAACAAACCATAGCTCAGAGTCGATGACACATGCCCGTGGTATGCTGCTAGAGCTGCATCAAATGATATCGTCTGGCGGATTTTCTTTAAAGCAAAGATAAAGCGACTTATTTTTTTGCAAACGTTACTAATATGAACTTTCCAATTTAAATGTCTATCTAATGTGATACCTAAGAATTTAAATGTCATTACTTCGTCTACTTTTTCATTATTATAAGAAATGTCAAGTGTTAGTGGGTTAGTATTGTAAGAGTCAAATTGCATAATTTTAGTTTTGGTAATATTTATAGCCAAGTTATTATTATTATTAAGTAAACAAAATCAACAAAGTGTATCGGGAAATAAAGCTATTTTTATTTAATTAATTTGTTTGATGTGATGGGTTGTCAGAAGCTGGTTGGTGTGGCGGTGGTCGGCGACATCGCGGGTGGTGAGGGTGCGGGTGCGGGCGCGGGGGGGTGCATCGCGCTGGTGGCGGGCGGCGGGGGCGCGGGGCCCGTGCTGCAGGTGTGGCGCGGCGCCGAGCTGCACGAGCATGAGCTGCGCCGCGCGCTGCTGCCCGACGCGCCGCCGCCCGCCGCGCCCGCCGCGCTGCAGCTGCGCGCCGCCGCCGGGACCGACCTGCTGCTGCTGTTCGCGCACCGCCCGCCGCCCGCCGACGCGCACAGATACTACATCGGTAACTACCTGACGCGACCACCACCTGCACCGCTCGCACGCACCACCGCTTGATGACGCTCCTTAACTCTGCCCGCAGCGCAGATATCTCTGGAGGATGCGGCCTCGCCGCGCGTGACGCGGCTGGTGGCGCTGCGCGGAGGCGGCGCGCCGGAGGAACTGCCCGCCTTCCTGCCGCTGCCGGCGCACGTGCTGCTCTACACGCGCACCGCCGTCGCGCTGCACCCGGGTGAGTGCGCCGCGAGGGGGGAGCGAGACAGCAGGGTGTAGTGCAGCGTGTGACGTATGCGGGTGTTGCAGCGGGCGGCGGAGACAAGCCGGAGTGCCTGGAGCTGGGCGCGGAGGGGGACCGCGTGCTGGGCGGCGAGCTGGGCGCGGCGGGCGCGCTGCTGTTCTCTCTGCGACACGGCCTGCTGCGCCTCAAGCCGCACGCGCACCAACGCGCGCCGTGCGAGGGCGGGGACCCCGCGCCCCTCGCACACGACATGTACGAGGGGAGCCTGTCGCTGTACGAGATAGACCCTCTAGAGGTGAGCGCGGACCGAGAGCGGGCGGCGAGCGGCGAGTGAGCGAGGCGCTGACGGTGTGTCCCTCCGCAGATCAACCAGCAGTCGCTGGACCTGTGCGGGCAGCTGAAGCTGGCGTTCCTGTTCCACGTGCGGCGGGACGGCGCGCGGTGCCGGGCGCTGCTGGGCGCGCTGGGGGCCGGCGGGGGCGGCGCGCCCGACTCTCCGCTGGACCGCACGGTGCTGGCGGTGGCGCGCGACATGCTGGACGACGCGCCGCAGGGCGACCCGCGCTGGCCGGCGACGGCGACGCCGCTGGCGCTGGGCCGCTCGCCGGCGCTGCAGCTGTCGCAGCAGCTGGCCGACAAGCGCCGCGCCTTCGCGCTGTTCCTGGACTTCCTGCAGGCCACGCACCTGCTGCCGCGCCTGCAGACCCTCACATACGGTACACACTTATATTACTAACTTAAACTAAATGTAAAAATGTGTAAATTACGATATTTGATTTAAGGGCGCCTTATACCGCAAATGCTGTTTTTAAAATCAATATGAATCAGTCAAAAATTGACGTAAATTTCTGAAAAAAATATATGTTTCAGTTGAGGATCTTACAGAGTACAATTCGCTTACATTTACACAATCAGATGAACTTCGCTCGATAGAAAAAAATACCAAAGTTGCCTCTTTTTAAAAATCATTTTCAATACTGTGCCTAAAATAATAAACTTATTGACCTTATTTTTACACCAATCTTTAGATAAATCATTTTTCTAGTACAAATCGCTGAGGTGGATGTTGTAGTGTTATTTTCCTATTAATGATGCCTAAAAACCTACAAAACCGCGAGCGGCGCGACGTCCGCGGGCTTCGTCAGTCGCGCGGTGGCGCTTACCGACGTCGGACCTGTGCCAGTACTCTTCCTGCCCGACGCGCGACGTGCGACGTGCAGTGATTTACGAAAATAAAATAAAATTGATCTGAACCAGTACATATCGAAAAAGATGATGAATTTTGGAAATCAAAGTTATCACACTTTTACCACAAATGTCAAATTCAAATTCAAAATGTTTATTGACACCATGTTGTGGGTTAGATAAGAAGTAAATAGGTACCTACAAATACTTTCAAACATGGACCCGGTTAGGGCACTACAATACATATTAATATTAGTAACATAGTAGTAGTAACATAGTAGGTACATAGGTACCTATTAGAATTAAAGAGTTGTAAACTTAAATTTAACATGACAGCAACAAAATTAAATGCTACTATATTTTTTTATAAATCAAATTACAAAAATAATAAATTAAATTAGTAAAAAATGGAATAATAAACAAATAAACACATTAAATACAAATTTATAGATCTAAGAACTCTTGCAAGGAATAAAAACAGTTTTTAATTAAATATTTTTTTAAAGTAGCTTAAATTTATGTAAATTATTTTCTTTCTTTTTTATTAGCTTAAATTTATGTAAATTATTTTCTGTCTGCTGCCAGAAATCGTCAACCCCAGACATATCGTGGTATGCCTATACGGAATCTGGCATTTGAATGCGAATCCACCAAATCCGAAAATAAAGAAAATGAGAATTTTTTATCGCAAATCATTATTAATTTGCAATCTGGTCCTATTCCGTCACCCGCGGGCAGGGCCGGATTTATCATAGAATCTGAAGCTTAGGGCGGCAAAATTAGAGGGGGCGGCATATTTGGCCCAAAAAAAATTAGTGCGCCAATTTTTTTTGCGCACCAATTTTTTTACCAATTTTTTGTTGCGGTGGCGTGGGAGCGGGGCGGCCGGCGGCCGGTGGCAGCAGCCGCTTCCCCACTCTTGCCGCCTAGGGAGGGCCTGTTACTGCCGCCTCGACTGACTACGTGTCCTTTTCGTTAGGTACTTGAGGAGTAGTTTTTTATACTTTGCAGTATAAAAAACTACTCAACATTATACTTAGAAAATATTATTAATCATAAAAAAAGACGTGTCGCACTCGGGGACTGCCGCGGTAAAGCTATTGCAATGCCATCTAGAGGCGAGTTGCTGAACTAAAGAGACAAACGTCATATTACAAAAAGTCATTAAAAGTTCTACTATTCATCGATAGATGGCAAAACTAAAAAGTATCACCGCTGTTCCGGTCGGAGTGGGGAGCGTGAGGTTTTTTCGTTACGGAATTTCTGGATTCGGTCCCCGCGCTCAAGGCCCGCGATAGAAGCTATGCAATACCTTAAAAAAATGATATTGTGTTTGCCAATGAGACGTTTCGATTTGAGAATCTAAATAATTAATTTAGGTATGTATTAGACATGTGCGCCGATGCTCATTTCATCGGTGCGATGGCGGCGCCCAGCGTCGAATTGGTTGGCGGGGTCGGCGTGATCGGCGTAATCGGCGTGGATGTGAAAATAAGTAAAAGACGCCTTAATCCTCACTGAACTTTTAATTATTTACTTATATCAACAGTTGCGGATTATCCACGTAGCACGAGAAGCAAAAGCTACGGGCCCCGCGCCTAGGGGGGCCAGGCGCTAGGCTCTTGCGGTCAAAATGATATAAATGTCAAACATTATATATGTTGTAAAATTATTGCAGATACATTGCTATTTAAGAAGGCAAAATCGTTGAAAAACATCTTCACATCGTTACATAGCACCTTTAGCTTCATCCAGCGCAAGTTGATTTGTGTTTCATTTCACGCACCATTATTAATTGTTGGATGCATACCTACCTGGAACGTGGTACCTCTGCCAAATAGTTATTGTTTACAATAAAGCTTACAAAACTTTCCTTTTTTCGTTTATTTCTAGAGCTGCTAGCGTTTTTGTCTTAGCAGCGAGTAAAAAGTTTTTGACTACAAAAGAATTAGTCTCATAGATATGTGCAGTTCACTCTGCTCACCATTGTCTTAGCTATTTTATTTGCTGAGTACCCAAACTTCTCACATTTTCTTCATATTTTTACCGATCGCCCTGCACGCCGTTTTTTATTTTTATTTGTGTCTTACTTTATTTTAGCCGCAACAGGCTAGAAAAGTGTGTCTACAAGTCGTTTATCGATAGACTTTCACTAAAATCGTAACCAAAAAAATTCGTAGCTCGCTCCGCTCGCCGTTTTGTTGCTTCCTTTGTTTTTGGCAGCAGCTGTAATAGTCTGAAACATGCCTGCAATTTTGCTTACCTTAGTCTTAGATACGAGTTCAGCTTGCTCCGCTCGGTATTGTGTTAGTTTTACAAGCGTTTTAGTTCTTTCTTACTACTACAGATAAAATGTACCTAATAAGACCAAAAATGTATTGCTCCGCCTGTCAGTATTAGAACTTAACCCTGGTTTAAAGTAACTTTGCTCACCACAGCAGAAATCTTTAGTATTTAATTTACGTTCATCCTAAATTTGAAACAATATGCAATTCAAGGGCCTCTAGATCACATTTGCTACGGGCCCCGTGCTGGCTTAATCCAGCACTGCATATCAACAATATGTGGTACGCTTACATCAGAGCATGTTGATTGCCGTACCCAAACTTCTCATTTTTTAACCGATCGCCCCGCTCGCCGTTTTTTTTGTGTGTTTATTTCATACATTATTTTTGCGGCAGCAGGCTAGAAAAGTGTGTCTACAAGTCGTTTATCGATAGAAGATCACTAAAATCTTAAACAAAAAGCGGCTCGCTCCGCTCGCCGTTATGTTGCTTCCTTTATTTTTGACAGCGGCTGTAAAAGTCTGTAACATGTGAACAATTTTGCTTACCTTTTTCTTAGATACGAGTTCATCTCGCTTCGCTCGTTATTGTATTGGTTTTACAAGCTTTTTGTCACTATCAAAATACCCAGGCGCACAAAATGTTTACTGTAAAAACACGTAAAGTTTACGCGGCTCCCTGCACTCGCTGACAACATTTACTTCAGCCGTTTGCCTCGAATTTGATCCCGTTTCAGTTCTTTCTTACTACTACAGATAAAATGTACCTACCCAAAAAGACACATTTGTAAAATCAAAATTTCAAAAACTAACAACCTCTACGGCGCGGCGTGGCGACAAACCATATAGTACAATGAAATGTCAAGTGCGACATTCTATTGTATATTTGTAAGATCTTGTTTCTTGTCAAATATCAAAATTCTAGGTCAACGGGAAGTGGGTATAGGTACCCTATAGTGTTTGGTCTATGGCGTGAATAAAACTTTTTTTTTGTGAATAAGCTACAAATTAACATTATTTTAGTCCTAGCTTATTGCCAAATTAAATGATTCTAGTTCTACGGCAAGTACATGATTCGCTTGTACAAAACGCAAATACAAAATATTCAACCGCCCACTTTTGGATATTTCGACGTTGACAGGTGCATGGTTAGCAGTATTGGGCCTTACCTACCTATCGTCCTTAGCCTACCTTTGAAGTTATAAGTAGTGCAGTAAAAACAAAGCTATGCTTTTCTTAGCTTAAAAATAAACAAATAAAGTTGTAAAAATTATCTAGAAACAAGATTATTCCCTAAAATAATTGATTTACCTAGTTGAAAACTACAAACTGAATTATATAGTTTTCAAGATTTTTCATGGATCCAAATTGAAATAGGACCACACGGGAAGCACCAGCTTTCAAATAAAAAGTGAAACAAGAAAATCGGACCACCCTTTCAAAAGTTCTAAGGCAACAAATATTAAAAAAGAAACAGTCGAATTAAGGACCTCCTCTTTTTTTGAAGTTGGTTAAAAAAGGAATTTACTTTATTTAGAACAGTGTATCTAGTTATAGAGAGATTTAGAAGTTAGTAGAAGCGGCAAAAATTGTAAAGCTTTGGGGCGGCAAATGTGTAAATCCAGCACTGCCCGCGGAGCAGTTCAGTGAGGACCTAGACTTCTTAATAAAGATCCAAATGAAACTTGGGTCATAACATAATATGACCATATGGATAAATGAAAATGAGCCTGGACCCAGCACTAGAACTCTAAATTATCATGAATTTTAATTAAAAATAAGCATTTTATTCCTCATATTAAATCCACCTGTATGTATAATAAATGAGAATAAATATTGTACATAACAATTATGTTTGTTTTCATTTGTTGTTTGTATTCTTTAGGTATGTACCACAAACTCTCCTACAATCATCATTATCACCTCTTATTCAAAAAGTTTAGTAAGAGTAATTATGTTTACAGTCAATACCTACATAAATCCAATAAACTTTCATTTCAATCAAATAAAAGAATATACTAAGGGAATATAGTCAATAAAATAATCAATATACTAAAGGAATACAGTCAATAAAATTAAACTCACCGTACCTACTGCATTATGTTATACTGTGGCGTTCTCGCCCGCCGATAAAGATCACCGGAGTTCATATGAAGTCGGCTCCCGCGTAACGCGGATGCAAGTCGACTGGGCGAGTAAAATGCCTAAATCATCGAAACAAGGTGGCCTTAAGGCCTCGTTCACGATCTCCAAGTAAAGTGTTGAGTAGTTACTTCTTAGATAACGTTAATTGGCAAGTAAAAGTCACGAGTATCTTTTGTCCATTTCACAAACAAACTTGAGCCTCGAGTAACAACTTACTGGTTAAGTGAAAGACGTATAAAATCATTCAATCATCGTTCAATAAACGTCAAACGTCATGGCCCTTGTCAAATGTCTTGTCATTTGTTTCATTTGGTGTTTTGGAGGGAGTTTTTGAAAAGCGTCGTGTCGTGCGTATGATTATTTCTCTTTATTTTTCTATCATGGATAAAGTTAAAAGGGAAAGAAGTGCAAACTTTTCTATTAATGAGAGGGATATTTTACCGCACTTCTCAGGTAGTAAACACTGCAAGTCCAAACACAAGGTTGACCTTTGACCTTCACTTCGTTAGGAACAGTTAGAGACAAAATAAACATTGTGTACGTAACACAATGTTCATTTTGTCTCTAACTGTTCCCACCACAATATTTTGTAAATGTCTTTATAGAAAAGCGTATTTCCAATGTACACTTCAGTAAAATAGTTCACCATTCACTGAAACTAAAGTTCTACAGATAGCTCACGAATGCAAAAAACACGCATGTTCGTTTCCGTTCCGAACTCTCGCCGCGCCGGCCGAATCCGTGTGCCTTTCTTCAATATTAGTTTATCCAGTTCCGAAGGACCATTTTATGTATAGTATTTTGTTGTCTTTCTAATAGATTTTGGAAATATTTTCGCATAAACTCAAAAACCAACATTCAACTTCTTATTTTATTTTCGACAGCAGTGTTGCCGTTAACGATGCGTTTTGGTTGAAACTGCTTGATTTCTAACGAAAAGAGTTAATTAGTTAGGTAGGTATTGGTGTAGCATTTTCCCATCGGAAAAAAAAAGGTACTGGTGTAACATAAATCGATGTGAGGGTGTAGAAGTACATACCTACTAAACGTGGGGATAGTTAGGTAGGTAGGTAGGTACCTATTATTCAGAATGTCAGTAGATTTTATAGGTTAGGTATTAATAAAATCAAATGATTAATGACAAAAAACCAGTCACCTTTGCGATTTAGGGATTATTTTGTGTTTTATTAAGATAAGCACTTTGTTACTGCATATTTTGATAGGCGAAATCTAGCAAAAAAATCAGTTTCATCTAGGTCCGTAAAATAATCAACACGGAATTCGTTTATTCGAGCACTAAAATTTGCTATGACGGCTCTGCAGGTATTCTCCGAGATGGCTGCGATTTCGTGACGGATATTTTCTTTTAATTGTGCCAGGGAAGTCGGTTTGTTGGCGTAAACTTTGGATTTGAGATAACCCCACAGGAAAAAGTCCATAGGTGTCAAATCGGGACTGCGTGGAGGCCAACTTATGTCACCTCTCCTGGAGATCAATTTGCCAGGAAAAATTTCACGAACTCTTGGCAGAGACCTGTTGGACGTGTGTGAAGTGGCTCCGTCCTGCTGGAACCATGTTCTTTGGTTATAACAAGGAAAGTGCTGCAGCTCAGGCACGAAGAAAACGTCTAACATCTCCACATAACGCTCTGAATTCACTGTAACTGTGCGTCCCCTTCCATCTTCAAAAAAGTAAGGGCCGATAATTCCTCGCGCCGACATTGCGGCCCATACGGTGACTTTAGGCGAATGTAGGGGTGTCTGATGTTTTTGTTTTGGATTGGTTGCACTCCAGTAGCGGCAATTTTGCTTGTTAACATATCCAGTAAGATGAAAATGGGCTTCATCCGAAAAGAAGATGTTGGTAAACGTTGGAAAGCGCTCAATCATCTGGTTTACGTAGTCAAGCCTCTGACCAGCATCCTGA
The DNA here is from genome assembly GCA_955876795.1 of Eupithecia tripunctaria. NCBI lineage: Eukaryota > Metazoa > Arthropoda > Insecta > Lepidoptera > Geometridae > Eupithecia > Eupithecia tripunctaria. Next base: position 15,098,341 of record OY041617.1, on the reverse strand, counting down.
GGCTTTAATTCTTGCACCAACTGAATTTTGTACGGGTGCAGTTTTAAATCTTTATGCAAAATGCGGCATAATGACGATCTGTGCACGTTTAAGGCCACAGCACGCTTCCGAATTGAAAGGTTCGGATCGTCCCGAATAGACTGGGCGACACTGTCTACGTTTTCGACCGTTCTCGAAGATCTTGGACGCCCGGATTTTGGTTTTTCCAGTGTTGAACCGGTCTCTTCAAACTTCTCGACCCATTTTGCAATGAGTCGAGTGGTTGGCGCATCATTCAAGTGACGAATATGTCGAATGCTGCAGAATTTTCTACGCGCTACAGTCGCCGAATTACCGCTTTTATAAAACTCGCGTACGCACAACGCACGGTCCGCTCCCGAGAAACGCTCCATAGCGACTAAATTCCCAAGAGCCAGGCTACCGACTGACACTCCCCCCGCGCCCCTCAGAATAGTTGCGTTCACGCAATAACCAAAACAAATGTGAACTTTCTTTTGAGACACCCAGTACTTATATCTCTTTGAATTATCCAAATCGGACCATTACACACAAACAACGATAAATTGTGTCGTTAGTGGCAGCCATTTTTTTTTTCAATTAAAAAAATTAATAAAATCAATTATTCTATTTTCCCGATTTATTTGTTTTGTCACCTCTATTACCTACTCTTTGTTCTTCGAAAAACTATTCTCGGATTAAAAAAAAAAATTACGTATGAACATCGATCAAAGCTTTCGCCATCCCCTTTTGCACTTGGCTACTACTCCCTGTTTTTATTAAGTATGACAAACGTTGTGCTGAACACCCTGTATACTTATGTGAGAAAACGCTAGTCCTATTGAAATGAAACGTAGTCCATCTGTCAGGGAACGGTCACCTTGCCTTACTTCGTAAGTAACAGTGTGTGTGTGTGTGTGTGTGTGGCAGAGGGCAGCGTGGTGGGGAGCGTGAGCGCGCTGTGCTGGCTGAGTGGCATGCTGGGCGTGGGCTGCCTGCTGCGGGTGCGCGCGGCGGGGGGCGGCGCGGGGGGCGCGCTGGTGTGCGGCGCGGTGGCGGCGGCCGTGGCGCGCTCGCTGGACGCCGAGGAGCCGGCCGTGCAGGCGGCGCTGCAGAGCGGCGCGCTGTCCGCCGACGATGTGTGCTACAGGCGCGTGTCGGGCCTGCACCGCGTGCTGTCGGCGCTGGCGGGCGCGGTGCCGGCGGGGCGCGCCTGCGCCGAGCGCGCGCGCCTGCTGGACCTGCTGGCCGCGGCGCTGGAGGAGCTGGCGCGCGGGAGACTGTCCTGGGCGCAGAGCGGCGCGCCGCCGCCGGAGCCGGCGCGCGCGCTGCTGCCGCCGCTGCGGGACCTCGTCGCCGCCTCCGTCAGGTACGCATATCATTATACATATTATGTCCAGGATATCAATAAAACACATTGTTGTGATTCAGACGTGTATTGCAGCTAGGGATCCGAATGGCAATAGCAGTTCTAGATCGTGCGGATCCCGACAGAGTGCGAAACAACTCTCGATGCAGCTCAGGTTTTACCCCGTGAGGTCACGAAACGGCTCACTCGGAAGACACCAACAACGCTTGTCTTCCGACTGAGCCGTTTCGTGACGTCACGGAGTACAACCAACTCATGCTGAAGCTGGGACCGTTTTGTAACTCTAACAAATGTATTAACTTCTCAGTTCTTTTTATTTTAAATTGTATGTGTTTTAGTTACAAATAAACGTTTCTATTTCTATTTTAAAGCAGAAGTGAGGGTACTTGTATACAGGTGGGGCAAATTTTTGGCCCCTTAAGGGTAGCTACCGTTTCTTTTGTAGTTAGAAGGTTCTGTTCGTAGGAACCTTCTGTTTTATTTTGAAGAAAAAAATATTGGCATTTTTAGTTTTTTGAAAAAAAAAATACGGTTCTCCCAAAAAATGACATTTGTCATTAAAACAATTCCCATACATGGGTGATTCTTAGGAAACTCAGTTTTTGTCTGACTTTCGTGGCACATTTTTTTTTGTTGAAATTACACATAATGACGAAATATTCTATATGTAGATTTGATTACTAATTTATTAATAGTGGAGGGAACTTTATTGGCCTAACGGTTACGAAGTTATTCAATTTTAAAATTATGGTGTCCATGGAAATCAACATTCATACCACCGAAATCAAATTTTTCAATCACATGATCACATGAGATCAAACAATCTTATAAATATCAGTCACGTTTCTAGATACTAACGATGGAGTTATACCTAAATTACTAGTAAAATAGGCTTATCTAATCCCTCCCATATTCATTGGTTATAAGCTATATGTATTTACTTCGAGCATTGCAATTTGAGCAAAGCTGGCTGAAGTTATTTTGATTGAGATAAAACAAATTATTAACAAAAATCACAATAACAATATTATCTATGTATGAAAGTTTATATATTCAGTATCAGCTGGTCGATTAAAGATGTATTCGTGAATATATATTTACTTATTTTTCACGACCTTTCAACAGGTTTACACACTGTCACGGTCAGGGTGTCATACCGTGAACACGACAATGTGTAAGCCGTGTTATACAATACATTAACAAATGATAATACCTGCAAATTTGATTTTCGTGGGTTTCACTGACCTTTTGTGTACTTTTTGTCCACGAAAAACATGGAAATCAAAACCACGAAAATCAGAAAAAAGTTGAAAATCCTAAATAATTTCATAATTTGCTGGTTTATGTTACATTGATGTCTGCAGTAGAAATTAGGAACACAAAAAGCATATATTATTAAAACAATTAAAACAATAGGATTAGTATGAACGAATTTATAGTCGACATGGTAATCAGAACTTGCGGTATACCAAGCCACGGAAAGTGATTACTTACCGTAATTTCGAAGCGACGCGGAGACATGGACACGTGCTGTTCTCACCACTGATGGATCGCGACTGACAGTTTGTCTCTGTCTAACAACTATTCACGTAGTTACTAAAGTACAGTTTTTATGAATGAATTAGTGCGCGCCATGGCTATCAGAGCTAAACGTCGGACGCGAAGTTATCTAGTTGTATCTTATTAACTAAAGCAAATTTTTGCGTAGTAATAGTGTCAGTTAAGCTAGTAACTATCTGGTTTATTGTGAACCCGTGTGAAATAGTGCTATTATTTATAGGAAATGAGATAAAAAAATATTAACACTAGAACATGAGGTCCGGACGCACCACGAAAATCAGTATTTCCAAGGTTTTTATTTATTTTTACTTATTTAGAATAGGAAAATTAAAAAACTAAAATAGGCCCCCCTTATTACTTTTGGCTAATCTACTACCTGAAAAAGAATCATAGGGCTACGGATACTTTTTATGTGTTTTTTCGACTCGGACACGTATTTTTGAGCCCTCTGAGAATTACCCACATTTTCTATGAAATAACGAGTAGGTAAGTGAAAACAACAATGTCACTCATTGATGGAATGGTTCTTAATTAAAATTCGTATGTAACTACTTTTTTAAAGTTGGAACGCTAATTTTGAAGGCTTATGTCCCTACCCATGTTCACTCTAACGAGGATGGTTTAAACATAAAAATGTCGCCAAACCAAAATAAGAAACATAACTAGGACGGTATGTATGTATGTATGTATAATGTTTTATAATGTTTTATTCAGTAATAAAAGATACATAGTCATAATAATAGATGAAAACACCTTTTAAGTATTTTATAGAAACACTTGTGTTAGGTGCTTTCGCTCTTCCACGTTTTAACTTATGTATATTTTGAAGGATACACTTATTTTTAACAAATCATTGCAAAACAATCAAAGTAAATTAAATTTAAATAAGACAAGACAATATACAAAACAGTGGAGGGTAGGACCAGTGGCGTAGCTATCATGGGGCAAGGCGGTGCAGTGCACCGGGGCCCTGGAGCTCAGGGGGCCCTTTGTAGCCGGAGATTTTTTTTAAAGATGTTTATTTATTGCTAGTCAGCAATGTAGGTAGGTTTATTTTTGCATTTGCAAACTTACTTGTAGGTTTCTAACCTACACGTAAGTTTGCAAATGCCAAATAAACGAATAATGACTAAAATAAATTATAGGTAATTTAGGTAAATATTTATTCCCTTATAAATTCGAAATGTCTTTTGAAACGCTGACAGACGTAGGTAGCTCTATCATAATAAGTATTAATTTATTACACATAAGATTTAGACTCCTTTATAAAAAAATTGTCGTTAAGTCTCAAAGACGTTACACACACCTTTAGGCCTTTAGCGCTGCGCCGGTCAAAGAAAAGCAGAATTACTCTCTATTATTCTGTGATGGTACATTGATAAGATTACTAACGAACTTTACTTTCCACCGCACGCATCATTACCAAACAAGCGGCTTTGTTGTTGTGTTTGTTAAGCTTCCTGTTATCCATAAAACATTGACACCCAATGTAGGAAAATTAAAGTACCTCAAAGTATGCAAAATTCTAAATTTACAATAGTTATTGAAAATTGAAAATTATGGAAAGTTAATTAATTTTGTTTTTAAAAACTATAAACGGACTTAAATTTTTATAGTTTTTTTTTATAAATTTTCATGGATCCCATTGTCAGAACTGAACAAAATGGGACCCTCATGGGAAGCACCAGATTTTATATGAAAAAATAATCATGAAAATCGACCACCCAGTCAAAAGTTCTGAGGTAAGGTAACAAATATAAAAAATACAGTCGAATTCGGAACCTCCTTCTTTTTTGAAGTCGGTTAAAAAAGGAATTTAGCGGTGCTTTAAAGCGGAAACAATGTTGGGAACAAACTATTTATTACATAATAAAGAAAGATGTCAAAATATAATCAAAGATAAATTAAAGTCTATACATATTGTTTTTTGCATTTGTATTTTGCTTTTTGCATTGAGGCGTTCTTGCTCTTTATTAGCCGAGCCCTTCTAAGAATACTTGGTTGAACAAGTAGGTATGTTGGGGTTCTATACGTATCGAATATTAGTAGTTCTAGTCGTCTAGAGCTGCAACGCTAAATTCAGTCATGCCAAAAAACTGAAAAATATGTAACGAAAGGACAAATTTTCGCGGGTGGTGCATTTTTAGGTATACATGTCGGTCTAGGGCTCACAATAACATCATTTCGGCCACCTCCGCAAACAATTGCCAAAAAAGCATACTTTCCCCAAAACCCAGAAAATTCTCCAAAAAATAAGCGGCTCGCTCCGCTCGCCGTGGTTGATAATGATAGGTGTATTCTTTGTTTTTCTTCAATTGACTACAGAATCCTGGCTATGCCCTTCTAGCACCAGTTTTGGTTCCAACCATAAATCAATGGTTCCAACTAATAGAATAAGTTATGTTACGTTAGCTAGCTTACAAGGTCACCAGAGTTTGACCCCAAAAACACATAAATTCAAAAAAACATTATTGCCTCTTTTACAGCAACAATGTAGCATTAAAGTAAACGAAACGTAACTTACGGTTACGACACAAAAGTCTTGGCAACACTGATTGTCATGTGCGTCGTTCTTTAATTATGCTCATTTATTTCTAATCGACGACGAAGCCGATACTACAGGGATAAGTAAGCCCTCGGTGAGGGCCCGATTCATTCTCTGCACCGGGGCCCTTGTCTACCTAGCTACGCCACTGGGTAGGACACAAAATTACCTTGACGTCGACTCTAACAATACATTTAACTTTTAGCGTATGGTCCAAGGTAAGAAAATTTGGCGTATCAAACTAGAATTTAATTTTTTTTTAAATTGTTTCAATAGTAAATTAATAAAAATTGTTTAAATGTTAATTTAATACAATATTATTATTAATATATATCTAATAATATATCATAAAATAATTCAAAATAAAGTTGATGCTAAAATAAATTCTGTATAAAATAAAGTTCTAATTAAATCATATTAGATTAAAATCAATTACAGTAAAAGATGTGGGTGGGAGTGTGTGTGTAAGGGTGTGTAGGGGTGTGTGTGTGTGTGTACTGTGCTCTTCTGAGGCACCAGTCTCATAAGAGTCTGGGCAACGGGAGAACAGTGTGTGTGTTGTGTGTGTGTGTGTGTGTATGTATTTTTGAGTGTGCGAATGAGATTTGCCATAGATTTATGTCAATCTTTCCAGAAGGGCTTCAGTCTCTTCATAACTTAATTGTTGTAGCCAAGTAGAAAGGGATGATTTACATTTATAGCTATTAAGAGGGTACAAGCATAATATTATATTGATTTTGTTATACAGATGCACGGATTGGATTGTGTACTGCCGCTTTGCGAACTCTGAGTTATATTTGGTTTCATTCGTTACAATTTTATACCTACGTTTTGTTAGTTTGGAGGGATCGAATTTCAGGGTTTTATGTAGTTTCAGTAAAGTGAATAACACGTATAATTTTCTAACGGTCAGAACTTTAGAGTTGGAGTAAATCAGCTCAGTAGGATACCTATAAGATTTAAAGAACATTAATTTATGTAAGGACCTTTGAGTACGTTCTAGATCTAAAAACTTCATCTTTGTTGCCCCTCCCCAAATAGGAATACAGTATGTTATAACTGATTGGGCAAGTGCAACATAAATTTGTTTCAAAAGTTTAGGTGGTGCAACATGTCTTAAGGTTTTAAATATGTACTTAAGCTTTCTGGTTCTATTCATAAGCAACTCTAGATGTGCATGCCATGATAAGCGTTGATCTATTACAATCCCTAGGTATTTTGTGGATTCTACTTTAACTAAGCTTGGACAACTACAGGATGGACTGTTATTGCAGTCATGTATTTTAATATTGAAGTTAGAATCAGGTTGGGAGCTATTGTACATAGTGAAGCATATGTAGTTAGTCTTTGATACATTAAGTGTAAGAAGATTAGATTTTAACCATTTTGAGACTTTTTGTAGGCCTTGTTCAGTGCTTTTCTTAACGTCATTCCACGAGGTTCCAGTGAAAACTATAGCAGTGTCGTCTGCGTAAGATATAATATGCCCATTCTCGATTTCTAGGTCACAAAGATCATTAATGTAGGCTAGGAACAGGGTAGGTCCCAGCATGTATGTCTCGTAACTAGGTTGTTACGAGAGGGAACATGGGTAAAGGAGGGATAAGCCTTCAAAGATGATTTCTTCTTTTTAACTTCCTAAACTATAAAAATAAATATGCAGGAACTGCGGAGGTGCTGGTGCGGGATGTGGGGGGGGCGCGGGGGCCGCGTGCGCGGAGGTGCTGGAGCGCGCGGGCGCGCTGGCGGACGCACTGCTGGCGCTGGCCGCGCCGCTGCCCGCCGCGCAGCACGACGCACTGCGCGATGACCTCATACGACCCTTCGGTGAGTATGTGTATATACTGTACGGAGGTGCTGGAGCGGGCGGAACATAACCAGGACGAGATGACATCTGTTAGAGTTTGTGTGAGTTGTTCTGTGATGATGAATGTGTTGTCGTGTGCAGTGGAGGCGGGCGAGCTGGAGCGAGCGGGCGCGCTGGCGGAGCGGCACGGCGCGCTGCGGCTGCTGGTGGAGATGTGCGTGCGCGCGGACGACGCGCCGCGGCTGCTGCGCTACGCGCGCGCGCACGCGCAGGCCGGGCTCGTGGAGCTGGCCTGCGCGCGGCTGGCGGCCGGCCGCCGCGTGCGGCTGTTGCTGGCGGAGCTGGGCGCCGAGCACCCGGAGCGGCTGCGGGCGTGGCTGGAGGAGCGCGGGGGGCGCGAGGCCGGGGAGCTGGCGGCGCTGCGCGCGCTGCACGAGGGCGCACCGGCCGCCGCCGCCGTCTGGCTCGCGCGCCGCGCGGAGGCGGAGCGCGAGTCCGTGCGACGCGCGCGCACCGCCGCCTCGCTGGGCAAGTTGTGCCTGGCGGCGGGCGGGGGCGGGGGGGAGGAGGAGGAGGAGGTCGGCGCGCGGCTGGAGCGGCGGCTGGCGCTGTGCGCGGCTCAGGCGGGGCTGCCGCGCGCGCTGCGGCTCGGGCACGCGCTGGACGGCGCGGACGCGGAGCCGCTGGAGCCGGAGGAGCTGGTGCAGCTGTACGCGGCGGGCGGGGGCGGGGGCGGGGAGCTCTCCGAGTACGAGTACAAGGCGGCGCTGGAGCTGGTGGAGCTGGTGGGAGAGGAGGGGCGGCGCGAGGCGCTGCGCCGCGACGTGTGGTGCGCGGCCGTGCTGCAGGACTCCTGGGAGGCGACGCAGCCGCACCCGCAGGACGAGCTGCAGAACCGCTGCGTCTTCCGCCTGATGGACCTGCTGCACGTCAGCGGTGAGTGCGACCCCTCCCGTCTCCTTCCCAGAGAGTCCGTCTCTCTACGTTGTTAGTTAATGAGAGAGTGCGTTGCCCGCAGGAGCGTCGCTGGAGCTGGTGCTGCCGCCGCTCGCGGAGCTGCTGGCGGCGCCGGCGCTGGCCGAGCTGGTGGCGCGGCCCGCCGTGCACCACCTACTCAAGTACGGCTACGAGTGCCTGGCGCCGCCGCCCCGCGCCGCCAGCGCCTAGCTGCAGGAGCGCTGTCGCCCTCACGACGACCACATTCGGCTCAGAGGCACGCGATAGTGTTAAATGTGTTTATAATGTATGTTTATAAAAAGATAATGCTTACATCGAGACCTTTAGGTGAGAGACTTAGGTTCAAATCGCGCTATGCTGCTTCTCTGCCGAATAAAATTATAACACAAAGTATTTAAAAACGCTGAATTTTGCTTAAAAAAATCATTAAAAAACATTTACGATTCTAAAAATCATCAAATGCGGTATGCAAATAAAGAAAATCGAACTCAATGTCATGTCATCATAATAAGAATTAGCTTACCAACTCTCGAATTGCAGTCAAGAATAATTAAATAAAGACAAGATTAATTAGCAAGGTGAAGCAATACTTATAGGAAATAGTAATATAAGTATATATAAGTGGTGTAAGGTGAACAAATAAAATATATTTTGATAATGCCATTTATGGGTTATCAGAATGTTTGCGACTATTTGAAATATTAGAGACGAACTCGCGTCGCTCCTCGAGCCGAGCTGTGCTAGCTGTGCCGGCACCTGCGCTGCACACTGCACACTGCACACTGCACACTGCACACGAGTAGCACGCTCCTGAGGCCGAGCGACTCTCTCCTACATCGTGAGTCCTCCTTCGTGAGATCAAGTCTCCGCCCTGTCTCTAACATTTCAAGTAGAGGCATGTAATCTACCTTACCATTCGACGATGAACTCAGACTGATCTAGGACTAAGCAGGTAGGGTTAATGTCTCCGCACACGGGTGTAGTAGTACACGGGGCGTGGCCGCCCCGCGGCATGATGCGGCCCCCGGGGGTGACGGGGCCCCCAATTATGAAGAGACTGGCACCTGCGCCTTAGGCCATGAAGGTGTTAGTGTTTAATGACCAAGCTCGGCGAGGCACAATGACAATGTCATTTATTAAACTCGCTGTTATACTCATTCGGTACATTCTGTGCGGTTCTTCGGCCGATTAGCGAATTCGAAATTGTGGTTTCAATGCATCATTTTCAGTGTTCTTCAAAGAAAAGGGCAGGGTACCTAGTAGTTAAACTAAACTATGAACTCATGCCATACTTAATTAACTTTGATTAAATGGTACTTTTGGAGCATTTTGTAACTTTTCTCCGTCAAATCAATATTACAAATATACCTTAGTAAATCCGGGGTAGCTACGCCACGAGTGGTATACTACACGGGTGCTATCGAGTCGAGGACTAACCTCCTACATAATATATCTCGGTCCAGCTACAAGTCCAACAAAGGACGGGAGGCTCAGTGCAGGCGCACTCACTGCACTGAGCCATGTACTGAGACAGTACTGTTCGCTGCCGGTGATGTTGTTTGTATGCATGTGGGCTAAATGATGTATTCGATTCGGTACTTAGATAATAACTTACAGAATAGTTCAAATCTTATTAAATAATTTAAGATTCAGATCTTTAATTGTAACGAAAAAAAAATTACACCTAATGTAAAAATTACAACTCGGTATTTACAATTAAGACTGTTGCACGCAGTGTAGAGGTATCTCGCCTGATCCAAATCAATACCAATCCGAAGCGTCCAAGAGTCGCACTGGCTGCATCGTCTTGCTGTAAATAATTTAACTATTATCATCATCCATGTACACAGTTACACTTTACATAGGTAGGTAAGTACATACATAGAGCTCATAACAAAATTACTACAATTAAAGAAGTAAAAAGTCTGTTAAAAATCACTTTCCGGTTAATTAGGTTACGTCATGTTAGCCTAGTGATGTAGTAATGTATGTAGGTACCAGTACATAGTGAGTTATTTGTTATTCAACTTGTTTTGTTCTTATCTTAACGTGTGATGCTGATGAGTGAGGCAGCGCAGCGCTGGTGCCGGACAGGGGCCGGCCTGCCTGCTGACAGTTTTAGATGTTTTCTACGTTTGTAGGTTATTTAGGTACTAAATCTTGTAAGAGTAACTTAGACTGAGTTACTGCAGTCGACTGCTCCCGCACGACAGCAGACAGTCTGCGTATAAGAGCTGAGCGCTCCGATCTATCATATAATAATATAATAGGTATCGACTTTCATGGAATGTTTAGACTGATGCGAAGTCTGTACTATTTTGTATATTTAAGTGAGTTATCTCTTAAAATTAGGATTATACATGAAGTGTTAGTTAAATAAGAACGTGTGTATTCCTTCGCCGAGTCCCAATAAAATATGATCATCGCTTTTGTTATCTGAATGTCTGTCTGTCTGTATGTACAAACTGAAAATGTTATTATTACCTGAATAAAGCTTCTGTTCGATTAGAAGAAAGTTGAAGTTGTTTCTTTTATTTTTCCGAAAATTCTTAGATAACACTTATTTTTGGAGCTTTTTTGTTGATTTGATGTTTTATGTGAAACGAAACGCAACGATTTCAAAAATTTCTGTCGCTTTGAAAAAAAATCTTTGGCGCGTAGAAATACCTACTTACCAAGTCTTACTCAAGCGTGGGCTATACCACACACTTGAGCACTAAAGATCAGTTCAAAGAATCACATGCAGAGATTTGAAAGTTAGAAATCGTTCTAAAATAGGCAATTACTCAAGTAATTCTTAGTATCTCATCAGAATAGACTTTCGTTTGACCGCAATCTCACCTGATGGAAAGCGAAGATGCGGCCGACGATGTATCATGAAGGTCTATCATGTCTACTCCATCTTCATGGCTACTCCGGACCACATTCCGAAACACAACTGATTTGCTTCACGGACTGGCCCAGTCCGGAGGGTGGTGACAAGCCACGGCCGAAGCCTACCACCAGAGGTTACCGCTCTTAGCACCACCCAGAGGACACGTGTAGGGTAACAGAGGGACGTACGGGGACCTACGGACGTGAGCGATACTGTCCTTCAAATAAAAAAAAATAAAAAAGCATTGATTTAAAAAGGGAAGATAGGTTACGTTCTCCCAGCGCTTACTCAAAAATTGGCACGTGTTACAACTAGGGTTTACTAGTTGGACCAATAGATGACCACCCCTGGGTCTCTTCAAGACAAGGGTGAATAGGTATCTTCTAGACCTTCGTGATACCCCGTCGGCCGCATCTTCGCATTCCATCAGGTGAGATCGCGGTCAAACAAAGGTCTATATACAGTAAAAAAAAAAAAAAAACCCCAGTAGATGACCGAAACGCTCATTTTGTCAAATTATAAGAATTAAGTGGTACTCCCTGTAGTGGCGTATTTTTTTTAGAAGCGGATACACTGGTGTCAATTCGGTTGTCACCAACTAACCTAAACTAAACTAAAATTTAAATTTAGAACCATTTTAGTACATGTGCTATTCAGATGATGCCATTTTAGTACAAACTAAACTAATTATAGTTTGACAGGACTAAACTCGATTTTAGTTACTCAATTTAGTTTAGAAGCCACTTTTCGTATTCTGTTGTACCAATTATATGTCAGATTTTTACTTAATCCGACTAAAAGCTGTTTGGTTTAGAACACTGTAAAACGTTGCCTACTAAATATAGTTGATACCTACCTATGACAGCAGTATTCATGTTATTTCGTTTTTTTTAATGTTTATATGAATGTTTACAAAATATTAGAAAATAAACGCCGCCGCGCCGTCTAGCTTTGTATGAATACCTACCGATCCATCTAATACAAATTTATAAAAAGGTATTTACCCATAACGTTACATGATCGGAGGAATGAAATAAAATCAAAGCTTTTGAAAAACGAAACTGAGTTGGTTGGTATGCATAGCTCTTTCCCGCGCTAACCAAATTTCGAGGCGCGAAATTCGTTTTTTCTTGTGTTTTCTCTTTAAACAATGGATTATGTGGTAGCCGTAATTGTTGGTGCGGAGGAAAGGTAAATTAAATCTTTTACCTTATGAGCAGTGAATATTTTGATTATTATTCTACAACAAGCGGATGTACTTATATTTTTAAACAGAAATTACGACGAAAGACTAAGGCTAAGGAATATAAGGGATTTTTCCAACCCCTTTGAAATCCCCGAAGTAAAGTTCAGAAAGCTGTTTCGTGTGCCTAAATCCGGTGCTCTTAGCATTATCAGAACTCTAGATGACCCAATACTAAACGAAGGAATTCCAAAACAAATAAAGGTTAGTACCCGATCAAGCCAAAAAAGACAACTTTTGTAGGTATCCACCGAAGGTACATATTTGGGTCCTGAATCACCTAAGTATAGATAGCTTTTTAAGTAGGTATATGTGGGTAGTAGGTACCTACCGTATGTAATTATTAAGAACCTAACTGGGTAATCAATTTTCAGGTGTTGGCCGTGCTACAGTTTTTGGCTCAAGGAAGCTACCAGGCAGCTGTTGGCCAAGACAATTTGTTGGGGATAAGCCAGCCGACGACGGTAAGCAGATGTCTCGATGTAGTGACGAAAAACATCGTACAAAAATTGACGCCACTGTACATAAAATTCCCCACCACCCAAGAAGAAAAAAATGAAGCAAAGGCCGAGTAAGTACCTCCCTACCTATCTACAACAAATTTATAAATTTGTCGAAAGATCGTAGTGTCTGTAGTACCTACCTACTAGAGATTTATAATAGGAGCAGCTTGAGAGTGACCAAGAACAGAGATGAAAACGCCTAGCTACCTATATAGCTATTGGATTTTGGATTGCAGGATTTCCAAACACTTTTATTTTATTTTAGTACCTACTTATAGGCACCACATGAGCCACATTGGTAAACTCTTATATTTTTTTTTCATTTTAGATTTCAAGCACTGTTTGGTATCCCAAATACTCTAGGAGCAGTAGATGGTACTCATATTGCCATAAACAAACCACCATTGAATCACCCTACTGCACCTGGTAATTTATTCTATAACAGAAAAGGTTTCTACAGCATTAACTGTCAAATTGTAAGTTTATCTACCTAATTATGTAGGTATACAGTAGCTAAACTCAATGTAGAATGTTTATAAACAAACTGCTTGACCTTAACTTCACTAATTATGTACGGCTGCAAGGGAGGGTACAGAAAGACCGAGTTCTCGTGCAAAAATTTAATTAAAAATATAAGTGAATTACATTTAATTATCTTAAGTACTAATCGACTCCATCGATGTTAGATTAGAAGTGAATCGGTGAATCAAAAAGAACAAGGGAACAAAGGATACCGCGACACTCATTATAATTGAAACTCGCGTCAGCACACATTGTCTCTTTCGTATTAACGCGCCCGGGTGGTCAAATCGTTACGAAACAGCATAATTTCTTGGTAATCGGTAACAGCGGTAACCAAGTGCCGTCTTGATGTCGCAATGGTATAACATCTCCCTCCGCAAGATCTGCATCTATTTGGAGACTTTTGTCGAGAATAGTGCAGATAAAGGATGAACAGGTTCCTCGGAAGTGGTTTTATCTTTAGATGGACTCGGATGTTCATCTTCCTTCTTAGAAAAAGATTCCATTGGTATGTCAGCGTTGACTTCTCGTTGATTTCTATTGCGTTGAAGTATCACGATGATAATGAGTGCAGCTGCACCGAATAAAATGTAGATGGGGATCGTTGTGTGATACATCACATTGATGATCGATGATTTCAATGACACTGGTTCTTGAACAGCGATTTTAGAGTTCGTGTTCAGTTTTATGGTCTTCTTCACTGGTAATTTATAAATCTCCTCTTCATTGACTGCTATGTCCATAATCTTCAATATCTTTCCTTCAACTTGATCATGTTCGTTCCTTGTTGTAAATGCTGGAGTTCGAAGTTTGCATCCTTTAGGTATAACAGCTAGGTAGCCACCTACAACCGTTCTAGATTGGTCTTGAGAACAAGTGAGGCGTATTTTCGTCAAATTTGGAGAGCTGAGAACGAAGTGGAGTTCATCTAACTGTTCCATGGCTTCAGAAGTTAGGATAACTGAAGTAAAGTTTCGTGGATATGCTGCCGCAGCAAAAGTTCTCGGATACATGTCGAATGGTCTCCCTGGTGATGGCTGGGGTTGTCTTCGCAAAGATGACCGTGACTTTACTTCGGACATTCTGTCTCTATATACAATAGTCTTTCTGGTGGATTGCCACATAAGGATAGGTAGGGGACAATATTTTACGGTCGTGGTTTGGTGCAAAGGATAGTTTGTAAAGGATATAGTTAGCAGGACGTAAAATAGGAATTTTTATAACTAAGATTATATCGTTACCCTTATAATAGTACCCCAATTTAATTATTTCAAAACACTCTCTAAAACTAATTTCTAAAATTTATTTCTTATCATATAAAATAGCTAACCTACTCATCATGCTCTTAATTGATTGCTGAATGGTGGACACTCTTAGCTTTAACAAATTCTAGTAGAATTTCTAGTTTAGAAAACTCTACCGCCAAGTTATCTACATTGTCTCCTAAGACGCGACTTAGCTACACGTCCCTTATTTCTGGTGTATATGTGTATTGGCAAGTTTTCTACAACCGTGTCTCGTGTATATCTAGGAGCTAGTTTTTGCCTATTAGCTAAAGGGTTTTTTATGAATACATCCTGTTCAGGTGTGTAATTGCGTTCGGGTTCTCTATCCTTATTAACGTTCTCGGTTATCTCAGTGCGACGAGGTAGAGCATTTTCGTTTATTATTTCATAAACCCTTAACATACGACTTCTATGATCATGAATATACTCCTGTAGTAGATGTTGTGTCACATTCATATCTAGGGGATCGCGAGGGTCTAAGTGACCGGTGATGATATCGATCGGTCTACATTTTGTAAAACTATGAATAGAGCTGTTATAGGCTAGTACGGCGTATGTCATAAGGTTTGAAATTTCATTGCCACGATGTTCCAGCTTTAATATGCGTAAATGCTCGAGAAGAGTAGAATGTAGTCGTTCTACCATTCCATTTTCATTCGGCGTATAGGGACATGTTTTATGGTGATTAATTTTGTGTAATCTGTTGAATTCTAAAAATAGCTGATTGGTGAATTCGGGGCCGTTGTCGGTGATAATAGAAAGAGGAATTCCGTGATGTGAGGAGAACTTCAATAAGGCCTGAACTACGCTAATCGCGGTAGCATCTCTCAGAAAATATGCTTGAGCATATTTTGAGAATGCATCAATTATGGTGAGAAACTTATGGGAATCTACACTAAGCAAGTCTAAATGAAGGACTTCAAAAGGTTTTGTTGGTGGGGGTACAATTTGAAACCGAGGCCTTACAGGATTACGGTCATACTTAGCTTGACCGCATATTTGACATTCGTTAATAAATTTTGTGACGTGTTCCTTCATCTTAGGCCAAAAGTACCTTTGAGAAAGAGCAAGAAAGCATTCGTTAATCCCTCTGTGATTCGTTTTTCCCTCGTGATAGTTTTTAATTTTTTCCTGTTGACTCAAATAGTCTGTAACATTTTCCAATTCAGATTTGGTAAGAACAAGGTGCATTGCTGAATTTTTAAAACTTCTCTGAATAATTGGTATAATTGAATACATTTCCAATGCAGGTTTTATCAAAATTCCGGTTTTTACTTTGGGGTTAACGAATTCTTTGATTGAGTCTATAACGTCTTGCTCTAGATTTGACTTTGAGACCTGTATAAAAACTCTACTATGAGTTTCGAATAGCTTAGTAACGCTGGGCTTAATTTTGATATCATTTACGACGTTGAATACGATCTGTTTGCAAAATCTATTCAGGGGATCATCTGAAATAGGTACTTCCAGGATAGGGTTTTCCGCATCACTATGTATACTATCGGTTTCAGAATCTGATCTCTGCGAAACATTAACTACAACCGAACTAGATTCCTCGTTATGTAATTCAATTCGAGAGAGGGCATCTGCGTTTGTGTTAGCCTTACCTGGTTTATACTCACACTCAAAGTCGTATTCACTTAGCCGTAGTCTCCAGCGGGTTAGGCGAGAAGCGGGTTCCTTAATGTTCATTACCCATTGTAAAGGACGATGGTCAGTCAGTATTTTAAATTTTCTACCAAAAAGGTAGGGCCTAAAATATTTCGTAGCCCATACAATAGCTAGCAGTTCTTTTTCGATTGTGCTATAATTAATTTCACTGGAATTTAGCGTCCTCGAAGCATATGCTATAGGCTTATCAGATCCAACAGGACCCTGTGAAAGGATAGCTCCAATGGCAAATTGTGAAGCATCAGTTGTAAGTAAAAATGGTTTCGCAAAATCTGGATATTGTAGGATCGGGTCATTTATGAGCAAGGTTTTACATTTTTCAAAGCATTCAATGTAATTACGATCCTGGATAATTTTTGAACCTTTTTTTAAGCATTGCGTCATAGGCTTGGTTATTTTCGCAAAGTCTGGTATAAATTTTCTATAATATCCAATTAATCCTAAAAATCGTTTAATTTCTGTGTTCGTTTTTGGCATAGGATAACTTTTTATTGCTGACACTTTATCCGGATTGGGTTTGATACCATTTTTAGTTATTACATGACCTAAGTAAGACGTTTCCAGTTTCAGAAATTCCGATTTGTCCATTTGAATTTTAAAATTTGATTCACGAAGCTTTTGAAAGACTTTTTGTAAGTTAACCATGTGCTCCTGAAGGGAGGTGCTGAACACTATTATATCGTCAAGATAAACTAGACATGTAGTATTCTGAAGCTCTCTTAGCACATTGTCCATAACCCTTTGGAAGGTAGCTGGACTATTTTTTAAGCCCATTGGCATTCTAACAAACTCGTAGTGGCCGTGGGCATTAAATGCGGTTTTAGAAATGTCCTTTGGATTCATTTCAACTTGGTAAAAGCCGCTTGCCAAATCTAAGGTGGTGAAGTACTGGCAATTGCCCAATTTATCTAAGACATCGGAGATGTTCGGGATTGGGTATTTGTCATCGACGGTTTTCTCATTTAGTTTTCTAAAGTCAACTACAATCCTCCATTTCGTTTTACCTGAGGCGTCAGCTTTTTTTGCTACGACCCAGATCGGAGAGCTCCACGCGGAACTAGAATGCCTAATTATTCCTTGTTCTAACATCTTACTTATTTGCTCTTGTACTTCCTGTCTGTGAATATATGGATACCTGTAACTTTTCGTGTAAACTGGAGCCTCATCAGTTGTTTTAATAGAATGTTTGATTTTATTCGTAAAAGTCAAAGCTTCGCCTTCCAAGTAAAAGACATCCGCATATTCAGCACATAAATGTTCTAAGTTAGTACGTTCCTCAACGTTCAAATGCATTGTACGAAGGCGCGAGAGTACTTCTTTCACGCGAGGCGAGCATTGCTCGGTGCATTCGTTAGTATGTACTTCGGCAGTTAAGGCACGGTCCATTGAAAAGATTACGTCATTACGGCTCGGGTTAACTATCTCAACTAATCCCCGGTTTTGACTAACCATAGTTAAGCATTCTCTTATGACACAGCTGGAAATTGTCTGTTCTTCTACATACGCGTCACAATCGTGAATATTGATAGGAATTTTCACTAATTTGGATGTACCTGCCGGTATAATGTCTTCGTATAGGTTGGAGTTACGAGAGTCATAAACCTGTATAGGATTCGAAGCAGTTTTGGTGGAAAGAATTTTATTCTTATAATCAATTACCGCTTCCCATTTGTCCAATAAATCAGTCCCAATAAGCCCATCGAAAAAATCGTGGAACTTGTAGACATAAAATTTTACGTTGCTGGAATCATTAAATTCAGAAAAGCTAGGCAGTGTAATAGAATAGTTACTTCTAGTTGTAGCATGAACATTGCACACCTGAAAGGGGTCATAATTCAGTGGAACATCAGCAAAAAAATTTTGTATAACCGCGGGACTTAAAAACGACTGATTTGCTCCCGTATCTATCAAAAGTTTCATAGGTGGAGATGAAATTTGGATATACGGAAGTTGTCGTTGGGACTGCAGATTTATTTCTATTTTAATTTGTCTGATTTTGCCGGTTTCTGAAAATCCTGATCTTTATCAGTGACGTTATCAATCTTATCTTGAGGCATCATCGGTGCTCGAATGAATTCAATGCAATCCTGAGAAGGTGACTCATACATTGCATAAGAGTAAGGATACTCTGCATAGTGATCAGAGTAATAAGGTTCATACTGTTCATACTGTTCATACTGATCATACCCGTAATAGTCGACGAAATAGGGTTCGTTCATACCTCTACAATCGTTGAAATTCATCTCCCTAGTCCTAAAATAATTAGTAGGGGCTAAATTACCTGGTTTTCGCCAATCATTTCCTGGAACTACGGGTGCTGTCGGGGGCAGCGTCTTAGTGACATAGTGACTCACACCACTCATTGGGCGAGGTTGTTGCGGTCTAGGTGCTATATAGAACGCGTTATCTTGTGGATTATAATTCGCGGGAGGAGCCCGGAACATTTGCTGGGTACGAGTGGGACCAAACTGGCGGGGTTGGTAAATCGGTCTAGGCTGCGGTGGTACTGGTACGGCAGCACTATTCATCGTATTGAGTGTACCTTGAGTATTAGCCCTATTCATTGATATAGAAAAAGGCATTCTTAAGTTGTTAGTTACTGGCATGGAGTCCATCATTCTATCGGGAAGACGCTGGTTTCGTTTTTGCAAATAGATCGTATTCATTTCGTCTTGGACAAGTTCTAGCGCCTTTTCGATAGTTTCGGGGCGCATACAACGAATGCGCGATCCTAAGGGATCATGTAAGCCACGTAAGTATGCCTGAAGGGTTAACTTTTTGTATAAATCACGCTTAGAATTAATCACGACTTGCTCGGTGTCATGTAATGTGACGTACGTCATAATAGTACTGAACAATGTCTGGCAGCGCTCATAGTACTCTTGTGGAGTGCTAGGACCTTGAACTAGAATAGCCAGGTCGTTGTAGAGTGCGGTCTCATCTCGTTGATCAGCAAAATTATTAATTAAAGCACTACGTATGCCATTCCAGTCATTGGGAATACCATTGGAATTAATTAAGCGAGCAGCAGGGCCTATCACTTTATTTAATATCCCATTGATAAAGGAAAATTTCACAAGACTACTACTCTCTGCTTTCAAAAATTCCTTTGCTAATTCATCGGAAATCTGTATAAATCTAGTCAATACGTTCGGGTTTCCATCAAATTCAGGAACCAATCTAAGAGCTTTGTACATCGTGTCCACATCAGCCACAGACATCATGCAAGTTTCTTCTAAAATACTATCCAAGCTAATATTTCTTAAACTGTCTACAAAAATTTCTCTGCTACTACTACTTAGCTTAGGATCTTTTATTCTTCGTAAGTGAAAAATTTTGAATTTTTGATTTGATTTTTTTTTTTATTAGATTATTTTATTTTAAATTATTCAATAATAAAATTGTCTTTTTATTATGTTGTCTTCTATCTTCTTATTTTATTTAAATATAAAATACATTTATATTTTATTACCCTAGAACAAAACTATATTTCTATTCCTAATACAAAAAAAATAACCTAAATAAATTCTAAGCCCCAAAATTCTGTTGGCTATCAAAAATAAATTTTTGTCTAGGAATTAATAGGTAAGGATTTATGATCTAGGAAGTGAGCAATCACTAGAAAGAATCTAATGTACTCACATGCACATTACTGCGGTCACTCTGCGTTATCAATGTCTGGATACCTCGGGAGCAGCACGAACGTGTAGATTCTGGTACTCGGGATAGATCGATCCACACGGGCGGAGTTCTATGCGTTACGGAAATCTTCTACGCGAAACCGACCGCGAGTACCCCTTTTCGCCTGCGCCAATTATGTACGGCTGCAAGGGAGGGTACAGAAAGACCGAGTTCTCGTGCAAAAATTTAATTAAAAATATAAGTGAATTACATTTAATTATCTTAAGTACTAATCGACTCCATCGATGTTAGATTAGAAGTGAATCGGTGAATCAAAAAGAACAAGGGAACAAAGGATACCGCGACACTCATTATAATTGAAACTCGCGTCAGCACACATTGTCTCTTTCGTATTAACGCGCCCGGGTGGTCAAATCGTTACGAAACAGCATAAGTTCTTGGTAATCGGTAACAGCGGTAACCAAGTGCCGTCTTGATGTCGCAATGGTATAACACACTCTGTTTCTGCATCTTTCTATACACAATTTACATTACTTGTCGATTTTAAATTCTTAGGTACCTACTTCAATAATTTTGCTTACAATTATATCTGAAACTTGAACAAACAAGTGAGTTTTAGTTATTTGTGTTGCAGTTTATACAAACATTCTACAAATCTGGAAACTGTATACTACCAAATATTTGTAAGACATTTGCATGGAAAAGAAAGTACACAACTGATCCTGATTTATAAGACTAAGGACAAAGACTTATTGATAATTTGCTTAGAATAGGGTATTTACAAATTTGTTGCAAAAATTTCAGGTTTGCAGCGCCGAAGGCATGATAATCGGGCTCAATCCTAGTTTCCCCGGTTCCACACATGATGCCTCTATTTGGCAGGCATCTGATATTCAAAAACATCTTCGTAATGATTACATACGGGGAATCAATAATCAATGGCTTTTAGGTAAATACTTTTGTTAGGCATGATGTATTAGACATAAATATAACATGTACAAAAATGATTGTATATGTGATTTGTTCAACAAAGTAACAATTCTTAACGTTTACAATCAGGTGATAAGGCATACCCTCTGCAGCCGTGGCTCATGACACCACTGATGGAGCCAGAAACAGTGGCTGAAAGAGCATATAATGCTTGCCACATCAAAGCACGCAATGTTGTGGAGATGTGCAATGGGAGGCTGAAAAACAAGTTTCGTTGTTTGAATAGACACCGCTGCCTGCATTACGATCCTCCCAAAGCAGCTTTAATTGTCCTCTCAGCTTGCACTATATATAACATGTTCTTGAACACATTTGGTAAGTTATATTAATGATGGTATGACTCATTTAGTTTACATGCCATGTACTGACTCCAAACACTGTTTTAGATGCAGATGAAGATTTATCAAGTGATGATGGTACAGATGATGATAGTCCTCCGGACTCGGAAGATGTTCAAGCTGCTGTAAATAGAATTTTTTTAAATGAAGCCCGTCTCATCAGACAAAACCTAATAAATTCAAGTTTTTTGTATTATTTGTTTAAGTTTTGAGGGACATATAAAATACTAGCTTTTGCCCATGGCTTCGCACACATGCCACATGCTACCTAGATTATAGTATATATATATGTTACATTAATTATGGATAGCAATGTAATCCTTTCCATTAGCAGCTATTTTGAAATACGTACATTTATGACTCAAATTAAGAAAGTAAGCGGGTTCACTACAAACCCAGTCTCTATTAGTAGGTCAGAATTGATAAAAAGTAGGGTTGTTAACTTATGATGGCTTTCTAGCTAAACAATAATTATCATAACTATCAAGGTTAATTACAGAAGCCTGGCATAATTGAAATACTAGTCTGTTTTTACATTTTATTTATATTGAATTGTTTGGTTGGATTGGTGCAGCCAGTGCTTGAATAGCAGCTGCCAATATCTTTGCAGCTTCGATAATTGATTCCGCCAAACGGTGGCTGTTGGCATTTAGTGCCTCCACCAGCTGAGCGTTTGCTGATGGGCGGGGACGGGCAGATCTCTGTGTCCTGCGCCGGCGGGTCCTGATGGGCCCAGGTGCTGGAGATGCTGGCTCTTCGGTATCTCCAGCGTCCAAAACCATCACCGTAGCCGCAGGCTGTACAGTTGTGATTGTTTGTAAGCCCTAAAACGAAACATACAGTTTACTTAGGTATACATACATAGAGTCAGAGTCAGACTCAAATCGTTTATTTCTTTAGACTTGACGGAGGCAGAGCCGACGATGTCTTAAATTTTACTATCAAGATCACCGATGGTCCGGCCGTCTGATGGTCCACCTCCGGTCGCCGTCAACGCTTCTCTTACTTCTCTGGCCTTTCTCTTTGTTCTAGCGACCATTATACCCCAAATCTGTAAACATCCAAAGATTTTCAAAGACAATGGTAGGTAGGACTAAGGCAATACTTTTATTTTAAGTAGGTACATAGGTAGGTAGTAATATTTTTACCAAGAGAAAAATCTGTTTCTCCTCAACATCAACAGCAATATAGGCTGTTCACCGCTAGACGCGGGCCTCCCCCTGAGAAGCGCCTTTATTGGCTGTTATCTCATGGGGGGTAGTGCCTATAATCCCCACGCTGGGCATGCGAGTTGGGGATCGCAGTTTGATGACAGAATTATTCGGCAGGAGGCGCTGCTGCCCGCATCCCTGTAAATATTCCTTAGTCGCCTCTTACGACCCCCGCGGGAAAGTGGTGGTATAAATTGTATGCCGCCGGCATGGCACCGCGCGGCGAGCCGGTCTTCCTACTTCCCTATCATTATTTATGTAGGTACCTAAAGGATTATAGGAACTTACATGTTGCCACTCTTCCGCGGACCTGCTGCAGCCATATGTATTTAGCTCCTCACTGAGCGCGGCCCACAAATCCTTATATGCTGTAGAGGCTTGATTTCCTATAGGACATAAAGAACGTCAGAAAATACATAGGTACATAAAAGAAAATAAATTTTAGCAGAGCCTATAAATAAGCAGAGTAAAAAAACCCACATCATTATGAACTTACCCCTTATCACCTCCGTATGAACGTGGTGTCGTTCAATGAGCAACTCCTGCTGTTTTTTATTAATTCTTTTTCTCTTCGAAATATCTATTTTTATTTTTCACGAGGTGCAGTAGAAAAAACAATTTTCCCGCGACATAAGCCTCCCGCGCTAACCGTGCATGCCACAGATAATAAAAGTCGGTCATTTCATTCACTCGAAAATGATTTAATTTCAATAAAAATCCCTTACTGGCAACACCTTCAATTCAATTTAAGAAATGTCAAAATCGAATTTAGGCGCCTACTAATTTTAGAACTGCACTAAAACAGTATGCAACTGAATAGCATTTTGAAGGTTCTAAACTAAAATTGGAAAATTTTAGTATAGTTTAGTATAGTTTTGGGTGCATACCGAATTGACACGATTGTTCTTATTTTTAATAACTAAAACATCGTCACTCAACCGTCAGTAGCACTCAAGGAGCTTGTTGAGTGCACGCACGTCGCACAGGTGTGTCGGACATTTCCGAGTTGTATGGAGAACGAGCTAAGGTGAGTAAACCAGTTTCTTAAGCTTATGAGTGGATTGCCGATTTGTTGATATTATAGGGCCCCAATTATGTGTTCCCTGCAATTAAGACTATTATCTCAAGTAGAAAATCAAAGAAAAAAAGTCATTTTTAATAAGGTTTTTAAGAAATTTACTGTTCAATTACTGGTCCAAAAAAGATACATAAATCCTATTTGTGACCGAGTGGTCAGAATTAGCTCCGACCTGTAAATTTTGTTTTGATATTGTAGATTGTATCTTTGTTTTTTATACATAATTCAATAAATCAAAACATGAACGGAGGTTAATTACATAAAAATCGTTGTTTTGATGTGTTATTACTTCAGCTGTTCATAATTATTCCAAACGTTCTATTTGTGACCGAAGAATTTTATTCGTTCATAATTATTACCTAATTGTGACCGACTGATTTTGACCGTTGCAATAAAATTGTTAAGGAATTTTATTAGGATTCTTCGTGATTAAAAGTTAACCAATTTCATAGGTTTTACAAACTGTTGTCATCATTTCATTATAATAAATTACATACTTTCTTTTGCGGAACTGTGTAGAAGAGCTTTGGGAGACCTATGGAAAATACCGAATTTTTGAGATTTGACCCCCCTTCTCCCCGGCCCCAGGGGAGCCCACCCAAACGGTGCTTTTTTGATTAAATTTTTTATAAGGGATGTATAGAGGGAAACAAGTGATTTTGAATGCATTAAAATTTTTTTTTTTAAATTTCCCCCCAAACATCGTTTTGAAATTGCTACCATTGAAATTTAATTGATGAAATCGTGATAGAGGGGTTTGTATTGCGGAATCATGAAGAAGTTTTTTTTCAAATTGAAAAAACCTTCTTTGCCCCCAAAAAACTCAACTAGCACGTGCAAAAGCTGACACGCAGCAAGGCGAGCGAAGCGAGCCTTTTATTGTGACGGTCGTTGTATTGCGGTGAGAAAAGTGAATCACAATGCGAAAACCGTGACATAGCAAGGCGAGCGAAGCGAGCCGCGCTTCGTTACAAGAGCAATCAGATGATGTGATTTTGAAAAAAATAGTTCTGCATTAAAAAATGGCAATTTTTAGTTACGGTTTCTTTTTACCCGCGACGGAACGGAGACGGTATATGCGTTTGGGGTGTGATGTTGTTTGTATGTATGTATGTATGTATGTATGTATGTTTGTATGTGCAATTTGCAATGTTCCCAATTATCTCCAAAACGGCTTGACCGATTAAGGTGCGGTTTTCAGTTTCGGGTTGGAAATTTGGTGGCGATGATTCTTAGCTAGTTGTTATGGTCTTCACTCACCAGGGGGCGCTTTTATATGTGTATTTTGTGAAAACCAATGTTGCCACTTATCTCCAGAACGGTTTGATCGATTGAGACACAATTTTCTGTAAAAGGTTTAGGGTTCATTGGTGATGGTTCTTAGCAAAGTTTTATCGTGTTTGCTCACCAGGGGGCGCTGTAATCAACGTTTTAAAAAAGTACTTTTTACCCGCGACGGAACGGAGACGGTATATGCATTTAGGGTGTGATGTTTGTATGTATGTAAGTATGTATGTATGTAGTATGTATGTATTTGCAATTTACAATATTCCCAATTATCTCCAAAACGGCTTGACCGATTAAGGTGCGGTTTTCAGTTTCGGGTTCGGAATTTGGTGGCGATGATTCTTACCTCGCCGTGTGGTGCCGGCGACATAGAATATGCAACACCCCAACTCTTCCCGCGGGTGTCGTAAGAAGCGACTAAGGGATATCTACCAGGGGCGGGCAGCAGCGCCTTCTGCAGGATAATTTTATCATCAACCTGCGATCCCTAACCCGCATGCCCAGCGTAGGGATTATGGGCATTACCCCCCATGTGATATCAGCCAATAAAGGCGACACAGTATCTGTGTTGACATTGAGACACAGTATTCTGTAAAAGGTAGATGGGGTTCATTGGCGATGGTTTTTAGAAAAGTTTTATGGTGTTTGCTCACCAGGGGACGCTGTAATCTACGTTGTAAAAAAGTACTTTTGTACCTTTTTATCTGTGTTGGTCAACGCACCCCGTTGCTAGGCAACGCGGTGCGTTGCTAGGTGACCGACTTTATTGACTTTGACACTGTGTTCCTTGTTAAATAATATGAAGAGAAACGCCGTGTGATAGAAATAAAACATTTATTCTTGATATTTAATCAAAATAAAAAAGACCGCGCTCCTGTCGGTCGGTATACTACTAATCTCAGGTGCACTCAGCTTACGTTACTAAGCCCCGTATTGTATTAGCCCCAAGCTTTACTTACGCAGTCATTACGTGAGTTCTACTCAAGCTTAGAATCTCTGCTCAAGTAAATCTTTATTATAGAACGTAACTCTGATGCTACTTAGCTAGTTGCACTAGCAAAATCTTTACTTGAGTGAGTAGGATTTTGTCTATGGTCTACACATTTACCTAGGCGAAAAACGTTCCTTTACCTTATCAACCTGACTATCACAATTGATTTTTTGTGCCTCTTTGTTGTTTTGATGGTTATTGTGAAACGAAACGCAACGATTTCTAAACTTTCCAAAAAGAAAGCCTATTTGACGATAATAACGAGACGTGAACGTAACGTCTCATATTTGTATGGGATTTGCGTAGTTCCCTGTCCGCACGATACGGGGTGAGATGGGGCGCTGTACCTACTAAAATCTATGGGAAAATGAGACGTCTCGATACTGTCGTCAAACTCCCTCAGTTCAGTTTCAGAAAGTTAAACTTCCGAGTATTCAAACGCAACTGAAGTTCATGCACATCTCAAGTGAGGAATGTGCGTGTATTATATCTGACTTGTTAAAAAATAAAATACACTTGATAAGAGACTTGACCACTGATTAATTAAAAAGGATGATCTGCGTTCGAAAAATCGGCTGTAAGTAAAGTAGAAAATCTCTAAAAAGTTTGAAATAATAACAAAATTAAAATTTTGAAAAACCCGCGTCGGATATAATAAATAGTAGGTAATCGTAAAAGGAAGATATAATTTTTGGAAAACCCCCGACTAAATGGAATTGAAAAAGACAATTAGATTATAATTACAATTATAGCTTCCTTTTTTCACCTATCCATCAATACAAAGCCAAAAAAATCCGTCGGGGGGGCTGCAGACAACAGGTTAATCTATACCTACGTTTATTCAATTGAAAATTCAACATAGTTCAAATTTGTTTCTATTATTTGACTATGTGAGATAATCTTTATACCTAGTCATTTAAATTCAGAAACCTTAACCTCAACCTCAACAGCCTAGATTGATGATTATCTTATGGGGGTAATGGACATCATCGTAAAAGGAAGAAATAATTTTTGGAAAACCCCCGACTAAATGGAATTGAAAAAGACAATTAGATTATAATTACAATTATAGCTTCCTTTTTTCACCTATCCATCAATACAAAGCCAAAAAAATCCGTCGGGGGGGCTGCCATTGCCAAGTACCATCTATTTTCAGAATTTTCCGGTACCAGTGTGGCGCTGGGTTAGAATTTGCACCACTCCATCTCTTTCCGTGGGTGTCGTAAGAGGCGACTAAGGGATATCAACATAATGCCATAATCCGCATGGCGGGAACATGCGATTCCCAGCTCGCATGCCCAGCGTGGGGATTATGTCCATTACCCCCATAAGATAATCATCAATCTAGGCTGTTGAGGTTGAGGTTAAGGTTTCTGAATTTAAATGACTAGGTATAAAGATTATCTCACATAGTCAAATAATAGAAACAAATTTGAACTATGTTGAATTTTCAATTGAATAAACGTATAGATTAACCTGTTGTCTGCAGCCCCCCCGACGGATTTTTTTGGCTTTGTATTGATGGATAGGTGAAAAAAGGAAGCTATAATTGTAATTATAATCTAATTGTCTTTTTCAATTCCATTTAGTCGGGGGTTTTCCAAAAATTATTTCTTCCTTTTACGATTACCTACTATTTATTATATCCGACGCGGGTTTTTAAAAATTTTTAGTTTTGTTATTATTAAATTTTGCTTTCTTTGTTATCATGGAAAAATATATGTATCTTATTACATAAATGTATCTTATTGGTACACCTTCCTTGTACGTTCTGCTGACTATTAATACGCAAGGAAAGCATAACCTGAACGTGTAACCTTTAATGAATTCATAAAGTTGATTTTAATAATTTTCAATTTAAAAAATTTACAGACAGTGTTCCAAACACTTTGGGCGTCATAATACATTTATTTATTGATTGATTAATATCGATCTCCTCATCTAAGTAGACTTAATTGGATTAAGAATTATGTAGGCAATAGCTATTTTATTTATTACAGATGTCGGCTAGCGAGAGCACTGCGTCAACCAATAATAAGAAAAATTTCAGTGACCCTGAAAAAATACTCATCCTGTATAGATTCAGTACACAATTTGTTACAAAGGAGATAAAAGGTATAAATATAACTTACTTAATAGTATATAGGTTAAAACTTAGTTTCATAGATATTTTTTAAAATAAAAAGTACCTATCATATTATGGTTGAAATTCCATTGTAAATTTTTTTGACTGATTGTTATTTTTTTAGACTGATTGTTAATGGTTTTAGACTGATTGTTATTTGTTTATCAAGCAATTAAAGTTATGATAAGTACCTAAGTATTATGTGCAGATATAACGTGCAGATAATATAATACTACGCGGAACCCCACATCTTTAATGCTCAATTAATATAATATAATCTCTTGTTATGAAATAATTTGCCTTTTATTTTCTTCGTTCATAAATAGGGCCGATTATGTTCAGAATTTGTTCCAAACTGGTCAGAATTAGGGCCAAAGACATTTTTTTGATATTTTTGCAATATTAACTTATTTACAAATAGTTTAGAGTAAAAACAGTTTAACTAGTTAATGTACCACATATCTACCTGAGTATACAACCAAAAACATAGAATATTCATTGAACAAGAGTTGAGATAAAAAATAAAACATCTTGAATTCCGTTTAATCGGTCATCTATTGGTCCAACTACCCTACACGCAAACACATACGCTCACAGTTATATTTCCAGTCCTGTGCAATACAAAGAATAACAAAGACGGAAAGACGTATCTAGGACCGAAGTGAGACTGAGACAACAATATTTCACGCGAATCACGACCGCCCGTGCCGCCGCCGCCGGTCAGACGGTGACTGATGTGGGAGAACACAATTTTACACAATTTGAGGTTGCCACTTTCGAGCAACCAGTACCTCATCTTCGTTTTTAATAAATCAATGTAAAAAAGTTACTCTTTACTCAAAACTATGCATGATCTTCAATCAAGCATAGATCGATGACTGAGCATGCTTTCATAATACGGGCCTAAGTATTATCAACATAAGAAATCAAAAGTGCGGGTGTTAGATAATTATGTAGGTAAGTACCTAACCTACCTACCAAATACAAAATCCTTAGGAATAAATAGTTTATAGTGAGTAAGACAAGTACCTAGTTGCTTGTTTATAACGGGTAATATTCTGAGAATAAAGAACAGAATCGTTCTATACAGGGTAGCACATTTAGATCGGTCAGTTTGGGAAAGTCTCAAACTATATGACGTACGATGACCTCTTGGTAGGAACCATGTCATCGATTTTAGTAACAAGAAAAACTAAGTTTTATATTTTGTCAAAACGTGACGCATGATTCCCGAGCTGAAAGGTAAGTAAAGTAGGTACCTACCTACAAGTTTTATTTAATGTATGAATGCAGTTTTTATTATAAATATTCACGGGTATTTATCGCGTTTATTTACCTATTTTTCCCGAATAATATAAATACTCGAATCGGATGTCCGCCTAAGTGGAGGCGCAAACAGGGCCACATCGATGTAAAAGACAGCCGGTGTTCTTGCCTTATGTGAAAGGAGTAGGTAACGGACAAAATTGGAAATATTATCAGTAAATTTTCAATCAAGTCGATCTACACTCCACTCACCAAGATGGCAAAATGTCTACGAACACCTAAAGACGTTGCACCTTTGCAAGTTCCTGGAGTTTACAAAATCGATTGCAGCTGTGGGCGTTCCTACATAGGCCAGACTAAACGCACGGTCGCTGAACGTGTTAAAGAACATATCGCTCATTTGCGAGCATAACGTGTTATCTCCAAAAACCAGTTTTTTCAGAAATCGACTTTGAAAGTTTGCAACTTTGATATTTCTGTGTGCATAAGGTTTTAAGTAGACTCAATCAAATATAAATATTGCCCAATCATCCTTTTTTATTTCATATTGGCTTTCAACGCCTTATCTATTAATTATCATACAAATATTTGTAGAAAAATAAAAAAAGGGACGGTATGTCACGTTTTTCCAGAAATTATTTGTTTTTTTAATGTAATAACTTAAACTAACACGTTGCATGTGTTATAACTTTTTAATATTTGCATAATTTTTATGGAACATTTTAATAAAACACGTTATTTTAGTATTTGTTTTTATTTAAAATTGATAGTAAATTTCAGAAAGAACAGTATTAGACTCAAAGAAATTACAAACTAACACTTATTTTTTACTTTTAAAGAACAGAATCAGACTTAATGAACTAACAAACTAATACTTATTTTTATCCAACTACTTAAATAATCTTATTTCTATGAGGTGGATAAGTATGCACTTTTTTAGTACAATAAACAAAAATATCCTCCTAAACGATAGACATTCATAAAAATGTCTGTAATAATCTGGAATTAGTTTTTTATTTACTAATTCCAATTCTAATTCCATGAGATCTGCTTTATTTTTTTCTGATATACCCGTTTTCTATCGTACGCTTTTTTACGTCGATATCAATTTCTTTCCTCTTTTTAATAAAAATAGCCCTTTTATTAGTTTTATCTGCATACGATTTCTTGTAGTAAATAGCTCGAGGATCATCTTTCAGAACTTTAATTTGTTTAATTTCTGTGATTTTAACAGGGTTGTAGCTTCATCTTTCTGTATGGTAAGGTTCATTTGATTGCACACACTTTTCCAATCAAAAATGTCATTTATAGCTCATTTCAGTGAGTCGAAAAGGTTCTTTTTTTTGCGAGCAGCTTTTATAGCTCCGATGAAAGCATCTGGTGTATATGTATACATACATTGGTCCACTTAAACAAAACTATTCAAATTAATATCTAATATAACAATATTACAATTTGTGTTGTTGTAGGTCATCTACTTAAAATAATTTAATATAAGTTTTTTGGCTGAGCTAGTCAATAGTTTAAAAATCCTTCATATAAGATGGTCCAGAAGATTCGCTGCTCAAAGAACTGCTGCTGAAGATCTTAAAGTCGAATCACGACGACGTTTCAAAGCGTTTGCGTTATTATCTTGCACTAAAAAGTAGGTATGTAGCTTATCATAATAATCAATAAAAAAAGACACAAAACTAACTTTAATCGATAGACTTACTAATCTCATTAATATTTTGCGACTCGTCATGCTTTCAGTTTTATTTATAAAAAAGCTGCTGCTGGCAGCGATTGCAGGCAAATCGCGACAACGACGACGCTTCAATGCGTTTGCGTTATCATCTTGCACTAAAAGAAGTAATTATATAGCACTCTAATAAAAAAACATCGAACTAACCTTAAAACGATAAAGTTACCAACGCTATTTTTATGTTGCCAAACGTCGTCATTGCTATCACATTTATTCGAATTTATAAGCCGAATCTATAATCGAATTTATAATTTTTGGACCGGGATTCCATCTGAAATATAAAAACAAAAATCAATACTCATTGATTTTTTTATCACTATAATGTTACAACTTAACTAAACAGTATAAAAATAAACATTTTTTTCTGGAAAAACAAGACAAACCGAATTATGACGCAACGCAAAATAAAATATTTCAAAAAAATTATCCTAAACAATGATTCTTGTTAAAATAATACAGGAAAATTCCATATTTTTGCTTCTAAAACGCTATAACAGCAGTAATACATCTTATAATGATTACTATTTCTTGCAGGAAAAACGATTTAACCATGAGTTATCACGTTTTAGCATTCAAAGTAATAGTATAAAAGAACACATACCTTGCATCATAACGTGACAAACTAGTCTTGTGACGTTTGCTTCAAGCAATCCGGGAGCACTTAACTCTGTCAAAGCGCGATGATAACTGAAGCGATGCGTTTTTGAAACGAAGAGTTAAGTCAAAAGAGATAGCGCTATAATGTAACAAACAAGTAACATGCTTCCTCTTTCCTTCATAACTTAGAGGGTTTTAACGTTAGAAATGTGACGGTTTTACCGAAAAAAAGAGCAAGAAGCGGCGAATTTATTGCATTAATAATAAAAAATCGTCATTTTCGTAAATGTAACGTTATTGTCGCAAATGAGCGATATAGCAGCGGTCAAAAACCGACAAGTAAACAAGTCTGCAATAGCCGAGCACATAGTAGACTCAGGACCCAATCACTGGATTGAACTACATAAACCGCAAGTTATCTGCAATGAAAGGCATTACTACAAGAGAATAGTTCGGGAAGCAATTGAAATTAAGAAATATCCTAATTTCAATCGTGAAGACGGTTTCAGACTCTCTGCCTCGTGGAATCCAGTAGTAGCTAAGTGTACTCGTAGACCGGTTTCTCAGTGCATCGCGGACACGGTTAGTGTAGTGTGTCGTCCGAGTGTACAGATGGACATCCCTATTTTAGAAGATCAAGTGAGGGTAGTTGCAAAAAATGCAGCCCCCGCTTCGCAAAGGCGGTAGCTCCAGTACTCCAGTCATCCCGTGACCACGACAGAGTGTAAACCTGTTGAACGTCGGGAAAAAGAGCTAAATAAACGTGATAAATACCCGTGAATATTTATAATACTTAATGTGTTCTGATCGCGTAAGTTTAAAAAAAAAGACGTGTGGCACTCGGGGACTGCCGCGGTAAAGCTATTGCATAGCATTTTGTATCAACTTATGCAATTATAATTTTATTTATCTATTTTATTCATGCAGTAGTTTTGACTTGTCTAAGTACTTATTTTGTAAGTCTAAAGAAATAAACGATTTGACTTTGACTTTGAGTATTGCTTTCGTACAATACGTCTAATCGCACGCTCACAACGCCGTGTCGAAGACTGCCGAACTGAAACGACGTTAGACTAAACGATGCACGGCCTTCAAGCCACACCTCCTTGCCCGGCGGAGTGGGGAGCGTGAGGATTATTCGTTAAGTAATTTCTGGATTCGGTCCCCGCGCTCAAGGCCCGCGATAGAAGCTATGCAATAGCTTAAAACTTTAGTGCAGTTTTTATTCAAAAAGAATAATCTTCTACCTAGCCCCAAGCTAAGCAGAGCTTGTGTTATGTGCGTACTAGATACATGATATACCTACTTACCTAATACAAACGCTAGGTACATAGATAGATTTTTTTATTATACAGGGTGTCCCATGCAACCTGTACCAGCGAAGGTCTGGTCAGGCAGGGGACACCAATACCTATCGATTCGAGGACCCCCACGTATGTTTAGTGATTTTCGTAGTTTTCGAGTTATGATTTTTTTAACCGACTTCAAAAAAATGAGGAGGTACTCTTTTAAATTATGTTCGTTACCCTAGAACTTTTTTTAAATTTGGTTCAGTTGTGACAGTGGGATCCATAACAATTCATGATAAAACTATAAAAATTTAAGTCTGCTTATAGTTTTTTAAAACAAAATTAATTATTCTGTAAGTATGATTTTTTTCAGTTTTTGTTATATCATGGTGTTTAGTGAGTTTCTTAGCTCTCAAAATAACACAAACAAGCTGGTAGGTAGGTGTAGGTAGAGGTAGGTACTTTATGGGGCAGTCAAAAATATCGACTCTTATTTCATGCATGAAAGTGTTTTTCTTACAACTTTCCTATTTATGGCGCGGGTGGATCTTGACGGACCTTCGCCTTCCGCTTCCGCGCTACAGACTAGAGGTCATCAACAAAATGTAGGTCCAATTACAGTAAAAAATAAACACCCGTCTACCTACTCGAAAAGGACGACTTGGCGAACCAAGTCGTCCTTTTCGAGTAGGAAGCGGGGCGAACCCCACAGATATCAGAAACCGCCCCTAAGTGCACCCAAAGGTGGTGTTTTCTAAAATAAACTTTTAGCGGACTGTATTGAGTTTTTAATCCTCTATTTTATGTGCGCCGAAATTATCTTTGCCGTGCACTTTTTGAATTTGGAACATCTTAGTGTTCAGCGCCAAAGATATCGAATGCAAAATATCGTTTGATTTGAATTAGAATGACGACGACGCGACGGGCGGCCGCGGCGAGCCTTCGCGCCCCGCACGCCTGTTTAAATAAAAAGGACAGATAAAAAAGGAACATAATTAAAAACGCGCGAACTACATACAATTCAATTCTTTATTTGAAACTATACATAACATTACAGAGTAGGTACACACCAATGCGTTACATCTAGGAAATCTACTTGCTAGTGAAAATAAAATTAAGTACAAAAACATAACAGGACTAAAAATTCGTACAATAAAAAGAATGCTAAGACAAACATCAGCAAATAAAAACAAAGACATCGTTACTACGGTTACATAATAAAAAACATGGAAATAAAATTATGAAAATAAGAAATAGGTATGAGAAAATCAAAATACAGTGGTATTTTATTTTCAATAGCTGAGGCACATACCTACGTTCCATCGACTTCCATCCATCCGCAAACAGGTCAGCCTGAGGATGCGCCTGCGTTTTCATCAATTTTCACGGATTGTTAGAATATCATGGTTTTATTTTGAAAAATAAGCTTTTCAAGCGACAGTGAAACTCATTGATTTATTAAAAACGAAGATGAGGTACTGGTTGCTCGAAAGTGGCAACCTCAAATTGTGTGAAATTGTGTTCTCCCACATCAGTCACCGTCTGATCGTCGGCACGGGCGGTCGTGATTCGCGTGAAATATTGTTGTCATTACTGTGAGCGTAGGTATGTGTTTGCGTGTAGTTGCACACATGCCAATTTTTGAGTAAGCGCTGGGAGAACGTAACCTATCTTCCCTTTTTAATTAATTAATGCCCATAGGTAGGTTTTTCTTTCAATCAGCAGAGCTTCGTAAACTTTGTGAACATTCAATATAAAAAGAAAACAAGAGCATGTAGGTGCCTAGTACTAGTACCTTACCTACCTACTAGAAACTATGTAGGTCATGATTGCATTAACGCTTTTAGGTCAAGTTCCGCGGTCAGCGGTCAATCGGGATCAAAACTAACTCCGCGCGTTACTAGCTACATACCTAAGTATGTACCTTCCTATTCAATCCTGTATCCTTTACTCCAATTGTTTTGTTTGGGAAATGTGTATTAAATCAAGTAAGGTGCATCGAGAATGTAACTAAGGGGTAACTAACTTAACATATTCACTGCCCAGCCTCTGCGGTGCGACCCGCAGGGGCGCGCCGCAGCCGAACGAGGTGGAGAATGACACATTATCTCATACAGTCAATTAATAGATACAAATTTAAACTATATGTTGAATTTACAATTGAAAAAACGTATAGATTACCTGTTGTCTGCAGCCACCCGACGGATTTTTTTGGCTTTGTAGTAATGGATAGGTGAAAAAATTTAGGAAGCTATAATTGTAACTAAAGGTAATTTAATTGTCTTTTTCAATTCCATTTATTCAAGGGTTTTGCAAAAATTATTTCTTCCTTTTTCGATTACTTTTTATAATATCCGTCGTGGGTTTTTCAAAATTTTATTTTGAGTTTATTAATTCCATTTAGTCGGGGGTTTTGCAAAAATTATTTCTTCCTTTTTCGATTAAGTACCTACATACTAATTATTATATCCGTCGTGGGTTATTCAAAATTTTATTTTGATTTTATTGGTCAGTGCATGCTGACAACCTGCGCTCACGTTTTTTGCGGAAAAAATACTAAAGTTAGTTTTTGTGAAGTTTTGAAAGAAGAAAAGGAGAAACACTGACTGTAAGTTGCTTTTTCGATATTATTCGTAATCCTATGTCATTATTTCATGTAATATTCCCATAGTTACATGCCGCAAACGGTCAAGCACGTTGTTTCTCTATTATTTGTCAACTTATTTGCACATGCTTTTGCAATAGGTATTTTTATTTTACTATAGAAACTTTCGTAGTTTGATGAATTCGAATGTAATAGTACATTGTTACCCAAAGGATGGAAGTAAGTTATTTAGTCCCGAGACGGGGTTTGGCGCCCGAGCGAGGGCGCTAATAGTTTGAGGGACTAAATAAAGTACTTCCACCCGAGGCAAACACTGTGCTTTTCATTACGGATACAAGGAAAGTAAAACTAAAAATGTGATAAAGATAAAAATAATTGAAATTTTATTTTACATAAATCAACAAATTAGGTGAGATAATTTATAAAAAAACGGTTCGTTTCTATACCGTTTGGTTGTTCTTTGGTATTTCTCTATTATATTTACAAATCCTTTTTTACTAACGAAGGTTCGGTCAACTTTAGTTTTAGTGCCACATAATTTTACCAGTATTATATCACCTTGTTTTTCCATGTTCTAACTAAACCTTTAGATTAACTAGTTCGATACTTCTGCAAGTGCCACTTATTGTCAATATCAGCACAGCACGACCTAAAGAGCAAATACATCTCTTTAATTGGTGTATAAAATAAAGAAATCTACAATACGGTACAAATTTCTAATAACATAAAAAAATTGCTTACCTTTGTTACTAGGTATATTTCATCAGACGCTTGGTTTAGGAAAGTTTCTACCTCTTGAGAAGTGAAAAGTTCCATCATTTTGCCTTTTGAGAAACGATGTTTTCCTCTCGAAATCCTTTAAATGTACATTGTGTAATGTACATTACTAACAACGGTGCATGCGCAGACGAAATAAAGCGGCGCATGGCTATCACAAGGTCGGCTATGGACAAGCTCAAGAAAATATGGAGTAACAGAAACATAACAAAAGCCACAAAAATGCGAATGGTTAGGGCATTAGTGTTTCCCATTTTTCTCTACGGCGCTGAAACGTGGATACTGAGAGAAACCGAGAAAAAGAAGATAGACGCTCTAGAAATGTGGTGCTGGAGAAAAATGCTTGGCGTATCATGGACCGAGTTCCGAACCAACGTCTCTATACTTAGTGAACTCCGTGTCAAGCAGCGTCTTTCTTCCATCGTCCAAGGTCGCATTCTCACTTTCTTTGGACATGTTTCGCGCCGAGGAGACGAGTCTGTGGAACGGCTTGTGGTACAAGGCAAAGTTGATGGTACAAGAGCTCGCGGCAGATCCCCTATGCGCTGGACAGACCAAATAAAAGCTGCACTAAACGGTCCCCTACATGAATGTACCAGGAAAGCAGCGGTGCGAGAAGAATGGCGCCGTATTGTACAGCGTGCCACCCTCCCTGATATGGCGACCACGACCACTCTGTCAAGAGTGTAGCGACTAAGAATGTTGAAGGTTTGTGAGTCTTTGAGAATTCGTTAAAATATATTAAAAAAACATTTTCTTATAAAGATTTCACTTATTTCACAGCGCGCTATTTCATAGAATCGTTGTACGATTTTAGGTGTAACGATTTGTTTTTTTTTGCATATTTTTTCTTTTGATTTAGGTGTTAAAATGTTTTCCACTACTGCTACAGCCCCTCTTTTATGAAATCAGGCGTTAAATTTATGTCTATATCACTGTCTGAACTCATTTTAATAATGAAAACAAACTCGAAAAATCAAATGAAGATAGGATTGCCGTTTCCCGCTTTCTTTTTCGTAGGCATACACATAATCTTCTTTATAGATGGCATAATAGCCATATTAGCTCTTGCTATTCGAACATGCTAGAATAAACATCGTAAAATACCGTGATCTATACTACCATTCGTTTTTATAATTTAAACAATGTTAAATATTTTGCCGAAATCTATGTTATTTTAAAGAAAATTATAATACGGTATTTTCCCTTTAATTTATTTCATTATCATCATGCGCGCTGTAATTGAATGGCTGTATGAATTGCGTCAAACCACACGCAAAAACCATCTCACAAGAAGTTGAAGTTGAGTGACTGTATAGAAAGGTAGAATGCATGGTTCAAGAGAAAAGTGAGGTGACAGCTGTCATATGTTTTGTACTTGTCATTACTTTTATACTTTTAAGTATAACCTTCATCCCGCTGCGCAGGCAACTTCCGACCTACTTTCAGAGTGAGTAATGAAAAATCTTTATCTTTATCGTTCTGCAAACTTTGGAGATTAGGGGGTAGGTAACGATAAATCTTTCGTTTTTTTTCACCCGTTTAATTTGTTGAGTAGTTATTAGAGCGTACATAGGTACACAAGTAACACATCAAAGCAGTATAACGGACGACTTACAGCATTTCTGTTACGTTTTAGCATTTTGATTTAGTTCTATAGTAGCATTACAAACGTTTATACGGCAACTATAATGCTTATTTGGGCACAAATTATACGGCTTTAGCTCCTAAATAGGTTCACATAAGTTGTTTAATTGCATTACAGGCGCGTTAATTAGCGTTATTGTCGTCAAAGAAATTATCAATCGCATTAAATAATCATTATTAGTTTCAATGAAGTTGCCAATCGCTGTACAGTAGCATTATTTTAGCCATATGATTGATAATGAAGATATTTACTGCATTACAAAAGCATTATACTAGCATTAGAGTTTAGTAACAGA
Organism: Eupithecia tripunctaria; assembly: GCA_955876795.1. Lineage (NCBI taxonomy): Eukaryota > Metazoa > Arthropoda > Insecta > Lepidoptera > Geometridae > Eupithecia > Eupithecia tripunctaria. The sequence continues at coordinate 15,060,123 of OY041617.1, read as the reverse complement.
ATGATAGAAGCTATTTAAGTGTTCACAGTTAGAACTTAAATAAACCGTACATCATTGGAAAACCATCTCTAATACGACGGAACGAATGATTATAATAATATTGACGTTGTATTTTAATAATGGACGGTGACGGTGAAGACTTAGTGAGAAATAAATATAGTGTGGTAATTTATAATACTGGTAAGTTTTTGACCTTTTTGGTATTTATGTTATGCCCTCAAATATTATTGCGCAATGTAATTTATTGTAAATGTCTATATAAATTTCATTGAAAATTTTCACGCGCCTTCGATATTATATGGTTTTGATATAAAATGTTAGATAAAAGATAATATAACCATTTTTTTTTATTTCTAGTAGAGAACGAATTTTGCATATTTAACATAATAGTATTGCTTGTACAGTCATAAAACTAAGTAAAATCTTTATTGTATAGGTTTATAGCTTTAATATATAGTTCCAAATGATAGTATTTTTGTTTATACAATATTTACAAAACGGTGTCTTTGTATAGCAACCCGGTGAGCCTTTAATTAGGCTTATTAATGCTGCCAGCACTATAAATACTACACGTGAACAATTATAAAACCGGAGGCCAAAGAGAAGGCTTTTGATGAACCACTGTTGTGCCATTGGCAATAAATTAGTTTTATGCGAGTTCACCGGTATACCAGTAGACTTGATGTTGACTGAAATAGTGCCATTACATGAACGCAATGTTTGGAATCCTTGAGCGAAACAATAAAACCCATTTCAGAATGTTTGTACAAGTTGAATCCGTAAAATAAATATTATATAGATAGATCCGTAAAAGTAGATAGTTCATTTCGAGTACTTGTTTATCACTCAATTAACAAGGCTCTAGCTTTATTGGACTAGATAATAATGTGTGAATTGTCCAGCATTATTTATTGTGTTGTGATTCTATGAATCTTATTTCAATGCCGCCGCACCGTGGACGTTACACTGATGCAGTTGCGGGGAAGGCAAAGGAATTGTAATTTTTACTTTATTCTTGGTGTAGTGTAGGTAGTCAGGAATAGAAGCCATCAAATGTAAAACTTAGGATGGTCAAAAACTTACGTACGCACTAATATATGGGTGATGCTATCTAATTCTAATTATGTATATTGTTTCCTATTTTCAGGTTTTATGTACCTACCAGTACAATGCCAATTACCTACGGAACCTTTTGTAACATCGATACAACTCACTTCGCATGAATCATTTTTTCTTGCATTGATTGGATTAGAACATTATCAGAAATATTGCATGTTCCTTTGATATTTATCGCTTGATTCCTCGGGTTCTTACTATTGTGTTTATTTAATGATTTCTTCAACGTTTTTTTAAATAAAACAATAATGGCTTATATTTATCTATATTAATGAAGAAATTGCTGTTGTTTTTATTGTGGACGTATGATATAACTACCTAATATTTTATTAATTTAACTATGTGTTGCTTTTTTTGTAGTCAAACATTTGTGACGAAATAGATAGTTTTACTAATACAGAAACAAATATGTTAAAACAGCTTTACGCATTACAATAACTCGCGTGTATTTGATTAAAGATCTACAAGCTGTACAACAGGATTCAGTTAGTCCTTAAAAATTCAAGCATTTCATTAACTCACGTTCATGCTGTTAACCAATACGAGGCTTTTACTTAGCACTTATAATTGCCATTACACAACAAAATTCACTGAAAACAGCTCATAGCTGTACAGTGGATTTACGGTGCATTATAATGGTAAAAGTTTATGCTATTAAGCAGGATCAAGCATCATCTTACAACTTCAAAGTGCTATTGTACACCCTTGGGCACCCAAAATAGCTGCAAACTGTACAGCTGCATTTTGGTTTGCTGCACAAAAATTAAAGGCTTTACAAAATGATTCAGATTCAGATATGCCACTATCCCACCGTTATCCGGTGTAAAGCATCATAATGGTTTTGAAATGCCAATATAATGCAACAAGATGCTCGGCAAACCTATATAAGAGTTTATACAGACCTTAAGTTCTACATAAGTTTACAATTCCCCTGGTTAAATGCCCCCTGTGTTACTTGGGTACCTACTAAGTGCTTGGTAGTAGTGTGTGGTGGGTGACACTGGTGACGCTGCCGCGGCTGGCAGGCAGGCCGGCAGGCACGGCGGCGCGCGGCAGTGTCCGCGGCTCCGTCGGCGGGCGCATGCGTGTCGAGCGAGCCCCTTGTCTACGTCTCGACGAGGACGCGGCACAACAACAACAACAACTGCCACTAACGGTCTCCGCCGCGCTGCAACATGTCGTGACGTGCTGCATGCTGTGCGACATCGGTGCAACCACCGATCCAAGCCTTGCCGCACAAATACCTGCTGTAAGTCTCTATTGTTTTATAATTGCACATTGCACTGTTGTTAAATTATTGATTTGTTTTATAGAGGAATCAGCAACAACAGTCTATTTTATATAGTTCGATATTATAATCTAGGTGTCGCAGGTATTTTTGTTCGACGAACAACGGCGTGCTTTTAAAATAGCGCACGCATCCAATCCATACCATGAAAAAGTTACTTTTTGTAGAGCAACGTTTGCAAAGTGATTACCTATAAAATAAACGATCGGTACCTAGGTAGTCGGGAACTAAACGTCATGTTAGTTTAGTGCTACCTAGGTAGGTACATAATAGTATCATAATGTAACTAGCTTAAAAGTGAAAACTTGTTGGTATCTGTTGCAGCTGTGTAGAGTTGCTCTACAATTTCTAAGTCACCTTCGCTGGCCATGCACCAAATGTACCGCATGTACTCTACGTAACTGTAGACGTCCGAACAGCAGTTATGAATGTTTTTTGGTATCTCGTAGAAGGAACATCCCGGTAGAAGCAGTAGAAAGTCATAAAATAACTAAGTAGGTCCCTACTGAGTCACACAAGGGAAAATAAAGCAACTAGCTACCTACATAGCTAGTTGCTTCATTTTCCCTTACTTAAGAATAAATAGCAACAAGTCGTGAGAAAGCCGCTATCGGGAGCCTGAGGATAGTTTTTCCGAGTCACGCCGAGTGACGCGGCGGCCGGCGCATTGTGTGCTAATGAACGTCGCGTCGTCGCAGAGGTCCTCCTCTAGTGCCTAGTAGGTACCTACTTAACTCGCACTTCAACTTCTAACGCATTCAGAAACTATACCTACTAGAGCCAGCCTGTGGCGCGGTGTAGAGTGAGACAGAGGGAAGGGGAACCCCCTTAGTTAGATGAAAGAAAGTCTTATCCTAACACATATATACCTAATAATTAATAATGTTCGACAATTCGCGAGCATCATCTAGCCCCAAGGCAAAAGAGCTTGCGTTATGGGTACAAGTGTTCGGCACAACGTTTGCCATTATGGAAACTAGGTAGGTGGAACCAAGTGCTATAGCATGGAGGCTTTTTAATCATCAAAAGCCAGCCTCTTGATTCCCATTTTCCATTAACCCTGTGTAAGGGGCATCCATGCATAGGAAGTACGAGCAGGTATAATTTAGGACTCACCTGAATATTAGCGCCGCGGGCTAGTGAACTATGTAAGTGTCGGAAATGTAGCTCTCTGGACATTCTGGTGAGGAGGACGTCCTTGTTTGTATCCAATTATGTCTCCTTCAATGATAAGGTGAGGTACCTACCTACTAACTACTTGCTACTTACCGGTCATTTGCCGAATCAACAGTTCGTCCCGGCGGCGGCGCGGCGGCGGCGCGGCGGTGCTGGACACTCACGTAGGCGTACACGTAACGTACACTGTACGTACAGTACAGGTACACAAATCACGTGTCTTACCTGTCTCTTACTTATTCGGTCGCTTGCTCTAAGCTCTATGTATTACCCTAAATGGGTACCTAGGTACCTAAAATACAGTCGAATAGAGAAACTTCTCCTTTTTTGAAGATGGTTAAAAAAAGATGAGTTTCTCCATTCGACTGTATTTTTCAGAACTTTGGACTGGTTGAACCGATTTTGATGATTCTTTTTTTATTTGAAACTGGATGGTTTCCATTTGGTTCAGTTCTGACGATGGCATCCATGAGAAAACTATATAAGTAAAGTACCCCTCTAGGTTATTTTATTGTTAAAATTTTAATTATGCAGGAGAGCAAGTAAAGTGCCTACATAAGCCAATTATACAAGTCTGCCTAGATCCTGGAGGGGGTTGTAGTTTCCATCATTCCTGACTGATTTCGCTGTATGCTGCTCTACTCCAAACTTAACCGTTTTCAAGATACTGGACTTTGAACTTTAAAAAAAAACGACATTTGCCTATTGGCCTATTTTTTGGGTTTGTTGGCATCTTATTTATTTTGTTTGCCATGTTTGTGTAGTAGATGAGTTCTTTATTATTAATAACACTGAAATTGCAGTTATCTAAACGAACTGGGTCGCTGTAGGTAGACGATTGATAGTTATAAATTGAAATGAATTCGAAAATATTTTTTTTACAGAAATATTTTAAAAAAATTCTACGACAATCAAGCTGCAGATGTGCTCTAAAGTATCTACGTTTCATCAGCTATCCAACAAGGTATAACAAGCTAGGGTATTATCATATTTCTTAGAAAAAAACTGTATTTCGTTGAGTTACTCTGCGCCTATTGTCTTTCATGACAAATCTCCGAGTTGTACCTACGTCTGTACCACAGATCACAGAAACTAAGGTCTGTACTTAATGGACAAACTGTTATTTCCACCTTATTTTGAATATGATCTTTTTGTGTACATTTGCGACGGTAAATACCTAAATATTGTTCATCTTTATTGTAGAGCTACTGTAGAGATTGTGAAATAACGTCGGTAGAGTCGCAACGCAACCCTGCCTCGGCCTACAGACTCTTCTATGCTGTGGCTATCAACACGGGATGGAGAGTAGCTTCCGATTCTGTGGAGGTGTGGTGGCCATAAACATTTCAAAGAAAATCTCCCAGGACGTAATGAAAGAGAAACCGCGGAATTACAATTAAATAAATATAAAAATTTATCAAAAAATATTCGCAGTTTTTACTTCTTGCAAGACAACGTAAAGACAGTCGGATAGAGTTACTTTTGAATTTATAATACTTACCTATTTTCGAACTTCCGTATGAATATGGATTAGAAATGATTAGAAAGCAGTAGTGGAAACTATTTTGTTTTTAGCTAAGCCTACGCATGCATGGACGTAGAATGGGAAAAATGTATTCAGGTAAAAAAAATATCATGGCTATGTAGGTAAGTACGTATAGTACATATAATTTTAATAATAGGTCGTTAAATGAATATTTAGTATACGATAGAAGATAGTGTAGGTCTCTATTCAAAGAAATCTAATGATTTTATTACGAAAATCGTTTATTTTTATTTTACCTTTTTGAGTAATTGGCATCAGACTGAGAACATTGATTTAAAAATCAATGACTGAGAAGGTATTCTTTGACGTCGTAGGTACGTAATAAAATAACCTACAAAGATTTTACTCTGTACCTATCTAGTGTTAGTGTTACTTATTCAGCTAACTTATGTTAACAGGTATCAGTACCTAACCTACCTAATAAAATAAGTACCTACCTATCTATTCTATTACTTACGAGAGTAGGTAAGGTACTACCTATAGGAATGAGTATTATGTAGGTGTGGTGTGGCAGATAGCATAATGTATTTAAGTAGGCAATGGAAACAAACAGGAGACAGCTGTCCGGAAGCGCTTTTGTAGTACGCGTGGCCTGTCCGCTGCGCCGCTGACTGGACAGCTTGAGGACAGCTCCTATAGAACTCGTGCTACTTCTCCCCGTCGGCGTCGCGTCGCATCGCGTCGCGTCGTCCCACTCCGCCGTGCATCTTACCCTTTTACAGGTAACCTCAACTTAGGTAGATACCTACGTAAATAAAATATGTACCTACCTACTGGCTGACTGACACACAGTGTCATTGAGTGCTACAGACTCTTGGAGGATCGAAGCTGCGCGTTATAAGTTGCAAGCTCGCTGTGGCGGTGACCTACATACTATACGTGGGTCCAACACCTGCCTCGAGAACGAAGACCCTTTGGTTGGGGTTGTCGGATCGTTGACCCCGGATCTGGAGGGAGGGGTTGTGCACGACAGGGGGCAGAACGAAACTTATCTATGTTTGTGCCCGGACATTGCGAGAAGAACATTTGTGTGGTGTGATACAGGGTTGGAATAAACTTTTTTTTTATATTTTATAAAACAAACTGTTCAAAATGTTTAAAACAAGTGTTTTTTTTTTACTTTTTACCTTTAGGGATCAATTTTAAATTGTAGCGAATAATAAAATATTTAATCCATTTTTAAACTATTTCCTGATTCAAATTGGTAAAAATTTACAAAACGATAAATATTCACCTACTTTTTCTTGCGAATCTCAGTATCTCTAAACTAATTATTAAAAATATTATAATTATTAATCAATGCAAAACACTTTACATACACCTTGTATGTAGTGGTAGTGTAGGTAGGTAGAGAACAAGAGAGAGAACGGGGAATACAATTACTTTCTTTCGACGGCCGACATAGGGACTTTACTGGCCCCAGTTATCTATGCAGTGTACCTACGTACAGTGTATAAAACGGCCAACATACATCCAACATTAGGACTTTTCTTCTCTTAATTTTTTTAAATCTATTTAGAGTTCTACATATTTTGGATTTATTTTCATTCATTTGCAATAAAATTTAGTTTTAAACCCTGTTTTATTCTTCATGTTTTAAACATTGTTTATAACACGTGTTTTAAAACAACTTGTTTGAATCATGCCAACCCTGGTGTGATATTACAGGCTAGGTCATATCAAGATATTTATTGACTAGTCTGTGGTGATAGGTAGGTACTTGACATGCTCGTCCCAAACGTCTTACGGCTTTTTTAAGGCCCATACACCAGCGAAAGTGGCGCCCCGACTATTATATCCTATTATTACGTTGAACGCAGGAATTTTTAAAAATCCTACGTTCAGTTTGTGGTATCTTTTATAAGCTATTTATTAATGCCTCTGTAATAGTTTCATTTTGTAAAGCTTAGGAAGAGATACGAAGTTGCGCTTTTTGGCCACCAAACTCTATTTTTGCATCTCCTCCTAAACTTTAAGAGATAAAATTATAAAAGAGGTATTCAAAAATAGCTTATAATAGATACCACAAACTGAACGTAGGATTTTCAAAAATCCCTATGATAAACGTAAAAATATGATAAAATAGGAATGGCTGTCAGATTGGCTCGGGTATGCGCCTTAAAATCACGTACATAACTCTAGAACTTTAGGTAGGCTTCTAGACTTTACAGTTAGCTTACCTAGGTGAGCTTTTCTTATTTTTATACAAGTAAGTATAATGAATTCCTTCCCCACCCCCTTCAATTTCTGACAATTTGTCCCAGTCTATGTATACATAGTACATCCGTAATCTATCAGCTTTTTTTTGTTTTTCCGCGTCTTTTCTCCTCCGACATGGATCGGACACATTCAAATTTAGGCTAAAATCTCTTTAATTTGATTCATAATCAGTGCAAATTCGCGTCCGGTCGTGTCGTTGTTATACATTACATGCTTTTTTATTACATAGAAACAATCTAATTCTTCCCCTTATATTATTCTTTTTCTTTTGTTCTATATAATGTTGTTTTTCTTTTTCTTCTATTACGTATACTATGTAATGTTTGTTTTCTTATCCGGGCATTTTTCTATTATGTTTTTTCCTTTTTATTTTTTTTCTCTATGTTGTACATGTGTTTGTACAAATATAATAACACTTATACAATTACTAATTACATTTACAACTTGATATTAACATTCTTATATTTATTTTAACGTGTACCTACAATATAATTATCCATAAAATAATTGCACTAATGATACCTAGACTCTTGTGTTAGCTTATTATGACCTGTTACCTTTATTTTACCTACTATAATGTAACATAATTTTTATATGGAATGTATTCGATAATAATATATTATCATAAGTAAATAGGTTTTCATTCTTATAATGTAAGGTAGGTACACTACACGTAGGCGGCGCGAGGTAGTAAAAATATAACTATTTATCTTTTGGGAAAGTCGGGGATAGAAACGTTAGAACTATGAACGGAAAGAAGACGAATATTTTATGATATGTACTGAAAACAGTTTACTGGGCAGGCTCTTATTTGAAGAGGAATTCTACTAGACGCCTACATAAATCAATCTAGAGCATTATAAAAGTAGAGTACGTCCTTGAGTTGTATTGTGAAACTGCTCTTAGCACTTTATAAACGTGCGGATAAAAATGATCGCTCAACTCGTAAACCGAGCGGTGAATCAGCGAAGTTCAGTCGCGGTACGGTATCACGTACCTACCTACCTACTTCTCAAAGATATCTTTACGAAAGCTGGTTTGAATGTTCATAGAAGTTACTATAAGATAACGTTTTAAGTTACAGCTCAGATAGTTATACAAGGATCCTTAAACATAAGGCCAACAATACAAACATTTCTATGACAATGAAACAAATAATTATTTTTAAGTTTTATTTTAATAAAATTAATAATTGTAAATGATATAATAATATGTAAATTATTTCGAAATATGTCATTGTTATGGTGCTTTTTTGTCCCTTCGTGTAACAAAAAAAAGACGTGTGGCACTCGGGGACTGCCGCGGTAAAGCTATTGCAATGCCATCTAGAGGCGAGTTGCTGAACTAAAGAGACAAACGTCAAGGTTTTTTCGTTACGGAATTTCTGGATTCGGTCCCCGCGCTCAAGGCCCGCGATAGAAGCTATGCAATAGCTTAACAAGTGGCAAAGGCGTGTAAGAACTGTACCAGGAATGAGTCACCGCGGTCAATATTGTGCGTCGCATACTTGCACGTGTCCACGCCCCACGCCACTGTCCACGCCCGCGCGTCCCACATATAACATTACATGCTGGAGCTCACATAGTTTCTAAACCTAGGCATCTTTTCGGAGTTTTATTTAGTTTTATTATAATATTCCCGCCTTATCGGGCGCCGTGTTGGCACAGCTGAAAGCGACGCGACCCTAATATCTGTGGACGCGACGCGACGGTGATTGCGAGTTTGATTCCATGGCTCGATCAGTAATAATAATGTGGCGTTCGAAGATGACTTTATGTGTGCCTACATTATTATGTAGGTATATCTAAGGATAATTATAGTTGTGACCAGCGTTGCCATATATACGGATTTGTCCGTATTTGTACGGATTTTGGAAGCCCAATACGGATGATTTAGACATACGGATTTTTAAACGGATTTATGCTACAGGCAGATTCAACTTTACACAGACTCTTCTAAGGCAGATGCAGTCGATGCAGAGCACATTTAGATGATGTTTTCATTATTTAAACCATAACTATCATATTTATTTAAAGTCTCGCAAGTACTCTACTAAGAAATATTTCCGTTGGCGCCACACCGTCATATGTATGTATTTTCAACCAAGACATCTATTGCTTTTGTAAAGGAACTACGCTCCCGATATCCGTTCTAAAGCTTTAGTAAGAAAGGTATTGAAATGCGATATGACACAAAGATGAGCTGCTAGCGATAATTTGATAATTTGTTTGACCAAGTTTTGGGTTGAAAGCGGACAGCTTTCAACCCAAAACTTGGTTGGCAAAACCTTTGCAAAAGTGTGCATTGTGCCTAATCAAAACTAACGTAACGTAAATAAGAAGTATTTTACATGTTATAATAATTAGTTGCCCCTGTAAAAAGTGTAAAGCAGCACAATATCATGGCAACATAAAGCCACTGCCCCATTGCCGCGCCGCCGCTGCGCTCGGAGAGGTTACCTATGTATTCAACTCAGCGTTGATTAGTTTGCCTCACTCGAGTGCGGCGGTAGAGCGAATTTTCTGCGCCGTAGAACTTTTAAAAACTATATCGTATCCATTTTGAATGGAGCATAAACGTAAACAAATCGCCCATACTTAACCTAAAATTCACTTTGTTGGCGCGTCTTTTTGTACGTTATTTACATTACTTGTAGATTTTAGATCCTCCCTTCAATAAAAATTGCTTACAATTATATCTGAAAGTCGACGCCAAGCAAGTGAGATTTTGTTATTTGTGTCGTATTTTGTTATGTTAATCACCCTGTTTTGATTTAAATATCGATGTAAATATGTTAAAGATGATAAATAAAGATATGTTTAAATAAAATTCTTATAAGTAATTATTAGTAGTTTAATTTTTTATACGGAATTCATACGGAATTTCACTCAGAATTGTGATACGGATTTTGTACGGACTTTTTGAACGAAAATACGGAATCTATGTCTTATCCATATGGCAACACTGGTTGTGACCGAAGCGAGCCGGTAGTTCTTAGTCTACTTGAAGTGAAGGCGTTAGGTACAGTACAGGCGTCCATAGGCCGCGGTAGCCGCCTCCTGTCAGGCTGGCCGTGGCCCCACGGTTGTCCATCTTTGTGGTGTAAACAGGCATGTCACACCACACCACACCGCTTATATCTAAACACCGGAAAGTTGATAACACTCGCCCAACTCTCAGATAATGCTGTATATTCAGATGTTGCCAAAAGTAGAATAAATCTAATCGGACTAAACTAGTCAGGATCAGGACTAAAAATTATGCCATCCTTATTTTGATCGTTATGATAAGGACGGCGACATTTTTAGTACTGTCAAATCAGTTTAGTTTGGTTTAGACAACATCTGAATAGACACCAGTAACAGTCGGATACAACTCCAAAGAGCTCACTAAGGAACACAGGCTCAGCAATCTGATAGAATTGTGTTGTGTTTCCAGCACGCTGAGGGATGAGGGGCGGGCTGCTGCTGTGGACGCGGCTCGTGCTGCTGCTGGGCGGGGGCGCCGCCCGCCCCGAGCTCGTGTTCCACGTGCCCGAGGTGCTGGTGAGTGCAGACACACACCGCACCACTGTGTGGGGTGAGGGGCGGGCTGCTGCTGTGGACGCGGCTCGTGCTGCTGCTGGGCGGGGGCGCCGCCCGCCCTGAGCTCGTGTTCCACGTGCCCGAGGTGCTGGTGAGTGCAGACACACACCGCACCACTGTGCGGGGTGAGGGGCGGGCTGTGGACGCGGCTCGTGCTGCTGCTGGGCGGGGGCGCCGCCCGCCCCGAGCTCGTGTTCCACGTGCCCGAGGTGCTGGTGAGTTCAGACACACACCGCACCACTGTGTGGGGTGAAGGGCGGGCTGCTGCTGTGGACGCGGCTCGTGCTGCTGCTGGGCGGGGGCGCCGCCCGCCCCGAGCTCGTGTTCCAGGTGCCCGAGGTGCTGGTGAGTGCAGACACACACCGCACCACTGTGCGGGGTGAGGGGCGGGCTGCTGCTGTGGACGCACCTCGTGCTGCTGCTGGGCGGGGGCGCCGCCCGCCCCGAGCTCGTGTTCCAGGTGCCCGAGGTGCTGGTGAGTGCAGACACACACCGCACCACTGTGCGGGGTGAGGGGCGGGCTGCTGCTGTGGACGCACCTCGTGCTGCGTGTAGACGTGGACTAGCATTGGTCGCGGCGATGAAACTGGCTGACGTTCTAGTTTAGTTTGAAACGATATCAGTAGAGTCACACTGAGACATAGCGTTGTGATGCAGGTCCGCACGGCCGCGGTGCAGCGGGCCGTGGGCTCCGGGCCGGCGACTCGCGGCAACCAGTCCGCGCTGGCGGCCGCCGACCGGGCCCCGCTGACGGCCGCCGACGCCGACGCCGACGCCGACGGTCCCCGCCGCGGCGACTACTTCGTGGAGCACGAGGTCTCCACCGCCGACGCGCGGAGGGCGGCGCAGCTCTTGAAGCTGTCTGATGGTGAGCTTCTCATTTATTTATTTCTTTCTTTCTTACAAGAATATGTATAAGCTAGTTCATTTTTAGATCGCAGCATACTTCTCACGCACACTGTAGCAGTACTTCGAGCTGTCCTAGGAGATGGTGCCTCTTAGAGGTAAATAGGACATTACCGTCTCACCATATTGTTGCATATTGCCTTGCTTGTAAGTCATCGTCATCAGTGGACGCGCTGAGCTCGCGCCGTCCTCGTACACGCTCCTCGTAAGTCAGTCACACACAATATATCCCGTAGCTTCTCGAATTAACGCAGTGACGCCACAAGCGGCACTAATTGGCGTCGCGAACAATTGTTGACTCACATTATCTAATTCATATCTCTGCATTAAACTCTTCAATTAGACATTGCGTATAGGAGCGCTCACATAACCTACCATAAGATATAAATATATTTGGCTCGTAAGTTATTCATAAAGGGCCACACAAGATTAGTTATGAGTAAACTTCTCTCCACGGTCATCGTTCAGCTATATTGCAGGGGTGTATGTACTACGAGATGCCGTAGGACACACGCTATCCCGACAGAAAACAAAAAGTAAACGCAATCCCGACGCACGGAATCTTGACAAAACACATTCACATGCAGCTTGTCTGTCGACGCAGAGAGGTCCTTTACCAACCTTTCTCCCCCTCACGCGCAATCAAAATGCATGGCTACCTACTAAACTATAATAGAGCTAAGATGCGCCTCTTCTAGCTTTAAGAAACCGCCCAACACTACGCACAACGTTTGTCATTATGGTTACTAGAGATAGGTGGAACTAAATAGCTTGGCGGTCAGTATTTTTTTCTGTATGATGAAATAAAAACCCATATTTTGCCGCCCCACAAAATCAACCGCCCTAGGCTTCCTACTCACTCAGCCTGCCGGTAAATCTGCCACTGAAAGTAAGATTCCTTCTATGTTTCTTCCTGTCCGTTACAGGAATCCGTAAACGTATGGATGTTTAGGTAACAACAATACATTCTTAAGACATTTTCACTCGTAGTTTATAAAAATAAGCTTATCTATTTTTACAACAGTTATAATAATAATAATGTACATAAGATACAATACGATTAAATTAATGTTATGTACAGTGTGCCTGTACAGGAGGAGTCCTTACCTAGTAAGGCAAGCCTTTTATGAAACTGAATGTGTTTACGAGTAGTTCCTGTCACGTTGTGCTGAGCCACGGTAGTTGACGAGGAGGCGGCGGCGGTTCCGCCTCGTGAGCACCGCCTCGGTAGCTACCTAGCCATACAAGAACCGGGAAGTTCCTAGCGCCTGCGGTTATACTTAATGCACATAGCACCTATGATCAAGCGTTACTATATTTACACAATAAACATACGAAGTATGGACCTACCTACAAATCTACTCATTATAATACTAGCATAAATCTTACTTTTTCTTAAATTATCTGAAACAAACAATAGTGCAGTGAGTGCAGATGCACCGCCGCGCCGGAGGAGCACTGCTGCGTGCGACTCCCGGCAGCCGGCCCCCTGCCTGCTCTGCAGTCGTCGTCAGGCCCTTGATGGTGATGATGCTGTGTGTTAGTTCTGGCTCCGTGGCACATTATGCATGCGTGCGTATCAAATGAATCAAATTAGTTTATTATTGGAGGTTGCGTTGAAATCTTTTGTATGCGCTTAGCGTCGTAGCGCGTCGTAGCGCGTCGTAGCGCGTCGTAGCGCGTCGTAGCACGTCGTAGCGCGTCGTAGCGCGTCGTAGCGCGTCGTAGCGCGTCGTAGCGCGTCGTAGCACGTCGTAGCGCGTCGTAGCGCGTCGTAGCGCGTCGTAGCGCGCAATATAATATTCGAGTGAAAGTATTAGGAGGAAAGGGAACACCAGCAGTGAAAGCACAAGTTAAAGTAGGAGTTAAAGTAATTCAATAAAAAAAGGAAATTACAATCAAATATGTAATAATAATAAATGAGAACTAGTATTTACAGTTGCAAATAATTTACAGATGAAAGAAAGTTACAAAGTTTTAAAAAGTTAAGATTTTTTTTGGTGTAATTTAGAAGAAAAATTAAAAAGAAACAGCTAGGTACCTACCTATACTAAAAGGACAATAAATATGTAGGTATAATTAATAAGATAAAAATTCCATCGCAACGATTAATTATTTCAGACATTGTATCTCAGCCTCGGAATAAATACAACGGCGACCGTTATTGGATCTCGTCGGTATTAGTTAGTTAGTTACCTGCAGTTGTAGTTAATGTAAGGTTTCTTGTTATTCTCATAACATCGTCGTACGGATCTGTTGAACACAAGAATTATATCTACCTACCCTACCTACTTATCTACATAGTTACAACAGATTCTAAAAACCTTAGGTCGCCTCAGGGTGTTTCTAAAGTGACGTAATCTGGTAGAGTGACGTCATACTCACCCTCGCTGAGTGCTGATTGAGTCACATTGATCTATATAATGTTACGGTTGTAGACGTAGCGCCCCAACCCAACCAACACCGACCTACACACATATATACATTAATTATATAGTCTACAACCGTAACATTAAAGAGAGTACTTTTATTATTTTATACTAGCTGCGCCCCGCGGCTTCGCAAGCGTTGTTCCTATGGAAACATTAAAAGATGATTTTCATCCCACGGGAACTGATTTATGGGATAAAAAGTAGCCTATGTTTTATTCCAGGATTAGAATTACCTTTATGCAAAATTTCAGCCAGATCCGTCAAGTAGTTTTGGCGTGAAGAGTTAACAAAACATCCATCCATCCATCCATACATCCATACAAACTTTCGCCCTTATAATATTCGTGTGATTAGCTATAAGTAATAATAATAATAAAAGCCTTTATTCAGATACGTAAAACTAAGTTAACAATTTGCTTAAGTTTAGATATCGACAACCTCTATATCTGTTTGCCCAGTTTTGGCAAAGGCCTCCTCCAACTGCTTCCATTCCTCCCTAGCTGGTGCAGTTCCAGACCAAGTCGGTCCTGCAGCCTCTCTTACTTCATCCTCCCATCTTTTGTATTGCGCGCGCGCGTTTCCTCTTTTTGTCTCTCGGATACCAGTTTGTTATGGTTTTGCTCCATTTATCCGAGCCGCGTAGAGTTTGACCTGTTCATCTCCATTTTACTTTCTTAATTGTATAAGTGACATTATTTTTTTTTTAAATTCCGGAATATTGTATTGCGTATCTTATTTAATTTCCTTATGCCCAGCATATCACACTTTTTAGTGATTAATCTATGATACCTTACTTTGTAAGAGTATATCTACCGACTCGGGCAGGCTTACAAAAGAACATACAAACATGATGTAATCACTTCCGCGGAGTTTTAACCAAAGGAATATTGAGAAGTTGTAGTACATTTGATACTGAATAAAGTAGCACTTTGTCCCTGACCGGCCGATGTTAGAGCACGTGAGGAGGCGGTGGGGCTATTTTGAAAATAATATGTTATTACCTGAACAGACTCGTCGAGGCCTCTGGGCGTGCCGTCTGCCATTGTCTGAGCGCAGGCAGAGGCCAACATCAACATCATCAACATGACTGAGAGGGTACGGTACAGATCGTCTGCAGGGGAGCCCGACAGAAGCCTTCACGGCGCGCTAGGCACGTACCTACGCACTCGGACCTAATAACTACAGACGATCAATGCAATTCAGTTGGTATCGGTAGTAAGTACCTGGTCCTCCCCTCCCCTCGTCCCCCGCCGCGTTTCTCTCCACCCGGTCGTGGCTCACCGGACACCAGATTAGTTCAGTTTTTATGATAAATTTCACGTAATCAGATACGGCTTTGATATTTCTTAGTTTTTGAAGGTTTTTCTGCGTCTCGGCTCGAAAGAGCAATAGCACGCACGAATGACTCCGGCCGAAATTATATTGTTAGATTTAAAATGTCACTGCAGATTTCGTGGCGATAGATAGGTTTTATCATGCCATTCTGGTGGTGGACAATAGCCAGGGTTGTTTCAAGGTCAAGCACGGGAAGTGTAGAGCGTGTGCAGTGCGCAGTAATTTAAGATAATTTAAGTTGTCACACTTATAGACTTACTTTGCTGTTCCACTGTTTATTTAATATCCGTGTGATCCTTTTTGGCCTTAGTGTTATATATATTTTAAGAATTTATATGAAAATTGGTTTACCTCAATAAATAAATATAAAATATAAATATAATATAATATAACTCCTTTCCTTATAATATAAGGGACATATAGTAGCGACTCTTCAGGCTAATATTAAATCCTAACTCAATGGCTAATATCTTCCCTTTATAATTTGTACAAACAGGCAAACCATTTCAAAATTCTCATGATTATTTAGATTTTGTTTAGTATATTTTCTGTTCTATAAGTGAAAACTGTTAAGCTTAATTTGAACTACTACTGTTTCTACACATTAAGTTTTTTAAAAGCTGTTTGTTTTCCACATAAATAAATAAATAAATAAAATAAATAACCGTTTATTGTATGTTGTGTGGATCTTTTCAGCAGGCTACGTTCTGCTCATCGCAGCCGAGGCTCCTCCTAAATCAGGAGCTATTACCTACTAAAGCCGGGTACTGACCGGCGTAACCGTTCAGGCCAGTTTAATAAAGAAGGAAAAAAAGGCGCTCGGAACGAGGAATAGAACGGATTTTAACGCTTAGTATGCTCACTGCGAATAGCACATTACGTCACACCGGCTCTGTTTCGACTGAAACAGAGCCGGTGTAATCCGTTCTATTCCTCGTTCCGAGCGCCTTTTTTTCCTTCTTTATTAAACTATATACAATATACAAGAGAGTACCCACGTACTCTTCAATTTCCATCTCAACCAAACGAATGCCACCTGTAGCGCAATAAATAGATATGAAGGTGATGGTTCTTGTTGCAGTGGCGGTGTCCCTGCCGGGGTGCGGGGCGTGCGCGCGCTGGGAGCGCGAGTACTGCCGGGGCGGCGGCGTGCTGGCGGACCACTGCTGCTGCGAGCGGCGCTTCCTGCCGGAGCCGCTGCCCTGGCTGCCGCACGCCTGCCTGCTGGGCGCCACCCGCTGCCGCCCGCTGGCCGCCAGCTGCGCGCACTACGCGCGCCTGCGCGACTGCTGCTGCCTGCGGGACATGGCTGAGAAATGTACGTTAACGCATTCACTGCCCAACCGCTGCCTATGATTTGTGCGCCGTGGGGCCGTGGGCCATGAAAGTGTTAAGACACATAATAGCTACTACACCCTCTGCTCTGCTGGGTATACCCCTCCTCACCTACTCCTTTCAGTGCCATGCTTTTATTTCCAGTACAGACCGCGTGCACCATTTGATATTTGTCAGCATCCATTATTCCACTAGCGTAGGATATAATGCCTCCCTTAAAATTGTTTTTCCTCTGGTCTCTTGTTTCACACGCCACTGCCTGGCTGAGCTACAGCTTACGTGACATGGGACCACCTGCACGCGCCGCCGCGCCGTGCCGAAGGCCTCCTTGGCCGCCTGGGTCTTACCGCTCAGCTCCGTCTATCGTCGTTTATAAGCCGTTGAAAATCACAATAATCTCGTTGTTGTAAAACCTAAGGATTTAAATTTTGTATCACATCTTCGACATCAAAAACTTTTCATAACACCTTCGAAATAGAGGTTTGTACTAGGCTTTGTCACGAAAGTAACAACACCCTATCCATGTGAGCGCAGGCGTGGCTGCGGTCTCCTCGCAGTAGTCCCCACTCCCCCGTTTGCTTCGAAGTCAGTCGGCTAGGTTGCAATAAGTAGTGATATGCATGATGATGTGATATGCATGATGATGTGATCGTTTGTTTCAGGGAAGAGCATCCTGGCGGGGGCTGCGGGGCTGCGCGGGGGCGGGGCGGCGCTGGCGGTGGCGGTGGTGCTAGCGCTGCTGCGGCCCGCGTTCTGACGGAGCACCGCCACCACCGCTGGCGCTGCTGCGGCCCGCGCTCTGACGGAGCACCGCCACCACCGCTGGCGCTGCTGCGGCCCGCGCTCTGACGGAGCACCGCCACCACCGCTGGCGCTGCTGCGGCCCGCGCTCTGACGGAGCACCGCCACCACCGCTGGCGCTGCTGCGGCCCGCGCTCTGACGGAGCACCGCCACCACCGCTGGCGCTGCTGCGGCCCGCACTCTGACGGAGCACCGCCACCACCGCTGGCGCTGCTGCGGCCCGCGCTCTGACGGAGCACCGCCACCACCGCTGGCGCTGCTGCGGCCCGCGCACTGAAGCTTTACGAAATTGCCCTTCTTGAAATAGAATATTCAAAAGAAAGTCTTCCAAAGCTTCTTTTGACGATGACCAACTGTCGATGGGATACGTTGTAGTTTCAAATGGACTTTTATATCTACCTAAGTATTTAAACCTACGCCTAAGTTTTGTGATGAGAAGACCCTTTTGAAGGATCGAATCGAGAGTTACCGTGAACAAGGTGGTCGAGGAACGGAATGTGATTGAAGGGCTGCTGAAGTGAACTCCGACGAGGGATGTGTATATACGGTCTAACTGTAATCTATGTTAAGTGTAAGGAAGTACCTACCTAAGAATGAATTAGCATGTATGGCTCTCTCTGGTCCCTCGCCCTGCGCTACTCAGTACCTAGGGCTGACACGACACAAAGAAGATACCAAAGACATTCTTTACAAAAATAAAAAAAATATGTAAATAAGATTTAAAATCAAGGAGCTGGCTTTTTGATGTTTATGCGATATTATATTAGGTAATTTATTTAATCTAACTGTGTATGTAACAGTGATGAAATATTTTGTGGATCAGAGCCTATCAGAGGTAAATTAAAAAAGTAAGAAGTACTTGAATTTAAGTGGTCTTGACGCTTAACAGGCAATGTTTACGTAATATTGCCTTTAACATTATACCAGAGTTCTTAGCCACAGTTGTGCATTAGTTTACGATGACGAAAAAAAGTTCCAAAAACCGTTTTCGTCTCATTCCATACATTTGACTTACTGCAGCGCCTCTACTGAATAGAGATAAACTAATTGTTGTCAAGTCTATCATAGAAAGTCTGTCGAGTTGTTTTTTTTCGTAATGAAACTGTGTAGGTACCTGCACTGGTACTACGTATTCGCACCCACAGAACAGCACAAGTTTAAACAATACGTAGGAAAGGAAGTATTCGTTGAAAGTACAAAACACGAGCACGTGAGCAATATGTGAACATTGTCAACTCGCTCACGTCTGATACAATTAAAAAATAAAGGATATTGAACTGCATAGATAGTTTCATTTAAAATATTGGTTATATTATTCGTGCTTAGATTAAATATAATAATAATGTTAGACAATCCACACAGATTTAATTGTTGTGTTGTGTGCACAAGGCTCATAGTCACTACTGTTAGCAAAAAATAGGCATTTTACACGAAATTGATTAGCGCGTTCCCTCCGTACCCAGAAGGGGAAGATTGCGGGTTCTTGCGGCCTCAACTGGATGGTTTAGATCCGAATGACATGTGGTTCCAGCAGGACGGCGCCACCTGCCACACCGTGGACGAAACAACAGTCGATTTAATGAAGCAACGATTTCCAGACCGAATCGGCTTTCGAAATTAGGATGTCAATAGGGTATATGCATGTGACTTCAAAATGGCTAAAAAAATATATACGTATTCTCTATTGTTATAGAAACATATCTGCATATTTATTTTTGCATTTTGAGAAGTTTTTATTGTAGAATTTAACCATTGAAAAACTGATATTTTCAATCTCAATCGCAAAATTTCAAAACGCTACGCCATTTGCTAGAGCGGACGTGACATCACCGTATACACTTCCTTCTTCTTTTTTTTTTGACGGTGCATCATGGTTTGACACTATTCTACCTACTTCACTTTTCGTTATCTCATGAAGTTTCGGCGGGATTCTTTTTGTACCTAGGTATTATTTCGCGGTTGTTTGGTGTTTTCCGGAGAGCGTAAGCAAAGTTGATTCCTTGAGAAATATTGTGAAGTTTTTCAACCTTCTTACTAAAAACAATGACTGAAAGCGGTTTTGTAAGAGCGCAGTCAGATAATCTTCCGAAAATAGATGTTT
Source organism: Eupithecia tripunctaria (assembly GCA_955876795.1). Classification (NCBI taxonomy): domain Eukaryota; kingdom Metazoa; phylum Arthropoda; class Insecta; order Lepidoptera; family Geometridae; genus Eupithecia; species Eupithecia tripunctaria. The sequence goes on along the minus strand of OY041617.1, from coordinate 15,040,282 downwards.
TCATGATGTCTACCTTCTTCGCATCAAATTCGGAATTCACATCTGCTGAACTCAGAGGAGTAAAAGCCGCAAGGTAAATAAGTTACCTACTTACCTATTTCAAAATATTTATATGAGGTAGGTACTCTAGGTACTACCTACCTATAACTTATTCACGGTTTTGTAAGTGTTAGACGAGAAATATTTCAAGCAGGCAATCATTTTTATCTTTGTTATGTTATGTGATATGGCAGATCCGAACGAGAATCCTACGGCGATGCCGCCGTTGGATATGTACAAGTAAAACGGGTAATGATAGATACTTACACTAGTGGTCTGATTCTGCACATTGGTACCTATTTACACCTTCATGGCTCACGACACGACGACTGGCGATGTGGAGGACATTGCGATCGCACTTCAGCCCCGCCACCCCGCGCCGCCGCCGCGCCGTCCGCAAGACGCGGAAACGCCTCGGACAAGCCGAATCGCGACAGTGTGCGTCAACGTATATGTTTTAGTACAAAAAGTTCTGCAAGCAAATATACCAAAATCGCGCGACACAGGACGCGCTTAAAAATTAGCGTTGATGTGAGTAGGGCTTTTAGGGGTCTCCGAACAATTTGATGTCCGTTAAATAAGCTGCCAGATTTTTACGGTACGGAACCATTCGTATGTGAGTCGACACGCACTTGGCGGTTTACGATTCGAAGATAATATTAAATTATTTGAAATTGATAGGTACAGGAAAACCACTCACTCATGTTAAGCCCTACTCACATCAACGCTAATTTTCAAGCGCGTCCTGTGTCACGCGATTTTGCGATATATGCTTGCGGAACATTTTGTACCAAAACGCATACGTTGACGCACACTGCCGCGATTCAGCTTGTCAGAGGCGTTTCCGCGTCCTGCGATATTGCGGCCTTCGTCGTTCGCGCTGCCAGTAAGGGGCGGGGAAGGCTCGGCGAAATCGCGCTTAATAATAAGCCGCTTTGTATAAGGAATCACGCTGGAAAATCGCCGAAATCGCGCTTTACAGGACGCGCTAACTTATTAGCGGCTGTTTGCGGAGGGCTTTAACCCTTCAAAATCGATTAAGACATATGTCTTACTTCGATATTGGTCAATTACGACCATTTTTTCAAATGAAGGGTCTGTGTAAAATTAATCAAAAACACAATAAAAAACATTTATAGCCAGTTTTATAGCTTTATTGCATAGCTTTCAGATAAAGTAAGCTGAATCACCCTACTATAAAGCATTCTAGACCTAGACTTAAAATAACACGTGAGCGTGCGAATCCGAATTCGCGTGCAAAAATCTGTCGATGTTGGCGGTTTTTTAGCGCAAAAAATCTCGATATCAAAAGGTTAATAGGTACTTATTATAGCATTATTTCGGATCGAAGCACCTGGGCAACTAACTAAATAAGGTAGGGTAATAATAATAATAACATAAAGAATTTGATACAGTCATTTATGTTCATGGAGTTTAATCGTCAAAATTCAATGAATAGAAGCTGTTTTCGAAAACCTCTTTCCTGAGATGATCACTACCGAGGTCGTCACGAAAGGTTTTAATCGAGTGTGTACGTCGACGTCACATAAACATGGCGCCAATATGACAGCGTTTTTATCACTCGAAAATGATTGTAGTTTTGATTTGTTTTTTTTACCTTGTTATTGCGAAATTCAGTGAGTGTCATATCATTTTTCGGTTAAATAATGACCTAAATAATCGATTAAAACGATAAAAAAAATCGATGCATATACCCTATTGGCCGGCAAGATCATGCGATTTGACTGAATAAACCAAAAACAATACCTGAGCTCAAGATCAAGAGGCCGAGATTTACGCGTCATCATCGGTGAGATAGAGCCACATATTTGTCAAAAGGTCATCGAAAATTTCATAGCAAGGGCCTGTTTTGAGAGCCGCGGGGGCCATATGCCGGATATTTCATTCCATAAATAATCAAAACATGTCTTCTGTATAGTGCAATAAAAATATAATCACTAGCTCAAAAAACGTACACAACTTACAAAAAGTTTGCGCCTTAGAAGTCTTCTATAGCAATTTGAAGTTTAAAAATCGTACTTGCATTGAAGTTGCTATGAGGTTGAACAGAGGGGAGGGTCGTATCTAAAATGAGATGATGCCTACATTTGTTCGCTAACTACGCTAGGTACAGACAGACAGACCAACCGAACGAGAGCGACCGAAGGCTTACAAACTACCGAATCATTGTGAAAGTCATGGCAAAGACAAGTACACCCAAACGAACCATCGTCGTTCACCGTGATTCAGCGACTTTTACATGGGGGGGTATGCCCATAATCCCTACGCTTGGCATACGGGTTGGGGAATGGGGACCACAGTTCAGTGGTGTTCTGCAGGGGTGCTGCTGCCCGCCCCCGGTTAATATCCCTTAGTCGCCTCTTACGACACCTACGGGAAGAGTTGGGGTGGTGCATATTCTAAGCCAGCACCACACATCTAAACAGGTAAGCTGGTCCTGAAATCACCTTAAACTCAAACTCACACTCAAAAATGCTTTATTTCCATAAATACATTAAATGTACACTTAGAAAAGGTCAAATCATATAAAAAAATACACTGACACGGAAATAAAGTGGTATTTTTGATTTCGATCGCTTCGGTATGTAGACTAAAGTAAAGAAACGACGAAGAAACCTTTAGCCTATTAGTTGTTATTTTTCGAGTTGGAGTAAAATCCGTCCCAAGCTTTTTTATCGTCTAGAGTCTAGATAATCTAATATTTTATGGTAAGCCTTTTTGCATAATAAAGTTTTGACAGTTTGTTTGAATTTATTTACTGATATTTTTTGCAGCTAAGTAGGGGTTTTGTTGTAGAACTTTTATCTACCAGTAAAAGAAAATCAAAAATGTTTGTTTACCTAAGGCCTTCGCTTCTTCTTAAACATTGCTTATTGAATGTTTTTTTATTAAATGAGTGATGCATAGATTGTGTTTTAATTGAATGGTAATCAGTTGGTAACCTTCGGCCATCGTCCCCAAATGTCAAGTGATCAATGAACCGACCGTGCGTCCCGCCACCTCCGCTGGAGCTGGTCCTCCGCAGGCACACACAGTCTACTCTACTACTGTCAGAAGACTTCGCTCAGTGCTCGCTCATAGAATAGTTTAGAATATTATTTTATTTGTAACTTAATCAATAAAAACAAACATGACATCTTTTATGTCAAAGCATCTGTCTTAATAGACAGATGCTGAGACAGAGACCGTTTTGTGACTCTAACTAATGAGTCACAAAACGGTATCTGTCTCAGCATGAGCTGGTTGTAAACACGTTGCAATCAACGCTGGTCTTTCGACAGAGGCATGATATTTTTAACCGACTTCAAAAAAAGGAGGAGATTTTTAATTCGTCTGTATTTTTTTTTCTGTTTGTTACCTTAGAACTTTTGACTGGGTGGTCCGATTTGCATGATTCTTTTTTTATAGTGTGGTCCCAATTTAATTTTGTTCAGTTCTGACAATGGGATCCATGAAAATTCATGAAAAACTGTAATAATTGAAGTCAGTTTATAGTTTTTCAAAACAAAATTAATTATTTTTAAAAAGGATGTTTAGTTTCCCTAAAACATTTTCATGTAGGTGTAAGACCTACATGAAAAGGTTATCCTGTGACACAGGGTAGTCATTTTACGGGACAGCGGTGTGTAGTATCATTTTGGACGGGACAGCGGTGTGTAGTATCATTTTGGACGGGACAGCGGTGTGTAGTATCATTTTGGACGGGACAGCGGTGTGTAGTATCATTTTGGACGGGACAGCGGTGTGTAGTATCCTGTACACAGGGCCTACATCTACAGGGATACTACACAGAAAAGACTTCAACGCGTTATTGAATCGACTGTGAAAGTTGCTCTTAAAATTATTATTATTAACTAGTGATGTAATATTGATATAACTTAAGTAAATTATCATATTATAATGTACTTTCAACAATTTCTTTAAAATTAAAAAGGTTTCTGCAAAATATTTGTGTCAATCCCTATTGACACAAACTACGGGACAATGCCGGAGTGTTTTGTGTTCATGTTGTGTTCATGTTGCTTCTGGTTCAATGAAATTATACCTGTACCTACTGTACCTTCCTATTGTTTCAATCAAAGGCTGATGTAGCCCAAAAAGGTGCGAAACTTAAATCGAGCTGGGCTGGACATGTTCGCCGCATGAATGCCATCGGGCCAGGTTCATCCACGCAATGGAGTCCCAACAGCATGCGGCGCGGGAGACCAAGGAGAACTGGGCACCTTCGACTGGGTCCAGCTGATTCAGAACCGAGGTGGCGCGGAGAGACCGGGGGAGAGCTTTGTCCAGCGCTGCAGCGGTTGCTTGCTCTCCACGTTTCCGCGGTTCCACTGCTGAGTGGGACACACCAGACTAACTAAATAGTAATAAAATAACCTATAATATTACCTAAATCACCTCCCTATAGGTATCTCGTGAGGCCATGTTAACAGAGCAGCAGCGCGTGCGGCGGCCCGTCATCGCACGAGTCACAACACAAACATATCGAATATTGCGTTGATGTTTATACATGTAGATTGGCGGGGTGTAAAGAGTGGCTGTGCCCGCCGCGGTGCCCGCCGCGTGCGACGCGTCATAACAAACGCGTGTAAAATAGCTTCCCCATGAAACGCACTCACAGATCACAGAAACTAAGAACGCACTCCACCAACGCCATTAGTTTGCATTCACTGCGGGCCGCGCGGTCTCCGTACACCTCCTAGGGTACCCTAATTCAAAGGTTACCTACATTATATTAGAAGGTTTACCAGGTAGGTGGGTGTCGTATTGATTAATCAATATTACATTTAAAACATTTTTGACCTTAAACTTCTAACACAACCTTCAAACTAACAAGCAGGTACACACGTCAATGATGATATCCACTTATGTATTCGATGTATGTAGTGTACAAACGTTATGTAATTTGTTTATGTAGTAGGTGTAATGGCTACCTAGTGCAGTGTCATTGATTAGAATGTACTTGTTTAGTGGCGAGCAAAGCAAGTGGGTCATGGGTCCACTGTCCGCTCGTGTCGTGCGACATCTCGCTCGCACGGCGCGGCGGCGCGGCTCTTCGGCAGACTCCAGCGCTCCTTGCATGCTCCGCAGCTCCACTCCGACATGTTCCTAAATGTTTCATAAGAGATACCTACATAATTTATGATCATGAACACAAACAATGTAAAGTCGCTACAATTCAGCTCCGTCGCTATACCTACCATGATTGCGACTATCTTTATTTTATTACACGAAAGTTGCTTATTCTAATCTAAAGCCCTATACTTAAATTGTGATGTGCTGTTATTCCTCCACGGGGTCGTTGGGGACCTCGTTCGCCGCCGCCCCTGCCCCCGCCCCCGCTGCCCCCGCCCCCGCCCCCGCCGTCGCGCCGGAGTGCGGCAGCAGCCCGCCGCCGCCGTCCCCTGTGATGGCCGGGATCACCTGCCGGACAACAATGTGTCATGAAAGAATCAACTATCCAAGTTTTAGTTTCGTTGATCAATCGCCACATTTTGGTTAGCAGCCATTCGTTTTATTTGGATTTTAATAAACCATTAAACGATTATCAATCATCAAACGATTGAGTACCTACCTACCTACTTATTTTTTGAATGTCAATGTCTTACCCATTATGTAATAAATATTATACTACATAATGACACTGAATAACAATCGCATGAAGTAGAATTAAAATGATTTTCAACTGGCATTAATCCGACTCGGCCTTTTCGTGTACCAATAAATGAATTTTCTTTTTAATTATTTTCAAAGCAAAGTTATAAGTTGGTTACCTACTTTTCTAAGTTTCCTCTTTCTGGCCGGGCTGGGCTTAATGCTGCGCAAGAGGTCGGCCAGAGAGCCGAGCGCCGCGCCCTGCTGCGCGTCTCTCTGCGCGTGCTGCGCAGCAAACACACACACATGTCATGCACAGTATACTCTCGGGCAGGATGTGAATTGAGTCTAGTCATACAAGTAACCTTCGGCTCTATGAGGTCCATCATTTCGCTCTACTTCCACAAATGACTCCTTAGAATTCAAAGAACCCCACTTGTCTCACCACTTCTTTTCAGTTTTTATGAGTCAGAGTCGGAGTCAAATCGTTTATTTCTTTAGACTTACAAAAAAAAACACTTAGAAAAGTAATTTTTTTACTATATAAACAGCTTGATAAATTGTAATTACTATCAAATAAGAAATAAGGTGCAATTGACTCCTTAAATTTTTTGTCCACTAGCGGAAGAAGTGAAAAAGAAACCACTTAGCATTATCGTAGTTGGGAGCTCTCTTATATTAGGTCCTTACATATGAAATTGGCGTTTTGTATGGGAGGAACAAAAAGTCGAATATTTTTTAATATAATATATTTAATTAATCAAAGTATGAACCATTATTTTCTATGCACTTTTGCCATCTTATAGGTAGTTCATTGATCCCTTTACTAAAAAAACCAGTCGGACGGGAATCAATAAAATCTTTGAAGGCGATTTGGACTGCCCCATCGGAGTTGAATTTTTTCCCTTGCAAGAAGTTATCCAAAAAAAAATACCCAGCGCAAGTCTACCCTCTTTGTTTTACTTGCCACATCTTCACGAACTTCTCGCAGTAAACAGTAATCGTCATACAACTTGTCCTCATTCATTGGCACATTCAGTAAAGCAGTCTGGTGGTAGGCTTCGGCCGTGGCTTGTCACCACCCTCCGGACTGGGCCAGTCCGTGAAGCAACTCTGTTGTGTTTCGGAATGTGGTCCGGAGTAGCCATCTTCTAGACCTTCGTGATACATCGTCGGCCGCATCTTCGCTTTCCATCATGTGAGATTGCGGTCAAACGAAGGTCGTCCAGATCTTTTAATTCATTCCAGTCAATTTCGGCGGAATTCACGCTCGCGCGCCCGTGCGTCACGCTTACGCGTGGTTGAAGCTATGAAAAAATCCGGGAGATTTTAGCTGCGTTCCTGGAGCCGGGAGTTTTTAAAAACTGATTGCCTTTTTACGGGAGAATCCCGGAATTCCGGGAGGGTTGGCAAGCCTAAGTGTGTGGTCTAGCGTTGTCGTGAAGTAGCAGTGGCGTGGAGCGATTGACCAGCCTAGGTTGTTTAGCCGCTAGCTTTTCCATCATGGTTTGCAATTGCTGACAATAGACATCAGCCGTAATAGTCTGGCCAGATTTGAGAAAACTGTAATGAACAATACCGGCACTAGTCCACCAAACGCTTACAAGTAACTTTTTTGGGGTTAATTTTCGCTTGGGGCAGGATTTGGCTGGCTGGCCAGGATCCAACCATTGCGCTGAGCGAAAAATAGAAAAGGACCCAATATTGATCCTTGCCTAAATCAAATTTTTGAGCCTTTAGATGTTTCTTTATCAATATCTACTTTTTGGACTTTTTAAGATAAATATGATTGCATAAGATCCAGTGCCTTGTTTTAATTACATAATGTCTCAGTTTATTTATTAATGTACCATGATCCACGCAATCAAAAGCCGTAGAAAGGTCACAAAATATACCAATAGCGTTTATCGCTTTATCCCATGCATCCAATATGTGCTTTAATAGAACTGTACCAGCATCAGTTGTCGATCCTTGGTGAAGCCAAATTTATTTTTATGTAACAGCCTATTGAGGTTGAAGTGAGAGGACAACTGTGTGAGAATATTTTTCTCAAAAACTCTACTCATTGCAGGAAGTATAGAAATTGGCATGTAATTGCAAAATATGCACACGTACCCACTTAACATTGTATCTCTCTCCCAATAAGGTTTGCTGGAAGAGAACTCTTTTTAGGGTTAAGCTCGCCTTTGCCATTACTTCTTTACTGTATGTTTTCTATGTATGTTTTTTAGTGCAATAAGGAATTAAGAATTAGCCGGTTCAGCGTGGCTACCAGATTTATAAAGAGGAACCAGTTTACTATATTTCATAAGATCAGGCAAAACTCCTGCGTCAACACAACACAACTATTGAACGCAACTATTGAAAATGTAGGCCAAATATGGAGCAACTTCTTAAATAATAGAACGCCGAACTTTGGTTGAAATACCCCAAAGATACCGTACAGTAAATACAGAAATGAGTAGGCAAGCTACTGACAACGGTCCTGCTCCGCCTCCAAGTGAGAAGCCATGCCACGTCCTGCTTGTTCGGCAGGTCGGTCGGGGTCGGTCGTACCTGTTCCCCCAGCATGACGAGGATCTGCGCCACCTTGCGGATGGCCTCCAGGTCCTGCGGCGAGGGCAGCGGCGGCAGGCGCCCCTCGCTCCCCCGCGGCTCCAGCAGGCGCTGGCCCAGCGAGCTCAGGCCGCTCGTCTCCGGTAACTGCACACAAATGTCTGTTTCATTCTATTGCAATTGCAACTGAATTTTTTGTTCATATTTGAACACTTACACACATTACCAAGAATACTGGAGTTTCTATTATTCCTTAAAATAGGGGGAAAATGGCTAAATGACACAGTTTTAATACACTCACAATCGGACTGGCCACGGCCAGCGTCACCGCCAGCGCCCCCAGCGCCGCCAGCAGCCAGAGCACCCTGCCAGCCATCGCACCAGCTCTGCGCCGCGCCGCGCACACCTGCCTTATATCAGCCTCCTGGGCATCACAGATAATACTGCCATTACCTGAATTATGCTCAATGTGATTCCAATTACTGCAAATATCTTCTCCATTTACGAATGAGGACAATGGATACGTGCAAGTAATAGGCAGTGAGACTATTATTCGGAATTTGTTTCGTGTTTTTGCAGCAGTCCAAAGTGTGTGTGTGGCTCGGGGCCCAGGCGAGCAGTCCAGGAGCTCCGCGCCCGGCTGTGGGGGAACCGCTGATGATGACCATGACTCTACTTCCTATTGAAAAGATCCGACAACATTACAAATGTAACTATAGTCGTGAACGAGGTGACCTCGGAAGCGAACATTTGGAGATTATGCAAATAGCGAACAGTGCACGGTGATGTTTACCTGCCGACAGAGGTACCTGTACCTACTCACTCGTATCGTAAGTATGCTGAGCTGCCTACACGTTTGTTTAGTTAGATAATGTAGCAGCCTAGCGCAGGCGAGAGGTTCAATGTCATGATGTTCTCTGACCTCCGATGCATTATAATGATGAGGCGACCGTTTCGGGGCCACCAAACTATTTATTGCAAACATTGGTTTTATTTCACGTTCTTGTATAGACACAACAATGTGAAATAAAATCAATTTTTTCAATAAATAGTTTGGTGGAACCGAAACAGTTAATTTTCATACGAACGAAAAAAACTATTTTTGTTCGTTTCACGCTTCATCTGAGTTATCTTTTATGATGATTGGTTATGGTAGATTAGGAAGGTTTATTATAATAATTGTGGTTTTTGCCACACCCATTCAATGAAAATAAAATTGAAAACTAATCATAAAATCGAATTTGTAGTAAAATCTGAATTGGTTCACGTAAGGGGTTTTTCAGTTTGATTAAAATACGCAAAATTACAATTCTGTCATGTTCGGGAATTGCTCTCGTAACAGATATTATCTCTAAAATTGTTTATTCAACTTCACGCGAGCCCACACAGTGGTGCATACAGGATGCCGAGTGCAGTAGAGAGTAGAGGCACAGAGTGGGTAATGTCAGTCGCCGTGCTGCAGGCACAGGCGCAGGCTTGAGGCGGCGCGCTGGCGGCGTGCTGGCGGCGAGGGATGGCTTTATCAACAGCCAGAGAACGTTCTGCTCTAAAACAATAAAGACCAGACTCGAAATGACAACCTCGTAGGTTTCCTTATTGTCGAGTTCCGTGCCGCGGCGTCAGCCTCGGTCTGCGGGTCGCAGACGACCCTCTCCAAATATTCTTCCAAAACAAATAGGTAAGGTTCGTAGTTAACCAGCTTACATACGTAATAGATACACGTGCGTTACCAAAGCAACCGTTTGGAGACGCCTAGTGTACCTACATAATAGTCTTCAAGCTATGTTAGACCTGCTCACCAAAGTCGTCGGAACTATAGACGAGAGAACGCCCATTTGCGCAGTATTTATGGACATGACAAAAGCATTTGACTATGTGGACCATAAAATAAGGAAACTTTTCCATTACGGCGTACGAGGAAACACGCTTTCTAACAAAATCATACCTTAGCAACCAGCAACAATTCACAGAGATCAACTCGGTATGCGCTATTTCAAAAAGAGAGTCAAAGTACATACCTGGGCCTGGAATTGTGAAATATGGTGACCCACAGGGAAGTATTTAGGACCACTCCTGTTCAGTACATAACAAATGTCAACGACATCTCCCTTTAAGTATTAATTATCCAATGACTCTTCGCTGATGACAGCACCCTTCTAATTAAATGCACAAATTCTCTGACTTACGAAAATAAAATTAAAGATCACTCTCTTAACCAAGTGATCGATTGGCTTGATAGAAATAATTTAATTGTATACGCTTTTTAAATTACGCAAGGTCATTGGTTTAGATGCCCTAAAAATGGTGTACCATAATAATGTATCCTCAAAATTACGTTACGTGATTTTATTTTGTGGCAACTGCAAAGATAGGAAAATAATACTCAGGGCACAAAAAAGTGCATCAGAGCAATATGCAATTAACAAGCATCGACAGCTGAAAGAAAATCGCACTTTAAAGCTTTGATTACAGCTTACTTAGACTGACTTAGACTACCATCCCTTTTTATATTTGAAATAGCTCTGTTTGTTAAATCTAATCAAGATCTCTACCAAAACCGTACGCATTAGAGGAGCAGGCGTGACCTGAGTCGCCTTTGCTCAAACGGAGGTTACACTTACATTACACAGCTCTATCAGCTGCTCTGCACGAGTTAAGCCTAAGCTATTAATTTTATTTATTTATTTTATTCTATTTATGCAAAAATAATCTTAGGTACTTACGTTATGAATTTTTCACGGACTCTAGTATTAAATTTGTAATAAGTTGTGACATTTCATTTTATTATTTGACATTCGTATACTTATATAATTGAAAGCTAATCTCTTTGTTATTTTGTATGGACTAATGTTTTTTTTGTCTGGTAAGTCCTAGAGCAGTTTGATATGATTTGAAATAATTTTTCCATTTGCTATTATTATATAATTTTTGCACACCGTAGCCTAGCTGGTGAGTCATCGTAAGCGATATTTTAATATAAGCATACCAACTAGTAACCCGTTGTCTGCAAATAAATAATTTGATTTGATTTGATTTATTCTTAATTTGATTCAATAATTAGCCATCTCTATTTCAGATGTGAACTAAATTTAATAATCTACTATTTATTATACAGATGGCAAGTTGTAAGGCCGATGATGCAAATATTTAGTTTGTTATCGTATATATTTAGTTTCGTTTATGCACAATCTGAGCACGTTCAGAGTGTCTCAGTGTGTAAGTGTGTGTTCGCACGGAGTGGAGGCTCCGCGGCAATGTCACGTCGCTGCGGCGGCGGCGCGGCCTGCCGGAGGCGGGCATTGTTGATGGCGCGCGCGAGGAGAGCGGTCGCGTACGGTGTGGCGGTGCTGGCGGCGCTGGCGGTGCTGTTGGTGCTGGCGGCGGCCGACGGAGACGCTCCGGTGACGCTGATGCCGGCCGACGACGGGGACGCTCTTGTGACATTGGCGACCGACTCGGCGGAGGACGACGGCGGGGCTGCACGGTCCCCCCTGGAGCTGCAGACGGCGGCGGGCGGCGCGCTGGACGCGCTGCTGCCGCGCGCGCTGCACGCCCCGCTCGAGGACCTGCTGCGCGCCGCCTCACAAGCATGTACGTCTGCCCCCCCCCCCCCACACACTCCTACACTACACACTATGCTGGGCGTAGCCTCCTCCGCCAGTGTTGGAGCGCCGCGGCGGGTAAGGAGCTTCATTGATTGAGGGCCAGTTGTCAAAGATAATAAACCCCCTGAAAGTATGCGTCAGACCTAAAGTTACATTATTGCGAAGATAGAGGAGGACGTTTTATCTTTTGAACTTCTGAATCTTTGTCGTCACGAGTGAGCTCGGGAACCTCGCTCTAAACGAATATATTACATGAGGATCACTCACTAGCCTCAGCCTTGCACTTGAATGCCAGTGTGGTGTAATGTTACTAATGTTATGTTCGCCTCGACCAACACTATTTGTAACTATAGACGATGTATTTTTTTTTGTACTACGAGCGGAAACTGTTGTAGCTTTATTTGTTCTAATTCTATGTATTGTTACTTAAGTAGTGTAATCTTTTTGTTTCCCCAATAAATAAAAATAAAATAAAATACTTATAATCGTTTGGCAAGTATTAATAACTGGTGATAAGTAAGATGTAGGTGTGTAATGTAATGAATGAATGCAGTGATCGCCCTCATTAGATCACAGATCCACAGAGGCACTTATGATGCGCCGCGCCACACCGGAGCTTACTTATAACACATCAATAATGTATCACTCAACGATCAAGTTTCTCTTATACGTCACAACTACAAAAGCTTATTAAAATGTGCTTCGATACAAGAATAATAAACGACACACAGAGCTATCTCTGCCACCTAGACGAGAACAGGGAAAGAGCGCGCTGTGGTACATATGTGGGCGAGATCTAACTGCAGGTGTGTGTGTGTGTGTGCAGGTGATGCGCTGCCGCTGGAGGAGATGTTCCGGGGGGTGAGCGTGCCGGAGCTGCGCGTGGTGGCGGTGAGCGCGGGCGGGCGGCGCGTGCTGCGGCTGTCGCAAGCCGCAGACGTGCTGGCGGCGGCGGCGGCGGGCGAGGCGCGCGCGCTCACCGTGTACGTGCCCGGCTGGTGGAACACGCCGGAGGACGCGGCGGCGCGCGCGCTGCTGGCGGCGCTGCTGCGGCGCGAGCGCACCGTGCTGGTGCTGGACACGCGGCCCGCCTTCTGCCGGCCGTACCTGGCGGCCGCGGCGCGCGTGCCCGCCGTGGCGCGGCAGGTGGCGCGGCTGGCGGGCGCGCTGCGGGCGCGCGGCGTGCCGCCCGCAGAGCTGCACCTGCTGGGGTTCAGCCTGGGCGCGCACGCGGCGGGGCGCGCCGGCCGGCTGGTGCGCGCGCGGCTGGGCGCGCCCGTGGGCCGCGTCACGGCGCTGGACCCGGCGCGGCCGTGCTTCGGCGGCGCGGCGGCGGCGCGCGGCGTGCGGCGCGAGGACGCGGCGTTCGTGCAGGTGATGCACTCGAGCGCGGGCGCGCTGGGCGTGGCGCGCGCAGCGGGGCACGCCGACGTGTACGTGGGCCGGCCGGGCGCGCGGCACGCGGCGTGCTCGGCGCGTCGCTTGCCGCTGGAGTGCGAGCACAACGAGGCGTGGCGCGTGTTCGCGCGCTCGGCGGCGGGCGCGCTGCACGGGCGCGCGTGCCGCGACTGGCCGGAGCTGGCGGCGGGCGCGTGCAGCGGCGCGCCCGCCCTGCTCGGCTACTCCTGCAGCAACCACTCCCGCGGTATATTCCTCTACAACTCGCCGGAGCTCGCGTGAGCCGCCTCCTCGTTCGACTCGGAAGCAGGAAGCCACGAGGAAACACTAGACTACCTAAGTAACTAAACAGGAAATGAAGGAAGCCGCGCGGCAGTCGTAGTGAAGTAAATGTCTAGGTCACGCACGAGTGATGCAAAGGAACAATTTACAGATTATGTATGTAGCTACTTACTTGGTTATTGCGAAACTGTGATAAGTCTTACATCTTTTGATAATCAAACTGACAGACTAATTAGAACTTTTTAGTCGTCAGACCTATTATAGTGTTTTTTGGACAATTTTAATATCTAGTATTTATCTACTGGGAAAGAAGGGAGAGGAGAGAGTCAACTCGATAGGTACCTAACCTACTTTGAAAGAAGCGACCAATAGCAGTAGGTAAATTCAGATGTAAGTAAAGTACTGATATGTGAGGTATTTACTCTCGAGCAGAAAAGAGGGTGCGCGTTGAAGTCTTCTATACCTAATTACCTACGTCACGTTGGCGGCGTGGCGTAGCACGTGCTACGCCACACCGACGTAGCACGTGCTACGGAGATCTTTAATAAAATTATGTATCTTTATAGGTTGGGTATGTGAGTAAGGGAGAAAAGTTACATCAAAAATTTCCTCCAAAATCAGAATTTTTTGTCGGGCAAATACCACGCGAATGTGCTGTCCATCGCAGTTCAGTGCCATAATAGTTCTGCAAGGGGCGCTGCTGGTATGAACATACTAAAGTGTAGTGCCGCATCAGCCTTCCCGAGGAACACGCCTCGGTTTGTTTACCCCACAGCAATGTAAATAAGATAGAGTCCGCGCCACGACTCAAGTCTTACGGCAAAAGGGGTACAACTACATAATTCCGATCACGTTATATTTTCAATGATACTGCTTCAACATTTAAAAGTAAGCTGCTGGACCATTTCCTGCATCCTCAAGAGAACCCGCCTGATTAAATATTATTAAAAAAAAATGATTGTTTTTCACATAGTTTATTCTCAGATAATTTTGTTCCTAATTTGTAGATAGTTTATTTTGATTTTTATTATATAAAATTTAAAGTTTTTCATAATAATATATAGATTTGTGAAGGTAATTCCTACAAATGTCGTGTTTACCTGTAAGTAACATGCGTATCAGAACAGAACCTAATTTTAAGTTTTTTGTTAGTGATTGATATGTATGTGGTTGGTAAACCTTTTTTCAATAAATAAATAAATCACGTTAGTGAAATAATGGATCCCTGCGGCCGATTTTGACTGCGAAATGTCCAGAATAAGACCTCTTAGACCAAAAGAACATAATTTATTGTAAATAAATATGTGCGATATATTTTGTTTTATTTACTATAGTTCTGCGATAGCAGCGCCGCGTCTAAAGGACGTCTTGAGTCGTGGCGCGAACTCTAAGGCGACTTTTATTAAGATTTCTGTGGTTCACCCATGTTATTGTTAATGCTGTGTCCAAACTGCCCTCTAGCGGCCCGCGCAGGCACTAGACTGGCGCGCGAGCCGAGCCGGCTCCGTCGCGGTGCGCGGG
This sequence comes from Eupithecia tripunctaria, assembly GCA_955876795.1. Classification (NCBI taxonomy): domain Eukaryota; kingdom Metazoa; phylum Arthropoda; class Insecta; order Lepidoptera; family Geometridae; genus Eupithecia; species Eupithecia tripunctaria. The sequence goes on along the minus strand of OY041617.1, from coordinate 15,025,265 downwards.
CTCTGCGGGTAGATGGCGCTGAGGTGCTATTTCTCTAGTTATGATAAATACGTAACCAAACTATGCTTCATCCATTTTGAATGAAGCATGTTAGTAAACAAAGTACGACACAAATAACAAAATCTCACTTGTTTGGCGTCGAGCGAGTTTCAGATATAATTATTAAACAAAATAAATTAAACTAATTCGACAAGTAATATAAATTACGTATAAAAGGACGCGCCAACAAAGTGAATTTTAGGTTAAGTATGGGCGGTTTGTTTACGTTTATGCTCCATTCAAAATGGATACGATATATAGATGCTCACATAGAGCAGTTCGTTAATAATAATAATATAATAATAATAATAACGTTTATTGAAAAAGATTCAAGTGTTAAGAGTCTTTTGAGGTTGAGGTTCCTGAATTTAAATGACTAGGTAGGTATAAAGATTATCTCATACAGTCAATTAATAGAAACAAATTTGAACTATAATAATAATGTTGAATTGACAATTGAATAAACTTATAGATTACCTACCTGTTGGCTGCACCCCCCCCCCCCCCCTTGGCTTTGTAGTAATGGATAGGTGAAAAAAATTAGGAAGCTATAATTGTAACTAAAGGTAATTTAACTGTCTTTTTCAATTCCATTTAGTCGGGGGTTTGGCAAAAATTATTTCTTCCTTTTTCGATTACATAGGGTCATTGCGCCTGTTTGCGTCCAATTAGCGGAGTTGTCAGATTCAGATATCGAAAAAATTATATTTTTGTGAGCTCTTAAGAATAAAACTGATTTCACCACATAACAAATATACTCTATTTTCACATGGAAAATAGACTTTCTTCTTTAATTTAACTGTTAATTTTAAAAAAATATTTTAGTCCGAAATACCTCATTTTACCAGTTCTCGTCCAAAAATTCCAGTTTGCGACCCTATGTTGCCTAGTTCTCGACCACCATATATCTGATAGGAAACTTAATTATAATAATCATAATCATCAGTCTGTTTTAGTCCTCTGCTGGACATAGGCCTCAGAGTCCTGAAATCTTGGTCTTGTGGTCTCGTCGTTGGAAACGAGGGGTATGTGCAACGTATAATCTGCCATAGAATGTCCTCTCATCGTGCATTTTAAGTTTCGTCAGGTGGCTCCTGCCAAGCTCCTGAGTGAATACTTTGTACCCTCGGTTCGGATTTTTCTGACTAAGTCACTTAGGTGGTTTCCCGTATTTTTGCCATCAGCCCGAAAGACTCATCCGAGAGTTTGGATTGCTTGCCAGTACGCTGCTTTTTGCAGAACTTGATGCCCTCGTTCCTCAACGTTTCAACCAGATTGTGTAGGGTCTCGTCAGCGTCATCAGTGGGATCCAAGGCAGCGAACCTATTCCCGAGAAGCTGCCGGAATTTCTCGGTGCCCGCCATGAATTCAATTAGATTAGGTCGGAGCGTGGATTTCATCAGACGGTTTCTTTCTAGCTTTAAGTTGATATCCAGAGAGCCTCAGAGCAGTCGGTGATCAGATCCGGTACTGAACCTGTTGATCACTGAGTCATCTCTGAATCTATGTGCTTGCTATATATCGTGATGAAGTTGATCTCATTTTAAGTCACAGTGACGGAGCTTCGCCACGTCCACATACGAGCCTTATGGATGTTGTGTAAGGCCTTGGATATGTCTTCATATATATCCTCCACTTCATCATCCGATTGTGCCGAGGTCGGTGCGTAGACTTGACTTACTGTTCCCTGAATACCTGTCAACATACTGGAGATTTCTTGAATGTTATTAGCGAGGGCATTATTGACGAGGTCACCTACGACTGGGATGTTTTATCACCCTCGCGAAAGTAGAGAAGATGGCCCGAGTGTAGGGTTACGGTGTCCTCCCACCTCTCTGCGGACTTCACATAACCCCATAACATGCCATTTAATGTTCTCTAACTCCACTTCCAACTAAGCTAGGTGATGGTCAAACCTCAAAGTTCGGTGGGACCCCACCCGAGGATTCTTCGCACCCCTAACCCCAGGTCTGGCATGGCGCCCGTCAACGCCAACACAGCCGCTGGTGTCGCTGGGCACTTTGGACCATTTTGTGGGCTATTTATCTTTAATTGAGGGTTTGGGCCATGACCCACCACGCTGGCCTAGTGCGTTTTAGTGGGTTGTTTTGTCATTGCCTCGTTTGTTGGTTGCATTTAGGAATTAGGCAGCACCGCGGGCAGTTGAGGTTGGCTTGGTACGGTGAGTGTACTCTTTTTTCGCACTGAGACTCGGGATGGTCCATTGTGCGTGTTTGTTTGTTAGTCTAGCCAGCCTAACTCCGTCCAGAAGCGCAGAATCTTCCTGGGATTTTCACAGGCTTCGTGGAGTGACCTCGGATGGTCACGGATTTCGTGTCGCTGTGCTGTTACTCCCTCGCATATCAGGACTACGTGGGCAGCTGATTCCTAGTCACTGAGACACCTGCAGAGAGGGCTATCTGGTTACTCCGATGGTGTATAGGTGTTTGTTTAGTGGGCAGTGTCCTGTGAGTATGCCAACAAGGACGCGTAGGTCTCTTCTGGTCAGGTTCAGTAGCTTTGGTGATGCAGCCGGAAGCGCTGCTCTTGCCTGGCGGCACTCCTGTAGGTGTGTCCATCGTTCGGCATGTGTCTTTTGCCTTATCCATGTTCGGAATTTGAGAATGCTAAGGGGAGGAGCGGACGTGGGCCTGTTGTAGGCGTGTCCGACCCTTTCCGTTCTAATTCGTCAGCAGCGTCGTTACCAAGTGATCCGCTATGTCCCTTGTTCCATAGGATGGTTATCCGGTTGTTGGTGAAAATCCTCTCAATTGCCAAGTGACATTCGTGCACGAGCTTGGAGTTGCAGCTGTTTCCTGCTAAGGCCCTGAGTGTAGCAGCACTGTCAGAAAGGATACGCACGCATTCGTTGTCCATGTTCCTTTTTTGCACAGCTGTGGCTGCCTCGGTTATAGCTACGCATTCGCATTTAATATAATAAATAAATAAATAATACTAGACAATTCACACAGCACCATCTAGCCCCAAGCTAAGCAGAGCTTGTGTTATGGGTACCAGATAACTGATATATATAATACAGTACACTAGATAGATAGATATTTTTTTTATACATAGGAAACATCCAGAACGCCCTGAACAAATGTTAGTAGGTAGTAGATCGTACACACATTTGTCTCGCTGCACCCGTGCCCGCATCGTTCTTGGAGACGTCCGTGTATATTCTAACTTCGTGGGTGCCTGATTCATCTCTTTTAGTTGTCTCTCCTCATATAGTTGTATCTGGTAGTGTTTATCTTGTATAGGTTTGCTGGCCATTCTGTCACAGGGGGCTGTAAGGTCGATAAGGTCTCCTCTTGTTGTATATAATAGTGGCACAAGCAATTAGTACCAGCTTGCATGCAGCTTGTTATCGCTGAGCACACCAGTCTTTGGAATCGTTGCAATTTGGTTATTGAGGTTTATTGTATTGTATAGGTATTTTTGAAAGTAGTAGTGGCTATCACTAGCTACTAGTATACAAAAATACCTAATAAACAGTAACATTTATTAGTATTCTATATTTAGGACTCTGATGACTGTGTTTTATTATACGCAAATGGTCGATATTTGGTCATATATAGTAGTTGTCGACCACAATATTAAAAAAAAAAATACATATAGCTTATTTCAAATAGAGTAAAATTGAATGAAATATGTTAAATACACAATACTGGTTAACTCAATGACTTAATATACAAAATTATATTACATTATTGTTAAGTTTACATAATCAATAAAGCTAAGGTCGAAATCAGGACGTCATTTAACATTGTCCAATTCCCGACCATAAGAAATTTCATAACTCAGTATTTTATAGTTCGTTGCTCCGAGCCTGGACGAAATATGGTTTTTAGATACCTTACAAGCATAAGGTTCAAATTTAATAAAATGTTTGAGTAAATTTTCATACAATAATTAATACAAGGAACCACCTTATTGACACGATATGTCCGATTCGCGTCCAGCCCGGTCTAAAATGGGACTTTCTCAAAATATCGTGGAACAGTTCTCGTCCACGTGATATTTCAAATCTATTGACTATAATTTAGACAGAATTACACAAATTCATATTTTTTAATCCAAAATGAACTCACTCTAATAGCCATCAACTCTAAAATGCATAAAAATAATGTAAAACTTAGCGTTGAATTTGCGACACGCTGCTATTTTTCGCGTTGATAAAGACACTTTTTGTCTTGTTGACGGCGGACCACAAATTGATTAATTTATTTTACTTAGAATTGCTGGTGCTAGTGATGTGTAGTTAGCTTGTATGCGTAGCTTACACATCTAGGTTGTTGATATAATTTAATGTATTTGTGTGAGAATGCAAATAAGGCTATTTTCAACAAAAAGTAACCAGTAGTGCCGCGAAAGGTCGTGAATGGGGCCTGGACGCGTAACTGGCGCACCTACCCTACTATTTATTTTATCCGTCGTGGGTTTTTCAAAATTTTATTTTGATTTTATTATTATTAGTACCTATGGATGTAGGGAGGTGCTTCGATTTCTGCTCAACCTTTTGATTCCTACGGGTTAGTATTAGTAAGACTCAATCAATGAGGATTTACTTATCATTGCACTCATGCCACGTTTCTTACCAGAGCAGAGCCCCGTCAGTTGCGAGTTTCTTGTCTATACACAATGTACCATCGCCAAACTGAATGCCTATCCAGTTTGAAACTATTTTGCTTCGCGTTAAAAACAAAAGGCGGGCTTTTTTCTATATTTTGGTACCGACAGAGATTTAGCAAGTAGGCAGATGCCATTTGAAGTTTCTCCTAGTTGTATTGTATCTATCTTACTGAATAGGATTAGTAATTCTCGGAAACAGAACCGGCTCGTGATGTTCGCTGCAGTTCATCATAACTCATCGTGACGCGACCATCATCAATTCGTTCCCTCCGCCCTTCATCACGAGACGAGCCATTCTGGACCCTACGGCCTCGGCCGAAGCGCGAGATTCGATGCGACGACGAGCCTGCGTTTGTATTTTGTAACCGGACCGTGGAAACCGCAAGCATTTGTTAGCGACGTTGGTTGTCGCCAAGGGAATGTCGGCTGTATGATGTGGGGGGTAAGGTCGAAGCGGGGCCGGCTTCGAGCTCGGACGGGAGGCGTGTCTCGACCCATCACACTCGGGCTGGCTCCACGGGGCGCGGCGGCGACGTGGCGGCGTCGTGGCGGCGGCGGAGCGGCGGCGCGGCGGCGTTACTTCCAGCCGCAAGGTAGGTATGTAACCACAGAGAATGTCTGTTTGAAGTTTGAGATATGCGGCTGAGACCTCGCCATCATGGCTGCCGTACCTGAGTAGGTAGGTAGGTAGTGTAGGTACCTACGCTGTCTGCTCTCTGCGAGTGACTCACAGCCATGTCATACATAACGTAACGCGGCAGCAACCTTGCCCCGGAAACCCTAGTTCATGAGTAACATAGCCACTAAATTATCGGAAAACATTAAATTGTTAACGCGAGGGTTTTCTTGAGATTTTATCATAAACAGCAAATCTGAACGCAGTGCACATTACAGATGGAGTTCGCTTGTTGTGCGTAGAATAGTGACGCAATTTAAATTTTGACGGAAAAATGTTTCATTTCTTTTTTCCAACATTTATGTTGGGAAAAAGAAATGAAACCCTTTTCCTTGGCGCGCCGGATGGTGTTCTATCAAATAGTACCTATCAACTCTTTCAGCAGGGCACCGACCCCACATCGCGCTTGCATTTCTCCTCTATTTACTTACAAAAGCAGCTAAACCAAACATGTTCTATAGGTAGATAGCTTTTAAGCTGTACTCGCGTTGCATTGCAATGGGATTGCGTGGCTGCCTGCGGGGGCGGGGCGGGGGGGGGGGTAGAGCCGGATAAATTGGTTTCCGATGTAATCCGGAGGAGCGCGACACTGACGGATGCGAAGCACATTCGTCATGAGACCCTCTGCGGCGGCCATGCTCGTATCGAGTGCTAGTGATAGCTTGCGGCGCCCCCCCGGTCCTACTCTACTCTACGGACCTACGCATACTAACGACGTAACGACATCGCTGAAGGCAAGATAACAATGTCCAATTTGTCGAGTAGGGGCCGCCAGGGGACCCCTATCGGTAATCTGCTCATTATGCGAATCTACGATTTGCATTCCGCCCGCACATGGCCCGCACCGCATGCGGCAGATACCTACTTAGTGCCCTGAAGTAACGTCGCCGCCACGTCACCGCCACGCCGCGCCGCCGCCGCGCTACATGGGGACGACGTGTCCATGTGTCGCAAACACATGGACCCATTAGGACACGTACCGCGACGTTTCGCCCGGCTCACGGCTGATAGCGCAGATAACGGCCCGGCGCGGGGGGCGGGGGGCGGGGGGCGGGGGTGCTCTCCCATACAGATGGGCAATACCGATTAAGTCCATCCGGCTCTACTCTTTTATTTGACCGGGATACTATTTGGCTTCAATATCTGAATCAGGCAGTTGGCGTAGAACAGCTAAAGGTTCAAATTATACGAGTTGATAGATAATTATCACTGTTCCAAATATTATAGTTAATTGTTCGTAGATATAATTACGACTGGTATCATTAAGGCCGATAATAATAGGGTGTCTCATTATTGTAGCCCGCCTGACAGATAGTAAATGTAGTGTGTGTGTGTGTGTGTGCGCGGGCCAGGTCTTGTCACAATCACAAGTACATGTACACGACCAGTTCCCGGACAGACTTACCTTACCTATTATAGTTTGTAACTGTACGTACTCATTAGACTGAGTTTCAAATTTCAATACAAATATGTACTCTATCTATAAAATATATGGGTGAGTCATATACAATACAATATTTTGCTCTATTGAAAGATGGAGCAAAATAGAACAGAAAAACACAAACACAGACACGCACAATGGGCGGCGGACGTTATCGCTAAGATTGATTTCTTCCAGGGAACCTTTGGATGGACACGTTACTATTGTACAGTACAGGTATAGAAGGTTGCGTATTATACATAGACTGATGCATACTACACCGACTTGATTCACTACAAGCACTGACTCCACTACACCAGCTTGCGCGCCGCGCTGGGCCGAGCTGACTACGTCTGGAGTCGAGTGAGGTTATCTCTGTAGAACACAATTACTTTGTTATTGCGTGCGTTAAAGTTAAAAGTACCTCGTAGTAATAATAGCACGCGGCAGTTAGGCTCAGAGATAGCGCACTTGGCCCCCATGCGGGAAACGTTTCCAATTGCCCCTTTTGTCGCACCCTGTACTTACAGACCCCCCCTCCCTCCGGACAGCAATTACGTCGGTACTTACACTTTACTTTATAAATACTGTGAGCCAGCGCAAGGAACATGTGGCACACGGCGAGGTCTCCTTGCTTGTTATTAAAATGTAATAAGTAAGAACAGAATAATAACGTTCGTGGTTTGTGTAATTCATTTTTAATAACCAATAACGGAACAAACAGTTAAAGAACGTAAATGACAAGCTGTGTCTCACCTCTTTGGAGACGGAGAGCTCGGAGTGCATAGGTTATAGATTAAACAAATAATTTAATACATTTCGCTGGTTATTAAGTATATCTTACCAAACTGCTCATTTGGGGACGCTTATGTCCAGCAGTGGACTTGTACGAGAACGTACATTGTGCATTGCACGAATTAATGCGAACCGCGCATTTAAGTTTTTTTGTCTTGACGAGTGCGATGCGAAGATTTAAATAATTTTTGGTGGGATGGGATTTTAGTAAAATACTTTACTCTAGTGATTATATTTGACTAGCAGTGCCTCGCGCTTTTACCCGCGAAGTTCCCGTTCCTGTGGGGATTCCGGGATAATATATGGCTTTTTATAAGCTTTAAGAATTTTTTCAATCGGTCTAATAGTTTCGGAGCCTATTCAATACAAACAAACAATCTATTCTTTCATCTTTTTATAATATTTATTAGTATAGATTCGTCGTCGTGTGCCGGCAACCTGCACTGCACATGGAGCACAGGCTGCCCGCGGGCCCTGACTGTGTTCCTGCAGGAATTTACAAAATGAGCTCGAACTAATGACACTACATAAAGTAGGCAACGGAACCTACTGCAGCACTACCTGCACTGCACATACCCAGCTGTGGGTAGTGCTGGGTAGGGAGGTAGTACGGCACGGTATGCTGCACGTAGGTACGTGTGTGTGGAGCGGACATGGCGAACATCTGCACTAGTTTAACTTTTTACTGAGCTCGTGGGCGAGGGTGCCAGGGTCGGCGCCAGGGCTGGGGCCGCGGGGGCACTCCCTCGCTCAGCAAGGGAACTGATCACTGGATTATGTAAATGGGCCATTGAGCTAGTTTTAATTTTTTATTTAAATAACTAGCTGCGCCCCGCGGCTTGGCACGCGTTGTTCCTATGGAAACGTTTCAAGGTAATTTTTATCCCACGGGCACTGATTTATGTAATGAAAAGTATATGTTTGATTCCAGGATTAAAATAACATACTCGTATATGCAATTACAAAATTTCAGCCCGATCCGTTCAGTAGTTTTGGCGTGAAGAGGTAACAGACATCCTTATACATCCATACAAACTTTAGCATTTATAATAATATTGTGATATAAAAAATTAAAACGTTTACCCTATTGAAACAATTGAGTTCATTGCAGACTGTTGGAAACAATTTACAGGTAGTTCAACATGTTAATGAAGTTACATACGCTGCAGCTCTTACTTTGTTTTATAAACTGTTCTATTTCCACATGTTCCTTGTGGAGACTGGTGACTGGTTTCAGTCGCAGTGTGGATGACAACCCAAAACATATCAAAAAGTGTGTCCTGAGTGCATCCCTGTAGGTGCCATTACTGTTGTATAAACCAAATGGGAGAGACCCCGGTAATTCTCGCCGCGAATAATAAAGTTTACTTACTGCAACAAACAACATGGCGGGGGCGGGGGCGGGGGCGGGGGCGGGGAGCAAGCGGCGCGGAATCACATCGCGCTCGGATGCGGCCACTGAGTGGAACTAATGCTGTCAGTGTGATTATAGTGCGGGCAGCAAGCAACCTGTACAATGTTGCACGTAGCCGCCGCCGCCGCCGGAGCCCTAGGGCAGGCGTGCGCGCCGGCGCGGCGGTGCGGGCGGAATAATGGGTCAGACATAATGGCGAGGAGGCAACGCTCCAAGTTGCCGTAGGTAGAGGTACCAGCAGTTATAGCATCCGTTAGATTCCATGCAAATATACCACATGTAATGTAGGACGCAATCTCACTGTGATATCAGTGTGGAGTATTGAGCATGTGTCATGGGTCATCTCCCGTGCTCATGTAATGCAACGCGTCCTCGAAGGCCGCTCGCCTGCGCGCTGCCCTCAGCCTGGGTGCCTGAGTCCGACACCTCAGCCCTGTGGACGAGGCGGGGGCCGCCCTTCACTCACAGCTACATCGTTCCTTTGAAAGCCGACCTCCAGGCGCGGCCTAGACGTCAATAACTAGGAGGTAGGTGCCTTGTTTCAGATAATATCGAGTAGCTCAAAGGAAACCATGTAATATTCTCGTGTTCTATTGTAAAGAAGAGAAGTGAGTTCGCCGTAGCTGGCCGTGCTGTTCAATACAAGGGAGAGCCTTTGAGAAGCCGACAACAAAGCGTAATCATAATCACAAACAAAGAGGTGACCGTGAGTGAAAGGACACAGGCCATAAACAGAAATAAAAATAAATGAATAAAGTACAAATGTACTTACTCTTAGGTAAGAGACTCCTGGGGAAGGGTCTTTCAAGAGCACCGACTTTAGTTTCCCGAAATACTAATAAACATTACTAGCTACATATTGTATACTCGCATAAACAGAATTAGGTCTGTAGTTTGTGCCAAAAATATGTTTAAGTACGAAAGATCGAACTTCTCTTGAGAACATCGTTTGACCAGTTAAGTGTTACGAGCATAATTATGTAGGTACCTGATGCAAACAAAACTGGGGCCTCCATGAAAAATAACAATCACATTTTATTATTATAAAAGCGAAAGTTTGGATGAATGGATGGTTATCTCTTCACGACCAAATTACTAAACAGATCGGGCTAAAATTTTGCATATAGGTAGTTAATTGTAAACCTGGAATCAAACATGGGCAACTTTTTCTCCCATAAACGTGGAAACATGAACAACGCGTGCGAAGCCGTGGGCCGCAGCTAGTTGGATAGAAAGTACTAGTTTTTGCCCGCGGCTCCGCATGCGTTGTATAAAGAAACAAAGCGGATAGAAAACTTTATAGAAACAGTTTCTATCCCATGGGAACTACGTTCTAAAAACGTAGTTCGATTCCAGCAGGGGCATTTTAATTGATTCGATTCATTTCCGAAGTGAAAAAGTCAGATTCGAATTTGAATTCTATACCTACGACAGAATTTTAGAAATATTTTTTATTTGTCAAAATTATCCCAAATCGAATCCAACAGCCTTTCCGACGAATTAAAATACCCCTGCAGTTCTAGAAGTACATCTAGGCTAAATTTCAGGCTGATCTGTTCAGTAATTCTGGCGTGAAGAAGTAACAAAACTCCGTCCATCCGAATGTCGCATTTATATTACAATGATTGTGATTGCTCTACCGTCCAGTGCGGTGTGCGCTCGCCGGCGCCCCGGGTAGAACTTACGCGGGCACTGGGTAGTGTAGGTAAGGTTAGGTTATACAGTAGGTATTGTAAGACGTCACTCGATGACGAACGACGATTAGAGTTAACATTTTGTTATACGAGTATAAACAAGAATATCGAATTATAAGATAAGGAATTAATTTATAATAATAAACTTCTAATAAATATTCATGCACTTACTTAGGTTTAATTTGAATCTTACTTTGTATTTTTTATTTCAATTTGTATTTTTTTTGTTTTAGGTGACCTATTATTGAAATAGGTACTCCTTTTCTTTAGTACATTGGTTTTCAATTTATATTTCACTGAGCGCATACTCTACAAAACAAGTTATGTACGCAAAAAATTGTCATATTCATATGTATTAGAATAATTACCATTAAGATTTTGTTAGTTATAGACATAATATGTATGATGTTTGTGTTCTTTAAATAAATAAATAATATAATAAGATTAGAAATAGAACTTTGGTATAAAAAGCCTTGTTTTAACTCAATAAATAATCAGTACTAGAGTCTCCTACTACAGTCGTGTTATGTAGGTACTCCTCCAACTGACCTCATTTCAACTGACTAGATAACTATAGATATATATATATATACTAGATAAATAGATACTCGTACTAATGCTAGTCATAGCGTCCTCAACAGGCAAGGCACAGAGTTGTGTTTCATTCATTACATCAGTCAGTTAGTTAATCTTATTTAATTATAGAGCAGGTACCTAACCTACCTACCTGCGGCTGTGGTGGGCGGGTGGGTTGAAGGCTCTCTGAAGAGCGGGTTCGATTGCCGAGCGCGGGCGCGGGCGAGGGGCACATTGTCGGTTACTTTTTGTCGAGTCGAGAACTTTGTTCGCTTCAAAAGGTTTCGTTCAGAGCCCTGTCCCTAGTTTGATGGTAATTTACTGCATTTCAAAGAAATTTTCTATAGGTACCTGTACCTACTTTACATTTACAATACACGGTAAATGCAAGAAAAGTTTCCTTGATAACAAAAACCAACAGTATGTACACAAATGTACGTACAGGTAGGTAGAGTAGGCCGTTCTCTTGTTTGAAGAGGTTTTACTTTTGCACATTGCTATCTTCCAATACGCTAGCGAAACTCAATGTGCAATGTTTGTTAACAAACCACCACACAAAAAAAACTGACTTAATTTTTTTTTTATTTAGTATAATATAACATCATAATTTAAAGAAATTAGAAAATTACACAAAAAATACTACTTAGGTATTTTTCTGGCCATATGAAATATAACCATTCCATGAAATAGTCGGTTACATCATGAAGTGATCAATGCTAAAATATGGCCAACGATATTACACAAATATTCCACATCTAGTGAAGAGTGCGCGTGTCTAGTCTAGCAAAGCTTGCCTCACCCGCCTCGCCTTCCTCGCCTCGCCCGCCTCGCTTGCCTCGTGCGTGCCTCAGATTGAGGATTATATTCCCCGCCACCTCCCCCCGCCCCCGCCCGCGCCACCCTCCCTCCGCTAAATCCCATTCCCTACTCATTAACCTCGCCTTTTCATTAACTTTTCTGACTAGAATCTTATCACTTGAGAACCTTAGAATGGTTCCTTTTATATTTTTTCGAAATTATGTATAAATTTTTATCTGCCTATCCCAAGTTGGTTCTTTCTTTAATTTACGCCCGGGTATAATGCAGGCCTGGTAGGTACCTAATTATTTTTAAAAATTTGCTTTACCTACCTATTTAAATGTAATGTAGGTTTTTTATAATAATTCTCATCGAAATTTGATGATTCTTTCTTTACTGTCTAAAAGTTGAATTCGAGGTGGTAAAATAAAAGTAAGATTAACGAAAAATTTATGTGTGCGCTGAAAAAGTATCTAAAACATCCTCTTCTCACATCCACATGTAGGTATATCTCTAGAGGTTGCCATGGCAACGGACGTAAACAAGAGGCTTACAGAGTTGATGCATGGAGGATATCCAAAAAGAAATTCAATCATCAATGAAGACGGATAGCAGCCTTACTTCCCACTCTGACTTATATCAATAGAAGAAGTCAGAGGGAGAAATAGCAGTGTGCTTCGATAGTAAACTATTATAAATAAGAGAGTAAGGAATTTGAAGTCGGTTTTTAGTTTTTTTTTTAATAAATTATTTTATCCTATTCTAGCTCTATAGCAGAGGCATTAGAGGTTTACGTAACGAGTTATCAAGGTTGGTTTGTCTGCGCGGTACATGGGGCCGGGCCGCCGCCTGAAGGCGATCATTCAGCTGGCTTGTGTTCTGCACTCACGCTCACGAGCTCTTGATAAAAAATAATCTTAGAGTCTCACGTCGGCGGCGGCGCGGCGGCGGCGGGCCCTCGTCGTGCGATGCGGACAAAAGCCGGCCGCGACAATGCCATACAATACAATACAGTGACAATCACTTTACTGTATTGTGTGAGAACGTATTTAGCAAAGAAAATTAAATGTTAAATAAATCTTTAGAAGAAGAATTACCTATGAGCAGGGGATCTTGTCTAGGGTAAAGCAATAATAAAAGTTACCTTTCAAATAACTTACGCATTCAAAGATAAATGTATGTAAATGCGTATTTTTTTTTAAATTCATTCCTTTATATTCATTTATGTACCTACGCAATAATAAAAAGATACAAGACGATTCAATGGTGTCTTGTCTATACAAATGTCACAAAAACTCAAGCCAAAACTCGACAAAATTAATTTAACAGGACTAAAACTGATGCCATCCATAGATATTATTTTGATCGTTTAGAGAACGACGGCGACGGCGACAGTCCCAAATATGTTTAGTTTAGTTTTGACACTAAAATTGACACCAATGTCATTATTGTCTTATACTCTACCGTAGAGAACTAACCCCGTGCTTGGCTAAGATCTGTACTCAATGTGCCTTGTGCCGGCGCCGAGCTCGCCGCCTGGGCGCCGCCTGGGCGTCGCCTGGCTGGTGCGCATATAGGTATAGGTATAGGACATATAGGTATAGGATAGGATAGTAACCTATCGTCAATAAATGATAGGCGTTACTCTACTGGGCACCAGAATGTAATCAATGGCTGCAGGTACATATTTGGGTCTGACTACGCAGGTTAGGTGACAATACAGCTTTCACTGATACCAATTAGTGGTGGAAGTGAATCGAAACAGGTTTAATTAAGTATTGTTGGAGCCGTCATTAGTGCCGCCGCCGCGCCGCCGCCCCACTGAGGCGCTTGTAATGACGTCCCGGTCCAGGGCCCGTACTCTTATAAACTAATTCCAAGTTTCTCGTGCAAATGCTAATCTTATGCGAGCGAAATAATAGTTGGTGTTGCACGACAACGTAGACGAAAATTAGATTTTGCTCGAGTAGTCCCCCAGAGCACTGCAATGCAGGCTGCAGGCTGCAGGCTGCAGGCTGCAGGCTGCAGGCTGCACAGCGGCGCACGGTGCCGTGCTGAGGGGGAGAAGTAGCGAGGTGGCGTACGTTAGCACAACCACCAACCGACTGGTGCGGCGTCGGCATTCACTGAAACTGGCATTACTACAACTGTACAACAACCCTGTTAAAATGAAGTGTTCAACAGCAATTCTTGCCTGGAGTAGGTGCTCTAGTATTGTTCTGATAAAAAAAACAACAATGACTTTTCATTGGAAGCCCTCTATTCGTAGCCGGTCCCGATTGTCCTTTATAATTGAAAGCAAACAATAAAGTTATTGCTTTAAATTAAAAACGGGGCTCGTCCGTGAGAGCGACCGGGGGTGCAGTTGAGTGCACGAGGGCTCTCGATACGTTATTAGAACGGTCCTTGTGAAGAGACTATTACGCGGCGCCCTGAGGAATAACACGGACACAAAGCCGGGGGGGCTGATAGCACGACGTCGGCACGGCACGACGGGACAATGGCTCGGCGCGATATGACGCCGCGACACCAGGAACTCCTCTCGATCAGTATCACCCACCATCACGCGACGCCGCGCAGGCCCCGCGTCCACCAGCTCGTCACTGCCCCGAGGCGGTCAGTGTCTCTACCATGAGTTGTCACAGTTAAATCGCCTGACGTTACTACAGTAGTTACGTAAACACGCATATAGTTATCCACAGCGCATTTTAGTACCGCTAGAGGCGCTTTAGAAGTTTCCATACATTTTTTTTAAGTACAGTCGCTAGCGAGTATACATTGCGAAAACTCATGATAGACACACAGCTGCACTCAACCAGCACTGATTGAACATCAGTACATCGGAGTGAAAGCCTTCACATAACCTTGTTACTTAACACAACAGGCATTTATACTTGCCGTTCATACACACACGTTCTGAAACAGCATTATGCAGCATCAGGGCCAAGGTCCACTCCTATTATTTATTTATTATTTAAGGTGTGAGAGCCCCTGGGCGCGCCCTCGCCCCGGCCCTGGCGCGGCGCGGTGGAGCCGTGTGTATCGATTCCGTTCCTTCCACGGAGCTGTCAGCCGCAGCTGACGCGCCGCCGCCGCCCCCGCCCCCGCCCCTGCGTGTGGACGCGCCCTAGCTTTGTGAGGAACTCACTAATGCGTCACAAACATGACATGTTATTATATTAATAATGTAGGAGAAATATATATTTTTATCCCTTATATTTTATATTTTAATTTTAAACAGACGGCATTGCATGGTTGTCGCAAAAAAGTAACAAACGAAAGCTGAAAATCTTAATATGGTTGATTAACCAGCACCGGATATGTTTATATATCGTATGAAAGCCACCGCGCCCCGCGCCCCGCGCCCCGCGCCCCTCACGTGCATGTCGCGGAGGGTACTAAGTGTACTAACTGCTCTACATCGCTCGTCAAGTCAAATATAATCACCTTGTATAATAACGACGAGGCTGAGCTGAAGTATATTATTCATCGATGTTTAATTATTTTCGTAGGATGAGGTGAGACATGACTCCTCTCGGAGCTATTATGCACGTCGTCGGGGCGCCATGCGATCAGCCTCACATCCACGCGGCGGCCCCGGGGGGCCCCGGGGGGCCTCGGGGGGCCCGCGGCTCCGCTGCCGTCTGCCACAGATTAGCCGATAGCGCCGATAATCCGAACAAGTAATTCATCGAAATTGTAGCTCGTTCGAGCCCCTGCTTTGTAATCCTCTCAACAAAAACTATTTTTTAAAAGCTACTTGATAATAAAAAAACGATTTATTAGTTACTTTGTAAAGCTCAATAGTATCGGCGCGGCGGCGCGGCGGCGGCTGCGCGGCCTTTGGAACCCGTTCCGCGACACTTGGGCTGCTCGACTCACTTCCGACAGACATTGTACTAAACTGTAGGTAGTGTAGATCTACACTACCTACAGTTTAGTACAATGTCTGTCGGAATACTAAATGTAGGTTTCTGGTTCATAACGAGATGCTCGGCATTCTCATAATATCATACGATATATTAATAATAAATCTGTTAGACTACTGCTGCGAAAATGATAGTCTCCAGGTGACACATTTTGGTCTGCGAAAGATTTGCGAACCATTAGTTCAGTGTATACATAATTATATTGGGTGTTTTTTAGGGTTCCGTATCCGAAGGGTGAAAATGGAACTCTATTGCGAAGCCTCGGCTATTTGTCCGTCGGTAGATAGTTAGCTATTATGACTATTATGACTATTATTAGTTAAAACTTTCACATCTTTGTGTTATTTCGTGGCGCTAACAAATATAAAATGAAAATAAGTTAAATAAAAAGGGGGCCTACGTGTGTGTGTATACTGCGTTGAGCACCGCTGTCGGCCGCGGTCAGGTGAATTGCCAGACTGTTTAGTACAAAGTTAGCGCTGTTCTATTTTCTATAGAAATGTGACACGCACTTCCTACTTGGAGCGCTGACACTTTTTCAGACCATAGAGTAACGCAAACTGTGTAGTAAACAGTATGACAAACAGATGGCAGTACACAGCGTGCTGCAGGTAGGTACGGGTTCGGTTACTCGGATGGATGACAGCGTCACGCTAGCTTTTTGCTTTTTTTTTCCATAAAATATCTGTTGTTTAGGGTTTATTTTGCGAAATAGTTTCGTACGATCATATGGAACCCTCCGAGTGCGAGTTGACTCGTACTTGATGGTGGTATTAAGGTAGTGCCCGCACCTGTACGTGTGCGAAGAAGCTGCACGCGAGCTGCAGGCAGGCGGCGGCGGCGCTGCACGCAGCCCAATAATCCACAGTCAGAGTCAAATTCTTTTTATTTCTATGAAATGAGCACTTAGACAAGTAAATTTTTTTACTAGTAAAAAAAAAAAAAAAAAAAAAAAAAAAAAAAAAAAAAAAAAAAAAAAAAAAAAAAAAGAGCTTTATTCCATATCTGGTTTTGAGTAAAAGTAATAATAGTAATTTAAACAAATGTCATGCAAATTTTAATTGTTGAGTATATGTCCGGTGGATTATTTTCATGTTATGTCATGCGATGTCAGTTGATTGATGTCATTGATATGGACCGCTTTCGGCGGTGTACGCCTCCTCCAAGGATCTCCAGTGGTTTCGGTCTCTGGCTTTCCGTGACCACATTTTTCCCGCTACTTGTATTATGTCGTCGTTCCATCTTTTAAAAGGTCTCCCTTTTTTCCTTTTTTGTTCACGTGGTGTCCAGTTTGTGACTATGTATGGCCATCTGTTTGGTTTTAGTCTCTGAATGTGTCCTGCCCATTTCCACTTCAAGCCCAGTATTCTTTTGATCACGTCTTTTGTTTTGGTTTTCCCTCTTATGTCTTTGTTTTTGACTCTATCTCTGAGTTTGATTCCAAGGAAGCTCCTTTCTATGCCTCTCTGACATACTCTAAGTCTTTCAAGCATTTTTTTTTGTTATGTTCCAGGTTTGGCACGCATAGGTTAGGCAGGGTGTTAGGCAAATGTCCATGGCTTTAGTTTTCAATTTGATGGGAAGATTGCTCTTGAAAATTTCCTTCATTGCCCAGTATTTGTTCCATGTCGATTTTATCCGTCTGTTTATTTCTTTTTTAAAAAAAAAAAAAAAAAAAAAAATATTTTACTAGTATAACAGATAAATAGTTATTACTATCAAATAAGAAATCAAATGCAATTGACTTTATTTCACTTCAATTTCTTGTCCACTAGCGGAAAAAGCTTATCAACTATAATAATACCGACTTTACAGACTTACAGCTACTCAACTAACTACAAATTCCACGATTTATTGTGAGCTTTGCATTATTTTACTAAGATTAAACGTGAACGATTGGTGTGACGTTAAATATAATATATATGTATAGGAAAGAGAACTCTAATAGTAATGTTGCAGCTTTACAAATGCCGGGGCTTACTGCGAAACTGATACAAAAGACGCTTTTTTAAATATTGTTTAGCACAAGCTGCTTTAAAGCAAAATCTTTTGATCATCAACAAAGAAAAGCTCAGAATTTAAATATTCTACTTCGAAGCTTTACAATTTTTCATTAATCACTGTAGAGATAAAATTCTTTTGCATGAGAAGGGATGCATAGTTTGATCCGAGGCACTGCGATTTGAATGGAACCTGTATTTATTCATACAAATTA
Source organism: Eupithecia tripunctaria (assembly GCA_955876795.1). NCBI lineage: Eukaryota > Metazoa > Arthropoda > Insecta > Lepidoptera > Geometridae > Eupithecia > Eupithecia tripunctaria. Next base: position 15,007,074 of record OY041617.1, on the reverse strand, counting down.
TTTGTATGGCTTGAAAAAAATCGAGTTCAATTTAAATACACCGTTGTGTTTGTGAGTGAAGAGAAGAATAGCGTCGTAGAGTCGGGCGCCTCCCCGGGCGAACTAATGCGAACAAAAATTTAATTTAGTGCGCGCCGCGACGGCCGCTCTCTCCTGCCGGGAACTTTTTGCAAAGTTCCCGGCAGGAGAGAGCGGCCGTCGCGGCGCGGGGTTCCGTATTCCGGCATTTTATAAGTTACAAAGAAAAATCTTTCACTCATTTAATGTATAAGCCATAGGCATTCCAACTCTTCGTCAAGATCCGAGGAATACCTTATTAAGTGACCCAGGTGCACAAAGTACCCTGCCTTCAGTCTCCCTGGCCCTTATTATATAAACAAGATGCGCCCCGCGGCTTTTTCTATGGAAACGTTTAATGGTAATTTATATTCCACGGAAACTAATTTATGGGATAAAAAGTAGCCTATGTTTGATTCCAGGATTAGAACTACCTGTAACCGAATTTCAGCCCGATCTGTTCAGTAGTTTTAGCGTGAATGGGTAACAAACATCCATCCATCCACACTTAAGCATTTATAATATTATATATTAGTGTGATATAGTGTGATGTGATAACAATGTTTACGTCGTTCCGGCCCCAATCTATTAGATAGTAGAGATCAGATCTCGAACCTACCTCTATCTCTGCAAAGATTTAGCCTCCACGGGACTTAGTGGTTAATACTATTATATAACCCCACCTGGACTAGATACCTTCCTCTAATTAGTTGAGTTTTGGTGTTAATAAATCACACTAGTTTATTAATAATAGTTAGTTAATAGTAGTTTTGATGGTGAGATCATAACGGATGTAAGTGGGTTTACTTCGAACTGAAATTTATACGGTACACGTACATGGAACACCAATGGCGTTCTTCCTATAACAAAAAAGCTTCAACTACATCCGTATGAAGTGATACACATTTCGACTGGTTGTTAGTTTCTAAATGATGTTTTAAATATAAAGTAAGCAGAGTTTTTATAGTATTCTCCGAATTGATTACCCTCTGCACTGTACCGGGAAAAAGTTTGTGGACTGTTTTCAGTTTTATTGTATTGTAATTCAAAGAATAAGTCGAAAAACTAAGCAACAACAAAAGTTAAAAACTCCAAAAAACTACAACAATGACCCCCGCAGCTCCATCTCCCCTCCTACATGGAGGGGTTGTGTCGATGGTTGCGCAGATAGCTATTTTTAACGAGTTATTATACAAACTGAACTAATCGACTCGATGGGAATTTGAACCCTTAACAAACCATTAACTGGTCTGTGTTTAAATGAATCGCGAGGGTGAGGGGGCTGTGGCGCAGTGGTGCGGGGCCGGGTCGCACCGGCTCCACTCCCGGACACAGACACGAGCGAGTGCCCGTCGGGACTGGAGGTGGCGGCTCGTCGCACGGTGGCCGAGGTAGAGGCAACCAGCGTACTAGTACATCGAGGACACGACTCCTCTCACGACGTTCCTTTGACTCAGAATGTGTGGACGTGTTCCTCCTCCCATCTCAAACAGCGCCCTGCATTCTGTGCTCGTACCAAAGAAAGCATCACAATTACATTTAATGTGAAGTTCCATATCTGCAGACAATTTTGTTGTTCCAAATTGCGGCGCACATAAAATAGAGAATTAATAATACATTGTTAACCAAGGGATGAAAGTAACTTATTTAGTCCCGAGACGGAGTTTGGCGCCCGAACGTAGCGAGGGCGCTAATATTTCGAGGGATTAAATAAGTTACTCTCACCCGAGGTAAACACTGTGCTTTTCATCACGAATACAAGGACAGTAAAAATAAATAAGTAATATGTAAATGACTAAGTAATACCTTCTCAACCTCCTCAACAGCCTGTATCGGTCCACTGCTGGACGCAGGCCTCCCCCTGATAAGCGCCTTATTGGCGGTTATTGTCGTGGGGGTAGTGCCCATAGTCCCCACACTGGGCATGCGGGTTGGAGATCGCAGTTCGGTGATAGAATTGAGCAAATAAAATAGCAAGGGGCGCTGCTGCCCGCCCCCAGGTGTATATCCCTTAGTCGCCTCATACAACACCCGCGGAAAGAGTTGGGGGTGATGAGAATTCTAAATCAGCCCCACACAGCTCATTAATTAAATCTAATTTAATTTAATGTCAAATTCCATATTTAATGTAACATGAAACTCCATGTGACATTTCGCTACGTAAAGTGTCAGCTGTGACGTTCTACTGAGCAGACACACGTCCGCGCTCCGTGAGGTACCAGTCACCAGTGGTACGTACCGGTGGTACCAGTGAGCAGGCAGCTAGGTAGTACAGGCTGTGCACAGCGAGGCCCCGGCTTATGGCTCATCCAGCGAGCGTTGACCGTGTCCTACTATTGCCTATACGTATATGTATAGGACAGCACATAATCCTATAAGTACGTCCAACCTCACAGTAGGGCTTCTGGACGGGGGAGGGCTGCCGGCCTAGCGGGCTCATATACAACAAATGCTCATCATCAAATCAAATATTTTTATATCTATAAATACTATAAATGTACACATTACAAAATTAAACGCAGACGCGGTAATAAAGTGATGTTTTAGATATCTGCCGCTTTGGTGTGTAGTCTAAAGTAAAGAAGCAACGAACAACATTTTGAAGAAGAGGTCATCGAATGCGTTTAATGATTGAAACAGATTTCTTTAACGTCAATAATTAATGCGATATATTATGTCGATGCGATGTCTGTTTTCTATATGTTCTACCCGAGACACGGGTCGTGCAGGTCTGATGGCGGCGTGCTGCCCGGATGCTGTGCGACAGCGGCGCGGGGCGCGGGGCGGGGGGCGTCCTTCTTGAACACGCTATGCTGTCGAGCGGCCCACTCCGCGCTGTCCGCCGCGCTCGAGAGACAGCTGCACACGGAGCCGCCTCACGTTATTTTATTTATTAACTTAATGTTCGGAAAAACTCCTAACAATTTCGAACAAAAATCTGAGCACAATCACATACTTATTCATCTTTCTATTGGCGCCGAACAAAAAAGCTGTAATTTTAATGGCTCCCCGAAGCTCGCGGCGAACAAAAGAACACCCCAATTCCGTCGAGGAAGCAAATTGCTTGTTTTTTGTGTGCGTGCCTCGCTCGGCGGCGGCGGGGCGGCGGCGGGGCGGGACAATCAGCACAGCGCTGCACACCGCGCCTTCTAAGCAAAGCTCACAGGCTTTCTTTTACGTGTTGCAATTAAGCACCAAACGACTTACTTTGAACTTTGAACTCGTTAAATTGTTTTCGCAGACCTTGAGCCGGCGCCGCGCCGCCGCCGTCCCGGCCCCGGGGCGACGCACGCACGACCACGTAACGACTCGGGAACGTAGTCTTTTAATCGAAGATAAAATGTAACAAAAAACGACTTAACAAGTTGAGAGGTAGGTAGAGTATCAAATTCGAAGACATCTGATACGAATGGCGGCGCACCCCGCCACCGTCCGCGCCCCGGTTTAGAAACGTAACGGTCGGGCTGTGCCGGGATCAAACGATTTTTTCAGATAATAAATGTATGAAGCTGTTCAGATTACACAGCGTCATTGGGGTCATCAGACCCAAGCTAGAGGGAGGGCTTGTGTTATGGACTTATGGCTAATAGGTATACGAGATTTGATCTTTTAAACTTATTAATACTACTAAATATTTTTCGCTTTTATTACCGACCTTTTCTAACTGTACATTCATTGTTTTTATGGAAATAAATATTTTTTACATAACAAATACATATGTGTAGTAGATCATACAACATTTTTCCCGAGAGCATCGTACCCGCAATCTCATTCGTTGCTGGCGGACTTTCGCTCACTGCGCCAGAAAGGTCGTCTTACTGAGGGGTAAAAACTTGTGATCAGATGAGGAAAGAAGAGATTGCCGGCCATTCAAACAAAGTAGGTATTCAATCAAGCATCGGATCGTAGTCCGCTGAGTGCATTAGCATAGTGGAGCGCGTCGCGCGCGTCGCGCCCAGGCATTCCAGATGCATACGATTACTGCGCACTGTGGACTGTAAGGAGCGCGGCCGGCGGCGTGGCGCGCCCCGCGTGTCGTGTCGTGAGTCATGAGGCCGCGCTCTACCTCTGGCTGCCGACTCGGCTTACTCAAGTTCTACCTATTGCAGAGCCAAATGATCTCCTTGCACAAGCCTGAGCCCCTCCCCGCCCCCGCCCCGCGGTGCTAATGACTCTATTGATGCTTGCACAGGGTCGGATGTCGGTCGGTCGTGCAGAGGCGGCATAAGGTCGCGTTTCGCTCGCTGCCCAATAAAGGATTACTGAGAGAGCTTTATGTTATCTAAACACAATTCCTACGCGCACGATCGGAGCGCATCGCACAAAAGCATTGAGCTCACAGCTATGTTGCTATTGCTACATAATAAGGTATGAGTGGATCGGATAGCATAACATCTGGCTCGTAGTTTAAGCATTATGTTACAGTTTCGTGCTGTGGTTATGGTTAGTGGCTAGCCACACGGCGAGGTGCCTCAGTCAGAGGTTGCTTTCGATCGTGGGATGGGAATTAAACTGAGAACGTGGTTGAGTCCCTCCCGTGCGCCTGAGATCCGATGTCGAGCCAAGTCCATCCAGTATCAAGTATTATTATTATTATGTTTAGTTCAACTCACAACTCTACATTCTCAGAAAATCCAAGTTACAAAAGTAAAATAAGGATATAAATAAAGTGCTCACTTTTATGTTTTGTTCACTTTAATCTTAAAGGTACCTTGTTAGGTGTTAGTTTTCAAACTCTTTTCTATATGTATACATACATCTACACATTATGTCATGGCGATAAAATTATGTTGATCGGTAAAATGTTAAACATTAATCATAAATTTTCAAATAGTACATTTTCATTTTATAGCTCTTATATCTCCAATGCAGGAATGCAGGGCTGCCATGTTGCCGGTGGAAGAGGAACGCCGAGATCCGCGGAACCAATCACTAGTGGATGGATACTTACAAATTGTCTCATATTTTATCCTATCTACTATGAAAGACTCGATAATAATAAGCGTGATAAGAAATAATTCATCTAAAACCCTTCAATAATCGCAGAACATTCTCAGACTATAAAATACAAAGAACGCACGATGAATGCACTTTATTACCGTCGACATCTTTACGTAACAAAGAACGCAGCCAGTATTCAATTACAATGAAGGGACGCGACATTTCACGTGAAACATGTCATGTCTGTGGGGTAGTCTGTAGGTTAGGTAGGTGCAGTCGGGCCATGAGAACTGCGGGCGACCCCGGCTCGGCGGATTAGTCGCGAGTGAGCGCTCGCTACGTAAATTACATTTTTGAACACAAAGGTGCAAGACTTAGCATTTACATTTCCATGAATCAATATTTCATTTCTTTTGTAAGCCGAGCTCGACGTGAATAAGAATAGCTCGAGATATTGCAGCTCACATTGTGATGGAGCAAGGCCGCCCCGCGCCCCGCCCCGCTCCGCCGCCCGCCCCGCTCTCCTAGGTACACTCGGCTCACCCGCTGCTAGGAGCTGGCTACCTGCGTATCTCCGCGGGTACACTGCTGCCCGCGCACAGGTACATATACACACAGAGAGGTGTTGTTTTTGCTCTGCCTCCACCGCATCGCATCGCTAAGAAACACGAGATGTTCTAGTCGAGCGACTCTTTGCACATGAATGCCTGCATTTTATTTTTTATTTATTTATTTATTTATTTATGTGGAAAACAAACAGCTTTTAAAAAACTTAATGTGTAGAAACAGTAGTAGTTCAAATTAAGCTTAACAGTTTTCACTTATAGAACAGAAAATATACTAAACAAAATCTAAATAATCATGAGAATTTTGAAATGGTTTGCCTGTTTGTACAAATTATAAAGGGAAGATATTAGTATTATATAAGATATTATGAAATTGTAAATAACATCAAGCAGTATTGATGTTTTGTAGCAACAATAATGATATTTTTTTTACCTTCATAGTCGAAGCGAGCCACTGATCGAGGAACGTACCTAGGGACTGTGCTGATTAGTTCCACCAGAATGTTTTTGTAATAGCCTACCTATTACTGGGCCCCGCACTTTAGCCTATTTAGGTAGGTAAATGTATTCAATTCAAGTAAGAACTTAGTTATATATATGAATAATGTACATATTTAATGCATTATCTAGAACGTAACGTAACCCCTCGTATGCGTTGCGTTGCGACAAAAGAAAGTAGTTGTTTGTGTAGCTGTCGCCTCCGGGTCGGAGCCGTTAGCGCGGCCTTCGACCCGCTGACTGCGACCATTATATATTTCTTAACCGATTTAACTATTCTTTGTGATCGTTTTACATTTCTAACAAAGAAACTCCTTCCTAGCCGAGGTGATGTAGAATGTAGATCTACGGGTATTGTAATGCGGCAGGATGAATAGCCGACGTTCGTTAATTGAACGGAGTGCAAAGAATCTCAGCGGCAGCTTGGGGGATTTGGCTGTATATAAAATAGTCACTACGAGCATAACTGTCTGTGTGTCTGTATCTGATGCTGAGACTTGTGAAATGTGCTGGTAACTTAATTCATTCATTCATTTATTTACTTCACAAATGGACTTACAGCTAAAACCAAAACGTCCAAGAGTACAATATGATAATAAAATAAGACAAAGTAAGTCAATCTTTAACAATAAGCTCAATACAAAAACAATGAATACAAATAATTATAAATCATAATGTCAAATATTATTATTAATAGATTTTTTTTATACAAAATTAATAATTTCATTATGTCAAATAAAAAGTTATACCCAAATCAAACAAGTACTTACATAAAATTTATGAGGTTCTTCGACGGATTTTTGAGATAAGAGTGTGCAAAAGTGGCTAAAAACCATTAATTAAACCTTTACTACCTGGGTCTCATAAAAAAGTGTAGTACAATCGAGAGTACAATCAAAATGATTAAAAGAACAATCTACCTTGTATAGTTTTTGCATCATTAAAACCATTTCACAAGAGCTCGGATTTGGCAGAGTTCTATGACTGCGTAATTCCTTTTTCAATGGCTTATGTTTCTTTTCTTGTTCACTTTTGTTTTAGTTTTGAATAAAAAAATTGTATAGGCACTGATATACCTTATATTTCATTTTAATAACCACTTATTTTACTTCGGTATTTTTGCATCATTACGTTTCATAAAAAGGTTCTCTTTGCACGAAAATTTAAAAAACGAAAATTAAGTTTTTATACAACTATTTTCCGACAAAGTTAAAACAAAGTTGGCAAGTTGTTATTTTTGTTTTGAAATTTATGTTTTCTAAATATTTACATATACTCGTAGTTATTTCTTTATTTACTCCTTAACTCGAACATTCACATTGATTTTCTTGGATAATTATAATTATTTAGGGGCTACCTGTTCGTTCTATTCCAATAGTGTTCGGCGCAGGCCCCCGCCGGCAGTGTGAGGCCCCCGAGGTGCTCAGCTCCTGTACCGAGCTCACAACTCGGACTCTATCGTGTAATTACGCCCTCAGCTCAGCTCAGGTACTTCATTTACTTGAAACTTAACAGCAGTAGAGTAGAGCACAAGTCGTTTACTGCATAATGTAAAGTCTTAATTGTTTGCCTGCGGAACTACTTGGCTCAGCTAGTTCTCCGCAGTAGGTGCCAGAGGGCCTAGCCTACCGGTATTCACTATGAAGCGATTCGAAAAGAATATAAACATTCGAAATAGATCACGTGACATACGAGTATCTAAGACAGTCTAAATCATTATGTCAATCAAATCCCAAACATTTATGGACTTTTCTATTATCGCTTTCGATATCAATTGTTACATTGTCTAGGCCCTCTGTTTCGTTCTTTGTTAGTTACGATCCACAATGCAAAGGTGCGCACGCTGTACGAATCGTCAGTAGATGTAGGTAATTCATTGTTTGGTTTGGATTCCTTGAGCTATCGACTCGGTGAGATGAGCGGTGCGGATGTATGTGCAGTGCACGTGTGTAGGTAGTGTTTGCGTGCTCCGCTATAGGAATGTGATTGCATGATCGTGAGCGAGGGTAGAGCTCGTCGCGCGTGCACTGCGGAGTGTGGGTGCCTGTGATAAATTGTGTGTTCTGTTCAGTATTTTGCAGTCATACAACGTTGCACACATTATAATGACTAGGTGTGATTTTATTATTCTCACCGTTGTAGGTTAGGTATGTGTCCAGTCCATTAAAGGGTGTTGCTATGGGAGACGACCGTGTTCAAACTGTCGTTTCTAGGACATCCGGTTCCGTGTGTTGCTGCACCCGCCACGCACCGTGCGAGCGTGGAACCTAACCATAGTGTCAGTGAGAATGCAACTTCTGAGAGAAACCCATCGCCACATGACCACCTGCGAGACCTCAGACAGGCAGAGGGAGGGGAGCGGGTCTTTGTTGCGATCAACAAAGGTTGCGTTGCGTGCAGTTTGTATATCACAACATTAAGACTGTTTTGAACGATTGTCAGAAGTATAATGATGTCAGTAGGAAAGGAACCGGTTGTGAATACCGTGCATTGTGCGTCATATACGTTCTGGGTTCTTTTGGTTCTGGCGAATCGAGGAAATGTCACCTCGTGGGAACTGTGGGAAGTACTGTGAGCGGGGCCGGGGGGAATGCCGACATGTGGCAAAACTTGTCTAACGAATCCACGTTGCTCCATTCATTGCCTACAACTCTAATAATGAGAATTAGTATCCTCGAGAATTGATGTGCTCATTTATGAAAGGTGGTTAGAAATGCAATTACCACCGCGTCGACGGCGGCGCGGCGGCGCGGAGCTCATTGTATTCGCACACAAAAGAAAGAAGGAATTGAATCGGTCGGATGCGAGCCCCACCCGCGCGCCCTCTCATGCACGAGACGTGCTGCAGCTCGTGGTAGAGCATGTTACTGGACCATCTATCTATTTTAGAACGTTTAGAATAAATAATAGGTAATCCGCTCTACATGCCGTAGATCCAAACGGCCCGGGGCTCTACGCAAATAACGAAGCAGCACTCACTATCCAAAGTGATAAATTGCCCGTCCGCTTCCGCGAACCAACATCCCCGGCTGTCGGCACATGGAGCACGATGACGTCTGGATACCAGTTCAAACCTGTAGCTAGCCTTCGGTAGGTTATGGACTACGTATTTAGTGTATTATTTCCCAAAGCCCACAGTTGGAGCGCCGCGGTACAACAGCGGTGCACAAACATCGCTGACGTCACCCATCCGTATTCTTTTCCACTTAGTAATGTATTCAAAGTCGTGACCTCAGCGTTTCCTTGCCAGAAACCATAAAATTATAATAACAACTTATGCCTTGTTTCATATTCATCGGTTCGTGTCGTTCGAACGCATTTCAATACAAAATACCTAATCATCTAATCAATATCAAAGTCCGGAGTCGCGGGGCAGAGCCGGGCGTGCTCGCAGCTCCGCACGTTTTGGACAGTAAGCCGATTACTGATGCGACCGCCGTGAACTCTACGGCGTGGAGTTACGGCTCAGTTCGGCGCGGCGCGCGCTGCACCTCGGATTACAACTATTATATTGTAGAGTTGTATTGCAAGCAGCACAAAGGGCCTGACGACGTCTCCTGCGACTGACAAAGGGTCATAAGCTCTGCCGGGGAATTATAAAACGGTTCGCATGAATCCGGCTCTTTATAAATATACCAAAGCAGGATTATTATTTCACATCAAAAGATGTGAAAAATTAATCCTGCTTAGGTACCTAAAAAGATATAAAGTGTATAAACACTCGGGTACTATAAATTAGTTTGCAGATCCTATCCAACACGCCTATACTAGAGATACCCAGTGTCATTGCTAGTTCGCTGACACTGTGTGAAGTAAATGTTTGTACGATCTGCAGATATTCTTGGTATTGCTTGTGAGTAGTAAAACGTATATGTATATAAATATAGGTAATGCTTCTGTAACACAAGCTCTATCTGTTTAGCTCGGGGTTAGTACAGCATTATCATTTTATTTATTTACTTTGTATAGAAGGAACCGACCACCCGATCAGATCCACTAAATTTCACTACAACGTAATTTTAACCGACTTCAATTATATGGTTTTCTCATGGCTGCCATGGATTACGTTGTCAGAAGTTCTGACAATGCTCTCTGTCTGACTCGGAACTGGATCGAACTGAAATAGGACCACACGGAAACTTGCTTGGAAGCTGTATTTGAAGAGTAATTCATAATGTACCACACATTATGCCAAGAAAAGCATATTTGTTTGGATAGGGTGTTGTTAAAGAAATAAGGTTAGCTAACGCAGCAACCCTACCAGAGCCTATAGAAGAGTCGAGCTCAACCGTTTGGAAGGTTGATAGCGGCGGTTGAATTCGATCTGTTTAGAATTGGAAAGGTGTGATGTGTAAGTAAAGTGAAGCGGATCCAACGCGGATGTTAGCCGTTTTTTGGAATGCGAGTGTATTCGGTGTTTGTCAGCGGACGCATTGTTTCCATTCCCACGGCGGACGCGGACGCGCTCGGCGCTGTGCGGGCTGACGTGCGGACACACACACATGCGTGCACATACTGTGCGACATGCTGCGCCGTGGGAATGTCGCACAATCCGCCAGTCCTTCTGTGTCAATATCAATAGTACCTGCAAAGTATGCCGAGAGAGAAGTGTTCAGCGTTTAAGAAAAAAATCCCCTTCGGAGGAAAGCTGTAATAAACAAACTATGTCCTCCTTAAGGTTAATTTTCAAGGGGGAAAACTGCTATTCACTTAAACGTCCAGCTTTCGGAGATTTCGGGAAACTTGGGGGAACTAGGATAGGTCCGTTTGTAGTTATTCCAGTTTCTCCCTCTGAAATCCAGAAAGTAGGCAAGAGCAACGCGCGACAGGGCAGGACGGTGGAGTCCCAGTTGCAGGTGTGTTCCAAGCAGCTGAGACCAGGTGAACTGTTACCAGCTCCAGAATAAACTACATAGATGACTTCATAAATAAACTTAAATAACAAAAAAAAATAACAATCAAATAATAGAAACAAATTAGAACTAGTACTTACGATTGAAACAATTATGCTAATTGCAAACTACGGCCAACAATGGTGACTCCATTATATTTATTACCCAAATATCTGCAAAAGGAAAACTGAAGCTAAGTTACGTAAAGTTGTACGTCTTAAATAGCACCGTAGCATGCCCTACGTCACTACACACATCTCAAATAGCATCGTAGCATGATATACGCTGCTACGAAAGTATTTCGTAGCGTCGTAGCACGCTCTACACTGCTTCACACATCTCATAATAGTACCATAGTGTGATTCTCCGCTGCTACACAAGTCACAAGTCTTTCGTAGCGTTGTAGCACGCTCTACACCGCTACACACATCTCATAATAGTACCATAGTGTGATCTCCGCTGCTACACAAGTCACAAGTCTTTCGTAGCGTTGTAGCACGCTCTACACCGCTACACACATCTCATAATAGTACCATAGTGTGATCTACGCTGCTACACAAGTCACAAGTCTTTCGTAGCGTTGTAGCACGCTCTACACCGCTACACACATCTCATAATAGTACCATAGTGTGATCTACGCTGCTACACAAGTCACAAGTCTTTCGTAGCGTTGTAGCACGCTCTACACCGCTACACACATCTCATAATAGTACCATAGTGTGATCTCCGCTGCTACACAAGTCACAAGTCTTTCGTAGCGTTGTAGCACGCTCTACACCGCTACACACATCTCATAATAGTACCATAGTGTGATTCTCCGCTGCTACACAAGTCACAAGTCTTTCGTAGCGTTGTAGCACGCTCTACACCGCTACACACATCTCATAATAGTACCATAGTGTGATCTACGCTGCTACACAAGTCACAAGTCTTTCGTAGCGTTGTAGCACGCTCTACACCGCTACACACACACATCTTGAATAGCATAGTATCATGCTCTACGCACATGCATAGGAGCAGTTGCAATCGACGAATGTTGCGCCATGTGCTTTTTGTTTTCAGATATTTTAGTGTATACATTGCCATGTGTAGCGGTAATAAAAGTTTTAATGTAACGAACAATGTCTTTTGGGTTATTTATTATTGCAGGGCACTCCTTCAGGGCATGATACCTACATAACACCTTATTTATATCCATGAGGCAGGTACCAGCATTTTAAACATATTAACATAACTGCATATTTTACAATGAAGGTTGTTATTTTACACAAGTGACATGTCTGGCATTTTTAAGCCAATTAAGAAATGAAAGGTTTTGAGTTGTTAGTACATTGACATTGTAACACGAGTCGTGGTGCCCGGAACACACGCAACTCGCAGCCATGTAACTGAACTCCCGATAGAATAACCACTGTGCGGGCCGAAGGAAGCTGACAGGAGGGCCCCCCGAGGAGAGGGGGGAGGGAGGGGGGGGGGGGCACGTCGGATGAGAGTCGTTAATATCGCTTCGACAACACATCGTGCGCTCCAAACTATCTCGACTGAACAGTTGGCGAGAGACGAGCGGACACGCGACGCCCAACGAGATTGGGCCACGGATGCCTAAATTACTTTGAGTTCTTCCAGTCCCCCCGCTTCCCTGATAATTATCTTTAAGGGGAAAACTGAAAATTCCAGTTTTTCTCCCTTGAAAACTTGACGTACACATAGTCATACCAACTGAGCTATTTCTTTACGTATGCAAGTAGTACACAACATAGTACATAGTACGGCCGCACAAGCTCTAGGTAGAGCGCGGGCGCCGGGAGGTAGAGCTACAATCAAACGGGTCGGTCGGTACGAATGCTTATCTGAAACTTAGTTAGTTCAAAGCAAATACAAGATTGTCGTTGTGAGCCGAGCGCGTCCTGAATAAACAGAGCTGTGGTACTGCGCGCGCCCGGTCTGCGTCGCCGGCCCGAGCGGCGTGGTGGCGGCGTGGTGGCGGCGCGGGACTGCGATCTATTTCAATTAAACAGACTCCTGCCATACAATTAAATATTTAATCGTTTGACAGCAGCAGTTGATTAATACAGCTTCAAATGAAATTACTCTAGAAAAAGAAGGAATGAACAGTAAACTTCAATCTTTATATTTTAACATTTTTTGTATTTTCATATATTATTCATTTATATTCCTCCTCATATTCTTAGACTTGGGTAGGCAAGGTACTCGTGGTTATATTTCGTATCGCTCCAAACCTCACGGGCGTCTCTACCCCGCAGCAAAACATTAATGTAAAAGTTTTTAAAGAGAGCCCCTCAATAGAAAATAAGTTTATGTGGACCCGTGAATATTACTGTAGAGCCAGACATATATTCCTTATTTAATGGAGAAGAGACAATTTTAGCACTGAAAGTGGGTAAGTACATAAATAGAAGTTTCTCATAATCAGCTGTTTGACATTGACAACAGATCCCACCCTCGAGGTCGCCTGGCGCCGCCGCCGCCGCCGGCGCGGTGCATCTCCGCGCAGCCCGCGGCGCCCGCTCGCGCCGAGCGACGCCAGCGGCATCGACCCGGCGTCAGCTGGCCGCCCCCCAGCCCCCGCCTGCAGGCACCTCGCGCGGGGGACGTCGCCATCGCATCGCCAGCGCAACGCTTCACAAACAACATGTAAGTAGAGCAGCGTCGACTCGATCTCAGCCGACGTCACCGAGCCAGCCAGCCAGCCAGCCAGCCGGGAGGGAATCTCTCTCGTTCCCAGCGAAAACAACACGCAACACGAGGCGCGCGCAGCGGGGGGCCGCCGGGACGGAGGGTCGGCGGGGCGGGGGGCGCACGCAGGCGCGGGGCGCTCCACCGCGGCTCAGTCTCGCGTCGGCTGCCAGCTCGCGCGTACGTCCCGTGCCGCTCTCTCCCGCGATCAGCTGACGGCGCGCCCGCGGCGCACATGCCGTGAGTCGCCGCGCGACATGACGGGCTACGCCCGGCCCGAGAGCGACTACTCCGCCGCCGACCGCTTCCGGCGGGACGCGCGGCCCTCCTCGCTCGCCCCCAAGGACTACTCGGTGCCTTTACACGTAGACTGCAGTATCGAATACGAGCTTCCCGATTGTGCCAAGCCGCCGCAGGGCGTCAAGATCGAACCGCTGCTGATGATCCACCCCTCGCACTTCCGGAGGCTCGAGAGCCTGCGGCGGGTGCCCTTCGTGAACAACCTGCCGCGCGCAGCGGACGTGGCGGCGGCGGCGGCGGTGACGCCGGCGGCGCGCGCGCGGGCCCCGCGGCCGTCGCGCCGCTGCTGCCGCGCCGCGCCCGCCCCGCCAGCGCCCGCGCCGCAGCCGCAGCCGGCACAGCACGCACGCCCGGAGGCGCTGGCCTGCTACCAGTTCGAGTCATACGCGGCGGAGGGCGCGGGCGCGGGCGGCGGCAAGGCGCTGCGCGCGCGCATCAAGCCTCACCCCTACCTGGCGGACGCGCTGGCGCTGGACTGTGATATCGCGCGCGCGCTGCCGCCCGCCGTGCACTACAAGCGCGCGCTGCAGCTGCCCATCTACATGTAGCGCGCGTGCTGCGCCGCTGCCGCCGGCGCGCTCTGTGATGTACCGTCGTGCTCCGCCGGGGGACTAGACTTGTAGTGATAAGTGCGCGGCGCTGGCCCCTCGCCGACCGACTCTAATACCAAATAGTACCTACTATGTACGTTGATATTGTTTAGACGTTGATTTATAAATAATGTGTTGTCGTTCCGGACGTTATGCGTTGTGTTCGCCGCGCCGCGCCCGCCGCGCCCGACGCGCCGGCGGCGTGGCGGCAGCGCGGCGCGGCGTGCTCGTTGGTACGCGCCGCACTAGTACATACCCACCAACGAAACTATTTATTCGCAATCGCATTAACCAATGCTTTTCGTTAAATTATTGTACGGTCGATTCGTTGCGTATTTTCTGTATTAAGATATTATCATATCGATACTTATATGTTCAAATTGTATTATAATAAATATGTACCTATACTTAGAGTTTAAAAAATGAAAGTGAGAAAATTTACGGATAAAAATGTAGGCATTAGTTATGTTTTCGAATAGGCGATGAGCTCCAGCCGAGCAGAGCAGTAGAGCGAGTAGGACCGGCTCATCCAGTAAGCGACGTTACGTTTGATATATTATAACGAGTCCTCTGAGAATAGTCTGATTAACGAATATTCGGCATGTGAAAGTCTTTATAAAACGCTTACTTAGCATATCATAGTATTATATTGTGTCATAGTCCAATGCCAAAAATATAACTATCTTTTTACAAAAATCCATAACGCATCGTTTTATTTATCTCCGATAGTGACGTGCACAGGGGTAGGCGCGGGGCGCGGGGCGCGGGGGCGGGCAGGCGTAGGGAGGGGAACAGTCGATGGAGCTCGGGAGCGTATCGATGTGTTGTAATGTATTGTGCGTGTGTCGCCTCCAGTGCCGAGGGATTGCCAGCTGTGATATGTTTGGATTGCACGCACTGTGTGCGCCGTAAGTATGACGCCTGTTTCAACTGAACACTAACCATTCCGCACCGTGTCACCCGAAAGGCCTTATTACTAACCATAACAGTATTAAGTGTTGTCAAGATACCTTATTGTAACCGCGTACCTTCCACCCGGGCCCGGGCACGGGGATTGTAACGAACCACTTTTCAAACAGACAAATTAAAAAAAATTGTGTAGTGCATTTATTTTGTGGCAAAAAATAAGACTTATAAAGTACTCTAGTTTCATCAAAATATATTTTGTATAAACCTAAAACTATATGTGTCATCATATTTAAACTAGGTAGGTAAGGTAGGTACCTTATATTATAAAGCAGTAGTTATGGACTTTAGGAAATGTAATTGTTAAACAATGTAGTACATTAACTGGTGTAGTTAGGTATCACCTACCTGCACGCGTCAGCTGACCGACTGAGGTGACTAAACTTGTCGACGAACTCCTTTGTAAGACTTCAGACGAACGAGATAAGTAAAACGTCAAACATATTAAATTCTTATGCAGTGAAACATGTTTTATTAATCGGTACTTAATTACCTACTTTATAATAGGATAGTGAGAGGATAGGATTCAATTTTACAAATAAAAAATCAATAATTGATTTTCTTATAAAAATTATAAACTGACTTCAATTTCATGGATCCCATTGTTAGAATGGACCAAATTAAAATAGAGCCACACGGGAAGCACCGAAAACAAAAAGTAATCATGAAAATAGGACCAAACATAAAAAAACGGTCCTATTTAGAACCTCATGCTTTTTTTGAAATCGGTTAAAAATACCAGGAAATGTTTTTTTAATCTCTTAAGTCGAAATAAATGTGACCAAAAAACGTTAAAATATACCTAGAACGTATGTGATCATGGTCAAAACCAATAATGATTTTATTAAAGTGGTTTATGAATTTGCTAAAATTAGGATTCAGAATGTCAAACAATACATTTCGATTTCTAACGATTCCTAATTCCTTATTTTAGCTAGTTTTGATGTCAAATAAAATAGAAGATAACTAGTATTCAATTTGAAAAGCTATTTGACTTTCGTAAATCCTAATTTTACCCGTTAATTTTATCTAATTCTAAAACAACAGAATCGACACCATTAACTAGGTACCTAGTTTTAATCTCTAAGTGACAAAAGGTTTGCTTAATAATTAATATACCTAAATAAAAACATGATATTATGTAACGTGATGGAAGAGAGAAAGAAACCAACAAACTTGCCTCATTCAGAGCGGGGACGAGCGGCGGGGGAGAGGGAAACTTTTCGCTTCTGAGAAAGACATTGGCCGGGTATTGTGCGCAGGCTTTACAAACTAAAAGTTAAAGAAAAATTTACAACTGTACAAATGAGAAAAAGTTTTTTTTAACCAATTTCTAGGAACTTGGTTTAAAAAAACTTTTTCTCATTAATCATCTGACATTCTATTGCTGCATACCTAAATTGAAATATTAAATGAAATAAACACATTAACCTAAGTAAATGATGAATTGTTATTGAGCAATACCTATAAATATTTTTAGTTATTTAATGCTTTGTCCGTGCCACCATAGGTAAGTACTTAGTTACCTGCTACTTGATTAATAATTTAGGTAATCTAAAACTACACGTATATAGGTAATTTAATGAACAAAGTGCACCGGACACTTTCTAGTGAGCCAAGTCATTCTTCCATTGTATTCATTCCAATGACACCTCAAATAACCACAAAACAAAAGCACAGCGTTGCTATTCATTTGAATTCTGAATACTTTTGAAAGACACTCACACAGGCGCGCCTTGAGCAGTGTGCGTGCGCATTTTTGAACGGTTACCAAGCATTAGGTACTTGAGTAATTGCCTATTTTAGAATGATTTCAAACTTTCATATCTCTACCTAGTGATTCTTTGAACTCTTTACTCAAGTGTGGTCTGGACTGGACTCGACCACGCTTCAGTAATGCTTGGTAACTAAAGATTGCTACGCACCAAAGCAATTTTTTTCTTAAAAGCGCCAAAATTGTTTCAAATCGTTGCGTCTCGTCTCACAAAAACCACCAACTCAACAAAAATACATTGTGTTAGGTTGATAAGGTAAAGGAACGTTTTTCGCTTAGACGAATGTGTAGACCATAAACAATACCCTAATCACTCAAGTAGAGTTTTTGCTAGAGCAACTGTAGCTAAGTGGCGTCAGAGTTACGTTCTATAATAAAGATGTACTTGCGCAGAGATTAAAATTTTGAGTAGAACTCACGTAATTACTGCATAAGTAATGCTTGGAAAGCTTTCATAATACGGGCCTAAGTCTGCGGTCGCTGCTGGGAACAAAACTGATAGAACCAATTGAACGGGACACCTTTAGTTGATATAGATAAATGATAAGAAGAGTACCTATATGATAAAAACTCTTATATTGATACTTTTATAATTGATTGATATTTATTACCGTGTGCAGAGAAATAAGATTTAAGATGAAACTATGTATCATAGATAGGTACGTACGTACCTATCTCTAGTAATACCTTCGACTATTAAGACGATTCGTTACATTCGTGCGAACGCAGGGCAATTAGCCGTTCCGTGGCGGCTCTAATTAAGATGCAAGAGATAGATGTAAAGTGCACGCAGCAGTTTTACTGAGAATTCGGTCACGCCAAAGAAAGGCGACGAGAGGCGAGCGTTGCGCTGGCAGCCAGCGACGCGGCGGCGTCGCGGCGGCGGCGGGGTGGTGCGGTGGTGCGAGAGCCGTGCCGACTCCATTATCCGAGATCACAGCGAGCGACGTCGTTAAATTAGCATCCACGTAATAAACACGGAATAAACATCGAGACTAATGGATGATTGCCGTCGGCGTCGGTCGTGCTCGTGAGGCTCCCTGCCTCCCCACTTCTTCTCCTCTGAACTAAACCTCTTCATATTACCACCATTACTTCCCGGCACGAGGACGTATCGAAATATTTATTTTATCTTCGCAGAGACTATTAAATCCCTTTATTGTTGCTTTTATGACTTCGATATTGTCTCTGGCAGGATGCCGCTTATTATGAGTTTATATTAATAAGTAGACATGTAACCATCAGATAGACTGAAAGTACATATACTTAGGTGAGGTGGTCGAGGTATTAAATTATAAATATTCCATGTACATGTATGTGCCTTCAATCACTGCAGTAGGCACCGACCCACAATACTTGGCCGTGTGGCGTGCGTGCGATGCGAGTAACCACTATCATGGCGATAAACACACTTTAAGCTTTCACTTCCAGCAATTACTATTTCAATTACAACATGCTTGCTGATTGAGTAGTACGTACTGTATGTGGAGAGAGAGGAGTAAGAGGTCTGTTTGGAGGCACCTCCCGGACTCTACACTCTGCGACTCACAGAAGCCGGAGATAAGCGCGCTCTGAGTCATTAATTAGATCGCAAAATGTAATGAGCTCCTTCGTCGCGGTCTGATAACGTCGCGCCGCTGCTCGCGCGCTCGGGTGGCTGTTATTGCCTGTTGTCTCGGACCGAGCCGACTGCCGACCACGCCGCTTCTGTCGCCTTTACTGGAATAATACTCAACTGGATTCGATTTCCGAATTTCGGTATAATTTATCGACAGTGTTATCTCTCGTAAAACGAAAACCCAATTTTTGTATGGCCGCCACCCGTCGTCATAAAACATAATATTATCGACATCGGCCCCCTCCCTAGGCGATCACGAAACTAAGCAAGCATCGGCCATTTTAAGCGAGGAACTTGACAGGCGGTCCCGCCGCGCTCCTCGCGCCGTCTCGCTCTCGCGCGCGCGCCTCCCGCGTGCGAGTGAGACGCACGTCAGGAGCGGCACTCTTTCATGTCTCCGGAAAGAGCGCTCAAGATCTCAGATTATTCTACGAATACGCATGCCGAGGCCCGAAGCGGTCCACAACTTTTTGCGTCGATGGATAGCTATTTATTTTTTGTGGAGGCAATCTCAGCTGTCGTGAGTCGTAAGAGATGGGTTGGTAGCTTGGTAGTAAGTACGCGTTATTTCCGTTCACATCGTTTAGTGTCGCTTTAAAATAGCGGTGGAATGGAGTGGGTGATGCATCGTGCCGTGCCATGCGTTATCGGGTATTCGTATACGTAATGGCATTGGTATGGTATGGCAGCGCACAGAGCATAGTGCGCCGCGCCGGGCCGCATGGCCGCGTGGCAGCGACCTACTGCGATCAGCTGATTGGCAGCGCGGCTGTGTGCGTCCGCGGGGGCGCGCCGCACGCACACAGCCGCAACAGCTGATGTCGCCCCCCCCCCCCCCTCCCACCTCCCACCTCGCCCCACTGGGATGCGGCGCGGCGCGGCGCTGACACAGGGCAATAAACATAAACCAGTAGGTCAATAGAAATGTTGATTGCGTTGAGTAACGCAGACGCTAGATTACCTTTTATTATGAATTTAAATAGGTAGGTACCTGTACGACAGTCAGTGAACACTAGCACACCACCGGTGGCGATGGAGACTCTAGCTAAGACGTCCTTACTCTACATTATTCCACTGTGGCGTGCCATGCGTAAGTCGTGACATGCTGCTATGGATCCATCGCATAGAGCTATAAAACAAGTTACTACTTAGGTTGAAGTACATACATATATTCTTAACTTGTCTTGTTCTGCAAGTGTGACATGGAAGCGTAGCTTAGCGGAACTAAAACATCTAGGATTGAAAAGTATTCTTTCTTTAAAAATGATGTTTGAAATTATAAGCTTATGACATAAAATCTCGACTTTTCGGTGTTTCCTAAACAAAATACAACTTGAATTTATTTTTGAAAATGTAACTAAAAGAACCCTCTTTGTGATTGTTGGATGCTTTTATTATGGGAGATTCTAGTTCACGGTAGAATAGGTATTATGCCTTAGTTTTATTTTGTAAAGCTAAGGCAGAGGTACAAAGTTTTCCTTTGTGGCCACACTGGCCACCAAACTCGCATCTCAGAACAAACTATACAAAATAAAACTATTAGGTACAGAGGCATTAAAACAGCTTAAAATAGGTATTCCAAACGGTTAGGTAAGTACGGTGGATTTTCGAAATTTCCCGTTAAATCTACCTGTGTTCAACGTAAATAATAAGATGAAATATGTGGCGCTAGTTTGACGTAACAAATACATGAAAACAAAGTTGGTATAAGCGCGAAATCAACGTGGCGTAGGTATTCAAATGCATTGAGAATGTCATCCAGCTAAGATTAACGTAATAATATTACGCAAATTAGAACAGGAGGGCAAATAAATAATTAATACGAGGTTGCGTTGCGTGCGATCGAAATCATGTGAAATATATTCAAAGACTTGAAGCAGAGAAAGTAAATGCGTGTGCATGTGTATTAGTTTACTGAAGGTAAACTGAACTGAAGGTATGTAATGGATTGATTTGTTTTCTCGCAATCGAAGTGAAAAGTAGGTGCTCTCTGTGCTCAGCTCAGCTCAGCTCAGCTCGGCCCAAAGTCGGCGCATTATATGTAGCTCGATCGTGTCCTTCTCGTGTGGCTTATTAATTCTAATTCCCTACCCTGGTAAAACAAATAACTTTTAGGTAATTTAGAATTCAGATAGGTAATTATTTATTTGACCATTAAGATTAAGATTACGTTAAAATTTAGACATTTATTTATCCAAACAGAAACAGGTACCTAAACAAAAATACTAAGGTACTAGGTATAGGTATACCTTTAGCGGAAAAACTAATTAAAACTAAGGGAACATCGTTATATGTTATTCACACCTTTAAAACAAACTTTATTGTTGTTGAATTTGGTCCTTCTGACCTGATATGTATTCCAATTGCGATTTGGTTGAGCATAATTGAGTTCAGGGAAAGTTGAATAAACTACGTTATTGATTTGTCTCGCTCTCATAGTGACAAAATGGGATCAGTTATTTATTCGCTGCCTAGTGATTTATGTACTTTTCCTTAGCTATTTTCATCTCAACTCATCGACTTCTACAATTATTTTTTCTGCACAGATAACTTTTTGATCAATTTTGCTATGGAAGCTTTAGTGACGCAGAAATATATATGCAGCTTGAATTAAACTTTAGGAAAAATTAAGACAATTTCGCAATAAGTTGTTAGATTTAGATTTTTTCCACTTATGGAGACGAAAAAGAGGGCTTTCATTAACAGCTGTAGGTACTCTACACGTTGAACTTCAGTGGAGACTTATTTCAGAGTTTGAGCGCGCGTCGTCGCGCCGTCGCGTGGGAGCATGATATATTAAATCTTACTCCTAGTCCTAGCAACATTATACACGCGAAAGTTTGTTTGTATAGAAGTTTGTTACTTGTTCACGCAAAGACAAAACAAACTACTGAACGGATCAGGCTGAAATCAGGCTGATATACATTTTATTCTGGTAATGCTAATCCTGGAATCAAACATAGGCTACTTTTTATCCCATAAATCAGTTCCAGTGGGATAACCTGCGTCCGCACGCATGTAAAACCACCTTATTAATAATTAAAAAACTCTGACTTAATTTAAAACTCGCCTTAAATGCCAAATATTTCAAAGTAGCCCCTAAAAATTAATGTTGACCTTATAGTATTGCACATTTTACAATCCACAATTTGTATCGTGTGCGCGCGCCTCTACTTAGTTTTTACTTTGCTCTGTACAGTATTTTTGTTATCTACCCACATTGTATTGAATATTTGCTCGACAATATATAAATATGCCTATTTTGTTTCTCACCAGTCAATACTAATCTTTTGAGAAATAAATAAAGATCTTAAACCTTAAACCTTATTCAGAAAGAGTGTGTTTGGCATGGCACCTAGTATTTACCATGGTATCTACAACAAAATCCCTTTGTCAATAGTCAATACGCTCCGAAGGTACTTTGATTGCATTTAAAAACAAATTGTGTAAATTTCTGGAAGAAAAAGTATACTATACGGTTGATGCGTTTTTAAATGATAAATTGTAATTATCTACTATTTTATTATTTACTTTTGACATCAACTTATTACTTTATCATTGACATTAATTAACAAATACATTATTGACATTCCAATTCAGGTTATACTATTGTGCTATTAATTGACTCTATCTATATTGAAAAAATGTTTTTGGATTTGTTTAACTTCAGCTTGTTTTATTGATAACCTCTCATGTATGCATGTAACCGCTGTAAACCTGACCATGGGGACTGGAGAGAGATATCTACTATAGAAAGACATAAGACGTATGTAGGTATATGTACATATTACCATCTAGTTTCACAGTAATAAATTCATTAATCATTAAAAATATAGAAATGACCATAAAACATTTCCATAGACACCACGCGAGCGAAGCCGCGGGCAGAAACTAGTAATAAATAAATAATGATGTGTGGTCCACTGCTGTGTGGTGCTGGCTTATAGAATTTGTACCAAACCAACTGTTCCCGCGGTTGTCGTAAGAGGCGACTAAGGGATATCCACCGGGAGGCGGGCAGCAGCGCCCCTGCTGAACAATAATATCACCGAACTGCGATCCCCAACCCGCATGCCCAGCGTGGGGATTATGGGCATTACCCTCCATGAGATAAACAATGATGAGGAGGCCTGCGTCCAGCAGTGGACCAATACAGGCTGTTGTGGTTGCGGTTGCGGTGTGATCCACAGCATCATGTAGTCTCAAGCTAAGCAGAGCTAGCGGTCTGAGGAGGTACTAGGTGTAGGTAGTAGGTGCCTGCTAGATGACTGGTACATAACATTATATATAACACATGTACTTCATTTTGAATCATCTACAGTCGCAGCTCGCATACTTCACTACTCGGGACGTAGGTATGAGTAAAATTACATGATGATGGCAAATCCTATATACGAGTACCTACATTATATCAAATTGATATTAAATAAGTACTTAATTATAGTTGTAAAGATAATAATAATACTTGATGTACAAAGAAATAACGTGGCAGGTGGAGTACTATACACGGTTGCATTAAATTATAGTTAGTACTTTTAACAGCACGGACGCGGACTAATTTCACGGTGGAATGAAAATCAATTCCCAGGCTATCGGACGGACGACGGACGGACGGACGGACGGACGGCTGCAGGCCGCGCCGCCGCCGGCGCCGTACGTTACGTGCCTTACCTATATGTCTACGTATCGCAGATGACCATTTATTTCAATGAATTGCCTAAATTAATTCCGAATAAGAACGAAGTCTCATCAATAAATTAAACATTAAAATGTATCGTTATATTTCGTAGCATGTTTAAGATTCTCGTGAATCGTGCTCCGGGGCCCGCGGCGGCGAACGATTTAATTTAATGATCGCCGCAGTAGGTACAACATGTATCTGCCGAGGGCAGCCTGCGGCACGTCGCACGCCGCACGTCGCACGCCGCACGTCGCACGCCGCACGGAACGTGGCGCGCGCAGGATGCGGCTTGCACGATACATTTCGCAACTCAGTGCAGGGAACTATTCTATGCTTTCCAAGAATTACAAGTAGGAGGTATTTACATGTCTCGATTCTTTTCCAATCTAAATTGAACAAACAGAAGATTGCGACAGAGAACGGGACGGGCAGCGAGTCGCTGGGCCGCCGCCTTGCTTCTTGTTGTAGGAACCTATTTCTACGTTCACGTGAAGTCATCCTGTAGTAAGTAGCTCTGGTCTGGTCTACAGTGCCTACTAATTATAAAACGAAGCATCCCTCGGTAACGCGATGTGTCACACGGAGCGCAAACAAACTTGTTTATTTATATTATGCGATGCTCTCACGCCGCGCCGCCGCCGCCCCGCCACCGCCCCGCCGCCGCCGCGCTGCCATACGTAACATACTAAATACAATCGCAGCTGAAATTAAACAAGTTTTATTTCAGTTGTTTGTTTAGTCACTCCTATAGAAGCAACTTGCTAACAACAAAACGTAACCAAAACCACGTAACCATACAGCTATAACGCCATGAAATGTGACATTCTGTAGGTATGGTACTTAGGTGCCTACAGCGCAATACAACTATTCTAGCACAAACAATCAAAAATAAGTAGAGAACACACCTACGGGTCGTTTTTACTATAAATGTCCGAAGCTTCTTTTGTGTAGTGTAGCTCTACGTAGGTAGAGCCTAGTCTACTGTACCCTTTAAGTAAAGTTTAAAAAATGTGTTGAACTGTGTAGGTATTGTAAGAATTGAGCAAACATCCGCCTGCAGATTGTTTACAAGCAGCCCGCGCCCGCGCCGCCGCCGCCACGCGGCCGCCGCGCCGCCCCCACGCCGCCGCGCCGGTACACAACCGATCGCTTTTCAGAAACATGTGTGATAGCGGCTCCGCGCTGATTCCACGTAATTGTAGATTAGTAGGGGCCTACTCGGAAATGCAATATCGTAGTTTCTTTTACGTTGTCGTGCAAGCAAAACCAACTCTTACGAGTATGTGACTTGTACCTGTAAGGTGCAATAGTTCTTTATTGATAACAAATACAAGTTACATATCAGGTTTATAAATTAAATATTGCTACAACAATTACATAGGTACCTACAATACAATTATATAATTACATTGTGTAATTATAAACTTGTCTATGTACTTATTTTGTAAGTCTAAAGAAATAAAAGATTTGACTCTGACTCTGACTCTGTAGCAAATATAAAATAAAATATAATTAAAATAGGTATATCTTTAAGATATAAAAACACAAGTTATAATAAACTATAACAATAATCTATAAAGGTTGGCGTTTGCACGAAAATAAATCACAAACTTCGATTTAGTTTTTAAAAGAACGGTCCCTGGTCGCCGGAATGATATCAACCTGCGGGCGGCGGGGCGCGGGGCGCGGGGCGTTCAATGTGCTGAGTATGTAAAGCGGAAAGTTTATGTAACCTTCACATTTCCATAGAAAATAAATAAATGCAAACTTTACATTCTCAGCCTCAGCCTCAGTCTCAGCATACAGTGCTCGAGCGACCCTTCTTCACATCCATGCGTGGTTCTTTTCCACTCTACTTCTTGTTTCTCAATCGAAAATGTGATATTTGCATTAACGAAACACTCAGAGGCTTCCTCGGCAGATTATTTCATTCAGGCAGGCATTAACCACAAGCCACATTATAACAAATTAACATTCAAGTAGGTTTTGCAAGACTTAAGTGAGTACATTATATCAACGTGTAGTTGTACATACTATTTTAACCTTTTACCCTTTTCTTTTGAACTTTTAAACCGCTTTGATTCTTTTTTTGTTTGAAAGCTGGTGCTTCCCGTGTGGTCCCATTTCAATTTGGTCCAGTTCTGACAATGGCATCGATGAGTAAACCATACAATTTGAAGTCGGTTTATAGGTTCTTATAGCAAACAAAATAGGGTATATGCATGTGATTTCAAAATGGCTAAAAAAATATATACGTATTCTCTATCGATATAGAAACATATCTACATATTTATTTTTGCATTTTGAGATGTTTTAATTGTAGAATTTAACCATTGAAAAATTGATATTTTAAATCTCAATCGCAAAATTTCAAAACGCTACGCCATTGACTAGAGCGGACGTGATCACTGTACACGTTTCTTCTTTTTTTATTCTGCTTGCTGCACCTTGATTTGACACTATTCTGCCCACTTGACATTTCGTATTGTCGATTATTTTCAGTTTTTTCGGAAAACCTCTTTCCTGAGATGATCACTACCGAGGTCGTCACCAAAGGTTTTAATCGAGTGTGTACGTCGACGTCACATAAACATGGCGCCAATATGGCAGCGTTTTTATCACCCGAAAATGATTGTAGTTTTGATTTGTTTTTTTTACCTTGTTAATGCGAAAATCAGTGAGCGTCTTATCATTCCTCGGTTAAATAATGACCTGAAGAATCGATTAAAACAATAAAAAAAATCGATGCATATACCCTATTATTTGGCAATAAGTTTGCAACCTGCGTATACTTTTGAATGAGTGTTTGTAGCGTATTGGTAGCGGCACCACACTCGAGATGCAGCGCCGCCGTGTGATCGCATGTCTTGTGATACATCGCTCATTTCAGACTCTCCTTGACAGGCTGCTATCCGTCTTATCAGCATTGACATAGAGCTGGTTATCCATCACCGCGCGACGTGGCAATCCCCCGAGTGGCTCTTCAAGTAATCTTTATCGATCTGTGCCGCGCGCCGCTTCCAGCCGCTCCGCATCTGTGTGGGAACAGGAAACACGCAGATACTACCACTACCTACCTATACCTACTACACTGAGTAGGTACTAGGTAGGTACCTACTCCTGTACCTACATTCAACATTCTACTAACCTGCCTGATAGTGACTCATTGTTCTTGGCTAAATACCAACACTAAATGAATATATTATATCCTTACTTAAGGACACATTTTCTTATTTGAACAATGATTTGAGAAATAAGTTACCTACTAAAAAATGTAGAGTTGTTAATTTACACAGAAATATAAAGTTTTAGCTCTACATAACTATTATTGGATAGGTAGGTTAGGTAGTTATGATAAATTATCAAACTTAGTACCTATACCTAACCTACTCCACCTACCTAGCTGTTGGATTGTAATAATTGCTAAACAATGCAAAGTCCATAACTTTTATTCACATCAACAAATCATCTCTCGAGAGGAATAGAAACCTGTGACCATTGGTTGGATCCTATAGAGCTTCAAATCAAATCAAATCAAATCAAATCAAATCATTTATTTGCTGAATACATTGCTTGATGGTATGTAGGTGGCAGAGTTACTAGAGTGGCCTCCCTCCCCCCCCCCCCCCCCCCCCCCCTCGCCCGGCATTCCGCCGGTGAGGCATGCGGCCAGCACACCACCTCCCTGGACTATACACTACGGATGACTTCTCTCCGAGCGCACAACAAGGCGGCGGCGGCGCGGCGGCGGAATGTTGCCAATAACATTGTAACGGCCCCGCGGAGTGGTGTGGGTGAGTGGCGAGGATTCCGATCCAACAACCTGCTACTACCTGGCTCTGTTCTAGACCAGAGGTAATGTGTCTGTTAGACCTTCGTGATATCAGGATACTTGAACAAGAACAAAAAATAATAATGTTTTTAAGAATAGTTGCTCTACATTTGTCCGATTTACTGAATTCTATTTACTACTGCGGGTTCTTTCACATTCTAGGCAGGAAGTTCGAATAAATAAATCCATAAGTATTTTATTAATATTATAAGTTCCAAAGTCTGCTTATCTTTTTACGACGAAGCAGTTTTGTTATCTCCAGATTGTTAATTTAGTTACTGAAAAAGGACATAGCTACCTACTTAGGCCACAAATGATTTTTATCCCGGAAAAGTAAGTGCTAAGCTACAGAAGCTGGCAAGCAAAAACATGTTATACAAGTGTGTGTGACGCAAAAACAACCCATCCTATATTGCCATTTGAAAGCCCTTTGACTGTCCTTCGCCATACAATCGCAAATTACAAAGGCCATTCTAAGGGATTTGAAATGTCAATGTAGGATTTGGGTGGTTCTTACGTAATCGCGCAGCTGGTATGAACCAGAACACACGGGGATCCATCCGAGCGGGCCTCACCGCAGGAGATGTACCAACTGCACCTTGTCATGTGAACGGATGGAGCGCTCAGTGCGCTCTCCACGTGACTGCGGCTGCGGGCGGAAGGGCACAGCTTTGTGTGTTAGGTGCCCTGGGACACTCACACAGCTGCACACTTCCGGCACATCCTGCACACTCACGCTTATACGTAAGGAGATAATATTCACCGAGGGCACAAAGTAGTGGCTTAGGTACGTCACGAGCGTCATTAAACCTCGACTGCAACTCAGGATTATAGGAAAATCTTCAGTTTTTTAGCTTATCTTTAGCTTTTAGTCCCTTGCTTTTGTTTAGAGATAAAAATATGATGATAAGCAAGTACGCAAGTGATTAAAGGCTTATTGGTTCAAAAAGTGTGAACGTTTTACCAAATTCAAACAATTCGAAGGAGATCTAGGCAGGTGCGAGACTCTTTAGTCAAACATTTCCTATTTTGAGGTTCCAGATTCAAACTCATTACCTACTTCCTTGGGAATAAAATCATTACTTTCAAGGAAATGGGATAAAGGCATAGCTTCTTTAACTTTCAACTTTTTTTAATTATTATTTTACTATTATGATTGCTGAGACTTCCTAGATTAAGTAAGATGTAAGAATAATTAAGTAAGAAAACTGTAAATAATCTATCTCATGTTAGAGGTCCTATTTAAATAAATAAACACATACATGATGCCACATGAGACGGATTTGAAACATATAAATATGCGTGAGTTTGGTTTCAATGACGTCCGTGAAATAAGCCTACTATAAACACTCGGTGCATAATCTACTATTACACTATTATGTGCAGAAAACTAGAGTTAAACGCCAATAAGGTGTTTATCAGGGGGAGGCCTGCGTCCAGCAGTGGGCCGATACAGGCTGTGGATGGTGGATGGTGGTCCAGAAAACAGCAAGCACAGGTTCACTAGTGGGCAGAATGTGGGTACCTACTCATCACATCATAGGTATTTATTTATCACTAGAGGCAACGTAAGTAGGTTAGATGATGTGTGTGTGGTGCTGGCTGAGAATGTGCATCACCCCAACTTTTCCCGCGGGTGTCGTAAGAGGCGACTAAAGGATATCCACCGGGGGGCGGGCAGCAGCGCTCCCTGCAGAACAATTATACCAACAAACTGCGATCCCCGACCCGCAGGCCCAGCGTGGGGATTATGGGCATTACCCTCCATGAGATAAACGTCAGTAAGGCGCTTATCAGGAGGGGCCCGCGTCCAGCAGTGGACCAATACAGGCTGTTGAGGTTGAGGTAAGTTAGAAGTCTTTGGGTTTAGTTGGGTACCTATGTCTTAACAGGATGCTATATTATGTGTTATTTTATATCCAACCGTTTAAAGTTTTACGGTTCCGTCATTTCGCTGTTTAATGTGTTGATAAACAACTTAATTGTGTTTATTGTAGCGAGCGACAGCGACGCGGCGCCGAAGAGGAAAACAACAATTCCATTAATTAGTACCAACTGTACCAAGTGCGCAAAAACAGACGCATGATCTGAAACCACCAGATCATAATAACTGTATTAAGTACCGATCCAATCAACGGAGCTATCACTCCCTACAAGCAAGTCAACCCGCTGCCTTGCCTGCTCTCTACCATTGATCTGCTGACTCCATCAGGTTCCTGGGTTTATTCCGAGGAATACACCCAGGAACCTGATAGAGATTTAAATGTAGCTACACTCACCAGATGTACAGTTTACCCTCTAGTTGGATGGTCTACCTTAGCGCGGCTAGGGTTATACAGGACCTGGCTTGCGCAGTGCGCTCTAATAGCCCGAGTCGAGGGCCGCTGTCCTAATGTCCGCTTTAATGGAGCCCGTAACTACAATCCGTGCGTGGTAATGCGTGCGCCGCGCCGCCGCGCCGCCGGCCCGCCTGCGAGGCGGCGGCGCGGCGACGACGGCGCGCTTCTTATCACGGAGCGGAGCTATGGTGCAATGAACCGCAGCTACAGGCAACGGCCGTGATATACTTGCTTACTCATAGGAGTACGGTCATGTGATTGTGATTTTATATTGCTTTTTATTTTAATCTAACGCTCTTGTAGGTAGGTATACGAGTAGTTCTCAGGTGCTCTACTGCTTCGGCAACATAATAAAATAATCTAAACGAAAGCGAAGCGATTGGAATAAAAATCTGAAGGCTGTTTTTGACGGCGATTTCGAAATAGTTTACGTAACGAACTAGATCTATCATGTCTGCCCTCACCGTGTAGAGTCACGTCGAGCCGCGCGATAGCGGCCGGCGATAGGGCACGTCCGGGGGGACGGGGGGATGGGGGCATGCTGTATCAGCCGCCTGACGTGAGGTTGTGCGGCCGCGGTACTGCTGCTCGGCTGCGCGACTCGGACGTGCTTCAGACTCTCAGCAAATCTTGGAAGTATGAAGACTATCGAATAGTTTTGTTTTAGTTTTTTAGTATTTTTTTTAATTGCTGCATAGTTCTAGCTCGGTACCGGTGGTGCGGTGGTGTTCCGGAAGGGGGCAGTACGAGACCATTGCGCTGGCGACGGCACCCCGCACCCCCGCACCCCCGCACCCCCGCGCCGGTGACAGGCTCGCTAATGGTGTTCCGTTCTACCCGAGTGCGCGCGCGGTAATGCGTCGCTCCGGTGACGGTAATGTAATGACGGAATTATGCTGAATTATTATATTCATATTATACTATGAATTACGCTGATGGCAGCCCACCGTTTCGGTTTATGTTATTATGACGCAAAGAAGTGGCGGAGCGTCCGAGCGCGCCGCCGTCGCGTCGCGTCGCGCTGGCGTCACGCCCGCGCGGACGCGTCGCCGGCGCAGACCGCGGTACGATGCGACGGTCGCTCTCACGGAGCTTTAATGTCTCGTGGTGGCAGTGCTCGCTCCACACAACACTTGACTGCGACTGCTCGCGCGCTGCGGTGCAAATCACCACAAATGACAGCTCACATAATACTGGTTCTATTCTAGAGCACATAAATTCGTATAAGAAAAGACTTATTTCCATCATATCCAAAAAAGATTCCCAAACACATCGAACAGCTTTATTTAAAAAAAAAAAATATTAAGTATTCCCACTCACATCCACGAAATCCACAATTTTTGTACAATCGACAATAAGCAAGACTTCTAGTTTTTAGTTGTTATTTAGTGGAGGTTCTCAATTCGACTGTATTTTTTTGTTTGTTGACCTAGAACGAAACTGAAAAAAATTAAGCGGAGACCAATATGCGTTTGCATTATTGATGCTTGTTTAAGTTCCGTCCACACATCGACATCCATACTCATACTCATACTCATACTACATAGGTTGTATGTAAGTCAGTGCATTGCGACAGCTTTGAGTTTCGTTCGCTTACATCGGCAGGACCTTACCTACCTATTGTAGGAACATTTATGTCGCTCTGAATATTAGTCGCAGCAGGAAACTTCAGTTCTGCTTCCGACCGTCGTCGAGTCTCCTTACAATGTTGGCCATTCAATGCGCGCCCCGGCCCCGTCGCTAATGCTATTGTGTAAGATTCCGTGCAATGTATACGGCATCGAGGTCAGCACCCGCGGCCCGAGAGCGCTACTCTGCACCACTCGCTAGCATTGGTACCTAGGTACCGACCAACAGTCTTTGATTATTATGACCACACCATGATGGCAGGCAGCCGCGACCGCATCCTGTGTTAGGTACTCAGCCTGTCATTCTCAGAGATTACTTCGCAAAGCATTATTGTAATACTTTAAGGAATGGATTTTGATTAAAAAAAAACTATAAACCGTCTTCAATATGGATTCCATTGTCAGAACTGGACCAAATTAAAATGCGACCACACGGAAAGCACCAGCTTTCAAATAAAATATGTATGAATCATGAAAATTGGAGCACCCAGTTAAAAGTTCTGAGGTAACAAACATAAAAAATACAGTCGAATTGAGAACCTCTTCCTTTTTTTAAGTCGGTTAAAAAGGTATTCTAAGTTTTATCGGGTTTTTTCTGCATCCAATGCGAGTAAAATTCAACAAGTAATGGTTCTGTTACAACAAAAGCGGTTCGCCCCTGGTGCTTCATTTCACAACAATGGTTCCCATCCTAACGTGCCGTAACAAAATCCGAGTGTTCACGCGGGGCGCGAGGGGCACTCGCATTCTTTCATTATTCCGTGTTCAGGACGCCGCGCGCCCCGCCCCGCCCCGCCCCGCGCCGGGACACCCTATAGGCATTCCATAGAATTCACACAAAGATCACCTCAGCAGTTTCCTCCGCATCGCCCCAGTGCTATGCGGGTCGCACCGCAGAGCTGGACAGTGAATACGTTAACCTTTCGGTCGGACCAGCTATACCAGAATTGAAAAACAGCGTGGCTGCAAAACGCTTAATTTACTCCATTTGCCTTTTATTAGTTTTATTTCAAAAGGTTTCCTTAAGTGTAATTTTATTTTGTGGTTTTAGCAATAAACGTTTTACTATTATATTATATTCTACCTCCTGCTAAGTATTCCGCGCATCATAAACAAATAACTATAAATAACTGTTTTCTTTTGATTCTCACGAGAGCCCGTTAGGCAGCCTTGAGCCGGCCGCGCAGCACCACCCGGCGGTTGATGTTTGGAAGGTAATGTTTATGATGGGTACATTCAGGTACGGATCCGGTTGGATAGTTCAAAGGAAACCTTGGCGCTCGTGTATTTAATAATCACACTAATCCGAAAGTTTGGATGGATGTTTGTTACCTCTTCACGCCAAAACTAGTGAACGGATCGGGTTGAAATTTTGCATACAAGTAATTCTAATGCTTGAATCAAACATAAGCTACTTATTATTCCATAAATCAGTTCCCATGGGATAGAAATCGTCTTTAAACGTTCCTTAGATCTTAGTGATAAAAAAAGTGCAAATGCTTGCTAGCAAGCTTGTACTCGAACATATTATTACGGCCATAACCATGTAGGTAAAATCTGTCTTAAACAAATCTTGCACTTCTGTATATCCCAGGTAGGTGAGGTCAGGTAGGTACTAGAAATAGGATAATAGATATAATATAAGATTTTTCGATTCAAATTCTTCTACACAATCCAGTATCCTACAGATTTTTATTCTGTTTGATCAAATGAGTACGTGAGTGCCTTAACACGAGGCAGATAGGAGAGGGCGGCGCAGGCAGCTGGCCGGGCTGCAGTACCGTGCAGAACCAACCGCCTCCACACAGCATCAAGCTACGTAAGGTAGAGCTTGCGTTATGGGTATAATATTACGTTGCAATCCATAGATAGATATTTATATTATGCATAGAAAATACACAGAAAACCCGGAACAAAAATTTAAAGACAATATTATTTTTTCCCCGGGCGGGAATCGAACCCACAACCTACTGACGTCGCAGGCAGACCTTTTGGCCGCCACGCCGCATCGGTTGTCAAGTACACCTGCACAGTCTATACAATCCAAGCTGGATGAAATTAAGTGGATGACATCCACCTACTCAAGATATAGACGGATCGAACCACGGTTAGAGCATGGTTTCAAACAGCAGCAACGGAGATCGCTGCCTAATGATTTTTTTGATAATTATAGCGTCCACTTTCTCCTCAGTCATTATTCGGGTCGACCGCTGAGTGGAGCTGAGCGGACATGTCCGCTGTCCGCTGCCACACCCGCCGAGGTCGGGGACAGAGCTCGCCCATTCATACGCTAATGAGCAGTGTAACGTGTAACGGACATCTTGTTAGGAACTGTTATATCTAGAGCAGCGGTGGTGGAGCGGGGGCGGCCCCGCGCGAGACAGGTCTATGTTTGATCATCATGGATGTGCAAAAGTAAGTAGGTTAAAGAATACCTAGTCGACGTACCACAGTTATGAACCAATAAATTCTGCTCTACTTTCGTGACAAGCACGGCCTAAGACTGGAATGAGCTTCCTGCGGCTGTTTTCCGTTAGATTACAATCTTGGAATCTTCAAACTGTATAAGAAATCGTAGTCCTTTCAATAATATTTAGTTGGTGACTATACAATTATACATAATAATGTATAATATTATACATATTACACAGTTGTTTTTAGTCGGGCCCGAAGTAGGTATAACTCTTCAAATCCAGGGTAAAAAATTCCTTCTGTGAGGCGTGCTCCATTTTAGGCCAAATCTTCAATTACTCAAAGAGAGTTGGTGACCAAACACTTGACTAACAAGAAATAATGTGCACTTGTGACACACACTCGTAGACAAACAAACAGAAGAGATCTGTGATTGGTCGCGCTTAGTGAATTTAGTTAGAAAGGCTCTTGACGGTGTTTGCCTTCGCCTCCGTGTTTGTATAAACTCGAGCATGGGGAGACAGCGAACAAGCCTCGCTGACTGCGGGATGCGGGTTGCTTTGCTACACGGGATGTTGCACACTGTGAGCGCGAACACACTCCGAACATTATACTGTATGTAGGTACTAGGTAGAGTCGTGTGACATTCCAACCACGATGTCGTTTCCCACGAGAGCGCTATCTTGGGAGATATTCTTGGTGGATAATAGGTACAGATGAATTTCATCATAT
This sequence comes from Eupithecia tripunctaria, assembly GCA_955876795.1. Classification (NCBI taxonomy): domain Eukaryota; kingdom Metazoa; phylum Arthropoda; class Insecta; order Lepidoptera; family Geometridae; genus Eupithecia; species Eupithecia tripunctaria. The sequence continues at coordinate 14,972,551 of OY041617.1, read as the reverse complement.
CGCGTAATAGGTACACTATGTATAATGTGATATGATGATGGTCCTAGCCGAATTTTGACCACGGCGGCCAGTCTCATCAGAGACTAGCCGCGCAGGACATATTATAGTGCACAAGTGTGTGCGCAGAGGTGCACTCTCTATTCCTTCAATCGCAAAATCCAATGAGATGAGATGACACGACCGGTATTATGTACGAATTACTTGAGCGTTCATGTGCAGGTACTTAAGTAGGTACTTGTGCTTACACAATATGCATTAGATATTATATAATATAAAGGAGTGAGTTCGAAAGGAAACAAAGGATGCACAGTGCACATTGGTTGGCGACGACTGCAATAATACGTAGCTCAAGTATATGTAGGTATACAGGGTGTCCCACAACCATGGAACATGGAGAGCAAGTGAAGCACAGAAATATTGAAGATGTATGTGTAGGGAGTGCCGCACGATAGGTAGAGTCAATGAACTGGGTCATGTATAGCTAAGCAGATATACCTACTTAACCACATGTTCTTGCACCAATTTTCTCACCTAGGTACGTATTATTGTGCAATTACTTAGGAATATTGAATCAGTATCGAACTAGCACTTGCGGGGTTGATTCGTACCTTATCTTTCCCTCCACTAATGTGTGACTGTAGGAACTAGGAGCCCCTGCAGTGTGAGAGCGGATCATATGAGCGGATGGCAGATAAATCGATAGAAAATTCTTTATTGCACACTTATCGAAAGAAACAATAGAACAAACAGCTTAAAAACTAAGTGACAAGTGGCAGTCTTATCGCTCAAGAGCAATCACTACCAGACAATAGTGGATGGATAGGATCAATGGATAGTCTTTAAGACTTTATAAATAAAACAATTCCCTTTCTGTTATACTGAAAGGAAATTGAAAAATAAGTAAAATTGCATGACAGAGTTTTGATTAATTGAGCTGAGACGTGGACACTCACGATAGGGCTGGTCCACCAGTCCAAGGTCGCTCAGCGAGCTATGGAAAGAGCTATGCTCGGAGTCTCTCTGAAGGATAAGATTCGTAACGAATACATCCGACAGAGAACCAAAGTTATCGACATAGCTCAAAGAATTAGCAAACTGATGTGGCAGTGGGCCGGCCATATCTCGCGAAGAACCGATAACCGCTGGGGTAAACGAGTTCTTGAGTGGAGACCGCGACTCGGCAAACGTAGTGCTACGCTCTGGCGCGCATCCCATTCAATCACTATCAAACACTGCGCTTACAAGTTAAAGTACACGGGGAGAGTTCCCGCGCGGCGCAGCGGGGCGGGGCGCGGCGGGGCGGGTAGGAGCTAGCTAGAGGTACAAGTAGCTTTACACATTGTTGCACTCGTTAATTAATAATTGAAGTTGTCACCTCGATCATGCGTAGAGCTATCACTAGGAGCAGGGCGGTAGTCAGGGCTGCGGGGCGGGGGCGGGCTCGTTATAACGGATGGGGGCGCGCAATGCGTCTGATGCAACCAACACGCATCGTGCAGTTCGTGTGATGGTAGCGATAGCGACAGAGGTACTTATTTTCCACACACAGTCGCGCGCGTCCCAGGTCGCGTATCGGAGCCAATGGCCGAGAGTTTTATAGTCCGGACAGCCTCGTTCCCCGTCCCAATGAGTCGTGAGGACACAACTCGAGGGGACGGGGAATGCGCCTCGTGGGCCACGATGTGCATTCCACGTCCCCCTGCTGAGCGTGGAGGCAGGCATTGCGCTCCACTCGTCCTAGTGGCCGTCCTCAACACATTCACTGCCCATCACCTTCGGTGCGTCCAGCAGGCGCGCGCCGCCCCGCCACGTGGGGCACAGGCCGTCATGTACGTGTTGGCCATGAAGTGTTCACCTCTACTTGCTCTACCAACCAGCTCCCAGCCCACCTCCGTGCGGCACGACGACGGCGCGGGACGACCGGACGGTAAGCAAATAACTAATCAACGAAATTCACAGTCATTCTATTCGCTATGTCCTCAGAAAATTCACACACATTCTACCCATTAACGCATGTGGTCCCACAAAAAGTTCAATGAAGTTTATATTGCGTATCTACCTAATCTAAACAGACACCATCTTGACAAAAACTTATCTCGACGATAAAATAGAGAAACAGATGTTGAAAGCTGAAAAACAACTTGCTCCGATGGCCGTTAAATAGTTAAATAGTTGCATCTGTTGGTCCTTTTGCGGTGTGAAGAGGCGCGGGCACAGCTTCTGTGTGTTCGTCGCAGTTCCCGTGTGTTCGCCGCGGATCCCGTGTGTTCGCCGCAGAACTCGTGTGTTCGCCCGCAGTCATAGTACCCGCCGAGAGCTGTGCATGTTCTCGATACAACAAGTTCCTCCACTCGCCTTATATTACACTGTATCGAATGTCAAGAAAGCGTATGTTCAACATTCAAACACATTATTCCGCCTGCAAGCCAACTTGTGCTTTAAGCCTTGGTGAGAAGGTTGAATCTCGAGGTTCGTGGACGGTGCATATATTTCACACGTTATGAAATCATGAGCAAGCTACCTTGTATATGTAACAGAATGCGGCTCGGTGGTATACCCACGACGTACGAGCCGTGAGTCTCCTTGAACAGCTGACACTCGGCACATCGGATTGTGTTCTAGGGTGGACTCTTTGTTTGTTACTATTAAAACACTATTTATTTCTCTCTTTAAGGCGCTAGTAGGAGCCGATAACCTTGAGCGAATGGGTGTGACTATCGTTTCGGCCCCGCACCTTCCGCGCAGCCCCCGCCGCGCCGCCGCCGCCGCGCCGCCGCCTGGTAAATAGTTTTCGCGCGTAAGTGTTCCTTCGTGGCGGCGGCGGCGGAGGCGGCGGCGGCGGCGCAGCGGCACGGCTGATACGCGAGAAATGCAAATTCGATTCCCACTACGAGATAAATTTTTACAATAACTGCAAATATTTGTTCCTGGTCTACGTTTTGTGGTACCATGATGGTAAGTATAAGTAACCTAATCAAGGAACAGAACTCGGTAGGTACCTACTTTGAACCTATTTATGTCACTGTTGGTTTGGTTTTATTACGAGATACTTATTAAACGTACTAATAACCTAACGTGATGTAGGTAACTTCTTCCTTCAAAAGTAGCCTATATTTCAATAATTCAAAAGTTTTATCCCTACACGTAGTAACAAACATTCAACTTCTTTAATTTTTAATGTTAGTAGGATATCAACGCATGTATAGGTAAAAGGTAAGGTAACAAACAGTAAATCTCTAAGCAAGAGGAAAAAGGGCATTAATGGACCAAGAGAAAAAATACGGTTTCATGGTATTTAGGTTTTTTACACCCATATAAAAATTAAACCACAAATACAGATGGAATGATTTAATAAAACAATATATTTCTTAGCTAGAGGAGAAACAGCATCCTGGAACAAGAGATAAAACTACTGTTACAGACTGGATTTTTTATACCGTTACAAATGAAGACCCATATCAAAATTTCAAAAAGTTTAATTGCCTTTCGCGTAGCATTTGTGAGACTTCTATACGTGTTTCATTTCGCTGCCTCAGCTTTCAATGTTTCTGTTTTTGATTTGGTTTTTCTGTTTTATTTTTACTGTATCCACGTCATTTGTGCTCCTATCGGTTCTTGTTCAATTAGTTCATCTATGTTTTTAGTTGTCACTGTTATTTCTTCTTCCATTTTTTTCCTCTTCTATCATTTTATTTTCTTTTAATTGCTTTTTTTTGTATTCAATAGCTCCTAATATATAATTTGGGTCTCTTAATGGAATAGATCTAGAATGTCTTCGATTGTTTTTCTTAAATTATTAAGAAAAGTATTTTTTTCTCTTACATACATATCAGGCGTCATGTCTGGCTATATACATTTTCTCCCGTAATCTATGACCTGTCCATTTTGGAGTGCTTTTTTATTTTTCCATTAATTTAGATTTCCTCAACCGTCTTTCTTCTAGAATATTAATCTTGCCTCTTGAAATATTTCTCACAATTGACAGAAACAACTGACGATACAGCTTTATGAGTATTAAACGACACAACTGCAGCTTGGCTCCGCGTTTAATAAGATCGTTTTCGACAAATATTTATGCGTTTACCGCCCACGAACTTTGCTACAATACTATAGGTGTAGACTGTGGTTCTGTAGAATCTGGCTGGAACAATGAACTATTACATTAAACAGTCATTAATTTCAAGTAAATTACGGAAGAGAATGAAAGGGAAGGGAGGGGAAAAGAGGAAAAAAAAACATCGTAAAATATGAGTCAATAAGTTATTATAATAAATAAGGGAAGGGAGGGGAAAAGAGAGAAAAAATATGCTGAAATATGAGTCAATAAGTCATTATAATAAATAAATAATGTTGGACAATTCACACAGCATTATCTAGCCCCAAGTTAAGCAGAATACACTACACTATTTTTTTATACATAGAAAAAGATCCAGAACACATATTTGCAACATTCTCGAGGCAGGAATTGAACCCGCAACCTCTTTTCGCCCACAGAGCCATGGAGGTCGTCACTAATTATCTCTACTTCGAATCCATCTTCAATTGGATCTGGTCTAAAATCCTGGTTAGATGTTTCTAGTGATCTTGGTGTCATTGGTTTTGGCTGTAACATACAAAATAATAGGCTATTTGTTTGTTATGTTCATTCAAAAGATTTCAGTCGTGCCCAGTTTACTAATTTGTCCCATGCTGGGATAAATAGGACGCACGGTCAAATTTTATTGGTAACAAATATTTTGAGGAAATGAATGGCAAAACTTATCAAAAAATGTTTGACAAATAACTCGAACACTACAAGATGAAAAAAAGGCTATGTTCCGTTTTAACCCAATCTCCTTTTCATTTCGAAATGCATTACCATTTCAAACAGTAAACGTATTATAGAATTCACGCAATGTATTAATACTTTGTATTATATTAATATTATATTATTTGGGGCTAGATAAAGCTGTGTGAATTGTCCAGCATTATTTAACGTTTATTGTTATTATAATAATATGTTTTCAATACCTCTGGGCTCAAAGGGCGTAAAGGACATTTGGTCGAAATTGACTATATAATGCAGTTTTACTCAGCTTTTAACAATCTATCGAACTGTATATTTAGTTACCTCAAATTCGCAAATAAATAACCTTTACGACCTTGCATTTTCGTCACACTAAACACAATTTAATTATTGTGAAAAGAAGGATGTAAACACCATCTTGAATGTAAAAATTATTTAATACCAAAGCGCATCGCAGTGTTGTGCCGACATAGATGTGAAGTAGGCTGTATAGTTCTACTATACATACTTGAATTATGCTATATTATATAGGGTGGGGCAATTTTTGGCCCCTTAAGGGTAGCTACCGTTTCTTTTATAGTTAGACGGTTTTGTTCTTTGGAACCTTCTGTTTTATTTTGAAGAGAAAAATATTGCTATTTTTAGTTTTTTGAAAAAAAAGTACGGTTCGCCCAAAAATTTACATTTGTCAAGAAAAACAAGTTGGTCTTGATCGACTCTATTTATAACCAGGAACACTTTTCCCAAAGTAATATACCAAATTACATCGTAAGTTTTGGCAATAATTAAAAAACAATTCCCATACATTTTCTATGAAAAAACGAGTAAGTGAAAACAACAATGTCACAAGTTGGTAGGCTAATTTTGAAGGCCTTTTTATATAGGAAGAGTGTTCCTGGTTGGAAATAGAGTCGATTAAGACCAACTTGTTTTTTTTTTTGACAAATGTCATTTTTTGGACGAACCGTAGTAAAATGGCAATATTGTTTTCTTCAAAATAAAACAGAAAGTTTTAAAGAATGAAACCGTCTAACTATAAAAGAATCGGTAGCTACCCTTAAGGGGCCAAAAATTTGCCCCACCCTGTATATTCTCAGATTTACTCTCTGTCGAAGGAACTGAATGACTAGAGTACTGGAACTGTAGTACTGAACTACCGCCGCCTGTGCGAAGCGGGATGAGAATTTTTTGTTTAAAAAAGCTGCCCCCACTTCGCAGAGCCGGTACCAGTACTACATTCATCCCGTGACCACGAAAATGTAAATCTGTTGAAACGTTGAGAAAAAATTGTAGATAAACGCGATAAATACCAGTGAATATCTATTATAATGTGTTCTGATTGCTTAAATAATTTAAGTGCCTTTAAATGTAGAATAAACAGTTTTAATTTTATTTTAAGCTTTGTTTTATTTATATAGCAATGGCCTTTCATTGAAATTTTAGGATAAATTCAACAATAATAACACAATACATAGAAAAAAAACATAATTTGTTAATAATTATGCTTAATAATCAATCCTTCACGACTATATTAATATTAAATAAATATTAAATTTGTCAATTACGTCCTTAATTTGTACAGTTTTGAACAAAATTAGTAGCTTTACGCACTAAGGTGCTTGCATAGTTGGAATTTTTTGTAAAAGTCGTAAAAGTCATTTTTGTGTAATTTTATGGACTATTTATCAAGCTGTTTATATAGAAAAAATTTGACTTGTCTGAGTACTTATTTTGTAAGTCTAAAGAAATAAACGATTTGACTCTGACTCTGGTCGTATAGGAAATGTATTTCAGTAAATATAACACTAGGACAGTTTATCAACGCAGTTTTAGAAAATAGCACAAATTCCAAGAACTTTATTCCTAGGTTTTGTCTAAATAGCACCAAAAACAAAAAACTACAGTCAAAATAAACTTTTTGTTTTTGGTTTTTGCCTGTCCTGTAAAGTTGCCTTTTGTCCTTTACGCCCTTTGAGCCCAGAGGTATCGATATGTGTCTCTGAGGAACAGGTGTGACTATGTATGGTAGGTATCCTATTAGATTTCAGTCTGCTCGGCTGTGTATTCACGAAGTGTAACTTACTAAAATTCTGATGATGATCATGAATCGGGTTAGAACGAATGTCATACCTACTTATATTATTTCGTTGCAGAATACATACCTAACATTACATAAGCATTGTGGATGTTTTACCTGTTGCATAGTAATTTTCACTATGTCAACTTGGCCGGTCACTATACATCTGTAAATAAATAATGATGGCAGAATATTTTCTCTCTCTTCCTCTCGACTTATTGCCCTTTCCTCGATCTCCTACAATAAATATACAAATAAGAAAAATGTAGGTACATAATATTGCTAATTAGTAACAATAGCATAAAATAAAATGTAGGTACCTAGGTAGCAAGTAGTTATACTTACATAATTTCTTCCAACTTTTGAGCTTACAGAGCTCTGGATTTCTTCAACTTACTGATCTTCGGCATTTTCAATATTTTACAAACTATCTTACCCTAAATAAACCGTTCATGCGCGGATGTATCACACTAATATTATAAATGCGAAAGTTTGTGTGTATGGGATAGATGGTTGTTTGTTACCTCTTCACGTCAATAATGCTGAACTTATCGGGCTGAAATTTTGCATACATATAATCCTAATCCTGAAATCAAACATAAGGGCTACTTTGACGACCTCTGTGGCGCGGTGGGCGAAGGTCCGCCTGCTACGCAGGTGGTTGCGGGTTCGATTGCCGCCTCGGGACAAATGTGTGTACGATCTGCAGATATTTGTTCAGGGCGTTCTGGATGTTTTCTATGTATAATAAAAAATATCTATCTATGTAGTGTATTGTATTATGTATATCAGTTATCTAGTACCCATAACACAAGCTCTGCTTAGCTTGGGGCTAGATAAGGCTGTGTGAATTGTCCAGCATTATTTATTATATTTATTATTATTTATTTACTTTTTATCCCATAAATCAGTTCCATAAATCACTTTTAAACGATCCCATAAAATCAACGCGTGCGAAGCCGCGGGGCGCAGCTAGTGTATAATAAATAAATCTTCTGTGCGCCAATATAATTAATTATTATCGAAAACCAAAGTAAAGCGAAAGCACGTAGGTGAGCGTGAGGCGGACGAACACAACCTCCCCGTACGACAGCCAGCGCGACACTGCCTCCCGTCGCCCGCGCGACCACCTCCAAAGGTAAGCGAGCGCCCACTAATTATACGGAAAAATGTAAAATAATTATTTTCTAGGTGAAAAACCATCGCATCACAAAATCATACGTTCAACTTAAAGATAAAGTCTTTGCCGTCATGTAGGTGAAGAAAAAAGTACAAAATTCTTAGTCGTTTAGAAGTAGATACAAATTTTCAGTCCAAAACAGCTGCACTTTGTGAATTTTTTTCACATGGTAAATAAACAGGTAGAACTTTTTTGTACGTTCACTTTACAGATAAAAGGTCAATAAATAACATATATTTTTTTCAGCACATAACATTGACTCCTCTAGGAGGAGAAAGCCTCTAAATAACACCAAATAACACCTATCAGCTAGTGTATGGCCCTTAACGACCTCAACAATGAATTTCTATTTGACTTAGTTTTAATTTTACCGTTGCAATTAAACACGCTCAAAATAATATAAACTAAGCTGTCCTGTCAAGCACGCTATAACTATAACGCACTATAACGCACACTTAAACAAATAAATCAATGTTCTATAAAATACCTACTTAGGTACCTACTACCTACCTAAAACCCTATAAAACAAATTAAATTATATCTTTTTTTTCATCTGTGATTATCTCAGTAACCTAAACTAATGCTTTACGTTATTATTCTGTGGAATATTTTTTAAAATAAGTATGTTCTATTGTGCGCGATAATTTTGAAAAAAAATCTTATGGTCACCCTCCATACAAAAATCTTCAAACTCCTTTGTCCTCTACAACGAATGCCTTTATCCGTCGCAAGCGGGGAACAGGGTTCTAGTTTCTAGTGCACCAATAAGGTGCTCTAGAAACTAGAACCCTGTTCCCCGTTCCAGCGCACAAAAGGAGCACCGGACCAATGTAGGTTGCGTCACGGAAAATGCACAAAATGCTCTACTCTGTTGGCTCTACGCTCTACACGTTACAACGTCCTCTATTATTGAACCTATACCTACCTACCTACTACTACCCATACTACTACCCATAGCAAGTTCCACTTCTAAGTCGTAGAGACATCGAGCACTAGGCGCTGCGCAAATGTAGACACTTTTTACTGCCGACACGGGGCGAGGCACATTGAACACTTTTTGATCGTCAATGAGTATGTGTTAAGTGACTGCAACTGGACACACTTATGCGCAGGGAGGGTATGATTTCATACTGGTTCAATATAGATCAAATATTCATCGGTAGGTTGTATCTGACACAAGATACAAAAGTGTCCACGTTTGCGCCCTGCCTAAGGTAAGGAAGGATGATTGCAGTCATGACAGGACTGTTCCATTCCATCTGAGTCGTCACGTCACCCGCCACCGCCCGCCTGCCGCCGCGCGGCCGACAGCCATCGGAGGCAATGCGCGACCCATCAATCGATCAACTGATTTATGGGCTAAAATACTAAAAACAAATACATAGTTCTAATCCCGGAATCACACATAGGCTATGTGCGATTCCGGGATTAGAATTATGTATGTACTGTACGAGCCGTGCAGATGTAGCAAATATTTGTACGATCTGCAGATAGGTATATATATGTTCGGGACGCTCTGCTCTGTATATTTTCTACGTATGTACATATAATAAAAAAATATATAAACTATGTCGTGTATTGTATAAACTACACGACATAGTTGCCATAAATTAACTATATCAGATAACTAGAACCCATAACACAAGCTCTGCTTAGCTTGGGGCTAGATAATTTATTTATTTATTATTTACTGGCATCATAGAGTTGCAGTAAGTGAGCTCGGGCCCGGAGTAGGGGCATGAGAGGCAGGTCCTCTCGCCATCCATCAGCTCAACACGCACCTGAGAGATCCCGGTAGCTGTCGATCAGCAACTACCTACATGATGTCCCCAGTAGGTAGGTACAGTCGCGCACAATGCGCACACAATGTACAATGTACAATGGCGCACCAGCGCGCGGCGCGGCGGTGCGGCGGCGGCGTCGCGCCGAGACATTATTTTGTTCGATTGTTGTTAGAATGCTTTGTGAATTACACTATTGTGCTGGTGTCGATCATTGTCCTGCAATCCAAGTCACGCTCTCCCCCGCTCCCCTCGCTCACCGCACGCCGCTTGACGTCTGCAACTATATAAGATTTTGCCGCGGGGCGCAGCTATAGTCGTATATTTACGTTATACACCTATGGTTGGTATTGCTTGCGTTTCTTTTCCTCAGAACAATAGCCTTCTAACCTGTTCGCTGTTAGCTCTTCATCTTTTAGATCTTACTTACAAACCTTACAATACAATAATACAAGGCACCGGGCGAGGCGAGGCGAGGCGCGGTCAGTGTGGTGGCGCGCACAATGGCTGCTCTCCTCGGGGCTCGCGGAGATAAGGACCCTCATGCCTAGCGCACTAGCTCCCTACACGGACCGACCGAAAGCGACCTTGTGGATGGCACGCCAGGAAACTGATATAACTACTCTAACAAAAGGTACTGGATCAGTTACTAATTGTTTGGCCCAACATTCTATGCCTTAAGCGAGTTAGAGTCAATTGCACCCACAGATTGCACCTTATTTCGTATTTGATGGTAATTACTTTTTATCAAGCTATTTATATAGCTGGTATAAGTGCTTATTTTGTTAGTCTAAAGAAATAAACAATTTGAATCTTCACGTCTACTCAAGTACACTACACCGTGTACCGCAGTCGACACGGAATACTTAGAAATACCTAAGTTGTTAAATTCAATTTGCCATTCAAAATGCCTTTTACTCTATTCAAAAACATACGAGTACCTATACCTACCTGGAGGCAATTTGTATATTTTTGTTCGAGAAACTCTCGATACAACATGCATGTTGACTTCAATAGTTTTATTTATTTAGCAGTTAGATAGCGGTTTGTGCTGGATGCATGCCCGACCGTACCGATACAATCAGCGCAGTTTTCGCTCGCTTCTGTCCACTTTCAGAGCATGCAAAGGTACGTCGGCCATGATGACCGCCGACGAAGCTCCTTATGAATGTCGGTCGTTGAGTTAGCTGTCGGAGCTGTCTAAATGCCTCAGCCGAGAGGTTCCAGACAATAAAGTCGGGGTCACTCTCAGTCTCGCTTCAGTCTCGCCGACCGACTCTACATCTATAAAACTGTAACAGGTACAATTTTACTGTCCAGTTTGTCATTGAAGATGTTTTCTTCTACTGAAGGGTGCTTTATTATCAATACTATAATATAAAAAAAAAACTTTTTTGGAAATATACAACAGTTTTTGTAACTAATCTTCTTCTGAAACCAAAACAGTATTTTTTTTATATTGTTTATCTGTCTGTATTTCGATCGGGGGGTAATCTGTGACCGAGCATCACGCCGAAACTAAAGTAAAGTAAAGTAAAATTCATTTATTTGACAGCATAATATGTAAGTACCTACACTGGTTTACAGAAATTACTGGATGAATTAAAATGAAACTTGGGCATGGTACAAAAATAAATTACTTTTCAAATGTAAGCGTTTCTAAAAGTCTATCGAGCTTGCCTGTCACATTTTGGTAGAGTTTCAAACTGTTACGTCTCGTTGGGCAACGTCAGAGAATCGTGGACCGAGCTCGTCGCGGCGACACACGTTACGTACGTACGTGAGCTCACAGTTGATAACGTACGAGGCGCGTCACGAGCGCGGCGAGAGCGGGTTGGCAGCGAGGCGCGGCGCGGCGGCGGCGCGACGTGCAATTAGCGCGAGAAATGAGACGCGGCGTGCGACGTGCACGACACACGCACCGGGTGGGCATGGGGCATAGAGCGCCGCCATGGGCAGGAGCCTTCAAACGAATTGTTCCCTATATGTAGCTTTTCATTTCGTAGCTAATTTTATACATAATGTTCAAAGGCGCATATCGTAGTGACACGACACACGACAGTGGCGCATCGAGTATTATCTCCGATAATAACTCGATGCGCTACGAACTTGTCACAAATCTCGCTTCATCGGGTGTCCCACTCTAGCTCACCATTTTATTCAAATTTACTTAGGTGTCGAGGTATCAACCCATCGATGAAACGTACCATCGATGTCAACACCTGTCGAGGTAAAAACCTTTCAAAGTATTATTTATCTTACGAGTTAACGACCCATCGACGAAACGTACTGTCGAGGTGGAGACATCGAGGTATGGAACATTGACCTATCATCGTGCTAACTAGAGTACGAACGAAAACCCATTGATTTTCAATGACGAAAACCCCTATTTTGTACAACATTAGAGTCAGAATCAAATCGTTTATATCCTTACAAAATAAGCATTTAGACAAATTTTTACAATAAAAACAGCTTGATAAATAGTTATTATTATCAAAAAAGAAATATGGTGCAATTGACTCAATTTTCAATTTTCATTATGCATCTACTTTTGAAAGTTAGTGTCAGTGATGCGTGTGTCCGTCTGTACCACAGAGATCTGTTCTGTAGGTAGGCACGTACTCTATAATAGAAGTATGTCCCGGCTGGTCCTATACTTATATTATAATAAAATAAAGTATGCAATTGTATCGATTCAGTCACTTGATACGCTTATAAGTACTTGACATCATTATCGCGAGTAGGGAGGGAGGCGGGACCGGGACTCGAACCCGCGGCCGGATACTAGTAATATAATATGGGGTTATAGACTGAGGTGCCTTGCTCGTGTGATTGAGTCGTGTCGGCGTGTTGTGTCGTGTAGTGCTGTGTCGGCCAGCCACCCCGCTCCACTCCTCCTGGTATCTAATATCTACCTCTCTATCTAGTGCGTGAGTGCGTGAGTGCGTGAGTGCGTGAGGCGCATATTGCAAAGGTAGGAGTCGCTCCACCCTCGCGGACGCCGGCACAGGCACAGCGAGGAGCGCTGGCGCGGCGGCTGCTCTCGTGATCTTCGCTTATCTTATCTCGTCAGAAAAGATGCAAAAATGTACCAAATGTACCGTTCTAAGGAAACTCTAATGCCCGTATTATGGAAGCTTACTCAGTCTTCGATCCATGCTTGAGTATCACTTTTCTAGGGCAGAGACGTTATTCAAGCATAGATCTATGACTGAGCAAGCTTTCATAATACGGCCTAAGTTCGCTGGTATTTATCAACTAGCTGCACCTGGCGGCTTCGCACACGTCGTTTCTATTGGAACGATTAAAGGTGATTTCTATCCCACGGGAACTGATTTGTGGGATAAAAAGTAGCCTATGTTTGATTCTAGGATCAGAATTACCTGTATGCAGAATTTCAGCACGATCCTTTCAGTAGTTTTGGCGTGAATAGGTAACAACGTATCGTACGGATGTACCGTACCAAACTTTCGCATTTATAATTATAATATTAGTGTGATTTGTAATTCTGTTAATTTTAAGTCTTTGGTTTTCCCTCGAACAAATATAAAGGTACTGAATATAATGTCTCATTGCATGGCCGGCATGCCTATGTACTGAACAAAACCATGTCAGCTGTGTCATGTTGGGATGGAGCCCGCGACCGCAGCGGGGGGCGGCGCGGTGTGTGGGGGCAGGGGGGGGGGTCGTGAAACTCGATCGCTAGAGTAAATAACAACCGTTCGCAGAATGCGCAAACATCGATCAGTTTTTTTGTCAGTTAGAGATAATTTTTTGTACTTGCTTTCAGATGGTAGAGTCTCTAACTAATCGAATCCAGTTTCAAAGAATATGAAATGTTTATCTTTGTTTAAAAAAGTGACAGCACAGTGAGCGTTATCGTCACAGAATGGGTAAGTAAGTGCTTCTGCTCCCTTCCTTGCACGCTTGAAGGAGTGTCAGAAATTAAGTCAGGTACAGAGAGAGAGAGAGAGAGAGAGAGCTCTAAAGAGAGAACGATGCAGCCCGCTCGACGCTCCGTCGCCGGCTGGATGCAGACCGCAGCCCGCAAGCCCGTCCAACCTCAATCTCATTACGGATTATTCTCCGCGTTATTAAAGGATCTCGATGAGATATGACAAGTTCTCAAACTTGAAAGGGTTTTATACAAACTTCTTACAGCGTGTCTCTTTGTTATTCAAAAGAAATTTAATTCATTTTGTACACAAGATTCGACGTAACCATCTTTATAATAAAGTTAGTTTTACCCTGGCAGATGCGCGGCCGGCTGGGGCTGCGCCGCCGGTGGGTACATCAATCTTGTATGCTTGCTTGAATAACTTTACGTCGGGAATATGAATAGCCGATAACCCCTCTCGGCTCGAACAGCCGCCTGTCCGTCTGTCTGCATTTGAATAGGTACATATAGACGACGCCCTTCTAAGGAAGTTAGTTTGTTGTAGTTAGGGCATACAAGTATACGTAGGTCTATCTATTTCTGATGTGCGACCTTTGTACCGGTGCGGTGGCGAGCGCCCTGCCCCGCCGCCGCCGCGCCGTCGCATCGGCTGACAGTGATCACATAGAGAGAGGACGCACACTCGCGCTTGTCCGGGGGACGCGGCCTCGATACGAAGATAAAAGGTGAGCTGGTAAGTAAGTAAGTACCTAACTGTCAATCCTCGTCTCGAAATAGCTCTATCGATGTTGTGTGTCACACGCGGGCTGCTTGCCGCGAGTGCTGGTTAGAACGTGAGCGGGATATGGCTAGCTGCGCGATATAACGCGTCGCCCGAACATTGGCAGCGACAAAAGAGTGCGTGCTGTCAGCCGCCCCGCCCCGCCGCTGGTCCAGTGACAGCGATGCGATCTCAAAGAAACTTGATCAAAAGGCGAAAAGGACTTAAGGTCGATTCACACATATCAGTGAACCCACAGTTCTGGCACAGTACCGCATCAGTGATAATTATTCTTTCAAACATTCTCTATGGATGTATTCACACTTGTCAGTGTCAGTGTCGTCTCAGTACCGTCAGTGTCAGTGCCGGCACCGGCCATCACGGACGTGATCTTTTATCACGGATCACTGACGTCTGAAGGGAACGTCGTGCACGAAGACCCGCAGAGAACTGTACTGTGCCTGATATGTGTGAATTGAAGCACTGACGCACCACTGTAGCACGGATATGGAACTGTAACGGTACAGTGCCGGAACTGTGGGTTCACTGATATGTGTGAATCGACCTTAAATCTCGCCTCTGACTGACGTACGTCCGCAGCCCGCGGGCTCCCGCCCCGCCACCGCCACGCAGCCGCGCCGGGCTGAGAGTCTGCGGGCTGGATGTGAGACGTTGGATGTGTCGATGTTATCCCGCTGTTCTTCTTGTTAGCATTCACCCAATAAAGCTAATGTACCATGCTAACAACACAGCTCAGACAGACCAAATATACCCTGCACAACAGATAGTAAATAATACTTACCTACTTGGAGATAAAAGTAATAATTATAAATAATGTAGGACAATTCACACAGCGTTGTCTAGATTGAGTTCGAGTCGAGTTTGGATTAATTTGTGTAGACAAGTAGTAAAATAGGCTGTGGATGGAGTATCGAATCGACACGTAGGACAGCAGGCAGCAGGCTAGAGCCCTCGCCTGGCGTCCTGTGTCTGTGCAGACTGGTCTAGGACGCCTGTGTCCCAGTAGTTTAGGTAGAGTAGATGGTAGGTAAGTCCTCTCTTATTCGTTTGTTTCATGCACTTACTTTACCTGGATGCATTTGACGCAGGTTCTGTCGCATGGTGTAATTCGATATCGATTATCGCGTTGAATCCGTCAACGACGAGCGAGTCACTTGTCGGCATCAATTAGCTATGATCGAGCGGAGCGCCCCGGCCGCGCCGTGTCGTCGCCGCCCCGGGCGGACGACGCTCGCTGCGCCTTCACAAAAACATCCGCATAGAGTCCCTTTGTCTGTAAAAAGTCGTCGATAAAAACTAAGTAGAGCAGTAGACAATGAGCTAGTTTCTGCGGCTAGCGGATGCAATCATCGCATTCGTTTTCAATCAGCGCGCAACCTTCCTTCTAAACGACAAAAACTATAGCATACCGCAACGAATCGCAGGAAAATAGCGGTGTGAAGGCCTGATCGGGTACGCCGTTAGCAGTCGTCCGTCCGACCTCGACGCATGTTCGGAGCGAGACGTCGAGCCAGGCGCGGCGGCGGCGTGGCGGCGGCGTGGCGGCCGCCTGGCGACACGTGAAACCTAACAATGTGCCCTCGGGCGCCATGACAGGCTTACGATAACTAAATTACCCACTTACCACGGTTTATAGGTCTTCAACTAACTACGGATATTTCCACTCGCTCGCTGCAACAAAACACGATTTAGGTACCTAGCTGTTTGAAACGCTGACGTCAAAACTATTAATAAATAATTATCGAACAGTAACTCGTGCCGCTTTTTGAGTATCAAGTTCGACTAGTCGGTCA
The DNA here is from genome assembly GCA_955876795.1 of Eupithecia tripunctaria. Taxonomy (NCBI): domain Eukaryota; kingdom Metazoa; phylum Arthropoda; class Insecta; order Lepidoptera; family Geometridae; genus Eupithecia; species Eupithecia tripunctaria. The sequence goes on along the minus strand of OY041617.1, from coordinate 14,956,255 downwards.
CTTTCAGTGTGAAATCCGAATCTGGTCGTCAGTATTAAGTACCTAAAAGTCAGAATCAGAGTCAAATCGTTTATTTCTATAGACTTACAAAATAAGCACTTAGACAAGTAAATTTCTTACTATATAAACAGCTTGATAAATAGTAATTACCTACTATCAAATAAGAAATAAGGTGCAATTGACTCTTATTCACTTCAATAAATTTTTTTTATTGTATATTATTATATATCTGTGGTATTAAGAACCCCCTTGCATACCACAGTACAGGTACTGGTTAGATAAAATCCGTTTTTTTTACTATTTTTATCTATTCGTTTGACTTTTATGTTACCATATTAAAATATAATATATTTCAGATTTTTTAAACTCCTTCCAATTATCAGGGGTTGGATTTAATCCTGCAGGTGTTTTGCAGGGAGGGTTACTTAAGTATTAATGACGCTGTCTGTACTGTACCTAATGCTCTCCCGAGGTCGGCGGCGGCGGGGCGGCGGCGGGGCGGCGGCGGGGCGGGCTGGCTCGAGTTCAGGTGGTTGTCCCATCACAGATCAAAGGCGCACCAAAATCAAAATCAAAATCAGCTTGCGATCATTTCAAGCTTGTGAGAAGTTTGAATTTTGTCTTCTCACTCTAAAGTGTACTATCTTAAGATAGATAGGTACAAGTTTAAGTCATTTATAGGATCTTTGGCAACACCCGATTAGGAAATTATGTAAGTAGATAATAATCAATCATTGACATTTGGTATCAATTCCGATACCTACCGCCAAAACTGAGCTAACCTAATTTATAGGACTTAAAATGTCGCCGTTTCGTCCCTTTCATAACAATCTATATTAAAACGACGACGGCACCATTTTTAGTGTTGTCATTGTCAAATAAGATTACCTAAAGTAGGTAGTGTAGTTTTGGCTGCATAATACAGCCAAACCTATATTGCACCCTATAGGTGCTATAGGTACTATACATAATCATATTATGAATGACAACATTGACCCGAATCGTTTGGGTCATAGTCATCGAACAAGATGATGTGGACAAATAACCGAGAATATAGAAATATTTGATATTAGAAGCGGACCAAGAGAGACGGAGGCCGCCGTTTCATCGCTGTTCTTGTTCACTTTCGAAATGTGCCTAAAATGGCGCTCCGACGACGTTGGTATTGTTTGACGTTACTACGTTAGAAAGCCATTATAATTTGACGCAGTCTTTTCCTTAGCTTGGTACGGGGTAGGTCGGTTTAACTTATACATCCGGACCGGAGGGACTCGCCATAGGTGAGGAACACGTTAGGAACATAAATTGCGCCATAAACAGGTGATGATAATTGTCCAATCAACATAGATAATCTTTGTGGAAGAATGAGTTCTTGTCCATCGTTTATTGGACGACACTTGACTGTCGCATGACTACAAGCACGTTACAATTGTAGTTCTGGAGTCGACGACGACCGACGATCCAGTCCAGGAGCTGCTGCGGGGAGCGTACGGCGAGCTGCACCTGCTCGGCGCGCGTCGTCGTGCCCCCACAGTGCTGTGTGAGGCATAGCTGCTCGACTCGGGGGGTCTAACAGGGAGCAGAAGGGTACCACAGCTCCACTCCCTGCACCCCGCTCCCCCCTCGCGTAACCATGCTTAGATCGGCACGACCCGCTCACGCGTGTTTTCCAGCCAAGTGGAGTCAGCCTCAGCCACGGCCGACAATGCAATTAAAACGATTGTACCTATATGTATGTAATTGCAGCACTTGCCTACATACAGTGCTCGTTAACCTTTCTCTCGTGTTCACAACGGGCACTCGAATTTCACGTCCGCCATTTCAATAGGCATGTTATCGCGCATTACATTTTGTGAATGTGTAATCAATGGACACATTTCCACGTTCGTGTGACGTGAGCTCTAGTGGGCTGGCATAGAGTCGGTATTGCGGTGCGCGGGACACCTCGTTAGCAGTCTCGCCCGCGTGGATCCGATACGCCCGTCCTGCATTGCAATTACGCTAAATTCATGGACTGAGCATAAACCATTTTGATTTCCATGGATAGGACGAATTGAATGGTACCACCTATAGCGGACTGGCCAATCTGCGTCTCAGCACTACTATATAGAGGACACTACTGTTCAATCTTTACTAATTAGTTCATTCATTAATTAGGTAGTAGGTAGGTACCTACATTACAATGACTTTACAGTCAAAAATAAACAACGCTTAAATGTTTCATCGTAACGTACCTACGGAGAACTCAAATGATAAGTTGTCTGCTCGTGAAGCTTCGAGGCTGTACCTAAGGTAAGGAGGCCTGTAAGTAGGTACCTACCTCCTCTACCTACGCTTTCCGTAGAAACGAACAGATTGTTATGATGACATTATAGATGTGAGCCTTCTCGATTCAATATGTTTTTATTAAGTAAACCTAGTAGACCTACCAAAGAAATAACAACCGACTCCAATTTCATAAATAAATATTATTCAGTGTAGCAGAAAATTGGGTTTGAAAGTCTCTTTGAGCCCGGAGCACTTGGTTCAATGACATACTATCCAATTACTCCACTCCACCATCCACTTTTTGAAGTCGGTTAAGAGCCTCGCTAATACACCATCTTCGGAGGAGGTGGACAGTTTGACGTGTGACCGCTAATGGACGCGAGCGCAGGAGAGGGTCGCGCCGAGCTGAGGTAAACAACGCGTCACGCGCTCAGACGGAGGCATGTCACTACTACACTACAAAAAACCGGTAAAGGACGAGTCGGACTCGCGAACGACGGGTTCCGTATCATTATCTTTAAAAACGGCAAAAAATCAAGTGTGGTGTATGTATATGTCGCAGCCGGAACGTAGAATTAGCCCATTTGTAAAACGGCTAGGCCGTTTACAAAACGGCGCCATTCAGCTAAATGCCTAGGCCGATTGTCGAACAATTTGTGAAATCAACGTTCTACAATATGGCTGATCGTCTGAATTAGCATGTTTAGAGAATGACTTGGCAGTTCACCGTGCCTAGGCCGATTGTCAAATGAAGACGACTGTTTTTGTGTACGAGGCTGCGCCTGCGCTGAAACTACAATTACCTACATATAGACCCGACATTAATTATCTGCCAAGAAAAGTTTCTTAAAAATCGTGTTCGGAGGTTAGCTCAAACAAAGAGACAAACATAGCGATCTACAGTAGACCAAAATTTTAAAAGTCAGTCGTTTCTTACCTACTGTGCATACTATAACATGCTTTTAAACAGCTGTTATTTTATATTTGCTACATCCTTAACCTCAACAGCCTATACTGGTTCACTTCTGGGGCCTAATTTCACTATTTTTTAAAGAAAATGCTATAATGGCGCTATAATGGCGCCATACGGTTAAGATAGACAGATCTCTGACAGAATTACTGACAATCATTCTAGAATATCATGATATTTCTTTGTTTACAAAAATTATCCAGGTTTTTGAATCAGGTTTTAGCCATTTTACAAACGGGCGGTCTGTATAAGGTCAGCCGTTTTATTCGGGCTAGTTCTGAGTCAGCCAAATCGTTGAACGTTGAGCGTTCTACAATCGGCCTAGGCATTTAGCTGAATGGCGCCGCCGCCGTGTCGTCGTCGTCGTCGTCGCGTCGCGTCGCGCGTCGTGTTGTAAGCGGTCTAGCCGTTTTATAAACGGGCTAATTCTACGTTCCGGCTGCGACATATAGATAGATATGGCGTCGTGCGTGCCATGTCAGACGTGAGATATCATTCTAGGACAACAAAGCCGTCGTGTTGTATAGGATTAGAGAATGGTCCACGTCCCAGACAACGCCGCCGCCCCGCCTCGCCCCGCCCCCCCGGGGCGCTCCGCCGCCGCCGGGGGCTGCTTCCCGCTAGTTTTTCCAAATTATCCTTTCAAGTGGAAGGTACGAGTTAACATTTTAAATTGGTCCGGGAACACGCCACCCGCGTGTGATCGCTAGCGCTACGTCTCACAGCAGCGGTGGAGCTTGCGTTGTGCACGATATCATTCTTTGCACGACATTAAACACTCGTGTGCAATTCAGTCGACTCAAGCCAACATTTGCACGTAAAGTAGACTTTTTGGGAATACATTTTTCCGAGTTGCATACAAGCAGCCCAAATTTTATCTTTGTTATAATATAATCAATGACAAGTCGTTTCTGAACTTTACATGAGTATAGATTTTGATTTCATTCAGCAATGGAGATTCGTCCAGTTTACTGACGGACCTGAATGTGTCTCCATGGTAACGACAGAAGAGGCCGCGTATACAGGGGTCTAGCCAGGGGAATGGTTTCCTTAATGCGGTTTTGCTGAATCTGTATTTTGTGCAAAAATATACAGCTGGAGTAGATTCAGTTGCACGCGTTTGTATTAGCCGAGGACAACCTTTAATCATGGACTCCTAATTTCTCGATTTGTTATGTTTTTATGTGAGGTTACATTGCGCAACAGCGACGAGTAGGTACGTAGCACCCTGGATGTGTACTCTTCCAACACCTCTTACAAGCTTCGCGACTCTACTCAATAAGACTGCCTGCACTAAAGAAATAACAAACTTTGGAAGTTTCTATAAAAGTATACTTACCTACCTACCTACCTACCCACTTAATAATTATTATAAAACTATAAAAACCACAATTGAAGTCAACAAAAAAAGGAGTGAGAGAGAATTTCGTGGGGCGCCGCGCCGCCGGTATCAGGTCACTTTTGCGAAAGACATTTGCGCGAGAAGACCCTTGCGCGAATGGACACTTGCGCTCAAATATCACAAAACTCCTGATATCTCTTGAAATAGACATCGAAGAGAGTTGCATTGAGATTTCACCACATTGTAGGAAATTATTATCTCGTAAAACATATTAAAATTAAAAATAAACTGTTCTTTATTTCTTCATAGTCATTGCTTTTAACACTTTTTTAACATTTTACAAAGGTTAGTTTAAGAACAGGGTCGAACTCTATGTTCTACTAATTTGATATAGTAATTCACTTATATTTTTGTTTAAATAATATAGCTACTTATACTTACTTTCGCATGCACTTCTAGGTTTAGTTTATTTTGTTTAAACATAACTGTTATTTTTTATAAATAGATCTTGTCTAGATTAGGTGTTAATTGTATATAAGTTTCTCGTTTCCTTTTAAAACCACGAACAATGTACTCTGCATTGGAAAGACGCTTCCGTAATACAGTTAAAAAAATTAAAAAAGGCAGACAGAGCTGCTCAAAACTTTGTTCTTTGTAATTGTGGTTCCAAAAATAAACATTTTCATTTTCTTTTTAATTTTCATAACGAATTCCTTCCCTGTAACGTAGACCGTCGGAGCACGTTCTGCAATGCTACAAAGGGTACTACACAAAAATATTATTTAGTAGACTATCGTAGCATCGTAGCCACTATTCAATTAAATTATTTTATATGTAGCTGACTAACTAGGCTTCACGTTTCCGTGCCTGTGGGTGGAGTCTGTGAGACATTCAGAGCTGTCTGAAATGTAATGAAGTATTCAGTAACAAAATGATACGGTCTTCTGGTGTACTTCAATCCACGTTACCAGTCCACCCGTTGCCATCGTAGCACTCGCTACGATGATCTACATAATGACATTTTGTGTGTAGTAAGAAAGTTTGTGCGCGTCGAAGTCTTTTGTATGCTACGCCGATCTCTCGTAGCATCGTAGAACGTGCTACGAAAGTCTACGTTAAAGTATATTTCTCGTTAAGGGAAAGGAAGTGGAAAAGGAAGAGGAATGTTACATATATTACAAGAAAAAGAGTAAAATTCCTTACATAGTGGTGAAATCTGTAACTCTCTGTGACGTCTAATTCGAGAGATATTATTACTTTTGTGATTTTTCCCTAATAGCATCGTAGCAAGTGCCACGTACTACATTGAAGTAGGTTTCTTGATATGCAGAAGGAAGGGGGAGGGGTAGGGGACAGTGAGATAAATCACGAGAAATAAAGTAAAATTTCCTACACATCTATCATCTTACCTAGGTAAACACAGTTGAAAGCACAGCACATAGTTATAGCTCACAACTGAGCGGTTTAACAACAGAAGAGAAATAGAGTAAAATTTCCTACACATCTATCATCTATTCGTGAAATCTGCAACTCATTGCGACGTTTGTTTTTATTTCGAGAGATAATATGAGGAGTTTTGTGATTTTTATCGCACGTCGATTTGCGCAAGTGTGCATTCGCGCAAATGTCTTTAGCGCAGGTGTCGTGTAAGCATGTGTACCAAATCCGTGCGGCAGCGCGGCGATGGCGGCGGTGGCGGCGCGACGGCGGCTGTGTCCAAATTATTCTGGCTCCTAGCATAAATATTATCACAACCTTAATAGAGCAATGGTGGTTTGATGTGACGTCTGTCTGAGACACGAACAGTGGGCACACAGGCCCCCGCAACGCGGCGCGCCCGTCGGCTGATCCGCGCCGCACGTCGTACACTGCGCGCCGCGGCCCACGCGCCAGCCCGCAGCACGCGCCCAGCCCGCCGTGAGCGCGCGCCGAACAAACACGCCGCGCACAGATACGACCGCGGGCTCACGGTCGGAGCCCCTAACAAGTTCAACATGAACTGGAGTTAGCGACGTTAGCGTCCACGCTAACACATTTTACCGTTTGCTTGTGCAAGTCAGACTCTATTGCGACGAGATAAGACCGCGATAGAGCCCTGCACAGCTCAGTTGGACTATTTACCTGTAATGTTTGCACCGGACGGGCCTGCGGCAGGGCGCGGGCGGACTGTGAAACGATTCGGATTGGAAATAAACAATCGAGGAATTTTAGAGAACAAAAAACTTAGGAAAAGGATATTGACGGTCCTTGTGGTTGCGGCGCGGGTTCGATGCAAGCGAATGATTTGCAAATGTAGAGCTGCTATCATCGGAAGCGCTAACATTGGTACCTGCCGACTACCTACGAACAATAGTTTCCAGCAGTGTTAAATATTGAGATTACTTAGATAAGTAACACCATGTTAACAAGTTTAGCGTAGTAAGCAAAGTTTTTTTTATTGGCCTGGGAGAAGTCTTTTGTCCAACAATGCGATGATACAGGCTAATTGTAAATTTGTGTAGGAAAGATTTAATATTTGGCACTCAATCTGGATAGGTATTCTGAAATCTACACTACCAAAGCAGGCAGTGAAACGTAAAATAATACCAGACCAGAGACTCAATCAAACAGAAAAGCAACTTTAGATAGTAGAGTAGAGGTGTGAGCCGTTAGACCTTCACTCGCAGTAATCGTGGTAGGCAGGTAGGTACGCTAAGTGGTAAAGATAGCTGATTACAGTTATCTGGCGAGAGTGGCTTTGACACGATAGCGCTTTCACTTTTGAGCAGATTTTTGAGCTTACTGGTGGAACCTCGCCGAAGATTAGTTAGCCAATAAATAACACTAATCAGTAACAGCAGTGCGATTCTTCGAGCATAATTTGTACTGGAGATAAGGAAGTACCTCTACCTACTAGCTTCCCGTCAGCAAAATATACACACAAACGGAAATACTACTTTGCAGCGCGGACAGATGATGGTTCACATAGCAAAATGAAATGGCATTCTTTTGACCATGAATGTAAAAGCCATTTTGGTGCATCGCGTTCGCCGCACATCTCACCATCCAGCGCAGCGTAGTGATGTTGTATCAGGGGCACAGATGTGAACCCGGGCGGGATGGAGGGAAACTGCAACGTTTTAATCCGGTCTACTGTTTCCTGTCAACATTTCGGAACAAAGAAAAGATAAAGCACGTAAAGTAAAATATAAAGAAAATAACTACACAGTTTCACCAGCTTTATTTACCTTAACATAAGATACCGACGTGAAGCTATATGTTTGGGTGCTTATGTACTACATTCGTATCCTAAAGTTCTATATACATCTTATCCTTTACAAAAAGTCCTATATATACCAATACTGTATAGCTACCTCACCTAGGTAAACACAGTTGAAAGCACAGCACAGCACAGCACATAGTTATAGCTCACAACTGAGCGGTTTGACAACAAGGCTCTGTTTAATTGTCCGCTTGCCCGCCTTGAAGTTACGGTTGTTGAGCTTGAGCGTCATGTAGATGCGCAGGCGCACGAAGACGCGCAGCAGGTAGTCGAAGGGGAAGCACGAGCACTGGCACGAGGAGCGCGGCAGCGGAACCACCTTCAGCAGAGAGAAGGCCTTGCTGCCGGGTCGCGCGTCGATGCTGAATGCGAAGTGTTCCGTGAACACGGCGTCCAGTCGCTCCACGTACTCGTAGAGCGCCTGCGACGGCAGCTTCAGCTTGCGGTAGTAGGGCGCCTTCTTGTTGTACGGCTCGAAGTGCTGGAACAAGTCCGTCTGCGCGAGGTCCGGCAGCTGGCGCAGCGCCGCCGCCAGCTCCTTGCAGCCGTGCTTGTCGGCCGCCTTGTACAGCAGATACGAGGTCACGTACTTGAGCGTGTGCCGCTCCGGCAGCTCCAGCTGCGGCTCGCTCTCGGAGCCCAGCGCCACCAGGCTGGGCGGCGGCTCCGCCAGCGGCGTGATCATCTTGTTGTTGATTATCTCATCCGTCTTCAGCAGGATCTCGTAGATGTCGGGCTCGCGCGCGCCCTCGCCGCCGCTCTTCATCATGTTCACGAGGTACATCTCGGAGAAGGCGCGCATGAACTGTATCGGCAGCGGCTCGGGGCTGTGCCCGCCCGGCTGCTGGTGCCGGATGGCGTCGAACAGCGAGTCCACGCTGCGCCGCGAGAGGCGCCGCGTGAACAGGCTGCTGAACCCCTCCGTCTTCATGTCCTCGAACAGCCGCATCACGGACTGGATCGTGATCTGAAAGCTGACGAAGGTGTCGCTCGGGCAGGGGTTCTCTCTGCCCGTGTTCCGGTTGGTGGAGTGCATGCAGGCGAACATGTTCTGTGCGTCGCGCAGGACGTCGCGCTGCTCGTCGGTCATCTTGAAGGGGCTCTGCGTCTTGGCGAGCGGCACCTCCGCGGAGTTGAGCACGTCGAACAGCGAGTCGACGACCAGCAGGAAGGCGGCCGTGGCGCGCGCGCTCTCCGCCACCTTGCCGCAGTCCACGTACGTCTCGAGCGCCGCGTACACTGTCCGACTGAACACTTGCACCGCCAGCGCCACCTTCTTGCGCTCGTTGCTGCTCGGCTCGATGTGCCCCTTCGTGATCTTAGGGATCAACATCACCTTTTTATCCTTCTGAAGTTCGTAAAGCTGTTCGATGTAGTACCATGATATCACGTTTCTGTCGAGATGAAAGTTGCTGGCGATGAGGTCGTTCCGCAGACACTTCATCAGGTGGGGCACGTCCAGGATGTAGTAGATCTTGCGCTCGTCGACGAAGAAGTAGGGCGCCGCGACCGTGACGTTCTTGATGGCCTTACAGTACTTGTCGTAGTTGGAGCCCTGGCCGGACACGACCGCCTTGATCTCGATGCCGATGGCGATGAGCTTGCGGATGACGTCGTCGAGCCAGGCGTCCAGCTCCACGTACTGCTCGGCGCTGGCCAGGAAGGAGTAGGCGACCGGCTGCTGCCACTCCACGTACACGCCCTGCAGCTCGATCGCAAAGGCGATGCTGGCCAGCTCGGGCGACACCAGCCCGTTGACGCTCTGCAGGCCGATAAGCTCGTCCGTCTTCGGCTCGTAGAAGAGGTTCCGCTTGAGCAGCATTTCGTCCACGCACAGCGTGCAGTACTTGGCCTCGGGCGGCAGCGAGCGCAGCTTCAGCGCTAGGCCGTGCAGCACCTGCTGGTCCAGCCGCGGCGGGATCTGCAGCTTCAGGCGGCGGATAGTGCTCTCGCTCGGCAGCTTCAGCGCCGACTGCAGGCAGCGGTACGCGTGCGGACTCGAGTAGTGCAGGTTTAGCGCGAACGTCTTGTACTCCGAGTCGAAACGGTTGCCTTTGAATTTGCTTTTTATTTTATTCTGCCACTCGATCAGCTTTTGAAACCTTCGCGATATGTCGTCGTCGGGGTCGGCCGCTGCGACGACGGTGGCCTTCGTCTCCTGCTCCTTCTCTAATTTCTCCAGTTTCTGTTCGAGCCGTCTCCGTTTGTTTTCGGATACCTGTAGCTCCTTCTGAAGTTTCCGCTTGACAGTTCTCTCCTTGAGGTCGGCCAGCGAGCCCTTGGTGGTCTGCGTGGCCTTGCAGTGCGTGCGCGCGGGCGGCGGCTCGAACACGCGCTCCGGCGAGCCCTCCGGCGGCTCGCACTTGATGATGACGTCGCACAGCGCGGCGCTCTCCGGCCCCGCCGCCGCCCGCCGCGGCTCCTCGTCCACCCCCTCCCCCTCCTCCTCGAGCGACACCACCGCTGCATCCTGCGGCAGGTCGCGCGTCGGCACCGCGTCGTCGCGCAGGTGCTTCATAGTCTTCACGTTCATTTGCGAGTCGTCGAAGTGAGCCGCGCACACTAAATAGCTTTTGCATTTCAATTCTTCTTTGTGAAGCAGATCTTCTCTGTCGATTGTGACCAGCCACTCGCGACGTCTGAAATGAGAAAGCATCATTAATTACATTACACCTACCATCAGGTTACTTGGTATTAGACATGGGTATATTATTATTTTTTTAACATACTTGTGCCAAACACAGCAAAACAAGTTGTTCATCTCCTCCTCTACGAAATTGAAAAAAATCGCTATGATGTCGCTTTCCCTACACACGTAAAGCGATACCATTTAAATCTAGGGCGATCCCGGTGTCGCTAGAATATTGTGATATAAGCCCCTGACCAAAAATGAATCATTTTTTGGCACTACTTCATTCTGTATTTGAAAATCACTTGTGGTGTACAAGTAGGTACCAGTGATTTTCAAATACAGAATGAAGTAGTGCCCTCGTACACACAATAGGGTACATAAATGCATGTGACTTCAAAAAAGATTATTTTTCTTTTACGTATTCACAGTGATATAGAAATATTAGGTCTTTACATATGAAATTGGCGTTTTGTATGGGAGGAACAAAAAGTCGAATATTTTTTTATATAATATATTTAATTAATCAAAGTATGAACCATTATTTTCTATGCACTTTTGCCATCTTATAGGTAGTTCATTGATCCCTTTACTAAAAAAACCAGTCGGACGGGAATCAATAAAATCTTTGAAGGCGATTTGGACTGCCCCATCGGAGTTGAATTTTTTCCCTTGCAAGAAGTTATCCAAATTTCGAAAAAAATGGTAATCTGTTGGAGCAAGGTCCGGGGAGTACGGAGGATGTCTTAGACTTTCCAATTGAAGCTCTTCTAATTTAGTAGCCGTCTGTTGCGCAGTGTGTGGTCTAGCGTTGTCGTGAAGCAGCAGTGGCGTGGAGCGATTGACCAGCCTAGGTTGTTTAGCCGCTAGCTTTTCCATCATGGTTTGCAATTGCTGACAATAGACATCAGCCGTAATAGTCTGGCCAGATTTGAGAAAACTGTAATGAACAATACCGGCACTAGTCCACCAAACGGTTACAAGTAACTTTTTTGGGGTTAATTTTCGCTTGGGGCAGGATTTGGCTGGCTGGCCAGGATCCAACCATTGCGCTGAGCGCTTCCGATTATCGTAAAGAACCCATTTTTCATCACAGGTAATGATTCGGTTTAAAATACCTTCATTATTGTGCCGGTTTAGTAATGTAACGCAGCAGTCGACGCGCGTTTGCCGGTTTGCTTCAGTCAATTCGTGAGGTACCCACCTTTCAAGCTTTTTATTCTTCCCAATTTGCTTCAAGTGAATTAAAACAGTTTTATCACTAACATCGCAGCCTGCAGCTAACTCGGACGTGGTTTGCGATGGATCCGCTTCCACAATAGCCTTTCAACTCTTCATTATCAACTTGAGTCTCAGGCCGTCCACGGGGCTTGTTCAGCAGGTCGAAATTTCCAGAACGAAAACGTTGGAACCAAAAACGAACTGTGTTTTCTTTTGCAACACGACCGCCATACACATCATTCACCCTTCGAGTTGTTTCCGCAGCACTAGTGCCACGGCGGAACTCGTACTCGTAAATAATGCGATATTTTAAGTTTTCCATTTTGTAAAATGAGTGACGCAAACAGAAAAAAACAGAAGAAAAAAAACAAATGAATGACGATCATCGAAGCACAAATACATGAGTCTATAGCTGTACAAATTTGAATTTGGAATTCCTTACCAAAGAGGAGAAATTTGTGATTAAAGTGGCCAGTACGAAAAACGCCAATTTCATATGTAAGGACCTAATATATGTGTATATTTATTTTTGCATTTTATGATGTTTTTATTGTGAAATTTAATCAACAGCTAAATCTCTAAACGCAACGCGGCTTACGCGGCACGTGAAGCTTAGCTTAGCTTGTGACCCTTTTTATCCTACTTCAAAAAAAGGAGAAGGTTCTCAATTCGACTGTATTTTTTTTTGTTTTCGTAGAGGAGGATCAACGACTTGTATTTGCCATGCAAAGCTACGAGTATGAGGAACTTACTTTAGTTTCTCTATGCGTATTATAAGTAATTATAATTAATCTTAATCACACTCATATTATAAATGCGAAAGTTTGTATGGATGGATGGATGGATGGATTTTTGTTACCTCTTCACGCCAAAAATACTGAACGGATCTGGCTGAAATTTTGCATACAGGTAATTCTAATACCGGAATAAAACAAAGTCTACTTTTTATCCCGTAAATCTGTTCCCGTGGGATAAAAATCACCTTTAAACGTTTCCATAGGAACAACGCGTGCGAAGCCGCGGGGCGCAGCTAGTAATCTATAAATATCCCATGGAAAGTTATTTACTTATAGAACTTTATACTCTTATTGATAGAACTGTACTGTACCTGTACCTGTACCAGATCACTATAATATTATGTACCTACTTACAGGTAGTTTAATCAAGACGGAGCGTTGGCTTCCCTTCCCTAAGCATGACTCACCGGTCGAGATCCTTCGGCAGTGAAAAGAATGTCAAGTCTGGTATCTTCCTGTTGGAGTTCAAACAGCCGGCCACGATGCAGTAGCGCCGACCGTGGCGCCGGTTCAGGTCCATGGCGGGGCGGGGCGGGGCGGCGGCGGGGCGGCGGCGGGGCGGCGGCGCCGCGCCGGGCTAGACGCGCGCTACTGAGGAGTAGTGAAGATGACGTCACAGATGCAGCGCGACGGCTGGAGCTCGACTGACGCGCGCGGCTCCCGCCGGTAGGCAGCGCGCGGGGCGGGGAGGCCGGAGTGACACAGCCCGCGCCACCACCGCCGAGGGCATTGATCGGACGAGCGGCCGTGTGCGGAGCGCGCGCCCCCGCACGCACACTTCCATTCCACCCATCAAGGACTATCCAGAGTCTAGATAGGTGCCTAATTCCTATGAAAAAATGGCTTTTGTATCAATCTGCCCCCGCTATTGGGGCAGATTGATACAAAAGCCATTTTTTACTAAACGTCATTTATACTACGGTACTTTGATACATCACGTGGGGCACTTTCATACAGGGTGGAAAATCTATGAAAATGGTCATATTAAAAAACTTTTACATTGATTCGACTTGTATAATGTGATGAGATCATAATCAGCCTTATAATATAAGTTACAACCATCGAAAAATAAAACTATCAAACTTTATATAATTAAGAAAAGCAATATAAGTAAATCTTTTTCTTCTTTTATTGCACATTATTATGCACTCAAATTGTTTGAGAAAGTATACATACATCAATGAGGTTAGACTTGTGCCTTTCGTAAAATTTGGTAGAGGCAGGTGTAAAACAACATCTCCAACGTCAACACTTGCTTTGTCTTCGACGTCTGGAAAGACAAAAATGTAGGAAGTGGTATATTATTTTCTTAAGTACAACACCTCAAGAGTCAAGAATCAAATTGTTTATTTCATTAGACTTACAAAATAAGCACTTGGACAAGTCAAATTTTACTATATAAACAGCTTGATAAATAGTAATTACTATCAAATAAGAAATAAGGTGCAATTGGCATTTTTTGTTCACTAGCGGAAAAAGTGAAAAAACATACTCGGACTTTGCCTTGTACGTGCGCACCATTTTCTGAGGACACTATAGTAACAGTAAATTTATTTCTTGTTAAAATGTTAAAAAAATGGGTACCTTAATAAAAAGACGAAGCACAACGATACACATCAATGTGCCCCACACATTGTTGTATCAAAGTGCCCCAAACGACATTTTACAAAACTCAAATTATCATAATAAAACTAACTATGAAATTAAGCAAAATTAACAAAAATCATAACAATTGATAGTTTAACTTACTTTTGGTATGTAAAGATCCTCGCTAGATGTTATCGAAGAGCGTCAGAATTTACTTATGAGTGCTCAAAACACGTCTTGACATGCACAAGTCCGTCCCTTGACAGGCGGTCGGTGCGGTTACAATGGATGCGAGTTTTTCCGAACGTTTTAAAGTTGGCGCCACTCAAATCCATTCACTCAATTTTTAGATAAGGCTAGTGTATCAATGTGCCCCTTGTATCAATGCACCCCACCTCCCCTACCTACATCGCATATTTGGTGGGAGAAGCTTTTTCCATATATTAATTAAGTACCTACCTACCTATTGTAGTTTTTAATTAGGGAAGTATTAGGTAGGTAGGTACCATACCAACCAACCTTACTACCTACGATGAGTTTTATCATTTACCTAGGACATTAGTTTTTTTTTCTGAGTTTATGTCTCCCCGCTTAGAGTAATAGATAGTACACCTACCTATTCTGTGATCTAGGTACACCCACCTACCTATTTGTTTCGATTAATATTTTGATGCAAAAATCCGTAGTAGGTGGGTACTGGGTACCTAGGTATCTCTTTGGAGAAACCAACGAAGAAACACAACCACTTTTGAGTTGACGAAGTGTGACGTGACGACACTGATCTACCTTCAAAGGTGTAGGTACTATAATGGCCCACAACAATGCGTTAGCATCCCTTGTACATCTGCGCTAGGTACCTAACCTACCTAACGGCTTTGGGTCAGATGTGTGACGGAATACCGGACGAGGTGGCCAATCTGTCGAAGGCGGCGAAGGCAAGGAAATAAATACCTACTCTCAGGAAGGCGAAGATCTTTGATACAGCCATGCAGTGCACGCAGCATGCAGGAGGGCAATTCTCAATATCACGTGATATTTTATCAGTCACGGGATAAATTATCAGGTAATAAATATCGAGCCTTGAATAATTTTCGAGTCCCGCCAAAAATGGCAGTCTCGTGCACTCGTCGATATTTTTATCATAGATAATTTGATTTCATAAATTATTCTTGTTTTTACATTAATTGAATGTCAACGTTGCATACCTTCGAATGTCAATGTCTAGTTTGGTTTGAATCAGTAATCCCAACTTTAGTTAAAGCAGAATCTAGCAATTTAAACAACAACTTGTCAAAAATGTAGACGGTATTTATGTTTATTAGCTGCTGCAACTTTTTATTTAAAGCTTTAATAATTTGAAATGCTGTTGGTCAAAAATATGTAATGATAAAATAGCTGACCAGCAACCACTCTGCTTTATCGGGAAAGCCGTCCGATGTGAATGAAAGTAATCTAGCAGGCAACACCGTTTATATTTTATTTTTGTTTCGTTTCGGTAATCCTCAGGACCAAAAAATATATTATTTTTGTTGATCTGAGTTGAGTGGTAATCTTATTTCAAATTTTGTATTGCAAATTGTAATGATCTATCTTTGACTTGAAAAGAACTACGCGAAATCTTCTATTGAAATCAAACAAAACAGAAAACAAGTGGGCGGCAGAGAGATATACTCATGTTCTTCTTTCTCTCTCTTCGATAATGCGAACGAGTGCCCGGGACTACTCGTTGCATATCGGGCAACTTATCGAAAAAAAAGCCCTCGATGAATATCGAATTGCAGATGTTGAGAATATGCTTGATCAATGATCATGGGATCGAGCTTTGAATAAATATCGACTTCGGCCAAAAACTGCATTCTCGTGCACATTTTTAAACAAAGGTACACAGCACGAGAATGCAGTTTTTGGCCTAAATAGTACCTACCTTAGTTATTATTATATAGGTAAACAGACATCCGAGTTGCACGCGGCGTATAAGTATAGGTACCTACGGTCTACTTTTCATATCTACCTGGCTAGTACCTACTATATAAACTCTATGTATCTACCCGAGTAAGGGTCAATCACCCTTACTCGGGTAGATACATAGAGTTTCGTCCGTGAGAGCTGAAGATAAAAGAAGAAGAAGTCAAGTCAGTTTAACATTTTTCGCTCGATTCGTAGCAAGAAAATGCTATAAATAATATAAGTAAGCCTCGATTATAAAAAAGGTTATCTATGAATTACCTACCCAGTCATTTATGGTCAAGTCAAGTCAACCAAGTTTGATTGAAAATGACGAAATGTTTCATAAAAGTTGAACACAGAAGAAGTCATCAGACAAGAAGTTGAAATTACTGACACTGGCAGCCTATTTATTTATTTATTCAATAAAGGTTCACCAACAGTAGGTACCTATAATACATAATAATAGCATATTATAACTTATTGTAATGGCAGTACTTATTGTTCATAAACATTTATACCTATAATAGGTAGACGCAACATTCTTAAGAAATTAACTTAAAAATAATTACAATAATAAATTGTTGAGATCAATTTTATACTTATAATAGAAGTTAAAGAGGTTTCTAAAAAAGCAGGATAGGACTGACCTAAAACAAATAAAAACTAAAGAGTACGGGTAGAGTCGTAGCCATAAGCAGGCAGGGCGGTTATGAAGAAGTTGAAGTTGAGGTTAAATGAAGTTGAAGTCTATTCGTTCGTACTCGTACATAAATATAAATAGTTACATAAATTATAAATTATCCTCTATTTATTTGGTCCAAATCAAACTCAACCACTTTAAATATAATTCCTATTGTCTTTGTGCAATTTGTAACTGACATTGGCAGAATTGTGTCAAACCATGACGAGCCAAAATAAAAAGAAGAAGAACTAATTTATGTTATTGTCATGGTATAATGTTTGACGGCGCATCAACAAGCTGAGTGCGCCATCTAGCAGAGATAGGGTGAACTGTGGGAGCATTCACCCTCACGTAACGTTGGGGGGGCATGGTAGCGACGGCGGCCATAGAGGGAGGAAGATGGACGCCGGTCGCACCAGCCAAACGCGACGGAACGTGTTTTCTCTATTTATTATTTAAATTTCAATGTTATATCTTTGTGTTGGTGTTCGGTATTAATTAATTATTAATTACTAACGTTTATTTGTGCGATGAAGTGATTGTGACACCAACTGTGAACGATACTTTGATTTGAACAAATACTGGTTCTTGCATTTTACCTACGTGACTTTACCTACTTGTGATTGTGTTATATCTACGTAATTAATGATAAACTAGGTGGACTTGATGATAATAAACATTAACCGTAATTATTATCCCAGTCGTTTTATATTATCGTAAAATATCGAATTCGATATGTCGAATTCGAGAACAAAAGTCAGAGATCACGCCCGCAAATGACAAGCTCGAAGCATGCGCCTTTATCAGAAGTGGGATTCAAGAACCACAGAATTATCTCAGCAGGGCACCCTCATCACCAGTGATCGGAATTAGGAGGGCTAAAATACCTAAAGTTCATAGATCAGAGATTCATGCCGATGCAAACGTTTTAACGAACATGGAGGGAGGCGTTACTAACAAGAGTACTAGCAATGTCACAACCACAGCAGACTTCTGAAAGCAATAGATGATTGGCGCCCGCGGACGGTCGTATGTCAGTCCGGCCGTGAAGGCGCATCGGCGCATTGACAAGCTAAGTGCACCATCTATTCGTTTAGCGCATCGCATCGACAAGCTAAGTGCACCATCTATTCGTTTAGCGCATCGATAAGCTTAGTGCACCATCTATTCGCTTAGGCTGTGATCGAAAGGACAGTGTCGTCCGGTCCATGCTTGCTGAGCTGGTCGAAGGGACACACCCGTCCGGTTCACATAGGATGTGGTTCGAAGGGACAGTGTCGTCCGGTCCATGCCCGTTGGGCTGGTCGAAAGGACACACCCGTCCGGTCCACATGTAGGTTGTGGTTCGAAGGGACAGTGTCGTCCGGTCCATGCCCGTTGGGCTGGTCGAAAGGACACACCCGTCCGGTCCACATGTAGGTTGTGGTTCGAAAGGACAGTGTCATCCGGGCCAAACCCATCTTTGTGGGTTGGTCGAGAGGATACACCCGTCCGGTCCACGTTGTGATCGAAAGGACAGTGTCGTCCGGTCCATGCTCGCTGAGGTGGTCGAAGGGACACACCCGTCCGGTTCACATAGGATGTGGTTCGAAGGGACAGTGTCGTCCGGTCCATGCCCGTTGGGCTGGTCGAAAGGACACACCCGTCCGGTCCACATGTAGGTTGTGGTTCGAAGGGACAGTGTCGTCCGGTCCATGCCCGTTGGGCTGGTCGAAAGGACACACCCGTCCGGTCCACATGTAGGTTGTGGTTCGAAAGGACAGTGTCATCCGGGCCAAACCCATCTTTGTGGGTTGGTCGAGAGGATACACCCGTCCGGTCCACGTTGTGATCGAAAGGACAGTGTCGTCCGGTCCATGCTCGCTGAGGTGGTCGAAGGGACACACCCGTCCGGTTCACATAGGATGTGGTTCGAAGGGACAGTGTCGTCCGGTCCATGCCCGTTGGGCTGGTCGAAAGGACACACCCGTCCGGTCCACATGTAGGTTGTGGTTCGAAAGGACAGTGTCATCCGGGCCAAACCTATCTTTGTGGGTTGGTCGAGAGGATACACCCGTCCGGTCCACGTTGTGATCGAAAGGACAGTGTCGTCCGGTCCATGCTTGCTGAGCTGGTCGAAGGGACACACCCGTCCGGTTCACATAGGATGTGGTTCGAAGGGACAGTGTCGTCCGGTCCACGCCCGTGGGGCTGGTCGAAAGGATACACCCGTCCGGTCCACATTTGCGTTTGTATCGGTCGAAAGGACTGTGGCGTCCGGTCTGTGCCCGTGTGGCTGGTCGAAGGGACACACACGTCCGGTCCAATGTGCTGTTGCTCGGAGGAAGTATGTCATCCGGTCCGTAACTGAAGGTCGAAGGGATACATACAGTCTCGCAATTTTCTTGTGTGATACGTTGTTTTAAGTTACAGTAAAGATCTTATTGTTGAAAGCTATTTTCCTGGTCAGGATGTGGACGAGCGGAACAAGTGACGACAATGTGGCCTCTTTTGTTCTAGGAAAGCAATAGAAGATTGGCGCCCGTGGACGGTCGTATGTCAGTATGGCCGTGACGGCGCATCAACAAGCTGAGTGCGCCATCTAGCAGAGAATATAGGGTGAACTGTGGGAGCATTCACCCTCACGTAACGTTGGGGGGCATGGTAGCGACGGCGGCCATAGAGGGAGGAAGATGGACGCCGCCGCCGGTCGCACCAGCCAAACGCGACGGAACGTGTTTTCTCTATTTATTATTTAAATTTCAATGTTATATCTTTGTGTTGGTGTTCGGTATTAATTAATTATTAATTACTAACGTTTATTTGTGCGATGAAGTGATCGTGACACCAACTGTGAACGATACTTTGATTTGAACAAATACTGGTTCTTGCATTTTACCTACGTGACTTTACCTACTTGTGATTGTGTTATATCTACGTAATTAATGATAAACTAGGTGGACTTGATGATAATAAACATTAACCGTAATTATTATCCCAGTCGTTTTATATTATCGTAAAATATCGAATTCGATATGTCGAATTCGAGAACAAAAGTCAGAGATCACGCCCGCAAATGACAAGCTCGAAGCATGCGCCTTTATGTTATTGTTTTCATACTTTTCATAGATCAGCCTGTCGCAACACAATTGCCAAAAATTTAACCATGAAATTTACTAGTCTATGGTTGGGAGTAATGAAATATAGCCAACTTTTGAAGCTAAATCTTATTTTTCTCAAGTTGGCACCGGAAATGACTATTTTATGCCTTATGGTTAGTTCTACTCGATGATTTTATTGTCAATGGCGGCCTTTGATGGCGTTTCTGTCAGATTTTATTTTTCTTACATTTTTTAGATTGATTCGATCGAAAATACAAACTGTTGATTATTATCAAATATTTCGCTGCTAGAGTGACTTAAATGGATTTGTGTTATAATTTTGTTAAATGGAAAACTAATCCATGCAATTGAGCCCTTACATGTCTGAAATCGTAAAGTTAACGGTGTTTTTCTTACAAATTTTCGGGTTCAATTCCCGGTTTAGGTGGATACAGGCGATTTTTCAAAAATCTTTGAATGCAGTTTTTAAAATCAAATTGAAATCTTCTTTCAATAAAATGTTATATAAATACGGCCACATAGAGAGAAAGTACCTTAAATATTGAATTTTTGAATAATATTCAATATTTAAGGTACTTTCTCTCTATGTGGCCGTATAAATAAATTACATACAGGGGTATGTAATTTATTTATACTACTGTATTAGCTGTCATACATTATTTTGTCATTTATATTTTATGTATTTATCAAACTATCAATTTACTTTGCTGCCAATGCCGATAAATACATATAACTATAGTAATAACTATAACTAATATTATAAAGGCGAAAGTTTGTACGGATGTATGGATGTATGGATGGATGGATGTTTGTTACTTCTTCACGCCAAAACTACTGGACGGATCTGGCTGAAATTTTGCATACAGGTAATTCTAATCCTGGAATAAAACATAGGCATACTTTTTATCCCATAAATCTGTTCCCGTGGTATGAAAATCACATTAAAATGTTTCCATAGGAACAACGCGTGCGAAGCCGCGGGGCGCAGCTAGTATAAAATACGCGTTTTCATCGGATATCTTATTAACTGAAGGTACTTATCTATTTCAGATTACCTGTTGAACAATTCCACCGCCAACTGCGATCCCCAACTCACCCAGCGTGAGGATTAGTACTCAATATTTTAGAAAAATACTCAATATTTTTATTGAAGTTTTGTAAGTATTCATGCACCCTGCCTGTCAGATAGATTATGGCAGTGATCTTAATCTTAATCTATTAAGTAAGACTAATACTTAATCAGTAGGTACTTTATACAAAATTACAGCGAACTCTTGGGATATAAATAATAACATAACATAAGTTGTAAGTATTTACATTTCTAGATGAACTGTTTATAAAATCATGCAAGTAAATATTTCTGTATATTAAAAATAGTAAAAATAAATTCTTAATAGTAAGTACGTACGTAATTAACAAAACTTTGTATACATTTGACTAGGTTAAACTTAACATAAATAAATGTAATATTGGTACCCATCATGTTCTAAAATTCACTTCGAAACTCTTTATAATTATCGTGTTTGGGTACCGATTTAAGGAATGTTGGTGGCTTATTATAATTATATTTTAAGGAACATGTAATCGTCGTGTATGCTTCGGATTATGACACTACCTCATGCTTCGGATTTGATTAGTGTAATAAATTTGTAATGGTAAACGGTGTTTTTATTTTAGTCAACTGAGCCAAAATAACAAAGGGTATAATTATAATAGAATATAAATATTTTTCGAAAACTGTATGTAGTAAATTTATAAGGGCAGCTAAAAATATCGATATCGATGAATGTGGTTTAGGGGTCACCCCTAAATCGCATTTATCGATATCGATATCGATGAATAAGCTGCAGCAGCACATCACTATTATTATTATTTTTTGTGTTGGTAGCCATGAATGTCTTTGTGACATGTGTCGTCTGCGCATGTCCAAATTGTAGTGGATAGGTTGGTTTTTCGCGATACAGTCATAGACAGTGACGTTTGGTAGACTCATTTTGCTCTAAGGAGGTCCCGTCTCTTCTTTCGAAGTTATTGTATTCTCTTTGTTATAGATTTTTGCTTCAAGCGTTTTTAATTTTTATTTGTAACATCATAACAGTTTCGATCGAAAAATACATTTGCAAGACCATAACATCAGTTGTGGTCAAAATCTCGTTTCAATCATACTCCCGACGCGGACGGCTCCAGTTATTACGGGAACCGACCGAGTGGAGTGCAGCTTACATTGGGTTTTGATCCCGTTTTCAACGCCACAACCGGGCTGAACGCCACTGGCAAGTCGAATACTTACCTATCCTCGATTCAATAAGCTTCGTGGTCGGTTTAGTACTATTCTTACACATCTATGGTGCTCGGGATCACCAATCTAATAAGTGCAATCTGATGTAAGTGCCAAAATAGATAAATTATTGCTTACCTTGCTTTTGGTGAACCTCTATTAAATAATAAATTAATGAATTTAAATTATTCTGATAACAGATATGGATGTTTTCTATGTGAGTAACATAGGTGAGTAAAGTGTTTGATGTGCCTATGTTGTATATTTGTAGGTGCAGACTCAGTCTCACAGAGTTGATCTACAGGCATGGACAGGCTGGCATTTCTAAAGCACAGTCAGCATTATCTTTGACAACCCAGACAAGAGCCAGGCACCCGTTGGATATGAGGGTGCTGATGAAATCACTATCACCAGAAAAACAGGTAATTATTTGGACGCTAATACTCGAACCGGAACTAACCCACACTCATGTCAAAATTGAGTTAAGTACACAGAAAGCTTTCAAAATACACCTTATATCAACTCTGTAAAGATCACAGTGATCTGGCAATTTTGACTGAACAAAACATTTTGTCAACAAAGATACTAACCCACACATCAACAGTTGTACAAAAAATTAATAAGATCCATGCTTCATGGTAACCCGATAATCTAAAAAAAATTCAAATTTTAATTCTTTTAAAAGGAACCAAACCACATGGTCCCTTGTGTAAATATTTTTTCATTACTTTTGTGGGTTGGTTCTTGTTTGCTTTATAGAAAAGGCTAAGTCTTAAATTTTTACAAAGATTCAAGTCACTTGGTTCCTTAAAATCTATGAGATTTTAAGGATCCAAGTGAAAATCTTATAAATTTTAAGGAACCAAGTCAAAAATGTACCAGCAGATAAACGGTTGCTAACTTTGAAAAGTTTTAATCTCTGGGGTTGTTCGATGCGCAAAATATGTTTATAACAACTTTAATACGCGAAAAACCTTTGGCTCATCACTATACTACAGATTAAAAAAAACAAAGAAGCAAACGTACGCACGTTATTTTTTCTGGGTTTAATTAGTTTGTTAAAACATTCCAGACGTCGTCAAACAGAATAAACACATCGCTTTGCTGGATTCGATCGAGGGTGTAACATAAAAGATTTCCGTGATGGGAATGGCGGGCGTAACAAAGTACCTCTAGAAAGCGATATTTAATTCGGATTGCCATCAGCTTAACTAATTACAATAGAAATTAAATTGTCGCAGAAAGCTAATAATAGGCATTATAAAAGATTACAAAAAGTTACTGACATATACGGTAGAAAAACGTTTGCCATATGAAAACTGGGGGTAGCTGGAACCAAATGCAATAGCTTGGCGGCTTATCTAAGCCTCAAAAGCCTCCTTAAAACCCATACACGTACATAGAATAAAATATGAAGACTTCTTGTCATCGTTGAATTTAGAAAAATAAATGTAGGTATAGCGAATAGAAAGAAAACCACTGAAGGAGATGAAGTTTCATAGCCAAACACAAAAGAAATATTGCTAAAAATTAGTGATAATTACAATATATATAATGAGATCTGATCTCAATGAAGAGTATAAGGTAATATATAATACGAAAAAGGCCTCGTGGAAGTCCAGAAAGTCTGAAGGAAAAAATTATGGAGCCACTTTGGCCAAACGGAAAACCTGTCACTGAAGTGAAGCTAATCGACCTCAAAAGCAAAGCTACACTTGATTCTTGAAGACTCACACGACTTCTACGTGAGGCTTGTTGGAAATGAGGCCATAGCAGACGATCTGGAAGGTTTTTCAGGTCATCCTGATTTTGAAATAGAGGAAGATTAGGTTAGGAATCAATGTAAAAGACAAAAATTATATCTTTTGTAGCATTTTTTGTGTTTTTTTTTATTAAAGTCTAGGTACATTTTCGATTTAAAATAAATTCATGAAATAAATAAAAGCATTTATCTATTTTAATTACTATTATTCAAATTTATTTAATAAGTTCATAAGGAACCAACCCACACATGAGTGTGGGTTGGTTCCCTACAAAATTAGTTTTATCAAAAAAAAACTTGTTAATATTAATGTTTTTTAGTAAAATAATATTGATATAGGTAGAACTCAGTATGTTGTACAGTACTGTAAACCAATTTTTTTAAAAATGGCAGTAAATTTTTTTCTTTGCACAATTTAGACAAAAATGCCTTTATCTCAAAACTGTCATTGTGTGGATTGGTTCCGGTTCGAGTATTAGCGTCCATTTGTCAATTATTAGGTATAAATCCTCTAGCTGAATGTGCCTGTCCCATTCCTGAGGGAGTTTCGGCATCATGATGCAGTGATCATGAGAAGGAATTGTCGACCATGCTAGCCAGTCTCAACGGACACTATCTAGGTTTGCAGCATACTTTATAGTGCCCAAGTGTGGGCGCACACACAGGTGCTCTCTCTATTATATACCTATACACCTACCTACCTAGTTATTTTATTGATTTTGATGGTCAAATCTAAACTGGCATCAGCAGTTGAGTAAACCTGAATTTATGTGACACACAGGCAGCTCTTAAGCTGATGTGTGTATATCTGAGTATTGTCAATGAACTTTAGATATTTCTTCTTTAATATCTAAATTTACCAGTTACCAGTATCAGTGATCCTTCACTGATACCGGTAACCGGTAATCATGGTAATGAAGGCTTATAAAGTAGGGGTCAGACCTACTACCCAATATAAACAGCGGAATTATTTTACTACATTTCATTAGAACAGAAAACATCTATAGATTCCTTAAATGTAAATTTGATATGGTGCAATGATATCAATCAATTAGTTTCATAATTCTAACGCAAATGTCCCAGAGATCTGCAGTTTTCTTGATATTTAGAAGTTAGACTTTATTTTAATGCCAGTTACAATATGAAGGATCCACTAGCTAGTCGGTCGGATAAGGGGCCCAATTGGCTAGCTATACCTCGGTTACCAAGTCATCTTATAATAGAATATTAAATTTATCAATTTCAGATTGTAACAAAATATATGATAAATGGCATAAATATGCAATGCAAAAAAAAATAGTGATGGGTGCCTGTACTGCTCAGCGCAGCTGAATGTGAACAACGCTCACTTCCATGATGCAGAGATGCATAACTAGAGTGCTCAACATGAAGCCGCCGTCTCCCTCACTTCCACATCATGCAGGGCCTGGAGGAGCTGCCAGCACTCGTCCCTAACCTGTATGTACACTCTTGTTAATCAGTATTATACGGCGACCTCTGTGGCGCGGTGGGCGAAGGTCCGCCCTCGACACAGGAGGTTGCGGGTTCGATTCCCGCGTAGGACAAATGTTTGTATGAACTGCAGATATTTGTTCAGTATATCAGTTATCTAGCTAGAAGATCTAGAAGAAGCTGTCGGCAGTAGCCGGCAGCTTCTTCTATCATTGAGGGCAAGAAGGCAAGAAGCTGCATGCTAGAGCTTGCAGTCAGTTTTGTGTTTAGTTAGAACTCAACACAAAACTAAGCCAAGAAACATGACAAACTTGCAGAGTGGGATGATGTAAGCTTTAGGCCGTCTGCACATGGAGCTACTCAAAATTGACGGAACTAATCAGTAATTGTAATTACAAACTAGTTAAAAACTGTACCTCGCACACGACGCTACTCAACTTGCAAGGTTTCAGTCACTTCTATTTTTTGCTCGTTCATTTTTCACAACAAAAAAACAGAAAAGTCGGTAACTAGTAGCGTGGCGACCGGCACGTCGAGTCACGCGTGATCAGTTGCTAACGCGTTATTAACTGGTTTTTGACTAGTAGCGTCGTGTGCAAACCTGTGCGAGAATGTATGGGCGGTGACGCTCAAGGAACTCCTTAGTAATTTGAGTTTGTAACTAGTTCTTTTTGAGTAGCTCCATGTGCGGACGGCCTTAGTTTATATTCATCTTATAATATCTTTGTCGCGTCTTTATACAGAAACAATTATCCATCCCTGTAATGCAAGGCTCTGCATTCGGGGTGGACCAAACATTGACGTCTTAAAAAAAAGTAATGCCTCGCCCCGGGACCCGAGAATACCCCATAAATGTATGTTTCGTGATTTTCATGGTTGTCCAGTCTTTTGTTCTTACGTTTTCTTTGAGAATTTTCAGGCGGGTCAGTTAAAATTGTTTTCTCATAAGTATATTTAATTGTGTAATTTTAGGGGTTTTTATAACACGTTGTTGAATTTGAAGCGAAGTTGTAGGTGGCTATTTCGTAAATTTTCTTTATTATGCTAGGTCATTCATTATTTATAATTCGAGAAAAAAACTTAAAAAAACGAAAATACGAGGAACATGGTTAGGGTATTGTCGGGCACGGAGGTGAGGCTTCATTGTTAGATTTCCGGCATCGTGTTCGGAACCCTAACAAGTCTAGCTTTGTAAAAATATGAAAATTCATGAAATATTTCTACATAATGTGTATCAAAATAATAAATAATTAAGTACATAGGTGTTAGTATAATTGAGAAACGTTCGGAACCCTCGGCGCGAGAGTTGCACTCGCACTTGACGGATCTTGTTTCTTTACGTTTGGTCGACCCTGTTTATTAAAATTTGCTTCACAATTCCAGATGTAAAGGCTCCAGTAGCAGGATGAGCGAGCCCAGTTCCAAGAACACCAGCACATCATGAGGAGTCGACGGACGGGATCACTACGGTGTACGAAGCTTATCAATACGAGAAGTGGAACAACAGATATCAGCGGAGAACGACGCCGAGGCCGGAGAAGCTCTCGTCGAGGACAACTCTCAGAAGAGCGAGGCTATAGACAAGAGGAGTACTGTATGGGTACTAAATAACTGATATACTGAATACAATACACTATATAGATAGTTAATTTTACTATACATAGGAAACACCCAGAACAACCTGAACAAATATCTGCAGATCGAAGACATATTTGTCCCGAGGCCAGAATCGAATCCGTATCCTCATGCGTCGCAGACGGACCTTCGCCCGCCGCGCCACAGAAGTCGTCAATTTATTCGGCAACTACTTCGTACATCATCGTCATTAGCCTATTATTAGTCCACTGCTGGACATAGGCCTCCCCTAATGAGCGCCATAACGCCTTGTCTTCGGCTTGACGCATCCAGAGTCTGCCTGTAGGCGTCATCCCACCTGGCCGGAGGGCGCAGAAATCACCTTTAAATGTTTCCATAAGAACAACACATGCCAAGCCGCGGGGCGCAGCTAGTATATGTGTAAACGTTTGATATCTGCCTGTAGAGTAGGAGCTTTATACTGCACTAGCAGCGCCTCGCGGTTTCACCCGCTGAGTTCCCGTTCCCGGGATTCCGGGATTAAATATAGCCTGTGTCACTCCCAGAAAAGTAGGCTTTTTAATTATGTAAGAATTTTTTAAATCGGTCCAGTACATTTGGAGCCTTTAACCGCCAAAACCTACAAACAAACAATCGAATCTTTCCTCTTTATGATATTTATATATTTATTTATTTATTCAATTGGAAAATCAAAATCAGTAACTTAACACATTTTACTTACTAACATTAATAATTACCTAGTATAGACGTATAACTTATGGCATGTCTTCGGTCGTTGCAGGCGGCGGAGTCATTGTCCGGTGCCCGGTCGAGCAGCGAGAGCTGTGCGGCAGCGGCGCTGCACGGAGGGGGGTGGGCTGGTCGCTCAAGGAGCTGAGGCCGCGCAGGACCAGCCGCTCCGCCCTCAGGTCGGAGCTCTTTCAACAGCCTGTATTGGTCCACTGCTGGACGCAAGCCTCCCCCTAATAAGCCTTGTTGTCGTTTATGTAATGGGCCATAATCCCCACGCTGGGCATGCGGGTTGGGGATCGCAGTTCGGTGGTAGAATTGTTCTGCAGGGGGCGCTGCTGCCCGCCCCCGGTGGATATCACTAAGTCGCCTCTTACGGCACCCACGGGGAGAGATGGGGTGGTGCAACTTGTAATCCAGCAGCACACAGCTGCAGTACGGGGATATTACATGGGCTATAACAATAATCACACTAATATTATAAATTCGAAAGTTTGGGTGGATGTTTGTTACCTCTTCACGCCAAAGCGAATGAACGGATCGGGCTTAAGTTTTGCATACTAATCCTGGAATCGAACATAGGCTACTGTTTATCCCAGAAATCATATTTAAACATTTCCATAGGAACAACGCGTGCGAAGCCGCGGGAAGCAATATAACTAGTTATACGTCTATTATGGACTTGATACGAACCGTATTTAACTGTGTTTGAAGAACACATTTGTAAAAAGCAGAAATATAATCTTAAAACAAATGTTAGTATTCGTTGTGTCCGTACTGCAGCTACTCATTTCATTATATTAAATACAAATTAATCAGATTAATAATTTTATTATAAAAAAAACTATCGTAGTTTGACGAATTCATTACGGTTGTAAGCGGGTTAACTACGTGGTGTTCTTCCAACACAAATAAGGTTCGTAGTTAACCCGCTTACAACCGTAAAGATTAATAATTATTTTTAAAATAATTGATTATAGTGAAATTGCATAACATTTTTAATCAGATTATAAAATCAATTGAATCAATTTAGTACACAAGATATTCGCCATATAAATTACGATGCCATTCAGCGAGCTTTCGTGTTTCAAATATGAAGGTTCAAATGAAAAAACCTTTTGAGTTAGTGTAGTGCAATAAATTAATAATAGTGAAATATAGTGTAAACCACAGAGATATAGAGAGATGGCAATCCTATGCGTTGCGTACAAAACCTACTGTCGCAAGTCACGCCCACTCAAGCTCTCGCACACACGGTTAACGAAATAAAAACAATACTTCGTGTTGTGTGCGTGTCATGCACACAACCGCGCAGAGCCAACCAGAGTGCAACTATTCGTTCGCACACTAGGTTGCAAGTGACGTTCGTACAGCACCACTATAGACACAAAATATGCGTTTATGATAGGGATTGCTTGTCGATAAAACGTGAAACGACTTGGTCATCGTTTTAACGCTATGAATTGAAATAAAATGAATAGTTCACTAACTGAGTAAACATGATTTCATGGTGATGAAGTCAGTAAACAAACATTGGTTATCTTTTTATGAGTTAATAGACGTTATCATAAAATGAAATACAGATCTGTGGATAATGATTTATTAAAAAATATATGAATACTGAATAATTATAATAATAGGCTAACAAATTTAAATGGTACATAGATTACAAAATATCAGATTATCTCATGGGGGGTAATCCCCCATGAGATAATCTGATATGCATGCCCAGCGTGGGGATTATAGTATATCCCCCATATCTCATGGGGATCCCCCACGAGATAACAGCTAAAAAAGGTTCTTATCAGGAGGAGTCTATAATCTCCACGCTGGGCATGCGGGTTGGGGATCGCAGTTTGGTGGTAGAATTGTTCTGCAGGAGGCGCTGCTGCCCGCCCCCGGAAGATGTCCCTTAGTCGCTTCTTACGACACTCGTGGGAAGAGTTGGATATAGATCTGATTTGGAATAATAGTACTTATTATACTCTATATATATTATATATTTGCGTAAATATTAGACCTACCTTTGTACAAAGGTCAAATCCAAATGCGTAAGGATAAGCCGCCAATATAATAAATAATAGGTATCAAAAATGACAACCTTTATCGACAAAGAACACACTCGAGTCACATCATTAACTCACGACTACGAGCAGTGGTCTTACCACGCGGTTGAACGTATTCTGTGAGCTTCAATATGTTAATTATGCATTGCGGCATTGGAACTCAACGTTCGAATAGTCATTAGTACAGAGCAAGCATTGTAAACAGTTTACAACAATATCGCGTCTGGCTATCAGTCATCATAATAAAGACAGTGCAAAATCAAGACATCAATCAACTTATAATTATTTTTAAAGTTTTAGTATGAAAAACATATTATTTTCAGTATTTACCGATGGTATGTGATTCCATTAAAATATCACTTCTATTTTTGCAAATAACTATTGTACAATACGGCATTTCCCTCAAACTTGAATATCCGTCGCGGCCAACGTTCAAACTTCAACTAAATGACAATATTACTGCCGTGAGCGATGTGTTCTCGTTTTGAGCATATTACTGCGTCACCGGCCCCGCCCCCTTTTCATATCTTCTTAGTTTCTGTGATCTGTGGTGTAAACAAACTAAAGAACACAAGAACAAAGTGTCTCCCCTTAAATCTTACATATGTAGAGGCAATAAGAAAGGTGCTAATCCACACTTTCTCAGAATAAGCTATGGTATGTGGCTAGATTGTAAACATACTTGGGTTCATTCTTTAGAAGTAACTAATTAATGACGCTCTGAAAAAAAAAAATTGTGGAATCACGCGAAACTACACATGAGAGCATAATTCCACTGCCGGTGTGGGAGCTTTGGCAATATGCCTCGTGCTGCAATGTGTGTGATTGTTGCAGAACATCTCCGCGAGCCTGAGGGACGGCGTGCGCCCCTAGTGCACAGTGCACAGTGCACGGCCGGCAGTGTAGGGCACAGTGCACGGTGAAGTCAAGTTATCGGTATTTTTACGTAGAACCTGTTATGTTGTCTAGAATGAGCAAGGTTATCCGATTAGATTGTAAAGGACTGCGCTCCCTGCAGGAGTCCAGGCGGCGCGTTAGAAGCGCGGCTTATAAGCCGCGCTTCTAACGCGCCGCCTGGACTCCTGCAGGGAATATAGATAGATAGAGTCAAATACATACACAGAATAACTATACAGGGCGTTTCGTACAACGTTTGCCATATGAAAACCTGGGGGGTAGGTGGAATCAAATACGTAGCATGCCTGTGATCTTTGAATTCGTTAAAAACTTTTACAGTTCATGGGCATTCTAACGATTTCTTAGTTCGGTACAACTTGTGCATACCATTGGAATGGCCAACATACTGTAGATTAGCCATGAACTGTAGAAGTTTTTAACGAATCCGATGATAACAGGCATGCTTAGTTTTTTTTAATTCGATCCAAAGTTGAACTTTCAATATTAAATTTTCACTTTTCAACGCATACCTTCTGTTTTATCTAAATCTTACGTAGATATTGATTTTTACAAAGCTAGCATGTTAGCAACATGCTAGATGTAAATATAAAAGATTGTTAACCTTTTTATTTTGTAAATATGAAGTTACAGCACTAAATTATGACTATACTGATGAAAAGGTTGGAGGGAGGCTTTTGAGGGTTAAAAGAGCCCCCAGTTTCCATATGACTAAAGTTGTACCAAACACCCTGTATAGTACTAAAGTACAATCATCGCGTCACTGCCTCGACTCCTGCAGCGAGCGTCGAACTATAGGCTCCCGGAGAAAATAAATACACAGAAACGCAGACGAGGCGTGCTTTATTGTGCCGCCTCGACTCTTGTGTAGTGACCGGACTCCCTAAAGATTAGTTCTGATAAGTTGGCAGCATTAGTATTTTGTTTCGTAATGTTGTTAGACTAGACGGATCTAGTTATCCAATCAGACTGTAAAGTCTTGCTCTGATACGTTGGTCATCAGCCGGCCTAGCACGTGGATTATTATCTTGGGTAGAATAGAGAAAAATAACATCGCATCGTCATACATTGCGTAAATTATTGAAGTTGAGGAAATGAATTTAAACATTTTACGCATTCGATGATAAAGTGTCTTAAGTTTTTTGTATTCTAAACAACAATCCCCATGCTACGCCTACAGTAACTAGTTTAGGTGGTTGGTAGTAAAGCAGCCTTAGTCCTCGTAAGGGTTACTTTCTACTTCAGATTTGGAATGAGAACAGTCTAGAGACTAGGTCGAGGCGTCGTCGAAGTAACTCCGGTACTTAGAAACTCGTCTGTCGCCAACACGGGGCTAACCTACTGACTCTGTACGGAGTGGACTGTACGAAATAAATGTGTGTTGTGATTGCACCTAATCTTGAACTGAATTTTATTTTCGTCCGCCAGTCCATCATGCCGATGCCCGAGAGAGACCAAATGCAGCTAAATACAAAGAGCCCTACTACACTACTACTTTAATCCTACCACTGCTATAATAATAATAATTCCTTCAGAATGAACTAAACGAGCTCTCAAGTGAAGCGCACTTGGCTTAGGTCCGTGCGCTTTGGATTTTTACCGGTTTAAACCGAGAAGATTACAATTTAACCCAATAATAATAATACATAATTCATTTATTTCAGATTATAAAATACCAAAAGGCACAAACTATAGACTATTCATTCATTATTATGGCATGGTAGTTGTTATTTTAATAAAATATACCTACGCACCACTTTGTAAATGTGAGTCATTGTTGTCTATAATTTTTGATCTAGTTTCACCCCCTTTTGAGTTGAACTTTATCCCGGGACACACTACAAATACGTTACTAGGCTCTTACATAGAACAACTTCCTGCTTTATAAGCCCCTTTAATATAAGCTTCTATTGTGAGAGACGAATAAATGTTTTATTATTAAACTGTTACTGTTAAAGAAATATAATTAAATATCAAGTATCGGTTTGACACCAATTTTTGTTTATTAAAAACCAATCTAACGCAAGATATTAAGGTAGTCTTGCCAAGCTTCTATGACGTCGCTGAGCGCTGCGGGCTCCTGCTCGGAGCCGCCTTCCCTCAGGCTGCGGGGCGGGCCCCCGGGCGGGCCGGGCGGACGCGGCGGGCCCCCGGCCGGTCGCTGCGTCTCGTTGTTGTCGGCGCCGAGCCCCCCGTACACGGCGCCCGGAGGCCCGAGCGGCCCGTCCAACGTGTCGTTAGCGTCGCTGGAGGAGGGCGTGGTGACGGGCCAGCGATGCGGCACGAAGGGCGTCTGCCTCAGCAGGCCCAGCCGCTGCCGGACCCCCTCCACCCAGAAGTCTGCCCGCTTCTCGTGCCGGCCCCAGTTGAAGTGAGTCTGGAATAACTCCTTCCAGGTGTCGCCGAGGTACGGGACGTCGTCCGCTGCCGCGAACCCTACTTCCATGCATTGTCCGAGGTGCACGAATATGGTCCAGTGCTTATGACCTGCAGAGGTGATTGCTGATGATTAGGACGTAGAACTAACCGAGATGGAATGAAACCTTGTGAACAAGTTCATGAAGGTGTTCAAACATTAGTTTTTAAATAAGTTTCGGTAATACCGAAATACCGGGATTCCGGTATTGAAAAAGCTAATAAAATATAAATAGCGAAAAAATACCGGTATTGTCAATATGGACTTATTGACAATAGCGGTATTTTTTCGATACCACCGTGCTCTATAAACCATGCCCTTGAAGCACATTCCTTTTTTATCTATCTACTAGCTGCGCCCCGCGGCTTCGCACGCGTTGTTCCTATGGAAACGTTAAAAGATGATTTTCATCCCACGGGAACTGATTTATGGGATAAAAAGTAGCCTATGTTTTATTCCAGACCTAGGATTATGTCTATTTTAAATTTCAGCTAGATCCGTCCAGTAGTTTTGGCGTGAAGAAGTAACAAACATCCATACATCCATACAAACTTTCGCATTTATAATATTAGTGTGATTTAAAAAAATCTAATGAAAATCCGTTGCTTGGTTTTCAAGATCATAGCATAGGTACATAGGACAGACAGCGACATATGGGTGAATCAACTATTTTACCCACACTTTGCTGTCCCCGACCATTTTTTATTAAAGCACGTTTATTGGTTATAGTTACACACTTAATCAATATGGCAATAGCATCTATGATTAATAGGCACCAAAGAAAGTTAAATTATGTTCTCGAAAATCTTTAATTTCCATGAAATTTTATGGTAACTCAGTATACGAAAAATTCACTCCATACAAAATATGCCTGTCCGAAGACCGCATTCTCTATGTAAAACTTTAATTTAAATGAACCTAAACTTTTTGCTTTCGGTTGATTCTGATTACACAACAAGTCAGTATGTTAAAGTTTACCGTGTGCATATCAAAATAAAAATAGACTTAAGCACTTTTAAAAAAAATAATCTTGAAATTTTGTCCCTGGCTAAAATGATTTTACCCTTGTATGCTGAGTTACCGTCGTAAATTTTACCTAGAAACATATAGATGGTACTGTTTGCCATGGGTAGCTTCGTTTGTGTTTCCTTAAGCTCGCATGGAGCGGCGGTGTCCCTAGAAGATGCCGTCGAGCCGCCAGGCCGCGCAGAACGTTCGAAGGGAGTGCGTGCCTTTTTGTGTCGTCTGCTGAGTGACCGCGATATCTCGATGTAGGTTTATTATTTAGTTAATATTATCAGATATTTTTGGAGTACCTAACATATGTTTTCGATTAAAGTTTGTGTTGGTACTATAGTCAAATGATAATGTGCTCTTTTCATGAAAATACACCATTTTGTCTATTGAGTTACTTGTATACTGAGTTACTTTGGCGGTAACTCCAGAGACATTCTTGGTAACTCCTAACCTAAGACATTCACGTACTTAATGAGTAATACTTTGAGTAAAATGAACTTTTATTATATATTTTAGTTTTAAAACATTCAATGATTATTTGTTAGGGATTTATTTTGTTTTTTTAAATTTGTTCCTAATTTAGATTATTATCATGTTTTGCTACTTCTACTTTTTCTTAGTCGGTTTAAATTTATTGTAAATTGGCTTTCTGTAAAACGAGTAGTTATAGTAAATAAATACCGGCAAATATAAATTGTAAAATAATGGTAACTCCCGTGAGCACTTCCACAAAATTAAACGGCTTGCAAAAGATTTAACATTATTTAAAAAGAAACAAGTTCTGGAATTTGAGACACAGAATAGGTACAAAATGAAGACGAAGAATTTACAATTGACCTTGAATGCAACACCACCAAATTCCCAGGCAAGTGAACTCAATGACTACAACGGATCACCACTAGCATGTCCGGCATCCATAGCATTCCCAAGAACTTGGCCGAAAGAAGGTTAGAAAAGACTGAGTAAAATGCACAGCTAGAACATAAAAACACTAAAAGAAAACCAGAACATAAAATATCCCAAAACAAGAAGGTTAAAAAAAACTGCGAAGTACCTACAAGAAAAGACCAAATAAAAATAAATTATGGAAAGATATCGAAAGAGAACCAAAATTATAAGATATTGACAAATTTGATTAAATAACGGAGAAAGCATTGTTCAAAAGCCTTTTTGAAAGTGATATCATAGAACAAAGAAAAAATCCTTCTAAGAAGCAATTTGGCAAGTTCCAATGGCTTGGCACAATGCTTGCCCTGATGCTGGTCTCCAACGTAACTTTTGCTCGTTGACATGGAATTTGTTTTTTTATGTTACAAACGTGCTCTGCGGAAGTCAGGACATTGGTTGCAAGTATTTCCTTCCACTCTATTGGATCCTGTAACTTTCCGTGTTGCAACATGTCTTCGGTTGGGTGCAAGGTGTTGCGCACCTCATTAATGCCAGTGCGCATTAATGACTGTATGACACTAGTCCCATAGGAGTTGGGGAGGCCCATTGTGTGGTATGGTACATGCGTCGACACACTTCCGTCTTCCCATTTATCAAGAACAACCGTGAGAGGCAGATTTGGCCGAGGATCTCAAAAGGCGCAATTATGCAGATCGCGACAGAGCCTACACACGAGACGCTAAGTCCGTTGGGTACCAAGACTCTTCCGATTGAAAAAAACTTCTGAGATTCTGGTCGAAGTGATCTGGTGCGCCAGATCTGGCGCGCACTTCAGCATTGCCATACAGCGGGGCAATGCAGCCAGTGTCGTGGGCTCCATATCAATACCAGTCGGATGCTTCCGACTGGTATTGATATGGATCAGTTGAGTTACCTTTAGATTGGATGCATCAGTTTGCATTTAGCTCAATTGCTTCAATTGTAAATACTTGGCTTAATTTATTTATATTATTGATTGTAAATTTGTAATTTTCTTTGTCTGTTGTTGATTTATTGTTTGTTTTTTGATTTTGTATCATAAATTATCGATTTAAGTTTATTCAATGTTCCAAGCTGTTTATTTATTAAACCAATATTTTTCTAGTATGTCTTAAGCGTTACCAAAATTTGTCTCTGGAGTTACTTGATGTCCCAAAAATAAACATTACATATCCGATCGTAAAATGCGTATTTCTTTCCATTTTATCTTTAAATTGCCAGTACCTTATTTTAACAATTAGCGAGCTTCCATAAATAATTCATTTATATTTGTAATACTTTTATATTTAGTTTAATGTAGAAATAGCTATAATTTTTTGGATAAGGGTAACGCAAAAGACCAATAGCAGTTAGTTTTCTACTAAAATTTAAGTATTATATGGAGACTGATTTTAGCAAAATATTTGATTATGCATGCAGGATAAAAAAAATGAAAATGAGTAATGGTTTCGAGTTTCATTCAGCATTTATGTAAGATTAAGTGGCGGTAACTCAGGTGACAGATTTTAAGGGTCTGTGTTGTAGTTTCTTGTAAAAAATAGCTAAAATATGAATAAACCTCCGTGCCCTTCTAGGTTGTTAAAGTAGATGAAATTTCTAATGCCCTAATCAAATTAGAATAAAAGAATATGAATGTTTTTATTTTTCAAAAAAATATTTCTACACTGTCCAAAGTGTGGGTAAAATAGTTGATTCACCCATATAACCGATTTCAAAAAAGCAGGAAGTTCTTCATTCGATTGCATTTTTTTATGTTTGTTACCTCAAAACTTTTGGCTGGGTGGTCCGATTTTCATAACTCTTTTTTTTATTAGAAAACTCGTGCTGGTTGTGTGGTATCATTTTAATTTAGTCCAGTTCTGACAATGGGATCCATATAATTGAAGTCCGTTTATAGTATTTTTAAACAAAATCAATTATATACTATGTAGTGATGAACCTATAAAGAGGTTTTGCGGGATGATCCCTCGGAAATAAAATATGTAAAGGACCATCGTGGGAACAGTGTCTAAACAATTGCATAATAATAATTAAGATCGGTAATTGAATTGACGAAAAAATCATCGAAAATACCTAAACCTAAGTACATAAAAAAACATACAAGTGTGAGGCCTACCTAGTTATATTAAGGATGTTCTTAATTTAAGGATCTAAAAAAAGAAGAGAAAAGTTACTCTCTGGAATTTCAAGGCACTGCTGGGCGAGATATTCGCAGTACGAATTGATTGTCCAATAACTTTGGTAGTAATCGTTAGTCAACGGTATTCTCCCTGCGCAACGCAGCTTCTGCCACAGGTGCCCCCCGTACATGTGCTCGTTGCCGTCCCACCGAGTGTGGAAGTATTTCAAAGCATAATTTGACGGGCAGGTCTCGTATGCGTTTTCATAATGGCTCCAATGCATACTCATCACGCAGACTGGACCCAGCCTGGGAACAAACAATAGGGTGCTCTTATAGGTACTTACTTTAAACGATGTTCGAGCCGCCAACTGACCCGAGGAGTCTTAAACGTTGCTCGAGCCGCGACATAACCCGAGGAGGCTTATGTTATGCCTAAGTATGCCTAGGTAAGCGACACTGTCAAAGGCGGTGTCAAATTATTTTAATCTTTGTTGAGTTTCAATCCTTGTCCTGTTTCAATTGTTTTATTTTAGAATTAGCTGCGCCCCGCGGCTTCGCAGACCTATCCCACGGGAACTGACTTATGGGATAAAAAGTAGTATGATGTGTTATTCCTAACCTAGGCCTAGAACTAAGTACCTGTATGCAAAATTTCAGCCCGATCCGTTCATTCGTTTTTGCCCGAATGAGCAACAAACATGTTACTTGATGTCTCCGCCCATGGTTAACCGATTTTGCTGATTCTTACACTATTGATATCCTAAGAATTTTATTCCCGATGAATTAGTATTTATCCCGTAAATCTTAAAAAAACATTTTTTAAGTTTTACGGGCGCGGGGGGGGGGGCCTAAACAGTGCACGCGATTTTCTTTCTAAAGCTTATTTATATATAACTTAGGCACCTCTCGAACATAAAGATTTTTCGATGTCATAGAAACTCTTCCAAATGAATCTGTAAACTGCGACCATATTACAGCCACCTGTAATAATTGTAGTAGTGTTATTAATTGAACTCACTCTCTGTAGTTTTCTGGACATTCGTCCCCGCAGATCAGGATCGGCGAGGCGGTGGAGAGCGTGGTGGGCATGTCCACCCCCACCATCCAGTCGCCCCCGGGCCAGTACGGCTCGTGCCCGAAGTTGGGGTCGTACAGCCGCGACGACGCCTTCGTCGAGGTCGGGATAACTTTAGATGCTGCATTGGGGTCTGCATGGAAGTCTACTTGAGGGTTTTCTTGCGAGTGTCCCCTGCTGGTATCACTACACGCACAAAAAGCTATCAGGCATCAACATCATCCTTATGTAGTTTCCTCATGTGCGTGTGGTAGGTATAATACTTTTGAAAGGAAATAAAAATATTCTTATTCTCATTTATTCTTTGACATAGACCAGTAGGTATGTACTTACATGTTTAACACCAAAACTGAAATTAAGAAAATATTTTGATATACTCAAGCTTAATATGATTTGAATTTTTTTTAAACAAACGGCTTCGTCGAAATCGCTTCAAAATGCCTTTGTCGAACGACATTATGCATATAGGTAGGCTATGCATTGCATAATAATTATGTCTCGCGTAGGTATAGGTAGACCGTGTCTACATGGTTTAAATAATTATGAATTAAACACGTGTGCGTGTGCGTGTATGCGGGGCTGGTAGGAGAGACAAACCGGCATCGACACCAGCTTGCTTGCAGCTTGCCGGGCGACGACGTGCCGTCGCCGAGTCGCCGAGCCTACGGCCATTGAGTACCTAGGTAGAGATAAAATACTTACTCCACAAAGGCACGCCCCTCTCTACAAAACGTCGTCATTCACTCGGCGTGCATTTTTAGAATGGTTTATCCTATCTATACTTCTTCTTTTGACCGCAAATATTAGTAGGTAATAATATATAGTGTAGGTACTCACATAAGACTACCGGTAACACCCCGGAAGTCATGGCATCTGCGACAATAACATTAGGCATGCAGAAAATACAATTACAGACAAAAAGTATTTCTCGCGCGGCGGCTGGTTCAGAGAAATAAAATATGAATGTTGTGAGGTATTACGAGTAGAATGTTGGAGTGAATTTTATAAACTACACACACGGCCAAAAATGGTGGATTTAATTCTTATTTTTTTTATAAACCGAAATGTAACACCGTACTTTGTATTTATTATACATAAAAACATTCAGAACTGCACAACAGAATAACTGAAGGTCGTACAAACATTCTTCCCAGGGCGGGAATCGAACCCACAACCTTCTGTGTCGCAGGCACACGATCGCCCGCCGCGCCACAAGCACCGTCATTATACAAAGCATAAAGTGATACAAGCGAGCTTAACCTTGAAAAACTTTTTTCTTCCAGTAAATCTGAAGTATCCCGGAGACGGTCATGCGCAATTTTGAATTGATACAGATTGACCGAGATTGATTAAGAAAAAAAACATTTTCTATGTTCACATATTTTGTTACTCATAAACCATGCTATGGATTGTTTATTGTCCGAAATAAACGAACTTTATTTATTTATTTACTTATAAACAAGAGAAAATGGTAGTTGCCCATCGAGTTAGTAGTTACCCAATAATTTTAACATAATGCGGTTTCATAAGAAAATATTTACGGTTAGTTTACATTTCATAAGAAAAATTGAATTTTTTTGTACGTGATTGTGCCAATTTTAATCCCCTTCACATTCTAAGAGCCATACAACGTTCATATTTTACTTCTCAAACACTAGCAATCGCGCGAGTATATTACTTAAATACTATAACTTACATCTTTAACCTCAACAGCCTATATTGGTCCGGTGGATGCGGACGCGTCCGCAGTCCGCAGTCCGCTGGACGCAGGCCTATCCCTGAAGAGCGCCTGATTGGTATATCTCATGGGGGTTGTTCTGCAGGGGCGCTGCTGCTCGCGCCCCCGTGAATATCCCTTAGTCGCCTCTTACCACGGGACGAGAGGGGTGGTGCGAATTCTAAGCCATGACCACTCGGCTACAAACTTACATCAATTTATAGAATTTATAAATGTATTATTAAATAAATACATGCTTATTACAATTTATAGTATACTAGCTGTGCCCCGAGGCTTCGCACGCTGTATTCCTATGGAAATTTTGAATGATGATTTCTATCGCTTGGGAACTGATTTATGGGATAAAAAGTCTAGCCTATGTTTGATTCCAGGATTATAATTAACTGTATGCAAAATTTGAGCCCGATCCGTTCTGTACTTTTGGCGTGAAGAGGTAACAAACATCCATACATCCATACATCCATAGAAACTTTCGCATTTAATAATATTGTGATTGTGATGTGATTATCTTACCAAACTTCGTGTAGTGTAGTCCACAGGTTATCGGATGCTGGCTTCTATTTGAATCAAGAAATTAGCATCGGCATTCAACGTGGCAGTGCTGCCGGCATTCTGAATAATCTGCCTTCTGGGGACGACTTAGGTACATTTTTAAGCAATAGTTTCAGTGTAAATATTCTAGTTGTAATTGTGTATTATTTTATTATGTATACAAATTTTATTAAATTTAAAAAATACGGATGTCTTGTCTTACGCCACCACACCTAGTAGGTACGTTAGATCAAAGTCGTGTTTTCAGTACATATTTTTGATAAGGTTAAAGAAAGGTATTTCGGCAAACTTTAATTGGCGTAACCCAACGGCCGTAACGCTATGCAAGCAAAACAATTTTCGAAGTAGGTTTATACTTATTTAGTGAGTAGGTTTGTTTTAGACTTAGGTACCTAATATATTCGTATAAAGGAGTGCTAGGGCTTCAGATAATATGGAGGAACAGACATAATTATTACATAAAACCAGGCTCGTGTGAACACTCGTTTACCCAAAGTTTTTTACGCTTCCGAGACTTGGGACTTGGTCTTATATTCGCCTTAGAGAATACTCTGCGAAGGGAATTTTTAGACACCCTAGTAAAACCCCTTGGGGATTATTAGACAAAAAATCTAAAATTCCCTTCACTACTTAAATTATTTTGGCTGATGGGGATTAGGTAAGACAAATTGTTACAATCATTAGGTAGGTATTTAAATTATAAACAAATTGTTTTGTAGTCACAAAGTCTTTATTTTTTATACATGCCATGTTACCTAATAAATAACCATAATGTCCTCGTACAATTTTCATCACATCAAACTCAAACTCAAAAATGCTTTATTTCCATAAATACAATAAATGTACACTTAGAAAAGGTCAAATCATAGTAAAAAATACACTGACACGGAAATAAAGTGGTATTTTTGATTTCGATCGCTTCGGTATGTAGACTAAAGTAAAGAAACGACGAAGAAACCTTTAGCCTGTTAGTTGTTATTTTTCGAGTTGGAGCAAAATCCGTCCCAAGCTTTTTTATCCTCTAGATAATCTGATATTTTATAGTAAGCCTTTTTGCATAATAGGTTTTGTTGTAGAAGCGTATACATTGCCCTTTAAAAGATACATTAATTTTATGCAGCCTAGTTGTGGGTACAGCGAGTTTATGTTTATTTCTAGTATTTACATTATGTATATCGCAATTTTTTAGGAAACTATTGATATTTTTATGAGTATACAACAAGTTTTCATAAATATATTGACTTGGTACTGTCATTATATTTATTTCTTTGAATTTATCACGCAGGGATTCTCTGGGACCCATTTTATAGATGGCACGAACAGCCCGCTTCTGCAGCACAAATATGGTGTTAATATCTGCAGCGTTCCCCCAAAGCAGTATACCATAAGACATAATACTATGGAAGTAGCTGAAATAAACTAGTCTGGATGTGTCCACGTCTGTGAGATCACGGATTTTTTTGACTGCATATGCTGCAGAACTAAGTCTCTTCGATAGCTTATCTATGTGTGGGCCCCATTGAAGTTTATTATCTAAGGTGATTCCTAAGAATACGGTACTTTCTATAATTTCTAACGTTTCTCCATTTACGTTTACATCAGCCTTAACTTGTTTTACATTAGGTAGAGTAAATCTAATACATTTCGTTTTGGTTCCGTTAAGCAAAAGATTGTTGACACTAAACCAATGAACTACCTTTGAGATTGCATTGTTTACATCGTCGAAATTAGTGTTTTGTCGTTTCATTTTAAAAATTAATGAAGTATCATCAGCAAACAATACAATCTCGTGACTATTCTTGACAAGATGAGGCAGGTCGTTAATATAAACTAAAAATAGGAAAGGACCGAGGATAGATCCCTGCGGTACACCCATTGTAACTACAGACCCCGAAGACCGTTTCCCATTTATGTCAACTCTTGGTATCCTATCACTCAAATAAGATGTGAGAAGATCCAAGGAGGTGTTCCTTATTCCATAGTGATGTAGTTTCCTGATTAATGTTTCATGGTGTACGCAATCGAATGCTTTCGACAAGTCGCAAAAAATGCCTAAGGCATCTTGCGACTTCTCCCAAGCATCAAAAATATGCGATACTAACTCTATACCGGCATCAGTAGTTGACCTGCCGCGAGTAAACCCGAATTGCTTACTATGAAGCAGGTCATTGCAATTGAAATAACTGAGCAATTGATGTAAAATAAGTTTTTCAAAAACTTTGCTGAATGTTGGCAGTACTGATATTGGTCTAAAGTTAGTGGGGTCAGACCTACAGTCCGCAGTCCGCTGGACGCAGGCCTCCCCCTGAAGAGCGCCTGATTGGTATATCTCATGGGGGTTGTTCTGCAGGGGCGCTGCTGCTCGCGCCCCCGTGAATATCCCTTAGTCGCCTCTTACCACGGGACGAGAGGGGTGGTGCGAATTCTAAGCCATGACCACTCGGCTACAAACTTACATCAATTTATAGAATTTATAAATGTATTATTAAATAAATACATGCTTATTACAATTTATAGTATACTAGCTGTGCCCCGAGGCTTCGCACGCTGTATTCCTATGGAAATTTTGAATGATGATTTCTATCGCTTGGGAACTGATTTATGGGATAAAAAGTCTAGCCTATGTTTGATTCCAGGATTATAATTAACTGTATGCAAAATTTGAGCCCGATCCGTTCTGTACTTTTGGCGTGAAGAGGTAACAAACATCCATACATCCATACATCCATAGAAACTTTCGCATTTAATAATATTGTGATTGTGATGTGATTATCTTACCAAACTTCGTGTAGTGTAGTCCACAGGTTATCGGATGCTGGCTTCTATTTGAATCAAGAAATTAGCATCGGCATTCAACGTGGCAGTGCTGCCGGCATTCTGAATAATCTGCCTTCTGGGGACGACTTAGGTACATTTTTAAGCAATAGTTTCAGTGTAAATATTCTAGTTGTAATTGTGTATTATTTTATTATGTATACAAATTTTATTAAATTTAAAAAATACGGATGTCTTGTCTTACGCCACCACACCTAGTAGGTACGTTAGATCAAAGTCGTGTTTTCAGTACATATTTTTGATAAGGTTAAAGAAAGGTATTTCGGCAAACTTTAATTGGCGTAACCCAACGGCCGTAACGCTATGCAAGCAAAACAATTTTCGAAGTAGGTTTATACTTATTTAGTGAGTAGGTTTGTTTTAGACTTAGGTACCTAATATATTCGTATAAAGGAGTGCTAGGGCTTCAGATAATATGGAGGAACAGACATAATTATTACATAAAACCAGGCTCGTGTGAACACTCGTTTACCCAAAGTTTTTTACGCTTCCGAGACTTGGGACTTGGTCTTATATTCGCCTTAGAGAATACTCTGCGAAGGGAATTTTTAGACACCCTAGTAAAACCCCTTGGGGATTATTAGACAAAAAATCTAAAATTCCCTTCACTACTTAAATTATTTTGGCTGATGGGGATTAGGTAAGACAAATTGTTACAATCATTAGGTAGGTATTTAAATTATAAACAAATTGTTTTGTAGTCACAAAGTCTTTATTTTTTATACATGCCATGTTACCTAATAAATAACCATAATGTCCTCGTACAATTTTCATCACATCAAACTCAAACTCAAAAATGCTTTATTTCCATAAATACAATAAATGTACACTTAGAAAAGGTCAAATCATAGTAAAAAATACACTGACACGGAAATAAAGTGGTATTTTTGATTTCGATCGCTTCGGTATGTAGACTAAAGTAAAGAAACGACGAAGAAACCTTTAGCCTGTTAGTTGTTATTTTTCGAGTTGGAGCAAAATCCGTCCCAAGCTTTTTTATCCTCTAGATAATCTGATATTTTATAGTAAGCCTTTTTGCATAATAGGTTTTGTTGTAGAAGCGTATACATTGCCCTTTAAAAGATACATTAATTTTATGCAGCCTAGTTGTGGGTACAGCGAGTTTATGTTTATTTCTAGT
This sequence comes from Eupithecia tripunctaria, assembly GCA_955876795.1. Taxonomy (NCBI): domain Eukaryota; kingdom Metazoa; phylum Arthropoda; class Insecta; order Lepidoptera; family Geometridae; genus Eupithecia; species Eupithecia tripunctaria. The sequence continues at coordinate 14,911,828 of OY041617.1, read as the reverse complement.
ATTTACATTATGTATATCGCAATTTTTTAGGAAACTATTGATATTTTTATGAGTATACAACAAGTTTTCATAAATATATTGACTTGGTACTGTCATTATATTTATTTCTTTGAATTTATCACGCAGGGATTCTCTGGGACCCATTTTATAGATGGCACGAACAGCCCGCTTCTGCAGCACAAATATGGTGTTAATATCTGCAGCGTTCCCCCAAAGCAGTATACCATAAGACATAATACTATGGAAGTAGCTGAAATAAACTAGTCTGGATGTGTCCACGTCTGTGAGATCACGGATTTTTTTGACTGCATATGCTGCAGAACTAAGTCTCTTCGATAGCTTATCTATGTGTGGGCCCCATTGAAGTTTATTATCTAAGGTGATTCCTAAGAATACGGTACTTTCTATAATTTCTAACGTTTCTCCATTTACGTTTACATCAGCCTTAACTTGTTTTACATTAGGTAGAGTAAATCTAATACATTTCGTTTTGGTTCCGTTAAGCAAAAGATTGTTGACACTAAACCAATGAACTACCTTTGAGATTGCATTGTTTACATCGTCGAAATTAGTGTTTTGTCGTTTCATTTTAAAAATTAATGAAGTATCATCAGCAAACAATACAATCTCGTGACTATTCTTGACAAGATGAGGCAGGTCGTTAATATAAACTAAAAATAGGAAAGGACCGAGGATAGATCCCTGCGGTACACCCATTGTAACTACAGACCCCGAAGACCGTTTCCCATTTATGTCAACTCTTGGTATCCTATCACTCAAATAAGATGTGAGAAGATCCAAGGAGGTGTTCCTTATTCCATAGTGATGTAGTTTCCTGATTAATGTTTCATGGTGTACGCAATCGAATGCTTTCGACAAGTCGCAAAAAATGCCTAAGGCATCTTGCGACTTCTCCCAAGCATCAAAAATATGCGATACTAACTCTATACCGGCATCAGTAGTTGACCTGCCGCGAGTAAACCCGAATTGCTTACTATGAAGCAGGTCATTGCAATTGAAATAACTGAGCAATTGATGTAAAATAAGTTTTTCAAAAACTTTGCTGAATGTTGGCAGTACTGATATTGGTCTAAAGTTAGTGGGGTCAGACCTACTACCTGATTTAAACAGTGGGATTATTTTGCTACATTTCATTAGATCAGGAAATACACCACAATCAATAGACTCATTAAATATAAAAGCTAGATCTGGTGCAATGGTATCAATCAAAGGTTTAATAATTCTAACGGAAATGCCCCAGAGATCTGCAGTTTTCTTTATATTTAAAAGTTAAAGACTTTTATAATATCTTTTTCATTAACGTGGTTGAAATTAAATTTATTTTCGCATTTAGGTACATTTTCTATCAGTAAAGACTCGGCAATTGCTTGAGAAGAATTTAGGGACTTTGTGGTAGAGATTGGAATGTCAGTAAAAAAGTTTTCAAAAGCTTGGGCTACTTCAATGTCATTTTTGATTGTGCAACTGTTAATCTTTAAATTGTAATCATTATCGTAGGTACTGACCTTTCCAGTCTCACTATTTATTATTTTCCATGTTGATTTTATTACATTTTCACTGTTTTTAATTTTGGAGCTAATATAATTTGATTTTGCTATTTGACAAACTTTTCTAAACATTTTTGAGTAATTTTTTACTTTTTCTTTGAAGTCCTTGTTAAAATTATATTGTTTTTCACTATATAGTTCATACAAAGTTACTCTACTTTTATGTATACCCACTGTTGCCCACTCACTAAAGTTAAGTTTTTCTGAGACCATCCTCGATTTGGGTGTGAATATTGAATTGAACGCATTGGTGAATTTATTAAAAAAACTACAATACGACTCATTTGGGTTGTTAAGTGAGTAATCAGGTGATGGTTTAGAATCCCAATCCAATTTCAACCGTTCAAATCGACTTGTGGTTACAGGTGTATATTTAATTTTTTGTTTACAATTATAGTTTTTAACTTGTATTTCTAGTTTAATTAGTTGACCCAAGTGGTCTGATTTTAAATTGCTTATAATTTTTTTACTTAATACTTTTTCATTTTGACAAACAAATATATTATCTATACATTTTGCTGAGGTTTCAGTTATTCTAGTTGGTTCCATAAATATTGGCCTTAAATTATAACAATTAAATAAATTAGTTAATCTACTACTGAGGGAGTAGACTTCTAAAAGATCAATATTAAAGTCTCCACATACCAAGACATTTTTATGTGATTTTGATATTTTATACAAGATATCATCCATGATTCTTTCAAATATTTCAAAGGAGGCGGATGGTGGGCTGTATACGCTTACTACAATACTTTGCTCCAGCTCAACACATGCTACTTCGATGTGGCTTTCAACGGATAAGTTTATTATGTCTTTACGTTCTTTGAACTTTATGAGTTTATTTAGTAATATTAGAGAGCCTCCACGAATTGCATGTGATCTGCAAAAAGAACTACCAACCTGGTGGTTACTGAAGTTAAACATGAGCTCATAGCTTTTCAGCCAGTGTTCTGTTAAGCAGATGATGTCAATATCAAATGAGTTCATGTACAATTCTAATTCTAGTAATTTACATCTCAATCCTTGAATATTTTGGTGCACCAGGTTAGTAAACTTTGCCTTGATTTTACAATATGGTTTTCTAGGTTTTTTATTGTAAATAATAATATTTGACTGTTTAGGGCTAGAGACTTCCTCTATTGTCTTTATTTCTAATTTAAATGGCTTGGAACAACTTCCAAGGTCTTGTTTTTTAAATCATTGCAATGCTCAAAAGAAGCATTTTTTATAGCCAAGTTTTTGGCTGTTATATTAAAATAAAAAGATAGCGAAATTGCTATCTGTCTTTTATAAAAATTGGAAAGGTAGTAATTACCTTGAGTCAAATAGTATTTTTTACTAACAATACTGTTAATGTCAATCACATGTATATTGTTGTTGCACGAGATAGTGTGCAACATCATATTAAGCTTATATCTAAGGTTGTTTTCTGATTGTGGCAAGCTGTCGCTATAGGGGAATGTGAACATCACAATTTGTTTTAAGTCTAGTGTGCACAGTTTGCCCACATACTTAATCAAGTCCGATTTGTTCACATTACCCCTATTACCCAGGCATATTATTAAGTTTGAATTACTAAAAGTTTCATTATTAATTTTTTTCATAATAGTATGCAGGTTTGAATTTGGAAAACAATTATTCACTTATCACTCTATCACACTATATATATATAAAGGCGAAAGTTTGTATGGATGTATGGATGGATGGATGTTTGTTACTTCTTCACGCCAAAACTAACAAAACTAATCTTAGTTAAAACCTTTATGACGTCACGTTCAACGAATCACCTATCTATGTCAACTCAAAGAGCTTCATGTCATGACCATACAAAAAAGTACAAGTGTGACGTCACGGTTCAGCTGCCAATACCGTTGAGTTTAGAAATTTTGCGGTTGAGATTTAAAATATCTACTTTTCAATGATTAAATTTCACAATAAAAACATCAAAAATATTAAAATAAATAGACAGATATATTTCTATATCAATAGAGAACACGTAAAAAAATTAGTGGCATTTATGAATCACATGTATATACCCTATTGGTAGCATTGCCTACACGGTACTGTTACCTTATTACCATTGGGTTTAAAGTAACTTATTTACTCGAACTATTAGCGTCCTCGCTACGCTCGCTACCTACATCCACATTATTTTATTTTCATAATTAAAAATTGTATATACAGGTGTAACATAACGGGTGGATCATCGCTGGCTGAAGGTTGGGGGAACTCAGTACCTTTCGATTTAACCCCCATGTATGTTCTGCGATTTTCACTGGTTCAAAAGTTATTTGGACTTACGTAGACGTAAAATTTCTCTATGTGTCTTCTTTGTTTTTTTTAAACAAGATCGATAATAGTCCTTTAGTACTCCTTTACCAATCAGAGTCTAGGATTTAAAAAAAACTCAAATACGAAAATTATAGACAAATTTCTTTTAATAATCGCATATTTACATTAACTTTCAGTGGTTCTGCAAACTATCTTTAAAACTATTAGCTTTCATGAAGAATAAACCACTATCACCACAAACATTTTATTTGGCTAGGATGAAGGCATCATGTTGAAAAATGTAGGTACGGTTTTTTAACGCAAAAACCGTCGATGCCAAAAGATTAAAGGGTCTTAGGTGTCATAACTCCGTACTTTTTCAAACCAAAAATTACTTTATAAACTTAAGGTTTTCAAAAATTTAGGAGCCAACCGGAAATCTCAAGTTGTGGACATCAGGCAGAAGGATGGTGTATGCTCTCGGTAAAATAACATCGGTGAGCGAGCCGCGAACATTTCAGATTGCAAACCGCAAACCACTTGTGTCTATAATATGTTGCTGCCAGGCACAGGACGTGCTTTTATTTGTTTATTTTTCATGTCCTTTATTTTTTGTTTCAAAAGTTTTTCCACTTCCATTTTGTCTCTGAATGTCTGGATCCTCGTTTTGTAGTCGTCGAGATACACGGGCACGTTGTTCAATATCTCCGTCACTTCGATCGGATGCGTCTTGATATCAGTCGAGCAATTGCCCTTATTCAAAAGTATCCAACCTGTGACAATAAAGTGATATGTAACTTGGCTTTTCGCGACTTTGTTTATGATAGAAAGAAAAAAGTTAGACAAGAAAAAGACAGACAGACGTCTGTCTGTCCCTCAGAGAGAGTATATAGTACGGGACTATACTCACAGTCCTCGACATAGGTATCGATCCGAACAAAAATATTAGAGTAATGGCTTTAGTTATGGTATACCTACATAAATTATTAGAGTATAGCTTGACAAGTGTCAATTCAGATCCAAAACTAAACTAAACTATAGGTACTATTTATTTTCCATATTTAGTTTAGAATCTCTATTCAGCTGCACACGGTTTTAGTACAGATCTAAAATTATTAGAAGTCTAAATTTGAATCTGACCTTTTTGAAATTGAATTGAAGGTGTTGCTAGTAAGAGATTTATTTAAAACGACCATAATAAACAAAACATAATAAATAAACAATCGATATCATGGACGTCCATCAAAAAACTATATAAATAAAGTCAGTTTATGTAATTGAATGTTATGACAGCTTTTATTATCTGCGGGCAAGCACTTTAACCGCGGGAAGTTTAGGTTGCGTGAAAATTAGTTTTGTCAATCTTTATCTTGCAATAATGGAAGATGTTGTGTTTATATTAAACCGCCAAGTATGAGTTACCTCGCACACGAAGGTTTGCGTACCGTAAAAATCAGGTAATGAAATGAAATGATATATTTATTGCATAAAATATGGTATACAGGTTGTCGGTTGTGAGCTTTGCATGCAATTAATTCACTTATATCTAAGGCTTAAAATTATTAAATTCATTGATGTGATAAAAATTACACTCACTTGGCCAAATAAATAATTAATTTTTGAATAAATAGTCATTAAACACTTTATAATCATTAGGTACCTTATTATAAATATTTATACATATAGGTACAATAGTCAAGCAGCTTTTTTGATGTCTTGCGTATTCGGGTCTCTGCATTGTCCAGGATTTTTGTCACATGCTTTGTGGAAAAATATCCGTGACTAGTTTAGATTTATTTAATTGAATGTAACTATTTTGATTTACATTTTTAGAATAGTTATGTCAAGCCTTTCTATTATGTCATTAATTGTATTATTAATGTTCGTTTCGTGGTCATTAATACTTGTTGATATTTTATCGGAAGTCACAATCACAGATTTTCAAATTTTAGTTTAGTTAGGCTAGTTGGTGACAGACGGTTGAATAGACAATAGACACGCAGGAGGTTTTGGATTCGATTTCCGCCGCGGGACAAATGTGTGTACGATCTGCAGATATTCGTTCAGGGTGGTCTGGATGTTTTCTATATTATAATAAAAATATCTATGTAGTGTACTTACCTACAGTATTGTATCATACTAATAATATTATAAATGCGAATGTTGTAGAAAATTATTATAAATATTGTTCGTTTTTACAGACGTTGTTTTACCTGATAAATTTTATTAAAAAAGCGCGCTCTTTTCACGCGGGCACCTGTAGTTAATCGATGTGTTGTATTGGTGATAATATTGTAAATTTGATAGAAAGTTTGAGTTTATGAAAATGTTATTTTCAATAACAATTATAATTTTCAATAATAACTGACGGTATGTATGTAGGTATCTTATTTATTTGTGTTGGTATGATTTTCATTACTTTGCTACTGCTATATTTTATAAATAGGTATTAATTTGATCAATGTGTAGTTTATAAGCTAGTAATGAATATCTTCCTAGGAAACTCAGACAAAGGAATATTCCTTTGTCTGAGCTAGGAAATTAAATAATAACCCAAAACTGTTCGAGTTCGACGGGACCCGAACCCGCGTCCTTTCCTCAGTGCGGGAATATATACAACAAACTAAAAACATCTACATAAGTAATCAATTTGACACAGTATAGGTACATTTACCAGTCCTTAAAAATGAATTTGACCCACTAATTTACAAGAAAAATATATAAGAAAACAGCAGTGTGCCTCAGGCATGTATCAAAGTTTACCTACCCCATGGGGTAGATTGCTACAAATGACGACTGTAAATTAAACTGTGCCTTTTTCTTTACTAGGTATTATTTGCATAAGATGGGTCATGTTCACATGGCACTCTTTTGTCTTCCTCAACGATGACTCAAATCAATATGAATGATACCTGCTGTTCCGTTGCAGTCGATCGCCAGCATGTCACAATAGTTGCTAAAGGACCTTTCTTCATTTTTATTGTTCCTTGCACATATCTCACCGTACCTGCAAGATTAAAGCATGGCAGACGTCAGCCCTTCAGCGCCATACTGGCCGGCTCTTCGAGATGAGAAAAATCATGAAAAGAGTCATAGGCTCAATTTGTGAGAAAACCTGCATACTAAGATTTAAGACAATCTTAAGAATGGATGCTCTACCGAGGGTAAACCCCATTTAAAATACAGGCATGTAGGTATCCTGGCTGTCATGTCACACCAGTTACTCGAAATTTAAAATACTTATAACCATTTCCTTTCATCTTTGCAAAGATTGATTCTTAGCAGCAAACGAATCCGTTGATGCCATAATACAGGGTTTTATATATTTTTTTAAATGAATTGTCACGATTTCCTGCAGAAGTAATAAATAAAAAAACGGTAGAAAGTTTAATGGAAGCATTGCACACGGCATGCACCGCCGATCTTCACGCCCGCCCTCGCTCCCTCCCCCGAGTCTCCGTTCACGGTTGCTGTGATATATTTTTTTATCTCAAAAACATATCTCAGCAACCGTGACACTTTGTACATTGAGTCTATCACAACACAAGCTTATTTTTAACCGACTTCAAAAAAAGGAGGAGGTTCTCAATTCGTCAGTACTTTTTTTTTATGTTTGTTACCTCAGAACTTTTGACTGGGTGGTCCTGTGGTGACACAGTTTAGCTAGCAGTACGCGGCGCAAACGCGTTTCGCTTATTCAGCTTTTTCTGTAGCTAAGCCGCGTCTCGCCAGTCATTCCACCAAGCTCTCATAGAAAACACCTAGGGTAGGTGTTATGGGTTACAGATTATATTAAAGTCACTTCGTAGAGCCCCCTTTGAGTAGTCATATCCTAATTAAGGATTAAAGATAAGCATTCTATTGTAATTTCATGTACGAGTGTTCTGTGTAATCAATAGACTCAGTTAAAAATAATAACTCTTTTATTACAAACAACCCACAATACGTAAAGTAAAGACTAAAGTAATATAATACAAAAGTCCGATTTGCACGATTCTTTTTTTATATGAAAGCTGGTGCTTCCCATGTGGTCCCATTTTAATTTTGTTCAGTTCTGACACTGGGATCCATGAAAATTCATGAAAAAACCGTAAAAATTAAAGTCGGTTTATAGTTTTTTAAAACAAAATTAATTGTTTACGATAAATGTTTGACCGCAATCTCACCTGATGGAAAGCGAAGATGTGGCCGACGATGTATCACGCAGTTCTAGAAGATACTAATTCACCCTTGTCTATGACGACCTCTGTGGCGCGGTGGGCCAAGGTCCGCCTGCGAAGCAGGAGGTTGCGGCTTCGATTCCCGCCTCGGGACAAATGTGTGTACGATCTGCAGACATTTGTTCAGGGCGTTCTGGGTGTTTTCTATGTATAATAAAAAATATCGATCTATGTAGTGTATTGTATTATATTAAGTATATCAGTTATCTAGTACCCATAACACAAGCTCTGCTTAGCTTGGGGCTAGATGATGCTGTGTGAATTGTCTAGCATTATTTATTTATTTGAAGAGACCCAGGTTGTAATTGGCCAGAAAAACATAGGCAGGGAGCGAGTTCTATTCCTATGCGGTGCGGTGCGAATAATAAAGGTGAAGGAAAACCGCTTAGTGCGAGTGGAGGGTACATCTACCAAGTATGGATGGTATTGCGCTGTGCGTCTGCTTGTCCTGGAGTGGAAGGGGGATGGTGGGATCAGGTCATGTAGTTCAAGTAAGCATTCTCCAAAATGTATCCTATAAAAGATCGAGAGACAAGGCGGTGTTCGAGGCTTTGAACCTTAGTCTCTGCAAGGTGCTGCTCGTCAATGAGTCTGAAGGCTCTTCGTTCGATTGAGTCTAAGGCAACCCTCCAAGAATGAGGTCGGTCCGAAAACCAAGCACGTTGTGCCTCTGATGCACAATGACTTACTGCGTATAAAGGAGTCCGCATTTGTATGTGCCACAAATATGTTTGGAAACTCTATAAGGTTTGTAGACCCACTCGCCGCCCGCCCAGTACGGCTCGTAGCCGTAGTGCGGGTCGTAGGTGCTGTTCCTCTTGGGCCCGCGACTCGCGATCAGCGCCAAGCTGTGGACGGACAGGACATAAGTTATAAATATATCACACTTAAAAAAACTGGCGCTTTAGTCTAGCGGTCGGCATATTCAACCGCTGATTATGAGGTCCAGGGTTCAAATCCCGGGTTGAGCTAATAGTTGTTAGCGAGGTTTTTCTAACAAGAAAAATTCACAGTAACAGTCAGGAAGTTGGCAGTGTTACACCCCTGTGCCTCGGAAAGTACGTTAAGCTGTTAGTCCTGCGCTTCACCTCTCCCCGGTCGTGTCGGTCTGCCGTCCCATCGGATTATGAGAATGAGGGAATAGAGAGTGCATTTGTGTTTGCGCGCACACTTGTGCCGTATAATATGGCCTGCGCACCTGCCTAGTCTTCGTTGAGATTGGCGGCCATGGCGGAAGTTCGTCTAGGAGGGCATTATTATTATTATTATATCACACTCAAGTTATGAATGCGAAGGTTTGGATGGATAGATACGTATATGGATGCAATGGATGGATCTACTACTACTTTTTGTCCCATAAATCAGTTCCCGTGGACAAGACATGCTCGTGGTGTATTGTGATGACTGATGGGGAGACGGTTGCAGGTACTGTGTGTAATGTGAACTTATCTGAACTGTGTTTCTAGGTGTTCACCTATCTCTGCCCTGTCTAAGACCGCGTAACAACGTTTGCCTGCTTTATCAAATAACGGGCATACGGGGGCTGGCCGCTTTAACACACATTGTAAAAGTGTGTTCAAGCGCAGCCTTGAGACACCACGGGCTGGCTGAAATAAAATAAATGAAATAATTATCACTCTAAGAACCATGGTTAGATCATAGATATAAAAACAAAACCTACTTTCGTGTAGGATTGTATCCGACACGTCTTGCGATGATCATTGCCAACAAGCTTTGATTGTGCTGAGGATGCAGCGCGCACGTGCGACGCGCGCGTCGCGCCCGCGCACCCGCCCGCGCCCCCGCCCGCGCCGGCTCCGACCGCTCTGAAACTGGACAACGCTTTGATTGTGCTGAGCTTTTTAAGCGATACGCGATACCTAATGATCTCGTAAATAATGTATGCAGCAGATTTAGTTTAACATTATTTGACATCAGTTTAAAAGTGGTCGCTACCGCATGCTGCCATCTCTTATGGTGTTACTCACAAATGAACAGAATCCAACTATACAATATTATTTTCACGATCATGTCGTTTGCTCTCATTTCGGAATCGGTGTGCGATTATTTTCTTGCTGAATCCCTGATAGGGTGTAGGTAACGTATCTTGTCTCCGGGGCGTTCCGCGGACTTCGTGCCGTATGGTTAGAAAACTGTGAAACTAAGTGCAATAACGTGGCGGCTTTTTAATGATTTTCCATATTTTTCACGCTATATTTTATTTTTTGTACGTTATAGGTAATTATAACATAGATTAATTTTCATGGTCAATAAAGAACTTTACTTGTTCGATGTTGTCCCGATTTTTTAATATGTATTTTATACAGATTTGACACAATATGACATATCGTTGGAATGGTAATGAACTATCGTGTCCATTTTGAATGAAGCATGTTAGTAAACAAACTACGACACACATAGCAAAATCTAACTTGCCTGGCGTCGAGTTTTAGTTATATATTATACACAATATATAATTGTAAGCAATTTTTATTGAAGGGAGGATCTAAAATCGAACAAGTAATGTAAATTACCTACGTATAAAAGGACGCGCCAACAAAGTGAATTTTGGGCTAAGTATGGGCGGTTTATTTACTAACATGCTTCATTCAAAATGGACACGGTATAGATACATTGAGAGACACATTTGTTTAATTCTCTAAAGTTGAACGCTCGGTCACGCACCCTTAGTTTTTATTTTCACTTGTACATTATTTTGCATGCCCAGCTGTTTTTTTACCAAGATCTCACGTAAGTAAATATTGATTTGAATCCTACGGGCGAGATGCGATATGCGAGATGTAATAAACATTTGCTAAGACATTTTAATTCGTGCAAAAAAAGTTACACAAACTTAAATAAACAAACAGTTTTCACGGTTAAAAAAGTTATCTAGCTGTTGCAATTTGTTCCACCTACCCCTAGTTACCATTATCGCACACGGTCTACAGGACACCCTGTATATTATAAATTACTTTTTAAAGGTATTTTGACATTGTTGATTAGGATACAACTTAGTATCAGCGTTCCCGTGTGTTCTACTATGGTTCTACTGCATTATTTATTACCTACCTACATATTGCAGGAGGCATTGTACACATGGTATAACGTTAGTTTCCATTCCACAAAGTAATGTAATGAGTTACGAAAGTTGATTAAAACATTGATTGAAATTATATTTTTACGACGAACGCTATTTTTGGTTTCTGGTTGTAGGTACTATTGGCATGTAGCAGTTCTTAGTGCTGCTGGTTCGGCGCTCAGAAAGAACCTGTTATGGATATGATGGTGATTCGGTGGAAAAATGGAACGTGGGTTGGTGGAAAAATCGAAGACAGATGGTTTGACTTTTTTTGCTTACCTAACGTAAACAATGTGTCTCATAAGATATTTTATCATACTACTAATGAAATGGTTCTCAGTAATGAAACCTGATAAAAAAAATTTACAACTTCGCTTTTACACTCTTTACCTAAGTAGCTAAATACCTACACCCAAAGGTTCTTTGGACGTGGTCAAGTTAAGAAGTGTAGAGGGTCCTCCGGAGGGGTCTAGATATTATGAAACGAAAAGCCTATGCATGCGGTGATCTAGTGTGTATGGTGCCTATGCGTGCGGTGATCTAGTGTGTATGGTGCCTATGCATGCGGTGATCTAGTGTGTATGGTGCCTATGCGTGCGGTGATCTAGTGTGTATGGTGCCTATGCGTGCGGTGATCTAGTGTGTATGGTGCCTATGCGTGCGGTGATCTAGTGTGTATGGTACCTATGCGTGCGGTGATCTAGTGTGTATGGTGCCTATGCGTGCGGTGATCTAGTGTGTATGGTGCCTATGCGTGCGGTGATCTAGTGTGTATGGTGCCTATGCGTGCGGTGATCTAGTGTGTATGGTGCCTATGCGTACGGTGATCTAGTGTGTATGGTGCCTATGCGTGCGGTGATCTAGTGTGTATGGTGCCTATGCGTGCGGTGATCTAGTGTGTATGGTACCTATGCGTACGGTGATCTAGTGTGTATGGTGCCTATGCGTGCGGTGATCTAGTGTGTATGGTGCCTATGCGTGCGGTGATCTAGTGTGTATGGTGCCTATGCGTGCGGTGATCTAGTGTGTATGGTGCCTATGCGTGCGGTGATCTAGTGTGTATGGTGCCTATGCGTGCGGTGATCTAGTGTGTATGGTGCCTATGCGTGCGGTGATCTAGTGTGTATGGTGCCTATGCATGCGGTGATCTAGTGTGTATGGTGCCTATGCGTGCGGTGATCTAGTGTGTATGGTGCCTATGCGTGCGGTGATCTAGTGTGTATGGTACCTATGCGTACGGTGATCTAGTGTGTATGGTGCCTATGCGTGCGGTGATCTAGTGTGTATGGTGCCTATGCGTGCGGTGATCTAGTGTGTATGGTGCCTATGCGTGCGGTGATCTAGTGTGTATGGTGCCTATGCATGCGGTGATCTAGTGTGTATGGTGCCTATGCATGCGGTGATCTAGTGTGTATGGTGCCTATGCGTGCGGTGATCTAGTGTGTATGGTGCCTATGCGTGCGGTGATCTAGTGTGTATGGTGCCTATGCATGCGGTGATCTAGTGTATATGGTGCCTATGCGTGCGGTGATCTAGTGTGTATGGTGCCTATGCGTGCGGTGATCTAGTGTGTATGGTGCCTATGCATGCGGTGATCTAGTGTGTATGGTGCCTATGCGTGCGGTGATCTAGTGTGTATGGTGCCTATGCGTGCGGTGATCTAGTGTGTATGGTGCCTATGCATGCGGTGATCTAGTGTGTATGGTGCCTATGCATGCGGTGATCTAGTGTGTATGGTGCCTATGCGTGCGGTGATCTAGTGTGTATGGTGCCTATGCATGCGGTGATCTAGTGTGTATGGTGCCTATGCGTGCGGTGATCTAGTGTGTATGGTGCCTATGCGTGCGGTGATCTAGTGTGTATGGTGCCTATGCGTGCGGTGATCTAGTGTGTATGGTGCCTATGCATGCGGTGATCTAGTGTGTATGGTACCTATGCGTGCGGTGATCTAGTGTGTATGGTGCCTATGGATGCAGTGATCTAGAGTCAGACTCAGAGAAATGAACAATAAGGTGGTACAGTCAATACCAATATAAGGGTTATAGAATCTCGTCAGTCGGTAAAAAAATCGGCGGTACAGTCAATATCCACGGGCAAGAAGTTGCGAAAACGTTCATTATTTATCGCAGTCCCGTTATCCCGCTCTGATGAATGTTATATCTTCTTTTATTGGTGCGCTCTCGTAGCGTGCCAGCTGTGTTATTTGCATCTTTTATTTTATACCAAGGAAAATTTTTACCTACTTAATATTATTTTCTTTATCTTAATACTTAATTGAAAAATAAAATGATAATCAAGAAATATAAACAAATGAGAACTAGTACGAGTAGCTCTCGGGTCACGCGTCGCTTCGACCACACGCTCAGATCATTTTTTGAAAGCTTGTAGAGTGTACGGACTACGCGTCCGTAGCCTCTACGCCGTAGAGTGTACGGACTCTACGCGTCCGTAGCCTCTACGCCGTAGAGGCTCGGTACCCCACTGTAAGGACTTTATCATTATTACTCTAAACAATAATTAGATTAAAAAATGTACTTATCCCATGAACGTCTTGATAATCAATGATGGTTTAAAACACTGCAATCGAATAATTATTAATTATTAATCATTTAAATATTAATTTTCATTATTATTCAAGTGTTGGTCAGCAATGAGCGTTTGAGATTATCGCAGTTGTTTGAATCCGAGTTTCGGCCATTTAAATATTATTAATCATTTATAATAATGAAAGATTATTTTATCAAAAGTAATCATTAATGTCTTATAATCATACGAATAATAATGTTTAGGGGCCCTCCATTAATCACGTGATGTATAGTAATTAGAAGTACATACCTACAAACAATCTTAATTTTTTTATATTTATAAAATACAGGTAACAATAATAACGTTTAGAGGTAGACAGAGAGGTGGTAATGAAATAATTGCGAAAAACTTATTTGTTCTAATACATTAACATAATTTAATGTACAGTATCTTCGAACCACGAATTAGCAAGACTTTCTTCTACACCAATAACTGGATGAGCATCGTGAATATAATTTTTTTAATTCAATAAATAAATCAAACAAATTGCTGAAAAAAAGATAGAAATTGCAGAGAACAGTCTTCTTATACGTTGTTTCCTTGCAGATTTACGGTCGGAAGTTACGTTTTGATCTGAATGTTTAACTACACGACATTATACCTACGAGTATATCAATATTTCGCCGTTTCCCTGAGGTTTTGAAACAAATTTCTACAAGATTTCCGCAGCGGGGCACAAAGTACCTTTATCATTGTGATTTCTGAAATAATAAAATATTTACTATTTTACTACACACAAACAAGCTTAAGCTGATCAAAAACATAACTTTATTTCCGTGTCAGTGTTTAATTTTATAAATTTACCTTTTCTCATTGTATATAAGGAAAATCAGGTGACTCAAGTAGGTATCAAACCCTTGTTAGAGTGATATGCACCTTGAAATACTCTCAAGATTCATTGGATGTAAGCGGTTACCTACGAACCCTAAGATGATTAACACCTACCTGATCTAACAAGGTTGGCATGGGAAGGTTGAACCTCTCCATACCAGCCTCCTGATCCCGTCGAATCCTACACTAAATATCTCGCAGCCGGCAGCAGGACCCTCCACGAGTGCCTATCTCCTAACAATTACATTTGTTTTCGAATTTGCAATCGGTTCCATCCGCTATCGGTTCTTGAATTTCGATCAGTGTGTCTCGCGACTCCGCGGCGGGCACACGGCACGCTCCGCTTGCGCCGCGCCGCCTCGTTTGTTTACTCGTAACACGCACGACGGATTCCATACTTGTTTATTTATCCGTGATTTAAAAATAAATAGTTATGAGTGCACATCGTGTTCGATAAGAACCAACTTAAAGACTTGTAAAGTGACAGACGAGTGAAGTTTTTAAGAGATTCTTGTCTCGCTTGAAAAGATTTCGCGCTGAAAATCTTCGAGAAAAATTTCCTTGAAATTCAATAAAGCTGCTATTGAAAATTCTTTGTTCGATTCGTTTTATTTAATTAATTATTCTGCACCTAGGTAGGTGCTTATTTCTAAGATTTGTTAAGTGATGATAATCGGTCATGGTTAGCGGTGTTTGAGAAGTTAGTGAGAGATGTGGTGAGATGGTGATTCGGTTGAAGATGGGCGAGTCTTGCGGGCTGAGGGAGCTGAGGGGGCTGCTGCTGCTGCTGGCCGCGCTGCAGGGAGCCTCCGCGGAAGAGCTGGTCAGCGACCTGGACCGGCCTGGTGAGTCTACCTGCTACGTACCCATAGTTCATCTATCCACATTACCCTGTATCGCAGTGCTGGTAACTTGGGCATCTAGACCGGAAGCCTTTACCACAGCTTTACTATCATATAGGAACGTCAGCATCAGGATGCAGCAGCTATCTAGCAGCTCTTACATTATTAAATCTACCCTTCGTTTGGCCGTTCGGATATCGCTGTTGGATAGATACAACTTTGTAGGTGCCGGCGGAAGTGGCCGGCATTTGTTAGGTACAGTTGTAAGTTGCCAACGACGTTTGGTAGGAACGGTTATAACATATTTCTCTGTTCTGAGATAATGTTTTCCATTATAACGATAACATGGCATTGATGTTGAATAGTCGGGAGACACTCGAGACCTATTCAGTATCGTTTTAGCATTCGGTAGCTTATTGCGCTTTCACATGTACCTACACGGTTTACACAGGGTCGGTCGCCCGGCGCGGCGGCGGCGGCGGCGGCATTATCGAGATGCCAGACTGAAGGAGTCACGTCGTTCGTTTTATAATTAAATGGAATGAAAAGTTTATAGCTCATGTACCTATATCGACGTCATCAGTGACCACTTCATTACAAAGTCAGTCGCCGCCGTGCCGTGTGCCGTGTGTAACCTGTCTACTAGTTCATACATTCCTACTTTACACGACATGCCGAACATGACGGTACTAATAGGTTCTACAAAGTTTTTACAAGTTTTTTGTTCTCAACTTTCTTCTCGTTATAAAGTAACAGATTCGGTTAATTTAGATTTTGTTAGATAGATGGTACCTACCAACCTACATTAATTCAGATTAGCCGCTCTGCAAACTTCGAGCCATGGAAATTTTATCGACTAAATAATAAAAACCGTTTGTAGATATGGATATATTTCATGATAAAATATAGATTTCGCACACATACATGCCCTGGCTCAATTCAACTAGAATGACATACTTAGTACTACTTAGTTTGTTTCTTTTTATCAGAGATTTTGAAAATTAATTTATTTACTATTACAAAAAAGCTTACAGGTACAGTTTACTGGTGCTCCCAGCACAATGTATGTTCGGA
Source organism: Eupithecia tripunctaria (assembly GCA_955876795.1). Lineage (NCBI taxonomy): Eukaryota > Metazoa > Arthropoda > Insecta > Lepidoptera > Geometridae > Eupithecia > Eupithecia tripunctaria. Next base: position 14,895,354 of record OY041617.1, on the reverse strand, counting down.
ACCTGTATCGCATAATTCCGAATTGCGACCAGCATTACCTTTATTCTAGACTGCAATAAACAGGACAGACATCATCGCATCGTTAGAGAACTCTACCCTCTTTAAAATAAATCTCAGTTTAAGCTCACCGTGCTTGTTAATACTAATTGTACTTAAACCTGTCGCACGTTAATTATAGAGCTAGGCCAAGCCATCTGTCAGCGTTAATCGGAACTAAAAGCCTACTTACAACCCGCTGCCGGAATTATAAGGAGCTCAAATAGTATCAAAGACGTTTAATGGCTCCGGCGGCAATTCGATTGTCAAGACGTCGAGGTTGTGGGTGGATGTAGGTTTGAATCCAGAAGACACAAACCACTTTTGACAATAAGTACATTTTCGAAGGAGAAAGAGCAAATGTGCGTTCCTTTACGTAAAGTAAACTTGGTGTATATTTTTATTATAATTTGTCAACCTCTTCTGAAAGTAAGGTTAAAGTTTGTTAGTATTTATTCTTCTAAATTTTGTTTGTGTTTCTATTTTTATTATATATTAATTTACGGACTTTGTTTTTTTAATCACAAAGGTTAGAAATTTTTATGAAAAAGAAAATAACAAACAAATAATAGAAATAAATTAAAACTAGTATTTACAATTAAAGCAATTGAGCTAACTGCAGAATGCTAAACTTTGTTGAAAAAAAAATATTTATTCATTCAAAGGGATAAGCTATTGTATCAAATAGTGATGTAGAGTTCCAAGTCTACATAAATAAGATAAATAAATAAATAATGCTGGACAATTCACGCAGCCCCAAGTTAAGCAGAGCTTGTGTTATGGGTACTAGATAACTGATATACTTAATACAATACACTAAATAGTTTTTTTTACTATACATAGAAAATATCCAGAACGCCTTGGAAAAATATCTGCTGATCGTACAAAAATTTGTCCTGAGGCGGGAATGAAACCCGCATCCGGACCTTCGCCCGCTGCGTCACAGATGTCGTCAGTCATACTCAACTATCACGATCGGGTACTAGTACTACTCAACTACCTTGTTTATAAAAGGGGATACAAAGGGTGCGCTTGTGTAAATAAACCACCGAGTGCAAATTGACTCGCAGATGATGGGTTCCGCAAAAATCAGGCAGCTGTTTCAAAGAACATTTTCACTTATTCGCATAAGTAGGTTGTAAAAACACCTAATAATTGACACTTAACCCTACGTACGTCTCTGGTGAACGTACGGGTGTGTGATGGCCGGGTAGTTATTACAGACACTAACTCCTACTGTAAGACAACCCTGTGCTTAGTACTTTACCCTACGTGAGTGCGTTGAGTGTAGGAACTCACGGGTGTACTATAAGCAGAGAGCGTTCCTACTCACTATTACCTAATCTACGTAGCCTACTCTACGTAGCCTAACCCTACAGCCTAACGTCTAAGCCTACCTACGGACCCTAACCACGTACTTTAACCTACCAGCCCTAATAGTGTATCCCTATCAATGTGTGTTCCTACAACCCTAACAATGTTGGTGTGCCTGCAACCCTATCCCTCACCACATAAGTGTACTATATAAATGTATAGATATAGGTAGAGTGACTCTACCTACTCCCGCGACTCTTCTATTTTTGAACAGACTCTACTAGAGTCTGTTCAAAGAAAGAGAAGAGTCGCGGGAAGTGAGGACGCTCGTGTGCTAATTTGTCAACTTATGTTGCCTTGACAACACTGCTCTGTCATTGCAGTACGATTAAAAACAGGGGCCTGATTCCGCGTACACTATTATCGCGTATCTATCGCCGCCATTGACACCTTTTGTCATTCTATTTAACACGATCTTTATTGTTTATGCCATAGCTATGACTATTATAGTTATGACAACCGTTTGACAATTTGACCGTTCAATGGTGTGGTAGGGCAAGTGTGGCCATAGATATCATTAAATAAATTCTTATACAGGGCGTTTGGTACAAAGTTTGCCATATGAAAGCTGGGGGTAGATGGGACCAAATGCAATAGCTTGGCGGCGAAATAGTTCGACTAAATAGGCAAACGTTGTATGAAACACTTATTGAATGATGACTATGGCCAAACTTGCCCCACCACACCATAGACATGCTACTTATAAGTCATAGAGATTGTCTCTTTTTGAACAGACTCTATTAACCTTATCCACATCGTAACCTCTACCTTCAATAAGAGTTTTTCTCAATTAAAAAGTGCGAAAATGACCGGAGTGAAAACAAACGGGAAGTGATCAGTATGCGCGATGCCGGCGCCGCGCCATTTGTAATTCAGTTCAGATGTGGACCCTCCGCCGCGCCGCCTGCCGGGCTCTATCCTCATCAAACCTCTTCGACATTATATCTCCAACATGATTTAGCGTCAAGCGGGATATCTTATAGAATTGAAAAAAAAATGTGATATGATATATCTTCTCTTGTGAGGGAAGGATCCTAAACTAGGGCTTCGTGGGACATTACATTACCAACCAACCAGCCAGTATCTAAATATTACTTATCTCTCACATAAAATTATCTTAGACTACCTACTTGATTTTATTGAAATGTAAGGGGCGCTGCTGCCCGTCCCCAGTGGATATCCCTTAGTCGCCTCTTACGACACCCACGGGAAGAGTTGAAGTGGTGCAAATTCTAAGTCAGCACCACACACCTATGCCTATTTTCACAAAATAGCGCATAATGCTGAGCTAGCGTACCTTTTTAAATAATGTATTGTTAGATTTAAGTACCTACTTATTAGTTTTATATATCCTTCTAATTTATTGTATGCACCACTTCTTTTGTTATGTATTATTATTATTATTATTTTAAGCCCTTTTACAGCCAACCACTTGTAATTTATAATTAGATAGGAGTAGGTGTTTTTGCAAAATAACCGTCTGTCTGTTTTCATTTTATTTTTTACTCTCTCCTGCCTAAAATCCCATATAGTGTAGATTCCGTAAAAAAAAAAAATGATTGTTTTGTATTCTTACAATACTTATAATAATGATTATTAATTATGTTTAAAATTACATTACAACGATATCAAGTGTGTATATAAATGTACCTACCTTATGGTGGAAAAAATGAAATAAAATTGGGTAAAATAAACAAAAAAATACATCTTTTTTATCATCATGCGCCGTTTGAAGAAAAAACTCGGTAAAAGTGTTGTTTGTTCTCGTCAGCGACACCGACACTTGCCGGATCGTCCTCTGCCGGCCTAGGTACTGTAGGTACTCGGTGTCCGCGGCGAGGGAGTTCCATCTCCGGGTTCCCAATGCATACCAAGTCGTCCCGGAATAATCTGAGCAAACGCTTTCACACGATCGCGGAGCAGAAAACCGATGCTTTCTAAATTTATTTTATTTCATTTCATTTCACTCAAACAATAATCAAATTGTGCCGGAAATTTAACTTTAACATCTTATTGACTAGAGCGCATGAGCGTACCTACTTAATTATAACATTGTTTATTACCTACAAAACTAAATAAAATGACGGAGAATTGGAGTACAATAATTATTAAATTAATTTTATACATAAGATTTCTAGAATGTTTATGGAAGGCTTAATTTAACTAAATAGTGTGGTGCTGGCTTAGAATTTGCACCACCCCAACTATTCAGGTGTCTTAAGAGGCTACTAAGAAATTCAAGGTAAGAATTAAGAAAATCGAGCAGTGCCTCCCCAACCTACATGCCCAGTGTGGGGATTATGGACATTACCCCCGTAGGCTGTTGTGGTTGAGGTTAGCTAAATAGGAAGTGACTTGTAAACAAGACTACTTGTAAACAAGATAGTAATTTTCTATAGTCGTCCGAACAAGCGGACTATATTCACCTGTTATGTAAGCGTATGTACCAAGTATGTACTCGTACACCTCGATATTTACCATGATAAGTGCCACCTCTTTACTTGTACACAAATAATGTCACTTTAGCTTACCCGACGAACTTTGCATCGCTAGTAAAAGTTGTCTTTTTCACCATTAAACCCAATGATGTTTTACTAAATATCATTGATTGAACCTGCCTTTTACGTGAAAAGGAATTTTCAAAAAATTATAAGTCAGTTTGTGATACCATAAGCTTTATTTTAATACCTTTGCCTTTCTAGTTAAGAAGGAGATGCAAAAACAAAGTTTGGTGGCTGCCAAGTACAACTTCGCATCTCCCTCTAAACTATACCTGTTTGTAATGCTTTATGCCCTCCCTCGGTAATCTACTAGGTATTATTACTCTACCTGAATCTTATGACGAAGTCGTAGATCTAAATGCAATAAACGTCATGCGCGTTATGACCATGCAAGGTTTACCAACAGTCCATTGGTTCATCATCATCACCATCAGCCTGATTAGTCCATGCAGATTAGTCCACAGCTGGACATAGGCCTCCCCTAATGAGCGCCATACCTGTCTTCAGCTTAAAGCATCCAGCACCTGCCTGCAGTCTTTTCTACATCATCATCTCACCTGACCACCCAACCCTGCCCTCTGGGCATCCTACACTGCGTTTGCCGAATCGCGGTCTCCACTCAAGAACTAGTTTACCCCATCGGTTTTCGGTTCTTCAGAAGATATTTCCGCCCCACTGCCACTTTGCTGCTAATTCTTTGAGCTGTGTCGATAACTTTTGGTTCTGCCGGATGTGTTCGTTCGCCCAATGGTTAGCCAAAGCCAAAAATAATAAAGAAAGGAGATACTGAGTAGGTAAATATCTCCCGGCGTAATATTTCTTGGCGATGATTTACTTAATGCGTTATGGATTCAAATTACGTCTGATTTAGGGTTATGTGAGTCTGCAAGTAGGTTACAGGATAAATCACGCGAGATGTCGCGTCGGGACTGGTCTCTCGCTTCTATTCTGATGAGAGTACAGAACAAGGGTCAAATTAATTTATTAGCATTTATACAATCAAAGTACATAATATAATATTCCGCGCGGAGAAAGCATCCGGCCCGCGCGCCACCCTTAGGTGTTCATAATAGTCTGCTAACTTAACACACTGCTAAATCTCGCTGTCTTCTTCTATTGACATAAGTCAGACTGAGAAATGAAAGTAATTTCTAAGAAAATCTAATAATATCCTTAAATAGTAGTTTAGTTGGTTATTACTCCCGTAGTGAGGGAAGGAAGCGGGTTCATGTCCCGTCAGTCTATTTTTTTATATTATTTGAGTTTATTCAAATATTCGTAACATCAAAAAATAAATTAATTTCAATATAAAATAATCTTAATGTACATAATCTTAGTAATGAAATGAACAATACAATAGTTAACCGACTGCCGAGTCACTGAGATTCACTTATACGCATAGTTAACTTATAATTTTCTTGTAATTTCTTTCTTAATTTTCCTGATTATCGTACAAGTGAAAAAACACAAAAGAACTCACTACTTTTTATTATCGATTTAATAGATGAATCAAATTATTGTTTATTATTTATTAATAATAATAAACAATTCACTCAGCATTATCTATTCCCAAGCTAAGTAGAGCTTGTATGTGTTATAGGTACTACCTATCGATAACCGATATAGGTACATAATAAAAAACATTAAATTAATAAATATTATTGATTATACATAGGAATCCGTCCAGTACACCCATAAAACTTTCTATCGTACAAACATTTGTCACAAGGCGGGAACCAATTCGATACATATATCGAGGGTACAGAAAGCTTTGCAAAGGCAGCTCCGTCCACTGAAAGATAAAGCAACAACAAGAAGCCCTATATAAAAAGATGCCCCGTTAGACCGAGATATAATTCTACTAGCTCGTTCCCAAACGGCCTAGTGCTACTGTCGGCCATTCTCACTTCTGTACCTATTGTAACTTGTAACCGACTTTGAAGAAAGGAGGAGCTTCTATGTTCGGCTGTCTGTTTCTTTATGTAAGTATTTTCCTGTTTTTGTCCACCGATTTCGATGATTCTTTTGATTCTATATAAAAAATGATCCCGATGTGGTGGCATTAGTTTGATTTCCGATCGATGTGTGCTATTTTTTGGGTAAAACAAATACATTGTAAATCTAAAAAAGGACAACACAACATTTAGTCCACGAGACATTTTTATTCACTTTCCCAGATACGCGTTTTCTGGCGAGGACGTCACAGAAGAAGAAAACCTAATGAAAACTAAACTATGAAAACTAAACTAAAAGTGATTCATCATACACTGGTTAAAATTGGCTGGTCACGACAACCCTGACCGTCGAGTAAGTACAAAACTTGGCGGCGGCGGCGGCGGCGGCGGTGCTGGCGGCATCACGTCAGGAAGTTACCTGAGTTAGTTGAGTGTCGGCAGCTAGCAGTCAGAGGCACGACGAGCGAGATAAACTGAAAACTCTTTACTGGATTATATGACATACTAGCTGCGCATCGCGGCTTCGCACGCCTATCCCGTGGGAACTTATTTATGGGATAAAATGTAGCCAATGTGTTATTCCAGGCCTAGAACTACCTGTATGCAATTTTCAGCCTCATCGTTCAGTAGTTTTTGCATGAAAGAGCAACCAACAGACAGTGTACACACTTTCGCGTTTATAATATTAGTAGGATTGAATAAACAAATGAAAAAAATTCTATGGCATTGTTTACGGAGACTCGGGGCGTGCAGCGGGGCGTGCAGCGGCCCCGTCACCGCACGCGTAAACACAAACATATCGCAATGTACGGTTATGTTCAGGATGGATAAATATCTCCGGTGTAAAGAGTGGCGGTGCACGCAGCGTGTGACGAGTCATTAAAATAATATACCTACATTAAAGTTCTTTACGGGGATTCGGCGTGTAAGGATCCATTCCCCATTAGGCAATCAGTGAAGCGTGGCAATGAAGGAGTTAACGCTACCTACGCTTATCGTCGCATCCCGTGGGCATTGTAGAACTTACCTACCTACCGTAAAGATTAATAAGATTAAGCCCGGTATAGGACTCTGTGTGTCAAACTTGTCTAAAATTAATTTATATGTTCTACATATATATATTTCAATTGATGTCTATACGTTTCGTTTTTAGAGTTTTGTATCCGAAGTGTGAAAACGAACGTACAGACACGCTACAGATATTATATTTAATTTACAAAAGTTCGGGTTTTTCAGTTATTATTAAAAAAACATCTAGTAGCTTGAGTGTGATTTTTTTTCAAACTTTCATTATTTTGACTCATTGAGTGCTTATCACCGCCCACGAGGAACTTTAGTACCAGACCACTTTGTGTAACGGAACAGTGAAAAATAAAGCGATGACATTGATCAGACTTTCAAAAAAGTTTTGAAAGACGTAAGTCGGTTGAGTCTGCGTTCTATTCTTGTTCTAAAATATCCTCACCCACCTAGACATTTCTCAGTTCATTAATCTTTACTTTCGATCAAAAACAATAAGTTGTATAATCCCTAGAAGCTGTTAGACGCAGTGCGATTTTAAATCAAGAGATAATAATCTCAGGCAGCGAGTAAAGTTGGATACTTTGAGCCCTTCGCGATATCACGCAAAAGTTCCTTCGCCCCAAAGTCTCGGAATTCCCGCCGTATAGAATTCCCCCTTTACGTAACGGTGGCATTTTGTATTCTTGCCCATACTTAACAAAAAGTTGTAGTCATTTCGGAGCTTTGTTTACATTTACAGTCATTAGAAATTTAGATCAAAGTGCCTTGAACAAAATTTACCAACCTAAGCTGTGAAAAAGTGTGAAGATTTTTCCGAGGTTTCAAGTAAATTGCTCTAATTTAGCTTCAAATAGGAAATGATAAGGAAAGTCCCGCTTGAGGCCTAAGTGGATACGTGACGGAGGCGGCCCGGAGTCGACCCGGCGACGGACTCTGCAATAAAGCTGAATTTGAGGCCGTTACTATTTCCGCCGGTCCTCGCAAATTGCGGGACTCTAGCACGCAGCTCTTCGCACTCTCAGCTTATTACATTTATATAACTACGCAAATTTTTCCTTCTTCAGTCGTAGAGGTTCGTAACAAATACAACTCTACTTTAAACCTATTGCAAAGACCTCTTTTGGCTTAATGATATACTTTTTTTACGACGAAATTTGTTTAAAAATAGACTGGTCTGGGGGGGAAGAATTATGTGGATCTCAACGCCCACTAAAACCTCTCCAGTGACTCTCTCACCATATTCGTCGAACCAGGGGAACATTACTACCGCGACCACACTGGCTCCCCCTCTTCCTCCCATACATGGCCGGTATCCACCATTCCACACAGGCTTTATGATAGCCTAGTCCACAAATGGCAATCCACATTTAAGCAGCTATATTTTACCGATTTGAGATCTTTTTCTACAAATAAATCACATCGAGTTTGGCTAGCGTATAGTTCAAAATTTTACCTGTCGTCTTATGATGTTTTTATATTTTATTCTGCGTAAAATCCCTTATGGTGTTTCCAAAAATATTTTGTTTCTTTTGTATTCTTACAATAAAATAATTATTATTTATTATGTTTAAAATTAGATTTTTACGATATCAAGTGTATATTATGAATGTACCTATGGTGGAATAAATGAAATGAAATGATGGAAGGTTGAATAAAATTTAATTTGCAGGTAATAGGTATGCACATTATTAACTGTAAATACTGCAATTACTGTAGGTACCTACTAAACCTGCACACTTTTAGTAGGTACCTACACTACCTACCTACGGTAAGAAGTTTTTATTAGCTATACAAAAGCCAAACTGGATGTGGAATGTTCATTAAATAAACCACTACACTCAAAACTAAAACCCACTTGCTTGGCGACCAGTTACTCTAAATTTTGTAAGCAATATTTTTATTGAAGGAAGGATCTCAAATCGACAAGTAGTATATGGAATGGAGTGCATTTTAAGTTAAGTACGGGCGGTTTGTTTATAAACATTCCACGTCCAGTTTGGCTAGGTGTATAGTCACTAGATTAAGTTTTTTCGATTTTTGTAGAGCTAGACCGTGGTTAGAGCTAGGACAAGGAATTAAAAAAAAAGAATTGACAGAGTATCGGAAGCTGCCGGAGCCGGCATCCGGTCGGTAACTGGAGTAACCGGGCGGTAACTGGCTCATCTGTTGCTTACTCCCGCAGGGATATCGAGACTCTCCGCTACCGCGTCATCGACACGCGATCTGACATAGATTCGGGAGAAATTAAAATATTTAAGCGGTTTTCATATTTCCTGCGTTCCGCAAGGAAGAAAAGAGTATTTTTCCATAAATACCTCTATTAACCTTTTGAAATCGACGGTTTTTGTGTTTTATAAACCCATGTTTTCAATTAGTGTTTGTTCTTCAGAAACATAGCTTTATTTATATTTAGCTGCGGCCCGTGGTTTCGCACGCGTTGTTTCTATGGAAACGTTGAAAGGTGATTTCTATCCCATGGGAACTGATTTAAGGGATTAAAAGTATTGATTCCAGGATTAGAATTACCTTATGCAAAATTTCTGCCCGATCTGTTTAGTAGTTTTGAAGTGAAGAGGTAACAAACATCTATTGATCCGAAGTTTCACATCACACTAATATTATAAATGCTAAAGTGTGTATGGATATTCATCCATACACACTTTCGCATTTATAATATTCATCCATTCGGATGTATAGATGGATGGATGGATGTATGTTTGTAACCTCTTCACGCCAAAACTACTGAACGAATCTGGCTGGAATTTTGCATAAGGTAATTCTAATCCTGCCGAAGCCGCGGGGCACAGCTAGTTTATAATAATAATGCATGAGTTTTAGAAAACTGGTTTACAATTTGTGGAAAACTAGTTTTCTAGAAAAAAAAATACAATTAAATAATAAAAATAAATTAAGAGTAGTATTTATAATTGAAACAATTGAGCTAACTGCAGACTGTTCCAAACAATCTATTTGTAGCTCAACTGATCTATAGCAATGCCAGTCAGAAGCCTTCGAAAGACGCTGCGCTGGCTGCATTGCCCGCTGTATGGCAATGCTGGTGCGTCAGATACCCACCAGGTCTCGGATCACGTATTGGCTCGTTTTTCTGGTAAATATAAAAAAATCGGTAATACATGAATTTTGCACAAATATGAGTCAGATCAGCTGTGTGATGCTGGCTAGCTGTGTTTTTTTTTACGTACAACAGACCTTAGTTTGGCCGCAGTCTCACCCGATGGAAAGCGAAGATGCGGCCAACGACGGTGTATCACGAAGGTCTAGAAGACACCTATTCACCCTTGTCTTGAAGAGACCCAGGTGGTGGTGCTGGCTTGGAATTTGCACCGCCCCAACTCTACCCGCGGGTGTCGTAAGAGGCGACTTAGAAATATCCACTAGGGGGCGGGCAGCAGCGCCCCAGCAGACTGCGACTGACATTCTAGAATTGAACTGCAATCCAATCCGACCCATTCTACCATTATACTCCAATCTTCAACCCGCATACCCAGCGCGGGAATTATGGGCATTACCACTATGAGATAAACGCCATTAAGGCGCTTATCAGGGGGAGGTCTGCGTCCAACAAAGGACCGATACAGTCTGTTGAAGTTGTTGATTCCGGCGTCTGTAGCGGTGGTAGCGGTGTCTGACGAGCCTTGGGTCCTCCCGCCGGCCGCTATCATCATTCACGTGACACTTTACATAAACTCGTCATTTTCCAGTTTTTATCCTTTTATACTTTTTGCCTTCCGCTCGTATACTTCCGTAGAGTGCAGATATAACTCAGCGCATCCTCCGTCGGCCCGGATGGGTCGGATGAGATACTGAGAGATGGGTCTGTTTGACGTAACGAGACGTAATCGCGACGTCTCCTTTTTGTATGGGGATTTGCGTGTCGAGAATTTGTACCCCCAAACTCTTCCCGCGACTGTCGTAATACGCAACTAAGGGATATCCACTAGGAGCGGGCAGTAGCAGAATAAATTTTAGTCGTCTCTCTTTCAATTCTTCACATAATCCTACACAGCGTGGCCAGCGTGGGGATTCTGGGCGTTACCTCCATGATATAAAAGCCAATAAGGCGCTTCTCAGGGGGAGACTTTGTCGAGTCGGAGTCAAATCGTTTATTTCTTTAGACTTACAAAATAAGCACTCAGACAAGTCAAATGTTTACTATATAAACAGCTTCGGATGGGTTTTAAATCTTAAATATAATCATTATAATGAAAATGAAAATTAAACATTAAATAAGATATTACAATAAATTAGAAGTAGTATTTACAATTGGAATAATTGAGCTGTCTGCAGACTGTTACAAACAATCTACAGGTAGCAGTAGGTATCATTTTATGCATGAAATATGGTGTTAAGTAGCTACAGAGCGCCTAATTTTCTATCACATTTAATATGTCTCGAAATTGAACACTCTGTGGGCTGATACCTAATTACTAAGTACACAAAATCAAAGTGGGTTAAAATTTTAGGAAATTTAGTTTTACCTGCTTTTAATGTTAATTTCTGAAACGCGTAAGTAAACGAGATTTTAACCAGCTTTTAAAAAAAGAGTTTCTCAATTCATCAATCTTTAGAACATTAAGGTCTTTTTTGTTTGTGTGTCTCCGCCCAAGTTTAACCGAATTTGCTGATTCTTTCACTATTGTCTAGAGAATGATTTCGAGATATAGTACTCGTATAGCCAAGGTATAAATATTTATCCTGTAACAACTAAAAAAACATGGAGCAACAAGGTATCTATCACAGCTACAAAAATGTTGGTGATATGATTTTAATGATTATTTCGTTGCTGTATGAAGATAGATTTTATTTGATTGTCGAGGGGTTGCTGCGCCGTAAAACGGAGATAAGTAATACAATACACAATACTTTATTATATTATAAAACTACAATAACAAATACATTACTTATAACACAAGTTTCTACAATGGGCGGCACCACAGAAGCAATCTCTTTAAGACAACCTGGATGTAAAGAATGCAATACATCACATCATCAGAATGATAATTTCACAATCACTAGGGGCTGGGTCAAAATGTTTGTCTCCAAAAGGAGCTGATGTTTCAATATAAACTGCACCTGTATCCCCTCTGGTTATGGGTGCCCTCGTACTCAACCTTAACCTCCTCAACAGCCTATATCGGTCCACTGCTGGACGCAGGCCTCCCCCTGATAAGCGCCTTGTTATCTCATGGGGGAAATGCCCATAATACCCACGCTGGGCATGCGGGTTGGGGCTCGCAGTTTGGTGGCAGAATTTTTCGGTAGGAGGCGCTGCTGCCCGCCTCCGGTAAATATTTCTTAGTCGGTAAATTTAAATTGATAATATTTAAGCAGAAATTATTTAGACTAAACTTATTACATAAAGATTCTAATTAATAATTACTGTATATAAACAAAAACATCAGCAGCAGTTTTAAACAATACAAAAAAACATACTTACTTACATAGAAAAGAGTCTGTGGATAGAACGGTTCCGGAGGATACGATCTCGAACAATGGGGCATCCGACACTACACTTGTCTTGTGAGCTTTGCATGTACACTATACAATTAAGAAAATGTGGCCGGAAATTAAAACAATAACGCTTTCTATCAAGTTGTCAGAGAGTTTTATTGTTTCGATTACTTTTTGAGTTAAAGCTCTGTACGTAGCTATCACGTTAATCAAGTCAATAAGTTTAAAAATGCGACATGAAACTGCGTGTTGCGCTTGTAGCTTTTCGAGTAACTTAATGTTTTTTATTAAATCTATACCGAATCAATAATATAAATATCAAAACACACTATCTTAGCAAGTAACTAGATTAACATGTTGACATCTTTATCAATAAATCCCAAGTTGATATTCGTAGTAATTACAATATTTTAATTTTAAATGGCAATGTTGCGTGGGAAGCGGGATGAAAGTATTACTTTTGAAAAGTATTGATAAGTAGTGACAGCTGTCACGTCGAAGTGGACCAAAACAGGCTGTTGAGAAGGTTGAGCTTGAGTTGAGTTGTTACTTAGACATTTATTACTTATTTATTTTTACTTTCCTTGTATTCGTGAAGAAAAGCACAGTGTTTACCTAGGTGTGGGTTACTTTGATCCTTGGGTAACAATGTACTATTACCGAGAAAAGTATCTGCTATTAAGTTTTCAGTTTAGCCAGAATTTAGGTAGGAACCTGAAGTAATATTAATTTAAAAACTGGAGCCGTGGCTTGCTCGGAAATATTTCTTTTTCTACTTTAAAAAAATCTTTGATTCCACTAACGTACCGGTACTGTAACCATCCACAAGAGTAAGTCAGTGGGCAAGCCGCGAGTCGCTTGCAGTCGGGCCCCGCCCAACCCTTAGCTCCGGGCCCATTTATTCCGTGTTGTCTAATCGCCGTGGAAATGCCTCAGCGGAACGACTCCGCACGCTGCATACTTCTTAAAGTTTTCTTTGTTTATTTCGCCTTTTGCAGCGCTTTATTTTATCGTTCTTTGCGGAGCTTGCCACTGTTTCTGTACGCTCATTATAGGGATGCTGCTCGTGGTAGAGAAAGGAGAACTGAATTCGTTTAGGGCTCTTATACACGGACTGCACGTTTCAAATACACGGGCGGTAAGTTGTCGACTATAGCCGTCGACTGCAGTCGACTTGTGCAGCCATATTTGAGACGTTTAGGTCATTATATGGGGCTTGGTGGGCTTGGTAGCGAGTTTGCTTCCAAATCCACGGATAACTTGCCCCTAACTTTAACTGCTGGTAACAGGAATAGAATCGATAGAATACTGTTTCTTCCCATAATGGTTGTTAGAAAGCAAACTCGCTACCAAGCCGACCAAACCCCATATAATGAGCTAGACGCACCGCCGTCACCCGCGCCCTGCATGTACCCGAGTCTGTTCTGTTACTACTGAAACTGAACCCACGAGAATGTTTTCTGTTCGCCGTTAAATACGACTTTTACTGCACTAGTCCGCATAAAACCGGTTAATACCAGTAAACCCAGTGTATAGACTCGTTGGTTTATGGCCGCATTATGTCATAACCATGTTTGATGTTCGTATCAAACAGGACTGCTCCTGTTTGATACAGTAACGTTAGTAGATATCTTATTTTTATCTGACGACATTTGACGTAATAATAACCTCGTATTCTATATTTCATTAATTTGTTTTTGTCCTTAATATACGTAAGGGCTCTAATACACGGACGGCACGTCTGAAATACACGGATGGCAAGTTAATTGCAATCGGCACGGGTGTATGCCGACTGCAAGGCAACTATATTTGCCTGCCGTCAGTGTATTTGAGAAGTGTATAAGTGCTCTAAAACGTCTGAAACGTGGACGACACGACCAGAGAATTGTATAATAAATAATACACGCGACGATGATCTAATGTGTGCCAGAAATGCAGAATACATATTAATACGCATAGCCCACCTATCTCTAGGTAACAACATAAGCCTGGTATGACGCCATTCGTAATATCTCAGTTGGTATCCGTACTGTACAGTCACCCAGATGATAATGATGAACCGTTAATACTAGGTAGGTAATAAGTACCTACTTCGAACACAAGCAAATTAAAACAATTTTTTTAATAACTGTGAATCCAGACAAGTCGTTCCAATTTACGAGGATTACGCAGCTGCGATCGGAACAGCTGGCTCGCCAGGTACTGAGGTGTGGCACTAAAGGGTCGTATACACGGATGGCACGAAGACGACGGCAAGGCGACTGCACCCGTCGTCGTTGACTACCCGTCGGCTGCCGTTGACGCGTTATAAGCCCTAAAGCCATGTTCAGTTTAGACACGATTTCGTCCAAATTTGATTCGTGCCGAAACATTTATACGACTACGCATGTACGACTCCCATAGACCTTCCAAGGACCATGGGAGCGTTCAGACTGCGTGTGATTAATCGCACGGATACGTGCGTTTACTTACGACCGAATACAATCCGAACTTGTTGAGATTTATTTATACGTTCATTTGTACTTCACGAACGCGATATTACCGGGGTGGTCTATTCGACGGAGAAAAAGTTATTTAGTGTGCACTTAATTCGGACAAACAATACTCGTACATTTACGTGCGAACAAATTTGTATCCAAACTTAGCGGGCCTAAGCGCTTATAGACACGGACTGCAAGTTGTCGAATGCATGACGACTGCAAGGTTCAACTGCAGGCGACGACAGCCCGCCAGTTGGCTGTCGTCAACGACAGTCGACGATTGTCGTCGCCTGCAGTCGGCAACTTGCCGCCTGTGTATCTGAGACGTGTCGTCCGTGTATGTATAAGAGCGCAATCGCTCCAGTTCCGAAATCCCAATCAACGGGCTGGGCGTGCACGCGCGCTAGCATGGACGTGCAACAGTCATTGTTTATCGCGTCCAGCCGACGTAGGGCTGCAGGACTAATTGGATCCATCGTTAAACAAGGTTCCACCACTCTTCAGTCTTCACAGATAAAAGCGCTGACTCACCCAGCTGCCGCGGAATCCGTCCGTCCAGGTTGAGTTATTTAATTAATTACCTGTTCCCTGAAATGGCGGATGAATACGAAATGAGGCTGTAAACGATTTCTATTTCGAAGATAAAACACGAAAATATTGAGGAGGCCATTTTCGTTGTAATGACGACTTTATGGAAATCTCCTATTGGGCTCGGGGCACTGGTGGAATGTAATTTGTTGACACGCGGCGAGGGAAAGAATTCAAAGAATTGTGCGCGCTTTTATTGCTTACCAGCGACACTGTCGTCCGCATAATCTATCACGACTCGTCCTTATGACATTTCATCTTTAATTTTGTTCAAGTCAGTTCTCTCGGATTATATCTAATAATGGATATTTTCTAGAATGAAAACCCAAAGCGTTAAGCTTTTGAAAACCTTTATCAAAAAGGATGACGATGATGACAACCTCCTAGCCGAATTTCGACTACGGCGGCCAGTCTCATCAGAGACTGGCTAGATAAGCAGGACATTTATAGTGCACAAGTGTGCGTACGTATTCATTCTCATTATCCGATGGCACGACAGACCGACACGACCGGGGAGAGGTCGGGCGTAGGACGAACGGCTTAACGTGCTCCCCGAGGCACGGAGGTGTAACACCGTCTATTTCCTGACTCCAGGCTGCTACTGTGAATTTTTCAAAACCCCAATAACAACTATTAGACCGACCAAACGATACCAAAGTAGTGAGATGGAATATAGCAAAGTTGTTTACTTCTTTCCCTTTAAAATCACTTAGCGGTCGCTGAGAGCAAAGTTGTGAATCGGAAACACATCTATTATGCGGCGAGATGCAGCGAAGGGGAAGGAGGGAGGTGGAGGGGGGGGTGAATTATAGCTCATTTCTAGGTAAACAATGCCCCTTTGTTTCACGGACTCGTTAGTTTTCAGGTAAAATTGTCGCACGGCACAAATTTAAAACTCACTTACTTGGCGTCGAGTTCCATAAATAGTTGTACCTAAGCAGTCTCTGTTAAAGGAAAGATCACAAATCGACATGTCATGTTAATTATATAATAATTTTGTTTAAAAAAAATACTATAAAAAACTATAAACCGACTTCAATTATATGGATCCCATAGTCAGAACTTGACCAAATTAACATGGGGAAAAAATCAAGAAAATCTATCCACCCAATCAAAAATTTGAGGTAACAAACATAAAAAATACAGTCGAATTGAGAACCTCCTCCTTTTTTGAAGTTGGTTAAAAAGACGCGGCCACAGAGTGAAGCGTGGTTTCAAATAATATCCCAAAAAATCGACTTCTACGGGACTCAAACCCGCGTATTCCCCTCAGTACAGGGATGTGATCACCACTACACATTTATTTTTGATTTGTTAGAAATTACTTACACCTATAGTGTAAAGTATAATAACCAAAAACATAAGTAAGTATGGTTTGATTACAATCATTCTACATCGAGTTTGGCTAACCTAACATAAAGTTAATCCAGAAACCGATATCGTACATCTACGACGCAAAATACCATTAAATTGTAACAGGGCCTGCGTCATCAAATTTCATCATTTCTGGTCGCGCCGCCGTCACCTTATGAAAAACGAGATTATATCGATGGGTATACACGACCGAAAAACCGTTCCTACAAATTCTCCTTACTAAATCATTATGTTTCTTTCTGTCGAATGTTCAATTTGAAAATGTTATTTCGCTTAGTAAGTAAGTACCTACGCATACCCGAGTCGATCTGACAGCAATTCCTATTTTATCATATTTTTACGTTTATCATAGGAATATTTTTACGTTTATCTATAATAAGCAATTTTATAATACCTCTTTTATAATTTTATCTCATATAGTTTAGGAGGAGATGCAAAAATAGAGTTTGGTTGCCAAAATTACAGAGGCATTAATAAATAGCTTATAATAGATACCACAAACTGAACGTAGGATTTTTAAAAATTCCTGCGTTCAACGTAATAATAAGATATAATAGTTGGGGGCGCCACTTTCGCTGGTGTATGGGCCTTAAGATATCAACGTTTTACTACGTTTAACAAAATATAACGATAATCCTAAAACATACCCGCCTTCTAGCGTCTAAGAGTAGGACGATAGTTTCAAAGTATTTATCACGGTTATAAACTACGAACCTCATTAGTGTCGCGAGAACACCTACGTTTCATCCCATAGCGAAGGACATCTTCACGGTGTGTAATGCTATTCCAAAACAAATGAGATTCATAGCTAGCCCGCTTACAACCGTAATGAATTCGCCAAACTAGGTACGATAGTTTTTATAAAAAACATTCCAAATAGGTAATTGATTAATTATTATAATTAAATAATCAATTACCGTTAAGTTTTTTTATTTGTTGTTTTTGTTGTAACAACTGTTTAGTACTCCGGACAACTACATACAACAAACAAAGCTTTTCACGAACAGAAATTCTGAAACTTGGTTGGGCCGACCGCTCAAGCCGTGTGTTCGTGGTGTTAAATGTATCTAGTCAGGCACTTTAAGGGTTCCTTTATAATCTGTGGCTCAGGGCCGCGGCCGAATGAGAACGTCACTTTATTATCCCTACAGGGCTGAGGGCGGACATTTTACCAGTATCTTATTACGACTAGTATTTTACCAGTACCTTATTACGACTGGTATCATACTTAGCTTCGTGGTAAAGCTCATTGTCTCACCTTCTTATCAAATTTCACGCTAATGGGATCAACGATTGGATTGTTATTCAAAGTCATTTCAAATTCAAATTATTTTATTTATTATAATTAGGTGCTTTTTCCTTAAATTTAAATTATCTTATCTACTTACTACATTATACCTACATTACATTTACATTTAGTTATATGCCCGAAGTAACCATACAGTCAAATCACCCAAGCTGTCACTGACATGACAACTTTTTTTGCTCCTCTCACTTGGTTCAATTATTAATTTGATAGTAACTATCTCACTGTTTGTCTGTTTTTCTATTTATATTTCTGTCTGTCTGTGTGTCTGTTACCTTTTAAAGACTTACCCCCTTATTAATAATAGTCTGCTAACTTAGAACACTGCTAAATCTCGCTCCGTCTTCTTTTTTTGACATAAGTCAAACGGAGAAATAACACTACTTAGCAGCTGTTTTATGTTAGCAGACCATTATGAATACAGTGGTTACCCAGTTATTAAACTATTATAAGACTACTATGAATAGGGGGGGTAAACGAGTAAATGGATTTTAATGAAATTTGTTAGGAAGGAATCTTATAACCTTATAACCCGAGGATGGACATAGGCTTCTTAAAGCGTGTACAAAGCCGCGGGCAGCAGCTAGTAATTTAAGTGTGTGATAGTTCTGTGACAGTTCCTGTTACATGTGACACTAAATGACTTTTTTTCTATAGAAACTTTCGTAGTTTGAAGAATTCATTATGAATCTAAGCGATAGTTACGAAATTGTCTATAAAATCTTGCCATTTGAAAGTCTGAAATTATGACAATAATGTAATTTAATAGTTAGTTGCAATATATTGCTGGGGATATCGGAGAAACGACCTTTTAGAAAGCTTTTCTTTGATGTCCCAACAATACTCCAATTTTCCGTACTCGGTGAGATGTTCGAAGCAGCCTCCCCCCCCCCCCCTCTGGCCTCCCGGTGGCCCCAAGAATAAAACTTCTGTAATCTTTCTAACTTTACGATTCATATTAATTTATGCATATTGTTCGCTCTTTTTGGAAGTCAAACGGCAATATTGTGAAAATATAACGAATAAAGAGGTTGCTTTTTTACTTCTTCCTAGCTAGCGGACAAAATATCACAATTCAACAAGTTTAGTTTTAAGGTAAGCAGCAATATTGTTAAACAAAACTATTCCTTACTAGCTATTCCTTACGCGTTGTTTCTATGGAAGACATGATTTAGAGGAGATTTTTATCCCACGGTACTGATTTATGGGATAAAAACTATAGTAGCCTATGTTTGATTCCAGGATAAGAATGACCTGTATGTAAAATTTCAGCCCGATTGGGTCTGTAGTTTTTGCATAAAAGAGAATAAATATACTTACATATAAGCGTTGGCGTTTTTAATATTAATATTAGGTCCTAATGGGACATATCACAACATATTTCTGATGGAAAAAAAGCTCTCTCTTCCAAAGCGTTTCAGAAATATTGTAAAATATAATTAAACTTGATTAGCTGGCTTGGCTTAGAATTCGCACCACCCCATCTTCAAAACAAAGGTATCGCTATAAGCTGTATTAATGGCATAAATAAATGAACAAACAACATGGAAATTTATATGTATAGACTAGAATGGTGCTGTACCCGCATATTCAATTTTTATTGATATAAGAACTCAGATTTTAGAGCCATTGCATATAAATAGCTGCGCCCCGCGGCTTTGCACGCGTTGATCCTATGTAAACGTTGAAAGGTGATTTCTATCCCACGGGAACTAATTAATGATATACTAATAAATGGGTACGGTATAGGTTACCGGTATAGGTACCTTTCATCCCGGTTATAATATCTCATTAGAGTTCAGACAAAGAACTAATAGTAGACAAAAAATATGTATAAAAACTGAACTAAAGACTGGAATCAACGAGCTTTCTGCGAGGCCTCATTTGCTTTGTGCAGTCGATGCCTCCCGGGGAGACTTAAGACTCGGAAACTTTGCAGAAACTGTGAGATTTTAGCTTTTTCACAAACGACTGGTTCCGTTTGAGAATAGAACCTACACCTATTGCTATTTGGAAATTATTTAAGCTACGAGCCCCGGGGCACGCACGCCTATCCCACGGGAACTGATTTATGGGATAAAAAGTAGCCTATATGTTGTTCCAGGCCTAGAACTACCTGTATGCAAAATTTCAACATGATCAGTACAGTAATTTTTGTGTGAAAGAGCAACAAACATACATACAGACATGTTAACAAACTTTCGCGTTTAAAATATTAGTAGGATGCTCTACCGTGTGTGTTTGTAACACACGAAATCACTCAAAACTCCCCCAAAAATCTACACAAAGGCGTTTGTTCAGACTTAAATCCCAATTACGAGTTTACCCAGCCGTATGTATCGCACCAGATGGTTTTTAACCGACTTCAATAAAGGAGGAAGTTTTCAATTCGACTGTTTTTTATGTCTGAACACAAATCGGCACAGAGTGGAAAAAAATTGTCTACAATGACAATAAAAGTTTATAATAAAATAAATGTTATTGATAAGTTTGTCCCAAAAGTACGCTGTGGTGGAACTTACACATATCCTATTTGGTACAGTAGAGCACTTATAAATGTAATTAAAGAAAAAAGTAAAATTCATGCAATTTGGAAAAAAATTAAGAATCCTAACGACTATGCTGATTTCTCAGAACTGCGGAAAAGACAGAAAATACTACAAGAAGAATGCCATAAATTATATATCAATTTTGCCCAAAATAAAATAAAATCAAACCCTAAAAGTTTTTGGAGCTATATAAAATCTAAACGTAAAAATGCTACAGACTATCCTCAGCAGATGACCTACGGTGATTCCTCTTTCAATAATCCTAGCGACATATGTAATGCATTCAATGATTTTTTCAAAGCAAACTCTAGTTTACCTGACCCTCGTAATAATAACCCGTACAGCGATGATAGCTTGCACTCAAATTTAATTTATACATAGCATAACCACAACGCCAAATGAGGTTTATAAACTTATTTGTAACCTAGACATCAACAAAGGTAAAGGCAATGATAATTTACCCCCTATACTTTTTGTAAATTGTGTGAAAACCCTAGCTGTTCCTATTGCCCTGCTTTTTAATAGATGTTTTAAAGATGGTTTGTTTCCGAATACTTGGAAACAAGCCCATGTCGTACCTATTCATAAAAAAGGCCTAAAAACAGCGATTGAAAACTATAGACCTATATCAATACTTAACGTTCTCAGTAAGTTAGTGGAAAGAATTGTTCATACGCACATCTACCCAGTTATATCATCAGCAATACCCACTGAACAGCATGGTTTTATAAAAGGACGTTCTACTGTTACTAACTTGGGAGTTTTTACTGACTTTGTTTCTACAAACATGGATGGAGGTTCTCAGGTTGATGTGGTCTATACAGATTTTGAGAAAGCTTTTGATCGTGTGGACCACATTATACTGTTACGCAAACTCTTCTTGCTGGGCATTCGAGGTAACTTGTTGAGATGGTTTGAGTCTTACTTGTCAAAACGTTCTCAGGCTGTAGTTGTAGGAGGCTTTCGATCTAACTACATAGAAATAACCTCCGGAGTCCCACAGGGCTCTATTCTAGGGCCCCTACTATATTCCTGTTACTTATATGACATAAATAAATGTTTTAAGTATGCTAGATTCCTGATGTATGCTGACGATACGAAAATTTTTATGAAAATTAAAAATTGTTCGGATTGTTTGAAACTTCAAGATGATCTTGATAGGCTTGGAATATTATCTATATAATATATATTTTTTTTATTTTTTATTTTTTAAACTAACATTTTCAGATCATTTTGAATCAATTGTTAATAAAGCTTATAAGATCTTAGGTTTTGTCTTACGAGTAAGTAAACCTTTTTCGGATATTACATGTATAAAACTACTCTACTATTCATTTGTCAGAAGTATCCTTGAATACTGCTGCACTATCTGAACCCGCACTATATAACGTATATTAGTAACATAGAAAACATTCAGTATAAGTTTCTTAAACATTTAAATTATAAAAAAAATTATATTCCCCAAGACTACAAAGACTCATGTAATCATCATAATCTTGTAAGTCTT
Organism: Eupithecia tripunctaria; assembly: GCA_955876795.1. NCBI lineage: Eukaryota > Metazoa > Arthropoda > Insecta > Lepidoptera > Geometridae > Eupithecia > Eupithecia tripunctaria. The sequence goes on along the minus strand of OY041617.1, from coordinate 14,873,189 downwards.
GAAAATCGCCGTACACTTTTGGACATGGCTCTCCTGCACGGCTTATTTAACGGATACGTCGATTGCCCTGAACTCGTCAGTAAGATAATGTGTTTAAATGCCCCTATTACCCGTACTAGACATACCAAGCTATTTTCCGTTTCGCACTCATCCACAAACTATGCACAAAACTCATTATTTAACAGACTTCATAGAATTTATAATAAGAGATTTGATTCAACTGATTTATTTTATACAAGCAATGGAGGTTTTAAAAGGGATATTATACACATATTAGAGGACACTGCGTAGAGAGTAGGTAGGTACACTTACACATTCTTTTAGCACTTGTATTTTCTATCATTTTTATTTATCTTTTCAATAATATATTGTAATTGTTCAGTTTTATTGTAAATGTATCTTAATTAGTATTATTAAAAAAAAGGGGTTTTGATACCTATACTTATATGTCTACATTTGTAAATAATACTAGAATAATATTGAAACTTGCTTTTTGACTGTCTGTTTAAAATTATCCACCTATAAAATGTAAATCCGTTATTGGTCGTAAGAAACACATGTATTTTAAGTTTATGTAGAATAAGGACTGTGGATTTTGTTAAATAAATAAAAATAAAAAAATTCCTAGAGCAATAAGAGCCTACTAGTAAAAGACAAAATTACGGTGGCTCTTAGAAAAATGTATGTGAAAAGTTTCTTAAAACAAACTCGGTTATTAGATGAATGGTGCGTTCAAAGCGAACACTTCAATACACCTGATTAATGTGTAGGTCGAGTACTTACATTGAGTCTCAAAACAATTGAAGAGTAGAGCTTCCGTGGACCGAACTAGATATAATTTATGCTTAAAATGGGACGAATATGGAAAGAAATCAGCATCAAGTAAAATTCTGTGGATATTGTACCTACTAAGTTCACACAGCGGTAACTTAAGAAATGGCCTGCGTTGTGTTCTTTTGCAATATACTCTTACCTACTTTATGAATAACAAAGGTGGTAGTACCTAGCCCGAAGAGCGATCGAGACCACAACACGCGAAACATGAATGCCAGCGGCACATTTCCGACTGTGACTGAGGTGGTGGGGGGGGGGGGGGACCTAATTGGACCTAAGTTGAGCATTTCACATTACGAGTAGCTAGTACCCAATCTTCCGAATTTTACTAACTTCGATAATAGAATCAGTTTTTCTGGTATCAGACTAGTTTTTTAAATTTTTAAGCTATTGCATAGCTTCTATCGCGGGCCTTGAGCGCGGGGACCGAATCCAGAAATTCCGTAACGAAAAAACCTTACGCTCCCCACTCCGCCGGGCAAGGAGGTGTGGCTTGAAGGCCGTGCATCGTCTAACGTCGTTCAGTTCGGCAGTCTTCGACACGGCGTTGTGTGCGTGCGATTAGACATATTGTACGACTCTACGAAACTCGCACGAATCGAGACGAGCTGCTCCGAAATCGGACAAATACATAAGCAGCTGTTTATGAGAAAGTATATAGGTGTATAGGGTCACCACGCTCAAAAAGTGTAACTTGAATTAATATCAAAGAAAAAGCAATACTGCATGAATAAAATAAATAAATAAAATTATAATTGCATAAGTTGATACAAAATTCTATGCAATAGCTTTACCGCGGCAGTCCCCGAGTGCCACACGTCTTTTTTTTTATTGATGATGGTCAAGCGTTTGAGCATGCTTTTCCAGAATAAACTTATTTATCCTGGATTTGCAGACTCCAAGATTGTAACTTTAATGGGAAGACAGAACGCAGTAAGTTCATTCCACTCTTGGGCTTCCACAGCCCAAGAGTGGAATGAACTTACTGCTATTATGAAATTAGAGCAGAATTTTTTGGTTCGACACAGTGGTATGTCAACCAGATATGGGTGGTATGATTTTGTGCGTCTGCTGCTACGAATAAGGTCTGCTGGGCCGATATAGTGTGAGCCAAAGTCCAAACGTCCGTAGATAGAGGTGTTCCGAATACCCGTACCTATCATCTTAAAGCCCCATACGGTTGTAAGGTGAGGTGTGATGAGGCACTCGCTTGTTTAGATTGTGTCGCGCCGCCGCCGCGCCGCCGCCGCCCCCGACACTGTGCTACCCTCCGACACACACACACTTATATAATACAATAAACACACACTTGTATAACACAATAAACAACACACAGTTTAATTAAATTTTTGCCGTCAGATTAGTTCTAGCCGTGTTTACTGCGGCTGCGGCGGGTCCTGTGGCGAAACTGGAATTTGAATTAAGCGAGTACAGGGTGTAACACAATTGAATTGGTCGGTACAAGGTGGCACTGAAAGGGCGTAGATATGCAGTAGATATGAAGTGTTTCCGGATCCCGAATGCCGAATGCATCAACTTCTGTTGCTGCATTCTGGTTTACATGTACTTGTATCTAAATCAGAGAGATCCTCCGCTTTGTTCTAGTGCTTGTTTGTTGAAGTTTTTGTTGTAAAAGATCACAAAAGTGGTAATTTCTAGGTAAATTTAGATCTGTTCAACAATTCGTTGAAGCAACGGATTGTCGCACGCAACACTGTTCCACAATGTTGTATATTCAACAATGATCAACATCTGTTGCAGCAACTGATTCGATAGTTTCATTTTACATACGTTCTACAGTTGCCTACAGTGATGTCTACCGAGCAGGTCATTGCTGCTGCGGCTTTCCTAATTTTGAACGAGAGTACTCGGAAAAAAAGGAGAAAAAGACTATTGTGGAAACGGGCAATGTTCAGAAGTGGATACCGAAACAGTTTACTAAACGACATACTATCAGATGATGGATTGTTATTTAACAATTTTACAAGGCTATCTGCGAGTGACTTTGAAGAACTTTTGTTTTTGATTTCACCGTTAATCTCTAAGCAAGATACTCGCTTTCAGGATTGTATCCCAGCAAAAGTTCGACTTGCAATTACCTTGACATTTCTAGCAACAGGAGATTCGTACAAATCTCTAATGTATTTATTATTATTATTGTCTTTATATTCATTCAGGGTGATATTCCTAAGCACTTCCTCATTTCTGTAGTCCTCAATAAACTTCTTAACTTTATCATTATCCCACTCAATTTCCATTTTTGACCAAAAAATTATGTCTTGTAGATACAATAATGTTGAATGAACCCATCAAATGTGGATACAAGAGCAACATGTTTCAACATGTCGTATTTTGTAGAACGGTCGACGTTCTGTTGCAAGACTCATTCCACAAACGGCAACAGTGTTGCTTTCAACATGTTGCTTCCCACAAAATCGCCCCATGTTGAACAGATCTAAATGTACCTTAAGAAATCAAAAATCTATCCCAAAAACATTGACTTTATTAACGGGTTTTGGACCCGCGTCCTGCCCTCAGTAGCTCAGCAGATATTATATTTTGTTTGTTAGTTCAGAACTTATAACTGGGTGGGCCGATTTTCATGATTATTTTTTATATAAAAGCTGGCGCTTCCCATGTGGTCCCATTTGGTCCAGTTCTGACAATGGGATCCATGAAAGAACTATATGATAGAAGTCGGTTTTTTTAAACAAAATCAATTATTTTTATTACTAAAAGAGACAAATTACCGATAGTGGTAAACCGAATAACAAAAAACCTTATTTTACCTTATTAGTAAGTTAAGAAACCTTATCAGAATACTGATAATTACCAGATACCTAATTGCTACGATTACAAATAATAACATGAAAAACGACCTTTTACTTAGGACAGTAAGGACAATGCTTCATCAATAAGTCTCCAACCAAATACGAACCTTCTTCTGGTAGATATAAGGTCTTCATCTGAGCCATCAAAAGTTCACGTGGAACTTGCTAGACATTTGACACAAACTTGGAAATTGTTCCCCGACCTCATAAATAAGTACCTACGTCAAACATTTGAGTTATTAACGTAAGTATGAGCTCGAGTTTTAATAAGATATGTACACATACTCTGGTACACCCTTTATTACTTGTGCCTACACAGTTAACGGCAATTACGTTTATTAAATCTTTTGTCTATATTTATTTTTAGTTCAAGGAATTAGCAAGCTGAAGCGGCTCTGGGCCGGCCGTATCTAGACGAGAACAACACAGATCCCCATGTTCAGTCCAACGATCCTATCCATCCACGGTTGTCTGGTAGAGATCGCTCTTGAGCGATAAGGCCGCCAATTGTTGAGCGATTTCTTCGTAATGTTTATTTTGTTAGTAAATTATTTTTAAGTGTGCAATATAGAATTATCAATCTATCTTTCTAACAACCGACAACCGTTTACGCCAGTAAATGTATTCGTGAGTATTGTATTTGTATTACATACAGGGTTGGCATGTTTAAAACAAGTTGTTTTAAAACACGTGTTTTAAACAGTGTTTAAAACTATGTTTTTTATTAAGTGTTCAAAAACACAGTATGACGTGACATGACGATAAAAACATGGTTTAAAACTACCGTTTATTGCAAATGAATGGAAACAAATCTAAACGAATAAATATGTAGAACTCTAAGTAGCTTTAAATAAATTTACAAGTGAAAAGTCTCTATGTTGGCCGTTTTATACACTATACACTGTCTGCAAAGGTAACTCCCTGGAAAGTAATTCACTGGATTAGTGGGTATTTCCCGTTCTCTCACTAGTTCTCTACCTACCTACAGTACATTATAAAGTGTATGTAAAGTCTTTTGTATTGATTTATAATTATAATATTTTTTGATAGTTAGATTAAGGATACTGAGATACGCAACAAATGGTAAATATTTATTGTTTTGTTATTTTTTAGTATGTGAATTAGGAAATAGTTTAGATATGGATTAAATATTTTATTATTCGCTATACATAATCAATTTGAAATTGGTAAAAGTAAAAAAAAAACAAATAAAACAAAAAAAACACTTGTTTTAAACATTTTGAACAGTTTGTTTTATAAAATACAAAAAAAAAACTGTTTTTTTCCAACCCTGATTACATAGGCCCTCCGACCCGGCGGCGGGGTGCCGATCTGTGAAAGACAGCACGCAGATGTTGAATCCGGCGAGCACGAGGCGCTATGACACTCATGAAGAGGTGTACCTCCAGAAGTGGACGATGTTTAGAGTGAAGATGAGTTAGGACGAGACTTATGATACAGAAGTATTTCTATAGCGTGTGTGTACATATATGAGGTGCCACGGAATGGGACTTATCATATTATATTGTATATTATTATATTTAATATATAACACGAAACGGGGTGTTTCTCGACCCCGAGGGGTTCAAGTATAAAGTGTATAAGAGTTTGAATCTTTATGTATCATCTTTATAAATGTACTAAATGCGCCCCGCGGCTTCGCACACGTTGATCATACGGAAACACAAAAACTGATTAATGGAATAAAAAGTTGCCTTTGTTTGATTCCAGGATTAGGATAACCTGTATACAAAATTTCAGCCCGATCCGTTCATTAGTTTTGGCGTGAAGAGGTACCAAACATCCATCCATCCATCCATCCATACAAACTTTCGCATTTATAATATTAGTGTGATATAGGTAGGTAGGTACACTATAACTCTGAAACCCCGCGTGGCACAAAGATCTCATTACCCTGCACAACAATGCTGTTATTATTTCCTTAATATTTATCTCAAGCAAGCCATCCAGCGCGGCCTTCCTTCGTAAACATAATTATTTAAATGTCAATATGAACAGTGGAATTGTCCATCCTCGAGTCCGGTAATGTATTCCCACTAGCGTGGGGTGCGGGGTGCGGGGTGCGGGGGCGGGGGGCGGAGGGAAGCGTGTGTTGTGGCACCACCACGTGGCACCATCGTCTTGGTGGTGTTCCCCCTGTATCAGATGTGGTCTAAGCCGAAATAGATCCTGGACCCAAAGGGGATCAACTTGTGATTAAGTTGACGATATCTCTATTAAATATTCTGTCCATATTCTCAGCACGCACTCGTGCATTATTTTACCTAATCAAATATTTAGCAAACGTTTTTCCCCTTTTTTCAGCAAAACCGTTATTTTGTTGTTGTGTTAGTTTGTTCATAAAAAGAAAGAAGAAATAAATTATTTTCTGAAATTAAAAAGAAGGAAGAAACAAAATACAAATTAATGTATTTTCTTTCTTTTCTTGAAATTATTTCAAGAAAATTATGTAAATCTTTTGAAATTTCAAATATATAAAAAAAACACGTAAAAGTACACGAATTTCCAGAAAAAAGTCTTCTATTGTAATTCACACATCGAACAAAGTTGTTTCCCTTGGGGTCTAGAATCACTGTCTTTTGACTTACATAGTTTCGTGGCGCGCTCTATTATATAATACTAGCTGTGCCCCGCGGCTTCGTACGCGTTGATCATACGGTGATTTTTATCCCACGGGAACTGATTTATGATATAAAAAACCTATGTTTGATTCTAGGATAAGAATTACCTATGTGCAAAACGTCAGCCCGATCCGTTCAGTAGTTTTGGCGTGAAGAAGTAACAAACATCCATCCATACAAACTTTTGCATTTATAATATTAGTGTGATGTGGATGTGACTAGTTTCTGTCCACGGCTTCGCACGCGTGCCTTCGGATAAAAGTAGCCTGGCCTAAGACTACGAGTATGTATCTCTATTAAACATTTCAGAGCTAACGAATCACGTCCAGTAGTTTTGACGTGAGGAGCTAACAAATATCCAAACATTCCGTTCAGTAATACTGAACGGATCTCTTACATTTTGCAGACCTGTCGAGCCAGGCCTGGGTCTATTAATAGGTAGGTTTTTATTCCATAGGTCTACATTATTTCTCATGAGTTAAAGATCACCTTTGGTAAAATGTTTCCATAGAACAATAATAAAACGAAAATGAATTTGCTCTCACTCCAGGAACACATAAAAACCGGCTAAGTGAGAGTCGGACTCGCGCACGAAGAGTTCCGTACCATTATCTAAACGTCAAAAAAATTATAAAATGATTTATGATTATGATTTACGGTTCAAGAGATACAGCCTGGTGACAGACGGACAGACGGTCCTTTTTTATGTAACTTTTGGGTACAGCACTCCGATAACTACCAAAACAATCAAAATATCAACAACAAGAATGTATTCCACATTGTATATTGTTTAAAATTAATATCTGTTTATTGTGTTTTCCAATAATAATTTAGTTCCAAAAAGTTCAAAAAAAGCAAAAAAATAGAAATTCAAAAGCTTCGTTGATGAATTAATATCTAATATAATAACCAACAAATCGTAATCACTCCACAGCTTCACAGCCAAGGTAAATATATAAATTTAATTGAAATGTCTGTGAGACTCGGGGTTCTGTATTACTTGTGTAAGCAGCAACCCTAAGAGGGTAAATAAAGAACTGACTGCGGCGGATTGTGGAGAGGCTTAGCCTTTGAAATGTCTTGTTTGTCTGTAATGTAATGTAATAAGTCAGAAACAAGATATTAAAGGCATATTTGTGTTCCTCTAATTTGAATTTTTTTGTAGATCAAGAGAAAGACTTTAGAAGGTGATACATAACCTTAGAAATAATTAAATAGAGAAATAATTTCCATTGACACAACCGACTCATGCTTACACACTCTGTCAGCATGAGTCGGTTGTGACCGTCGGCCCATATTATGAAAGCTTCCCCAAGCAAAACATATGCTGTCATTACGTGAGTTCTACTCACGCTGAGAATCTCTGCTCAAGTAAATCTTCATTAAAGAAAGTAACTCTCACGCTCCTTAGCTAGTTGCACTAACAAAATCTCTACTTGAGTGAGTAGGGTTTTGTTTATGGTCTACACAATTATTTATGCGAAAAACGTTTCATTACCTTTTCAACTTGACTATCACAGTTTATTTTTTGAGCTTTATCGTTGTATTGGGGTTTTTTGTGAAAAGATTTCAATAATTTGTGGCGCTTTATTAAAAACAAGCTTTGGTGCGTAGAAATCCTTTCCAAGTCATATTCAAGCGTGTTCCAGACCACACTTGAGTAAAGATAAGTTCAAAGAATCACTAGGCAGAGATATAAAAGTTTGAAATCGTTCTAAATTAGGCAATTACTAAAGTAGTGCTTGGTAACCGTTCAAGAATACGTTATAACGTGATAAGAAGGCTTCGTTACTTGAGGGTTACATGAGTGAGTGTAGATACTGAAATGAGTTCCCAAGCTTTGTTTTAAAATTAATCTTTACTCAGAACTATACATAAGCATCACTGAAGCATAGATTAATGACTAAGCATGCTTCCATAATACGGGCCTTAGACCATCACACTCATACATAATTATGAATTATGCGAAATTTTGAATGTATGTATGGATGGATGTTTGTTACCGCTCCACGCGAAAACTACTGAACAGATCGGGCAGAAATGTTGTATACAGGTAATTCGCAGGCTTAGGTTTTTATTACAAGAATCAGTTCTCATGTCAAGGAAATCTTGGAGCCTAAAGTAATATAGTATTATATATATATAATAATCTAGGGTAAATAAGTTCCTTCTGGAAAAGCGAGCTCCATGTCAGACTACATCTTCACTTACTGGTGGCCTAATGCTTGAAAATAAAAAAAAACTGAAGAAATAAAAAAATGCTGGATAATCCACACCATCAGCTAGCCCAAGCTAAGAAGAGCTTGTATTATGGGTACCTACTCGGTACTAGATGAAGAAGCAGGGTGCATCGTCTCTCCCTTGCACCAGCCCCCGCCGGCCACATGTGTAAACAAGGCGGTTCCCTGTAAGACAGTTGTGCGCGGTCGTCGTTTGTTATTCCGCGGCCACACGTGCTCTCTCGGCGCGGGCGCAGGCCCCGACTCCGACATAAACTAAATCACACTAAGTATTAAATACTAATTTACATTCAAACTACTAAATTACATTTAACAAATCAAACTTGTGTAGGTACTTAGGACGATTTTTTTTCAAAAATAAATAAAAATAGATTATAATTATTATTTTAATATCGGTTTTGAACTTTACTTATTTTTACGTACAACCTCCGTTTGACCGCAATCTCACCTGCTGGAAAGCGAAGATGCGGCCGCATGAATGCCGTTGTATCACGAATAGAAGATACCTATTCACCCTTGTCTTGAAGAGACCTTCATAATCTCTGGTTTCAAGGATAAGACTGTTTACATTACACTAACACCCTGTAGTCTAAATTCGAAACTTTGGATGTTTGTTAACTCTTCACGCCAAAACTACTAGAGGATTGGACTGAAATGTTTACTGTGGAAACAATCTTATGCTTCTTTTAACAAATAAATCGAATTTCCCATGACATATATAGGTACCTATGGTTTATCCATTTTGAATGAAGCATGTTAGTTAACAAAATACGACACAAATAACAAAATCTCACTTGCTTAGCGTCGAGTTTCAGATATAATTGTAAGCGATTTTTATTGAAGGGAGGATCTAAAATCGACAAGTAATGTAAATTACGTATAAAAGGACGCTCCAACAAAGTGAATTTTAGGTTAAGTATGGGCGGTTTGTTTACGTTTATGCTTCATTCAAAATGGACACGGTATAGTAAGTTATAGATATGAAAGAATTATTATTTGTTTTTCTCACGCAAAAACTAATGAATGCATCAGGCTATGTTTTTTTGTAGATGTAGGATGCACTAAACTGACTAGCAAAATGCTTTCGCGATTAAATGGGAAATAATCCGAGGTGGTCCCATAAAAAAATATGCCCGAGGGATAATATTTGTCTTAAAAAACTTAAAGAACAGTGTAAATACCAATGACCTAGAATTTTCTCACTATGCTCACTACTGAGGACTAAAATTATTTTTTTCAACAGACAAATTTCGACCACGTCGACCAGTCTTAATGGAGACTAGCCAGATGCGCAGGACATATTATAGTGCACAAGTGTATATACAAACACGCGTCATGGTATGAATAATATTTATAAATGAATTCCTAGTCAGTGCCCCAGAGTCGGGACCGCAGGCCAGTCTGTTACAAGGACACAGATTCACTACAAGTACGAAGTGCATCTACGAAGAAAGGACGGCTTCAGTTCAATGAAACATAAATAAGGACAGGTTCGGGTAATACCACTTTCGTCTTGCTTTAAACACTCTCCCTTGTGTTTTCATTAGTTATACGGTTTAAGTTATTTTTATTTCACTTGAATTTCGAGGTCTTCTGAATTTGTACTGAATTTTTCATATCTAATTATTTTCTCAGTCTGTACAGGCACAAGAAAAGTGTTATTATTTTTTAATTTCAATTCAATAGCTGCGATAGGTGCTGAGATATTGAACATGTAAAAAAATACATGCTTGGAAGCTGAAGCAGGCAAGGTAAGTTTTTTACTTGTTTCTTGTTCACTTCTTCTGCTAGTGGCATCGATCAAAAATTTCGCCGGCAAAAGCAATCCGCCCTAGTCGTTATCATATTGCACCTAGCTAAGTAGCATCAGAGTTACGTTCTATCTCAATAAAGATTTACTTGAGCAGTGATTCTAAGCTTGAATAGAACTAACGTAATGACTGCATAAGTGATGCTTGGGGAAGTTTTCATAATACAAGGACACAGATTCACTACAAGTACGAAGTGCATCTACGAAGAAAGGACGGCTTCAGTTCAATGAAACATAAATAAGGACAGGTTCGGGTAATACCACTTTCGTCTTGCTTTAAACACTCTCCCTTGTGTTTTCATTAGTTATATGGTTTAAGTTATTTTTATTTCACTTGAATTTCGAGGTCTTCTGAATTTGTACTGAATTTTTCATATCTAATTATTTTCTCAGTCTGTACAGGCACAAGAAAAGTGTTATTATTTTTTAATTTCAATTCAATAGCTGCGATAGGTGCTGAGATATTGAACATGTAAAAAAATACATGCTTGGAAGCTGAAGCAGGCAAGGTAAGTTTTTTACTTGTTTCTTGTTCACTTCTTCTGCTAGTGGCATCGATCAAAAATTTCGCCGGCAAAAGCAATCCGCCCTAGTCGTTATCATATTGCACCTAGCTAAGTAGCATCAGAGTTACGTTCTATCTCAATAAAGATTTACTTGAGCAGTGATTCTAAGCTTGAATAGAACTAACGTAATGACTGCATAAGTGATGCTTGGGGAAGTTTTCATAAAACGAGGGCGCGAAATGTTTGATCGATGGCTAGTGGACAAAAAAATTAAGTGAATTGGAGTATACACCTTATTTCTTATTTGATATTAATTACTATTTCGACGGTCCCCACGTAAATTATCGAAACTGCAAAAAAGCCATTTTCGTTTTATTGCACCAATAGGAAGTAAAGATAAAGATTTATGATTCTATTATTTTTATTTTTTTAAATATTTATTATTTCAACTATTTTGCAATCGAAAAGAATCGAAATTGCATAAAATTAACACATTAAAACATCGAACCTGCCGCTTTCGATGTTATTCGTGGTCAGCGGTACCCGGGCGACAATCGAAACTACCTGTTTCGTCAGTGTTGAATGAATTGTGAGCGAGGGCTTACGTGCGCTCTCGCTGAGAACCAGATAAGCAAGCACTTTTTTTAAAATAATTTATTTACAATATATTGTTATTTTTGTTATATTTGGTTTAAACTATCGGAAGTGGTAGATTCTATATTATACTAGGACAATGAGCCCCATTGTTCTATCGAATCTACCACTTTCAATAGTATTCTCTGGTTTTTGTACTGATAAATTTATCGAAAGTGGTACATACGATACTTTTCTCTGCTATGAACATATCGAAAGTACCATTTTCGATACTTTACTACGTCAAAGTAATAGTTTGACCTGTATTTTCGATAGATGTAATTTGTTATAAAGTTTTTATACTTTATTTTTAGCATCTCCTGTGCGATGTGAGTTTACCAACGAGGAGTGGAAATATTAAAATGACATTTACGAAGAAAGTGCGGCGGTAGATGGCTAGATAGGCTAGATAGGCTAGGACAAAATGATTCTAAAATCGAAATTTTAGGTAATAATTTGTTTATTTATTTACTTATGGACACCCAACAGAACAAACACATCGCATACAGAGTTAAAAAATAAAGTGGTCTTAAGTCTAGAGTTTTTCTAAAATACAGAGTGCCTCAGCATGGGCCTGGTAATTAATCTACTCTTATTCTATCTCTTAACTCTGTCTCATGATTTTTATCGTCCATCAAATCAACGACGCAGTTTAAGAAGCTTGTGGCATTCCAAGTGTCTAAACTACAGCAATGCAGTACAAACGGAAAGACCGTACTAAAGTTAATGGCAACATGAACGTCGCATACCATATGCCGAAAATGGATTAATGCGACTAGTGTCATTCGTTTGATAACACAGAAAGACCTACCGAAGAAGCAAGAGTCTCACGCCAAGCATCTTTCGAATAAACAGACTGGACGAAACTACAAAGCTGAGGATAAAGAACAAGCTATTCAAAACCCTGGACAAATAGTATGCGCAACTTACGACTTTCAGAAGTTAATTCACTGCCCTTGGGTAGAGATTTCATTATTTTATTATAAAAGAAAGTTGTCACTTATGTATCTGACAGTATTCGACGCTGGAAATAAGTAAGCATCTTGTTACATGTGGCCTGAAAATATAGCTAACCGTAGGGCCAATAAGGTTGCTAGCTGCTTGCTAGATTTTATCCAGCTTAAAGTAGCAGATGGTGCACATTACTTCAGATTTTTGTCCGATAACTGCACCGGCCAAAACCCTGACAGGACAGTCTACAACCTCTACATGCACGCTAGCAGAAAATTCAACATCGATTTCACGCACCGATTTTTAGAGTTTAAAATGTACATAAAACGAAATCTTATCAAGAAAGCCTATGACTCCTTATATGATTTCAGTAATGATGAAAATGCTTGGCTGGATGTCGCCCAGTTCCACACCGACAATAGTATGTAAGAACAGTTAGACTTAGTTATGCTAAGATTGTATTAGTTGATAAGCGATAAACTCGCTAGTGGTTTCTTTTTCACTTCTCCCGCTAGTGGACAAAAAATTGAAGTGAATTAGAGTCAATTGCACCTTATTTCTTGTTTGATAGTAATAACTATTTATCAAGCTGTTTATATAGTAAAAATTTGACTTGTCTAAGTGCTTATTTTGTAAGTCTAAAGAAATAAACGATTTGACTCTGACTCATGCTCTTATTGAGAGATCTTCTAAAGGGAAAAATAATTTACACTCCTGATCAAAATGGTACGAATTAGTTCGTTGGGCGAATACAAACAATTCTTCTTACAAAGTAACTGAAGTGTGCGTGACCGTGGGTGTTTTGACATTTTATAATTGATTTCATAGTGACAGTATAAAAGTCTAACATACCTCTGCGGAGACACTACAGCATGCCGTTCCTGATATTTGTATGGAAAATCGATCGTCTTAGGGCGTACTGACTTTGGCTTAACCTAAACTCTTACGTCGAGAGGCGTACTGTTGTATCGCTTTTTAAATCTTTACGTCTGTGGGTCCAGCAATGTGTTACTACAAATTTCCCTCTTTTAATAATTTGTCATTGTTTTATTTTTATTTATCGCAAATATCCATTGAAAATTACTTAGAAGTCTGATATAAATTAATATCAGAGAGTTATCTCATAGCGAAACTAGTTTGTGTTACCTTATCTTGAAAAAAAAACAATTCAATATAACAAAGAATACAATCGAAAGTACCACATTAACTAGTTGAGTAACATTTCTTGTCGCAGAAAAAAATCGAAAGGGGCACATTCGATAGTAGTCTTAAAAATTTTGTCACAGAACAATATCGAAACTGGCACATTCGATAAAAATGTAACCAGCAGGAGCCGAGGAAAGTATCGAATGAGTAATATCACTTAAAATATGAAAATTATGAAAAACTCTAGTACATGGTAGAAAAATATACAATTTTCTTATAAATATACACTTCTTATATTGAATATTCGAATTAAATTTTTGTCAAAAATCAAAATCTAAACTTAGATTTGCTCCCCTGTAAAGTACGGTTTTTGCAGTTTCGATAGATTACGTGGGGGCCGTCGATTTATCAAGCTATTTATATGTATAGTATAAAGTTTGACGTGTCTAAGTGCCTATTTACAAAATAAGCACTCAAGTAAATTTTATACTCAAAGCCAAGGAAATAAACGATTTGACACTGACTTTGACTCTTTAGGGTATTGTGTTCGGTTACGAAACCCTATGTGGGTTTTGTAACCGAACACAAGCAGCATTGCTGTTCGTTAAGCGCAGGCAGGTATGTCCGCTAATTGCTTGGTTTATGTAAATTACTTAGTAAGCATTAATAATAGAGTAATTACCTCCGGACAACGATTCAGTGAAGCCGTAGATTACAAGGTCCACACTTCGCCTAACAAGCAATTACCAATGAATACCCTATGGCTCTTATTACGATAGCTTGCTCAGTCATCAAACCGTAGAGTCAGGAGTAGACAAATCGTTTATTTCTTTAGACTTACAAAATAAACACTTAGACAAGTAAATTTTTTATTATATAAACAGCTTCATAAATAGTTGAGTAATGGCATAAACTTTATTCAAGTATAGATATATGACTGAGTAAGCTTTCATAATACGGGCCTAAGAGCGAGTACTTACACATACTAGGTGTAGGTAACAAGCGCTTTGAAACGTGGCGTTTTAGGTACGCGCGTTTTAAAACCCTAGCAGGGAATTCAGAAACTTTTTAACGGAGTTACTGTCACGGAATCCGTTACTGATCGTAAAATTCAAATATTTATATTTTCTACGTTCTGCAAGGAACGCGCAAGGAATCAAACTACCAGAAAAGCAGTTTACTACAGATCGTAGACAAATTCCTATGCAGCCATGTTACAATACCTCAACCTCAACCTCAACAGCCTGTATTGGTCCACTGCTGGACGCAAGCCTCCCCCTCATAAACGCCAACAAGGTGCTACATACAATTTATTACAATTACATACAACATTGCATACAAATATTAATCACTTAGATACAATAAACTTAAAATTAACTTCTGTTGTTTCGATACCTACATACTTAAATTACCGGTAAACACGACATTTATACTCGTAGGTATAACCTTCACAAATCGACATTATAAATACAAATTTTAGACAAACACATTTAAAAAAAACTTTAAATTGTAATTTACAACAATTCATATTGAATTTGGCTATAGTAGGTATAGTTACTTAGTTCTCAAAGGTCAAACTCAAACTCAAACTCAAATCTCCCTTGCTCCTAGTCCGTCATCCAATTTAGAATAGAATAGAATATAATGATTTATTTAGGTAAACAAACAATGTTACATTTTGCCTTAAAGCCTATGTTAGGAGTAATTCGAACTATACATATAGTCAGCCCCCCGCCCCCCCAGATCCCCGCGGACGCACAAAGAGCCCTAAAATATTGACATCCCCTCACAAATCGTCAATAATGATAACTTGACAGGTGGATTGAAAAAGTACGTAACAACGAAACCCTTTTTATGCTCTCACCTCGTTCGCCCTTTGAAAGGGTTCCGTCATAATAGCATAATCATATTTTACCAGAACGTGAGGTGGCGCGAGGTCGGGACGGAAATATTGCAAGCTTTTATGTTCCGAGATCTTGTATTTAATCATAGCCGGTTCGATTGTTGATGACTACTTCTGAGTGTTGTGACCTGAGCTCAGAACTGAAACTCTTGCGTGGGAGGAACGCATTCAGGACGAAGGCATGTTGACGTGGATTTGACAGAGCGATCGTGCGGTCAAGAGTCGGGAGGGGAATGTTTTTAACCGACTTCAAAAAGGAGGAGGTTCCTAATTTGACTGTTTTTAATGTTAGTTAAAAAACTTCTCCGGTGACCCTCTCTCGCCATTTTCGAACCACGGGAACATCTTCCGTCACCTCTCCTCCCCCGATTGGGACAGAGACAGGACAGACACAGTTGAACGTGAATCTCGCCTGCTGTGCCCAGATGGGCATTTCTGTCGGCCCATAATTGTGGGATCTCGCATTTACACACGCACAGGTACCTACACTGTCACTCTAACCTTTAATAAACAAGATAAAGTAGGTATGTCAGGACAATTTAGAGCCTAACTTGTCCTAACATACCTACATTAATATCTTGTTTATTAAAGGCATCAGAACCTGAGGTTATTAGGTATTTCACTTGTTTATTAAGCATGTCATAAATTCATAAACTTCTCTTTACGTCGATTTTTTAAGAATGATCAACCTACCTACCTCATCTGATATAGGGTGTTCCTGTTTAAAAATACACTCTGTATCTACCTATAAGGCTACTATACTGAACACAAGAAGTTTAATACAAGGTTCATAAGAGGAAGTACATTTATTTGTAAATCTATAACCATAATGTCCATAATTATAATTTTAAAATTTTAGTAAGTAAACATGTTACTCTTAAAAGCTTCACACTTTATAATCGAGTTCTACGTACGTCAAAAATTAATAATATGAAATCAGATTCAATCGCTTATCTATTGATTATTTTTCATTTTGCTGTCATGCAAAGATCGGCCGGATCTCAATTGAAATGAGCCGAGTTACCTTGTTGTCTGTTACTCAACTAACAACTCAATACTTCATTATTTAAGTACTTAGTATTTAAACATGTCGTGATTGGGCCTGTATGCGATCGTGAATGCCATCACATTCACTATACTCCAATATATTTTATGACAACAAAGACATTCATCAGTGAAAACTTAACAAAATCATATAACAATAACATAAAACCACAAGGTAATAGCAAGGTTATCACTAAAAACTAAAACATTTACTTCAACAACGCATCATTTTACGTGTGCAGCGAAAAATGTTTAAATTTGACTTCGAAAACGAAAGAGAGGTCAATTAAATGATGAATGAAAACTTTCAAATCCAAAAATTGTTTGGAGCTTCTGTGTTTAGGTTCGATGAAACCAATGTCGTTCAATATTTTCCAACAATATTCCTTAGGTTTTGTAACGACTTTGTATACAAAAAATATCCAGGTTTTTGAATCGGAGTATACTTCATTTATTTATTTATTTATTTTTTCATGTCGAAATATTCGTCTGCAACTATTACGATGAAGTATACACCAACCACTGCAAATAACATAACAAAAGAATATTTAGAATATTATATAGAAAACTAAACCCTTACGCAAACTTACAGAACCAGGGGCGGATCCAGGATTTTATTTTGGGGGGGGCCATTTTGTCAATGTTCAGATATAGGGTAAAAAAATCACAACCTCTTCCTCCACAGCCTGTATTGGTCCACTGTTGGACGCAGGCCTCAGGTAGGGGGGGGGGGGGGGGGGGGGGTTTATAATATCCCATTTTTTTTTTACTTTGACGGGACTTGAACCCGCGTCCTTCACTAAAACTACTTAGAAGAGGAAACAGATCATTGTTGCCAGGGTTAACAATGGTTCACAAAATAAATTCATAGCACCGACACCGATGACGACAGCAAGTCGTCAACTAGTTTCGTCTCTCCACGAGAGAAGGTTTTTTCGCGGAATTGTTACTACATATTTTTCATTCTTATATTTACAATGGATTTCCGCAAAGTAACGCCTGAATCTATTATTTAACTTTTAGGGTGTCGATATACAAGTATTTACAGACTTACAGCTGGGTATCTCAAATTCCGAGATTCTTACCTAATTTAAGCTTAAATGACTGGACTAATAGCCAGGATTCTGTAAAGGGGGGTCAGGTGAAAAAAACAAAGAATATACATAATGTACCTTCATAAGACGAGGTCGTAGCCCAAGAATTTGAGTCACGCATCACTACTAACAATTAACCACGGCGAGCGAAGCGAGCCGCGAATTTTTAAGGGACTTTTCCGGGTTTTAGGGAAAAGTAAGTGCGCAGTGGTAGAAACACATAAGTATGAAAAACAATCAGCAAGCAGAGACAGCCCTGAAAATTTTAAAGAGTGCGCGACTGAGATTGAATTGTTAGGAGGAATTGTTAGATACATAATGAATATCGGTGAGTCGCAGTCTTTTTGAAATTGGTGAGGTATGCTTAGCAAGACGCGAAAGCTATGATAGTAAGTTATGAAAAATAATAAAATTTTAACGATTTACAACAAAATAGATGAGCCCTGCCCTAAAGAATCTACGAAAATCAAAATCTGGTGTCTACTTGGAAAAGGAATATCGAAGTTGTGTTCGCTGTCGTACAAAATGAACTCTCGCTCGCGTAAGATTAGCTTATCACGTAAACGAATCAGAAACTTCCATTTCAGTATAAGGGGATCCTTCATGGGCACAGCCAGAGACGAGACAGTACTCCAGCGGAGCAAGCCGCGAAACCAAAATAATTTTTGTTAATTTCTCGCGTTAGTAGTCAAAATGATCTTATTGTGAGATCGAGACCATGTATTATTAAAAATGGACCACGAAACAGAGGACAATGTAACCGAATTTTTTTGCTGTTTTGTCGTTTTGTTAGATATTTTGATATTTTGCAACTGAACTGAAAACTGAAAGGAGGCTTTAGTTCAGATCCAGGTCACGTCGAGAGAGGCAAAAGATGTTCGCCACGCCCGTGGTGATACATCTGTTAGTTAGTTTTACATTGAACTAACTACAAATATTCGATACGTTACGAGTACGGTATAACTCTAACGTACGTACTTATTTAGCTAAGTATTCTTAAAAGGGCTCTGCTAATAAAGGGCAAGAACACCTCAATGCAAAAAACAAATTAAAATGCAAAAAGCAGTGATATTTTTGTCATCTCTCTGTATTAAATTGTTTGAATTGAATGTTACGAAAGCGGGAACGCGTACGTTTCTTTCTTCGCAAGTTCGCGTACTCGCGAGTAACATGCGCGCACACTGTACTACTTTTTCTTTTACTTAACTTATATTTTCAAGTTAAATCCAATACCGAGGTATACTTAGACGAGTAATTTTATTTAATATAAATGTGGGTTTTAGTCAAATAAAGAGCGTTTTTGTAATTTAGAACTAAGTTTTTATTAAAAGAAAAATACGAGCAATCCACACACATTACGTGTTGACGTAAGTAAGAAGGAAGTCCAGTGTCGCAACTAGAGGGGTGGAATGGAAACCAAACTAAAAACTAATTCGGATGCGTTCTCATTCTATCAATATAAACAGCTTGAAAAATAGTTATTACTGACAATCAAATAAGAAATGAGGTGCAATTGGCTATAATTCACTTGTGTTCACTAGCGGAAGAAGAGAAATAGATATCATTTACCTATGTTCATTTCAAAGTCGTTGAACGTGTCGATGGACGTGGTAATACTGAGAAGAAATTAACCTCTTGAATTTAGTTTGTAGATGTATGTAAAGTACCGACTTACCTAAAAAATATATTTCTGTACTTTGATTTAAAGTAGGTACCTACATAACCTACCTAAGAGTAGGTATGCCGTGGCCCGTGTAATAGTGCATCTGAATTTAATCGTAAAATTGAGTCGAAAGTATGGAACTCTTGGGCCTTTTGGGGGGGGCCATGGCCCCCATGGCCCCCCCCCTGGATCCGCCAATGTACAGAACACTAGGTAATTCTCACACACTCGCACAAATAGTTATTCCCAAGCTTCACCAGTCGCGCCACAAAGATGCTTTACATAAGTACAAAGATATAATAGGTAAACCAAAGCTCAGATCTTGTATTCTGGGTAGGTACTAGATAACTGATAAATCGTACATAATTAAATGAAATGTAACGGTCAATATTAAAGGGTGTTATGAGGTGACTGTTCTAGTTTTCCCGCACTGAGACTCGGGATAGTCCATTGTACGTGATTGTTTGCTAGGCTAACCAGCCTAATTCCTTCCAGAAGTGCAGGACCTTCCTGCGATTTTCACAGGCTTCGTGGAATGACCTCGGGTGGTCGAGGATTACGTGTTGCTGTGCTGTTACTCCTTCGCATTCCAGGATTACGTGGGCTGATTCTTCTTCACTGAGACACCCCCTCCAGAGAGGGCTATCTGTTGCTCAGATGGTGAAGAGGTGTTTGTTTAGTGGATAGTGTCCTGTGAGTATTCCCACAAGGTCGCGTAGGTCTCTTCTGGTCAGGTTTAAAAGGCGTTTAGTTAAGCCCTGCTCTTGCTTGCCGTCACTCGGCATGCGTTTGATAGATTTGTAGGCTTTACGGTAGGTAAACATTTATCTTGTTTTTTGCCTTATCTATATTCGGATTTGTGAGAATAGTAGGCTGTAATCGCTGAGCACACCAGTCTTTGGAATCGTTGCAGTTTTGTAAAAGGAAAATAGCCAGACATTTTTTACGTTAATCAAGTGAGTCAATGACAAAATTATTAAGTTCCAACGAAGCATCTACAGTTGATCTACCCTTTCTTAATCCATGTTGATTGTTAGAGTTAAATTGTATTGTAAAAGTAATTTACTAAGCGGACATTAATTGCTTTCTCTAGAGAGAGCAGGTAGTATGGATATTGGTCTATAATTGGTGGTGATAGTTTTGTCCCCGTTTTTATAAATTGCTATTATAGTTGATGTCTTAAAAACCTACGGATAAACTGGAGTCGAGAAATATAAGTTACATATTATTACATAGATACGTGATGTATCAGTATAAATTTATTTTCTTTTATTACACGCGATGGTATTTCATCTCAACCAAGAACAATCGATCTTTAATGAAGAGTTTACTTCCTCTTTAGTAACGTCACATGGTCCAAATGAATTTAAAATTTTCGAGCTACTCTTCATTTCATAATAAAGGTTTGATATAATTTTCTCCGCAGGGATTTTGATTTTTATTATTACCGTGTTCAGCTAGGTTCTCGTCCGCCATACCAGTGTAGAGCGACATGGTTATCTTTGGAGAGAGACACCCCATACATAGATGTAACGTAATAAGTTTTATCGGATATCTAGTACCAAGCTACTAAATCTTTGTCAAGTAGGTACCAATAACACAAGCTCTGCATACTGTGATGTTAAAGAGATAACACTAGAAATAAATATATAAAATTACCTAAATAGATATTAATTTACAACATAAAAAATAGACGACACTTACCTGCAGAAAAAAAGTTATAAATATACCAAAACGCTTTGTCCTCCGTCTTCGCTTTCCCGGAGGCCACGCTGGTGGCCACGATCGCCAGCACGATCGTAATTATCTGAATCACGATAAAACACAGGAGACACGCCAGGACCAGCTTCTTATTTTCCTGAAGCATGTTGTTATCATTAGTCACCATCACCAGGTATAGTCCTCCGAGACATCATGGTCACGCGTTTGACACATTCTACGTCATCGGTTACCAACTCAACTACTAAAAAAGAACCCTGTTTTGTGTACCAATCAAGGGTATTCCTATAGATATTGGGTGATAGTTCAAACACTGTTGTCCCTTATAATTTTTTTAAATATAATATAATATAATAGAGGTTTTATATGAAGAATGAAAGAAATATAATAAATTATTATTATCGAACGTATCTGTGGGTATGGGCAACCAACATTCTACATTTGCCACACAGACAGTTCGGCTAGTATATAGGTTCTATTATAAGTTATACTAATACCCTTGAATAGCTACACAAAACAGAGTTCTTTGGTGGCTTTTGAATATTGCATTTGGTAATTTATGGGTAACTATTTTTTTTTTTAAATTAAGTGGATTAGTGCTTGTCTTGGGGCTAGATAATGCCGTGTGATTTATCCAACATTTATATTATTATTACTATTAAGAGTTTTTTTACTTACAATATCAATATTCTATGAATAGACTCAAAAGATACAGTTGGTTCAAAATTTCTTTTAGCAGATAGGTTTTAAAAGCATTTTTCATGTCTTACAATACATATAGGTAGGTACGCATAACTTCATCATCATGTCATGTGAAATTTTTGCGCATAAATATTTTTTATAAATAAATTTTATTTACTTTTATGTATAAATTACTTGTTATACCTACAAATTATATAGTGTATGTAGTAAGACTTGTTGTTTATCGTGATTCATTATCCACCGTTACTTTGTTTGTCACTTTCCATTTCGTAAGATTATGGTTAAACGAAGGTAAAATAATATGCCTCATGATTCTGTCCATCGTTCACAAACAAAAAATTTAGAGTCCGATTTAGAGTTCCATCAATAAAAGCCGCCACTCACAGAAACCGAGGCCGAGCCGAAGGAAGGCATGCGGGTTCTGTGTATGAAGTATATAAATTCATATGAAACAAACAACCCACGCGCCTTCTCATCTGGCTCGATCACGGCTTCTGTGTGTGGCGGCTTTGCTCCGCAGACAATTATCCAGTTCTGTCCTCACTGCCTGAAATATTTCTCTAAAACGAATCTAATAATAATAATGTAAGTATTGAAACAAATCACAAAGCATGCCATGCGTGGGTGGTGGGGTGCTACACCCTTGTACGCTAGTCATCATATTACCGTGATCAATGCGACCATGAAGGCGATAGAGGCGATAATTGCCGGGATACAGATGATAATCGCTGTAACATACAAAGCCCTCATGGAAGATGTGATTTCTTTTCCATGGGGCTCTACAGTTGCCAAGAAAGAATGTTTCCCTTTGCCACTTTTCAAGTCCATGGAACATGTTGTGATTCCGTTCGAGCTAACCAACTGAAAAAAACAATGAGGGCATTATTTTTGTAGGCAACTAAATTAATGCCGTTTAAATTTTAAACAATAAATCTACCAAGCTAGTGATTTTCAACTTAAAAATCACCATCTTACAAAGCAACTTAAAACTACTTGCCTCAAACTGACTCCGCACAAAGATTCTATTACGAATTGACCAGCAGCTTAAGAGACGAATATTCCAACTACAACAAGAATACAAGCCTATAACAGTCCACGGCTGGACCTAGCCATCCCCTACCAAGCGGCTTATTGACTCTTATTAGGCAAAGTGACACTATCCCCACGCGAATGGGTTGCAAAGGGTGTCAATGGGCCCGTAATAGATACTGAGCCGCCTTTCTGTCTGTCTTTCAGCTGTTACCAGGCTGTTCTCATTACAGGCTTCAATTCAATAAATTCTACTATCTGGCATCGATATATTCATGCCGCAGCGTACCCTACCCGTTGCTCTGACTTAGTTCAGCAGCGTATGCGGTTCGAACAATTAGATATTATGTTACCGATGAAGATACAGCTAGGTTAGTTTACTTCAGTTACTTCCATAGTGTTATGTCTTATGGTATTTTGCTTTGGGGACAGGCAGCTGACATCCAGACTATCTTTGTTCTTCAGAAAAGGGCGGTACGCGCTATTTATAAATTAAATCCACGTGACTCGTTGAGGGAATTACTTAAAGAAATAAATATTTTAACAGTAATATCGCAATACATCTGAAATCTAATGTATGCACACAAAAACAGAGATAACTTTATGAAAAGGTGTGATGTTCACGATAAAAATACAAGAAACAAGAACAAATTACACATCCCTTCATATAGATTACGAAAGGTAGGGAAATCATTTGTGGGCAATTGCGTAAGATTCTATAATAAGCTTCCATCTGAAGCAACTGAGCTCCCTATTCGTAAATTTAAACTGTACATAAAACGAAATCTTATCAAGAAAGCCTATTACTCCGTAGATGACTACGTAAATGATGTTAATGCTTGGCCGGATGTCGCCCAGTTCCATACAGACAATAGTATATAAGACCAGTTAGACTTAGTTATCCTAAGATTGTACTAGTTGATAAGCGATGGACTTGCTAGTGGTTTCTTTTTCACTTCTTCCGCTAGTGGACAAAAAATCGAAGTGAATTAAAGTCAATTGCACATTATTTCTTGTTGATAGTAATAACTATTTATCAAGCTGTTTATATAGTAAAAATTTGACTTGTCTAAGTACTTATTTTGTAAGTCTAAAGAAATAAACGATTTGACTTTGACTTTGACTTTGACTTCTCTACCACGGAGATGTCTGCTCACGGAAGCCGTATGGGCTCGAAATCCGGTGCTACCCACGGGATCTTTCATCTATACTAAATGCAGCCGTAGCTGTCGCTCCCGGATAGGTCTTTTTAACCACAAAGAAAGTGTGTGACCGATTCTCAACCAAGCTGATGTCTTCTTCATCGTCCTTCCTAGATATTATGAAGCCAATGAATTGTATTGTATTGTACTTACCAACATATAAAGGCCGATAAGGTAGCATCCGAGTCTTCTAGGAATACAACAGCAAC
The DNA here is from genome assembly GCA_955876795.1 of Eupithecia tripunctaria. Lineage (NCBI taxonomy): Eukaryota > Metazoa > Arthropoda > Insecta > Lepidoptera > Geometridae > Eupithecia > Eupithecia tripunctaria. The sequence goes on along the minus strand of OY041617.1, from coordinate 14,849,031 downwards.
ACTTCATTTTGCCAGGCGCACCCAGAATATACCCAGCTGATACCTAGCTACAAAATAGTGTTATGAAGCTTACGGCAAAAGTACTAATAAAAAGAATCTGAGTAAGCACATACTAATAGCGTACTTTTATTAACGTGTAGTGGTTTTATCACAGAACAATAATAATTAATTCTAACATAATTTACTTTTTGCACGTACCTCACATAAAATGTAATTATGTTTTCTTTAATTTTATGTCATTGGTTTTTATCACATACAGCTATTGTATTTCTATGGCACACACAACAAAAATAATTAAACTAAAACAAAAAGTAAATAAAAAAATACAAACAACCAAAGGGCAACAAAGTGAAGTTCTTGTATTCTCTTTGGTATCTTGTATTTTCTTTGCAGAATACAGTCTCAAAGAGAATACCAAAGAGCAATAACTTCGAGAATACAATAACTATACCGTTTCCATTTTGAATGAAGCATGTTAGTAAACAAACCGCCCATACTACCATACAACCTAAAGTTCACTTTATTAGCGCGTCCTTTTATACGTTATTTACATTACATGTCGATTTAAGATCGATTTAAGATTATGTTATTTGTGTCGTAGTTTGTTTACTAACATGCTTCATTCGAAATGGATAAACCATAGGTAATACACGATATACGATATCATCGTTCAAAGAGAATGTAAACTCTACATGACATTGAATTGAACTGAGTGGTTTTCTGGTTTTCTTCTCGTAAGGAGTAAAAAAAATAAAGTCATGATCTATTTGTCATAGAAAATAAAAGACGTGTGGCACTCGGGGACTGCCGCGGTAAAGCTATTGCAATGCCATCTAGAGGCGAGTTGCTGAACTAAAGAGACAAACGTCAAGGTTTTTTCGTTACGGAATTTCTGGATTCGGTCCCCGCGCTCAAGGCCCGCGATAGAAGCTATGCAATAGCTTAAAAACGACCCTTTGCAAATTATGTTAAAAGATTCCATAAACATAAATTAAAATTCACATTACTTGGAGTCGAGTGAAAAAAATCTAATTTGTTAGCGCTTTTATGGGAACTAGTAATGCCGATATTCCCACTGACATTACATAACGTAATGCGCGCGGTGTCTAAAGGGTATTCCACACGTGCAACCACACTTGCCGAGACGTCGCGTGACCTCGGCGCCCATAGAGGTAAAATATATCTGCCAAAGTCCGTAATGCCCATGGACGGAGGAAATCACTCATCCATATATAATGTCATAGAGATTGGCTAGTACTATTTAAACTCCATGTATAATGTACCTATATAAAAATGGATTGCTGTTCGTTAGTCTCGCTAAAACTCGAGAACGGCTGAATGGATTTGTCTTATCTTGGTCTTGAAATGTTCGTAGAGTCTAGGGAAGGTTTAAAAGGTGAGAAAAATAAAAAATCACCTACAAACAGCTAGTATTATATAATGTTTATTATTTGTACTTTACGGTGAAACAGGGTGAATTTAGACTCTAGGGCATCGATCAAGTTCTCCGCGAAATACCTGAAGCTCCAGGGTGAATAATAAAACCAGCCAAGTGCAAGTCGAACTCGCGCACGAAAGGTTCCGTACCGTATCTATGAACATAAAAATACAGTCGATTTGAAAACCTCCTCTTTTTTTGAAGTCGGTTAAAAAACGTTTTAATTTATAATATTTTGTAACGACCAAAACTCAGAGTTTGTGCTATTCTAATGTTTTAAAAGTAATAGTAAATTTACTATTTAAGAAAACAAGATGAAATGATAATAAACACCAATGCATAAAAATTGGTTTCTGACGTAATTACAATTAACAAACTATGTTTACACAAATATTGGTCATAAAAGTCGAAGCTGTCAGTTTCGAGTAAGTCAGTGGTAAAGAACATGGCCCGTGCCACTATTATTAACCGACTTAATAAACAGAGGAGATTCTCAATTCGACTGTATTTTTTATGTTTGTTACTTCAGCATTTTCGACTGATTTTCATGATTATTTTTTATTTAAAAGCCCGTGTGGTTCCATTTTAATTCGGTCTAGTTCTGACAATGGGATCCATAGTTGGATTTATAGTTTTCTAAAACACTATCGATGATCACTATTCCTGATTATAATACTAAGTATTTCTATTAATGGGATCCATGCAAAACGATAATTTAAGTCGTTTTATAATTTTTTAAAACAATAATCAATTATAAATTTAATAATGCCCAATTAGAAAGTAAAGTGTATAATCGATGAGTGGCACAGGGATGGTACACTTGCAACGCAGGTTGCGGGTTTGATTCCCCCCTCGGGACTAATGTTTGTACGATCTGCATATATTTTTGTTCAGGGTGTTCTGGTGTTTTTCTATGTATAATAAAAAAATATCTATCTATTGTAATGAATTGTATTATTGTTCATAGTATATTTATAAATAAAAATGACATGTCACCTCATTACAAAAATGACACTCAAAATTGCAGACCGTTTGCGCAGAGCCTGACAAGTTGCATACGGAGCAAGAGATTACTGGAGTCTAATTTATTTTATTTTGTAACGGAAAATAATAAAACTGCGTTTTTAAAGGAACAATCTCTAAATCATACCGTAACCTTGTACTTACCATATACAAATTCATTTGGTTCCATATAATCACACTAATATTATAAATGTGAAAGTTTGTATGGATCTATGGATGGATGGATGGATGTTTGTTACCTCTTCACGCCAAAACTACTGAACGGATTGGGCTGAAATTTTTCATAATATTTAGATTTAGTTTTCTTATAATATTTTTTATAAATGTTTGAATCAGTAGTATGAAAAATAGTCTTTTTAGATAAAAAATAAATAAATGCAAGAAGCGTCTTTGTGTCTTGGACGTGTGATTTAATTTTGCTAGGCATGCTTTCTGTCCAACCGCTCAAATAACACTAATTCAAATGCTTTCCATACCTCGTTCCATACATACCAAAAGGGAAATCTTTTAATACCGACGGTTTTAGAGCGAGCATGGTGAATCGATGGGGGCCCGACGAAAACTTTGATCGGTGCATGCCACAAACAAAGATATACAACATTACATACCTAATGTAAAGGATCATCCACAATGGACTTATCTTTAAGATACATGAATACAATGATAACAGAAAATCTAATAATTAGTTACATTTTTACAGTCATAACTCCATTATTGTCATATATATCGATAGAACGATCAGCTACTTTTTCAATCTAAACTTGAAGGATGATATGGACTGCGTTGGTGATAGGAGTCGGAATATGGTTGTAGTTTCCATTACGTGTAGCAATTTCGACGGTTTCGCTAGTCGTCGTGGAAGTGCTCGTGCATTGTGTTGTATCTGTGACCGACCTCAAACCTTGCATATTCGTCCAAGTTTTGACGCACATATAATGCGGCCTGGTACACGACAAGGGCGGGCACGGTCGAGATCCCCAAGGACTCAAAGTGCGGCCGCGTAGACTCACCTGTGGAATTCGCACAATCGCCCTTACCGCTCTCTTTTGGGACTCCAATATTCAAGACTTTTCCTTAAGACTTTAAGGTCCGCCCCCAAAGTTTCACACCATATTGAAGCAGCGAATAGACATTGGCAAAATAAATGTCTTACCATAGCTCTGTCTAAGGTGGCTGAGAGGCACCATAGAGCAAAGCATGACCTGCCTATCTTCTTGCACAGTTTATCAGTCATAGTACTCATAAAACAGGCTCTGCTTAGTTTGGGGCTAGATTTTATTTATTAATTCTTTAAATTATACCCAGCATGGTATAATTTAAAGAATTAATAAATAACTTAAAACAACATTTTTTTATTTAAATAGAATTAGATTGTAGTGTTCCATAATGTGTTCCACAATCCTGTCATCTTCCTCAATTTCACCTTCGCCGGTTTCCGCAAGTTTAACTATTTTGTAGGGTAACTGCAAAAACTTGTGGTGATAGGGCCCACACCATTTCGAAAAAATGTTGGCTTTTACGACAAAGAATTATTGATACGATGGTGACACGCCAAATTATCAAAATTTTAAATATCGATAAAGCGTTTCAGAACAGAGCTGCATTATAGTCATTTTAGCCAAAAATGGCTGTAACGTCCTTTTTGCCCCAAAGAAGTATCGATTTAAATATGTCGTGATTGTGACTGTATGTAATGCCATCACATTCACTAGTTCACTACTCCATGTTGAAATATTCGTCTGCAACTACTACGATGCAGTATACACCAACCACTGCAAATAACAAAAGAACATTTAGAATATCTATAGCTAACCAAATCATAAAGAAAACGTACTCAGCACTCATCCACAGACACACATAGCGTTATTCCTAAGCTTCGCAAAGCTCCTGTTACGGGTACCTACTAACTACCTTTTGATAACTAATATGCTAAAAAACAATACATGACTATCTACCATGACTTTACCAGTCTCGCCCGTCGAGTTAGAACCCAACTCGATAGTCGCGCCCCAAAGATCTTTTTAAAGCTTTACATGCAAAGATATAATTATATCTTAGTTAAACCAAAGTTCAGATCTCGTGTTATGGGTAGGCCAAACTTAAAGGGGGAGTTTGTACCTACCAGACATTGGTAACATGTACCTACCTACATACGTACGATGTCACGGGCCGTGTGCCCCCAGTAGCAAGACGTACACAAGGCACATGCAGGACTCCGCTGTCTAGCCTAGCTGGCACTTCGTATATTATTGTTATTCAGAAAACAAAAGTCGTAATTTTTTGAAGATTTTTTACCCTTTTTTTTTAGCCTTTCCTAAATTCTTAAACTTTCATTCTTACTTTTCGTTACACCCTATATAGGGTGGGGCAAATTTTTGGCCCCTTAAGGGTAGCTACCGTTTCTTTTGTAGTTAGAAGTTAGAAAGTAGGTTTTGTTCCTAAAAAACCTTGTGTTTTATTTTGAAGAAAAAATATTGATATTTTATGTTTTTTTTTTCAAAAAATTACATTCGCCCAAAAAATTACATAGTTGGTCATAATTGACTCTATTTCCAACCAGGAACACTTTTCCCAAAGTAACATACCAAATCAAATCGTAAATTTTGGCAATTTATTATTGCACACACATACAAACAATTCCTATACATTTTCTATGAAAAAACGAGTAAGTGAAAACAACAATGTGACTCATTCAATGGTTCTTAATTTAAACTCGTATGTAACTACTTTTTAAAGTTGGTAGGCTAATTATAAGCAGCTAGTTATCCTATTAATATTATAAACGCGAAAGATTGTTAACCTTTATAAATGTATGTTTGTTGCTGAAATTTTGCATACAGGTAGTTCTAGGTCTGGAATAATACATAAGCATATTTTTTTTCCCATAAACAGTTCCCGTGGGATGGGCGTGCAAGCCGCGGGGCGCAGCTAATTTTTTATATAAAAAAAAAAGTAAGATGTTAATTACCTGCACAAATAATGGTATAAGCATACCAAAACCACAGAGCACCCGCAATCTGGTCGGGGGTATTCTCCAACCAATCGTTTATGTCATCGTCCGACTTCGCTTCCCCAATGGCAGTGGCCACGATCGCCAGCGCGATCTTAATTATCTGAATCACGATAAAACACAGGAGACACGCCAGGACCAGCTTCTTATTTTCCTGAAGCATGTTGTTATCATTAGTCACCAGGTATAGTCCTCCGAGACATCACGCTCACGTGGTTGACACATTCTACGTCATCGGTTACCAATTAAAAAAAAACGCAGTTTTTTGTACCTATACAAGGGTTATTTATTAAACATATAAATGAGTTTCCCGTTTCGTTATGGTGAATTAATATAACATTGTTACCCAAGTGAGCAAAACGGTTTATTGTTGCATGTGTCGATTTTAAATTCAAGGCTAGCGCAGCAGTCTAGGGTAGAGTCACGAGCGTAGAGAGTGGCTCTAAAGCAGACTGCTGATAGCTCAACAGCGAGGGATTTAACCACTGGGGGGCGCGCAGCAGCGCCCTCTGCAGAACAATTATACCACCAAACTGCGATCCCTAACCCGCATGCCCAGGGTGGGGGATTTTGGGTATTACCCTCCATGAGGTAAACGCCAATAAAGTGCTCATCAGGAGGAGCCCTGCGTCCAGAAGTGGACCAATACAGGCTGTTGAGGAGGTCGACCAGGTATTACTTAGCCATTTATTACTTATTTATTTTTGCTTTTCCTTGTATTCGTGATGAAAAGCACAGTATTTACCTCGGGTGAGAGTAACTTATTAAGTCCCTCAAACTCCGTCTCGGGACTAAATAAGTTACTTTCATTCATCCCTCGGGTAACAATGTTCTATTACACTAATGCTTTAGCCTCTTCTTTTATAAAATCAGGCGTTAAATCTATGTCTGAACTCATTGTAATAATCACACAAAACTCTACAAATCGAAAAGACAGGATTGACGTTTTTCCCCTTTTTTTATTAGGCATAGAAAATCCTCTTTAGAGATAATATAGCCATGGTAGCTCTCGTTATTCTACCAAGGTAGAATAGACATGGTATGATACCGAGAACTATTCTACCATGAATTTTATTCCTTTAAAAATGGTAAATATTGCCGAAATATATGTTGTTTTTAAAGAAATTGTTAAAAGTTAATTATAGTATGATATTTTACTTCTAAGTTATTTCAATTTTACATCACGCTGTAATTGAGTGGCTGTATGAATTGCGTCAAAGCAGTTTGGCTAGTGTATAGGATCTTTTATAAGTTATAATAATACCCTTGAATAGCTACATAAAACCGGTTTCTCTGGGGGCTTTTGAAAACTACATTTAGGGTAATATAAGGGTTACCATTTAATTTTTTTTATCTCAGAAGTAATTTTATTCCGGGTAGGTAAACGATGACGTATGAGTAGAACGTGTCACCAACGTGACCGTGATGTCTCGGAGGGCTATACCTGGCGTATTTATTTATACCATGTCATTAGTATAGATATATCTACTTGTACTGAAAGATAACAATTTATCATAGCTGGCAACCCACCCCGGCTTCGCACGGCTAGCAGATTTGTTCTACAACACTATTAGCTCAAAAACAACAACCGAGTTTTTACTATATTCTAGGTCCTACAAGTAATTCAGAAAGCAGATAAGAAGTTTCATGCGCATGGTGAGCCATTGCCATGAGCCCACGCTAATATATTCTAAGGTACGAAAATAATCTCGATTTGGAGTTCATTGACACGAAGAGATTTTTTAGGTACTAAAATCCACATTAATAATCAATAAAATCATTTATTTCATATGACACACTGTATTTCTAGAATGACACGTCACTTTTATGCATAGGTTAGCACGTATGTAGGTACTATCATAGTGAAAATTATGTATTGTTTATTAAATTATAAACAAAACATCATTGTTATTTAAAAATCGGCACTTCGAACCCCGGTCTCCTCTAGACAATCCGACCACAAGGCAACATATTATGGTGATTCACTAACGAAAGCCTTGCTTTATTTGAAACGTGCAGTCCGTGTATAAGAACCCTTAGTAACACAGTAGGTATGCATAAAAAATAAAAAAATAATTTATTTCAGACCGGCATGGTCCATATTGGTACACCTTTTACAAAAAATTACACAGACAAAGAAATAACATTGAAATAACATTAACATAACATTGCTTACAGCGGCACTCAGTGCCAGGTGTAGGTTGCAAGCACTGAATGCACCCCTACCCAATGCCGCAGGAATCGGCCGTTCATATCCTCAGCTACTGCTGCGAGGAGGCTGTTGCGGCTGGCGCGCAGGCGACACAGCGAGGCGGCTCGCGGAACAGCGGGCTCTTAGCATAGCTGGAAAGCTGTCCACGCCCGCGTCAGCAAACATGCCCGACGCACTGCACCAGCGCGGCAGCCGCAACAAAGCCCGGAAGGAGTTATTGAATTGTAGACGAAGGGCACTCATAGACCTTTTGGTGTAGTTAGTCCACAGAATATAATGTATAAAGTGATGTGCAAAATGCTTTAAATAATATTTTTTTAACAGGAACTGAAAAGCAACGAAATCGCTGTGCTACCATATTTTGCCCTAGTTGAGAGTGCCCTTCGCTCACGTTCAACATCATCCTCATCCGACAAGGATTCTGTTACCAAGTGCCCAAGGTACTTGAAAACATACACTCTCTTCGGTTGTGTTCCGTTGAGAGACACAGGGTAGACATAAGGTGGGCATTTGGTGCCTGACTTAAAAACCATGAATTCACTCTTAGCTACATTATATTTAAGGCCATGAGCTATAGCAAACTTTTCACAAATATTAAGAAGTTTACAAAGACCATTGATTGAAGGGCTCAGCAGCACCATGTCATCAGCATAACTGACATTATTGAAGCAGATATCATGCATCCAGCATATGCACACAAAATTGTACCTATTCCTAGTTTATGTAGGTAGTTGTTTGAGTACCTCTTACCACGTTTTTGTAATTCCTGTTTGTAGGTAGGATACGTAGTTTGATGCACCTCAACCTCAACAGCCTATATTGGTCAACTGCTGGACGCAGGCCAGGATAAGAGTGGCCTTTTTTACCCGCGACGGAACGGAGACGGTATATGCGTTTAGGGTGTGATGTTGTTTGTATGTATGTATGTATGTGCAATTTGCAATGTTCCCAATTATCTCCCAAACGGCTTGACCGATTACGGTGCGGTTTTCAGTTTCCGAAAGTTAAACTTCCGAGTATTCAAACGCAACTGAAATTCATGCACATCTCACATCTCAAGTGAGGAATTTTTGACAGATTTTCATTGAAAACTGTCAAAAACCATGACGTGTTTAATTCTGACTTGTTAAAAATTAAATACACTTGATTAAAGAGTTGACCATTGATTAATTAATTAAAAGGATGATCTGCGTTCGAAAAATCGGCTGTAAGTAAAGTAGAAAATCTCTAAAAAGTTGTGGGGAAAAACCCACGACGGATATAATAAATAGTATGTACTTAATCGAAAAAGGAAGAAATAATTTTTGCAAAACCCCGACTAAATGGAATTGAAAAAGACAATTAAATTACCCTTAGTTACAATTATATCTTCCTAAATTTTTTCACCTATCCATTACTACAAAGCCAAAAAAATCCGTCGGGTGGCTGCAGACAACAGGTAATCTATACGTTTTTTCAATTATAAATTCAACATATAGTTCAAATTTGTATCTATACATTAATTGACTGTATGAGATAATCTTTTACCTTTAGGTCTACCTAAGACCTAAAAATTATGGTATTCTCTTTAAAGGTAATAAAAATACCTATATTAGAACGTTTTTCTCTGAGTTGAGTGGTTGGGATTTTGCTGTGAGCAAAATATGTTTTTTTCTAAAATGTTATTTCTAAATACTTCTTTACATAGGTCAAACAGTTCATACATTGTTTGAGATTGTAGTTTAGAAATTCAAATCGACACCAGTCTATAATCGATAAATATTAATCATAACCTAAATAGATGCCTGCTAAAATTAGGTATGTAGACGTTTCTAACCATAGCTAAAATGTAATGCAAAGAATAGGGTTAAAGCTACTTATAACTAAGTTGTTTACGATCTATCAATCTAATTTTAGAGCTGTCATCCTAATTTTAAACCCGTTAGTTTAATTTTTCAAACAACTAGAATGTTACGCAAGGAATATGGTTGGTCTTTCAGCTTAATTTTAGAGCTGTCCTAATTTTAAGCTCGTCAGTCAAATTTTTCAACTATAGAATCGTTTTCATCTATTTGAAATTCCGAAATCCTAATTTTAGGTAATCCTAAAACAACAGAATCGACACCACTGTTTTCAAAGTTAAATTAACCTAATTTATTTATAAAATCTAAGTTTCAATACTTCTAATAGACTTCACTCTCATGGAACTATCGAAATGTTACTTAGATGATCCAATAGGTAGCCCTACCAAGCAACTTACTGGTTCTTACTGGACAAAATGCTATAATACCCACGCGGTGGAGGTTGCAACGTGACCTTATTAAGTACTTAGCCGCCTTTCTGACTGTCCTGCCGGTTAGCAGGCAGCATGATAGGTATTTAAATTTTAATTAATTCTTAAGGGTTTTCCAATAGGAAATAAAATAATAAGTGTTGTATCTTCCTTCCTTTGTTCTTTTAATGGCGTCTACGTCTGAGTTGAATTGAATAACCCGCTATTTCGCTAGATGGCACTTTTGAAGCTGTGATTTTTTGGCATTTGACAAATAGAAACTACGCTATTAATAAAACCTATTGGAAAATCCTTTACTATCAGGCGTCGACATTATTCATGCCGTAGCGTACCCTACCCGTTGCTCTCTCTACCATGCATACGTCTGCTCAGAAAGATATGGGCTCGAAAACCATCGCGGGAAACAAGGATCTTTCATGTATACTAAATGCGGCTGTAGCTGTCGCTTCCGGATAGGTCTTTTCAACCACACACGAAAGTGTCAATTGTGTGCCAATTCACAACCAAGCTGATATCACCTATTTCATCCTTCGTAGATGTTTTATGTGTATGGATGGTTAGCGGATGAACCGACAGACGCGGATAGCAGCTTTTTTATACTGTGCTGTACCTATGCTTTTTACAGATTTATGCTCAATTGTACTTAACTTACCATCATATATAAGACGACAAGGTAGCATCCGGCTCTCCGGGGAATACAACAACAACACTTCATTTTGCTAGGCGCATTCAGAATATACCCAGCTGATACTTAGCTAAAATGGTGTTATGAAGCTTAGGGAAAAGGGCTTAGATAAAAAAAAACTTAGTAGGCTGTGCCTTCTTAGATTTTTTTATAATAGCGTGGTTTTAATAACGTATTGGTTTAATCGCAACAGAACAATACATCCTTACTTAATTCTATTTGGGTTTTATGCGCTTTGGCGCACAGTAATTTGGCACACAACCACTCTAAATAGTTACCAACAAAGAGAATACAATAACTTCGGTTACCAAAACAAAATGTTAATAAAAAAATATACAAACAATCAAAAGGAATACCAAAGAGAATACAATAACTTCGTAAGAATCATACGAAGACCAAAGAGAATACAATAACCAAATGACCAAAGAGAATACAATATCTTCAAATGACATTATCTACGAAGACAAACAACCATAGATAAATACCAATAAACGGGAACAACGACGATAACATTGCTCAAAGAGAGTTGAAGGCATCTAGTTTTTATAGTACTATATGACGGCGCATCAACAAACTGAGTGCGCCATCTATTCAGAGATAGGGTGAACTGTGGGAGCATTCACTCTCACGTAACGTCGGGGGGCATGGTAGCGACGACGGCCATAGAGAGGAGGGGAAGATGGACGCCGGTCGCACCAGCCAAACGCGACGGAACGTGTTTTCTCTATTTATTATTTAAATTTCAATGTTATATCTTTGTGTTGGTGTTCTGTATTAATTAATTATTAATTACTAACGTTTATTTGTGTGATGAAGTGATTGTGACAACAACTGTAGACGATACTTTGATTTGAACAAAAACTGGTTCTTGCATTTTACCTACGTGACTTTACCTACTTGTGATTGTGTTATATCTACGTAATTAATGATGAACTAGGTGGACTTAGTGATAATAAACATTAACCGTAATTATTATCGCAGTCTTTTTATATTATCGTAAAATATCGAATTCGATATGTCAAATTCGAGAACAAAAAGTCAGAGATCACGCCCGCAAATGACAAGCTTGGATCATGCGCCTTTATATACATATAAACTCTATGCTGTCCATCTATGCCGAAAAGTAAATATTTGATACAGACGGTTTCAGAGCGGGCATTGTGAATCTATGGGGGCCGGCGAAAACTTTGATCGATGTCTTTGGAGTATAAAAATTTAAAGTTATACATGTACCTAAAATACAGGCCGTATTTTAGGTAGCCTGCTTTTATGATAGACAATCTAAGGCTGATTAACCTCTTTGCGGTAAACCTTTGCAAGATTTGGGTGCTGTTGCTGTGCATTCAAATCAATGGTTCTGAAGGGGTTCTGAATGTCACAGACAATCTTTAGGAAACGGATACGACGTTCAATATTGTCAAATGACGGGCGGTCTCCTCGGATTGGCATCCAAAGAGAATACAATAACAACGTAAGACCTTATTGTATTCTCTTTGGTAAAACCAAAGAGAATACAATAACTATGAGTAACTATGCAAACAACGTCGATAACATTGTTAAAAGAGAATCTCGAAGAGAATGTAACGCTTTGTGACATTGTTTCATTTCTTCTCTTTGGAGTAATAATTTATTTGATTAAAGAATAACTATAAACTGTCTTCAATTATATAGATTTTTCATGGATGCCAAATGAGAAATTGAGACCACATGGAAAGCACCAGCTTTCAAATAAAAAAAGAATCATGAAAATCGCGAAATTTTTGATCGATGGGTATCAAACATAAAAAATGACAGTAATGTTCGTGTACGGAGAAAATCACTCATATTATATATTTTTATCTTATCGCAAAATTTCGTCGATTTTATTGTTCCTAGTCACTTCACTCCGTTTTACTACAAAGTACAAAATTTGTACTTTATAGTAAAACGGAGTCAAGTGACTAGGAAGAATAAAAATCGTCGAAATTTTGCAATAAGATATTACCTACCTGGCTGTTAGCAGTGGATGTAAGAACCTATGCATAGTCCATGACTGGTCAGTTTACCTTCTGTGTCAGTCGATCTAACCTCTGCAAAAGGATGTTTTGCTCCAATATTTCATCTTATTTCTATTCGCCCTTTAGTTTAAGTTCACTCCGTTTTACCCGAATACTTAAATGTACAAAAGTGGAGAACCATTATACTTCCCTCCTCAGAGTGGAGAGTCGAGAGGCGGGGAGCGGGGCGGGCGCGTCTCAGATAAATGTTTTTGTTTAAGACATTAGGTACATTTGAATATTTCAATAACAATAATTGGCCCCTTGTGCGATGTCATGAAAGACGCTATATTCAGGGGTAAATGGGGTAACAAAGAAAATGTATCTTTTGTGAAATAATGCATGCTTCTTTTGCCGTGAGTAACGCGATACGGGGAGTTAGCTGTCACATTAGGGCACATAACGCTGTTTTTGTTGATCATTTCGTGAAGATCCAAACTCACAAAGTTATTGTTTGCTCTTTGAAAAAGTATAGTTCGACAAACATGCGAGCTGGACGCGGCGAGCTAGACAATTTCACATGGCATGACTTCTAGTACTTCTAGCAAGCTCTGAAGAAGACAGAGGTTAAAACACTCAAGCACTGATGGCGGAAGTGAAACTCGCAATTTACCACAGATATCCGAACTACGCGCATCTGTGCAATTTATTTAGAAATTGGTATTTAATGAAAGACACAATTTCTTTTTTGCCTAACTCTAAAGTTACCTACTTGATGTTCAAAGTGTTGTAACTAGAGTCATATCCCTTATTCATAATGGTCTGCTAAGATAAAACAGCTGCTAAGTACCTAGTGTTATTTCTCAGTGTGACTTATGTCAATAGAAAATAGAAAATGAGGTTTTGCAGTGTGCTAAGTTAGCAGACTATTATGAATAAGGGGTTAATTTTAAATTTTTTTATTCATAAATATATAATGCTGAACAACAAAGAGAAATATAATACTGGCTTGTGCTATGGGTACCTAACCTACTCGATGTCTGATTACAATATATTACTTACATTGGTATTTTAGATACATTTAAAATATAAGTATAACCCGAACAAATATTTGGGGATCGTACAAACATTTATCCCAGGGCGAAAATCGAACCCGCACCCTCCTGCATCCTCTGTTATCGGCGAGTTTTTCAAAACTCCATCTCCTAGTTATTTTGTCGTCATTATTCAGCCGTAGTCGAAGTCTAACGAGCAAAAGACGTATCATCTCCAGTTATTCCCAAAATATTATTTTTGAGAGCTTTCAACATGGGGATCTGAGTGGCGTATCCACCTCGAGGGGGCTATCCCCCCGGCGCCAGCTCCAGGAGGGCTCTCGGCACGTCGAGTTGCTTCACTGTTTTCATTCCTCGATACAGCCCACTAGAATGGATTGGAAGATGGATTGGGCAAACTCGACGCTGCACTACAAATCTATAACGCACACGGATTTGCACTTGGTTTCAATTGAGTTTCACGCCCGTGAATCGTGGTTGACATTAATTTTGCCTCATGCCTTTGGTCGTAATAGGGTATATGCATCGATTTTTTTTATTGTTTTAATCGATTCTTCAGGTCATTATTTAACCGAGGAATGATAAGACGCTCACTGAATTTAGCATTAACAAGGTAAAAAAAACATATCAAAACTACAATCATTTTCATGTGATAAAAATGCTGCCATATTGGCGCCATGTTTATGTGACATCGACGTACACACTCGATTAAAATCTTTGCTGACGACCTCGGTAGTGATCATCTCAGGAAAGAGGTTTTCCGAAAAACTGAAAATAATCGACAATACGAAATGTTAAATGGGCAGAATAGTGTCAAATCAAGGTGCAGCAAGCAGAATAAAAAAAGAAGAAATGTGTACAGTGATGTCACGTCCGCTCTAGTCAATGGCGTAGCGTTTTGAAATTTTGCGATTGAGATTTAAAATATCAATTTTTCAATGGTTAAATTCTACAATAAAAACATCTCAAAATGCAAAAATAAATATGTAGATATGTTTCTATATCAATAGAGCATACGTATATATTTTTTTAGCCATTTTGAAATCAGATGCATATACCCTATTTGATGACCTCTGTGGCGCGGCGGGCGAAAGGCGAAGGAGGTTGTGGGTTCGATTGCGGGAATTAGGACAAATGTGTGAACAATCTGCAGATATCCATGAAGTGTATTGTATCAAGTATATCTGTTACCTAGTACCCATAATACAAGCTCTGCTTAGCTTGGGGCTAGATAATGCTGTGTGAATTGTCCAACAAATTTAAAATCAAATTAAAAAATGCTGTATTTCCATTAATACAATAAATGTACACAGAGGAAAGGTCAAATCACATTAAAAAAATACACTGACACGGAAATAATGTTTTGTGTTTGATTTCGGCCGCTTCGGTATGTCGACTAAAGTAAAGAAACGACGACGAAACCTTTAGCCTGTTGTTATTTTTCGAGTTGGAGCAAAATCCGTCCCAAGTTTTGTTTGGCGCTCTCAGTGTCAAGGTCGAGGGGTGTGGTGTCCTGATGATGTCTCGTGGAGAGACGTAACTATGTAGTTGACGACTTACTTTGATAAATGTTCTTTTATTTTGTATAAATGTATAATTTTCTATAATTATTTATTATATTTACAATGGATTTCTGCAAAGTAACGCCTGAATCTATTATGATCCTGATCAGGTTCTTTCTATTCTGAAATATTGAAATTTCAATAAAGTGTGTAGAAAGTTGTTCTTTTACCGACGACCGACGGCCTTGTGGTGCGGCGGGCACACACAGCATCATATAGCTCGATAAACTACTGCTTGTCGTATGGGTTCTTTATTATCCTTAATATTACTCACAATATTACCCGGATAACTATAGTACATTGTTACCCAAGGGATGTAAGAAACTTATTTAGTTCCGTAGCGAGAGAGCGCTAATAATTCGAGGGACTATGTAAGTTACTCTCATCCGAGGTAAACACTGTGCTTTTGTATTTTTTTAAATTTTATTCTATATCTTATAGTTACCTACCATCTATTTTTCTAGGACGACGCAACGAACAAAACATAGTCCTACATTTGACTGTATTTGGCAGAATTTGCAATTTCGTAGGTTATCCTCTGAAAAGATAAACATTAAGCATTATTCTCATCCCATTTAATGGTAAGAATCCAGACGCTCGTCATTAAGAAAGCTAATAAATGTTGGACATCAGTCATTCCGCCTGTTTGCCTTTGTCTCCCAAATCGAAAATCTGCCATAATTCTCCCATCAGGACGCTCGTAAAGTGAATGTTTATATAAGGCAGCCCACACACAATGCGGCGCGGTCGTCCGATATGGCCTACTTTGAGATTCGTAATAAATCTACACCATCACCATCTCTCTATTTTCTTAAGTAATTGAATTTTTAACCAAGACGATAACAGCTGTGAGCTGTAGGTAGATGCGGGAAGATTGCATGAGAAAGGCCATTCTTATCCATGTCTGTCAGAAAATCTGTCAGCAAAAATGGGCAGTAAATATGATTATTGTTTCGAATACAGTTTCCTAAAAAATACATAAATTTAAGATCATATGTTGCAACTCGCAAAGCGAATCATAGGGACTTCCATTTCCGAGAGTCAGAGTCACAGTCAAATCGTTTATTTCTTTAGACTTACAAAACTTGTCTCACCACAAGTAATTTTTTTTAATAATATAAATATTCAGTTTACCAACTTTGACAATATTATAAAAAGAATAGCTCTTATTATTCGAAGGGGAGAATGATTGGACATTATAAGTAACTTCAAAAGTAACGTCATAGAAAAAAAATTAGAAGACGAGGAAGAGGAACACCAAGAATTAACTACATAAGCCAGATCAAGGAGAGAGCCGCAATCCTGTCCTATACAGAAGTAAAAGAGACGCATTGGAAAGAGAAAAGTGGAGATAATTGCATCATTGTACTGACAACAGCTAGGCTCTTTACTTTATAAGGTATAATGCGATACGTGTCGAGCTTTACACGCGTTATTTGCTTCGCTTCGCATCGCACCGTAACGTCAGTTGTTTCTTCGATTAGAAGAGAAGTGGAAGAGGCGCTATATTTAATTTAGGGTTCTGTTTTAGTTATGAGTTATTGTTTGATGTACCGAGTCAAGGACGGCGCCGATTTTACGGGATAATGGCGCATTGAAGAATCTGTTTATGGAGTAACTTTGCTTCTGTCCGGGGCTTCCCTGGCGTTTTCTCCGTGAAAAAGTACCTAGTCTTTTAGGTGATCATAAGTCCGTGTGACGCCGGCTTATAGTTTGCACCACCCCAACTATTCCGCGGGTGTCGTAACTCGTAAGAGACTTAGGGACATCCACCGAGGGTGGGCAGCAGCGCCCCCTGCAGAACCATTCTACCGCCAGACTGCGATCCCCAACCCGCATTCCCAGCAAGGAGATTATGGGTATTATCCCCATGAGATAAACGCCAATAAGGTGCTTATCAGGGGGAGGCCTGCGTCCAGCAGTGGCCTATTAAATACTGTTAAAGATGAGGGGGATGAAGTCAGTAGGTAACTACCTTTTCCCTATTCAACCCAGAGTGGTAGGTATTTTCTACTATTTACCATTATTCGGTTGAGTTGGTAAGCAATTTATTAATAAAATTAAAAAATAATAACAATACAATTAAGTCTTGACAAAAGAGCTTAAATAAGTAATCTCGCATTCGGCTTACCAATCCAATCTGCTATAAATAATTCCGGAATAAATTGAACCGAGTCGATTGTATTTGATTCGGAGAAGTCAAATAACATTGCGCTCTACTTACTGTTTTACCGAGAACTATCAGACTTTTCTAATTAACACTTTACACATTAAAAATAATAGTCATTCCCTGCCAGCCTCATACGAATTTGAATGATTTACATTGTTGTTTTTATTACTCGAGAGACGAGAAAATGTATGGGAATTGTTTTTTTAAATTAATGTCAAAACTTACGATTTGATTTGGTATGTTAGTTGAAAAAAGTGTTTCTGGTTGGAAATAGAGTCGATTACGACCAACTTATTTTGTTTGACAAATGTTATTTTTTGGGCGAACCGTACCTTTTTTCGAAAAACTAAAAATGACAATATTTTTTTCTTCAAAATAAATAGAGGGTTCCTTAGAACAAAACCTTCTAACTACAAAAGAAACGGTAGCTACCCTTAAGGGGCCAAAAATTTGCCCCACCCCGTTTATTATTTGGTGAATGATGATGAAAACTTATTTAAAATAGTAGTAACTTCCTCTGCTTAACCTTCAGGCAACTGACCTTAATAGACCAATATCGTCCGGTGTTGATTACATCTGCCCGCGGTTTTACTGCCTAACTAATAACCTTCACGACATAATGAACTTATCATGATGTTAAAAAATACTTTGATTTGAACCCTCTTTCGGGCCCAAGCGAAAATGGAGATTAAGGTACACCCCCTTATGGGAGGCGCGTCCTCTTATAGTTAACTCTATGGGATAAAAAAGCTCTATCTTCTCTGTAGTCTAAAAAAATTGATATACGACATTTAATCACTTTCCACATTCAAACATAGGATGATGTAAAATTCAAGAAGAAACGAAACCGTTGTCCGTGCAACATTTTCACGCCGCGTCGCGTCGCGCACTCGAGACCGCTCCTTTAGCGCTCGAGTTCCCCTGTGATGTGATGTCTCAAAGTTCCTGAGTCGTAATTAGCCGACACTTGCAACACGCCTGCGGTTGCTTGTAAACTTGCTTTTACAACGTCAAATAAAATAGGTAAACTTATCAGGGATAAAGCAAATTTATCTAGAGCCTCCTTACTAAGAATTATCCATTTTCAATAGAATTCGTTTTATGTACATACTAAGGTTCTTAATTCGACATAATTTCGGTTAGCTTAAAAAAAATGCAAATAAATAAGTTTTATTTTTAGATTTTAAAGTTAGTTTAATACTTAACACTAATAACAATTGCATTCACTGCTCTGCCAGGACAGGTGCGTCGTGGGTCATGAAAGTTCCCTAATTAAGGACACCGAATCTGTTTCATCAATTGCGTCAATGTCGAAATAGACTTGCTCTCGTACTTTTATTGAAAGGTAACCCAATCCGGCAGTTCTCATGGCGACAGTAACGCGACACCGTGCGAAGTCGCGCTCGGTCGCGCGTCGCGCGTCATCGCACCCGAGACTGCGCACTGGATCGAAAGTACTATCTAAATCTGTAGGTACGTACTTATAAATAAAAATAAAATAAAAAGTTTATTTATTCAGACTATGTCCATCAATTACACATTATAAATATTAAAACATTACACATAAATTAAAATTAAATACAAAGAAAATTAAAACTATACAACATACAGTCAAGTCAGACAATAGATATGCAACCATTCAACAGAATCCCAACCTAAGCAGTCTATACGGTTAGGATTCTGTTGAAAGACTGCATGATAGGCGAGGCAAACTTACTACGACCGTCAGGATGGTGTTGGTACTGCCCCACGTTCTGCGCAGCAGCGATGCGGTTTTCTTGCGGATGATGGCATGAAAGCCATCAACCTGCGCCTCAGCAAACATGAGGGATGCGCTGCAGAAGCGGGGCAGCCCCAACAACATCCTGAAGGCGTTGTTATACTGCACACGTAGAGCGCTGAGCGTCCGTTTAGTATAGCTGGCCCAGAGGCTACCCGTATAGAACGATTGGCAGTAGGCTTTGAACAGCGTGATTTTCACTTGCCTACTGCAACGGGCAAACCTTCGCGCCAGCATATTACTCCGGACCGCCAGCGCTCTACGTTCTCGCTCTATATCTACCTGGTCGTCAAGGTCGTCGGTAAGGAAATGTCCCAGATACTTGAAGCTATATACTCTATTTAGCTCAAGACCGTTGAGTCTCAAGCTTGGGACTGATGCTGGAACCTTACCTGCGGCCTTGAATACCAGGTATTCACCCTTCTTGCAGTTGTATACAAGTCCATGCTTACTGGCGTACTCTTCACAGATGGACAACAGCTTCCGGAGGGCGCTGATCGTTGGACACAGCAGCGCCATGTCGTCTGCATAGCTGATATTGTTCATACAAACATTATCAACTGAGCAGCCGACACGCGCACTGCTGAGTCCCACGATGAGCTCGTTTACGTACAGGTTGAAGAGCTTGGGTGAGCTTAACCCACCTTGTCTCACGCCGCACTCCAACCTGTAGGTCTCCGAAAACACGCCAGCCCATCTAACATTGTTAGTCTGATTAGCGTACCAGTAGTGGAAAAGACGCTGCACCTGTGTATGTACGCCTGTGCCTGCCAACTTTCTCCACAACACATCGTAGGACACCAGGTCAAAAGCCTTCGACAAGTCGAGGAAGCATGCATACACAGGTGTGCGTCTCTGCGTATAGTATTGAACAGTGTGTTTTAGACTCAGAATCGCACTTTCAGTTGAGAGGCCCTTTCTGAAGCCAAACTGTGCATCATGTAGGTCTAAATATTTGTCAAGTTCCGAGTCCATCACACTGTCCAACACCTTCGCCACTACGGTAGCTAACGATATTGGTCTATAGTTACATTTATCAGATAGATCACCAGTTTTGTTCTTAACAATGGGTACGACAGTGGTTTTCATTAGGTCTTCAGGTAAATAAGAGTGAACAAAGCATACACCAAACAAAACTGAGAGAAGATGCGGTAACTGGGGTCCCGCATACTTCAGGTGTTCGATGCTGAGGCCGTCATGACCAGGAGACTTACCTCTTGTCATTTTATTTATAATTGTAGCAACCTGCTCAGCAGTAACTTGGTAGGCCTCCATGGTCATGCCGTCCCCACCATCCCCTGCTGCTGACAATGAACCAAGCACCGAGCTTACTCTAAAATGGTCTTTAAATAAGTTAGCAATGCCCTTACTATCACTCACACCTTCAACGCTTACAGGCAGACCAGGCTGCACATTCAATTTGTTGGTTGATTTCCAAAAATCACTAAAATTATTTACAGATCGATGCTCTGCTATAATGTCCATTTTAATTTGTTCTTCATTGTTTTGACACCACCTAAGTTTACCTTTGAAAGTTTTTCTGCTCTCATTCATGTTATCATAAAAAATACCAGAACGTGGTTTGTTTTGCCAAATCCAGTTTTTGAAATGAAACCTGGCCTCCCTGTGTGCCTCTCGGACATGCTTATTCCAGCCTACCACACGTCGGGCCCTGCCTTGCCCAGCTTTTTTCACTTTACTATAGGAAGCTGCGTCACTTAAAATGTCAATAATGTCATGATAAAAAATGTCAATTTGTTTCTTATGTTCTACATTGCTACATAGACTAGGGTTACAGTGTATTAGCTCATAAGGACACTTTATTTCATTAAATTTTACTTTACAATAGTTTTTATAGATGTCAATTTGCTCATCGCTCCTATTTCCCCATAATACAGAATTTGTCATTGTTTTATTATTATTATAACAGGATGTCTTACATGGAATTAAATTAAGATTACAATTAATAATTAATGGCAGATGATCAGACCAGTATGTACTATATTTAATTTTTATGTCATTTATTGTTTTACTTATACCCTTGAAGACTTTTTATCATTACATGATATCACTACGGATTAAAAAAAAACAACAGTCTGCAGTTATTGTTTTAATAGGGTATATGCATGTAACTTCAAAATAGCTAAAAGTTATTTTACGTGTTCTCTATTGATATAGAAATATACAATATTTATTTTAACATGTGAAAACAAAATGTCTAAACGCACCGCTATTGGCACCTGAAGCGTGACGTCATACTTGAACATTTTTGTATGGGCATGAAGTTTTGACTTTGAGTTGACATAGGGGACTCGATGATCCGTGACGACATAAAATGACACACCTGTAAACTCTTCAAAAAGTTTGAGTCCGATTCCGTGGACAGAAAGAATCTTAGAACCAGGCGACGGGCATAGGATATCCCGTTTCCATGGGACGTGTCATAAAAAAAATCCACGAGGGCGAAGCCGCAGAGCGCAGCCAGTTTAAAATAATCTACGAATCAAAACATAAAGTAATTTAAATAGACCGTAGGTTCTATAGATCTCTACCAAATGATGTATGTACCATCGCCAAACGTAATGCCTATCCAGAGAGGCCCAGTTTGAAACTATTTCGCTTTGCGTTAAAACAAAAGATATCGAGCAAGCCGGGGTTGACAACTATTCACTTCACAGAAAAATCACCCTATTATAGTGGTGGTAAGGCGCCAGTCTTGCTCACTTTACATATTATATGCGGAAACAGGGCACTTTCATGTTTCTAATCGTATTTTTTTTTCTCTATAGTGTTTTCACGTTCAAGGAACCAAAATATAAAAGAATTTGATATAATTCGAGTAACTCGGAAATCCCTTGAGTACTAAGATCTAGTCCTAATTTGACAACCAACTTAATTCGCTAGGTTCGCCTCTATGCGTATTCAGAATCCGTCAGTAGAATACAGTATAGGAATAGGTTTGGTTGCTCTAGCTAGAGTTTATTTGAATTTCAAACTTCCCTTGGGAAGTGATGGATGGATCACGAACTGCTATTTGGTTCAGTTCCCGGGAATAACCACTGGCTTTGGAGGCGTCTATCCTGTATCAAGTACGTACAGTTCGTATTTGTAGAACACGCCAGGGATTTGATGAAAATAGTGACGAGATTGAAACAAAATAAGTAGGCTTTTTAAACTTACGAGATCAGAACACATTATTGTAAATATTCACGGGTATTTATCATGTTTGTTTACCTATTTCAACCGACGTTTCAACAGGTTTACACTCTGTCGTGGTAACGGGATGACTGGAGTTCTGGAGCCTTTGCGAAGCAGGGGCTGCATTTTTTGCAACTACCCTCACTTTGTCTTCTGGACGTTGAAAAGTTTCAGATGGACGCTATAACAAGCTTCCATCTGAAGCAACTAAGCTTTCTATTCGTTAATTTAAACTGAACATAAAACTTAATCTTATCAAGAAAGCCTATTACTCCATAGATGATTACAATTAATAAATGAATGTTAATGCTTGGCCAGATGTCACCCAGTTCCACACCGACAATAGTATGTAAGAACATAAATTAGTTGTGTAATATCTACTTATATTACAAATATGACAACTTTCCACTCTTAAGTCGCATTATATTAGGTCCTTACATATGAAATTGGCGTTTTGTATGGGAGGAACAAAAAGTCGAATATTTTTTAATATAATATATTTAATTAATCAAAGTATGAACCATTATTTTCTATGCACTTTTGCCATCTTATAGGTAGTTCATTGATCCCTTTACTAAAAAAACCAGTCGGACGGGAATCAATAAAATCTTTGGAGGCGATTTGGACTGCCCCATCGGAGTTGAATTTTTTCCCTTGCAAGAAGTTATCCAAATTTCGAAAAAAATGGTAATCTGTTGGAGCAAGGTCCGGGGAGTACGGAGGATGTCTTAGACTTTCCAATTGAAGCTCTTCTAATTTAGTAGCCGTCTGTTGCGCAGTGTGTGGTCTAGCGTTGTCGTGAAGCAGCAGTGGCGTGGAGCGATTGACCAGCCTAGGTTGTTTAGCCGCTAGCTTTTCCATCATGGTTTGCAATTGCTGACAATAGACATCAGCCGTAATAGTCTGGCCAGATTTGAGAAAACTGTAATGAACAATACCGGCACTAGTCCACCAAACGCTTACAAGTAACTTTTTTGGGGTTAATTTTCGCTTGGGGCAGGATTTGGCTGGCTGGCCAGGATCCAACCATTGCGCTGAGCGCTTCCGATTATCGTAAAGAACCCATTTTTCATCACAGGTAATGATTCGGTTTAAAATACCTTCATTATTGTGCCGGTTTAGTAATGTAACGCAGCAGTCGACGCGCGTTTGCCGGTTTGCTTCAGTCAATTCGTGAGGTACCCACCTTTCAAGCTTTTTAATCTTCCCAATTTGCTTCAAGTGAATTAAAACAGTTTTATCACTAACATCGCAGCCTGCAGCTAACTCGGACGTGGTTTGCGATGGATCCGCTTCCACAATAGCCTTCAACTCTTCATTATCAACTTGAGTCTCAGGCCGTCCACGGGGCTTGTTCTGCAGGTCGAAATTTCCAGAACGAAAACGTTGGAACCAAAAACGAACTGTGTTTTCGTTTGCAACACGACCGCCATACACATCATTCACCCTTCGAGTTGTTTCCGCAGAACTAGTGCCACGGCGGAACTCGTACGCCAATTTCATATGTAAGGACCTAATATTTAGATTTAGATATGCAAAGATTGTATTAGTTGATACGCTATAAACTTGCTACTGGTTTCTTTTTCACTCCTTACGCGAGTGGACAACAAAATGAAGTGAATTAGAGTCAATTAAACCTTATTTCTTAGTAATTTCTATTTATCAAGCTGTTTACCTAGTAAAAAATGGAGTTCTCTAAGTGTTTATTTTGTAAGTCTAAAGAAATAAACGGTTTGACTCTGACTCTGACTCTATGGCCGTAGACTTACTCTTTACTACAGCTACAATCACAAAACTACAACCATCCTCAGTAATTCCAACTATCAGCTAATCCCAGCTGATGACAGGTTGAGTGACGTGTCGGCGCTTTTGGCACAGGACTGGAATACGCGTCGTGCGAGAGAGGCTTCGTCAAACTCACGTCATATAGTGAAGAGGACTATCGAGGCTTTCGCAGCTGTTCTGGATGTGTATGGTGTTGTGGACATTGAAATCTGGCAGGGTATGAATAATATCAGTACAAAGGATTGTACTTCCCAGAGATATGTGGGCAAAGCCGATGGTTGATAGAGAGTGCCACGAAATAATGTGTACTAGGATACCGAATGGTTACGAATAATAAGCACTTCTCAATAAAACAGTTAAACCGCCGCCGACATTTTCACTTGCTGCCTGAGATACAGTTTACTTAGTTCAGGCACATGTATTATTTTATAATAACCTTTTATATTTGATTTTATTGACTCTTGTAATCTATTTAGCCGTTCGTTCGTTTGAATATATTATTTGTTTATTTATTTATATGGGACTAATTTCGGGGCCATACATTTTCAATACAAAAATATTAAAATTGGGCTACCTACTTTGTAAAAAGTTATGCGTGGTCATCATTGATTAATTAAAAAGGGAAGATAGGTTACGTTCTCCCAGCGCTTACTCAAAAATTGGCATGTGTTACAACTACACGCAAACACATACACATCCACATCCCATCCACATCCACAGCCTGTATCGGTCCACTGCTGGACGCAGGCCTCCCCCTGATAAACGCCTTATTGGCGTTTAACTCATGGAGTGCACCCGAATGCCCAGCGTGGGGATTATGGGCACTAACCCATAATCCCCACGCTGCGGGTTGGGGATCGCAGTTTGGTGGAAGATTTATTCTGTGGGGGGCGCTGCTGCCCGCCCCCCAGAAGATATCCCTTAATCGCCTCTTACGACACCCACATACGCTCACAGTTATATTTCCAGTCCTCTGCAATACAAAGAAGAACATTGACGGACAGACGTATCAAAGACCGAAGTAAGACCAAGACAGCAATATTTCACGCGAATCACGACGCCCGTGCCGCCACCATTGATTAATTAAAAAGGGAAGATGAGGTACTAGTTTCTCGAAAATGGCAACCTCATATTGTGTAAAATTGTGTAATCCTACCTCAGTCACTGTCGGACCGGCCATCTTCCCTTTTTAATCAATCAATGGTGGTGGTCATACATAAAAATTACGCGTCGACTTTTCGTCGATAGGGAAAGTCTTTGTTGTTTTCGATTGAAAAAAACTAACGCGGTTGAATACCACCTTACCAAAGGTGCTGAAAACTTGTAGAATACCTACACCATTATCTTTTGTTTGACAGCCACCATCATGTTTCTATCACCTCCATCCTCTGTAAGACCATGGAGCGTGTTCTCAACTCCAAGCTCCTAGCATACCTAGAGAAGAATGATCTCCTAAGTGATAGTCAATACGGCTTTCGCCGTAAACGATCCACGGGTGATCTTCTAGCGTATGCTACTCACATCTGGAGTGAAGCCATGGAAAAACACGGCAAGGCTCTTGCAGTTTCTCTGGATATTACTAAGGCTTTCGATAGAGTTTGGCATAAGGTCTTATTAGCAAGCTTTCCTCTTATGGTCTACCGTCCAATCTAATCGAGTGGATCTCTGACTTCTTGTGGGAACGATCGATTCGGGTCGTCGTAAATGGCTGCTCCTCCGATCTATTGGCTATAAATGCTGGGGTACCTCAAGGGTCAGTTCTATCGGCAACCCTATTCTTGCTGCACATCAACGACCTGCTGAAACCCGGTATTTTTGGGTATGCAGATGACAGCACAGTTGCTGATAGATATTTCGCCAATCCACGTGATAGTGCGGACAAAATTCAAGAACTCCGTAGCAAGTTGGTGGAGCGTTTGAACAGCAAACTGAAGTTGGTGTCTGAATGGGGTGACGCCAACCTTGTGCGGTTCAACGCATCCAAAACCCAGGCGTGTGTGTTCACGGCTAAGAAGACACATTTCAATCCTGTGCCCAGTTTCTGTGTTGCTGCGCTTCAGATCACTGACAGTCTGAACCTTTTGGGCGTAGAGCTTAGCTCGAATTTAAACTTTGGCCACCATATCGAGTCGAAGGCCAAATTTGCTGCGATGAAGCTGGGCATCCTGGCTAAGGTTCGGCGGTACTTCACACCGGGACAGCTCCTCAGTTTGTATAAGGCGCAGGTCCGAACTTGCATGGAGTATTGCTGCCACCTTTGGGACGGCTCGGCTAAATACCAACTTGAAGCTCTCGACTCGATTGAAAGACGCGCTGTTAGACTTGTTGATGATGTCTCGCTTACAGAGTCTAGTCTACAAAGCCTCGATCACAGGCGGCGCGTTGCCAGACTGTCAGTTTTCTACAAGTACCACTTTGGTGATTGTGCGCAAGCATTGCACGACCTTATCCCGTCTTCTCCTTTCTATCATAGGACCAACAGACGCACAAATTCATACCACCCATTCCTGGTCGACATACCTCAGTGTCG
Source organism: Eupithecia tripunctaria (assembly GCA_955876795.1). Taxonomy (NCBI): domain Eukaryota; kingdom Metazoa; phylum Arthropoda; class Insecta; order Lepidoptera; family Geometridae; genus Eupithecia; species Eupithecia tripunctaria. The sequence goes on along the minus strand of OY041617.1, from coordinate 14,822,335 downwards.
AACCAAAAAATTCTGCTCTACTTTCATAATATCCACAGCCAAAGAGTGGAATGATCTTCCTGCGTCTGTCTTCCCAGTAGAGTACAATCTTGGAGTCTTCAAATCTAGGCTAAATAAGTTCCTTCTGGAAAAGCGTGCTCCATCTTAGGCTACATCTTCGCTTTCTTAAAGTGAGTTGGTAGCCAAACGCTGATCCATCATCAATAAAAAAAAAAAAAAAAAATCAACAAGGCTGTTCATGATTCAGTCTGTGTTCCATCCACGCCATGCGCTTTTAAATTTGTATGCTTTTTTTCGCATTATAACAAAATAACAAAGGGAACCTATTAACCTTAGTTTTAATGAAGTATTATGTAGGAACTGCATTTAACTACCTGCACATTTAATATACTCTCGTCGGAAACGCCACGTCGTCGTCGCTACCTTTGAAAGAAGAACCTTCGAGCTCGCTGAGCCACTCCTTTATAACTCTTTATAAAAATATATTAAATTAGAAAAAGGCTTTCAGGAACGTAAGACAAACTTCGCTCTTTGAGTTAAACACAAACATACTTTTAGATTTCATAATATTTTGCTGAGATAAAGTCACGTTTACCTAACAGCCGTTGCATAATTTTGAAAAGCTTTTACGAGATTAAAAAGTTCAAATTGGGGCTTAACCAGCGTCGCGACCATTTTGTGATCTTCACTGGAAAATATTAATCTGTGGACCAAAACAATCATTTATTTTTCATGAATTCAATTATTTCATAATGAAATATACAAAGCAAGTGGCAGGTGTCCCTGGGTACTGTACAATAACCAAAGGTATTCGAACTTGTATGAAACGCATAGGCCCGTCTCACTTTCAGTTAGCCGTTTTGATTAAGCATATCTTTAGCTTATAGATTATTGTGGTTATAGTTACATGTAAGTACCTAACATTACCTATACATGTGTGCACTTTGTTTCATTTCCAAATGCTAAAAAATGCTTTTACTGAGATGATTTTGGCAAGCGCTGGTGCACACAGCAAAACGGATATCGAGCATTCAGAATAGCTTCAAATTACCATCATAAATGATAAGAGTAGAATGTTTATGGCGTTCACTTTATAATGTAAGTGCTTGTTTTATGAGAAAAGAGTTCTTATCTGGAACAAAGTTAAGTGTCTCCTATTCTGGTGCAATTTTAAAATAAATATAAAGTAAATGAAATTAAATGCTATCATTATTATTGTATTGTGTAATTGAAAATTAATATTTGCATGCCTATGTTAGGTAGAATATAACTGGACGTATATAATTTTAAGACCTACATCTGTAACATATATTCTGGCAAATAAACATCTTTACTCTTTTAATCTTTGGGGATCGCAGCTTGGTGGTAAAATTATTATTCAGCAGGAGGCGCTGATGCCCGCTCTATTAGATGTACTTAGTCGCCTCTCACGACAAGCGCCAAAAGACTAGGGGTGGTAAATTTTAAGCCACACGACAGCCAGGTTACATTGAGCCTGAAAAGCTTGCAAAAGTAATAAATGGAATGTTGCATCCAATTTAAATAAACAATATAGATGATATCTTCACAGCAAGATGATAGACAGTAATTGCTCAGAGACAAGTGCCTACACTCGAGGTAGGTAAACATTACATTATCATATAGGTATGTGCAGCTGTGCCCTGGGGTAAAGGCCATAATTCACGGCGTAAACCCCAGCGCGAGATTGGAATTTAGGGTAGCAACCAGGAACCTTATTATGGTTAGAGCGGCGCCGCCATCATTAGTCAAAGGCTACGTCAACTGTAAAAGTCTGGATGTGAAGGTAGTGTGGAACGGTAGTGTCGTGCGTGCCTCGAATAGCCGCGAGATTCAATTTATTTCTTCACTTTTTTACGGAAACGTAAAAACCAAATCTATCACCTGACTAAAGCACTAGTAAGGTGGTAACTTTCACGCTTGAAGTTTTGAGAAAGTGTATATTTTAATTTATTTATTGATCATAAATAAAGTTTACACCGAGAACATAATTTAACATCAGCTTTTCAAGATTTAGTGGAATTCCATATAGCTGAAACATCGATCAATGTTTTCGCCGGCCCCGATACCTAATCGAAGAGCTGAAAAAAAATTGAAGTGAATTAGAGTCGATTGCACCGTATTTCTTGTTTGATAGTAATTACTATTTATCAAGCTGTTTATTTAGTAAAACTTTGACTTGTCTAGGTCCTTATTTTGTAAGTCTAAAGAAATAAACGATTTGACTCTGACTCTGTTCCCTCAGTTGCGAGATAATTTTTCCCTACTTACTAGCTAGGTAGAGATAAACCATTCTTAAAATGAACACGTCTCCACAGAGTTACACCAGTTTATTTCTGCAGAGCAGATTTTTTAAAAGTTATATCTCAACGCCTTTCAATAAAGAGTAATAAACTGGTATAATTATTTGAAGACGCTTTCAGTTTAAAATTGTTTTATCTCTACTTAATATACAGAAAGAACGCATGCAAATTCGTGGGAAACTACCTATTTCACACAAAGGCAAGCTTTTTATGCATGAAGTCGCTATCTAAGCAGGTTAAACGAATAAAATTGAAATTGAAATTGTAATATCATGTAAAAGCCAGTTATTCCCCACGTCTGATATGAGATTTCAGGCGGTACTTATACAGTTTACGAGCGCAGAGAAGCGAAGATCGGTTATTGCTGTACCTACCGATTTCAGCTCCGATACACATAAACGTAAAGTTTGGGAAGACCTTACATACACGAGAATTTTTACCTATTACTATTTAGCTGGGAATCAGGAGAATTTACGGAATTAAGTTGTTAGTTGGCTACTTATTTATGGTCGTAGGTATAACTAGCATATGGTCGTAGGTATAACTAGTATAACGAGCATATAAACAGTACATACGAGTTATTTTGTAATTAAATGAAATCAAACCTTAGGTTATTTTGTAAATTTTTGCAATTAATATTCTTTATTCTTTATTAGTTGTTATTATCCCACTGCTGGGCTTAGGCCTCTCTTCTTCAACCTGCTGCTCGTTGGAGGTAAGCGGAACCCTCGTCATCTGAGGCGTATCTTCTGGTGCTAATACCGAAACGTTAGAAATAAAAAATATTACTTTATTTCCGTGTCAGTGATTAATTTTATAATTTGACTTATATACAGTGTAGGACATTTATTGGATTTACAGAAATAAATAATTTTTCATGATTTGATTTGCTAGAAGGGCTCGACGATCTTTAAGGCTTATTTAGATAGTTATTGACTTCGTAGCGTCGCTCGTTACGTAAAAAAAATTATGGTTATTGAAATATCGCAACAAAATTTTAATAACCGTTTATAAAACTAACAAATGAAATATCGGCTCAATCCTAGTAAGTGCGTGAGCAAAGCCGCTGGCGAACGTTACCTATCATTTTCATAATAATAAAGAATCCCTTCGCCTCTCAGGTCGATACCCTACCGATAAGTTCTGTTCCTATTTCAGGATATTTTACTTTACGCAGGATACAAGTCTTCTGCCCGATTTTTCTCATCTCGTCCCGATCGGAATATGCAAATGTTATCGTAAGGTATTGTGTGAGGTCGGGTTATACGGAACTCATCTACGGAAGATCTTTTCCTGATAGGCAAGATACCGGGTTCATCGGATAGGCTTCATTCAACCTTTGCATATCTACACAGTCCTGAAGACAGCTTGGAAATGAAAATTGAATATGAAGTTATGCGGTAGTCATTTCAGTAACATCAAGGAATGCGTGCATTACAGGCTAGGTAATTTTATGGCGATCACACACCATTTTTATTCATTGTTATGCACAGGTATGTACCTGTGCATAACAATAAAGTAAATTTTTAAGCACTCACTTAAAAAAATAACAACACTGTGGTAAGATTTTTAAAGGAAAAGTACTTGTTGTTGTGAGCTGTACACGGCAATCAACATTATTTATTTATAATGAGCGAGAACAAGAACACAAAAGCTTGTTAGTCAAGAGACCATCTCACCTACGGCAATTGTGAACTCTTTTTGTATGTTTATAATGGTAGAAAAGCGTCACAGAGCATCACAGTAATCTTTAAATTCTAAAGCGGTAGTTGTACCTCTTTGGTACCTCAATGCTATAAAATTCAAGTGCTGCTATTGGTACGTTTGACACAAATCCGTGGCACCTTAAATACGTAGCTAAACCCTGGTGGAAAGGCACCCTATGGGTCCTTATTACCCGCATACTCCGCGCTTATGTGTCAAGCTTGTGTCAAGCCAGCTCGTCGGCTCCGAGCCCCGCATAGACAATGTTTTAAACCGGATAAAACGCGATGCGCACTTGTCCCAAAACCCTGTTGTGAATTTCTTAGCGAATTTAATTTCGTAGCGCTGAAGTTACGTAATAAGACTTTATCACACACGAGATAAAAGGGGAAATGTTTACTAGAATATTAAATAACTGACAAAGTGAAAGCGGGTTGTCTTTGAACGAGTGTAATTCATGAGATGTTTGTTACAAACACGGGTGTCCCAGTTGTCCGACGCTTGATGAAGATCAAATTAAAGTTGTGAGAGATAGCGCGGTATAAACGGTTTATATCGTCAGTTTGACTGTAGTGTATGTAGTGAAACGGGCAGGTGTTTGTAGTTAAATATTAAAGTAGCTTTCGGCCACGATTTCGTTCGTTCTCCTCGATTTGACGGACAGTGGACGGCTTCGTAAGGCACGTTCCTTCAGGACGTGACCTGCGAGGTAATTCGCTAGCGGCGATGCCGACAGCTATTTTTTAACATCAGCTGGATTATATGCTCGCCTCCAAGTTGTAATGTAATAACAAGTATACCCTATCACATTAAATAAAAGTACTTTAACAAAACACCGTTATAAAAGATTATCAACTTCTTGTGTTTGTTGTTGTGCGTCTAAAATAAAACTGGAAACAAGGTTCATTACAATTTCTGGCATGAAATGAGCGACTTTAACCAAATAATTTGCCTTTGATAATCACACAGAGTCATGAATTAATTTATGTCCTTGATGTTATTAAACATAAAACATCAAGCTTATTTACGGTACTTACCTAAAATATAAATTACCGGCTAGTGATAACAGCTGTGATAAGTTTATAGCTAACTATGTAAATAGAAGGTAAAATAAATATTTATTTATAATTGATTTAATTCATTTTAAATGTTTTGTATTGTTGCAGTGCCGACTGCGCACACGCAGGGCGTGCTGGGCAAGAAGGCCGCCTTGCCGTGCGACATCCAGCCTCTGGCGGGCGACGACCACGTGTCCATGGTGCTCTGGTTCAAGGAGCGGGACGGAGAGCCTCTCTACAGGTACTCTCTCACTCGCACCATACTATAGACAAGAAGGCCGCCTTGCCGTGCGACAGCCTCTGGCGGGCGACGATCATGAATATGTGGTCCATGGTATCATAGGCTAGTGTCCCTAAAAAATATAATTAGTCACTCAGTTAGATTATCAATATTATCATGCATGGTAAAGCATTATTTTCTTTTGTAGAATTAACAGAAAATTTAAAAGTTAAAGCCAGTTAAAAAGTATGAGGTCACAGCTCCTAGACTTCAACGCGTTTGATTTTATTAACTTGGGTTTGATTGACAAAAGACAAAAATAAATGTCCCATATCTTTTGAAAATCTAAAAAAGGACTAAATACTAAATTATTTATTTACCCAGAACACTACCCTGTAACCTCTCACTAACACTCTTACCATGCAACACTGGACAGTATGGCGGGCTGCCGTGCTCCATCGATGCATTAAATTTTCGTTTTTCCCACAGCTACGACGTCCGCGGCCGCCTCGCCTCTCAGCCGAAGCTGTGGTCTGCCTCCACCGGGTTCGGAACCCGCGCCTACTTCCGCGCCGCCGCCTCGCCAGCGGTGCTGTTCGTGGACAACGTGCTGGCCGCCGACGCCGGCGTCTACCGCTGCCGAGTCGACTTCAAGAACTCGCCGACCAGGAACTTGAGGGTCAACTTTACTGTCATCAGTGAGTATGACATTGAGTAAAATGCCGCGTACCTACTAAAGAACACACAATATTTTGTTGTTATATTGTTGAATTTTACCTCTAGGTACGTATTTTGTCCCGAGCCAAGCCAGAGACAGACAGAGTTAGAGACTGACAGATTAGTGCATTTTATTGTAAAAAAGTTCCGAGTTAGAGCAGCGCAGCGCTAAGAACTTAGACGGCAGACAACGTAGTAAGAACGTAGACAAAAGATAAAAATAGTCGGTTGTACACCGAGTTGAGAAAGTGACCTATTCCCCCAAAGCCGAGGGCTTTTTTAAAACACACGATGTAGGAATCGCACTTTCTTCCGAGTGATACATAAAATCTCCCGTGGGTTCACATTACCCATGGCACTACTAATCTATTACCAGGTATATCAAAGCTAGATAAACAAATGATTTATTTGTTCAAAAAAATATTTAAAACAAAACTATCTCTTCTATTGATTCGTGCCTAAGTAGGTAGGTACTATACCTACAAAATCAGCCCCTGTCCCAAACTAAAACAAAATCATTTTATAGATCAAAAGCAATCAAGTCTATGAAGTAAGGCAGGCACATGATTGAGTACACCCTCTATGTTCATAACTAGATCCTCCGGGTTGCTATCGCGGTAGTTTCGAATCACCCTTTTGATCACAGCAAGTTCCCTTTGAACGAGCGCGCCGGGGTGTGCGCGAGGCCCCGGGAAGAGGGGTTTAGTAACAACCGAAGGCTACCTGAAACTACCTGAGCTACTTGAGGAACTAGTATGAGGTAGCACAATTAATATTGTTAACGTATGTTACTACCTCATAGTAACTACCTCATACGCAATCTGTGAGTTGCGTGATCTGTATTACTATCCAAGATTATCTTTGTACCTTTAATATACCGAATCTAGTTATATATTATATTTAGTAGAACTTATACATTTTGTTATCTTTAGATTTCCTAAATTAAATAATCGTCTTAAATATTTCATTTTAATAATAAAAAGTAAAAAAAAACGTAAATTCATAAAATAAAAAATAGGTAACACATTATGTAAGTAAAGCGTTTAGGCCCATATTATTTAAATGCTCTTGTTTTGCAGTGGCTGCCATAGTTTACTGCAAAGTTTGCGTTAACTTTATTTTCTATGGAAATGTGAAAGTTAAGTAAAGTTTCCGCTTGGAGCGCTGTCGCATTAGCACAGAAAACAAAACAACGCAAATATTGTTAAAGAAAGTACGGCAGTACACACTCAGCATACGAAACTGGAATCGGAATAATTTAACGATTCATAGTTTATTTTTCTTCTTCTTCTTTTTATTTTTGGCTCTGCTGCGTCATGGTTTGACACAATTCTGCCAATGCAAGTCTGTAGTCGGCTGACTTGTCAAAGTTCTCCTGCTACGATACTCAAAATAATTCGAAAACAAAATTCGAGTGCGCTTAAAACTACGATCGCTGTCATACTTTGAAAAGTAGTTTGTCTTAGGGCACACTGCTAGGCGAAACCGACTATGAGAGAAATAACAGTGTTCTACATAAGTTAGCAGACCATGAAGAATGAGCCCCATCAGAAAGGGATTATAGTATTGGTAAACTAATATGGTAGCTACGGGGGTCATCGGGTGCGACTTCAATGAATAAAACTTTATTTGATATTAGATATAAAAGTCATTTCAAAACGTATATTCTTAAATCTAGGTACAGAGGTGTGTTTGCATTGAAGGCAGACAAGAATGAGGGGTTATAGTTTTGGTAAACTAGGCAAAACTCATACTAAGGCCTTTGTCTCTACCGACCAGGTTTAGCTATTGCTATTGCTATTGACACTGGATATCGTATAACCAGATATAGTCTGGTCTGTTGTTTGTTGTAGTTGGTTGTTCCGAGAATTGTTCCCAACAGTTGTACCTACATAATAATTTTAACACAACAAAAGCTGTACCTAACACAACACCAGCTTTGCTTGATTGCTTGAGGTGATAGGTGAAGCTGTGTAAAAAAATCTGTTCTTTTATAAAAATATTTGTATTGGAACTATAGCAAAACGGAAATAAATAAATAATGCTGGACTATTCACACAGCATTATCTAGCCCCAAGCTAAGCAGAGCTTGCGTTATGGGTACTAGATAACTGACATACATCATAATACAATACACTACATAGATAGATATTTTTTTAGTATATATAGAAAACATCCAGAACGCCCTGAACAAATACCTGCAGATCGTACAAATATTTGTCCCGAGGCGGGAATCGAACCCGCAACCTCCTGCGTCGCAGGCGGACCTTCGCCCACCGCGCCACAGGGGTCGTCAATAAAAACGTTACTAATTTCTACTGTTCACTTTTTTTCATAAAATCGACTTTGGCCTCCACTCTTTAAAATTAACCGAAGTAGGTTAGCTACATGCAGGAGTCGACATTGCCATTTCAATTCCCTCTTAGAGTCGAGATCGAGACTCTAGGTCAGGGGTAGTTTTGGTCGAAGCGACGCGCGACCCGAGAGCTGGTGAGTATCAGGCGCAGCGCACCAGCAGCATTGCCATACAGCGGGGGAATGCAGCCAGCGTAGCGGGGACGCGACGACTATTAGGAGAGTTATCGAGTAATGTATTATGATGTAGTACTGCAGGTATCTTAATTACTGTTTCGATTATAAAAAAATCACATAAATACTCGTACATAAAAAAAATTAAGAGAAATGAAATGTACTTTTAATCATTATCACTTTATTGCATGAAAAGGTATTAAAAAGGTCTTAAAATTAAAATAAGTTCACATTATTCATCGGTAAATTTGGTACGCAAAATAGACACAAAATAGAAATTTAAACTGAGCAGAATATAAAATACATGTTTATGTGTCCTCATTATTGCATTCACTGCCCAACCTCCAGTGCTACCTGGGGAATGGCGCGCCCCGCCAAGAGGCTCTGCGGATATACGTATGTGTTTTAGGCTATTGTTATTGTTAAAAGTTTTGCTTCGGGAGCATAACGTAAGATAATCACTTTACCCACCAATCCAATCCATACTCATAAAAAATAAAGATTAATAAACATTGATCTGTCGTGAAAACGAGGACACAATACAAAACCACCTACGACTTGGTAAACGCCAGCCAACTCTAAATCTCTTTATTTCTGGCAAAGAGCAGTGTTTGCTTTGCAATATTCTGATATGGCAAAATGCCGGTGATGTTCATATTCAAGTCAAATTCTGTTAAGACGGATACCCGAGTCAAACTAGCGCAACCACCTATATTATTTATTATTAAGTTAAAGAGAGTTTCACTACAAGAGAATGGTTCGGAGTGCAATTGAAATTAAGAAATATCCTAATTTCAATCGTGAAGACGGTTTCAGACTCTCTGCCTCGTGGAATCCAGTTGTAGCTATATCGTATCCATTTTGAATGGAGCATAAACGTAAACAAACCGCCCATACTTAACCTAAAATTCACTTTGTTGGCACGTCCTTTTATACGTAATTTACATTACGTGTCGATTTAAGATCCTCCCTTCAATAAAAATTGCTTACAATTATATCTGAAACTCGACGCCAAGCTAGTGAGATTTTGTTATTTGTGTCGTATTTTGTTTACTAACATGCTTCATTCAAAATGGATAAACCATAGTTTAGAAGATCAAATGAGGGGTAGTTACAATAAATGCAACCCCCGCTTTTTTTAATAGGCAGAGATGCGACAATAGAGTTTGTTGGCCATAAAGGGCACTTCGTATTCTGTGTAAGCTTTACAAAATAAAACCATTAAAAATAATAGTTAATATGTAAGACAAACTGTACGATGGTTTTTAAGTTTTTAACACGGACGGCACGTTACCGGGCCCAGGCGTCGACGGATGTCGTCGATTGTCGTTGACTCGTGTATTATGAGCCCTTACGGCGTTTTTCCATGAGCCACTGGACGACACGATTTAGGAAATACACGACGCACGATACACGACCTGTCGTTTGGATGTTTTCCCACGATTGACGATTTCAGCAGCAACACAGCCGTCATGTAGTAGAGTTCATCGCATCGCATACACACTCACTCCGACTTGTGTCCCACTTTCAATAGTCGGTAATCTGTTGTGCTATCCGTCGTCATGTCCCGCCGTGTACAAATTCGTACAGGCTTTGAACAGTGTCTATATCGGCACCGCAAATAATAGACGTAATAACATAGCTGCATCTAACAACATAGCGAATTGTCATTTGATAAACGTGTGTCGTCGTGCTGAGCGGTGTCGTTGCATGAGTAAACGGTCCATAGAAATGTATGGAGCCCGGTGTCATCACCGCAGTTTGTCGTGTCGTGTCTTGTCGTGGGAAAACGCCCTTATTGTAGAGGAACCAGTCGTCGGCTGCCGCAGTTGCTCAACGTTGACTGTCGATGGCAGTCACGATCACTTCTCGTTACTAACGTTAAACAGACTCATCCCATAGGTATGTATTTGTATTTTGTTGCTTCAATGAACTGCGGCTGATAATTCTTTGTAATAAAAATGATAAATCGTGAAAAGTGGTCCACCAAGTAGGTCACTGTAATTGCGTATTATTTTATTTCACAATCGAGGCGCTCAATTTTGTTGTTTGCGTAAAAGTAATGGCAGCAAAAGCGCACAATCATCCGCCATTGTTTGTTGCTTCATCTGATCGAGATGGATACTTAGATGATGACATGAGACTCTCTTCGCTAAATTAATTATTACTGCTGTCTGAATATGGTATTCATTGTCTTTTCAATAAATAATAGATAGAGGGTGACAAAGAAGAGTGAAGAAAATTATGTTTTGCTGACCCTACGAAGAAGATATAAATATCAAAAGTGAATCTAAAACGACGTATTACTAAAATAATATATTACAACATGATGAAACAATGCATTAACATAATAACTTTATTTACAAAGACCAAAACAATCAAATAATAAAAACAAATTACCTACATAGTTAATAATCGTTTACAATTTAAACAATTGAGTTAAATGCAGTCTGCATTTAACTCAATTGTTTAAATTGTAAAAAAAAATTGTTGTGTGTTTCAAACAATCTACAGGTCGCTCAATAGATCCGTATCAATCTATATTGAACACCCGACAAAAAACATTACGCAGAGAAATTATAATTAAGTAAGGACATGCACATACGTAAGTTTGGATATTTAAATGAATGTAAAATACATTAATTTATACATTTATTTATTTTGATAGCATTAAGAAAATTTACTGTGTCTTGTCGTAAGCTTACGCAGAAGCTGTGTGGTGCTGGCTCAGAATTTGCACCACCCCATCTCTTCCCGCGGGTGTTGTAAGAGGCGACTAAGGGATATCCACCGGGGGGATGGCAGCAGCGCCCCTGCGACAATTTTTCCACTGAACTGCGATCCTCAACCCGCAGCGTGGGGATTATGGCATTACCCCCATGAGATAAACGCCAATAAGGCGCTTATCAGACGGAGGCCTGCGTCCGGCAGTGGACCAATACAGGCTGTTGAGGAGGAAGGAAATTTACTGAAGGCTTATTAAAAAAAAACCACAAATCTAGAAAATAATGCTAATCAAAGTAACAGAGCAATAGTTACTGATGGTTAATTATTATCTTAGTTTTTTCACAGATAAGTTAAAAATTCCATGCCCTAAAATGGATTCTTGGATCCTGTAAATTATTTTTAACGTGTCATGTCAATCAAATAACTTGTCTTTGTCAAAATTCAAATTCAAATTCAAATTCTTTTTATTTTCAGATAAATAAATCCATAGTTTGTTAGTACAGTTTCTTATATTAAATGTTAGTGACTAAAGTTATTTATAAAATATAATAAAATTCATATTCAAATTCATTTAAATTAAATTTATACAACATTAGATTAAATCATATAACATTAAATTAAATTACATATAATGGGATTGAAATAAATAACTACCATGTGATTAAATTAAAACATATTAAATAACAATAAATCAAATTACATAATAATCAAATCGAATTAAATACCAACCATGAAATTAAATTAAAGTATATTAAATTATAGTACATAGAGTCAAATATAAATTAAATTAAAATCTTATCAACTAATCACTTTTTGCATAAAGCTCTGCCATTTCGGCGCAGTCGTTCTGTCAGCTACAGTTTGTAGGATGCTGTTGGGGCTATCCCGCACTCTGCGCATCAGGGATGCCGTCTTTTTCCGAAGAATGGCAGCAAACCCATCTGTTTGGTACTCAGCAAACATCCCTGATGCACTGCAGAAACGAGGCAGTCCCAACATCATCCTAAAGATGTTATTATATTGTACACGTAGGGTCTCCAGCGGTCGTTTGGTGTAGCTTACCCATAGGCTCCCGGTGTAGAAGTTTTGACAGTAGGATTTAAACAGTGTTAGTTTTACTTCTTCAGTACACCGGGAGAACCTACGGATCAACATATTACCTCTTACCGCTAGAGCCCTACGCTCTCGTTCGATGTCCGCGTTGTCCTTAAGGTCGTCGGCAATAAAATATCCGAGATATTTGAAAGAAGTTACTTTTTTAATGTTCATGCCATTTAGGGTTATTTTAGGAAATTCTTCTAGTTTATTGCCGGCGGCCCCAAAGACAACGTATTCACACTTTCTAATGTTGTAGCAGAGGCCGTGAGATGCAGCATAGTCCGCACAGACCCTCAGCATCTCCTCGACAGATCTCGCTGTTGTCCCCAGCAGCACCATGTCGTCCGCGTAGCTGATGTTGTTTATGCAAATACCATCCACACGACAGCCGACACGCATGCCGCTGAGCTCAACAATTAGATCGTTTACATATAGGTTGAAAAGCGAGGTCGAGCTTACCCCCCCCTGTCTTACCCCGCACTCCAACCTATATGCGTCGGAGAGAGCATTCGACCACTTAGTGACGTTGCTCTGGTGTCCGTACCAGAAACGAAACATATTCAACAGGTCCGGCGGCACCCTCCTGTCCCTCAACTTCCCCCACAGCACATCATATGAAACTAAGTCAAATGCCTTGGAGAGGTCGAGGAAACAGGCGTACACCGGCGTCCTGCGGCTTGTGTAATATTGGACAGTATGCTTGAGTGATAATATTGCGCTTTCAGTAGATAGTCCGCGTCGAAACCCGAACTGTGCGTCGTGTAGCTCTATGTGGCTTTGTAGAATAGAGTCAAGCATACTGTCCAATACTTTAGCTATGGTAGTGGCTAGTGAAATTGGACGGTAGTTCCTGTAGGAGATTATGGGTGGATGTTTTCTAGTAAAACAACTGTTTGAGGATTTTGTGCATCACTGAATTTATTATCCACTTGTATGCTATGGAGCTATGGGGTATACGTCTGTACTTTGTTAAGTTAAAACGGAGAAGAAGGTAGGACGAAAAATAAGTAGTCTACTAAAAGCAACCAACCTGCAATATTATACAATGTTGATTATTTCTTTTGTAGGTACTTTTAAATAAACTAAAATCAACACGCCCCCTCAAAAAAATAATCATCTAAACCATGTGTATTCATTATATAAACATAAACCATCCTAAACAGATCGTATACCAACCATATCTTCTCTGGGGTACAATAGTAATGGTCCAACATTCGTTGCTAGGATTAGGGAAACCCAGTAAAACCTAATCAGACCAATCATTACTAAACTAAGTATAAATCAAATTAATCTTAATTATTTCAATATAATTAATTTACATTTATTGACTTAAAAATCAATTATTCTAGACCCATTTTACTTCTCATCGCCTGAAAGGTGACAGAAGGCAATGGCTTCGTCAACGCATCCGCCAACTGCTGACCTGTCGGAATGAAATTTAATGTTATTACATTTTTCTCTATCTGTTCTCTAGAAAAATGATACTTAATATCGATATGTTTTGTCCGCTTATGATTAGTCGGATTATTAGCTATACATATGCAGCCGTTATTATCTTCAAAAATAACTATAGGTTTATCAATATCAATGTACATACTGATTGCCAATGATTTAAGCCAAAGAGCCTCTCTTACAGCTTCGTATAGAGCCATATACTCAGCCTCAGTGGAGGAGGCTGCTACAGACATTTGTTTTTTGGTATTCCAGGTTATTGTGCAAGAGTCAAACATTTTAAATAAATACCCGGATGTACTCTTTCTGTCTTTTGTATCCTGACCACCCCAATCTGAATCTACATACCCACATAGAATATCATTGTACTCACACCTTTTATAACACAATTTTAAATCTACTGTGCCTTTCAAGTACCGTAGCACTCGTTTCAGACACTGCCACAATTCTTTGTTATTGAATTTAGTATATCTACTCAATATATTTACACTTGTGCTTAAATCAGGGCGAGTACACAACATTATATACATCAAGCAACCAATAACGTTCCGGCATGGAGCGTCGTATTTATCTTCTGAATTTAATTTCTCATAATTCAGTTTATTTTCCAGGGGTGTATTTACAGGTTTGCAATCCTGCATATTAAACTTACTTAAAACTGTTTTTATGTAAGCACTTTGATCTAGTGTTATTTGGTTATTGCTCCTAATTATTTTTATGCCTAAAAATAATTTTATTTCTTTTAAATCAGTCATTTCAAACTTTGTCATTAAATGATTTTTAAAATTAATCATTCTATCGTTTTCCTTGCATGCTATTACTAAGTCATCGACATATAGTACCACGTAAATATTTTTGTGTACATCACCATTGTTTAGTACATATATACATCTATCAACAGAAGAATTTTGGAAACCCTCTTGCTTTAACGAACGCTCAAACACCTCGAACCAACATCTTGCCGCCTGTTTTAACCCATACAAAGCTTTGTTTAATTTACAGACATTGCTATTAATACTATTTGACACACCTTCAGGAATTTTCATAAATATTTCTTCCTTTAAATCACCGTTTAAGAAGGCGGTCTTTACATCCATATGATGAACTAACAAGTTATTTTGGTTAGCGAAACATAGCAAAAATCTGAAGCTAGCTATTCTAGCCACAGGGGCAAAAGTTTCATCATAATCGGTTAAGTACTCTTGACTGAAGCCTCGAGCTACTAATCGCGCCTTATAACGCAAAGGTTTTCCAAATTCGTCGTTTTTAATCGTAAAAATCCACTTACAATCAACGATATTTTTACCTTCCGGTCGTGGTACTATAGTCCATGTTTTGTTTACAGAATGAGAATTTAACTCATTTTTAATCGCGCCTTCCCACAAAGCTCTATCGTCGCGAGTTTGAATTTCCGCGAACGATAAAGGCACTTTACACATGATCGATTGAGCGCACATTAAATAATCGTCATCATCATCATTTTCATTATAAGTTATACGTGGACAACCTTTGAGCCTATCACTCCTCCTTATTTCACAATTGTTTTCTGTGTTTTGTTGCGTATCAGACAAAGTATCAGACTTACTACTTACAGGCATTGGTTCTACATTATCATGGTTTACTTTACGCAGTTTACTAGGGCACACATACTCATCAGATTTCGCAACATCTGATTTTGAGCTATCAGATTTCCGAGACTTTATTGACACTGATTTCGTACTATTATCAGTTTCGTCATGAGAATTTCCGACATTCTCTTCAGGTTCTTTAACGGGCCTGGATTGCACAAAACAAGTCTCATCTACGATTACGTCTCTGACTACAACATGCTTTTCACTCGTAGGATCCCAAACTTTATAACCATTTGGTTCATAACCTACTAGAATGCCCTTCCATGATTTTGCATCGAACTTTGATTTTGTCATTTTGTTA
Organism: Eupithecia tripunctaria; assembly: GCA_955876795.1. Classification (NCBI taxonomy): domain Eukaryota; kingdom Metazoa; phylum Arthropoda; class Insecta; order Lepidoptera; family Geometridae; genus Eupithecia; species Eupithecia tripunctaria. The sequence continues at coordinate 14,806,577 of OY041617.1, read as the reverse complement.
TGAACATAAACTGTTGAACCAAAAATCTTAAGATACTTAAGTTGTGGTTTTTTATTATGCCACAATTCATATGGTGTTTTAGTACATTTTAAACTTTTAGTCGGTGTAAGGTTTATCAAGTAAACAGCCATTAAGACAGCAAAACCCCAAAATGCTTTGTCTAATTGAGCACCATTTAACATTGAACGAGATTTTTCAACTACAGTTCGAACCATCCGCTCAGATACACCGTTTTGTTGCGGAGTTCTAGGTACCGTTAAATGATACGTGATACCTTTTTCAACACAGTAACTTTTCATTTCGGTGGATAAATACTCCCCGCCATTATCACAGTATAAGTTAGTTACCTTTGTGTCGAATTTTGACTCGCTTTTAGCTACAAAATCTTTGAAGGCAGAAAACACGTCTGATTTATAAGTCAGTAGGTACGTCACACAGTAATGGGTATATTCATCAACAAAAAGTACAAAGTAATTTTTGTTGTCCACTGTTGATGGAGTGATTGGGCCGCAAACATCAGAATGCACAATAAATAATGGTCGCTTTACATAACTTTTGTCTTTTCCTCGGTTGAACGGTAATCGACTCTGTTTCCCATTTATGCATGCCTCACATAACTCATCACTAGGTGCTACTGAACTTATTTGATTAATGTCATCAACCATGTCATTATTTTTCATCTCTAAGAATTTACCTTTACTTATATGACCTAATCGTTGATGCCATAATTTATAACAGTCTTTATCAGTAGTGCACATTTGGGAAGCTGAGCCGGTCACATTAACGCAAGCATCAAAATCTACAGTAATAAGATTATTTACAGGCTTACCTTGCATAATCGATTTACCGTTCTTGCATATATCGGTGCCGCCATGCTGTCCAAATACTACTGAGTACCCAGCGCTCTGCATCCTGGAGACCGATAAAAGGTTGTAGGGCACCTCGCTGCAAAACAGAACGTCCTCCAAAGTTCCTTGAACGCCCAAGTTGGTAGTTACTTGAAGCGTCCCCCTTTTTGTAGCTGAAATAAATTGCCCACTTTTAGCTACTGAAATTTTAAGTGGTGGTTGCAAAACTACATGAGAAACGAAAAGATCTTCCCTGTTTATTATGTGGTCCGATGCGCCAGAATCCAATAAAAATGTAATTTTGTTTCCTAGCTCCTGGTTTGAATATTCGCCGGCCATGAAGGCAAACCCAGAGAATTCATTGGACTTGTCGATTTCCACCGCTTGAACAGTCCTTGCCCTTTCCGCTTTCTGTGGCGGATTCTGATTGTTTTTCTTGAAGTAGAAACAGTCATTTCTTTTATGTCCCTTGCGACCGCAGTGATAACACTTCACATTATTGTTTTGCATCTTCTTTCGCGCCTTGTGATCTCTCCAGTTGTTATGTGTTTGGTTCTGTGTAGACTGTGTATTGTTGAACTTTCGTTTTTTGCTCGTCGATTCGCTTTTGTTTTCTACATGTAAAACTTTCGCACTGGTGTCACTCGAGTCATTTTTGAGTTTAACTTCATGATCCAAAAGCCGCGTTTTCACAAAAGCTAGAGTCAGGTTATCCTCAGACAGCGTTTCGATAGCTGTAATCACGCCATCGTAGGTTGAGGGTAGCGTCAGCAATAAATGAGCTACTTTGTCGGTTTCTTCTAACTTTGCGCCCGCAGCAAGCAATTCACTAATGAGGTCATCGAAACGTGTAAAATGTTTAACAAGGGGCTGGTCACCTTGTAGTTTTAGCACCAGTAACTTCTTACGTAACGCCAACTGTGTCGCGATACTTTTTCGTTCGTAAAGTTCGTCCAACTTTTTTAAAATTTCCCGCGCTGTACTATCCTCCTTTGCAAATCCGAGATAGGAATCGGACAAATACTCCACGATAATGCTCTTCGCGATTCGATTGCTTTTCTCCCACTCACTGCAACGTATGATAGGGTCCTCGTCGATCACTTTTATAACGTCCATCTCAGATAATAATGCACGAATCCGAAACTTCCACACGCTATATTTTTCGCCCTCGAAAGGCTTAATGTTCCGCTTCGATTTTGTTTGATCCATTTCGTAGATCGAAATTATATGTTATTATTTTATAATTTACACAACACTTTAGCAAGCTAGTCTGGGCCCATAACCTGTAGGAGATTATGGGTGGATGTTTTCTAGTAAAACAACTGTTTGAGGATTTTGTGCATCACTGAATTTATTATCCACTTGTATGCTATGGAGCTATGGGGTATACGTCTGTACTTTGTTAAGTTAAAACGGAGAAGAAGGTAGGACGAAAAACAAGTAGTCTACTAAAAGCAACCAACCTGCAATATTATACAATGTTGATTATTTCTTTTGTAGGTACTTTTAAATAAACTAAAATCAACAGTTCCCTTTGTCCGATATGTCTCCTGTTCTGTTCTTCACAATGGGCACCACTATCGTCTTCATGAGGTCAGCAGGTAGGTACCCATGACTAAGACACATTGTGAAGAACATGGAAAGGAGGCCGGGCAAATGGTTCCCCGCGTATTTGAGATGCTCGATGCTGAGCCCATCATGTCCGGGAGACTTGCCTCGTGTCATGCCCTTTATTGTAGCGCGGACCTGGTCCGCCGACACATGCAATAGAGGTTCGTCACCCCGAGCGTAGGAATCGGCATCGGTCATCTCCGAGGGGCCAAGGGGGGAGTGAACTTTGAAATGCTCGCTGAATAACTGCGCTATCTCCCTCCCCTCACTCTTGCCCTCCACACTCACAGGGGGGCCAGGCTTACTGTTAAGCTTACCAGTTGACTTCCAAAAGGTTTTGAAGTCTTTTGCTGCACGTTCTTTAGCTAGTTTGTCCATAATAAGCTGGTCCTGGTTTTTCTGACACCACTTCAGGCGGCTTTTAAAGATTTTGCGGGTTTCGCACATTTGCTCATAAATCTCGCCTGAAGTAGGTCTGTTACTCAGCAACCAGCTATTGAATTTAAGCCTAGCCTCCCCATGCGCGCTACGTACATATTTGTTCCAGCCACACAAGCTTTTACCCTTCCTAGGTCTCGCACAACCACGCTGCCTCGTCTGTACGGACGCCTCACTCATAGTACCCACTACAACACTATACAGCTTATCCAGAACAGATCTATGCTCAACCAGAGCACATGGCCCGTGGCCGCATTCGACGAAATCTTGGGGGAAACTAATGTCACGAAAGGCGGTGTTACATAACTCACGGTACCTGTTTATCTGTTCCTGACTTCTCTCTCCCCATAGAACAGCACTAGGGGTCGGCTCAGGAGCCACCAGCCGCGGCCTGATTGCACATAGATCACATTCCACACATCTACCGCTTGGTCGCCGTACGAAACAGACGTGTGTCGCTATTTTGTTAAAATATAAATATCATAGTTCTGCAAAACTAAACTCTCAACCAGTGCAATAAGAGTCCATTCTGCACGACCTTGTTTGACGTCCAACTTACAATCAACAAGGACAGTGCTACTTACTTCGTGCGTACTCGTGGTTACTTCGTCTACGTCTTCGGTTCGTATCTTCCGACAGCATAGTATAAGCTGATATTTCAGATGCCTTTATCGAAAATTACTGACAAGGCGCACTCATCTCAGCCAGACTTGAATATTCTAATGGATGATAGCGATGTTCAATTAGAGGATCTGGGGATATATGCTCACAGTGAAAAAGGTATGAAGTCTACCCGAAGACCACCTAAGAGGAAAAGTCCCGCACTAGATTCTGATATTGCAATTGAACTTTACAAAGAAATGCGCAAAATGTTTAATGACCTGCAAAAAAGTCAAGAAACAAAACTCGACAAACTGAGTAAAGCAATGGAAGCTATAACCCAACAAAATGCGAAAATAATTAACAACCACACTGAGATTGAAAAAATTTTGCAGCAAAACATGAATACACAAAATGAGCTGCTAGGTAAAGTAAGCTACCTAGAGACCGAATGTGCAAATGCGCATATAAAGATCAATGATCTCGAAGATCAAGTAGATGGTCTGCAAAAGCACCAACTAAAGAAACTCGTTGAAATAAGAAATGTCCCAAAACAACAAGATGAAAACATCCAGAACATTGTGGATACGCTGTTGAAGACTATCAACTTTGGAACAGAAGCGAACTTCATCAAACATGTTTATCGCGCTGGTAAAGACAATGCTCCCATTGTGATGGAAGTGGAGGAGGTAAAGCATAAAGTTGCAATTATTAAAGCTGTAAAGGCCTACAACATTAAGAATAAAACGAACAGACTAAACAGCTCTAACCTTGGGGTTAAACTTACACCGAACGTTCCGGTATATATTTCCGAAAAATTAACCCCGAAAGCTAAGAAGCTGCTTCTGCTGTCTAAAACTCTTGTCACTGATGGGATCGTCAAGTATTGCTGGACTGCAAACGGAGAAGTTATAGTACGGCAGAATGATGGATTACCAGCTATTCGCATAAACAAACCTGCGGATGTGGAAAAGCTGAAAATAACTGGACCGGTTTGACTATATGGCTCACACCGATATCTAATTTGTTCAACGTACATAAACTATTTTAAGGTACATCTTGTATATTATACTGTTATGTTTAGTCTATTCTTACCTTTAAGTATAAACGTGTCAACTTATCTCTACCTTACTTTACATATTTACAAATTTATTTATATTTTGCGTGCCTATACTTTGAGCGGCGTATTATTTATTTTATCAAATTGTTATTCTTGGGTCCATCTCTTCAACTGTACATCTACAGTTGTTATAAAAATATTGTACTTTAATATTATCTTTGACGATAAAATGCACTATGTATCAATGAGCTCCATAATTAAGAACGTACAAGTACGTACCATGTTGCTGTCTATGTTCAGCTATCTTGATTGTTACGGTGACATTACCTAGCTATGATACTTGATGATGTTAGCAATGTCAGCACTGACATCGATAAATGTGTCAGTGTTGGCGATTCTTATCTCATTGACAGTGCTGAGCAGTGCTCTAGTTTGCTGAGAGATGCTGCAACGGATCTTAAGATAATTGTACAAAATATTCGCAGTTTAAATTGTAATTTTGATGACTTCTCTGTCCATCTAAGTAGACTGAATGTAAACTTTGATATTATCATACTCACCGAATGTTGGCTGCAGCATACGACGAACTTTCCATCAATTACTAATTACACATGTTATGCAACTACCAAACACAAAAATCAAAATAGCGAGACTGTGCCCTATATTAGAAACTATCTTAATGCAAATGTTTCTGAACCCAATGTAGAAGATTCTGACAGTTTGCTAATAAAAATCGGTAGAAGGTTTGCCATCGTAGCCTTGTACAGATCCCCTTCAATTTACAATATTGATAGCTTTCAGCAATCATTAGGTAATTTGCTTATCAAACTCAAATCTTACAAATTTGTTGTTGTCACTGGCGATATAAATTTGAATATTAAGGAAGGCAATAACGATCCGAGGACCGCGGAATATTTAAATGAACTGGCTGTAAATGGTTTACTGCCCTCTCACCTACTACCGACTAGAGAAAATAAATGCCTAGATCATTGTTTCCTAAAATTCGGTTGTAAAGCTACTACCATTGTTTGTAACTCAACTATTACGGACCATAGCTCCATAATCATATCAATTAAAACCAAACATATAATAACACAAACAAAAACTAAAGTATACTCCAAATTAGATTATGACATGGCTTTACGGGAACTTAAACAGACAGATTGGTCAGTAGTTACTAATTGTTATGATGCTGATTTAGCGACACAAAATTTACTTACTATAATTACAGGCATCATAGACAAATGTACTTCTACTAGAAAAATAAGTAATCGTAAAGCAGCTAAAAAGCCCTGGATAACTCCAGGCCTAATACGATGTATACGTTGGAGAGACAATCTACATTACAAACTAAAAAAAGAGCCGGACAACCTTGTTTTACGTGTCACCTATAAACGGTACAGAAACTATTGTAACCGACTTTTGAACAACCTAAAAATACAATATGAAAAAACAGAGCTCAATAAAAACAGAAATAACATAAAAAATACTTGGAAAATACTACGTCTCATTTGCCATCTAGAAACTAATACCAACCATCCAGTAGAGCTCTTAACGATCAAAAATAACCCTAAAACTTCAGTCAACCATGTAAATCAGTATTTTGCAGAAGTAGGAAAGTCCCTTGCTTACAATATACTAACTAAAAATAAGACAACAGAATTAGATCTACTTAATAATATAGATATGTCACACAGCACGTTAAACTCTATGACTCTATTACCCACCGATGTTCATGAAATAACTAGAATTGTAATGTCGCTTAAATCAACTTCATCCTCTGGCTGGGACAGAGTAAGTTCAAATTTTATAAAATCAGGGATCAAATACTTGGCAAACCCTATTTCTCACGTTTGTAACACATGTTTTGACACGGGTACTTTTCCAAAATTGCTTAAACAGTCTATCATTACACCAATTTTTAAGTCTGGAGATAGAAACAGCGTCAATAACTATAGACCTATTTCGATATTGCCCACCGTAGCCAAAATAGTTGAAAAAAGTATTAACTCAAGACTAGTAAAATACCTTGAAGCAAATAATTATTTATCATCCAACCAATATGGATTTAGGCAACAGAAGTCCACTACAAACGCTATTGAAGAAGTAGTTCAGTTCATCACTGATACACTAGACACAAAATATAAATGCCTAGCTTTATTCTTAGATTTATCAAAAGCGTTTGACACTGTTTCTATCCCCATACTACTTCGGAAAATGGAATGCGCTGGTATTAGAGGGTTACCCTTAGAACTATTTACATCATACTTAAATAATAGATGCCAATCTGTCAAAATTGATGGGCTACAGAGTGACTACACTGAAATTACTTATGGCGTACCCCAGGGCTCGGTTCTCGGCCCTACGTTATTCCTTATTTATATGAACGACCTTACCCGACTTGTGATTGATGGTAGAATTGTATCTTTTGCCGACGACACTGTCCTTTTGTTTAAAGCACCTACTTGGGAAGAAATTAAAAAACGCAGCGAACGTGGATTGAGAACTGTTTTGACCTGGCTAGACGAAAATGTCCTCACACTAAATTTTGACAAAACAAAGTACATAACTTTTAGTATTTATAAAAACCATCAACCTTCGGATCTAAATTTAAAAGCACATGTTTGTAATATTAATAACGACCATTGTAACTGCACACCACTGGCATCTGTCGCAAATATGCAGTATCTAGGTGTCACATTAGACCAGAACTTAAACTGGAAGAGTCAAATTGAAAACTTAAGTAACAGAATGAGAAGGGTCATATGTATTCTTAAAAAGTTGAGACATATTCGGGAATGGGAAACCATTAAACTAGCATACTATGCCTTGTGTCAATCTATATTGCAGTACGGGATAAACACCTGGGGTGCTGCTAAAAAAACTCACCTGATACAGGTAGAAAGGTCTCAGAGAGCCATACTAAAGATTGCAACATTTAAAGATTTTCGTCATCCAACGACACAATTGTACAAAGAACTTGAAGTTTTAACGGTACGTCAACTATTTATAAAATCTATAATTCTGAGACAACATCGCATTATTCCCCCCGACCTTAAAATAAAAAGAAGAATCCCTGACATTTATCCAAAGCCTACATACAAAACAAAGTTTGGTCATAACTCACCGTCATATCTAGGCCCTCACCTATACAATAAATTAAGTAAAGACATAAAATCCTTAAAAACGTTAAGCTCTCACGGTTGTAAGAATCTAGTTACTGAATATCTATTGAAACTGGACTATGTAGCAACCGAAGAACTTATGTCATTAGTAAAGTTATTAAAATTGATTTAGAATTAATTTATTTGATAAAAATCTTTAGAACCATTTATTAAAAAAAAAAAAAAAAAAAAAAAGTTAGCATCAAATAGTACAAATTAATTAGAACTAGTATCTACAATTGTAAAAAAAAAAAAAAAAAAAAATGAGCTAACTGCAGACTGTTGCAAACAATCTACCTCCAGGTAGTTCCACTGATCTATATCAACACCATTTGGAAGCGTCCCCAAGACGCTGGCTGCATTGCCCCGCTATTCGTTAAGTTTAATTACCTTTATTCGTTAAAATGCAAAAGACAGACCAACAGATTGACTATATCAATAAAAATTTCTGCGATTTGTCAATAATAATGGTACCCATATTTATAATAATGTCAATAAATTCCTTCATTATATATTATTCTGCAGTATATTATTCCGTTGTATTTTGTTAAAACATAACACATATAATAATAAAATAAATGTATTTAGTAATTTAAAACATATCGAAATATATATTAGTATAGTACTTCCATAAATTTGTATACTTTAGTCATAATCCTGCTACATGTTTATTTCTTATTTTATTTATATCATAAACCTTTATATAAGTCTTAATAATATGAACATAGTATTAGTGTAATAAGTTGACACATAGATTAGTTAGTTTATTAAGATTACTTTGCTCATACAGATTTGTCTGCTTTTGTAGACTATACTATAATAAGACAAACCATTGTAGACCACACCACTATTGCGTGAACTCGACAGCGCTAAGCGCTGATACCAATTCGCGTTGCAACTTATGCTGGTCACTGCGAGCGGCGATCCTACTCTGCCGTAACACAGTTTTTTAACTAGCACGGAGGGTAGAAGTCAGGAGCAAACTATGCATCACTTATTTGCAATTATTTTTAACTACCTCAATTACATATTTTTGCGTTCACCAGCCCATCCAGACCCTTTATAATTGTGATTTAGGGATGTCTCTGGCTGATGATTATCTTGTAAACTTTACTTTAAGTAGGTATATTCTCTTTCCTTTATTGTCAAATCATGTTCTGCTTATAAGTTTTGTAATGGTAGTTTTATTTTTTGTGCAATAAAGAATTATTATTATTATTATTATTATTATTATTATTCCACGTAAATAGGAAGATGGTCGGACGCGTAGACGTCCTCATAAATACCTACTTTGCTAACTGCATGCCAAGCGGAGAGGGAAACAATACAGTGGTCCAGCCATCTTCTACTACCGGACTTTTGACCTCAGTAAAAATAGGTAGATTATCCTTCTTACACGTAGGCATATACACTGAGAATATTATAGCAGAGCGACCACGAGAAGTAGTTTTGATTGCGGATAACCTAGGGCTAGTACAATCCAGGACTGAGACGGACTCGAACATCCCCCTCCTCCAGAGAATGGCTACTCCCCCGTACGGTCTTCCCACCAGTAGGCCCGCGGACGTATCCACTGCTGACTTGCCTGTGTATTCAAAATCTTTGCTAATAGTGCCTAATAGTGGAATATCCTGGGGGAGCAACCACGTCTCCTGAAGGGCAACTACGTCCGAACGCTCGCATAGTGTCCTTACACAGTTCATAGATGTAGGCAGGTACTTACAGTTAAAGCTAACTAACTTACAACGCATAAGATTGTGTCTAATCATAAAATGGGTGTATTATCCGACTTTAACGAATTAGCAGTATTTGTTTTGTACATAAAATGTACACGTACTAAACGTCTAAAAGTTATTCCATTCGGCCAGAATTGGTCATTTAAATACAGACCCACCTTATTTTTAGACACATAAAGCTTATACGCATTATAGTTTTTCGTGTGCTTCATATTAATCTTTTTTAGAGACACAATATCATTTGTTTTTTCGTTTATGTAATCTACGATATCACATTCCAATGTATCTGTACTAACGTTAGAAATAAACAAAGGCACTTTACTGTCTGCAGCTTTAAATTTACCGTTAGGTCAAAGAAATCGTAAATAGTTTTCGGCTGCGGCTCGACCTAGTGGAGGAATTCTTGACATACACGGCTCTTTGTCTCTCTTCATGTCGATATTATACAAGTGGGCTTTGGGTTTCTTCATGAATAAATTGTTGGCTATTTTGTCAAGCGTCAACAACAGCGTTGACCGTTTCTAACCGACTTTGAAAAATGAAGGAGCCTCAATGTTCGGCTGTATGTATTCTATCTATTTAACTAGATTCAGGCATTACTTTGCGGAAATCCATTGTAAATGATAAGGATGGAAATATTTAGTAATCAATTCCGCGAAACAAAAACTGCGATAACATCGATTTGCTATTAAAAAAAAAACATAAAAATTGTAGACCGCTTTGATCATTTTGTATAAAAAATGACCAACCACGTCATCCTATAAAAAATGCATCCCAAAAAATGAACAGGTTATTCTAGCTTGACAAAAAATAAGTAAGTACCTATTATTTGTTCCACAAATTATAAAAACAGGGAACGCAGTTAAAAAATAGATACAGGCTCTGCATCGAAAATTATCCTAGACTTAGCTTATAAAAAGCTCGTAAAAGCGGATTAACTTTCGCCTTTGTTCGTATCTAGTGTTTGTTAACTTTTATATATACCCACAAGTCATTTATTTATAAATAAATAAATAAATGACTTGTGGGTGAATAAAGTAGCTGTGTGTTGCTGGCTTAGAATTTGCACCACATACACGATATCCACCGGGGGGCGGGTAGCAGCGCCCCTGCAGAACAATTATACCACCAAACTGCAATCCCCAACCCTCATGCCCAGCGTGGGGATTATGGGCATTACCCTCCATGAGATAAACGCCAACAAGGCGCTTATCAGGGAGAGGCCTACGTCCAGCAGTGGACCAATACAGGCTGTTGAGGCTGAGGTTGTGGTGTGTGAGCAATAATTTGTTTTAGGAAAAATATAATTCTTTTTAAATTAATCTATTAATAACCACCAGTTAGAACAGCTTTAAAAATTATGAACAAGTATTTCTAGCTGTAACTTCAGCTATAACCATTATGCCGAAGAAACCAATGCCATTAGCACGTTACTTAGCCTGATCACGATTCGAGTTAATCGGTTCAAAGCAATTTAAGTTTTCACAGTTTCTCTTCAAGGTCGAAAAACAACTGCTTCGATATGTATTATTGAATTTTGCGATTAATTTATTTGAAGAAACTTGGAGAGTCTCTATCTTAGGCCACATGTTGGCTTGCTTCAAGTTTGATCCTAAAATAATTAATTTTGTTTTAAAAAACTATAAACCGACTTGAATTTTTACAGTTTTTTCATGAATTTTCCTGGATCCCATTGTCAGAACTGATAAAAATGTGACCACACGGGAAGCACCAGCTTTCATATAGAAAAAGAATCATGCAAATCCAACCACCCAGTCAAAAGTTCTGAGGGAACAAACATAAAAAAAACAGACGAATTGACAACCTCCTCCGTTTTTTGAAGTCGGTTAAAAAAAACTCACTCTTATTAATATAGTACAAAACGATGCGCAGACGTCCAACGACATTATCAAATCATTGGAATGTTTTTAACTTACTTCCTACTAATATTATAAACTCGAAATTTTGCAAGAATGTATGGATGTATGTTTGTTACTCTTTCACGCAAAAACTACTGAACGGATCGGGCTGAAATGTTGTACGAGTATAAAGATAATTCTAATACTGTTATCAATATTTTTTAGAATCTTAGGAAAACTCACAGCTAGATCAAAATATCAAATCTTAATAAAACATACATGAAAATTAAATGTACCTGAGGGCTTCTTACAAGTTTCCACTTGTAGCGAAATTCATAAATAGTTATACAATGTTTCAGTGGTAATTGAAGACTAAAATAATTTTGATTTAACTTATTAAAAAATCATATAAATCAGTTTCCCGTTTCCATAAGAACAACGCATACGAAACCGAGGGGCAGTTTAATATAGTTTTTTAATAACCGAAATATCAGGAAACACGACAAATCTTAGTAAATATCCCAGAGAAACAACACGGCATCCTCTGAATAAAATAATAAACCTGGCACAATAATATATTTAGCATGACTTATATCAGCAACTCTTTCAGCCATAATATACGGTTCTAGTGGCTGGACATGTTTATGGTTCCCTCGCGATGCGTCACAACATGCCATCCATCAGAGTTAGCAGAGGCTACATGTTCACATTATTAGGTTTTCAAATTAAAAGATAAAATAAAACTCGTTCACCGATTGTGCTTATAATTTTACAATTAAATTTTCGACCGTTACTTAGACACCGCTATCTCGTTAGACTATCAATATCCTCTGACGTCATGTACCCTATAACCGCAGGGGTATATTGACACGAATCAATCGATACCTCATTTGTTGAAATCGACTGAGTAATTTCAGCGCCACGTGGAAACATAAAAATCGGCTATATACAACAAACATAGGGTGCCAACCAACCTCATAACAAATTTAATTATTAACACTAAAGTCTTATCTGTCATCGAGGAACACGTCAGTCAAACTTTATTTAAAAGAGTGCAAGGTATCGATTGATTCGTGTCAATATACCCATATTGACACGCATCAATCGATAACTCATTTGTTGAAATCGACCGAGTAGTTTCAGCGCTACGTGAGAGAGAACATAAAAATCGGCTAATGTATATACGGCAAACATAGGGTGCCATGCCAACCTCATAACCCACGGAGAAGGGATAGAAGGTTGGCTGGTTGGTTGCTAGTAGGATAAAAATTAAAATTTGTCTTCAATATAAAACTTTCATCCATTTAAATCCATCATGGCTATAAACATTAAAGGCTTTACTGTCGTCGAGGACCTTGTTGTTCAAACTTTGTTTTAAGAGTGTGCCAGTGAGCAATTAACTTCAAAATTGCATTGTACTTCAAAATCATTATTTATCTCAGAATCTGTGAAAACTACCACTTTCATACTAAAGTACCTTTTATCTTGACTAACGTGTTTTACAAACACGATTGGTGAAAGCTTTCTCGATAGTTTATTTTTTTGAAAAATAGATGTTTTGCACACATTTGCTGTTTATCTCAGGAACAACACACTTTTTTCTTCGGTTTTTGTTTTGCTAAGAAACCTAAAAGTATCTAGTTGTCATAAAATTATTCGTTTTGTTATTTCATTAACTTTCAATTAGGTAAAAACAGTTTTGGCGCATAGAAAATTCAATGCACGTCTCGGCTCTGTCCTTCTCACTCACGAGAAAACTATATCTTGTCATCCCGCTTGATATCCATCCAAATACAGCGCGGTAGCTCATCCGATCCATATTATTATGAACACCAGTCGTCGCGTCCCCGCTACGCTGGCGCTGGCTGCCCCGCTGTATGGCAATGCTGATGCGCTGCGCCAGATACTCACCAGCTCTCGGGTCACGCGTCACTTCGACCAGTCACCCAGATATATTTTTTTAACACCCCAAAGCCTCGGTACCCCCTGAACATAATTTAGAGGCAGAAAAGGGGAGATAAGGAGGTTTTCCCAATGCAACGGCACCACAGACCCATAATAAAATATGTTTATGAATGCTAGACGATCATACTTTGGGGCTGGATGGCATTGATCACCAAAGTATAATAATAACCACGGAAATGAAAAGCATACTAATAATCCTGATTCCTACTTCTATTCTGATAATAATAAAAACGAAATACACGTAGTAGTCGAACCAACCTCAACCTCAACCTCAACCTCAAGGTTGAGGTTGGTTTGTTGCCTCTTTCTTATCTCATAAAAATAAAAACGAAAAACTCGGAACGTAGGATAGTATTCGAAACAAAGTTAATCTAAAATAGAATAAAGAATCTTTCCTAGAAGCCGTGCAATTTGCTCAAATGAATAAAATATAACAAAACAGTGATCCTGCGGTAATTCCTGGCAGCAAAAGTACCGGGAGATGGAATGCGGGGCGACCACGGCTCAGTTGGGAATTATCGGAATCTTGGGATGTAATTTCGAATCGGAAACGTACAAGACAGTACAAGTGAAAACTTTATTTACGATTGATCTATGTATATTTCAACCTCAGCCCGAACAGCCTTAGCTGTTCCACTGCTGGACTAAGGCCTGCCTCTGATAAGCAACATAATGGCTTTTATCTCATGGTGTAGTGCCCATAATACGCTGGGCATGCGGGTTGGGGATCGCAGTTCAGAAATGCCCATCTGGGCATCTGGGAGGAAACGAGATGGAAGAATGGGGAAGAGGGGACGGTCGGATCGCGGAGGTTTAAATGTTCCCGTAGTTCGGCGATAATGGCGAGAGAGGGTCACCACAGAGGTTTAAGTGGGTAAATCCTCCTTAAGGCGTCCAGTCCCACATAATTCTGGTCCCCCAGACCAGTCTATTCGTAAAAAAAATTACCTCGCCGAACCAAAATAAAGGTTACCGGCCGAATCCAAACACAACTGTTTGGATGGCAGCCTCGGCTTGGAAACTGTGAACGACGCAGCTTAGCTTGTTTTTGAAAGAATTGGTGGATTAAATAACAAATTAACCCATTCACTGCCCAATCTTTTCTGTGCTAGCCGCAGTAGCGGCGACATCATGAGAGTGTTCATTTAATGTATTAACAAATGCTTGTGGTGGAAGTGGAGTAATCGAAATCCGTACGTATAGTAGGTAGGTACTATCTCGCAGCTCTTTTTAGGGTTCCGTTTTACCCTCTGGGTAAAACGAGACCCTCTTACTAAGACTCCGCTGTCTGTCCGTCTGTCTGTCCGCAGGCTGTATCTCATTAACCATGTAGTTGTAATTTTCGCAGATGATGTATTTCTGTTGCCGCTATAACAACAAAATACTTACTAAAAAATTGATAAAATTAATATTGAAAGGGATCTCATACATCAGACATGAACTTTTTTCCCGTTTCAATAGATAATGGTACGGAAACCTTCATACGGAAGGCCGACTCACACTTGGCCGGTGAAAAAAGCGGCTTAACAAAATAAATAAAGCCGGTTTTATTTATTTTGATAAGCTCTGCGATATTCATTTCATAAAAGAAATATAACATCATTTCTTTCATAAAACTATTAAAAAAATGAATACTGAAAACAAGGGATTGATATCTGATTTAATTGATTCCTCATATTTATAAAACAGAGGGAAAACTCGCGATTCCCGGAAACATGACGAACCTAGTGCCATCCTTCTTTCTCCTCTAGAGTTACAGTTACCGTAACGCACAGACAGTTCACTTAACTTTGTAACGTTAGTACTAACATTTGTAACGTCAGTACAGTACTAATATAGGGGTTATTCCAGTTTTTCCTCTTGAATAAAACAGGGAGCAAAACAGTTTTTTTTCGCAGTCCAGTTTCTCCCTTGAGAAAAAACTATGCGGGAAAACGTGTATCCTTAGGTACCTTATTCTGTACTTTTGAGCTAATTATTTGATCAGTTTAGGTACATATTGCAAGGGATATTTTTATTTAAATAGTGCGAGAATGTGATATCCACTACTTGAAGTCAAGTGACGTAGAAGTTTCAGCAGTTTTTTCGCAGCTCTAGCTCTAAACCACATTGACTTGACTAAAATTCCCATCTGCCTCATTACTTATTGAGAAATAAGGCAAATGATATTACTCATTGAGTAATAAGGCAGATGATATTACTCATTGAGTAATAAGGCAGATGGAAATTTGTATTCCCATCCACCCAATTGATGGGGTGGGGGATGTTAATTGGGTGGTTGGGAATATATCAGCAAAACCACGCACAATAAAATTGAAGTGAATTAGAGTCAATTGCACCTTATTTCTTGTTTGAATATACAGTATATAGTAAAAATTTGACTTGTCTAAGTACTTATTTTGTAAATCTAAAGAAATAAACGATTTGACTCTGACTCAATTGCGTGGTTTTTAGTAATAATAATAACTAGTAATGAGTAAAAGGCTGTAGCCTATTTAGCTTTAAGAAATGTTTAAAACATTTCATAAAGATTTCATTTAAGTAATTTAGGTTAATTTTTAAGGACTATTTATCGTAAACTTTATATATATTTATTTGACGTTTTATGTTAATTCTCGTTTTAATTTTTTGCAGTGAATTTGCATATAATTATTTTGATGGTAGTTGTTTTAATTTGAATTTTGTTCGTTTTAATTTATAGTTTTGTTGGAAATGACTTTCGATTTGTACCTGTAAGAGGTGGCACTTCCATGTGTTTGGTATTAATGGCCCACAAAGCATGGTGTGGGTAGGTGCACTGTATTGGTGCTATTTTTTATAAATAAATAAATTTAATACGGACTTCAGTGCCGATAGGTCAACCTATAGTTGAGACATTGAACTAAAGGGACAGGGGAAACATTGCCAGGGGAAATATTTTTATTTATTTATTTATTGTGATAAGTTTACAAAGCAAATTACAATCATTTTTACATATAAAACTATATAAATTACAAGTTATTATTATTAACTAGTTACGAATACTCACCCCTCTGTTCTGGATTAAGTTGAGCTCTTGTTACATCGAGTTCTAAGAATGTGAGTGCTTACTCGGCGCTACTCTGGTGGCCCATGCATCCTGTGAGTGAGACAGAATAAAGATTGCCTCTAAATCGGCAGGACGTATTTTCATTCTTGTAATTAATTTCCACCAGTTTTCTTCAAAAGATATCCCTGAAACGTCCCCAAATCAAGAGTAACCAGCTCGTAGCCTATAATGTAAACAAAACATGATTGATGATTAGTTAGTGTTGCAAACATAGGTAAATTAGTTCCCCTAAAGACAAGTAAATAATATTATTTAAGGTTATAATGTTGATGTTAAGAGATTGAGAATGAATGATTGAGTGAAGATCGTTAAAATTGAAAGAATGAATTTAAAGTTTATCCAATTCCCATAAGTCCCGTCAAAGAATATAATCTTGGGTTATTATATGATTTCAAGGACCAAGATGTAAGTAGGTTTTAAGGGTAAAGGATCGATCATGGGATGGAATCCCCCAGGCGCAGAAACTTTGATCCCATTTTCATTGAATCTCGGACCTCGTTAGACCATCATAAACTTCTATTTATAGAGTTCATCAATAGAATTCCCTTGATTGTCAGATCAAAAAATTAGGTTAATTTTAGAATTGCCATCTCTGATTTTTTTGACAATCGGCTTCATGTCGTATTTTTTTACCGACTTCAAAAAAAGAGGTTCTCAATTCGTCTGTTTTTTTATGTTTGTTACCTCAGAACTTTTGACTGGGTGGTCCGATTTGCAATTTTCTTTTTTATATGAAGGCTGGTGCTACCCGTGTAGTTCCATTTTGATTTTGTTCAGTTCTGACCATGGGATCCATAAAAATTCATGAAAAACTGGACAAATTTAAGTCGGTCTATAGTTTTTTAAAGCAAAATTAATTATTTAAGTATAGAACATTAATAGCTGTTTGATAAAAAAGAGTGCAAAGTTGCTTTTCAAAATTAGAATCCTTACGTTAGCGAGGGAATCAAAAGAGCACGAGTTAAAAAATCTTTGCACGCGAGTGCAACAAAATGACGAAATGCAAAAAAGTTTGTATCAAATTTGGCACCATGAAGGTTGACGTAATGTTTTGAATCACAAACTTAGTGCACACGATGTTCTTAATTCAATTTTTTTTATCCTCGGATATAGCGGATAAAAACGGCTTTTGCACTCAGGTATCGGAGAGCAAATTTACTCTTTCCGAGATGGGGTGATGAAAAGTGTATTTTAATACCGAACGCATAAAATCATAAAATTTTTGTCTGAGAGAGCTTATTTTTGTTTTGTAGGTTAGTTTAGTTACCTACCTATGTGGCGACCTCTGTGGCGCAGTGGGCGAACGTCCGCCTGCGACGCAGGAGGTTGCGGGTATGATTTCCGCCTCGGGACAAATGTGTGTACCATCTGCTTTTTTAAATGCCACCGTCTATGTTGTTCTTTTATCTCCAGTCCATCCCAAGGTTGCCTGGAAGAGATCGCTCAAAGCGATAAGGCCGTCCTTTGTACTTCCATAATTCTGTACATTTACTTCTGTATTGTTTTTTTTTTATGTTTGTGTGGTACAATAAAGAGTTATCTATCTATCTATCTATCTATCTATCTATCTATATGCAGATATGTTCAGGTCGTTCTGGACGTTTTCTATGTATAATAAAAAATATCTATCTATGTAGATTATTGTATTATGTATATCAGCTATCTTGTATAGTACCCATAACACAAGCTCTGCTTAGCTTGGAGGTAGATAATGCTGTGTGAATTGTCCAACATTATTTATTTATTTACCTACCTATGTAAACTAGATTCAGTAAGTACCTCGTGAGAGATTTCTTTTATTATTATTATTTTTTAACTGAATCCCAAAGATTCTGAACAACATAGTTACGAATAAAAAAAGCTATTCACTCGCACTTCTTCAACCTCAACAACCTATATTGGTCCACAGGACTCAGGCCCTGGCTCAGGCCTCCCCCTGATAAGCACTTTATTGGCTTATGGTATTGCCCATAATCCCCATGCTGAACATGAGGGCTGAGAATCGCAGTTTGATGGTAAAATTGTTCTGCGGAGGCCCTGCTGCCCGCCCCCAGCCGATATACCTCAGTTGCCTTTACGACACCTGTGGAAAAAAGGGTAGTTCAAATTCTAAGCCGCCACATGGCTCTCATACTTAATTTTAAAACATTTATTTATATTGTTTAATTCTTATGTTGATGAGGATGAAGATGATTTTTGAAAACACGAATAAAATAGTATTACTATTCGCCAATAGATGTCAGGAAGAGTCAATTGATTACGTTAAAGTTAATTACTGAAACCATAATTGAACAAATAAAACTACATTTTCTGAAAATTAGTACATGCTAGATCGATTTATCGCCCCCGAAACCTGTATACTAAATTTCATGAAAATCGTCGAAGCCGTTTCTGAGATTCAGATTATGTCAAATTAAAACCTTAATAACTACAATATCAATAAAATTAATAGCAATCATTATCCTAATAGAATTTGCACCACCCCAATTCTTCCCGTGGGTGTCGTAAGAGGCGACTAAGGGATATCTTCTGGGGGGCGGGCAGCAGCGCCCCCCGCAGAACAAATCTTTCACCAAACTGCGATCCCCAACCCGCATGGGGATTATGGGCACTACCCCCCATGAGTTAAACGCCAATAAGGCGTTTATCAGGGGGAGGCCTGCGTCCAGCAGTGGACCGATACAGGCTGTGGATGTGGATGGATTATCCTAAAGAGAGCTTTGATTAAATAGGGCAGGTAGGTACATAAAACAATAAATATCATATAAAAATTACAACCAGACATAATGAACTATGTAGTACAAAATCGTTGTATAACAACCTATGGTTTATCCATCCAGCATGGAGCATGTTAGTAAATAAACCACGATACAAATAACAAAAACTCACTTGCTTGGCGTCGAATTTCAGATATAATTGTAAGCTATTTTTATTGAAGGGAGGATCTAAAATCGACAAGTAATGTAAATTACGTAAAAAAGGACGCGCCAACAAAGTGAATTTTAGGTTAAGTATGGGCGGTTTGTATACGTTTATGCCTCATTCAAAATGGACATGGTATAGTAAACAGATAATGTACAACTTTTTTTATTACCAAGTTAGAAATAAGTTTCCTGAACTAAGACTTCCAGCTGTTATTTTATTTATCGTGTCCATAAGATTAGCAGTACAAAACTTCGAAGCTTGGAAAACATTAAATCAACAGAAACTGGACCTCTGAAGACCCTGCTGTATCACCAAAATATAAAAAATACTTCCTTGTTTTGCATTTATAATTTACGAGCCATAGTACGCGCTCAAGTTTTAGGTGTTATGGCAAAAACTTGGAAGAAGGAAAGTATTTTAAGTGATTCCCTAGTGAGGTGGAAACACACGGACGGGCGTTACTGTTTGAAGTGTCATTTTAAACTAAAATATAGTTATGAAAACCTAAAATATTACAATAGATTAAGAACTGGTAGTTTGAAACAGTCGAGTTGATTGCACTGTTCAACAGATGTTGTAGATAGTATTACAAAGCTCGCGATGAGAATAGAAAACTTCTCACGTGAGACGTTGGTAATACGTTTCGTGATACGTTGGGAATAACTCTGATAAATTGATACCATAAATTATTTCATTAAGAGAACTTTATTATCAAAATCAAATCAAAAGCGTTTATTTGTAACTAAAATATTAAACAAATATACAAACAAATACACAGTTATACATAAATTAAGGGAAACTTAGTTCTAGTTACAAAATGGTCCCAACTCAGCTTGTGTAGGCGTTAAAAAAAAACAACCTACGCTGGTTTTCTGCTGGGGCCTATGGGACCGCAGAGTTAAAAGTTTTAAAAAATCTGAAAGCAAAGTGTTACAGCTACTTACAAGACTAAAAGTAAAAGTTAAATAAAGACAAATTTAAACATCTAAAATAATCATATCTAAAAATGTAAAAGAAGTTATGACAAGTGATTTTGTACACGTATATTAAATAGCACTCGTATCATGTCTGAGAGGTTCCTGCTCCTTTTGCCAGTTGAGCAAAAATAATTTTAATTTTAATTTAAAAGTAGACAGACAATTTAGGTTCCTTATGGGCGGTGGGATGTTATTCCAGCATTTCGATGCAGCGTAGCGGAAGCTCCCTCTAAAGGCCGCTGTTTTATGTTGCTGCGTTAAAAGCTGCATCGAATGCTGAGGTCGTCTTTCGCAGGATCTCAAACTATGGGCTTCATCAAACTTAGTGTGTAGATAAATCGGATCATGGTGCTTCATAATTCCAAACATAAGACAAGCTAAGTGGAGTTTTTGCCTATGTCTCATTTTGAGAAGAGAACTATCATTTAGGAAGCTCGAAACATGACCTCTATGCGGAATTTTAACTCTTTGTATTAATCGGGCCGTTTTTTGGAAAAGTCGAGGACCAAAGACTATGTCAGTGTAATTTAATTTTGAAAGGATGAGCGAATCTACTAGTTGGATACGTAAATCTTCGGTTAGGTAAGGCCTCATCCTATATATAATTTTTAGTTTATAAAAACATGATTTGACAACGTCAGCTATGTGCTCTTCAAAGCGCAGGTTACAGTCCATTTGCAGACCTAGAATGCGCGCTACATACACTCTCTCGATTGGTTTAGCTTCAAGCATAACACTAAGGCTGGGGAGAACATTAGCTCGTTGAAGTGGGCTACCAAACACTAAGTACTTTGTCTTATTTGGATTTAGTAATAGACTATTGTTTTTTAAGCTATTGCATAGCTTCTATCGCGGGCCTTGAGCGCGGGGACCGAATCCAGAAATTCCGTAACGAAAAAACCTTGACGTTTGTCTCTTTAGTTCAGCAACTCGCCTCTAGATGGCATTGCAATAGCTTTACCGCGGCAGTCCCCGAGTGCCACACGTCTTTTTTGCCCATTGAGCAATACTTGCAAGATCACAATTTATCTTATAGATTGCACCATCTATTTCTGCTGGACAGCACGAAATATATATTTGTATATCATCTGCATATATTACTGATACCGGCAGTATTTAATATGGGACTCCATGTCAGCAGAGTACAGTGCAAAAATTGACAAATTATCAAAGGCTTTTGTGACTTTAACGTACCGAGCTGTGGACAAATATTAAACATTTATATTGGTAGTTATCGGATTAATTACCTGCTTTGTAAATAAACTCTATAAATACCCAATTAATACTACTAATAATTACGTGTTCAGTTGCCGTAAGTTTAAAAATAAATAGTATATCTTTATTCCAATGGAACTTTAGTTCGCTGTTTTGATTTGTCAAAAGTTTCCGACATCGAATCCGACGAACTAAAATAGCCCTGCAGTTGTACCTACCGAGTAACAAGATAACAATATTTAAATACGTACGTTAAGTTGCTGTAGTAACTTTGATTTTATTACCCTTTCTTTATTAAACGCGGGCACCTTTTCTTATTATTATCCAATAAAGAAAGTTACAGACAAATAATAAAAACAAATTAGAAATAAGACCTATTTATAATTGAATGTTTTATTCTTATTCTTAAAATTTCTTTTTGGCCTGGTTGTGAATGAAAAATATTAACTCGATAATCTATTGAATCAAGGTTGTGAAAGAAGGCCCTACCGTGTGGTGCCGGCTTAGAATTTGCACCACCCCACCTCTTCCCACGGATGTCGTAAGAGGTGACTAAGGGATATCTACCGTGATCAGGCAGCAGCGCTTCCTGCAGAACAATTCTACCACCAAACTGCGATCCCAACCCGCATGCCCAGCGTGGGGATTATGGGCACTCCATGAGATAACAACCAATATAGGTTGTTGAGGTAGAGATTGAGTTGAATGAAGGCAAAAAATGTAAGTAGTCAAGGTGTACGTACGTACACTCTTAAATTTTTTGCTCTGCTCGTGCAATAACCCCCCGTGTGTTTCGTAGAACAAAACGAAAGGAAGAGCAGATGAGACAATTTCCTAAAGACCGTCCTGCGGGGCGCTTGACCGCCCACCATTATCTACTCACAGCCTTAACTCTAACTAATAGAGTTCATTTTCCCTGCAAACTTTCGGAATCCTTAAGGTGAATATAGACTAGAGCCCTTAATACTAACAGAAAATCAGGCATTCGCTGTTTTAAACTACTCTACATAATAATCATCTGCCCTTGTGTACTTATATTTTTCACATGGAGCAAAGGTTCTAAAATAAACGATTTATTATTATTATTGTTTCAAATCTACTCGAACCACACAATCGAATATGGCGTTCGATGTTTTTTTTAACCGACTTCAAAAATAGGAGGTGGTTCTCAATTCGACTGTATTTTTGTATGTTTGTTATCTCAGAACTGTTGACTGGGTGGTCCGATTTCATTATTCTTTTTTTATAAGAAAGCTGGTGCTTCCCGTGTGGTCCCATTTTAATTTTGTTCAGTTCTGACAGTGGGATCCATGAAAATTCATGAAAAAACTATAAAAATTTAAGTCGGTTTATAATTTTTTCAAACCAAAATAGTCATATTACAACATGGACAGCGGGAGGTGAGTGAGTGGGTGAGTGCTCACTCGCCGTGAGCATTACTTCGAACACAGCGTCGAGCATTCGCAAGAACGTTACAGGACATGGAAATGCTTAAGAAAACTGATTATTTGTCTGTATTCGAAGGAACGTTTCCTCCACCTCACCAGCCTACATTGGTCTACTGCTGGACGCAGGGCTCCCCCCAATAAGAGTCTTGTATCTTCTTTATCTCATGGGGTGTAATCCCCACTCTAGACATGTGAGTTGGGGATCGTTGTTCAGTGGTTGAATTCTTCTGCAGTTTTTGCTGCTGCCTGACCCCTGTTTATATACAGTAATCGCTTATTTCGACAACCGCGGGAATAGCTAGGTTGGTGCAAATTATAAGGGGACCAAACAACTCACAACAATAACGTTACTTATATTGTAAAGCTATAGCAAGTGCTTTAGTCTATACTGACCTTTACAAAAATATCAGTGCCAATGTTGAAACTTATCTTCGGGAGCATTTGTCAAAGGACTTTTATCCTAGTGGGAAAAATGAGGGTTGTTTAATGTTGGCCACTTAATTGTTTACTTTGGGGATGCGTGTTTCTTTTATTTGGGTAAATGTATCCACTTTGGGGATGCGTGTTTCTTTTATTTGGGTAAATGTATCCACTTTGGCTGCTTTTGTGTATGTTTTATTGAATTGTTCTAGAATGCTGACCTGCTTTGTATTTTTTGTTTGTTTATATTTTCTTTTTAAATTATACATG
Source organism: Eupithecia tripunctaria (assembly GCA_955876795.1). Lineage (NCBI taxonomy): Eukaryota > Metazoa > Arthropoda > Insecta > Lepidoptera > Geometridae > Eupithecia > Eupithecia tripunctaria. Next base: position 14,782,953 of record OY041617.1, on the reverse strand, counting down.
AGTAGATTATAATATAAATAGTTGGTAGGTAGTATGAAGATTCCTACGTAAATAGTGAAAATATAGTCAACTCGTTACTTATATTACAGTTATTAATTATTTATCTTACCTCAACCTCTACCTCAACAGCCTGTATTGGTCCACTGCTGGACTCCTTCTGATAAGTGCTTTATTGGCGTTTATCTAATGGGAGGTAATGCCCATAATCCCCACGCTGGGTATGCGGGTTGGGGATCGTAGTTCGGTGGTAGAATTGTTGTGCAGGGGGCGCTGCTGCCCGCCCCCCGGTGGATATCCCTTAGTCGCCTCTTACGACACTCACGGGAAGAGATGGGATGGTGCAAATTCTGCACCATACAGCATCACCTATCTTAAACTAATAAAAATCTAATAAACATGTATCGAAATTAAGCGTTAGAAACAAAATGTCCGTACAATTGCGAATACATCACGAAGCCACAAGCGGGCAGGTAGATTGATCAGCTGTCCGGTGTCCGAGCGACATTACAATAATAATGCTAGTTCGTCAGCGAATGGAGCGACCAAATATAAACAATGAAGTTAACGAGCATACACCAGTGAAAGTGGCACCCCCACCTATTTCAACTTTTTATTGTACCTGTATGAGATTGGCTCAGGACCGTGTGGAGTTGCATAAAAAGTTGGAGGCTTATTTATTTATTTATTTATTTATTTATTTATTTATTTTAAGGAAAACCAGCAGCACATACATACAAATTAAAAATTAATCATCGAGACAGGAGGCTATTAAGAGGTTTTCACGGTTAAAAAAAAATAATAATTACATGAAAAGTGTGAACAAGCTGAGTAAACACAAACAATGGAATACATTAAACAAAGCAGAAAAATATAATATACAAACAATCAAACTTCATTATCATCACCTTGATGATGATGAATGAGTAACATAACAGGAATAAATTAAATTAAAAACTAAAAGAACATCATATCTCATGCCAAAATTGCATCGTCCTCACCGGAGGGTGAGAAAAAATCGGTGCTGAGCCGTCGCCTCACGGAGTTGACACTGGAGCAGAAGAGGTCTAAATCTATTTGTTTTGCAAGTTTATTAAATTGATCGCCTACTCGCCATAAATAGGAGTTCTGGCGATAGTTTGTACTAACTATTGGTGTATGAATGATCTCGTTAAATCTCATTATTTTACGGGGCACGTTAAGCGTTATTTTACTAAGGAGATCGGGGCAATTAATATGGTTATTAGTGATTTTGAGCAAGAAAAGCAGGTCACCAATTTCACGTCTCTTACTGAGCGGAAGAAGATGAAATTTCCGGCAGAGGTCAACATAATTAGCAGAATTATACGGAACTTTAAGTCGAAAGCAAATGAATTTAATGAATTTAGATTGTATACGCTCGATTCTATTGATATATGTATCATAACGTGGGCTCCAGATTTGAGAAGCATATTCAAGTATACTACGCACATATGTGCAAAATAAAATTTTGTATGTTTTACATCTACTAAAACTAACGGAGCTTCTCATTACAAAACCTAAAGCTTTAGATGCTTTAGCAATGATGGAGTCAATATGAGAGTCAAAGAGAAGTTTGGAATCGTGCAGCACGCCCAGATCTCTTGTAACCGTGCAATCCTGCAGCCTCTGACTTTTTAAGAGATAAATCGATTTGATCACAGATTTTTTACGAGTGAAGGTGATAGTTGAGCATTTGGACGGATTGAGATCAAGTTTATTAATAGCACAGTATCCGTCAAGTCGATTTAAATCAGCCTGCAAGTCCAGCGCATCCAGAGGCGTATCAATAATTTTAAAAATTTTCATGTCATCAGCAAATGAAAGTAGGTGACTGTTGACAAAGCAAGATGAAATATCATTAATAAATATCAGGAAAAGCAAGGGACCGAGAAGCGATCCTTGAGGAACACCACTAGGAATAAGGACCCAGCTAGACATATAATTATTAACAACAACAGCCTGGGACCTATTGCAGATGTACGATGAAAACCAACGGAGGAGATTCCCTCTAATACCCATCCTAAATAGCTTTTGCAACAGAAGGCTATGGTCGATCCTATCAAAGGCCTTGCTGTAATCTGTATAAATTACGTCGACCTGATGGCCATTATCCATTGATTCACTCAAGAATTCGTTAAAGATAATAAGGTTGGACACAGTCGATCGCCCTTTAAGGAAACCATGCTGGAAGGTGCAAAAGGATTGATGAAGCGCTGAATAAATCTGATTGTAAACTATCCTTTCGAAGAGCTTAGCAATTATGCAGAGCTTGGAGATAGGCCTATAGTTGACAATGTTACATTTAGGGCCCTTTTTATGAATAGGCGATACAAAAGCAGCTTTCCAGAGCTTGGGTACAGTACTTAAAGATATAGATTTATTAAATAAAAGTGAAATAGGAATGTAAATTGTCTTAGCACACGACTTTAGGAAAATAGGACTAACGTGATCTGGACCAGCAGACTTGGATAGATCTAAGTTGGATAACAATTTAAGCACCTCATCAGGATCAATCTCAATACTGCCAATATCGCATTCAATAGCCTCTGAAGAGACTATTGAGTCGACGTTATAAGTACAGTTGCCAGAGGGGACAAGAAAAGTAGAATAAAAATACTTGGAAAATGCTTCACAGATAGATTCGCCTGTAGATACTGAAGTGTCCAAATAATTTAGATGAGTAGGTATACCATTTGATTTCGAGCGACTTTTTATGTAAGACCAAAACATCCTTGGATTCCGTTCAATGCTATTCTCGATGGATGACATGTAATCAGCAAAGCATTTGTTTTCTAAGAGTTGGATCCGATTGCGTAGGAGTTTGTAAGTAGCTAAGTCAGTAAGTCTACCGTAAGTTTTATATTTTCTAAAATGTTTGTATTTTTCCTTAATAAGTCTTATGAGTGCCGGGCTAAACCATTTAGGGTAAGAGTTTTCACTGACCAACCTAGACGGAATAAATTGATGTTTAAATTGATCTAAAATCGAGTAGAAATACTCGACTGCTTCCTCAAGCGAACGCGAATTAAATTTAGCATTCCAGTCAATATCGGAAATCTTATTGTTAATTGATATATAATCACCCTTGTTGTATAAATATTTTAAATAGGACTTAGATTTTAGGCAGGGTACATTGAGAAAAGAAGCTCTGACGAGAAGAGGTTTGTGGTGTGGGTCAATTGGTACCAAGGGGTCGAAGCATTCATCCACTACGATGTCGTCGTTTGATAAAACTAAATCTAGAATTCTTCCCTTTGAGATGTTACGAATACTATTAAATTGACGTAGGTTGTGGGTAGACATTTCATCAATAAATAATTTTTCCGAAAAAGAGAGGCCACGGGTTGGCATTAGATAGGCAGAATCAGCGCAGCTCAGCCAATCTATGCCACTTAGGTTAAAGTCACCTACTATGATAAATTTGTCGTCCGGATTTGAAATAATAATATCATTGAGCTTAGTTAAGTAGTTCTCAAGTTGCTGTGAAAAACGATTACCTTGATTTTGATCACATAAATAAAGACAGCTCAAGTGAACATTTAAAATAGATTTATTATTTTGCCTAAGTGATACGGTAACCCATAGATCCTCGGCCGAAGATTGGTACGAGGGTTGATATAAAGTGTGAAGACATTTACGTACAGCGATAAGTACCCCACCTCCCCTGGTTTGCCCAGTCAAGTCATAGTTTCGGTCGCGGCGCCAAACCACATAGTCTCCCCCAAACAGCTCAGAGTCAATTATACTTTCGACTAACCACGTCTCAGTTAAAATAATTACATCGTACGAAGTTAGATGTAAGTTGCGTTTGAACAAAACTGATTTGGTCCGAAGGCCTCTGGTGTTCTGGTAGTAAATATTTAAGCTGTTTGTAGGTGAACTATCCATAATCGTCCCCACAACATAGCAAAAGAATAAAAACTGAGCATTCCAGTTTAAAGATATAACATTTCGACAATAAAACAGTAGTAAAACATAAAAAGGGTACGGAAAAATAACTCTGCACTAATAGATAGGCATAAATTAAATTACTGCAATTGCGATAAGGCAAATGAATATGAGTTTTAGTAGGTGCGAGCGGGATAAATAGCGTGCACGCGCGAACGCGGTCAGCGAGCGCGCTTAAACAATAGAGCCCGCTAAGACAATAGAGCGCGCTAAGACAATAGAATAGCAACCGGTCAGCGGTCGGCCCAGCGGTGATAAACATTTTTACAAAAGATGCATTTTTGGCATGTAGGTAATTTAAAAATAAGAACATATAAATAGAAATTAGAGACAAGGTACCTGAATTATAGAAATAGATTAACGTAATTTGTTTAAATCAGATTCCCTATTAACGATGATCACCGGAGCTGTGTCATTCTTGCGGGTATGGATCTTCCCAAACTTGACCCACACAAAGGCATGACCTTTCTCCTTCGCCGTGATTTTCGTCTTATTGAGTAGGTTCTTCGAGTCTGCGTTCAAGTGATCGTTAATAAATATGCGATGCACGGAATCTCTGAAGCCAATGTCGGGGGCCGATAGTGACTTGCGAGCCCTGGCTGCCGCAACAAAATCCTCTTTTAGATAGCGGTTAGTAAAACTAACTATAATAGCCTTTTCCTTGGAGCCATGGAGGGGAACTCGATAAAGATAGTCAATATTGTGTCTTGGGAGGTCGAAGTTGAGTTCCCTACTAATAGACTCGAGGACCGAGAAGAGATTCTCCTCTTTCTTCATAGGCACTCCTTTAATCTCCACGTTGTTTAACCGGGATCTTTGATCGGCCACAGCAAGCTGGTACTTCAGCTCGGCTACATTGTTCTCCAGGCCGTCAATTGATTCTTGCATTTTATCAATTGAGGATACACGGGACTCTACCTCCGTAATTCTTACCGAAAAACTCTCTAGGCGAGAACTCATAAAATCGCAGCTAGATTTGAGATCAACCAGTTCGTCTTTTATGGTTTTGACGTCTTGAAGAAGAGATGGCATACCGCTCAACTGACGCTTGAGGTCACGTATCTCGTTCATGATGCCTTCGAGTGAGACGGGTTCCGGTGATAGCGGCGGAAGCGGCTTAGGCGATAGACCCTTACAGGAAGAGCATTTCCAAACCGCTCTCCTGTCGGCCCCAAGCTTCCTCCAGCCAGCTTCCGTGACTTGCGCGCAGCCGAAATCGAGTTGCCTCATACAGCCAGTGCATTGCACTCCGTCCGTAAAGTCAGATCCACAAGACGCGCACTTCATGTTTTAGAAAAGGTTGACGATATATTTAAGTTGACCGAAGTAGCGTAGGCGAGTTAACTAAGCTGGCGTTCACACTGGACTGTATAGACTTATACCCAGCAGTGGGTGACGTCGGGCTGCGGATGATGATGATAATGATTACGTTATACACGGGAAGCTTTAAAAGTCCATCGTTCAGTTTGTGGTATCTATTATAAGTTATTTATTTAATAGTTTCATTTTGTACAGCTTAGGCAGAGATACGTAATAGATCAGGCGTTACTTTGTGGAAATCCATTGTAAATATTATAACAATGAAAATATTTACACAACGCCTGGTTGGACTCTGCCGTTGTTTTTTGGCGCTGTGTGTTACGTAATTGGTCCAAATAAATTATTTCTTTCTTTCTTTCTTCTCTCTCAGTGTCAAGATCGAGTGGTGATGATGTCTCGTCTTCAGACTAGTTAATAATGAAATGTTGGACTAGGTGATAATATTATGTTATTTGTCTATAAATAAATATTTACACCATTATCAAAGGAAAATGATTGATGGGTAGTAATGGCAGAAATAAATAAATAATGCGGGACAAATCACACATCATTATCTATATCGTATCCATTTTGAATGGAGCATAAACGTAAACAAACCGCCCATACTTAACCTAAAATTCACTTTATTGGCGCGTCCTTTTATACGTAATTTACATTACTTGTCGATTTTAGAACCTCCCTTCAATAAAAATTGCTTACAATTATATCTGAATCTCGACGCCAAGCAAGTGAGATTTTGTTATTTGTGTCGTACGTTGTTTACTAACATGCTTCATTCAAAATGGATAAACCATAGCCCCAAGCGAAGCAGAGCTTGTGTTATGGGTACTAGATAACTGATATACATAATACTATATAATAACACTACATAGATAGATATTTTTTATTATACATAGAAAACAACCAGAACGCCCTGAACAAATATCTGCAGATCGTACAAACATTTGTCCCGTGGCGGGAATCGAACCCGCAACCTCCTGCGTCGTAGTCGTAGAAATGAAATAGGTCTATAATGTATGTAGGACCTGTGGAACTTACTTATTCTAAATAGGACTGTCGACTTAAAAAATTTAATGGACTAATTAGAACAGTTTGATCATCAGCAGATTTTGGAATGTTTTTTTTTTTTCTAAATGACGAATTTATTTGAATCTTTCAGTCATCGGGCCTATTCTTCTAAGTAGGTACTCTGCCGGTGCACCAACCCAGAAGTATTTTAATTCATCGCAAAGGCCGTAGGATTCGATATCGGAAACTTTTGACCAATCAAAATAGCTTTCTAAAGTTCCATCGGAATAGAATTCAAATTCGAATCTGTCGTTTTTACGAAAACGATTTGAATGAATTAAAATATCCCTCCTGAGGGCCTCGACACTGTAACAATCGATGTCGAAAGCGATAGTAGAGAAGTACAAAAAACAAATTTTGTTTGACCAATACCGTAAATAAGTCACGTGATATGTTTCGAATTTTTCCCTTCCAATTTTTCAATTGTTTTCGATTCGCTTCATATCGAATGCCGGTTGGCTACGCCCTCTGATGGTCGAATAAAACTGTATTCTACGATATATATTATCTTCCACAGCTCCTCCAAACCGACCCACCATCATGGACGCGAAGACCCGGAGCCACACGCGGCTGCTGGAGCCCTACCGCGAAGGAGACACCTTGGAGCTGGTCTGCGAGGTTTTTGGAGGTGAGGACTCTTCAACTTAAGTCAGTAGACTACAGCTTAGACGTGCTCGGGTGGTGTTGAAAGATTATTGGATATACAGCGGGATCGTCGGTTCACTCTGACTTACCTATAATTAATTACATTACATTACGCTATTAACATACACGGGGCTACTAACATCACGGAAAGAGTGTACCACTTTCCGTGGCACCCGAAAGAGTACCTGTGCCGACTGATGATGAGTGATTTTGGACGTAGTTCTGGACCGCTTATCAACATGTAAATAACGATTTAAAAAAAAATATCTTTATAAATAGGTACTTTATTGTGTTCTTATGCACGCATTTTTGCACTATTGAACAATAAAGTAGGTACAAAATATTTAACAAATGTATTTTTTTTTGCTTGGTTTTTTCCGCAAAGCTAGTATTTATTAACGTTTGTAACGAGAAGCGATTACTTTTCCCCATTCAACTTAGTACAGCACATCTATAGTGTGGACAGAGAACTACAAAAATCAGAGACGTCACGATCACGTCTCGATACAATCGTCAACTAAACTCAGGGCCCTGGTCGAAAACAGATTAGGCACTTTGTAGACAAATAAATAAAACTATTTGTTTTAAAAGCTTTTTGCCTTCGTATATTTTATTCAGTACCTACTAAAGTTTCGTTCAGTCGTAAAAACAGATACTCATAAAACCCGTAGACTTTTAAAAGGCGTCTTGTCTACTTAGAAGATTGGACGATGAACTTTCTAAGTCGTCAGCAAGTACTCCATCCTCTTTATAAGCCGTTTTCTCACCTTTAAATGGCCGATTTTTACTATATGACGGGTTTGTTTCCCGATTCATTTTAGCGACTGTGTCGTCATGGCCGGGCCGTGGGACACCCTGTATATATTTAATATCCAAGATAAGCTTCCGAACACATCCAATAGAGAACCAAAGTTGTCGACATAGCTCAAAGAATTAGCAAGTTGAAGTGGCAGTGGGCCGGCCAAATCTCGCGAAGAACCGACAACCGATGGGGTAAACGAGTTCTCGAGTGGAGACCGCGACTCGCAAACGTTCTGTAGGGCGCCCTTCGGCCAGGTGGGATGACGATCTGCGAAAGACTGCAGGCAGATGCTGGATGCGTCAAGCTAAAGACAGGGCGCTATGGCGTTCATTAGGCCTCATTAGGCCTATGTCCAGCAGTGGACTAATATGGGCTGATGATGATGATGATGATTAAGATAAGCTTTACAAAAAAAAATATTTATAGATAGGCTGTAAAATGGGCGTCGCCAACTCAAGAACAATAATACTAAACTAATGAAATGTATTTACTAGAGCTGATATATAAAATAGCACTTGTTAAAATTAACATTCTAAATTACAGGATGTCTAAATTAAGATGCTTGTTACTTCTTCACGCCAAAACTATAGAACGGATCAGGCTAAAATTGCTTGCATATAGCCATGACATTAAGTTATTAACTACTGCATACAGCAGCTAGATTTAGCCCTCGAATAAAACATTCTTCTATCACATTAATCAATTTCCATCTAATAGAAATAACCTATAAACAATTCCATAGAAACAACGCGTGCGAAGCCGCGGGCATAACCTAGTACCTATGAGTAAATAAATTAGGTTGTTTGTTTGTTTATTGATAGATGGCATGGTTCTTTAATCCCATGAAATAGAAGCAATGCGACTTGTTGTTTTGTCGTCTGTAAGTTTATCGTGATTCGCATGAGCTTTATCGTCGGTAAAGCCTGCAGGCTATCGACTGAGCGTGACGTATGCGATGTTGCCAACGACTCCGATACGCGATTCGTTCCCAGTGTTGCCAGCGCTCTTTGATTGCCAACTGTCGGGATGATTGAGACAGAGAGTATCAACTCGTAGGATTCGTTTATTTGCATTCGTACAGCCGTTTCGAGTTTCTTTGCGTTTCAAAGCGGGTGAGTGGTGTGTCGGAATAATTTTCCTGTACGCTTTCAATCCTGAGTGGGTACGTATTTGTGTAGAGTTCATGGTATAGCGACTTTTTACGCTTTTCTTTTGAAGTCATGATAGAATCAGACCATGTTTAAGCCAGTTGATTATTAGAATGTAAAAGTGGTACAACGTTTTACAGAGCTTTTCAAAAATTCAAGGTAAGTACTTATAACGCACAGTACCTATTGTTAATCTGACGCGATCTGTAAGTTTGATATTCAGGATACCCACTGCGGTCCATAGCCCTGTAACTACGATACTTCGGGGCTTAACATTTTCATCATCATCATCACCCTATATTAGTCCACTTCTGGATATAGGCCTCCCTTAATGAGCGCCATAGCGCCCTGTAAGCTTGACGCATCCAGCATCTGCCTGCCGTCTTTCGCAGATCGTCATCCCACCTGGCCGGAGGGCGCCTGACCCTACGATTGCCAAGTCACGGTCTCCACTCAAGAACTCGTTTACTCCATCAATTGTCGGTTCTTCGCGAGATATAGCTGGCCCACTGCCACTTCAACCTACTAATTGTTTGAGCTATGTCGATAACTAAACATTTTGCTCTTTGTAAATGACCGAGTCTATGCACGGCATGTTAGGAAGCATATTTCCATGAGTTTCCGTTATAAGGAGAGAGGTAGAGCTTTCCTAAGATGTCTATGGAACTCATTGAACACCATGCTTAGTTTATATGATGATAATAGTTCCTCTGTGTGGTACAGGGGACCCGCGGCCGCGAGTGATCTGGTACCTCGAGAACACAGTGATCGACGACTCGTTCGAGCAGCGCGCCGACGGCGTGACGAGCAACAGCGCGACGGTCCCACGCGTGGGCCGCCAGCACCTGCACGCGCGCCTGCTGTGCCAGGCCTCCAACACCGAGCTGGCGCCGCCGCAGAGCGCCGTGCTCATACTGGACATCAACTGTGAGTATCTCAACCAACTAGCAACCTAATAAAAAAAAAGAATAGGATATAATTTCGTTTATTTCGACACACATACAAAGAAAAATGAAAACATACAGATAAAAACATACAAAATTAAAACAGAGAACAAGGAGGTCGGTACTACACTTGTCCAATGAGCTTTCTTTAGTTACATAAAGTCAATATAGTTTTATTTAATTGCTGCGGTTGAGGAACTCGTTGACCGTGTAGAAACACCCTTTCAGCAGGAGTTGGGTAAGTTCACTTTTGAGTCGATCTCCCAGTTGGCCTACACGTCGTCTGCTATGCGGATGACACCTTAGTGTTGGCTGGCGGTGACAACTTCGAGAGGGCCAAGGGGCTCGCCGAGCTTGGGGTGGCATGTGTCGTGGACAGAATCCACGAGCTGGGTCTGCGGACAGCACCTCAGAAGACTGAGGCGATGTGGTTCCATAAATTTCCGAGAGGAAGGGATCCACCCAGCTTGTCGGTTCGCGTAGGCGACGTAGACGTCCGGGTGGGGCCGTACCTAAGGTACTTGGGCCTCACCTTGGACAGTCGATGGGACTTCGGAGAGCACTTTAGCCGTACCGTCCCCCGGATCCAGAAGGTAGTGGGTGCTTTATACAGACTGCTGCCCAATCTTGGGGGACCCAGGGAAAGCGTTCGCCGCCTCTACGGAGGGGTGGTGCGATCGATGCTCCTCTACGGAGCACCCGTCTGGTCTGCAAGACTGGCGGGTGTTAGGCGCTACAGGCTGCTATATAATAGCCTACAGCGTACTATGGCCATCCGTATCGCACGAGGATACCGCACCATATCTTTTGAGGCGGCGACGATCTTAACGCGTTTTCCGCCCCTTGACGTCCTGGCGAGGATGGATGCCCGTGTATACGGTCGTCTCCGGACCGATGACGGGAGTGGAACTACGCCCGCGGAAGTGCGGGTGCAGGAGCGCCGGCGTGCGCTCGTGGAGTGGCGCGAGCGGTTCGATGAACCGCAAAGTTCGCGCCAACGCATTGTCGGCGCCATTGCTCCACACTTCGAAGCCTGGCTGGGAAGGGAGTTTGGGCACGTCACCTATCGACTTGCTCAGGTGCTCACCGGGCATGGGTGCTTCGGTGAGTACCTGAGTAGGATCGGACGTGAACCGACACCACAATGCCACCATTGTGGGTGGGGCCGGGATTCCGCGCAGCACACGTTGGAGCAATGCTCAGCTTGGTGCGGGGAGCGCGAAATCCTGGTCAACAGGATCGGGCAGGATCTCTCTCTGCCAAGAGTGGTCGCAGCTATGCTGGAGGAGGAGACGGCTTGGGTGGCAGTGGCTTCTTTCTGCGAGACGGTCTTAGTCCGGAAAGAGGCCGCAGAGCGCGATCGGGAGAGAGCCGATCCCGCTCGGAGGAGGCGGCGGCGGGGTGGAGGCAACGGCCGCCCCACACTGCCTGCCCCGTGAGGGGGCGATTGGTACTTCCTGCCGAACAGGGAGTCTTCCGAGTCCGTGGACAGCCGGAGTGAGGGCTCCGGCTGGCCATAGCGGTCTTTGGGAGGGCGGCTGGTACCTTGTGGCGGGTGCCGCAGCTGTATTGAGGTGGGGATTGAGTTTGGGGTTAATGTTACTGAAGGGGGGGTCATTTTTTATGGCGATATGCGATGAAGACTCCGGCGCTGTTCGATTGAGGACCCGGAGTCTTTTGTCAAGCATCGAGGCCGGCCACTGGGGTGGTTTTAGTGAGTCGACGAGTCCGTCAACCTCACACTATCTTATCGCATTCCCTTAGATGCGGTAAGGTATCTGTGTGCAGATTTCCCCTCGAAACAAAAAAAAAAAAAAAAAAAAGTTAACTTTTAAATTGGTTTAACCTCTCAGATGCTTTCATTTCGTTTGGTAAAGCATTGAATAACCTAATAGCCTTATATATATTCTCTCATATATATTCTCTGGTCTATGTAATTTGCATGCAGTATTTATTTATCTTAATTTATCTCTTGCAGATTAGCACAGACGTAGCGCCATTAAAACTAACGCGGTTTTCAGCAGCTCGAATAGCACCTAGTTATATTTTGTGTGGGTTGTCACCTCCATATAAATGTGCTTAGAACCAGTATTATCCGACGCTATAACAGCATCGCTGCTGATATTAGTAAATGGCAATAGGTACACATTCAGATAACGCGTTTTCAATAAGTTGGGTAGTGGTTCTTAGGAAACGTCAAACGCTTTTTTACGACCGTTTTTGGTTGACTACGTACTTTACTTTATCGTCTCTATCCAACCTGCATCCATTCAAGTTAAGATTAGTAGGGACTACCCATACTCAAGCTATTCTCATTATATAATGTTTCAAAACAACTCGCAACACAAAAATCTGAAATTATCGTTGGTTTGAGTTTGATATTAAATTGGTAGCACTTAGCATAAATAATTATGACTAGTGTTCGTCCTTGTTACAGATTTCACGGCAAGTTCCATTTCTTTATACTCGTACAACACCTAAATCTCGAAACAATTGACGATCAATTTTGAAATGTCGACTCTCGAGCATTTATTAAATCTGAAAACAGACCCGAAAAAATAACTTGTTGTTCTGATAACGTCGGTTGTATAGCGGCAGCCGCATCCCGAAGTAAGGCCCACCGGTACTAACGAGTACGCTCGTAATCCGAGCCAGTTGCCCGGATCGCTGTGTGAGTAACAATACAAATGCGCATCGCCATACACTCCCAGTAGCACATCTCAGCTGAAAGCCCTGGCACCCTGCCGAATGCCACCCCATTATCTGCCTTGCGAAGCTAATAATAAAGTTTAGATCAACGGAATCCTCGTGTGCCCCACGGCCTGATTAATTTCCGGTTTAGAAAAGCTGAGTTTTCTTAGCGTTTGCCTCGAGCCCGAGTAATCAGCGGAAATATCTAAGCTTTTAGACAATGGAGTACTTTGTGCTTTTACACGAGCGATTCTCGTAAGTAAGAATGGGGAGCGGCGTTTGGAGCTCTTACAGCCTAGTTTATAATGATCGCGCCTATCTTGGGGGAATGGGGTTCTAGGGAGTTATAGGTATCTGAAATTTGATAACTAGTTGAAAATAGAAAATCATGAGAGTATCATTAGCAGACTTTCGAGTTTACTTATATTTAGGTATACAATTCAAATAATAAAATAATTGAGGCGTGTTTTAAATAAAACTGGTAAATCCATCATGGTTATTTAAAAATTAAATAAAATTATATATAGAAATCAGTTAAGTAATAATTATCATAGATTCAAAAGTAGAATGAAGACGGGGAGGGAAAATATCAGCTGAGTCTGATCATAATTTAAACATATTATATTTGTTTCAGTGAAACCACTCAGCGTGTCGATACTGAACAAGCGGACGCAGTTGTCAGCGGACCGCACGTACGACATCGAGTGCCGCGGTGTGGGTTCGAGACCCGAGGCCGTGCTCACCTGGTGGAAGGGAGCCAGGCAGCTCAAGCGCAGCGCTAAGAATGTGAGTACGGATTTACCGAAGGATGTTGGTGAACCACTCTGTCACCAAACTACGATCCCTAAATAGCATCCCCAGCGTGGGGATTATAGGCACTACCCCCCATGAGGTAACAGCCAATAAAGGCTTATCAAGATATGCGCCACCGGTGGATATCCTTTAGTCACCTCTTACGACAGCCGCGGGAGAGTTGGGGTCGTGAAAATACAAAGGCACCACACAGCGAAAATTAAACAAACTGACTTTTGCGTTCATACTAACACAGATAGATATACAATATCTGTCCTATTCACTTACCTTGAGCAGCAAGTTCAAGAGTATGAATTTGAAACTTTTATGGTGGGTACACATACGAACATGCGCGTGGAGCATGTTTCATCCGAGCATGGCTATCTACAGACATGCTCGGCCCTACGTCTACACGCAAAAGCTTGTTCGAAGACCATGTTGAATGTGCGTTGAAACTCTTCGAGCAATCGTTTGAATCTTGTTCGAATCGAACATTTTGGTTGGCTTCGAGCATTTGTCTTGAGACTTGCATGGTACACACATTCGTACTTGCTCGAGATCGAGCAAGCTTATCGAGCAAGTACGTACGTGTGTACCCACCATTATCGAGACGTTTGAAATGTTCTACATAGGTGAAGTAATCACTTTATTTCCCCCTTCCATCTTCTAGTTCTGAACAATTTGAACTTCGTCTCAAAGACCGCAGTCACACTGAAACCATTCTCACTAATCTCTTTACCTATCAGAAGGTTCAGGTATCAGACTATCGGATTCGTCGTAAACCTTTAAGTTTTTCATTCTCAATAAACAACCGCTGGGGTTAACGTGTTTTTGAGTGAAGACCACAACTCGGCATACGTAGGTAGGATGCCTTCCGGTAAGGTGGGATGCCGACCTGTGAAAGACTGCAGTCAGATGCTTGATGTAGCATGGTGAAGACAGAGCGCTCTACCGTTCACAAGGCGAGGCCATGGCTGATGATGATGATGATTTTTTAAATTCCGAATGAGAAGATTATTTATATTATTATATTATTTGTTTAACGAAATAAGCACAGAGACGAGATGAATTATAAACAAGTTCATTCAAATTGTCATCGCTATTTTTTTATCCACAAGCAGAAAAAGTAAAGAAGAAACATGAGAAAGTTATACAAACGAATTAGGGCAAAACTCAAACGCTGTTTACCTGTAATATAGCTGGCTATAATTCAATTTGAACAATAGTGACCACGACTCGGCCTATTTATGGCACATAACATAATTATAAACAATAGAAATCCAACAATTTATAGCAATTTACTAAATACACAATGAAACAATAATGTTTTGGTATTTTTCACATTGTACTTACAGGAGACAAAGCTCCCAACTCTGTGTTTAACATATTGTTGGAAATAAACGCTTGTGTTATTTGTATTATTTTGTACAACAAACTTTTCCTTTTCAAAGATTGAAAACAAATTCGGTACGTAATACCTATTGTACGCATCCAGTACAATAGGTATTACGACCTAGTCAGAGGCTAATTATCTACATACCATACCTTTAGTTATATAAATAGGTTCTTGCCAAGCTCGGTAATAAGTACCTTCAGCTACCTCAGGTTTCCGTTTTTCCATTCGTGAAAACAACACATGAACACACACATACCTACCACTGTACACACGTAGTATCAATGTGATCAAAACATCTGTTTTACGGCAACGTGACGTACAGCCCTGTTTATCGCGTACAACGGAAATAAAATCAGAAGTTCGTTCTCACAATTAATTTATGTATCGCGTCACTCACTCGAAGGCGCTTTGTCCAATTATCCTGAATTCGTGCGAGCGCCCACGCGTGGAGGTCCTGATTGAAGTGACTTAAATATCAACCTGATAAATTTCGATTTGATTTAACTCAAACAATTTGAGACAATTTTATTATAAAAAAACTATCGTAGTTTGACGAATTCATTACGGATGTAAGCGAAACGTTGGTGTTCTTACAACACAAATAAAGTTCGTAGTTAACCCGCTTACATCCGTAATGAATTTGAGACAAATGACATCTTACAACTAGTATTTTATAAAACTGAATTCATTTATTGAAAAATTCAACAAATCGATTAAAACAAATAATACAAATGAAACAATTGAGAAATTAAATGCAGACTGTTGAAAAATCTACAGGTAGTGCAACTGATCCATATCAATACCAGTCTTCGCGTCCCCAAGACGCTGGCTGCATTGCCCCGCTGTATGGCAATGCTGATGCGCTGCGCCAGATACTCACCAGCTCTCGGGTCACGCGTCACTTTATAAAACTACATCAATTACCTCTTAAGGTACCTCTTAAGACTACATCATGGGTTTCTTTTAAAAAGGCCTTGAAGTATATAAGGGGACCCGCATGTAATTTTCCTGATGGTACAGGCATCCATAGGCTGCGGTATAGGCTTTCTATCTATCTATCCCTTGTTTACCAGCTTGGTGGTACTAAACGACACCAGGAGGCAGGTTGCTCAGAATGCTAGCAAAATTGCCATGTTACATGGCAATACTAATTCGTTGACCGAAAAAGAAGCCAGCATTCCGATTAGCTGAAGAGTTTGGTCGGTAACTCCTCCGTTTTGCATAACCATGTACCAAGTACCTCCGAGTGTTTGTTTTTTTTAATAACGGAAATCAATATTAAGATCATTATTTTACTGAACACAGGTAGCTCGTTTAGAGCAGTTGCAAACTGACTACCGTATCCTAAGTCGCCCGTTTGCGTCGTTCCTAACAAAAGAATTTCGGATAATTAAGATACGATGACAGAACGAAGACGGATATTCACTAGGACTTAATATAATGGTCCTTCCGCTTCCCGGGGCAATAAAAATGATAGTGCCCATTATGTCCCGTTGTTTCCTACTTCTCTTGATAATTCATATTTCTTTTGTCATTGAAAGTAAATGTCAGGGCATTTCGGATTATCGCTTTGTCATTGTGACCTGTGGGCTATACTTATGATATTTCGTAATTAGAAATTCGTTAGCGTGTGTAATCAGAATATTGTTTTAATTTATTTATGAAAATTACTAACTACCTAGATACTCGTAGCTGGTATGGTAATTGTTAGGTATAGTCATCGGGTAGTGAAAATTGTAAAGGGATTACGAGTAGTCTTCTTTTTTTGTGGAACGAATGACAATTGGATTATTTTATTTTCGTTGACAGGGGATTGATTTCTGTGGACAATGGGAGTAGAGTAGAGACTGTGGCAGATTGAAAGGCTTTCAAAATAAAATGTTAACTGCAAGCGAATATTGAACGAAATGAATAATTTATCGAGCGAAAACATTTATGCCGCATTAAATTATATGAGTATTAATAAATAATAATTATAATGTATGAATGACACACTTATGTGCTATTTCTTAACCGACTTAAAAATAGAGGAGGTTCTCAATTCGACTGTGTTTTTACCTTAGAACTTTTTACTGGGTTGCCCGATTTTCATGATTCTTTTTTAATTTGAAAGCTGGTGCTTCCCGTGTGGTCCCATATTCATTTGGTCCAGTTCTGACATTGGGATCCATATTATTGAAGTCAGTTTCAGTTTTGTAGAAACAAAATTAATTATTTCAAGCGTAATAACTTCTAGTGGTGGGTCGTTGACTATTTTTACGTTAACGAAACGAAACCGTTTACTATAATTGGTCAACCTGTTGAAGAAACGGTTGACGTTTAACTGGTTGCTCGATGAAACGAACGTCGACGTTTAACTGGTTTGTTCGTCAAAACGAACATCGACGTTTAACTAGTTTGTTCGTTGAAACGAACGTCGATTTACATTATACTACTTGGAACTATTATTTATTTACACTTAAAACTGTTTTTATTTACAAGAAAATATCCTATAAACACCAATAACTTTCACTATAACAATAAAAATAATACTTTCGCAAAACAACAGAGCATTGACCTCACGTGTAACGTCACAAAAACAAACTAATTGAACTTGAAAAGTTGAAACGAAAACAAATGACCTGTGCCCAATTAACCTGTTTTCTGGCTCAGTTAATTGACTCGGTTCACGGCGCTCGGAGCGCTTAGCCCCGGAATGAACAAACAAACATACATCTCTTACACTCTCAAACAATCATAAGCTGCCCACTACGCTCCACTCAGCGACGTCTCGCTCGCTCGCGTACCGCGATTTACCTCGCGCTTCGCGGCTCGTTCGTTCATTTTCGGGTGGTGTTCGTGTAAGTTGAATCTTTGTATTTCGTTTGCGAACCTATGTCGTTGACGTTGAATGAATTAACCTGTTCGACGTTCGTTGATTCAACTACTTTTGACGTTCGTTGATTCAACTCCTTTTGCCGTAATAAGAAAACAGTTGACTCGTTAACCATAGAAAAACCGTTGAAAAAAACGGTTCGTTGATTCAACGCCCACTACTAATAACTTCTAGTTAGTCGCTCATTGAGCTAGGAGTTATGCTCGGAGTCTCTCTGTAGGACAGAATTCGTAACGAATACACAAAGACCAAAGCTGTCAAAATAGCTCAAAGAATTATCAAGCTGAATAGCAGTGGATACTACAGCCATACCTCGCAAGGAACCGACAACCACTGGGGTATTCTTGAATGGAGACCGCGACTCGGCATATTATGTAGTGTACGACGATCCTCCAGTCAGGCGGGATTACTGTAGGCAGATGCGTAAAGCTAAAGACAGGACGCTATGGCGTGAGCGCCATTGTGTAATGAGTTACAGAAGGCCAGTGTCCAGCCGTGGACTAATATAAGCTGATGATGATGACGACTGCTTACCAAAAATAAAAATTTAACAAGTTAAATTTCAGTAGGCCCAGCAAAGTCGAAAATAAAGTCCGAATTGTTTAAAACAAATTATTCACACCTGTCGCAACGCTAACAAAAATCCATTACGTTTTAAAACAAGCTAAAAGCCAAATAAACAATCCTAATTAAGAATTGTGTGAATGTTGTCCTCTCGATCATTTAGTGATCACACAGAAAAGTTGGACGATTTGTTTTTGTAGTTAATTTGACGTTTTGTTTACTGCCTCTGAAGTCACCGAGATATTAATTGAATCATGGCGCTGAGAGTGGAAAGTTAATTATGAAAATCAGTTTTCTGGTAATCTACGCTGTATCATAGCTTTTGCGTCTCTTCAACATTCTATAATGGTACACAGCTGGACACAGCCTCCGTTATAAGGGTCTTATTGGTTTTTATCTTATGGGGGGTAGTGTAATGCCTATATTCCCTTCGCTGGGCAAGCGAGTTGGGGATCGCGGTTCGGTCGTCAAATTGTTCTGCAGGACGCTGCTATCCGCTCCCGGAGGATATTCTTTAATTATTTATTGTGTTTGTACAAAAGTTACCTAAATTATTAAAGAATTATTTAAAATACACACACAATAAATAATAGAAAATATTAGACAATTTCCGAGCCACAAAGTTAGAACCATTTTTACAATAACACAAGTTCTGCTTAGCTTGAGGCTAAATGAGGCTATGTGGATTGTCCAGAATTATTATTTATTTATTTTGGTTCCCAAACATAAGACCTTGTGCAGACAAGGAATATAACTTGGTCGGTGGAATTTTAAATGTGGGGCAAAACTCTGTGGGGCGAATGTGGAATAAATCAATAAACAGAGTTCGCCAAACAAACAGAAACAATTGAAAATCATAGCGTTCATGATTTTCAATTGTTTCTGTTGTCCTTGCGAGATAAAAATAGACCGATTCTTGAAAATACTTAAAGCTCAAAGTTCTAGGCGACCTCTATCAAAATAAATGCATGAATAACGTAGAAGTAGGTTACTTTACTTGAGAATAAACCTGCGATAAGTATCGCGCCGTACGATACCGTATTTTATTGCCTCACTTCGCGAAGTTTGGCGCCGTTTTGATCGCGAAATATTTGACTCGAACTTTCAAATAACTTTGTTGAATTACGTTCAGTGTTTAGTTTCATAGCTTAGGTATTTGCCTTGTGACATTTACTCCGGTTTCTTATCAAAGGTCGCTAGGCTTCAGTAAATATTATACGTAAATTCAGCTCCTACTAAATATTTTCCCCACAGCTCAATTAGGGACCTACCGGTTTCCATGGAAACGGTGAGATAAATCTTTATAAACATGATCATGTCTTTGTAGCCAAATTTTTACCTCGAGCCTATTTATGGAGTTACTTATGTTTGAGCGCAGGACATATTATAGGGCACAAGTGTGTATTCCACTTCTCATGATATTGTGGGCTTTACCTACCAAGACAATTATATTATTTTGATAGAATCATGAAATTACCTACCTTACAATGCAACCTAACAATTTGGGAGAAGGAAATAATGAAATCAGAAGTCCGAAGTCAGAAGTCAATAACTTTATTTCTTTAGATTTACCGATAAACACATACAAATAGAAACAAGGTGTTATTGAGATTCTGTTCACTTCAATATTTTGTCTACAAGTGGAAGAAGTGAACAAGACACCACTAGCAAGTGTATATAAAACCGTATAATTAGACACAGGTGCACTGAACTCACTATAAACACACCTAACCCACAAACCATTGCTCTAGTACAACGATGTGGCAGTCTCTCACGCCACACTCCATTAATATTATGATGATACATGGCATCCGGGTCCAGCACTACGATGTCCCATAAAGCATTACCAACAGACGCTGTTGCTATAAATCATCTTAACCTAATTTGCTAGGCCTAAAAGGCGAAACATATAAGTTACAAGCCTCAGCATAGCGTAGCTAACAAATGTCTAGTTGGGAAATTCCAGCACATAAACATAGGCCAAGAATTCTCACCGTGTCACAGCTCCACGAGAGCTGTTGCTCTACGTTAATTGGAACGCCGTAATGAGTTGGTCAAAGGCCTGGCTACAGAATACAGGGAGACGCAATTAACATGCAACTTTTCATGTTGACGTTGAGGATGTTATGAGTTTATTTACTTTTTAACTGCCTGGGTAGCGTAAAATTACTGAATACGGGTCATGTTTTTTTTCGTAAGTATTTGCGAATGGTAAAAACTTCTGAAACGAACATGCTTGTGAACGCCCTAAATCATGTGAGTGCTTTGAAACTACTAGAAATGCAATAGGTAAAGTTTGAAAACTATTGATCGGATGCTAGCTAAAGAATTTGAACGCGATTCGAAGTTTCCGTACCTTTGTTAAAACGCCATCGTTTCAAAAATAACTCCCAACGACGTAAGAACGCAGTGCAGATGCGACGAAAACCACAGTCACCCTGATGAAGTTAAAGGATGAAACGTTGGTATTCTTCCAAACAAATAAGGTAGTTCAGTCCTAGTTAACCCACTTACATACGTAATTAATAGATACTTACCAATTCAAAGAAGTAACATAAAGTTTATGTGGTTAGCACCGGACCGTGGTGGATGGCATAAATTTCGGGAGCCCTATACCCAGCAGTGGGTAAAATCCGACTGTAGATGATGATGATAATGATAGGGAGAACAACGAGGGCATGGAGTCACATGGTGAACATCTTAAATAACGGGATGAGCTGAACTCTCATTACTTGGAACCAAAGACTGTTACTACGGGTCCGAATATAAAACTCATCCGCGGACGAGATGTCGAAACAAGTCGAGTAGAGACGAGAGTTTCGTAAGAGGTGACTAAGAAATATCCTAAAAGCCTTTATTGGTCAACTGCTGGACGCAGGCCTCCCCCTGATAAGCACTTGTCGGTGTTTATCTAATAGGGGTATTGCCCGTAGTCCCCACGCTAGGCAAACCAACTGGGTTGGGAATCGCAGTTCGGTGGTAGAATTGTTCTGCAGGGGGCGCTGCTGCCCGCCCCCCGGTAGATATCCCTTAGACGCCTCTTACCACACCCATGAGACGAGATGGGGTGTTGTAAGTTCTAAGCCAGCACCACACAGTTAATTACTACTGACTAGGCCATTTGCTAATAATTCCTCGTCTTCAGTTCTCAGAGAGCAACTCGACACTGAGCGTGCTATCGTTCGTGCCGATGGCTGAAGACCACGGCCAGACGCTGGCCTGCCGCGCGGAGAATCCCAGCCTGCCTGACTCCAGCATCGAGGACCAGTGGAAACTCAATGTACATTGTGAGTTCTTTTCTGCATCAAAGTTATAGGTCCTTATGTTTTCTTTCCTAAAAGCCATTTCAAGGGGAAAATTTAACTAAAAAAAAATCGACTTTTCCCCATAAAGATCCACGACACATCTACGAAAAGATGGAAATAAATTGTAAAACTTAAACATTACTTGGATGACTAAGTAGCAGGTACTTAGTCATCCAGTCCAAGTAACTACAAAGCACAAAAAATACGAAAATATGTGATCGTGAAATATAACAAAAATGATGATGATGATCTCATAGATAGTTTGCTGTCTCTACTCAACGTGACGTAGCTAGATGAAAGTAAACACAAACGAAATGTTCTTCCCCTAAACCCAATTATGTCTCCCGAATCTCACATCGTAATTTTATTGGAAACTTAAGTTCAGTTTATTCCCATGTTTAAGCAAGTTTCAATCTAACTTCTCTGAATATAAACTACCGTGGAGCGGTCGCTCAAAGCGAGCTTCGGTGTACAATGAACTACAATATGGTACTTGATTAAATACCTCCGGGTATCGGTATTAGGCCGTATACAGAAAGAAAGCTGGAAACTTATTAGCGCTTACCGGCGCTTGACAGCGCTGGTCCATTTTACACAAAGGAAGCTGGTTGTCGCAGTTGTTTATTAATATTTGATGGCAGCGCCCAGCGCTGACCAGCGCGTGTTGAAGCTTGTCGGCACTTGTCGGCACCGTTCAGTGCTTATCGGCGCGCGTTCATATATTTTCGTGCGCGGGTTACCAGCCTTGTCAAGCGATGTCAAGCGCCGCCGGTAAGCTCTTAAAAGTTTCCAGCTTTCTTTCTGTATACGGCCTTAGGCAGGAAGCAGCTGCTTCACTGCTATTGCTTTTCAATAAATAATACTCTTACCTATGCATAATCCAATATAACCTTTGCGATATTTATGGTGTTACTTATGTTTGGAAGTCAAGTTTTATTATTATTACGTATCTATGCTAATATATTGCAACATATGCTGAAATTATTAAGTGGAAATTAACTGATTAACTACAACGAATTAAAGACCCTTTGATTGTTAGTAATGTCTGCCAACATACATTACAAATAATGAAAGCAAAGACAGTTTCCATCATTAATTTTATCCCATTATTGGGATCTTTATGATGAGAATTATATCTATTATCAGTCATTGCATATTTATGTAGTACACAAGCTCTGCTAAGTGATTGTCAGGCATTATATTATATATATCTCTGTAAATATATTATTAACAATATTCGTTTATAACCAAAGCTAATTCAATAACTATTCGATACTGTTTGGACTATCACAATTATTCGGAAATGTTCGCTTGAATAATCAAACATTTTGGCGACATGGTTTTCCCCTTGTAGAAGCAGTAGGTAGTTCAATGTTATCCAAGTTTACTGAACTAATCCTACTATATTCAATGACAGTCTTTATATTATGCTGTACTGCCATACTGTTTACTTCAAAGTTTGCGTTACTTTATTTTTTATTGAAATATGACAGCGCTATTATGTTATTTTAGCTTAGCTTTCCGCTTCGAACGCTGTCACATTTCCATAGAAAATAAAGTGAACAAAAACTTTGTAGTAAACAGTATGGCAGTCACACTCAGCATACAGTTTAAATTTCGCTCACACCCACATAAGTCTAGGTAAGTGGTACTATTTCATCAGCCAAGACTATCCTAATAATAATATAATAATAATAATATAATATAATATAATATAATATAATATAGTATAATATAATATAATATAATATAATATAATATAATATAATATAATATAATATAATATAATATAATATAATATAATATAATATAATATAATATAATATAATATAATATAATATAATATAATATAATAATGCAGGACAATTCACACAGCATTATCTAGCCCCAAGCTAAGCAGAGCTTGTGTTATGGGTACTAGATAACTGATATACATAATACAATACACTACATAGATAGATATTTTTTATTATACATAGAAAACATCCAGAACGCCCTGAACAAATATCTGCAGATCGTACAAATAGTGGAAATGAGAATGTTTGTGTTAGGTTATTTCCATGTTTTGAGGTTCCCTTGAACCCGAAACAACGCGAATAATATTGACGGCTGTGCGATTACGCTTAAATCTTCCCTACAATAGATCGCCATCCGGGAAGACTGGATAAAAACGATTTCGGTTTCCATCACACAGGCCAGTCGACTGCCTCCATTTCGCCTAGCGCGCGCTGAAAAGGGAGTTGACCCTCACAAAAAGGTGGAAAAAAGACTGCCTGCTCACCACAAATGGTTCGCGTGCTCACTTGCCTCGCAAAAAATGGTGCCGCCTAAATTGACTAAAAACAAGGCACGGCCTCTGCAACTACTTCCGGTATCATTTTGGGTGGACAGACTCTGCACTCTGCGACTGCGATGAAGAGGACCAGACCATGGAGCACATCTTTCAGCGCTGCCTCATCCACTCCTACCCAGGGCCCTGGAGTGGAGTAGCGTGACCTGGAAAATCTTCCGTTACAAGTAGTAACCTGGCTCCAGCGTCTGAACGTTGAATTGTGAATAATAAGAATATTTTGTAATACTTATATTTATGATTATGTGTACCGAGGTTAAAAAAAAAAATGGTTTAGATTACGATTTTTTGTGAGCCTCTTTAGTCATACGATTGAATAAATTTCGCTAGAAAATTGTTTGTATTTTTGGAAACCGAAATCGTTTATGCTGTCTCCCCGGATGGTCAAATCGATATGATTAGGAGATTCCAGCGTAATCACAGAACATCTGTGGAATCACGTTTAAACCACATGCTATAATATTGACATTTGAAAGCTGGCTGGCTGAATAGCCTTTGTAATATGCGATTGTATGACGAAGGCCATTCAAATGACATTTCAAGGCCATGCAAAGAGCGTTCAAATGTCGATATAGAAAGCGTGGTTTTTACGTAATCGCCAGCTCATCATGCATAAGTTTCCACGTAAAGAGTTCTTTAAATAGCATATGGGTTACTAATATCCCGGAACGTATCGAGTGAACCTTATAATGTTGTTCTGGCAGACGTCCCAATCGTGACCCTAAAGCTTGGAGCCAGTCTCAATCCTGGACACATCAAGGAGGCAGATGACGTCTATTTCGAGTGCAGCGTTAAGGCCAATCCTAAAGCGCACAAACTCACCTGGTACAAAGAGGTAAGATTTAGACGATGCAGCGATGATGGTTTATGACAAAATGAACTATGTGTTGACTTTGAAGTAGGGTACCATTTTACTTCTGAAAATCATCACTCCGTATGTATTGGCTCAGGAGGTACCTATCATATCAAGGTGGCGCAGAATTCAGACACTCGTGCGCAGATTTTTAAGTCCAAACCATCATGATACTTTACGCTCATACGACTAAAAGGATAGATTTTTATAGACTATATCTATGAACGTTTCATCTTGCACTCAACGAAAAAAACAAGTTGGGTTTCACAATTTATTGATTTATTTTATCTGAGCTCTTGGGGGTACAATTGTAACATTTGTTTTAGAGCAAGGAGATCCAGCATAACGCCAGCTCGGGGGTGATCCTCAGCGACCAGAGCCTGGTGCTGCAGAGTGTGAGCAGGACAGCCGCCGGCGACTACAGCTGTCTCGCTCACAACAGCGAGGGCAGTGCGACTAGCAACTCTGTGTCGCTGCTCGTTAGGTGTAAGTTTGCCTGTATTTGGTAACTACATTTTTGTAGACACAGCTCGGTGCACACATAAAGCAGGGTCAATTGACTCAGACTTAAAGACATTCAGTTAACGTTAGTTGTATTTATTACTTAATTAAGTGATTCGCTCAGGTCTTAAGAGTGTGCAATAAGTAATTTTGAAGTTCGAAATCGTTATTTATCTCAGAATCTGTAAAAGCTACCAACTTCATATTTAGGGAAATGTTACTTCGTACTTTTATCTTGGTTACGTGTATTTAATAAATAAAAAATAAAAAGTTTATTTATTCAGACTATGTCCATCAATTACACATTATAAATACTAAAACATTACACATAAATTAAAATTAAATACAAAGAAAATTAAAACTATACAACATACAGTCAAGTCAGACAATAGATATGCAACCATTCAACAGAATCCCAACCTAAGCAGTCTATACGGTGAGGATTCTGTTCAAAGACTGCATGATAGGTATTGATGGTTATTTTTTTTTAAATAGTTATTTTATTTTGCATCATATTTATCCCAGGTTTTTGTAAATAGACCTTTGTTTGACCGCGATCTCACCTGATGGAAAGTGAAGATGCGGCCGACGGTGTATCACGAAGGTCTAGAAGATACCTATTCACCCTTGTCTTGAAGAGACCCAGGTTGTAATTGGCCGGAAAAACAGAGGCAGGGAGCGAGTTCCATTCATTTGCGGTGCGAATAATAAAGGTGGAGGAAAACCGCTTAGTGCGAGTGGAGGGTACGTCCACCAAGTATGGATGGTATTGCGCTGTGCGTCTGCTTGTCCTGGAGTGGAAGGGGGATGGTGGGATCAGGTCATGTAATTCAAGTGAGCATTCTCCAAAATGTATCCTATATAAGATCGAGAGACAAGCAACCTTGCGGCGGTGGTCGAGACTTTGAACCTTAGTCTCTGCAAGGTACTGCTCGTCAATGAGTCTGAAAGCTCTTCGTTCGATCGAGTCTAAGGCTGCAAGCTGGTACTTGGCCGAGCCGTCCCAAACATGACAGCAATACTCCAAACCAGACCGGACCTGTGCTTGATAAAGGGATAGAAGCTGTCCCGGTGTGAAGTATCGCTTAACCTTATTTAGGATCCCTAGCTTCATGACTGCTGTTTTGGCCTTCGACTCGATGAATGTGCCAAAGTTCAAAGTTGGTGTGAGAGTGACACCGAGGAGCTCCAGTTGATCCTTTATAGGTACCGGTACTTTTGACTGGGTGGTCCGATTTTCATGATTCTTTTTCTATATGAAAGCTGATGCTTCGCGTGTGGTCCTATTTTAATTTGGTTTAGTTCTGACAACGGAATCCATGAAAATCCATGAATAAAAGTATAAAAATTAAAGTCGGTTATAGTTTTTAAAACAAAATAAATTATTTATAAACAGGATAATTGCAATCTTTTGAAATTTTACTATGTACGGTGAAAGGAGTTATCGCGTAACAAATAAAAAAAGAACATTCAATAAAAAACCAATGCGTATTCACCTATACCCATCTCTACATTGCATTAGCACATAAAAGCCTTTCACGTCCAGATTAAAAGAATTGAATTATCAATAAGCATTTCCATTCCCATTTAACCTACCGAACTAATTCCTAAAATCAAAATCGAGGGCGTAAATGTACGCCTCTTGTATAACAATAGAATCTGTTCATCTTACAGAAAATCACCTAAAATATTAACACAATTGAATCCAACTGAACCGAAAATGAGCTGTGTGCATTAAATTATCCACGAAAACATGATTCAATATTTCAAGTGTGGAAATCGCGAGTGCCTTACGTTTGGATCAATTATTTCATATTGTTTATAGCGGAAAATCCACTAACTAATTACATTATAGAATTCAGTCCAAAATCCGTCGCGCGGCCATTTCCGATAAAATTGAAAAGGGAGGCGAAGGAATCAAATGAATTCTAACAATTGATTCCAGTCGGCTTTGGTTCGTGTGCGGCGGGCTTTTTATTTCATGAATTAGAAATAAAATTGCATATATGTACTTAGATAGGTCAGTACAGCGTTGAGCGGCAATTGTTCAGCACATGCTGAGCCAATACCTATTTCGGCACAGGGTCATGGGGGCAAAACTCGATTTGACGCCCAGCATACTATGTTTAATTTAGTACCGACCCCTCCTGTTCTCTGTTTTAGTTTTGTATGTTTTTATCTGTATGTTTTCATTTTTCTTTGTACCTATGTGTGTGTGTCGAAATAAACGAAATTCTATTATTCTATTCTAAATAATTACAATTATTGTGATTAGAGTGTCTGTGCAAGCTCAAGTGAGTAGTCAAAACAAGAGTCGCTATGAGTAGGCTTCTACCATTACCTACGACGAGGCATTTTGACGTGGTTTTGACAAGGCAATTGTGCGGGGGGCAAGGGTCGTACTTCACCGTCTAAGTAACTCCTGTCACCCGACCCGTTCCTTAGCATGATGACCCTGTCAAACCGTCTTCGTCGAATGACTGTATGCATATGCACAGGTAGGCTGCATAATGATACGATTCCAGACTTTCGAACATGTTCAGTATTGTTTAGCTCTTAGATATAACATTGTCTGCAACAGACGCCCCCCTGTGCAAGAGCCAGTCGGAAGGCCAGGTGTACGGCACCCTGAGGCAGCAGACCCTCGTGCTGCGCTGTGCCGTCGACTCCAGCCCTCCGCCCACCAGCTTCAGCTGGATCTTCAACAGCTCTGGGGAACAGACCGACCTGGAGGAAAGGTATGAAATCCTGATATAGATGACTTTGCCAGGGAAATTTAACTAAAATACACTAATAAAATAGTCAGACACTGAGGTAGTTAGGTAATATTTGCTTCTTAAATGAGTCTTTTAAGTCAGAGTCAGAGTCAAATCGTTTATTTCTTTAGACTTACAAAATAAACACTTAGACAAGTAAAGTTTTTACTCAATAAACAGCTTGATAAATAGTAATTATTTGCAACTATTAAATACTTCTGTCTACTACTTTACACCATATTTGTAAGGAATTTCAATAGCACTTAGAATCCAAATGAATCGTTTATTTTCAAGTATACCCAAATTATATCATGCAAAAAATACCGTTAAAAAAACAACTAATACCCTAGTTTTGTGAAATATATTAAAATCCTACAGTAACTTATAGCCTCTCCCATTTTGACCTCAGTCAAAGTCAAAAGAACGCTGACTTAATAACACAAACAAAATAATGTACCAGTCTCGTGTCCTCTGCAGTCTGTTCACCAGCTCCGGGTACGCGTCCACTCTCCGCTACACGCCGGCCTCGGACGTGGAGTTCGGGACCATATTCTGCTCAGCTCGCAACTCTGTCGGGAAGATGGAGGCACCGTGTCTTTACAAACTGGTCGCGGCAGGTGAGAATCCATCCATCATAAACGTACACTCTCTTGGACACAGGTCCAAGAGAAGTGGTCACATGATGGGACAAGTACAGACTTGTCCCATCATGTGACCATGTGACTTCAAAAACTGTTGTTAACTAGATGCCAGGTCATGATGCCCGCAACGAATACTGCAATCTTTCATCAAGATAGTTTAAAACTTAAAACGAATGTAGCTTAGAGCTTCGGCCAAACCTGCGCGTCGAACCGCGTGTTGCGGGACGCAAAGCGATTGCGTAGGATTGAAAATTTTCGAAATACAAAGGAGTATACCTAAAAATATCTTGGAGTGTTTTCAGTTATTGCGTAATGGCGCTTGCAACTGTGCCAAACTATTAGAAAACTTAAAATAACACAAACTTTGCTAAAAGTTAAGTATAACGTTTTGAATCACTGTTGTCAATAGGCATTTATTTTATTTTATTTATTTATTTAAAGAACACAAACATCATATATATTATGTCTTTATCTAACAAAATCATTATATTATCTGTGATGATAATTATTGTGATATAGGTTAAAGACTAAGCATTCGGACTTCGGACAGTCTAAAACTAAAGCGACGACGATTTTGTTTGAATTATCAGAATGTGTTTTGTGTTTTAATATAAATTGATCAAGAAGTTTAGATTGTTAGAGCTTATTTTCTAAACACGAAATTGACTATTATACTTGCCATTGTGAACATACCTATAGGGAAGGTTATTTTCGTGCACAAAATTCGATAATTAAATAAACAATACTGGACAAGCACAAAGCATTATCTAGCCCTAATCTAAATTATGATACGTACTCTATTTCTGTTACTTTTGCGTTTCAAATTTAGACACCATTTCAATCAAATTTCTTGATGATAGGTACAACCGTTTGTATTGTAGGTCACCCAATGTCCCTCAGCAACTGCTCTGTGGTGAACCAGAGCTCGTCAGCCCTGCACGTGGACTGCCTGGAAGGCTTCGACGGAGGTCTGCCCCAACTCTTCTACATGGAGGTGCTGGAACTGCCTTCTATGCTGGTAAGAGACCATTTCTCATCAGCTTGTATACTAAACTACTATTAGAGGGATAATACTCATTTTTACTACCGACCACCCATTAAAGCCCCAGTCGATCTGTCACTTTCTGCGCGCAAGGCTGCGCAGTTAACAGGATAGAGAAAAGTTGTTCACTGCTGACCGAGACTCCCCCAATCATTGGTAAGAGATTGTCTATAACCTGCGTGCTAAAGAAGAGATTAAAAATTACGTCATCTCATATGCTATGCTTCTCGGTTCGAATTTGGACTAAGACGGAACATTTTTAGGCCCGTATTATAAAAGCTTCCCTAAGCATTACTTGTGCAGTCATTACGCGAGTTCTACTCTAGCTTATAATCACTGCTCAAGTAAATGTTTTTATAGAACGTAACTCTGACGCTACTTAGCTAGCTACACTAGCAAAATCTTTACTTTAGTGAGTAGGGTTTTTTCTATGGTCTACACATTTATCAACAACGTGGTAAGAACGCATCGTTACTTGAGGGTTACATGAGTGAGTGTAGATTTTGACATTAGTTCCCAGGCATTGTTTTAAAATTAGTCTTTACTCAAAACGATACATAAGCATCACTCGAGCATAGGTCGATGACTGAGCATGTTTTCATAATACGGGTTCGAGCCTCACACGCGGCAGCTATAATAATAAGATACTATCAAGACGAACAGCCTTAGTAACTAGAAGGGCCGTTTGACCTTGACATTTATAAAGCTAATAGACCAAAGAAAGTTTGTTAAACATGAATTGATTACCACCTACCATGCTTTGATTATGGGCGGCGAGCACCTCGGCCGATGTTATCACAAGAGTGATTTCTATTTAAGCAGTGCTTCATGACTCGAATTAGATACAGATCGCATGCAGAAAGAGTACTTAACACAACCTTTTTTCAAAAAGTCATCAAAACTTTCAAATAAACAAATATTTTTTCATGGAAGTACTGGAATAATTTCACAATTGTTACTATGATTTTGACCGCTTTCTTTCCACCAGTTGAGAGCCAACGTCTCCTCCAGCACCCCCAGCTTTGAAGTCCAGCACCTGGACAGTCACTGCAGCTACTCCCTCCTGCTGTACGCCGCCAACGCCAAGGGACGGAGTGAGGAGCTGCCTCTCTACACCGTCGGCATACGCTCGCCGGATAAGTATACCGGTGAGAAAATACTTCTTAAGGCACAGACGGCATCTATAGAACAGCCCCTGGTTATACGAGGTAAGAACTAATGCAATTTCTTCAAATATTGTGAACTTCTTCCACCCCTGCTACTGTTCACTTACGTTATTTGTGATCTGAAAGTTTGTCGTCCATCCTCAAATCTTCAGCCCTTTGCTTGATAAATGAAAAGCAATCTCTCCAGGTATGAGCACAACTCTTCCTCTGTCACCGTGGTTGGCAGCACTGGTGGCGGCGGCGGGCGCGCTGTGTGCGGCCGCCAGCGCCGCGCTGGCGTCCCTGTACCGCCGACACGCCACCCGGCGGATGGACGCCGACAAGCCTCCTCATGTGTGAGTACTTTCTGAAAATGTACCGCTGGACTAGACTGGACATGGACATGAACATGGACATGGACCGAATAAAAACAGTTCTGACAAATCCAACTAACAACAACTTATCCAACTTATTCAAGTATCTTCCGGATGTGCCAGTATTGAGATGGTGCTCAGTGTGTCATAGCTTACAATTGTTTCTTTGTCATATTGCCATCAATTATCTTTTAGTTTACTAGCAGTCCGATAATATATCCTGCAGTACTTATGCTTCGTCATCAATACCCCCGGGGTATTGTGCTTTAAACTTGCCCAGACTTTTTGATTTATATTTGTTTACTGCCACTTTCCGACCTTGTTAACAGTTCCCCATTATTTAAATAACCAGCAGTTCTCTATTCCCTTCCCAGCAGTTCTCTGTACACGGAACAGAGCGTGGACTCCCTGAGCAAGCCAGACAACTTAAATACGTACTGCGGGGCTCCACGTCCTGAGTACAGCCCCTACGAGCTGGCGATGGACGGGGAAGACATGGACCCTGATATCATACCATGCCATTATGGTGAGACTAAAACTCTGCATGAACGTTATTTCAATTTCATTTCTTTTACGAAACACGTTTTACTGGGATGGCAATTGAAATATAAAATTTGCATAGCCTTAATCAGAATAACAGCTTGCACATAAGCATTGTACTATAATTCTAGATAAGGAAAAATACTAAAAACAATGTCAACACCAACGTCAATACCGGTTTTTTCAATAGAGATTGTTATCTGTTAGTTCAATTGCTTGTTCTATTGCAACAAGAACCTCGCAAAAGCCCTGGTTCCCACACTTTCCAGCAATGGTTTTCAATTTGGATCGTCACTGTTCTAGATAAGAAGCCGATAGGGTACACAATACCCCCGGCGGGGCACGCGGGGCCCGCGGGGGGCGTACCGTACAATGAAAGGCATACGAGCTTCCCCCACAGCGCCGTGAGTATTGTCTAACTTTTATAAAGTTATTTTAAAAGAGAATTTCTCGACATAAATGCTTGCATTCCAGCTCTGAATCTGTGATATTTTTTGTATTTACTGAGTGAACTGTTGCAGTTTTTTTATTTGGAATATGGTATGGTTTTTATTTCGTTTTTATGCAGTTAAATTGTACTAAGCTTTTTCATGATTTTTTAAAACATTCATGCGTCAATACTAGTATGTGACTAAAACCAGCGAGTTGTTTATTCTTTAACGGTTGCTGTCGCATTTGACGGTCATGTTGTTGACAACACATTGGGTGCCCATAACGCACTTAGCGACATCTTCCTTGGATGGTGCATGATGATATAAAGTAGACGTATAAAATAAAAGTAATTGCAATTACTCATGTCAGCTTTTTACGCTAATGTCAGATGTTTCAAGTAATATCTGAATGACTGCAATTACTAGCACGGCAGTAATCGTTTTGGAATTACTCGCAGGCCCTATACCAAGAAGTAAGGCTGATATATCATTAAACAATCTGAAATTGTGCAACATTATACAGAGTGGCACATTTATGTCGGTCAGTATGGGAAAGTCCGAAACTATAAGACATGAAGATCGCTTCTTGGGAACCATGTAATCGATTTTAGTTACAAGAAAAAGTGCATTCAATTGGACTTAACTCGGGAATCAATCGCGGACGTATTGAAAAACAAAACACTACATATTTGTATTTAGATATCCAACTTTCAGACTTTCCTATACTGACCGATCTAACTGTGCCACCCTATATACGTGATATTTTGCTTTGTATAAAAGTCACCTTTAAATAAAAGATGTTTTGCTGCTATGGTAACTTGCATTAATAGAACCAGCTAGAACCACCCACTCCGTATTTAATTGAAAACTCTCAAAAGTTCAACTTTGCTTGAACTCCCGTGATTCACCGAACACGCACTCCTAAGCTGAACGTGCACATGTTCGCGCCGCACGCGCTAAAGTCATCGCATTTTCAAATATTTGGATGTACTAAAATCCTCTAGGCTAGTATATGTACATATTCCGGCGGATGCAACGTGGACTGGTGCGCGGTTATCTTTAGAAGTAACTCATGAAACAAAATAAAATGTTTAATAGTTATTATTTTCCTCACAGTCGTCAGTAAGTATAAGCGTGGTGAACCGCGGCGTGCTGGCGCGCAGTGAAGACATCGCAGGCGCGCGGCGAGACGTCGTCACCACCACGAGGAAAGTTAGAGAGAGTTGCATATAGTCGTCTAGCTACCGTTAAACACTAGTCAATAAGATGTGTCTGGTGGATAGATTGAAAGACAAAGGCATTTTGCAACAACATAAAACCCACACGAACGAATTATTCAAGTTAACAGAAATATATTAATGTACATGACCTTGCTTCATATTTCATACATGGTACACGGGTGCGTAGCTTCACTGCGGGAAGTAGGACGTCAAAACTGGGATGCGCTATAGTTGCAAATATCTTTGGTAAATTTTCATATATAGTGTGTGATTCAGTGGAAACATAGACCCACGTTGTCAAACAAACCACCAAGCTAAAATACGTCGCGTGGCTGTGGACAGCGTGCGCCGCCGTAGGGCAGCGGCTTTATTCTGAACTGCCAACCGTTGCACCGTTTGAAAACATTTTGCTACAGAATTCACTAGACTATCGCGATACTGACGCCCGTTCAACCGACTCCTCAAGCAGAAGTTGTAAAGTACCTCGCTTCGTTATTATTCGTGACTCGTTTCATTTAACAGATACCAATAAGGCGTAATGATGAGCCGCTGTAACACATAATACTAACCGTAACTCCTGTTTTTCGTGTTTATTATTTCTCTGCGAGACGTGCTGAATACTAATCGAAGCCTCAGGCTGGTGAAATGGCTGCTAAGTTCAGAAAAATACATACCTACGTGACGCATACAAAGCAAACTCACCGTTCAGAAATTCTAAAGATCTACTAATTGCAAAACCTTCGGAGGACTAAACTACTGCTTTCTGTATACAGTCAGTCTGTGAGATCTAGACGAGGCTATAGCTCATCGAGTGTGAAGAATATTAAAAAAAACCGGGTGCGAGGCTTTGCGCACTATGAAACTAGATTTTTTTTTCTAGTATGTTCTTTTTGCCATTGTTGACCACAACAGTTATTGGTCATTGAAAATGTCGCCAGGATATCTATCTCCAGACGACATTTGCAAAGACTTATCTGATCTAAACAGCCTATCAGACACTATTGGGCAAAAGGGAAGTCTTTTCCTTCAGTCATCTTGGTCTTGGTTCACCATTCTGGACATAGGTGCCTGTGATGCAAGTGTACTAGGCGAAAAAAAAATAGATTTAATGTGCTAATAATACGGGTAGGTACACCTTACAATTAAAGTGTGTTCTACCGATAGCTAAAGCTATAAAACGTGTATATTATGTAAAAAGTAGCGCTCACTTTGTAACTATTTTGATAACACTTTATAAGTCCATATATTTGTTAGCTGAAATTTGTTTAATTAAACTCGGCTACGTATCGAATCGCATTCCGAATATTGCTCTCGTATGTATTCTGCGTGCACTGGTCTATGTATTTCGAATATTGGTATCAAATATGTGCGTCGGTAAAGCTCTGCACCCTTTATGGCTCCAAAGCCAAACCACTGTGAGGCAACCAGACGCAGCCGTATGAAAATATCCGGAACCAATCGGAAGTAATCGGCCATGTTGGAATAAGCTGTGGTTATTGGTATTGTTTTATATTTATATAAATGCTCGTTGAATGTTGCCGTATAGCATACTAGCTAATGCATGGGGCTTCATTTACGTTTTAAACACCAAAAGTAGCCTATAAGTTATTCTAAGTACAGAGCTTTACAGCTGCAAAATTTGAGCCCGATCCAATCAGTAGTTATGTCGTCTTTGGCCAAACAATTTCACAAAGATACTTGTAAACTTGACCTTTTATATTTAGCAAGATAATACCGGGATGGTAATCATTTATTTGATAATCAAGTCATTAACTGGCTTAAGCAGCTGTGCTGAAATATTTTGTATGTTGCCTGAAACACAGGACTATCTAGTTCAAGCCTAATTGTTGTAACTAACTTTATTTATTCGTTAAATACACTTAGGTTTTATCTTTTTGTAAGAGTTTCTTTGAACATATGTATTTTTTTAAATAAAATCATATAATATATTTTTGATTCTCCTTTTCAAGCGTATGTGAACCGCGATTTTATATGTTTTGAAATGCTACTATCCAATTCAATATGAGATACACACTTCATTTCAGCATATTAAGATAATATTCAGTCAAATTTAAATTATTTAATATTATTCAAAAATTAATGGTCACAAAATTTTCCTTCACAAACGCATAACACAAGTGTGTGCCCTCCTGTCTCAAATATAATAAAAATCAAGTCGTGATTGCTTCGTAAAAAATCTTTACGTTCTGCAAGCGAGGATAATCTCAACATCTGTAATTTGATACTAATCTAGGTATTTTCTTTGATAAGTTGCTCGATAAGTGGCACGAGATTGCAGTTTTTGACGAGACACGATTATATTCCAGCCTTCTAGCTACAAGTTTCAGCTTTTTCGTAAATCGTATTGTCCTTCCATCCAGCAGGAGTATTCATTCGATTTGTTTTCGAAGCGATAATGTTGAATTTGAATTATATGCCGACGGAACTAAAGAATGCTATTTTGATTTGACAAAGTTTCCGATATCGAATCCGGCGGCCTTCCGACGAATTAAAGTACACCTGTCTGAATCCGGTATTATACGCAGGGCATCCCAGCATTTACAAACAAATACAAATCGTTTATTTCATAATAAAATATGCAAAACAAGTGGCAGGTAACCCTAGGTTCTGTTTTAGTTTAATATTGAACTGTTTTACAGAAAACCAGTCTTCCCTCCTACACGAACAAATCAATAGTAACATTCTATGAAAAGAGCTGTAAATAAAAACATAAACTTAACAATCTGCAATTTTGTATCGTTAAACTAGCCAAGTGTGAGCCAGCTCTTGCAAAATAACTTATTCTACGGAAACTTAATAAAATGCCTGTAATGGACGGACAGTCAGGAATAGGCTAAGTAAAAGGGTCCCGTTGGCACCCTTTCGGTACCGAACCCTAAAATTCAGGGTTCATCCTACCTCACCATTTTGTAAATAAATTGTAAGTACAAAATTAATTGATAATTAAGCTAAGAACTTTTAAACTAATTTTAAATGTCGATCATGTCAAAGTCTACGTGATTAAACTGTAATTAGATTATTAAATAGATTATAATATTGTTAGTGCTAAAGTAGCTTGATAAGTTTAAAAAGGTTGTTAATGTCATCTGTGTCAAAGGGACAAATGTATTACGAAAATTAGCCCGTAAATGTTCGTCAAGTTATTTAAAATAATGTAGGTATCTTTTCTCAA
This sequence comes from Eupithecia tripunctaria, assembly GCA_955876795.1. Taxonomy (NCBI): domain Eukaryota; kingdom Metazoa; phylum Arthropoda; class Insecta; order Lepidoptera; family Geometridae; genus Eupithecia; species Eupithecia tripunctaria. The sequence goes on along the minus strand of OY041617.1, from coordinate 14,746,391 downwards.
GCCATTCTTAAGGAGTATTGTTTTCTAACAACTCACATAACAAAAAATTGATAAGATGAAAAAATATATTATAAAGGTGGAGTTTAAAGGCATTGTGAACAAACGATTGTATTTTTTTTAGCTTAGTTTGGCCAGTGGAACCCGCAGTTAACTGTGAAAGATTCCAACCTTCTATTGTGAAAATTGTCAGTAAAATTATTAGAATAGAAAAAGTCAGGTATTTGTTTTTAAGGTACTGATTCCAAGTTATTTTTATATAAGTTAGTATAAGTAGCTAAAATATTGCTTTGAAATAGTTGAATAGGGATTAATTTAAAAATACACTTACCCCAAATTAGTGTTACCTTTGAAACTGATTATTTGTTAAGTACCATCTGATAATTTATTTTCTATATAAGTAATTTATTCATGATTTTCAATTGAAATTCACATATTTGCTAATTTTATTGGTACTTGATATAAATAAATGTGCTGATTACGTATGGTTGTTATAACGTAAGAGGTTATAAAATTATTCGTAATTATAATTACTGTTGGTTGTTACAGAGGTTTAATGACAAATACCTAATTATTAGGCGAACCCGACTGACACTGCTTAGTTAAATTATTAATTAAGAACTATTTTTCGTTAATGATTATTTATTAAAAGCATTAAACTCAATCGTTTTTTATTGAAACTAACTCATGCAACATGTTGTTTATATTTTTCAGTTTGCAGTATAATTTATTTGATAAAAAAAAGGTTTCACTTAAAAGATTGATACAAGATACGTTTTTTGACCTATTTTTTATTTAACCTGTGTCCCATTTCACCACTCTGAGGCCTAATTCCACTATTTTTTAAACAAATGCTACAATAGCGCCAAACGATTAGGATTTAGTCGTAAAATTTGGTATTCTATTGCCATAAGATTAGAATCTCTATGACTTATAATAGCGTGTCAATGTACCAAACGCCCTGTATAATCAAATTTATTTAATGTCTATGGCCACACTTGCCCCACCACACCATTGAAAGGTTAAATTGTCAAACGGTTGTCATAATTGTAATAGTCATAGCTATGGCATAAACAAAAAAAAGACGTGTGGCACTCGGGGACTGCCGCGGTAAAGCTATTGCAATGCCATCTAGAGGCGAGTTGCTGAACTAAAGAGACAAACGTCATATTTAAAAAAGTCATTAAAAGTTCTACTATTCATCGATAGATGGCAAAACTAAAAAGTATCACCGCTGTTCCGGTCGGAGTGGGGAGCGTGAGGTTTTTTCGTTACGGAATTTCTGGATTCGGTCCCCGCGCTCAAGGCCCGCGATAGAAGCTATGCAATAGCTTAAAAAAATCGTGTTAGTAGAACACCAAAAGGTGTCAATGGCGGCGATTGATAGCGATAATATTGTCATAGTGAGGCGATTGTGTTATTGGAATACAGCCTCTGGGCTGGTCTTTTTTATCTATTAGTAAATAAATAATGTTGGACAAATAAAATTCAGACAGCATTGTCTAGCCCCAAGCTTAGCAGAGCTTGTGTTATAGTTATTTGATAACTGATATACTCGAACATATATTACAATACACTACACTAATTACAGTTACACATTATTTGATTGTTTTTAAAAGCTTCGGGTCAGTTTAAAACCATTTTTTTTAAGTTTTACGGGAGAAATAATAAGCCCTCGTGAGTAAAAAAAGCTATGGGAGCACCCCAAAATCATTTATACAAATGTAAAAGAATCATCCTAACCAGTTTATGAATGACGGATATACATAAAATTATATAATTGGAAACCTATATAAAGCCACTAATAGAACTTCGTCCTTTTTTTGAAGTCGGTTGAAAACCTATTATAGCCGAGTGGAAAACAGATACCTACCTATAATTAAAAACCAAATAGAGAATCCCAATTCCATTGAACGTGCTGAAAAACATCGTAAGCTTTTTATTCACTTACTTTCATTTAATCTCAGTTAAAAGAAACAAACAGCCCTCGTTGAACATAAAATTAATTGAAATAATTGAAGGTAGGTAAGTGAAAAGACGAAATAAAGAGACGCCATTTAAAATTCTTCAATTATGTCTTAATCTTAGTATAGATAAGACAAGTTTTTCTACTATAATACTATGTTTACAGTCGGTGTATCATTTAATATTGATACAAAGATTGATGAGTTTACTCATAAATAAGCTAATTTTAATAAAACAAAAACTTGCTTCCATGTATTTACATGTGCAAGTAAAAACAAGCAACGATTATGAAAAACCAGGCTTGTCCACAATATTCCCCGCGTTTATTTTTCCCACCGAAGCAATCAAGGGTTAATTTAACCCGTTCGTCGCCTCGCAGAGTCCTGATAACGAGCTATTTCCCCTTGAAAATGCAGATTCGTCCCGTGGACGATTGTCCCAGTTATTTTTACGTCGCTTTTCGCTATAAAATCATTGGATTTAATTGTTGGTACATCCGGCGCTTGTTAGAGAATTGCTGAGTTTACGCTGAGTTGTATTGTTTGGCTCGTGTTAGATTCTATTGATTTAGTTGTTTATGGTTGCGATTGAAGAAAGCTTTTCTTGTGAAACAATCTCTTTATTATTTTTCCTTATGTGTTTAGATAATAAACACATAAGGAAAAATAATACCTTCGAAAGTTTTTTTTTCTAACCCACGTTGACCCACTGCTGGGCGAAAGAGTGTCCAAACTTTTCTTAGTGTCACGCTTCTTAGACTAAGTATGAAAAGAATAAAACACAAATAAAGAGCTTTTTATTCCTAATCCTACTTTACTCGTCCTAGGATTATATTATTTTAAAATGATGAAAAAACAAATGAACTTCGAGCAGATTAACAGGTAAATAACCCTACCTTAGTAATTATCTTATCGTTCAAGCTTTTTCTCTTGGGCTCGAATAGAGGGCGTTGATTTTTTACTGATACATCTTTACTTCAACCAAATGCTCCAGAAGTACCGTTGAACTCTGTTGCCAAAAACCTATTTTTTGACAGAATCAGAAAGGAGGAGTTTCTCAATTCGACTGTAATTTTTTTATATTCTATTTACAATGGCATCCCATCCCGACTTTAGTCAATTACTATAAATTCATTCTGTGCTTTAGTATAGAAAGTTCTGTCCGCATAAAGATTGTGTTGAAAAGCTTCAATCTAGCTGGATCGGGACCAGTGCCGGTCCTTGTTGTCACCACTAGTCGCACAGTATCTATGTCCCATAATGGAGTCTACCCACCAAAGCCAGTGCCAACAGCCGGTAAGTTGACAAAACACTACTTATCGGCTGCCCACAATTTTCATACACTGACTGAAATGACGCACCGACCCGCCGGACTTTGTCGCCAACTTTAGTGAGTAGACTTCAAGTACAGGCAGATTCGTGGGAGATAAAAAATGGGTCCCAAAGAATTCTAACGCTGCCATGGCCATAGGCAGTCAACAGCATTTTAGTCCATTCAAAACTAAAACCTACTTGATAAATTCAAATAAATTGACAGTACCAAGTCAATATATTTATGATAACTTGTTGTACAGTCATAAAAAATTCAATAGCTTCCCAAAAATAGCGATATACATAATATAAATACTAGAAATAAACAGAAACTCACTGTACCACAACTAGGCTTTATAAAACTAATGTATTCTTTTAAGGGGCAAAAGCTTCTACAACATAACCAAAAATACCTCACAAATCTAAAATATCACTTTATTGTGTCAGTGTAATTTTATAACATAATGTCAAATTATGTTATAAACTTTTCTACGTATAACATTTATTGCTTTTATGAAAATAAAACATTTTTGAATTTTGATAACAAAGCCGCCGAATCAAAAGTCTACACGAATTAGTAAAAAAATTAAAAGTTTCTGTAGCGAGTATAAAATACGAAGATGTTTCTTCAATATAACAATATTCGTAGCACTTGCTACGCCGTAGCAAAATCGTAGCTTGTGCGTAGAATCATTATCTTTTACCAGAACATAAACTTAAAAGCATAAGCTTTGGTAACATGCGTTTTAAAAACTATTAAAACTATCAAAGAACCAATATTTTTCGTAAATTACTCAAACATTGCCAATAGCTATTCAAAGCCAATTTAATCGAATCCTTATATCAATACTCACAAAGCTCCCAATCAGCAACTAAGGTTTTTTCTCCAAATAACATCAAAGAATAAATTGCTTTCGACTGTCATTGATCATTCTTGGCCCAATAAATTGGCTTTAAAAAATGTGTTGAGTCAAACCATTGTAAAGCTGACGGATGACTTGGTTTCATGCGACATCTTTTTTGTATAAATTTTGTAACAAATAAAGACTAAAGGTTCTTTACTTTAGTCTACATACCGAAGCGACTGAAATAAAAATTCCACTTTTTCCGTGTTCGTGTAATTTTATAATATAACTTTATATAATAGAATTTCACCTTTCTAGGTGTACTTATTATGTTTATGGAAACAAAGATTTTTTTACTTTGACTTACATGAAAATAATTATAAATAATATTTGTCGTTGTGTCAATTTGATCGTGAGGCTGCCGTGTAGCTTAGTTCACCTACGCTGTTTTATAAAGTACTAAGTAATAAAAACTATTAATTTAATGTTATTTTTGATATTTCTAAGTGGTGAATGATTAACAAACAAAGGAAAATCGTTCTATAGGTTTTATTTATTTTTATTTCCACGGCCCAGGCCCGCCGTCCGGGTAACAACATAAACCTAATATTTCTACAGATAAATCTTCTTTTGTGCTGAAAACCTATGAAGTACCCGATGACAAATGGCAGGTCTCTGACGTCACGAAATATATTACAGAAAATGAAGAAAAACTCGAAAGTAAGCCTTTAATGCTATCTGAAAGGGCCCATCCCTCAGTGAATAGGGGATGGATGCTCCCGCCAGAATCCCCAAGGAATTATTAAATCTAATCTTAATATTTGGTAGCCATGAAAGGCTTCCTGAACATTTTTCAAAGTTGAGATTTAATCCTCGACTTAAGACGTTTCTTAATTATTTTAGAAATCGCTGAGGTGCTGCAAAACATTTCTTAATGATTTTCTTTTCAAATCAAATAAAAGAAAGAGAGTAAAGTAGTATGCCCACTAGAGCTATAAACAACTTATCATACTGCATTGCATTCCGTGCCAGTGTTTTACTGGCTACAGGTGCACAACGCCGTTCTTATCGGTCGTAAATAAATAAATAATAAATACGGCACGGTAGGCAACCGTGCGTGTTGTTCGAAGCGCAGCATTGTCGTGAATTGGATCTTCTTTGCACGCTATGCTTCTAGTATGCTTGAAAGTTGCTTGAACGAAGTGGTATAGTGGACAGTGTTCATTATTTTTATCCTTATATAGAAAAGCTCAGCTTTTGACTTGCGGAAAATTATTTCTCGCGCACATTTCTAGGAAAAGAAATAAGGAACTTTAATAAATGTAATTGTTTGTACTTATCTAGTTATACATAAAAATGGATTCGTTTATTGTTACGGAGAGAGTACCAAATTAAAGTAGTTAATCCCCAAGGAGGTTTTTTATTTCGCCACAAAGCCGGGCTAATGTATATTTAAGTATATATATTGTGCAAAAATCCCTACAAGGTAGGAACTTACTCTGACTCTCTGATACAAGTGAAGTGTTAGGGTGGTTTTGAAGGGTGTGAAGAATAGAATAGAATAGAATTTCATTTATTTTGACACACACACATAGGTACAAAGAAAAATGAAAATATACAGATAAAAACATACAAAAACTAAAACAGAGAACAAGGAGGTCGGTACTAAATTAAACACAGCATGCTGGGCATCAAATAGAGTTTTGCCCCCATGACCCTGTGAAATAGGTGTTGGCTCAGCATGTGCTGAACGGTTGCCGCTCAGCGCTGTTTTTCAGCCAAAAACCTTTGCGAAAGAAAACAACCTTATTTGACCATGGTCGTATATGGAATATAATAGAGTAAACTAAAAGTGCTATGCCAGCACAATGACATAGACTACTTACTACTCATACATGCTATAGCTTACGTTACAGTAGGTTAGGTAGGTACTTCACAAAAACAAAAATAAGCAGAGATAAAGGCCTCTCATTATGTTTTCGAAAAATCCCTGAGCTTTTGTGTTTAAGATTTTCCTGGTTTCTGATAAAATAACAACAGAAAACAGCTTTATACTTCAAATTGGACACAAGTTATTAACAAGCAGCTGAAGATTATAACACAGCCCTTCTAAGCTGGGCACTCTTTAAGTCGAAATCGAAGTTTTTGATATTTTTCGTGCAAACGCTAATCTGAAATAATTATGAAAATTACGTAAGAGATATTGGTTTTACATGAAAACGAAACTTTAATTTTCCTGTTCCGAGGAGGCTCTCTGGACTTAAAACTATTTATTTCCGAAACTACAGTAATAATCTGGACGACAAAATTGGTCCGTCAGTTTGATTTTCACTTAGAACTTAGAATTTTTTATTGTAAACTTAGAAAAGGTGTAATTTAATAACAAATTATAATAATAACAAAGGAAAATCTAGTTAATTTATAGTGTAGAAAACACAGGATACCACACGAAACTTCAAGTATGGCCATGAAAGTTTAGTAGGAAGCAGCCATATTGGTTTTTCTTAAATATTTAATCTTCACAAAGCCGATTCCCTGCTCTATTATTTATACGCCACATAGATCTGGAACAAAATAATAAAACATTTTTACTTTACTCACTTACTTACCCTTCGCTTCTTTATGTTATCTACACTAATATTTTAAGGAAGAAACATTTGATGTTTTGTTGTTTTTTTTTATTAGGTCCATTAGTTTCGGAGCCTATTACAATCATACAATAAAAATTTTCCTCCATAAGGTATTATTTTATTAGTATAAATTAGTATAGATATAAGTGTAACAGTACACACTCAGCATACTAAATCGACCTGCTGGCCTACATTTAAGTAAACAACCTTTCAAACAAAGAACATCATAGGTTTCGCGACGCCCCGCGCGGGCACCAGGTCTGACTCACCCTTGTCGGTTTTATTTATGGCTAACAAGGTTTACTGATAAATTCAAATAAGATAGCGTAACCTAGATTCATGAGTCAGATTCAAAAAGTTAAAGGTTAAGAAAGGTTATGAACAGTTTAAATTATTCGTAGTCTAGAAGTAGAAAATTACAAAGTCTTCTTTTTATCTCTTAAATAAGTTCCTTTGGGATAGAAATACCCTTAAAACGTGTCCATCCCAATGGATGGATTAAGATAACGCGCTAAAATCGCGGGCAGAACTAGTGACGAATAATTTTCAATTCAATTCAATTTAAATAATTTATGTCGATGGTTCACCATAAATGTTAGTAGCACAATTACCTATTATACTATGTTAGTTACCATAAAAACAGATTTCAATTATTATTGCTACATAATCTAATACATTAAATAAATTATCATTCCAAAATTATTAAATTAAGTAAATTCACAGATTCTTATAACTGTTCATGCAATCAATGCAATTTTGGATAATTCATAAAACACAGGGTTTCACAAACAAAGTTCAGAGAAACCATGTTTTTTTTGACTCGGAGGGATGTCGACAATTCCATCTGTGCACTGCCTACGCCAGGTTAAACGGATGCGCATTAATAAGATGTCATAATCTCCACAGAGTAAATATTATTGAAATAGATCAGTTGAGCTACTTGTAGATTGTTTGCAGAAGTCTGCTCGGTAGCATAATGTTATAAGAACAGACCTGGATGATGATGAGCACGTAGTTGATGGTCATGTCCAGGAGATGCAGAGGGATGCTGAGGTCCACGGAGAACACGGAGCCCCGCACGTAGCGCGGCCGCTGATGACGCGCCACGGAGTACCAGCGGTGGGCCGTGTGGTAGGTGATGGGGTGCTTGCCTGAAAGTTATATAGATTGACTAGCTGCGCACCGCGGCCTCGCACGCGTTGTTCCTATGAAAACGTTTAAAGGTGTTTATTATTCCACGGGAACTGATTTATGGGATAAAATGTAGCCTATGTTTGATTCCAGGATTAGAATTACCTGTATGCAAATTTCAGCTTGTTCTGTTAAGAAGTTTTGGCGGAAAGAAGTAACAAACATCCATTCATACATCCATAATAACTTTCGCATCTAAAATATTAGTGTGATGATAATGCTGGACAATTCACAATTCACAGCTAGATATGTAGATAATTATATAGAAAATTATGTTCTGCACACTTATTGAAATAAACAATACAAAAGAACAGCTTAAAAACTAAGTGACAAGTGCACTGCACATGAGCTTCCTGCGAAATTCCGAGACATGGTCGCAAACCAAATATGAACCTTATACCGACATTCGGCAGGCGCTCTAGTTTGTTTAGCTGTTGCTCAGTTAGATCAAGAAAGGAAGAATCGGCGTAATCGAGTACTGGAAGAAGAAGAGATTGTGCTAGAGAGATTTTAGTGGCAATAGGTAGGAAGTTACGCAGTCTTCGAAGGGAACCTGCTGAAGCAAACATCTAACGGCTGATTTCAGATATCTGCGGACCCCACGACAGACTCCTATCAATGAGGATACAGAAATTTTTCACTGTTTTGCTTTGCTCAACAGGCATCCCATCGAAGACCACCGTAGGAAGACTAGCCCAGTTAATCCGAACTACCATTCGCGGGCTTCCGACTGTGATCACCTCCGTTTTTGCGGGTTTGACTTTTTAACCGATGCCGTTGTTCCAGTCCAGGATACGACCTAGGTCGTCATAGCACATGGTAGCTGATCGACCATAGCCCGCGCGTAGATTTGGAGCTAGCCCCAAGCTAAGTAAAGCTTGTATTATGGGTACTACATAACTGATACATAATACAATACGTTACATAGATAGATTTTATTTTACTATACATAGAAAACATCCAGAACGGCCTGAACAAATATCTGCAGATATTACAAACATTTGTCCCGAGGCAGAAATCGAACCCGCAACCTCCTGCGTCGCTGGCGGACCTTCGCCCACCGCGCCACAGTGGTAATCAAAATAATATAAATATACTGCTAGTTAGGCCCTAGCTGTGCTAGCTTAGAGCTGTGTGGTGCTGGCTTAGAATTTGCATCACCTCAATTCTTCCCGTGGGTGTCGTAAGAGGCGACTAAGGGATATCCACCGAGGAGCGGGCAGCAGCGCCCCCTGCAGAACAAATCTTGGGGGGCATCACCTTCAATAAGTTAAACGCTAGTAAGGCGTTTATCACGTTGAGGCCTGCGTCTAGCAGTGGACCGATACAGGCTGTTGAGGTTGAGGAGTTAGCCCCTAACAATATTGTCGTGGGCGTTTTAGTTCCAAGTGTAGTGTTGTCTACCCTGCTCCTGCTCCAAACTCAAGTCAAGTGCACTTCACTTCAGTACAGTAAATGGTAAATGGGAACTTAGCCTGAGTGCGAAGTTATGCAAACTCGTTCTGGTTTTTTTTTCGTACCATCAAAAAGTATAGATACGACACGGTACCCCTCTACGTGGCCCGTACTGAGTCCCCTCAGTACGGGGACGCGGGTTCGAGTCCCGTCGAAGCAGATTTTTTTTGATATAATTTGATTTCTTCGATAAAGCTGCTATGTTTTTATTTCATGATGAATGAAAGCGAGAGGACAAAAACCCAGTAAATATTGTAAAAAATTGCGCCAGAAAAAATAAAGCCATCTTGAAAATGGATACCCGTTAAACGCTATGAGTCAGGATCAAAGTCAGAGTCAAATCGTTTATTTCTTAAGAGTTACAGAATAAGCACTTAGATAAGTCAAATTTTTACTATATAAACAGCTTGATAAATAGTAAATAATTACTATCAATTAAGTGCAATTGACTCTAATTCACAAATTTTTTAAATCAAATCATTTATTTGCTCACTAGCGGAAGAAGTAAAAAAAAAACCAGTGGCAAGTTCATCGCTTATCAACGAATACAATCTTTGCATATCTAAGTCTAACGCAACTAATTTAATTTATGTTCTTAACTGGGCGACTGGGCTATGAATCTTTAAGTTCACAGGGTGAAGGCATTGTTTCACCAACCTTTATCATACGCCGGATCCAGAGCCAGCTTCCTGGCCAGCTGGAACACCAGCTGCTGGCAGATCCTCTCGCTGCGGTGCGAGGCCTGGCACAGCTTCCACACGCAGTATATGGACTTCATCTCTCGCCAGAATAAGTATACCGCTAGCTGCATACCCTGGAACAAGGAGAAATCATAAAAAACTTTTCATCAAGCTAAATTATTCGACATGATTTGTTGAAGCAAGACGTTCAGCGCTACCTTGCATTGTGATTGATTGTGATTGCATGTGAGGTAGCATCAAGCTGAGGTGGGTGGAACCCATCGACCTGCATCGTTACAGCATTATATTAGGTCCTTACATATGAAATTGGCGTTTTGTATGGGAGGAACAAAAAGTCGAATATTTTTTAATATAATATATTTAATTAATCAAAGTATGAACCATTATTTTCTATGCACTTTTGCCATCTAATAGGTAGTTCATTGATCCCTTTACTAAAAAAACCAGTCGGACGGGAATCAATAAAATCTTTGAAGGCGATTTGGACTGCCCCATCGGAGTTGAATTTTTTCCCTTGCAAGAAGTTATCCAAATTTCGAAAAAAATGGTAATCTGTTGGAGCAAGGTCCGGGGAGTACGGAGGATGTCTTAGACTTTCCAATTGAAGCTCTTCTAATTTAGTAGCCGTCTGTTGCGCAGTGTGTGGTCTAGCGTTGTCGTGAAGCAGCAGTGGCGTGGAGCGATTGACCAGCCTAGGTTGTTTAGCCGCTAGCTTTTCCATCATGGTTTGCAATTGCTGAAAATAGACATCAGCCGTAATAGTCTGGCCAGATTTGAGAAAACTGTAATGAACAATACCGGCACTAGTCCACCAAACGCTTACAAGTAACTTTTTTGGGGTTAATTTTCGCTTGGGGCAGGATTTGGCTGGCTGGCCAGGATCCAACCATTGCGCTGAGCGCTTCCGATAATCGTAAAGAACCCATTTTTCATCACAGGTAATGATTCGGTTTAAAATACCTTCATTATTGTGCCGGTTTAGTAATGTAACGCAGCAGTCGACGCGCGTTTGCCGGTTTGCTTCAGTCAATTCGTGAGGTACCCACCTTTCAAGCTTTTTAATCTTCCCAATTTACTTCGAGTGAATTAAAACAGTTTTATCACTAACATCGCAGCCTGCAGCTAACTCGGACGTGGTTTGCGATGGATCCGCTTCCACAATAGCCTTCAACTCTTCATTGTCAACTTGAGTCTCAGGCCGTCCACGGGGCTTGTTCTGCAGGTCGAAATTTCCAGAACGAAAACGTTGGAACCAAAAACGAACTGTGTTTTCTTTTGCAACACGACCGCCATACACATCATTCACCCTTCGAGTTGTTTCCGCAGCACTAGTGCCACGGCGGAACTCGTACTCGTAAATAATGCGATATTTTAAGTTTTCCATTTTGTAAAATGAGTGACGCAAACAGAAAAAAACAGAAGAAAAAAAACAAATGAATGACGATCATCGAAGCACAAATACATGAGTCTATAGCTGTACAAATTTGAATTTGGAATTCCTTACCAAAGAGGAGAAATTTGTGATTAAAGTGGCCAGTACGAAAAACGCCAATTTCATATGTAAGGACCTAATATAATATTTGTATATTATTTAGTACGCTAGTCTGTATAACTTAACTACCTACTTATACCTTTCTGTTCTGTGTTGTAACTGTGTTGTTCAATAAATGTATCTCTATATTTCTATATCTACGTAACGCATTGGATTGACACGATCCTAGACGTAATGCAATAGAGAAATCTGTACCTATGTTATGTCTGGTTTAATAAATAAATTTAATCGAATTTCCAAAAGCTTGTTGTATGTTTAATTATACATTTTTGGAAAATTGTTAATTTAAAGTAACCTACTCAAGTCCCGAAATGACCATTATTTTAAGGACCTGGGAACTTCGTGAGGTACTTAAAAGATGTGTTCTTTGTTTATAACTTTTAAGTGTTATAAACAAAGAACACAGCGAAGTATTTAAATATAAAACATGCACAGTTAGGGACGGGGTCGGATTTACCGATTGGGCCACTCCCGGTATTTATAGAAGTAGGAATAGACTATATGATCTTTATGGTGCTAGAGAAGCTATGTTAAACGATCCTGCGTTTCTTTTGTATGTAACAAACTACTCAAAAACATTTAAAAAAGTCTGTAACACAGCGAAATGCCTGTTTTTGAGGAAAAAAATTGTAAACTCATCTGATAAAATCAAAGCAACATGGAGACTTATAAATAACGAAACTGGTAAATCTAAGTCACGAAAAAGAGAAATAAGGTTAAAAATTAATAATTCAATACTTGTAAACGATAAAGATATTGCCGATGCTTTTGATTCATTCTTTTCTGATATTCCTAAAGTTGTTACCCGGTCTCTAAACTCCTCACCTTCAATCGCGGTTAAATTATTAGAATCATCTGTAGATAAATGTACCGAGGTTTTTATATTTAGTCATGTAAACGCTAATTATATTGTGAAAACATTTAAGTCAATTAACATCAAAAATACTGAGGATCTTTGGGGTATTTCAACCAAAGTACTGAGTTCTATTATTAAGGAAGTTGCTTCATACTTGGCTTACATTTTCAATAGTTGTGTTGATGCAGGAGTTTTCCCTGATCTCATGAAATATAGTAAACTGGTTCCTCTTTATAAATCAGGTAGCCACACTGATCCGGCCAATTACAGGCCAATTTCAATACTTCCTGCAATGAGTAAAGTTTTTGAAAAAATTATTCTCACACAGTTGTCCTCTCACTTCAACCTCAATAGATTGTTACATAAAAATCAATTTGGCTTCACCAAGGGTAGATCGACAACTGATGCTGGTACAGTTCTATTAAAGCACATATTGGATGCATGGGATAAAGCGAAAAACGCTATTGGTGTATTTTGTGACCTTTCTAAAGCTTTTGATTGCGTTGATCATGGTACATTAATAAATAAACTAAGACATTATGGAATTCAAAACAAGGCACTGGACCTTATGCAATCATATTTATCTGATAGAGTCCAAAAAGTAGATATTGGTAAAGAAAGATCTAGGGGATCAAAAATCGATTTAGGAGTCCCGCAAGGATCAATATTGGGTCCTTTTCTATTTTTAGTATATGTAAATGATCTCCCATTTCTAGCAAAAGATCTCTGTGATATAGTCTTATTTGCTGATGATACTTCATTGATTTTTAAAGTTGACAGAAATAAACATAATTATGACGATGTAAATAATTCTCTTTCACAAATACTAGATTGGTTCACCGCCAATAACCTCTTACTCAATGCTTCAAAAACCAAATGCATAAAATTCATGTTACCAAATGTAAGAGAGCTCCCAACTAAGATAATGCTAAAGGATGAGATTGTTCACCTTGTAGACTCAACTGTTTTCCTAGGGTTACATATTGATTCCTCTCTTCAATGGAGACCGCAAATTGATGCTCTCGCAAACAGACTTAGTTCAGCAGCGTATGCGGTTCGAACAATTAGATACATTACCGATGAAGATACAGCTAGGTTAGTTTACTTCAGTTACTTCCATAGTGTTATGTCTTATGGTATTTTGCTTTGGGGACAGGCAGCTGACATCCAGACTATCTTTGTTATTCAGAAAAGGGCGGTACGCGCTATTTATAAATTAAATCCACGAGACTCGTTAAGGGAATTATTTAAAGAAATAAATATTTTAACAGTAATATCGCAATACATCTATGAAAATCTAATGTATACACACAAAAACAGAGATAACTTTATGAAAAGGTGTGATGTTCACAATAAAAATACAAGAAACAAGAACAAATTACACATCCCATCATATAGATTACGAAAGGTAGGGAAATCATTTGTGGGCAATTGCGTAAGATTCTATAATAAGCTTCCATCTGAAGCAACTGAGCTCCCTATTCGTAAATTTAAACTGTACATAAAACGAAATCTTATCAAGAAAGCCTATTACTCCGTAGATGACTACGTAAATGATGTTAACGCTTGGCCGGATGTCGCCCAGTTCCATACAGACAATAGTATGTAAGACCAGTTAGACTTAGTTATCCTAAGATTGTATTAGTTGATAAGCGATGGACTTGCTAGTGGTTTCTTTTTCACTTCTTCCGCTAGTGGACAAAAAATTGAAGTGAATTAAAGTCAATTGCACCTTATTTCTTGTTGATAGTAATAACTATTTATCAAGCTGTTTATATAGTAAAAATTTGACTTGTCTAAGTACTTATTTTGTAAGTCTAAAGAAATAAACGATTTGACTTTGACTTTGACTTTGATTGTTCTAAGCAGTGATGGTACACCATTGAATTGGTGTATTCCAGTTGTCTCGACTCGATAGACGGTGACCTGTTAAAGGGGACAGAAGAACTCAACAAAATCAAACACATGAGCCCATTCGTATGAAGTACCTACTAATACACATATGTATTCGCCGTAGGAGCACAAGGCGCACTTGGTTATGAAAATTTATATTTAAATTTTTCATAGAGTACATCCAAACCTAAGTAAGCTAAGCTAAAGCTTTTGGATACCTCAATGCGATTCAGTTAGTTTGAGTCGCAGATACATAATCAAATAGTTATATTTCGTGTTGACCCTTCTAGCACATTTAAATATTCTGATCCTTTCAAACTTAGATTGGAACTAACCTTTTCGGAATACATCAGCATAACCGCGCAGGCGTAGCACGTGCTGGTGACCAGCGTGACTCCTAACATTATCAAAACCTGAAATATAACAATTATATTAAGAAACTTCAATGTTTCTCTTGTAGGTGGAGCTAACGGCGCTAAAGTCCATTTAAGGTCGCAGAGATTTTCACCTTCCACACCTCATAATATTAAGCTAAGATAAGCTAAGTTTTATTTTCCTCTATTATAAAATAGAAAATGCAACAATGTTATCAGTGCTTTATTGCCTTCATTATTGGTTATCAAATGAGTGCTCTATCGTCTACCTAGGACCTCTGCATGGGTAACTATAGCTTAAACAATACAAGCATCCGTGCTTCGAGGCAAAATAAAACAAAATGGCTGCCATTTTATCATGGACAGTAAAAAAAAATAGGGATAGTGATTTGTCGATAAAATTTATTGCACTTCACCCCCCCTTTCAAAGTCTCCGACATCGGTAACCAGACACATTGTATATAAACTAACGTAGGTAATGTCTAATAAAACTTCAACGTGACTAACCTTCAGGGTGTACTCTTCATTTATTTGATTCGAAGCTATCAGAACGTGACGGTAGACTCTCGACCCTACAACCGGTGACATAAAGATCAAATCCACCAGCCTCAGATTAATTCCTTCTATGATTAGAGCAAACAATACAGTCTCAGCTTCATGAGCGGCGAACAGTATCACGTACTTGAAGATATCAGCTGTTCTGATGTCTAGAATGAACATGCCAGTAGCATCAATGACGATAGAGGCCAGTCCAATGATACACTGCTTTTGAACCTCTTTATCCAATATACGGATTAACTGTTTATGGACACCACAACGCTCGTCCAGTCTTGTGAAAGCAGCGAACGTTTCGTTCCTGATCCTCGCAGCAACAATCACTAATAGAAACTCGCTCGCCAAAAACGTCTGGAAGATTTCGTCTCGCAAAGTGATTGTGTTATTCAAAACGCTGTAAACGGTGACGATGATCATAGAAGAAAATACAACGACGGAGACGATGTTACAGAACGCTTTAGTTTGTGCGTTAGAAAATAGGTAAGTTCGGTTGATGCAGAAGATAGTCTCTAAGAAGATGAGATTGGAGAAACAGCTGATTGTGGATCTTGCCATGATGGCAAGATTGTTAGATTGTTCAGGTCCGCTCAGTTAAAACTGGCCGAGAAGATGCCCCGTAGCTTGTCATTACTACAAACTTAGATCTAAATACTTATACAAGGCACAACAACACATTTCACAAGGTTTCAGAGGTATTTCATCTACAAAATGAAACGAGATACTACCCGCACTCATCAGATTGGGGGAACTTTTCTACCTACATTCAATTATTTTTAAAAGCCTAATGTTCCCCGAGGGAAATCACGGGTTTGTTCTGATTGAGACTAATATTGATTGCCGCTACACGTTCATTTGTGTCGGATAGTTACACATTATAAAGGTTGACGCAGAATAGAGCCGGATCGTTATCCTTATCACACAGCGTGCAAATAAAATGTGCATTCAAATAATAATAATAACAATAGTTTTTTATTCAAAATAATACGGCATCAGATGACAAAAATCTCATTGAAGATTTTGGGTAGTTTTTGTAAAATATATCTAAAAATAAAGATCTAAAGATAAACCCTCAAATACTCATTTTATGGTGTGCGGAAGCGGTGTTGCATAAATGTGATCAGTATTTAAAGCTACACACATGATTAAAAACAATACAGATAAATACATTGGATGTTTGTTACCTTTACATCTCATAACTACCTAAGACATGGATGGATTGAAGTAGGTACCTATTAGAAAAAAATTGCTAGGGCACTGAAAATGTATAATTTTTTTCTAATAGGTACCCTATTAGAAAAAAATTGCTAGGGCACAGAAAATGTCTGCGTTGAATTCAGAAAAAAAGTCTCGTGAACTTGCGGTCCGAAGCTCGTAAAAATAATAGGTGGTGTGTAACGTTACTTGCGCAAGTTTGTGTGTAAGCACTATACCAACAAAGTTCACGAAAACTTCTCAAAGAAGTGTGAACAAAGCAATTCAGTTGTGTTGTGTGTTGAGAAAACTGTAAGCAAGACTTTTATCTATTCCTCGCCTAAATAAAAATATTTGTAGGTACACCTCTTACAACTAAAAAATTAAAGATGCTTAGATAAAATTGTGCATTGATTTTTACTCGAGATTAGGTGACTTGATCTTGAAGACTGCCACGTTTAGT
This sequence comes from Eupithecia tripunctaria, assembly GCA_955876795.1. Classification (NCBI taxonomy): domain Eukaryota; kingdom Metazoa; phylum Arthropoda; class Insecta; order Lepidoptera; family Geometridae; genus Eupithecia; species Eupithecia tripunctaria. The sequence continues at coordinate 14,729,413 of OY041617.1, read as the reverse complement.
CTAGTTCACGTTTAGCAAAAATAGCTGATATTGCACCTTCCAGTGTTCGTACAGGTATAAGACCATTTACATAACAAAGGTGCCTGTTTACTCCACAAGCGGCGGCACGGCCTGTTGGATCACAAAGAACACGCAAAGTAAGTGTTTTCTAAATGAGAAGTGGAAAAACTTTCGCGCCTCCTGAATTTTGAGTGAGGCTTACTGGGTCGAGCTTTAGGGTGTATTTACGTGTGCCAACGTCTGTAAGGAGCTTTAAATTTAATATTCTGTGCTTGTATTGGTTCAGAAAATAAAGTAGTAGCCGCTAGATCTTCTATTAAAAAACATATTTACCAAAGTCGTTAGTTAGTATGTAATGTAGGTAGGTACGTAGAACCAATCAAATCTACTCGAAATGTTACTATGAGGTAACTGTCCTCCCTCCACCCTAATAAAAGAATTGGCAAATTGTAATCAGGCCATGACCGGCTTTTTCATCATTATCAGAGAATTCGTTCCAAAATTCGTTTCAATAAACAATTAACCTCAATTTCGGGATAATTGCTAATCTCTTTCGTTGTCAACCATCAACCTTATTTCATAGTTTCATTCATCTGCTTTCGTCCGCCGGCCTACATTATTCAGAACCCTCCCAACGCAAGTCACGAACCTTTGCACAACGAGCTTCAACACATTTGACACAGATGGCGCTTTCACAAACTTCCGTTTTCTCGCGCCGAAGAAATCAAACCAGACTGAAACATGGTCTGTTGCTCAGAAATAAGATAAAAAATGTACCAATTTCCGAGGATTTGGGTAGATTGAATCGGGGTTACCTGAAAAATGTCGGTTACTATCGGTTCAATAACTTGGGGCCGCTTTATGCCTATGAATTGAATAGGTAGCCTTTTTGCCTTGCCTACTTTTTGAGCTAGGCATCTTTTCAAACTTTTGTGGTAGGTACTGGCGTGAAAATAGAGTAGGCTGATAAATTATTCAGGATTCTATTTGACCCGCGAAATAAGCAAACTTTGCACAGAGCATGTCAAGACCGTATAAAATATCACGTTGGTATCACATACCTACTTGTAGAAATTTTTCTGTTTTTGACGAAATCCAAAACAAAAGTTTATGGAGTGACTATTCTTACTTCCTCATAATTATAGCTTTTTATGTTAGGTAAGCGCATATCTGTAGGTAATAAGCGGTGTGGTAAGTATCAGAACTGCAGTCGACCAGTCTTTTGATATATTATAGGCATAGCACCTCGAGTGTACAGGTGAACCGAACTCTATCTAGGTACCTCTTCCTACGTACTGAGTCTAACTTAATAAAGGCATTCAAAACATTTAAATTTAAATTAATTATTGAGGCTGTACCTCAAAGCATACTAGCGCGCCACCTATTTCATCTTAGGTATTATAATTAATACGTCAAAAACTCAGACGAAGTAAAAAAACCAGACAGAGTTTCGCCGGCCGACTCACTGATGGAGGCAAAACTAAGCCTAGCCGTGTACGTACACAGTTACACGCACAGACATATAACGAAACTAAGCCATACCTTGTCAGTCGAGCTATGCCGGCGCGCGGAGTGTCACGATATAATATTTCGTATTTTTTACAGAAAAAATGACAAATTGTGTTGTGAAATGGCGTAAAAACCAGTCTTCAATACACAAGCAGTAGCATGGAATCACATTTCATACATAAGTAAACTTAAAAACATATATTTTTAGTAAATCAACTTTATAAATTATCATGACAACTTGGAACACAAAACTGCCACAAGTGCTGCCAACACTAAGCGCCACAATAGTCCCCGTTTGTTGGGGAAGTTATTAATGTGACGTGAAACCTAATGTTATGTATTCATATACTTAAGTACCTGTTTTTTTTTTACCCGACGGAGCATGGATATATTATAAGGTTGGCTTCGTTTGTTTGTTTGTAAGTAGCCGATTTTATTTTGTCACGTAGCGCTGAAAGTACAAGTCCGATTTCAGTAAATGAGGTGTCTAATGATTCGTCTTGATGCCCCGGTAGTTATAGGATAAATAACACCAGACGAAATTGGGGTCGAACGAGATATCGTGGTCTAAGTATGGGTCTAAAAGTTAAATGTTAGTAAATAATATGCTCGATTAAGGGATATCATTAAGGACATACAAAGACAAGGACATTTTTAGGAAAATGTAAATCTCGGGTCTCGGACTTAAGGAAAATGCCGACTTTTTGAGATTTGGCCCCCCGGAACAAATCTTACACAGACTAATTTGGATAACAACATTTATGGCGTTGCGTTCATATAGAAAGGGATATTTTTTATTGCAAAAAAGGTATTACCTTATTACATTGCCCCCAGCCCTCCTTCCCCTTTTGTAAGTGCTACTGAGGGTTTTCGATTGCAGGGATATAGAGGCTTATTTTGCATCGAAATAAAAAAACCACTCCCTTCTCACCCCCTTTTCTTAGCCTCCGTTGAGATCTCCCGAAAGCAGTGACTTGAAATATTTTTTTTACAGTCATGTAGAGGAAAAATAATATTAAATTCAAAAAAAAGTTTGCCTCTCTTACCGTCGTATACTACTTTTATGTAAAAATACATAAAGGCCATTAAAATCAATGTTTGATATTACTATTGTTTTGTTTTCCCCCTTTCTAGTCGGAATAAACATACTTATATACCTCCAAGTGAGGTAAATATACAATTTGAAAAAATGATTTCTTATCTATTTACTTATCCATTAATTCTGCTAATACAATAAAATATTAGGGGTAATTAGTTTTTACTACACGGCAACACTCATCAAACGCGCACATGTTTACGAAACCGCCATGATTTTGTCGGCAGGTGCCACTCTGTCTTGATTTTTTACTGGTCTGAGGTCAAAAAAAGGCATTTTCAAAAATTGATAGGGCAGTTTGTGTTACCTATAATAAGCCTTTATTATACCTCTGTAGTCTCTAATCATTTATGTCTATAATAGTTCTATTTTGTATAGTTTTGGACGAGATGCCAAAACAGAATTTGGTGGCAATTTCGTTTGAGTCGGGGTAGCGCCATTATTTATTTATTTATTGAGATAAGTTTACAAAGCAACTAGCAACTATATTTACATCTGAAAATATGCAAATTACATATAGCTAGATTATAGCCCTAAATGTAGCATAACATAATTGATGATCGAGTTAGTGTTGCAAACATAGGTACATGTTTGCAACACTATGAGTTTCCCTAAAGACAAGTAAATAATATTAGGTCCTTACATATGAAATTGGCGTTTTGTATGGGAGGAACAAAAAGTCGAATATTTTTTAATATAATATATTTAATTAATCAAAGTATGAACCATTATTTTCTGTGCACTTTTGCCATCTTATAGGTAGTTCATTGATCCCTTTACTAAAAAAACCAGTCGGACGGGAATCAATAAAATCTTTGAAGGCGATTTGGACTGCCCCATCGGAGTTGAATTTTTTCCCTTGCAAGAAGTTATCCAAATTTCGAAAAAAATGGTAATCTGTTGGAGCAAGGTCCGGGGAGTACGGAGGATGTCTTAGACTTTCCAATTGAAGCTCTTCTAATTTAGTAGCCGTCTGTTGCGCAGTGTGTGGTCTAGCGTTTTCGTGAAGCAGCAGTGGCGTGGAGCGATTGACCAGCCTAGGTTGTTTAGCCGCTAGCTTTTCCATCATGGTTTGCAATTGCTGACAATAGACATCAGCCGTAATAGTCTGGCCAGATTTGAGAAAACTGTAATGAACAATACCGGCACTAGTCCACCAAACGCTTACAAGTAACTTTTTTGGGGTTAATTTTCGCTTGGGGCAGGATTTGGCTGGCTGGCCAGGATCCAACCATTGCGCTGAGCGCTTCCGATTATCGTAAAGAACCCATTTTTCATCACAGGTAATGATTCGGTTTAAAATACCTTCATTATTGTGCCGGTTTAGTAATGTAACGCAGCAGTCAACGCGCGTTTGCCGGTTTGCTTCAGTCAAATCGTGAGGTACCCACCTTTCAAGCTTTTTAATCTTCCCAATTTGCTTCAAGTGAATTAAAACAGTTTTATCACTAACATCGCAGCCTGCAGCTATCTCGGACAACGTTGGAACCAAAAACGAGCTGTGTTTTCTTTTGCAACACGACCGCCATACACATCATTCACCCTTCGAGTTGTTTCCGCAGCACTAGTGCCACGGCGGAACTCGTACTCGTAAATAATGCGATATTTTAAGTTTTCCATTTTGTAAAATGAGTGACGCAAACAGAAAAAAAATGAAGAAAAAAAACAAATGAATGACGATCATCGAAGCACAAATACATGAGTCTATAGCTGTACAAATTTGAATTTGGAATTCCTTACCAAAGAGGAGAAATTTGTGATTAAAGTGGCCAGTACGAAAAACGCCAATTTCATATGTAAGGACCTAATATTATTTTTTTAGGTAATAATGTCGATGACTAAGAGATTAAGAATGAATGAAAAGTGATGTTTGTTTAAATTAAAAAAAAATTTTTTTTGCTTAATTTGTTTACTTGCTTAGTGTAGTCGAAGCAGCCTTACGGAATTTATTAAGGTTTGAGTCAAATATATCAATATCTTTATGAACACCTGCCAACTCGTTATATTGACGACACATCCTTGTGGTCATAAAAAGATGTATTGTTTTTGTAACCTGAAAACATTGAAGGGTTACGAGACCTATAATTAGTGTTGATGTCAACTGAGGATAATAGACTAGGACAGTCTATGGAGGAGTGTAAGATTTTATGAAGGTAGGTAAGATTTATGTGTCTCCTGGGATCCCTAAGGGAAGTAATTTTGAAAGTTTTTAATCTGTCATCATAAACTTTGAGTGCACGCCCCAATTGTGTCGGAATGCTAGTAATCTCAACCCTTTCTTTTGGATGCTCTCAATTTTATTATCATGGATGTGGTAATATATTTACATAGGTATAATTATAATTCCATAAGTACCTACCTATTTAATTTTAAGATTTTAATATACAATTAACAATCAATCATTGATTCCCCCAAGCTGTTATGATATCACAGATATCTTTTAATATCTCATTTTTCAACGTAACCAGAATTAAGTTGACGGGCCAATTCAATAATTTAGCTAAGGATGAAATTTTACTTGATATTTTTGATCCCAAATTGATCCAATTTACCTAAACTTTAAAATCAATCAAATGAAGTTGTTCCTGATTATAAAGTTATAATGGTGGTTGTGTGTTTGTGAACATAGATACATTGATATTTATGCATACCTACATAGGTACAATCTCATCTGATTACAGGTACGTACGGGCTTACATAGGTAAGTTCATACGTGCTTATAATACAGATCTATATTGTATCCATTTTGAATGGAGCATAAACGTAAACAAACCGCCCATACTTAACCTAAAATTCACTTTGTTGGCGCGTCCTTTTATACGTAATTTACATTACTTGTCGATTTTAGATTCTCCCTTCAATAAATATTGCTTACAATTATATCTGAAACTCGACGCCAAGCAAGTGAGATTTTGTTATTTGTGTCGTAGTTTGTTTACTAACATGCTTCATTCAAAATGGATAAACCATAGGTAGGTTTCCCTTTATTCTGTTTTAAATTTCTTTAAAATAATTTTATTTTAAAGTTCTTGCTCTACATGTTTTGTTAATATGCTTCGCGGTGTGCACATCATTTGTGAATTGATCAAGTTCTAAAATGTCTAAACCTATATTATTTAAGCTTTGTATACTATGGGATTATTTTATTTTTTGTGTGTCTAAATAAATAAATTAATAAAATATAACAAGTTACCGACTTACCGATTAACTTTGGTTACCAACTTGAACGTAGTAGTATGTAGTAGCTAATCTAACGTTAACGAAATATAATAGGACCTCATTCAAAAATGTTACCAAAAAAGAGAAGAGAAGAAGTTACAAAAAAGTACCGTATTCTATCTTCTCAGCAAAATAATTGAAGACGTAAACATTACTTTGGAGGACTGATCCTAGCCCTCCAAAGTAAATAAATCATAAACACATTTTCGAATGTCACTCAAGAAAATTGCGAGAAAAAACCTCAACAAGCTTGACCAACCTAATTATACGAAAGAAGGAAAAAAAATGGCCACTCGTCTGTATACACGGGAAAAGGGAGAAGGCACGATAAATCTGCTCTCTTGTTATTTTTAAACAAATTACTCCATTACGAGCATGGCAGTGCTTTGCTCGAGATGTGCTCATGAGTTTAGATAATTAAATTAGAGATACAAAATGAGGTTGAGTACAAGTCTCAGGAAAAGCTTTTGATATAATATTTCTTAGTACGTGCGCGGAAATATTTTTAAAAGAGCTTTTACATCATTAAGTACAACATGAAGTCAGCAATGCATGTGAAATGACCCTGATATAGCAGGCCTCAATAGGCTGCATTCCATTGTGTGCCACCTTGGTGCTATAAATTAATAATATTATTATCAAAATAACACTGAGGTGGCAAGCTGCTATGTGACCGGCCTGATGAAAATCGGCTTCCGTAACGTTCCGTATTTCCGTCCGGCAATATCAGGATTATTTCACATACATTGCTGACTTTTTAAAGAAGACCCTTTTTGAAGAACCCCATGTTGTACTTTTGAGGAAAAACCTCGACCGGAAGTTAATGATAATAATGCCGCAAATATCCTGACTTTGGCTAACGAGGTCAGCATGTGGGAAAATAATTGAGCGATAACTGTCCCGATAATACTTTTTATTAACAACGTAATAGGGAAGAGCCTCGATCCACGTTCCTCGCTCTGCACCGGCCACTCTAGTCACCGGCCGCTTGAGCCTAGCGCGGCCGGTGTTGCCGTTATGATAAAAAAAATACCGTAAATAGCTTTTTTTATGTAGTGAAAAATGTTTTTTATAATATGTTTTTTATATAATATTTATTTTAAGTATACAAATAAATTAGTGTATAATTGTTTATTGAAAAATATGACGGGCTTTAAATTTCATACAGATCATTTCAACAGTGTTCATGGCATGTAATTCCTCATGAACTTTACAGTCCGCATAGAAATTTGGCATGGAGATGAGATCTCTGCCAATATCGCACCATGTCAAATATCAATACAATTTTTACGTTTAAAATGCATTAATTATTTAAAATATTTATCTACGATTAAACGCTTCGGTTAAAGAATTGGACTACGAAAATATAAGCAGCAGTGCTTCTTAAATTTTCCGCCCTTCTTCAGGGTAATTGTCAACGAAATTAAGGCCTTTTCAGCTGGCGTGAGGTTGCTCGTGAAATTTTTATATGAAATGTTACTCGGGACTGCCTTGGAGGGAAGACTACTGCGTTCTCGGTAAGTTGTAAGTACCTAGTTCAAATTAGAGAATATTGCTTTTCAGTGAATACGGTTAATCGGTTATTGCTTTAGGTACATTTGAACTTTTGGAGATTGAATAGGTGTACAAAATCATTACATAGCTGCTTTACTTTACAGAAAAATTTCAATTAAAAAAATATACTGTTCAAAATCGAAGAGTTTCAGCTAATAAGATTTCACACTTAATAAACCAAGCCATTTATTTGTCTTTCCTTCCGCGAAATAAATTTGTCTCCCGGTCAAGCGATAAAAGCGTATGTATTTCAAATACCCCTTTCATCCCTTTTATCATCCGTTTCCGGTAACAAATACAGTGGAATCCACTCGTAGTAGCCATTTCCCAATACACCCGGGTACCTAGCACCCCATTGCGCGATATTGGTCCCAATGGTCCCAACGGTTACACCCTAATAAAACTCTAAATGTAAATTCCATTACTCCTAATCCTATCCAGCTGTTTCGGTCCGTTTGTGCAATAAAGGTATCCTGTGTTACCCGGTTAAAGGTGGATGCACACTGAAGTAGACGGGAGGATTGTTAGAAAATAAATATAAGCGCCAAGGAACGTGCTGTTTGCACAGCACGTCACGATTGCGTCTGCAGGCAATGTGTAATTATATAAATAACTAACTTTCATTTGTTTTTTTGTAAAAGTTTGTAATGAATTAAAGGACGAAATAGAAGAAAAATCTAATTAAAGCATACCTACATTATTACCGCATCCAAAAAATAAACGTCCTTATTTTTACACATTTAAGCTAACTTATCATAGGCATTCTAAACATTTAAATTCAAATTATTTGTTGATGCAGTACCTACCACGAGCGAGATACATTAACGCCACCACCCATCATAACCACCTTTTTATAACGCTGAAAAAGGTTTTTTTTTTTAAATTGATAGGGCAGTTAGTTTGTGATACCTATGTCTCTGTAATAAATTTATTTTGTACAGCTTAGGAAGAGATACAATAACAGAGTCTGATCATCGTAACTTTTACTGCTGTCTCTCTCTCTCCGTCTCTTTCCTCTGCTCGCCCCGCTATAGTGTGCACAGCCCTTTACAGAGGTGTTCCGGATAATACGCGACTGAGGTGTATTACCCGGGTAAATTGACTTATATCCGTGTACTGCGGCGAGATTGAACAAGGAGCTTGGAAGCTATGGATGTACGTACGTACATAGGTACTATGTATTTATCAAGCTACTAATATAGGTAGTAAAAAAGACTAATTGACTTTTGTGCTTATGCACATGTATGTACATATGTGTATATAATGTATGATTATGTATATTAAGTGCTTATTTTGTCAAAGTCTAAAGAAATGAACGATTTGACTCTGACTTTGACTCTGACTCATAAACTATAAAGTGTGGTAGTACATTAATTTATTAGAAGGAAAACCAGATGCTTTTATATACAGAGTTACAAATTGATAAATACCAGTAAGCTTATCGAATGGTTTCACGGGTAGTTATCAGAATAGTGCAACAAAAAATGAAGTGTTAGTCTTCATGTGACTAATCTACATGTATAGATTGTTTTTTGAGTTACAGTTTAATATTTTTAAACTACGAAATCTTCATCATCGTTGGCCATTTGATAAGCCAAAAATATAGATTTTTTCACACGTGTTCGTTTACCTGTACCTCAACCTCAACAGCCTGTATTGGTTCACTCGCAGGCCTTCTGATAAGCGCCTTATTCGCATTTATCTAATGGGTTGTAATGCCCATAATCCCCACGATGGGCAGCGGGTTGGGGATCACAGTTCAGTGGTAGAATTGTTCTGCAGGGGGCGCTGCTGCCCGCCCCCAGTCGGATATTCCTTAGTCGCCTCTTACGGCACCCACGGGAAGACGCATTATCTCGATGGCGCCATTTTGTCCAATTCTTTTGTCACTCTCACCACACATCAGCATCACATTCCACTTACCACATCAGTATTTCTCGGCTCCCCACCGCCGGGCAGTGCCATTCGTCGGCGATTACGGCGCCATTTTTGAGTCATTCCCGCGCTCTGTATGCAAATTTAGATGGCGGCCGCCGGCACTGAGAGGGTTAAACATTGCGGCAGACGCGGAGGGTTCCGTAATAAGGTTCGGGTTTGTCGGAAGATTTTCAGGTAGAAGTTGTAGTTGTTTCAGTATTTTATTTATTGGAGTCTTTCAACCAGATCTTAATGTTTTTGTTATTAGATAGAGGTAGTGCGTAAGCCCTCAGCTTATTATTACTTACTCCCGGTAATTTCTAAGAACGAGGGAGGTCGTGGGTTCGAGTCCCGTTGAATCCGAAAATCTTGGAATGTTATTGGACTTCCCAGACATATCAGCATCTGCCTGCAGTCTTTCACAGATCGTCATCCCACCCGTCCTACACTAGGTTTGCCGGGTCTCGGTCTCCACTCAAGAACACATTTACCCTACAATACCATTGCCACAGTTTTTGGACGTATCGCAAAATAAGTGAATTTGATTTGATTGATTGACATTGTATATTTTTGTATTCTGGCAAACTAACGATTTGATTTGATAACGAGATAAAGATTTCCTTACCAGTAAAGTCTCCGCTATAAACATCTAGTTAAAAAAATATACTTACATAGAAACTATATTTTTTATTATTGTGAACACCGTAACATGGGTTTACAAGTTTCAGAAAATGAGGAATTACGTTTAGGAACGTGGGTGCGCGTTGATGTTTCTTGATTGCTACACCGTCCGGCGTATAATCGTAGCACTCGCTACGACGGTCTACGACGAAATATTATTCAAATTATTTATGGGGAGGTGGAGTGGGGATTTGAAAATTAGATGATATCAAAGGAAATAGGGGAAAATCACTAACAAAATGGTGAAACAACAACTCTGTACGACGTGACGTCTCCTCAACCTCAACCACTGCTGGACGCAGGCCTTCCTTTGATAAGCGCCCTATTGGCGTTTATCTCATGGAGGGTAATGCCCATAATCCCCACGCTGGGCATGTGGGTTGGGGATCACAGTTTGGTGGTATCATTGTTCTGCAGAGGGCGCTGCTGCGCGCCCCGCCGTGGATATATCTAGTTCGAGCAATAAAATGAGTTTTGTGATTTTTATCACGGAAATGTTTTCTTTCAAAAAAAATCCTTCGCATAAGTGCATCTCGCTCAACTGTCTTTTGCGCAGGTGAACCAAACTCAAGTAAAGAGAGATAACGAAGGAAGAGGGAGAGAGAAAACAGGAGAGTCATAAAAACGATACAAGTATCATATAACGAGGCCATGTACAATTTAATTATTTACAATATATATTATTTTTAGTTGTACACAAAAAAAAAACAACCCAAGCTGTGTATTTTTGTGCTTTGTTTCTTTTGTTTCTTTATGAGTTATTTGTCAACCGTTATTGTTTTTTTGTTTTTGTATGTTTATATTCGTTGATTGTTATGTGTCTTAGTAGATGTGTTATCGTCCGTGACGTCACCAAACGGCTCTGTCGGAAGACCAGCGTTGATTGTAACGTGTTTACAACCAGCTCATGCAGAGACAGAGACCGTTTTGTGACTCTAATCAACAGATGCTTTGTCTTTTATTTTAAGCCATATATGTTTTCTTTTGTTGATGAGGTTACAAATAAAATAATATTCTATTCTATTCTATTCTATTCTAGAGAGACAGTGAGTTTTAGATAAGTAAGCAAATAAAAAATAGGTCACCGAAGTTGCTTACCAATTCTTACGGAACCCTAAAAATGGCTACGGCGCTCGTCACAGTGTGTAATTAAGGTGCGATTTTGCGTTTTAGAGTGAGTAATAAAGGTGAACTTTACTGAAGTGGTTAAGGGGATTTTACACTCCAAATTACTTTATAAGTATGGGCCAAGCTTATGGTTAACCTTAATGTTATGATGAACATAATAAAAAATGCGGAAAGAGTTATTTATATCGAAATATGGTACTACGTAGCAAGTTTTAAAAATCCTACGTTCAGTTTGTGGTGTCTTATATGTTATATATTAATGCCTCTGTAATAGTTTCATTTTGTGAAGGTTAGGCAGAGATAAGAAGTTGCACTTTTTGGCCACCAAACTCTATTTTCGCATCTCCTCTTAAACTATATGAGATAAAATTATTAATAATAATAATAATAATAATGTTGGACAATTCACACAGCATTATCTAGCCCCAAGCTAAGCAGAGCTTGTGTTATGGGTACTAGATAACTGATATACATAATACAATACACTACATAGATAGATATTTTTTATTATACCTAGAAAACATCCAGAACGCCCTGAACAAATATCTGCAGATCGTACACACATTTGTTCCGAGGCGGGAATCGAACCCGCAACCTCCTGCGTCGCAGGTGGACCTTCGCCCACCGCGCCACAGAGGTCGTCAGAATTATTACAGAGGTAATAAAAATAGCTTATAATTGATACCACAAACTGAACGTTATTTTTCTAAAAAAATCCTGTGATAAACGTAAAAATATGATAAAATAGGTATTGCTGTCATATTGGCTCGGGTATACGCATTAATAAGGATCTACTTGACTATCAGTACCCACGATCGCTGCTGATCGTGTGTCTCACAAAAAAGGGGTTCCTCCATCATGACAACTCTTGGTAGGTGGATTGGTGATCGCAGAAGAGGCACAGCCTACATAATATGCATTACAATCGTTTGACGCATTTAAAAAGGTGTGTGATGCTGGTTTAGAATTTGCAGCACCCCATCTCTTCCCGTAGGTGTCGTAAGAGGCGACTAAGGGATATCAACTGGGGGCGGGCAGCAGCGCCCCCTGCAGAACAATTCTACCACCGAACTGCGATTCCCAACCCGCGTGCCCAGCGTGGGGATTATGGGCATTACCCCCTCATTACATAAACGCCAACAAGGCGCTTATCAGGGGGAGGCTTGTGTCCAGCAGTGGACCAGTACAAGCTGTTAAGATTGAGGTATACAACTCAATACTTAATGCTCTCGTTCGTGAGACTCTATCTACAGTTTCAATTCAAATGATTAGCCCAACACGACTAATATTGCTTCGAGGCAATTCAAATCCTACTATAGCTAACACTACCTTATATTATAATTCATGCCTTTTTAATCTTAAATAATTACGATCTGAGCGACTCGCGCTTTTGAAGCGGAATGTAGGTTAGTTATACAGGGTGGTTAGTTATACAGGCTGGTCGCATAACATAACATATTCTATTCAACTTTACACTCGACTCGACTCAATTCAATAGTTCTGCGCCGCAAGCATTTTGTATGGAAGCTGGGTTACAGGTAGGTTTGGTAGCGACTTCCCTTGCTTTTTGCTTGAATGTAAACGAAACTGTACAAATTTTTATAGATATACATAGATAGACAGGAAATACTTTGATATAACCGCGCAGAGAGAAAGAATTCGATTCAAACTTTAAATCAATGTTTATCATAGGAATTTTTAAAAATTCTACGTTCAGTTTGTGGTATCTATTATAAGCTATTTTTTAATACCTCTTTAATAATTTTATCTCATATAGTTTAGAAGGAGATGCGAAAATAGAGTTTGGTGGCCAAAAAGCGCAACTTCGTATCTCTGCCTAAGCTTTACAAAATCAAACTATTACAGAGGCAATAATAAATAACTTATAATAGATACCACAAACTGAACGTAGGTTTTTTAAAACTTCCTGCGTTTAACGTAATAATAAGATAAAATAGTTGGGGGTTTAAAATAGTTCATTAGTGTATGGGCCTTAAGTAGCGAAAGTATACAGGGCATTCTAAGTTCTTTGATCGAGATTGTAATGTCCTAGATTTGCTCGCTTTATGGTTGAGTCTAGACTAGATATTAACCAAGCTAAGACTTTCTATTTAGTTGTCTTTCTAGGAACATTTCTATACTTCTTACGATAATTCTAAGCTATTGTCTCGGAAGATTTTTATTTTTCTACGACGGAGGAGTTTAAATTCTCTGGAACTTCATAAGGATTCCAACTACAGGGAAAACTTGATGCTTATCCTATCTTGTTCAAACACTAAAGTTTTATTTAGTTCGTTTGACGAGAGGTGTCGCGATACTCAACTCTTAGAAATTCCCCTGAGTATGGTAAGTTTCATTTTACGCACTATCCTCTTAATATTATAAACGCGAAACTTTGTAAACATGTCCGTATGTTTATTGCTCTTTCACGCAAAAACTACTGAACGGATCAGGCTGAAATTTTACATAAGCTCTAATCCTTGAATAAGACACAAGTTTTTAATCTCATAAATCAGTCCCCGTGGGATAGGCGTGCCCCATCTCTTCCCGTTGGTGTCGTAAGACGACTAAGGGATATCCATCGGGGGCGGGCAGCAGCGCCTCCTGCAAAACAATTCTACCACCGAACTGCGATCCCCAACCATGCGGGTTGGCGATCGCAGTTCGGTGGTAGAATTGCCCAGCGTGGGGATTACGGGTATTACCCCCATTAGATAATTATAAGGGGGAGGCCTGCGTCGAGCAGTGGACCAATACAGGCTGTTCAGGGTGAGGCGTGCGAAGCAGCGGGGTGCAGCTAGTAATAACATAAAAAAGAAAGGAATTCAAGTCTTCATCGACATTATAAACCTCAAAAACGAAAACTTCATAACCAAATAAAGTGTGACAGTTCGACAGGCGACCCGCGGGGCACTTCATTACCCCAACCCCCGCTCCGCTCGTCCCTGGCTAACGATACGTCTAATGAGATCCGGCACAATGCCGCTCGTTACTCGCACAATGCCAGCGGCCTTATTAGCGCGACCTGCGAGCTGCTAGCTCGTTGCTAGCTGCTAGCTGCCGGCAGATTCGGCTGGGTAGGGAAGCTTATAATGGTAAGTTTCATTTTATTTCATTTAGAATAGAATAGAAAAATCTTTATTTGTCCGACATGGATAAATTTACAATTCATTTATTGCAAGAAATATGGTCTTAATAGGTACAAGGTCAGTGTTAAATTCGATAAAAAAATTAATAATCAAAAATAAAGTCAATAATGTTGATTAGTGTTTCAATTTTAAGTATAGGCTTGGCTTGCAGAACCTTATTATTAAGGTAGGGATAGCATTTTGATGTTTGATGATCCATTAGATTGATAGATAAAATATGTAAGAAGAGATAATCGCTTCAATGCTGAAAAAACTGATAACATAAAATATGCTGTGCACTGCCAAAACACCTTCTGAAAAACACAATCAAGTATTAATGGCTTCAGGCCACTTATTTATTAGAACCTGTGTTTTTCAAAAAAGTTGGGTTTATTTGCAATGAGTGACGTATTCCTGCCTCCATCCTACTAATATTATTAACGCGAAAGTTTGTAAACATGTCTGTTTGTTGCTCTTTCACGCAAAAACTACTGAACGTATCAGGCTGATATTTTGCAAAGGTACAGGTAGTTCTAGGCCTGGAATAATACATGGTCTACTTTTTATCCCATAAATCAGTTCCCGTAGGATAGGCGTGCGAAGCCGCGGGGCGCAGCTAGTACCAATTGTCAACGTTGACAGTAAAAAAAGAAGTGTTTTGATTGTCAACCCACATGACCGGAGGGCGTCCTCTCTACGTTTGCCAATTATTTATAATACACTAGCCGCGCCTCGCGGTTTCACCCGCGTAGTTCCCGTTCCAGTGGGAATTCCAGGATAAAATATAGCCCAATCACTCCAGCTTTTTAACGATGAAAAAAAAATTAAATCGGTCTAGTAATTTCGAAGCCTATTCAATACAAACAAACAACCAATCAAATCTTTCCTCATTATAACATTGGTATAGATTATTATTATTTCTATTATTTGATTGAAATATTAAATAATAGGGTATATGCAATATGCATGTGATTTTAAAATGGCTAAAAAAATATATACGTATTCTCTATTGATAAAGAAACATATCTACATATTTATTTTAGCATTTTGAGATGTTTTTATTGTAGAATTTAACCATTGAAAAATTGATATTTTAAATCTCAATCGCAAAATTATAAAACGCTACGCCATTGACTAGAGCGGACGTGACATCGCTGTTCACATTTCTCCTTTTTTATTCTGCTTGCTGCACCATGATTTGACACTATTCTGCCCATTTGACATTTCGTATTGTCGGTTTTTTTCAGATTTTTCGGAAAACCTCTTTTCTGAGATGATCACTACTGAGGTCTTTTGTGACAAAGGTTTTAATCGAGTGTGAACGTGGATGTCAAATAAACATGGCGCCAATATGGCAGCGTTTTTATGACCCGAAAATGATTGTAGTTTTGATTTGTTTTTTTTACCTTATTATTGCGAAATTCAGTGAGCGTCTTATAATTTTTCGGTTAAATAATGAACCAAAGAATCGATTAAAACAATAAAAAAAATGATGCATACCCTATTGTTATCACTAATGAATTTATTACTTTCATTATTGTTGTGTTGCAGCAAAACCACGAATTTCAGTTGAGTAAACATTACTTAGGATCAAAGCCATTTCCAGTTTAATTATGCTTGCAATTAATATAAACGCTCAACATGTCGATGGATGAATAATGAAGTTCAGATCTAAACGTCAAAGCGGTGTGCTGCAGCGTAAAATTAATGTCGATGACGCAATTAACGCTTTTCAGTTCCGCAGTCGGGTAAATTGGATGAGTGGTGACATCTACTTGTTTGCTATTTTGTACTTTAATACCTACTACAGTTTGCAATTATAGATGTGGCACTGTGTGAACAAGCTTTGCCAAGTTTGTTTAATAGTAGAATCAGATTATTATCTGCTGCATCGTCCACTGCTGGACACTGCCCTCCCCCTGAAGCGCTTTATTGGCTTTTATATCATTTATTTATTTATTTATTTATTTTACTACTTACTAATTTAATACAGTGTTTAGCACTATGGTGACCATTAACAGGTTCCCACAAATAGCTACATACTAGACACAACAAGAAAGCATAAGTTAGCAGCATGTACGCATAAGTGTAAAGCATAAGTTAGCAGCATGTGTAAAGTAAAGTAATACAAATTACTACATACTAATACCTACACCTTAGTTAATTATAGCTAGAAATCATTCACATTCTTAAACAGATTACACGTCCTTAATTATATAAAGTCACGTTTACATCGGGCAATATTAAGTTTCTGTCAAAGTTACAAAAATGGCTCCACATGTCCATAATGCCCATAATCTCATACCCCAGGCATGCAGTTCAGAGGTAGAATTGTTCTACAGGGGGCGCTTCGCCGGATAAATAAATAAATAATGCTGAACAAATTACATCACACACCATTCTAGCCCTAAGCTAAGTAAAGCTTGTGTTATGGCTGCCAGATAACTGATATAGTACTTATGACAATACCAGATAGATACTTTTATTGTAGGTTCGGTTTAAAAATGTTTATTTCTCATAAAACCATAATGTTCACTTACATTGAGATACAAAAAATAATCTTAAATAATGCTACCTTAAGTATAAGTTAGGCTAAAAACGTATTTTTTTTAATTTTGTTTTGAACATAATAAGGATAATGTATAATGTTTAGTGTATAACGTATTCACTGCCCAGCTTCGCAGCCGCAGCCGCACGTGGTGCGGAATGGCACCTGCGTCTTGAGCCATGAAGGTGTTAGTGTATAATGTTTAGTGTATAGTAGAAAACATGCTAAACAAATATCTGCAGATCGTACAAACGTTTTCCCCGAGCTGAAAACCAAACACGCAACCTCCTGCTTCGCAGGCGGTCCTTCGCCCAACATGCCATATCACAGAGGTCGTCAAATGTGTACAGGTACTCGTAGGAGCGAATATCTCGAAATCACACGCCTAAGTGTCAATTCTCTCCCACGGGAACCATTTGCAAAGGTAATGGGAACAGAACCGCCTACCGATAGTGACACCGTAATAAGCACGTGTTAGTACAATCGCGCACAAATGACACTCCATTCATGGCGTCGTCTATAAGGACTCACCACACTCTCACTTCACGCAGGTAAAGGTGCCGTTTCGAATGCCGCGATTTGTGTTTTTTAAGTGGAAACTTCTGCTGTGTTGTGCCGGATTAGAAATTGCACTACCCCAATTCTTCCCACGGGTGTCGTTATAGGCGAGTAAGGGATATCCACCGGGGGCAGCAGTGCCTCCTGCATAACAATTCTACCACCGAACTGCAATCCCCAACCCGCATGCTCAGCGTGGGAATTGACATTGGGCATTACCCCCCGTTAGATAAACGCCAATGAAGCGCTTATCAGGGGGAGCCGTCCAGCAGTGGACCGATACAGGCTGTTGAGGTTGAGGTTGAGGTAAATACATAAGACTACAAATGAAGTCGAAAACTAATGTGAGTAGGCACCGAGACAAACCTCACATGGTTTTCATGGTAGAAAATGTTTATTGTGATTGATAACAACTTGTAGTACCTACTAAGAATTACCATTTATAACGTAATTATTGATTAGCATAAAATAAGTATTGCCTTTTTTGTAAGAACTAAGTTAGGTTCAGTCACCTACTTACTTTATTTAGTTTTAGTTAAACGTTATTTAGGTGTGAGTCAGTTTGTAAGGTTGAATAAAATTTCATTTCAAATTTCGAAATTTCAAGTTTTAATTTCATTTCAGAATTCAACGTACAGAAAGTGTCAGTATTAGGTAATGACGCTGACTTTGTCTGTACGTATAAATTTTTATTTATATTAGAAATACCAAGAAACATAACTTTTCATATAATTTTATTGTTTTTGTAATGAATAAATATAAAAAAGTCTTGAGTACCGGAACGCCACCTTTACCATAAGCACGAGGGTGGCGCTGCCTTAGACAAACGATGCTTCTGTAAGGAGTCATCTAGTCATCATCTGTTCGGGGACACACGGACAGAGTCTGTGACAAGTATTCAGCTAAGTTAGCAAAAAGTACGTTTATTCTCGAGTGGAGAATGCGACTCGGCAAACATTGTGTAGGACGCCTTTCGGCCAGGTAGGAGGACGATCTGCGAAAGATTGCAGGCAGATGCTGGATGCATCAAGCTGAAGGCAAGGTGCTTTGGCGCTCATTAGGGGAGGCCTATGTCCAGTTGTGAACTATATGTGTGTATATTACACAATTATTGTGTAGTAACTATATGTGTGTGTGTATGTTACAGTATTATACTATAGTATTGTGTAATATAACCTGATGATGATGATGATGATGACGTTTATCCTGCGTACTCATCGGATATGTCAAAACTACAGAATATAGCGATATGAAAGGAGTTCGACGATTTTTATATGGGGATTTTTATATGATCAGCTACCAAAAAGTTTTTTTTCGAAACCGCGGCATACTACTAAAGTTATTATAATATTTGGATAAGACACAACCAAATAACACACACACATACAAATAAAAAATAATGTCCTTTAGCGACGTCTCTTGTGACGTTTGGGATTATCCAGTATTATTATTATTATTATTAATGTTCGGTATCGTGATATGTAATTTGGAACGCAATATATATGTTATACTACACGTTATACTCCTGTTCAGAAAGTGGCTTGTGCCTTTTCCAAACATAAGGCAAAAACCCGTCTTTGTCACCGTACCGAAACGCTGTAAAAAATCTCTATGTAATTTCATTTCTCACGCGTTTAGCAGGAGGGAAAAGTGTATGGACATTCATTTCTCTCCACGTGTTTTTTTTAATATACTTGAATATCAGCCAATAGTTATGGTTATTTTCATAATAGATCAGACGTCAAAAAGTGTTTCCTTAAAACCACCCTTATGATATGATCACTTTCTCAACAAGGTGTAAAATATATAAGTGATCGCTATTAGCGCTGTAATGGTATTTCGGAACGCATCTAATGTTGCACAAACTTCCTTCCCGTGTGTAATTCGGTTATCAGAGCACAGTCGAGTGCGCGTCGATGACGTCTCAATCCGGCGACGACGCTGTGATTCTATTAGCTCTGCGATTGCCTGTTTGCTGACATGCCATTGTCTGCTGACATAACTGTCAACTAACGGGAAGGTTGGTTTTGCTGTACTTATCTCAGTTCAAATGAAGACGGTTGATGGTTCATTGATGAAATTTCGGCCACTTGAGGGCTAACTTTAAGGGGCAATGTATACTCTTCTACAACAAAATTCAACCTGTAAGCTCCGAAGCCATTTTACCTGAGATGTAAATAACCAAAAGCCCACTAAGACTGCGCCCGGTTACTCACAACCGAGGCGGAGTCGCGGCCGCGGCGACAAATGAGCTGGTTTAGCTTCCCCGCTCGCATCTGTCTGCTGGGCTTACGGCGGATTAGCATTCATCTAATTAAGTTGTAGTTGCTGGGAGGTGCTGCGGGTGTGAAGGTGGGTTCGAATCCCGTTTCCGAACAGATTGACTTTTTTAATAATCGTCTTAATATAACGAGTATAATAGAAGAAAGGAAGGATTCTTATCGTCATTAGCAATCACTGCTGAAGGAGCAACAGAAAATTTCGAGATTTGGTAACATAATTAATGATGAGAGGCGATTGAGATCAAAAAACAACCGAATGTTAATCGTGAAGATGGTTTTCGTCTCACTTACAGGATTCCACGAGTAAGTGAGTTTTTAGGTATACGAATAAGTGTTTGCGTCGTGATCCGACTGTACCGCGGTCGGACACGGTTAGTGTAGTGTGTCGTAGTGTGAACTTGGACATTCCTGATTCTGAAGACGAATTGAGGGTAGTCGTATCAATAAATAATTCTCTTAATTCGATAATTTCTTGGCTGGATAACAACAATTTAAAAATAAATATTACTAAAACAAATATAGAGCTCAAATTCCAATAGACATCAATCTAGAATTTCAAGGTTCTTATATTAATAAAGTTGACTCTACACGCTTCTTAGGTACACAAATTGACCAAAAACTAAACTGGAAATGCCACATGGAAATTCTTAGTAGACGAATTAGTAGTTCAGCGTATGCTCTATACAAACTATCTTCCACTGTCAATATTCAATCTTTGCTGACTGCGTATTACGGGACAGTAGAATCGATACTTAGATTCGGAATTATATTTTGGGGTAACTCTACAGACAAGGATGTTATATTTAAAGCGTAAAAACGAAGTATTACTCGTAGATCAATGTTTGGCATACCCATGACTGACAGTTGCAAACCTTTATTTACCAAGCATAACATTCTTACACTTCCGTCACAGTACATTTTCGAAGTTGCGACATTTATAAAAAAAAACCGTCATTTGTTTTTAAGAAAAGCTGACATTGTGATACGTAACAGACGAGATAATGAAAACTCTGTATGCCTAACTGCAAAACTGCACTGTTACAAAAAAGCATTATCTCTAAGGCACCTAAAATTTATAATAAGATACCGAAGTCCATTCTAAATCTTAGTGAGAATATAGTTAAAGCTAAACTAAAACAATTATTAGTAAGTAAGTGCTACTACAATGTTAATGACTTTTAATTTGACGATCTGAAACTTTGACTACTTAATTTATAAAGCATTTTACTTATTACAAATACAATTTTAAATATTTGCATGTCTAATTTTAAGGTAGAACATAATTGATACATTTATTATTATTTAAGATCAACAACTGTAACCGACATTATGTTGAAGCAAATAAATAAATCTTTAAATCTAATCTTTATCTCGTAGATACTGCCGTCAATTCCATTACATCCAGTCGCCCCGTGACCACGATCGCTGTAACGCGGTAGAAACATAGGGGAAATAAAAACAATCATCATCAGCCTATACTAGTCCATTGCTGGATTCGTCAATAAGACAAGAAAACCTACGCCACCCTGGGATGTTTTATCACCCTCGCGAGAGTAGAGAAGATGGCCCGAGTCTAGGGTTACGGTGTCCTCCCCCTCTCTACGGACTTCGCATAACCCCAGAGCATGCCATTTAATGTTCTCTAACTCCACTTCCAACTGCGCTAGGTGATGGTCAAGCCTCAGAGTTCGTCCGTTATACGTTGCCAGCAGAGTCGTTTGACGGTGGTGTTTCACCCGGGGATTCTTAGCACCCCTGACCCCAGGGCTGGCATGGCGCCCGTCAACGCCAGCACAGCCGCTGGTGTCGCCGGGCACTTGGGGCCTTGTGTGTGGGCTATCAATCATTTGGACCATGACTCACCACGCTGGTCCAGTGCGTGTTGGTGGGTTGTTTTGCCATTTCCTCGTTTGTTGGTCGGCAGGGAGCACCGCGGGCAAGTGAGGTTGGCTTGGTCGCCAAAAGATGTAAGTTGGCGCCCCTTACTCCCCGAATAATCAATAAATAAAAACAAAGGTACGCGATAAATAGTCATTAATTATTATTCAGGGTGTTTGGTAAAACGTTTGCCATAATGAAACCTGGGGGTTGGTGTAAAATAGCTTTTGTTTAACCCTCAAAAGCCTCCCGCTTTTTCAAAAGTTATTTTTAAGAATTTTCGATTTTAGACAAAATTTGAACTATTTTGATTTTTATGAAAAATAATGGTTTATGGTTTATGTTAGCAGTTCATGGCCATTCTAACGCACAGTGTTCCATGAGACCTACAAATTCCCCATGCTATTTATAGCATTAATCGATGAACGACTGATGTATTTAAAAAATCATGAGTAGAACACCCACGTTTCTATTTCAAATACTTTTTTTACAAAAATATAATATGAACTTTAGGTGACCTTGACCTAGAATTTCCAAGATATTTTTATTAGATAAATAAATCTAATAAAGGATGTTTAGGCGCATTTTTTCCACTTATTGTTTTTGGAAAATCATGTCTGGATCCCGGGTAAATATTATTTGTTCATATTTTTGTCTCCCTTAAAACTCAAAAAAGCGGCTATGACTAGCACTGAAAGATTGCTCTTGATACGGCCTACCTTTTTCTATGATGTCTGTGGTCTCTTTGTGTGTGTGTATGGATGTGTGTTCTGTACGCTTACGTAGGGTTAGGTTAGCTACATATATAATATGTATTTCTAACTGTTATTTTCTTATTTGCAGCGCTTGCTGTATTCTTCTTCGGAATAGTTGCAGGCCAATATTTCGACATGGAGCAGCAGGAGCAGTGAACTAGTGAATGTGATGGCATTCACGGTCGCATACAGGCACAATCACGACATGTTTTATTCGATACTTCGGGGCAGAAAGGGCGGTACAGACATTTTCCTGTCTCCATACATCGCTCTTTGAATGCAATAATGGCCACAAACCAGAAAAAACACTTTTTACAGGAGAGCCAAAACAAAATTATAAACATGATTTTTTGAAAAGAGCAAGTGGAATTTTCTATATAATCACTCAACTTGATCTATGTAACTACCTATTCTGAATTTTATATCAATGTCCTTTACTTGACACCATCATCATCATCATCATCCACAGCCGGATTTTACCCACTGCTGGGTATAGGCCTCCCGAAGTTTGTGCCATCCACACGGTCCTGTGCTAACCGCCTCCATTGACTTGACACCAAGAACAAATAATCAGAGGTAGACCGTCAAAGGATAAATTATAACTGTGTATAAAAGGTCTTCAAAATAAAGTGGAAATAACAGTTTGTCCATTCATTACTTATTTTAACACATTAACATAAATTACTTGCACACTGAATGAAAATAATAATTATTTGATTTCACAAAAAACATTTACAGTACGAGCCAACCGGTAACCAACAGGCGGTAGTAACCGCTTCATGTTAGCTTGTTCACAGCCGTTACGTATACAGGTATACAATGAAAAAAAATCTTACACCAATAAAAGCTCACGCATTTCCTTCCTAACTTTAGCCTTTCGGTATTTAGCGGAACGTCTAAAAGCCATCGTTCCTAAAAGCCATGCCCCTACGCCTCTGCTCTGCCAGGAATGTCTTTACGATGAATTAGTGAGCGCATAGCAGGGTAAGGCGTGTTTACGGAGTCGCGGAGCGTGCAGCGGTGCGGCGGACAGAATTCAAATATATGGCGGTGGTAGAGTGTGTTTACGGAGAACCGATTTTACACGAGTTTATTTGATTTGGTGGGTGATTATAGCAAAACCACTTCTGATGAGTATGTTTAGTTGTGTTTAACTTTATTATGCAAAAAGGCTTACTATAAAATATCAGATTATCTAGAGGATAAAAAAGCTTGGGACGGATTTTGTTCCAACTCGAAAAATAACAACTAACAGGCTAAAAGTTTTTTCGTCGTTTCTTTACTTTAGTCTACATACCGAAGCGATCGAAATCAAAAATACCACTTTATTTCCGTGTCAGTGTATTTTTTAATATGATTTGACCTTTTCTAAGTGTACATTTATTGTATTTATGGAAATAAAGCATTTTTGAGTTTGAGTTTGAGTTTGTGGTGCATATCTTCCCATAGGTGTCGTAAGAGGCGACTAAGGGATATCCACAAGTGGCGGGCAGCAGCGCCCCTGCAGAATAATTCTACCACCGAACTGCGATCCCCAACCCGCATGCCCGGATCAGGGGGAGACCTGCGTCCAGCAGTGGACCAATACGGTTGAGGTTGAGGTTGAGGATTTGATTTGACGCGTCGCACGTGGCGCGGCGTCGCTCGTTCCGCCTATCCAGAAACATCAACATATATTGCGGTGTGTTTGTGCTCACAGTGGCCGCAGCGGTCAACGCCACTTTTCACACCCTGCCTATCAATATAAATCTTCGTATAATACGATATGTTTGTGCTTACTTGTGCGATAACGGGGCCTCGGGGATATACACGCGCCGCTCGACGCGCCGCTCGACGCGCCGCTGCACGCGTCGTGTCTCCGTAAACAAGGCCGAAGAGAAGAGGAAGGCGGGCACAAAGTGCCTGCCCTGTTATTAAGGAATTGACTTCGGAGCTGAGACATTTGGAGATGGTCGGAGTTTGAGGGCGTCGGGCCTGTCACTGGTTCACGAGTTTTGGGGCTTTGTGTTTATTTAATTGTTAATGGGTGTACATTCGAGTGGACGTGTTAGTCTGTGGTAAAGAGTAGTCATTTGCAACGGGATATTTACAATGATTTGAGTTATGAGCTTTCCAATATTTCGGCACAATTTCATAATGCAAAACTCAAAACTTAAATCAGTATCCCAAATGACTTTTGTGTAATAACCATGGGTTCAAAAGTTTTGTAGTCATTAAATTAAGTACTTTAGGGCGCGGCGGACGATGATGATCTGCCTGTGGTCTGTGACGCAGGAGGTTGCGGGTTCGATTCCCGCTTCGAGACTTATGTTTGTGTGATGTACAGATATTTTTTTCCCATTATTTTCGAAGTGTTCTTCACTCCAGGAGTGCCGGCAGAAGTGAAAACTACACGCACACTCCACCGATGTGCGCCATCTGTTAGCCTGCGACACTTCTCTACTACTATGTACGGTCATCTCAACGACGCTGTGGGTTCTGTGTTGCTCCTGGAAATAGCTTCTTCTTTCAACTGAGTGAACTATTTACACAAATAGCTTTAACTTTAAAACTTTTGAAAGCGCATCTAAGTAGGCTGCTAGCTTACAATGCGGTACCAATTTAAAATTACAGTAATGCAAGCGTGTTACGTCACCACGGTCACGTGAGGCTGATCTAACATGTTAGATCACCCATTTTTACAAAAAAGTGCACAATGCCGCTAAAGATGTTTTCACTTCAAAAAAACATCTAAGTAGTGTGTGTATATCAGTCATCTATTATAGTACCCATAACAAGCTCTGTTTGCTTGGAGCTAAATAATGCTATGTGAATTGTTCTGCATTCATCATTGGTATGGTAGAAGTTCTCCTATTTCCGCATTTGGACTCTCAGTTGGTCCATTATGCGTTTCGCTAGCATAGCCAGCCTAACTGCATCCAGAAGCGCAGAATCTCCCGGCATTAATTATGTTAAATAACGAATTATTATATATTGTATGTACTTACTGTGACCATCACATTCGGGCTGGAGATGAAGGGTGATAGAGGAGAGTGGAAGAAAAATACATGTTGTGCCGACTCCACCAAGCGTGGGATAAAAATAAGAATAAGAATGATAAAATATATTTATTTTATAACAGAACATAAGTAGGGTTACATTTTAGAGCAAGGAAAGAAAAGTGTACTTAGGTCCGTCTACAAAATAAGGACCGGAAGATGATGAAAGAGCAAGCAGGCCGAAGGTCCACTCTGAAAATTGTAACACATGATTTTAAATAAAATACAGAGAATGGCGACTATAGTAGCCCCTGCAATTAAATATGATGTAAAATAAGAATATACATATGTCCCATAAAATAAAAATATCGTAATTCCTTTTCTAATCATTAATAAAGTAATTAAATACTTCAAGACCATGATGCAAGAACGGACCAGAGGGCAGATTTTGTAAAAAAGTCAGACGAATTACACGGAACTAATTACCAAAAAATAAGCCGAATCGAAACAAAAACGGTATAAAACGAACGAAAAATAAGACCTTTACATAATTTAATTGGAAAAGCATAAAGCAAAGGCACTGGAGGAAAACTTTCAATAGCAAAGTTCCGTCTCCCAAAGAGAAACAAAAACAATAGATCGCAACAGAAAGGCATGGCTTCCTCTGTTTATAACGAGGTACCGATAAAAAAGTAAATTTAATTTTCCAGTGACCGCTTTGTGATGAGAACAATAGTGAGGAGGCCCTTAGCGGCGCACAAGAGAATAGCAAACAGAAATAATGCTTCTTCGGCCAGAACGCTTGTTCTCCATGGCGATTTGTTTGGTAGTACTAAGTTAATTATAGGTAGGTTCTTACTTAATACTAAAAAGGTGAATGGAAAGAATAAAATTTGTAAACTGACTGAATTCAAAAGTCAAATACTTTATTTCTTTACGCTTACAAGATAAGCACTTAGGAACTATAAATTATCAAGATACTAGCTGCACCCCGTGGCTTTGCACGCGTTGATCCTATATGAAAACATTTAAAGGTGATTTATAGGATAAAAAGTAGGCTTTGTTTAATTCCAGGATTAGAATTACCTGTATGAACAATTTCAGCCAGATCGGTTCAGTAGTTTTGGCGTGAAGTAACAAACATCCATCCATCTATGCATACAAACTTCCGCATTGTTAATATTAGTGTGATATTGATTTTTTTGTTCACGAGTGGAAGAAGTTAAGTGACTTTTTCGGCTCACTACTCCTCCTCTAAATCAACAGGCATCCTGTTGCCTTCATCGTACTGTATTCATTGTCTTCACTTCATCGTACATCGACTATATAGAAGACAAATATTGCTTTATAGATTGGGACTTATTCCAATTAATAAACCTACCTGTTATGACCTCTTCTTGAACCAAAGTGAGAGCTTTATGTCTAGCTAAAGTGTTAAACCTAACATAGACTTTTAAGCACTTCTAACCAAAATATAATATTGCTTTTACTTCTGAATAATTAGAATCTATTCTCGTGCTTACTGCTCTGCACTGTTAAATGAATTAATAATAATTCACAGCCAAAGAGTGGAATGAGCTTTCTGATCACAGAGAGTTCAAATCCAGGGCAAATAAGTTCCTTCTGGAAAAGCGTGCTCATCTTCGGCTGCCTCTTCACTTTCTTAAAATGAGTTGGTGGCCAAAAACACGAAACCATTGCTTTGAGCTACACTTCTGTCCTTTACTCGTGTTGTGAACGCAAGGTGTGGTTGCGCTTTCCCGATTCTTTGTTGTATTGTTGCTTGCTTTGTTTTTGTAACTGGATATTATTCCCATTCAGATGCTAACTAATTAATTACCGTTTCTTATTATTTGTTTGTCTAAATGCTAGTACCTACATAGACGGCTGTTGTTTGAACGGCGGAAGCGGTTGTCAAGAACACGGAAGTGTCGATACTATGGGAGAATGTTCATAACAGTATGAGTAGAAATAAGAATATGATTATAGATAAAAGTTTTTGTAAGCTAATTCCTAAAATTAGATTTACATAGTGTAGAGCCCCAACGGGATATGCACTTTACTTTTACTACCTACTCAATTTAATACCTTATCTTACTATCCAGCTAAACAAAAAAGCAAAAAAAAAAGTATCCAGCTTGAAATATGCCCTCTGCCAAGTTAAGAAAACAACTGATTTAAAAAGCTTCCTTGCAATTTATTACGCAAGTGCTCATAACCACCTATCATACTTCGTCATTCTATGGGGAAACAGTACCAATGCAAAAATGATCTTTACGCAACAAAAAAAACTTACACGTATTTTAGCAAACATAGAACAAACAGAAAGCTGTAAACCATACTTCAAAATTTTTAAAATACTAACCTCGCCCTGCATATACATTTTCGAAACTTGTAAATTCGTTAGAAAACATAAAGAATTTTATAAAACAAGGGAAAAAACACCAACTGTACCAACCTATGGAATACAATAAATGATTGACTATTGAGTATTAGGTACTCGTAATATATATTTTGATACCTTTATGTTGTGTTACTTTGAACTCTATCGCCAAAAACACCAAAAATAAGGTCTATAGTGCGTAAAAAAACAATACCAACTGAACGCAGCTACTGTAAAATATCACATCACACTAATGGATGTTTGTTACCTCTTCACGCCAAAACTACCTAAGGCGCATACCCGAGCCAATCTGACAGCAATTCCTATTTTATCATATTTTTACGTTTATCATAGGAATTTTTAAAAATCCTACGTTCAGTTTGTGGTATCTATTATAAGCTATTTTTTAATACCTCTTTTATAATTTTATCTCATATAGTTTAGGAGGAGATGCAAAAAACGAGTTTGGTGGCCAAAAAGCGCAACTTCGTATCTCTTCCTAAGCTTTACAAAATGAAGCTATTACAGAGGCATTAATAAATAGCTTATAATAGATACCACAAACTGAACGTAGGATTTTTAAAAATTCCTGCGTTCAACGTAATAATAAGATATAATAGTTGGGGGCGCCACTTTCGCTGGTGTATGGGCCTTAAGGTGCACACACGAGTGAAAGTGGCGCCCCCACCTATTTTATCTTTATTATTACGTTTAGCACGTAAAGCTTAGGCAGAGATACGAAGTTGCAGTTTTTGGTCACCAATCTCAAATTTTACATCTCTTCCTAAACTATATAAGATAGAACTTTTACAGAGGTATTAACAAATAGCTGATAATATACACAAACTTTAAGATGGGAATTTTAAAACTTCCTATATTAAAATAGGTGGCGCTGTCATATTGGCTCCTGTGTGCCCCTTAACGGATCGGGTGGAAATTTTGCATACATGTAATTCTAATCTTGGCAGGGTGTATGTCTAGTCATCAATAAACACTTGGTAACTACAACATAGGCTACTTTTTATCCCATCAGTTCCCGTGGGAAAGAAAAGCGTGCGAAGCAGCGGGGCGCCGCTAGCTACGAATACTGTAAAACATCGCTCCAAGTCAATCCAAACCGAAACTCCAAACCAGAAACCTGAACTCGCCTGAAATAACACGCAAACTTTCAAGGCTAAGATCCGAACTTGTACCAAATTGATAAACTCCCAAGGGCCTATCTGTTCCTATCCATCAATTGCTTAATTACTGACTCCGAGGGAGCTAACGGCTTGAGAATCTGCATCGCGGCTATTGATTTATACAGATTATAGCTCCTGCCCGCGACTTGCAACGCTCTTCCCCGGCTTAGGACGCGCCAGCCCATCTATATCGTATCCATTTTGAATGGATCATAAACGTAAACAAACCGCCCATACTTAACCTAAAATTCACTTTGTTGGCGCGTCCCTTTATACGTAATTTTATATTACTTGTCGATTTTAGATCCTCCCTTCAATAAAAATTGTTTACTTTTATATCTGAAACTCGACGCCAAGCAAGTGAGATTTTGTTATTTGTCGTACTTTGTTTACTAACATGCTTCATTCATTATGGATAAACCATAGTTTACCCCTTTACCATATTTAATTAAGCACGTACTTTTTATATCCCAGTCATTACCCGTAAATGTTGTTGTTTATGAAGAGTTGCTCCTCAACCACATCAGCCAGTGTTATCAGTCAGCAGTGGTATCGGTCCACTGCTGGACGCAGGCCTCCCCTTGATGAGTGCCTGTTTGGAATTTTTCTAATGGGGGGTAATGCCCATAATCCCCACGCTGGGCATGGTGGTTGGGGATCGCAGTTCTTTGGTTGAATTATTCTGCACAGGGCGCTGCTGCCCGCCCACCAGTAGATATTCCTTAGTCGCCTATTACGACACCCACGGGAAGAGATAGGGAGGTGCAAATTCTAAGCCAGCACCACACAGGTGAGAGTTACCATGTGATAACTAAAGCATAACAGCTTTTGTCTCTTGATCACTGCGCTGCGTTATGCGCTAAGCGGTGCCGGGCACGTAATCGTATGACAAACGTCTTCAGTGGGCTATTGTTCCATCAAAGTCTGCCTCAGCGGTAAGGGGCAGTACGCAGCGTACTGCGTAGTAATCTAAAGGCTAAAGATGCCAATAAAAGATAATTTTTATCATTGAATAATTATTGTATATGTACCAGCTTATTTATATTAAACTCTCTGCTATTGAAGGCCTTTAGTAAGCAAATATGTAAACTTTTCTACGCGTCAACACCCAATTTTTACCCCAAAATAAGAATAAAACAATGTATCAGTAAACACCCTGACTGCGGGTGCTAGATGGTCCCAAACTGAAAAGGAATCACTCGGCCCGCCCACACCAACGTTGATAAATTCTCGGATACGTTGTAGGTCGGGAGACCGAAGAACGTTACCCCACCTTATTGAATACCAGATGGATTATGCAGTAGAAGACAAAAGTGTAGAATAATAAGATAAACTTTTTTAACCGACTTTAAAAAAGCAGGTCTCAATACGACTGTATTTTTTTTGTTGAATTTGTTACCTCAGAACTTTTGACTGGGAGGTCCGATTGTCATAATGGCACTTCCTGTTTGGTCCCTTTTTAATTTAGTCCAGTTCTGACAATGGAATCCATGAAAAAACTATAAAAATTTAAGTCTGTTTATAGTTTTTTTTTAAACAAAATTAATCATACAATTTACTTATTCAAGCCTTGAGATGTGAATACCTACTGTCAAGTCTGTCTCTATTTCTTGTTTAATTGATTTTCATGATTGGTTACTATTGCTTATTCAGAGTAGTTACTCACATTCGTAATCGTAATAATAATTATATTTATGTTAGAAAAACAGAATTCTACAAATTCGGACAGCTATAAGTCGATGATAAAACTTAATATGCCCCATTTTTCATGAGTTCATTACCATAAAAAAGCAGTGTAGATTGGCCAACATTATTATTACTTTTTAAAACACGGTGAAATATGATAAGAGAAGTTTTATGTCTCTTACTCTACTCCTATTTGTAAAATAGCTGGATAATCTCGATTTACTATTAGGAATCGCCACAAAGGGTAGATAGGAACGTGAGCGGAATCAACAAACGTAGGATTATAATATTTCTCTTTATCTGCAGACAGAGGTATCATTTTACATGTGTAATGGAACGGTAATATGTTTTATGGGGGCTATTCGCGGAACTGAGAGGCCGGGAGTCGGGGCTACGTGAGCGTATACATCTTCAAATGTTAATGTCGGAAACTCAATTGGGTAAACTTCGTTCAAAAATGTTGAGAAAAGGAAGAATTATTCTTACGTACACCAAAAAAATCGTGAAGGTGCTTTATTGAAACTATCAAACCTGTTTCTGACAGTTTTAACTTTTAAACTGAACCTACGGGACCACACGGGAAGCACTAACTTTCATATAAAAAAAGAAAGAAGTTTATTTCAGACTGGTTTCTGCCCTTGGCTTTGCACCGTATTGCTTCTATTGATTTTTTTAAAGATTTTCTATACCATGGGAACCACAGATCACAGAAACTAAGATGGGAACTGATATATGAAATTAAAGTCAGTCGTCTTTTATTCCAGGCCTAGAACAACCTATACGCAGGTAAATTGCAGCTACCATGTTCCATCGTTTAGGCCTGAAGAAGTTACAAACATCCATCCATCCATCGTAACATCCAAACTTTTGCATTTATACATTACTTAGAAGACTAGCCCCAAGATGTCTATAAAATGCACGAAAACAAAGTTTCAGTACTCGCTTCTATCAACTCAGGCCCTCCACAAAATGTCTCGCTCATATATCAGTGTAGGGTACCGTTATAAATTTTTCGGTCAAGAAATTGGTGGGTTCCATGATTTAGATAGGGTTCGTCACGGTAAAGAGGTACCTACTCAACATAGGCATACGCGGGAGGCATGAGAAATTTATGGACGCCAATATAAAACTAGATGAAACTTGTTCGGGTCGACGGGAATTTTTATGTAAAAATCTGCGACCTTTACGTATGACCGGAGTAAAGTATGTAAATATAAGCTGGTTAGATAAGGGAACATGATGATATTATGTTATCTTAACTAAAGGTAGCTTGCGGCTCCCTCTATTCCCTCTAGTTCCATGTTAGCTCTGTTTCGGATTTAGTAAGACTTTCTTCACCTCTACCAACAAAGACTACATTGTCATGTCTTCAAGAAGCGCCTAGGAACCTAAACTTAAATAGTTTACTCACCACCTAACCTAATAAGTATCATTAATGTAAATAATGCGTAGGTAGGCCCCTCCGTTTTAAGCCATCAGTCAAGGAGAGATAACGCAAACTATGTATTATATCGGTAAGGAGGGGAGTAGGTCTAGCCATGGTTTTCTTGATCACTACGTACGCTGCGTTTTGCGCTATTCGGTGCCGGACACAATCGTATGAAAAACGTCTAGAATGTTCTTTTCTTGTATCACATTCTGCGTCAGCGGTAAGGGGCAGAATACGCAGTAGGTACACTGCGTACTGGTCAAGAGAACAAAGTTTTATAAATACGATTAGAAATACACCTAGGTTCTCGATAGTTACACTTATCAAACTTGCCACATGTTTCGTGGTTGACAAATATGCTATCAGCTCATATAAGGCCTTGTCTTGTGCTCGTAGGTATTTCTTTGAAACTCATAAACAAAGGCGATGACGATAAGAGAGACAGGGAAGGAAGAAACTTGCTAGTTGCATTATAAAACGGTCACTGTCTTATCCTTTCTATAGTTGAGACGATTTTAGGAGATGATTGTCAAAAATACCTCATGTGGGGAGTCATTTTCCGGATGTGACGTGTGGCTGTCACGATATTTGTTACCGGTTTTAAGCATAGACTAGTTCTTTACTGCTCTAACTTGCATCAGAGTGTAAAGAAATTGACAAAGATGTCATATGCCTCATGCCTATTGTCTACGACACACCATCAACAGCTATGAAACAAATCAAAAATATATAATCGTTATATTAATTATGCTAACGTACTACGTATTTTTTATGCAGTTAGGTCCTCATACTCTAATTTTACATTTTAATATTCTTTAAGCATGTCTGGATTTGTGCAGATTGTTACATCGGATATAATTAAGAAGCGTACGTATCTTCTAATTATATAAAAATATTATATAGGTACGTCATACATAATAAACCCTTAGATCAGACTTTTAGAAATGTGCAATGTGTAATTTTAAATACGTGCATTTAAAATTACACATTGCACATTTCTAAAAGTCTGATCTTAGGGTGTATTATGTATGACGTTACAGTATACATATGTATACTCGTAGACACAGGCCGTTACAAACTAAAAAGTATTAAATAAAACCCTTTTTCGTCACAAACATACATATTGCCCGCACTAAAGTACTGAAACTCCTGAAAACACATCAGGAAAGAGCCATATTACTAAATCTTATAAAGTACGTATAAATAATTTTACCAAGTAATATTTCCAGAAAAATTTAATCAGAAAACTGGCTATAACTCAAACTTGAAATATATGACCACTGAACAAAGTTTATCTTGTAATATACATATTAGCTTGGTCCAAAGTTCAGAAACATAGCGGTTCTACAGTAAAATAATAACTGTTTTTTCCACAACTAGCTTAAAACAACTATCCAGGTTTACTGCCCAGGCTCTGTATTGGAAATGTTCCATACGTTCAGTCATGTTTAAAAAAAAACAACAGGTTGCACTTTGGGAGTGCCAGCAGAAGTGAAAACTACACGCACACTTTTCCGATGTAGTAAGGCACCACAAGTGGCAATTTTGTTCTTTGCGATAGTAAACACTTTGAACGGCGCCATCCTGCGGCGACACGTCTCTACTACTATGTTAGGTGATCTCAACTAACGCTGTGGGTTCTTCGTTGCTCCCGGAACTAGCGACATCTTCTTTCAACTGAATGACTACTTAAACAGGTAGCTGTAACTTTTGAGCTTTTGAAAGCTTATCTAAGTAGGCTGCTAGCTTACAGTGTAGTACGAATTTAAAATTACAGTAGGTAATGCAAGCGTGTTACAACACCACGGTCACGTGAGGCTGATCTAAGATGTTAGATCAGCATCACGTGACCCTGACGCGCGTTTACCATGATAACTTCCCTTTGATGCAGAACTTTTTGTAATCCTAATGGTACTCGTATGTTCTGCCAAACCCACAATAATTATGAGACTTTCTCCTCATGTCCACAACTCTAGATTGCTTCGAATTTGTGTGGTAGAACAAACCAAATACCTAAAAATATGGTCTGTAAATGGTTGTCAAGTCTGACCACAGACCTTACCCTCAAAGAACAAATTAATAAAAAAAATGGTTTTGCCTTAAATCTACACTACTAAATTATATCAAAAAACTTAACTTAATTAATCTTAGAAATACTCGTATTGCAATAATAAAAAATATGTACCTACTGACTTTTTCTTGGTTATGCTACAAAAGGCTCTTAATTTTTCCCTCCATGCAATGTCTGTTCAAAATGATTATCCAATAAATAAAATAAATAACTTATCTGAACCCCTATTTTTAAAGACGGGAGATAAACTCGCTGCCGCCTACATCTCGGACGCCGCGCACTCGGGCGGTCTGAGTGCCACCAGTATTTGCATACAAATTGGCCACACTTCACTAGTTCGAATCTCTTCGGCTCACAGATTATAAATTGGCGATATTACGAGCAATGCTATCATCCTAACTACTGTCTTGGTATAAAAACTACCACAGAGATGGACTTAAGGAGGAACTACATACCTGAGGTAATAGAGTTAATATAGTACTAGCCTAAGGTTTTAGTAACAATGAAATTTCATTGACCCGAGGTAAGTCGAACTCAACACTCTACACAATATTGCAAGTAGGTACACTTGGTACCAAATAAGTTAGAAGCAACTTTTAATTCAAAAAATATTTTCTTATTAGAACATTTTATTGTCAAAACAAACTGATGGATGGCCATCAATGTAAAAAGATGAGCTGGCTTCTCGAAAGTGGCAGTCTCAAATTGTGTTCAATTGTGTCCTCCCACCTCAGTCATAGTCGGAGCGGGGCGTCGCTGGCGGTTGTTTTTCGCGTGCTAATTGTTGTCTCGGTCACACTTCGGTCTAGGTACGTCTTTCCATCTATGTTGTTCATAAGTATATTGCAAAAAATGGGAAAAGCGTGTCTTTGCGTTTAGTTATAACAAAACACAGGCCATTTATTGAGTTAGCACTGGGAGATCGCAACATATCTATATAATTTTACATCTATGTGGATGGCCCGTCTACTGAAAATATCATTGGTTTTAACAAAGTACAGAATAACCTAGCATTGCAGCGCTTTCGCTAGAAAAATCAGATGATTTAAGACTGTCGCAGCTTCATGCAATGAAGTATTATAGATAAGTACTAAATATTTCATGTAACTGTGTTTTGACGACCTTGCCTTGAACTTTGAAAGTAGGTTATGATTTATGCAACCTTATTACAGTTTGCGGGAATATAACTTAAGTTGTGTTTAAATGCTGTGTGGTGCTGGCTTAGAATTTTCACCACACCAACTCTTCCCGCGGGTGTCGTGAGGCGACTAAGGGATATCCACCAGGGGTCAGTCAGCAGCGCCCCCTGCAGAAAAATTATACCATAAAACTGCGATCTCTAAATCGCATGCCCAGCGTGGGGATTATGGACATTACCATCCAGAGATAAACGCCAAAAAGGCGCTTATCAGGAATTCAGCCATGGACCAATATAGGCTGTTGAGGTTGAGGCCTGTGTTTAGGTAAGCGCTGTAAATAAAAAAAACATTAGAAGGCTATTATTTATCTAGACAAACGCTACGCAGACTCCGACGCAACAAAAGTTCACTCTAGACGTTTTTATACGATTTTAATGTTCGGCACCGCATAGCGCCAAACGCAGCGTACTGCGTGCGTACTGATCAAGAGACCAAGGCAAACCCCGTCCATAAATGTTTTCATTTGAATCCGGCCCTGGCACTGGCGCCTCTCATACTTTATTCACATTTGCATAATAACTCAATGATGTATCACAGTCGACGGGCGAAGCCGCGGGCGGCACTTAGGCGCGGCAAATTGAAAGCCAGTGTTACTAGGTTATTTTCTTTGTAAGATGTTATGGCAGATTCTGAATGTCTGAGACGGGATTAATAAAAGACTTTGGCTCGATAAACTTCAACTGTACTTCAACAGCGTATAATAAAAAATAAATAAAAATAAAAAAGCCTTTTATTTCCTACTAACACTTACATTGTTTTAAAGTAAAAAAAAAGATTATAATATGCTTATCTAGTTTACATTACTACTTTTCTCGTATAACCTTTAACTATTAAGTTATTTAAAATAGTATTACATATTTATCCTACTATCATTTAGTTTCCTATAGTAGGAACCCCATATTGGGTGAAGGCCTCCTCCAAAGATGACCATTTGTCTCTGTCCAGTGCAGTCTGCTTCCAGTTTGGGCCGGCTATCCTTGCGATCTCTTCATCCCAACGTGTCAACGGTCTTCCCCTGCTCCTTTTTCCTGGAGGTCCTTTCCAAAAAGTAACTTTTAAGGTCCATCTCTGATCTTTAAGCCTCGCGACATGCCCCGCCCATTTCCACTTGAGTTTTTGTGCATGTTTCAATGCATTTGTTGCTTTGGTTATGGACCTTATTTTTGTGTGTCGTATTTTATATATTTTTTTTATTTTTAGCATGCTGCGCTCTAGTCCTCGTTGGCATGTTGTGATTTTGTTTTTCAATTTTGAGGTGAACTTCCACGTCTGGCATCCGTACGTCAAGCATGGTAAGAGACTGGAGTTCATAACTTTTGTTTTGATGGTTATAGGGAGGTTACTTTTAAAGATTTCCTTTAAGCTCCAGTATTTGTTCCATGTTTGTTGTACTCTTCTTTCGACTTCAAGTTCGTTATTTTTTTTGTCAAAACTGATTTGCTTTCCTAGATAGATGTATTTATCTGTATATTCAAGTGGTTCTCCATTTATTGTTATTAATTTTCTCCCTTTATTCGTCATTGCCATAGTTTTAGTGTGATTCATTTGTAATCCCACCTTGACACTAGCTAGATGTAGAGTTTCGATCATGAGCTGTAGCTGAGAGCTGGACTCCGACAGCAACACTAGGTCGTCTGCGAATCTTAAGTGACTTAAGTAGTCGCCTTTTATACACAGCCCTGTCTTGCTCCAATCCAACTTGCTGATTATAGCCTCCAGGATTGCTATAAATATCTTTGGAGATAGCGGGTCGCCCTGTCTTGCGCCTCTTTCTATAGGAAAACTAGGTCCCAGAGTTTCTAGCTTGATTCTACCCTTGTTGTTGTTATATATGCTTTTGATGGCCTTTATATATATGTCTTCTACTCCCTGCTGTTTTAAGCTTTCCCATATGCTTATGTGTGTTACTGTATCAAAAGCTTTTTGATAGTCGATAAACGCTATGTATAGCGGTCTTTGTTGTTCTTGATACTTTTCTATAATTAATTCAAGTGTGTGGATATGGTCTACAGTAGAGAATCCTTTTCTAAACCCTGCTTGCTCTACCGGTTGTTTTGCTTCCAATGTGCTACTGATTCTTTTGTTTATAATGGTAGAGAAGAGTTTATAGAGGCTGGGTAGCAAGCTTATCGGTCTGTAGTTGCCAATATCCTTCGGGTCGCCCTTTTTGTAGAGAAGTATGATATTGGATTCGGACCATTGCAAGGGTGTTTTCGAATTTTGCAGTATTAAGTTAAATAGTGTCGCTAATGGTTTGGCTAATGTTGTGTGTGCTGTTTTCAATAATTCATTTGTGATGTTGTCGGAGCCAGGGCTCTTTTCTAATTTCAAACTCTTAATTGCTTCTATGATTTCAATTTCGTCGACTGGTTTAATTGTTGGTTCATCAACGCTTTTATTGTTACTAATTGAGATGTTAGTCTTTTGGGTCTTATCGCTGTACAATATCCTGTAGAAGTCTGATGCCGCCTTAATAATGTCAGTTCGTTTAAAGAAAGATCTGTTTTGTTTGTCTAGTCCCTCTATCCAGGTCTTGCTTGCTCTGAGATCCTTAAAGGCCTTCTTTGTGCTCCCTGTGCATTGTAAATGCCTTTCTATGGTATCTTGTCTATATTTAGCATAGTCTCTTTTTATGTATTTATTTGTTATTTTGTAGAGAGCGGAGAGTTCGTTTTTCATTGATCGAGTTTTATTTTTTGTTGCTTGTAGTTCTTTCCTTCTTTCTAATAACGTAGCTGTGCGGTCCGATAGTATTTTGTGATGTTTTTGTATATTTCTCGTATCTTCTCTAGCTTTTTTCACGCTCTGGCAGATAGCATCCGCTATCTTATCATAATAGCTTTGTACCGAGGTATTTTGCAAGTTGATGGTTGGGTAGAGTAGCATCGATCTTAGGTTATTATTATATCTTGTTTCTTCTTCTTTGTTGTTAAGTTTGATTGCTTTTTTGTTTGTAAATTTGACTCTGCTTTGTTTTTGTTTTGTAATTGTTACTGTTGCTCTAATTAGTCTATGGTCTGATGGATAGTTTAAGTTCATGACTTCAAAATTTAGGAATATGTTTCGTTGGTTGGATAATATATAGTCTATCTCGTTTTTGTGTTTCCCATTTGGAGATCGCCAGGTCCATCTTCGGTTATTGTTTTTCTTGAAGCATGTGTTGATGATGGTTAGATTATGTTCGAGTGCGTAGTCTACAAGTCTCTGTCCTCTGTCGTTTCTTTCGCCATATCCATGCGGTTGTACTGTGAAGTGCTCACCTTCTTTTGGAGCACCAACCTTCGCGTTAAAGTCGCCCATTAATATAATGTTTTTATATGTTGTTTCCATCGCTTTGTCTATGGTCTTATAAAATTCTTCTATTTCTTTCTCATTTGCTGCGTCGGTCGGTGCATATACTTGTATAATGGATATCATATATCCTTGAAAGCTTAAGTTCAGCGTTGCCACACGATCTGTTAATCCAATAAAGCTCTCTATGTTGTTTTTAAGAGACTTATTTATAATGAAGCCTACTCCATATTTACCCGGTATACATCCTATGTGGCAAAGTATTAGGTTCTCGTATTCTTCAATTTTGTTACCAAGTCTTCTCATTTCTGCAATACCTATTATGTGGTAATTTATTTCCTGTATGGCTTCTTCTAGTTCCAGCAAGCGTTCATATGATGATAAGGTCCTGACGTTATACGTTGCGATTTTTAATTGAGTTAGTCGTTTATTTTTCATGTTGTCCGTCTGTGTAGTTTCTTTTGGAGGGTTGTGGTCATAATCTTCCACGGTGACCAACCGGGTTGGAAGATGTTTAGTGTAACTGGTTCTAGTGGTTTCATTTTTGTTTTGATCTATGTAGGAGGAGGGACTTAGTTGCTATATATTTGTATCATTTATATCCTGGGTATTGTTTTTCTTAGTTGTATTTTTGTTAACTAAAAAATTTAAGATGCCAGGTTTTATTATTCTTTCTGAAATGCTATTTGATCTCTGGGCTCTCGAGCCTTGTTGCTGTAGTTTGTTCTTTTTATTGGCTTGAGTGGTTTTAATTTGGTTTGGTACGGTGCTATTTTCGGGTGATAAGGAAAGTTTTCTTTTATTCATACTTTCGGTGATGATCAGTTTGTCGTATTTGATTGTGGCTATGTTTCCCTTTTCTCTCTCTACTTTTAGCTGTTCCTTTAATTCCTTCCTCTTTTCTAGCACCTGCTTAGGATAGTCCGCTTGAATGTAATATGAAGTATCTTTCAACATCTGTTTTTGCTTAAGAATTTTTATTTTTGTTCCTAGCGTTGAAAAAGTCACAATTATTGGCCGTGGTCTGTCGCCTTTCTTTCCTAGTCTTCTTGCTTCTTGTATATCGAGGTAGCTTAATTTAATAGAGAAGTATTGTTCTATCCACTTAATAATGTTGTTTTCTAGATTTTCATACGACGATTCTGTTTCTTCAATACCGAAAAAAAACTAAATTTCTCTGCCTTGCCTGTTTTTCCATGAAGTAGATTCTTTTCTCCTGATTTTCCACCAATGTTTTTAATTTTTCGTGCTTTTCGTCCCATGTAGAAAATTTTTCTTCTAACATAATATTGATATTCTGTGTAACTTGTTCCGTCACCTTTTGTCCACTTTCCTGGATTGTGGTTTTCTGCACATCCAATTCCTTTTGTATTTGTTTTAGTACATTCAAAACCTCCTCCATGATGGTGATATTAGTATGTCTGGGCTTTGTTATGTACTCGTGTCGCCCTCTTGTGGTGCAGCTTAGTACTAGTACACCCCGTACCAAAACAATTCGTAGCTGATCGATTTGTATGGCGTATGGCTAAGTAAATTTACTTCGAAAGCAATACCGCACCTTATTACTAGATGGCGTTGTAGGTCACTCGTATCTTGAGTTACTTTTGCAAGTCATTTTTTAGAGTTCGAAACTTTAAGGTTATGTTTGTTTACTAATTTCGTAAGTATATTAGTCCGCACTTGAACTTATTTATTTCACTTTTGTACGAAATGCAAAGGAGTCCGGCTTAAGTTTGATCGATTGTTTGCACGAAAAAAGTTGATAGACCAGTAACACTGATGTTTGCTTGCACTGTATAATGATTACCGTTTTTATATATTTATACGTGTCCACTTCACATAATCTTCTTTGCCGCGTTAGAATCACTTGTTAGTTAAGCACTACTTGCGTTTTTTGTACCAAAATACACTGTTTTTCTATTTTTAATCGGGTGTTTTCTACGGAGTCGATGTTTACTATGGCCTAGCAGCGCCCTCTCAAATCAAATCAACAGCGTATAGACAAGTGAAATTAAAATAAATTATTGTTAAATAAAAGTAAAGTATTTTTGATAAAAAATTTATGCTACTTATTGTCCACCTAAGGAAGCGGTAAAAAAGAAACCGTATATTTATACATATATCTTGGATATACTTTTGTTCATAATAACTTACTATCAAACACCGATGATGGATGAAAAACTTATTTACTGTTGTCTCTGGTCTCACTGCTGAGCAAATGGCTTCTCTCGACCCGTCTTCAAACTTAATAAAAAAAGTAAATACTCAGCGAATCTCTGAAAAAGCGACAACACACCTCTGAGGGCCATTCCAATGTTTGTGAAGCGCGCCGGGATATGAACCTGCTACCCGTGCGGCCCTCACCAGTTTTACAAACACTTTCGCCGAGGACTCTTGTGAGGCACAAAGGCCGTGTGTCACACCGATCTGAGCAAAAATGTATATAATGATTTTCTTATAAATATTATAAATCTTTGTTGTACACAAATCAAACAATAAATAAAAGTTGACAACTTAAAGGACATGTACAAAGGCAAGCTGCTGCCCTACAAGAGTTTTCTTAGGTACAGCAAACTTTTGGCGAAAGTATTTTTTTTCCTGGAAATAGGAAAAAAATGGTGTCGGGTGAGGAAACCTATCTTTTGAAAGGCATGCGAGTCCATGGCAACGGATCCCCTCATGGCAATGAATCCGTACAGGGATGCTATTCTGCTAAATTATGCGCTCGCTATCATAGTAGTATTGTTACAGAATAACACATTTTGGTATTTTGGTATTCCACCTTAGACGAATGAATCTTCAGGTAACGATAGGTCGATGAGCCGAGTGTCAAAAGAGTCTCTTATTTTCTCTATGTAAATAGCACCGCATGCAATATCTATAGTTTTGTGCATGTAAAAATATCGGGTTATTCCAGTTTTCCTCCATCAAAAGGGAGTCCACTTAGTCCACTGCTGGATATAGGCTTCACCTAATGAGTGCCTTAGCGCCTTGTCTTCAGGTTGCCGCATCCAGCATCTGCCAGCAAACTTTTTCTATTCAGTCCCGGAGGGCGTTCTACACTACGTTTGCCGAGCGAGACGCGGTCTCCACTCAAGAAGACTGTGTGTGTGTGTGTTGGGTTGGTGGTTGGTGGTTATTGAACTAGTCGTTAATTTTTCCTTACAAACATGGAAGGGTAATTACTACGCTGTTTGATATTGACCATCCAAAACTAAGGATAATATCAATTTATATCGACATTATCAATGTTTGTTTACAACCGAAACCGTAAAATACATTAATAAAACTATCGTATTTTAGTTTACTTATTAAAAAGTTGAAATAAATTTATTTTGAAAAGATACACTGGATAGTTTTTATAACGTTTTGATAACCCTTGTGCTAACAGTCTGTTCCCATTTTTTACGCAGTCGTTTTACGAATTAATCATTGTACTTTTCATACTATCGCCGCTTCATAGCGTGTGTCTATTATGACAGGTGAGATAGCATTCATCTAGGCCGCGCCCACTTGAGAGTTGGGCCAGACGACTAGTGAACCCTTAAGGGGGAACTTCGTGAGCATTCTGCGACGATACTTGATTGTCAAAGTGATTGGTCAGCAGAAGTGAGCTCCTGATTGTTGAATGACATATATGCTATATGATCAGAGTGCTTAACACAATAGCCATTACTGTCACACAGTAGGGTACCTAGCCTCAATCTACTATAACACTTATTACACTTAAAATACCTTTTCAGTTGTAACACTTCGGTGTAAATGCTCCCCATTAGGAGCGCGTTTACTTCACACGTCCTAGACTCTGAAGGTAGACCCAGGTGGATCTAGAATCTAGATAGTCACAGGATTTGCCCTAGCTACTCGTCTGTAATTGAAGAAAACGTGGCTTCACGCGTTATGTTTCATTGGAAAGAAAGGCATTAAGTACTCTATAATTTTAGCAGGTAGGTATTAACTAAAACTATTTCATATATATTTTTTCTTATTCAAACTAAAAGCCTTGTCAGTTATGTAGCAGACCTCAGCAAAATAATAATAATAATAATAATAAATTCATTTATTTGACACAAGTAAACATACACTATACAAATGAATCCATAGACTCCCGAACTAGTAAAAACTGTATTTCAGGAGTCAGTGGCTTCTCCCATGTTAAATACATTTTGTGTCCTACAAAAATGATGCATTTATGTCGTTCTTAAGACAACTAAACAGTAAAAAGAATAAGGTACGTATGAATACACAAAGATAATGGGATAGAGAGGAATGATCTCTCTCTACCACTCACTTCCGTGCGCTCTTATTAAACAATATTTATTATGGTTTTATCTAAACTACAATAATCATAATACAATTTTAATTATAAATGACGTTACTTTAAGTGTTTAAATTAAAATAATTGTGCAAGGGTATTTTAATTCATTAGATTCGCTTCCGAAGCAAAAACGTCAGATTCGAAGTTGTATTCTATTCTGACTGAAATTTAGAACGCTATTTTGATTTGTCAAAAGTTTCCAATATCGAGTCCGATGGCCTTTCCGACGAATTAGAGCTAAGCTAGATCCTCTCTATGATTTTTGGGGATATAAGCGCGAATGCAAGTAGGTGTTGTTGCTTTTTACATTTATTAGCGATTGTCAGACCTACCTATACCTACCTATGGATATCTACATGAACTTCTAGTATGTACTAAGTGGACATAACGGGCTCAATAAAACAATAATATCGCAAGTCAGTTGCCAGAGCCGCACATCTATAAATTTCAGGGATTTTTTAGCAATTGGAGTCGTTAAGTATTTAAGCGTCCCACCTGCGAGGACACTAAAACGTCTACAAATCGAAACGAAACAGCTAAAGAGATCTCATCGTAAAGCATTTCGAATTATCTGAGAACATCTGCCTTTCGTTTTATATCTCAATATTACGACATTAAGCGCGTCCCTCACTTAGTATTCCGGCGGGTGTCCGTTACTTCGGCGACGGTCGTCCCAACAGACCTTTGTTTTTATGTAGCTTTCATTGATTTTTACTGCCAGGATATTTGAGGATTACGGTCTATCTTGTCAACATTACGGCCCGGATGTCCAGAGAACGATATTTCTTCAGGTATTTTAGTAGGACCTATGCTTCCTTCTAGCAGTTATAAACCAGAGTTTTCCTGTAGTCTTTATCAGATCATCATTCCAACGGGTTAACGGCCTCCCGTTTGGAGCCACAGGGATGCCAATTCGTGGTTATTGCTCTCCAACTGTTTGCCTTTAGCTGTTGTAGATGACCGGCTCAGCTTCACTTCCACTAGAAACAGAACTGAAATGTTTGGAGGAGGCTTTCATCGCCACAGGCGGTCCTTATACTACGAACAACTAGTATTAAGACAATCTTAACTTATTTTTATAACCCTTTGAAATTCAAAACTTTTGACCTTTTAATCAAGGTTTATCTGAACGTTAAATTGATTAATGGGACAAAAAGTAGCCAATGTGTTATTCTAGGCCTAGAACTACCTGCATGGAAAATTTCAGCACGATCAATTCAGTAGTTTTTAGCAACAAACATACCGTAGATCTAGCTAGTGCGTTCAGGGTTTTGGTAGAGTTTTTTGGACTGGTAGTAAACCTAACTGAAGGGGTCACTCGGTGACATCTTGGTGGTTGACAACAGGAAGAAGCCCTGCAAACTAAAATCTTATTGGTCTGAATCTTATGAGCGAATCATACTTATAAGTATTATTAAAGTAATATACACAATTATTGTAAATACAGGTAAAACAAGCAGGCAGATTAGGCGATTTGCCAAAACTGACTTATCTTACAGTCACTAACGACTAAACTAAACAGAAATAGTCAATATATCACGACTAAACTTTATAACGTCCTGTGGTCACCATTGCAACACCACAAACTAAACCAAGTCCCCCGTTACTGATTAACATCATAAAATCGTAAATACTTAAAAAGGTATCAGAACTTGGTCTGCAGGACCTGTGACTACGTCGCTCGCTACGTAACTACGTCGGACGCTACGCCGCCGTGGTCTCGCAGGACTCATTTGTGTTCGACCGACCAGCAGCGTGTTTACGGATGCTTTATAAAACGATAAATAATAATGGGTAATTGCTGGGTTTATTGAATAATTGTAATATTTTGTGATACGTACGTTAAAACGGGAATTTATTACGTGTAGGTATAATAAATTGATATTATGAATGGAGTCTCTCTGAAGGATAGGATTCGTAACGAAAACATTCGACAAAGAACCAAAGTTATCGACATAGCTCAATGAATTAGCAAGCTGAAGTTACAGTAGGCCGGCCATAACTCTCGAAGAACTGACAACTGCTTGGGTAAACGAGTTCTTGAGTGGAGACCGTGACTCGGAAAAC
The DNA here is from genome assembly GCA_955876795.1 of Eupithecia tripunctaria. Taxonomy (NCBI): domain Eukaryota; kingdom Metazoa; phylum Arthropoda; class Insecta; order Lepidoptera; family Geometridae; genus Eupithecia; species Eupithecia tripunctaria. The sequence continues at coordinate 14,684,557 of OY041617.1, read as the reverse complement.
GTATTGTGGGACGCCTTCCGGTCAGGTGGGATGACGATCTGCGAAAGACTGTAGGTCAATCCTGGATGCGTCGAGCTGAAAACAGGGCGCCAATTGCGCTTCGGGGAGGCCTAAGTCTATTATAGATGATGATAATGATTATAATGTTATTTAGGTAGTGACTGCTAATTTTTTCAGTTACGGTGATTGAACCAGAGTTTCACTTAGCTAATTTTCTATCTGCTTCTATTTCAGTGTGTCTACCATGATTTATTTACAACGGATTTAAAAGTTTTACTGTAGTAACAACTCATGGTAGTCGCACTGTTATCTCGCAGAAATTGTCATCCATGCCATCCGCACCATATTTCCATAAACAAATATCCAAAAAATAATAGTAAATGTAACGTTACGTTTAGTTTACCAGTAGAACTGTAAAAGCCATGTGAAAAGAGAATAGCTGTCGGCATACGAGGCCGGTGTTGAGCGGTATAATTGATCAGTCCGATATTGAAGGCTGCTCCAATTTCCAGTCACTGCAGTGGGTGGTATGTAGCTACCTGTTAGTTGAAGATACTACACCATTGCCTGCAAAACTAAGTATCACCCTTTTTTTTACTTTAGAACGTTTTGAGCAAATTCAACAACTTTCTTTGAAACCTTAACGGAGTCAAAACGAAACGTATTAGATTTATTCTACAAACTATACATTAGTAATATTTAAACTTAGAAAAAAGAGATAAAATAGCCATTTTTAGCTTAGTGTCCAATTCCAGAGTCCTTTTTAACTGACTTCAAAAAAAGGAGGAGTGTTATCTATTGGACTGTAATTAAGTTTTTTAAACTTACGCGATCAGAACACATTATTATAAATATTCACGGGTATTTATCTATCCTACATAAAGTGCAGATAAATTTGTACAACCTTCATATGGAATGCAGTGTTGTGTTATCTAGGAGTGATTTTGAATTGTGTGATCGAATAACGTACAATCAAGCACAGCGGACTTTTGAGTTATGTACGGAGCGCCATGAAAATAAGTTTAACCGATTGGTGGCTCGAAGTAGAAAGTTACAGAAAAGTAAAGTACAGTCGCCGACACAATTTCCCAAAACGGTTATTAATTTAACTGATACTCGTTTTGATGATGACACATTAAGCGTTTTAGAAAAGGGTCTGAATTTTGCACTTACACCTAAAAGAATTCCGTATGAGGATATTGTCAGTAGCGTTGAGGAGACCATTGTTCGTAATAAAATACCTACTATAGACGCCGAAAGGCTGAGACAAGATGTTTCAATTACTTTGCGAAAATGTCGACTCCCGAAACCGAACATAACTGCGGGTGAACGTCAAGCTCTTGAGGATCTTAGGAATAACAATGAGATTCTAGTACTCAAAGCTGACAAAGGAAATGCCACTGTAGTTATGAGCACACAGGATTACGACGCTAAAATACGGATATTGCTTAGTGACAAAAAGGTGTACAAGCCGGTTAACTACAATCCCACGGCTAGAGTGACCAAACGGGTACGAACATTGATACATGAGTACAAGGACCTGTTCACTGATGATGTCTTCGACCGTCTGTACAGACCAGCTATTGTGCAGCCACCTAAGTAAGCTATATGGTCTGCCGAAGGTACATAAAGCAGACGCACCGCTACGACCAATAGTAAGTCAAATAGACTCGCCGACTTACCATCTAGCAAAACACGTCGCTGGTATCTTACAGCCACTAACGGGAAGGACGTCGTCGTTTGTGAAGGATTCGCGCCATTTCGTCACTATCATCAGGGACATAAAGTTGGAACCCGGAGAAGTACTGGTGAGTTTCGACGTTGAGTCGCTTTTCACCAATGTTCCTCTCAAAGATTGCCTTGATGTGGTGAAACAAAGATTGAGTGATCACGAACTTCCTGATCAGTACATTTTGCTCCTTCAGAACTGTCTCGATGGAAATTTCTTTTTGTATCAAGGCCAACATTACCTCCAGATAGATGGCGTAGCAATGGGAAGCCCTGTAGCACCGGTACTCGCCAATTTATGGATGGAACATTTCGAATCCATGATAGATCTGCCGGCCCATGGTATAAAACTTTGGAAGAGGTACGTCGATGATGTTTTTTGTATATTGAACGGGAATAACCAGGAAGTCGATCAGCTAACGGATTATTTGAACTCCATACACCCTAAGATTCGCTTTACACATGAAGTGGAGGTAAACAGAATGTTAGCTTTTCTCGACCTAAAAGTGATGGTAAAATGCGACGGGACCTTGGCACATACCGTGTATAGAAAACCCACACACACGGACAGATACCTGAATGCGGCTTTACACCACCATCCGAGGCACCTGGAGTCAGTAGTCTCCTCACTAGTAAACAGAGCTCATGACCTCTGCGACCCTGAACATCTGCAAGGTGAGCTAGATCATGTTCAAGGAGTTCTGGAACGGAATGGCTACAATACTCGAATCGGATGTCCGCCTAAGTGGAGGCGCAAACAGGGACACATCGATGTAAAAAGACAGCCGGTGTTCTTGCCTTATGTGAAAGGAGTAACGGACAAAATTGGAAATATTATCAGTAAATTTTCAATCAAGTCGATCTACACTCCACTCACCAAGATGGCAAAATGTCTACGAACACCTAAAGACGTTGTACCTTTGCAAGTTCCTGGAGTTTACAAAATCGATTGCAGCTGTGGGCGTTCCTACATAGGCCAGACTAAACGCACGGTCGCTGAACGTGTTAAAGAACATATAGCAGCGGTCAAAAATCGACAAGTAAACAAGTCTGCAATAGCCGAGCACATAGTAGACTCAGGACCCAATCACTGGATTGAACTACATAAACCGCAAGTTATCTGCAATGAAAGGCATTACTACAAGAGAATGGTTCGGGAAGCAATTGAAATTAAGAAATATCCTAATTTCAATCGTGAAGACGGTTTCAGACTCTCTGCCTCGTGGAATCCAGTAGTAGCTAAGTGTACTCGTAGACCGGTTTCTCAGTGCATCGCGGACACGGTTAGTGTAGTGTGTCGTCCGAGTGTACAGATGGACATCCCTATTTTAGAAGATCAAGTGAGGGTAGTTGCAAAAAATGCAGCCCCCGCTTCGCAAAGGCGGTAGCTCCAGTACTCCAGTCATCCCGTGACCACGACAGAGTGTAAACCTGTTGAAACGTCGGGAAAAATAGGTAAATAAACGCGATAAATACCCGTGAATATTTATAATAATGGACTGTAATTCTTTTTTTTTTCGTTACCTCAGAACTTTTGACTGAAGCTGGTGCTTCCCGTGTGCTCGCATTTTAATTTTGTTTAGTTTTGACAATGGGATCCATGAAAATTCATTAAAAGACTATAAAAATTGAAGTCGGTTAATAGTTTTGTAAAACAAAATTAATTAGTATTTCGAAAGTATATTATCTTGTATATCATGTGTAGGTCTTCAAAGTTATTGCAATTTTAAAAGTGTGATACTTGGTTTTGCAGGCCAGTGTAATTGCGTTCGAAAGGGGAAGTTGCTTTGACACTTTACTATAAGTACCCATTTTTGAACAAAGCTCTCGATGTTGATGATGATGTCGTTCAAGCCGCTCTTCGCTTTCGTCAATTCGTCAATGTGATTTCATTTTTAGTTCTCAGAAGTTCTCCAAAAACTTCATAGTTGATAGAAAGGTCTAGTTCATGCGCTCTTATGTTGTTGTATGTGTTGTTTGAATTTTTGTTTTCTAACAACACTGATCGAGGTACATATTAGCTCAATAATAAATAAAATCAGGAAAAGCATATTATTTGGCTGTGCCACGTTGCGATGATCATTATCATCATCATTTGACGACCTCTGTGGCGCGGCGCGCGGCGGGCGAAGGTCCGCCTGCGACGCAAGAGGTTGCTGATTTGATTCCCGCCTAGAGAAAAATGTTTGTAGGATCTTCAAATATTGGTTCCGGGTGCTCTGGGTAATTTCTATGTACTTACTTACAGCAAATTAAATAAGTTAAACTAAATCTATGCCATGTATTCTATTGTCATCTAGTAATCACATATAACAGCCATCTCTTCCCATGGGTGTCGTAAGAGGCGACTAAGGGATATCCACCGGAGGGCGAACAGCAGCGCCCCCTGCAGGACAATTTTTTTCTACCTAACTGCGATCCCCGACCCGCATGCCCAGCGTGGGGATTATGGGTAAGATATACGCCATAAGACTAATCAAGGGAAAGCCTGCGTCCAGCAGGGAACCAATACAGGCTTTTGAGGTTAAGGTTGAGGTACCCATAACAGAAACTCTACTAAGCTTGGGGCTAGATGATGCCATGTGGATTGTCTGGCATTATGTATATATTTATTAACGATCAAAATTTCATGACTACATTGCAAAAAGTCCCAGCTACATACCCCGCACCGTCCAAGCATGGCAGGCATTCGAAAGTTTCATTATAGCGTAACGAATAAGAGTAATATTTCTAGCGATACGTCGATCGGCAATTACGAACGAATCTGAAATAAAATCATTTTAGTTGAAAGCTTGAGAATGTGAGCGTGTCTACCCCCCCCCCGTGGGGTAGATGGGGGTAATTAAGGAGGGAGATATGAAGCAGGAAAAATGTGCAATGTGGTGTTTAATCTTAATTTGCGAGTGTCGTCGCCTTGATAGCGTTGAGGGTCGTTAGTCACATTGTTTTTAATTTTACGGAACACAACTTCAGCTTGTGTGGAAAAATAAACAGGCATTTTCAGTTGGTAATTTTGAAGATTATAAAGTCATTACGAAAATTGTTTGCAGCAAGAGCTTATTGTATTATAACTCAATTATTTCTATTGTAAATGCTTGTTCTGTTTTTTTTTATTGATTGTAAAATGTTTATATTCATATATCACATGGAAACTGATTTATAGGATAAAATTCATAATAGTATGTTTCATTCCAGGATTATAATTACCTGTATTTAGGTTCTCAATTCAACAGTATTTTTTTTATGTATGTTACCTTAGGACTTTTGACTGGGTGGTCCGATTTTCATGATTCATTTTTTTATTTGAAAACTAGTGCTTCCGGTCCTATTTTAATTTTGTTCTGTTCTGAAAGTGGGATCCATGAAAATTCATAAAAAAACTATAAAAATTGAAGTCGGTTTTTAGTTTTTTAAAACATATTTCATAATTCTGAAGTCGATTTAAAACTGTGTCGCACCTCCTAGCGCCCAAACTAGGATACGGCTAAAGCCTTAACCAAATAGTTAGTAACAGTTAACCAAACAGTAAGTAAACAGTGAGTAACAGTTAACCAAACAGTGAGTAAACAGTGAGTAACAGTTAACCAAACAGTAAGAAAGTGGGACCATATCAGGCTGATTGTGTGATAAAGTCTTAGGCAAAGTCCTGTTTCCTGACAAGACTGGGCCCACTGACACTGTCGTTAATGCACACACAAACATTACCTGCGTGGCTGGTTCAACGCGTCGCCACACACCCCTCTATTGCAAACCCCTCCGAGCACAATGTAGTTAGCACTTCAGACATGCAGAATACTCACTGGGATACGGAGCGAAGTCTGAAATTCCTCTTTATGGTCCGCGTTTAACCCTTTGCCGTCAGGTACGAACATGATTTCTGTTTGCATTAGTTAAGTTAATCTGTAATGTTCCCAAGTAGGTACTTATTTCTGTGACTGTATGTTCAAATTAGTACTTAATATTTCTGTGCCATCAGACCGAGCCTAGTTGTGGAGTCATCACTACCCGCGACGGAACGGAGACTGTACCTACATATATGCGTTTAGGGTGTAATGTTGTTTGCGTGTGCAATTTGCACACCAATGTTTCCAATTATCTCCAAAACGGCTCGACCGATTAGGAATTGGTTTTTAGTTTTTGGTTTTTAGCATCGTTATGGTCCTAATTCACCAGAGGGTGCTGTTATATGTGTCTATGTCTATGTCTAGGATGGAAATGGCAGTCCACCCACCGGATATTAGCTTTTTAGTAATGGGTAGGTGAAAAAATTTAGGAAGCTATAATTGTAAATATAATTGATTCGTCTTTTTCAATTCTATTTGGTCAGGGATTTGGCAAACAATATTTCTTCCTTTTTCGATTACTAATAATATGTATATCCGTGTAGGTTTTGGATTTTATTTTAAGCTATTGCATAGCTTCTATCGCGGGCCTTGAGCGCGGGGACCGAATCCAGAAATTCCATAACGAAAAAACCTCATGCTCCCCACTCCGCCGGGCAAGGAGGTGTGGCTTGAAGGCCGTGCATCGTCTAACGTCGTTTCAGTTCGGCAGTCTTCGACACGGCGTTGTGTGCGTGCGATTAGACGTATTGTACGACTCTACGAAACTCGCACGAACCGAGACGAGCTGCTACGAAATCGGACGAATACATAAGCAGCTGTTTATGAGAAAGTATATAGGTGTATAGGTATTTATGTACAACAGTGGATAGCTGTATTTGTAAAATTCTTATCGGTCACCACGCTCAAAAAGTGTAACTTGAATTAATATCAAAGAAGAAGCAATACTGCATGAATAAAATAAATAAATAAAATTATAATTGCATAAGTTGATACAAAATGCTATGCAATAGCTTTACCGCGGCAGTCCCCGAGTGCCACACGTCTTTTTTTTTATTTATTTTTAAGGCATGTGGGTACAGAATCCAAAATAGAAAAATATATTGACCTCGTGCTCCTCACAGGCCGTCTTCATACGGACGAGCGATTCATGCACTGAAGCAGCTCGCTAATGAGATTCACACTCGAGCCCTGTAGGCCATTAGCTAGGCCTAGGCCTCTCCCGAGCTTTGTGGAGTCCTATTATGAGACAAAAATCAAGTTGGTATAGAATTTCAAATAGAAAAAAGATGATATATACCGTACCTTCTGAGTGACCTGAACCGTAGCACATCGTGCTCCTCACAAGCACATGCCACGCACGAGTGCACTGGAGCAGCGCGGACCTCGCTAATGAGCTTCACACTCGAGCCGCGATTATTTACCTGCAGGCCATTAGCCAGGCCTAGGCCTACGGGCCTTTGTGGAGTCCTCATTATGAGACTGAAATCAAGGGGTGCTATGCTAGATAAAGCGGAAGTAGCAGGCGTGCTAGCGGAAGCCTTATCCACATAGCTGGGTTTTTGGCTACAGTGAGTTGGGCTTACGACTCAGACTTTTTTTTATGAAATTCTAAAGACTAGACTATGTCGGACGATCTCTGTGGCGCGGTGGGTAAAGGTCTGCCTGCGACGCAGAAGGTTGCGGGTTCGATTCCTGCTTCAGGACAAATATAAGTGCGATCTGCAGATATTTGTTCAGGGCGTTCTGGATGTTTTCTATGTGTAATTAAAAATGTCTATCTATGTAGTGTATTGTATTAGGTATAACATTTATCTTATCTAATACCCATAACACAAGCTCTGCTTAATTTGGGGCCAGATAATGATGTGTGAATTGTCCAACATTATTTATTTATATTATGTTAGACCAAAATGTCCACTGGCGTCTGGCGTCTTCAGGGCCATGTTAGTGATAATGGGCAGTACAAGTTCACGCGGTGCCAGTGAATAACCAGTAACCCTGTATAAAAACAAAATACTAACTTAAAAAAAAATCCTTGGTAATAATGACTTATTGATTGAAACAAAGCCAAAGCAAAATATTCAAAGTAACTGACTTCAAATACAAATGATGAGAGAAAGATGACAGCCATGTTTCAGCATCATCGGACGGGCTTTCAAATTTGAATAACCGTAGAACTGGATTTGTTCTATATTTGAAATTCAAATTTTTGTAGCGGGGAAACGCGGCCCTCCCCAAAACAGCGAATGTAGCCATTCAAATAATTAACATAAAAAAACGCGAGTAAACACCGAGCTTTTGGATTCTTTTTGCCGATTTCCCGGAACCTTAGGATAATTCGGATTTACATAATTCCGCGATTTATTTATTCTTTAATACGCGCCTTGTACCGGATCAGGACCATGAACTTACAAAATGAATAAGTCACTTATTTGCATACGCCATTATTTATGACGAATTCAGTTAGAAAGGATATCATTACTTTCTCGTTTAAAACCTTTCGAACCAAAAACTTGAGAGAAAGTATTTTGAATTTAACCGCTCGGTTGGACGGCTGTTATTTGGTAATAAATTTAATCAATAGATCCAGTATGAATGTACGTATGAATGAGTGAATATGAATAGGTATAAGTAAGTACTTATAAATCAGACAACATTATAGTCCATATTACAGAACATTTGACTTATAAATAGGTTCACAAAAAAAATCTAATGCTAATATATGATATGAATAATAAATCTCTACTTATATAATAAGGAAAGATTTGATAGTTTTTTTGTTTGTTTGTATTGAATAGGCTCAGAAACGACTTATAAAACGATTGATTAGGATAAAAAAATATTTCATCAATAATAGATTACTTTTCGGGAAGTGACTACAATTTTATCCCGAAATTCCCACGGGAAAGGGTACTACGCGGGTGAAACCGCGAGGCACTGCTAGTACTAAAGAACTGCAACATTTGTGGATCAGAGTGGAATAGGGCAAACAGCTTTGGTTAAAAAAGGATTTACAGACATTCAATGACTTATAGCCCCGTATTATGAAAGTTTAATCAGTCGTCGATCTCTGCTTGAGAAACGCTTTTATGTGGAATAAACGTCACTCAAGCATATATCTATGACTGAGCAAGCTCTCATAATACGGGCCATAGACATTTTCTTATAATTCATGGTTAGACAAGACTCCGTGAAGTTTCACCTGAATAGCTTTACCACTAGCTTTACACCTGGTTTGTTTTAGCGAAGCAGCTCGTGAAGCGCTTTAGTTCGTGAACGTATCATTAAAGTTAACCGTGCGTGATAACGTCCGGTATCTACGCGCCGCGCTGTGTTGCCAGCTGTTTTTTAAATATCGTGTCCGTAGAAGGAAAACTAACTAAGTGACAAAACTAAAATCGGGAGAAAAACGCGAAAAACTGTTTTTTGCGACAAAAATGGCGATTACATTTTTTTGGCTAACAATTTTACCGTCCACTTTTTTATATTTTATAGATTAATATTCTACCTATGTTTTAATATAACGATAATCGTTTTTGGGTAATTGGTTAATGAAAAAAATAAAAAAAAACAACTATGTATTTTTCCCTCGCCAGAATTTTGAATGTTTATGTCAGTTAGTTACTTGTGTATGCCAGTTGGTTAGTTTTCCTTCGACCATATTTTCAGCTGAAGGTTAAAAAGCATACGTTAAATGCCCTTAATTAATTTTCCTACATCAATGAAATCTTACAATGCCTTCTTAATTACTTTATAATTCGTAAAACCATTCTATACTGTTATCAATTAAATATATTTTTATAACTTTTAATTAGATATTATTATATTAAAGTTATCATCACAGAATTATTATTCAAAACACTGTTTCATAATTTTATACGGAAACAGTGTTTTGACTCGCCCGTCACGCCACTACTGTGACGCGTTTTGCCGCAACCAATCAGGGACCGGCACGACTGTTGTCGAGAGTCAACGACCGCTACCGATCGCGGTCGGGGGCCGGAGTGGCGAGGCGAGGGAGCTCATTCGAGTCTCGACACTCAAGGAGTGAAGTCAACTAAAATAAGTGTACCAAGAGTTGTGAAGTGAATATATACCGTGCTGATTATATAGAACTGTGAGTACCACCTTGTTATTATTTTAGCTTTAAAACCTTTTGCCACCATAAGTAAAGTAATGTTGAGGTAAATACCGTTAGCAGATATTAATCGCTAACATTTCAGAAGTGGTGATTCGAACCGAAAAAAAAATAATTAAATATTATTTATATTATAATTTTTACTTAACTATTACTTCTATCAGTTTGATCAAATCCATAAAAATACAACGTGTATTCATGACGAATACAGGCCGCTAAGGCAAAAATCATTACGTAACGGAGGAATGATTTTGGAACTTCATAAATATACCTTCATTTATGATGGCAAATACAGGTCAATGATATGATTTTGCTAAACCAGTCACTTGCTTTAAAATAAATTGGAATTATGTTTAGTTATGGATGCTATTGGCAGAATCATAGCTTTTGTCGAACAAAATAAAAAGAAGCCAATTCAAAAATAACTTTATTTCACTTTACATTGGTGGTTAATTTTAAACTAGTGTGGTTAAACAACGCTGAATATGGTTGTCGAACAGTTCAAGCTTACGGTATCCATTAATGAGTTCAAATTATGTGTACAATGAAAGTTATACTTACCTGTAGTAATTACTACTATTAAAATATATATCTAGCTAGATTACTGTTACTAGCTACTGTTCACTAAAACTGGATGCAGTTGCAGTTTGGTTTTTTTTTTAAGCTATTGCATAGCTTCTATCGCGGGCCTTGAGCGCGGGGACCGAATCCAGAAATTCCGTAACGCAAAAACCTGAGGTCCCCCCACTCCGCCGGGCAAGGAGGTGTGGCTTGAAGGCCGTGCATCGCATCGTCTAACGTCGTTTCAGTTCGGCAGTCTTCGGCACGGGTTGTGTGCGTCGTATAATATAATCGGACGAATACTTATGCAGCTGTTTATGAGAAAGTATATAGGTGCATAGGTATTTATGTACAACAGTGAATAGCTGTACTTGTAAAATTTGTGTATAAAGTGTTTTGAATATGAATGAACAAAGTGCAATTATTATTAATGAAGAAAGTCACGAAAAAATAGTGAAAGAAAATGAGTGAGTAGGTACTCTATATACATACATTTTATTTAAGATCCTGTCACCACAGTCGGGTGGGATACTACGGTTCCACGACCTCTAAGCAGATTTGCTGCAGTCCGCGTTCCTACACGAGGGTTTCTCCTGACAAGGTCCAAGACCCGTTCTTGCACCTGAACTCCTACCTCTCTGCCATCCCCGCGCCTTTGAGGAGTAATCCGGTCATCACTCAGAACCCTCTGATAGGCCGCCGTGATGACTCTAGCATCAACCGGATGTTGCCGGTTTGGGTACCTATCCCGGTAAATTCGCAAGGCTTGTGACGCATTTCCTCTAGCTTCACCGTAGCACATAAGCATTTGTCCATACTCCCTCGCACTAAACATAATGTAGGTAGGTAGGTACCTTCCTAACAATAATAAATAAAAATAACACTAACTCAATAAAATACTGAAAACTTAATAAACTAAACTGCTTCTAATAATTATCAAAAAATACACGAAACGGTCAGTACCTACGTTAACACCGCGCGCGACTATTCAGACCAGTTAGTGATCAGATCACGTACTAAAACAAAATAATAAAAACATTCGTGAAATTAGGTAAAATTATTTATATCCCTTTATAAAAGCCGAATATTTCTTTGAGTAGCCGCCGACCGAAATCGCGCTGTCATATCTCCTATGAGTTCTAATGTAATAATCATAAGACTCAAGTTTCCTTTTTTTAAATTTTGTCGGTAAAAATCAAAGACGCGCGCGCGTAAGGCCTTCGGGTAGCCCCGCCGCCCGCGCCCGCGCCACGCCCTTGCGCGCGCCCCGGCGGCGCGCCGCCGTGCGGCACGGGCACGCGGCATGGGCCGGGGCCCGTGCCGGGTAGTGCCGTCGCGACGGCACTTCATTGGCTGCTTCCATTGGTTGCACTGCAGTCGACTGCAGGCGACGCCTCGCCTGCAGTCGACTGCAGCCAATGGAAGCCGTCGACCGCAGTCGATGCGTGTACAACTTGCAGTCCGTGTCAACTTGTAGTCCGTGTAAATGCCCTAGAACTCCCGAGACGAGACTACAAACTTATCTTTTCGTAAATAACTAGCTGCACCCCGCGGCTTTGCACGCGTTGTTCCTGTGGAAACGTTAAAAGGTGATTTTTATCCCACGGGACTGATTTATGGAATAAAAAGTAGACTATGTTTGATTCCAGGATTAGAATTATCTGTATGCAAAATTTCAGTCAGATCCGTCCAGTAGTTTTGGCTTGAAGAAGTAACATACATACATAGGTACATAGAAACTTTCACATTTATAATATTAGTGTGATTTGTACCTACCTATACCGTGTCCATTTTGAATGGGGCATAAACGTAAACATACGTTGGCGCGTCCGTATACGCATACGTAATTTACATTACTTGTCGATTTTAGATCCTGCCTTCAATAAAAATTGCTTACAATTATATCTGAAACTCGACGCCAAGCAAGTGAGATTTTGTTATTTGTGTCGTATTTTGTTAACTAACATGCTTCATTCAATATGGATAAACCATACGTACTTTAATTTGCAGCCATGACCTTGAAGTATGCCAATAATTCATTAGAAACTTTAACATTTTAAACCATTGATTAATTAAAAAGGGAAGATGAGGTACTAGTTTCTCAAAAATGGCAACCTCATATTGTGTAAAATTGTGTGCTCCAACCTTAGTCACCGTCTGACCGGCGGCGGCGGCGGCGGCACGGGCGGTCGTGATTCGCGTGAAATATTGTTGTCTCGGTCTCACTTCGGACTTAGATACGTCTTTCCGTCTTTGTTCTTCTTTGTATTGCACAGGGCTGGAAATATAACTGTGAGCGTATGTGTTTGCGTGTAGTTCTAACACATGCCAATTTTTTAGTAAGCGCTGGGAGAACGTAACCTATCTTCCCTTTTTAATTAATCAATGTTTTAAACATGGACGTAGATAAATTTACGGACGGAATCCTACAGATTCAAAAGTGAAGACAGTTTTTGTTTTTGTTTTGATTTTTCTGTTGATAATAATTTTGTGTCACATCAAAGTAATATGTTGATGAACCAATAAATTTATTTGTGGATGTGATCCCGTGTTTTATGTTGACGAAACGACTGTGGTTTCCGCGACATTTCACGACAAGAAGACAAGAATGCATTTTTCGTTATTTACATTTGTTTACAACGCTGTACATCTGTTGACGTCTAAAGCCGTAATGGCTGGCAGTCGATGGACAGACTATGATATCAATGTGTGAGTGTGTTCGTGTACGTACTGAGGGTGGACAGACTATCGAGTGCTTCATTTTATTTCTTAATGAGACTCCGTCCGTGAATTTTGCTAGGTCCATGATTTTAAACACATTTTACTTTGTCTACAATAAGTAACTACCTACGTTTGTACATACACACATACCTATAACCTACGTTTGTACGTTTGGGGCATGGCGTGGCGCGGCGGGGCGGGCGGGCTAAGCAAAGGCCGCATACGCGCGTGTAAACTCTTTGACTTTTACCGAAAAACCATTTTAGTTAGTATAGTACCTAGTACCTACGTGTTCGTTGTTCAGTCTGAACAGTTGCGCGGTGCATAAACATGGTTAGTATGTTTATGTTTCGTGATTTTCTTTTGTTAATTATTAGTTGGCTAGGCAGATAAGTTTATGTTTGCCGTTGGCCGCAGCGCGTTGGCTAGGCAGATCATGTGTGTACCTATACCTATTAATTATTGGTGTTGTGTGTTTTATTATTGTGAGTTTGTTAGATAATAGTTATCCTTAGAGGAGGCATTTAATAAGGTTAGTGTTTTTTTTATCATGATTACATTATGTTTAGTGCGAGGGAGTAGGTATGGACAAATGCTTACCTAGGTAGCTATCGATAAACTGCGGGCATCAAGTGAGATGTTTGGTAAACATCTGGGTAGGTAGGGATCCATCAGAGGACTATCGTAGGGCATGTGTTCCTGCCCTCCAGAATTAACGGAAAGGCATCATCACCATCATCAGCCTATAACTAATCCACAGATGCACATAGGTCGGCCTCCCTAATGAGCGCCATAGCGCTCTGTCTTCAGCTTGATGTATCCAGCATGCAGACGATCTTCTAAAGATTGCAGGCAGCTGCAGTCTTTATCTGATCATCATCCCACCTGGCCGAACGGTCGTCGGCTGTCGACCTTTGCAGTCGGCTGCCGTCACCTGCAGTCGGCTGTTGTCGCCGACTGCTGTTAAAGCGCATCAGGGCGCATCCTTCCGAGCCGCTTCCGCCGGAATCCGTGAGTCTAAAGGATTTGAGTAAAATGCGGCGGTGCGGATATTTGCGCGGGGTTGCCTATGTACCTACCTATTATTTTATGATGAATGATTCGAAAATGCGATGACTTCGGCGCCTGTGGCCGCAGGGTAGCGCGGACATACCTACCTAATAAACGCTCGCTCCTCTTTACGTGTCGGGCGGGTGAATGACCGCAGAATTCAGCTGTGGCTGTGGGTGTACGAGTGGGTACCTACTAGTGGGTAGGTAGGTACTTATTTAAGGCAAAATGTGAATGTGAATTAAATGTGTTTTACATTTTTAAGTTATCATCAATTATGGGCATGCTTTCAAGGCCATGGCCGCTGATTAAATAGTAGGTTACCTACCTACCTACTAGGTAATTATTTATGCAAAGATAAGTTTGTAGGTACCTTGTTTCGCTCGGGCGGGAGTTTACGTGTCGGGCGGGAGAACAACCACGGATTTCAGCTGTGCTGTTGTGGCTGTGGCCCTACCAAAAAAACACATTAAATTTTGTCTAAAATACTCTCGTATCGTAGGCTATGGGGTATAGCCTGCGGGTGTCCGAGGGTATTTTAGACATAATTAAATGTGTTTTTTTTTATTTCTAATCAATGATAGGCATGCTCAAGGCCATGACCGGAAATTTAATCGTAGGTAGGTTAGGTAGTAGTTAGGTCAATTTATGGAATGATAAGTTTGTAGGTAGGTAGGTTAGGTACCTAGTCTCGCACGGGCGCGGGCGGCGGCGGCGGGAGTTTTACGTGTCGGGCGGGTGAACGACCGCGGCGGATTACAGCTGTGGACAGCGAGTGCACGTGTACTAGCTTTCGAGTGAGAGGTTGGCAGTGTTTTAAATACATTGCTGATTTTAAATTTGTTTTCTTATCGGTCACCACGCTCGGCTCAAAAAGTGTAACTTGAATTAATATCAAAGAAAAAGCAATACTGCATGAAAAAAATAAAAAAGTAAAATTATAATTGCATAAGTTGATACAAAATGCTATGCAATAGCTTTACCGCGGCAGTCCCCGAGTGCCACACGTCTTTTTTTTTTAAATAAGGGGAATCAAGATTATTCTCTTCAATCAATACAGAGGTCAAACGATAAAAACAAAAATACTCGTTGAAGTTTTTGTTTCAGTACTTCGTCATGGAAGGAATGGAACGTGTGGTTCGTACGCCACCAGCTAGCCCAACGCTGCCTGGTGGTCGACCATCACGTAGCACAACAAGGCGTGTCAGGCAACGAGCTATCTCACGGGCTCGCAGCCGTTCCAGCCTGCACACCAGTCCCGGTGCCAGTCAGCGCGCCAGTCCGCGTGCCAGCCAGCGCGCCAGTCAGCGTGCCAGTCCAGGCGCCAGTCAGCGCGCCAGCCAGCACGCCAGCCAGCACGCCAGCCAGCACGCCAGTCAGCGTGCTAGTCCAGGCGCCAGTCAGCGCGCCAGTCAAGCCGCAAGCCAGCGAGCCAGTCCAGGTACCAGCCAGCGCGCCAGTCCAGATGCCAGCCAGTGCGCCAGGCCGGGTGCCATCCAGCGTACTAGTCAGCGTGCTAGTACAGGCGCCAGTCAGCGCACCAGTCAAGATGCCAGCCAGCGTGCCAGTCAAGATGCCAGCCAGCGCGCCAGTCCAGATGCCAGCCAGCGCGCCAGTCCGGATGCCAGCCAGCGCGCCAGTCAGCGTGCCAGTCCAGGTGCCAGTCCGCGCCATAATCAAGATGCCAGCCAGCGCGCCAGTCCTGGTGCCAGTCAGCGTGCCAGTCGTCGTGCCAGTCCAGGCACTAGTCAGCAAGCTAGTCCAGGCTTTAGTCAGCGCGCCAGTCAGCGATCCAGTCAAGGCGCCAGCCAGCGTGCCAGTCCAGCTTCCTGGTCACGTGCTCGCAGCAGTACTAGACTGCGTGCAAGCCAGCGTGCCAGTGCAGGCAGCAGACCAGGCAGCGGACCGGGCAGCAGACCAGGTAACAGACCAGGCAGCAGACCAGACACCAGTCAGCGTGCCAGCCAGTGGACCAGTAGCCTTCGTTCAAATGCTTTAGTTTACGACATCTTTTTCATGATCCTACTAGGGTAACCCTAACATCTGCCACTTGTTTAGATAATATTTATTGCAGTCTATCTCCAACCAACAAAGCAGTAATCAAACATTTCAAATCAGACCACTATGGTCTAGAGTGTTAATTTTAGTTATAATCTTAACGATAAAAACAAAGTTGAGAAATATACCTATAGGCCTATTACAGAGAGCCGTATTAAGAATTTTCAAAGTCAAGTGGAACTAGCAGTAGCTAATATAACTTGTTCCGATAACCCTAATGATCTTTTTGCCAAACTTTTAAGTGTTATAAACAAAGAACACAGCGAAGTATTTAAATATAAAACATGCACAGTTAGGGACAGGGTCGGATTTACCGATTGGGCAACTCCCGGTATTTATAGAAGTAGGAATAGACTATATGATCTTTATGGTGCTAGAGAAGCTATGTTAAATGATCCTGCGTTTCTTTTGTATTTAACAAACTACTCAAAAACATTTAAAAAAGTCTGTAATACAGCGAAATGCCTGTTTTTGAGGAAAAAAAATGTAAACTCATCTGATAAAATCAAAGCAACATGGAGACTTATAAATAACGAAACTGGTAAATCTAAGTCACGAAAAAGAGAAATAAGGTTAAAAATTAATAATTCAATACTTATACACGATAAAGATATTGCCGATGCTTTTGATTCATTCTTTTCTGATATTCCTAAAGTTGTTACCCGGTCTCTAAACTCCTCACCTTCAATCGCGGTTAAATTATTAGAATCATCTGTAGATAAATGTACCGAGGTTTTTATATTTAGTCATGTAAACGCTAATTATATTGTGAAAACATTTAAGTCTATTAACATCAAAAATACTGAGGATCTTTGGGGTATTTCAACCAAAGTACTGAGTTCTATTATTAAGGAAGTTGCTCCATACTTGGCTTACATTTTCAATAGTTGTGTTGATGCAGGAGTTTTCCCTGATCTCATGAAATATAGTAAACTGGTTCCTCTTTATAAATCTGGAAGCCACACTGATCCGGCCAATTACAGGCCAATTTCAATACTTCCTGCAATGAGTAAAGTTTTTGAAAAAATTATTCTCACACAGTTGTCCTCTCACTTCAACCTCAATAGGTTGTTACATAAAAATCAATTTGGCTTCACCAAGGGTAGATCGACAACTGATGCTGGTACAGTTCTATTAAAGCACATATTGGATGCATGGGATAAAGCGAAAAACGCTATTGGTGTATTTTGTGACCTTTCTAAAGCTTTTGATTGCGTTGATCATGGTACATTAATAAACAAACTAAGACATTATGGAATTCAAAACAAGGCACTGGACCTTATGCAATCATATTTATCGGATAGAGTCCAAAAAGTAGATATTGGTAAAGAAAGATCTAGGGGATCAAAAATCGATTTAGGAGTCCCGCAAGGATCAATATTGGGTCCTTTTCTATTTTTAGTATATGTAAATGATCTCCCATTTCTAGCAAAAGATCTCTGTGATATAGTCATATTTGCTGATGATACTTCATTGATTTTTAAAGTTGACAGAAATAAACATAATTATGACGATGTAAATAATTCTCTTTCACAAATACTAGATTGGTTCACCGCCAATAACCTCTTACTCAATGCTTCAAAAACCAAATGCATAAAATTCATGTTACCAAATGTAAGAGAGCTCCCAACTAAGATAATGCTAAAGGATGAGATTGTTCACCTTGTAGACTCAACTGTTTTCCTAGGGTTACATATTGATTCCTCTCTTCAATGGAGACCGCAAATTGATGCTCTCGCAAACAGACTTAGTTCAGCAGCGTATGCGGTTCGAACAATTAGATACATTACCGATGAAGATACAGCTAGGTTAGTTTACTTCAGTTACTTCCATAGTGTTATGTCTTATGGTATTTTGCTTTGGGGACAGGCAGCTGACATCCAGACTATCTTTGTTCTTCAGAAAAGGGCGGTACGCGCTATTTATAAATTAAATCCACGTGACTCGTTGAGGGAATTATTTAAAGAAATAAATATTTTAACAGTAATATCGCAATACATCTGAAATCTAATGTATGCACACAAAAACAGAGATAACTTTATGAAAAGGTGTGATGTTCACGATAAAAATACAAGAAACAAGAACAAATTACACATCCCTTCATATAGATTACGAAAGGTAGGGAAATCATTTGTGGGCAATTGCGTAAGATTCTATAATAAGCTTCCATCTGAAGCAACTGAGCTCCCTATTCGTAAATTTAAACTGTACATAAAACGAAATCTTATCAAGAAAGCCTATTACTCCGTAGATGACTACGTAAATGATATTAATGCTTGGCCGGATGTCGCCCAGTTCCATACAGACAAATAGTATGTAAGACCAGTTAGACTTAGTTATCCTAAGATTGTATTAGTTGATAAGCGATGGACTTGCTAGTGGTTTCTTTTTCACTTCTTCCGCTAGTGGACAAAAAATTGAAGTGAATTGAAGTCAATTGCACCTTATTTCTTGTTGATAGTAATAACTATTTATCAAGCTGTTTATATAGTAAAAATTTGACTTGTCTAAGTACTTATTTTGTAAGTCTAAAGAAATAAACGATTTGACTTTGACTTTGACTTTGACTTTGTTGCCGCAGTCGGGGTCCCAATGAGCACACCATCCAACGTGGCAGTCTGTATGCCAATCAGCGCACTAGCCGGCATATCAGTCCGGGTGCAAGTCGGCACACTAGCCGGCATGTCAGTCCGGGTGCACGTCAACTCACTAGCCGGCACGACAGTCCGGGAGCACGTCATCGGACTGGCCAGCATGGCAGTCCAGGTGCCAGCTGGCAAGCCAGTCGGAGTGCAAGCTATCGTGACCACCAGCGTCCCAGCCGGCATGGCAGTCCAGGTGCCAGCCGGCACGACAGTCGGAGCGCCAACCATCGTGACTACCGGTATGACAGCCAGCGCGACTACAGGCGTCCCAGCCGACATGACAGCACTCGTGGCCGCTCCCGCTCCAACAGCAATCACAGGTCTCGCAGCCCACTTGGATTTGAAGGTCAGAGTGGTCACGAACACTCCCGGTATGGACATTATCTTTCTCGCAGTAGATTATGTAGTGATTTAAGTAGGCCGCAGCTTGAACCTGTAAGCGATAGTAACCAATGCATCAGTGAACTTGTAACCATATTAAAATCAATGTCAAATAATAATGTAGACAGGGTAGGGCCCATGAATAATACAGTACCTGAATTCGACCCTGCTAAAAAGGAACAGACGATGACCATGTGGATTCATAAAGTCAATGAATGTGCAACCATCTATGGTTGGACAGATAAGCAAATAGTTCATTATGCCCTGCCAAAGCTGAAGGGCGTTGCACAGCGGTGGTATGAGGGTCTCCCGTCTGTCCTCTTTACATGGGTCGAATGGCAGGACAAGCTCACAGCTGCTTTTCCTTCTGAAGAAAACTATGGCCAAATGCTAAGCGATATGCTCTCCAAACGGGCTCGCTTTAATGACTCGTTAGAAGATTACTATTACGAAAAATTTGCTCTCATAAGTAGGTGTGGTATAAATGGTAAACGCGCTGTAGAATGTGTTCTTCATGGTATTGATGACCGAGCGATTAGGCTTGGCGCTGAAGCAGCCCAATTTGAGGATCCTAATAAGCTGTTATCGTATTTGCGCAATACTCGTAATGTTAAACCTAACACTGAGCGACGTCCTACCAAGCCTCCCATCCATCCCAACTCTAAGCAACCAACCAACTCCCAAGCTAAAGGTAGGAGCCCTCGGTGTGCCAATTGCAAGAAAGACGGTCACTACACGTCACAATGCACACAAGCTTTTAAGAGGTGCACACGATGCAACAAAGTAGGTCATGCATGAGGTTGAAAATTTTTACGCTAAAGAGAAATCCCAAACACAGACAAATGAGAAGACTGTATTGCGCGTTGATTTTGATACTAGCATTATTCCAGTCGAGTCTTCCCATTTGCCTGCCGTTCCAAAGATTCCAACAGCAGTCTCAGAAGTCAATAGGAAATATTTCAAGACGGCTTACGTTAACGGTTACCAAATTATTGCATACATAGACTTTGGCAGTGAGTGTTCCATGATGCGCGTTTCTGATTTTCGAAATATTCGATCCGACTACCTTACCTGTGATCTTCCCACGTTAAGAGGCTTTGGCAATGCTGTAGTAAGTTGTTTGGGTAAACAGAGGGTTCAAGTGAAGATTGATGATGTAGAGGCTGACTTGGACTTGCTCATTGTCCCGGATGATTCAATGCCATATTCCCTTTTGATTGGACAAACGTTTACCGAGCAGCAGCATGTGGTTGTTAAGAAGTCTAGTAGTAGCTTAGAAATCTCCCAGCTCGATCATCTAGACATTGCAGTGAATAGCAAAGTGGACATTTTCTGTACTGACACGATGGAAGTGTCTGGAATTACTGCTATTGCTATTCGTACTAATGCTTTGGTTTCCGGCTAAGTAAACATCGAGGGAGGTGTTAGGAATCTGAAAGGTATCCGTTACTGTGTTCTATCAGGGCTGTTCCAAATAGGGGACGATGGACAGGGACTCATTGTTGTGAATAATTTTTCATCAACGCCGTTGGTATTACCAAAAGATTTCCTCATCGCACGCGGTCGGACTGCTCATGAAGAATGCTCTCCCCAAGTCATGTCTATTAGTGGGAACACCATCCACGACGATAGGTCGATTGAGAGTTTGTCGGAGTCCAATGTGAGATTCGGTGAAGACCTCAACTCCCACCAGAAGACTCAACTCCTCAAGCTGCTTCACAGGTTTCGGAACTGCTTTGCATTCTCACTATCAGAACTTGGTAGTACAACCGAAGGAAAAATGTTGATTGATCTTCACGATAATGAGCCCGTTGTCTATAGGCCTTATCGTCTCGCTCTTAGCAAAAAGGAGAAAGTACGGGAAATGATAACTGAACTACTTGACAGCGACGTTATAAGGCCTTCTACGTCCGCCTATGCAAGCCCCATTGTTGTCGTCAGAAAGAAAACAGGCGAACTTCGACTTTGCATTGACTATCGTGCCCTGAATAAGAAAACGATAAAAGAAAACTACCCGATGCCACTAATCGACGACCAGTTAGATGTTCTGTCTGGAAATAAATTCTATACAACCCTGGACTTAGCTTCAGGTTATTATCAAATACCAATAAGCGAACCTGACAAGCATAAGACTGGATTCGTGACACCAGACGGTCACTACGAGTTTAATCGCATGCCATTCGGTCTTGCAAATGCGCCAGCAACCTTCCAAAGAATCATGAATCAGGTTCTTGGGTCACTACGCCACAGGGAAGCCTTAGCATACCTAGACGATATAATTATTCCCAGTAAGTCGTTTGATGAAGGAATACAGAGGTTGGAAGTAGTCCTCAATCTACTTTTACAAGCTAATCTAAAACTGAAACTGTCTAAATGTGTTTTCTTCGGTACTTCAGTTGAGTATTTGGGGTTCGAAGTGTCCTCTGAAGGTATTTGACCAGGTGCACGTAAGGTTGAAGCTGTTGAACGCTTTCCAGTCCCGCAAAACCAGCATAACATCCGCCAATTTCTTGGACTAGCTAGTTTTTTTCGTCGGTTTGTGCCCCATTTCGCGGTTACCGCACGACCACTAACGCAACTGCTAAAAAAGGATTCGAAGTGGGTTTGGGGGTCTGATCAGGAGAGTTCGTTCCGCCAACTACAAAGATCTCTTTCTCAAAGACCTACATTGGCACTCTACAACCCAACAGCGTATACAGAGCTTCACACTGACGCTTGTAAGGTCGGAGTCGCCGGCATTTTGTTGCAAAATGATGATCACGGGGTTCTGAAACCAGTAGCCTATTTTAGTCGGCAAACCACGCCTGAAGAACAAAATTATACGTCCTATGATCTCGAAACTCTTGCCGTTGTGATGTCCCTGCAGAAATTTCGGGTGTATTTGATTGGGGTTCCATTCAAGGTCATTACAGACTGCAATTCCTTACGCGCTACCTTCCAGAAGAGAGATATGATTCCTCGTGTCGCTCGGTGGTGGGAGCAGATGCAGGAGTTTAATTTCAGCATTGAATACAGGCCCGGTGAGCGTATGGCCCATGTCGACGCTCTTAGCCGTAACCCAATACCAGCAGATCTGACCGTGCTATCGGTTAACGAAACTGATTGGCTGTCGACAGTACAGAGTGCTGATGATGAGATCCAACGAATTATTGGCATACTAAATGACCCAGATATGGATAACGTAGTGGATATAAAAACTAATTTTAAAGTCAAAAACAAAAAGCTTTTCAGAATCACTGCTGACGGTGATCGTTGGGTGGTTCCCAAAGGTGTACGCTGGCAGATTTTAAAACAAAATCATGACGATATAGGTCATTTCGCTCTTGATAAGACGATTGATAGGATTAAAGCTACGTATTGGTTCGCGAAAATGCGTAAATTCGTAAAAAAATACATTAATTCTTGTCTCGAGTGTGCTTATTCAAAGTCTGCTGGAGGGAAAAAACCCGGTGTCCTTCACCCTATCGAGAAAATTGACATCCCATTTGATACCATTCATGCCGATCATGTAGGTCCTTTTGTCCGTAGCGCCAGAGGCAACATGTATGTTTTGGCCCTTATCGATAGTTTCACTCGTTACATATTTCTTAAGCCTGTCAGAAACACTAAGTCCTTGACATCAATTAGGGTTTTTAAAGAATTCTTCGGCATATTTGGCGTCCCTCGTAGAGTCATCACAGATCGTGGTACATCCTTTACAAGCGAATCATTTACAAAATTTGTCACTGACCGCAACATTAAACATATTCTTAATGCTGTTGCGACCCCTAGAGCAAACGGCCAAGTGGAACGTTATAACCGAACGCTCGTTCAATCACTAACAGCTAAATGCATAGGTTCAGCTGAGAACAAATGGGACGAACACTTGCCCGATGTGCAATGGGGGTTGAATAACACTTTTAACAAAGGTATAAAATGCACACCATCCGAGGCTTTGTTTGGAACTAGACCATATGGTGCAAACGATAGTAGGATAAGAGCAGAATGAGCTGCTGACGTCACGGTGCCTAATCAGAGCTTGGCGGAATTGAGGGATCAAATAAACAACCACGTCAAATCATATCAAGAGGCCCAGAAAACTGCATATGACAAAAAGCGTTTACAATCTCCCAAATACAGTGTAGGAGACTTGGTAAGAGTCGAGCGCCAAGTCCCTACTACAGGCAGCAGTAGGAAACTTGTTCCCAAGTACCAGGGCCCTTACAGAATAACAAAAATTTTTGAATGCGATAGGTATGAGATCGAAGATACTCCTCTCACGAGAAAAAGCAACCGATCGTTCTCTACGGTTGTAGCAGTAGACCAAATCAAACCGTGGCTTAATTTTAGGCCACGTGACTCCTCTAGTGAAGATGAATAGGCCATTTTACTAAGATAAATTTGTTAATTATAATATAATTTGTAAAAAGTAAATTAATAAATACCTCTTATTTTGCATGTATAGATTGTGAAAATAGTATACTAAGATAAATTTGTAAATTAAAATATAATTTGTAAAAAGTAAATTAATAAATACCTCTAATTTTGCATGTATAGATTGTGAAAATAGTAATTACTTGTACCACGTATCAACTTTAGTTGGAATTAATTATTTCTAATGTCAAATAATTCAATCAATGCGCGTGCAACTTACTTATAAATATACGAATATAACTAGGATTACTTTCTGATTCTTCATGTTATTGTTATTTTGAGTATGTAGAATAAATAATTTACAGCACGAGGCCGTGCTGACACAAAGGATGGCCGAATGTTATCAATTAAATATATTTTTATAACTTTTAATTAGATATTATTATATTAAAGTTATCATCATAGAATTATTATTCAAAACACTGTTTCATAATTTTATACGGAAACAGTGTTTTGACTCGCCCGTCACGCCACTACTATCACGCGTTTTGCCGCAACCAATCAGGGACCGGCACGACTGTTGTCGAGAGTCACCGACCGCTACCGATCGCGGTCGGGGGCCGGAGTGGCGAGGCGAGGGAGCTCATTCGAGTCTCGACACTCAAGGTGTTAGCGACGACGACTTTATGTGGATTAGATAAGGCTTAAAATAGTTAGAATACTTCATAAACTTGTTGTTTTAAAATAGAGTTCAAAATCGAATGTTATTTTAGGAAACAGAATATGTAATAGTAGTTGTGTTCAAGACGTCTTAGAATAAGTAATAGTAGTTGCGCCCGAGCGACTCGCTATACATACATGCCTACCTATATTATGTATAGATTAGTTTCTGGAACGAATAGAAAGGAAAGACAAGGACGATAAAATATTCTAGAATAAAGAAAGGGATAGCTATAGCTTCGGGAAATGTGTGGAATTTTCTAGGCGGGACCGATTTAGGTATAAAAGCTGGGCCTTTTGGCCGGTTGATTATTCAGTTCAGTTCTAAGCGATCGAAGAGTGAACAAGTGATACGGAAAATTATTAAAGTGAATTATTAAAGTGCAGTTGCAGTTTGCACCTTTTGTGTTAAGTGCGTAGTTGAGTGTATGGTTGAATAAACCAACTTAAAGTGTTCTGAAGTGTTTTTACTTGGACATCATTCCCGACCAGCCCTAGTTGAAGTCTTACACCTTCGACGAGCCCCTACAGTTTTTGGTCCTTCGAGAGCCGGATTGGGACGTGATTTCGCGTCATGCCTATTGTACGCTCCAGTTCACCTACAAAGATGTACGAATACGCTTCAACTACGACATTGAACGCGCCGATTGAATCCAACGCCGCTCCGTCGTCCATTGGAACTCCTAGAACAGTAGTACCGTCGAGGACAACGGAAGCATTAGAATGCCCCGTGCTGCCGCAAGGGCAATCAAGGTGGTCGACGCGCAAGAAAATGATGGACATTGGAGGACATAAAATTCCACCGTTTGTTTCTTTGGAAAGTTTGACACATCCTGCAACTGCTGATATGGAAATGATAAATATTGGAGGAAAAAGAGTTCCACCGTCCGTTTCATCAAGAATACATGTTCCTGCTTCAAGGTCAATGAGATCCTCAAGAAGGTCGCAGTCATCTGCTCTTCGGGCACTGGAAGAAAAAGAACTTGAGGAGGCTAAAGCGAAGATTGCTTCAGCCAGAGCTGTAGCCACAGCAGCCAAAGCCAAAGCCGCCGCTGAAGCTAAAGCTGCCGCTGCCGAAGCTAAAGCTGCCACCGCCGCTGCCGAAGCTAAAGCTGCCACCGCCGCTGCCGAAGCTAAAGCCGCCGTTGCCGCCGCCAAAGCTGAAGCGGAAGCTGCCGATGCTGAAGCTGCCATTGTTAAAGCCGAAGAAAAAGCAGCTACAATCGCCGCGAATTTTGCCCGGATGAGTGTCAGAGGATCCCAGTGTCCGTCAGAAATTCATTCGGACGATGATGAGTTTGACGACGAAAGATCGGTACAGGTGGAACGATGGGTCGAACAATCAACTAAGTTTACTCAGAATAAACCGAAATCATCTGCTGAGAATAGACCATTGCCATCCGTTAAGGACCAGCCAGGCCGTAGTTGTGATGTAAGTAAACTTGCCGAAGCCATCATCAGAGCCACTAGATTTGGACAGCACGCACAGGTTTGGGATCTTCCAGACTTTGATGGGAATTATGAAGAGGGCATATTTGGACAGCGCTGCTGATTATACAGATGTGCAGAACATGGCTCGACTAAGGAAAGCCATCAAAGGAACAGCCAGGGAAGTCGTGAGAAGTCTTTTGTTTGTAGCTTCTAACCCTGGCGATGTTGTGGATGCCCTAGAACAGAGATTTGGAAGGCCAGAGCAAATCGCACACGCCGAAATTGAAAAGATTAAAGAGCTGCCCCAAGTTGGCGAGACACCGAGGGAAATATGCGTTTTTGCAAGTCACATAAGTAATGCAGTTGCAACAATCAGCGCCCTGAACAAAACAGAATACCTGCATTCGCCAGAAACGTGCATGAAGATTATTGAAAAATTGACATCGTTATATCGAATAAGATGGTTCGATTTCAAAGCACGCAGTGGTGAAGAACCTGAATTAGTCAAGATCAAGAACTTCTTGAACCATGAAGCCTCTTTGTGTGCCACCTACGCTCCTCCAGAATCCAGCAAAAAGAGACACACCAGTCATCAGGTGTATACAGCGACAGATGACGAAGAAGAAACGGCGTCTGAGAAACCCAAGAAGTTCTGCGTTCTATGCAAAGAAAATCACTGGCTTACCGAATGCGAAGAGTTCAAGGAAGCATCCGCAAACGAAAGAAGGGAGATCGCTAAGAAGAATCGATTCTGCTTCATATGCTTACGAGGAAGACACTTGAAGGCTAACTGCAGAGCATCGCCCTGCAAGAAATGTGAGCGATCTCACCATACCCTGCCGCACTTGGAGCAAGCTTACCGTGCTTCAGCACCGCCATCACAGCAGGAAGAAATTACCAATGGAGAGAAAAAGGAAACAGTGACATCCGTTTACGCAACAGCTAACAGAGAGAGGGTCTACCTGAAGATGATTCCTGTAGACGTATAACGATTGCGGGTAGGCTCGCAGATAGAAGTTGCTCCTACGTACTTTATATTTTTAAAAATAGAAAATGACGCAAAAAGTGCTCGAAAACGCAGTGCGCGAACTACAAAAACTAATAAGTGTGCTGGCTGATAAAGTCGAGTCTCTGGAAGGCAAAGTAATCGAGCAAAGTGCTTTAGTTACCAGCCAGACAGACCTCATCAAAACTCTCAAAACGCAAGTTGAGGGTAAGTTGAATTCAACGTCGCCAAACTCGCAAATGTCAACAGCTACAATTTTGCAAGCGCAGCCAATAGCGAAGACTGTGCGACCAGCGCGCCTAGCTGCAGCGGCCAAAATAACCCAATCGGTGAAGGCAAATAAGATGACGTCTATGAGTGACAAGGTGAGAATATCCACAGGAGGCACCGCTTTACATAAGTGTAACGAAGAAAGAGGACTCTCTACGACAAGCTCACCAACCACCGCTGAGAACGCTACCTCTGTTGGTAGGGTGACCATGACTTCTGAGAACAATAAGTACATCGGTAACAATAACGACGAAGGTAAATGGCAACAAGTTACCCGGAAAGGACGTCGCCCAACAAAACCACGTCAAATTTTAACAGGATCCGGAAAAACCGTAAATGAACTTCAGACAGCAGAGCGTCTGAAGTTCATACAAGCATGGTCATTTAGTCCGGAGACTACTACTGACCAAGTTCTCAATCACTTAAATAAGATTAAAAGCTGCGAGAAGTATGTGGTGGAGAAACGGACCATCAAGACAGACCAGCACGCCGCGTTCGTTATTGGTTTCCCGGAAACATACTACAATGTCCTGTGTGACGCAAACGCATGGCCACTGGGCATCAAGATCTCGGACTGGTTTCGAATCGCCCCCCGCACCTCGGAGCGGGGATCGCTTGCACCCGAGGCCGGCCGCATCGCCAGTGCTTCGTCGGAGCGCACCAGTCGCTAAGAACACCAGTGGATGCAACACGTATGACTCTCAGTTACAGGTTAATCAGTGTGAAAATGTAGTCGTATGTCATCAGAATATTCGGTCATTAGATAAGAAATCACAGAGGTTAGAAGTGCTATTGTGTAATGATTTAAAGTGCGATATTCTTGCGTTAACAGAACACTTTTTATCCGAGCCAAAACTAAAATGTGTCAATATTGATGGATACAAATTAGCTTCATTTTTTTGTAGGCAACAAGTAGTGCACGGCGGTTCATGCATTTTTGTGTCGGACACAATAAAATGCGTTGAAAATACTGACGTAACTTGCTTATCGGTTGAAAAAATTTGTGAAATTTCGGCGGTAGATTTATTAGATTATGACATGACGATTGTATGTATTTATAGAAGTAACAGTAATGTTTCAAATAATGAGTTTATTGAAAAATTTGAATTAGTGCTCGATAAAGTCAGCGATTTAGGTATAAATAGTATTGTCGTTGGAGACTTCAACATCGATGTTTTATCCAATCTTGACAGTTCTGTCAAGAAATTGTCTGATGTACTGTCAGTCCATAATATGCGTAATCTTGTCGACTTCCCGACTCGTACTACAGCGACCAGCTCCACCAGCCTGGACCACCTGTACACCAACCTGTCCTGCGCCGTGAGTGTGGCTCCCGTCCACACCAATGTCAGTGACCACTTCGCCGTTAAGGCCGTTTTCAGGCGCCCTAAACTAAAGACTAACTCTGTCACTTATGGTAGGAATTTTAGTACTGCAAATAAAGCAAACTTTGTTTCATCGTTAGACAGTGTTGACTGGGATGAAATATTGACTAGAAGATGCCAGCCTGCTGACATGCTGACATCAATTATTAATATTATTAGAAATAAATTTGACATTTGTTTTCCTTTTAGAATGCTTACTAGTAATAAAAGAACAGACTTATCCTGGATATCCCAGGATGTAAAGGACTACAAGCTATTGCTACTTGACATCATTAGAATAAGTAAATTAGATTCTAATAGTGACATTATTCAAAATTTATTAATTGACATGAACAGACATTACGACATTTTATTAATTAATTCTAAACGTGACTATTACAAAAGCGTTATTCAATCTAGCACGAATTCCACAAAAGGTATGTGGAGTGTAGTAAATAAAGAGAGAGGTAAAAATAATACCCCTCGACTAGATATAACGGATGTGGTCACTGACTCCAATGGTAACAGTTTTTCAAGTAAACTAGAATTATTGAATGCAATGAACTGTCGGCTTCTGAGCGCGGCGGCGGCGTGCGGCGCGCCGCGCGCTGTTCTCGCCGATGTGCACCGCGCCTTATGCTCGGCGCGCGCGCCGGCGGCGGATCGCTCGCTCCGTCTCCGCCCGTTCACAGCGGACGAAATTTTTGTAATTATAACAAAACGTATTCCAGATAAGCCGTCCCAAGACGTGTATGGGATTTCTATGAAATTGCTGCGCCAATCTGTACTCGTACTCGCCCCTATACTCGCCCATGCCTTCAACATCTGCATTCGGCAGGGCGAATACCCTACCTCACTAAAAAAAAGCAAAGTTTCACCTTTGTTTAAAGGCAAAGGAAAAAAGAGCGACATGGATAGTTACCGGCCAGTGTCGATAATCCCCGCGTTGGCAAAGGTTTTGGAAAACGGATTGAGCCAACGCCTTACAGAGTTCCTGTCGTCGACTGAGGCGCTGTCAGACCGACAATACGCGTACCGCGAGGGTCGGTCGACGACGTCGATGACACGTAACGTTGTTACTCTTGTTGTCGCCGCGCGTGAGAGGAAGCAGCAGGTCGCAGTGATGTGCTGTGACCTGTCTAAAGCGTTTGATGTCGCCGACCACTCTATCCTCGCAGTCAAGCTGAGGCACTACGGCGTTGATGGGCCAGCACACGCGCTGCTGACGGACCTCATGCGAGACAGATCGCAGGTGGTGAGGGGCGGCGGTATCATGTCGGACCCATTGCGGTCGTACATGGGCGTGGCCCAAGGATCCTCGGTCTCGAACATATTATTTTCATTACTATTAAACGACTTACCGGAAGCAGTCCCCGAGGCCGAGATCCTTATGTACGCGGACGACGTGGCTGCAGTTGTCTCCGCTCCATCGATCGATGCTCTGGAGAACCAACTCAATGCCGTGGCAACACGGCTTGCTGCGTGGTTTGCAATGAACGGGCTCGCCCTTAACTTGGGGAAAACCCACTATATTCACTTTCGGTTCTCGGGTACGCCGGTCAGGGCACTGTCTGTCGCTATAGGTGGTAAAGCCATCGGCCAGGTTGAGTGTACAGGGTTCCTAGGATTTCAGATAGACAGGGGACTGATGTGGGCAAAACACATCGATGTGCTGTGCGGACGTCTGGGCAGTGCGTGCTACGCGCTGAGCCGGGTGAGCCGAGTGGTGTCCGCTGACGTGGCACGAGCCTGCTACTTCGCCACTGTCCACTCGCAGCTCCAGTATGGCGCCGAGCTTTGGTCGCGCGCTGCCGACTGGGAGCGCGCGTTCCGCATGCAAAAAAGGGCAATACGTGCGATGGTGCGGATACGTAGCGACGTCTCTGCCAGACCGCACTTTAAGAACCTATGCATACTCACTCTGCCCTGCATAGCTATCTCGCAGGTAGCACTGTATGTGAGAAACAACCTCAGCTCCTACGCGACGCACGGTGAGTTTGCATACCGCACTCGTCATCAGCACAAACTGGTGTCAATAGCGCGGTCCCTGACTAAGTCATCGAAGTTGACTCATATTATGGGCCCACAGGTGTACAACAGGTTACCAGATCTGATCAAAGAGGCTGGTAACACTAGTATATTTAAGCGCCGCCTAAAACGCTGGCTTATCGAGCAAACGTTTTATAACTATGATGAGTTCATAGGCTCAAAATGACATTAAGTATATTAAATTTTTAATTGTATTGAATGATTATTTATTATTAATTACGTTATATATCATAAAGATATATTTTGTTAATATTTTATTGTATTTATTGTATAAATGCTACTATTGTTATTGTAGCAAAACTTGATTTTATAACCTGACATGTAACTTAAATTTGTTATAAATAAAGAACTATTGAACTATTGAACTATTGAACTATTGTAGATGTCTACGGACCGAAAGGGACCACTCGAATTTTGGCACTGCTGGATGAAGGTTCTACAGTGTCATTGATTGATAAAGACATTGCTCGTCGCATTGGAGTCACTGGAACAGCAGAACCGCTGAAATTTGAAACCGTTGGTGGAAATAACGTTATTATTAAGAACTCCAAGAAAATGGATTTGAAAATTAAAGGAGCCTCTAGAAAAGACAAGCGCATACTGAAAGGAGTGCGCACGATAGAAAATCTGAGGCTGACATCTCAAGGTATCGACGAGAAAATTATCAATGAATGTAGTCATCTGAAGAATTTGAAAAATGAACTGCTGTACGAGAAGCAAAGGCCAATGTTGCTAATTGGACAAGATAACTGGAATCTCATCGTGACGAGGAAAGTTCAGAAAGGAAAACGCAACGAGCCAGTCGCATCGCTTACCAGCTTGGGATGGGTGCTGCATGGTGTTCGTCCAGGTGCAACAGCAGCAGTAAACTTCGTAAATTACTGCCGCACAATAAATGAAAAAACTCACCCGGTTGAGATCCAGCAGCGATACTCCAGCAACACGGCCGACGCTAAGCTGACTGAAATTAAGAAACTGGAATATAGACCCGGCGCTGGACTTCTGGTAACCAAAGTCCAGCAGGAGAACCCCACGAAAACAAGTGTCGAGGAAACTCCATTGGAAACTTCACCAGGAAACGTCATGATACAGACAACAGCAGCAAAAGCAGAGAATGAAGAACCGCTAGTAAAAGAAGAAACTTTCGCGTCACGAGAAACAAGGAACTTGAGAAAAAGCAGAAAGGCAATGACTATGGCCGAATCTTCAGACATATCTACCACCAAAGGAAGTGGATGGATTCGCCTGCTTCGAAATACAATGAGGCGTCAGAAGGATACAGAATCTGTCAAAGGAAACTGGCTGAGCATTGAATCAGAGCACCTAGCCACAGGAAGATACTATGAAGCTCTTCGGCGAACAGGACGGCTTATTGATGAAAGCTACTTCTCATCCCATCCAAGAAAGAAGTATTGTGACGTCGCTTCCAAGGATAGAGTGCTTGCTGGAACGCGCACTGAGGGGGAGAATGTTAGCGACGACGACTTTATGTGGATTAGATAAGGCTCAAAATAGTTAGAATACTTCATAAACTTGTTGTTTTAAAATAGAGTTCAAAATCGAATGTTATTTTAGGAAACAGAATATGTAATAGTAGTTGTGTTCAAGACGTCATAGAATAAGTAATAGTAGTTGCGCCCGAGCGACTCGCTATACATACATGCCTACCTATATTATGTATAGATTAGTTTCTGGAACGAATAGAAAGGAAAGACAAGGACGATAAAATATTCTAGAATAAAGAAAGGGATAGCTATAGCTTCGGGAAATGTGTGGAATTTTCTAGGCGGGACCGATTTAGGTATAAAAGCTGGGCCTTTTGGCCGGTTGATTATTCAGTTCAGTTCTAAGCGATCGAAGAGTGAACAAGTGATACGGAAAATTATTAAAGTGAATTATTAAAGTGCAGTTGCAGTTTGCACCTTTTGTGTTAAGTGCGTAGTTGAGTGTATGGTTGAATAAACCAACTTAAAGTGTTCTGAAGTGTTTTTACTTGGACATCATTCCCGACCAGCCCTAGTTGAAGTCTTACACCTTCGACGAGCCCCTACACAAGGAGTGAAGTCAACTGAAATAAGTGTACCAAGAGTTGTGAAGTGAATATATACCGTGCTGATTATATAGAACTGTGAGTACCACCTTGTTATTATTTTAGCTTTAAAACCTTTTGCCACCATAAGTAAAGTAATGTTGAGGTAAATACCGTTAGCAGATATTAATCGCTAACAATACATTTGCAAAGATTTCTATTTTTTGATTAAAATTTGAAATAATACCAAGTTATTAATACTTTTTATTAAAAGCATGAAATAAAAATAAGAAAACCTCTAAGTTCAAAGTTTACGTTAGGTTCATAACAAACGACTATTTCACATAAAATCAACAATAATTAGACAAAAATTATAGGTTAGTTTAGAACACAACAATCATAAATTATTTGAAAACACTGAGTTACGTAAACTTAAATAAAAAAACCTTCACATAAACCTTAAAATAATTAACTCTGATTCAGTCTCATCTTTATAAAATCACTTCAAATCAATTTGAATTTGATATCAATTCAATGGCTTCAAGTACAACTTTGATATCTGCTCTTAAAATACACAAGATTATAACATTTTTAGAACAGATGTTCATAATTATATAAGGTATTTTGGGCCGTGTGGTGCCGGCCTAGAATTGCACCAACCCAACTCCTCCCGTGGGTGTCGTAAGAGGCAACCAAGGGATACAAACACCGGGAGGCGGGCAGCAGCGCCTCCCGTAGACCGATAACATCACTAAACTGCGATCCCCAACCCGAATGCGTGGGGATTATGGGCACTACCCCCTCAATGATTTTACAAGCCAAAAAGTGGCCCCCAATTCCCGGCCGCCTCGCTATTCCTGGCCATGGTAGCGGCCATGGTAACGGTGGGGCAGGGGGTGCTAAGAATCCCCGGGCTCCGGCAGGCTACCGATCATTACTTAAAAACTTGACCCTTGCTACGTTTGACGGACGCACTCTGAGGCTTGATCACCATCTAGCGCAGTTGGAAGTAGAGCTA
The DNA here is from genome assembly GCA_955876795.1 of Eupithecia tripunctaria. NCBI lineage: Eukaryota > Metazoa > Arthropoda > Insecta > Lepidoptera > Geometridae > Eupithecia > Eupithecia tripunctaria. Next base: position 14,651,190 of record OY041617.1, on the reverse strand, counting down.
GAGAACATTAAATGGCATGTTCTGGGGTTATGTGAAGTCCGTAGAGAGGGGGAGGACACCGTTACCTTAGACTCGGGCCATCTTCTCTACTTTCGCGAGGGTGATAAAACGCTCACGCACGAGATAGAGGATTTCTATGGCCGATTATACGCTGCACATGCCCCTCGTTCCCAACGAGCCCACGACCACGATTCCAGAGCCACCCTGATACGCCACTATACCGACGAACCGCTACACTTCAGTCAAGACGAGATCGTGCTAGCTCTGAGGCAGCTTAAAAATGGAAAAGCCCCCGGGGAGGACGGAATAACATCAGAGCTTTTGAAAGCTAGAGGAGCTCCTGTTATACAGGAACTAAGTACTTTCAACGCCGTCCTTCGCAGTGGGAGAACTCCAAAGGTGTGGAGTGAGAGTTCGGTGATGCTCTTTTTTAAGAAGGGAGATAAAATCCTCCTTAAAAACTACAGACCCATCTCACTCTTGAGCCACATCTATAAGCTGTTCTCACAAGTGGTCACGAAACGTCTCGCCAGGAGACTCGACTAGTTCCAGCCCGGGAACAGGCCGGGTTTCGCGGAGGATATGGCACCATAGACCACATTCACACAGTGAGGCAGATTATTCAAAAGTCCGAAGAGTATAATCAGCCCCTGTGTCTGGCCTTTGTGGACTATGAGAAGGCCTTTGACTCCGTCGAAACCTGGGCTGTTCTGGAATCCTTACAGCGATGCCAAGTAGACTATCGATATATCGAGGTGCAGAGATGTATTTACAACGCCGCCGCCACCATGAGTGTCAAGAACAGGACCAGCAGTTCAAACCCATCCAACTGCGCAGAGAAGTGAGGCAGGGGGAAAAAGAAAGTTTTCAATCAGTGCGTCTTACCCGTCGTGACCTACGGAGCTTAGACGTGGACACTCACGATAGGGCTGGTCCACCAGTTTAAAGTCGCTCAGCGAGCTATGAAAACAGCTATGCTTGGAGTCTCTCTGAAGGATAGGATTTGTAACGAATACATCCGACAGAAAACCAAAGTTATCGACATAGCTCAAAGAATTAGAAAACTGAAGTGGCAGTGGGCAGGCCATATCTCACGTAGAACCGATAACCGCTGGGGTAAACGAGTTCTTGAGTGGAGAGTGTGGAGACCGCGACTCTGCAAACGTAGTGCAGGACAAATATAAGAATGAAAAATATTTAGTAACTATTCCGCGAAAAACCTTCTGCGATAAAATCTAACAAATTATACATTTATACAAAATGAAAGAACATTTATCAAAGCAAGTCGTCAACTAGTTTCGTCTCTCCACGAGACATCATCAGGACACCACACCACTCGATCTTGACACTTAGAGCGCCAAAAAACAACGGCAGAGTCCCACCAGAGATGTTGCCACTTCGAGCTCCACGTGCCAAGTGAGGCATCGCTCGCAAAACCGCCCCTTATATACAGTCATAGTGACGCATCACGCCCATTACCTGCGTCCGTGACATCACCGCTCGCGCCATTTCTAGAAAAAATCCGTAATAATGGCGATCGAGGCAAACCTGTACTGAGTTCATTCAACAATGTATTATTACTGTATTTTGTAATTTCTAAATTTTCTAAGACCGACAACCTAAATCCCTTATCACAAGTATGTAAAATTGAAAATGAGTGATTATCATTAATGAATGACCCGATTCTTATAAATGTTTTGCAAAATTTGACTTTTCTGGATGATTGTTTCTATAAGCCGCTAAATGTTCTTTATACCTAACCTGAAAACTACGACCCGTTTGACCTACATAAACACCATTACATTCATCACAAACTAACTTATAAACACCAGATTTCTTATTGTTATCCAATCTATCTTTTCCGTTACAAATCTGTTTTAATAAATTGTTTGTTTTGAACGCTACATGTACTTTATTTTTGGACAAAGCCCTTGAAACTCCCTCACTTAATGGACCTAAGTAAGTTAAACTTCCTACATATTTATTTATCCTATCTGGGGCAACAGGGTACAATAAAGGGTCCTAAACTTCTTAATCAATGATATTGTGAATGAAATTTAGTAGACAATTTACATAAGTGATTTTATTTATTTGTATTTTACCATTATATCACAATCGTATCACGCGAAAATTCATTAACTAATCTTAGTTAATTTTTCCAATTCCATAGGTCCCGCTGGACCATGAATGTGTCGAGGGAAAACTAACTAAGTGATCTTATGGACTTTACACTGTCGCAAAATGATCAATGGTTTTATTTATCTATTTATAGCTGAGTTAATTAATTTTCCTTCGCTACTTTTTTGTCTATTTTGAGAAGATTATTTTTCCATCTGTTCCGACTTGAAAGTTTAATTTACAGATAACTTTTTGATAAAATATGATAGTGAAACGTTAGTAACACAGAAAGATGCAGCTTGAATTAGACTTTATGGAAATGCAAAAAAGTCGATTTCGCAAAATGTGTCAGTTAGTTAATTCTCCAACTACGGCTGCGATTATTTACTTTATAATTTTAAGATTCCTAAGTACTCTAAAAGCAAACATCTGTTAAGTTATATTTTTGTTTATATAATTTTACCTGCCTACTTGTCTATGTCTGGTTGTATTTTGTGCTGTCCGTTTGTAAACCAAATAAACTATCTATTTATCTATCATAAGTAGGTACTTACAGAGAAACATTAGGTTTTACTTTATTTTTGTTGAAGACAATCCACACAGCATCATCAAGCCCCGAGTTCAGCAGAGCCTGTCTAATAACTACTAAATGTCTGATATACGTTAAAGAAAACATTACCTACATAGATTTTATTAAACATAGAAAATACCCGAAACAAATATTTGCAGATCGTACAAACATTTGTCACTATTCGGCAATCGAACCCGCTACCCGCAGCGTCGCAGGCGGGCCTTCACTCGCCGCGCCATCATCGCTCGTAAAACCATTTGCTCGGATGAATTACCTTCTTTGGTATAATGAATGGGTTTTAATTTACCTTATAATTTATCTTCTACATAACACATAGATAACAAGTACCTAACTAGGTATAATGTGTACAACTGAAAACGCCTGGGTAAGCACAGATAAAGTTATGCACAACAGAAAAATTATTAACTCCTTACATAAATTATCTATACAATAAAAAAAATGCTTAATTATAATAACATAAATTATCTAATAATAACATTTAATTAGCTGTGTGGCTTAGAATTTGCACCACCCCAACTCTTCCCGCGGGTGTCGTAAGAGGCGACTAAGGGATATCCACTTCAGGCGGGCAGCAGCGCCCAATTATAACACCAAACTGAGATCCCCTACCCGTATGCCCACGCCAATAAAGTGCTTATCAGGGGGAGGCCTGCGTCCAGCAGTGGACTAATACAGGAGGTTGAGGTTAAATTATATTATGTGTTCTTTCGAAAGAAGGCATGGGGTCTATTTTATTGTGTTTAAGTTTTATGAAGGTTTACTTAACTTAACTTCAATCGGTTGTTGTCGATGATGAAAGTTTCGTTACAGTTTGTGACTGTATTACAGAACATTACTTCAGGTTTGTACTTTTTTATTGATAGTTACCTTATCGCCACAGTGCCAGGTAAATCGGCGCGTAGTGTAGGAACATCAGAAAAACAACGTCAAACAGCTCATTTCCTGAAAATATGAAATCGCCTCAAGTAAGTTCATTTGGACTTTGGATTAAACAAAAAATCTTTTTCTTAAAATTGTCACAGTAATTTACCCATGGAAGAAGTACCCTATTTATAATGTGTATACCTAAGTACATCTTTATGCCAATTATTTTTAATTTTGTTTTGTCAGATTTTTTTTGACCCTATTGATTTATAAAGTTTTTCATTATTAAAAACACCCGTGTTTTTAGTTAGGTAATTACTTAATCTTTAAAATAAAGGTGGTATATTGATATATTATGTAAATAAATGGTCACAAGTGATACAAAAATAATAAAAATTAATACTTACTAGCATACATTTTATGAGCAAACTTAACTAGTTATGATCTCAGAATTATGTGTTTACTGTTTGCTCCCCGCGGCTTCGCGAGCGTTGCTCCTATGGGAACGTTTAAAAGTGATTTTTATCCTATGGGAACTGATTTATGAGATAAAAAGTAGCCCATAGTTGGTTCCAGGATTAGGATTACTTGTATGCAATATTTCAGCCAGATCAGTTTAGTAGTTTTGGCGTGAAGAGATAACAAACATCCATCCATCCATACAAACTTTCACATTTATAATATAAAGTGTGAAGTGTAACTTTGAGATCCAGTTACATTTCTCCATCGAACCTGCACTGTGCCCGCCTCAGCTGCGCGACGACACTCGCTACGTTGATGTTTATGCAAATGGCGACGACAAGCGATTTAGCCGCTTTATGGCGCGTCACTCGACGGGGGGAGGCGGGGGTGGAGCTTCTGCGTTGCTATACTGTGGCACGTTTGTTAAGCACTGTTTATTTTTTAATAGCTGTTTAGAATAAAATTAAGTTATTCGAAGAAATTTTGTGATTTTACGTAGGAACTATGTACAGAAACTGTGTCTGATATTTCATTGAAGTAGGTACAATAGTAGAAAGAACATGGAAATTAAAACTGACTGTAATAAATGCTTTCTGATAATCGCGCTATAGTATAAAAACGTGTGATTTATTAATTCAGTAGTTTTGTGATAATTATAGCCAGGTTTGACATCATCAGGGACGTTGTAGAGGACCATGATCTTTTCATCATCTAGACTAATTGGTACGTAACTTATTTTAACCTGTAATTAAATTATTATGCCAAGTAAGTCCTCGCGTACTGTACAGAACATCTGCGCTCAAAACGTCTTTCGTTCCGCGAACCTTAGTTGTCTTATACAACATCAAATTACCATTCTTCTCGACTGTACCGACTACCGAGCTTCTTCGCGACTCTGTCAAAACTACTGTCTACGTCTGTACAGTGCCATCAGGTAGTCTAATAAAGTAATGCTGGACATTTTTGTCACAGCATCGTCTAAAAAGAAGGTACAGCTTTTGGCGACCTTTGTGGCGCGGCGGCCGAAGGTCCGCCTGGGACGCACGCTGCGGGTTCCATTCCCATCTCAGAATAATATTTGTACGATCTGGAGATATTAGTTCAGTATATTTTTGCTAGTTGCGCCCCGCGGCTTCGCACGTGTTGTTCCTATGGAAACGGTTAAAGGAGATTTATATCCCACAGGAACTGATTTATGGGACAAAAAGCCTATGTTTGATTCCAGGATTGGGATTAACTGTATGCAAAATTTCAGCCTGATCTGTTTAAAAGTTTTGGCGTGAAGAGGTAACAAACATCCATAGGTTCAGAACCTGTATAATAGCTGTGTAAATAGCTTTAATTTTTTTTTCTGTATATACCTTCACACTTTTCACCGCTACCGATCCAGCCAACCTTGGCGGTAACCATTGCTAGCCCTGGTGGTAGGGCCGGACAAAACCCTACCACCGAAACTAGTACTGTCAGAATACCATTTTCCAGCACAAAATTTACTCACTACTAGGTTAGCATAACGATCTGGGTAGATTTTATCAGTGAATCAACTCTCTGTATCTCCAAACAACTTCTGCTCTCCTGGTACTTGGCACTCCTCAACAGCCTATATTAGTCCACTGCTGGACGCATACCTCCCTCTGATAACTGATAAGCGCCTTATTGGATTTTATTTTAGGGGGAAGGTAGTGCCCATAGTTCCCACGCTGGGCATGCAAGTTGGAATTCGCAGTTCGGTGTAGAATCGTGCAGCAACTTTGGCTACTAAACAAAAATCTTCTCGGAAAATTATTATCGTCCACACTGACACTAGTGTTACGTAGAGAATTTTGTTGTATCCTAAATCTCCATGGATTTTTACCTAAATTAACTGTTAAGGCGCATACTGGAGCCAATATGACAGCGCCACCTATTTTATCATATTATTACATCGAACAGTTTGTCGTATCCATTATTAGTAATTTTTTAATACCTCTGTAATAGTTTTATTTAATAAAGGAAGAGATGAGAAAATAGAGGCCACACTAAACTTCGTGTCTCTGCTTAAGCTTTACAAAATGAAACTATAACAGATTTATTAATAAATAACGTATAATATACCACAAACTGTACGATGGATTTTCGAAACTTCCTGTGTCTAACGTAATAATAAGATACAATAGGTGGGGGCGCCACTTTCACACGTATATGTTCCTTAAATGTAAATTATCTCATCTCTCTTATTTTTTGCGTACCGATATAAATTGGTCAAACATGTTGTGTCATAAATTACTGACCACCTTTGTTAACACGTGTTTTTGCTTAAAATTATCTACATATATCTATATCTTTATTTTTACACAAGCAAGCTTAGCAGTATGAAGGTTAATCTGTCGTCAACGTTTCGCCACATATCTATTGGTTCACCTGAACAGTAAAGTTGGCAGCACTGTACTAAAGCTCAAATGACGTATGAACAGAGATAGGAACGAGTTTTGTATTTACTGGTTTGGTGCAACTATTCTGCAGGTTTGGAGTCGGTTAATGTTTATTCTTTTAAGGTATTTAAATTCTGTAGGTGAATTATGTGAGCTTTGCGGTTCTGGCTTAGAATTTGAGCTATCCCAACTCTTCCCGCAGGTGTCGTACAAGGCGACTAAGGGATATCCACCGGGAGGCGGGCAGAAGCGCCTGCTGCAGAACAATTATACCAACAAACTGCGATGCCCAACCCGCATGCCCGTCTGGGGATTGTGGGCATTACCCTCTAAAAGATAAACGCCAGTAAGGCGCTTATCAAGGGGAGGCCTGCGTCCAGCTCTGGACCTTCAAGGTTCCCTATATACCCGATAAAATCATTAGATATTTTTAATCATAATTATATTAAACACATCCAGAACACCCTGAACAAATATCTGCAGATCGTACACCGTACAACATTTGTCCCGAAGCGGGAATCGAATCCGCAATCTCCTGCCTCGCAGGTGGACCCTCGCCCACCGCGCCACAAAGGTCGCCAAATATTATAAAGTAGCAAGTAAGGATCTTTATATTAATGTATATATAATGGATTGTTTTGAAAAACTATAACCCCACTTCCATTATATGGTATTCTCATGGATGCCATTGTCAGAAATGGACCAAGTTGGGACCAGACCTGTGTGGTGCCAATTTGGTCCAGTTCTGACAAAGTACCAGCTTCTTTATATAATAATTAAAAAAATCATCAAAATCGGATCAACCAGTTAAAATCTATAAGGTAACAAACACAAAGAAATTCTAATGATTGAGGTAAGTAAAGCTGTGTGAATTGTCTAGCAATATTTTATTTTACGACTTATTTTTAATTATCATTTACAAAACCAGCTATAACTTTGATTGAGTCCCTTTCTTTCATTAATTCGTGAAAGTGAACGCGCTATAAAAGCACAATAACGTTGAAGTAAACAACGTGAACGTTATAACGTAGAGTAATTAACTCGACGCCGCAGTACAACGTGATACAGAATGTAAACTTGATATATCACATAATAGTTGAGATTTATGCTGATTTCTTTGGCGCAGCAGGAGTGTTGCGAACGCAGTCGTTTGAGGAAACCGCGGATTTTATTTCCGCTGTAGAATGAAGTTATGTTATATTGTTATGGTATATTATTTTAAAGTCATAACTAAGGTGCTGGACAATGCACCTAAAGTTGAAGAAACTAGAGCACGAAAAATAATATAATCAAACAAATAATTATATATTTTTCGTGCTCTAGACTAGGGGCGCAGAAAATATTGTCATGACATGTGTAAACAGATAGTCGCGAGTTAACTCGCAAACAACTATTCCGGTAACAAGCAATTGCTTGTTACCGGAATAGTTGTTCTGTCTGCATAGCGCCTAAGATTCAAAATGTATTCGTATCACAACTTTACAGTATGTTTGCACTCGGAACTTGGAATACTTTTACTTTTCTTTGTTTTGAGTGGATTTTCTCTAACTAACTTCGATACAAAAGCGTATTTTATTTAATCTTAAAGAAGAAGACCCTGGAAAAAAATAAACGGGGGCCAGAGACCGGAGGCCTCTGCTGGTATTAAAATAATAGCGATAGTTATGTATTAGATATGGTTTTCATCATTTTACCTGGTCAGAGGGCCTAGACAATGTAACAATCGATTTCGAAAGCCATAGTAGATAAGTCCAAAAATGTATGGGTTTGACATTATGTCTTAGATATGTGATCTGTTTCGAATTTTTCCCTACGAATCTTTCAATTGTTTTCGATTCACTTCATAGCGAACTTTCAATTGTTTTCGTTTCACTTCATAGCGAATATCAGTAACTGTATTCAATTTACTGTGTCGATACAGTAAAACGCAAGACTTGATCCCGTAATTAAATTGAAAAAGGAACGCCTTGTGGCAGTCCATTATTTGTTACGCATCAAACTCGTGCTGAAGGGTTACGCTCGCGCTCGTGGTGTTGGGATTTTGAAGATCGAATAGTCGGAATTTGAAATTACAAATTTCGAACGACTTTCATAGTGTCGTATTTTGTTTTCTTTTTGATTCGTAAAATATCTTCGACTGTTCTGAATTTAAAATTACAAAGTTTTGTTCCTCTTTTATTTAAGTTTTTTTCATGTTTTATTTGACTTTCTTTGAATTTTCAGAACCTGGTTTGTAAGCTTACCCACGATTATTCAAGCGCAATTCAAATGCATGACACAAGTAATTTTTTTTAATATGTATAAGTATCCATATTTCAAGCTCTGATTACTTTTTTTCCAGTCTAGATGATGCTGTGTCAATAATCCAGAATTATTAACTGGTCTGGATAATCCTCTAGCAAAATAATGAGTTTAAAAAAATAAATATTTATTTCCTCTGGACGAAAACGTTTACTTTATACAAGTAAAGCATTTTGCCATTGGTTTCTTCCTGCGGAAAGTAAGTAAAATACGTATTCAACTTTAACCGGATTTCCAATCCATTCCCCGCTGGGTCAGTGGCCTCACAATTAATTCCCCGCTAGGTCAGTGGCTCCACGATCCATTCAGCATTAATTAAAAAGCGTATCGTTGTTTGCCGATTGCTACACAGAGGTCGCCACTTTCATCGCAGGAAGTAGGCTGTCCACTCCATTGGACACTGCGATATTAAATCCTCTGCCAATCGCAAAACTTTTAACGAGATACAAATGAACTAAGACCCGACGTTTTTTACCGATTGTGCTTATTTGTAACAATGTAATTATTAACCTTTACTTAGACTCCGCAATCTTAGTTAGATCCCAATATCGTCTGACGTCATCTTGTAACCACCGGCGTATTGAAATAAATCAATCGATATATCATTTGTTAAAATCGAATAAGTAGTTTTAGCGCTACGTGGGTTTTAATTGGCTTATTAAATCACACTAAATAAGTGCGAAAGTAGTCGGGTAAGAATAAGCACTTGAGTGTGCGATAACGCCGAAAATTAAAAGAAAAGACACAGCTAAAGAAATATTTCTAGGTTTCTTAGCAAACCAAAAACGGAAAAAGTATGCTGTTCCTGCGATAAATAGCAAAAAGTGTGTAAAACATAATATATCGCTGATTAAATTCCAAACGGCCACAAGGCGAAAAAGGTAAATTTTACAGGAGAGCCCATCAAACTTTTCATCGTGATATTTTAACTTTTTTTACAAATCTATAAATGCTACATTTATGAATTATATATCATTCGATGCGTATTTTAAAACTTTATTTATTTATTATTAATGAATTGCCGCAGCTGTTATCTACGAAATATAAATATCACATGAGTCCCTTTTGCATATAAAAATGACTGATGAATCTGTCTACTCTACTAAATAAAACGCCACGTTTCAAAAATTAATTTATGTTTATTGAATGTTATTCTTGAAAAAACTATGACAATCAACCTTAATTAAACACAAAAACCATATTATGATATTGGGATATAAATAACAATATCAGAACATGTACAAATAACGTGTTGATAAACTACTACATACTCGTAACTAATAAACAAGCAACAAAATACTTCAAAAGTTAATACTCTAAACCTTATTACGGATCGTTATAATTAAATATCTGTCTTACAGATAAGGCAACATCACAATTATAATATTTTTAGCAATCAAAGGCTAATTTATTTAAAAGAAACACCATTTTCATAACCTACAAGGGTTATACTTGAAAAACTCGACTCAATTAACCAAGACAGTGAGAAGTTCAATACTTCATCCACACTAAGCCACTAGCTAATAGGGAATGCCTATGTCCAGCAGTGAACCAATGTAGGCTGATGATAATGAACCACACTAAGGTACTTAAGCAACGCTACCACAAGCACTCGAGGGTGCACATCCGTACAGCACGACGATCGCAGCGAAATCAGTTCACTTCCCTGATACTTCTACTCTACTCTACTCAACCTCCCTTTGGCTTATATAGTAAAGCGACTACTATCCGTTACCTCAAATAAAACCACAACCATCACGGTCTCTCCTGATACCCTGGCCGTCCCGACAAGGTTTACCATGTCGTACCTTTTACCATTACCACCAAGTACTTTCATTTTTACCATCACCATGTACTTTCGTACATTTTTACCAAAACATTTTTACCTTTTCTGTTTGGGGATCAACCAGCATTACCAAATAAAAATCTCTCAAAGGTCTGTTTGGGTCCAACCAGTTGCAGCAAATAAATACCTGTCGAAGAGCTGCTTGGGCCAAACCAGCACCATCACCATCAGTTACCAAAATACCTCCAGATGGGCTCTTCGGTTCAAAAGAGCACCATCGATTATCAAAATACCTTTCGATGATACCTTTCAATGGGCTGTTGGGGTCAAACAAGCACCATCGATTACCAAAATATCAAACACGATACCAATGAATACCTCTGGCAATCAACCAGCACCATCAGCTGCTGTAAACCGTGACAAAAATGTCATGAGACATTTAGACACGTAGTCGTTAGTGTGTTATGTTTCAAAATATACTACTCCCAGTACACAAACAGGTGAATATTCTAGTAATTTCTAAACAAGAATTCATCGTTGAATCTCAAAGTATAAAGACAACATGAATATGTTGTCAGCTGAATAACTGCATAACAACTACAACCATAGCCAACGTGCTAAATAAAGTACACTGCGAACATACGGTACACAGCGACTTATCGGTTTGCAAAGCCGACCCGCTTCCAGGGCCACAGACACGTTGCACCTCAAGGGCCATCGTGTCATACCGCAAGGGCCAACTGCGCCACACCTCAAGGGCCAACTGCGCTACACCTCAAGGGCCAACTGCACCACACATCAAAGGCCACACGCACCAGGGACACGTTGTCGACGAGGCAGGACTACCAGCAGTGCGCAGGCCACAGTTCACACATGTAAACAAAAATCAACACATGAGGAGACATTCTACGAGCTGGTACTACGCGCTAGTACACCGTACTACGCGCAAACCGCGTAAGACATGCCAGACAGCACGCAAGCCACGCTGGGAAGCGCAGGCTGCGTAGACAGAATACAAGCCACGAAAGAGCGCACAGGTCTCGCCAGAGAGCGTGCAGGCCGCTCTGAACAACGCGCAATTCGTGCCGGAGAGCGCGCAAGCCACGTTGCGAGGCACCAGCCGCGCCAACACGCGAAGGTCGTGCAAAGAGCGCGCAGGTTGCGCTGCGAGGCATCAGCCGCGCCACCACGCGCAGGCCGCGCTAAGAGCACGGTGGTCGCGCTGATATGCGCCGGCCGCTTCACATCACTTTGTTCTTTTTCCACCACTCTGGATGGGCTCCTCTTTTTCGAGACTTTCTTGGCAAGTCAATACCGGAAGCTTCAACACTAGGTGGCTCTGTTACAACGCTAGGTGGATCTATATCTTCATCAGAGTAAGCTTCGGGTTCGTCGATTTTAAAATCGGGATCTGTAACGTCAGAAGAAAAATCTGAGCATGTTGATGAGACAACGCTAAAGCTAGAGTCACTATCTGAGTCACTGTCGGCGGAGGTACTTTCGTTAACGATGAAATTCAGTCTTGTTTTAGGACTTTCAAAATCAGATAAAGAAAGATCAAGGTTCAGTTCAGGCTGTCTCGTATGGAATTCGTATCAAAAGAGTCGTTCATTGATTGATTATCTTGTTCGCTATCCACCTTGTTTGTAGTGCTCAGTTGGATATCATTAGACACTAATGACGGTGAGCAAAATTCTTGATCAGCAATTTTGGGAGTTGAGTTAATGCTAGATGTACTTTTGTGTGTTGAAGTTGTTTGAAGATTTTCATTTTTGGTTATTACCATACTTGAAATTTTTTATACCAAGCTATCCATTCTATAAACAAAGAAAAAACTATGTTAACATAAAAAAACATTAAAAAAACTTAGGTTCTATTTATCCACTCCTGATTACTTCACCAGGCAGCACAGCCTTAGGTACCGCCTAATTTGTTCATAAATTTATTTTTTAAGGAAGGCCTACAGCCGAAATAACTTATAAGAATCTAGCAACAAAAAAGTCAATGAATGAATGGACTTCACGGCTAAATAACAATGTTAGTATCGACAATGTAAATTTCACAATGTAAGTATTAGTAAGGTACTCATGCGGAGCGCGCGAGTAGAGCATGTTGTGTGCTTTCGTATTTATTTTCATAACTACAGGCCAACCTTTACAAACATCAATACAGCCATAAAAGAAACGAGTCTGATTTGTTTTAAAAAATACCATCGTATTCACCTTTTTCTTGTATACAAAACAGAAGCAAAACAAGAATTGCACTTTTGTCTTAAAAAATAAATCATAATCTCATAGTATATAAATGCAAAAAGGACACATTCTTGATTGTGGCACTTTAGCATACAAAATAATGTTGTACTTACGTGATATTTATATTCCACACGGCCGCATTCCAAAATATGGTACTTTAGTCTATAAAATTTAACTGCAACTCAGACTTATTCCGCAATATGGCCCTTTATCACATAAATTACGGGCACTTACGCTGACGACAAGGACTCAACCGACAAGATGGCCCTTTTGCCCTGAAGTTGGTCACCAAAGTCTCAGAATGCGAAAGGGGCGGTTGTCTGATTGGTCCATTTTTAACGCTAAAATCATGGCTGTCTTTTTCGAATATAAAAATTTAGACGATTAAGATACAATTTTTGGAATAAAAAGAGTTTTGTTTTTTTTTGCATTGTGGCCCTTTGGAATTTAATCAGCGATATATTTCTCAACAAATAAATAAATAATTTGTGACAAACCACACCGCATTAACTAGCTCTAAGCTAAGCAGAAATAAACTATATTTAGAAAATCATCGATCGAAATAACATTTCCCTATATAATATGATGGTGGTATGTAGCTTTCACAGATTCTGAGATAAATAACGATTTCGAAGTACAAAATTGCCAAATTGCTTATGGCACACTTTTAAAAAGAACCTAGTATAAAAATCACCAATTATTCGAAAATGGATTTATTATCCATGGCATGGAATTATTATCCGGCTAAAGTGGATAGGTGGATACTTCAGTCGTTGATATTAAATTGGACGGGCGCCCTCAATTTCCCGGATTGTGCTAATTTCTGTGTCAATTTCATATTCGATATTATGCTCGTCTCGCGCCTCGTCAAATATTTTATGAGGATTTTGGGGTTCTGTTGCTTGCTTTTGTCGGGAATTAATTGAATCGCCGATTTTATTTAGGTCACTTCTATTGTATGCAATTTTATTAAATTTTAATTATGACAGCCATTATGTAGCTATAGTTGTATTTCACAGTACGTGACTCTTCTGAGGTCATCATCACAATCATCATCTTCAGCCTTTTTATTTGTCCACTGCTAGACATAGTGCTCCCCTAATGAGCGCTATAGCGCCCTGTCTTCAGATTGACGCATCCAGCATCTGCCATCAGTCTTCGGTAGATCGTCATCCCATTTGGCCCGAGCGTCCTACTACGTCAGCCGAATCGAGGTCTTCACTCAAGAACTCGTTTACCCCAGCGGTTGTCGGTTTTTCGCGAGATATAGCCGGCCCACAGCCACTTCAGCTTGCTAATTCTTTGAGGTAGGTCGACAACTTTTAAGATAGGTACTGGTAATTTGGCCAAAGCACAACAAAGCCATAAGTCTGGCAGTAGTTAGTACCTACTTACATAGTTAGGTCGAAAAATAGCGACTACTTTTCTCACTCCTTGGCTTTGTTTTGACTTTCTGTAAATTGAAGTGTATTTAGTGCATTGGACTTTTTATAACTTTTACATATTCTCCTCACACTGCATGACATTTTAGTAAATTTTTTCAAGTTTAAGTGTAAATGCTCACGTACTACTTCTAATTTGTTTTTCGAAATTTGCTGGCAAAGAAAATTACAACCAAATAAGTAGGTAGGTACTTGCTTAGTAGATTTTTTTGATTGGATTTATAATTTTCCTTGTTAGTAAAATCACATCACATCACCTCACACTAATATTATAAATGCGAAAGTTTGTATGGATGGATGGATGGATGGATGTTTGTTACTTCTTCACGCCAAAACTACTGGACGGATCAGGCTGAAATTTTGCATACAGGTAATTCTAATACTGGAATCAAACATAGGCTACTTTGATCCCATAAATCAGTTCAGGTGGGATAAAACTCATCTTTTAAAGTTTTCATGCGCAGCTAGTTATAAATAAGTAAAGAAATAAAAGTATCTACATCTCAGCCACTCTCAATTATTTCTGTCTAGTGGCCGCCACTGTAAGTGATTTATCCCCTGACTCCCTGAGTGTATCAGGGGATATTTTAATTTTTTGAATAAAGACCGCAATAAATCAGCAGCCTATACGGAACCCAGCCTGTTTGTACACCACTCACCCTTGATCGGGGAGCGAATGCATTTGAAATTCAAATAGAGAGTCCTTTTCGGAACACCCTCGCTAATATTCGAATTTGTTTCTCCAATTCAAGGGTCGTAGAGTAGACGATTACCTTCAATTCTTGTAATCAATTGAATGATCGAGGGAAACAAAGTGTTTTTGTAAATTCGATGAACGAAAGCCTTGATGTTGGAAAATACAATGGTCCCAATTACGGTTTTCGGATGGTCAATGGTAAAGGTATTGTTTCTCTTTATTTCCCAACTAGCTGCGGCTTCGCACACGTTATCACACGGGAACTGATTTATGGGATAAAAAGTAGCCCATGTGTTATTCCAGGCCTAGAACTACCTGTATGCAATTTCAGCCCGATCTCAGCTCAGTAGTTTTTGCGTGAAGGAGGAACAAACATATTTACATACATGTTGACAAACTTTCACGTTTATAATATTAGTAGGATGATCAATACAGATAAAACGCCATCATCGTCATCAGCCTATATTAGTCCACTGCTGGACAAAGGCCTCCCCTAATGAGCGCCATAGCGCCCTGTCTTCAACTTGACGCATCGAGCATCTTACTGCAGTCTTCCGTGGATCGTTATCCCACCTGGCCGGAGGAAGTCCTACACTGCATTTGCCGAGTTCCGGTCTCCACTCAAGAACACGTTTACCCTAGTGGTGATCGGTTCTTCGCCATATATGGCCGATAAATTTGACTGCTTCGACCACCTATTATTTTCTTCGACTCCCTATTATTTCTTTACATTAAAGCCCTTACGAAACTCTAGGGAAAGTCCACGTCCATTTGAATGATAACTTTCCGTTGAAGAATGTCATAGTTAAAAAATAATTTATTTTAACAGTAATTGTACCGAGGCGTGTTTTTACGCTCAATCGATCCGTCTTGATATAGGGATATTATTTTAAAAAATTAAAAAAAAATGGTCTGGGGTGTGTGTGGTTTTATTTTTTGTTTTTGTATTCAATTAGGTTAGCCTACAGTGAGTACACCAGAGCTTACAGGGAAAAAAATAAACTCAAAAAT
Source organism: Eupithecia tripunctaria (assembly GCA_955876795.1). Lineage (NCBI taxonomy): Eukaryota > Metazoa > Arthropoda > Insecta > Lepidoptera > Geometridae > Eupithecia > Eupithecia tripunctaria. The sequence goes on along the minus strand of OY041617.1, from coordinate 14,635,254 downwards.
ATTATGGTACCGTTAGTGCACCAACCTCTTACAGGCCGACACACAATAATGCGTACAAACTTAACTTTGTCTAATGTCATAATAATTTTGCTTGTTTTGAAACTGCTGAAAATAACTTCGAATTTCTTGGTTTTTACACTGATTTTTAAGTTTTTCGGGATAAATACTAATTCTTCAGGCATTTAATCTATTTCACCGGAATCATTATTCTGTATAAAACCAAAATAATGATGGAATAATGACCCATTAGGTTCATGAGGCCTAGTTTACTGTTCGGTATAGACTGTCCGTTACTGCCAGTTACCGATTTCGTCAACTTCGTCCGTACAGCCGACCAATTAACTTTCTCCTGTTTTCTAAGTCAACAGACGACCAAATCGTCGAAAGAAACCATAAAATCCGTCATTAACAAAACTGACCCAATCCGATAAAACTCCAGCTTGCCATAAAATCGAAAATAATCCGAAATGATTAAAAAGTTAACGTCTGAATATAATCCGAATGATTCAAAAAGTCCGCCTCTGATTACGTACGTATTTGCCGGAGGTCCCGCGCGGCATTAAATCCCAAATTACTGACTCTGATATCCGTTTTCAGCACTTTAATAAACATTTGTATTTTTTATGTGAGCTCTGGACAGAGGAGCAATAAGGAGTAGGGCGCTGAACAAGGAAGATTCGGCGCCAATGCCTGCCGACTTCCTAGATATGACACGGTTAAGCTTGTCGCATACCTAGAAAACACCGCTGCACCACAGCATAATCATGTGCTTTCAAATAACTATCACTTAGATTAAACTAGTAGTTCTCCGAACAGTAGACCCCATGAACATTAACTTTGTTTTAACAATGCAGAAAAGAGATAATTATTTTATTAAACACTACACACGACTTCATAAGCCTCTTTTATACATGGACCTGTACGTCTCGACTGCAGGCGACGGCAGTAGACGGCAGTTGGTGGGTGTAGTTGCCTTGAAGTCGGCGGGTGTATTGCCTTGCTGTATTTGACACTTGCAGTCCGTGTATAAGAGCCCTAAGTAACACGTAGATATGCACACAGAAAAAATAGTACTTACCTTGCCCTCCTTATGTTTACATATTACTGATGTTATTTAAACTGGATTTTTAAGTAGGTACTTAGTTGTTTGAATACCTCCTACCATGTTTTTATTAATACCTGTTTGTAGGTAGGATTGGTAGTTTGATGCACCACAACTTCAATAGTATCGGTCAACTGCTGGACGCAGGCCTGCCCCTGATAAGCGCTTTATTCGCGTTTATGTCATAGAGGGTAATACCCATAATCCCCACGCTGGACATGCGGGTAGGGGATTGCAGTTTGGTGGTATAATTTTTCTGCAGGGGGTGCTGCTGCCCGCTCCCGGTGGATATCACAGTCGTCTCTTACGACATTACACACATTACTTACTTGAGGTAAGTACGATTTTACCGAAATGGTGCTTAAGCACAGCTCGGTTAGTTAGATTACCTACCTACCTAGGTAGGTAAAGATTTCATCTTTGTAGGTAGATATATTTTTCTTTTAACATACATGTCATGGCCGGCGAGCCCACCATTCCACGTACTCGCCGTGGAATGGTGGCCTGATGTTCTGATGAATGATGTTCTGCTGCGTTTATTTTGACTCCTTTCCGTGAAGTTAATTTGCGTACAGTCGGCAAATGTGATTTATGTAATTGATCGTTGTGAATGAATCAGTAGCTTGAGGGGCGCAATTTGTGGGATAACTGCCCGGAATATAATAGCTGAGTTATCTGCTTGTTCTTTTTTGTAAAGATATTTTATTTCGAATATAAGTACTTACTTAGGTATACTTGTCGATTATAAGCATAGGTACAGGATTTAGTTCTGTAAGTAACTATTGTGCCTATGTTTGATTCCAGGATTACCTAACTTCTACTAACTGTAAGTAAAGTAAGTAAGTACACTCGAGAGCAATGAATCCGGGTCACTTAAAGAATGTTAAAAATCTCGGAAACTAAAAATGATAGGTTAATGCAATAAATTGTATTTAATAGACAATGTAATACTCCTTAAATGAAAGTAAAAAAAATATGAGTCACCGAACATTTTATTAACACAAAATTAAATAAAGAAAAAAAACTGCTGATCTCTCCTTAAAACAAAAATAGGAAACATGAAATTTTTGAACTTTATTACGATTTTCTTGAATTTTAATACTTCGTATTGCCTCCTCGTGCTTCCATTACTGCGTTTACGCGGTTTGGCATGCTGTACACCAAGTTCCTTATACGATTTTGGGGAATATTCTCCCATTCCTCTGTGAGAGCAATTTTGAGCTCACGAAGCGTGATTGGGGGAGGGTTTCGTTGTTTTACGCATCTGCCTAGCTCGTCCCAAGCATGCTCGATCGGGTTGATATCCGGGCTGCGCGCTGGCCACTCCATACGAGTAATGTTCACCTCTTGAAGGTAGTCATTCACAATCCTACCTGTATGAGGTCGGGCATTGTCATGCATAAATATAGCATCCTCACCTAAATTGACCTTAAATGGACCAACGTGATCATTGAGGATTTCTTCCACATATCTTACGCTAGTTAAAGAGCCGTTTTCTATGATCACCAGCTCTGTGCGACTTTCAGAAGAAATTCCGGCCCACACAAGTACAGACCCACCACCGTAGGCTACTTTTTCTTCGATGCATGCTTGCTTGAATCTTTCCCCTGGTCTTCGATACACTCTGTGTCTTCCATCGTGCTTGTAGAGCATAAATTTTGATTCGTCGGAGAACATAACTTTTGACCAATCTTCAAAACTCCAATTTACGTTTTTAGGATTCTTTAAGTGACCCGGATTCATTGCTCTCGAGTGTAGTTAGATTGAAAGTTTCAATGGAAACGTTTAAAGGTGACTTCTATCCCACGAGAACTGATTTATGGGATAAAAAGTAAAATTTCAGCCCGATCCGTTCAATAGTTTTGGCGTGAAGAGGTAACAAACATCCATTCATTACTATTCAATTCCATTCAATATTAGTGTGATGTGATGTGATGTGATGTGATGTGATGTGATAACCTAGGTTGGTCTGGCTCTCTATTTTGTTTCTACTCAGATATATACCATACATACAAGTTTCTACTGTTGTTTTTATTAAATAATATTTCTTTCTTCTTCTTTCTTTCTCTTTCTTTTCTTGAAATAGTCGACAATCATCTTAAGATAACAAGTTCTCTCCGAACCAGCTATCAAACCAACGCCAATTTAATTGGATTCTAAATTAGGATACAATTTAATTGGAACAATTGATTAGAATAAGTTATCAATAGTCCTGTAATTGTCTTACCATGTGCCCGACCCGAGTTAAATGTTTAAACTTAAATCAGACCACGAAGGACTATTTGAATAGAACTAGACTAATTAAAACTTAACCAGTCTTAATCAAATGAACGATAATCAACGACATTGTGAAACAGTAAAGGGTTAGTCAGGGTTATTTGCAACAGTACAATGCTTATCAAGTAGCTGATTTAGGAGGATTATTAAGTAGGTTGCGGGTTCGCCTACTTCGGGAATAATGTTTGAACGCTCTATGCAAATATTTTCCATGTGTATGCGTTGCGCCAGATACTAACCAGCTCTCGGGTCACACATAGCTTTGACCAGACGCTCAGCTAATATTTGAAGTAGTTCATACATCGTAACCGGTAAATATATTGTCCCTACATATAATGAACCTCAAAACCAAATGCTTTACAGTTATTTAAGCCCCAAACGAGCAGTATCTAAAGCACTTCTAACATTTGTCCCAGCTTCTGTCAGGGGGCGCGATAAACTCACCGCAAACAGATCTATGCGATATTACTTGAATTTCATTAGAACTGCACCCATGACACAATATGCAATGTCTGCATATGCATATTAATGCACATACAGACATTCTAGTCTGGCGTTTTCCCAATAGGGTATATGCATCGATTTTTTTTATTGTTTTAATCGATTCTTTAGGTCATTATTTAACCGAGGAATGATAAGACGCTCACTGAATATCGCATTAACAAGGTAAAAAAAACAAATCAAAACTACAATCATTTTCGGGTGATAAAAACGCTACCATATTGGCGCCATGTTTATGTGACGTCGACGTACACACTTGATTAAAACCTTTGGTGACGACCTCGGTAGTGATCATCTCAGGAAAGAGGTTTTCCGAAAAAACTGAAAATAATCGACAATACGAAATGTCAAGTGGGCAGAATAGTGTCAAATCAAGGTGCAGCAAGCAGAATAAAAAAAGAAGAAATGAGTACAGTGATGTCACGTCCGCTCTAGTCAATGGCGTAGCGTTTTGAAATTTTGCGATTGAGATTTAAAATATCAATTTTTCAATGGTTAAATTCTACAATAAAAACATCTCAAAATGCAAAAATAAATATGTAGATATGTTTCTATATCAATAGAGAATACGTATATATTTTTTTAGCCATTTTGAAATCACATGCATATACCCTATTGGCACACAAACGTATTTTGTCTTCCGAGGAAACAAAACACGATCGAATCAAGTATTTCTGGATAGTATCTTAATTAAAACAAAAAGCGATCGCGCTAGTAGAATGCAAATGTTTCAGCACATGTTGGACCCGCGCCCGACTGACACTGGAATTGGTACCTGCTTTGAAACAAATTAGCAATGAGTCAACTCATCCGAAGTGGATGAGATTTGCTCGGATGAGATGAGTCCCTCTGTCACACTGGCTACGGTAGGAAAATGAAGAGTTTTACTAACCACCTCACTGCATCAATATAATAACAGTGCACTGTTATATATTGAAGCAGTGTGACCTGCAATAAAAACGGATCGTGTAGTATGGGTAGGGTATATACCGATGTCAACGTCAACTTCAACAGCCAATATTGGACTACTACTGAACACAGGTTCTTCTGATAAACGCCTTATTGGCTTTCATCTCGTGGTGGGGTAATTTTCATAATCCCCACGGTAGGTGGGTGGTAGAATAATAATTGTTCTGCAGAAGGTGCTGCTGCCCCCCTCCCCCGGTAGATATCCCGTAGTCGCCTCCCTCTCTATCACGCCGAAATTGACCACGACCCACTTCAGCACGCCAAATAGTGTTGCCTGTTGACACGACGAGTTAGTTTGCTTGGAAGAAAAAGCAACTCGTTAAACCGTGCCATCATACGAACATTTCGGACATGCCCAAATGCCTGACACAACTAAGTTTTTGGAAGGGGTGGGTTTTTGTTATGTTGTGGGGGTTGTGCGTCAGTTTTTAAGTAAATGTAAAGTTTTAAGCGAAGTATCTGTTTTTGGCATAATACACCACTATGCACTTTTTAATAGTTGACTAGTGATTTTCAAATAACATTTCACACTAATATTATAAATGCGAAAGTTTGTATGGATGGATTGATGGATTTTTGTTACCTCTTCAAGTTAAAACCACTGAACGGATTGGGCTGAAATTTTGCATGCAGGTAACTCTAATCTTGAATTAATCAGATCACAAACATAGGCTTACTTTTTATTCCAACTAAGTTTTTTAAACGGACTGAAATGAAATACGTACTTACCTACTTCATTCTGTATTTGATAATCACTTATCGACTACTATAGAAATTCATAGTGTTGCATTTTGCCAAATAAGGATACATCCTTTGAAGGGGTATGATGTAATTAATATATCAGCTTACTAGAAGGTCTGCTATGGAGCTAGATAAAAGTGTGTGGATTGTCCAGCAGTATCTATTATTTTAAATCTCCTGTCCATCGACAAAATACACACCCATTTGGCTAACAAATACTAACTTGTGCCGATTTCACTAGAAGATCAAACACAAAGCCCAGAATTAGTTATTCCGTATAACAACGAAACGAATAAATGTTTAGTTAAAGTATATAAAACGACTCAATAAGAATAATAAAGTGTATTTAATCCCGGGGCCGGTATCGGGTAAAACTACAAAGTCGTATAATCCCCGCTCGTTGCCACTCGTTTGCATGCAAATGGCAACCAGTTAGGTGTTATTAAATTCTCATTTACTTGTTCTATCTCTTACTTGCTTTGTTTGAAAGCCTCTGTTAGAGCTAGTCGTGTATCGAAGCTCTGTTAGACTCTGTTAGATAGTATCGAAACGCGACGTTTTTGTAGCGGATTTGCGTAGTAGTAGCACTGTGGGGCTGGCTTAGAATTTGTACCAGGGTAGCAGCGCCTCCTTCAGGACAGTTATACCACCAAACTGCGATCCCCATCCGCATGTTCAGCGTGAGGATAATACCAAATCCGATGGAATAATGAGAGTAGTTGAAGAAGTTGAAAAATGAGATTTATTTTGTGCGAATCCCACACAAAAATGAGACGTCAAACTTTACGACACAGGAATTATCTTAGTGTAAAGTTTATTAAACTAACCTTTATACAACTTAAAGATTGAGAACCTAAATGTAGGTGGTAATTATTAATACTATGATGTAGCTAAAATTTACGTCCTACATAGAGTGTGAATAAATATAAATTAACCTACTTAGTTGTTATATAGAGTTTGTATAAATTAACTAACTAGCTGATAAATAGAATAAGTACCCATCATAATTTTAATTAACCTAGCTACTATTAAAGTAACATCATAAAGTTTGTTAAACATAACTTTACGACACAGGATTTATCCTAGTGTAAAGTTTGCCTAAACAATAACTTAAATAAGCTACCTACACTTACCCTTATAAATAAGTATGTCTAAGCTGTTTGTGTCTCAAATAAATGATTTATTATTATATCCGTTACTAAAAACAGGAAAAAAAAACTCGCTGGAAGAATACCATCAAAAGAAAGAAACTTTTCTATCAGCAGCCCTTGCGAAGTTTCGAAAGCAGCTTTGAATAATAAGAAAGCCGATAATATACCTACTTTACTTACTTATTATAAGCTCAACAAAAAATATTGGCTACGTAGTGCAAATAAATTGCAAAGGTTTTTAACATTGCTATTGTAGCCCGTTCGAACGTCCAGTGATTGGGCCTAATCTTTTCATGAACGTTTTTTCATTATTTACAAAATTGAAACCCTTTCTGTATTCCCAACCTATGCTTGAAGCTGTTTATTTTTATCTTGATAAAATTTCATCACCACTTAAAGCTATTCCATTTGAAAAATACCCTTCGGACGTCCAATTGTGATCAAAAAATGTTACTGAAAAAACATTTCCAATGTTTTGTATGCTAAACCAAAATAAATGAGATAACTAGTAAAATGGGTATTAGATACTTACTCAGTACATACATGCAATATTGTGTTTGTAGTGAGGAGTCGGGCGATTTTGTAAAAAAATATTTTCTGTTTTTTTTTTCTTCTATTATTATTACTTCGGTGGGATTCAAACCCGCATCGTCCCCTCAGTACAGGAATGTCATAACCGCTAAACCAGGAAGATATCCAACAATCTCTGGGACTTTGTATGGCTTAAGCACCGGTAGCTCCACCTACAGGGCTAACATTGAAGTTTATCCAATCCTGTTAAGACTAAAGTTACTTTTAGTTCGTGTGACGAGAGATGTCGCTTTTGCCTAGTTCTAAAGTCACGTCGAAGCCGAAACTTTTTGTTTTCAATGAAAAATAAGGTTGGGAAATTATTTTAGTTACTTACCTACTCCACCTAACATTGTACACCAACTCGTAAAATAACTAGTTACCTACTGATCAATTTATGAATAATGCTGTGTTAATAGTCCAACATTATTTATTTTTATTTTGTTTAGGAAATATCTAAAGTTTCGCGTTTATAATATTCAGTCAGTCAGTGTATTTATTAATGTAATTTTTACATTATAGATAATCACAAAATATTCGCTATCTCGTCACCACTCACTGACTGGCTGAATATAATAAACGCGAAAGTTTCTAAACACGTCTGTTTGTATGTTTGTTGCTCTTTCACCCAAAAACTACTGTATGGATTAGGCTGAAATATTGCATACGGGTAGTTCTAGGCCTGGACGAGCATATAGTTAACTTTTTTGCCCATAAATGAGTTCCCGTGGGATAGGTCTCGGGGCGCAGCTAGTCGTTTATAAGTAAGTTATGCCACTTACGTGTTTCAACCTCTCCTGGTTATATAAATCGCTATCGCTAACGCCCCCGCTTCACTCACCATCAAGGCTTGACCCCCGCGCTCCTGTGAATTCAAACAACGTGTTAAAAACAAATTCTTTCAGCGGATAAACAGGAGACTTTATATCCAATCGACTTTGTGCCCTAACTGTATTCTTGAGAATTAGTTTTGTTATTCGCAACGACTCGACGGTAAGGACAACTTCTTTATTGTAATCTAGTTTTTCCTTGGACTAAATCTACCTGTTTGTTGGTTTTTAGCAAAATGCCTTAATTGGAATTTGGGGAAAACCAACCATTTTACATTTTACTTCTGGGGGGCGGGCAGCAGCGCCCCCCGCAGAACCAAATCTTTCACCAAACTGCGATCCCCAACCCGCATGCCCAGCGTGGGGATTATGGACATTACCCCCCCATGAGTTAAACGCCAATAAGGCGTTTATCAGGGGGAGGCCTGCGTCCAGCAGTGGACCGATACAGGTTGTGGATGTGGATGTGGAACCATTTTACATGCAGATTGTTTTGATTTGAGTACTTTGTTGTGGTTAATTATTTTGGATTACCACGCTAATCAATCGTATATATAATAATTATACCTGCACTCGAAATTTGGGAAAATGTTTGGCGCAAGTCTAAGCTATGTAGATGTGCTAAAAATAAAATGTTGCCCTAGGCCCTGGAAAAACATAATAAGGCTTAATATAATCTTGGAATAACGCGTAAGAAGTGGGAGTAAGAAACCTCTCAATCCGGTTTTAGATTTTGCATCCAAAGGTTTAAAAATATGCATTTCTGCATAATCTAAATAGATTCTTATTAATAACATTTTAAGAAATTCTATTACAATCCATTTTAGTTAGGGTCAGATCAAGGAGGGATACTCTGTAAACGTCATGAAAGCAAAATTTGCTTTCAAGTCGTTTACAGAGTAGGTATAAAAGAGATTTATTGCATTGGAGAGAGATTAGAAATTGCATCACCACACCGACAAAGGGAAAACCGTAATATTTTTTTTCCAGGTCCAGGGTCCAGTTTTTGCCCTAGAGCAAATATTTTTAAAGAGGAAATGTCTGGATACTGGACGACACAAAAGAGAAGCAATAAAAATTGATTAAACTTACAAGTTTTTTATTTTGTACAGCACAGCTCGTCTCTGAAATGTATCATAATATTACTAAGTTAACACAAAATAATATGCGAAACACATACAAAACTCGCGAAGAACAACCTCGTTCCCTCGAGAAAGTCTGTATTACTAATTCTCGCAGCAGAGCTGAAGCAGCCAAGGAGGCCGCACGTGCCAAATCCAGATAAATCTAGACTTCTACAGGCTCCCAGAGGTGCTTTGTGCAATCACCGTCCGTTTACAAGCATCTTAGCCAACTTAATTTCTTTAAAACATCGAGGAAAAACTTAAAAGTGCTACGCTGGCTCTCAATACTACGCTTCGCAATTTAAATTAATTTCTTCTTACTCGTAGCAAAGTCAAATTTCGACGGCATAAATTAAAGAAACAAATCAAACTTGTATTTTACAATTGAAACAGTTGGGCCGACTGCAAACAAACGGGTAGCTCAACTGATTCATATCAATACTAGTCGAACCCCAAGGCGCTGGCTTCATTACCCCGCTGTATGGCAACGCTAATACCCACCAGCTCTCTGGGTTTCTAGGTTTTATCGTAATGCCCATAAACCTCACGCTGGTCATGCAGGTTGGAGATCGCAGTTCGGTTGTACAATTGTTAGATAGTAACATTATCGACTTAAAATCTCTTTATGTATCGATTTAAAGCCTCGTTATGATGGACCTCGCTTGAAAGACATAATATTCGAAGAATACGTCTTAGTGAGGTAGCACAATAACATTTCATGCAGCGAGTTATCGATCATTCGATGATTTGTTTAGAAACATTTTACACTATAACTAGAATCTTTCAATATCTGTAAGGGCTGATGGAAGATTCTAGATGGCTATCGATAGAATACATATCGATGGGGGATTTGTCAACACTAAATTATTAGAAGGCGTACGTAAAATAAAAGAATTCAAAATTATCAGATTTTGGGCAGGGAGAGAGCGGAAGGTTACGGGAGTTGATAATTGAAGTTTGAATAGGACGGTCGAATTTCGGATTTTTACTAGTTCTCCTAAAGATTTCTTGTGTGCTGCTTCGTGAAGCAATAAAGCAATTCCAATACGGGTTATTTGGCTGCTGGGATAATCGTGAATAACTATGGATAAGGTTAGTATTCTTTCTTGGGTTAGTCCAGCAACATACTCCTAAAGCTCTACTGAATCAATCGTATTTTCTTTACAGCTATTCTCGCAGTAGTTAGTTCAACATCATGCCTTTGGCTTGATTTAACTGAATTTTACCCCAAACAGGAACCCTTTTACTGTAACAAGAGCCCGGCTCTACCTAGGTCCACTGGAACCTTTTAAATCCCAGTTAATGAATTGAATAACCTTCAGTTGGTAATATTAGTAGTCAACCTCTGGATCTAATTTGCTAAAGTCTGCTCCTAAATTGTATTATTTCTATTGAGTACCCGGCACCGATGGGCCCTGGTCAATGTAGGGTCGTAATCGGTGGTTCAAGGACCTCGCTGGGCGGGTTCCATCCGTAGAGAAATCCTAGGGAATGGAATCTGAGGCATTTATATGTATCTTTCGTTTCCTTTCAGCAAGTTGAATCCAGAACGAGGCTCAAGTTATCAACGGAAGCTATGCGCGGAATAGGAGACTGTTTACACCTATTCCACTTAGGTATGGACAGACCCCGACTGATAAAAAGGGGTCACCATTCACTTCTCTGGAAGCGGCAGGACTAGAGGTCTAAGACTACTTACCTTGCGCGTGGAAAGAAGCATGGATGGTGAACCGACTTTATTGGATAAATCTTGATGGCATGAAAGAGTTGTTTGCGAACATCACAAGTAACGTACATCCCAATTCTGAGAGTGAGTAGATTCATACTATATTTATTATATATGCTAGGAGTATTTGACGGACGTAAGCTGGCATAGGTTGGAAAAGAATAAGCCCCATTGACTTTGTGATGAGTCCGTAGCTTAGGATAGACTGAGTATGGAATTCCCAGCATACTTTCTATCAGCGGAAGGAGTCTGACCAGTTAGGAGACGAGGACTATTGTACAGAGCGGTGGAGGAGCTCGTACCTATGCCGCAACTTAGTCTTAGTGTGATTGAGCTAGCGTGGAAGCTGAGTAGAGAGAAGTCGTGTGAAGTGACCTAAAGTAGCCGAGCTAAACTCGGAGAGAAAGGCGAGGGCTGATAAAACCAATATTATACATCCTTTAATCATTAATACATCATTCTTCTATAACTAGTTCTATTACATCTTACTTCCTTGTAGTTATGTTCTTACTTAGCAATAGATAAGGGTTTTCCATTTGTCAAAAGCTTTCTTTAAAGAACTCGGGTTTCTACGACACGATGTAGGTCCTACCACTAAACTAGACGATCACCGTTGGCCACTACAATCACGTTTCTATATCACGACGTAAATGTAAGATAGGTTAAATTCATGCGGGGGGTTGTTACAAGGGGTCGCTGCTGCCCGCTGTGGATATCCCTTAGTCGCCTTCTACGACACCCACGGGAAGAGATGGGCCTATTCTATCCAGCCAATTCTAAGCCAGCACCACACAGCACCTTATAAATAATCTATTCCTAATCTTATTTAAAGCAGATTAGTTGTAAAGTCCAAAGACCGGCAGAGTCGTCGCGGGTTTCTTTTAATTGGCGCACGTCCCGCGGGTGGAATCGGAGCCATTTAAAGTTTTTCGATTTGCGCCAAGACATGCCCGATAAGTTGGGTTCAACTAGGATTTGAAGGTTTTACTTCAAAATGTTTTTAAATTACCAATCGGTGTTGTGTTAAAATTGGTTAAGTTTTCTACGACGTCGCTTTTGAAAAACAAGAGTTTCATTATGATTTTATGTCGTGAAATTATGTTCGTCCAAACAAAAGCACGGTTAAATTATTATGGTAAAATTTTATCAATTAAAAAGGTGAACGAAACAAAGGTAAATTAAAAATAGGGTTTCAACAGCCTACTGCTGTGGCGTGATTTAACATACCGGATTCATTAAGAATTTTCTCACCCCAGTTGATCACGTGATCAAACGACACTGTTTGGTACGACGATCATGTGACGTGAGAGTCAGTTTCCGTGTGATCCGGGACAAACACGAAAAAATGCAAGCGTTTCTATATTCCTCCCTTAGTAAACGAAGCCTTCAGATTTTAAATGACTGCGTCGTTCAGCCTATGGCTTTTGTCACATACCAGTTTTCAGACATCATCATCGAAATTCGTGGATCATTAAGGTCACAGCCTATACATCAACTCGGTACCTATAGATCAGAACCGCCTCGCTTTAAAGCTGCTGCCCTCCATGAGTAAACTCAAACTCAAACTCAAAAATGCTTTATTTCCATAAATACAATAAATGTACACTTAGAAAAGGTCAAATTATATTAAAAAATACACTGACACGGAAATAAAGTAATATTTTTGATTTCGATCGCTTCGCTATGTAGACTAAAGTAAAGAAACGACGAAGAAACCTTTAGCCTGTTAGTTGTTATTTTTCGAGTTGGAGCAAAATCCGACACAAGCTTTTTATCCTCTAGATGATCTGATATTTTATAGTAAAAAAACCGCACGGATAATGTAAGGACAATCTATGAGCAGAATTATTATCATATATGATTTTAATCCTTTTATCACTTTTGGTGTTCAATACCCTATTTCAAAACTTAAAAGGTTTTCTGCCTCACAGGCATTAGACACTACAAGAAACCTTCTTAATCGGATCTATAAGTTAATCTTTAAGGGTTAATAGCCGGTATGTTTTTTGTAAAATTGTTAGTATCTTTTGCAAAAGGAATACATATTATTCGAAACTCTAGTCTAGACGATTTTAATCCGGAATAATCCGGATATTGAATCATCGCCTGCTTGCTTGTAAAATAAAATAATATGCATCTAATTGCCCAAGTTTCCTTTAGAAATCCCAACTAAATAGCTTGAGGCAAGACAAACCTGACCCATTGCCGAGTTTACGGGTTTATCAACGTCAACCTTCACTCCATTTCCGCGAAAATTTCGGCTGACACGGCGCACATTGCTCGCAAATTACAGCGCACGATAATATCGCCCGTAACGAGGTGTCATTGTAATGCGCAAGATTGATTGTCCTCGGGTTATGATGAATGAACTCTTCGCACTGTGATGCATGGAGGCTTAATCTGATGTTGCGTTACTGATAAATTGTTAAAGCTTGTTTAAATGGCAGTTGAGATTGTTATCGGGTAATTATCGCTTAGCCTCTATTTTTAACCGATAGCAAAAAAGGAGGAGGTTCTCAGTTCGATGGTTTTTTTTTATGTTTTTTACCTCAGAACTTTTGACTGGGTGATCAGATTATGATGATTCTTTTTTAAATTGAAAGCTGGTGCTTCCCTTTTGGTTTCATTTTAATTAGTCCAGTTCTGACAATGGTGATGAGAAAACTATATAATAGGGTATATGCATCGATTTTTTTTATTGTTTTAATCGATTCTTTAGGTCATTATTTAACCGAAAAATGATAAGACGCTCACTGAATTTCGCAATAATAAGGTAAAAAAAACAAATCTAAACTACAATCATTTTCGGGTGATAAAAACGCTGCCATATTGGCGCCATGTTTATTTGACGTCGTCGTTCACACTCTATTAAAACCTTTTGTGACGACCTCGGTAGTGATCATCTCAGGAAAGAGGTTTTTCGAAAAACCTGAAAATAACCGACAATACGAAATGTGAAGTGGGCAGAATAGTGTCAAATCATGGTGAAGCAAGCAGAATAAAAAAAGAAGAAATGTGAACAGCGATGTCACGTCCGCTTTAGTCAATGGCGTAGCGTTTTGAAATTTTGCGATTGAGATTTAAAATATCAGTTTTTCAATGGTTAAATTCTACAGTAAAAACCTCCCAAAATAACCCCCAAATACAGAGTTATTTAAGGACTGGGATGTACTGACAGTCAGACAAAGTGTCATTCTTCAGACTGTAATGAAACAACATTCACTTCTAGATTACGACTTTACACTCCTAAAAGGTAAGCGCAGAAAGGGTAAGGTTTGCAAAACACGAACATTTAAAAACTCCCATTCCCGGAAATTCTTTTCGTATATGGGTCCTTTTCTTTATAACAAACTAAATAGTCTCTTGCAAATCTACTCCCTCCCAAAATACAAAGTAAAAGTATTGTTAAGTAACTGGTTGAAGCAAGACAAACCTGACCCATAATAGAAACATTCCTTAAACTAATGTCATAATTATTTTTGCAAAACCACAACAACAAATAATATTATTGATGTTTAGTAAGAATCATAATTAATTCTAATCAATAGACCATAAATACCGAGCAGACACACCCACCACGTACTCACACACATATACCTACACATTATACACACACACACGCACACACGACACACTCCCAAATAACACATAGTGCACCTATGGCAGCAGGGTTCCTTAGTTTTATACTCCATTTTCTTTAAGTACCTACCTACTCCTTTTTTAGATCTCTATACTCACCTTCTATTGTACACTTAGTTATAATTTCATAAAACTTTTATTACCCTAATATTACCTCTATCTCGAATACCTTAAGACAAGTCTACTAAGACAGGTACTAAAAACATGAGTACTGTACCGTGCGGGTCCGTGGAGTGAAGCCCTGGTGACCTGTAATACAGGTTTTATTAAACCTACATCAGGCACCAGTCTTCACAATACAGGTTCACATCACACTACTATACCTACTAAATAAGACGGCTATATTTGTATTGAGAACCTTTGTGAAGAGAAGCTATGTTAAATGATCCTGCGTTTCTTTTGTATTTAACAAACTACTCAAAAACATTTAAAAAAGTCTGTAACACAGCGAAATGCCTGTTTTTGAGGAAAAAAATTGTAAACTCATCTGATAAAATCAAAGCAACATGGAGACTTATAAATAACGAAACTGGTAAATCTAAGTCACGAAAAAGAGAAATAAGGTTAAAAATTAATAATTCAATACTTATACACGATAAAGATATTGCCGATGCTTTTGATTCATTCTTTTCTGATATTCCTAAAGTTGTTACCCGGTCTCTAAACTCCTCACCTTCAATCGCGGTTAAATTATTAGAATCATCTGTAGATAAATGTACCGAGGTTTTTATATTTAGTCATGTAAACGCTAATTATATTGTGAAAACATTTAAGTCTATTAACATCAAAAATACTGAGGATCTTTGGGGTATTTCAACCAAAGTACTGAGTTCTATTATTAAGGAAGTTGCTCCATACTTGGCTTACATTTTCAATAGTTGTGTTGATGCAGGAGTTTTCCCTGATCTCATGAAATATAGTAAACTGGTTCCTCTTTATAAATCTGGTAGCCACACTGATCCGGCCAATTACAGGCCAATTTCAATACTTCCTGCAATGAGTAAAGTGTTTGAAAAATTATTCTCACAGTTGTCCTCTCACTTCAACCTCAATAGGTTGTTACATAAAAATCAATTTGGCTTCACCAAGGGTAGATCGACAACTGATGCTGGTACAGTTCTATTAAAGCACATATTGGATGCATGGGATAAAGCGAAAAACGCTATTGGAGTATTTTGTGACCTTTCTAAAGCTTTTGATTGCGTTGATCATGGTACATTAATAAATAAACTAAGACATTATGGAATTCAAAACAAGGCACTGGACCTTATGCAATCATATTTATCTGATAGAGTCCAAAAAGTAGATATTGGTAAAGAAAGATCTAGGGGATCAAAAATCGATTTAGGAGTCCCGCAAGGATCAATATTGGGTCCTTTTCTATTTTTAGTATATGTAAATGATCTCCCATTTCTAGCAAAAGATCTCTGTGATATAGTCTTATTTGCTGATGATACTTCATTGATTTTTAAAGTTGACAGAAATAAACATAATTATGACGATGTAAATAATTCTCTTTCACAAATACTAGATTGGTTCACCGCCAATAACCTCTTACTCAATGCCTCAAAAACCAAATGCATAAAATTCATGTTACCAAATGTAAGAGAGCTCCCAACTAAGATAATGCTAAAGGATGAGATTGTTCACCTTGTAGACTCAACTGTTTTCCTAGGGTTACATATTGATTCCTCTCTTCAATGGAGACCGCAAATTGATGCTCTCGCAAACAGACTTAGTTCAGCAGCGTATGCGGTTCAAACAATTAGATACATTACCGATGAAGATACAGCTAGGTTAGTTTACTTCAGTTACTTCCATAGTGTTATGTCTTATGGTATTTGCTTTGGGGACAGGCAGCTGACATCCAGACTATCTTTGTTATTCAGAAAAGGGCGGTACGCGCTATTTATAAATTAAATCCACGTGACTCGTTGAGGGAATTATTTAAAGAAATAAATATTTTAACAGTAATATCGCAATACATCTATGAAAATCTAATGTATACACACAAAAACAGAGATAACTTTATGAAAAGGTGTGATGTTCACAATAAAAATACAAGAAACAAGAACAAATTACACATCCCATCATATAGATTACGAAAGGTAGGGAAATCATTTGTGGGCAATTGCGTAAGATTCTATAATAAGCTTCCATCTGAAGCAACTGAGCTCCCTATTCGTAAATTTAAACTGTACATAAAACGAAATCTTATCAAGAAAGCCTATTACTCCGTAGATGACTACGTAAATGATGTTAATGCTTGGCCGGATGTCGCCCAGTTCCATACAGACAATAGTATGTAAGACCAGTTAGACTTAGTTATCCTAAGATTGTATTAGTTGATAAGCGATGGACTTGCTAGTGGTTTCTTTTTCACTTCTTCCGCTAGTGGACAAAAAATTGAAGTGAATTAAAGTCAATTGCACCTTATTTCTTGTTGATAGTAATAACTATTTATCAAGCTGTTTATATAGTAAAAATTTGACTTGTCTAAGTACTTATTTTGTAAGTCTAAAGAAATAAACGATTTGACTTTGACTTTGACTTTGACTTTGAAGAAAAATAAATGATCTTTATTACACTATGTACCTGCCTCAGCTGCATTCAGCTTAATCACTTTCTTTTGTTGTCACCTTCAACCATTTGACTATAATGACTTGACTATTCTCAACAGGTCTCCACAAATTAAACAGAGGAGCTTTTTTATTTCTAACACAAGACTTTAAATTGATGTTACAATATGCCCACGGCTTTTGTGTCTCAATTGTCTATAGTGGATTGTCCTAAATGTTTGTGTCTCAATTGTCTATAGTGGATTGTCCTATATTAGGCTATGATAGTGCATTATTACACCTATTTGACCTCGAGTCCAAATAATTCATCAGTACAGTGTGGCGCATGGCCATCGAATATGGAGGGAAAATGGAAAGGTTTACCAAAATTAAAAGCTTTTCGAATTCACTGAAATCGAAAATATGAAGCCTTGTATTTTAATGACACATCGATACAGCCAATCATAATAATCAAATTATCGTGGCATATCAAATTAAAAGAAGACCGAGAAACTCGCTAAGAACTGAAAAGACGAAGAGTTTTTATTGGCCTGTCTAAGAATAATTATTTTATTTTATTAATAGGTATGTACCATCGCCAAACGTAATGCCTATCCAGTTTGAAACTATTTTGCTTCGCGTTAAAACAAAAGATATCGAGCAGCCGGGGTTGGCAACTATTCACTTCACAGGAAAATCACTCTAGTGGTGGTAAGGCACAATTTTTGCTGACTATACCTATAAAAATAAATATTCCTGTGTTTTACAGACAAATCTAATGAAAAGCGCTAAGTATTTTCGATGCCTGATATTAAGAAGATTTCAAGGTTTGACTGTAAAATTTCTATCAAAATTTAATCCTCCAACCGTCCTGATCCACCGTCAACAATCGGTTATCTTCCAATTCCGCTTAGGTCTCATGTTCCATGACAAGTCCAGTTTATTTAAGAAGTAAGTCGAAGCGAGTACGCGGAAGGCACGGCGCTTGCGTCCGCGTCCGCTCCAATTTACCAGAACTACAGTTCAAAAGTCCAACGAGATTCTCCCAAGGTTCCATTACCAATCCAACGCTGAACAGCTGAGCGGAACCAGCTGGTGTCTCATAGACGAACGTAGGTATTATGCTGAGTAAACGCCAAGCGAACGAGAGCAGGCGAACGATCGCGAATACTACAACTAATAATTTACTATAGTGTCATATGGGAAAGCCTATGTTCAGCAGTGGATATTTGTGAGCTGATGATGATGGTGGATAACGCGACTCGGCAAACGTAGGTAACTGTTAGAAGCCCTCAGTCCAGGCAAGCCGCCGAAGCACGGCGGAGGGCGAATGAAGGCTTTCGTCTGGGTTTTTTTGCGTTCGTTCGTGGGCTTACGTCCAATAACTGTTACTTTACCAGCTGTTTCCCCCAGCTGTGTCCCAACGAGCTGGCAACCCAGCGGTCTCAACTCACTAACAGTGTTACCAACTTACTAAAGAGCGTGTAACGTGTGACCGAGATGGAATAACGTCTCTGGAGCCGCCAACTCGGGACTAATTCGATTTTGGAACGTCCGTTTGTTGTTTGAAAAAGGAATATTTTTAGTAGGTTGGTAGCGTGGGCTGCGTATGTGAGAAGGTTTTACGCTGGCGTGTTACCGAATTAAGGGAAATGAGTTTTGGGATTATCAACACAAAGAAACTCGTATGTGTGAAGGTTTCTAGTTAATATTAGATTTTATCATGTTGGATGCCTTAATATTGTATTATTTATTTATTTTTAGCCACTAACTGTTGCATTGTTAGGCAAAGGTTTTCCTTTTCCTTTCTTCTTGTACCTATAACTTATAGTTATAGTTTCCATTGCATTTGAGATTCCGCCCATCACAAACTTGTGGTGTTTTTGCATAAAATCATATCGATCCATTATTATTAAATTATTTAAAAAATATATAAAAAAATAACCATTATTTTGGTCTAACTTACGCTCTTATACGAACCTGCGTACGTAAGTGTACGAATTACAGAAAGACATGGATCTTATTAACGAAAAGCTACTACACCATTTTAACCGGACTTTTATGTGAATTTTGAGTTAAACTTTATGAAAACACTCGAGAGTTTCCCGAAGTCTCGGGAGCCGAAAGTTAGGATTGTATAAAGTAATTAAAAGACAAGTCCGGGGACATCGAGTTCGTCCACGAGGTTCGATTACGAACTAATTGGAATGCTTCTTGGAATGTAACGCGATATTTTGAGGTTAACTAATGAAGGATTCGGTCAATGCAGATTTTTTTTGTCGGTTCACGTCTAGTCCGATCCTGTTGTCGAAAGCTGACCGAATTATTAACCTCTACTGTAGCGGGACGTCGTCGCAGCGAGCTAAAGGCTCAAACCCAGTGGATTTGTTAAAAAACTAGGCCTAGATCTCAGCAATTATGGGATTAATCGTTGTAAAACACAAGAACTACATAAAGTTCTACATTTTTCTTCGTTACTGCAAATATGATTTATTAAAAAAAATTGGAAGAAAACAGCAACAAAAAAGTGCACTGTTTTGCACCTAATTTGATCTCAGAAACTCCGCGGTCTAAAGAAAAGATTTTTATTTGATTCGTAGGCCATTACTAATTCTTGGATACTCAGTTTTTTTTTTACAGTAAATAGACCTTTGTTTAACCGCAATCTCACCTGATGGAAAGCGAAGATGCGGCCGACGGTGAATTACGAAGGTCTAGAAGATACCTATTCACCCTTGTCTTGAAGAGACCCAGGTTGTAATTGGCCGGCAAAACAGAGGCAGGGAGCGAGTACCATTCCTTTGCGGTGCGAATAATAACGTTGACGACGTGACACCTGCACTGAGCTCACAAGCCTGAAAGTGACAAAGTGAGGTACTTGCAAATGTGATGTATAGTTACTTAAATGCAATTCAATTATGTTATATTGATAATTAGAGGGCGAAAGCCAGAGGGCGCTTGCGGCCTAACGTTGGAATTCTAGAGCAACTATCAAAACAAATAAAATTATAATATTCTACGCGAGTGAAATAACGTAAAAACTATCAAAAAACACTTTTCTATGTACAAACCTCAAGTGGAATTGTTTTCACGGCGGCGAACAGTCTAATAACATTAGAAATACAACACCAAAACCATAGCGAAATTGTGACACTTGCTGGACTACTTTTATGTTGGTAAATAAACACTATCAACGAAACCGTGAGTAATTATGGAATTAAAACGAACTGCATCAACACAACACCAGAAATCCCGATAATCTTTTCAACATAACGCATACATAAAGTGATAAATCAAGAAGCCTTCTGTGATACTGTTTCTTGTGCTTACCCACAATTTATTTATTGGGAATGCAAACCGTCGTTTGATGTCCCGCAAATAGACGCCGGTTTCTCGAACGCTTATTTTTTTTACAAATTGTTGACAATTTGTCAATTTGTCGTGGTTTTTTATGCAGAATTCTGTAACTTAATGGAAGTTCACTAGCGGAAAAATATATGAATGTTTGGAGCACTATAAAGTTGTAGGTAGCTAAAATAGCTAGGAATTTTATTTGTCGTACGTGTAAGTTAAGTACGCAGGTTATATTCCGCGAGATTAAAATTCACGCTGTGAGATTCCGCAGTGCGTTTATCTATCAAGCCTATTCAATGTGACAAGCGTTCGAGAAACCGGCTGCTGCAGTTGACTCACGCTCAGTACATTCGTTAATTTCGTGGCTCAGTTGTAAGTGTGAATGGCTTGTGTTCGGATCACAAGCGTTCGAATCCCCAAGTGACCACTAAACTTTTTGCAATTTCTTTTGAATTTATTTATATTATTTTGAAGAAATTCTGAGTTGGTACAATCATTAGAGAGAATATCTTCAATTTTAATTTAATTTTTAAATTTAAACAATGGATGCAATAATGAATAAAAATGTTGGAATAACATCCCCCCTCCGATCAGAAATTCTAAAAGCATTTGTGGTTTTAGAACGAAATTAAAGCAGTTTCTAATTCAGGAACAAGGAAAGTGGGATGGCATCAATAATAATGATGCATCGATAATTTGAGGATCTAATAATAATAATATCTAATAAATAATTATATCTTATATATAATTAAGTATCTTTGTCTACTAATACTAACTACATTTTTATCCAAGTATAACTTGTAAACTAATCCTACCTACTGAAAATGCAGGCGTAGTCTATTAATTACTAGTGTAACTGTGTTATTTTGATTTTATATTTTTGTTGTGTCCAAAGACTGGTTAGGTATAAAGTAGCTTAATAACTTTAAAGGTAAAGGTTTTTTGACATGCAAATCTTTGGTTGATGATCATACAAAAAGCAGTGCGCGTAGAGGTTTGTTGTTGGTGACGTAACTTACTCCATGAGGGTCAACATAATACCAGCGCTGAGTAGGTTACCTGACTTACCTACTGAGCAACATGCTGAGTTGACACCGCATTATGTAATGACGTGTGAATGAAAAGTTTTGTGCACCCGGTTATTCCAGTTTTCCCCTGGACAAATCCCCTCTAAGGGGGAAACCAGTTTTTTTTATTCAAGATTTCCCCCATTAAATAAAATTGTACAAGGGGAAACAGATTTTCTTATTTAGTTTTCCCTTTTCAGTTTTTTGGCGTTCCAGTTCCTTTCTCGGGAGAATGAAAGCAAAGAAAAGCGAGAGTTATTGATAAATCAATGTTTTAATGAATAAGGCGCCTAAGGTACACTCACCTGAGTATTATTATAAATCCACTATAACTCGAGGGTACGGTAACGCGATATTTCCATGTTTTTGTAAGACTTCAGTTTTTGTTTCAGAGAGTGATATCATTTAGATGTTATTTCGGGCTTCGACATTACGCGGTCTTATTCAATAAATCTTTACAAAGTTTAAGTAGAAAAGTCGTCAAAGTAGATAAATTGGAGAGCTTTCTTTCTTAATTTTTTTTACATAAAAATTATGAAAAAAAAAATTAAAAAGAAAGCTCTTCAATTTTTTTCGATAAATTCAATAAGTAGATATTATAAAGTTTTTGAATAATTAAATAGTTTTACACTAGGGAGGAGAAGTCGGAAAGGGGTTTGAGACCCGTCAAAGTAGAAAAACTTGGGATATTACTTGTTGTCTTACAATAAATGTACTAAGCTGTGTGGTGCTGGCTTAGAATTTGCACCACCCGGCCCCGACTCTTCCCGTGAGTGTCGTAATAAGAGGCGACTAATGGATATCCACCAGGGGGCGGGCAGCAGCGCCCCTGCAGAACAAGTCTACCACCAAACTAAAATCCCCAACCCGCATGCCCAGTGTGGAGATTATGGGCATTACCCTACATGAGATAAACGCTAACAAGGCGCTTTTTAGGGAGAGGCCTGCGTCCAGCAGTGGACCAATACAGGCTGTTGAGGTTGAGGTTGAGATATACTTAGAAAAAACGTCGATGTACAGAAATGATACCTAATTCTAGACATTTCATACTTGATGATGAAGTCCCCTAGATGACTTTCGACCACGAAGGACAGTCTCGACGGAGACTAGCCAGGTGCGCGGGACATATATGATAGTGCACGAGTGTGTGCGCTACGAGAGCGTACCTATCTCCCTGTTCCCTAACTCTCAAATTCTGATGTGAAGGTAGACCGACAGGGGAGGTTCCTCAAGATATTTCATAGCATCATCAGCCCCAAAAGGGTCAGTTCTCGTTAAGTGGAAATTGAAGTTTTAGAACAATAATAATAGAATAAAACAATTATAACCTTTCTTGAAAAATAGAATCAGCAATCAAATACTACTACTATTGTGGCGCATTGAGCCCGAAGTGGGTCTTGGCCTCCGACACAATAGATCGCCACCGGCTTCTGTCCTGCGCCGCCTCCATCCAGTCCGGTGCGAAGATTTGAAGCGAGCGAGAACAACAATCAAATAATATAAATTTATTAAAACTAGTATTTACAATTAAAACAATTTAGCTAACTGCAGACTGTTGCAAACAATCTACAGGTAGCTCAACTGATCCATATCAATACCAGTCGTCGCGTACCCAAGACGCTGGCTGGATTGCCCCGCTGTATAGCAATGCTGATGCGCTGCGCCAAAAACTCACCAGCTCTCGGGTCAAGCGTCGCTTTGGCCAATACAACTACGAGTATTAAACTTACACTTTTAACTATTTCTTAGAACTATCAGTCTACGTTTTTAATACGTTTCCGTGCATAATGATTACATTTTATTAATTCCAGAGATGATTACATTAATGATGTTAAGGCGCATACCCGAGCCAATCTGACAGCAATTCCTATTTTATCATATTTTTACGTTTATCATAGGAATTTTTAAAAATCGTACGTTCAGTTTGTGGTATCTATTATAAGCTACTTTTTAATACCTCTTTTATAATTTTATCTCATATAGTTTAGGAGGAGATGCAAAAATAGTTTGGTGGCCAAAAAGCGCAACTTTGTATCTCTTCATAAGATTAACAAAATGAAACTATTACAGAGGCATTAATTAATAGCTTATAATAGATACCACAAACTGAACGTAGGATTTTTAAAAATTACTGCGTTCAACGTAATAATAAGATATAATAGTTGGGGGCGCCACTTTCGCTGGTGTATGGGCCTTAATGCCTGGCCGGATGTCGCCCAGTTCCACACCGACAATAGTATGTAAGACTTTTAGTTGATAAGCTTGCTAGTGGTTTCTTTTTCACTTCTTCCGCTAGTGGACTAAAAATTGAAGTGAACTAGAGTCAATTGCACCTTATTTCTTATTGGATATTAATAACTATTTATCAAGCTGTTTATATAGTAAAAAATTGACTTGTCTAAGTGCTTATTTTGTAAGTCTAAAGAAATAAACGATTTGACTCTGACTCTGAAAATGTTATTGTATAAAGTGACGAGTTTTGCCCGAAAACTAATCAGAAAATTCGGTTTTCTTTTTTCGATTAGGCCCCTAGAGTTCGTTTCACGTAAACTGAATGAAATTATAATGTTAACAAAACAAAGGGCATACCTTTTCAAATCTTAAAGGAATACGCTGTGCTTTCAATATTATCTTCCACAGGAAGTGACGTCATCTAATTCAATTCCTCCGCTCATTCCCTCTAATACCAAGTGACTTCCTTTCATTTCTCATAAACCTTATAATTTGATTTTACGAGACAAAAAATGGAGGCTTCGTTTCAAAATATGCCTTTCCCGGTTACATCGTTACAAGGTTACTGCGGAAAGCGTCTTCTCTGATGTAATTTGTTGACGAGAACCAGTTGTAGCCGGCTCAATCCGGATTGGAACGGATCATGGTGATGGTAGAAAGCCGATTTTGGTTTTGACCAAGGACAGTCCTGCAGAGTTGTTAACATTGTAAATGTATGTGTCTTGCATGGCACAGTTGTCCTGGGTCAGGACTCGATCCATTAATTATTGTGACTGCCATCTCAACTTCCTACGGCGACATACACCTTTGGGTCGCATTGCTGAAGCCTGGGCAGTGAAAGCGTCAACTACGTAAATTGAAAATAAATCTCCCTTTGCTGCCATTCTATTAAATCACACTAATATCATAAATGCGAAAGTTTGTATGGATGTTTGTTAATTCTTCACGCCAAATCTACTGGACGGATCTGGCTGAAATTGCATACAGGTAATTCTAATCCTAGAATCAAACAAAGGACACTTTTTTTCCCATAAATCAGTTCCCGTGGGATGAACATCACCTTTTAACGTTTCCATAAAAACAACGCGTGCGAAGCCGCGGGGCGCAGCTAGTTTGTAATATATCAATGTGATATATTATCATTACAATAGAATTCTAAACTTGTATCGGTTGATATGCTTATTATAATGAACAAATATTTATTTATCTATCTCACACTGATTTATATGAAACAAGCTGGGCCCGCGGCTTTTCACGCGTTGATCCAATAGAAACGCATAAAGGTGATTTCTATCCCACGGGAACTGATTTATGGGATAAAAAAAGTAGCCTATGTTTGATTCGAGGCTTAGAATTAGCTGTATGCAAAATTTTAGCTCGATCTGTTCAGTAGTTTTTGCATGAAGAGGTAACATCCATCCATCCATACAAACATTCGCATTTATAATATTAGTGTGAAGTGCATAAGATTATGCTTCTAATGATAAGCAAACATAATCGGTTACTCATACATAATTTTTATTACTAATTGATTTATATTTTAAAGTTGAGAGCGTAATTTTAACTCATTCAATGCCTAAGACTCACATTTCGGGTTATTGAGTACCTCCGCAGAGGATAAGCTGTGATCGCCTCGAACTATTATCAATATGTCCTTTCTACATTGCTCATCATCTTTGTCGTCAACCCTAAACTTGTAAACGAGTTACAGATTGGGAGTGACATCTCGGGAGCTATGGAACATAAATTATTATATCTTTGAGTGATGAATCGCCTTGATGAGTTATTATTTTGAATGTTTTGGAATTAAGGTGGGTTTGGCTGGATTCGGCGCTGTTTGAAGGCGTTGGTTTATTTAAGGGGTTCAAAGCTTTTCCGAAATTAGTTGAGTTTCGTTGTGAAATGAGTTGGAAACGTAGGGGAAATAATAACAAAAGGTACGCGAGAAATCAATAATTTATTCAGTAACAATAATAATAATGTAGGACAATTCACACAACATTGTCTAGCCCTAAGCTAAGCAGAGCTTGTGTTATGAGTACTAGATAACTGATATACATAATACAATGCACTTCATAGATAGATATTTCTTATTATCCATAAAAAAACACCCAGAACGCCCTGAACAAATATCTGCAGATCGTACACACATTTGTCCCGAGGCAGGAATCGAATCTGCAACCTGTTGCGTCGCAGGCGGCCGTTCGCCCACCGCGCCACAGAGGTCGTCAAAGATATTTAATAAATCATTCATTATGTTTTCTAAGAGATCGGCGAAGTTATACTTAGTACCTAAGCACGTCCTAAAGTGACGAAATTTGATTTAAGACTTTGTATCACCGTTATGTAGATGATCGTTTCTTAGCGTATGAATCCACGATATCAGCTGGATTTAAGTGGAGTTCGGTATGGATTTTTAAGAACTTCGAGGAATTCTCAAAAATCCCCTTACCAAAATGTCCTGCATAAAGGATTAAAGTGGACATAAAGGTCCAAAAAGATCCATATGTTTAGTAGACTTAGCTGTTTCTGATAAGGTACCAATCTTCAATTCAGGTCCGAAGTAAACAAACTTGAGTTGGCATGTTATTTTGCCTAGCTCTTAGATCTAGCGTATTTACTTAGGACTTCATCTGTAAGGTAATAACTACCTACTCAAACATCAGAACGAAGCGAGGCTGAAATAAAACCAGTAATACACCGAAAAGCGAAATGAAAACCAAATAGAAATAACTTCAAAGGAGTTAGTGATGTAAAGCAAATAAAAATGATTACCATCCCTAAAGACTGTTAAAGACTGAGTCGAAATGAACGGGGCGGGTAAATAGTACGCGGTGCTACAGAGATTCTGGCTGCTAGGGATGGGACACGCAAGCAAGTCATTTGGTTATCGATATATTGAAGTAATAATAGAATCGATTATAGAATTAACTCATTTCTATTATCGATTCTATTAAAACTTCACATCACACTAATATTATAAATGCGAAAGTTTGTGTGGATGTATAAATGGATGTTTGT
Source organism: Eupithecia tripunctaria (assembly GCA_955876795.1). Lineage (NCBI taxonomy): Eukaryota > Metazoa > Arthropoda > Insecta > Lepidoptera > Geometridae > Eupithecia > Eupithecia tripunctaria. The sequence continues at coordinate 14,608,392 of OY041617.1, read as the reverse complement.
TACTTCTTCCCGCCAAAACTACTGGACGGATCTGACTGAAATTTTGCATACAAATAATTCTAATCCTGGAATCAAACAAAGGCTAGTTTTTGTCCCATAAATCAGTTCCCGTGGAATGAAAAACACCATTTAACATTTCCATAGGAATAACGCGTGTGAAGCCGCGGGGCGCAGCTAGTAGTTCATAATTTTGTATTACTTTACTAATCTGCTTGTTACTCTTTCACGCAAAAACGACTGAACGGATTGTGCTGTTACAGGTTATTTTAATCCTGGAATCAAACATAGGCTTCTTTTTTATCCCATTAATTAGTTCCGATGGGAAATAAATCACATTTAAATGGTTAATAAAGAAAGAAAATTGAATTTATAAACAAAATTATATATTCCAACCGAGTAGGGTCACTTATCGAAGATTTATTTATTTATTTATTTTAGAACATGGTAAGAAATATCTTGATTTTTGTCACTTCTGTCACAACCATGATTCGAGGTTGAAAAGTTCGTAGTTAACCCGCTTACATCCATAATGAATGAGTAGCTATTGTTACTTAAGGCGCTAGTAGGAGCCGATGACCTTGCACGAATGGGTGTGGCTATCGTTTTGGCCCCGCACCTTCCGTGCAGCCCCCGCAGCGGCGCCGCCGCCGCGCCGCCGCCTGGGAAATAGTTTTCGCGCGTAAGTCAGTCCTTCGTGGCGGCGGCGGCGGCGGCGGCGCGGCGTCACGGCTGATACGCGAGAAATGCAAATTCGATTCCCACTACGAGATAAATTTTTACAATATCTGCAAATATTTGTTCCTGGTCTAAGTTTTGTGGTACCATGATGGTAAGTATAAGTAACCTAATCAAGGAACAGAACTCGGTAGGTACCACTTTGAACGTTTTTATGTCACTGTTGGGTTGGTTTTATTACGAGATACTTACTAAACGTACTAACGTAACGTGTTGTAGGTAACTACTTCCTAGTTCCTTCAAAAGTAGCCTATATTTCAATAATTCGAAAGTTTTATCCAACTCGGCTTAGTACCTATGTCGTATCCATTTTGAATGGAGCATAAACGTAAACAAACCGCCCATACTTAACCTAAAATTAACTTTGTTGGCGCGTCCTTTTATACGTAATTTACATTACTTGTCGATTCTAGATCCTCCCTTCAATGAAAATTGCTAACAATTATATCTGAAACACGACGCCAAGCAAGTGAGATTTTGTTATTTGTGTCGCACTTTGTTTACTAACATGCTTCATTCAAAATGGATAAACCATAGTTACGGATAGGCAACTACACGTAGTAACAAACATTCACACAAATTTCTTTAATTTTTAATGTTAGTAGGATATCAACGAAAATATAGGTAAAAGGTAAGGTAACAAACAGTAAATCTCTGAGTTAGAGGAAAAAGGGCATTAATGGACCAAGAGAAAAAAATACGGTTTCTTGGTATTTAGGTTTTTTTACACCCATATAAAAATTAAACCAGATATACAGATGGAATGATTTGATAAAACAATAAATTTCTTACCTAGAGGGAAAAGGGCATCCTGGAACAAGAAATAAAATTACTATTACGGACTGGATTTTTTATACCCTTACAAATGAAGCCCCAAATCAAAATTTCAAAAAGTTTAATTGCCCTTCGCGTTGTATTTGTGAGACATCTATATGTGTTTCATTTCGCTGCCTCAGCTTTCAATGTTTCTGTTTTTCATTTGGTTTTTCTGTTATAATTTTAATTGTTATATCCACGTCATTACTTCTCCTATCTATTCCTGTTCTATTAGTTCACCTATGTTTTTAGTTGTCACTGTTATTTCTTCTTCCATTTTTTCCTCTTCTATCATTTTATTTTCTTTCTTCGTCCAGCTGCTTTATTTTCTTCGTCCTTGATCAAACAATTCTGGCAGAATGCAATCTATGTAAAATGTGGTAAATTTTTCTTTCATACCATTTTCCCAAAATACGTCATCCCTTTCAATTATTTCGGTAATTACACGATTATTTTCTCCGTACTATATACCAAAAAGATATTTGGAAGATTTTGTTATCTAAAGTGGTGTTGTCCTTTAATTTGGAAGAACCAATCGTGGTTTTTATTAATTTCTAATTAATTTTTACATAAAATGTTATCTATTTTTGGTTTACGGTCTCGTCAAATCCAAGTTTTATGGCCGTGATTGGGCACCTTATTTCGACGATTGTGTCATTATCAATAACTCCATCCGGAGTAGCTCCAAGAAATGGAATGTCTTCGTATATGACTGCAAACCTTTATTTCAACATTCTCTTGATCAGCTTGTTGTTTTATTGCTAATTTTTCAATATCACGCCCTTATTTTATTGAGTGTACGTTATTTGAATCACTTTTATACAGTAAATTTATAACAAGGTTTGAGCAACTCGCGTTATTTCTTCGCTTTATTACCTAGCCAAAATTGGATGCGGTGAGCATATTTCTTCTAACCTCCATCCATTCACTAGAGCCACTTTGTAGGACTGTTTCTTTCTGAATTTTATTCCTTTTTTCAGTTTTTTTTTAAATTATTAAGTAAAGTGTTTTTTTCTCTATCATACATATCAGGTAACATGTCTGGCTTTATACATTTTCCCCCGTAATCTATGACCTGTCCATTTTGGAATGTTCTTTTCTTTTTCCTTGCATAGTTTTCCATTAATTTAGATTTCCTCAGCCGTCTTTCTTGTAAAATATTAATCATGCCTCTTGGAATATGTCTCACAATTGACATAAATAACTGACGATACAGCTTTTTGGGTATTGAACGACACAACTGCAGCTTGGCTCCGCGTTCAATAAGATCCTTTTCGATAAAAAATTATGCGTTTACCACCCACAAACTTTGCTACAATACTATAGGTGTAGACTGTGGTTCTGTAGAATCTGGCTGGAACAATGAATTATTGGATTAAACAGTCATTAGTCGGTCAACATTTTTTTAGTAACATATATTTTGACAATATCAATGTCAAATATTATAAAAACTATTCTGTAATTCTTTAATTTACACATAATACATAGAATAAAATACAAAATAAATAATGCGGGACAAATCACACATCATTCTCTAGCCCCAAGCTAAGCAGAGCTTGTGTTATGGGTACTAGATAACTGATATACATAATACAATACACTATATAGATATATATTTTTTATTATTCAAAGAAAACATCCAGAACGCCCTGAACAAATATCTGCAGATCGTACAAACATTTGTCCCGAGGCGGGAATCGAACATGCTACCTCCTGCGTAGCAGGCGGACCTTCGCCCACCGTGCCACAGACGTCGTCAAATGAACTAATATTAAAAGATATGTAAAAAAAGGCGAGCTTAACCCTGATAAAGAGTTTTCTTCCAGTGAAACCTTAGTTATAGGAGAGGCTATGGAATAGGTAGAGGAAGTGTACAAATTACAAATATAATAATAAACTATCGTAGTTTGACGAATTCATTACGGATGTAATCAGTACGCAGTGCTCGAAGGGATGCGGAACGCGCGCGTCTAGAGCCGCACTCGTCCTGAAGATATCCCTCGTTAAGGGATGAAACGTTGGTATTCTTCCAAAACAAATAATGTTCGTTCTTAACCCGCTTACATCCGTAATGAACTTATCAAAAATGTTTGACAAGAATTCTAACACTACAAGATGAAAAAAGGCTATGTACCGTTTGAACCCAATCTCCTTTTCATTTCGAATTGCATTACCATTTCAAAACAGTAAAAGTATTATAGAATTCACGCAATGTATTAATACTTTGTATTATATGTATTAATATAATATTATTTGGGGCTAGATAATGTTGTGTGAATTGTTCAGCATTATTTATTATACAATGTTTTCAATTATATTCATACCCCTAGAGGTTCGACCAAATGTCCTTTACGCCCTTCTCAAATTCGCAAATAATACCCTTTACGACCTAGCATTTCTGTCCACCAGTACTACATTCATCCCGTGACCAATGTAAATCTGTCGAAACGATGAGAAAAAATAGTAGATAAAACGATAAATCAGTGAATATCTATTATAATGCGTACTGATTGCGTAAATAATTTAAGTGCCTTTAAATGTAGAATAAACAGTTTTAATTTCATTTTAAGCTTTGTTTTATTTATATAGCAATGGCCTTTCATTTAAATTTTACGATAAATTCAACAATAATAACACAATACATAGAAAAAAAAACAAAATTTGTTAATATTTATGCTTAATAATCAATCCTTCACGACCTTAGAAATATTAAATTTGTCAATTACATCCTTAATTTGTACAGTTTTGAACAAAATTAGTAACTTTACGCCCTAAGGTGCTTGCAAATTCGGATTTTTTTTGGGGCGTAAAGCTCATTTTTGTGTAATTTTATGGTCGTATAGGAAATTTATTTCAGTAAATATAACACTGGGACAGTTTATCAATGCAGCTTTAGAAAATAGCACAAATTCTAAGAACTTTATTCCTAGGTTGTGTCTAAATAGCACCAAAAACAAAAAAAAACAGCAGTCTAAATAAACTTTTTGTTTTTGTCTTTTGCCTCACCTGAAAATTCGCCTTTTGTCCTTTACGCCCTTTGAGCCCAGAGGTATCGATATGTGTCTCCGAGCGTAGCTGCAGGTAGCTGCACGGTTCCTATTGTTGGCTCGGATTGGAGTAAACGGAGAGGTCCCCCACCTCTCAGTTTACTCCAATCCGTACCTAGACCATGTACCTAGTGCCTCACTTCGGAGAGACATGGAACAGGTGTGACTATCTATAGAAGGTATCCTATTAGATTTTGAGTCTGCTCGTCAGTGTATTTACGAAGAGTACTTTAAAACAATTCTAATGATGATCATGAATCGGGTTAGAATGAATGTCATACCTACTTATATTATTTCGTCGCAGAATACATACCTAATATTAGCTACATAAGCATTGTGGATGTTTTATCTGTTACATAGACATTTTCACTCCAGTGTCAACTTGGCCGGTCACTATACATCTGTAAATAAATAATAATGACAGAATATTTTCTTTCTCTCGACTCATTTGCCCTTTTCTCGATCTCCTACAGTAAATATACAAATAAGAAAAATGTAGGTACATAATATTGCTTATAGTAACAATAGCATAAAATAAAATGTACCTAGGTAGAAAGTAGTTATACTTACATAATTTCTTCCAACTTTTGAGCTTACAGAGCTCTGGATTTCTTCAGCTTACTGATCTTCGGCATTTTCAATATTTTACAAACTATCTTACACTAAATATAGCGTCCATACGCGGAGATATCACACTAATATTATAAATGCGAAAGTTTGTTTATATGTATGGTTGTTTGTTACCTCTTTACGTCAAAACTACTGAACTGATCGGGCTGAAATTTTGCAAAAATATAACCCTAATCCTGGAATCAAATATAAGGGCTACTTTTTATCCCATAAATCAGTTTCAGTGGGATATAAATCACCTTTCAACGTTTCCATAAAATCAACGCGTGCGAAGCCGCGTTCGCAGCTAGTGTATAATAAATAAATCGCCTGTGCGCCAATATCATTAGTTATTATCGAAAGCAAAGTAAAGCGAAAGCACGTAGGTGAGCGTGAGGCAGACGAACACAACCTCCCCGTACGACAGCCAGCGCGACACTACCTCCCGTCGCCCGCGCAGGGCCCTTCAAAGGTTAGCGCCCACTTATTATACGGAAAATCTAAAATAATTATTATCTACGTGAAAAACCATCGCATCACAAAATCATACGTTCAACTTAAAGATAAAGTCTTTGCCGACATGTAGGTGAAGAAAAAAGTACAAAATTCTCAGTCGTTTAGAAGTAGATACAAGTTTTCAGTCCAAAACAGCTGAACTTTGTGAATTTTTTTCACATGGTTAATGAACAGGTAGAACTTTTTTGTACGTTCACTTTACAGATAAAAGGTCAATAAATAACATATATTTTTTTCAGCACATAACATTCACTCCTCTAGGAGGAGATAGCCTCCAAATAACACCTATCAGCTAGTGTATGGCCCTTAATCGTTTTTTTTGACGTTACACTTCAAATTCTGCGCCAACGTCGTAGTCCGAAACTATCTTGAAAGTCATAATGTAACCATACCAAAGCGATGTCGATAAAAGATTTCGAACATCACTATACGCAATTATTCGAAGGAACAATTACCGAATTGAGTTTAAGACGAATTTAAAATGAATACTCGGACGGAACAAGTATTTAATTTTGCAAGTTTCATAATTTCACAAGGAACTTCTTGAAGTCTGCTGCTTTGGGCGGCTTTAAACTACTTATTTAATAGTTACACTTTAAATTAATTTCTATTTAGTTTAACAGTAACACAAGCATTACTGGGTGGTAAGGTAAGGTAAGGAGGTGGGAAGGTAAGGACTTCAACAGATGGTTTTACGTTTCAAATATTGACAGAAAGATCGAAATAAAATAAAAGTTGTTTCGCAGAGGATTCGCAGTCGCGTAGCACTTCTTAGAACTTTCGTAGACGCTCTACGAAATTAAAAACAATTCCGTTGCGATTTAAAATAGGTGTGAATAGGTCCTGTGCAGTCAAAGGAACCACTACGGAAACAAAAGCGGTCAATTTATCAATCTTTTACAAGATTTATCAAATTTTCAACATATTTTTATTTTTAACTGACTTCAACAAAGAGGAGGTTCTCAATTCGACTGTATTTATTTTAGATTTTTTATGTTTTTTACCTTGACTGTGACTTTTGACTGGGTGGTCCGATTTTCATGGATCGTTTTTTATTTTAAAGCTGGTGCTTCCCGTGTATTTTAATTTAGTCTAGTTCTGACTGTGGGATCCATGAAAAAACTATAATATAACTGAAGTCGGTTTATAGTTTTTTAAAACAAAATCAATTACTAACCTCTCTGCTGGCGGGGTTCCATGATACTCACCTTTCAGGCTTAGTGTCTTACTAAATCACATTAATATTATAAATGCGATAGTTTGTATGGATGTATGGATGGATGGATGGACGTTTGTTATATCTTCACGCCAAAACTACTGAACGGATCGGGCTGAAATTTTGCATACATCAATACTAATCCTGGAATCAATTATAGGCTACTTTTTGTCCGATAAATCAGTTCCCGTGGGATATAAATCACCTTTAAACGTTTCCATAGGATCAAAGCGTGCGTAGCCGCGAGGCAACATAAAACTTACTTATGTTAAGCTGACAACTGTGTTCGTCAAATGATAATGGGACCAATGTAGAAGTGGATATTACTAGCAGTGTACGTTTCAATAGTGCCTACTATATGGACGGATGATATCGTCGTCGCACAAGGCTGAACCAGCTGATGGTATAAGAAGAGGCCTATAGCCCAACACTGGAACCATAAGCCGAATGCGAAGTTCTTCACTACTAAGATACCGCAACCCTCAATCAAAAGCCTGTACTGGTCTTCCGCTAGTCGACAAAAAATTTAAGTGAATTAGAGTCAATTGCACCTTATTTAATAATTAGTATTTATCAAGCTCTTTATATAATAAAAAAAATTACTTGTCGAAGTGCTTATTTTGTAAGTCTAAAGAAATAAACGATTTGACTCTGACTCTGAATCTGACTCTGGTCCACCAAACGTTACGGGTAATGCCCATAAGCCCCACGCTGGGCATGCGATTTAAGGATCGCAGTTCAGTGCTAGAATTATTTTGCAAGGGGCGCTGCTGCCCGTCCCCCGGTGGATATCCCTTAGTCGCCTCTTATGACACCCACTGGAAGAATTGGGGTGGTGCAAATTCTAAGCCACCATCACGCAGCAATACACCAAATACATTTGCACGCAAAAGAATCGGAAAGTTCGATTTTATATTTATTTAATTTTTACAATATTTAGGAAATTAACAGCTAACTTAATGAGTAGGTACTCGTATAGTGACTTAAAGGCTTATTAAAAATTTGCACAAAAAGCGAGTGAAATAATACTATTTAAACAAATTTACAGGACGACTCCTTATAGGTGAGAAAATCCTACAAATTTTGGTTTAACAAATTACTTAATTACGAAGACGCACCAAAAAAATTTAGCACTCACAATTCTTTTTACTTTAATGGACGGATTAAAGAAAATATCCATATCAACCTCTCTTATAAGAACGTTTAGAGCTTCATCATCATTATCATCAGCCAATGTTAGTCCACAGCTAGACATAGGCCTACAATATCGAGCTCCAAAGCACCTTTTTCAGATCAGTACATCCAGCATTTGGGGCTTAATGATGTTAAAAAATATCCTGCACCTGACCTCATCCTCAACCTCAACAGCTTGTACTGGTCCACTGCTGGACGCAGGAATTTCGATAAAAAGTAAATAACTTAACGCAATAAAGTAAGACAAACTTGTAGTTAGCAGTATGTCAGTCCACACTAAGCATACAGTTCAGTTCTAATAGAGGACTTCTTAGAAGGCCAACTCGTTTGTCTCTCCAAACATCTGGCAGCCGAGACTCCTCGACGGATGCAATAAAAACAGCCGTCCGAGTTAACCCGCCACTTAATCTAACCGGCTCTTGCGACGGTTATCGAATTAACCGTGGAATTAACCAACTATCTCGGGAGCGGGAGTCAACAGGCAGAAGTTGGTGCGGAATTGGATCAGCTTTTCAAGTTTTTGCGAAGTTTATGTCTTTCACATTTGTGAAGTCCTGATCGAGTTAGTCTTTTCTGGCGGTTAGGACTTTTGGTGAATGAACGCGTTACAGGCAAGTTTACACAAGTCAATTTAGTTAGTGGTTCAATGACCTCAGTGGCGTAGTGGACGTAGATCGATGCAGGTTACAGGTTTGGTTCTGTACAAGCTTTTGTAAGCTTTTTGATTATTGAAGTTAACGCTATTGAGCTAATTGCAGGCACAAGGTTTACTTTCTTGAAGACACTGTTTATTGCGTCTCTTAAATGGCATCACTGATTATCAATATCATGTTTTGTGTAAAAAGGCCGTGTGTTGCTGGTTTAGAACTTCTACCACGCCAACTCTTAACGTGGGTGTCGTGAGAGGCGACTAAAGACTATCGACTAGGGGTAGAGAGCAGCGCCCTCTGCAGAACAATTCTACCACCAAAGTAATAATAATAATAATATTTTTAATTCACCAAAAAACAAGCATAATCAAATCACAAAGATACAATTACAGACGGACTAGCTTGGTATATAAAAGTTTTGTTCTGTGGTCCCTACACTAAGTCAGAGACTTGTGCTGTGGATACCACGTCTCTTCCACGTAAGTTTTATATAATTTTCAGCCGTCAATACCAGATAATTGTTTATACAGAGAGGTAGGTAATTAAAATTAAAATTAAGATAGTATTGATATAATACATAGTATTGAATTGAATTATCTTACATACAAAAATCTTGTGGTTTGGTTATATTAGAAAAAAATATGATATTATTAATAAATTATATTTACTTATACTTAGGGGAAATAAATTTTAAGTTTTTCTCTAAATATTGATTAACTTTTATCTAAGGTCTTTCTGTCAAAAGAGCTTGATGATTAAACTGCGATTCCCAACCCGCATGCAAGGCGTGGGGATTATGGGCAATGCCCTCCATGAGATAAAGTTCAATCAGGGAGAGGACTGCGTTCAGCAGTGGACTAATATACATAAGGTTGGTGAAGTTTGAAGTGTAATAAGGAACGTAATGTTATTTATCTCTTCGCCTACCTTTGGGGGGAATGACCCGAATAATTGTGACATTTAAGGCGCATACCCGAGCCAATCAGACAGCAATTCCTATTTTATCATATTTTTACGTTTATCATAGGAATTTTTTAAAATCCTACGTTCAGTCTGTGGTATCTATTATACCACAAACTGAACGTAGGATTTTAAAAAATTCCTGCGTTCAACGTAATAATAAGATATAATAGTTGGGGGCGCCACTTTCGCTGGTGTATGGGCCTTAAGAAGAAGGTGAATTCAGGTCAAATAGCTGTTATTCCTAAACTTATCCAATATATTATTTAAAAGAACTTCTTTGGGGGTTAAGTGAACTTATGAGACGACTTCAACCTGGTTCTTAGAGTAACTGCCTCAAAAACAGTTGGTAAAATAAAACAAGAGAAAAAACACACACTCTGTAAGCCGCAATTTTAAAAAACCGATATATTTTTAGTTCTTTTTGACTACGGGTCTTTTGGTTTGGATAAAAGGATATAAAAAATCGGGATCCGAATGAAAAAAATAAAACGTGACCAAACAAAATCGCCCAACACTAGGCGCACGAAATCACAAAAGTTAGTCCACTATTTGCTGTAAAGGTGCAGTTTTGAAAATGACGCCGTCAAAAAATAGGTCAGTAAAATATTTTTAGTACATTTAATATTCAAGTATCCCTCGTTTGACCAGTATTTCTTCTGTAGTTTGTCCCAATCACAGCTCGTTACAATAGTAAATTTATTAATGTTACCTCACCTCCCCTCAACAGCCTATATTGTTCCACTGCTGCACTTCGATGACAATACGCTCAACATGCCATACCACAACGGGCATTTAAATTGTTAATCTTACACAGAAACTAAAAAATTACAGTAAATGACGTTCTCCCTACCTATGTCATCATTTTTCAAAACTGAATCTTAACGCCAATCATTCAGAGTCGCTTTAATTTCAGCCTCACCCGCCAAACAGTCAATCGCTGCGGGTGTACGGTGGCTGGATTCAAAAAACTACCTCTGAAATAAAACTCGGTTATTTTTCCAAGCGATTTTTGTACCAAATGCCAAACCTTTCATTCGGCTTTGTTTTAAAGTTAATTGGATTAACACTTATTATGAACGATCACAAAAAGGTCTCCTTAATTCATTGCCCAGAAGTTATACGACCTTATAAGATAATGAATCAAATGTAAGCGGTGGAAGACATATGAGTACATTAAGGCCCGTATTATGAAAGCTTGCTCAGACACAGGTATATACTTGAGTGACATTTGTGCCATAGAAAATCGATACTCAAGCATAGTTCGATAACTGAGCAGACTTTCATAATACGGGCCTAAGAGTTTTTCAAAACTATCAATATCACAATATACTACTACTATACTACGATATACTACGACTATTTATCAAGCTGTTTATATCGTAAAAATGTGACTTGTCTAAGTACTTATTTTGTAAGTCTAAAGAAATAAACGATTTGACTCTGACTCTGACTCAAAAACCCGATAACAATAACGGTTTAAAATAAATATCGCTGGACAATATATCTTCATGTATTCTCATCTTCAGAGTGACTGCGGTTCTAGACTCACTCTGATATCCCTCGTGATGGTATGGAACGTTGGTGTTCTTCCAAAACAAATAAGGATTGTACTTAAGCCAACTTACCTGCAAATACTCTATTTTCGCATCTCCTCCTAAACTATATGAGATAAAATTATTAGAGAGGTATTACAAAATAGCTTATAATAGATACCACAAACTGAACGTATGATTTTTAAAAATTCCTATGATAAACGTAAAAATATGATAAAATAGATATATCTGTCAGATTGGGTTGGGTATGCGCCTTAATGAATTCGTCTAACTACGATAATCGATCATTTCTGTAGTTAAAAATCTTTATTTACTTATAATTTATTCTTTAATCCCGAACGTAATATGGATGTAAAATATGATCGGCATTTTCTAAGGGATAACTGACATTGAGGATGATTAACGAAATTAAGTTTACAATTGCGATAATATTAACTTGGCGCTAGACACGCATTGGGACAGATCTTTAGTTTCAAAGCTTTCAACTTACTCTAAAACATTACAACACAAAATAAACTTGTAAAATCGGAATATTTGCTATTCATAATCCTAAAAGGCGCGCATTGCATGTTGCTTTGTTTATTTGCCAATAGCCTCTATTTTTATCTACTCGTTCATAGAGAAGACTATTACTTTTCATTTTACGTTACAGCGAGAGCAACTAGATTCATTAGAGGATGGTTATGTTCCCAGGATGTAACTCGTTGCAGTTTTGATAACAATCCAAAAACAGCATGACTCAACTTTCTACAAGGTACAAGTAAAGTAAGATGGTGTCCACCAAATCGAATTACGGTTACGATAGCCATGCAGTCTTGACGGAGACTAGCTTTGGTGGGTGATTTATATCCCACGGGAACTGATAATGGGATTAAAAGTAGCTTATGTTTGATTCCAGGATTAGCATTACGTGCATGTGAAATTTCAGCCCGATCTGTCCAGTAGTTTTGGCGTGAGGAGGTAACAAACATCCATACATCCATCCGACAAACTTTCGCATTTATAATATTAGTGTGATTTCATATGAGTGCACAAGTGGGTTCTCATAATCCGATGAGACGGGTACCATCTTCCCGTCACATTACCGCAGTGTAAAACCGCCAACTTCCTGACTCTGGGTTGCCCACTGTACCTAAATGGTGTTGATACTGTTGCCATCTTTTTAATTTGATCGTAAATAATCCCTTTCTTTACAATCGGTAACATTTTTAGTGCTAGTAAATTAGTTATGTTTTTATACCAGCAGAACCGACGCTAGGACGCTTCTGGTGCTTTTAAAGAAATACTTTGAATTTCTTGTACTATACAACACGCTCTGTAAGTCAGAAATAAATATAGTTTATTTTAGAAATGAATCAATAAAATGATACCACCAATCCGAGGACTCATCAATCATGGCCAAAGCCAATTTTGAGTCCACAGCCAGAACTAACCCAGTTAGTACACCACTCAAAAATATTTTACCGTCTAACACAATAAGTGCAGAATACACGACCACTGCGATCCACGAGAGTGCGTTACACATATTAGAGGAAACCTATGACTAGTGGATGATTAGTGGAATGAAGACTCGATGGCGAGTCTTGTGGTCCATGGCAGAATGGATGGCAAGAGGTCTCCTGGTCTCCAACCAGTCTCCTCTCTGACACAGTCCACCATGTACTGAGTCACCCTAGTGACTCTTTTCTCGCGATTCAGTCCGTGTAACCGCAAGGTTGGTAGGACCATTGGAAGGTGGAGGGAGTCCACCATGACTGACTGCTCCCACAATGCCATCAGGAAACAATGGCGGCGCATTGAACGAGCAGCCGTTCACCAGGACCCCATCATAGCCACAACCACAATACGCATCCAAAGCTTGGTTAGATCACTTCTAAGCGATAAAGCCGCCCATTGTACATTATCTTAATTTTTCCTTGTAATGCTGTCTGTTTGGTGTACATACACCGTCATTGTATTATAAAGCCGAAGGTCTTGAGTCTCGTGGATTGTCCTGACCGTGTATGTGCAACTCCACCTAACGCAATTAGAGACATAAAACTCATAAAACGAAACGCTTTCAAAACCTACACGTCAGTGAGAGGCGGTTATTGCCACGCAAATCTGCACTTTACGACTGCTGTAAAACAAATCCTACTTTACTGCAATGGTGGACGACTCGAACTCAATTTTCGAGTGTGCAATAAAGATTTAGCGGGCAAAGCTGGTCAGAGACAAATGACAGTGATATTGGCAGTTGGAGCAACGTTTTTTTTACGGCGGGCGTTTGACCGGTTGTACTGACGCTAAATATACAGTGAGTTTGTGATTCGAATTTGTGTGAATATGTAACGACCGACTTACCTTCACTTTAACTGGTATACTGGTTTTAAGGCCTAACGAATAAAAAAAATCTATTTTGTAAAATTATCAGAAGATATTGGATACATATTTTTTCTTTTGTCGTTTATATAAAAAATGACAATAATTCACCATAATTATTACATGCATACAGACCCCAAGTACATATATCCGACGTTTCTATCCATACCAGGTTGTCTGGCAGAGATCTCTCTTGAGCGAGAAGACTGCCAATTGTTACTTAGTTTTAATTATTTCATTTTTACATCGTTCTTTAGTTTTAAGTGTGCAATAAAAGTATTTTCTATCTATCTATCAATCTACAGCACTTCAAAGTTTGGGAGTGAGGGGCTTGTGACGTCACCGCTTGGTAAAAAGTGTCACACTTTTTACTTACTTTAACTGGCTATATCTTCATCATTTTTTGTTTAGTCAACAAAAGAAAAAAAACGTGTCCAATATATTTTGATACTCTAAACGCATTGTAACGCCTCGCAGTGCCCCTACCGGATAGAGAGATAGATAGATAGACAGAAAATTCTTTTTTGCCCACTTAAACATAATTAACAAACAAAATAAACACAACAAAATATGTGACAATTGGCGGTCTTATCGCTCAAGAGCGACAGCCGTGGATGGATAGGATCGTTGGATTGAACATAGAGATCCGTGTGCATGTAGTTAGATACTACAAATCTTACATGCAAAATAAAATTAAATTTAAATACCTACTAGAGAGAGGAACTACTTTTCGTAGCTTGACGACGACGATCCAATAATTTCTTACAAAGTCGACCGAATCGGGGGAAGGGGCCCCCTGCATAACACATTCTAAATTTAAATCAATTAGGAGTTAAAAGTTGAAAAAAAAATGCTGGACAATTCACACAGCATTATCTAAGCTAAGAATAGCTGTGTTATGTTGTGTTATGGGTGCTAGATAACTGATATACATAATACAATACACTACATAGATAGATTTTTTTTATTATACATAGAAAACATCCAGAACGCCCTGAACAAATATCTGCAGATCGTACAAATATTTGTCCCGAGGCGGGAATCGAACCCGCATCCTCCTGTGTCGCAGGCGGACCTTCGCCCACCGCGCCACAGTGGTAAAAAAAGGTACACTTTTTACGGTCCGGGTCATAAAAGTTCCTTAGGCTAAAAAATGGACCAAATACTCGTGGTGCTGTTATTTTCACCTTCGACCTCACCATCGTAAGCTCATCCAGCCATCACCACCCCACCACCGTACTCTACAGACACCATAAACAACCGTCATGTTCACACGCACCTTGCTGTGCTATGTACCGCCTCATTTCGCCGAACGTTTCCTAAAACAGACGATTTTCCAAACGCTTCACCCATTACGTCCGTACGCCGATGAACCTCGGAACGGTGTATTAGAGTACCTATTTCGGATAAATATGTATAGAAGTGAAACTGTATAAATGTGTATGAAATTGAAATAAATGCCTGACGGTGTTCCTTAACTCAAAATTAGTAAAAACAAAACAAAATTGCAATCAGCAAACAGCTTTGTAGAAGTGATACATACTATGTATTTTTGTAGTAACGGATGGTTTAAAAGATACGCAATCAAGCAATAATGTTTGTTCAAAACGTAAACAAATAGTTTAGCTATAAGTAAACTTCTAACTAGTTATTATAATAATTTGGAAGAAAATAAATTTATGCGCCCTAACAAGAGTTTTAACTGTATGTGTGTATGAAATCTATACAAATATTATAAAGAAAGAAAGAACTGAATGAATAAAAATATTGATTTAACCTATAATTATTTATATATAGACAGACTTACAGACTAGGCAGAAGATCAAGAATTAAAGAGAGAAAAAAGATCAAGAATTAATGAAGAAAGATTTGATCGTTTGTTTGTATTACTTAGGCTCCGAAACAACTGGACCATTATTAAAACGCATACTTTACAGGAAGTGACATAGGCCATGTTTTATCCCGGAATTCCCACTTGAACGGAGACTGCGCGGGTGAAACCGCTTGGCGCTGCTAGTATATGAATAAGAGAAGCAATAATCATAGAGATAAGCATTTCCCTCATGTAAGATAACTTTTGTTCCCAGGAAATCACAATAGTAGTCTGCTGCAAGAGTTCCGCCTCTATGCCAACTATTGCTTTACCCCAATGTGGGTAATTCACATGATTTACGACCAACAGCGTGTAAACTCCGCCGTTATTCATTTTAATGAGCTGGTACAAGACAGTACAGCGGCCCTTGTATGTACGTGGACTGGTGGTTTCACCTCTTCAACCTAACAGCCTGTATTGGTCCACTGCTGGACGCTGGCCTGAAGAGCGCCTTATTGCGTATGTCATGGGGGAGTAATGTATATAATGCCCACACTGAGTATACGGCGTATCTCATGGAGGGGGTGATACCAATAATCCCCACGCTGGACATGCGGGTTGGGGATCGCAGTTCGGTGGTAGCTGTGTGGTGCTGGCTTAGAATTTGCACCACCCCAACTCTTCCCGTGGGTGTCGTAAGAGGCGACTAAGGGGTATCTACTGGGGGTGGGCACCCCTGCAGAACAATTATATTCTTATCTATTTCGGCTTATTATTCGCGTGAATTAGAAAGTTGCCTATCATCGAAGTTTATCGATAAAATCATTTTTTTATCATCATTATAATGTGTGACGGTCTGTCGTCCGATAGGATTAAGAGAGTGAGGATATAGAGAGTGCACCTGTGTTTGCGCACACGCTTGTTTACTATAATAATATGTCCTGCGCATATCTCCACATCTATATTAGTTTACACATTCATAATGTCTTTTCATGAATCTGACGCGTAACAACATAACACCGGCGCATGCAGACCTGGGCATCTCGACATAGATGGCGGCAAAGTTTTACCGGTCATATATAAACGAATTTTGATTGTCTTTACAAGAATCAAGTATCAAATGATTTAATAACTATTTATTTCCATAAATACATTAGATTAACATATAAGAAAAGGTTAAATTTCTAACATTTATATTGATTAACCATCGGAACTATTCATTTTTGTCGCAAACTACCGTCAACTTTACGATCTCGGTGAAGGAAGCAAATCAGACAGATCGATAAGTTTGTAGCGATCGGTCAGTCGTTTGCGACAAAAATGAATAGTTCTGTACATATGTCCCGAGGCGGGAATCGAACCTGTGTGGTGAAACTCAAAATTAGTATCACTTATTATTATTTCGTCATCAGGACATCAAGTTCTTAGGTTTATACACAATAAAACTTAAATTAAAGAACTTTTTAGATTAGTCAGACAAATGTGAGTACAGATTTCTCTCCGAAATAAACTTTGTACGTACAACCTAACATATCACATTGCGAAAGCTTAAAACATCTAATGGAGTAGGGATCCTTTATTGAACTCTCCGATTTACAGTCATGTGTAATGTTGCAAGCCATGTTGCATCTACAAAGTTCAAGTAGCCACGTACGCCATTTGTGAAATTGTGTTTCCAAACTATTACGTCCGAAATTACCTTTCATACGATACTATCGCCGCTGAGATACGGCACTATCTGCAATAAAGAGTGCACTTTATAAAATCACTATTTTACTGGTACAAGTAGAGTTTGCTTAAGGTTTCTAGTAAAGCGGTGGACGCTTCGTGGCGGACGTAATGATTATGGTTAATACTTAAACTCAAAATGCATTATTTCCGTCAGGCCTTCCTTGCGTCTTGGACACCTCAGAAACGATATTAATATAACTTATAATATAAAAATTCTTAAAATGAGTTTGTTTGGTTTACATTTTTAATGTATTATGCCATAATGCTATTCTTCTCAAATGTGATCAGAAAAATTGGGATTTCTCAAACAAAATTCACAATAGTAGCCGAAGTCAGGAAGACAGCGGTTTACACCGCATCTTTGTTATTCGTTTTTATTTACATATAATATTAAATTTAATCACACTAATATTATAAAGGCAAAAGTTTGTATGGATGTATGGATGGATGAATGGATGGATGGATGTTTGTTACTTCTTCACGCCAAAACTACTGGACGGATCTGGCTGAAATTTTCGTATACAGGTAACTCTAATCCTGAAATCAAACATAGGCTACTTTTTATCCCGTCAATCAGTTCCCGTGGGATGAAAATAACCTTTTAATATTTTCATGGGAACAACGCGTGCGAAGCCGCAGGGCGCAGCTAGTAATCAAATAAGATAAATTGATTTCGGACCGACATTTATATTAAAACGCCCAGCAAATATAACGGCTACCGCTACCTCAAAGACCTGACCCTTAACGCCGCTATAAAGCACGCTACGTGACCGCAGTACAATGGTGCTCCGCTATTACTCATTGGCCAGGATTGCAGGTATAGTACCGTCTTACATGGACACTTGCGGAGGATGCATGCGCCAAGGGTGGCAGTAGGTTATGTAATGTTAGTTGTAGAAATGTTATTATACCACTCGCTGTACATTATCATCGCTGTATACAGGGTGGGCAAATTTTTGGCACCTTAGGGGAAGCAACTTTTCTAAATTTTTTTTTGTAGTAAGGTTTAGTTCTTAGGAACCTTCTATTATATTTTGAAGAAAGTACGGTTCGCCCAAAAAAATTGCCCCACCTGTATATTACCAGAGAGTCTATAGATAAAATCTCCCTAGCAATATCATCGTTGATTAGTTTATTCATTTCTATGAATAAACTAATGAACGATGATGTTGCTAGGTAACGGACTAAAAATACAGATAAAGTGAAATTTATAAAGTAGTATGAATAAAAAGAAGGGTCAATAAGCTACGCTTTCCATTCGTGTAGGACGTCATCCCGCGCTTGTTTAACGAGTGCTTATAATGATACCTATAGCAGATAGCGTGGGTTAAGAAGGCGATTACCATCCGAGAGGAAAAAAGAACGCCTTAATGCCTTCCCACTAGGAGTTCATAGATGATTCTACAGTTTAATTTTGATTTCGTATCCCACGCAACCCGCTCTTGTTTCTTGACCGTTATGTATCGCAAATTTACTAAAATAAAATAAACTTTTGAAACTGACATGGTCTACTACTACTACTATTATCCTGGCGCATTGAGCCCGAAGTAGGTCTTGGCCTCCGACACAATAGATCGCCACTGGCTTCTGTCCTGCGCCACCTCCATCCAATCCGGTGCGAAGATCAAAGAAGATTGAAGTGAGCGAAGGTGTTCTCCACTTCATCCTTCCACCTGTACCGAGGCCGCCCGACTGGTCTTCGGCCATCCCGCGCTCCCAGGAAAGCCCGTTTTGTCACCCGATCTTCCTACATTCGTAGCACGAGGCCGAGCCGGCGCAGCCTGTGGGATTTTGTTTCGCCAATGATGTTGGGCTCGGCTACTAGTTCCGAGATCTCCGAGATTCCGTCTTCTCGTCGGATAGGACCTAGGATCTTCCTGAGAATTTTTATCCGTCACCAGAAGCTTGTGTTCTTCCTTCTGGACACACGTCCAGGAATGATGAGACATGGTCTAGTTACACTTCAATGACGTTATTAGGAAAAAAACATATCTATGGCTTATCCATTTTGAATGAAGCATGTTAGTAAACAAAGTACGACACAAATAACAAAATCTCACTTGCTTGGCGTCGAGTTTCAGATTATAATTGTAAGCAATTTTTATTGAAGGGAGGATCTAAAATCGACAAGTAATGTAAATTACGTATAAAAGGACGCGCCAACAATGTGAATTTTAGTTTAAGTATGGGCGGTTTGTATATGTTTATGCCTCATTCAAAATGGACACGGTATAGGTATAGTTTTATTTGTATTTTAATATTCAGTGAGTCACGAAACACGTTTACGAAGCCTGGAAGAGCTGATTCTGAGCATCGAGGAGATCAAGTTTTGTTCTACTTCTTTATTTTCTAACATTATCATATAATTATGTTAAATTCAAGACATCATACTAATAAACTCCATGTTAAATTAATAATAAATTCTTCATATTTGCGTATACCAAATTATTATTATTGTTTTGAAATTTCAAAGGATTTATAAAAAAAATTGTAATAATTTCAAGACAAAACACTGGTTTTGCTACAAAAACAAGCAACTTAGTTTACATATTACGTGCCACACTGTATTTAGGCATCATTTAATGTTCCATGATGCATTCCATAATCACAAAAATAACTGGGGCAGCATAAAAAACACAACAACAGCTTGGTTTTCCTTCCGTTATTTTAACATCGAAATAACAATATCTCATCAAGCAGTTCTCCGCAATAACCATTTCCTGCGCAAACAAGAACAAAGAACTCCCAAATGCACAATCCCAATCCGAAAATCCTAATTAACCAAAAACAAAATCATGAATCATTACTCCCCCTTTCCCCCCTGCAGCTTGATTTACGCCCCGATTTGTCGCCGAGCCAAACCGCGTGTGATTCACCGCCGTAATGCTGTTTGCAGATAAACAACGTGCTGTGCGACCTGTTGGGATGCCGGATGCCGTGCAAGGAATTGTGTGGCTTCAACCAACTGCTGGAATGTTTCTCAGTTTTGGTCTGATTAACTGAAAGTAGTTTGGGTCAAAGTAAGATAACCTACAGTCCATCCAAGGTGAATGCTTTCGAAAGTAGGTAACTCTGTCTGTCTACTGTCTATTCACGTTTAATTAATTTACTTTATAATAATAATAATAATTTAATAATTCATTTATTTCAGATTATAGAAAAGTTACAGATCTTATTTTACTTATTCTATAGTCCATAGCAATATATACCTTAAAAACTAACACACATAAAATATAGACAATTAAATTATAGAGATTTAAACCTAGCCTGACTCATAATACTCTCACTACTACGCCTCAGTTTGGTTATTAATCGTGTCTTAACACCTTGTTGCCCAAAAATATATACATGTAATGTTATTTTCCGCAGGGAGTGTGAAATTAAATGCCATGTGTGTTGCTCTGAAAGAGAAACAACATTTAATTTCACACTCCCTGCTGAAAATAACATTACAAAACAACATTTAAGCTGCTATTTCACTATAAAATCCATTTATCCTAGTAATTTAAATTTCAGTTTCTTGTAAACCACACGTGCTTTGAAAATTAAAATTTTCAGGTATATCGTGGCCTCCCTGGCCACGATATGCGATGCATCCAAAACAAATCAAATCAAAAATTATTTATTTACAATAAATTACACTAAGAGAAAGTCAAATTATAAAACAGATAAGTACGAAAATAAAGTGATATTTTAGATTTCTGTTTGTTTCTGACATAACCAGATGACGTAGGTCGTATTTCAGAGAAGAAGTAAATCTTTCTACTTTAAGAAGAGTTTTTCTAAAGATAATTTTCTATTATCTAGACCAACGGATTCAGAGGAAATACCAAGAATTTTCTTTACGTGGACGGACTGGCGTATAATCCATTATATTTATAACCGACTTCAAAAAAACTTATAAAATAAATAAGGAGGTATTTTCGGCTGTTTGTATATTTTTTATAATTATACATATTCGTTGATTTCTCCGTTATGAAAAATGATCCTGAAGTGGTCCCATAAACATTGTGTTCCCGAAAGATTAGTATTTGGTCAGAAAATTTTAAAAGAAGTAGCAGCTTAAAAGCAGGAATTCGAAGACAAAGAAATCAAAATATTTCCTTCAAATTAAGTGACTAAAATCGTTAGATACCCAAAAACTGTGGCAATTGTCTTTGAATGCGTGCGTTAGCAAAATGCCCACGCACGCACGCGGATAATTTTAGTGTTTTTATCAATAAACCTTATTGATAATATTGCCATTTATTGTAGAGGTACAATCGCATTGCATGTTTAACTTGAGTGAGCTGATAAGTGCCTGCACGATTTCAATCTTTGCCTAAATTAGTTTTTATTGTAATAATCCTCACCAACAAATACATCAAATGATAGTGGGGAAAACGACAAAGAAATTGAGAATGGTCATTAAGTAATACATCTTCAGTAAATTAACAAACTCAGCTACATTCTTGGACGGAACCCAGTAGACGTACACTTCCTTATCTGCCACCAATTTCATAACAACTCACACAACATCCAACTCTATAGCGTGTCGCATAGGGTGGAGTTTGTTTTGTTGTGAAGCATGCGGTTTGGCGAAGCGACAAATCGTGGCATAAATCATGGAAGACACCTGGACTTTACCCTATGCCCTGCATTGTTATGTGCAGTAGGGTAAACTCCACAAACTCCTTGTATGTTGGATATCACGCGTTAGTTGCATGCGTTAACTTTACCCGTGACTTATTCGGTCAGTAATTATTAGTAGCTAGCAAATGAAATGAAATTTATTTATTTGTACAGAAACACAGACAAAAACAAATCCAAAAAACCATAATTTCTAAATTATACTTAGCTTATTACTTAAAATTGATTGCATTGGTTAGCTTTAGATGTCAGCCTGTGTTATTATAGACATCCCTCATTACAGTGACACTAATTTGACAAGAAAGATTATATGTTGCAATGCTCCATATATTTTTTTTAAAAAGCTGGCACGATATTTTTTGTTTTCTTTCATTTAATTGTCCACGGAGTCGTCACAAATCCGACTCCACAAAAGACATAGGAGGATAGCGGCAGCTTAAAAAAAAAATGATGGTGAATTTTATTATTTACCCAACGTAATGACTGGATGATGACATTAATGACGACCGCTGGGGCGCAGCGGATGATGGTTCGCCTGCGACTCAGTAAGTTGCAAGTTCAATTCCCGCCTCGATACAAATATTTGTACGATCTGTGTAGTGGTGTTTTTTGTAGATCGTAAAAATATTTATCTATCATCATCATCATCATCAGCGTATACTAGTCCGCTTATACTAACTGGACATAGGCCTGCCCTAATGAGCGCCGTAGCGCCCTGTCTTCAGCTTGACGCATCCAGCATCTGCCTGTAGTCTTTCGCAGATCGTCATCCCACTTGGCCGGAGGGCGCCCTTTACTACTTTTGCCGAGTCGCGGTCTCAAGAACTCGTTTACTAGTGGTGCTCACTGCCACTTCAGTTTGCTAATTCTTTGAGTTATGTCGATAACTTTGGTTCTCTGTCAGATGTATTCGTTACGAATCCTATCCTTCAGATAGACTCCAAGCATAGCTCTTTTCATAGCTCGCTGAGCGATTTATCCATGTACATAGGATAATAATAAATAAATATTGTTAGACTATCCACACACCATCATCCAGACTCAAGTTGAGTTGAACTAACTTGTTGATATATTGCGCTCTAAATCATTGATATTATAGGAAAAGTAAATACGTTAGGTGCAAAATCCTATCCTTCAGAGAGACTCCAAGCATAGCTCTTTCCATAGCTCGCTGAGCGATTTATCTATGTACATAGATCTCATAGATATGTAGGAGTCTCTCTGAAGGATACTAAACTTGAGTCTGGATGATGGTGTGTGGATAGTTTAACAATATTTATTTATTTTATCTGCCAAAAAACCTCTCTTGCTCCTGCAGCGCACTAAAAACACACCTTAACCTATTTACCTACCTTCAACTAACCTTTGAAATAATGTATCTAACAAAATTCTGCATACGTAGCCATTCTACATACCACGTTCATGATAACAGTGATGTGTCAGTCCGGGCCATGAACCCGCACCCTAAGTGAATTGTGCCATAACTCTCCATCCCTTAGGCTCGATAGTGCTGATGGATCACAGGGTTTACCCGGCTGAGGGTGGCGTTAGGTGTTTAAGGGTTAAGTTACTTATAAACAGAGTAAATTATGACAATAGGGTTAATTCTGATCGTTCAAAATCTAAACTTATGTAATTAGAAGCCGGTGCTTTCAGTTACATAACTATAAATTTATGATCATTATAACGACTGACAGGTGATATTTGTATCACTTTTCCATGCATATAGTAGGTAATCCACCCAAGTCTATTTCAACACATATTTTCATGTAGGTAGGTACCTACTTATTTGTATCCATTTTGATTTTAACGATGATTATTGGGTCTAGTTCCTTGGCTCTTAAATTAGTAAAGTAACATAATAAGATTTAAAAATGTAATTTCGGAAGTATAACAAAAAATATCAAGATGATTTGCATTAAGTCATTATTATAAATCATTATTTTGATCCTTAAAAATGGATACCGACCCATTTTTAGGGATCAAAATAATGGTATCAAAACGCAAGAGTGTCGGGCACTGAAAGTTACATGGCAGAACTTTCTATGAAGGCAACGTATTGCCTGAATCGATTTGTCACCATCATTGATTGACAATATGTCAAAAAATCATCAATTCATGATGGTCACCTGGATCGTACGAGTAACAACAATAAAATGACCTGTCATCATGTCAAAGAAGGTTTGAGTTACAAGGAGTTGATCATTTATTGATTCTCAAAAACGAATTTAAGGCACATACCCGAGCCGAAATGACAGCACCACCTATTTTATCGTATTATTGCTTTTAACACAAGACATTTTAAAAATCCATGGTACAGTTAGTGATATCTATTATAAGTTATTTTTTAATACATCTGTATTAGTTTTATCTTGAATAGTTAAGGCAGAGATGCGAATAGAGTTTGGTGGCCAAAAAGGGGAACTTCGAATCTTTGCTTAAGCTTTGCTACATAAAACTA
This sequence comes from Eupithecia tripunctaria, assembly GCA_955876795.1. NCBI lineage: Eukaryota > Metazoa > Arthropoda > Insecta > Lepidoptera > Geometridae > Eupithecia > Eupithecia tripunctaria. Next base: position 14,584,098 of record OY041617.1, on the reverse strand, counting down.
TTACAGAGGCAATAAATAACTAATAATATAAACTAAAAACTGAAGAATAGATTTAGTAAGTTTGCATGGATGTATATATGTATGTATAGATGGATGGATGTTTGTTACCTTTTCACGCCAAAACTACTTAACGGATCTGGCTGAAATTTTGCATCCTGGAATCAAACAAAGGCTACTTTTTATCCCATTAATCAGTTCCCGTGGAATAAAAATCACCTTTAAACGTTTCCATAGGATCAACGCGTGCGAAGCCGCGGGCGCAGCTAGTAATAAGATAAAATAGGCGCTACTTTCACTTGTGTATGCGCGAACCTTCTTACTGCCAGTGCTCATGTTATACCATATCGAGCCGTATAGTTTGCTACGAAAAGTGCTACACCGTAGCTGCTACGGCTTATAAATCCATACTACTTGTAATACTTATTTTTAGTGTTGTCAAATAGGTTTACTCTACGTGCCAACTGATCTCTAATTCCACTAAATGAATCGCATGTTATTGGTATCGTTTCAAAATGACACATATTGGCATTTTACTTTCGTTGAAAGAACCGCAGATAGAGGCACAGTTGTCAAGATGGAACCCACTATAATCCATCTCTCCAGCAAACAGTACCGCGCGCTCTAGAATCTATAATCTATGGATCGTCCATAGAGGATATCTGCAACTGCGAGGATACCACTGTCATCAGTGGTTGTTTTGCAGAATTACGACGACCTCTGTGGCGAGGTGGGATCCTGCCTCAGGACAAATGTTTGTACGATCTGCAGATATCTGTTTAGGGTGTTCTGGATGTTTTTCTATGTATAATAAAAATAGCTTTCCATGAAGTGTGTTGTATTATGTACATCAGTTACCTTAACACAAGCTCTGCTTATCTTGGGGCTAGTTAATGCTGTGTGAATTGTTCCAAATTATTAATTAATTAATTCGGGCCCATAAATGACTCTAACGTGTATTGTGTATGATCCACCTTGTTTTAATTTTAAATAGTAAAATTTCAAAAAGCATTATTTATTTAATGTAGGTACTGATGGCAAATGAAATGAATGTCTAAGTGCTTATTTTGTAAGTCTAAAGAAATAAACGATTTGACTCTGACTCTGAAAATTATTTGATTAATTATATTGTTTTACACAACAGTACCTACCTAACAAGCATATTGTAGATACTATCTGTCAAATTTACTAGAAAAGCATTTTTTTTTATTTTACCGACTTCAAAAAAAGGAGGAAGTTCTCAATTTGACGGTATATATGATTTTTTTTATGTTTGTTATCTCAGAACTTTGGACTGGCTGGTCCAATTTTTAACCGACTTCAAAAAAAGGAGGAGGTTCTCAATTCGTCTGTATTTTTTTCTTCATATTTGTTACCTCAGAACTTTTGACTGGGTGGTCCGATTTGCATGATTCTTTTTTTATATGAAAGCTGGTGCTTCCCATGTGGTCCCATTTTAATTTTGTTCAGTTTTGACAGTGGATCCATGAAAATTCATGAAAAAACTATAAACATTTAAGTCGGTTTATAGTTTTTTAAAACAAAATTAATTATCTTGATTCTTTTTTAAGATGAACCAAATTAAAATGGGACCAAACGGGTAGCACCAGCTTGCTTCCCGTTTGGTTAGACAGTGCCATTTTCCAGCAGCACCATTAATTATTATTTGTACATGACTTTAACAATGCCCATTTACAGCTGATCTATTTATTAATTTATCTTTTTTATGTGTACAAATTATTAACATTATTATTTTTCTGTCTGTTTTATGGCTTCAAATTGTAAATTATAATTTAAGCAGCATTATATTGTATAATTGACGTCTCCAAGTGTGCCTTGTGCTCCTACGGCCAATAAATGAGTATGAGTATGAATTTGGTGTTGTTCTGACAATGGGATCCATGAAAATTCATGAAAATACTATAAAAATTTAAGTCGGTTTGTAGTTTTTAAAACAAAATTAATTATGCTATATCAAAATATATAAACTTAAGGGGGGTTACTAAGCTTAAATAAGATCAGACATCAAAAGCTTTTCTAGGATCGCTTCAGTTCGTGGAAGCCATGCCTATTTACCCCAAAAAGTGAACGAGCGTAAATTTTCAGCTAATTATAAACTCGAGCGCTCTATGAATATTGAATATAGTTTGTGTATTCGGAGAATTTAGGTCGCATGGGAAACTGATAGAAACGGTGATAAGCTTCGACGAGGTTAATTAATTTCGTGTTGGCGTTTACTATATTAACGGAAATAAGCAGCTGATAATCTGCATTTTGTTTATAATGCGGTAAAAAATCCTTATTAATTTAAAGTATTTGATAACTAGCTTTCGCCTGCAACTCCACACCATTTCTTGGTTAAAAACTTTTAAGGGCAGCAGGCAACGGTTTTTGAAAATTTCAAATTTAATATTGTAGATTAACTAGCTATAGGTAGCATTCGATAGAAGTTTTTAACTTGTCGGTAAAATTATCGACGAAACCAATATTTTCAATGAAAATGGCATCAAACAATTTAAATTGCTAAAGTTTGGATGGTTAGATGTATGGAGGTTTGGGTGGATGTTTGGTATGAAGTAACAAATATCCATCTAAACTTCCACGTCATAATTTCGGAATGGATCGGTCATAAAGGTTGCATGCAGGTAATTCTAAAACATCGGCTACTTTATATTCTACTAGCAGCGCCTCGCGGTTTCACCTGCGTTGTCCCGTTCCCGTGGAAATTCCGGTATAAAATATCCTATGTCACTCCCTGTGAAGTAAGCTTTTTAATGATGAAAGATTTTTTTTATCGGTCTAGTAGTTTCGGAGCCTATCACACTATTGTATGGATGTATGGATGGATGGATGGATGTTTGTTACCTCTTCACGCCGAAACTACTGAACGGATCTGACTGAAATTGCATACAGGTAATTCTAATCCTAGAATCAAACATACTTTTTATCCCATAAATCTGATCCCGTGGGATAAAAATCACCTTTAAACTTTTCTATAGGAACAACGATTTGACGCGTGCGAAGCCGCGGGGCGCAGCCAGTTACATATAAACAAACAAATAATCAAATCTTTCCTCTTTATAATATTAGTATAGATAAATCAGTTCCTATAAAATTGAAATAACCTTTTAAAATTTCCATAAAATCAACGCGTGGAGCGCAGACGGAAACTAGTTATTTATATACAAGTCGGCCAGTACCGTAGACGAAGTGGCAGGGTAAGAGTGGGAGTGCCAGCCTATGCATAATTTTAGCCCAATCGGTTTATATCATATCTAAAGAACTATCCTTTTTTTTAAACGACTTCAAAAAAGGAGGAGGTTCTCAATGCATCTGTATTTTTTTATTTTTTTATGTTTGTTACTTCAGAACTTTTGACTGGGTGGTCCAATTTTCCTGATTTTTTATATGAAAGCTGGCGCTTACCATGTTCTCCCATTTTAATTTTGTATAGTTCTGACAATGGGATCCATGAAAATTCATGAAAAAACTATAACAATTTCAGGTTTATAGTTTTTTAAAATAAAATTAATTATTTGCATAATGCACCGCTATGAATTTTATTGTTGACAAGTGATTTTAAAATACAGAATGGAGTATTTCATAGATAAAGTTTCTTTTGGCAGAGATAAAATATTTCATTTTGTATTTGAAAATCACTCGTCAAGAATTAGAGAAATTTAGTGCAGAGAGAGTTAAAGGGTAAAACGGGACCCTAATAGGTACTAACCCCCTTATTCATAATGCTCTGCTAACTTAAAACAGCTGCTAAGTAGTGTTATTTCTCAGTCTGACATATTATGTCAATAGAAGAAGACAGAGCGAGATTTAGCAGTGTGCTTAGTTAGCAGACTATTATGAATAAGGGGGTAAGACTCTGCTGTCCCTCCGTCTGTCTGTCCGTCTGTCACCAGCTGCATCTCATGAACGGTGATAGTTAGATATTAGAATTTTTCATACTAAAAAACAGAATGGGGGACAGTATCGCTCACGTCCGTAGGTGTTGACCCTCTGATATCCTACACGTGTCCCCTGGGTGGTGCTAAGAGCGGTAGGCTTCGGCCGTGGCTTGTCACCACTCTCCAGACTAAGCCAGTCCGTGAAGCAACTCTGTTGTGTTTCGGAATGTGGTCCGGAGTAGCCATCCTCTAGACCTTCGTGATACATCGTTGGCCGCATCTTCGCTTTCCATCAGGTGTGATTGCGGTCAAACGAAGGTCTAATTCTAAAAAAAAATAAAAAAACAGAATAAAATTATTTTTTAAGGGGGCTTCCATACAACAGACATGAATTTTCTGCCGTTTTTATACATAATGGTACCCTTCATGCGAATCTACTCGCACTTAGCCGTTTTTACTTCATTGTTGCCAGAGAATGTTTCAACCGTCAACAAGAAAATGAAATACAAATGACAAAACATCAGTTAACTTTCGTTGCGAAATTCGTTTCAGTACAGATGGACAATTTGAAAAAAAACTACATTTTAATAAATTGTGCATTCATTTTAAATGTTTCTGATATTCGAAACTCGAGAAGTTTTAAATTGAGTGATTTATTGCATTCAGAATTAATGATAGAACATCACTGAGTGGAATTTCATGCGGATAGTTATGAAATTGTAAACTTTGTCAGGGAAATTCATTATTAATTTCCGTTTTCATAGCAGACACCAATTAATGCTCAATAACTCGAACAGACTTCAATTTTTACGATGAGCCCGTTTTACTAGAGAGACACTTTCAAAAACTATTTTATTATTTTACTATACAAAACTTTCGTCATCATCATCATCATCATCAGCCTGTATTAGTCCACTGCTGGACATAGGCCTCCCCTAATGCCATAGCGCCTTGTCAGAAACATTCGTAGTTTGGTGAATATAATATGAATGTAAGCGGGTCAACTTACCTACATTCTACACAAACAATGTTCGTAGTTAACCCGCTTACATTCATAATTAATTAATAAATTCGTTTTGATTACTAACCTAAATCCAAAGACTTAAATAAGATAGGCCCTTTCTGTGGTCAGACCGCGCCGCGTTTGTTGCCTAAGGAAGTAAAGTAGGTACAGCAACAAGCTCAGTCAGGACCTGTTAAACCTACACACACGCGCTCGTTTGCCCGCTGAGGGGGCTACTTAGTACCTACTAACCCAATAGGTACTTAGGTAGGTACCTACCTACTTGTGTTAGTTTTAGCTTTCCAATAATTGTTGACTGTGTTTGTTCGTGTTACTAAGTAGTATTTTATTTTATTTTATTTGTAGTGTTGTGTAGTGGATAATAAATCATTATCTTTCTTTCTTTCTTCAGAGCTTACTTATTTAGAATCAGTGAATTGTGTATTTTAGTGGTCTGTTTGTTCAAAAACGTGCAATGTGATTGCAATAAATGACAATAATGATAGTTAGATTTACTGACAAAAACATTAATTTTATTTACTCTTAGTGCGCGTGCGTCAGCCTTTTGTAATATAACGCAAGTAAGGACGTCTGCAACGATTTAAATTTTTACCTATACCCTACTACCAGGCATAAACAATTGTTTTTTATGGTTAATTTACGATTAGTAACATCTATATTCCAAAAAGTAAAGTTTCGTATTAATATCTACTTTCTGCCCACGGCCTCGCAAGCGTCGTTTTTAAGATTCAAACTTTTTAAGTCGGTTAAAAATTCAGCTTGATCCGTTGTGTAGTTTTCGCGTGAAGAAGTTATAGTACAACATAAATAGGTACTTCCATATATCTTTCCATACATTTTTATAGCCAGCCAGCCCCTAAGCAGCCCCTAAGCAGCAGCAACTTTCGTATTAATTTTTAATATTAGAGTATACATGTTTTTAAACTTACGCGATCAGAATACAATATTATAAATATTCAAGGGTAAAAACCCTAAAATAACAAACGCGATAAGAACCCGTGAATATTTATAATAAGGAGTATCAACATTATCATTAGGCACTTCAGTGTGTAATGGTAATTATATAATATATTATCATATGTATATTATTTATATTCCTGTACACTAACTACAGATTTCTAGAGCCAGATAAATAAATATTTTCGTATAATAAATCATAATATCCTAACTTTTCCTCGCATCGTCATTAGCCTAGTTTCAGAAATGGAAATTCCCAATGCAGCTGGAAGCATAGCAAAAAGCCAAAATTTCAGTCTAATTATAATTTGAAATAGAATATTCGATATACATTTGTGATTCGAATATTCTATTCCATTTCCAAACATGACAACAAGCCGAAGTAATCTGTGCTTAAACTCGTGACGTTAAACATTTTAATCCTGTATAAAGCAGAAATTACGATTCATACAATTTCCCTGATGGAAATAACGATAGGACCGCAGCGGTTAAAATCTGTAATAGATATATTTCATATAATTTTCCTAATGGTTTGTCGGATTGTTTTGTGTGCCAACCGCAGTAATAACGTACATGTACACTGTGCCACTCAGATAAATATTAAACCCATGTCTAACTGCTTAGACACCGTTTAGCTAAACGCTTGTTAGACCAGTGTTTACATTCGTTTTTGTAGAACTGCTGCTGTTACACTAGGCCTTGTTCACGGAGGCGCGGGGCGTGCAGCGGGACGTGCAGCGGCCCCGTCATCACACGCGGTAACATAAACATATCGCAATGTACGGTGATGTTTATGCAGAATGGCGATGCACGCCGCGCGCGACGCATCAAATCAAACAAACGCGTGTAAAATAAAAATAAATGAAATGGTTTATTTGACACGACACATTACAACAATAAAACGTTTATGGATGAGAAACTTAAGATATTAATTTATACTAAGAGTTAATACTAAGATAGGTAAATGAAGTGTTTAAACGTTTTGCTACAATAATCACCAAATTATTGTAAAACTTAATACTTAAATAGTAGGTACCTAATAAGTTCCGCAACTTGCTTGGAAAACCGCCAAGTGTTGAATCAATAATTAATTTTGTTTTAAAAATCTATAAACCGACTTCAATTTTTACAGTTTTTTCATGAATTTTCATGAATCCCGCTGTCAGAACTAAACAAAATTAAAATGGGACCACAGCTTTCATATAAAAAAGAATCATGCAAATCGGACCACCCAGTCAAAAGTTCCGAGGTAACAAACATAAAAAAAAAATACAGACGAATTGAGAACCTCCTCCTTTTTTTGAAGTCGGTTAAAAAGGTATCAACTCAGCATGTTGCTGAGTAGATAACTCAAAATTACCTGCGCAGCGCTGCGCTGGTGTTATTTTGACCCTTGTGTAGTTAGTTACATCACCAACGACAAACCCCTACACACACTACTCTATTATATGTATGATAACTTGATAAGCGTAAATTGAGTAAAGTAAGTAAATCATGTAAATTTTAATTACCCAATATTATCTTAATCTATGCACACAAACCTACCATATTATGGGTTATCTAATTTAATAGAGCGCAACACAAAAATAAAAATAAAGAAGTAGTGTTAAAACGCTTCTCCCTAAACACATTCTACTAACGCTATCTGTTTTAATTTAGCGCGAGCCACGCGCCGCTGCCAGCCCCGCGTCTCTGTAAACAAGGCCTTAGAACTAACAGATGAGTCAGTCAAAGTCAAATCGTTTATTTCTTTAGACTTACAAAATAAGCACTTAAACAAGTCAAATTTTTACTTTATCAACAGCTTGATAAATGGTAATTACTATCAAACAAGGAATAAGGTGCTAATCTCTAATTCACTTCAAGACTCCAATTCACTTAAATTTTTTGTCCACTAGCGGAAGAAGTGAAAAAGAAACCACTAGCAAGTTTATCACTTATCAACTAATACAATCTTAGCATAACTAAGTCTGACTGTTATTATTATTACATACGATTGTCGGTGTGGAACTGGGCGAAATCCAGCCAGGCATTAACATCATAATGTAATCATCATCATCATGCTGGAATATTATAAATGTGCAGCATACTTTATTTCCCTCGGCAGTCATCCATCGAGCTCTCCTATGTTAGTATGTTTAGGTAGTACGTCCACCAAAGCGCGCCATGTATCTGAGGTTACAGACGTCAACACGCGCAGGTGCGCTGTGACCGGCCGGATTAATGGACGTAATCCTTTAGCTGCGGTCTATGATTCCAGAGTTATGACAAATATCTATTCATTTTCATGTTTCGATGGTTCGTGATTGTTTGCTGTTGGTTTATTCCCGAAAGTTCGGGCGTTGATTGGAAACCAATTGACAAATTAACTATTTACATTTAGTCGTCATCTACAATACAAACATACTCGTACAACACACGAATTTTACAATCATTATAAATGTGTGGATGAATGGAGGGATGGATGGATGATTGTTACTTCTTTACCTCAACCTCAACCTCGTTAACAGTCTATATTGGTCCACGGCTGGACGCAGGCCTCCCCCTTATAAGCGCTTTTATTGGCTGTTATCTCATGGGAGGTAATGCCCATAATCCCCACACTGGGCATGCGAGTTCGGACGCATGCCCAGTAGTAGTAAATATCCCTTAGTCGCCTTTTACGACACCCGCGGGAAGAGTTAGGTTGCAAATTCTATGCCGCCACCACACGGCAAAATTTATTTACGTCATAACTTATTATAAATTAATTGAGCTAAAATTTGTGTATCCTGACTGGAATCAAACATAGGATTTTTATGCTATAAATCAGTTCCCATGGGATAGAAAAAACCTTAAAGCCCTATTTAAAAGCAACACCTGCCAAGCCGCGGCCAGGAACTGGTTGTTACTGTAAGGGGTTACCCTTGCAGTACCTTTGTCCCTGACTGAAAGTTTTTTGGGACAAAGGTACTCGTAGATATAGACATAGACAACCATTTTATTTGCTACTTACACAGTTCATAAGACAGACATAAGAATAATACATAGTTAACTTATATTACCTACGAGAAACAACAGTTACACAAAATATTAACTAAAAAGGGAGACTGTTCTGTGTTTTACAGCAGCAGCAAAAAGGTGTCGTTACCACTCAGGAGTAGAAAGGCGCTGATATTCTGCCGAAACCATTTTAGTCGCAAGACCCTGAGGTAGGTTCAAATGTAATAATGCACACTCAGTGATCTTAGCTTTTATTTTATTTATAAGTTTTACAGGAACCATCGCTTTAGTATCCTAAATATCACGTAAAACCGCAGTAAAAAGCTAGTTCATATTTTCATTTATTCCTGTCCCTGTTCAAAATAACCACTAACAGTTTGAAATGCGGTTTAGGTCGAGTGAAATGAAAATATCGTTTAGTATGTAACCAGTGGACCGGACAGCGGGTCAAGCCTTACATTTATACCGGCGGCTGTCAACTAGTGGTGACCTACGTCAAGCAGAAGTGGGACGAAATAGTGTTGATTTACCCTGCTCGTAGGTTTTGGATATTGGACCAAGGTTTTTATTTTTTACTAGCAGCACCTCGCAGTTTCACCCGCGTAGTTCCCGTTCCCATGGGAATTCTGGTCTTAAATATAGAATAGAATATATATTACCTTATTTGTAACTTAATCAACAAAAACAAATATAGCTTAAAATAAAAGACAAAGCATCTGTCGATTAGAGTTACAAAACAGGTTTTTAGGGGGTGATACAGTCCTGAAAAGTATGCTTTTTAAAGAAAATTGTGTCGTTGTTGGCGCAAGATTAGAATTTGTGTTATTATTTAATTAATTGTAGGTATTTGAGTGAATTTTGGCATATGGTGAATTTCCTTTCTTTTCTTAGGCACTACCGCTTGGCACTACTAGTAGACGGAAGGAAAATTTTACTTTCCCGTGACACTACTGGTAGTGCTACGGGTAAAAGTACCTACATTTCCAGTGACACTACACTGTTGGAAGTACTTCGAGAAATGCAGCCTGAAATCTTAAATTTTCCCAAATGTAAGGAACAAAAGTTCCAGCGAATTTATATTAAACCTTTTGACAAGTTAGTAGATAATGGTTTACAATTAGCGAAAAATTACTTTTTAGTTTGTTAAAATTAATGTATAAGTCAAGAAAATATCATCCACGTATATTTTTCTACACTCAGATGTACTACCAAGAAGTTACGATACCTAAAATGATCTCCTAACTTGTTGAGAAATACGGAAAAAAATAACGAGTAACGTTTGTTCCAGAAATCGTACCCATTAACTTTACGTCCGCTGCACCGCGTGGGTCACTTCACTAATTATTTTCTCCGGTTATAATATAACAAAGAGCTCAAGAGCACACCTGTTCAATATCCTCATGTAGAGGTGACAATTGACAGTAGAAAGTCACTATTTCGCTCGGACAACAACAACGAAGTAAAGGAAATGTAGAGAAGCAAGTAACAGTGCATCGATATAATGATTTGTCAAGGGGGGAAACTGGAATACCCCCATTAAAGTAGGTTTTGTACTACACTGCTACATGATGACTAAATTTTGATTGGCTTAAATTCTTCGATCCATCATGGTTATTAATACTAAAGTTATTTTCAACGGGATATTTACTATGATTTGAATCTTATAAATATTTCGGCACAGTTTCATGCGCTCAAAATTCAAATCATGTTAAATATCCCGTTGAAAATAACTTCTTGGATATAATTTGTATATAGTATCCGTTGTTTCTTCCTACCAACATTATTTTAACAGCACCAAATAAACACGTCTTATTTTCAGTACCAAAAATCACACGCGTTTATCAACACCGAAGGAATCTAAAACCAACACCGCCTACATTTCATACAAAATTTATAATCATTTACCGAAATCAATTTTAGAAAACAAAGGAATGTTATTTAATAAAGTGTTAAAAGAATGGCTCGTAACACATAGCTTTTATACAGTCCAAGAGTATTTGACATGTAAATTTTAATTATTTATTTTACTTACTAAGTTATTGTTATTGACATTTAATCTGACCTATACTTAACTATTATTATTATTTTGTTTAATTTAGCATGACATTTATTTGTCTTTTTTTTTTCTCTACTGTCTCATTTATTACGTACAAGAAATATTATTTGAAATTTATTGGAAACCTATTTAGCACATTAATTTTAACGTAGGTGCTTTGATATTCACATGCCAGTAATGTGGCGAGATATGAGGGTCTACTTTTATATCACCATCTGTTTGTAATTACCATGTCTGAAATGAATATTAATAAACTATTAAACAACTGTTTTTGTTTGTGATAATTTTTACAGGACGGTGAAAGCAACAAAGTCCTTTGCTAAATAAAAATAAAATCGGATAAGTTTGAGTCAGACAGACAGACAGACGGACGGACAGTCGGATCGGCAGAGGAGTCTTAGACCCTATTAGGTCCCGTTTTACCCTTTGGGTTCAGAAACCTAAAAAACACTGTTTTAACTTTTCAAATATTTTGACATTTCATTTATTGCAGCACAGTTACTATGTCCCTCCGCTGCAAAGCACGGACAAGACAATAGGCGACCGGTGATGTCACAAGAGCGGCTCCAGCTTTGTTCAACTCGGGACGTGAAAGGAATACTTGCAGTTGTTGAGTCTGATATCGAATTGTAGTGAGTTTACTTTGTATTCAATACAATACAAAAACACAAACACCATGTATTCTACACTGCAGCAAATATAGGGCGTATATACCAGAGAAGACATCATCTTCTCTGGAACGGTGGCGAAACTAACGAGAACAACCGTTGTTAGTCTCGCACTGCTGTTAATATTTAGCAGCTAATTCGTCGGTCTGTCATGGCGCCGGCCACAGCGTCATTTGTCACAAGTTTGCCGTCAGTGACGTCACGCGGTGTTGGAGTGCGTGTTCATTAGTCAGATTGGAAGATTACTCTTATCGGGAGATCAGAGTGAGGGGCCATATTTATCGAAAAGGAATTGGCTTACATCGGCTAGAAACAGAATATACTTTTCTCTCTTGAACATGGCTAATGGTGATTAATAGGCACTGACCCCTGACGCAATTCAGATATCATAATTATTCAAACTCAAACTCAAACTCAAAAATGCTTTATTTCCATAAATACAATAAATGTACACTTAGAAAAGGTCAAATCATAGTAAAAAATACACTGACACGGAAATAAAGTGGTATTTTTGATTTCGATCGCTTCGGTATGTAGACTAAAGTAAAGAAACGACGAAGAAACCTTTAGCCTGTTAGTTGTTATTTTTCGAGTTGGAGCAAAATCCGTCCCAAGCTTTTTTATCCTCTAGATAATCTGATATTTTATAGTAAGCCTTTTTGCATAGTAAAGTTTTGACAATTTGTTTGAATTTATTTACTGATAATTTTTGCAGCTCAGTAGGGGTTTTGTTGTAGAAGCGTATACATTGCCCTTTAAAAGATACATTAATTTTATGTAGCCTTGTTGTGGGTACAGCGAGTTTATGTTTATTTCTAGTATTTACATTATGTATATCGCAATTTTTTGGGAAACTATTGATATTTTTATGAGTATACAACAAGTTTTCATAAATATATTGACTTGGTACTGTCATTGCACAAGATGAAGGCATGTGTACTCTATTAGTTCTTTTAGATTTTTCACGGGCCTTTGATGCAATTAATATAACACTGCTTTTGGCAAAGCTAAATTACTACGGTTTTAACGAGAAAACAGTAAAATGGTTTCATAGTTACTTGGAAAATCGTTCTCAGTCTGTTGAGTTGAAAATGGTGGATGGAAACGTCGTCCAATCAAGGGCTACTCCGGTTTCTAGAGGAGTTCCTCAAGGATCCATTTTAGGTCCTCTGTTATTTATTTTATATACAGCAGACATATCAAATTGTATTTTAAATTGTAAATATCACATTTATGCGGATGATGTACAAGTATATATTTCGTTCAGGGAAGAAAACACAAATTCTGCCGTGATAGACTTGAACGAAGATCTTCGACGAATAGCAGAGTGGGCTGAAAAAAATAATTTAGTCCTTAACCCGCTGAAAACAAAATACATGCTTTTCGGTAGTAGACATAAGATGAACAACATGGCTGGTAAATTTGTCCTTGACGTCAAGCTGTTGAACGAACCCATTGAGCGCGTAGATGAAACGCGTAATCTGGGTTTGTGTATAGACTCAAGACTACACTTTGAGAAGCATGTGGCTGACTGTGCGCAGAATTGTTTTTATAGATTAAAAATACTTTATAAAATTCGTCCCTACCTCAGTGAAGACCTACGAATACAGCTAGTTGAATCACTTGTGCTGTCAAAACTAAATCACGCTGATACAGTATATGGCCCAATGCTGCTGGCACGCACACAGTGTTTGATTCAACGGGTACAAAACGCTTGTGCTAGGTTTTGTTTCAGTGTCCCTCCGCGAAGCCATTTGACGCCTTATCTCAATGAACATCTTATTCTTAAAATGAAGTCGAGACGAAAACTTCATCTGGCATGTCTTCTTTTTGACGTCGTTAACCACCACAAGCCTAAGTACCTATACGAAAAGTTGACCTGGTTCGCGTGTCAGCGCTATGAGAGAAGGCAATGTTCAAAGCAGCTTGCAACTCCGCAACATAGATCCGCAGCTTTTCGTGGTAGCTTCAGATACGCAGCCTCCAAGTGTTGGAACAATATACCGCCACCAATAAGGAACCTTGGTAATAAAATAAATTTTAGAAAGAAACTCAAAGCATTTCTTGTTGAAGAACAGAGAAAACTTGGCAACGTAAACATAAATACCTCGATTATCTAGGAAACTTAAACCTTCTCTGGGCTTCAAAATGCTTGTAAGTATTTATATATTTAATACCTATCTTTATTATTATTTTATTAACCAACTTCATTATCAAGTATTTAATGCTAACTGCGTAACCAAGTATTAAATACCTATATAATTATTTTGTTCTTTCCATTATTATTTACTAATCAAAATCTATCTTGCTATTTACCCATGTTTATTTATTATTATTATTTTTGTTTTAAAAGCTTGCCACCGACTAGACGTCCGTAACGAAAATTCAAAGGTTTTGGCTGAAAAACAGCGCTGAGCGGCAATCGTTCAGCACATGCTGAGCCAACACCTATTTCGGCACAGGGTCATGGGGGCAAATCGATCTGACGCCCAGCATACTATGTTAAATTTAGTACCGACCTCCTTGTTCTTTGTTTTAGTTTTGTATGTTTTTATCTGTATGTTTTCATTTTTCTTTGTACCTGTGTGTGTGTGTCGAAATAAAAGAAATTCTATTCTATTCTATTCTATTATATTTATTTCTTTGAATTTATCACGTAGGGATTCTCTGGGACCCATTTTATAGATGGCACGAACAGCCCGCTTCTGCAGCACAAATATGGTGTTAATATCTGCAGCGTTCCCCCAAAGCAGTATACCATAAGACATAATACTATGGAAGTAGCTGAAATAAACTAGTCTAGATGTGTCCACGTCTGTGAGATCACGGATTTTTTTGACTGCATATGCTGCAGAACTAAGTCTCTTCGATAGCTTATCTATGTGTGGGCCCCATTGAAGTTTATTATCTAAGGTGATTCCTAAGAATACGGTACTTTCTATAATTTCTAACGTTTCTCCATTAACGTTTACATCAGCCTTAACTTGTTTAACATTAGGTAGAGTAAATCTTATACATTTCGTTTTGGTTCCGTTAAGCAAAAGATTGTTGACACTAAACCAATGAACTACCTTTGAGATTGCATTGTTTACATCGTCGAAATTAGTGTTTTGTCGTTTCATTTTAAAAATTAATGAAGTATCATCAGCAAACAATACAATCTCGTGACTATTCTTGACAAGATGAGGCAGGTCGTTAATATAAACTAAAAATAGGAAAGGACCGAGGATAGATCCCTGCGGTACACCCATTGTAACTACAGACCCCGAAGACCGTTTCCCATTTATGTCAACTCTTTGTATCCTATCACTCAAATAAGATGTGAGAAGATCCAAGGAGGTGTTCCTTATTCCATAGTGATGTAGTTTCCTGATTAATGTTTCATGGTGTACGCAATCGAATGCTTTAGACAAGTCGCAAAAAATGCCTAAGGCATCTTGCGACTTCTCCCAAGCATCAAAAATATGCGATACTAACTCTATACCGGCATCAGTAGTTGACCTGCCGCGAGTAAACCCGAATTGCTTATTATTTTATTATAACGTTAAACTCAGGAGATTTTAAAAATCCATCGTACAGTTCGTGGTATATTATTATATGTTATTTATTAATGCCTCTGCAATAGTTTCATTTTGTAAAGCTTAGGCAATGATACGAAATTGCGCTTTTTGGCCACCAAACTCTGTTTGCGCGTCTCTTCCTAAACTATACACACAGATAAAGCTATTTATTACAGAGGTATTAAAAAGTAGATTATAATAGATACTACAAACTGTACGATGAATTTATAAAATTTCCTATGTTAAACGTAAAAATATGATAAAATAGGTGGCGCTGTCGTATTGGCTCGGGTATGCGCCTGCGATTGGGGATATTGCTTTCTATAACGGTTTATCTACCGAATATTTTTTACAACGCTCTATTTTGCATCGATTTGTGCAACTCGCACTTTGGTGACTGTGCGCAAGCATTGCACGACCTTACCCCATCTTCTCCCTTCTATTATAGGACCAGCAGACGCACAAAATCATACCACCCGTTCCTGGTCAACATACCACAGTGTCAAACCAAAAATCTGCTCTACTTTCATAATCCACAGCCAAAGAGTGGAATGAACTTCCTGCGTCTGTCTTGCCATTAGAGTACAATCTTGGAGTCCCCAGATCTAGGGTAAATAAGTTTCTTTTGGCAAAGCGTGCTCCATCTTAGGCTACGTCATCTTCGCTTTCTTTAAGTGAGTTGGTAGCCAAACTCTTGTCCATCATCAATAAACTAATAATCTTAAAGAGATTGTTTGCGTTTTCTGTCAATTCTGTCAGTGACCGTTTTGTATCTATTTCGTTTCTTCATTAAACGTCTCGGCTCTAGGGTAAGGTCAGCAGGTCTTACGAAGGGCAGTCTAAGCTATGTCATGTTCCCAGTAAGGGTAGGCCCACTAATTGAAATTGGATATTAATGTAAGGGCTCTTGTAATAATTAGGTGCTGTGTTTTAGGCTCGCATTTTACGGTGAGACGAAGTAATTATGTTGTTTTCAGAATTATAATCTCTACCTTTTGGGTAAGATATAATTTTAATTTATTTATGTGATATTCTGGTGTGAAATAAAAAATATCGCACGCAATTATGAGTTTCATTTTTAAACTAAGTTGGTAAACCAAGCACAATTTAGATTTTATTTGACTTAGGACGTTTATACTATCACAAAAGTCTGCCAAAAGTTTTTAAGCTTTCCATAGTTGTTGGGTTATTTTTCGACTATGATTAGAAAGGAAGTTAAACTTCTACTACGGCATTTACAGCTTAAGGCGTATCAATATGGACGCTTGGTGGCGCAATATTCTATTAAAAGCTGTCAAAAGATCACTCCTCTGGCTTTTCCTGCCATTCTCAGGTGAGAATGGCAGGAAAATTAGGTATTGAGGTGAGGTCACCTCAATACCCAATATTGGCCCACTCTGCTGGATGCAGGCTATCTTCTAATTTTTTTGGTTATGCTCATAATCCCCACGTTTTACATGGAGGCGCTTCTGCCCGGTGGATATTTTAGTCGCCTTTTACGTCACCGCGGGAAGCGTTCGGTGTCCCGCCATTTCTGCTCTAATTTATACCTATAACAAACACAATACAAAACTTAAAATAAGAACAACCCATAAAAATCACCGCAATAGTTTTAAAAAGTCGCCTGCACATCGCCGGTAATGTAGTGTCCTGTTAGGGCTGCAGCGTGTAAAGTATGCGATGTAAATGTGCACCATAAATCCGGCCGCTGCAAGCGCGGCATCGCCAATGGTTTGTACAAGTAACACACGGACGTGAAGTTTATGCAGCAAGCTCTAAGCGCCTTGTAAGACGGGGACTTGGGACTCGGCGCCCTGAGCGTAATATCCACTTTTATCCCTCTGGTGACCCTTTCTCGCCATATTTGCCGAATCACTCGAACAAATGAACACATACATTGCAGGACATTTAAATTACCATATACAAACAAACGGCTCACCATTTATTTTCCATTATCATAAAATTTTATTGAAGACAAGCTTTTAGTTTTACCCATTTTTAGCTATTCTCGAGAGTTTTTTATTTATCCATGTTCTGACTTATGGAAATATCAAATGATGATTCGTTGATCAACAATAATTAGAAATAGTTTGAAAAGTGGAGATTGACACACAGGGACATCCAGGAGGCGTTGCTCTGAGGCTCGGACTGTTGTTAGCCAAACCGTCTCTCCGTGGGTCTCGGACATAATTCTGCAAAATGCGGATTGCAGTGCGGTAATTAATGTTAAGCGGCGCCGGGTTAGGCGGCCGAAAAACGGGCCGGTGACGTCATAAATAGTTAGGACCCGTTTCGGGTTTACATAAATGAGGGTTAAACACACGCTGCTTTAATTGTGTATTATTTATATGATTTTTGGAACGGGTTGAATGGTCTCATTCAACCGTCGTTCTGTAAGCTAAACACATGGAACTTTTTAAATCTATAAATTTCAGAACTATACGTAGGTACTCCTTCTTTCTCTGATACTTGGAGTATTTTTGATGTAGGTAATGATTTTTTCGTGACTTATAAGATAAGAGAGTTAAGACAGACTCGCGAGGTCTACAGATCACAGAACCACGAACAATGCCGTATCCGATTCCCTCCCACGTGTGTGTTTTGAATGTTATGCCTGAGTATACAGACATTATAAGAGTCTGACTTTTTGATAACGGATGTTCTGCTTTACAGACCATCTGATAGTTGGACGTTTAGCTACATTAGCATCTTGCTAATTAGGCTTATTGCTCATTAAACGTTTCGCACTGTTGGACATTAAAATTTAGCTACTGAGGACCTTCTGATGAGCTTCCATCATAATTTCAACTGCCTACCCTACCATAAGATGTTGTTACGGTATTTACGATGATGTTTTTCGGTTCAATCTACTTTGAGTAATCAAAAAGGATATCATCATGATTGAATGCGATGTGCCTGTACTTTTATCTCCGATTTAATCCATCTTCAAGAAACATTTCAATTGACAGTAACCGTTTACAATGATTGCGCAGCCTGAATCAAAACCGAAAGGCTGTGCTAAATATTGACCTCTAAATATAAACGTATTTGACCTCAAATCCAGACCCAAGAGCAAAAGGTCCATACGTCAGCCGATAGCCACTGAACACCGCCTTATCGGTACTTTGTATGCAGCGCGCAAGCCAATGGGGCGAGAGGAATTGGGTGCACGAGGCTTCACAATATAGGGTACAAACCAAATAATATTATGGAATATTGGTGGAGAAAATATTTCAACAACGAAAACACCAAAGTTCTCTTCTAAGCTAAATCTCCACTTTGTTTTGTTATGGAACATATGAATTTAAACAATACTTACCTAACTTGCATGAAAACGATATACTTGGGCGGGTTGGTCATACCCAACTGCAGTCACTAATTCACCATTCACAACTATTCGCAGTTTGTGTCTAAAGGTTGTCTTCGCATCGTCGCTCTATGGCCTGATTAACCCCGCGCCGCGCCGCCTGCTTTTAAATTACACTGGAATAAAATATTTTCACAACTATATACATAGTATGGAAATGTTATCTGACACTGCACCTGACTAAAAACGCACTGCCACAGGTGGCCGTGACGTGACCTGCCTCTGGCCTACACTGAAAACCAGCGCTGAGTAGACTCACCAGGTCTCACAATGCTGAGTGTGGGCCATATTTGCCTGCTACGCACAAAAATTAAGTATAAGTTTACAATTGATTTAGTGAAGTATTGTGTTGTATAGTTTTGGCTACTGTAATTATTTTCTTTCCTTTTTTTCTTTCAGTCGGCAGCTTTCAGGAATCACCGACACTGTTCAAACACACTTGTGGACCCGGGGATGGTGCATGTAACTGGCGACATCCGGGAGATGTTTCAGGATGTAGGGCGGGTTGATTATGCCCAGCCGTAGCCGGCAGCGTTCAGAAATCAGCTCCACCAGTGGGTTCAGCAGTTCTGGGAGAGAGGTGCCTCTGTCACGGCCGTAGGTTTTTTTTACTTAGTAGACCTTCGTTTGAACGTAATTTCTCTTGATGGTAAGCAAAGATGCGGCCGACGTTGTATCACTTGTTAGCGATTCGTTTCATTTCTTAGCGATGCGAATAATAAAGGTGAAGGAAAACTACTTAGTGCGAGTGAAGGGAACATCCACCAAGTATGGATGGCATTGCGCTATGCGTCTGCTTGTCCTGGAGTGGAAGGTTCCTGGGGGAAAGAGGACTTTGTTTATTTAATCCTCAAATAATTTACATTGTGTCTTGCTTTAGAATCATCGTAAAGTCAAAACTGGATTTGACGGTCTAACGTTTATTATACTTTGAAAGTAATAATACAAATATATTTTTTAACCTTACGCAATACCATTTTACTCCCTGTTATTTAGTGTTAGTACCTAACCTAGTCAGTAAAATTGTTTTAAGTTATCTAGTACATATCTGTATTGTACCTACTAATTTAAATGTTTTTTTTTGGTAAATAAATTCTCTCTCTCTCTCTCTCTCTCTCTCTCTCTCTAAATGTAGGTATTTCTTGCGTTTAACTTGTACAGGCTGCTAGCCTGTTGCAGAATAAACGTTATAAATGTTTTTTGGAATTCTAAGCAGTGTTTGGTGTTCTAAACAACTTTTGGTGAAATCGACCCTTGTGGTTAAATTTTTTTGTTTTTGAATCAAACTGTCACCCGAAAAATAAACCTTGATATTATTTTCAGTATTTTCTTTGACCGACATGTTTCGTAGAAGCTTTTCCAGAATCGAACTCACGTTTTCGGATGCGACAGTAAATATAAGCTCCGTCTACTGTGGTCTACTGTGAAAATCTCACCTTATTTCTTTTTGCTTGATTTGTGCAACAATAATGTCAATAACATAATTAAGAGCAATATGAAGGTTATGTTTGGAATTAATGATTCACAAACAATTCTACTATCAATTACTGCTACATCGTGTTCACTTATTTTGCGCCTCCTCTGCAACTATTTAGTAGGCAGTCACTTTGTTTCACGTGCTGTCATCTACAAAGTATTACAACTATTTCAAATCGAATAGATCCACCAGTTAGATAATCAGTGTGTCTACCATGAGTTGTCACAGTTATATCGCCTGACGTTACTACAGTAGTTACGTAAATACGCATTATAGTTATCCACAGCGCATTTTAGTACCCAACCATCCGCTAGAGGCGCTTTAGAAGTCTTCATACATTTTTTTTACTACAGTCGCTAGCGAGTATAGATTGTCAAAATTCTTGAAAATATTGGACACGTTTTTTTTTGTTAATAAATAACAAATGATGAAGGTAGCAAGTTGAAGGTCCGCGTTACGTCAAACGTTACGACACTTTTTAGCGCTTGCTAAAAATTGACGCACGTTCTACGTCACTAGCCTCTCCAAACTTTGACGCGCTTTACTTCTGTAGTTTTTTTGTTTGATTGAATAAATAAAAAATAAATGTCTAATATATCTTAAGTTCTTAATTTTAAGATAGTTTTGCATGTCTTCACGAGGCAGAATGTAAAGGACCAATGCTATAATTTTAAGACCTTTGTACACCTACATTCCTGCAAATAAATGATTATGATATGATAATCTTCTTAAAATCAAACGGATGACAGACTAAATAAAGTAGTTTTTTTACCTAGGACACTGCTCTATTTCACGGTAGCTGTATCGTTTAGAGTAGGTCACGTAAGTCACGTGGCCGGCCACCTGACGTGATGTTTCTACGTGCTACGTGCTACTGCCGTCTGGCTTTGCCTGAGATTTAAGAACACCTCATTGAATTTAGTACCTAGTAAACTGAGAAAATACTCGATCTTAAAGAACAGTAAATAAAACTTTAGGTGGAAGTGAAAAAGAAACACCTGCTTCCTACTTATAATAAAACTATAAAGGAGGATGGGCACAAATGTATGGCGCCTGGGCCTGGCACCAATCGAACTGATTGATATGTCGTTGGAAAGCTCTGTTCCTGTAGAATAAGAATATCTAAGGGGCTACTTCCGGTTCGTTGTCCGTTTTGAGTAATTCCACTTTGAAAGTTGTTTATTTTGATAAGTTTTTGACCATTTCTTATAAAGTAATAATAATAATAATAAAAATAAAAATCATTTATTGCCCATATACATGTACACTAATACTAATACGTAACCTGCATGCATAGGTAACAAATTACAAAAAGAGCTTAGTTACTAATTTAAATGTAAGGTTGGTTAGTTCGTTAGTTATTATGCTAGGTTTAAATGTAAGTAAGCTAAAATTAGGGCAAAAGGGATAAACTCAGCATAAATGCCGACAAGCTTATAAAGCATGTGCGGCGCTGGTTTTCAGTTTACCCCTTACCGACTGGTGATCGTCAGTGAGATTTAAGAGGAGTTTTTTTTGCGGTTTTGCTTGCTCTATAATTATAAGGTACAGCAAGACTGGTGCGTCCATATAACGTGTTTGTGTGTGTTTGTGTGTGCTCTCCTGGGGCACCAGTCTCGTAAGAGTCTGGGCAACCTGAGAGCACACATGTGTGAATTGTGTAAGTGTGTGTAAATGTGTGCGTGTGCGTACATGATTCGTTTGTTTAGGTGGGTAAGTGCACAATGAATTTATAAGAATACAATTAAATTTTTTACTTCAAAGAATGAGTTTGAATTTAGGTATAAATGTGACATAATATAATACAATTTAAATATGAATTTTACATAGTATTAATACAATTATTTAGGTAGGTACTTTTATCAATTTAGTATACATGGGTTCTTGTTTTACCACAGGTTTTATAATGCAATTCCTTTTTTTAAGCGCTTTATTTTAAAGAAAGTTTCAAATGTATTGAGTTGTCTTTGAAGAAGTAGTTTCTTGTACTTAGTTTTAAAAGTAACTGTACATATTTTTTGTCGAAGCGGCGGTGGTAAATTATTCCAGATTTTCGATGCGCTGTATTTGAAACTTCCTTTAAACCCCTCAGTTTTGTGCTTAAACATGACAAGCTTATTGAGTGCTTTAGATCGCGTGTTAACAGTTTGTATGTCTCTGATCCAAATGAGCTTTTCGAATAAATACTCAGGTTTTTTGTTCCAAATAATTCGGTGAGTAGTGCACGCGATGTGAAGCTCCCTTCTAAGTTTCATATTTAATATATTACCTTTAACTAAATAAGGTGTTACATGATATCTTCTTGGGAAATCAAAACAATACCGCATACAGGCGTTTTGAACTCTTTGAATTGCAGTTTCAGTTTTCGTCCATAGCCTAGGGCCATACACTGCACAACAGTAATTGAAAGGTGATAGAACCATGCTATCACATAGAGACAGTCGAACATCCTTAGACAGGTATTTTCGGATTCCGTAGAGTACCTTTAGTTTATAAAATGCTGATCTTATTTTTTCATTTATGTGAGATACAAATCGGAGTTCACTATCAACTATGAGTCCTAAATTACGTGCTTCCTTAACTAAAGGAATATCAACGCCTTCGACTACAAGTTTCGGGTTAAAACACATGGCTTTATCAACCTGTCTTTTCGTGCCCAAAATTAGAAATTTTGATTTGGATGGATTTAAAACTAGTGAGTTCTTCTCTGCCCATTCGTATATAGTTTTAAGATCAACGTTAATGAGGTGCATTGCTTCTAAGGTGTCTTTCGGATCAAAAGAGTGGTACAGTTGAGTGTAACACCGTTTAAGTACTACTAAAACGGTGCATACCTACCTGAATAAATCAGTTTTTTTTACATTTTAGGATTGTATTGTATTTACAATATAACATCATCATCACCACCATCAGCCTATATTAGTCCACTGCTGGACATAATCCTCCCCTAATGAGCGCAATAGCGCCCTGTCATCAGCTTGACGCATCCAACATCTGCCTGCAGTCTTTCGCAGGTCTTCATCCCACCTAGCCAGATGGCGTCCTACATACGTTTGCTAAGTCGTAGTTTTGACTCAAAAAGACTTTGGTATTTGCCTTGATCTAGCCCTCTTCGGCACATTACACAGTTCCGGTAACGGTACATTGCAATATAATCGGTAATAAAACAAAATAAAATAACAAGGGTTTAAAAAGGTGCGAAATAAAAATCATTTGCAACTATTTACATACTAGCGGGAATAGTACATTGTTTCACTAGGAGCGAAAGTAAATTATTTAGTCCCGAGACGGGGAGGGCAGCGTGCCAATAGTTTTTATATCTAATACTTTTAGAATTAGATATAGGGCTGAAAAGTATTATTTTCAACCCGCTCTTCAGGCAACTTTTCGAGTATGAGTAATGAATAATTGATTTGGTTTATAAAAAACTATAAACCGACTTCAATTATATAGATCCCATGTCAGAACTGGACCAAATAAAAATGGGACCACACGAGAAGCACCAGCTTTCATATAAAAAAATAATTAGAAAATCGGACCACCCAGTTAAAAGTTCTGAGGTAACAAACATTTAAAAATAGAGTCGAATTGAGAACCTCCTCCTATTTTTGAAGTCGGTTAAAAAGGAATAATCACATCAAAAGTACGCCATTACCGTTGTTACAAAAGAAAGGACGGATAGCTGTATGACTCCATTTTTCATTAGGTATAATATTATGTATGTTACTTTTTATATCACCCGGTACATACATGTTATTTTGATAAAAGGTCAAACGAGAAAATGTTTTTACGTTCTGGTCGCTACATGTTACAGGCTTCTTCCGCTTTAGGAACAAAAAAAATATAGTCGAATTGAGAACCTCCTCCTTTTTTTTAAGTCGATTAAATATTGAAAAACAGAACGAAATACGTAAGTGGACCATATCTGCCGTACAGTAGGTATTAGTGACAGATAAGTTCTCTACTCTAATCAGTCTATCATGTCCAAAACTGCTGCGCCGTGTCAGGGAGCCGGCGAACAACGAATACCAGTTAATGATTCACTAAGTAGTACCTACCTAGAGTAATTCACTGATTTGGAAAAAAACTTGTATCAATTAATTAAAATTAGGAGGGATTGTCATCTACACTCAGTGATTTTCTCAAAAATGCTGTAATTGATTGCCTGGAAGAAATTGGTTATAGCGATAAGGCCGCCCGTTGTACTGTTTTACTTAATTAAGATTCAAGATATTTTTTGTATCATTTCTTATGTATAATAATAATAAAGTATGCAGTTAATTAAGCGATCAACGTGATAAGATATTAGGATTTTGTTAATCTATTTGTGATAAAAATTAAACATCTTTTTTCGAGTATATTTCAAAACGGACAACTGCAACAGTTTTGTCGTAGTATAATTTTTTTGTCCTATTGAAAAGAGCTATCCAACGACGTATGACTCATCTTGATTGGACAAAGTACCCAAAAGGCCCAAAATGCCCATCCTCCTTATGAAAGATTGTATAAATCTTTGCTACCGTAACTTCCCGACCAATTTTGATGAAATTCGGAGGATGATTAGGATAACAGAATAATCTATTTTTTTAAAAACCTCTGAGTGGGTTAAAAATGGTGGTAAAGTTTCTATGGAAAATTATTGTTCCTGCGTTGTTATCTATGTCATGTCATTAATAGTACATTATTACCCTAGGAATTATAATAACTTATTCAGCCCCGAGACGGGGATAGCTAATAGTCTGAGGGACTAAATATGTTACTATCACCCGAGGTAAACATTGTGCTTTTCATCACGAATACAAGGAAAGTAAAAATAATAATAAAATAGCCATGGCTATCAATAAAAGTCGGAAGGGTAAACAATCTAGTGGTAGCTCAACTGATCCATATCAATTCCGGTCGGAAGCATAAAAATTAAAATTTTAATTATCTAAAGAACAGATGAGTGAAATCAGACGTTAAATCCATATCTGAATCAGATGAACTTATAACAATATAAATCTCTGCTAGGCAGAAGTGTAAATAAAAATATTACTCGAAAAAACATATGATGATCGGATTGCCGCTTTCCCGCTTTTTTTCCTTACTTAGTCTGTTCCGAATGGTAGAATAGCTCTCGTCTCTAATAGATATGGCAGAATAGCCATGGTAGCTCTCGCTATTGTACCATGGCTATTCTGTCATTAATTTTCATTTTCGTTTTTCTTATGAGCAATATTTTCCCAATATCTGTTATTTTAAAGTAAGTTGTAAGTTGAAATTCATTATGAATGTAAGCGGGTTAACTACGAACCTTGTTTGTGTTGGAACCTCGTTAAGGGATGAAACGTTGGTGTTCATCCAACACAAACAAGGTTCGTAGTTAACCCGCTTACATTCATAATGAATTCGTCAAACTACGAAAGTTTTTATAGTAAGTTGAAAGTAAATTAAAATAATGGTTATTTACTTAATGTTAAGTTAAATCAATTTTACATCGGTATGTAATTGAATGGCTGTATGAATTCGCGTCAAACCAGACGCAGAAGCCATCTCACAAGAAGTTGAGGTTGAGTGGCTGTATAGAAAGTTCGAATGCATGGTATAATAGAAATGGGAGGTGACAGCTGACGAAAAGTATTACTTTCCTTCCAAGGAACTTCCGACCTACTTTCTGACTATGAGTGATAAAATATCAACTATGTACCTACGGATTTTATTATACTTCTTTCTAAAAGCAGAAAATATGTTTTATTATAAAAACCACCGAACTATTTCTATCATCTAGTATTAGTATTCATGAAAACCGATTAAAAAATTCATTTTAAAAACGTGCACTACAAAACACGTTAAATACTCTGTAGCATGGAAAGGTAAATAAAAGGTAAATACTGCAATAAAACTTATGTTATAAATCACTAATCACTGGCCATCAGCTTAACCAATTACTTATCTACTTGTCAAATAACACTCAAAAGGGCGCATTCCAGTAAACTCCAATTTCTTTTCAAGGAAATTTGTTTAAAGTGAAGTTTATGGGAGTAAATATAGAATGTTGTATATTTACCCCCATAAACTTCACTTTAAAAAAATTCCTTTCATTTGTTAAAACAACATATTTAACCTATAATACTCAGATGGTATAATTTTTAGTTATATTAACTTACATTTCATATAATTTAAAATAGCATAATTATTATCAACATACATTTAGTATAACATTAATTTGGTACATCATTAATTTTGTATAACATTAATTTGATATAATTTTAGATGATAAAATGTTATTCTTTACTTTCCTTGTATTCGTCATAAAAGCACAGTGTTTACCTCGGGTGAAAGTAACTTATTTAGTCTCTCGAACTATTAGCGCCCTCGCTACGCTCGGGCTCTTGAGGCTAAATAAGTAACTTTCATCCCTTGGGTAACAATGTTCTATTACGAAGGTGGTTTTTTTCTATTATTAGATTCTATCTACATAGATTCCAATAACGCACTATTTTAAAACCAACCATCTTGTTTAGAAGGAAAGGCTAGACTCAAGTAGAACAAGCCTTTATTTAATAAAGATCGTGAACAAAAACAAACCAGCGTAAAAATAGCTTAATCGTTATTGTTGGTAATGTTAATATTTTAAAAACTTCAGCGCAATTAGCGCTGTTTCCGCTGGTGGGTTCACCCGGAACGATGCTACTGCGAACTATATTGTGGGAAGGATGAGTTCAGTAGGGACGCGATATACTTACTCTTCTACCTCATCAGATTCGTTCACAATTTATTAATTTATTTTGCTCACATGTACATGGTATACAGCTTAGGTCTTAATGTATGCTTAGGTCAATAGTACATGTACCCTGTAGGGCGCTGCAATAGAATTTAAACATTTAAAATGGCAGAATAAAATTAGATAGGATAGGTAGATATTGGATAATTATTTCACACACAATGTCAAGTAATTTAAATTAGAAAGCTAAGGTGGTTTAATTATGATCACCATAAGTATGTAGATAGGGTATCGAGGTCATTGATCTTAATTTATGTTATGTAGTAGTTAGTCGGATAGGAATTCTACAACTGAGTAATAGCATTTTACAGCAAGTAGGTTTTTAAGTTTTCTACCGAAAGCTATGTCGTTTTTTTTCTCGTTAATTGAAGGTGCCTCTCCCAAAATATGGGGGATTTTTCATATTCACCACGCTTGGCAGGCTTTAGATCTAATTAGGGTGCATCATATTTTGTTTTTGTAGGTTTAAGAAATCAGTGCAGAGCTTTATTTATTGTGACATTATCCAGATTGTTGCCTTTCAGTTTAAGGCTGTCACGTGTTTTCAATGACGGCTTCCCAACGAGTAACACCAGGTGCGGTCCCAGTGTGACACGTTGGGAGTTTATTTCCCATCGAGTTACACTGTAACACTTTGGAAAATGTGTGGAAGTGTAGATTCGATGACGTCCTCCCATCGTAGAAATGGTTATCTTCTTGCTCTTTCTTCTTTCTTCAGATACGCATCTTTGGTCCATTTATCTTGTTTGGTTCAAGACATGACCAACCCACTTCCACATCAGCTGTTTATTGTGTGTGTTATAACGATATTCGTGTTTTTAAACGGTTTAGCTTGCCCAATTTGTTTACCTATTTGTTTATGTCAAATCTAGTAATTCAAATTTGATCTAAAATTTGGAACGTTCCTTTAGTTCTGATGACAATGTATTAAGGCGCATACCCGAGCCAATATGACGGCTCCACCTATTTTATCATATTATTACGTTTAACATAGGGAATTTTAAGAATCCATCGTACAGTTTGTGGTATCTTTATAGGTTATTTTTTAGGTTATTTTTTTAATACCTACCTATATAATATACTTTAGCTGTAAGCTTTTAAATAAAAAAAAAATGATTTTATATTATTGTATTCCTGATAACGTCTCTATATCTTTTCTATCACTTCTAAATGATCTAGGGATGTCAAGTAATGCGTAGATGTACGAACACTCGCTATTCTTGTGCACAGTGCACGCAGCTTCAACACGCATTAAAAGGGCTACATTATCTATCTGCATTGCGGATACGTCATATTTCATATTTAATTTAATTATCGCGGTTTTATTTCAGTGCATTTAGCGAAGCGAGTACATGATCCATTTATGTTGCTTGTCGTGCGCGCTTTTCGTTCGGAACGTTAAACATTTGGTCAATATTTATGGTCTAAATGATCGAATTTATTAATATTTGTGAATCACACAGATATTAACGTCAACCATTAATTTAAACAAGAGACTGTATTCCAGGAGATCGTAAATCACACTAATATTATAAATGCGAAAAGTTGTATGGATGTATGGATGGATGGATGGATGTTTGTTATCTCTTCACGCTAAAACTACTAAAAATAGATCGGGCTCTAAATGTGGAAATAGGTAGTACTTATCGTGGAATCAAACATAGGCTACTTTACCCCATAAATCAGTTCCCTTCGGATAGAAATCACCATTAAATGTTCCCATAAAAATTCCCATAGTCTTTTATAAATCCTTTTTGCATGAGTTCCGTTTTTCTATTTTACGAAAAAAAATATTTAATACAAGTTACGCGCAGTTTTACATACTTTTGCTTATTTCCGTTCCCAGGATACTATCCATCTCAATGCCAAATTTAATTAAAATCCGTTCAGCGTTTTGGCCTGAAAAGCTTAAAACAGACATTATACAGACACATAGAGAGACAGACTGACAGAGTTGTTTTTTTACCTACGAATTCATAATATACTAACCCGCGGTTTCGCATTCGTTGTTCATATGGAAACGTGAAAAGGTGATTTATATCCCCGGGAACAGATTTATGGGTTAAGAAGTAGCCTCTGTTTGATTCCAGGTTTATAATTACCTGTCTGCTTAAGTAAATCTTTATTATAGAACGTAACACTAACGCTACTTACCTATGGTTTATCCATTTTGAATGAAGCATGTTAGTAAACAAATTACGACACAAATAACAAAATCTCACTTGCTTGGCGTCGAGTTTGAGATATAATTGTAAGCAATTTTTGTTGAACGGAGGATATAAAATCGACAAGTCATGTAAATTACGTATAAAAGGACGCGCCAACAAAGTGAATTTTGGTTAAGTATGGGCGGTTTGTTTACGTTTATGCTCCATTCAAAATGTATACGATATTGTAGTAGTTCTAGAAAAATCTCAACTTGAGTGAATAGGGGTTTGTCTATGGTCTACACATTTATATAGCTATGGGATAAATGTTTAAAAAAAATAAAGCTTTGTCCTTTCCAAGCCTTACTCAAGCGTGGTCCAGACCACACTTGAGTGATTAATAACCACTAGGTAGATATCATCATCATCATCATCAGCCTATATATCTAGGCAGATATATGAAGTTGGAAATCGTTTTAAAATAGGATATTACTCAAGTTATGCTTGGTAACCGTTCAATAATAGGTAATAACGTAGTAAGAACGCATCGTTACCCAACCAAGGGTTACCATGAGTGAATGTAGTTTTTGACATGAGTTCCCAAGCATTGTTGTTCTAAAATCCGTCTTTACTGAAAACTACACATAAGCATCACTCAAGCTTAGATCGATGACTGAGCATGCTTTCATAATACGGGCCTAAGTAAGATAAACTCAGCCTAGTAAAGCAAGGCCATATGTTTCACCGAAACGGATGCAAATAACGGTATTTGTCATGCCGGTACATTGTCGACTAGAGTGCACTCTGAGTCGATACGAATGCACAAATAAAATTTTCGTATGCGCCCTCTGTAATGTAGTGCATTGACAGAGACGTCTTCAGACTTTGATTTATGTTATTACCCAATAATTCAATTCAATCGTACATTTTTTTTTTATTTTTTTTATTTTATTCAATTTATTACTATCAGTATTATTATTATTTAATTTGTGGTGTTTTATTTTATTAAAGACCTCTGTGGCGCGGTGGGCGAAGGTCCGCCTGCGACGCAGGAGGTTGCGGGTTCGATTCCCGCCTCGGGACAAATGTGTGATCTGCAGATATTTCTTCAGGGCGTTCTGGATGTTTTCTATGTATAATAAAAAAATATCTGTATATATATATGTTATTTATTATTATTTATTTATTTATTATTTATATATTTATATTTATTTATATGACAAAATTAAATATTTTCAGTTACATTAGAGAATCCGACTGTAACCCTACTTTATTATGGTGTTTAAATAGAATGTACACGATCGCATTATGTGTGCCTGCATCATGTGTATAATATCGACCTAGCCGTAGAACAGAGTCCGATGTGATCATAGAGCAAAAATGAGTTATATAGCTAGACGGATTAAGGAGAACAAACACTACAGACGTACATTTTTAGAATTTTTGTATCTTATTTAGTTTCTGATATATGAAATCGAATAACGTTCTATCTGACATTAGCTCCGCAAAAAAACGCATGATGTGACCAAGGGACGCCGCGCGGGCCGTAAGTGCGCGGCCCTTTCGTCCGTTCGGCCGTTGTTTGTTGGAAGGAGGGCGTATTTGTCTCTGGAGCTTAGTTTTCTTTAGATTTGATGAAAAAACAATATGGTAAGGTTTTTTCTTGAACAAATCATATGTTTATAAATGTCATGAGCGCATAAAAGGTTAGAAATGCTTAGAGAAGATGCAGGGGAGTCTGAATTTAGTTCATCATTTTCTAATGTTTCTGTTGTTTATATGAAGAAAAGTGTAAATGCTGGTAAGTTGACCATTTTTCGGTTGTACTATTTTGTAATACACGCTTTATTTAGTTTTGTAATTAATAAACATTAAAATTACCCATAATATTGCTTTATTTTCTCTGTAAACGGTTGCGGGCGATCGATGTTTATATAAGACACTTTTTGACGGAAAACTAGAGAGAAAAGCGTTTTAGTACGAAAATACGATTGGCGTAGTGCAAACTCACAGTATAATAGTTTTTTAGTAATAATAATACATGAATAAATATAAGTCTTATGAAATTTTAGGACCATTTTATGCAAAAACCATTGAACTTTTAAGGATTTCATGTGAATATCGGACGTTTTTCTATGGTAAATGTCATACAATTTGTTGGTTCGATGTTGAGGTAGGACGTTGTTACTGGAATAAGGAAATCGTTTAGGACGTTGTTCGTGTTAAATTATCCATAAATAATGAGGGTTTTTCTTTAAAATTTGTCTAATCATTTGCTATCTACTTACATTGTTTTGCACTACTCATAAATATAAAAAATATTTTATATAAACCGGTTTTTTTCACTTTCAGATGTACATATTGATGAAAACTACATGTCATAATAAAAGTCACCTTTGCCTCCTGATTCAGACGAAATCAGCCAAAAACTACAAAATATATAGGAAGAAATACTGTATGAAGATGGTAGGACTAAGGAAATTACCTGCAACAGCTCAATACCAAATTATCAAGTCTAATCTGTCGGCTGTGCAGGTTAACAGCAATTAACCTAGTAGGTATATTTTCTTTGGAAATGCCTTCTAGTTATAGATTAATACAGCTACTAAAGCAATTAATTAAACTCTTTAGTAAAATTAGTGGCTTCTGAAATTTTATCCAGGTTAAGAGCTCATGTACACGGACTGCAAGTTGCGGACTGCAAGACAACTGCACCCGTCGATTGCATTTAACTGCAGTGAACGACTGCCGTCGACTGCTACCGGTGAAATTGTTTTGCAGTCGGTAACTTGCAGTCCGTGTTTTTGAGACGTGCAGTCCGTGTATAAGAGCCCTAATGTTGAGCAAGGTTCCAAAGAGTTTCATCATTGGTCGGACAATAATTGTGCTGGCCAAAAGCTTAGTCGCAAAAAAGTTCAACATACGTATAACACACCGGTTTTTACAGAAGGGACACGTCCAAAATTAGGGGGGCCAGTGTCAGGTCTGTCATGGAGAGAGCTTCTCAAACCAAAACTATATTATACCCCTCATAAGTGGCGTTTGTTACTAAGATGGGCCAAGAATGAAGGAGAGCCCATGTTGTTCACAGTGTAACCCAGATTGACGTGTTCGACTTGAAAGGTATTGTTGTATAAGGTTATTGTTATGTTTTGGGTATTTTCTTTGTATATTAAAAATATCTATCCATGTAATGTACCTATTGTATTAAGTAAAATAGTCATCTAGTACCCATAACACAAGCTCTGCTTAGCTTAGGGCTAGATTCAGCGGTCGTCACACTTTACTAGCCTAGGCCACAAATGAAAATGTGAAAACCAGGGCCGGGCCGCAGAGTATGTGAAGGCGCTTCAAGAGCCTTTGCACACTTATCCATACTAGTCCATACTAATCTTATAAATACGAAAGTGTGTCTGTCTGTCTGTTTGTTACCTCTCTACGCTTAAACCACTGGACCTATTTACATGAAATTTGGTATGGGGATAGTTTGGGTTCCGGGGAAGGACATAGGATATTTTTTATCCCAGGAATACTATATATTCAGCTCATTTCGACGTCGCCGTTCGTGTGGGAGTTGATATCAAAAAAGTAGACTCAAATAATATATTATATTCATTACTATATTTATTAGAAAAAGGTTATTTATAAACATAGATAAGTAAGGAATGATTAAAATTTATTAAAAAGTTCAACATCGTTATCAAAAATACCTATGATTTATAATTAGGAATTATGGTGTTGAACTTTTTTAATTATTTCTTGTATATTGGCATCTTTTGGACTACATGCGATCCTCATTGTGTCTTCTAAATGAGTGGAAAGACGATTACGGTATTTATTTTTTAAGAAGCTCGTTTTCGTAAATGAAGCTTCACAGAGATATGTTGAAGAAAATATAGTTAAAACGAATTGTGCGCAGTCTTGCAAAGATTTATACTTGCTAGGCATTTTTCCAAAATTCATTGTACTCCTGCTTTTCACGGTGCTCTTGACTATTATAAATGCAATTTACTTTGCCGCGGGCCGCATAAATAACGACCATGGGCCGCATGCGGCCCGCGGGCCGCAATATGACGACCATGGGGCTAGATGGTTCCGTGTGGATTGTCTAGCATTATTATTATTAGGTTTCGAGGGAAAGGTTTGTATGAGAGACATTTATAACTATGGCAAGTTGCGAAAGAGACAAGGACAAGAAGATTACTTGGAGTAACATTTGAGAAGTTGATTCAGAGACGGTATTAACCCAAATAAATTGTTTTTTGAATATGATCAAACCCAACCTGACTATGATATTTTGGTGATTTGCAGTACACCAGGAACTCGGTATAAACTGAAGGTAAAGCTGCAATATGGTGAACCTATTATTGGTTTTTGCTGCTGTATATAAATATGTTATGGATATGTGCCGCTCAGAGACCGGTACAGCGCTTTAAGTTCAGTTTATACCGAGTTCCTGGTGAACGGCGAATCACTAAAATATAATAGCTTCTGAGCTTCTGATGCTTCAGAATATCGAATGATAAACTAAACATTACAGGTAACACTTGTTACCTGTAATGTTGCTGACCTAGCTACCATATTATAATATACCAATCAATTTCAATCAATTTTGTGTATTTTATCAATGTTTCTCTGAAATAAGCAAAAAAAGAAATAAACATGATCAATTGCTATTTTAAATTTTAATTATTATACCACCGAGACAGTTTAAGTACTGTATAAATCTTAAAAATGATTCTTATTAGTAAAATTGTAAAGATTGTGTTTTAATGGAATATAAAATTTTATATCAAATTTGGTTTTGATGTAAAATAAACAATAAAAAATTATGTTACTGTTTGTTTATTAATTAAACAAATGCGTAGTTTAAATTTTCTTAATTGCGCGTCTCCTGCATTGTCCTAAAAGGGGCATAATGATAAATTCTAATAAGCTTATTTTAAGTGACTTTTTGCTATTCAAAGTGATGCCATTTAATAGTTTTTATACCTAATTTGAGATGTTTTAACTTAATAAACAGTTTTAAATAATAACCTTTATTTAATAATTAATTTAATGGAGGGTAGTTATAATATCACTAACATTATTTTAGGGTAAAAAAGCATATAGGACTCTAACGGGACATGTAATTTCAACAGAAAACGTCCCATGTTAACAAAGAACGTCAATTAACTAAGACTTTTCCGTAAAACAACGTTTAATGTTCACAACGGACCGCACTACTTCCGCCATAAAACGTCCTATATTAACATGGAACGCACTATCTCCAGAAATAAAAAGATAATAAATATATACCGAAAAGCGTATATCTAAGCCGGGGCATTGTAACAACATACCAAAAATTCTCAATGAAAAGTCTCACCGTTTAAAA
The DNA here is from genome assembly GCA_955876795.1 of Eupithecia tripunctaria. Taxonomy (NCBI): domain Eukaryota; kingdom Metazoa; phylum Arthropoda; class Insecta; order Lepidoptera; family Geometridae; genus Eupithecia; species Eupithecia tripunctaria. The sequence continues at coordinate 14,549,827 of OY041617.1, read as the reverse complement.
GTTACACAAGTCAACAACTTCTCTGACGTCTACTGAAAACTATCAACTCTACAGAACGGACTTTGTTCTACGGATGAGTCGATATTTTTTAAATAAATAAAAATGTCAGTGTCTGAGTACGCTTCCGACTGGTAGAATGGATCAATTTATTTATTTATTTATTTATTTTTAGACGCACAAAACATAAAATAATCACATAATATACAAGACTTATAAAATATAGGTTTAGAACTTGATCATTTCACAAATTATGTGCATACAGAGATTCATGCGAACAAAACATGTAGGGGAGAGTAAAAAAAAAAAAATACTAAAATATGATCAGATCAGATTGCCTGTAGTCATGCATAAATACTCATGTATTTATGCATGCCTACACACAACCACACTATTATAAGCTTAGAGTCAGGAACAACTTATTTTAATTGATTTTAAAATTCTGGTAAATTGGCTCAATTTGGGAACAAAAATATCTAGTAAAATTTCATCCTTAGCAAAATTATTGAATCAATTGAGCTGCCTGTAGATTAAAACTTTTAAATTAATTCATTTACAACAGAATATTTATTATTTACCTTTAGATTGTTTGCAACAGTGTATCAGTTTAATTTATTTGTATTATATGTTTATAATTTATTTTTCAATGAAGATTATGCTCATGATAATTCAATTAATTTATTTGACCAATCTAAACGTGTAACAATAATATAAATTCTAATTCATATATTTAATTTTTCATTTTATGTAACTTGTGGACGTGAGCGATACTGTTTGGGGGACAGTATCGCTCACGTCCGTAGGTGTTGACCCTCTGTTACCCTACACGTGTCCTCTGGGTGGTGCTAAGAGCGATAACCTCTGGTGGTAGGCTTCGGCCGTGGCTTGTCACCACCCTCCAGACTAAGCCAGTCCGTGAAGCAACTCTGTTGTGTTTCGGAATGTGGTCCGGAGTAGCCATCTTCTAGGCCTTCGTGATACATCGTCTGCCGCATCTTCGCTTTCCATCATGTGAGAATTGTGAGATTGCGGTCAAACGAAGGACTATTTCTGATAAAAAAAAAACTACGAGCTGCGTCCCGCGGTTTTGCACGCGTTGTTCCTATGGAAAAGGTGAATTTCATCCCACGGAAACTACTTTTTATCTCTACTTTTTATCCAATGGGATAAAAAGTAGCCTATATTTGATTCCGGGATTATAATTATCTGTATGCAAAATTTCAGATCCGTCCAGTAGTTTTGGCGTGAAGAAGTAACAAACATCCATCCATCCATCCATAGATCTATACAAACTTTCGCCTTTATAATATTAGTGTGATGTGATGTAACTGATTGGTTAATTTAAATTGTATTAGTTGCTCAATAAATAAATACAGCTACAAATTAAAATCAAAAATCTACAAATTATGGAATCCTGCTTAGCAAAGCTTCAATCAATTTTGTACATTTCTATCTAAAATACCGGGTCAAATTCTAGAAGTACAATAAAAAAACCCACCACCTTATTTCCTTACCTTAACTAGTTGCATTCAAAGACAATGCTCAAAACACGGCTTGATGAGGACATCCAGCCCCGCTCTAAAAGCGGCCCTTAGTTCGCCTGCACATTACCCTCTCCTCCGAGGCGTGTGCAACATAAAGCGCTCCATAGCCCACTATGCAGCCTGTGCAACCCTTGTTCCATCCCTGTGCAACTCAGTGTATTGTGTCTGGCGTTCGCAGCCCGTGAAAATGCCAGTTAGGGCGAGTGCTTGCTCGATTTGAATTTATACGTACGCTCTACGTATTCTACTGTCTTATATTCCCATTTCCCATCCCTTCACAGCATACCCTGCTCTGCTCTGATGGGAATAAGGGTAGAAGTGGTGTGGAGTCGCGTTCGTGGGAGAGAGGTATAAAGATATCGCGAAGGAATATAACGAGACATGAATATGGACTGAACGAACGTATGGTAATGTTTATGGAGTTTCTTTACAGGCTTGTGGAGGACAAATATTGTTTGCTTGCAAGGTACCTACGTATGTTGTGAAGTTTACATTGTATCCACCTTAGAAACAATGTTGTAACTATAGTTATACCTATGTATGTAAAAATCTGTAGCAGTGCTAACTCAACAAATGGCCTGAGTTGTGTTACTTACAACTAATATTAATAATAACGTTCATTGAATAATAATATTAACGTTTATTGAAAAAAATTAAAACTATTACTTACATCTTTGTTGCTTATTTCAAACTAGGATAAACCTGTATCATGGGTGCGTGTGTTTGAGTCAGAGTCAGAGCCAAATCGTTTATTTCTTTTGACTTACAAAGTAAGCACTTAGACAAGTGTTTGTGATTAGTGCTCCTGATGTCATCAGGAGACACCATTCGTGTGCGTTGTGTATATGTGTGTTGTGCGTGTGTAGTGCGTGTTTGTGAGGTGGGAGGAGGGAGCTTAAGAGTCCGGGTAACAGGACAACTTCATACAAAGACATGCTATTTCCAGTATTTTTCTATACTATGTGTATCATTATTTGTACTACCCCAAAGGAGGGCGTTTCAGACCATGACCAGGTGATCAGTTGTGGGAGGGGATAATATAAATTCCTATTTTCAGTTTCTTATAAAAAGTTTTAATTTCCTAGTGACTAAATAAAGTGACAACCCGGCGCCTGCATTGGACGGAATGCAAGTATCATAGATTTCTGGACTCATTTAGTAACTGTGAACCTTTGCTTCGATCAGCAAACCTCTGCCAAGTGATTATGGCAATACCCGCCAGATTCAAAGCTCTGCCCAGTTGTGGACATCAATGGACAGTGTTGTCAGTCAGTAGGGATCAACATACAAGTAATTACAAACAGTACACTGAATCAGTACAAACAGTTTACTAATTTAACTTACTTCTGGTCTCGTCTTCTACTGTGAAAAGTGGGCTAAGTTCTTTTAAATAACTTCAAAATGTTTACATTAATTTGGATTGAAAACATTAAAGATAAATTACTACGTAACGACTACGTTCAGACTGCCAATAAGCGCTGTACAGACAGGCATTGATTTATTAAAAACGAAGATGAGGTACTGGTTGCTCGAAAGTGGCAACCTCAAATTGTGTAAAATTGTGTTCTCCCACATCAGTTACCGTCTGACCGGCGGCACGGGCGGTCGTGATTCGCGTGAAATATTGTTGTCTCAGTCTCACTTCGGTCCTAGATACGTCTTTCCGTCTTTTTTCTTCTTTGTATTGCACAGGACTGGAAATATAACTGTGAGCGTATGTGTTTGCGTGTAGTTGTAACACATGCCATTTTTTGAGTAGGCGCTGGGAGAACGTAACCTATCTTCCCTTTTTAAATCAATGCAGACAGGGCATAGTTTTTTTACCATCATTTACTAACTAACCCCTTTGAGTAAGCTCTTACATAATAAATAAGCTTCGGTGTTCAATTCATTTTCAACGACGATACATTTTAATGGGATATTGCGTACCATCGCCAAACGTAACGCCAATCCAGTTTGAAACTATTTTGCTTGCGAAGTCCTATTTATATTTAACAAAATAAAGTTTTCAGAGCTTACGAACAAAATAAAAGTTGCACAATTGTTACGCTTTTCTATGGCTTTGTCATAAAACTGTGTTCCTAAATAAAAACAGCGTTTCACCACTTTTAACCCCAATTATGTAACATTTTAAACTTGAAAACATTTCACAGCCCTCCAAGTACAACGCAGCACAGCTATAGGTACGTGTACTGTCGCAGCCATCTGCACAGTCGCGATTATCCACTTGCCGCTGCACTTTTGTGCGCGACTGTTGACACTCGCGTAATTACGTCACGTTACGAGGAACTAGGGTGCCATTCTGAACTCATGTCGAATGTTGACTGACGGTTCAACGTTTCAAATTAATGTTTCTTTAGTAAATTTAGCTTACCTATTTAGATAAATTTAGCTGCTGCCTTTACGCGATAAAATAAGTCTTTATGATATCACCAGTAACCAGTGCGACAGATCTACTGGTAAAACTACGGGCCGTACGTATTGCCCGTAATATGTAAGTATATCAGTCATGTAGTACCCATTATACCGGCTTAGCGCCAGCGCATGCTATACAGAAAGTTTTTACTACCAGAGACGATATAAGATTTTCTTGCTTGCCCGGTACCCAATTCACGATTTCTTTGGGCAATGATCCACCGGTGAGGAGGTTGCAGGTTCAATTCCCGCCTAGGGACAAATGTTGGTACAACAATACCTGCTGACTTGTCAAAGTTGTACTGCTAAAATGAAACAAATTGCTCCAAATCATTCGAAAGCTAAAACCAATTAGGTACGTATGAACCTGTAGGATTACTGACATTATGGTGCCTCATTATATCGAAGGCAGCATCGCCAGTGTGCTTTATCTAGTAGTAAGTTACGGAATGCCATCGTATTTTTACTCTGCTAGGAAGTTGACTATTGTTTTAATTTTTCCACGTTGCAAAGTTGAGTTTGTGGTTTCGGCATTGTATGTTCTGGAGTTAGTTCAACTGCGTTTTGTTTGCGTTGGGAAATGTCATGTTAGCTGAGTTACGGTGGAGCTGACCCCAATACTAAGTTTAAGGCGGTCAAGTGACTGTCAACGGTGTGGTGGAAATTCCCGAGATTAGAGTAATAATGTTTTTATACTAATAGGTCATCGACCAAAGTTTCCTCCGACCCCCCTGAGATTTACAATGCGCGCCCTGAAACTACCTGTATCAAAAGATTTCATTTTTGGTACTTATGTAAGTCAATCTGAAGGATAGCATTCGTAACGAATACATCCGACAGAGAACCAAAATTATCGACATAGCTCAAGGAATAAGCAAACTGAAGTGGCAGTGGGACGGCAACATCTCACGAAGAACTGACAACCGATTGGGTAAATTAGTTCTTGAGTGGAGACCGCGACTCGGCAAACGCAGTGTAGGACGCCCTCCGGCCAGGTGGGATGACGATCTGCGAAAGACTGCAGGCAGATGCTGGATGCGTCAAGCTGAAGACAGGGCGCTATGGCGCTTATTTGGGGAGGCCTATGTCCAGCTGTGGACTAATATAGGCTGATGATGATGATGATGATGTAAGGACAGTGTTTCAACTAGGCCACTGTCATTTTAGCGCTCTGTCCGAGCGCTAAAATTACAGTGGCCTAGCGAAATTGCAAGAATCATCAAGAATCATCGCACGTTCAAGACACAAAAATGGACGGGATTTCCAATTTTCAGTAAATTTTTCATGCATTTTTTTATCATTAAAATATGCTGATTGCCTTTAACCATGAAATCTTTATCGAAAATTATTTTTTGGTTTGCCAATGTTACCTACGATTTTGACTTTGTGTTAAATTCATGAATTGAGAGGCTATTGTTTTATATAATCTTTTAATTTTATGTGTTTTTGCGTTGTTGTTGCTGTGTTTTTTGTAATTGTTATCACAGACTCAGTCTAGTTTAGGCTACTGAGACTACATAACAGTTTGGTCAAGAATTTCTCTATTTACTAAACTTATTTCATAATCTCAGACAAATTATGTTAATTTATGTTTTGAAATGATTTCTTTTTGCAATAAAAAAATATTATTATTATTAAAAAAACAATACGTCACGGATATTGATAAACAAGCAAATAAACTTGAACCTTCTGCTCCCAGACATAGTTCAACAACTCCACTGAAGTTTCAACATCCGTGCAGTCGATCATGCACGTCATTGCATGTGACCTATAAACAGAGTTATTCAGAGTAACCTACTCTACTCTCATGAGAACTGCGAGTGGAGCCTTTGACAACTTTAATTAACGCATAATGTCACGTCACATGGCATTGGCTTGTCGAGATGATGGGTTATTCACCGCAAGAAGTTAATCATAATGAGACGTCATAGCAAAAGAAAAAGAAACATTACTTTCTACAAAAAAAAAACATTTCTTCCGAAAATATAAGCATAAAAAACTATCTGGAAATAAATAACCTTGGACACAAATCCCTAAGTTAAGCAGGGCTTGTGTTATGGGTACTAGATAACTAATACATAGGTACCTTTACTTAATACACAACATACAGACATGTTTAATTATACATACAAACACATCCAGCACATCCAGAACAAATATCTGCAGTTGGTACAAACATTTATCCCGATGCGGGAAAAAACCCGCAACCTCCTATGTCGATCTTCGCCCCACAGAGGTACTCAAAATCCCGACGTACCTGTAGCGCGTAATCCCTGTACATTTATTCAGATAACGTATTCCTGGTGTATCACGTGTTATTATTATTATAAGTATTCCCACTCTCGGTCATCATCATCATCATCATCATCAGCCTATACTAGTCCACTTCTAGACGTAGGCCTCCCCTAATGAGCGCCATATCACCCTGTCTTCAGCTTAACGCATCCAGCATCAATCTGTCTGCTGCTGTGTTTGAACACGAGTAGATTTAAGCAGCTGGATATTTTTTTTAATGTTTTACGTACTGTGCAACGTATGGAAAAATGTATACACACATATACTATATTTTTCAGGTTATTTTTTATTGATGGTGGACAAGCGTTTGGCTACCAACTCACTTTAAGAAAGCGAAGATGTAACCTAAGATGGAGCACTCTTTTCCAGAAGGAACTTATTTACCCTAGATTTGAAGACTCCCAGATTGTAGTCTAATGGGAAGACAGAAGCAGGAAGTTCATTACGGGCGTAACACTATTTCGTTGGTCAGTAAAAATGTACTGGCTTTCCGCCGCGTAAGATCGCGACGGATTATCCGTTTAGTGAAGTGCTGGCCTAAGATCACCATCTTCATCATCGCGTCTGTACCTACCTACGGTTGAATACAATACGCTTTATTTCACATACTTGTTGTGTGGTGCTGGCTCAATTTGCACCACCGAAACTCTTCCCGCAGGTGTCGTAAGAGGCGACTTAGGGATATCCAAAAATAGTAGAAAAGTGATTGGACTAGTTTGTTTTAGAATTCAAACTAAGATTACCTATCGTAAGTGGGGTTCTATATAAATAAATAATAAATAATGCTGGACAATTCACACAGCAATATCTATCCCCAACCTAAGCAGAGCTTGTGTTATGGGCACTATCTAACTGATATACATAATACATACAATACACTACAAGATAGATATTTTTTTTATTATACAGAGTAAACATCCAGAACGCCCTGAACAAATGTCTGTAGATCGTACAAAAAATTGTCCCGAGGGGGGAATCGAACCCGCAACCTTCTGCGTCGCAGGCAGACCTTCGCCCACCGCGCCACAGAGGTCGTCAAATAGATAAATAATTATGTACATTTATGTACTTAGTAACGATACCTAATTGTGACGTCCTCTTTTTCCTAACAATTTGGTTCAGCGCCTATATCGTCAGAGAACTACGCAAATCATATAAGTACTAAGTGGACATATCACGATCCTCAACCTCAACCTCAACAGCCTGTATTGGTCCACTGCTGGACGCAGGCCTCCCATCGATAAGCGCCTTGTTGGCGTTTATTTAATGGGGGTAGTGCCCACAATCCCCACGCTGGGCATGCGGGTTGGGGATCGCAGTTTGGTGATAGAATTATTCTGAAGGGGGCGCTGCTGCCCGCCCCCGGTAGATATCCCTTAGTCGCTTTTTACGACACCCACGGGAAGAGGGCTTGGTCTAAAAATCCCCTTAGAGAATCCTACGAAGGGGATTTTTAGAATAATCCCCTTACGTCACTAAAATGAGATGCTAAGGGGATTTTTGGACAAAATGTCTAAGAATCCCCTTCGTAAGGGAATCTCTCAGGGGATTTTTAGAGATGGGGTGGTGCAAATCCTAAGCCAGCAAAACACAACTATATATCACGATCACGTTCCGTTAATATCGATAAATAGACACATCCCTCTGGTTATGGAACATATCAATGGAAACGCGCCGCCAGTGGCTTCTAGATTATCGACGAGAATAAAGCGCAAAAATTAATCAATATCTTGTAAACGATCGTAGAATTGATAACAGACCCTGTTCTTCGAACAAAGGATCGTTTCGAAGGAAGCGCTGCTCCACTTCCGTTCGCGATCATAGATTTTTACGTCCCTCGTTTCTTCTAACGATTCTTTTATTGTTAATTTTAAAGCAGCTGCTGCGGATGCCAACATGTTGGGTTGGAGCAACAGATGACAGCGCATTATGAAGAACCTTAATCCCGAGCGAATTAACATGTATTAATTCATCAAAATGAATGAATACATGATTCGTAGTTAACCCGTTTCAAAAAACGAGTTAGCTACGAATCTTTGTGTTGGAAGAACACCAACGTTTTCATAAAGAATTCGTCAAACTACGAAATTTTCTCATTCATTTTGTATTATCTTTTTGATTTGACATCAGATTGATAATTATTTGTATGCATTGTTTTTGTATCGTACCTAGTGTTCAAGATTGATTTACTTTGTCTTATTTAATTCTCATGTACCTGACTCCTGGACGTTTTGCTTTTAGCTGTAAGTCCAAAATCAAATCAAATCACAAGCGTTTATTTGTAACTAAAATATTAAACAAATATACAAACAAATAAACAGTTATACTTAAATTAAGGGAAACTTAGTTCTAGTTACAAAATAGTCCCAACTCAGCTTGTGTAGGCGTTAAAAAAACAACCTACGCTGGTTTTCTGCTCAGGCCTATAGGACCTGTGAAATAAATAAATAAATGAAATGAAACCTGGCTCGGAACTTGATACTTCCTTCATTGTATAGGGCTGTAACGATAAAATCACAATAATTACCCTTGCTCGTGTAAAATTTTCGAGGTATTCAGATCGAATCGCACTATTATAAAAGAGCTTGGATTACCTACATCTACGTATTTATAAGTAAGCCCTAAAGGTAATATATAATGCATACATTATTTGTTACGAATTACTTATTCTCATTAAAAGTGACTTAGTCTGCCGTGTGGTGCCGGCGGCATAGAATTTGCACCACCCCAATTCTTCCCGTGGGTGTCGTAAGAGGCGACTAAGGGATATCTTCTGGGGGGCGGGCAGCAGCGCCCCCTGCAGAACAAATCTTCCACCAAACTGCGATCCCCAACCCGCATGCCCAGCGTGGGGATTATGGGCATTACCCCCCATGAGTTGAACACCAAAAAGGCGTTTATCAGGGGGAGGCCTGCGTCCAGCAGTGGACCGAAACAGGCTGTGGATGGATGGATGGATTATAAGTGAACTTGTATAGTTTTTTCTTCTTTAACCTCAATCTTGGAAGCTTGAAGTCCGAGCCAACATGTTCGCTAGTGTATCCAAACCTTTAAACCTGTAACTGGTGCAGAGGAAGTAATTAAGCGGGCATTTTAAGTTGCGAACAAACAGTTTCAAATAGCTGCTTGAGTTGCTTCATCGACTATCCTTGCGAAACTGTTTACCAGGTTTAATAGACGCTTTTAAAAAAAGAATATTAATTTTCAAAGTGAAACAGTGTTGATACAAGTACTTTTTATGAAAAATTAGCAAGCAGAGAAAATTTCTAAACCGCATAACCATTTTAAAATCAGAATTGTTCGATTGCGGCTCGAATTTTGAACCTTATTCAAACCATTCTGATTTCAATTATTAACTTTACCATACTAAAAATATGTTTTGATAAAAATGTAATAATTTGATATCAATTTGATATCAAATTATTACAATTAAATATCAATAAGTATTGATAATAATATATAACGAAACGAACTTATTTTCTAAATGTAATTAAATTTTAATTACGTATTTCCAATGCGGAATATTTATCTCTTGAGTAAAAATCTGTTGGATTTTTTAAAACCTACCTATTTATTAAATTGTTCTAAAAACTGAGCGTATCAATATAACGCTTAACAAGCTCTATAACAATGTAGAAAAGGTTCAATTTCAAAGGGCATTTTTCTGGGACCTCTCCCTGACGTAGGTATCTTTTTCATTTAACCTACTTTCGAAGTCAAGAAGGTTCTGGAGCCTGTAATCAGGTAAGGTCTGGATGGTCGTACTTTGTTACGTCATTATTCAAAATTGTCCAATCCTATCGGAGAATTTACGATTGTTCGAAAAGTAATCCGGAGGTCAAAGTTTGTGAAGGTGGCAGCTTGTCCAGTTCAATGTTCTATTTAAAGAGAAGTATCAATACAAATTTAACGGGTTCAAGCCCTAAGGGCGAAAACCTATAGTTATTTTTTTGTATTTATAGCATACTTTTTAACCGACTTCAAAAAAGAAGGAGGTTCTCAATTCGTCGCGTATATTTTTAATGTTTGTATAAAACTTGATATCTCCGCCCATGGTTAACCGATTTTGCAATTTCTTTCACTATTGTATAAAAAAAGATCCCACAGTGGTCCCATATAAGTTTTATTGCCGAGATAACCGTATTTATTCCGCAAAACTTAAAAAGCTAATAAGTTTCCTAACCATTAGTAGCTTATGGTGTCCATGGCAACGGGCGTAAACAAGAGACCTACCTAGAAAAACAAATTACAAAGTTGACGGGTAGCGGATAACACGAAGGATGGCTGATTTTTCAATGACCCTTCTATGAAAATGATAACGCGTTGCTTCGGACGCGTTACTCAATAAATTATTTGTTTTCAGGTCTCTAAGAATAAAATATCATTATAAATATCATATGCATATTGATGGATGTGGTTTTTTTTGTGGTAACGGATAGTAGTCGCTTTACTATAAAAGCCAAAGGTATGAGGGTAGCGGACTGATATCGCTGCGAGTCGTCGTGATGTACGGACGTGCACCCTCGAGAGCTTGTGGTATCGTTGCTTAAGTACCTTAGTGTGGTCATTATCTTCAGCATACATGGTCCACTGCTGGACATAGGCCGGACATAGGACATGGACATAGGCCTCCCCTAAAAGCTAGTGGCTTAGTGTGGTTCAAAAATATTGTTTTTTCTTGCCTTGGTTAATTGATTCGAGATGATGGTAATGACACCATGTGTCATTACCATCATGATGGTAATGACACATGGATAAAATCAGTCATTACATCAAACTAAATTAGACTCGAATATTAACTAGACATGGCGTCATGAAGAATTTGAAGTCGTTGTATAGTTTAGTTTCGCCGTGTGGTGCCGGCGGCATAGAATTTGCACTACCCCTACTCTTCCCGCGTGTGTCGTAAGAGGCGACTGAGGGATATTTACCGGGGGCGAGCAGCAGCGCCTCCTGCCGAACAATTCTACCACCAAACTGCGATCTCCAACCCGCATGCCCAGTGTGGGGATTATGGGCACTACCCCCCGTGAGAGAACAGCCAATAAAAGCGCTTATCAGGGGGAGGCCTGTGTCCAGCAGTGGACCAATATAGGCTGTTGTGGTGAGGTATAGTTTAGTTAGAGTAAAATATTATTTTTTCTCTCGAAGCTCTAGATTCCAAAATAAAACGTCTAGTGACCTATCTGCTAACCTCAACAATCGCTCCGAGCCAGACTTATTCATCCCGCGAGGCCCACCTTTTGTTGGGAACTATTGAAGTTTTTCCACTTCAATAGTTACAGTTACAGTTTGCCTGATTGTTGTCGCTTTGAACACTTGGAATATGTAAGTTACGCCTTGTTTGTTTTCTGTGCTAGACATGGTTTAGAAAGTTCACAAAAGAGATTTACTCGGTTTAAAAACTGGTTTGTGGCATCCAGGTAGAAGTATTTATTTCGAAACGACTTTGCAAAATGGTGGTGATTCTATGTTCGTCTGCGCGTATGTTTTTTTTATTATTTGGTATTGTCGCCGTAAACACCTTTTGATGCCATTTTCACCACGCGTGACAGGCGAGTTGATGATAGCATTGAAGCTGTTCAAAGTAAGCAGAAGAAAGTTACTGCCTTTCCTTCGCTGGTTATAAAAATAAAAACAAAAAAATCAGCTAAAAAGCAACAAGAATCATCAAAACCGTTCTGGCCCTCATTTGACGGAAAAAATAAGGAAGTACTGTTATGAATAACGTTTCTAATTATTTTTTTAATATACATTTTACTTCTAGATACGAGTATCATACTCTACTATAACTATTATAATAAGCGCATACCCAAACCAAAACTTCTTTTCTCTTTGCTTGGCTTGGGGCTAGATGATGCTGCGTGAATTGTCCAGCATTATTATTATGTCACGGATGGACCATAAAGTGGCATGGCTCTTTAGGAAGCATGTGTAGAGAGTAGCCTCTCAAAGAAAAATTTAAACAACTCTTCTTATTTTATCGATTACTCTATTATTGACTACAAATGGTGAAAATTCATTAACAAACTCAGGAAATTACAAAACTACAGCTTTTATTCTCCATTTATAAAACCAACGTCAACAGAAAACAAACAAGCCAGAGCATAGTTACTATTCGCCGATTAAAATAATAAAATGTTAACTGTTCTAGAATAAAACAAAAGAGCGTCGGATCTAAATCAATTTAACCAATCACGACCTCAATTCTCTTTATAAAATGCGAATAAAAGTCTACTATTCCGGTCATCCTACATCGATATTTAAAATAGGTATCGAAGATTGGATTTTTTTGTGAAAGGATATATTTCTATTTATGTTATACATTATACCGTTTTGACAGAATTCAAATAAATTACTCATTCTATCTGGTAACCCCAAGAATGCCTCCTCTCAGAGTCCGATCTTCAATAAAAGTACTTTCCTCCAAGTACGCAAACAGGAACAAAAACTTATCAGAGTTCACAAATTAAACTATGTCATTCGAGAACATAACAGAAAAAGCCTCACAGCTGACTTTATTACCATGACTTATTCACAGGGACCGCATTCCACTAAATAAATCGCTTAGAATGACACCTCTTATCTTATATATATATATATATTATATACTTATACTTATATACTTTCTTTTATATATATTATATATATAAAAAATAAAGTCGTGTTTGTTACAACACTTATAACTCGAGAACGGCTGAACCGATTTGGCTGAAAATTGGTGGGGAGGTAGCTTAGAACCAGGAAACGAACATAGGATAGTTTTTATTTCGTTCCCGGCTGAACGAATCTTGATGAAATTTGGCAGGGAGGTAAACGGTATCCCGGGGACGGACATAGCTACTTGAATAGAGCGTGCGAAGCCGCGGGGCGCAGCTAGTTTGATGATAAAAACTACAGATAGAAGGACTTGTCTAAAGTGTCAAGTTTGAAACCAATATATCGCTATCTCCGCGGAAATAGCAACGCACGTACTATCTTTCTTTCATGTATGAAAGATTCTGCGACGATATACTGACGTCATAAGTGGGTGATAGACGTACGAACTTAAAGTCCGCGGTTTTTAAGATCGCGAACTTTCTCGGCTCGACGTTAGTGACACGCGTGAAGCTTACTCACTCTGTATTACAAATATTGCGATGTCGCGTACGACGCCAAGACGAGCTACGAGCAAAATTTCAAACCGGCTGGCGATTTTTCGCGGCGGTTTTAAAGTACACGTACTTACGGTGACTCACAAGCGAAAAAGGTCGTCGAGCCATAAGTACGCGTATTTGCTAGTACGTCTATGACCCACTATTAGTAAAGCGCCTATAGGGTATATGCATCGATTTTTTTATTGTTTTAATCGATTCTTTAGTTAGGTCATTATTTAACCGAGGAATGATAAGACGCTCACTGAATTTCGCATTAACAAGGTAAAAAAAACAAATCAAAACTACAATCATTTTCGGGTGATAAAAACGCTGCCATATTGGCGCCATGTTTATTTGACGTCGACGTACACACTTGATTAAAACCTTTGGTGACGACCTCGGTAGTGATCATCTCAGGAAAGAGGTTTTCCGAAAAAACTGAAAATAATCGACAATACGAAATGTCAAGTGGGCAGAATAGTGTCAAATCATGGTGCAGCAAGCAGAATAAAAAAAGAAAAAATGTGCACAGTGATGTCACGTCCGCTCTAGTCAATGGCGTAGCGTTTTGAAATTTTGCGATTGAGATTTAAAATATAAATTTTTCAATGGTTAAATTCTACAATAAAAACATCTCAAAATGCAAAAATAAATATGTAGATATGTTTCTATATCAATAGAGAATACGTATATATTTTTGTAGCCATTTTGAAATCACATGCATATACCCTATTGGTTAAGGCGCATACCCGAGCCAATCTGACAGCGATACCTATTTTATCATATTTTTACGTTTATCATAGGAATTTTTAATAATCCTACGTTCAGTTTGTGGTATTATAAGCTATTTTCTAATACCTTTGTAATAATTTTATCTCATATAGTTTAGGAGGAGATGCGAAAATAGAGTTTGGTGGCCAAAAAGCGCAACTTCGTATCTCTACATAAGCTTTACAAAAAGAAACTATTACAAAGACATTAATAAATAAATAGAAACCACAAACTGAACGTAGGATTTTTAAAAATTCCTGCTTTTAACGTAATAATAAGATAAATAGTTGGGGGCGCCACTTTCGCTGGTGTATGGGCCTTAACAGGATTTGGCCCCTGATGCAGATGCATCGAATGTTATTCTTGAACAAAACAAATGAGCATCACAGCGAACTCACTTTAACCCCGCGCTGTCCGTCACCGCGGCGTTATGCCGACAAACTGCGAGCAGTCGACTATCGACCTGCTGCAACGACAAATGCGGTTATTGTTCACATACCCGTAAGTAGAGTTACTTTAGAATCATCATTAAATGATGTTATTTGTATGTTGCTATTTCAAAATAGAAGTTTATTTGCAAGTCGTTTCTGCCTTCGGCTTCGCACGCGTTATAAGCTAGATCAAAGCTTAAAGATGTTGTAGTCCCGCTCAAGTACATATATTACACAAAAGAACATTTTGTGTAATATACAGTTGTTACACAAAAAATATAATAAAATAATAATAAGTAATGAATGATGTGTAATGAACATTTGTTTATTATTTGTGTTTGTTCTAAAAACCACTGTAAACCGAATTCAGCTTTATGGTTTTCTCATGGAGCCATTATTGCTGATGATGATCATCATTTATCGTTGAAGCATCAATAGAATACACACTTTGTCAAAATGTCCAACCAGAATTTTTTTCTTTATGGGATAGAAAGTATATTTTAACTATGTTTGATTCCGGGATTAGAATGAACTGTATGCAAAATTTCAGCCCGATCCGTTCAGTAGTTTTGTCGTGAAGAGATAACAAACATCCATCCATAAATCCATACAAACTTTTGCATTTTTATTATAAGTCTGATAGTGTGATTGAAGGAGAAATCGGTGAACATACATACAAAAATACACACAGACGAAAATAGAACCTCTTCCTAAAGACGGCAAAAATATGTATGTAATGCACATCGAATGTCCAATCACCGCTAACCCAACAACTTACAAAAAGAGATTACCAATTGTGTTTTGAAAACCTGCTTCTAACAAAATAATAATTATGAGACAGCCAATAGATTTATGTAATTCATCAGTCATCTAATCATCATTATCAGTTAATAACTACTCGAAGCTAGTTGGAGTCCTCCATAAATTCCTGGCAACCAATATGAAATCTGAGCGTAATAATAAAATGTATTCCCAAATCGTGTCTTGAGAGCCAAACGATCAAATTACCCTTCTAGCTGCTTCCGAGGCAAACATAAACAAAAACGGCCACATTTTAATCCCAAAAAGCCTTAAAACCACAACAAGTTTAAAACAGCCGTTTATTTTTATACAGTCGTTGTAAATTCGCGGGCAAAGCTGACTCGTCCTCAGGATTACTTCGTAAACAAGTTATTCTGATTTATGAAAGAACTTCCAAATAAATAATTTTTAAGGCAAAAACTTCCTCCAGGTGTCTCCTAATATTTTTTATGAAAGTATAAAGAAATGCAATTATGTAGATTCGAAGCGATTCCGAGTTTCTCTGCGCGTGACACGGGCGCGGCGCGGGTGCGTGGCGTGTTCTTGTAATTATTGTTGTATTTGATGTTTTATAGGTTTTTGCTCTCTTCACTTTAAGATGAATGGTTCCCAATAAAATTAAATGTGTATTTCATTTCGAACAACCAATAATATCACTAACTAGCTGCTTCGCACGCGTTGTTACTATACAAACATTTAAAGACGATTTCTATCGCACGGGAATTGATTTATGGTATAAAAATAGACTAGACTTGATTCCAGTATTAGAATAACCTGTATGCAAAATTTCAGCCTAATCCGTATAGTAGTTTTATCGTGAAGATGTAACAAACATCCATCAGTACAAACTTTCGCATTTATAATATTAGTGTGATATAATTTGTTCTTTTGGTGTGACCTTATTGTGATTCTTTGCAGCTGGTTATTAGATTGTCGAGCTTTTAATTACCACTGAAGTCACAAAAAACGTACCGAGAAAGTCATAGGCATAGTTTTAGGCGTGTAGTAGAGTAGTTTTAGGGACTGGCCCTAAGTATAAAAAAAATATCTTAGTTCGTCATTATGTAACTAAACTTTGATGTTTTTCCAACACAAATAAATAACCCGCTTACATTCCTTAGCAGTTTGCAGTTTGGCTTCAATTGCTTTAATTGCCAAAGAGCGAACTATACAGCTGACATACCTTAGCATATCTACCCTTACAGATACACATAGATTATGTGTATACACTACAAAGGTAGTCATTTAGCTAACAACTCTTCGCTGAATTGATGTTGATACGTATCTCTTAGTTTCACACTCTTAGTTTCACACTAAATAGCTATACTATCTATAAAGGCATATCTATCTTCTAATCAGCTAACACAGATTTAGACTAAGGATTCTGTTACTAGATCTTACATCCTCGCATTCATTATTCCATTCGTTCCCTTCCCACGCCGCGCAGACAAAATGCAATCTTCCCGTCTGAACACAATAAAATAAAAACAACATTACATCGACAGACTGAAGACCTAATCTTCAACAAGGCTATCAAATCAATACCAGTCCAATTGCTATGAATACCACTCGCGTAGCAGCGTAGCACTCCGTAGCACCTCGTAGCACCTCGTAGAGCCCGTAGACGTGCTACGCCGAGAGATGTTGTAATACTGGATTCGTTTATTTTGCCATTACACTACTCGGAGAGATAAATAGATAGTTAATACTTCTATTAATAACCTTAGTAAACTGATATTGAATTCTTAAACATCCTTATTGCTTAAATCGATTTCTTCAAGTCAACGAAAACAATTGTGGGAATAATTTATGTCGCTTCTCAAAACATTATTTAAACTATGAGTGGAAATGAAGTCGACAGGTGGTCGATCTGTGACACAGTGGGCGAAGGTCCGGAGGTACGTGCGATAGTATTATATGTATATCATATTTTAAAATAAGTCAGTGTTCTTGTGTTTTTATTATTTATTTTTGAAAAACATCCTTGCGTTATGAGTAGGTACGTTAAAAATTATCCGTCGGTACGATGAAAAAAATTGAATCAGGCTCAGAAATCCATTCAAATAAATTCTAGATTGTATTTAAATAGAACCATTAATATTCCTGTCCGTTTCGAGCTTAGGTTTGCATCATTAATTACAGATCAATTACAGGTCAATGATTTTGCGATAAGACCTGCATGACATGTACAAAATGTGATATTTGTTTTGTTTGTATATATTGATAAGTGAAGTGATAAATAATTTTCTACCTATTCTAAATATTTTGAAAACAACGGTCACTACGCCAACTTTTGATTGGTCTCATAAAATCACATCCGGTTGTCCCAACCTCCGGTAGTCATCCCACCGGGCACCGAACTCCGACTCGAGAGCTTTACGCCGAGACTCTGACTGCACGAGACGAATTTATTTGCATTCTCGCACCAAAATAAAAGGATATGTCAATGGGAATTTTGATAAATTTTCGAAGAATAAAGAAGTTTTTTTTGCTCACGTTATGTTTTCTCTTTGAAAAATGAATTACTATTATTACAAAGTTGACGCACAAAACAAAAAAAAAGTTTTTTCAGTGACACTACCATGAAATTTATTTTGTAATTTTATTTACAAGGGTGTAGTTTTGAGGGCATTCTTGAAAATACTTTATTTTTTCTGCCAATATGCATAATTCAAATATTTATAATCGTACAAATACCATTAGTGTTAGGATATTTTCTTTAATAAACAGGGTTCACTTTCGATTGTACGAGTATATAGGTTATGAATTATTCTGATACAACGTTTTAAGAAACTAAAGAGTTCTTGCGCGTCTGTACTATTTCCCCATTGAATTATGCCATATTGGAGCCAGGCGTGCGCATAAGCGTAATAAACACTTGTTACTGTTTTTGAGTTTGTTGGTTTTTTTAATCCATATAGGGCCGTACGTAAATCTAGAAAGTTTAGTTACTATTTAATTAATATACGTTCTCCTTATGTTTGTGTCTATGTTAATTCCTAAAAGAGCGTGTGTATTTTTAGTTTATATGTTTGGGTTCTGGACAGAGTAATTATTATTAAAAAAAATATTTGGTAGGGGTGGAAATGTATGAACCTTGTTTTATGGAAGTTAAGTTGAAGGTTATTCGAGCCAGTCCACCATATTGTGCAGAGTCATATCCATAATGTTCATTAAGATAAGTACATTTTTTGCTGACTATTGATATTATCATCTGCAAAAAGAGTGCAGTGGTCATCTATTATTTTGGGCAGGTCATTGTTGTCGAAGAGAAATAGAATATACTATGCCGCTGCCTTGAGGTATTCATCTCATAGTCTCTACGTCATATTAATTAGACCTGTGTGGTAGTTGTAATGCTCTATTTAATCCATCTATTTAAACATGCTGAGTCCAGTTTTGTAGATATGAGATAAGACCCCTTATTCCGATACCCTGTGTTTTTTTAAATAAAATGTCATAAGTTACCCTGCTTTGCTAATATCTAGTAAATGACCTGTGGCATATTTTTAATTATTTATAATATTTAGAATTTCATGTATGTATTTAAAAACTTACTAGTGATGTTAATTTGTTTTTTTCTAAATCTAATAATAATAATAAAAAAAAAAAAATTTAAATTTAAATTTTCGTAATTATACGACAGATTCGCTCAGTATTTTAAATCTTTCACAGTAAAAATAAGGCTTTTTGACATTGAAAATTTTCGGAAAAGTTGGGAGAAGTGCTTTAGGACGATAATTATTTTGGTTACATTTATTCTCTTTTTTGTAGAGGGGCTGAGAAAAGGTCAAGTTATAAAATTAAACACTGACAAGGAAATAATGTGATATTTTTATTTCTGTCAGTTTTGACGACCTCTGTGGCGCTGCGGGCGAAGGTCCCATAGCTCTGCTTAACTTTGGGCTATTTAATGCTGTGTGACTTGCCCAGCATTATTTTTATTATTTATTATTATTATGGTTTGGGGAGACCTTTGCCCAGCAGTGGGACAACATTATAGGTTAAAAAAAAAAAAAAATTATTTCTGTCGCTTCGCTACGTAGAATTAAATAAAGAAGCGACGAAGAAATCTTTAGCTTATTATTATTTATTGAGTTGGAGCAAAACCCTAAGTAATGTGATAAGCCGTAACAAAACACGAAATTTTGTGTAATAGTACCTAGTATTGTTCCTAATTGAAATAGGCCCCTAGTCATTGTGATAATCCTTAACCACTACAAATTAATACATAACAATCAAAACAGCCAAATCAAACGACAATCCAATCAACAAGGTATCTTAATTACACATACATAGAGTGTACAGTACAATGCTAACATCTCAATCATGGTAAACGATGTCGCAGTATGAGTTTTGAATAGGCCGAAAATTATCATCATCATATTTCAATTTACTGCTGAACTTGCCTTTCATAATGAGCACCATAGCGCCCTGTCCTCAGCTTACCGCATCCAGCATCTGTCAGCAGTCTTTCGCAAATCATCATCCCACCTGTTTTTCTGGAGGGCGTCCTGCGTTTTCCTAGTCCCAGTCACAACCCAAGAACTCGTTTACCCTCAACCTCAACAGCCTATATTGGTCCACTGCTGGACGCAGGCCTCCCTCTGATAAGCACCAAAGTGGCGTCCATCTCATGGAGGGTAATACCCATAATCCCCACGCTGGGCATGCTGGTTGGGGACCGCAGGGCGCTGCTGCCCGCCTCCCAGTGTATGTCCTTTAGTCGACACCCACGGGAAGAGTTGGAGTGGTGTGAATTCTAAGCCAGCACCACACAGAGTTTACCCTAGCGGTCCTTAATCTTTAAAATAGTGTTACTTGTGACAAAGGCATATAAATAAACAAAGTTGATTGTCATAATACTATTTGTTTTGGTTTTATAATCCCTAACAAGTTAAGTGCGCAGTCTTACACCACCCTAGTCCTACGAAACTTAATGTTTTATACAGATACTTGACTTGACTTGACTTGAGTCACGTCTAATTTGATGTCACGGAGTCATCTCTTATCTCACCGGGATTCACAATAAAGGTTTATGTTCAAGAAAACTCTTTTCCGTTTTGGTATTTGTTGTTTATATGGTTTTACATAAACAAACGACATAGACAAACGACTGGCCTCAGAAGACTGGCGGGAATCCTTGGCAAAGAACTGCGAGAGATGGAGTGATATTGGAAGACTTGGAGGAGGCTTCCACTGACCTACTACATCTGTGAATGGAAGACTTGCTCGGTCTATACACAGATGTAGATAGTATTTATAGAGATACTCAAATTCAGTTTTAATTTTGTTTAGTCAGTAAGGATTTTAGTAAGAAACATTTAATTTTTTATTGTATTCTGTTTTAGGTTAATAAATTCTGGGACCTACCCAGCGTGAAGATGGCAGCTGGAAACTTCGTAAAAAATAGAAGAGTGTCCGAGCCTAACATCATAGGACAAACCAAATCTTCGAGACTCCGATTGCTCGGACATGTAGTCCGAATGGGATGGATCGTACATGGGTCCAGCAAAGCGTACATGGGTCGCCCAAATGGCCTAAGGCCTATTGCTCGTCCGAGGTACCGCTGGAGCGACGAAATTGAGAAAGATCTGCATGAACTTCGTGCCGTGGACTGGACTGAAACGGCCAGAGATCTGGACAACAGGTGATCTCTTGTGTCGGAAGCTACGCGCCGCGGCAGTAAGTACCTACCTGAGTAAGTCGGTCAGTTATAAGGTTAATAAAGTTGTTTTTATTTTATTGTTTATGGGTTTACAAACTCATACTAGACTCACTGACTTGCTCGGTCTGTGAGCTAAGCCCTGTCATATCAAGCTACCGGTCATCAGTTGTCATGCCTCGCGACAGGTGTCGCTGACGTCACTGGGAATGGCAGGTAAGCTGGCATTTAACACTAGGCACAACTGTACCTAACTGGAATCAGAGGAGCGAGTCTATTTGATCTTAGTAACGAGACGTGATCGTGAAGTCTCCTTTTTGCCATACAATTTGGTACAGCGACTTTATCGTGCGGACAGACGACTACGCAAATCTAACTAAAAAGAGACGTCGATATCACCTATCTTCGTCACAAATATTTTTTTAAACAATAACTCTTATTATCTATTTTTCTTTTAGAAAAATATACACGGAGAAGATAAATATGCTGATATTATTTGTTAATTATAATTCTAAGAATATACATAATTATTTTTCATTGCTTTGACAAACCAATGACAAATATCTTCTTAGAATTATCGCCCAGTGCTTGGTATTTTCTTAAGAAAAGCCGTTAGTAAAAGTTGGGGTCTAAGTAATATAATGTATATCTATGATATGATTTAGGTCTGGATATTATTAGAATATATTGAAATATTAAACTAGTTTGGAAACAAGGCCTAGGTTCAGCTATCAACTTTGTTTTCTAATTGTTTATTCAGGGTGTGCTTTTTCTTGATGATTAGGCAGCTGTGCAAAAAGGCATATTATAAAATATCAGATTGTCTTGAGGATAAAAAATCTTGGGACGGGTTTAGCTCCAACCCGAAAAATAACAAACAACAGGCTAAAGGTTTCTTCGTCGCTGTTTTACTTTGGTCTACGTACTGAAGCGACAGAAAAAAACACTTATTTCTCAGTGCTTAATTTTATAATTTTATTTTGTCTATGTGTACATTTATTGTATTTATGGAAATAAAGAATAAGTATTTAATTTGATTTGATTGTAATTGCTAAGCCATCAAAATCTTCTTTATCAAAACATTTATAGTCTAGTTTTTTTCTAGACCAAATGTGTTTTTTTTGCTAAGAAGGAATTTGAACACGCAACCTTAAATTGGCTCTCACGACGAAGTAAAATAAAATAGAATACAGATAAAAACCTAAGAATAAGTAATGATTTACATTTTCAGTATTTTCCTTTCCTCCACTCGTCGGCCGCAAACGGAACCCTCGGATACATCAATAACCACCGCACAAACCGACTTCCCATTAAAGTTAGAGCTCTGCAATATTTCAGACATTTCAGCAGCATTACGGCGTAAATCATCCAACTGAACTTAAGTTCCCGGTGCAATAGCAATAATTCTATCAATGCGCGCGCACTGAATAACAATAGATAGTTCTAGAAATATATTGCGGCTTTCGGAGAGACTAAGCTCTAACAAAAGGTATGGCTTCGGTTGTTATGACGGTGGTGAGCGGAGCGGTGGCAATAGCGGATAACGATTTTTAAGGAGATTTTTTTGGCATCGTTCAGCTCCTTCGCCCGCCAGCTGACATGTGCTGCAATGTTTTTATTCTAAGACTAGCTGCCCCCGCGGCTTCGCACGCGTTGTTCCTATGAAAACATTAAAAGGTGATTTTCATCCCACGGGAACAGATTTATGGGATAAAAAGTGGCCTATGTTTTATTCCAGTATTAGAATTACCCGTATGCAATTCAATTTCAGCCAGATCCGTTCAGTAGTTTTGGCGTGAAGAAGTAACAAACATCCATCCATACATCCATACATCCATACATCCATACATCCATACATCCATACATCCATACATCCATACATCCATACATCCATACATCCATACATCCATACATCCATACATCCATACATCCATACATCCATACATCCATACATCCATACATCCATACATCCATACATCCATACATCCATACATCCATACATCCATACATCCATACATCCATACATACATACATCCATACATCCATACATCCATACATCCATACATCCATACATCCATACATCCATCTAAACTTTCGCCTTTATAATATTAGTGTGATAATCAAAAAACGTACCTTCCCTACCCTTAAGAAAAAAAAACACAACTCGGTTGCGGCATTTCAACTTTTTGTCGCAAAATAAGGGGCTTATTAAATGTATCTAAAAACTATTAAGAGTCCAGGTTTAATAGTTACTATAATTCACTTCAACCATTTAGAGGCTTTAAAGTCATAAAAAGTATTTAATAACCCTATAGAAACCTTCGAAAAACATAACTTGCCTCGCCGGCAAATCTTATTGCCTATTTTCCGCAAGGTGTGTTTCACATTAAGTTTGCCACCGCTATCTCTGCCTACTAAAAACGCACCTGAACTTAAGTGGACTCTTCGCAGCGTGTTTATCAAAAATAAATGGAACATTACACTTTCTAAAGCCCAATCGATATTCTAAAATGTCCATTAATAATTAAATGAACGTTCAAAATCCATTACCAAAATGGCAGGCTTTCAACAAGAATATTCTCAAAGTGAAAACAATTTCTATCTCAACTAGTTACCCATTTTCTCAAATTATCTCTAATTTTATTGGTCAGCGAAAATCTTTCTCGATTTTCCAGAGTTTGTGGAAGTTTCCTCGAGTTTTTCTCATCTCATTAGAGTCTGGGAGTAATTAGATGAGGCATGATTGATTAGTTGCCTTATTGGAATCTAGACTTTTTGCACTTTTCAATTTAGTTGAGACTACTTTGAGTGTTCGCGCGAAGGTTTTATGAAGCTGAAATTTATTATTCATTTTATTCTAAGTAGATTTTCAGAGACGTTTCTAGGAAAGAACTGGGTAATTTTTACCTCATTTTTAATATTTTTTAGGAATTTTATAGTATTTTTTTAAGAGCTGCTGCTGTGGTATGCGAGTGGCAAGATAACCTCTCTTCGCTCGCATACCACAGACGTTAACATAAATACTGGATGTTTGACATCTTGTGGGAAACAAAATGTTTTTCCAACTTTGTGCGCGTATTTGGTTTTTGTCGAAATATAACAAATTTTTTGAGTAATTTGTGTCTTCTTTCGGCGCTCAGATAAGGTCACTGAGGAGGTTGTTTGCACGCAGGCAGCACTATAGGTATGTTAAAATGCCGTGTGAAACAATTGGCAAAACATCCATAATCTGGTGACCGTTTAAACTATAACGATACCCAATGAGTAGCTACATGAATACTTTGCACATTAAAAATTGATTAAACAGTACTTATAATGGTTGGCTCTTGTATCGATCGCTAGTCGAGTAGCAGTCAAAGCTCAAAGGCCAACAATTAGAACAGTTTACGAAGTTCGTCCAAGGAGCTGTGACAGTTCAGGGCGCTTAAACAGCTCTGGAGCATTAGCGCTGCGCTCCGCTGCCTTCAGGCGTACAGCTGGTTGGTATTTGCTAGCAAGCTTCAGCACTGGGTGGCTTCAAATTACAATAAGCTCTACATGGCACACTGTTGGGAAAAGAAAAAACTCTCTCTGAGAGACACAGCGTGAAAACTAGATGAGTGCACCACTCATTAAAGTCCATATGCCATGTTGGTGCAAATCGTCAGCTGACACCCTAATTGCGCCACTTAGACGTCGTCGGCGCAATAATAATTTTCGTGATTTAGTTTGATATTTTTTGTGGTTTTTATTAAATGGTATAATCAATCGACGGAGAGTTAAATATGGATCTATGACTGTTCTTAAATATCAGAAATCGATGACTTATATATTAAATACACGCTTTTAACAAAATTAATCTACTGCGAATAGGTAAAACGAGATTATCCCTTGTGGCAGTAAATTATTCTGAAGTTAAAGTTTGTAATAAGATGTGTCAAATGATGTGGCTGAAATATGTACTCATATGTATCTAAGCTGAAATAAACGTATTGAATTGAATTGAATTAAATTTGGTGGGTTTTTCATTTGAATATTGGCTGGTTTTTGTTCTTTTTGACTTTTTCTGACCTTTTTTTCTGCATGACGTATGAATTTGTGGAATCGGAGGTGTTTTGTTGAATCTTATCAGAAGAGGCTTTGTGCGGAATTGTCAGTAAATATTTTTTGTCCTTAAATTTTGCATAGGATTTTCGCAAAGCAACGCCTGAACCTACTATTGCTAACTAACAGTTATTTCCATCTCCAAGAATGTTTAGTTCTATATGATTCAACCCGAACTCGATATCTCAGAGGCAGCTCGGCTGACTACAAGATGTAGTCTGATCCATTGACTCTTCAATGCACCTGCTACTCTATATCTACTCGTATTAGAATATCTACTCGTTGCCAACATGAGCACGTCACTTCCTAGAACATAGACGGTTGAATAAGTATCCAAGGCGTTTTTAAAAGCGATATAAATTGAATAATATTAAATCCTATATATAAACTAATGAATAATATTAAATCCTTTACGTAAATCCTATATGGAAAGAGCTATGCTCGGAGTCTCTCTGAAGGATAGGATTCATAACGAATACATCCGACAGAGAACCAAAGATATCGACATACATCAAAGAATCAGTAAGCTGAAGTGGCAGTGGGCCGGCCATATCTCGCGAAGAACTGACAACCGATGGGGTAAACGAGTTCTCAAGTGAAGACCGCGACTCGGCAAACGCAGTCATCACACTAATATTATAAAATCATCACACTAATATTATAAATGCGAAAGTTTGTATGGATGTATGGATGGATGGATGTTTGTTACCTCTTCAGGCCAAAACCACTGAACGGATCTGGTCATTTACTATTTCTGAAATCAGTTCCCGTTGGATAAAAATCACCTTTAAACGTTTTCATAGGAACAGCCGCGGGGAGCAGCTACTTGCTTATAATACACAAACTGTACGAAGGATTTTTAAAATATTCTGTGTTAAACGTAATAATATGATAAAATCGGTGGTGCTGTCATATTGGCTCGGGTACCTTAAGCTAGACGCTTGCTACAACCTTTCAGTGTGACCGTGGCCTTGGATATTGTAAAATCTGCTTACCTTTGTAACACTTGCTTCCGGCATAGTATAAGAATATGCTGTTCAGAGGTTTTGTCCGCACCAAGAATAAAAAAAAAACAACCCGAACCTCTACAATTATAACAATCATCAAGATGATATGATGATTTTGTTAAAAATAACACCTTTACAAATTCATTGATGCATCATTTTTACTGAATGTCAAGAAAAGACAACATTCAATAACTCCAAAATAATTGCAAAAGAATTTCTCAATAGAAATAAAATAATTGTGCTAAAGGAATATTATTCTTAAGACAAGTGCAATAAAATAGCAGTTCCGGTGGCAGCACTCATACTAGTCTACTGACGTGCAGCACCTGCGTTGCGCTTCAAATTACTGATAAGGGTACGTCATATTGACAAGCATAGCGATTTGAAACCGCTCAGCTTAGTTTTGTTTCTTTATGTGTATGAGATATAATTTCTCGAAGGTAGGGTTCTATCTCACAACAAAGGATTAGAGATCGGTCGCCTAAAACCAGGCACGTAAAAGATGTGCCAGTGCCTAAAATATTTACCTTAACCATAACATGAGTTGTCACAGTTAAATCGCCTAACGTTATTACAGTAGAAACGTAAATACGCCTACGCGACTCATACGGCGCACTTTAGTTCCTAACTATCCGCTAGAGGCGCCTTAGAAGTTTTCATACATTTTTTTACAACAGTCACTAGCGAGTGATTATGAAAAGTCATGGTTAACACACAGTGCCGCTTTAAATCGCTACCGCTTCCGCGTCCGCCTCTCACTTCACAGCCAACCTCATCTGAGTGTCGATAAGAGCGCTTGATGTTCTCAGTATTTCGCGCTAACGATCAGCAGAGAAAGGTTTCAGCTCATTAGCCGTTAATCTTGTATTGTAGCGCTGAGTTTTAAAAGTTTGAGTGCAGCGTAGGTACTGGTAACCAACTGCTTTTGGTTTTACTTAATTGTGTTGGGGATTTAGCTGTGTTGCTGGCTTAGAATTTCTAACACCCCAACTCTTGTGGTGTGGGTGTCGTGGGTGTCGTAAGAGGTGACTAAGGGATATCCACTTGGGGGCGGGCAGCAGGGCCCCTGCAGAACAATTATACCGCTAGGCTGCGATCCTAAGCCCGCATGCCCAGCGTGGGGATTATGGGCATTACACTCCATGAGATAAACGCCGCTAAGGCGCTTATCAGGAGGAGGCCTGCGTCCAGCAGTGGACCAATACAGGCTGTTGAGGTAGAGGTTGAGGGTTTGCTATCGAAGATTCAAGATTTCGTGGTGAACGTGTATCAGATAAAACTAGTGCATCGTAGCGTCATTGCTATGGCCCCATGCTTAGGAATTTTTTAACCGACTTCAAAAAAAGGAGGAGGTTCTTATAGGCTTTGTGTATATATTTTTATTTTGGTATTTTTGTCGAATTCTTCGTTAATTATGGAGAGAGTTTAAAACTCCATCTTCATAATATAGAGAATATTCTCAATAGTGTAAAATTTTAAGGGATTTGATTTCGTATATGATTTTATTCAAAACAATCAAATTATTTACTATGAATGTAAGCGGGTTAACTACGAACCTTGTTTGTGTTGGAAAGACACCATCGTTTCATCCCTTAACGAGGGACATCTTCAGGGCGAGTGCGGTTCTAGACAGTTACAGTAGTTAACCCTAAAACTACGAAAGTTTCTAGAGTAAACTCAAATTATTATTGAAGACACGGTTATAGTGGTTGTAACAATCAACTTTTGAGAAACTAGATCAACCTGTGCGATAAGTCAGTAGTAATCACGCTAAGTGAGAATCGGACTCGTGCACTAGGGTTCAGTACACTTATCTATAAAGACGGCAAAATAACCATGTCTCCCTTGAATCATGAACCGACTCAAATATTTTTTTTTGTATTTGTTATTATAGGGGCGGCAACAGAAATACACCATCTGTGAAGACATATAGCCTGGTGACAAACGGACAGACAGACAGCGGAGTCTTAGTAATAAGAAACCGTACCCTTTTTTTTTCTTTACCCTTTGGCTACGGAATCCTAAAGATACTTCTGCTTGACGTCAAAATAAAAAATACACAACCACTCTTGATATGAAGAACTGCTTAATCCTAGAGCACAAGCTGCGGATCCATATACAAGGAACTAGATTCCAAAGCACATGCACGGTTCAAAGCTGAAAGAACCATGTCAAAGCATCCTACACAACTCGAACTAGCTAATTAGTAAACTAAGGAGCTGACACTAAAGGTGAACACTGACTAAGCCCACGTACTTAAATTATATGACGCTATACATAAGGTAAGAACATTGATCCAGCTACTACAGCACTAGCAAGGGAGCTAATAGTAGAACTAAGGACCTGACATTGACACTAAAGGTGAACACTGACTAAGCCCACGTACGCAAAGGATATGACGCTTTAGAACATAGATCTAGATACTATAGTGGAAAGAGAGCTGGTAATCTCCTATGCGGAACGGCGGAAGAGGAAAAATACTGGCAGCTTATTAATTATACAAAAATTATAAATGGTCAAGAATACAAAATATAAACTAATTTATTTGAAAAGTTTATTTACACTCGAGAGCAATGAATCCGGGTCACTTAAAGAATGTTAAAAATCTCGGAAACTAAAAATGATAGGTTAATGCAATAAATTGTATTTAATAGACAATGTAATACTCCTTAAATGAAAGTAAAAAAAATATGAGTCACCATACATTTTATTAACACAAAATTACATAAAGAAAAAAACTGCTGATCTCTGCTTAAAACAAAAATAGGAAACATGAAATTTTTGAACTTTATCACGATTTTCTTGAATTTTAATACTTCGTATTGCCTCCTCGTGCTTCCATTACTGCGTTTACGCGGTTTGGCATGCTGTACACCAAGTTCCTTATACGATTTTGGGGAATATTCTCCCATTCCTCTGTGAGAGCAATTTTGAGCTCACGAAGCGTGATTGGGGGAGGGTTTCGTTGTTTTACGCATCTGCCTAGCTCGTCCCAAGCATGCTCGATCGGGTTGATATCCGGGCTGCGCGCTGGCCACTCCATACGAGTAATGTTCATCTCTTGAAGGTAGTCATTCACAATCCTACCTGTATGAGGTCGGGCATTGTCATGCATAAATATAGCATCCTCACCTAAATTGACCATAAATGGACCAACGTGATCATTGAGGATTTCTTCCACATATCTTACGCTAGTTAAAGAGCCGTTTTCTATGATCACCAGCTCTGTGCGACTTTCAGAAGAAATTCCGGCCCACACAAGTACAGACCCACCACCGTAGGCTACTTTTTCTTCGATGCATGCTTGCTTGAATCTTTCCCCTGGTCTTCGATACACTCTGTGTCTTCCATCGTGCTTGTAGAGCATAAATTTTGATTTGTCGGAGAACATAACTTTTGACCAATCTTCAATACTCCAATTTACGATTTTTAGGATTCTTTAAGTGACCCGGATTCATTGCTCTCGAGTGTATATCATATTACTATTAGTTTCTGCCCACGGATTAGTTGCTTTTGATACTATGGAAATGTTTTAAGGTTTTTTCTGTCCTATGGGATATTTTATGGGTAGCTATAAACTACCTTATTGAGTGGTGCTGGCCTAGAATATCTGATAATCACCGGGGGGCGGGCAGCAGCGCCCCCTGTAGAAAAATTTTGGGCATTACTCCCCATGAGGTAAGCCAACAAAGCGCTCTTCAGGAGGAGGCCTGCGTCCAGCAGTGGACCAATATAGGCTGTTGTGGTTGAGCTATGAACTACCTGTATATATACAAAATTTCAACCTAATCCGTTGTTGTTTCGGCGTGAAGACTAACAAACATTTATAATGTAAATGTTGATGTAAATGTTACATCCCTTCATACTTATTATATTCAAACCTTGAAACTTTCGCATCACACTAATATTATAAATGCGAAAGTTTGCATGGATGGATGGATGTTTGTTACCTCTTCAAGCCTCTTCTGAAAGAATCGAGCTGAAATTTTGCATACAGGTATCTTTAATCCTGGAATCAACAATAGGCTACTTTTTATGATCCAGTTCCCGTGGGATAGAAATCACCTTTAAAGGTTTCTATTGGATCAACGCGTGCGAAGCCACGGTGCGCGGCTAGTTTATAATATAAGGTGATTACAATAATGTTTGCAGTTGGCAAAAAACAAATTGTACGTCTCATTTAATATTTGTCAACTGCAGGAATCTTTTGACGCACCCACCTCTCGCCTCTCGCGTACCATCGTATTATCCCGTTTCTTCCACCAGCTTCATCCCAGCAGGGGAACAGGTGGATAAATAATTATTGACTAGCTCTTGTGAAAACACCAACAAGCTGCACAAAAACCTGTAGGTGTTCATCCTTTATGCAAGCACCCTAGTTTTGTGACATGTCAGAAAAGCACTTCCATCGCTGCGTATCCTTTCTGTACAAGCCGCACATAACAAAGTTTTGTGATATGACAGTGAAAGAAGCGCTTTTCATCGCTGCAGCGCTATCTTGTCACTCGGGTTGTCGCCGCATCTAATTGGCTTTGAGCTATCTCAAAGGAGGTACGCGATAAGAGAGCGGTTCCATTGTTCCGTGCGATACGAGAATGTGTTTGAAATTTAGATCACTCAAATGTTGACTTAGATTTTTTGTTTACGCCTGGGAAAAAACCTGCTCTAGATACCAATCATCACGACCTCTAGCCTCCCACCAATGCAGGTTAAAAGATATGCGATTCACATTGTTTAATTCAGAATTATATGGCGGTGAAATACATACAAAAAATTACTAATAATACCTACCTTCATATTATTATAGCTGAACTTGAAGTCTCGTGAAGATTACATTTACACATGTATCAAACCAAGCAAGCTTTAAACCAACATAATTTGCTTCATTATCAATATCTTTGAAAATTCGTCTACAACAAAGTTTTAAAGTAGGAGATTATAAATTATATCCTATTATATCCTATTCCATCGCCTCTCCTATAACTCTAAGGTTTTGCGGGATGAACATTCTTTATCAGGGTTAAGCTCGCCTTTGTACGTATCTTTTAAAATAAGTTCATACCATGTATTATTTGTGTACAATAAAGAATTTCAAATTTCATTTTTATATCCAAAACAACGGAATCAAATAACGAACCTGTGGTATTAATGACAAACTACATCATATTAAATTCAGTAACACTTTCCACTCATACAAAAACAACAACCTCTTACAATTACCCGGCAATGGACACGCACCCGCCCACTCAGCTGCTCATTGACATCCACTACAGCGCCCATTCATACCGCTCAAAATATTGACAGCGCTATTCAAAGCAGCTTGAAAGCGCTTGAAAGAAAAAAAGGAGACCCGATTTTCCTTACCTACCCTCAATAGAACGCATAGGGCCGAATAAGGGTTTGCGCTCGCAGCCCCCTTTAGGGGATGTTTTCGCAAATGACGAAAACGACTGTTTGTTCGGTTAAAAAGCGCTGAGTGGTTTTGGCTGAATGAAGATGCTTTACGAATGTGGATATTTTTGAAGAATTCTTTTTGTTTGAGGAAGTTTTGATGGGAGGTCTCTGCGCAAAGATTTGCTCAAAAGAATTGTGCGAGCGTGCTCGTCTATTTCAGCTTTGAAGAATGTTTGTAATTGGAGAGGGAAAAGTTATGGATCTCACGGAAAACATGAATACTTGACGGCTAGAGAAAGAAAATGTTTTTGAAGTCTGGACACCAATATATAATAATAATGCTTGACGATCAACACAGCTTCAACTAGCCCCAAGCTAAGCAGAGCTTGTGTTTTAGATACTACCTCTACATGACTAATAATACATTACAGAAAAAGATTTTTTTATATTACATAGAAAATAACTAGAACACACGCAACAAATATAATGCAGTAACCAATATAGTTTGTTCCTCAGCTAAAATATGTAATAGAATTTTAGTTGGTTTGTTGATTTAAATAAATAAATAAATAAAATATAAATAATGCTGGACAATTCACACAGCATTATCTAGCCCCAAGCTAAGCAGAGCTTGTGTTATGGGTACTAGATAACTGATATACATAATACAATACACTACATAGATAGATATTTTTTATTATACATAGAAAACATCCAGAACGCCCTGAACAAATATCTGCAGATCGTACAAATATTTGTCCCGAGGCGGGAATCGAACCCGCAACCTCCTACGTCGCAGGCGGACCATCATTTGTTGATTTAAAACTAATAATGCAATTCTGAAAATTGTTATCAACAATGTAAGCGGCAATAAGCCTGAAATCTAGCTACCAGCACCGTGTCGTAGGCAAAAGCAAGATTGCCTAGCCGCAGCATTACTCGGGTCCGATCGCTACGGAGAGCTTCATTTCGGCATTTGCGTCGTAAGCACTCAAAATGTTATTTAGTGTAATCAAGATAACCAGCATAAAGCTTTTTACTAAATCTATGCTTGTACCACACATTAGCGGACCATTCCATTGGTCCAGCCAAATGGTGCCAATTATCGGGTACTTGACCGAAAGCAAAAACACGTCTGGCTCAGAGAAATGATTGCTAGAATAAGTGCAAATACTTTTTCTAAATATCAGGCTGTTTTTGAGCGACTGGTATTAGTGCCGAGCTAGTTTCAAAATATGATTTGTAATAACTTTTTGTGTACAAATTTTTTTCTGAGAGTTTATAAATAAGTAATTATATTGATAAGTATTGTTTTTTATATATAAAAAGTTCATCACCAGAAATAATAAAAATAAATTGTACAAAGGTGATCAATCTACCATAAGACGCGATGGTGCACTTGTTATCACACCTGATGTAAATCTTTATTTAGTGAAAGTCACGATGATATCTTGAAAAATTGGGTTATTCCTCACGTGACACGTTCTAATCCCCAACGTCTCACTATAAGTATTCCCAACAACTTACGTGAAACGTTGCCCAATTTCATAATCTTAAAAAAGTCGGAGAGCTTCTTATTATAATCAACAACATCTGTTGATCCGAGGCAAAAACTAAATAAATAAACAACAGAATGCGCGTTATCACTCGAAAGCATTAGAGAGGTACTTACTAAAACCACGTAGATTCAGATAAAGACTCCATAATACCTCAATCATAAAACCCGCCCATTACCATTCTTCTAATCCATTACACCCTCACCTCTCAGAATTATTTACACATCAAGTAAGTCAACCCCATTCGAACAGATTAAGTCATCACGTAGGCACCATATTTCTTACGCGACGAGAAAGCGCCTGTGGTGCCATATTTGCAGCACTCTGTGACGCACTGAATTACTAAGATTTTTTTTCCTTAGAGTCGTCATGAAACATTCACTGCAAATACCGATTAAAAATTTTGCGGCCGGGGCCGGTGAAATTTTTGATCGATGACTGCAAATGTATTTTTATTCGTCGGAAAGGTCGTCTGATTCGGTATCGTAAACTTGTGACAAATTAAAATAGCGTTCTAAAGTTCCGTTGAAAGATAATTCGAATTCTAATCTAACGTTTTCGTTTCGGAAACGAATCCTGTTTCACGAGAAAAAATGTCAATGTTTTGAAATGTACAAATGTAAGCCAACCGCAAATTATCTGCCTCGTAAATAAATAAAAACAAACGGAGGAGCCGCGGAGTTATTTATGGTCTAACGCGGACAGCTGTAGGTTCTACAGATGTTTAAAGAAAACGGAATGCTGTGCCAGAAAGTCCTACCCTAGTTAGAAAAGAGTAGGTACTTTTCTTTAGCAATTAAAGTTTTTTGAGTTGTTTTTAAGAGTCTCGTAAAAGATACTTTTTGCTAGGTTAAATTGAGATACTTGCAAGTTTTCCTTTACTCCTCTAGTAGACGAAAAAATTATGTGAATAAAATGATTATTTGCCTGGGATAGACGCCCTGGGTCCTGAAATACAGCCTAGGCTAGTTCGGAATCCTACGGATTCAATATCTACTGAAACTTTGTAATTCTGTCTACGATTTTTTTTAATTTCTTATCTGATTATAATCAAAATCACAATAACATCATAGATTCAGGAGTTATATTGCGGAAATTCATTGAAAATAGAAGGACGAAAATTACAAAGTTGTTGCTTGGCGCTCTCAGTGTCAGGTCGTGTTTTGTGTTTTTTTTATCTTATCGGAAAAAGGTTTATCGCATAATTGTTATTAAGAGTTTTCATTCTTAAAT
The DNA here is from genome assembly GCA_955876795.1 of Eupithecia tripunctaria. Lineage (NCBI taxonomy): Eukaryota > Metazoa > Arthropoda > Insecta > Lepidoptera > Geometridae > Eupithecia > Eupithecia tripunctaria. Next base: position 14,515,499 of record OY041617.1, on the reverse strand, counting down.
TAACATTTGTAAATACAAAATTGTTTGAAATTGGATTTGTCTATGAGCATTTTTTGTGAACCTAAAGAAACATGAGTTATTAATTTGATTTTAATAATCACACACTTCGCCTTGCGCCACAGTAGCCACCAAGTACTTTGTATAAAACACTTAAAGAAGTAATTTCCATTTTCACACTATCCTCTCAGAGCCAATATAATAGCCCTACTTATCTCAACAAAACAAGACAACAATAACTTCTCGCCTCTTTCCCGAGAGTTTCGCCTTTATATTTTTACTTAACCAAATCGAGTGTACGAAAGTTTCGGCGGTGCCAAATCGCACCTTTTTGGCGGTCAGCCAGAGGCAGTCAATATCATTACTGGTTTTGTGTTTCGTCCCTTTGTCACTTCCTTTGTGGGTAGTGATATCTCGTGTAGAGGGGGTTATGAATCTTTTGTAGTTGGAGAGTTTTTAGGACATTCAAATTGATTTGTAGGAATTGCTAATAGTAGTGGGTAATTTGCCTAATTGTCAGAGACAGTATTCGAAGTAGTTGAATAGACATTTCAAACCATTATTGTTTGTATCAGGTTAAGATACGAAGTTGTTTGAATAGAGTACGAATCATAGTAGTTTTAAGCAATCTGATGAATTGAACAAAGTAGAAGGAGACCAGTTAAACGATTAATTGAACTGATTGGAACGAGTCCAGTTACACATATGAGTAGTTTGAAATATCTATTCACCTGGGTTTTCATTGGTTCGAATACCTATGTTGTCTCTGACAATGAGGCAGCTGAACCAATTACCTACTACTGCTAATGTAAAGTATATTTGCTAAACACAGGTCAGCTAGAGACGTATTTTTGAAATATTTTTGACTAACTCATATTCAAACTATCTTTATTCAACCTTAAAATCAAATAATAAGTATTGTTTGTTCCAAATCCCATTTATCTAATTTTCACAATTAGATAAATGGGATTTGGATTTGCGAAGCATTGTAGCTCACAGAGATAGCATATTAACCAATTCACTTCACTCATTCATTAAATCAATGGACTGGTCTTGTTATCTTTCGAAATAGTTAACGTAGAGGTAGGTTCATACTAAAACTTAAAGCCAAGTTTATTTGCCGATGAGAATCCCTCAAGGGACGGCCAGCAGTAAAGAAACAGAGAGCAGCAGCCAAAAGTGGCCATAAAGGAGCCAGTGTTGCAGTGAAAGATTTCCTGGTATATTGGCCGCGTTGATCGTAACACACGTGGTTTATCTGCCGTTTGTTTCCGTTTTAGTTGTTTGCCCAGTGGCTCGTGTGCGCTGCGCCTTTTAGGTTACGGGAGGGAATGTAGCGAGGAATATACGATGGTTTCATGGCTAGGCGGTCAGTTCCATGCAGTTGAGTAAATAAAAGGTTTGTTTTACGAGTTTGATTCAACAACAACGTTGAATATGTTATTTCAAGTAAAATAATTTATATAGTCTAGTTTGTGTCGGTTACTTATAAAAGAAAATATGCCAAGACTTTGAAAATGAACATGAAAGTAAGATATTAAAGTATTCTTAAACGAATCATCATCGTCATGCTTCGAACGCATCATCATAGAGGTGATGATGAATGAGCAGTATCGATATGGCACGATCGATAAAAAAACTTCTATCTGAAATAATTACTAAGCCTGAACTGTTTTGAAACAAAAGGTTTGCTAAAAACTGACTTCAAATCGCTTAGTTATAAACTGTTTTTAAAACTGACGAGATAACTTAATTCACGAAAATAATATTTTATAGGATACCTTAAGCATCCAAACAATACGGCGTAAGAATTTTCAAAATCGGTCCATAATTTACATACCTACAAATATTAAAAAACATTTACAGCCAAACATAGAAACTGCATTTTTTCCTGACTAAAAGTACAAACACAGACATAAGCAATGTATCTCATCAAGTTAGACAAAACACCGTCCAAGCTCACGACTAAGCTCCACTCCAGCCCAACCCCATGACTATTTGATCACTGGAAGCACTGCAACGCATCTTCACCCCTATAAATCAAGGCGCTGAGCGTACACCTAACAAGAGGGGGAAGTGTTACTTTACACCCAAGATGCTATCTGTAGCACTGAATAATGAATGCTATTTCCGGCGGCTTGGGTGCTTTATTGATTGTTTCACGAATGTTCCTAAACAGGCGTATTTATACGCTGAGTGGGGTAGGTGAAAAAATATTCGTTTAATGTAGGTAGATAGTTTACGTATTGCAGTGACGATTGGACATCTTATAATGCAGTGTCTGTGAGCTGACTATGATATATTATAATATACTAGCTGCGCCCCGCGGCTTCGCACGCGTTGTTCCTATGGAATCGTTTAAAGGTGATTTTTATCCCACGGGATCAGATTTACGGGATAAAAAGTAGCCTATGTTTTATTCCAGTATTAGAATTACCTGTATGCAAAATTTCAGCCAGATCCGTTCAATAGTTTTGGCGTGAAGAGGTAACAAACATCCATCCATACATCCATACAAACTTTCGCATTTATAATATTAGTGTGATTTGACGACCTCCGTGGCGCAGTGGGCGAAGGTACGCCTGCGACGCGGAAGGTTGCGGGTTCGATTCCCGCCTCGGGACAAATGTGTGTACGATCTGCAGATATTTGTTCAGGGCCTTCTGGATGTTTTGTATGTATGTATATTAAAAAAGTATGTATCTATGTAGTATATTGTATTGAGTATCAGTTATCGAACGCCCATAACACAAGCGCTGCTTAGCTTGGGGCTAGATAGTGCTGAGTGAATTATCCAACAATATTTATTTATTTATTTTGTACAATGAGAAACTTGCTATTAAATAATTATTAAATAATTATTATTAAATAGACCGCTGATTATATATAGTGTTATAGTAAATTTGAAATAATATGAAAGAGTGTCCAACATCATTTATAATTATTATTATTGTGATTACTGGCACAATCAGAACCATTTAGTGACAATAATGGTATGAGTAAATTCACTCACGGCAATGCATGGAAAGTCATTGTTATAGTATGATCTATTTGGGGTTAAAAGTCATTGATTCTTTAAGGACCTCTATACATGAAAATTTCTGGTACCAGCAAACGTTTCACAAACTCATGTTACTTAAATTTGAATGGCTATACAATACCCTGTGCCATAAACCCGTATCAATCACGCCCTAAGATTTAACGCCATAATTCTGTACAACCATGACATTACTATTTGCCCCGACCATTATTTGCTTGTAATATAAAAGTTATGGCGGCCACTACAGTTACTATGCCAATCTTGTTTTATCGCTGCGCATGTATAGGTTCCATAAATTGATAGTATAAAAGTAATAAACTCTAAATAGGATCGTGTATAGCTTAAAAATATATCCTTAGGTAATGTCGCTCTGTAGTGCAGCGATTTTTTTCATAGGCTTACAAAAATTGCTTGGAATGAGGAGTGTCCCAATAAATTTTATATCATAATGTTAAAATATTAAGTAGTAGCTGTGCCCGCGGCTTCGCACGCGTTGTTCCTATGAAAACTTTAAAAGGTGATTTTTATCCCACGGGAATTGATTTATGGGATGAAAAGTAGCCTATGTTTGATTCCAGGACTAGAATTACCTGTATGCAAAATTTCAGCCTGATCCGTTTAGAAGTTTTGGTGTGAAGAAGTAACAAACATCCATCCATCCATACATCAATACAAACTTTCGCATTTATAATAGTGTGATGTGCTATGAAATTAATTGTGATTGTGTTTAGTGCATAATTCCAAATTTTGAATGGACTATAAGTATTATTATAATCACTCATGGACAGAGTATTTGCTTTGCATCTACTCATTTATTAAATTACAATTTTTAATTAATTTAAATTGACTATAATGTTTTGCGTGGTATTCATATTTTATAATTTTATATTCTACTTACCTTTTGGCTGTATAATGTTTGATGTTTTGGAATGTATGTAGTTCTGTAAGTCAAGTTTGAATAAATAAATAAATAAATAAACAAATAAATTAATCCTACCTCGAGTTTTCTATATAACTAAGCGATTACAGAATGCATGGACCGGTTTAATCAGTGTTTTGTTTACCTATGTTCAGCTAACTATTAGACGTTGTTTACGGAGACGCGGGGCGTGCAGTGGCGCGGTCCGCCCAAAATTCAAACATATGGCGTTGGTAGAGTGTGTTTGCGGAGAATCGTTTTTACACGCGAGTGTTTGATTTGACGTGGCGCACGCTGCGTCGCACGCGGCGTGCACCGCCACTCTGCACGCCCCGCCTATCCATAAATATCACCGGACGTTGCGATAATGTTTGTGTGTACGCGTGCGATGACGGGGCCGCTGCACGCGCCGCTGCACGCCCCGCGTCTCCGTGAACAAGGCATAAGAAAGAATAACGTTTAGAGAACCAGCTTCAAGTTTGCTTAAGGCTGTCTAGGTAGTCACGAATTTTGGCGTTTCCCTGCCCCTATACCTATTTATGACGCGTCGTAAATTTTTCACACTACGGTTGAAAAAAATTACCTACTCAAAATCAGAATTATTTATGTATTGATATGGATCAGTTGAGCAACCTTTAGATTATTCGCAACAGTCTGCAATTAGCTCAATTGTTATAATAGTAAATAGTAGTTTTTAATAATTTCTGTTATTTGACTGTTATTTTATTTTTCAATACAGATTATTTGCGTTACATTTTTATTTTGTGCTTTGTCTAAAAATTTTTTTTTTTTTTTTTTGTTTTTTTTTTTATCAGAAATAGTCCTTCGTTTGACCGCAATCTCACAATTCTCACATGATGGAAAGCGAAGATGCGGCCGACGATGTATCACGAAGGTCTAGAAGATGGCTACTCCGGACCACATTCCGAAACACAACTGAGTTGCTTCACGGACTGGCCCAGTCCGGAGGGTGGTGACAAGCCACGGCCGAAGCCTACCACCAGAGGGTATCGCTCTTAGCACCACCCAGAGGACACGTGTAGGGTATCAGAGGGTCAACACCTACGGACGTGAGCGATACTGTCCCCCAAAAATATCCCAGACTTCTTCTTTTTCTATATTTTCTCAAACGCAGCAAACAATTTCTACAAGTGTTGAATAACCACAACTATAATAATAAAAAATTCCAAGCTTTTGTACCCACCTGGATCAAAAGCGATAGCTGTTCTGATAGTTAAGAGTAATTTGCTCATATCCTTTGTAAAAAGAGATTATATTGAGGATAAAGAAGCTTGCGACGAGATTTGCTCCAATTCGAAAACGAAAACCTGACAAAAAAAAAAAAAACGAACAAAAAACCTTTGTTCGTTTGAAGTAAACAATGGTAAAGATGAAGATGAGATAAGGATTTTTCATTTTTCCAGAACACGTGTTATATACGGTATTTAGTAAAGACATTTTATAGATCAACATGATTGACCGTTAATCGGTATGCAAAATGTTGGAGAGAGAATGAAGTGCAATACACAATTACCTACTATTTACAGTTTATCATTGAAAAAATCGTCAATCACACTAAATGCGGAAGTTTGTATGGATGTATGGATAGATGGATGTATGGATGTTTGTTACCTCTTCACGCCAAAACTAGTGAACGGATTGGGCTGAAATTTTGCATACAGCTAATCCTCATCCTGGAATCAAACATTGGAAACTCTCTATCCCATAAATCAGTTCCGATGGAATAGGCGTGCGAAGCCGCGGGGCGCAGCTAGTAAAGTATAATTAAAAATAAAATGATTATTCCAGGCTTAGAACCATCTGTATGCAAAATTTCAGCCCGAACTGTTCAGTTGTTTTGCGTGAAAGAGCAATAAACTTAACATGCAGACATGTTTACAAACTTAATATTAGTAGGATTAATTAGATTTTGGTGACCTAGAACCCTGTAAGATCTAAAGGAACAAAGCACATTAATATTTGATTGGCTAGCATGCAATGATAGTGACCACAAAAAATCAAAAACTCAATTTCTAACGCAGCAAAAGTTTCTAGGCCAAACGTGCCCCAAAAAGCTGTTACAGAGAAAAAGCAAACGAAATTGGAGTTGCAAGTCGTATTTTTGTTTTGCAAATCAAAGCTTCAACGGATGTTTGCAATATGTAGGACGCGTAGGCTAATAGATTCCCTTCTGTGTGCGACGTCGAACATCGAGAGACAGATGCTATTTGCAGTGTACGATCCGACCGATGTGACGATGCCTTAGAACGGTGACGTACAAGACTTGGCTATGCAACTATAGGTATATACGTGTAGAAGTTATAGACGAGATGCTTCTGTTATGGATCTGGATGGGTTATGGTGGTGACTACTTAATTTTAAGTATGACTAATAGACCTTGGGGAGTTGGAAGATACCATTGCGTGGAACACTTACGCTACGTGCATGGACACGCCTGCGGCTTCCCATTTTCATAGGACATCCGTGAGTAGGTGGGGACGTAAATGTCTGGACAGAGCCTACGGATTTGTTACCTCTTCGAGCAAACCTCTAAACGCGTAGGGTGCCGAGGTAACGACAACAACAAGATCTCTAAGCGATGCATTGCAGCCTCGATTCTTTGTGTTTTATTTAATAACGTACTGAGACACAAAGGCCTCAGTTATGCCTACCAGGAAATATCATCACCCTGATAAAGTTACTAATAAAATCAGTGCTCCCATAAAATAGTTGTACAATAAATACGCTTAGTGACCATCACACACGATAATATGTGTCACTCAGTGAGCAGTGCGCGTTCGATTAGCAGTGGAAGGGGCTGGCTAGTCAATACGTTATAAGACAGGGATGGTACAACACAGCCATACAGTAAAAAACAAAAAACGCTGTTGTTAATTATGCGCGTCATCGTTAAGATCAGGGTCTTATACTTTATAAAATATTTTTTTTATCGTAGGGTTTAAACGCAAATTTATCAGTTGTCCCCAATAAGCATTCACAAACAAGAAATCCGATCGTTTGGGCAGGTGTCGGGCGACAAAAAGCTGACGACCCCTGGGGCTGTCCTCGCCTCGTCACCCCGTACCCGACTCAAGGCACAGGAGATCAGACCTGACTTTGGTTTGAGGATATTAGAAAACTCAGGGAGCGATAGCGATATCGTGAATCCTGAGGCGAGTGGACTCAGCCCATAAAAAAAAATCTCCAGGAAAACTCACAAGACCACGACCGTTCTGCTAAGAACGCTAGGCTTTTTTATGTGAGTTTTTTGTCATAGAACTCGTCAAATCCCAAACAAAAATGATATGGTACGATGACGTTTCCATTTCCATACGGACGCGTCAAACTGATTTTATGGCTGAGATTATTTATTAAACAAAAGAGATTGACTAATCTGGACGAAATCGTTTCATTTTTTAACCGACTTCAAAAAAAGGAGGAGGTTCTCAATTCGTCCGTTTTTTTATGTTTGTTACCTCAGAACTTTTGAGTTTCCGATTTGCATTTATATGAAAGCTGGTGCTTCCCGTGTGGTCCCATTTTAATTTTGTTCATTTCTGACAATGGGATCCATGAAAAAACTGTAAAAATTAAAGTCGGCTTATAGTTTTTTAAAACAAAATAAATTATTGAAAAACAACGTGTCACAGGAGTTATTGAACATGTTGTTTTTCGGTTTTGTTTTTTTTATCAGTTTCGGACTAATTAGAATGTTTAAGTCGTCAGGCCTCAAGTGTTGCTCACTTTGGGGCTAGATTTTGTGTGAAAATATCCGTAACGTTTCACCTATTTAGAGAAATAAAAATATCATCAGTGGAACGACATAGGACCCACACATTGAGAAACACGCCTAGAACGATGCATAGAAGTTCTTTAGTCTTAATATAAATCAATCTTTGCTTCGAGTGGAGGCACTAAGAAAATATCCAAAATTTAATAAACTAGACCTTACTTAGTTCTATGGTTTTAGTTATTGTAGTGCGGAAGCCCTCACACTCTGGGGAATTACTAAGAAATGAAATAAAATCCGAAAAATTTTGTCTTCGACATTCGCACCCGCGTCCTCTCCTCAGTACGGGATGTCGTAACCGCTAGACCACGAAGACTGATACCGTGCCAGTCAAAAATCTCTGGGACTTTGTACGGACTTTGTACGGACTATAGCACCGTCAGCTCCACCTACAGGGGAAACATTGAAGTTTATCCAATCCTGTTCAAAGACTAAAGTTACGTTTAGTTCGTTGACAAAGAGGTGTCGTGGTGGTTCATTTCTTACCGAGTTTTACGAACGAAATAGCGACCAGTGAAATATTCTACGAACACGGCCACTAAAGTGGGAACAAAAATATTCTCGCTCCAGCGGATAAAATTTTAACGCTTTGCCTTTCACTTAAACCACAGGCAGATCCAAGACAAATTGAATCTTACCTCGAGGGCGAGACACAGGGCTATTCGACTTCGCTCTCCAATCCGCACAGGATGATGATGATGACAACCATTCTGCTGTCATCTCACTTTAGTTTGTACTTTTGGAAGCTATTGAAAGCAAGGAAACAAAGTTACCAAGTATAATATAATTTTAAGAAAATTAATTTATTTGTGTCAGACAACTATTCTACTCTTATGTCGCATTATATTTATACTTAGATATGCAAAAATTGTATAAGTTGATAAGCGATAAACCTGCTAGTGGTTTTCTTTTCACTTCTTCCGCTAGTGGACAAAACATTTTAGTGAATTAGAGTCAATTGCACCTTATTTATTATTTGATATGAATTACTATATGAAGCTGTTAATGTAGTAAAAAAAACATGACTTGAGTCAAAGTCAGAGTCGAAGTCAAATCGTTACTTTCTTTAGACTTACGATTTAAGCACTTAGACAAGTTATTTTTTTTAATAGACTACTAACTAATAACAGCGCATCAGCATACAGTGGGGCAATGCTGGCTGCATTGCCTCGCGCGCGCGTCTTGGGGAATCTTCCGAATGGTATTGATATGAATCAGTTGAGCTACCTGTAGATTGATAACAACTGTCGGAAGTTAGCTGAATCGCTTCGATTTTAGTTATTATTTGATTGTAATTTAATTATCAATTAATCATATTAAAATTATATTAAAAAACAGACTTTAATCTTTTATTCCTATCATACGATAGGTACCGGAATAGTGACAATGAGTCACAGATTTCCATTGATTCCTCTTCACTCGGACCACAACCAGATTCCTGACAAATTGGTTCCTCGGTGAGACAAAGGGCGCTCCGCATTTATTCGCCATCTCACCCCCGGGCCTCACCTGAGATCTTCAATTACATGATCCGTACACAATAAATATTTGGCAATTCGAGAACAATTGTTAAATGGAAATAAAAGAATTTATCAAAAAACATTCCTGTTTGGTGAACTTATACATAGTATTTGCAATGTTTTGTTTTCTCAGTATTGTTCAGATAAATATTATTGTTGGAATGATATTAACTGTCACGATTATATTATTCCGTCTTTTGCCAAAGAGGTACTATTGAAAATGATAAATAATTGCTTATTTATCTTTATAATCGATTATGTAGATTGTTAATCACGTCGCTCTGACTTTCCTGTGACGTTGGGAATTTTATTTTGGATTTTGGGACGGGCTAGGTTTGTGCAATAAATTTCGAAAATATTCACGCGGGCGAAGCCGAGGGGTGCAGGTAGTATTAGATATTTGTAGGGTTTTCTAGATGTTTTCTATGTATAATAAAATATATTTCTATATAGTTTGTGTATTGAGTACCTTTACAGTTATCTAGTACCCATAGTACAAGCTCTGCTTAGGCTATAAGGCTAGATTCTGCTGTATGAATTGTAAAACATATTTTTTTTACATAAAGTATACAACATTAATGTTAATGGACACATTCTTATAATTTGAGTATTTTAGCAGTTTAGGTCAAATTTAAATTACTTATTAGTCTTAGACAAGATTGAATACTATGATGTACTTATTTATTTACATATATTTGCATTAAAAAAAAAGTGTACAACATGGATAAGTGGAACAAAATAGAATAGTCTTTTCCCCTTAGTTCAGGAAGAAAACTGGAGTAACCCGTCTAAGCAGCTTTTCGAAATAATATTTTGTTTATTGCTTTGTGTTTTATGATCTACTGGATAGGAATACAATAAATATACCCACACTCAATTTCAAAACAAATATATTCTGCTAGCAACATATTGAATATTATAAATGCTGGTTTTTACTCATTATCAAACTCAGCCGCTGATTTCAAGAACATTAAGACGCCTCTGCATGTTGAATTCATGAGCAGTTTTTCATTTCACTCGAGTAAAAAGTCATTGAATCGTATTTACGACCTGTAATAAACTTTCTAAATTCAAAAAGTTGTGCTGAGTGGATACCTAACCAACCTAACTGTGGCCCATTCTCGCGACTACAGAAAACTCAAGTGTAAAGACTTATGTCGCAGAAGGCTTTGGGCTATGGTCTGGGGATATTTAGCGCGCTTACTGACAGGCTTCAGCGAGGCGTTTTTAAAACACGACATTCTTCTTCATTGCCATGAAAGTAAAGATAGTACAGTATAAAGATTTTGTCTTCTCATGACATACATGCCTGTCTAGCCTTGTCATGAGAAGACAAAATCTTTATACTTATCTTGATCTGACATTGTTTCTTTTCCTTCCATCTTGAATATTTCCATCTTGAGTCATGTCATGAATGTAAGATCAAGGAAAATATCAAGAGCTTCTCCTATCTTTAGATCAAGGGAAGTGCTATAATATTGCTGTCTCTAAAACTGAAATCGAAAACAAATTATGATTTATTATAATAATTACTAAACCTCTTCTACAACTCAAAATTCTACTTTATTTCAGGACCTTTAGGACGCCGGAATCAGTCGACAAGACGAAGTGTGACGGAGTGTTTATGCATGAGGTTGACGATGTGTTTTATTTAGTAGTTTCGTGACGCCCAAAGTGATTGAAATGTCCGTAAGCCATATGCCGCGGCCTGCTGGGCCAAGTATAAAAAGTGAGTGAGTCGGAGTGTGACAACTGATAAGAGTTCAGAGACTGAGTTACGGCGCAACTTCTCAGGGCGGGGACACTTGATAAAGGACAACTTTGTTATAAGAACTTTATTGTAAGAGTTTTTTTGGTTTTTATAGTTTTAAATCGTTTTTACTGTGTTTTTGTTAGGTATTTCTTTCTTTATATTACCAAAAATAGCTCTTGATTGGTTCATATAATATTTGAAATTCATAAGAATCAGAAAATAGTTGAAAACAACGGCGCTAAGGTCCGTATCATGAGTCCAAATAGGCATCCCTAAGATTTTCGGTTCCTACATCACTTGACTTCATGGTGTAGTTGGTTATCACATTCCTGGACTGAGGAAAAGACGCAGGTTCAAGTTGGTCAAATACACATTACACGTCAAATAATATAAATAATACTTAATTTTGTTTTAAAAAACTTTAAACTTACTTGAATTTTTATAGTTTTTTCATGGATTTTCACGGAGAACAGAGTCAGAACTGGACCAAATTAAAATTGAACCACACTGGCAGCACCAGCTTTCTTATAAAAAAAATCATGAATATCGGAACACCCAGTCAAAAGTTTTGAGGTAGCAAATATTAAAAAAAAATGATTTGAATTGAGAACCTCCTTCATTTTTTGAAGTGGGTTAAAAATAAAAATAAATAATGCTGTACAACTCACAACTCACACAGCATTATCTAGACCCCAGCTAAGCAGAGCTTTTGCTATGGGTAGATAACTGATATACATAATACAATACACTAAATAGATATTATTTTTTATTATACATCGAATACACCCGGACGCCCTGAAACATACATATCTGCAGATTGTACAAACATTTGTCACGAGGCGGGAAGCGAACCCGAAAACTCCTGCGTCGCAGGCCATTGTCAGTTAATTAAATTTAATATTTTTTCAGCTTAGATCTTCGATCAGGTAATGATAGATGGCTTAGAAACCGTACTTTTTATTTCCGCAATAAATGGAAAGGTTAATTAAAAACATCCTTAAGATACCGTACATTTTATTTCCCCAATAAATGGTAAGTAAATTAATAAGACGCACAATCTGAGACACAGTGTTCAATTCAGTAGTAAAGCTAAAAAAATATATGATATAACCAAATTAAGAAAGGACGCTTCAGAATATTCCGAGCCGCATAAAACTCCGGGTCACCAGCTTTATTCATAGTTTTTTCTCAGAATCCGGGAATTTGCATCTTATGAGTGCGTTACGACGTGAGACGCGGTCTCGGCCTTTTATGAAGGGCGCAGATGTCGCTCTATGGGGATGTTAAGATTAAAAAACTCTTGTTGGTTTAGGATCTTGAGGCAGTTATGAAAAAAAGATCGTGCTTTTCCTTTACCTTTATATACTGTCCTTAAAGCTAAGTGCGAGTATTCACGCGCTAAAGGTTCCGTAGTGAAGTTACATTAAATTTACTGAAAATCTCTCGTGTCGGAGGCGGAGATTGACATCGATACACAAATCGATATATTTTTTTACTTTAGTCTACATAATGAAGCGGCCGAAATAAAATACTTCATTTTATTTCCGTGTCAATGTAATTTTTTAATATAATTTAACCTTTTCTAAGTGTACAGTTATTGTATATAAGGAAGTAAAAAAAATTTGACTTTTGACTTAGGACGAGTTTTGCTACAACTTGAAAACTGAAAAACGAATATAGTAACGGTTTCTTGTTCGCTTCTTTACTTAATCCATAAAATATTGAAGTAAAAAAAAAACAAAGCGATCACATTATATATTCGTTTTCTACTTGTGTAATTTGAATTTTATGTCGTGTCCAAGAATCCAGTGAGATCTGATGGAAATAAAGAACTTAGATATTTTATATTAGATCTACTACCCCTGTGACGACCTTTGTGGCGGAGCGGGCGATGATCCGCCTGCAATGCAGGAAGATGCGGGTTCGATTCCCTCCTCGGCACAAATATTTGTACGATTTGCAGATATTTGTTCAGAGCGTTCTGGATTTCACACATGAATAGAGCACTATGTAATAAAAATAACCTAATCGGTATTTCCGCCGTCAAGAAGTAAAACCCGCTATGCCCAAACACGCGCAAATTACATTCACGAACTAAAGACCTCTAATTGGAAGTTGAACGTCGTTTAAACGTCACTTATTGCACCGTTATTTCGCACCTCGACGTGGTAATTTTATGAAACTTGTCAAGATTACCTTTGGCGATGCGATGATTTTATGGTCGTATAACCGGTAAGGTGATTACTTACAGATTTATAACGTGCGCAAATTATTGGTAAATGACTATCAATATAATTTTCCATTTATCTTAGAAAAATATTTAAGTTGCCTTCAAATAGAATCCATTATTCGCGTGATTTTTGCACTAAAAATTGTATATCTTGGACCAAACTTTAAAACATTTGTACTAACATTTGTATATAAGCGTTTGTATGCGCTGTATATATGTATAGTAAAAATTTGACTTGTATTGCAAGTCTAAGTGCTTATTTTATAAGTCTAAAAAAATAAACGATTTGACTCTGACTCCGACTCTGTATCTACTTGCAAAAGAAAACATTGAAATAAGGTTAGTGTGAACTCATTTTATATGGTTAAATGGCTCATCAATACTAATTTTGAGAAATTTATAGCGAAAAATATACATTGAGTCCAATCAAGTTGGTTAAATTCTCGATTCCTTTTTATACAAACAGCTTGTCATCATACTGCAAAACGAAAAACCATAAATAAAATAGACAGGCATTATCCTTGCATGTCCAATAAGAGCCTATCTACGAGTAAACCTGTTGCACGATCGCCTGATCGGGACGATATCATCATGTCATTATCGCCTCAGGCAATTTTTGAAGCTCCAGTGCGAATAAACTGAACACCGTGGTTATAATAAGATGAAGTAGGTTCCGTAGATTATGGACATTACTCCTCCATACCCTCTCTATGATAAAGACCAATGAGGCCGTTATAAGAGGGAGGCCAGCAGTGAACTATTATACGATGTAAATGTATGTTAGGTAGTAAACATAAGAAATGAATACATTTATAAGTACAAAATTTCACATAAGTAGAAAAGATTTTGGTCAATTTTCAACCAAACTGGTTGTCCTTGCTGTCAACTATAATATTATACTTGATGTGTAACGATAAAAAACTCGACTTCATATATTTTCCAGAGTTCATTTCTGCTCCACCGTGCTCCATGCTCTCGATATTATGGCGAACGTTTAACATGATTTAACGGTTTTGTTTCTTTTTATCCGCGCGTAAAGTGAAAATTGCGGGTTATGGTATTGCCTGTCGTTGGCGGCAGATTTATGTGTTCTAGAAACGTTTACGAAACTAAGGATGTAAATCAGCGACGTGGTTTAACAGCCTGTAAAGTTTGAGAACACACCCGGTAAAAATAAAACCTTCAAGTACCTACTTGAAGCGTAAGTAAGAACCTATAAATTATTACCTGGGAACTTTAAGAATAGATTTTAATTTTATTTAGATATAAGTTATTTTATTAAAAAGAAATTATGGATCTAAAATTTTAAATTTAACATAATAAGTTAATTAATACAATTATCGGTATAAGTATTATAATTAACTTTATCTGGAATAATATTTCGTAGGTATCGACATTGTACTTAATCCTTATTATTAAATTATTGTAATTCTCTTATCAATAAATGAGTATGGGTATGAGTATAAAATGTTCATTTATTCATTCATTGAGATAGAACTGGGACTGAGAATGACTTTATCTCTCACATGTTGTCCGTCCAGCAGGTCAGCTAGAGAAATGAAATCAGAACTAATGAAAGTAATAAAACAATCAGATTATTTTCTTCCTATACAATGTTCTTTTACAAGCATATTTGCATTATTTACACCACTCTGTAAAAATGCACGGGGTATACTTACTAACACGTTTTTAGAATAATTGATAAATCTCGAATCGCAAGTTTTTTTATACATATTAATTACAAGCTGGAGCTGGATTATAGCTGGCGATTGTATGACTTTTTTTGCTACATTTACCTTCATTAGAACAAGATGGCGGACAGATAAGTTTTCCCGCGCAAAATACTCTGATCTTTTTTTAATGAAAGCTGGTACTTCCCGTGTGTCCATTTCAATTTGGTTCAGTTCTGACAATGCCATCTATAAAAAAATCACTACAATTGAAGTCGGTTTATAGTTTCGTAAAACAATCTCAATTATATTGAAGTCGGTTAAAAAGGTTCTAATAAACCCATAACCCGCTATGCTGTAAATCAATATTATACTGCAAAGGTGGTGTTTAGTTTGTAGAGGTAAAAAACTTACACAGTAATGTAAGTGACGACCGCCGCGCGCCGTGCCACAGCCATGGCTTAAGTCTTTGCTTGAATATGTTGGAGGAAGCGGCATCTATTATTTTTTAGGGTAATCTGTTATACACTGCGGGGCCCTAATGTGTATTAAAAAAATATCAATCCATGTAATATATCGTTTTATGCATTACAATAATCTAGTACCAAAACATTATTTATCCACAAGCTCTGCTTAGCTTGGGGATAAATAATGTTTTGAGAATTGTCCAGCATTTATTTATTTATATGTACCTTTACCTGTTACTAGCTAAACCCGATTTTAGACCAAACTAGTTTGTCCTGGCTAAGCTGGTATATCCGAAAGGCCAGATTTACTGCTTACGGTTAAGCTCCGCTCATACTTTGAGCTTGTTTGCTATATTCAGATTCTAAACAGACTGAGCTCAGTCTGAGCTGAGCACGTCGTCGTACGCACTATGGTTTATCCATCCAGCATGGAGCATGTTAGTAAATAAACCACGATACAAATAACAAAAACTCATTTGCTTGGCGTCGAGTTTCAGATATAATTGTAAGCAATTTTTATTGAAGGGAGAATCTAAAATCGACAATTAATGTAAATTACGTATATAAGGACGCGCCAACAAAGTGAATTTTAGGTTAAGTATGGGCGGTTTGTATACGTTTATGCCTCATTCAAAATGGACATGGTATAGGTAGCGAGCTAAGTCACTAGTGCGTACGAGATGACACCGTAAATAAACGATTAACACCTATTTCCATTCCGTAGTTTACGTTTAACTTAGCTTAGAGTCAGAGTCAGAGTCAAATCGTTTATTTCTTTAGACTTACCTACAAGATAGGCACTTAGATAAATCAATTTTTTACTATACAAACAGCTTGATAAATATTAATTACTATTTTATAAGAACTATTTTATCCTTTCCTACTATTATACTAAATCTATTTTTAGCCGTATGTATCTCCGTAACAACTTAATTTATTTACCTAGATGAAATTTGGTATGTAAATAATTTAGGTTCTAGCTAGAATAACAACATATCATCAAATTTGGAAAAATAACATCTGAGGGGGTTATTAAGGATGGTATTATAAAAATATTATTCCTTGGTTCGATTCACCCAAAACTCGGTATAAATAAACTGTAAAGTGAATAATGAATCACGCATTTTTTTATTTCTGCAAAACTACCATGCATGTGCAATTAATATCGGAAAAATCGAAATTTTATTTTGAATGTAAATGAAATAGACTATTAAGTTTTTTTCTTTCACCTTTCTTAAAGGTGTTCAAGGAAAAATATCCCCTTTATGTTATAAAACCGAAAATTTGTGAAATGTGAATTTTATTTTGTAACCTACGATCTCCAAAACGACTACTATTAGTTTATGACAACCGACTTATATAACAGCGTGGTAGAAAACTTCCTGTCCTAAGAATAAACTAGATTAACCGATAACTATCAGTGTAAACTCAATCACCAATTACTGACCGATAAATAACTGTAGGACGGTTCCTATATTTACTATCTGTTGTCGTCCTAACGGATTGCGAAGCGATACCTTTACCGGCCATCATTATCGGTTTGACCCCTCCTTGAGATGATTGCACCTCAACCTCAAAGATTGATGACCTCCAGATGATTGCACGAATGCAAATATTTATGCTAAGTTTTTTGGGTAGTTTCTATATATGTATTGTAAATATCTTTCCATTTAATGTATTGTATTGTATTTATTTATTTAAACTTATTCTAATCTAAGTCTTTATAATTTTAGCATTCTCTAAACCCGTCAGGATTTGTGCAGAATTTTACATTCCTCGGGTTAGGTACAATATATAGGTACAGGTACGTAAAAATCATAGCCATTGTTCTTAATTTATAAAAAAAATATAGCCATGTACCTATACTTACACATTCAATCAAGGTTTTAAGGTAAGTAGATATAACCTAATTTAAAGTAGGCACATACAGTACTCGTACTAGGTATTGTTCCAGAGTGGCTTTTACTCTCTCATAACGAATCTACTTAAATCTAACAGGGTAAAAAGTGACGTAATGTTGATATATCAGCCATCTAGTTCTCATAATACCAGCTCATTTTAGCTGGGGCTAGGTGATTCTGAGTAGATTATCCACAATTATTTATTTACTTAAGTACTTAGAATTACTTTTGTTTATTTGTTTGATACCTACTACTCGATTGAAATTTTTCTAGCGCTTCTAACTTGCATTATATACCTAACTAGGCTGGCATTATATAATGTTCTTTGTAGTTATGCACTTATTGCGAGAGACGAATAAATGATTTATTGTGATAAATTAGTATTTTATTTATTTATATTTAGCCGGGAACTTTAGTTGACTGATGATGTTGATGAATGTTTTCAAAAATCTCTTAGCATCGCCGCGCTCTCCCACGAGACGGCTACATTATTTCTCCGAGATAATTGAGCCTGGTTTAATTCCTTGTTCAATGGATATTATTGAGCCTTCAGATCCAAAGATAGCGATTGTCCCTCCGGGCTACAATTACTGGTAATTTAAATCTTAATTTACTGATAAATGCCAGACAAATTTGCTATCAAATAGGACATTGTAATGAATTATTTTAGTTGGCACCTCTCATAGAATTACTATTAGGTATGGATTCTGAGGAATTTGTAAAAGTGGTTTATTTTTCGACGAAAATAAGCCGTCGTCATTGTCTGTTTTCAATATTTAATACGTTCTATAACTCTAAGAAAAAAGTCAAAACGATCACTATCGTTATGGCTTTATACCACTGTACCATTTTATGTACCTACATGCATGGAATTTTCATAGACCGGATACTGGCGAAAACGAGCCCAATTAGACATACTAAATACAATTAAAATACTCCTTATTTCTCTGCAAGTTCAACTGTTAGTTAGGTAATACCTAAATTCAACTAATAATAAATAAATAAATAATAATGCTGGACAATTCACAATTCAGATAAATGTTATACATAATACAATACACTACATTGATAGATATTTTATACAAAACATCATAATAATAAAATAATTGATTTTCTTTTAAAAATGATAAGCCGACTTCTTTTAGTTTTTTCATGGATCCCACTGTCAGATCTGGACCAAATTATAAAAGAACCACACAGGAAGCACCAGTTTTCAAATAAAAAAAGAATCATGAAAATCAGACTACACAGTTAAAAGTTCTGTGGTAACAAACTTATAGAAAAAATACAATCGAACAGAACCTCCACCTTTTTTTGAAGTCGGTTAAAAATAAGTTTTTATTAATGAAGAAAATACAAATACGAAATGCAATTTATGCTGATCAAGATATTGACTTGCAATATACAATTTTATATTGTAAAACAAATGTAACCTCATTACAAAAACACTTTTCCAAATGATATCTTCCATCAAAACCCTTTGCAAAATACGAGTGGGTGCCCAAAAGCTCAAATTTCCAGCTTTTAACCTTTTAACACAATTTACAGAAGCCGGTATCGTAGCAATAAGGAAGGAAGGGTCATTCCTCGGATCCATATCGGGAACTTACAAATGGCGGACTTTTAACGTGAATAAGTAGCTTTTTATCAGTTAACTGCTGGAATTTGAGCCCATTTTACAGCTCATTGAGTTTGGAATTGAAAAAAAGATTGAATTAATATAAATTCAACAAGTTACAGATTTTGCAAGGTTTGAAATTTAACATTATCTTCTCAAATTGAGCCTTAAAACACAGAATGCATTCTGGCAAAACTACTTCTCTTGTGAGTGGCTTCAACCTCCTTAATCTCAACAGCCTACATATTGGTCAACTTCTAGAAGAGGGCCTCCCCCTGATAAGTCGATCTAATGGAGGGAAATGCCCATAATCCCCAAGCTGGGCATGCGCGTTAGGGATCGCAGTTCGGTAGTAGAATTGTTCCGCAGGGAGCGCTACTGCCCGCCCCCGGTGTATTGGTGGATATCCCTTAGTTGCCTCTTACGACACCTACGGGAAGAGATATGGTGGTGCAAATTCTAAGCCAGCATCACACAGCTTGTGAGTGTACACCATAAAAAAATATGATACTGCTATACAAACAATTATGGTCAACCAACACAATAATTACGTTATAACACAGGTCAGAGACTTAGTCTGTTTTATTTTTTGTTATAACCAAATTAACCCACCTTACCAGCCTACCGACTATACCATAAATAAAAAAATGTCTCGGGTCTATGGTACCCATGAGAAACCCGACGCTCCCGGGCACTATGGTGCCCTAGTATATATAGTGCATAGACTAGAAGAAGATGGTGCGACGACCTGAGGGCGTAGCCAACCGGCATTCGCTATGAAGCGAATCGAAAACAATTGAAAGATTCGTACGGAAAAAAATCGAAACAGATCACGTGACATTATCTAAAGCACATGTCAAACCCATACATTTTTGGATTTTTCTACTATCGCTTTCGACATCGATTGTGACATTGTCTAGGCCACGGTAAAGTCTAGGCCCTCTGGTATAGGTTGCCACAACAACATGGACTCGTTTGGTGAAATATTGCAGTAAGTGAAACTGCATGGACGAGGCTTACTCTCAAACCCGGGTGTCAATACCTAATTGTCAATTAAATATATATACCTACTTACTTACATGTAATTTAAAAAATAAAATGTATGTAGTATAAGTAGTTAGTTATGAAGAGTGTATAAAAATAAAGGCTGTATTTATTTATTTAAAGCCAGCCTTACTCTGTCCAGAAGCGCAGAATCTTAAGTCTTTTTAAGTCTTTTTCGTACGCATTGCGGAGTGAAATTGGCAAGATGAGGACTCAAGTTCATTGTGTCTCAGATTCCAGGACTACGTAGTCCACTAACCATTAGTGAAGCTCGAATAGTGTTTGTGAGTGCTTTTTGCTAAGAAATTATTACAATACTGAGAGCTTTTCTTTTCCCTACAAAAGTATGTAGGTACGTCAATTTTGCATCCAATAAATTGTTAGTAAATTGCTATAATCCAAACAGTTGTTCAAACTTCACACCTTTTTTAATGAGGGGTCAAAAGTGACAGCGAAAACCCTCAGATAAAGCCCTTGATAACCGCACTAAGTCTGATAACAACGTTTGGGCGAATGAAGCGTAAACCGCTGATTTTCCATAAACTTAAATGGGCTACAAAATGTAAATCCCTTCAGAACCACTTAATCATGGCACAATGTATCTATTTTGTTAGCGAAATCATGGAGCAGTAAATATAGACTACTATGGATGTGGTACAGTATAACTCTTCGGAAATCGCTGTGAACTATGAATGTTCTAAGTAAGAAAATACATGAACCCTCGGCGTTGCAATATCCTGAATTTTTAGGTATAAAAGTAGAAAGTTCAAAATGTAGCCCATACTATGGGCTACATTTTAAACGATCTGAACGAGCGCATCATCATCATCGTCATCATCATCATCATCATCAGCCTATATTAGTCCACTGCTGGACATAGGCCTCCCCCAATGAGCGCCATAGCGCCCTGTCTTCAGCTTGAGCGCATATTATATCATTTGAGCATAATATTTATACACCATAATATTATAGGGACGTTCAATTCTAAGCATCTTCATACTATTTATACTGTAACTATAATGAGACGGGCTTTAGAAAAGCGTTTCTTATGCAACTTGTGCTATAATCCAAAAATGTAAAGAACTTTTTGAATAAAACCTTTCCAAAGAATACAAACCCACTTTGGGTTTGTATTATATGATTTTGAATTTGGAATACCGATTGTCATGAAATCAGAAGCGACGTCAATTTGGATTTTTATATGAAAAGTGCACTGACTAAAATGTTCACTCGTTAGTATCTCTACCTAGTCTGTGTTTCACTCCACCGACTTTTGTTACGTATTCGCAAGTGAAAATATTTGTGGCATACTTAAAATATACCACATCAATTTATTCATAGCTTACACTGAAGCTAGTATTATGTAATCTGCAAGTAAACTAAGTTATCGGTACTGGACCCAGCATAAAACTTGCCAGTTGTTAATCAAATAGGTAGCTTGTTTGGGACGGAATGCGTAATCGAGTAGGACAAAGCACAGGCGGGGGGAGAAGGGACTTTATGGTACCCGTTTATGATATTACAGTATACGAGCAACTTTTGCAAATGCAAGAAACACCTCAAGAATGTGATTACTGATCACGGGTTAAATACCCATATTCTTGGGATATGTCTTGCATTCCTATGCAGTTAGATAGATAGACAACTCTTTATTGTACCACAAAAACATAAAATACAATACAGAAGGAAATGTAGAATCAAGGAAGTACAAAGGGCAACCTTATCACTTTGAGCGATCTCTTCCAGGCAACTTTGGGATGCACTGGACATATGAGAACATTATAGACCTGTGGTGGCGTTTCAAAAACTTAAGGAAATGAATGAACAATTTTACCTACACTACATGTAGGTAAAATTGTATTACTTTCATTTCCTAAATGATACCTAATATACTAATATGATACCTAACACCCATATATCCTACAATCTACATACATATGATAAACTTACAAACAAACATAATATAACGTTGTATACATTTTACGCGATTGTATAATTAATAATGTTGATGAAGCAGTTAGATTATTTGAGAAATGTTTACTCGGTTATATTTTATACTATTTGACTTTTGGTATTCTGAGTTAGTAATTTTTACGATGGTATTCTGAATCAAAGAAAAAGTTACCTGGGTTTAGACTGCATACATTTTTTTTTGTTGCCAGAACAAAATGTTAAGTACCTACTATCACAAGAGGATATAGTTGTTATAAATGCTTTATTAGCTGTAGAATGATCTGCCCTTATATATTCTTTGACCGCATCCCATAATATCAACAAAAACACATCCCTACACCAGTTAGTTTAATTAGTTGAGAGCTTCCGAGCGATTTGTTGGGATATACAACTATCCCCTCGGACATCGTCTGAGACAAATTAAGTGAACCCATTAATGTTTCGAATACTTGCTTTTAAATGTTAGTTGTGTTATGATACCAATTTTTTCAACAGTCACAATTTTAAATTAAGGTACATACAGGAGCTAATATGACGGTGCAACCTATTGTATCGTATATATTATTACGGTTAACACAGGAAATTTTTAAAATCCATCATACAGTTTGTGGTATCTATTATAAGCTATTTTTTAACACCTCTGTTGGTAATAGTTTTATCCTATATAACTTTAGGAAGAGGTGTGAAAATAAAGTTTGGTGGCCAAAAAGCGCAACTTCGTATCTCTGCCTAAGCTTTACAAAATGAAAATATTACAGAGGCATTAATAAATAACTTCTAATAGATACCACAAACTGTACAATGGATTTTTAAAACTTCCTGTATTTAACGTCATATTAAGATAAAATAGTTGGGGGCGCCACTTTAACTGGCGTATGGGCCTTAAATATTATTTTATGTACCTTCGTTTGACCGCTATCTCACCTGATAGAAAGAGAAGATGCGGCCGACGTTGTATCACGAAGGTCTAGAAGACCATAATCCTTCAATGCAGATCCTTTTTTAAATACCTTTAATTAGATGTCAAAATCAGCATCAACACAATGCTAACTGTAATTATTTTCTTAGTAAAAAGAAACGAAGCTTAGAGGAAACAAAATTTTAATAAACTGCAACCGCTTAAAACTTTCGCGAACAAACGTCGGAAGTTTTAAGCACTTTAATAATTATAGCCTTAAGAATCACCCAAATGGCCCGCGATAGTGGCGAGAAGCCAATCTTAAGAAACTGCATAGACAATAGGACTTATTTAGTTCATGAATGTATGTTGCATTCACGAACGAAATCTGGGAGAAATAATTATAATGGCTTCCGACTGGTATTGATATGCATGAGCTTCCTGTCGATTGTTTGCAACAATCTGCAGTTAGGGACAATTAACAGTTTCAATTGTGTGGGTTCTAATTAAAATCAAGATTATGATAATCGTAGCAGGCAACAGTTTGGCTTTAGGTAATACGTATTCCATACGCCTATTAGAAAACACATTAATTGCATTATTAAAACTAAAAAACAATTTACAAATGAAATCATTATAAATTATTAGAAGCGCCTGGCGGTTACAACCGCGTAGTTCCCGTTCCCGCGGGAATTCCGGGATAAATATAGCCTATGTCACTCCCTGAATAGAAAGATTTTTAATGATGAAAGATTTTTTAAGTCGGTCCAGTAGTTTTGGAGCCTATTCCATTCAAACAAACAAACAATCAAATCTTTCCTCCTTATAATTATTTTAAGTATAGAAGTGACAATTGGCGGTCCTATCGCTCAAGAGCGGACAACCTGTCAAGGATAGAAACGTCGGATAAACATGGAGTAAGGTATAGTTGTAGCGCTAGTGGTAATAATAATTACCACTAGCACTACCACTAGCATATTATTTTACTTTATGGAAATGGGCCGAATGGCCTATAACTAAACAAGATCCGTCTGTAAATCCATTTAATTTCAAAATTGCGAAAACTTAACGTGTCCAACAGGTCTAAAACACAGAAACTGCCTAGATACATATACCCGTAGCAAAACACTTTCCGCCTTTGTGGATTCAGTAAAACTAGGAACGTTAAATAAAACTTAGCACGAAAACTAACTTAATAACTTGCAGCTAAAATGGAACGCAAAACTAAAATGGAACGTCATGGAAAAGGAACTTAGTTTCTTTTGCACGTGTAGAGGTGTTACGAAGAGCTCAGCAGTAGTATATTTTCAAGATATCTGCTTTTAAGATTTGTAAGAAGAGCTTTTAGAGCTATTTTTGTCTTATTAAATATAATATGGCTTAATTCAATATTGTTTTAAAGTGGTTGAAGCTTTAGTATAATCAAAATCGTGGTTCATCCTACTAATATTATGCACGCGAAAGTTTGTTTGTATGTAAGAATGTTGTTTACTCTTTCAGGCAAAAACTACTGAACGGATCAGGTTGTTGGTATTCTTCCAACACACATAAGGTTCGCAGTTAACCCGCTTACATCATCGTAACGAACGGATCAGGTTGACATTTTGCATAAATGTACTTCTAGGCCTGTAACAACACATTCTTGTGACACATTTTTATTATTATTATTGCATGTCTAATTCTATAATATAGTTGGTTGATGAGAGGCACTATATTTTTACTTACTTATTAGTGTGTGGCCTCAACACACTAGACAACATTGTATTACGACAATTTTTGCACCACATTTGAACCCCATAACAGCCTGTATTGGTTCACTGCTGGACGCAGGCCCCCTGATAAGCGCCGAACGGTGTGCTTCGCTTATTGGCTTTAACTTCTTTGGAATGATGCTCCATAAGAGGGTTGAGATCGTAGTTCGGTGGCAGAATTGTTCTGCAGTGACGGAAGAATGGGGTCGGCGAGTGTGTGGAATGGTGGGCTCGCCGGCTAAATATGGGAGGAAGAGGGGACGCCAGTCGGATCGCGGAGGATATATGTTCCCGTGGTTCGGTGAAAACCCTACCCTTCTCAGGGCGTCGAGTCCCACATAATTCTGCCCCCCCCCCCCCAGACCAGTCTATTCGTAAACGAATTGACGTTGCCGAAGAAAAAAGAAGGGGGCGCTGGTTTCTGTCTTAGGTATAGTCTGATATAGGTGGTTCAATGCAGCTTAGTCTCATTTGAAACGCGAGACATTTATCTCCGCCGCATCGGGCCACCAAGGATAAATTTTAAGTAGTAGCCAAATGTATCCTGTCCACCATTAGATTACATTAATGATGTTAAAGCTTGGCCGGATGTCGCCTATTTCAACATCGACAATAATATGTAAGAACATAAATTAGTTGTGTTGGACTCAGATATGCAAAGATTGTATTAGTTGATAAGCGGTAAACTTGCTAGTGGTTTCTTTTTCAATTCTTCCGCTAGTGGACAAAAAAATTGAAGTGAATTAAACTCAATTGCGCCTTATTTCTTATTTGATAGTAATAACTATTTATAAAAAATTGACTTGTCTAAGTGTTTATTTTGTAAGTCTAAAGAAATAAACAATTTGACTCTGACTCTGACTCAAATTCATTCTCTGTGCTAGATAATGCAGTCAATGAACGGCAAAAACAGTCCGCGCTAATTCCTTCATTTAACTTCATATTAGACAGACTAATTCCATCATTCCAGAAATAGAAACTCCGAAGCAAACTTCAAAGACATACCCATGCCTAAGTAGATTTGCGTCGCATACGGACAGACAGACAAGAAGTGTGAACTGTCCCGATATGGACCCCGTAAGTTACGGGGCGGCTCGTGCTCAGAATAAGGGATGAATACGGGATGGTCGGGTGTAGAGAGGATTGGCTGTTGTGAGGATTGACTTTTGAAATGGAAGTATTTCAGTTACCTTCTTACTTTGAGGCGAATAGGTAACAATCATTCATACACTTCCTTTTGTTTTTTTTTTAACTATGTCTCTACTGCAATTTTTGTAAAAATAGTTATAACACTGATTATAGTACCTGTGCCAAGAACGCTAATTGTTCTCTAGGGTACAGAGCCTATTCTACGAATAATGACATTGCATCGTCATTGCAACTAAAATGAATATTTGAAATAAATTTTAATTTCAATTCTTTTCTAATTTCAATTTCTTCAAATATTATAATATTGAATTGAAGAAATTTATTTCAAATTACTTACGCATTCGATGACAAAGTTTTGTAATTTTTCCTTACAACAATCCCCGTGCTAGGCCTATTGCAATTGCAAATGACGTAGATACACTGCGTCCATATTAAAATAGTCCAATCGATAAACTTATACATTTATTTAAAAATAAATTAATAATCAAATAATTAAAACTAGTATTTACAACTGATATAATTGAGCTATCTGCAGACATTCTACAGGTAGCTCAACTGATCCATATCCTGCTCTCGGGTCAAGCGTCGCTTCGACCGGACGCTCCGATAATTTTATAAAAACTCGAAGAGCCTCAGTACCCCAAGGACCTAGGGTTTCCACTCCAAGGGGAGCTAATGTGTAGGCTCTAGTCGAGACCTGAATACTTGCGCGTCCTGAGATCCTCAGTCAAATCTCATCGCACCCGCCCTCACGGATGTCCTTGGAAAATGGGAAGGAGCAAGTGTGTGGGACGCTTCATGCGTTGACAAAGCGTCCCACAAAAATTGGATCCACCATATCTACGAAGAAAAAATAAGAAGGTTGAAAAAAAAACAGTAAAACGTATATGTGATCTGTCAAAATAGGACAATTCTCGCCACCCTAACAGCACAGGGGTCACCGGCGACACACTAGCGTACGGTACGGATGCAACTTGCAAATTAATTTGTTCCGGAAACTTTGATAGAATTATTAACGGTCTTACTGTTTGCAAGTTCGTTTAATAATATAGTACACTGAGTTTCTTGGATGTTCGGAGGTGCAGAAGGCAAGGCGTTCAAAGGGGTGTGAAGGTCATGTTCTCGGATTATTGGGCCTTACCTTAAGGAGTAAAAATTGAATACTCTTGCGGGTGAAACTGAGACTATTTTTTTGATTAGTTGAATAGAAAATAGGGGCTTATCTCCTACTAGGTGCAATAAAACATACATAGCATCAAACTAATAATAAATGTGGAAGTTTAGATGAATTGATTGATTCATTATGATATGTAAGTGGGTTAACTATGAACCTTGTTTGTGTTGGAAAAACACTAACGTTTCATCCCAACGAGAAACATCTTCAGGACGATGATGATGATGTAAAGTAAAGTAAATTATCATTTATTGCATGAAATACATGTAGGTACAGGTTTTTTAGGTCTATATTATATGATTCAATGTATTCCTACCGGTTTTACGGAGTGCAATGTCTGTTTACAAGTAATAATAATCAAAACTGAAGTTATATTTGGCTTACAATAAAATTAAAGCAAACTGAGCTAGCCTATGTTGAATGAAAACAACTTAAAAATAACGAATGTCATTCATGAAGCAGAAAAATCTTTGTCAGTTAAAGTTGATTGATGTTGGATTCTTATTCATACCAAAACTACTTGACATAACGGACTAAATTTTTGCATAAAATGCAGGTCTTAACTGTACTAAAGCACTGGCTACTTTTTATCACATAAATCAGTTCCCGTGTTATAGAAATACAATAAATAAAACACCCCTATTCCAAAAATACCCCACATCTAAAACACCACTTCCCAGAAAACTTGTATGCATCAATAACCAGAAACGGATCATAAATTCATACAATATTTTTTGGATCGCGCCTTTCGAACCGTGCGGACTTCCGGAACAGAACCGGAAACCGGAACCGGCACGCCATCCGGCTAATGGGCCGAAGGCGATAGATATCTGTGATACGGCCTTAAGGCTTTCATGCCTGCCACATGAGGGCGAGGATAGCCTTTGTGGGTAAGTGGGAATTGATTCTCGAATGTTATGGGGAAACTTTGAATGCTTTGGAAATTGTCGCAGGACTTATGCGCCTTTGGGGGCGAGCGTTTTGTGTTTTTAATCGGAGGGTAAGAAAATATTGAAGGAGCTTTTTAAGCTTTGAAACAGATCTGAAGAACCCCTTTGAAATGTAAATTTGAGTTCCGGAGAGTATGAAATAAAGTATGGCAAAGTATAGTTATTTAATTTTATTGTAACGCTAATGAATGATATCTGTTACGGCGATTTTGCCCAAAATCGCTCATGTGTGACGGGTCGCGGATGAAATTCGCGCGCGATTACGGCACGTGTGATTAAAACGACGATACTTATCTCTAAAGTTTTGTAGGGAGCTACTATGTAATACGTATATCGTTGAAATTGTTATGAAATAAGTGTATGGGAGGAGAAATGCCCAGTTGGACACCGCAGTCGACATTTGCATGCAACGGTGTATGTCATGTTTGTATTTCAATAGAGTGTAGGAAAGGTGACGGAAGAATGGAGTCGGAAGAATCAGCGAGTGTGTGGAATGGTGGGCTCACCGGCTAAGTATGGGAGGAAGAGGGGACGCCAGTCGGATCGCGGAGGTTAATGTGCCCGTGGTTCGGCGAAAACGGCGAAAGAGGGACACCGGAGACGTTTTTAGTGGGTATTACGCCCTTCTCAGGGCATCGAGACTTACATAATTCTGGTCCCCCCCAGACCAGTACATTCTTAAACAAATTGAAACAAGGCTATTTGTAGTACAAAATCATAACCGCTTGGAGTTGTCCTAGGTACCGCCTTCTGAGAATCTGTGCCCCCAAGCAAAACTCAACTCAAAAAATGCTTTATAAATACAATAAATGTACACTTAGAAAAGGTCAAATCATAGTAAAAAATACACTGACACGGAAATAAAGTGGTATTTTTGATTTCGATCGCTTCGGTATGTAGACTAAAGTAAAGAAACGACGAAGAAACCTTTAGCCTGTTAGTTGTTATTTTTCGAGTTGGAGCAAAATCCGTCCCAAGCTTTTTTATCATCTAGATAATCTGATATTTTATAGTAAGCCTTTTTGCATAATAAAGTTTTGACAATTTGTTTGAATTTATTTACTGATAATTTTTGCAGCTCAGTAGGGGTTTTGTTGTAGAAGCGTATACATTGCCCTTTAAAAGATACATTAATTTTATGCAGCCTAGTTGTGGGTACAGCGAGTTTATGTTTATTTCTAGTATTTACATTATGTATATCGCAATTTTTTGGGAAACTATTGATATTTTTATGAGTATACAACAAGTTTTCATAAATATATTGACTTGGTACTGTCATTATATTTATTTCTTTGAATTTATCACGTAGGGATTCTCTGGGACCCATTTTATAGATGGCACGAACAGCCCGCTTCTGCAGCACAAATATGGTGTTAATATCTGCAGCGTTCCCCCAAAGCAGTATACCATAAGACATAATACTATGGAAGTAGCTGAAATAAACTAGTCTAGATGTGTCCACGTCTGTGAGATCACGGATTTTTTTGACTGCATATGCTGCAGAACTAAGTCTCTTCGATAGCTTATCTATGTGTGGGCCCCATTGAAGTTTATTATCTAAGGTGATTCCTAAGAATACGGTACTTTCTATAATTTCTAACGTTTCTCCATTTACGTTTACATCAGCCTTAACTTGTTTTACATTAGGTAGAGTAAATCTAATACATTTCGTTTTGGTTCCGTTAAGCAAAAGATTGTTGACACTAAACCAATGAACTACCTTTGAGATTGCATTGTTTACATCGTCGAAATTAGTGTTTTGTCGTTTCATTTTAAAAATTAATGAAGTATCATCAGCAAACAATACAATCTCGTGACTATTCTTGACAAGATGAGGCAGGTCGTTAATATAAACTAAAAATAGGAAAGGACCGAGGATAGATCCCTGCGGTACACCCATTGTAACTACAGACCCCGAAGACCGTTTCCCATTTATGTCAACTCTTTGTATCCTATCACTCAAATAAGATGTGAGAAGATCCAAGGAGGTGTTCCTTATTCCATAGTGATGTAGTTTCCTGATTAACGTTTCATGGTGTACGCAATCGAATGCTTTCGACAAGTCGCAAAAAATGCCTAAGGCATCTTGCGACTTCTCCCAAGCATCAAAAATATGCGATACTAACTCTATACCGGCATCAGTAGTTGACCTGCCGCGAGTAAACCCGAATTGCTTACTATGAAGCAGGTCATTGCAATTGAAATAACTGAGCAATTGATGTAAAATAAGTTTTTCAAAAACTTTGCTGAATGTTGGCAGTACTGATATTGGTCTAAAGTTAGTGGGGTCAGACCTACTACCTGATTTAAACAGTGGGATTATTTTGCTACATTTCATTAGATCAGGAAATACACCACAATCAATAGACTCATTAAATATAAAAGCTAGATCTGGTGCAATGGTATCAATCAAAGGTTTAATAATTCTAACGGAAATGCCCCAGAGATCTGCAGTTTTCTTTATATTTAAAAGTTTAAAGACTTTTATAATATCTTTTTCATCAACGTGGTTGAAATTAAATTTATTTTCGCATTTAGGTACATTTTCTATCAGTAAAGACTCGGCAATTGCTTGAGAAGAATTTAGGGACTTTGTGGTAGAGATTGGAATGTCAGTAAAAAAGTTTTCAAAAGCTTGGGCTACTTCATCGTCATTTTTGATTGTGCAACTGTTAATCTTTAAATTGTAATCATAATCGTAGGTACTGACCTTTCCAGTCTCACTATTTATTATTTTCCATGTTGATTTTATTACATTTTCACTGTTTTTAATTTTGGAGCTAATATAATTTGATTTTGCTATTTGACAAACTTTTCTAAACATTTTTGAGTAATTTTTTACTTTTTCTTTGAAGTCCTTGTTAAAATTATATTGTTTTTCACTATATAGTTCATACAAAGTTACTCTACTTTTATGTATACCCACTGTTGCCCACTCACTAAAGTTAAGTTTTTCTGAGACCATCCTCGATTTGGGTGTGAATATTGAATTGAACGCATTGGTGAATTTATTAAAAAAACTACAATACGACTCATTTGGGTTGTTAAGTGAGTAATCAGGTGATGGTTTAGAATCCCAATCCAATTTCAACCGTTCAAATCGGCTTGTGGTTACAGGTGTATATTTAATTTTTTGTTTACAATTATAGTTTTTAACTTGTATTTCTAGTTTAATTAGTTGACCCAAGTGGTCTGATTTTAAATTGCTTATAATTTTTTTACTTAATACTTTTTCATTTTGACAAACAAATATATTATCTATACATTTTGCTGAGGTTTCAGTTATTCTAGTTGGTTCCATAAATATTGGCCTTAAATTATAACAATTAAATAAATTAGTTAATCTACTACTGAGGGAGTAGACTTCTAAAAGATCCATATTAAAGTCTCCACATACCAAGGCATTTTTATGTGATTTTGATATTTTATACAAGATATCATCCATGATTCTCTCAAATATTTCAAAGGAGGCGGATGGTGGGCTGTATACGCTTACTACAATACTTTGCTCCAGCTCAACACATGCTACTTCGATGTGGCTTTCAACGGATAAGTTTATTATGTCTTTACGTTCTTTGAACTTTATGAGTTTATTTAGTAATATTAGAGAGCCTCCACGAATAGCATGTGATCTGCAAAAAGAACTACCAACCTGGTGGTTACTGAAGTTAAACATGAGCTCATAGCTTTTCAGCCAGTGTTCTGTTAAGCAGATGATGTCAATATCAAATGAGTTCATGTACAATTCTAATTCTAGTAATTTACATCTCAATCCTTGAATATTTTGGTGCACCAGGTTAGTAACAAAGCAGTATATAACCTGTAGGACGGTTACATGTAGAAACCTGTAGACCAGAAATACGAATAGTTAGGTACAGACCCACAAGCAATATATAAAACAATTACTATAATGAAGATCCCATCACCTCTCGCCGCATATTCTATTAATATTGAACAGAACCTAGAATTATCAGTTATTTGCAAGTAATCCGTTCAGCGGCGGGCTATTTCTCTTCTGGTAATAAAGGGCTTAGTCGTGACGACTTAATGGATGGTGAATTGTTTTGTTATGAAAATGAAATACGAATAGTTTATAGGTTAGGTACAAGTCATTGATTTATTAAAAACGAAGATGAGGCACTGGTTGCTCGAAAGTGGCAACCTCAAATTGTGTAAAATTGTGTTCTCCCACATCAGTCACCGTCTGACCGGCGGCACGGGCGGTCGTGATTCGCGTGAAATATTGTTGTCTCAGTCTCACTTCGGTCCTAGATACGTCTTTCCGTCTTTGTTCTTCTTTGTATTGCACAGGACTGGAAATATAACTGTGAGGGTATGTGTTTGCGTGTAGTTGTAACACATGCCAATTTTTTAGTCAGCGCTGGGAGAACGTAACCTATCTTCCCTTTTTAAATCAATGGGTACAAGTACAACTTAATTTAACCTTTATTTTACCTTAGAATAGTTTTAAATATCTACCTACTTACTAACCTCTTTTTAGGAATAAATACTTTTTATTATTATTATGCAAAGCTTCGAGTTCTGCCTAGTTTTGCAGGGGTATATTAATTCCTCGAAATGGCCGTCGGATTTGATTATTCGGAAAATTTTGACGGATCAAAATAGCGTTCTAAAATTCCGCCAAAATAGATTTCAAATTCGAATCTGACGTTTTCGCTTCGGAAACGAATCGAATGAATTTAAATACCCTTGCTGCAGGGGTAATTTATTTCATCGGAGAGGCATTTTTTTTTTGTATCCTTAAGTTTCTTCAGAAATAAATAAAAATGCTGGAAAATCAACAAAGCATCATCTAGCCCCAAATTAGCAGAGCTTGTGTTATCGGTACTAGATAAATTATATAATTAGTATAATACATTACATAGATACAGAATTTTACATTATATTCTTAAACTTATCTGATTGTTTTTATAATAAATAATAATTCTCTTAATTATATAACAATTTCCTGTCATTGATAACATCCTCATTTTCCGTTGTGAGTGTGTTGTGTCATTCCATAGTTATATTTATTTCTCCTATTAACTTTTTATAAATGTACTAGCTGCGCCCCGCGGTTTCGCACGCGTTGTTCCTATGGAAACGTTAAAAGGTGATTTTCATCCCACGGCAACTGATTTATGGAATAAAAAGCCTGTGTTTGATTCCAGGGATAGAATTACCTGTATTCAAAATTTCAGCCAGATCCGTCCAGTAGTTTTGCCGTGAAGATGTAACAAACATTCATCCATCCATCCATCCATCCAAACATCCATACATCCATACAAACTTTCGCATTTATAATATTAGTGTGATGTGATATTTATTCAGAGTAAACGCAGCCCTACTTTAAACTATACCTATTAGTTTTTACTGTATTGCTTACTCCTTCTCTGTGGTAAACAATAATGACTGCTCGTTGAATGAATTTATCGCGTCCCGTGCATCGGGAGCTATGTGGGTGGTCAGAGCTACCACGAGTTTACGAATGAGAAAAAAGTGAAAAAATATCAGCGTGAAGGACCGAGGGAAATAATGGGTGACTGTAATCTGTACTCGCTGTAAGCGGTTAAACTTACTCCTTATTGCTGTAAAAGAAACCCATTTTGTATGACCTTCAAATTACTTTAAATTGGTACAGTCAAGATGGGCAGACGATATATCCAACATTGCAGGATTAACCTGGATGAGATTGGCTCAGGACCGTGTGGAGTGGCACAAAAGTTTGGAGGCCTATACCCAGCAGTGGGTGAAGTCAAGCTGCGAATGACGATGATGATGATGGTACAGTCAACTAGAAAATATAGATACTTACAAATAATCTTCTTAGTCCCATAAACTATTTCTGTAACCATAGGTTTGCTGTAAGAAAACTCTTTTAGGGTTAAGCTCGCTTTTGTACATTAGGGTGGAACGATTTTTTTTTTCGATTTTTTTTTTGGAATAGTTGTATTAAGTTGCCAATAGCTATCAATAACCTGCATTAAAAATATACAAAATATTAGACAACTGTAAGAGCCCCCGCCAAGACATAGAAAATTTACAAAAACGACAATTTAGGTGCTATTTGCGCGGGCTACAAAATAGTACGGAATTTATTTAAATAGATTTCTTTTATTTAAAATCATATTCAAACACAGTAAACTAGCTGTTGCAATCAAATATTTCATTATTTTAATATATTTTGGCGCTATTACAGAGGAGCAAAGTGCGGGACGAAGCAGGGCGCGGGGGGCCGGGCGGCGGCACGCTTTGATCTACGAATTACATTGTTTTGTTTGTACTAGTGTCGCTAATTACAACACAACAAAAGAACCTACGTTTTTGAAAATTGCCGAAATAGTTGGAACGAACATTGAAGATTTGTGGATAAAATCTTCTATTCCAATCGTCACACACAAACGAGTCTTACAATTATTAAAAAGTTATCACTCAAAATGCAACAATTTGAAAAAATCTTTGAAGAAACTTAAGGAAGAAAAGTTAGAAGAGTTCAGAGTACAAAGAAGAAAGCTTTTTGATTTGACATAGCTGCATCTAAATGTAGAGAATTTGTAAACTGTACTTGTTCGAGAGAAAGTGCCAAAAGAGGAACAGATATTTTTAGAAGACTAACGCACTAACAGGCTTATGGCTTTAGGAAGAACGGATCTTGTGCAGAGTAAAAAATTGCAGAGTAGAAGATTACGTGCTCTACAACAAGAAATCAGGCACAAACCGACCTAGCCGTAGAACAGAGTCCGATGTGATCATACAGCAAAAATGAGTTATATAGCTAGACGGCATAAGGAGAACAAACACTACAGACGTACATTTTTAGAATTTTTGTATCTTATTTAGTTTCTGAAATATGAAATCGAATAACGTTCTATCTGACATTAGCTCCGCAAAAAAACGCATGATGTGACCAAGGGACGCCGCGCGGGCCGCGAGTGCGCGGCCCGTTCGTCCGTTCGGCCGTTGTTTGTTGGAAGGAGGGCGTATTTGTCTCTGGAGCTTACTTTTTTTAAGATTTGATAAAAAAACAATATGGTAAGGTTTTTTCATGAACAAATCATATGTTTAGAAAGGTCATATGCGCATAAAAGGTTGGAAATGCTTAGAAAAGATGCAGGGGAGTCTGAATTTAGTTCATCATTTTCTAATGTTTCTGTTGTTTATATGAAAAAAAGTGTAAATGCTGGTAAGTTGACCATTTTTCGGTTGTACTATTTCGTAATACACGCTTTATTTAGTTTTGTAATTAATAAACATTAAAATTACCTATAATATTGCTTTATTTTGCTCTGTAAACGGTTGCGGGCGATCGATGTTTATATAAGACACTTTTTGACGGAAAACTAGAGAAACGCGTTTTAGTACGAAAATACGATTGGCGTAGTGCAAACTCACAGTATTATAGTTTTTTCAGTAATAATAATACATGAATAAATATAAGTCTTATGAAATTTTAGGACCATTTTATGCGAAAACCATTGAACTTTTAAGGATTTCATGTGAATATCGGACGTTTTTCTTTGGTAAATGTCATACAATTTGTTGGTTCGATGTTGAGGTAGGACGTTGTAACTGGAATAAGGAAATCGTTTAGGACGTTGTTCGTTTTAAATTATCGATAAATAATGAGGGTTTTTCTTTAAAATTTCTCTAATCATTTGCTATCTACTTACATTGTTTTGCACTACTCATAAATATAAAAATTATTTTATATGTACCGGTTTTTTTCACTTTCAGATGTACATATTGATGAAAACTACATGTCATAATAAACGTCACCTTTGCCTCCTGATTCAGACGAAATCAGCCAAAAACTACATAATATATAGGAAGAAATACTGTATGAAGATGGTAGGACTAAGGAAATTACCTGCAACAGCTCAATACCACATTATCAAGTCTAATCTGTCGGCTGTGCAGGTTTACAGCAATTAACCTAGTATATTTTCTTTGGAAATGCCTTCTAGTTGTAGATTAATACAACTACTAAAGCAATTAATTAAACTCTTTAGTTAAATTAGTGGCTTCTGAAATTTTATCCAGGTTAAGAGCTCATGTACACGGATTGCAAGTTGCGGACTGTAAGACAACTGCACCCGTCGATTGCATTTAACTGCAGTGAACGACTGCCATCGACTGCTACCGGTGCAATTGTCTTGCAGTCGGTAACTTGCAGTCCGTGTTTTTGAGACGTGCAGTCCGTGTATAAAAGCCCGAATGTTGAGCAAGGTTCCAAAGAGTTTCATCATTGGTCGGACAATAATTGTGCTGGCCAAAAGCTTAGTCGCAAAAAAGTTCAACATACGTATAACACACCGGTTTTTACAGAAGGGACACGTCCAAAATTAGGGGGGCCAGTGTCAGGTCTGTCATCGAGAGAGCTTCTCAAACCAAAACTATATTATACCCCTCATAAGTGGCGTTTGTTACTAAGATGGGCCAAGAATGAAGGAGAGCCCATGTTGTTCACAGTGTAACCCTGATTGACGTGTTCGACTTGAAAGGTATTGTTGTATAAGGTTATTGTTATGTTTTGGGTATTTTCTTTGTATAGTAAAAATATCTATCCACGTAATGTACATATTGTATTAAGTAAAATAGTCATCTAGTACCCATAACACAAGCTCTGCTTAGCTTGGGGCTAGATGCTTCCGTGTGGATTGTCTAGCATTATTATTATTGGGTTTCGAGGGAAAGGTTTGTATGAGAGACATTTATAACCATGGCAAATTGCGGAAGAGACAAGGACAAGAAGATTACTTGGAGTAACATTTGAGAAGTTGATTCAGAGACGGTATTAACCCAAATAAATTATTTTTTGAATATGATCAAACCCAACCTATGATATTTTAGTGATTCGCAGTACACCAGGAACTCGGTATAAACTGAAGGTAAAGCTGCAATATGGTGAACCTATTATTGGTTTTTGCTGCTGAATATAAATTCAACCAAATATGTTATGGATATGTGCCGCTCAGAGACCGGTACAGCGCTTTAAGTTCAGTTTATACAGAGAGTTCCTGGTGAACGGCGAATGACTAAAATATAATAGCTTCTGAGCTTCTGATGCTTCAGAAGATCGAATGATAAACTAAACATTACAGGTAATACTTGTTACCTGTAATGTTGCTGACCTAGCTACCATATTATAATATACCAATCAATTTCAATCAATTTTGTGTATTTTATCAATGTTTCTCTGAAATAAGCAAAAAAAAATAAACATGATCAATAGCTATTTTTAATTTTAATTATTATAACACCGAGACAGTTTAAATACTATTTAAATGTTAAAAATGATTCTTATTAGTAAAATTGTAAAGATTGTGTTTTAATGGAATATAAAATTTTATATCAATTATGGTTTTGATGTAAAATAAACAATAAAAAATTATGTAACTGTTAATTTATTAATTAAACTAATGCGTAGTTTAAATTTTCTTAATTCCTGCATTGTCCTAAAAGGGGCATAATGATAAATTCTAATAAGCTTATTTTAAGTGACTTTTTGCTATTCAAAGTGATGCCATTTAATAGTTTTTATACCTACTTTGAGATGTTTTAACTTAATAAACAGTTTTAAATAATAACCTTTATTTAATAATTAATTTTAATGGAGGGTAGTTATAATATCACTAACATTATTTTAGGGTAAAAAAGCATATAGGACTCTAACGGGACATGTAATTTCAACAGAAAACGTCCCATGTTAACAAAGAACGTCAATTAACTAAGATGTTTCCGTAAAACAACGTTTAATGTTCACAACGGACCCCACTACTTCCGCCATAAAACGTCCTATATTAACATGGAACGCACTATCTCCAGAAATAAAAGGATAATAAATATATACCGAAAAGCGTATATCTAAGCCGGGGCATTGTAACAACATACCAAAAATTCTCAATGAAAAGTCTCACCGTTTAAAAGTTACACAAGTCAACAACTTCTCTGACGTCTACTGAAAACTATCAACTCTACAGAACGGACTTTGTTCTACGGATGAGTCGAAACATCAACAGATCTCAGTACAGACCAGAAATATTTACAAGAAATTACTACTGCTGTCATTAATGGATCCTGCCCTCCTGATTTATTACACAGACGCCCTGGTAAGCTATCCCATGCCCGCTGGTTGACAAGAGCTAATCGCATACTGCGTTTATATATTTCTACGGAAAATCCACAACATAACCTAGTGACGTTAGCAACGTTTATCGTAAAATCATACGCCCCTGTCTGGTTTGCCATCAAAACACATTCATCCTGCAAAGATGGTTCAAAACATTTATGGAAGCTCATTAACACCACTTGATATTTATCCGACGAGTTGTTAGCGATAGTGGACCCTGTTTTAATTCGAATTATTTTGCTGTCTTATTTTGCTCATCCAGAAAACTTGATGTTGAGTATGATAACCGATTCACGCTCAAAGCACATTAGAGAACTCGCTGCAAGACGCATTTTAAAAGCTCGTTAAGTGAAGAATAATTAATGAATAAACTGTTTTGCGCATGTTTGCGGTGCCAAAAGTGAATTTAAATGCAGGTTCTTACATAGACTTGATTGATTGGCAACAAAATATATACGAACCCCCAATACTGATGAATATTTACGATGAGCAGTTACAAGATCTAGTTGAAAATGGAGAAGATGCAGTTTTGGAATTTATGAGATTGCCCTGCCACACCCAGGCTGTGGAGAGATCAGTAAAAGTTGTTACAGAAGCGTCTCTAAGTCTATGCGACAAGACAAAAAGAGAGGGATTCATGAAGTCTAAATTAGCATCTCGAAAGCTCATGCCAAAGTTTGAGACGAAAAAGGACTTTTGCCATAAAAAATGACGTTTTTCATATCAATGTAACTTTCTGAACCTGTGTTTACTTTTAAAATAAATGATTCTACTAATTAAAACATACTTTTATTTTAAAATTGACATGCAAAACATATTATAATTAATGATTATTTAGATTATAGGGTGTACTATACAAAACGTCTAAAAAACTTATTAAATGAAATTTCAAGTCTATGGCGGGGGCTCAAAGCGTCGAGCTAGAACTTTCAAATTAAGAGGTGTTATTTATCATTTTATAACGCAACTTTTCCCTGGTATTCCAAATCAAAATTCGAAAAAAAAAAAAAATCATACAAAAGTGTTCCACCCTATTGTACATGTCTAGTATTTGTTAACTTTTATGTATGATTTTGTGTCTGCAATAAGGAATTTAAGTCTTTGCAAACAAACGACCTTTAACCTATTCGTTTTAAGAGGCAAGTCTATGCCCAGTGGATACTGACTAGTTGATGATAATGTGTGTGATGATATAATAGTTGGGATTTAAATCATCATCATAAGCACTGTCTAGTCTAATAAAATATGTACATCAAAGCCTGAACCTGCGGCTATTATTCTTATTGCATTATTACAATTAACTAGTTTTTTTTATCACCTGCGTCTACAAGATATGGCTACAACTGACACCGAACTTACTTAAGGCGCATACAGCAGTGAAAGTGGCGCCCCACCTATTTTATCTTAATATAACGTTAACACAGAAAGTTTTAAAAATCCGGTGAGTTTGGTGGCCAAAACGCGCAACTTCGTATCTTTGCCTAAGCTTTACAAAATGAAACTATTATAGAGGCATTAATAAATAACTTATAATACATACCACAAACTACGACGGATTTTAAAAATTTCCTATTAAATAACGTAATAATATTGTAAAATAGGTGGCGCTGTCATATTGGCTCGGGTATGCGCCTTAAAAAAGGCAAACAATTATTTTTCGTATACCTGTCTAACATAATCTGGAGGAATCGCTGAGAAGGTTTTGCCCAAAAGTGACCCGGTGAGGGATTTAGCCATCTTTATTTTATGGTTACAGTTGCTTAAACTTTTCACTTAATATGTATGTAAAAGCAATGCAAAACAAATGGTAATGCAAAGTCTATCTTCCATCAGAATGCGGGCGGCGAAAGGAAGACCGCTTCTGCATTGTGCTCGCTTTTTGAGAACAACGAGCAACAGAATATAACAGCTATGAAATGTAACTGAAAGCTGTTAGATTGCGATTGTATTGGAGTATTCAAATTATTGTAAATACTGGTACAATGAGCTGATAAAGTTGTGAACTGGCAATATTGTGATAGATGTTACTGTGTAAAAAGGCTTACTATAAAATATCAGATTAACTAGATGCTAAAAAAAGCTAAGGACAGATTTTGTTCCAACTCGAAAAATAACAACAGCAACAGCAGGCTCACATTATTGAATCGCATTGGAGTAAGATGCTGAAAATAACAAGATAATTAGAAAGCCTATGTATATAAAAGTGCAAATGTCAGAGTCAGGGTCAACTAGTTTATTCCTTTAGACTTACAAAATAAGCACTTAGACCAGTAAATTTTTTACTATACAAACAGCTTCATTAAAAGTAATTACTATCAAAGCACACTAGTATTATAAATGCGCCAGTTTGTATGGATGGATGGATGGATGTTTGTTACCTCTTCACGCCAAAACTACTGAACGGATCGGGCTGAAAATTTGGATACAAGTAGTTCTTATCTTGGAATCAAAGTAGCCAGTAGCCTTTAAGCGTTTATACTTTTGATCCCATTAATGATGGCTTAAATTTTAATAATATTCATGATGTAGTGGTAAGCAAAATCTATATAAATAAACTCATTAAGAACATCGATACATCTAAAGGGGCGGGTAGTGACATGATCCCACCTATGTTTTTTGCTAAATGTGCAGCTACTGTGTCGGTACCGATAGCGATGCTTTTCAACAGATGTTTGAAGCAAGGTTACTTCCCCAATATTTGGAAGAGAGCTTACATTGTGCCGATTCATAAAAGAGGTCTCAAGACATCTGTTGAAAACTACCGCCCTATATCAATACTTAACGTTTTAAGTAAATTATTTGAAAAGGTAGTTCATGACCACATATACCCTGCTATATCTGTGTGCATCCCAACTGAGCAGCATGGCTTCATGAAAGGCAGGTCAACTGCAACTAACTTAGTGACTTTTCTCGACCATGTAGCTAATGGTATGGACGGAGGCTCTCAGGTTGACATCAACCTGACATCTACACGGACTTTGAGAAGGCGTTTGACCGCGTAGATCACATCATACTTTTGCGCAAACTCTGTCAACTCGGTATTCGCGGTAACCTATTGAGATGGATGGAATCTTACCTGCGCAACCGGTCTCAGGCGGTTGTTGTAGGAGGAAACTTCAGATTTTATGGAAATTCCGTCTGGGGTGCCTCAAGGCTCCATTCTGGGCCCGCTTCTGTATTCAGCGTACCTTTATGACGTAGGTAAATGCTTCGAATCAGCTAGTTACCTAATGTTTGCGGACGAATGAATACGAAGCAGCATGTGCTTGCCATCGTTTAACGAATCTCAAAGATAGAAGAGTTATCGCGGATATGTCATTCCTGCACGGTATATGCAATGGGTATATTGACTCTCAAGATCTATGTTCCAAATTATTACGCCTGAATACACCACGAACTAGGACTAGACATACATGTTCAAAATTTTT
Organism: Eupithecia tripunctaria; assembly: GCA_955876795.1. Lineage (NCBI taxonomy): Eukaryota > Metazoa > Arthropoda > Insecta > Lepidoptera > Geometridae > Eupithecia > Eupithecia tripunctaria. Next base: position 14,474,118 of record OY041617.1, on the reverse strand, counting down.
CGCCGTTATGACAACCAAAACAAATTATGCACATTATTCACCGGTGACCCGGCTTCATAGAAATTTCAATAATATGTTTCATTCATTAGATATTTTCTCTAACAGTAGAGTATTATTTAAGCGTGATCTATTGCAAAAGCTCTCAGATGAGAGTACCGTTTCATAGGTGGTTTATATTCTATTTTTTTCTTAATTATTTTACTTACTTCTCTATTTGAACCTATAATTTTGTTATCTATATGTATAATTTTGATTTTTCCATTTGAAATTAGTTTTGTGTTTGGGTATTTATTATGTACTATATTTCAATAGTTATGTTTGTTTTACTGTAATGTATGGTATGTATAATGTATAATGTTTCATAATTCCGACAACATTGATTGGTGACTGTCGTCTTCAGTTTTAATTCTTTTATAAAATGTAAATCCGTTATTGGCTGTAAGTGATATTCTTAAGTTAAGTTACTTTTATTATATTTAAGAGAGCTGTGGATTTTGTGTAATAAATAAATAAATAAATAAATAAATGTTTGACTCCAGGATTAGAGTTACCTGTGTACAAAATTTCAGCCAGATCCGTCCAGTAGTTTTGGCGTGAAAAAGTAATAAGTTATCCGTCCAGTTATTCATCCATCCATCCATCCATCCATTCATATATAAATACAATTTTCGCCTTTATAAATATGAGTCTGATGTGATGTGAAGTACAATTAACAATTCGCGTCTAAGAACTCAATCAGCTCAGTTGCAATAAGACCGAAGTAGCCGACGAGCTGAAAGTAAGCGGTCCACATTGTGGACATCTACATAATGTTCATAATAAATTAACCCTCAACCGCGCGCTGGGGGGAATATTCATAAGCAATATCTGAAATGTTTAATTTCGAGTGAGACACACTGTTGGAGCTTTTATGATAAAAGAGGAAAGCGATTTATAAAGCATTTAAAACTGTATGACGTGAATCTACTTCATGTGTGATTTAATTCATTTTCACCTTGGGCCAGATATTTGTACGATCTATAGATTCTGTTAACGTTTAGACTGTCTTAGGGTTTTTATAAGAAAAAATAACTTTCAATGTTATTCAATGTTTTATGTAGATATAGCAGTTACCTAGAATTTGTACCACCCAAACTCTTCCCGTGGGTGTCAACAATTTTACCAATAAACTGCGATCCCCAACTCAGCGTTGGGATTATAGGCATTACCCTCATAAGATAAAAGCCAATAAGAGTGCCTCCACCTTTGAAGGAGTGGAACTTTCGGAAGGCCGACTTTCATGCACTTTACATGTCTCTAGGTGAGATCGACTGGAGTGAGCTCTTTACCGAAAATGAACCAGATTTGGCTACCGATATCTTCTACAATAAGATTAATGTAGGCTTAGATGAGTTTGTGCCCGCCAAGCGAAACTCGAATACCGCTTCATATCTGACCATACATACATTTCAATATATATCTGTCTGTGTTAACGAACCCACTTTGAGCGCGGATGCGGCGCAGAGTGCTGCTGTGTCTGGCCCCATTGACAATAATAAAGTCGCAATATGCGATATTCATATGTGCTCGAAATAGGGATATCGGATATTTATAGAGCATTTGGCTGGTCCAGACGCGGTACCGGCATATCTGGTAAAGGATTGTGGGTTTGCATTTGAACAACCCCTTGTTTATTAATATTATACCTTTCACTCCAGCAGTGCTACTATCCAAACCGTTGGAAGGTCTTAAAATTCACCCCGATTCCCAAGAGTTCATCAAACACACAAGTGGATATGCACAGACCATTCGCTGTTCCCTTAGTCTTCGGAAAAAAAATTGAGACAGTCCTAGACTGAGATTCGCCGTCAGGTTGGTGGAGTTCTCGCCGACTCCCAGCATGGTTTGAGCGCAGCTAGATCAACGGTCACGAACCACGTAAACTTTGCTGACTATGTGTCATTGGCCATGGATATAGGCTCTCAGGTAGATGTCACCTATTTTGATTTTAAAAAATCGTTTGACTTAGTGGATCATGACATTCTTCTCCAGAAGCTAGCTGCAATAGGTTTCGTACCTTAACACCAAATTACACCGTTTAATGATTTAATCCCATTTCTTTATTGCACTTTTTGAGATGTTTGTAAATGCTATTATTTTCACTAGGATTTTATTTATATTTTTATTGTGACATGTCCATATTTTAGATTTTACAGTTGACCTTAGTTTTATTATCAAATTCTTTCTTTGACTTAGCATTTATATAACAAATACTCATAATTGAACTTTAATAAGCAACTGATGTTCAGTTTAATACTTAATTTTTAATGTTTTAATTTATACAATTACCTACATACTTTAGATATCATTATAATATTTGATGTTCTGGATGTAATTATGTTAGTCAAGATTGACTTAGTGAATAAATAAATAAAAAAATCTACGCCCAGCAGTGGGCCAATTGGTTGGTGAGTTTAGGTAGTTACCCATGTCACAAACTGCTTATTTTGGGGTTAGATGAAACTGTGTGATTGGCCAGAGTCAGAGTCAAATGTTTATTTCTTTAGACTTACAAAATAAGTACTATGACAATTCAATTTTTTTACCATACCTCTATAAACAGTTTTATAAATAGTAATTACTATCAAATACAGCATTGTGTATTTATACAAACATTGACGATGTAAGTAAAACCGCAAACAACCTTTTACATTATCCTTTTAAAGTTTTCAATGATAATAAACCCAAAAACGTAACTTGTCATCCCCGAAACCCTTAACACTTGCGCTCTACAAAGCGACCGTCCCTTATCGACTCTAAAAATGATATTATTAACCAATTTGCTAATTATCCCTTCAGGGTATGGTATCCAATTAACGGATGAAATTATTGTAAAATAGCATTTTAATGCCTTATCGAGTATGGTGGCCGCCATCTGGCTTGGTTTCATTGCTTGATTAACTTTGTTAAGATTGCTTTGAGACTTTCATTTTCATTTTATTCACTGTTCTTTAGAGCTTACGATTTCTTATCATAGATACGTCCACAGCTGAACGTTCGTTTCCAGCCCCCCATCTGTTCTGGGTCTGCCATAATCATGTCCTGTCCTAGGCTTGGTACCGGTACTATTTTAGTAATACCGGTATTTTTTTTTCAGTAATTTCGAGTACCGGTGATTTGAAGTATCGGTACTACTTAAAATTCATTGGTGTCGGTATTTGATAGTACCGGTATATTAAGCCCTGTCCTTGGCAGACGGATTCAATTATGGTTGGCATCATTAACAATTCTTATTGAGTTTAACGACGATACGACTCTCTTTAAATTAAATAAGAGGGAGAAAGAGAAAAATAATTTATTTTTTACAAAAATAACATTTACAAATTACCAGATACCTACATAAACTTCAGGAAAATAACATTACATTCTTATTTATAGATATAAATAGAGGATGTACCTACTTATTTTGCTTCATCCCTTTTTTACCTACCTTCCCCACCGATATAGCCTCCCCTAGCTATTCAAAAATCAAACAAGGGTTATTCTCACTAGGCCGCACAGGAGATTCAATTCAATTCAATTCAATTCGTTTATTAAAAACCAGACCTAACATTACAGAGTTCTCCAGTGTGTTAGGTCTACGAGATACCTAGCGTCGCACTCAGCGACGTTAATACTTACCCAAACTATCACCCAGTAAAGGTTTTTGTTTAAACAAGATTTCAATATTTACTAAGTAATCATTAAACGTCTATAAGTGGAGCTGTTGGAAAAGACGTATCCTAAAAAGCTCTATTTCGTAGGTACTCCACAAAACCCTTCAATAAACTCAAATCACTTTTGTTCTCATAAAAATGGAGTACCTCAAGGGTGTCATTAAGTCCCATTATCATTTAAAAAGTAAACGAAAATTATGTCCCTATCGGGGTCGTATCGTCGGTGTAAAAGGGCTGTAATAGGCAATTAGCTTATCTGCGTGGTGTCGCCGGTTCGACCGCGTCCTAATTAGGGGAACTGGGAACCGAATTTTGAATTTATTGGACCCTGGCAATGTCTTTACTACGCTGTTTTAAAATGAGGCGGTTTGGGATGAGCTGTTTTTAATTTACAATGGTTTAAAATTGATTGATTATTCTTTGTTATTTCTCTTGTCCTGTATTTTATTTTTTGTATTTTTTTGGTGTGCAGCCCGCGACGGTTTGGCCAAGAGACCAGCTCAGTGACCGTGCTACGGCCGACACTGGATCGGGCCCGGCCCGGTGGAGCGTGAGTCATCCTTAAGAACTTAAGATTTTGAATAAACGACTGATTTCAGAAGTATTTTTTTATTTCTAGTAGTGAATCACTACTAGAAATAAACAAAAATTTAGAATGTTTGCAGCGCGACAGATTCTCGAATAAAAATGTCTATCATGCATAAATAGGGAGCCTATGGGTAAGCTACACCAAACGACCGCTGGAGACCCTACGTGTACAATATAATAACATCTTTAGGATGATGTTGGGACTGCCCCGTTTCTGCAGTACATCAGGGATGTTTGCTGAGTACCAAACAGATGGGTTTGGTGCCATTCTTCGGAAAAAGACGGCATCCCTGATGCGCATAGTGCGGGATAGCCCCAACAGCATCCTACAAACTGTAGCTGACAGAACGACTGCGCCGATATGGCAGAGCTTTATACAAAAAGTGATTAGTTGATTTGATTTTAATTTAATTTATATTTGACCCTATGTATTGTAATTTAATGTGTTTTTAATTTAAGTTCACGGTTGGTATTTAATTCGATTTGATTATTATGTATTTTGATTTATTGTTATTTAATGTTTTAATTTAATCTCATGGTAGTTATTTATTTCAATCTGATTATATGTAATTTAATTTAATGTTATATATGATTTAATATAATTTCAAAGTCAAATCGTTTATTTCTTTAGACTTACAAAATAAGTACTTAGACAAGTCAAATTTTTACTATATAAACAGCTTGATAAATAGTTATTACTATCAACAAGAAATAAGGTGCAATTGACTTTAATTCACTTCAATTTTTTGTCCACGAGCGGAAGAAGTGAAAAAGAAACCACTAGCAAGTCCATCGCTTATCAACTAATACAATCTTAGGATAACTAAGTCTAACTGGTCTTACATACTATTGTCTGTATGGAACTGGGCGACATCCGGCCAAGCATTAACATCATTTACGTAGTCATCTACGGAGTAATAGGCTTTCTTGATAAGATTTCGTTTTATGTACAGTTTAAATTTACGAATAGGGAGCTCAGTTGCTTCAGATCGAAGCTTATTATAGAATCTTACGCAATTGCCCACAAATGATTTCCCTACCTTTCGTAATCTATATGATGGGATGTGTAATTTGTTCTTGTTTCTTGTATTTTTATTGTGAACATCACACCTTTTCATAAAGTTATCTCTGTTTTTGTGTGTATACATTAGATTTTCATAGATGTATTGCGATATTACTGTTAAAATATTTATTTCTTTAAATAATTCCCTCAACGAGTCACGTGGATTTAATTTATAAATAGCGCGTACCGCCCTTTTCTGAAGAACAAAGATAGTCTGGATGTCAGCTGCCTCTCCCCAAAGCAAAATACCATAAGACATAACACTATGGAAGTAACTGAAGTAAACTAACCTAGCTGTATCTTCATCGGTAATGTATCTAATTGTTCGAACCGCATACGCTGCTGAACTAAGTCTGTTTGCGAGAGAATCAATTTGCGGCCTCCATTGAAGAGAGGAATCAATATGTAACCCTAGGAAAACAGTTGAGACTACAAGGTGAACAATCTCATCCTTTAGCATTATCTTAGTTGGGAGCTCTCTTACATTTGGTAACATGAATTTTATGCATTTGGTTTTTGAAGCATTGAGTAAGAGGTTATTGGCGGTGAACCAATCTAGTATTTGTGAAAGAGAATTATTTAAATCGTCATAATTATGTTTATTTCTGTCAACTTTAAAAATCAATGAAGTATCATCAGCAAATAAGACTATATCACAGAGATCTTTTGCTAGAAATGGGAGATCATTTACATATACTAAAAATAGAAAAGGATCCAATATTGATCCTTGCGGGACTCCTAAATCGATTTTTGATTCCCTAGATCTTTCTTTACCAATATCTACTTTTTGGACTCTATCAGATAAATATGATTTCATAAGGTCCAGTGCCTTGTTTTGAATTCCATAATGTCTTAGTTTATTTATTAATGTACCATGGTCAACGCAACCAAAAGCTTTAGAAAGGTCACAAAATACACCAATAGCGTTTTTCGCTTTATCCCATGCATCCAATATGTGCTTTAATAGAACTGTACCAGCATCAGTTGTCGATCTACCCTTGGTGAAGCCAAATTGATTTTTATGTAACAACCTATTGAGGTTGAAGTGAGAGGACAACTGTGTGAGAATAATTTTTTCAAAAACTTTACTCATTGCAGGAAGTATTGAAATTGGCCTGTAATTGGCCGGATCAGTGTGGCTACCAGATTTATAAAGAGGAACCAGTTTACTATATTTCATGAGATCAGGGAAAACTCCTGCATCAACACAACTATTGAAAATGTAAGCCAAGTATGGAGCAACTTCCTTAATAATAGAACTCAGTACTTTGGTTGAAATACCCCAAAGATCCTCAGTATTTTTGATGTTAATAGACTTAAATGTTTTCACAATATAATTAGCGTTTACATGACTAAATATAAAAACCTTGGTACATTTATCTACAGATGATTCTAATAATTTGACCGCGATTGAAGGTGAGGAGTTTAGAGACCGGCTAACAACTTTAGGAATATCAGAAAAGAATGAATCAAAAGCATCGGCAATATCTTTATCGTGTATAAGTATTAAATTATTAATTTTTAATCTTATTTCTCTTTTTCGTGACTTAGATTTACCAGTTTCGTTATTTATAAGTCTCCATGTTGCTTTGATTATATCAGATGAGTTTACAATTTTTTTCCTCAAAAACAGGCATTTCGCTGTGTTACAGACTTTTTTAAATGTTTTTGAGTAAGTGTTAAATACAAAAGAAACGCAGGATCATTTTACATAGCTTCTCTAGCACCATAAAGATCATATAGTCTATTCCTACTTCTATAAATACCGGGAGTGGCCCAATCAGTAAATCCGACCCTGTCCCTAACTGTGCATGTTTTATATTTAAATACTTCGCTGTGTTCTTTGTTTATAACACTTAAAAGTTTGGCGAAAAGATCATTAGGGTTATCGGAACAAGATATATTAGCTACTGCTAGTTCCACTTGACTTTGAAAATTCTTAATACGGCTCTTAATGTTGTCTATATTTAATTTAAATGAATTTGAATATGAATTTTATTATATTTTATAAATAACTTTAGTCACTAACATTAAATATAAGAAACTGTACTAACAAACTATTGATTTATTTATATGAAATAAAAGAATTTGAGTTTGAATTTGAATAAAAAATAGCTTGAAAATTACTCGATTTGGTGGTCAAAATATGGCAAGTTAGTTTCGCTCTTATTTAAAGATCATAATGTTTTATTAAAAACTAAAACACTACAAATATAGCTATTTTTCATCCGATTATGTATGGAACATTTCAATATGATCGGGGACGTAGTTTCAAAATGAAGCGGAAAGTACGTTTGTATGGGGGCTAAGGTATCTGCACCGTTCTTAACGCAGCTATTTACCCGGACGACAGAATAGATAACAGTTTACTTCCGAACCCACGTCTCGTCCCCAGGTGATCGTTCAGTGAATGAGTGAAGGAATGAGTGAATGGGCGGGGCTCTAATGGCTCACGTCAGATGGCAACAGTACGGGAAATGTGGAAAAACGATAACTTAGCTAATTTATTGTCCGCCCGATCCCAATGTCCCTGCGAGGGTTTTTCATTTTCTATATGGAGTAGCGTGGGTCGCTCAGTGTTACTAATTTGACAGTGGTGACCGAATTTTATCAAAACTACATCCTCTTTGTCATTCTACATTGTCACAATATAAAATTATTGTGGAATAGGTAGTCTGCTGATGAAACCATTTTTGAGAAAGAAAATAGCGAATTAAAATATAATATAAATAATTATTGTTTATCCATTTCCATCAGCCTGCAAGAACCGTTTGGTACCGCATTATGAAATCAGTACGTTTGAATTTGTATGAAAAGGATAACCTAGCGACACATAATTATCGTAAGCCACGCTATCTGACGTTTACCACGTTGTATCACGAATGTTGCGTTCTATCTTTTCCTTTTATAAGTTCATAAGACCTTGAGGGTTGAGAACCTAATTCCTACGCAATATATTAGGTTCCAGCCAGGTGGAATGACGACCTGCAAAAGACTGCAGATGCTGTATGCGTTAAACTGAAGACAAGATGCTATGGCGCTCATTAGGGGAGATCTATGTCTGTCCAGCAGTTGACTAGGATAGAAAGATTGTTGTTTGATGATAATTATGAATAGATTAGTTACCGGTTTATAGCCATAGATAACTGTGTGGCACTGGCTTACAATTTGCACTCCCCATCTCTTCCCGAGGGTGTCGTAAGAGGCGACTAAGGGAAATTCACTGTGAGCGGGCAGCAGCGCCCCCTGCAGAACGATACTACCACCGAACTGCGATCCCCAAACCGCATGCCCGGCGTGGGGATTATGGGCATTACCTCCCATTAGATAAACACTAACAAGGCGCTTATCACGTTGAAGCCTGCGTCCAGTGATCAATACAGGCTGTTGAGGTTGGTGTTGAGCCATAGATATCTATAATAATAATAATAATAATATCTGTTTATTTCCTCTTCACAATAGGTTTTTCTTAAGATTTAGTTATCATAAGTACATTAGAACTTAATTAAACCTGTATTGTGAGAGGCTGGAGCTTGCAATAGGTTTTAGAAAAAACCTGTAACTACAAGTCTCCAGGTCCCCCACTCCACGGATTACATACAATAAGGTACAGATTGGATCGTGAAACTAATCGTGTGCGACAGTGGTTCAAAAATTATGTTTACAAGTAACATATTACAAGCGTGGCAGGAAAACTTAACTTAAGACTAAAATTTAATACCTACTACTAACTTGATATCTACGCTGCCGCCAAATTTTAGTCGTTTCCCTTCTTCGTTTGTTTCTCTGTGTGTTGTGCAATAAAACAAAACACAACCATTACTGGCACAGTATTTAATCTTGGACCCTTCTTAGAGCTTCTTTTGTTGCTGAAAAATTTATGAGGGACGATTTACTAACATTGTTGTTGTATGACGATGTGCTTACTTGTCTGTGTTCTGGATCGTTACTTTTCTATTGGATACAAAGTCTTATACCTGACCCCTTTTCGATTTCAGTACAAATTTTAGTTTAGAAAGTAAGTATGTGTTTTTTTTCTATACGTTTAAAAGTATTTTGATTGAAGCATCTAACTCGCGCATCAGCATTGACTGTAGATAGAACAGTTGTCTTTTAATGTATTTTAATAGCTATTCTTAATCTTTATAAAATAATAAGAATAATATTGCAGTTATAATAAAGTTATTCTGTTCTTGCTCTTTCTTTGCCTTTCGGCTTTTCGTGATTTCTATGATTTACAACTGCGATATCAGTACTGGATACTGGCGTCTGTTTTTATCGTATTCTCTTCATGCAAATCAATAAACTCCCTACATAAATAAATAAACAATTAATTTACACTTAGAAAGGGTCAAATCCGTCACATCTGTATTCAATAGGTCGCGGATCGATGCTACTCGATAAAATCGATGTCGAAATCGATAGCCTACTAGGCTATGTAACAATCGATGTCGAAAGCGATAGCGTAGTAGACAATGTAACAATCGATGTCGAAAGCGATACGCGGTCAGTGTCGCACTGGTTAGTAAGGGCGCAAATATGCCGATTTAGCCCAATAAGCAACTTACACAAGTACTTAGTACGTCTTCCTACAGAAGAAAAGTCCAAAAATGTAATGGGTTTGACATATGACTTAGATATGTCACGTGATTCGATTTTTTTCCTACGAATCATTCAATTGGTTTTCGATTCGCTTCATAGCGAATGCTGGTTGGCTATGCCTTCAGGTAGCACATTGATGATTATGGTTTGCCTTTTATTCTGCTGACTCTTATTTATTATTTGGAACCCAGTGGAATGTTTTTTTGGAGGACGTTGGAACTACCTAAAAAATCAATGCAGTCCTAAAAATTAAAACCAAAACTTAAACCACGTACCTATACCTCAACTTTTTTCATGAAGTTTCTAGTTTAGAAAAGCCATTAATCCCTCAAGTATGTAGCAGTAATCCACTGGGATCAATAAACTACACACGTTAGGCTTCTTCGCACGTTACTAAAATTCCGCTAGCCCGGGCTTCCGAACTTTGTCCGTAATTGGTAACGTATTGGGTTCGTACATGAGGAATACAGCAAGGGAGAATAACTGGTTGGTCAGTTGACTTGGATTGCTGCGTTTCCGGTGGATAGTAGGAATGGTAACATGGTAGATTTTTGACAGTTTTTGTAATTGAATTTTGCGCGTGACGGAGTATTTTTCCGTTTAAAACTATCAGATCGACTTCCCTTACCGCTCTCGCTGTTCAATGGGAATTAAGCCAATAAATATAGGTACGTGCGTCAGTACGCTTTTTTTCAAAATACATAATACAAAAACTGGGCACAAACTTAGATTTAGTAATGTTTTATGCTTGCTAGTAAAACTGCGATCGCCAATCCGGATTCCCAGCGGTGGGATTATTAGCATTACCCCCCATGACGTAGCCATCAATAAGGCGCTTATCAGGAGGAGGCCTGCGTCCAGAAAATTACCTATAAAGGCTGTCATGGTTGAGGAGTTATATTGATTAAAAACTTCTTCGAATTCACTTAAAACGACTGATGACCACTTGGAGCCCAAACAATGAACTCAACAAGAAGACCAGTCACGCTTACCAAATACAGCGATTTAAATCTTTGGTCAGCGCTGAATATCTCATGTATTACAGATTGGTTACAATATGGTTAGATACAATATGGTTACGCCAACAGTGCGTTTGCGTTTAATTTACTTATATGTCTGACATTGGATGGTAATAATCTGTCTAGGTACATAAAGGGTTGGTTTACTCTTTTTGGAAAAGTCATGCAATCGTCCATGACGTTTGCTCTGCAAATCTATCCCGGCGCTCGCGACCAACATGAACTATGCTCCAATTGGTCGTTTTTTTGCAACTGCATTCATGTCGCTTCTAATGGCGGCCTTCTGTTACCACCGCTCGCGCTGGACGGTTGAACATCTTAAAAAAAAAGGATTATCGCGCTGACCTTTCGTGATTCCATCGCATCTCCAACTAAGTTAATGTTGTCGAGATAATACAATAAACGCTCATATATCACCCCGCGGGTCGTGACCTATCGATCCTTCGCAAGGATTAACATTTGAACTTAAAAACTTCGGTGCATGAATTTGTGACGTGGATTTTGGATTGCAGTGAACGATTGGAGCTGATCGTAGGCTTTATCAGTCAGGTAAGCCTTCCCAAGTACCTAAAGGTTTTTTTACTGTCCAACGTCAGACCATCGCATTTTTAGATTTGTTTCAACGAACAAGCGACCCTCAATATTTGAGGAAAACCGCCGCGTATCATTTTGGCAATTTATTTCCATTATTTATTATTTAACGCAGGCAGAACGATACGCACCACATATCTTATGTATACGTTAAACCCTGTTGGCTACGCCACCGGTAGGCCGTAGCATCGCAGTAAACCCTAAGAAGGTCTCCAAAATAGTATAATTTATTTATTTACTAGAAACGAAGGGCGAATAGCCACTCCTAAATCCAAACCTAACGAATCCGCTGATTACTAAAAATGAGGAAAACAAAAAAAACTACACTTCGACTATGTAAAAGTTGTAAACAAGCGTTCAATGCTGTTCCAAATAAATATTACCGATTACAAAATAATTCATCACTGACAGGTAGTCGGTCGGAGCTTGAACATAAAAATTAAATGGTGGATAATTTTCGATCGGTAAACATATTTTGGAAATGCTCTGAACGCTCTACAATTTTTACGTATTCGTGTTGTACTTTTTAGCTTTTTTTCTGTTTATATGACTACAGCAAAGTTCAGTTTGAGCTTTAATCTGTTCACTTAGAATTTCTTTTTCTATTCTATCTCCGCCAGTACCTCCGGCTCGAAACTACTCGGTTCGTGTCTCGCATTTGTTCTGACAAAATCAATAAATCACGTATTCCATACGTTCCTCTTGTTCTCGGCCTCTCGATTGAAAACTGTTGAAAGGTATTTCAATCCGCTGGTGTGAGTATAGACTCGTGATAACGCAGGACGAAGTGCGTATTGCAAGAATACGGTTACACGACAAACTAGCGAGACAAAAAAAAACAATTTGTTTATTTAGTTTGCACTGTAGCTTTTATTTAGTCTGAAAATTAACGTGAGGTAAGAAAACAACTGTAGTATTTAAAGCTCATTATTATACTTTGTTGATAAAATCAGCATAATGACAATAAATAAATGAAATGAAATACATTCTGTGGCAAGTCGTAAACCATAATGTATGAAACCTTACTAATTTTATAAGGAGTAAAGATTTGATTGTTTATTTGTATTGAATAGACTCCAAGGCAATAATACTAATTAATGGATTGATTAAAAAACCATAATTATAAAGTTTACTCTTCAGGGAGTGACAAAGGCTATACTTTATCCAGGTATTCCCATGGGAACGGGAACTACACGGGTAAAACCGCGAGGCACTGCTAGTATAAAATATTGTGATTTGTGACTAATTGAAATACTCTTGTACCTAGATTGTACCATCAACGCGATAGTGTATACATACAAAGTATCAAACTGTTTGAAAAGGGATATAGATTTAGTTTTAGTACCTACACATTTTTTTTATATATCATTTAAAACATCAGCAGAAGCAGCATCTAGCATTAATTACACCGATCGTCGACTCTCTGCTTACACTGGATCGGGTAAAGAGATTGGGCTTGAAACTTTTACGACAGAAGGTATGGAGCGGTATTGTGTGGTTCCGAATTTATGGCTTCTCTTAAAATCTTATTTCAATATAGCTAGCCAATCTGTCATGTTCATAGGGTCTCGAATCCAGCAAAATTTAGGTATAGAAGATGGGTTTGTCATCTCTACCACTGTAGGTACTAGAGTGAATTGCCCTCTAAAATGATTATAAAAAAAAATAAAAAAAAATAATGGTGAACCTACGTCGCTTTTGTGAAATGAAATCTTTTAAAACGATTTAATATTTAAGGAATACCACTGCTAGCCAGAATATTAAATAATTAATTTTGTTTTGAAAAAACTATAAACCGACTTAAATTTTTATAGTTTTTTTCATAAATTTTCATACATCGCATTGTCAGAATTGAACCAAATTAAAATGAAACCACACGGAAAATACCAGCTTTCATATAAAAAAAGTATCATGGAAATCGGACCACCCAGACCCAAAAAGTTCCGAGGTAACGTTAAAACATAAAAAACAGTCGAATTGAGAACCTCCTCCTTTTTTTGAAGTCGGTTAAAAAACAACATTCTAATACAACATTTTTTTTTCAAACAAAAGAATCTATGTGAGAAAATGGCCTTAGGCTGAGTTGAAGAAAGTATACACATTTTACATTTCAAAACAATGCGGCATTTTTTGCTTCCTTCCATACATTTAACGCCTAGCAGCCTCGATCCGATACGAGAGGATATACTTTTCCTCTATCCAATAGTTTTTGTAACTTTTGAATGATTTGTTGCATTTTTACCCGACTATCAACAGAGAAGGGCTAATAAGGCGACCCGAAGTTTGTATGTAGCCGATTTTTGAAACGTCTCGTTCGATTTCAAATGAGGTATCGATTGATTCTGCCACGGTGGTTATAGGGTAATACTACGTCGGACGATATTGATGGTCTAACAAGATAGCAAGGTTTAGTAGGAGGCGAAATTTAATTTTTAAAAGTAGAAGCATATCGTTGAACGCCGTAATCGGGTTTAGTTTATTTTAGCTTGCAGATTAACAATTTCGACAAGTTACCTAAGGTAAACAAAATCTTTTTACAAGCTTTTATTTAACTGGGCCTATTAGTACATTTGGTATGAATCTTGCGACTGAATTTTATGCTTTTTAATATTTTTTAATAGTTATCTTCAACTGTCATGGTAATAGCTGTGAGTGCTTAGAATTTGCACTACACCAACTCTTCCCGCGTGTGTCGTAAGAGGCGTCTAAGGGATATCCACCGGGGGGAGGGCAGCAGCGCCCCTGCAGATAGATAGATAGATAGATAGGATCATAGGCATTACCCTCGATAAGGTATGGCGCCATTATAGCATTTGTTTAAAAAATAGTGCAATTAGGTCCCTGAACAATTTCTTCGAGGACTAATAGTTGAAAATCTTGTCTAAGACTCAAATCACTGTAGTCATAGGCAGAACCGGGTTTTTCTCAGCCGGATGCGGTAACGGAAGTTAGTCTGCAGGCGGGGCCGCATCCGGTGACGTCACGTCCTTTATGCTGAAGCCCTCGCTGTCTGTAGTTGTAAATAATCACATTTCAGGACAGAGAAAATCTCATTTCCTGCAGTATTTTGCAGTTCGTCATCCAACCCGGTCTGAGGGTGTCCACACTACGTTTGCTGAGTCGCGGTTTCCACGTTTAACACAGTGTTTGTTGTTTTTTACGAGATATGGCCGGTTCACAGCCACTTCAGCTAATTAATTCTTAGAGCTATGTTGATAACTCTGGTTCTCTGTCGGATAGTATTCGATACAAATCCTATCCCTCAGAGAGACTTTTTTTTATCAGAACCTTTGTTTGACTGCAATCTCACCTGACGGAAAGCGAAGATGCGGCCGAAGATGTATCACGAAGGTCTAGAAGATGGCTACTCCGGACCACATTCGGAAACACAACAGAGTTGCTTCACGGACTGGCTTAGTCCGAAGGGTGACAAGCCACGGCCGAAGCCTACCACCAGAGGGTACCGCTCTTAGCACCTCCCAGAGGACACGTCTACAGTAACAGAGAGTCAACACCTACGGACGTGAGCGATGCTGTCCCCCTTAGACTCCGAGCATAGCTCTTTCCTTAGCTCGCTGAGCGACTTTGCAATGGTGGACTAGCCGTAGACGTAGTCCTTCCCCGTGATAAGCGCCTTATTGGCTTATATCTCATAAATGGCCTTAATCCCCACGCTGGGCATGCGTGTGGGATCGCAGTTTATTAGTAGAATAACAATCATTGTTGTGCAGGGAGCGCTGCTGTGCGCCCCCTGGTGGATATCCCTCTCTTACGACACTCACGAGAACAGTTGAGGTGAGGTGGTGCAAATTCTAAGCCCACAGAGCACAATAGTACCAATAGCCCTAATCTCGTTTCATTTATTGGCGTAGTGGGTTAGGAAGTAATATACAAGAAAGACATGAAGGAACCTTGATTAGCCCCATTCAAAATTACACTTATTACCCCGGCGATAACGTCGCAATTTGTTTAATGTGCTATCGATCGCTGTAATAGCACCTAACTGGCAGGTAATAACTAACATCGAGTGTTTTTGTGTGGAGGAATGATACTTTTTGGTTACCTAATTAACCGACTTCAAAAAAATAGGAGGTTCTATGTTAAGGTGTATGTTTATTTTATTATGTATGCTCGTTGATTTCTCAGATGGACCAATTTTATGTTATTTCGCTATTATATCGAGGAAAATACCGAGGTGATAAATAAACAAAGTTTAAAAATCGAGTATAATATTTTGGAACTTGATATATCGCTTTTTATTTCCGTCATTTGGATGGCCCAAATATCCAAAACCTCGAAATAACCAAACCACAATTCAAAACAAATTGTTTTAATGGTTCCTTAATGATTATATCAATGTTTTTTTTTTATTTAAAAAAAACATTGATAATCATTAAGGAGTTTTTTAAAGGGCACACTGGCCACATTCACATATTTTTCATCACCAAATCCTGCCGAACGTAACATGACATGTGAATAAATTATAGTAAAACACTAAATCAAAAATTATAATTAAAAGAAAATTATAATTATAGGCACTATTGAAAAACATTCATAATCGATGATGTAGATTGTTAATCACGACGACGCTCTGACTTTCGTCAGAGTCAGAGTCAAATCGTTTATTTCTTTAGACTTACAAAATAAGCACTTAGACCAGTCAAATTTTTACTATATAAACAGCTTGATAAATAGTATAATCGTCGTTTCGTGGATGCGTTGGGAATACTTTTCGTTAGGATATAACGTTAGGAGTACTTTTCTTGAGACATTGGGTACAAACACGTATCACGTGAGACGTTGGGAATAATTAAAAAAACTAAAGAAGTCATCGTCAACAGAAAAACCTATAAGCAACCTCTCCATAAAAATAAATGAGCTTTTCCATTATAAAAATCCTACACACTCAGCACAAAATTGGAGTTCCTTTTTGATGGATGGAGCCGGGTTCAATCAATACCGAGACACTCCTTTCTGCTAATTTGACGTCACGACAATGACGAATGGTCGGGTTCCGTAGCTTGGTGTCTCATTTAGGGGTTTGACAAGACTGAAATAGGATATTGTGTGGTAAATAGCTATTTAACTGGTTGCTTTTGGAAGGTGAATGGTAGAAGTAAGAGTTCACGGTCAAGATCCGTGGCTTTTGAAAATTATGTTGTAAAAAGGCTTCCGAAACGTTTTTTATATTAGGTCCTTACATATGAAATTGGCGTTTTTCGTACTGGCCACTTTAATCACAAATTTCTCCTCTTTGGTAAGGAATTCCAAATTCAAATTTGTACAGCTATAGACTCATGTATTTGTGCTTCGATGATCGTCATTCATTTGTTTTTTTTCTTCTGTTTTTTTCTGTTTGCGTCACTCATTTTACAAAATGGAAAACTTAAAATATCGCATTATTTACGAGTACGAGTTCCGCCGTGGCACTAGTGCTGCGGAAACAACTCGAAGGGTGAATGATGTGTATGGCGGTCGTGTTGCAAAAGAAAACACAGTTCGTTTTTGGTTCCAACGTTTTCGTTCTGGAAATTTCGACCTGCAGAACAAGCCCCGTGGACGGCCTGAGACTCAAGTTGATAATGAAGAGTTGAAGGCTATTGTGGAAGCGGATCCATCGCAAACCACGTCCGAGTTAGCTGCAGGCTGCGATGTTAGTGATAAAACTGTTTTAATTCACTTGAAGCAAATTGGGAAGATTAAAAAGCTTGAAAGGTGGGTACCTCACGAATTGACTGAAGCAAACCGGCAAACGCGCGTCGACTGCTGCGTTACATTACTAAACCGGCACAATGATGAAGGTATTTTAAACCGAATCATTACCTGTGATGAAAAATGGGTTCTTTACGATAATCGGAAGCGCTCAGCGCAATGGTTGGATCCTGGCCAGCCAGCCAAATCCTGCCCCAAGCGAAAATTAACCCCAAAAAAGTTACTTGTAAGCGTTTGGTGGACTAGTGCCGGTATTGTTCATTACAGTTTTCTCAAATCTGGCCAGACTATTACGGCTGATGTCTATTGTCAGCAATTGCAAACCATGATGGAAAAGCTAGCGGCTAAACAACCTAGGCTGGTCAATCGCTCCACGCCACTGCTGCTTCACGACAACGCTAGACCACACACTGCGCAACAGACGGCTACTAAATTAGAAGAGCTTCAATTGGAAAGTCTAAGACATCCTCCGTACTCCCCAGACCTTGCTCCAACAGATTACCATTTTTTTTCGAAATTTGGATAACTTCTTGCAAGGGAAAAAATTCAACTCCGATGGGGCAGTCCAAATCGCCTTCAAAGATTTTATTGATTCCCGTCCGACTGGTTTTTTTAGTAAAGGGATCAATGAACTACCTATAAGATGGCAAAAGTGCATAGAAAATAATGGTTCATACTTTGATTAATTAAATATATTATATTAAAAAATATTCGACTTTTTGTTCCTCCCATACAAAACGCCAATTTCATATGTAAGGACCTAATATTATATAGTTTAATTTAGGTCCATATTATGTTAGTCAAAAATGTTCCTAGTTTAAGAACATTTTTCAAAGGGGCTCTAGTCTAGCTTTAATGCGTTTGTTTATAATTATTTATATAATTCTTTACTGTTTAGCTTCTAGCTATTAGGCAAAGCTGAGGGATTTAATAATTTTCCCAACCTTATCCATTACTTACATTATTATTATAGTAGTTTTTTTTTGGTCTAAGGTTCTTTTAGGAAATATACGTAAGCGAAGCCGTGCACTATACACTCTTACAATTTGTGCAAAGTATAAATTTAATTAAAAATGTTTATTTTAGACATCAAAAAAAAATATTTAGGTCCTTATTATGTTATTCAAAAATGTTCTATGTCGATGTTAGTATTTATGAGTGTTATACTTAACGATGTATTGTTTGAAAGTATACCTAATTGAGCACAATTAGAATACAAATGATAAAATAATTATACGTCATTATTAATTGATATCATTATTTAAGTTGATTAAATATTTAGTTCCAAAGTCAACGGAAGAAGCCCACAAGACCAATCTAAAAGTGTCCTCTATCAGATTCTAATCTCCTTTTAGAAATCCCTAACTCCACACCAATCAAGTGAACGCCAGCTAGCGGAGACAATCAAAAGAAAATTAGCGTTGACCTCACAATTTGTAATGGAAAAAGTTAGGGTAAGGCTTGGTACATCAGGTCACAAAACGGGATCAACATTTTAGAAAGTCTATCTGTAAAGGTACATTTGTTTGTTGGGTTGCTGTTTGCAATCAAAAAAAGAATATTCTATTGAGGCAGAGATTGGAGAGTTTTCACTATTCGTTTTTAGGTTTCAAAGAAATTGTAGTAAAATACTCAAAATACTCGCATCTGGACTTTACCCTTGTATTTTTTCATGATCACTATCAAACTTCTATTGCTAGGCAATGTCTGTCGATCGAGTGGATGATCTCCCAACTTATTTGAAAGCAGAGACTATAACAATGTGTCTGGTTACCGGTGTCGAAGACGTTGGGGGTGTGAAATACGGTAAAATTTATCGACAAATGACTATCCCTATTTTGTTTTCACACTTCATCATAAAATGGCCGTCATTTTGTTTTCTTTTACCTCGAATCACGGGTGCTTGTACTGATTATGATGTAGCTACCCATGTAGGGGTCCTAGGAAGACGATAGTGGACTCATTTGATAGCTAATAATGTAGATTGTAATTTCTATTTTATAATTAAGGAAAACAAATTGTTTCATATTTTATTTATTATTAGCTTTTTCATAAAATCTAAACCGTCAAGCTACTTCATTTTTGTTCCTCTCTACTTGCACAAAGATTGTTTAAAGTCTAATTTTGATCAACTTTGACGTATTAGTATGGTTTGACCACTCACTAAAAAACATTTAAATAGATGATTATCGTTGTGCAAGCGGTGCTAAGAATAATAACATTCGACGAGACATTTCTTCTTTCTTTTTTTATAAAAAAAAATGTCATCGCCTGTGTAACCCAACCTTAACAGTTTGAAATGGAAAAACTTGGGCAACAGAGCCGATTCCCCTCGTCGCGGGACACACTTGGATTAATTAAACGTTTGGATTGCACTGCCACGGTGGTGAACTTGCCTAGTTCGGCCCTGGGCTGAAAAGACGAAAATAAACTTTTAGGAGCGATTTGCTTTGATTTTGAAAGTTTCATGGAAGAGAAGTTCACTTGATATTTTAATGAGATTACGCTTTGAATATTTAATATAACAGTACCTTCCGTGCCTTAGTAAACGAGTAGCTGACTTAGATGACGACCTCTGTGGCGCGGTGGGCGACGCAGGAGGTTGCGGGTTCGATTCCCGCCTCGGAAAAAATGTGTGTACGATCTGCAGATATTTGTTCAGGGCGTTCTGGATGTTTTCTATGTATAATAAAAAATATGTATTCATGTAGTAAATTTTATTATGCATATCAGTTATCTAGTACCCATAACAAAGGCTCTGTTTAGCTTGGGGCTAGATAATGCTGTGTGAATAGTCCATCAATAGATTTTAAATATTATTAGATAATGGAAGTAACTGGTTTGATTCCACTGCAAGGCAAATCATTGCACTGACTGACGCTACTAAAATTACTTGAAACTTTTTTATGACCACACGCGTTATTTCTATGGAAACGTTTATTGGTGATTTTTATCCCATGGGAACCGATTTATGAGATAAAAAGTAGATATGTTTGATTTCAGGATTTGAATTATGTACCTGTACGATTTATTTTGCCCCACGGCAGAACAATTCTACCACCTCCACCTTCTAGACCTTCGTGATACATCGTCGGCCGCATCTTCGCTTTCCATCATGTGAGATTGCGGTCAAACGAAGGTCTATGTCTGATAAAAAAAAAAAAAAAAAAAACCTAGGATTATGGGCTTTACACCCCATGAGATATGCCAATAAAGCATTCTTCAGAGGGAGGCCTACGTCCAGCACTGGACCAATCTAGGCTGTTCAGGTTGAGGTGTAAAGCTATTTTAGTAGTTTTGGCGTAAAGAGGGAACAAACATTCATCCATAGGTACATCCAAACTTTCGCATTTTATAATATTAATGTGATTGTAAATCGTCATCTATGACATTCCTTTTTTATATAAAATCACTAATTGTCGAGGTTGCTAAAATCATGAAAATTTAACGCGACAATATTCGTTAGGGATCGACTCTTTTTTTTGTCCTTTCGGTTTGTCCATTTATTATCGTTTTATGGCTAAGAAACGCCAAGTTATCTTGCACCATGAATCAAGGAGGCTATTTCCGAAGAATGAGAAAAACACCAAGCTTGTAATATAACGCTGTAACAAGGTGATGGTTCGTCAATTCAAAGGATGCTATCGCAGTAATTGAGCCCTAAGGCTATATACACAATAATCTGTCCTTGTAGAAGTAACACTACACAAATTATGTAGAGAATATAAACAAACTTCAAACTTCTTCCAATACAAACAAGGTTCGTGTTAACCCGCTTACATTCATAATGAAAAATATAAACAATTATATTAATAACGCTGGACAATCCACACAACATCACGTAGCCCTAAGCTGAGCAGAGGTTATGCTATGGGTACTATTTATAGATGAGTCATATACCAACTGAACATTACATTACATAGATTTTTTTTAATACAGAGAAGCTAGAACACCCGGAATTATTATTTATAGATCAGGAATCGAGTCCGCAACCTCTTGTATCGAAGTATCTTCGGAACTTCGCCCGCCACATTATACAGTTAATTATACAGGGCTAGCAGCGCCTCGCGGTTTCACCCGCGTGGTTCCCGTTCCCGTGGGAATTCCGGGATAAAATCTGGCCTGTCACTTCCTGATAAGTAAACTTTTTAATGATGAACGAATTTGTTTTATCGGTTTAGTAGTTTTGTTTAATACAAACAAACAAACAAACAATAAAATCTTTCCTCTTTTAATAATAATAATAAAAAAATGCTGGACAATTCACACAACATTATCTAGCCCCAAGCTAAACAGAGCTTGTGTTATGGGTACTAGATAACGCATATACATAATACAATATACTACATAGATAGATATTTTTTATTATATGGCAAACATCCAGAACATCCATTATTAAAATATTAGCATATAGATATATTTTTTAGTCAGTAAGGAGATGTACCACATGTAAAGCTACAAGGAAAATTGTCTTAGGGTACTGCTACGAATACATAATTTCTTTAAGAATTTTAATTTTAATTTACAGATAAAAAACATACATACCAACAAGGTAGCAAGAAAATGTATTTTCCACAAAAACCTCGTCAAGCTTTTGATTTATTTTCGTGCAAACGTTATCTTATGAGTTGGTGTTGCATGAAAACGAATTAGAACCTTGCGAGTGAAACGGAGTCCTGAATGAGTCCGCTCCGCTTGCGGTGGAAACTCAGTTTTAGAATGGCTCAAAAGTTTCAAAGTTTCGATATTTTGGTATAGTTGCAATATTATTGTTAAGTTTACTTACTGGTTGTAAGCATCTTGTTGTGATGGCGTAGGCTTTGATGGCAGACATTAGCATATTTATCGAGGACGAGAAAAAAACGGCAAAGTGTGAAATTATAAAATAAGCACAACTCAACATGCCGTAATGGGCTTCGTTATTTTATCGGAAAGCGGCACTTAGTACTTTGACTGAACACTGTTGTTGCACTTTAGAGCATTTGTGTCTTCTTATAATTAAAATAAATAATTAATTCTGCACAATCCACACAGCTTCTGCGTCTTGAAGAGGCATAGAGGCATAGAGGTATAGACCCGAGCCTCGGGTCTATACCTCTATGCCTCTGTTTTCCCGGCCAACTACAGGCCGGGAAAATAGAGGCAGGCAGCGAGCTCCAATCCTTACCGGCACTTATGATAAAGCTAGAGGAGAAAGATTATTTCGGAATATCCACAAGGTACGGGTGGTAATGCACCGTACATATACTAGTGCTGGAGTGGAAGGAAGATGGTCGAATCAGGCCATGAAGTTCCTGGGAGCATTCACTTAAATGTATCATAAAATAAATATTTTTGGAAGTTCAACACTCTCTTCCACTTTACTGAAAACCTTTCTCCAACAATTCACGACAATTTAGGAATTCACTTACGTACAACCCACTGCCAACCTCCTCCATTCTTCAAAGCCTCACGCGGACTAAGCACAATAAATAACCAGAAACAAAAAGCTTTGCCAAAGACAAAGAGCTCGATTGAAGATTAATCTTTCATTCCGTTCCGATACACCCTTCTGCACCGCAATACCTCTGTATCAGATCGCGTACGTCAGGGTACGGAGAGGAAACAAACCACCGAGCTACGGATTTGGGGAGTTACAAGGACGTAAGCAGATTCCTGTTCATACACCGGAACGTGTTCATACACTAAACCCGAGGTGATGCTAAGTTGTAAGTTGGTAAGGGCAATATAATTCTGGTCCCCTGCAGACCATGTCTGTACCTAAACGAATTTCCTCAACGAATAAAAAAAGGCCAATTGATTGCTGGTTTCGTCAAGATTGACTATTTGAGTTATTAGTAAAAGACCGAAACCTTATTACATTATATGTATTACCGGACTATTAGAATGTTTGTCACAATTCTTTGTTGACTGGACTACCACTAGTCTTATCGCCAAGTGCGACCTATACGATATTTCACCTCTGATAGCAAACGAACGGATACATAAAAATTCATTGGTTTTCGTTCGATTTATTCCACGAGTTTTCTTTTCATTGTGTAGGTATTATTTTATGCACCCCAAGCGGGCCGCTTACTATGTATTTTACTGAGTTAGTGCTCTGTGAACCGGTATATTTACCCGACCGCTACTTGCTGGTTGTATTTTGTACATGTTCTGAGTTATTTTGCAGAGTGGGATTGGAACATTTTGCTTAGTGGGTAGAGTTTGAATTTATTAACACTACCCCCATGAGATAAAAGCCAACACGGCTATCCCTGAATTCCGTCAAATTTGAGATTACAT
Organism: Eupithecia tripunctaria; assembly: GCA_955876795.1. Classification (NCBI taxonomy): domain Eukaryota; kingdom Metazoa; phylum Arthropoda; class Insecta; order Lepidoptera; family Geometridae; genus Eupithecia; species Eupithecia tripunctaria. Next base: position 14,450,563 of record OY041617.1, on the reverse strand, counting down.
AAATATTTGGTCCATTGCAAGCCTCGCCTGATAACAGGTGGAAGCCTGCTGTGGACGCATATAGGCTGTTGGGGTGAGGTGAGTTTAAAGGGTTTTTTTTGTCATCTCAAACTTGACGGATTTCAGGGATCAGTTTAATTCGTTTCATGATGCGACCGGAAATGGTGTGTCGTAGCTCTGCCAGTCAACATCATTCATGCGTGTTCATCACCGGCAGTTTAGGTGGTATGCCCCCGCCATTTAAACTGAAGAATGTGTAAATTGGTAGGTCATTAATTCATCTTTACCTATAGATAGGTATCTGTACAATTTAAATTAATACGCGAACACTCTGACTTGTTTCTGGTTGGCAGGTAGAAAATATCTAGGCATTAAACTTTGTACTTCAGTACATTAAAGTTTAGAATAACTTAATAAATAAGAATATATTCAGAAAGGCAAATTATAATAGTCCTAGCTTTGCATGAATTTCAATACACCTCAGAGTAATCAACCGTACACCGTAACCTATTTAAAATAGAATTTCAGAGGTCTGTTCATCATAGGTCCTTAAAAGTGGTTCAAATTACTTGTTGCGTTTGCCTAAATTGCATGCCCTCTGTCAGCGAGGCGGTAAAACGGTTAAACGTAGAAATATTGCCCCGTGTGTATTGTTAAGGGCTGAGCGTTTAATCTAATCTTGTCAGAACTAAAAGACCTGGAGAAGGGCTTGGCTGGAAACATACGGGAATGTTTTTGGGACGGCATGGAAAATGTTATTACGACCAGTTATTTGCAAGCGAGTGAAATCTTTTTATTCAATTATCACCATACAAGGAACTGTGGGGATCCGCCCGCTCAAACATATTATTTTTCACTAGTTTGATCCAATTTTATAATTTGAGAAAGGATAAGAATCTGTCTTTAGATTATCTTTGGATGCAATGTCAGCAATTGACATCCAAAGTGGAAGACATCACTTCTGGACAATTTCGTGTCACTATAACGTGGTAAATCTTGTTTTAAACAGCTCCCTGTTTTTACCCGACGACTAACGGAGGTTATGAGGTTTGCTACCGCTTCCGTCCAAAACCTTGTCGGTAATCCTGACGATATAAGCATGAAGGTGTTTTTCCAACTCAAAAAAATATGAAATGATACAAACAAATCGACAACATTAAAAATGTTTATAAATGTTGCCGATTTTTATGTTTCATTCATCGATCAAAAATTTCGAGACGGGCCGGCGAAATTTTTGATCGATGAATGAAACATGATCGGTTTCATTTCATTATAGGGTGCCAACCTTGTTGCAGAAACACTTTCATGCTCTACACCTATACCTATGAATGATAAAGGTGTAGAGCGTGAGGGTGTTTCACCAACAATGTTGGAAACCTATAATTGTTTTTATTTATGTATGTTGCCGATTTGTATGTTTCACGTAGCGCTGAAGTACAAATGAGGTATGGATTGTCTTTACACCTTATAAGGTATATGACATCAGACAATATTAGGGGTTTAACGAGATAGCAAGGTTTAAGCATAATAACAGACACCTCCTTTCTTATTCTTTAAGTAACGGAATTAATTATTGTGAAAACCGTAGTCGTGTTTTAGTTTATTTTATCTTATTTGCTGTCCCGGTCAGATCATCCCCCCGTATTCCCACGCTCCCCAGGTGAACATTAAGCGAATGAGCTCCTCAAGTTAAAGAAACAGACAGTCGGACAAATGCGCCTTTTACTATGTTCCTTAATTTTCGACAAGACCTTTCACTTTGTTTTTTATTGACCTCTCTGACGCGGAGAGCTTTTGATTAGGTTTCATTTGTTAGAGGTACTCAGCTTTGTGACTTGTGTATAGACGTTTTAGTGGGAGTGGTTTGTTTCTTAAGTTTGTAGGGTTGTTAAAGTAATGGCTGTAATGTAGAGTTTTTTGTCTAGACTCTGCTTTGCTTATTGGCTTTGGTAAGGTCTTTGATACACATGTTTTCCCGCCTAAGGGAAAAAAACTGGAAAAAAAGTTAAGTTCATTTTTCTCTCTTAGTGAGGATTTCAGGGGAGAAAGCTAGAATAACCCGTTTAAAGTTAGGTGTCATAAACTAATTCATATCTTTTTTTCTTGTAGAGTCTGTTCAAAAAGAGGAGAGTCGTGGCGTTACAGTGAAGTGAACTAACACTATAGTCGTACTGTAATGTGTGTGTGATCAGTGTTGTCAACAGAACAAAACTTGTCAATTGGCACACGAACGCCCTCAATTCCCACGACTCTTCTCTTTTTGAACAGACTATGAGACAGAAACAAAAATAAAAAGAGAAAAAAAAATAACAGAAATTTGAGTAGGTACTTTATTGATATTATGCCTGACAGTTTTCTAATGGTGCACATTACATATACAGATACTCATTTTAAATGCTGTGTTATAAGTACGAATCAGTTGTCTAGTAGGTACATAAAACCCAAGTTCTGCTAAGTTTGGGGCTAGATAATGTTGTGTGAATTGTCCTTCATTATTCATGTGATTTTTTAGTCTGAATTCTTTTTTGAATTGGTTTTGAAACCATTTCTTATCATTGAATCAAAATAGTCAAAAGTTCAATGTCTGAATTCAACAATGAATTTAGTAGCAACGGCAAATTTCCCGCACCGAGAGTGTTCTAATCTTCTTACTACATACTTACCACTTACTCTACTTACTACATTCAGACGATGAATAAAAAAAGATCTTATACTTACTACTTAGTACTCACATCGAAAAAACTAATGACTTATTATCCCTGTTTATATCTATTTTTTTTTTATAACTATCTAGACCTCTGTATAAATAGCCACATCTGTCGCGACTTATAAAATAAAGACCATTTACATTAGATCGGACAATCAAACGGACACCCAGCGCACAAACAATATTGGTCCCGTTAGCCCCTGAAAATACGGAACCCTAAAAGTCATTCAGAGAAATTGCTTTTGTTCAAGGAAAATGCTTTAACGGAACCAACAGAAGTATTGCGATTAAATATTGATGGAACAAGATTGGCCCGAGACGGGACCTACCCGGGAACACTCGGAAATTCTACGCTGAGACAAGTGATAAGTGGAAGGACTTACTGGTACTTGGTTAAGAAAAGAGTATTTTTAAGGCGCATTCAGTGAAAGTGGCGCCCCCACCTATTTTATTTTATTATTACGTTAAACACAGCATTAAAAATCCATCGTTCAGTTTGTGGTAACTATTATAAGCTACTCATAAATGCATCTGTAATAGTTTCATTTTGTTAAAGCTTAGGCAGAGATACGAAGTTGCACTTTTTGACCACCGAACTCTCTTTTCGCATTTCTTCCTAAACTATATAAAGATAAAACTATTACAGAGCTGATAAAAAAAAGCTTATAATAGATAATCTCAATGAGCGATGGATTTTTCATGGTTTGACATTATGCCTTAGATAATATGTTACATGAGCTGTTTTGAATTTTTCCCTACGAATCTTTCAATTGTTTTCGATTCGAATGCCGGTTGGCTACGTCCTGTCGTTTTCAGTTATTTTGAATTAAAGGTCTAAACTTTCCCGTTGTTAAGGCGCATACCCGAGCCAATATGACAGCGCCACCTATTTATCATATACATATACGTTTAAGGCGCATACCCGAGCCAATCTGACAGCAATTCCTATTTTATCATATTTTTACGTTTATCATAGGATTTTTTAAAAATCCTACGTTCAGTTTGTGGTATCTATAATAAGCTATTTTTTAATACATCTTTAATAATTTTATCTCATATAGTTTAGGAGGAGATGCGAAAATAGAGTTTGGTGGTAGAGTTTGGTGGCCAAAAAGCGCTACTTCGTATCTCTGCCTAAGCTTTACAAAATGAAACTATTACAGAGGCATTAATAAATAACTTATAATAGATACCACAAACTGAACGTAGGATTTTTAATAATTCCTGCGTTTAACGTAATAATAAGATAAAATAGTTGGGGCGCCACTTTCGCTGGTGTATGGGCCTTAACTTATGGGGAGTAAGGCCCATAATCCCCACGCTGGGCATGCGGGTTGGGGATCGCAGTTTGGTGGAAGATTTGTTCTTCAGGGGCGCTGCTGCCCGCCTCCCGATGGATATCCTTTAGTCGCCTCTTACGACACCCACGGGAAGAATTGGGGTGGTGCAAATTCTAAGCCAGCACCACACAGCTTAAAACACATCTACGTAGTTTTATATATTCTGTGAGTGTTTTTTGAGTTAACATACAAATAATTCTTAGTCATTATTGTTTATCGACGACCTCTGTGGCGCGGTGGGCGAAGGTCCGCCTGCGACGCAGGAGGTTGCGGGTTCGATTCCCGCCTCGGGACAAATATGTGTATGATCTGCAGATATTTGTTCAGGGCGTTCTGGATGTTTTCTATGTATAATAAAAAATATCTATCTATGTAGTGTATTGTATAAATTGTATTATGTATATCAGTTATCTAGTACCCTTAACACAAGCTTTGCTTAACTTGGGACTAGATAATGCTGTGTGAATTGTCCAGCATTATTATTATTATTATTACTAGCTGCGCCCCGCGGCTTCGCACGCATTGTTCCTATGGAAACATTAAAAGGTGATTTTCATCCCGCGGGAACAGATTTATGGGATAAAAAGTAGCCTTTGTTTTATTCCAGGATTAGAATTACCTGTATGCAAAATTTCAGCCAGATCCGTCCAGTAGTTTTGGCGTGAAGAAGTAACAACCATCCATCCATACATCCATACATCCATACATCCATACATCCATCCAAACTTTCGCATTTATAATATTAGTGTGATGTGATTATTACTATATCCATAATAACGACATAAATACTAGAATGTCCTTCAAGTTGTCCTATACATAGCAAGGACACTTTGCACACATCAAAGTCGACCGCCGACTGATAGATAGATAGATAGATAGATAGACTCTTTATTGGCACAACACACACAAACAGCACAGGAAAAGTAACAAAAAAGAACAGTCAAAAATATCAAAGGCACACATAATTAAGTACATAGGTACAGGTAAGCAGGTAGGTAGGTACCAAGTGAACATGAGGTAAAAAAGAAGAAAGTGAAAAGCAAAAACCAAGTGCTAATAGGCTAATAGGACTGGGGTGATGGGGATGAAAGAATCATGAAAAGACCATACAAATTTAAGTCGGTTTATAGTTTTTTGAAGTAAGATTTCAGGGAGGAAAACTGGATTAGGTAACCCCAATATTCATTCATTCTCTAATTCAGTTGGCTGTGTCACCAATTTTGGTTTCTATTGAAACTAAAATTACCTATACCGTATCCACGAACATGTAGAATGTTAGTAAACAAATCGCCCATACCTAACCTAAAATTCACATTGTTCGCGCGTCCTTTTATACCTACGTAATTTACATTACTTGTCGATTTAAGATCCTTCCTACAATAAATATTGCTTACAATTAGACCTGAAACTCGACGCCAAGCGAGTGAATTTCATTTATTTGTGTCGTGGTTACTTACATTCTACATGCTCGACACGATATAGGATTAATACTCTTATGTACTGAAGCATCGTAAGAAGGTAGTAGGTAGGGCCTACGGTCGTAGCGTGTGTGACTATCACGTTTGCTGCTTGTTGCATCTTGTCTTTGAACGGCTGTCCCACAGTGCTAGCGGTATCTAAATATTCATGAACTGGTACTAGAATAAAACACCAGCACGCAGGTTTAAAGCTTCCCATTACTAAAGAATTTTAAGAATTAAAGTTTTTTTTTTTTGGTTATTATCTACACTGTTCAGATGTACTAATAACTAAATAAACTAATTATAAACTAATTTGACAGTACTAAATAATTATGTCGCCGTCCCTGTCAAAATAATAAGGATGGCATCATTTTTAGTCCTATCAGATTAGTTTAGTCTAGTTTTGGCAACATCTGAATAGACACCACAATCTTGTGTAATTTCAAATGTGAAATCAAACAAAGAAACGAACTAAACGTAATTTAGTCTTTCAACAGGATTGGATAAACTTCAATGTTTCCCCTGTAGGTGGAGCTAACGGTGCTTTAGTACGTAAGAACTCCCTCGATGGCTATTCGAAGTATATTATATTTATAGAGGAAGCGGGTTTGATTCCCGTCGATGCCGAAAAAATTACGGCTTTATTTGATTTTTTTTAGAATTAGTAGTAGGTGAAGACCAAGAATTAGCTATACAAATCAGATCAATGTCAATTAATACTTTACAGTGAAATTGTCGACCCTTACTTAGACCCCACTTTCTCGTAAGGTCCCCAATATCATCTGACGATGCGTCAATATATCCCCATAACCACCGGGTGATTGAGTCGAATTATTTGTCAGTAGTTTTACCGCTACGTGGGAATATAAAAATCCGCTACTTACATACATACAAACATAGGGTGCCAACCTCATAACCCTCCTTTGTTGGAAGTCGAGTAAAAATTGAGATAATATTTTATAAACATAGGTAAGTACGGGTTATGTATCGATGAGAAACAAACTAATACAGATTTAGATGGCGAAATATAGGGAAAGCTTCTTCCGATATTTCGTTTCCAAGATGAGTCATGCATGACTACCCTCTCCCTCGTTAACTTGGTTATTTTTAGCTCGACATTAATATTATAAAAATTACAGCTGTACACAAGTATGTTATTGAGTCTTAGGTTATCCCAGAACGTTGGTAAATGTGATAAAAAGTAGGTTTAGTAACGCTTAGGCACAGAATAACTTTGTTAATAATAAGAGTAGATTTGAAAAAAAAACTAATTGCACTGAGAACTGGTTTGGAACTTATATCATCAAAGAAATTGAACATTTCAAAATCTACGCAAACCAGTTAAGGCTTTCTTACTTGCATTGAATTCACCTAATTTAACACACAGGGCACAAAGCCCGGAAAATGACGAACAAAATGATGCTAACATTGAAACGCCGGGAACCTTGAATGTTTGTTCCTTTGTCTGTCTGTAAGCCCGCAAAGGGCCACATTCTCCGCAACATTGCATTAATATCTGCGCCGCACGATCCTAATGCCGATTATCACTTCTTTTGTAAGCTCTGCGGTAAATCCGCACGCAATGTAGGCTGTGGGCTGACTGTGGAAGCCGCCATTTTGGAAAATGGCTAAGTGTAGACACCATTTTGTTTTAGTTAGAGCCACCATATCGTTTAAGTAGGATTCATCTTGTCAGGCGCAGCATGTCAGTCACCTGGAGCCGCCATTTTGTGAAAAGGCGTCACCATTTTGTTTCCATGAGAAATCAGGTGGTTAGTTTTGTCAGTTTACTGATCAAAATGATCCCAGTGATTTAGAAATGATTGAAATCGAAAAGAACCTCATCTACCTCACTAACTCGGTCGGATTCGAGTGTGCAAAGCTCCATGTACCATTACTTCAAGGGATGATTCAAAAAAATTATTGAACTAAAAGTATTCTTCTAAGTCTTAATAAAAAACAAACACAGTACAATAGGCAGCCATATATTATAGGTGCGATTTCATCATCTCCCAGGCAACTTTGCAAGGTCAGGGTTTGATAATCGAACTGGGCTTGCACCATCCATTCATCCATCGGAATAAGTCATGTATGGGTATTCTACCTACACCGCTAATTCCAGCGGTAGCGCACTATACTTTTTAATGAGATAATTAAACTAAATCGCCTTTTATCAGTCTTTCCAGTGATGGAGTCAACAAAACATTGTATGTGTCGCTCGTCCGGCCACAGCCTTATCCTGAACCGGAAGTGACGCGGGCCGCCGTCGGTTTCGCGGGCTAAGTAAACTTCCGGCCGCGGTACTTCCGCCGGACGGATTCTGTTTGTCGGCGTGGAGGGCGATTATTTTGTGCATCCTTTTATTTTTCAAATTGTTTTTGTGGTACTTGAGGTAAACAAAAATATCTACCCAGTGTTCGTAAAATACTATCAACCTTTCCGTTTCTGTGATGTTTCCAACACCCGTGGGAGTAGAGCCGTTCTTACAGAACGGCTTGTAAATCCTCTTTGAATGCTCGAATTCATCCTACCTTACACAGCAAAATATTATTTGGTAGGTTATGCCTGGCTTTACGCTCATTTACTCGCACTGCAATCGGTCGACTGCAAGCGACGGCAGTTGACGGGTGCAGTTGTCCTGTTTAGAAGTGCAGTCCGGGTATAAAAGCCCTTAGACAAAGGCTAAGAGAATGTAAAATTTGAGACACCAATCAAAACAATCTATGATAGAACCTGTAACAGGTCAAATTCTGTACATTAAAAGATATTAAAAAAAACCTTTTGAAGTACACTTTATCAACACTGAAGCCAAAACTGTACTATTCTTCAAACTTTTGTTTGTCTGCCTGTATCTTGGCCGCGCATCATGCCAAAAATACGAAATGAAACTTAACATGATTTGAATTCACACTTCTACGAGAAAAAAAAACATAGAATACTTTTTTTATCTCGGAATTCAAACGGGTTCCATTGATAAAAGTCAAAATCCTTAGCCAGTCATCACGCCGAAACGTCTCTATTAAGAAGGTTGCATTGTGTTGTGATTGTGACATTAGCTACAAGAAAATCTGCATAAATTCTGCGAATGGTTATTTCCGTGGAAGATAATTTTCCACCGAGACAACTAGTTACCAAGCAGTTATAAAACTCTGCCCAGGTAACTGGTTGTCCCAGCCCAATATTTCTTCTACGTATTTTCTATAGAAAAACCATAGCCCAGTTTGGTGATCTGGGCGGAACGAACTGAAATAATACTGACATGTAAACGAAAAACAGACCCAATATTTAGAACCGCCAAGGCCCACCCACTTAATTGCCCATAACCATCTCGACCCCAAGGAAGAAGGAAGCAATCAGTCAACTTTCGGACCCTTTAAATAAATAGTTGTGTTTCTCCAGTCCTGCATTGACCCATGAAACCGCCTGTCCAGCCCAATGGAGCTTAATTCATTCTGCGACCCAGCTAAGTAATGGTTTGACCACACCGGTGACCGCAGATTCTGTTAAGCTTTTTTTAGATTCTGTTTACTCGGATAATTAAAGATCGACGTTTGGGAAATAATATGTGGTTTTCTTTGTTGTTTACTCATAATTCGACGGCCCCCACGTAATCTATCGAAACTGCAAAAACCGTACTTTACAGGGGAGCAAATCTAAGTTTAGATTTTGATTTTTGACAAAAATTTAATTCGAATATTCAATATAAGAAGTGTATATTTATAAGAAAATTGTATATTTTTCTAACATGTACTAGAGTTTTTCATAATTTTCATATTTTAAGTGATATTACACATTCGATACTTTCCTCGGTTCCTGCTGGTTATATTTTTATCGAATGTGCCAGTTTCGATATTGTTCTGTGACAAAATATTTAAGACTACTATCGAATGTGCCCCTTTCGATTCTTTTCTGCGACAAGAAATGTTACTCAACTAGTTAATGTGGTACTTTCGATTGTATACTTTGTTAAATTGAATTGTTTTTTTTCAAGATAAGGTAACACAAACTAGTTTCGCTATGAGATAACTCTCTGATATTAATTTATATCAGACTTCTAAGTAATTTTCAATGGATATTTGCGATACATAAGAATAAAACAATGATAAATTATTAAAAGAGGGAAATTTGTAGTAACACATTGCTGGACCCACAGACGTAAAGATTTAAAAAGCGATACGACAGTACGCCTCTCGACGTAAGAGTTTAGGTTAAGCCAAAGTCAGTACGCCCTAAGACGATCGATTTTCCATACAAATATTAGGAACGGCATGCTGTAGTGTCTCCGCAGAGGTATCTTAGACTTTTATACTGTCACTATGAAATCAATTATAAAATGTCAAAACAGCCACGGTCACGCACACTTCAGTTACTTTGTAAGAAGAATTGTTTGTATTCGCCCAACGAACTAATGCGTACCATTTTGATCAGGAGTGTAAATTATTTTTCTCTTTAGAAGATCTCTCAATAAGAGCATGAGTCAGAGTCAAATCGTTTATTTCTTTAGTCTTACAAAATAAACACTTGACAAGTCAAATTTTTACTATATAAACAGCTTGATAAATAGTTATTACTATCAAACAAGAAATAAGGTGCAATTGACTCTAATTCACTTCAATTTTTTGTCCACTAGCGGGAGAAGTGAAAAAGAAACCACTAGCGAGTTTATCGCTTATCAACTAATACAATCTTAGCATAACTAAGTCTAACTGTTCTTACATACTATTGTCGGTGTGGAACTGGGCGACATCCAGCCAAGCATTTTCATCATTACTGAAATCATATAAGGAGTAATAGGCTTTCTTGGTAAGATTTCGTTTTATGTACAGTTTAAACTCTAAAAATCGGTGCGTGAAATCGATGTTGAATTTTCTGCTAGCGTGCATGTAGAGGTTGTAGACTGTCCTGTCAGGGTTTTGGCCGGTGCAGTTACCGGACCAAAATCTAAAGTAATGTGCACCATCTGCTACTTTAAGCTGGATAAAATCTAGCAAGTCAAAGTCAAAGTCAAATCGTTCATTTCTTTAGACTTACAAAATAAGTACTTAGACAAGTCAAATTTTTACTATATAAACAGCTTGATAAATAGTTATTACTATCAAACAAGAAATAAGATGCAATTGACTTTAATTCACTTCAATTTTTTGTCCACTAGCGGAAGAAGCAGCTAGCAACCTTATTGGCCCTACGTTAAGCTATATTTTCAGGCCACATGTAACAAGATGCTTACTTCTTTCCAGTCGAATACTGTCAGATACATAAGTGACACCTTTCTTTTATAATAAAATAATGAAATCTCTACACAAGGGCAGTGAATTAACTTCTGAAAGTCGTAAGTTGCGCATAGGTACTATTTGTCCAGGGTTTTGAATAGCTTGTTCTTTATCCTCAGCTTTGTATTTTTGTCCAGTCTGTTTATTCGAAAGATGCTTGGCGTGAGACTCTTGCTTCTTCGGTAGGTCTTTCTGTGTTATCAAACGAATGACACTAGTCGCATTAATCTATTTTCGGCATATGGTATGCGACGTTGATGTTGCCATTAACTATAGTACGGTCTTTCCGTTTGTACTGCATTGCTGTAGTTATGACACTTGGAATGCCACAAGCTTCAGAGTTAAGAGATAGAATAAGAGTACATTAATTACCATGCCCATGCTGAGGCACTCTGTATTTTAGAAAAACTCTAGACTTAAAACCACTTTAATTTTTAACTCTGTATGCGATGTGTTTTTTCTGTTGGGTGTCCACAAGTTAATAAATAAATAAATTATTACCAAAAATTTCGATTTTAGAATAATTTTGTCCTAGCCTATCTAGCCTATCTAGCCATCTACCACCGCACTTTCTTCGTAAATGTCATTTTAATATTTCCTCTCCTCGTTGGTAAACTCACATCGCACAGGAGATGCTAAAAATAAAGTATAAAAACTTTGTAACAAATTACATCTATCGAAAATACAGGTGAAACTATTACTTTGACGTAGTAAAGTATCGAAAATGGTACTTTCGATATGTTCATAGCAGAGAAAAGTATCGTATGTACCACTTTCGATAAATTTATCAGTACAAAAACCAGAGAATACTATTGAAAGTGGTAGATTCGATAGAACAAAGGGGCTCATTGCCCTAGTATAATATAGAATCTACCACTTCCGATAGTTTAAACCAAATATAACAAAAATAACAATATATTGTAAAAAAAATATTTAAAAAAAAGTGCTTGCTTATCTGGTTCTCAGTGAGAGCGCACGTAAGCCCTCGCTCACAATTTATTCAACACTGACGAAACAGGTAGTTTCGATTGTCGCCCGGGTACCACTGACTACGAATAACATCGAAAGCGGCAGGTTCGATGTTTTAATGTGTTAATTTTATGCAATTTCGATTCTTTTCGATTGCAAAATAGTTGAAATAATAAATATTTAATAAAATAAAAATAATAGAATCATAAATCTTTATCTTTACTTCCTATTGGTGCAATAAAACGAAAATGGCTTTTTTGCAGTTTCGATAATTTACGTGGGGACCGTCGAATATGATAATCTTTATTATGCTGTGGGCAAAACTTGATTTTTTTGTCCCAACTCTATTATATATATCCCGTAAAATCTTCCGTTCCAGTTAAAAGAAGAAGTTACTTATTTGTTATTATAATTATACATAGACTAAATAAATCATATTACTTAACTAGCGGTCAGTCCCAGCGTCGCACGGGATGCATTGGTGGTCCCATTTGGCCAAGTTCTAACTATGGGATCCATGAAAAAACTATATAGTTGAAGTCGGTTTATAGGTTTTTTAAAACAAAATCAATACGTAAATAAATAAATCAGATACGTTGTTTTTGAGCTTATTCGTTACTAACCTCCAGAAATCCAAAAATGTAAATCTTCCCTCATCATAATAGTTATAGATTGAAAAAAAAAACTAACTATAACTAGGGTTTTTTTGTAATTTTTCGGGTGCGCAATAAAGTTTTTTGTATTGTATTGTCATTGTCTCAAAGGTGTGGGAACTATTATTTGTTCCACCAATTTAAAACTACCATTTCTAGCAATATTCGAGCTTATTGTAGGCACCACCTACAATAGACTAAGCTCTCAGCTTAGTCTACACAGACCATAGAGTTTATTTGCGCCTGCAACTAGCCAGTGTCCCACAAAGACCATCGGTCTAAAACGAATCCTACCCACAGCTATTTGAATTTATTTTCCTTCGATAGCGGTAACCAATCGGGCTGCTCCCTTTCCGTGATCGGTCCCAATAACTGTCGTCGGGTTTCCACACGATTTCATCCGGTCCTGGCCGGTACCGACAGCATTGAACCGGTTTGAACCGGCCCGTATTTTCGGCGGGGAATTACTCCTTTAATGTATTGTGACGTGATGATATTAAGCTTAATGTCATTGGAAATCGGGGTGGCACAGCGTTCCGGGCGGCATTCGAGTGACTTTATTCAGGTCAATTTGACGGGCCTTATTAAAGGTTTTAATGAAAGGGTATTTCTTAGAGCTGGTATTTTTAGAGGTATTTTCTGATTGCTAGTTAATTTGATTTGTTGGAAGTTCTTTTGAGTTGCTTTGTCGACTTTTATATGATGGTAAGTATTTGATAAAGCCTATGGTTAACGAAGAAGCAATATGAAACATACCTACTAGCTGCTAAGTATTGTTCCTATGGAAATGTGTAAAGATAATTTATATCCCACGGGAACTGATTTAGGGGATTAAAAGTAGCCTATTTTTGATTCCAGGATAATAATTACCTATATGTAAAATTTCGTAGAAGTTTTGGCGTGAAGATGTAACAAACATCTATCCATACATCCGTACAAACTTTCGCATTTATAATAGTGTGATGACGACCAATTAGCACGGCGAGTAAAGATGAGATAAAATATCAGGAAAAAATATGTACCATCTGCAATATTTTTACCTCATAGGAATAAACGGGTTTGGAATCGTAGTTCGATGATACAATTATTTTGCAGAAGTCGCTTCTGCCCGCCCTCGACGTATATCCTTTAGTCGCCTCTGACGACAACCGTTGGAATAGTTAGAGTGGTGCAAATTCTAAACCTAGGGAGAGGCCTGTGTTCAGCAGTGGACCAATAATAATAATATATGCTGTGGAGAGTGAGGCTACAGAGATTGCTGCTATTTCAGGGTAGAACCGAATCTCTATGGAGTCTTTTGATCTCGACAATCTCTTACCGTAGCTAACTAACTTTTAAGACCAATGAACTGGAATTAAGTCAATAAAAATCACCAACTTATTTCGTCGCAATGCTAGTCAAAGACCTTTCCAAAGTTTAAACAAGTCAAGTGTAATAAAATTAAAAATGTAGTCATTACAAAAGTTTTGAACATTAACTGAATTAAGAGCCGGGGTAGTTGTTTCAATAAAAGTTGAAACGAGCCTTGTTATAAGTGGCAAAAAGTTCATTTTATACTGTCTCGGATATAAAAGACGGCAGTTTTTACATCTAGGAAGCAATTATCTTCGTAGAGCTGTAGGAATCATGAAAACGGAGGCGTAGTCACAAACTGCTATTGGCGCTTTTGTAGGTTCCGTACGAAACTGATAATTAAAGTTAAAGTTCTTACAAGATGGTTATATAGATACACTGGAAGCTAAAGGCCTTGTTTATATAGTTACGCGGGGCGTGCAGCGGCCCCGTCATCGCACGTATAAGATTATTGTAATTTATTTAGTAAAAGATATGTAATATTGTATGTATATGTGTGTAAACAATATAGTTTCAATAGATATTCAATTATAAAATGTGACAGGCTTGATATTTCCTGTTTGCTTTACCGCTCAAATTCAAATTCCAATACAAATCAGCTTCATTAATGAGTAAGCTATTTCATATTGCATTATATTCTTGGTGCTGTGTATTCTAAATTATTAACTAAAATTTAAGAACATTTGTTATAGATATTTTATAAGATTATACAAAATAATTATTAATTAGAAGTAAAATGTTGTGCCAACCGCCGATAAGCGACGGATTAAATAAAAAAAAATAGAATAATTTAATAAAGTCCAGTTTTCCCCCAACACTAAATAAGTATAATAAATAATCCAGTAACCTACTCCTTCATTTTAGAAGAGTGCGTATGTAAAACGGTGCCTACTGATGCTAAAGACAATGATTATATTCATGGGCGCATAGTAAAACCAAGTTTGTACGTAAATCCAAAAAGCCCACATCGAACTTTGCACTTACGCGGCTGTGTCGAGGTGATCATTTGACCAACTTTTTTCATTATCCACGAAACTGGAATACTTTTAGTACTGCTATTTTGTTTTAGTTGTGATTTTCTTTCTTTTTACATTCTCTTAGGTTTTAGCAGGGCTTTTGTTCGTTAGTTTAATTAGGTAATGTTAGGCTTTATTAGATTAGATGTGGTTGAGTAATTTTAGAATGGACATCTCACTATGGTGTAAAAATAAAGGTTGTCTACATTATATCATGTACACGCCTCTTTCTTCAGCAAAAACAGTTATTGTAAATTGTAACTAAAATAGTTATGCTGCAATAAGTATAATAAAAATTTCGAGTGCTGTCATTAACCGACTTCAAAAAAAGGAGGAGGCTCTCAATTCGATTGTATTTTTTTTTTAGTTGTTACCTCAGAACTTTTGACTGGGTGGTCCGATTTTCATGTTTTTTCATATGAAATTGATGCTTCGCATGTGATCCCATTTAAATTTGGTTCAGTTCTGATTAAAGGATTCATGAAAAATCTATAAAAATTGAAGTCTGTTTATAGTTTTTTAAAACATAATTAATTATGGATACCTCGACTCAATCTCAACAGCCTGTGTCGGTCCACTGCTGGACGCAAGCCTCCCCCTGATAAGCGCCTTGTTGGCGTTTATCTAATGGGGGTAATGCCTCATAATCCCCACACTGGGCATGCAGGTTGGGGATTGCAGTTCAGTGGTAAAATAATTCTGCAGGGGGCGCTGCTGCCGCGCCGGTGAATATCCCTTAGTCGCATCTTACGACACCCATAGGAAGAGATGATGTGGTGCAAATTCTAAGCCAGCACCACACAGCTTTGACTAATCACCAAAATACTCGTAAGTCGCATTACGTGCGTTTACCCACTTGTCAAAAATAGTCCGTTAAACTGATTGTCGCATCTCGTGAGTCGAGTACACTAAAATAAATATAATTTTAAAACTTTTAAATCCATCATGGTTATTAATAATAAAGTTATTTATATCGAAATATTTATCAAAAAACTGAGAATGAGGGTAGATCGATATATCTGCCAATAATAACTCACTCGCAAGACATTCAGTTATTCCGTGCTCATGGCGCATGAAACTGTGCCGAAATATTGGAAAGATCAAAACTCAAATCATGGTAAATATCCCGTTGTAATTAACTTAAGTATTATGTCAAAATTGTTACCCTGTGTATAATGTCGGTTCTGATATAAATTGGTACTAAATAACATAGTTTGTATTTAGAAATACGATATCTATAGGCAGTCTATAATTATATATACGAGTAATAACCCGGCCTTATATAGCGACAAGAGTGATAAATATGAATGTGAAGTTGCGCTTTATATAAGAGGAGAGGCGGGAATCGAACCCGCATACTCCTGCGTCGCAGGCGGACCGCGCCACAGAGGTTGTCAAATAATTGACTTCTCATACTGCCTTAGTTTTTACTGTGTACATCACCATTGTGTTTCCATGCCATCTATAATAAGCAAGCTAAAAGCATGCCATCCGCACTGAAAGCTTCATTCCTCATCTCGTATTATCCCCCCAAGGAATAACTAATCACCGACAACAAATGTCACTGTCACGCTGACGTTGACACGTCCCACTAGCGTCAAAAGCACTACAATCAGAAGCTGTAGGCGTAAAAATTACCCTGTATCGCGTGTATACAGGGTGTGGAATTGAATTAGCTAGGCAATTACTGGTCACGGAAGAATCACACGCTCGAGAATATTGAGCTTCGCTTTGTATTAATGTGTGTTTTTCTAGTCGACGATTGAAGTTAACAAAGGAGGGAAATAAGCGAACTACCTCTACCTATTATCTATTGGTATTGATTATAGGTAGAGTTAATTTGGGTAGCAGTGTAATGCCGGCTTAGAATTGGCACCATCTTAACTCTTCCCGTGGGTGTCGTAAGAGACGACTGAGGATATCCACCGAGGTGGGCAGCAATACATTCTTAACAATTCTATCACCTAACGGAGAGCAACAACTCGCACTACGCCCATCACATTGTAGACAGGCAGGTGGAGGCCTGCGTCCAGCAGTGGACCAATACAGGCTGTTGAAGTGAGGTAAATCATGACGTATGTTGTAAATAAAATAAATAAATATATAATTTTGGACAATTCACACAGCATTATCTAGCCCCAAGCTAAGCAGAGCTTGTGTTATGGGTACTAGGTAACTGATATACATAATACAATACATTTCATAGATAGATATTTATTATTATACATAGTAATATCCAGAACGCCCAGAACAAATATCTGCAAATAATACACACATTTGTCCCGAGGTGGGAATCGAACCCGCAACCTCCTGAGTCGCAGGCGGACCTTTGCCCACCGCCACAGCGGTCACAATTGTGCATGAAAGAGGAAAGGATTTGTAAAATTCACAAATAATCGTATTATATAATAGGTAAAGTGCTATGATGGCGCAAAATAATTATTTTTTATAATTAATTGATAGTCATTAATACATCAGCAAATGGACTTACCGAATTACAAATGCATTCGTATAATACAAAGATATTCGTACAAAAGCATTCGTACAAATTAAATGTAGGTGCACATTTCATTTCATTCAACCATTTTCCTAGAATACTGTATCCACGTATTTAACCTGCCACTTGTGACGTAATTTTGACGTAATCTATGCTTATATATATATAATATAAAGGAAAGAATTGATTGTTGTATTGAATAGGCTCCAAAACGAATGGAACGATAAAAAAATATATTTCATCATTAAAAAGCTTATTTTTCCGAGATTAATATAGGTTATATTTTATCCCGGAATTCCCACGGGAACAGGAACTACGCGGGTGAAACCGTAATTGTAACGCCCCGGTCCTATGCATCGGGTTTTTCAACTGAATATTTTGCCAATAAGCAATACTTAATGCTACTTTAATTATTATACCTACTCGCCTTACATTTAATCAGCATAAAAAAACACAATATTATTGTGTTTTTTTGTTGTGTATTTTTTTCATAAAAGTTCGTGAGGATTGCACTATAGATGGTTCTAATAACAGTCAGATTTATTGTCAAAATCACTATTATCTAACGATTTAAGTCTTTGTACAATGTATAGTATTAAAAAAAGTAAAGATAAAATTTATTTATTGGCATAGGATCTAGTGTTACAGACAGTATGGCCCGTATAACAAAAGCTTACTCAGTCATAGATATACCTATGATTGAGTGAGGTTTGTGCCATAGAAAATCGTTACTCAAGCGTAGATCGATGACTGAGTAAGTTTTTATAATACGAGCCTAGGAGTCCATAGGCTCTTGAACTATTTTAAAAACTGTGTTTTACAGTATAGCACTCGTATATTATACTATACATATTTTTTATATCTATATTATTTTAAACTATAGAGTTTCCAAATCAGCGTGTTTTTAATTGAAGTCAACGAATTTACATTTATTTTTTCGTAGTAAGCGAATAGTTTTGGTAGGTGCATATTTTAAATAATTACGCGACCACAACCCTGTCTGCAACTGTAACCTCTGTTTTATTTGTATTGGTATCGAATGAAATGTGGAATATGTGAGGACCTAAAGTAGTCCTACAATAATTGTACGTAGCTACATTTTCAAGTTTATGTACGAGTGTAGGTAAAGTAATCAGTGAAGTAATAAGTGAGGTTTAGTTACACACAGTAACTTATTTATTTACCACTATTGATTATTTGACACCGGAATGGTAACCGGTTTATAATGTCTAACGTTTCCGCACAGAGGGCGTAGCCAACCGGCATTCGCTATAAAGCGAATCAAAAACAATTGAATGATTCGAAGGGAAAAATTCGAAACAGATCACGTGACACACATATCTAAGGCATAAGTCAAACACATACATTTTTGGACTTTTCTACTATCGCTTTCGGTATCGATTGTTACATTGTCTAGGCTGTCTGGACTCTCTTAGAGCTTGCCATTCCTTCCTGCTGTAGGTTATCTTTCTCCAAGCTACGCCGGATGATGCGCTTTCCCGTTGAAAGAAATCCCTGACATTCAAGGCGCTTGCAATACATGCATCGGGAACAGTGCGGCAAGCGGGTGTCCAACCGATAGTTACTCAAATTTATTTGATTTCCTCCCTAAAGCCCAATACCAGACGTCACAGATACTAGGTATTCGTAAGAAAATAAAAACCTTTGAATCTAGATTCGTTGCGAGGATGAGACGAGTCAAAGCAAAATAAACTCCAATTCTCATTAAAATCCAGAATAATCCTTTACCAACCAACACTTTTAAAATCTGAAACTGAAACACGCTTTTCCCGTAAACTCGATGTCGAATGGAACAAATCCACCAATCAGCTTGCAAAAACGCAAACGAACACGACAAATAACCGGATTACGATGCGGAGCGTACCGGTTTTAACCGGACCTGGCCAAATGGCGGCGGCGCGGTCGAGTGGTCAGGTGCGAAGTTATTGACAGTGAATGTAGGTAGGTAGGTAGGTACTTTATTTACAAAGAAAATTACAATTATTTTGAATTGAAACCAATTAGATCTGTATTTATAATTTAAACATTTGCGATGTCTATAAACTTTTGCAAACTCATAATTCAACGGTGACATTTAATAATTTCACAATTATTTCAAATCACTGTTACCGGTAATACTAGAAGATTCCATAGAAACTTTTTGATAGTAGAGTAAAGAGATAATATTTATCTAAGATTCGTAATACAGTGAAATTATTAATTAAGAATTTATGAAAGTAAGTACCTACAATATAATCACTGTAGTGTCAAATTTTATTCAGAAATACGAGTACTTAGCCGTGTATTTGTGAAAACAAATAGTTATGGACTTTACCCATCCATAAATAATTTGCCTATATACTTATTTCAGGGGATCGAACCCACCACTTTTCTATCAAAAGTTGAGCTACCACCTCCTACGCTAATTCAGCTTTACTGTTAAAAGTGTATTATTATAAACCTCTCAGAAGCAAGCTGAAACGAGGTCAGATGGAATCTCGCTTGTTCCGCCGCTAGACGTTGTTATGAACTAACAATGGCAGCTAATCGAACTTTAATTTACTTTTATAAATATTACCACAAAATGGTGACGTAGCAGAAGTAAAACTAAAGTTGGGAATAGTTCTAAACCGTAGCAAGCCAGCCATAATCCGGACTTAGGTTTAAAGATATTTATTCTCAAAAAAGACAGTCACTTACATAGGTAGGTAACTTAGGTACCTTATATTACGAGAAAGAACGACGCAGTATTAGGCCGTAAACTGAACTGCCTGGAACTTGAATGGTTAGTACCCTTTTTATGTACACCCCAAAGCTCTCGCAATGTTGTCTTGGGTACAACTCTTTGGAGACACGGCGGCGTGCCTTTGATCAGGTGGCCACGGCGTGTAAGAGATCCTTCATAGCTAAATAGACGCCCCCGAGCTAAGTGATGCGTTGTGTCGTCTTACACCCGAATATTCAAATGCATCTTACATTTGTGCAAGTCTCAGGTCACGATACTCTGACAGTTTTCTATGAAAATCTGTCAAAAATTGATCACTTGAGACGTTTTTAAATCTGAGGTGCGTTTAAGTCTACGGAAATTAATGTCTTTGATAACTAAAGACGGACTAAAAAAGGTCCTTCAAGCAGGTCGTAATCGATTTAATTCTTGGCTTAATGCGTCTTATCCAAGTGAAACTTTATAGAACCAACAAAACAGGGTCATTTTTGAGATTATGTTTTCTTTGTACTTTTATTAAGACATTAGACATTTAGACATTTATTTATTAAAAATTGATAGAAGCTCACAGTTTACACCAAAATGCTTACTATCTAGATTACAAACTAATTAAAACTAAGAAACAATCTAAGAGACACAGTGGCATACTACTTACGTTAGTTAAAGTTATATGCAACTTTGATTGAGGCCTAGAATTACATCTATGATAAATTAACTACTGTCGTGCCCGGAGGCACAGGTTTTTCATTCAGCGCATCCTCACCGCACTCAACTCTCTCCTGAACATCAGCCCACACTGCGATCTATTCGCGGACAGTTTCGGGGAAATAATGTCGGAATGATTGTGGTTTTGTGAGCGCGATGTATATGTAATATGTGTCCTTATAAAATATTTTTAAATGTTATGTTTTTATTTATTTACCTAATATTCAGATAATTAATCAAAATTGTGTATAACTAACTAACTATGTCGTGTCAATTAACACTTTCATTGCCCAGGACCCCGTTTCGTGGCGGAGCGTGCCCCTGCAGGTCACACTGGGCAGTGAATGCGTTTAAATAAAATACATACAATCTCAAAAAATTACGCTGTCTTGTTCGTTCTATAAAGTTTAACTTGGATAAGTCGCATTAAGCTTGAACTTGAAAAATTTGAAGGACCTTTTTTTGCGGACAATTTGCTTCCGAACGATAAGTAACAGGACTGTACCTCCAAGGGCTTTCTGCATTCAAACCCCGTTAAGGTATCCCTGGTACAAAAAGCTTCTTTTCTGATAACCTTTCTTCTGTTCTCTCTGTTTTGTGTTAACTAATAACTTACTAGTTTCTGCCCACAGCTTCGAGCGCCTTGTTTATATGTAAACCTTTAAAGATTTATTCTATCTCATCGGAACTGATTTATAGGATAAAAGGTACCTTTTAATCCAGGCCTTGAATTACATCTATGAAAAATTTCTGCCTGATCCGTTCTGTAGTTTTGGCGTGAAGTAGTAACAAACATCCATCCACCCATACTTGAACATTTACAATATTAGTGTGATGTGATAAGGGTTGAGGGCAATCAAGAAGGCAACCTTTTTGTAACTAGTTCGAGTCTAGACCGAACGATATGTCAAATAGCGTGTCCAGGGTTAATAATAGGCAAATGAAATTGTTTTAACCCTTGTTTATTTTGGATTTTGTTTGACTTGAAAACATTGGGTTTATTCCAAGCCGTTTTAATTAAGTTAATGAATGTTCGGACTGGAAATCCGGTAAGTAGAGTAGTTATTATAAAGTTCTGTTGATTTTGTCGTGTAAGTATTAAATTAAACGATATTAAATCCTTTTTGATAAATAACAGGGAATCAAACTTGCAATCAGCTCATAAATTCTGTTTATTTAAAATTAAAATACAAGTGGGTACAGATAATAACATAATTGATTTTGTTTAAAATAAACTATAAATCGACTTCAATTATATTATTATGTATCCTATTGTCAGAACTGGACTGAATTAAAAAGGGACCACACGGGAAACAGCAGCTTTCAGCTTTTCTTCTTCTTTTGCGTGAAAGCGTCTTATGAGAAATTCTTAGTTAAATTACTATCTATGTACTACACTGAGATGTTGAAAGAAACATGTTTAGCCGCATTAAAACTAATTCAATTTCTGAAAATGGCACTGCCTTTGGTTCAACACTAATCAACCTGGCAGGACCCTATTCAATTGAGCTTTTTTGGTCTTCTAGTCCCATTTCAAATAAAACTACATCCACAATAGCTCGTATCGCGTGCTGAGGCCAGCATTTACCGACAATTACTCGGCCAGCGCGGTCAGCACGCACTCAGGCTTCAAATTGACGTGCGTGCTCTTTGTGAGCGGAGATGGGAGCGATTTACTAGGCTCGTTTCATATTTGGCTGGAACCTGAAAGTCATTGTAGATGGTCGAGTTTTAAATCGGATGACTAGACTTTTCACTATAACCTGTCCAAAATATATATAGTTTTTTGGCATTATGCACTTCTATAAAACATAATTAGCGATAAAACATAAACATTTATTTATTTCTTTTAATTTAACTCTAATAGGTTGGTACAATATAATATTAGGTAAGGTTAAGTTGTCTAGAATAATAAGTAATCACAAATCTTTTTTGAAGAGTATCAATCATGCATTACAATGAATTTATCTAAGGTCGAAATTGATTTTCAAGTATACAATGAAGTATATCATCTTTATCTGTGAAAAGAAACATTTTCTATAAAATACTACGATAGTAGGGGTTTGACGACATAGGACAAACTATTTTAAGTCATTTGCTTTATCTGTCCATCTCTTAATTTACCTACCCACTTTTGTAAAAAATTAATGCCTCGATTATAAAGGCCTATTCATATCTCGATAATTACCACCCCAGCTGCTCTATCCTTTGTACACAAGGACCACGTTCTATAAGAATAGACAAGAACCGTTTTTTTTATTTTTATGCATGTACCTACCACAAAATTATTGTGGTATATGAGTAAATAAGTAATCTATTATGCTAATACTACTAGAATACTAATAAATATTGTGTATTACACTAATACTAGTATCCTAATAAGTGTTGTGTATTATACACACTTATTAATATAATATTTATAATATTCGCCTTCTACATTTGGGATCAAATAAAGAGGATTTGTTATAAATCAGTTCTTTTTTTATCCTTGACATTTTGTGCAAAATTTATTATTATAAATATTCACGGGTATTTATCGCGTTTATTTACCTATTTTTCCCGACGTTTCAACACTCTGTCATGGTCACGGGATGACTGGAGTACTGGACCACGACAGAGTGTAAACCTGTTGAAACGTCGGGAAAAAATCCTCATCTCTCACGACATACTTTCATTTTGGAGCCTAATGATGATGAGAAGGTCCAGGTTATTGTGCACATGTGTGGTTTTGCTTAGCGCAGTGGTCGCCGGACCTGCTAACATTTTTCCGTGACAAGGGTTCCTGGAAGGTAATTGAATACGAAACGTTTATGGATATTGTAAGTAATATATACTATTTATCTACTAGCAGGCCGGAGCTTTTGTCTCTGTTCAGAAACTGCACGGTGATATGAAAACGTATAAACAATACAAAGAGATTTTACTACTACTTATGGTTCACCCGTAATTTTTGTAATTACGTGAATAAGGTATATAAATACATGCAGTATTTATACCTCGTTGGATAGCCAAAGATCTGTAGATGTTTTTAACCCTCGGCATGCCTGGTGGTAAAAAGTTACATGGTATGCCTGGTGGGTCTGTGAGACCCGGATTTTAAAATTAACTTTGGGGTACAAGCTGTTGATTTTTATCATCATTTATTGTTTTATATTGAAACTCAATATATATTTAAAGGATATAATAGAAAAAATATTAAAACTTTTTAGCTTTATGTATAAAATCTGTTAATTAACTTTTATACTCTTTTCAACGTCAAATTAAACTATTATGGTTACAAACATGCTTAACCAACTTAAAACAAAAGAGATGTCCATCAGACTTCAGGAAACATGTAGGCACTTCTATAAACTTATATTTAATTATAAAATCTCTAGTCCTCCTCGCTTAAAACATCGGTTTCTAGAGCTTCATTTTTCAAACAGTTTGCTCACTGAAATAAAGCTTGATTCAGGCAAATGTGGCTCTTACATGTCTCACAGATACATCGTGATGTGCGAACTTTTTTTGATGAACAAACGTGCCATCTCCGCTTTACATCGGGAGCAGATTCATGATCATTAGTTCATCCTGGAGTCCGGTACGACTGGCGATTCTATTTCAAAGACTCGAAGAAAGACGAGTGTTCGTTTCTTGATTGTAGGTGTGGTTCAATGAGTGCCAAACCCAGATCATGATCATAACTGTGTGGTGCTGGCTTAGAATTTCATCATCATCATCATCAGCCTATATTAGTCCACTGCTGGACATAAAGTTCCCCTAATGAGCGCCATAGCTCTCTGTCCTCAGCTTGACGCATCCAGCATCTGCCTGCAGTCTTTTGTAGATCGTCATCCCACCTGGCCGAAGGGCGCCCTACACTACGTTTGCTAAGTCACGGTCTCCACTCAAGAACTTGTTTACCCCATCGATTGTCGATTCTTCGCGAGATATGGCCGGCCCACTGCCACTTCAACTTGCAAATTATTTGAGCTATGTCCATAACTTTGGTTCTCTGTCGGATGTATTCGTTACGAATCCTATCCTTCAGAGAGATTCCGAGCATAGCTCTTTCCCTAGCGAAGTGGTGGACCAAATCTATCGTGAGTGTCCACGTCTCAGCTCCGTAGGTCAGGACAGTTGGGACGCACTGTTTGAAAACTTTGGTTTTCAACCATTGCGGTATGGATGACGAAAAGACTCGACGTAGTTTTCCAAACGCTGCGTAGCTAAGCTGGATCCTCCTCTTGGCCTCCTTCTCAAAATTGTTTTTACCTAACTGCGGAATTTGCCTAAGGTAAGTATACTCGGAAACAATTTCGAGAGGGTGGCCGTGTACGACGACTGGCCCCGGATCAATGAGGCCATTGATCATGACTTTGGTTTTATCCAAATTCAAGCCAAGACCAATGTCGCGAAGCTGAAGCTAGGCCGTCCAGCATCTGGTTCAGCTCGTCAAGCAGCGTCTTAAACATATCTTCCAACGCGCTCGTAAACAGTTTCGGGGATATAACATCCCTCTGCCGCACTCCTCTGCGCAGTTGGATGGGTTTAGACTGCTGGTCAACTCATGGTGGCGGCGTCGTAAAGACATCTCAGCACCTTGATATAACGACAGTCTACTTGGTATCGCTGTAAGGCTCCCAGAACAGCCCAGGTTTCGACAGAGTCAAAGGCCTTTTTATAGTGCACAAAGGCCAGACACTGGCTGATTATACTCTTCGGACTTCTGTATAACCTGCCTTACTGAGTGTATGTGGTCTATGGTGCACTATCCTCCGCGAAACCCCGCCTGTTCCGGTGGCTGGAACTCGTCGAGTCTCCTGGCGAGACGGTATGTGACCACTTGTGAGATTAGCTTCCGTAGGTGTCGTAAGAGGCGACCAAGGGATATCCACTGGGGGGGCGGGCAGCAGGGGCTCCTGCAGAACTATTGTACCACGGAACTGCGATCCCCAACCCACATGCCCAGCGTGGGGATTATGGGCATTAACCACCATGAGATAAATGCCAACGAGCTTGTCAGGTCTGCGTCCAGCAGTGTTGAGGTTGAGGTTGAGGCCAGATCATAAAATCTGGCTTCACCAGACAAAATCAATACCTTCTTTTATTGAAGTTGGTTAAAATTTATATTATTCTACCAGGACTTTAACAATCAATACATTTATACTAAATTTATCAACCCTGGAAAATATTTTCTTCGTTACGACACACGTATACAATAGAAACATACATTTATACCTACCTACATACGAATACTACTAACCACAAAACTTTTTACATATTTAACGTAGAGATACAAGTTTATTATATATAATTTAAATGTAATAATCACGAATAATATTTACATAAAAATGTTACACCGCGTGCCTGGCTGGGTCTGTGGGACCCGAACGAGCTTTATGCACGTCCTTCTTCAAAATGAACACTCCCCAGACGGTGAAATCTAGTGGTTAGCATCGTGGGGTTCACAACGGTCAGCTACTGAGACCGGTAAAGCGCTAAATTCAAATTCGAATACAATACACAGATTTTTCTGCGTTGGTGGGTCTGAGAGACCCTACCAGGCATGCCGAGGGTTAACCGACTTCAAAAAAAGGAGGAGGTTCTCAATTCGTCTGTTTTTTTATGTTTGTTACCTCGGAACTTTTGACTGGGTGGTCCGATTTGCATGTTTTTTTTTGTAAGAAAGCTTCGGTGCTTCCCGTGTGGTCCCATTTTAATTTTGTTCAGTTGTGACACTGGGATCTATGAAAATTCGTGAAAAAACTGTACAAATTTAAGTCGGTTTATAGTTTTTTAAACAAAATTAATTATTATTCAAATAACATGCCGACCAAATTCACTAGGCCTTATTTTTAATGGGGTTATTCGTAGACATTTTCAAAAAAGTAAAACTTTTAATAAACGTCTCCTTAAGATTCCATAATGATAAATTATTCGGCCAGTTTTCTTAGTGGTTATTAAGAATTAGACTTTAAACCATCTAAACCACTTTTATGACCATTTAAGTCACAAAAGTTTTGATTGGATGACTTCTAATTTAAAATTTATTTACTTTTTACTGAAGAAGTTAAACGGATGCCCCGTTTAACTTTTTCAGTAATCAATTTAAAAAAAAATACATAAATGCGGATTTCTGAACAATGGTTAACTTTTGCGTAATACCATTATGGGGTCAAAATTGTTGCAAACGGCCTCCCCCATCACCCCCTTAAAGGGCCTGGTCTAATTTACCAATAAGGCTGTATATAAAATTTTTATAATGTTATTATACGCACGCTGAGTGTGGGTGACGTGAATGTGTAGTTTTAACTCCCGAAATAATGTAATCAGAACGTGACTGTATTTTTATGTTTGTTACCTGAAAACTTTTGACTGGGTGGTCCGATTTTTATGATTCTTTTTTTTTTGTATTGGAGTACGTTGTTTAACACTGCCTCGCACCCTCGCCGCCCTTAACAGACTTCTGGACCGGAATCCAGACTGTGATATATTCGCAGATGAATGGAAGAGTTCTATGTTAGTATGCCTGAGGTTTTGCGAGAGTGATGAATGAAAGGATGCTTGGTTTGTTTAGTTTATATCATTTTAATTCTTTTAATTAATTTATATGATGAGTTTATTTTTACTGTTTAATGTACATCTATTGATATTAATTTTAATTTGTTTGATAATTATAATTTTTGTGTTATAATCATAAGTAAGTAACTAATGTAATTGGTTTGGTAAAATCGTGTCAGTTACTTAATAAACAATAAACAATAAACGAGGGAAAAAACCAGTTGTTTTCTTTGACCATGGATGGATGGATCTTTAAAATCCTTTATTTGGCAATATTACCCTTTACTTTCTTGTTTATAAAAGTCTGTCGGTATGCTTAAAGTAAAAGGAAGGAAGAAAAAACTTTTAGGTAATTTTTTGACAGCGGAAATCCGATTTTTGATGCCAACATATCAAAATGATGCTGAATCTTTCAACTGACATGGAAAGTTTTAAAAATTCATGTCAAATATGACGTTGTTATAAAAAGTCAATAAACTAATGCACAAATAAAGACCACCACTTTTAGACCCAATTCCATACTATAGAATTAATTGGAATAAAATTCAACCGCGTCCAATATCAACAATAAATTACCTCCGAATTCCCATAATTTCGTGTTCAATCCAAAACAAACGATCAGCAGTACAAACATACTGTATTAAATCCAATTCTATTAGATAGATACTCTAATGCCGTAAGAGACCTTATACATTGTATGCCTACAATTTTCAAAGTCTGCCATAACTTTATATTTATGCATACGAGTAGGTATGTATCCTGTTTAACAAAACAACCATCTAAAACGCCACAAATTTTGATTATTTAAACTTTAAGCCCCTGTAGACTTAAATAATCAGCATAATTTTTGCCCGACTACCAACAGCGGATTATGAAGTTGTGTCATTCACAATTGATCATTTTACAAATGAGAGCATCATGAAAATTGGTGACCATGGCCATGATATCGAAAAACACTTTCAAAATTTAATAAAAAAATAATTGTGTTTGTTTTAAAAAACTATACTTATACCGACTTCGATCATTATGGTTTTCTCGTAGATACCATTGTCAGTACTGAACCAAATTGCAATGGGAACTCACTGGATGCATCAGCTTTCAAATAAAATTAATCATCAAAATTGGATCACCCAGTTAAAGGTTCTGAGGTAAAAAACAAAAAAAGCAGACGAGTTGTTGAGAAACTCCCTTTTTTAAAGCCGGTTCAAAATACAGCCGAATTGAGAACATCCTTTGGGATTTTTCCACTCGCTCCCTGCCTCTATTTTTCCAGCCAATTACAACCTGGGTCTCTTCAAGACAAGGGTGAATAGGTATCTTCTAGACTTTCGTGATACACCGTCGGCCGCATCTTCGCTTTGCATCAAGTAAGATTGCGGTCAAAGGAAGGTCTTTAAAACGAAAAAATAATCCTTAAGTTCACTTTTACGACATACACTGAGTCGGAAGCGTCGATTCTTACGTCGCGACCGCCACAACTGATCATAACTCATACGTTACTTATTCGTGAAAACATAACTATTTAAAGGATTGCATTTTAAACTTTCTACAAGAGGAACTAAAATGCGTAACAGATACCCAGTGGAAAGAAGTCTTAACAGACTGATTTACTAATGGGATCCGAATGAATTGGTGGCATTTAACAAATTGTACAATCACTATTATACCGCAATACAATACAAGATTGGTCGATGGTTGACCCTGTGTTGTCTTTCCTTAATCATTAATTTAAGACCTCATGCTATGTAATTACTTACCTATGGCTTTAATCATTTTGTTGATTAGATTTTTTTGTCATTGTATAGGTACCTATTTTTTTTGCGTGTAGTAAATCGTTATTTCGAAAGGACAATAGCTGGAGTTCTTGACTGTGACTCGGCCAACGTAGTGTAGGGCCCTCTGATTAGGTGGGATGACCTGCAAAATACTGCAGGCAGGATGCTGGGGCGGCGGCGTGGCGGCGGCGCGGCGGCCAGCTGAAGACATGGCTCTATGGTGCGTATTAGAGGCATAGCCCTCAAATGAACACCATAGAGCCATGTGCCATGCGCTTAGTGCCATAGATCACATCTTGACCCGCGCACGCGAGATTGCCGGTGGATATCCCTTAGTCACCTCTTACGACACCCACGAGAAGAATCGGGATGGTGCGAATTCTAAACCACACCACTAGCACTGTGTCATGGTGTGGAATGTACAGAGTCACTGTACCTTCCATTATTTTAAGAACCTTGCCTCTAAAACACCCCTGATTTGCTTACGAGCTGTTTAAGTTTACCCAGCGCCCATCGTAAGTAACCGTTAGGTATGTGGCACACCGCGTGCTAAAGCTGTCACTCTATTTGAGCAATTTGTCAGGCGTGCCGTATTAGTGCTGTTAGCGATAAAAACATGCACAAACATGAGCGTGTTACGCCGCTTTTTGAAGGGTGAGTTAAGGGTTAAAACGGTTTTTGCTATTGTCATGTTTGAGCATAATTTTAAGTAACTTTTTTGTTGTAAGTAGACCTACGTTTGGCAACAATCTCACCTGATAGTAAGTGTCGATATATGACGAAAGTCTCAAATGCACTTATGTACTCTTGTCTTGAATATACATGGGCTGTAGTACTTTTAAGTTTGCTATGTTTGTTTACTTCAGTTACTTCCATAGTGCATGCAACACTATGGAAGTAACAAAAGTAAACTCTTATGGTATGTTGCTTTGGGTAGCCGAGCTTTTTAATAACTACCTATTAAGTTCTAGCGATTTATAATTTTAGACAGATTTCTTAACTTTTCGAAAGTTGGTTACTTATTTTCAAGTGATTATGTGTTTTGCCAAGTAATAATGGCCAACTATCCGTTTTTTCATTATTCCAGTTTCTAAAATGATATTGTTTTGTCATTCTTCACCTTTACTGTACCAGCAACATCATTACTAAGAGAAACTTGCATTACACTCAACCACAACAGCATATATTGGTCCACTGCTGGACGCAGGCCTCCTTGGCGTTTATCCCTGGGCATGCGGGTTGAGGATTGCAGCTTGGTTGTAGAATTGTTCTGCAGGGGGCGCTGCTGCCCGTCCCTGGTGGATATCATTTAGTCGCCTCTTCCGACACCCAAGGGAAAAGTTGGGGTGGTGCAAATTCTAAGCCAGCACCACACAGCAGCATAATCACATACCTACTGAATATAGTATTTTAGAATTCCTTTTTGATCTGAATCTAAGTGGAATTATGTTTTCATTTCAGTCATAGATATTCGAGCAATTAGTTGAAACACCAGAGAGATGGTTCGTGTTGGTTTTTAATTTAAAATCGAACCTTTTGAATTGAAACTGAATAATGTAATTAATGTTCCAGCTGTCTGCTCTCAGTATATCTGGGTAGTGGAAATAATGTTATGAAGACACTGGCAAAAAATAATAAAAACTGAAACATTATGTGATGAGTTAAAAATTATAAAAAACCCAACTCAATCCTCGCTTTTTCAGTTTTCTGCCAAACAAAGAGGCGGAGTATAACAGAATGTAGCTAAAACATAAAGAAGACCAAATAAGTATTTTGTTATCTCATTTCATTTATCAAAATCGCTTTAGTCGTTTTGATGTTTGAGGGTATTAAATAGTATCCCACTGTCCGCCAACCACATAGAAACGATCGAAAAACAACCTACGCCTAATAGCGAGTAAAATAAAGTCATAGTTTGAGGGTTAGGTACATTTTCTTCTATTTATTTTACATTTTGAAAATAAACTATCAATTTTGATAGTTAACTAACTTAATACATTTCATTGTTTTTAATACCTACTATAATTATTATTGCCGCCTTATAACACACCAAAAGTCATGTCCGGGGGAAATTTAACTCAGTCGGTGTTGAGTACGTCTGGCGCCTGAGATTTAAATTTTGTCTGGCGCAGCACATCAGCATGTTGATCAGTTGCGTTACGTCTAGATTGATTGCAACAGTCTACAGATAGCTAAACTATTTAATTGTAATAGATTACTATTTGTTTTATAAATATAAATTTGTTTCTATTCTTTAATGTCTATTTTTTATAAAAGAACTTCCTTAGATAAAAAAAACTCAGGAGTCGTTCTTTATCTAGGGTTATTCTATTCGTTGTCCCCGAAATCCAACATTTTGGGGAAAACTCTTCTGCACTTAAAATATAAAATTACGTCACTCAACTTGCTTACATGAATCACTATCACATGTCCGCAGTGCAGGCGGCACGGCGGCGGAACAAAAGCGCACCCGAAGCGCAGACCAAGCGCCCTCCAGACACTCTACTCTATACGCTCTTGAGCACTTCGACGTGTTAACGAGGAAGCTTCTACTTTCTTTATCGTCCCTTATCTGGCTGATCTTGTTACTGGCAGTTACGTTTTAATTCTTGAAAGCATCGGGTGCAATATTTGCAGCGTTTTTCTGAGATGAAAAGATAGATGTATTATTCTCAGGTATTAGGGCCCGTATTATGAAAGCTTGCTCAGTCATCGATATTAGCTTGAGCAACGCTTTTCTGTAGCATAAACGTCACTTAAGCATAGATATATGATTGAGCAAGCTTTCATAATACGGGCCTAGGTATTTAAGGTTATATCTAGGACATTCAATTTATCTTACACTTCTCCTTGAGGTTGAGGATTCAATTAATCTATGATACTTTTTATTGGAATATGTCAACAGAATTCAAACATCTAATTGTGGTAAGGTCGTTGATTTTTTTAATTTTATGCAACATGTTTGATTGATTTAACTTTTTCTCTGTAGGAATATATAAAAATTATTGTTAGTTAGCCTAGTTTAACAAACTAAGCCGCTGGGTTCGCTGCTCATTACAAGCTTACGAAACTAATAACTAAGTAGGAGCGAAAATTCTAATCGCTACTATAGTACATTGTACACTGAGTTGAGAAAGCGGCAAATTCCTATCGAGTGTGTCACACGAGGTAGGCATCACATTTTCCCCCGAATAATACATAGAGCTTTACCTTCGAGGAAAATCATCATCTAAAATCTTAAAAATCACCCGAATAAATTCAAATAGTATAAATAAATATTAGTTTTATTTAATATATAAATAGTATAAAAAATAAACTCAAATAAAGCAATAAATACGCGCACGTACGATTTGCACATGGTTCTTTTTTGAGGGGTTTTCTACCTTATGTTCGGAAAAGGAATTAGCAACTTTCTGAGCAGGTATGTATAAAGCTAATAATGTACCCTAGATATTCTTCCATAACAAAAAGCAAAACAAATCTTTTATGGGTGTAATTTTCAAAATCCTATTGCTCCGATTTTGACAATTACACCCATAAAAGATTTATTTCCAGATATTTCCCATTTCAAAGAGATAATAATTACCCTTACTTTATTATGGGATAAATAAATCAGGTGGGAAGGGAATGATTACTAGGTTAGGTACAGGGGTAGTTACCTACTGTTGGTACAAGAAGTGAGTTTTCATATAAAAAAACATCATCCACCGCGACTCTCAGACTATTTGAAATTCAATTAGGTCCGCAATAAATATTCATTTTGCCTGCTCGTGGTTTTATTGCTTGTAAATTTACCTTTTATGTTTAAGAAACTATTTTACACAATAAGGTCGCTTCTTCACACAATGTGGCAAATGTGGGTTATTCCAGGTCCCCCTTGAAGATTTTTTGTAAGGGGGAAAACTGGAATTCAAAATTTGAGCTAAACCGAAAAGGGGTGATGGTGCAGCCCCCAGCGAACTACTTTTGTTCTGCGACTTTCCAGGTTTCATTAAAAAAGAGCTCTAAACTTTTCACTAGTGTGGACATAGACAACATCATCATCAGCCTATATTGTTCCACTGGACATAAGCCTCCCCTAATGAGTGCCATAGCGCCCTGTTTGCAGCTTGCAGAGTGACTTTGAACTGGTGGACCAGCCCTATCGTGAGTGTCCACGCCTCAGCTCCGTAGGTCATGACGGGTAAGACACACTTAATAAATTTCATTTTCAAGCATTGCGGTTTGGATGACAAGAAGACTTGACGTAGTTTCCTAGACAACATACCATTGTGGAATGGAAGAAAATTACATCACATCATCACAAATTACACACACACACACACGCGCGCGCAAACACACACGCGCAAACACACACAAGTACAAAAGTAAATAAAATAATTGTTACATTAATTAGATATTAGACTTTATATAATATAAGCTATGTATAACTTTTTACATTAAATCTTCTTAATCTGTTAGAGTTATTTTCCATAAGGCAAGAGCGAAACCCCCTAACACAGGTATCTTTATACTTAAAAGGGGATTTCCAAAGCAATGAAAGATGTATATAGATTAAGTTAAAGAAATAAACAATTTATTTATTATTATTATTTATTTATTTATCATCATCGAATGCGTAAAATATTTGAATTTCATACCTTCAACTTCAATAATTTACGCAATGTATGACAATGTGATATCATTTTTGTGTATAAAAGATATGGCTGGAGCCGAAATGATCGCTATGCACGCCCATCATTTGCTGTTGCTTTGTTTTATTATGACTACCTATTGATGTGATTATTATTTTTTCGTTAACACGAAAAAATAATAATCACACTAGCCTGAGATTAGTCTGCCTGAGGTTTATTTAATCAAGTTCAGGCATATTTTTTATTTTATACCTTTATATTAGATATTATTGACTGTTTTGATATCCATATAGCCTAAGTAGTATTTGAATATATTATTAATTTATGTATCAACCATTGATTTATTAAAACTGGAAGATAGGTTATGTTCTCCCAGCGCCCACTCAAAAATTGGCATTTGTTACAACTACATGCAAACACATACGCTCACAGTAATATTTCCAGTCCTGTGCAATACAAAGAACAACAAAGACGTATCTAAGACCGAAGTGAGACCGAGACAACAATATTTCACGCGAATCACGACCGCCCGTGCCGCCGGTCCGACGGTGACTGAGGTGGGAGCACACAATTTACCACAATATGAGGTTTCCACTTTCGAGAAACCAGTACCTCATCTTCCCTTTTTATTAAATCAATGGTATCAACTCATTTCACGTCATCAACCTGTTATCAAATATATTTGCAGTCGTATATTACACAATATTTTCAAAAAAGTACTTTACACCTATTTCAACCTACCTTAAGTTGAAATAAATATTGACGCGTGTAAAGTGATTTATTTTGTGGTTAATAATAATATCCTGCAATCATCCATCACATTTTTAAACAAATTGATTGTTAGAATATTGCCGTAAATTGTAAAGAACGCCCACTGTCAAACATGAATTATAGACAGCTCGAGACACTTATTTGTGGACCACATAGATTCACCATCACGTGATACTACCATCGTGGTGGTCGTGCTCAACTACTTCAACTGAGTCCGTGGATATCATACAAGTCAACTTAGGAACAGAGAAAATGCGGCATATTTGTTCTATGTATTATTTCAACATTAAATAGTTTATGTATAAATATGATATAATAGTCAATGGCAGGTTAAACAAATAGAACAAAAAAAAACTTATAATTTTTGTGTTACATTTGACATTATTTAGAGTGCACCTAAAATTCACTCTGTTGCATTTGAGATTCTTCCTTCAATAAATACTGCTTACAATTATAGCAAAACTTTATGCCAAGAAAGTGTGCTTTAATTTTTTTGAGGCGTTTATAAATTTACTAACATACATCGTGTTTGGCTTGTGTATAGGAGGTTACATCATCCTTAACATGGTACAACATGAATGAAAAAACGTTCTTACAAAACACATTTCAAAAACATCATCTAAGCGGTTCTCATATTCAAGACCCAGCCTCTACTTTCTCTATTAAACAATCACGGCGTTAAAATTACGAATAAAAACTCATCATAAACGGAGGAATTCTAACGTTGTCGTAAATTATTCAATAACAGGCCATCACAACCAGGCGAAGAATCTAACACCTTCATAAACGTTTTAATAGTAGCCTTTGTGACGTAGTGGTTGGGAGGAGAAGGTGGCAAGTTCGATTCAGGGGGATTTTTACAGCGAAGAAATCTCTGCGCTACGTAGCGTGTGAATTAAAGGTGGCTCATCTTTTTTATCATTGCAAAACACTGTTACTTTTAAAGCTACCATGTGCCTACCTTATGGCCCATACAACAGTGAAAGTGGCGCCCCCAACTATTTTATCTTATTATTACGTTAAACGTAGGAAGTTTTAAAAAGCCATCGTTCATATTGTGGTTTCTATTAAAAGTTATTTATTAATGCCTCTGTAATATTTTCGTTTTGTAAAGCTTAAACAGAGATACGAAGTTGCGCTTTTTGGCCACCAAACTCTATTTTTGAATCTCCTCCTAAACTATATAAAATAAAATTATTATAGAGGCATTAAAAAATAGCTTTTAATAGATACCACAAACTGTACGATGGATTTTTAAAATGTCCTATGTTAAACGTAAAAATATGATAAAATAGGTATCGCTGTCATATTGGCTCGGGTATGCGCCTTAAGGCGATACCCCAAGGATTATATTTAATACCACTGTACCTAATCCTTTTTTTTTGTATAGTTTAGGAGGAGATGCGAAGTCGCAATTGGTGGCCACCAAACTCTTATTTCTCATCTCCTTCTGAACTATAAAAAAAAAAACTATTACAGAGGTATTCAAATAAAGCTTATGGTCGGTATCATAAACTGGCCAGTCAGTTTTTTAAAATTCCTTTCATCAACAAAATCATAAGATAAATTATGGGCGGCGCTAGTTTGAGTCGGGGTACCACCTTAACAATGATTTCGAAAACTACCGGACCGTTTTAGGAGAACACCCTCTTTTGATCTCAATTCACTGGGTTATAAGTAAAACCTATGATTTTATTTCAACTATTTTAAAGGTAAAAAAAGGACGAAATTATTGTTAATAATTTCCTCCTTTTTTTCGAATGGACTTTATTGCTGTTGACCGCAGATGGCCTTGAAAGCGTTACCGAACTTTTGGCGGGCGCAGAGGACGCCACGTACAAGGGCCACCACTTAGGTACTCCTTTCAGCCTCGGCTTGTGTTGTCGCCAGATGCCACGAGAGGGCATGGAGATCATGACTTTCCGCGAACCTTATTTATATCGATCATTAACTTTAATCCCCCAATAACTATTAAACTTTTGTCTTCTAAATGTCACTAGGTATTTAACTGTGGGTGTGCCGTTAAAGTGACAACTGACAGATAGAATTAAAAGATTAACACCATTAGTTACGCCCCCAATAACAACAATAGCAATAGATTATTGTATAACGGAGTGTCGAGTTTCTATTGATCAGTGGGCGATCGGGTTACACGTATCAAAAGAACCAGATTCTAAGGTTTTCTTTTGAATGAGACCAGATTCTAAGGTTTTCTGGTTAAAAGACAAGAGAAGAAGAAACTAGCTAGGGGGTGGATACACATCTAAGCGTCGTAGGTACTCAAACTTTATTCCTTACTTGTGCTATCGGTTAGTACCTAAAGATTTTTGTATTGAAATCTTGACTAAATGATAATAATATAATGAATCGTTACGTCCCTGAGTGTGGCTGTTAGACTTTTTATTTATATCATCAAGGTTTTTAATACTCAGGCACAGTTTCATGCAACGATAACTGTTATTCCATGACTCACGAAACTATGTGAAAATTTTAAGCTCAAAACTCAAATCATGGTAAATATTCCGCTGTAAATGACGTGTCTACTGCTGGACGCCTCCTTCAGATAAGCTCCGAATTGCTTTTTATCATCATAGGCAATACTTATAATCCCCACGCTGGGCATGTGGGTTGTGAATCGCAGTTCAGTGGGAGGCGCTGCCCGCCCCTCGGTGAATAACCCTTAGTCGGTTGAATTGTGTAATAAGATTAGGTAAATTAATCCGAAATCTTGAAATAAATAGATCAGTATTGTATCTTGTTAGAAAGCTAAAACCAGTGGTTTGA
Organism: Eupithecia tripunctaria; assembly: GCA_955876795.1. Lineage (NCBI taxonomy): Eukaryota > Metazoa > Arthropoda > Insecta > Lepidoptera > Geometridae > Eupithecia > Eupithecia tripunctaria. The sequence goes on along the minus strand of OY041617.1, from coordinate 14,413,361 downwards.
GTCAGACTTGAGAAGACACTATGGCAGACTTCTCAGTTGCCAGATTCTTTACCGCTCGTATGTGCTTCTGACCCTACAGGCAATAGACGCTTCGTTTTGCCTATTATAGGAACGTTAGAACGCCTTGAAAGCTACGGACAAAATCATCTTTTCAATACCTGCAATCTTAAATCGACTTTCCCAATATTTCGTTCCCAACAATCCATTTCTTGTAGAATTATCGCGCGCACGACACTCGGAGAAGTCTCTGGAGGACCATCTCATTGCAGCAAACTCCATTACAATACTATTACTACTCTAGATGTTCCCTTTGCTCTGCTGATTGTGGATGTAAGTGGCCATTTTATGTTGGGAACAAGATCTGCGTCCGGAATGTCTTGAACGTGAATAGTTTTATCTCGATAAAGTCGATAGCGACAACGTTTCTATAATTTGCATGAAAACAAACTGTTGCTATCAACTAATCTAATATGCAATATAGTTCAAAATCTGGGCCATGATTCCGTCACTCTTGCTGTCAAGGATACTACTGTTATTATCATTTAATATGAACTTATTCCCAAAGTATGTCGAGATTATTTCCCAAACTGCTCCACGAAAAACAACACTTTATAAAATGAGTTTCATTATACTCCAAGAGGATATAAGATTGCTGTCAAAGTATTCCAGCTCCTGGTTTCTAATAATTAAATAATCCGTATAATGAATTCTCACAAAACTCCATGAATTTATTGAACGAACTTTTGTGAAAAAACACACTAGAATGACACATAATAAGTGATACCAAATGAGATGATTTAAATTTAAATAGAGACATGTTGTTCAAATACTGTTGTTTAAGTTTTTAGATGATATTTATAAAGATTTACCTAGCAAGTAGGTGTCCTAGACACGATCCTAGACGTAACACACTGGAGAACTCTGTAATGTTAGGTCTGGTTTTTAATAAACGAATTGAATTGAATTGAATGAGCGAGTTATCTCATTTCGCTTTGCGTTAATGCAAACGGCAACACGGTCTCAGCACGGAAAGGTCACCAAAACGAATTCAATGTTTGATTGCTGCTATTAATTTCACTCACTGTGATATTAAGATTTTTACGTAATCTTTATTTATTTTAAGCAGAGAATGATAACTACCTAATATATACCTATATTGTTTTGAGTCCAATTTTCATTTCTTACTGAATCGATCGCGACAAGCCAAAGCAGAAATATTCATAAATACAAGATTATGTTCCCCGAACCCATTTAGTGGATTAGTAGGCAGGTCACGATGATGAGAAGTGACGTCAGAATCAGATCGAAACCTTTTAAATTGGTAGTTCACGTAATTCTGTATCCTAATCCAGAGCTCTCAATCCAATGCTTTAGTAACATCGCCGATGAATATTTATGATGTTGTGGGTCGCATCAACTGCCTTTCTAACAAGGTGTCAAAGCTTACTGCCGATCGACGCGATTGTACCGTTCATTATCTTCTCGGGACAAACATGAATGATTGATATCTTTAGCTTTGATGATCTATCGAAAATTCTCTTGCTTGATTCGTCTAATATTTCATTTTTGGAACAAGAATTTATAATAATGCTATTTTTATAATGTATTTGATAAACTTATTTAGGATAAATAACGTTAATAATAAACAAAGATTCAAGATTTTTTTATTCTTATTTTTATGGGTCTTTGCTGACTATGCCAGTCCCGTACAAACTAACTACTTATTACTTATTACTTGCCTACTATTTGCCACAAACATAGTCAGGTAATGTAATTACAAATAATGTGATCATGTCTCGCTAGAGATTACAAAATTCTAATACGATTACAATTTGATATTAAAAACGTTTATGTCATAAAAAAATCTTTCATTCAGCCATAATCTATAACCTACAATAAAGTCTAGGGTTTCTGTCACATGTTTTCTGGAATATATGTCCGTGATTACTCGCACAACAATTAGTAATTAGGACAGCTACAACAATGCAGCCAGAGTCGTGGGGACACTTCTAACTTGACTTTTAAACAAACTTACAAAATAAAATACTGGTATTCATATGGATCATTTGAGCTAAATGTAGGTTGTTTGCAACAGTCTGAACTTAGCTTTATCGTTTGAATTGTAAATAAAAGTATTAAGTTATTTCTATTAGGTATTTGACTGTGCATAGTTTTCTTTTTTAATAAAGACAGCTTTAAAATAAAACTCTTGCTACTTGCAAATTCCCCTCTGAACACCATTTATAAGTTCCCGATAACTGCATAGAAAGAGGGCAAAGCAAAGCTTACCCAGGTAATACAGCCCGCATCCACTGTTTGCACAGCATTAGCAGTGCTGTTGACACACTTATCGATTCGCTGATTGGTGCGTATCGCTACTGGATTTGCGAGTAGGTATACTTCCGTGTTTTGCATGGAAGTTTCCTTTCATTGTATGGTTAGTATCTCACTTCACACTAATATTATTATAAATGCGAAAGTTTGTATGGATGTATGGATGGATGGATGTTTGTTACTTCTTCACGCCAAAACTAATAAACGGATCTGGCTGAAATTTTGCATACAGGTAATTCTATTCCTGGATTCAAACATAGGCTACTTTTTATTCCATAAATCAGTTCCCGTGTGATGAAAATAATATTTTAACGTTTCCATGGGAACAATGCGCTCGAAGCCGCGGGGCGCAGCTAGTTAGTAGATATTGAGTGAGAATATTTTGGCTCTACCACACAACTACGCAGCATAAATCTTCAAACAAGGAAAGCAAGCGTATAATTAGAACCTACTTTAGGTTGTATTTTAAGTTTGAATTAGGACAGTCCTTAAAATGTTCGGCTTCCACGGGATTCGAACCCGCATCTTCCATATTATTTGTATACCTCCGTTTGACCACAATCTCACCTGCTGGTAACTAACCAAAAAGCATCCTCACAGTCTCCAAAGTCACCGTGACTTTGGAGACTGTGAGGATGCTTTTTGGTTAGTTACCAGCAGGTGAGATTGTGGTCAAACGTAATTCTATTCCTGGATTCAAACATAGGCTACTTTTTATTCCATAAATCAGTTCCCGTGTGATGAAAATAATATTTTAACGTTTCCATGGGAACAATGCGCTCGAAGCCGCGGGGCGCAGCTAGTTAGTAGATATTGAGTGAGAATATTTTGGCTCTACCACACAACTACGCAGCATACATCTTCAAACAAGGAAAGCAAGCGTATAATTAGAACCTACTTTAGGTTGTATTTTAAGTTTGAATTAGGACAGTCCTTAAAATGTTCGGCTTCCACGGGATTCGAACCCGCATCTTCCATATTATTTGTATACCTCCGTTTGACCACAATCTCACCTGCTGGTAACTAACCAAAAAGCATCCTCACAGTCTCCAAAGTCACCGTGACTTTGGAGACTGTGAGGATGCTTTTTGGTTAGTTACGTGAAGACCTGAGAGCTGATGGAGACATGTCACAACAACTCATGATCATGACGACAAATGGTTATAATGAATCAATTGTCTGGACAGGGAATGCGTTAATATTGCGGCCATAGATTCCGTTACCTCAACCTCAACGTCAACAGCCTGTATTGGTCCACTGCTGGACGCAGGCCTCCCCCTAAGCGAGTTGGTATTTATCTAATAGGGGGGTAATGCCCATAATCCCCACGCTGGGCACGCGGGTTGGTGATCGCAGTTCGGTGGTAGTATAGTTCAGCTCGATATCCCTTTGTAGCCTCTTATTACACCCACGGGAAGAGTTGGGTGGTGCAAATTCTAAGCCAGCACCACACAGCTTCTGAGATTCCGTTAGATAGAACCAAATATTGGCTCGCCAGAACCCGGATTCCTCCAGCTGAATATTCCTTTCCTAAAATAATTTCCTGCAAGCGGTCGTTATTCGGGCGGTGTCGGAATAACATTTTACTGCCGTTATAAAATCATACAGCGAAGTTCGGCGTGCATGTGAACAGTAAATTCCTTCGGGTATTACAGAGCTATCACAACAAGCGAGGCTTTACTCGGTGTAGAACGGTTCGAGGTCGATGCAGGTTTCATAATAATACTAACATCAAATACCTTTTGCCTACTTACTCCTTGTATGGTAGGTATAGTCAGCAAAAATTGCGCCTTACCACTAGGGTGATTTTTTTGTGAAGTGAATCGTTGCTAACCCCTGCTTACTCGATATCTTTTGTTCTTAACGCAAAGCAAGATAGTTTCAAACTGGATAGGCATTACGTTTGGCGATGGTACTTGGATTTTCTAAGTTGGAGGAAAGATGGACGGTAGAAAAAGCAATCGGCGTTTTTCGAAAAAATTTGATAAGACTGACGTTGGATAGTACTCACAGCTGTCACCGAAGTTGAGTTGTCAGTGAAAACTGATATGCTGATTTATTTAGTAATTGACGGGCTACTTAAATAATACAAATACAAATTATTTATTTCCAAAATAAATAGGATGGACAGGACAAGGTTCCATAGAGGTTCAAAGAAAATGGAAAACATTTTGATAGCGTCGTCTTAATTTCACAGAGCATAATGATCATTTTGGATCCTCTTAATTTCACAGAGCATAATGATGTTTTTAAGTGATAGATGAATAATAATTGTCTCTTTAAGTTATATTATCTGTTACTTGTGAATTTCTCTACCAAAATCCTTGATTCTCTTAATTCAAGGAAGGAAGAACACTACCAAGCTTGTAAGTTTTTCGTACTTTAACAGTTAAACAAACCAAAACTTCACCCTGTTCTTTGGTTAAAGCTCTTGAATGCCAAAATTTGTCTTGCAAAGTGCAGTGCGCAAGCTTTCTATTTTGCACTGTTCCATTGAAGCTAGCTGATAAAACTTGTAGGAGGTGTTTACGTTTACAGTTGTTGACGTTCCTAAGTAGCGATGTAAGTTTGTGGTGTTAGTTAACTAGGACAAACTGACGACAAGGGCTTACGACCTAATCTGTCATGGGACTTAAATTGTTTTCGATGTAAGCGTGAGCGGCATAGGTAAGAGTGCGATGTTTTATAGTAAGGGAATGTACAAAAAAAGCATACCTAATAATTAGAAATGCTCATAATATAAAAAAATAAATATGCAGCAAATTTCAAACAACACCTCTCGCCCCAAAGCAAACAGTGGTAGTGAATCATGATAACTGATTTGCCATGTGCACAGGACTTTTATAGTTCACAAAAGTGTGCGCAAACATACGTGCACTCTGTATTCCTTCACTTTCACAATCCTATAGGATGGTAGAGCGACACAACCGAGGAGAGGTCAGGTGCAGGACCTATGGCATAACGTTCTTTCTAAGGCACAGAAGTATAACTTCGTAATTTCCCGATTTCAGGTTCCGCTACTGTGATATAATGTTCTTGATAGAACGCGGCTGAACCTGCAATATTTTGCGTCTCAGGTGAATCTTCATCCACTATGCCACTGAGGTTGTCAATCAAATACATCTTACTAATATTAAAAACGAGAAAGTTTTTAAACATGTACATATGTATGTTTGTTGCTCTTTCACGCAAAGACTACTGAACGGATCGGGCTGAAATTTTGCATACAGGTATTTCTAACTAGCCTGGAATAACACATAGGCTTTTTATCCCACAAATCAGTTCCCGTGGGATAGGCGTGCAAAGCCGCAGGGCGCAGCTAGTATATCATAAAACTCCCATACAAAAGAAAACCACATTAACGTTTAACATTAGTAGTCATTACTCTTCCATTCGAATAGAAAAACTCCACACTCCACTGCATAACTCAAAACCACTGTAAATATCGAAGCCTCTCAAAAACCCCGTACGGTAGATATTCGATTACCCATTCATCGTTTCTTTTGTTATATTCCATGTTTTATTGTCAGAACGTCGATGCGTTCCGTTATCGTTATATCGGAGAGTCGCTTTACATTTTATTGGTAAGCTTCGGGTTATGGTCGCACGAGATGACACACAACAGAAGGATAGATTGACTTATTAATAATAATTTAACGAGGAAAAAGTAAGATATAAGTTGTGTACAAGATTGGGATTGAAATATATCACGCTACAGGATAGCGTGGCAGTTTTTAGTACTTGTATTTTTTTAACAAATCTTAATGGAATCTTTGACAAAAGTCTTCATCAAGTTTAAGATAACACATTCATTGCTCAGCTTCAGCCTAATTTCACTACCCATTTGTTTAGTTTGGATAAGCAGTGCCCATGATACTTTGTGACAAAAAATATGGCGGTTTTGCAAAACAAGAAGTAGGTTTCTAAGTGCGTCGCCGAAACTGTTAGTGTTGTTTGTCGTCCGAGTGCACAGATGGTGTTGGACCCAGTTTTAAAAGCCAAGTGAGGGTAGTTTCAAACCATGCTGCCCCCGCTTTGCAGAAGCGCTAGCTCCAGTACCAAAGTCATTCCGTGACCACGACAGAGTGTAAACCTGTTGAAACGTCGGGAAAAATGATAAACAAACTCAATAAATACCCGTTCAATAATAGTAATGATAAAATAAATCGAGTTCTAACCAACCAAACGCTTGCATGATTTTTCTCGAAAAATATTTTATTTTACCTGTTAGATATCAATAATTAAAATATTTTATTATTTGTACTGCTATGCTCTATTCGAACAGTTTTGTAAGAGTTAGAGATACGAGCTCTAATACAATCCCAGTGCTTGGGTATTTGATTGAAATATCTATCTACCTGTCCGACTATCCTTTTAAATTTCAATTTATTTTAATTTTTAATATTTAATGTATAAACTCTTTTGCAGTGCCCTACAGGGTGCAAGTACTATTGATCTAATCATACGTACATAAATAAAAGCAAAAAATTAAAAAAAACAATCGAATGCAACTGTACTCTCTGTTAACTATTATCTCTTGTGTTATGGGGCACCTTTGAACCGCCTATTCGCCATGTCACATCCAACTGACTTTGTTTCTATAAAGATATATTTAATGTGACAACCTTGATTTCAATGCTAGAGCTTTTGGTTGTGCAATGTTTGTTTTGTGGTATGTTAACCCTGAATGAACTTTGCAAAGGTTATGTTTTAACTTTTGTTTTTTTATCCGACACCATAAAGGAGGAGGTTTTCATATTACATACAATTATATTTAGATAACTACTTACCTACTTTTTTAAATCTTATAATAAGAGACTGAGTCATTGCTGACTATGCGAGTCCCGTATTTAACAAACTAACTACTTATACGAGTACGTACTATTTAAAACTGTGTTTTAATTAAAACTATTTTTATACGAATAAACAATTTTCAAATTTTCAAAAAACTAACCTAAATAATTTAATTGCCACCTCATTCAGTGGAGCGGCTCAAATTATTTGGACAACACTACCTACCTACTAACAAAATAAAATAATATTAATTCGACCCTACTTATCTCTTGTTCCAAATGCACAAATCTGGTCAGCAAACAGTCTGCGTCAAAACTAGTCCTTGACAATTTTAAGTGTATTTTTTGTAATATTCTAGGTCTAGAATACCTGATCGAAGATGGCCAAGCATAAGACGTATAGAGACGAAGTTGATAGGTAAAGGTATTTAAGTTACAACTGCAAAATAAATAGATACTAATGATTTGTCGGATCCTAAAAGAACCTGCAACCTCCCATTGTGTACGCAAATGTGTTGCCAATTACTGTACCAAGTCGTTTGCCTGACGTGGTCAATCTTTAGGGCATTCCCAGGCTTTCGAGCCGCTTGTCCACCCTTTAGAGAAACATTGAAGTTATCTGATCCTGTCCACTTAAGCCGTTATTTTTAAGGATAATTATAACTTCTTACAGAATAAACTAATCATTTCACCGGATGTTAGCTATAGACTAAAGGCTGATGATGATGATAATAATTATAATTACTCAGTCAGAATTTTATTTAGTGACATAGTGGCTAGTGAGTCTATAGACTCCTGAACTACATTAAAAGCTGTGTTTCAGGAGCCAGTGACTTCTCCAAATATTATTAAAAAATAATAATGTCAAATAAAATAAAACAATTTCACAAAATTTGCCCGAAATCAAATCGGATCAAGTTTTTGATTGATTCTTGCAAAATATTTGGCGTTGCTCCAGTTATTGGATAAGGGATCTCAATCACGATAACATTAAACATAAACTTTACGTTTGCTTAGAAAATCTGAATTCAATATTCCGGTAGTTTGTTTGTCCGAAATGGAGGAAGTTCTGATTTATTGATTCAGACCGATTACACTTTCCAAATTAAACAATGGCTTTGATGGCCTAGTACACATTGAAAAATTGGGGACCATTAATTACCATGTAATGCCAAAATTAATGAAATTCAAGGATTTTATTGATTTTGGCGGCTATAGTTACGTAAATGTTGATTTAACTAAATCATCACCATCAGTGTATAGTTGTCCACTGCTGGACATATGCTTCCTCTAATGAGTGCTGTAGCGCAGCATCTTGCCTACACCCTTTTGCAAAGCGTCATTGTATCTGGCCGGAGGGATAGGTGGGATGACCACCTGCGAAAGATTAGAAAGATAAAATATTTTTGTGTAATAACGATTGACAAACCTATGCTTTTTTAAAGTACACTGACACCTAAACCACCCAAAAAAGTTTTTTTAAATGCAAAATTAAAATAAAGGATAAAAGCTCAGCTTTTTTTTTTAATTTTGTTCAAATCGCAGGTCGATGTAGGTAATAATAATCTGCTCTCAGATCTTTCACCAACAAATTCACTAGAAAACACAATACACACACATTTCTGAATTACAGATTTCTTCTTGTAGCTCCTATTGCGCAAAATCAATAAAGTTACCACTCTGGTTGGCTGGTAAAAAAACCGTAATAAAATTAACTTCATCAGTACAAAGCAATGTGACGCCCTATAAAGATATCTGTCAATAAATCAATACATACCTGAGTTTACGACTATTTATGATAACACTCGACATTTAAAATAAAGAATGATACATTTATCTGTTTGAAGGCATAAAAATGAAATGTTAAGGCGCGTTATAGATCGTTCATGTCGTAAATTTGGACCCCTACTAGGGAATCATAAAATTCAGTGCACCTTGTGTAGAGACGAAGAGATGGGAATGAATTTCTGGTCTTGCTACTCAGTCCTGCATCAAAGAATTTGGTAGAAACATTGGTTACCAAGCACAACTTTTTTGACACAATACAGGCTATTGCTGAAAGGATGTTTCTACACGGTCAAAGAGTTCCTCAACCGTAGCAGTTAAATAGAACTATATTGACTTTATGTAATTTAAGTTAGCTCATTGGACAAGTTAAATTTTTTATAACTAAGAGTTTGACACTATTCTCTTCACGCTTTTAGTTTTTATTATTGTATGTACCATTTTTTTTTACTTTTTTTGTCTTTGGGTAAAAGAAATGATTTTTATCTTTTATCTTCACATTGCATGATATTTTGATGTACCTACTGTTCAAACAAAATTGTATAGTTGAGTAGTTCTGAATAAATTATTTATGATATTGTGTCAACCATTTTTGTACATTATGAGCATAATAATAGGCTTATAACATAACATGTACCTACTTAACTGTTTTTCCGATTATTTTTCCAGTGTAGAGTTTACAAGTTTCGCGATAAAAACTACCGAGTCAGCTCGAATATGTTATCTCATCCTATATTAGTCCACTGGTGGACATAGGCCTCCCCTAATGAGCGCCATAGCACCCTGTCTTCAGCTTGACGCATACAGCATCTGCCTGCAGTCTTTCGCAGATCGTCATCCCACCTGGCCGAAAGGTGCCCTACAGGTGCCCTACGTTTGCCGAGTCGCGGTAACCAAAATGTTTCCTGTAAAGATACAACTATTGTAAAGATACAGTTAGTATTACTACAAGATACAAAACAAGATTGAAAATCACCTCACTAGTTCGTTTACACAGATCAACCGTACAACATAGTGTTGTAACTTAAACTTTATGTGTAGGCAACTAAACTCAATTATAATATTAGAAATGTATCTTAGATTTACAAGTTCACCATTTTGAATTACAAATCAGTTTCCGGTAATTTTATAATGCTTTCGGCTTTTGAAGTAGCACTTTTATTAGAAAATTAATCGTGTTATGGGTACTTACCTTCTATAATTCTATAATAAGCCAGGTCTTCATTAGAGGCAGCTATGTGGAGGTATTAGCTGCGGAATCTACGTAAAATAACAACTCGATTTAGATTTTTTTATATAAATAATAATAATAATAATATCTGTTTATTTCCTCTTCACAATAGGTTTTTCTTAAAATTTAGTTATCATAAGTACATTAGAACTTAATTTAACCTGTATTGTGAGAGACACAACAACTACCAATCTAAAGGTTTCATTTTTTTACATGCAGGATTAAAAATATCACCTTTTTCCATGTCTATTCAATGGCTAAATTCTCCAATACGAAATTGCGTGTTTCATTTCGGTCAATTGGTGTAGGTAGGAACCTAGGTAAGGTACCTACTCTATTATTAGCTTAAGTGGTTACCTATTCAGTTTCGCCGAAACTCTCATATTCTATCTCTTCTCTATAATACCTTATTTCACGCCTCTGCACCCCCTTATCTGAAAGACCTTTTTACCTTTCTATACCATTCTCACGCTCTTTCTCTACGCTCTTCTGAAACTCTCATGCTTCAAGTAGGTACCTGTTCACTCTACTTCCTTCATCGCCCATTCCTTTACTGCTCGGGCTGTACAGCTATGGAACGCGTTGCCAGTCTCGGTGAGGCGAGCAAAGTCTTTACCAACTTTCAAAACCATGGTAAAGGAGCATTATTTGTCCTGCTGTCAATGAACGAACACCTTCTATGTCTCTATGAATATAAGTAGTTTATGTAGGTATATATGAGTAATGTTATGTATGTAGTATATTTTAAGTGTTATTATATGTTTATATATAAAGTATATTATTTTTATTTATATAACCTTCATGAGCACACCGATCCCCTAGTTCTATCCAATGATCCTATCCATCCACGGTTGTCTGGTAGAGATCGCTCTTGAGCGATAAGACCGCCACTTGTCACTTAGTTTTTAAGCTGTTCTATTGTAATGTTTCTTTGAATAAGTGTGCAATAAAGAATTTTCTATCTATCTATCTATCTATCTTATTACACAAAATTAGCAAAAGTAAATCTGCGTCTTGGGCTATTTCAATCTTTAACAGTCTGTAATCGAATCGAAAAATCTTCCACAGCTGGACTCGGGCCACCCCCTGATAAACGCCCTTTTTTCTTTAGAGCGTCTTATCTCAAGTAAAGGTCCCATAATCCCCACGCTGAGCATATGGTTTGGGGATCGCAAGCTGTTGGTACATATAACGATTCTGCAGGGGGCGCCCCTGGTAGATATCCCATAAGCCCGAATACAATTGTTTGTGGGTGGTGCAAATTCTTAGCCGGCACCACAAGGTCGCATGTGGCATGCAGCAAGAATGTGTTAAATACCTACTGAACCATCGCTCCCTGCTCCCATTGTCCACCAAAAACATAAACACCTGATCCAAAATCTTTACCTACAATCCTCTCTAATCCGACAATCCTGGATTACCAAAATCAATCTATCAGGTAACACAACACCAGCCAAGATCCTTTGCATATTCATTACAGTTTTTGATCGAACAACACAATTCGGGTACCCTTAGTATGAGAATTTCGAAGTACAAATTAGTTTCCGGTTATTTTATAATGCTAAGATTTAACCCGAAAGGGTTAAATCTACCCCGTGGGTGTCGTAAGAGGTGATTTCCAGGGGGGGACAGCAGCGCCGCCTGCAAAACAATTCGACCACCGAACTGCGATCCCCAACCCGCATGCCCAGCGTGGGGATTATGGGCATTTCCCCCATGAGATAAACGCCAATGAAGCGTATATCAGGGGGAAGCCTGCGTCCAGCAGTGGACCATTACTGGCTGTTGAGATTGAAAAACGTCTAGAGTGGTCCGTCGAAATTTGCATCAGCGGTAACGTGCAGTACGCAACGTAATGCTTACTGATCAAGAGACCAAAAGTTTTTTAAACTTACGCGATCAGAACACATTATAATAAATATTCACGGGTATTTATCGCGTTTATTTAACTATTTTTCCCGACGTTTCAACAGGTTTACACTCTGTCGTGGTCACGGGATGACTGGTTTTTTCGTCGTTTTCTCAGTCATCCCGTGACCACGACAGAGTGTAAACCTGTTGAAACGTCGGGAAAAATAGGTAAATAAACGCGATAAATACCCGTGAATATTTATAATAACAAGAGACCAAAGCCTAAAAGGTTCGTCTAACAAATTAGACTTAACTGAAAAACTTAAATTCTATCTATCGATCTAGGGTTTTTTTTCTCCTTAAAAATAACAAACCCACCTAAGTTTTGTTCCAATAGCTAAGAAGGCAATCATCTCAATAACTACTGTCTAGAATACGTAATACATTTGAACTTACCTACTGTAACATTTGCATGCTAGTCTTAAAAAAATAAAAAAATAATGCTGGACACAATTCACACAGCATTATCTAGCCCCAAGCTAAGCAGAGCTTGTGTTATGTGTACTAGATAACTGATATACTTAATACAATGCACTACATAGATAGATATTTTTTATTATACATAGAAAACATCCAGAACGCCCTGAACAAATATCTGCAGATCGTACACACATTTGTCCCGAGGCGGGAATCGAACCCGCAACCACCTGCGTCGCAGGCGGACCTTCGCCCACCGTGCCACAGAGGTCGTCTAGAGTCTTAGTAGAACATAATTGAAACTAAAATACTATTAACATCTATGTGACCTACATTGTGTTCAAGCAAATAAACTATCTTTATCTTTAGAAGTTTGAAATAACTCCTTGATATATCGTGCTAAGGCCACTGTTTATCAAATTGAGATGGATTGAATACGACACCGGCAGCTTTTATCGACAAAGTTAAAAGTTAATTGACTCGCTATATTCGAGAGCGGGTTCGATGCTGCGATGAAAATAGCTGTATGCGAAAATAAGTTATTTTGGAATGTTTAAAATAAGTTGCAATAAAAGGTTTAAGCTGAATTTCATTGCTATGGTATTGAGCTGGAAATGTTTTAGAATGGGGGTAGGGAGGGGGGTTCAATAGGGTACCCCTATTATCACATGGATACTTACTTACCTATCCATAACGAGGTGTGTCCAGCTCCGAGTTCGTTTGACGTTAGTATCGAGACGTGATACTGGCGATTATATTTTTTGTATAGCATTCTCGTTGTTCAATAGGCCAGATCTTAAAGAAAAAGAAGATGTCACGATCACCCCTCCCTCGATACTATCGTTAATGTAAATAATTCTTATTTTCAGGATACTTATTTCGAGGACGAGATGCAAGTATAATTAATAATTAAACGAACTTTCCAATTGAAGTTCAATCATAATTATACGAAGCATCTCGTTTGAAGAAATAAGTATCAATTACCCTCCCCCCCGATCCCGGAGTTGACTTTCGGGAAAAATCACAAAATTTTGACAAACATAAATACTGATATACTCTAGGTCTTACTCCTCTGACCTCGCAGAGAATCAAAGGGCTTATAAACGAGATAAATGCAAAAATAATCTTCATACCTGTTATGTTGGTTACTAGGTATAATACTGCATTGCCATTGCCTATTCTTAGTGCGATTACTCAGAATAAACGAATATTTAAGGGAAGGGACCAAATAAAACTCTAAAGTTGATAAATGCTTGACATTGTTATAATTATTTAGAAACATTTACATGAAACAATTTGTAACAATAATCAAATCTCATACTTGGTATGAGCTTGCCGCAATTGACGGTATCTAAAGTTTTGTTAAAATTAGTTATTTACAATACTTAGCACCGTTAGAACTAATGTTAGACTAGATTTTTCAATTTCGATACTTCTTATTTACAAAATTTACAAATTTAAGGGAAAGTTTTGATAATGCTGGAAAAATGAAATTCAAACGGTTCCTTTTTAAAATACAATATAATCATAAAAAATTACGAGTATCTAACTATGAAATTTATAGTCCAGCATTATCATTTGAGCCAGTTTTACACGTCATATAAAACATTTCTTCAAATTTTAAGTTTATGTAAAAACGTACAGAAAGGACACTGAAAAATGAATTTATTACTCGACCCGTTGAGTTTGCGGAGCGTTAATGTGTTTTGTTGTAGTGAGTCGAATTTATTTAACTAATTTGAATACTTTATTACGACAAACTGAACAGCAGACGGATTTTACCGTATTACAAAAGGTAGATATTTGAGTGAAACTAACGGGAGCTTTTTCTGTATATTTTCTGCTTAACTATACCTATTTCTTAGATAATAAACTAAAAATGTGAGAGTTTAATAGGAAATCTCTTTTGAAATGATACTTTATAAAAAGTATAACTATGAATGTAGCAATGTGCAAAAAAAGGAGCTAGGTAATTAAACAAAATTGTATGATTTTTTCAGTGGATACGTATACATAAAACATAAAAAGATACGTTCCGTTAGTCTTCACAAAGATAAACACTTTTCACAAAAAATAACAGTACCTAACGACTACCTATCTCAAAAACAGATTATCAACCACAATAGAACATTAAAGTCGATTAGTACACCAAAGTTTATGAATAGTTTACCTACAATAGAACAATAAATTAAGTCAAAGAAAGCAAATTAATTTTTTGTAGAATTTCCGTCAACCGTAGGTACGTACCGTACGAATAAATCGATGGTACCTTTCAAAGCATGTTTACATGTCAAACAACAATGCTCCGATCATAATTCGTGAAGAGTCATTGTGCCACCAATTTACAACTGTAGGCAGAAAGAGGTATCGACTGTTAAGTGTGGATAAATGTTGTCGTTTGATTTAACGATGCGATGCGTGTGGTCGCTAAGGCGTCAATATTTCGAGCTGGTCACATTTTGAACTAGTAAATTGGAGCTGGTAATAAATTTATATTATCACGTGTAAACAATGGGCTTTGAAGATATTTAGTCTACACAATTTCGAAATCAATTTATGGAAAAATAAAAACAGTTTTCTAGCAGTTACAAATGCATTTTTATGTGCGTGGTTTTTGTGTTTTTCTAAGCCATCCAACCCAAAGTACCTAACCTATCTTGTCTAAAATACTGTTTTCAATCCAACGATTTCTCGTCTGTCTTTCTCGGATGTTGGACATTCTATGACCCTCAAGCCTCAAGTCCGGGACTCCAAGCTCTAACATAAATCACACTGACCGCCCGAACAAACATTTGTACTAATACGTTACATTTTGTATAAAAGTGCCACTTTTATGACGCTTTATGTCGGAATTCTACGGTCACTGCGCTGACTTATAGTGTCTCAGTTTTTGTACACTGCTAAGTCCACAGATCACAGAAACTGCTAAGTCTCAGAGAAATATTATATTTGTGGTATTTCAACTGGTAATATTATTGGTCAAACATTGTAGGAAGGTAAAAAAGAGCGTTTTAAAGCTCAAAGATTAGCAAATCCACAGCAGAAGTCGCATACAAATTGGTTATATCAAAAATGTTGTTGACATAATCACGAAAATTAACATTTTTGACGCGGAAAGTCATAGATAAGTTCATACAGATAGGCCGCTTTGAAAAGACGATAGTACAATTTTTAAACTTAAATTAACACTTTAAAAATCAAGCGCATATCACAAATTTACAATACACTTAACAATAAAAGGTTTATACAAAAGTTTACTCTAGAAAGGAACACAGTCATGTAAGTAGTACATTATATACAAGTTATATACAGCTTTCCTGCACCCGGTGGGACGTCGTGACGACTTCTGGTCGGAGTCTGTGGGCCGTCAGTGACGACGTTACTCCGGTCGTTGAACTCGGACTGCAAGCGTTCACGCCCTTGTTCACTCTCCCTAAACTATGGTACGACTGAAAAAAAAACGACTTATTAGGATCAACGAAATAACACGAAGAAACTAGGCTATTCCAATATCCATCAGAGTATAGGATAGAGAACAGTAACTGGCCCTTGCTTGAAACTAGTGTTTGTAAAACCAAAGATATAAAATGCAGCTCTTAAGATAAAAATAAACTAGGCTAGCACCATCCCAGAAATAGAAATATCAATTCAATACAGACTGTATTCTTGGGTGTATCACTCATATATTTCTAGAGCTGATCTGAATGATCACCTGTAAAGACAAATATATAAGTGATACACTGATTTCTTAAAATGGTTTATTTCCATTCTCAAAGCACGTTTTCAATTCGTATAAAATTACAATAAAATCCATATAAGAGACTGCAAAAAACACCAATCATTTTATTCCCGGAGCTGGTCCCGAATATGCGCAACTATTATTTCTGGCCCAACAATTCAGACACTCGAAATTCCATCTAGACATGTTATTCTACGTCGGCAAAAATAGCAAGGCAGAGATTCTCGAAACTGGGAATAGTTCCTGTCTAAACAGACGACGAAATAACATCCGAGCGGTAAGCTGTTACAAAAATTACGTCAGAGTTGACACTCGGCAAAGTGCCTGTGTTAGTAGGCATCCTTTATTCACTGCTATGGTTGGATCTTATTTAATCACCAAGCCATTATGTTTTCTATTTTGTTTTGTAGGGCTAATGTTATGAATTTGTTTGGATTTTTGTTTTCTTCTAGCTTTTATGTCGTGTTGCTTTGTTTCTCTTTATTCTAATTAAAATCGAGTTGAGTTTCGACTTAGTCTTCATCATTCTCATCAACTTATATTAGTCCACTGCTGGTCATTAGCCGCCCCTAATGCGCACCTTATTGGTGCTTCCAATTCGATTTTAGGATATTATGTAATAAATAAACATGAAAGTTTCATTCAAAATAGTACTGAATTTTTATTTCTCGTTGTATTTTAGGTATACTGAAAAATTATTCAAGAACTAAGCGGCTTCAACGGAAAATCAGTACTTAAAAATTTAATAAATGGTGCTGGACAATTTACATAGCATTATCTAACCTAAACTAGTAAGAAACAGAGATTCTGTTCAGTGTAATAGATAACTGATATACCTAACCAATGTAAGTACATTACAATAACTTAGGTGTAGTCCAACCCATAAGACAAAGAATACGTCCAGATGAGATACTCAGCAGCGCCTACGAACTTTATCGCATATAAAGACGACGTTTTATCCTTTTATGTGAGCGACACCCGAGTGTTATTTTATGTTTGCGCCATTTCTGCGTTTATTTCATCTCGTAATGTATCATTCCTTTGGACCTGCGCTATACGTATGAGATCTTGAGATTGCAATCGTAATATGAAATATTCACACTGTTGCTGTTATTTGCTGTGTCTTTTTACTTTGTCTTTCTTTACTTGATATGTATTGTCATTGAGTTATGGGATGATGAACTCTGTCACGGGTGTTAGCAGAAACAGGAACCAGATACAGGATTGACAATGACGTAGATTAATAGTATTTTTATAGTAATTTATCCGAACGTTTTTACCATTCTTATTTGGTGGAGGCATGTTCAGTCGTGAACATTTACGTAGGTATATTGGGTGCTGAACTGAAATCTAGAATAACATCAAGGCCAAAATAACAGCAATTAAGAAAAACATGCCAACTAGCAGCCAGATCCAAAGTACCTAACCTCAACAATCTATATTGTTCCACTGCTGGACAAAGCTCCTTTAACTGGTCTGAATAGTATGTTACTTACATACTATAAAGACCAGTTAAAAGGATCACGCCATGAAGGTGGTGTCTGGTCGTAACTTGAATTGTATTAAGTGTATTGAAGAAGTGTAGTTAACAAATTGCTACATATTTCATGATTTTAGTTCTAGTACCACAATAATTGTACAAAATTGTTCTTGAATAGATTATGATGATTTCGCTAAGTGATGTGTGAAATAATGTATTGCTTTCAAATCCCGGGCAATCTGGCCATGGTCGCCAGTGCATCGGCGGTGTTAGTATATTGGGTAACTTACACTAGTTAGAGGTATCCTATAGTCCTTCTTCTTGAAGTCCGTGTAGTAGGCGCCGCCATCGGGCTCGGACCGGATGTCCTCGGCCAGCTTCGGCGCCTTCGTGGACAGCGGCCGCTGCAGGCTCATGTACCCGTTGGAGACTGGCCTTCGTTCTACAATAGGAAGTATTCGTTCAAATCATTGGAGAACGACCGTCTCTGTAGATTGGGAGTTAAAAGGTTAGTACAGTCGAATCTTCCTTCGTAACGCAGAGATAAATGTAGAATTATTTCTCTAGTTTTCACCGTAGCAGTTTTGGCATGAGAATTGACTCACAGGACGTAGATGGTAAGAGTCAATTAAAAGAACCTACCAGAGGAAGGATAACAGCTTCCTTCTGTTTACTTTTACTACTAACTGTGATCACCAATTTGAATGCCGAGCGTGATGATTATGGTAAATCTGTATGGCGAGGCTCGTTCAGCAGAGTACATACATAATTATGTTCTGGGATTCAGTGAAGCTTTAACTTCCAGATGTGCCAGTGAGCACTGGCTAACTGTCTTATATCAATATCAGCGGATCCAACAGCATCATTGTCTCTCGCTACCTTGTTCTGCCATTGCTATACAAACAAGGTACTTTACTTACTGTACAAATTAGGTTTAATATCAGGTTTGGCATCATCTGCTTTCCTGGGGTCGAACACCAACACCCCCGGCGCCCTTGTTCCTTGGTGCTGGCGCACGACTTCTGCTTTTACTGCCATCGGAATATGCATCTTACTTACCATACAAATTAGGTATAATGTCAGGGTCCGCATCATCTGCCTCCCTCGGGTCGACCAGCAGCGCCCCCCTTGCACTGCGCCCCTCGCTGCTTGCACGGGACTCTGGCTCCTGTTTCACGGGCGTGGGACAGGACGGGGCGCGTTCTACATACATCGCTTCACTAGATGAAAGGAAAAGAAAAAATATTTATCCACGGATACAATCAGTCCAGAACTTACTATGTTTTTTTGATAATACCAAAAAATAATGACTTTCGATACCTTATTCCAACCGCCATTTTCTTAGTCAAGCAAGCAAGCAACCTTGAAATACTAGAATCGCCTTCAGCAATATCTATGGTTTATCCATTTTGAATGAAGCATGTTAGTAAACAAAGTACGACACAAATAACAAAATCTCACTTGCTTCGCGTCGAGTTTCAGATATAAAATCGACAAGTAATGTAAATTACGTATAAAAGGACGCGCCAACAAAGTGAATTTTAGGTTAAGTATGGGCGGTTTGTTTACGTTTATGCTCCTTTCAAAATGGATACGATATAGATCAGTATGTTCGTCTTGATATAAAGGCCTCCAGGGACCGGATGACTCTTAGCATCTACCAACACTCTCTGCTAGACGATTTTCAGGCTGACTGAAACTAGCGCCACCGTCTATTTTATTCTATTTTTTTTTTTGTATCGTTTAGGAGGAGATGCGAGTTGCACTTGGTGGCCACCAAACTCTGTTTTCGCATCTCCTTCTAAACTATACAAAAAAAACTAATAGAGGCATTAAAAGAAAACTTATGGTAGGTATATAATAAACTAGCCTATCACTTTTTGAAAATCCCTTTCTTCAACGTAATAATAAGATAAAAAAACCGGCGGCGGCGCTAGTGTGCCACGGGTTACCGCCTTACACCCTTAATATCCAAAAATGACCTGCGTGTCGGTTGTGAGATGAAGATTATTTTTGCACTAACGTTCTCACCCCCGAATAAGTCCATCATTAAGGGATAAAATGTATGTTATCCATAAACACAAACTAGGTTCATAGTTAACCCACTTAAGGCGGGTCCAGATATATGTATCAATAGACCGATCCGATTACCGTATCCGTATCAGCGTATCACGTATCAAGCCCCGTATCAAGTTGTGGACGCCTCGATTTGCTCCGTATCCGTATCTCCACAGTAGCCAGAAGACTACCGACCGCCCGTATCTGTAGCGATACGGATACGGTGATCGGATCGGGCAAGTGATATATATCTGGACCCGCCTTTACATACATAATTAATTAACGATTTCCTTAGCCTTACCTCAGCACAGCATGCTTAGCCGGCAAGTGTCGGTGCCTGGCTGAGTGCCGTCGATACAGCACAGCAAGCACTCCACACACCGCCGCCGCCAGCAATGCTGACATGGCTGCTATGGACGCCAGCACTGGAGACATGCCGAGGGTGCTGCTTTCACCTGTACAAAGATATCGTGTTCAGAAATACGTCGAATATTTTGAACACATCACATCACACTAATAAAGGGTGTCTCAGCGCCGATTTTAAACTTTAAATATTTATAAAAAAAAAAACAAATTGTATTAGAAATGTTATAATTGTTGTAAATTATAGTGTAATGTTGCGGATTTTATGTACGAAATATTACACCGTCAAGATGTCTTCCCTTCCTTTATTATAAATGCGAAAGATTGTATGGATGTATGGATGGATGGACGGATGTTTGTTACCTCTTCACGCCAAAACTACTAAACGGATCTGGCTGAAATTTTGCACACAGATAATTCTAATATCGGAATCAAACATAGGTTACCTTTTATTCCATAAATCTGTTCCCGTGGGATAAAAATCACCTTTAAACGTTTCCATAGGAACAACGCGTGCAAAGCCGCGGGGCACAGCTAGTAATTATATAAGTACAGGAATGAATTAAATGAATGAAAAACTATTTATTACCCGATCTAAGAACTTCAACAAATAACTTATTGTTTTTATAAGACAAGGCAGAAGAGCTGGGCATACATTAAAGAAGGACTACATCATCAGCTATAAATGACTGTAGGCTATGAAGAAACGAGCCTCAGCTATCGAACAGCAAGAGGACGCGTCACTGCACAATGCTGTACGTCATGAGAACTCCATGTGTGAAAGAGTACTAAATGAAAAATTGCATTTTACAAGCGTATTCAATAACTTCTTGACTTATTATTACGTACGCCTGTAGTGTCCCACTGACCTCCCTCCCTTATCTGACAAATAAACACCGGTAAAAGCATAAAACACCACAACTATTCTGAGCAGATAGCCACAAAAACAGCTGATTCCCCTTGCATTCATTAACCCAAACTGCATTAAATATGGCACTTCGCGTGTACGCTGATGGTTAAAATATCCACGTTATTTATTACTTGCTTGGCACTTAGGATTAGCATTTCACGACATCGCAGTCGCGTTTAATATACATGTGCGAATTTTTAAAAGAGTTTTGTTGTGTAGGCGGTTTTAAAAACAGGGAAATTTGTCATTTTGGCGCGGAGGTATGGCGGAGGTGGAAACTTTTAACGATGAGAAAGTTATTTGACTTTAAATATGTAGATCGTAACTTTTAAACTTATGGGGATGTTAAACAATATTTTTAGTTGTTATCATGTTGTTACTTTTGTTAACAAGCATTATGCCACTGTAGAGCAAATTCTTCTCTATCTTTTTTTCCTGTGACCTGCAATTATAAGAACCAATGTCAAAGTTGCAAATCTAACTCGTTTCGTCATATCTGCGGTTGTTTATATTTTGGTAATTTATGTATTTCCAAATAAATTTCGATAACGCGATATGGAAACCAAATCTGAACATACTCGAGCGGTGCAAAACCAGTAGGTCAAACCACCCTTCATATTTATATCGATAGGGATCTAAAGGGATCGTTTCGAAGCTCGCTGAAGAATCAGAATTCACTGAAGAATCAGCGTCTTCCAAATAATGGGCGATTAGTCATTTACCCCGAAAGCATAATTACTAAAAGTAAACCTGAAAACTTAACCCTTTCACCTACACAGTCTACAAACAAAAACAAACTTATCTGTGTGGTAAGCAACTAAAACAAAAATAATAGAGTGGGAGGCGATTTAAGTAGTAAACTTTACCCGTATAATATCCATTCGTAAAATTCTCTTGGCTCTAAATTATTCAGGTAGGTGTAGGTGACGCCTAAAACATAGGTCTATAATGTTTTTTTTTATGTCAAGGATAAGAAACTTCTGAACTTATTGGTTTAAAAAATCTAAATGTATTATAAGTCTTAATAAGTATAAGTCCAAGTTTTGTTGATAAAGTGGCGACAATTTATGAGAATATAATGTATTCTCATAAATTGTCGCCACTTTGTTATAGAGTGCTCCTGTGTTTGCACGCACTTGTGTACTATAAGAATAATATGTCCTGCACTCT
Source organism: Eupithecia tripunctaria (assembly GCA_955876795.1). Lineage (NCBI taxonomy): Eukaryota > Metazoa > Arthropoda > Insecta > Lepidoptera > Geometridae > Eupithecia > Eupithecia tripunctaria. The sequence goes on along the minus strand of OY041617.1, from coordinate 14,391,170 downwards.
TGACTCTGACTGGTATCCGTTGAAACTGGCTGCTTTGGTTGAAATTCGGCTAAGAGACATGATAAACAAAATCCACCGCATTTAGAGAAAAAAGTATATATTACTTCTGTAAGAAATAAACGAGTTCAGAGCTATCAATTTCCTGAAAAATTATGCAAAATTGAAGATTCTACGCTTTTGTCTGCTTTCCGGTTTAAGGTACCTGCATTTCGTCCGAATCTAAAACTGGTCCGCGGACGAGAGGTCTACTTAACTTTTAAAGAGGGGCTTCTCGACCGAATCGAAAGTCTCTTGGTTTTTTCAGCACCAGTAGGGAGTAGTCGTTTAAACACAGTTTTAGTTTGCGATTTGATTCGTTCTAGAATGCCCTCTGAGGGAAACGTATTCCACATTAACATTGAAATGAAGTGGTTAGGTTATTCCCGGCTGGCGTGACTGGTCCTGCTTATTAGTCCACATTTACAACGTAGCGCGACTTGGGCTGAAATAAAGCACTAAATCAAGGAAATTGCCTCAAAGTAGTGTCGAAGACTCAGTTGGAACAGCTGGTTTCGTTTGTTATTCGTAGTATGTAGATATGCGGACCATACGTAGTATTAAACTATAAACCGACTTCTATTTTTAAAGTTTTTTCATGGATTTTTCCATTGTCAGAACTGGACCAAATTAAAATGGAACCACGCGGAAAGCACCAGTTTTCATAAAAAAAAAACATAAAATCGGACCACCCAGTAAAAAGTTCCGAGGTAACAAACATAAAAAAACAACATTTGCATTGACAACCTCTTCCTTTTATTGAAGTCGGTTAAAAATAATTTCAGCATAAATAAGGTTCGTAGTTATCCCGCTTTCATTCATAAGGGTGCGTAGGTTTTTTGGTTATTTTTTGTTATTATTGTTGCTTATGTATGTACGCATTGTAAACCAACTGTTTTGTGAGAGTTGCGCCGTGACACATATGATTTATTATGGCATTCACGCAAGACCAGCGCCATGGCTGGATACATTCTGCCATAGCATCTGCTGAGTGTTGGCCAATTTTGAAATCTATATCTTGTGTACCTAGGTATTTAAGATGTGTGGTGTTGGCTTTGAAGTTGCACCACCCCATCTCGTCCCTTGGGTGTCGTAAGAGGCGACTAAGGGATATCCACCGTGCAGCACCGTCCCTGCAGAACAATTCTACCACCGTTCTGCGATCCCGAACCCGCATACCCAGCGTGGGGATTATGGGTATTACAACCCATTAGATAAACGCCGTTAAGGCGCTTATCAGAGGGAAGCCTGTGTCCAGTGACCCAATATAGGCTGCTGAGGTTGAGGTAGGTATGTAGGTATTTTGTATGTCAATGTGTATTGACTGCAAAATAAACACATTTTTACTTACTTTTACTTTTATTGGAAATTAAAAGCTGTTACCAACTAAACCAGCTGTTACCAATTAAGCTGTGCCACAGCCATAAGGGTATGATTTTGTTTTATTATAGTCCTCCGCACCTCTTTGGAAGTATTATAAAATCCACCGGAAATTCGATAGAGGTGCTTAAACCACTGATTCCAGCATAGATTGTTGTTCCGCCGTTATTGCCTGAGGGTACACGTTAAGGTATGTATATTGGAATGGCGATTTCGCGATCAACCTTAAACCATCAGAAACGACGGTTTATGTAGTAGACTAGCTTCCGTTGGCGGCTTTGGATGCATTTTTAGGATAATAGTAGTTATATTTTATTCCAGGTAGGCCTACATTTGTCATTATTAATTTTCAGCCCGATCCGTTCGGAAGATTCGGCATGGAGAGATCTAAAGACATCCAAACTATCGCATATTAACATAATAAGAATAAGAAATATTTATTCGTAACACTAAATTTAAACTCAGAAAATCTAGTAACTTAACTTAGGTAGTTACCTATGGTATCTACGTAAAAGAACAACATAAAGACTGCAAAACTAAAAGAAAGAAATAAAACTACTATTAAAAAAATAATAAAAAAAAATTCAATGTTACAAAATGGCGTCCGTCCATGAGTAAATTTAAGTTTGCCTACCTCTTCCCTTTACTATCATTGAACTGTTTTATTTTTACCGATTGTCTTATAACAACAACCAGCCACTTCTAGTAAAACTTTTCACCTTTTTAGGTTGACTTACAAACAACACGAACAAAACTCCTCAAAAACTTCATCATGCATGCACATGCGAGGAATCCTTACCAACTATTTTGATGCTTTACATGATCAGGGTTTCTTCAGAGCAAGTTTCGGTTGGTATTGCGTTGCGCGTGACAAAAAAATGCTTTTATACCTTTATTTCATATATTTATGTATATATACTTATAAAATAAGGAGGAAAGATTTGATTGCTGCTCCGAAACTACTACACCGATAAAAAAAAAACATTATTAAAAAGCTTACTTTTAAGAGAAGAAAAGACACTTTTGACGGACATCACCCTATCTGTAGTTTCATTCATCTAAAGATAAAGATGACAGAAAAACAGATATCACGAGGCATTGCTAGTATAAAATAAAATTAAAAACTCACCAGTAAACTTGGCTTGCCCCTTCAGCGTGACAGTTTCTATAGTAGTGACGTCACTGCGTCCCTTTGCGTTGACGGCGTACAGGTCTATCCTGTAGCTGACTCCTGGAGGTAGACCCTTGATCTCGAAGTAGGGGGGCGTGCGATTTGTGGACACGTTGTAACGGATCTGGAGGCAAGATGATAAGCAGTCAGCATTTATCTAAAACAATTATTATCAAATTGATGACGAAGTACTTTACGCAACATTCAAACACAATCGCCAAGATAAACATACTAGTAATAACCGTCGTCAGTATTGCTGTAAAAAAGTTAGAACTTTTATTCTGTCTGTACAGTCTGCATCAGGGCGAAGAGATCGTTCCACCCTTTTGTCCCACTAAAATCCAGTCTTTCTCTGGCCAAGACCAATTGTCTCGGGTGTTTATTCTATTAGTTCTTAATTATCGGCGGCTCTTCCTTTTTGTCAGTGATGAGGAGGCGCCCAGTATGAATTAGTCTGATGACTGAACACGCCTCCCGCAATCGAAGGGGTAATTTTTCGCCATAATCACAACGCTTAGTAGCCGGATTATTTTAAGCTTTTGACAGTCTTCTTCTTCTGTATTTCGGCTGGCAGTAGTAAGGCAAATGGTTAACGTAACCTGCAAGCTGGCAATACAAGTTTACTTACTGCTAACGAAGGCAGCTCCAACAGTTCCATCAGGAAAGTCTGGGGGAGACCTCCATCAAAGTTCTCGACGCACTCAACATACAGAGAGTCGATGCTCTGGTTGGCCACTGTGCAGTTTTGAAGGTGGAACGGTCGACCTGAACACAATGATATTTTTTAAAGAAAAAACTTATATATCGTATTAGAAATAACAAATCATAGTGAAAATCTAATTCAAAAATGCTTGAAAGGTAGTAGTAATACATAATGATTTTTTTGGTGGGTTTATGCTATTTCGAAAAAGAAAGAAAAAAAAAGAAACCATATTAGCCGAGTCTTATTGCTTATGTTTGTACATACTATAAGAACAAACAAAGCGAACGACGTTTGTCATGACGACCAATGTTTGGCTAATTTTCAAGGGTTTATTTATTTATTTATTCAAAAGGAACGCCAACAGCGTATACATAAAGCATTTTGTTTTAACTTAGTATCTAGGCAGGTTCTAATATATACACTTATAATAGGCGGACACAACATTGTTACACAATACATTTTTAAAAATATTTAAATTATTAAATGAGATCGAAGTTAAACATTATAAATATAGGTAATAGAAGGGTTTATGCTTAAAATCTGTAATATTCCGATTGTTGATAAGACTTTCTTTAATAATAAATCCCTGGATTGGACAGCATCTGTGCAACTCACCAGCAGCCACCAATTGGAACAAACACGGGACCTTCTGCTGCCCCACCTCGTTCTCTCCATAGCACGCCAGCGTCCCATACTCCATGTCGGTCGTCGGCGTGTAGTTCAGCGTGGAGGTGTGGCCGTGCGACCTGATTGACCTACGGATTCGGATTCTGTTCACTTTGTTATAGCAGTTTCTAGAAGAAGTCAGATAGATTACTTCCGATAGAAAAGGTCAGAGTGAAGAAATCACACTAATATTATCAATAATGTATGGATGGATGGATGTTTGTTACCTCTTCACGCCAAAACTATTGATCCGATCGGGCTGAAATAATATCGGGCATACAGGTAATCCTAATCCTGAAGTCAAACATAGACTATTTTTATGCCATAAATCAGTTCCGGTGCGCAGCTAGTCTTAAATAATGGTCAAACTAAGCATTGATCACCCAGTTGCAAGGTGTGCCGACGTCATAGTACGCGTTGGGGGCGTCAATAAATGCGGTAAATCAGGACCATAGATGTCACAAGCTTCGGGAGGCCTATACCCAACAGTACGTAAATCTGGCTGCGGATAACGATCATGAGAAGGAAGAGATCAAATAGATGAAGACGGTATTAGATAGTTCTTTGTAGATATCGTCTACAAATACAGAGATGCTAACACGTAGCTGACGAATGAAACTTTTCTCTGTTGATGCTCTGTCAATTTGTTAAAAGAAAGTTTTGTCAGTGACTTATCCTTAGCCCAAGGTTTCATGATATTAAAAGCTGAATATCAGTATAAAACTGTCGGCCAGAAATAGTTTAACGGGATGAGATAGGAAAATCAAATGAAAATAAATAGAAAGCACTCTTTATTCCCCGAGTCCAGTTTAAAATCGAACACATCATCAATTCAAAATAAACTCACATGAAATGAGCAACTTGATTTTGCATCTACCCAATCGGTGCTTCAGAAAAAGCAGTGCGCGCCGCCACAATGCGGGCGGAGCGCAAACGGAAGCTAAAAAGAGCAAAAAATAACCGGAAATCGGGCTTTCTATTCCCGCTTCGTCCGCACTATGGTCAAAAATACGAAATTAAACTACGTAGTACGGCTGGTCTGGTCTTTTTGTGACGCAATACTGTAGCTGATTTTGCATTATAAAAACGCCTTTATTTTGTAGTGCATTGCAGTTTGTTGTTGTTATTTATTTATTTATTTTAAAAGGGACATCCCACGTGGCAATAACTAAGTCGTTAGTAGTATACAGTGTAGTACATAGCTGATTGGCTTAGAACTCGCACCACCCCATCTCTTCCCGTGGGCGTCGTAAAAGACAACTATTTAGTTTTTCCAGAGTATAACATCTTTTGTTGTCTGTTATACCTACATACATAGATTCAGTTTCCCTTGTTCACAAAAATGTCTTCTAGATGCTAGAACTGTGTAGAGCAGCCAACTAGCTTAGGCTGATGATGAGTCCTCTTACCCGGGTGGTATCTCCACCTGCTCCCCAGAGTTGTTGAAGGTCCAGTGGAAGGAGACCAGCGCTGGGTTGGCGTCCACGGAACAGTGCAGGGATACCGTCTCATGCTTCAGAGCACCGAAGAGTTCTCCATCACGTCTTTCAGCACATATTGGGGCGTCTGTGGACAAATATAAAATGTAGTAGGTACATCACATTATTATTATAACTTACGTAACTTTTCATAAATCTGTTCCGTCTGTACGAAGTGTACCATACAAAGAGTAAAGGAACATAATAGGGTATGTGCATGTGACTTCAAAAAAGCTAATATTTTTACGTATTCTCTATTCATATAGAAATATATCTGTAGGTACATTTATTTTGTATTGTAGGATGTTTTTATTATGAAATGTAATCATTGATAAGTAGATAATATAAATCTCAACCGCAAAATTGCTAAACGCAAGGCACCCAAACCGTGACGTCATACTTGAACATTTTTGTATGGGCATGAAGTTTTCACTTTGAGTTGACATGTCCGATGAACCGTGACGTCACAAAATGCAAGGGCCTAACATGGCAACGTTTTTATCACCCGAAAATAAGTGGAGTTTTACTTTTTGTTGTTTACCTCAATAATTAAATTGTTTTTGGCTGTTAGTTATATATTTTTTTCGTTTATGTATTAACCTAAATAATTGATTATTGCAGCGGAGGTAAGATGGGGGAGTGAAGGAAAAGGCAACTTCGCCGGCACGCAATTTATTTTCGAGCGGGGTACGTTGTAACATGTGTTGTCCCGGGGGACGGTTGTTCGGCGGCTCGTCTAGACAAACGTATCGGTTGCCGGATAATCCGAGTCTCACCTCAACGTTGACTAAACTAACCCAAAAAAGACCCTACTAGTACCAATAGCCGAGTGATCCGGAATAATTGGTGTAGAGGATGCAGGCTCCTTATAAGATTCGATACAGAACAAATTTCACAAAAATTATATAAACCACACCTGTGCGTTTTCGTCAGCGCGATCTAGCGCTCGGTCAATTTTAGCAGCGCCATCTAGTTATAAAATGTGTAAACAAGTTTGTTCGCGCTTTTGCCTTCTAGTGTAGTTTTGATAAGGTTTTATGCTTAATACGCGTTGCATTATTAAAATTAAAAAATCCATGCATATACCATATTGTCTTAAATTTACATTTTGTTAACAGTTAGGTAGATTAGCCAGGTGTCTGCCTCACATAGCTTTTAGTCCTCGTCCTAATTTGAATTCTTTTAAACCCGTGATCAAAATCCCAAACCCAACAATCGATTTGATTGCATCGTGTATCGAAAGTTCACTGCAAATTAAATTATTGGGAAAGTAAAGCTAACTCTTGCTCCTGAACACCGTATCCGATTCCACTAACAAAACAATAGAAACCGCAAATTCTCCAACAGAATTGCAAAGCTCAGAGATAAATATCTCCTGAATAACAATAACTCTGAAATAAACGTGATAGAAGTCAATACTCTTAATTAAAACTTGATTCCAAAGGCTTGTTAGTGTAACAACAGAATTACTGTCGATAAAGCGTCGTTGAGTTCAGTAACAAGAGGCACAGTACTGTCTGCAACGCGAAAACAGTAGAGCAACTCGGATAAGTAATTAATATTAAATTATATCCGAGCGTCTAGTCGTAGTGATGCATGACCCCAGAGCTGGTGAGGATCTGACACAGCAACATACGGTCGGTGGGACATTGTGGTGACACCTCCACCAGATCGCGCCGCCCCACCCCCGGCCCCCAGACCACGACCGCCCGTGGCGACCCCTCCCGCGGGACCTTACTCCGCCGGAACCACCATGAGTCCTTGGGTTTTATAAAAACATATGAAACCTAATAAAAAAAAATATGCGCAAAAAAAAAAAATAAACAGGCAAAAACGAGCTTATTTGCCATAACCCAAGGACCGAGGGGTCGTCACCTCTCGAGTTGAAGCCGGGGTAAAGAGGCCACGCATCGAGGCCCCCCTCCGTGCCCCCACAAGGACCGGAAAGAAGTTGTTGTTGGGACATTGTGGCCAGTGTCAATGGATTTAAATTATAATTTAAGCAGCATTATATTGTATAATTTACGTTTTCAAGTGTGCTTTGGCTCCTACGGCGAATAGATGAGTATGAGAATGAGTTTGTCTTGGGGACACTTCCGACTGGTATTGATTTAAAGACTAATTGAGCTACCTGTTGTTTGCAACAGTCTGCAGTTAGCTCAATTGTTTCAATTGCAGTAATTTTCTTTGTCAATACAGTATAATATACAAGATTAGCTTTCTTTAACTTGACATCATACTACATTATATTTAGTCGTCGTCGTCGCGAAGATGTTTAGATAACGCAAAACCTTCAAAATAGGTTAATATCTTCAATCAGGCTTCAATTCACAAATTAGAGTAAAGATATCTAGAAGATATTTACAGGCTGTTGAGGTTGAGGTTGAGGTTGAGGTTGAGGTTGAGGTTGAGGTTGAGGTGTAGGTTGAGGAATAAAGATAGAAGATCTATACTTATATTACAAAGAGGAAAGATTTTATTGTTTGTTTGTATTGAATAGGCTCCGAAACTATTAGACCGATTTTTAAAATTCTTTCATTTCATCATTAAAAAGCTTACTTTCCAGGGAGTGACATAGGTTATATTTGATCCACGAATTCTTACGGGAACAGGAACTACGCGGGTGAAACCTCAAGGCGATGCTAGTATTCAATAAAAATGTAAGAGATATTATAGTGTTCAAGTGAATGCAGAAATACAGGTCAATTCACTGTCCCCATTCATTCGGGTTATATCAGTTTTCCCCCTTAACAAATCAAAACTGGAATCGACTGAGTAGGATTCATCATCACGATCATCATCATCAACCTATATTAATCCACTGCTCGAAATAGACCCCATCTAATGAACTCTGAGCGCTATAGCGCCCAGAGTCCGATATCACAATATAAATTCATTAAAACATAATTTAACTAAATAGATAGACATTACGTAAATGTATTTTAAAGGTAATTTATCACAGAGCCGCACTGGGGAAGCTGCAAACAGAAGCATACATGTAGGTTATAAGGTTGCAGTTCTTGCCTCTGAGGGTTCATTCTTCAATATTTTATCCTATCCGTAAGCAATCACATAATTAACGAAGACAACAACTTCAAGATATCTCAGAAAACATTTCCAATAGATTTTCAGCAAGCCCACTCCATTGTCTTTACTGTTTCCCAATCCATTTCTACTGTGCAAGAGGTTGTTATAAAACTGCAACGCAAACTTGGCCCGAGTTTTAATGGTAATAAGGGTCAGAGTCGTCTGAAATAAAGGGAAGAAACTATCAGACTAAGTAAGATTGATATACTTTTAGTTTGTCGTTAAATCTCGAGAGTTTGACGATAACGGTAACTAAGGAAGATGGCGACCAAGTTAAGATTACAAATAAAGTTTGCAACGTCATCGTCAAAAGTTACGTTTGCCTGTTTTCATCAAAATTATTTCAAAGTTGTTCGGAACATGAGATGTTTTATGTAGAGTTCCTTTACGACAAGGTTTAATTAAAATTGGCGAATGAAATGACACGAGTTCAAGAAGATTTAACTTGAGTGATTATAATTTTAAGGAAGTGGCTCCTTTACAGCCTTGCCTTTAATTATATTTTTATGGAGGTTACCTATCCAAATTCCAAATGTATCTCAAATTCACGAGCCTAAGCCCGTATTTCAATGCACGTTTTCGTGCTCTGTGGTAGCGGTATTGGATTAATGTTCGCAGAGCTCACCGGGCCTCAAGACAAGATAAAACTGTTTGAAAAGTTGTGCGTAATAATATTTCAGGCGTTACTTTGTAGAAAACATAACACGTCTGCTATTTTAGCAACAAAAACCCTTCATGCTAATCGCGGCGCAGCGAAGTCCGCAATTCCCACTGCAATCTAACAGGTTCAAAATAGTATCAGTACGTCCGCCGCCGCCTCCCACTAGACCCTGACATGTGGCTCCTGAACTAAACGCCAACTGGACACAGGTTATGGAGAACAGCTAGGCTTTTTGGATATTCTCGCCGTGTTCTAAGAAATATAACTAGACGAATTTTTTATGATAAATTGAAGATAGTTTTTAACGCTGCATGTCGTCTTTTAATCATTTTGTGCATACCGCAAACGGTCAAGCATATTGTTTCTATCTGTCACTTTTTGTACACATGTTTTTGCAAATAAATATCTTATAAATATCATTCTAAGGAAACCTAGTTGCATATTCTCTCAAACTTATCGCATGGAGAGATTGAAAAGATTGACACTTTTGACGCACGTGACACTCTCTATAGTTTCACTCGTCTAAAGATAATCCTATTATAATGTTTAGGTAAGTTTTACATAAGAATGTAAAACTTACCTAAATAATATATGAACCACAAAGAAACAGTGTCTTGTCCGATTAAAGGCTTATTATTGTAAGTTTTACATAAGGTAGGTTTAGGTTATAGGTAAGTTTTACATTATAACTTATATTTAAGTAACATTGTATATTTTATTAACAAAACAGGACATTGTATAATTTATTTAGTTAGTAAGAAGTTAACAAACGCGGACTGACATAGTCACCAATGACTCAGTCCCCTAAACAAAGTAGAATTTCAAAAAAATGCGTTCATTCTGTGAAGATAATATTGTCAGAGTGAACTGATTAGTTTAGTAATAGATGAAATGGGGTAAAGCATATTAGTGGGAATAATATTTACCATAATCGGTTATAACTGGGACAAAAGAAGGTAGAAATCTCGGGAATCAAGACAAGATTATTTTACTTGAGGATTTCAAAAATATCTGAAGTCCATGTCCTTGGATAAGAGTGCTCATCATTACATTTATAAGTTGTTCTTTTCACTGTATGAGTATCTCTTACTCCGTAGAGACCTGCATCGAACGCCCTCTATCCACCTGGGACAACCAGAGTCACCAAAGTGCTGCTCATCTTCTGGTCTTTATCCCACACTAGGTAAGATAAGCACAACCTGTATTTTTCTTCCACTCTCCTCCATAACTCTCACACTACCTACTTACATCTTTCTTACCCATGTCCTCTTTCAAACAATTGATCCATCTTTTCTTCGGTCTTCCTCCGTATTCAACCCTAACACTGTTTTCGTCACATGATTCGTTCCTCCGCATGATATACTCTTTCCACGCTTTCCTGTTACTCCTCAAAAACTAGGTTTTCAAAGTCTGAATAGAATCTGTTTTCGCGGATGCGACAAACTCAAATCGCATCTATATGCAAGTCACTAATTGTCCAGCTCATCAGTTAAGTTTGAATGACCCAGCTGCTATCTTTGAGCTGCAAAGTTGAGCCCGTAAGTAAGTTCGGACGACTCGAATGTGCTTTGGGGACGAGACGGGCTAATGTAATTCAGTTTAGTTCGCAAACTGTTTAGGTAATTTGAAGAGATAAATTTGTTATGTGCTTTGTTGCTTGTTACAAGATTGTTTCGGCAAAAAGCTTATGAAGTTGTACATGAGTGTTTAAGTAGTGTGTAATTTGTTGGGTACTAGGCCAAGTTGTGTGTTTATCTACGAAGTTATCGTTGTAGAGAATACATTTAGATTGAATAAAAACTATAGGTAGCTGAGATTTTGCATCTCCGGACTTTTCTATATCTGTTTTCTAGAATTACCTTGTTAACCTAGTCCAGCTATGATTTCTGAATTACGAAAATAGAGACTTATTTGAAAGGTTGTGTTTTTAAATAACAAATCCCACCAGACGGATTGTAAACGGATTGTCATTGAGCACCATTAAATGCCCTATGATCTGTCGAAAAACTAAGACCGACAACATACCCAGAAGTAAACTTATTTCATTTGACCCTCATGACCCTTTACAGAGGTATACTTACATCTGACCAGCAGAGACACGGGGTTACTGGTTCCCTTGCCCTCGCTGTTAGCAGCCATACAGGTGTAGTCTCCGGCGGATGCTCTGGTGAGCTTCTGCAGCACCAGGCTCTGAGCGGTCAGGATGATTCCCAGGGCTTCATTGTGCTGGATTTCAGTATTCTGTGTGACAAGAAAGTACAAAATGGCTTTGGTTAGGAACTGCAACTACTGACAAAAATCTTGATTTTAGATTTTTTTTGAAAATCGCCCGGACTAAACACTTTTTACACGTATACGTATCTAGAAGTAAACCAGATAGACAACAAATGCCACTTATTATTTTTATTTATGAATCAGTTTTACTTGGCGTACCTAACGTAGGCCAAGTTATGGCGAGTCTTGACTTGCTTAAGTCAGTCCAGGTGACTGTCAAATTGGTTGTCTCAAAACAGGTCTTACGAGCAGCTAAAGTTTGGCTATGCAAACCTTGTTTTTATTATTTTTTTGGCATGCTAACGTTAAAGCTTCGGCCAAACCTGCGCATCAAGCACGCAGGAAGCGGCGTGCAAAGCGGAAACGTCAATAACATGAACCTTTTCCATTAATAAGATCTCTAGTCGCAGTCGCGAAGGTGCAATTAAGCTGCCATCGCAGAGTCTGTTGCTCCCTTCTCCCTTCATTTGACGCTCAGGTAAAAACTTACATCATGGAACCAGACCAGTCGATGCGTCTTCGGGTTTGCCTTGACTGTGCACTCGAAGTAGACGTCATCTCCTTCTTTGATCTCATCGGGGTTCAGGTTGGAGCCCAGCCTCAGGTCCACCACGGGAACGTCTAGACATATTCAATAGTGTTAATAAAAACGTTATGGGTAGTGGGTGAGGATTTCCGATAATATAAGTTGAGGTTTTCCCAAGAAAAAAACGCATTTTCAAAAAGGGCGGAAACAGAAGCGGATTTTTCAGTGATAGGTTTCCTGTCGCGTACTCGATTTCCTTCGTAAGCTTGTCAAAACTCCACTCCGCTCACTATCCACCATAAACACAGGCTTGGTGAATTTTTATGATTATATAAAGAAATTTGGAATTCTGATTTGTTACTTTTGTATCATTTAACTATTCATTCATAAACCTGAGTAAATACGACAGATTTAGATTGACATTCACCGCACAGCGATCGTCAACTCTGGGCATGTCCCAGGGTGGGGATTATGGGCATTATGACACGATCAGTCGTTGGCCTGATCGTGTCATAATGTAGTTAGGCGCCCACTTTTTTATCATTCTGATCATCCAATAAAAAAATTGCAAAGGCAGTCTCAATAAGAGTTCCGTCTCAAGTTTGCTAACACGTCAACTTGTCAAATTAATTTGACAGGTCAATTCAACATGACGAATCGCTTTTGAATTGTCATTTTAATCTCCTTATCTGACTTCATAATTAAAAAGGCATTTATTAGTGATGTTTGTTCTAAAGTTTTTGTATCGCCGAAAAGGATAACCCGATACCTTGTTAATAATTTATTTCTTCTTTTGTTAAGTCAGACATTTTTCTCAGAATTTGAACGGTATTAATCTGTGGAAAAATTCAGGTAACTATCTATTAAATTATGTTTTTAGGTTCATCTCAGTAAGATAAAAGTTTCGACAACTAAAAGTACTAAGAGCATAACTCAGTAGAAATTATTCAACCACATGTGTTCCCGCATGTTTTGGTTGTCCACCCTGGTTTCGTCGGCCAAAAGTACCAAGCAAGCATGACTACGTTGATTTCGTAATTAAAAAAGCATTTATTAGTGATGTTTGTTATAAAGTTTTTGCATCGCCGAAAAGGATAACCCGATATCTTGTTAATATTTTTTTTTTGTTAAGTCAGACACTTTTCCCAGAATTTGAACGGTATTTATCTGTGGACAAATTCAAGTAACTATCTATTAAATTATGTTTTTAGTTTCTGAGACGAAACTAAAAACATAATTTAATAGATAGTTAATTTAAAATTTAATTTAATAGACTTTTCGTCGGCCAAAAGTACCAAGCATGACTACGCAGAAAGTAAAACTTACAATGCACATTCAACCGCCACTTGTCTTCTATCGCGGATTCCTGTATGTGTTTGTTCTCCGCGCGACACGTCAAATATTTGCCGTCGTCCTCGACGGCCGGGACTAGAGTCAGCACGCTGAGCGTCTCATTGTTTTCAGAGAACTGCGGAGAGAAAACCGTTTTATTACTAAGAAAATAAAGTGGCTATTGGCTTAGTTGGCATCTCCAATTAAGGACATTTTTGTTTATTTGAAAGCGTTTGTTGGTAAATCAACACGATGTTTAAATAAAAGAAAAATAAACCCTATTTCAACTGCAGTCACTATTGAAGTTGCTTTTGAATTGTTGCTTACTTTTTATTGAAACCGTTTTGTTTTTTCTCAACAAGGACTCGAAGAATCGCAAAGAAACACTTTATGCAGCTGTACAAAGAAAATAAAAGTTTCTTGGAAAAGTTCCGTAAATTGAACAGCTCATAAAAATTGCAACTTCGCTATACAATGAAAACAACCAACACTGGTTTTTGAAACTTTGTAAGGGTTTTATGTATCTTTTGTATTTTGGAAGGAGTTTCGCCATCTTAGAAATACGCGAAATGATGTGGAAAGTCTCAAGACTTGTTTGGTTTCATTTTCACTTCCTACTTTTATTTTTTGGACTCTGTTGGACAATACTTCAAAACGGAGGATCGTTTATGTATAGTGTATAAACGACCTACCAAATGTAGGTGGGAAGATACGCCTTATTCTTTTTCTGAAAAATCTATTCTATTCGAGGGACGTCTATGAATAAAATCAGGCTTCTTCAAATATAAATTTATATAAATAATGAATACATTTCAATAAATATATAAACAGCTAGCTCCAAACTAAGCAGTGATTGCAGGTACTTGATGACTGATTTACATTTTTTATATACACACAATTTACCCAGATGACCCGAAACAAATAATTGCAGATTGTAGGTACGAACAATTTTTCCGAGACAGGAATCGAACCCGCGTCGCAGGCGGACCTTCGTACAATGACAGATTCTTCCCCGCGTCACCTTTTTTGTTTTTTGTTTATACGGCGAGGTAAATAAATAGTAGTTAATAAATAAATAATAATTAATCACTTGAGAATTAAATATTTTTCTGTAAACACCTCGGAATCATTCTCTATACTACGGTAAAATAACCCTACGTCCACAAAAATCCATTCCAAAGATCCATTGATGGATGTTTTCTGACCTTTATGTCCACTTTATTTCTACCTTTCGAAGGAATCACCATAATGTGGCATTTTTGCAATGTTATCATATCACCCAAATCGGTCCATACATCGACGGGGACACATAAATATATTTACATTTACACCTTGTATAGCTTACAAATTAGCACATAATAATACTACCGGAGGATGTACACTTGCTACTGCTGTATACAGTCGAACATAGAACTCGCTTTTTTCGAACTCAGTTCAAAAGGTCGTATACCACTAATTCCAAAAAACTCGAAACAAAATACCGAGGGACAAATAAGTCCTCATCATAACGATAACAGCAATTCTAAACCCGCCCCTTGTCTCATTCTCGACAAAAGAAACAAAACAAGAGATATTTTTCCAGAAACACAATAGGAACACAATCTCAATGACCGCAACAACGCTAAAGCACTCCAAAACATAAATGAAAAGAATCTATTAATTAAAGGACAATAGGTTGTTGTGGATGGGGGAAGTTTTTGCGATGTTGAAAAGTAGTAGCTCAACCACAGAAATATATCGAGATAATAATATTTCTGTGAGCTCAACTGGCTGATGTTATTTCGTAAAGAAGAAACAAAACTGCGGGTTTGATTTCTGCTGCCAGACAAATTTATGTCGGCATCTCCAGATTTATCAACAAAGGAACAAATAATCGAGTTTGTTTTAAAAAACTTTAACCGACTTCAATAATATGTTTTTCTCATGGATGCCAATGTCAGAACTGGACCAAATTGAAATGGGACCTTAAGGAAAGCTTTTAAATAAAAAAAATCGTCAAAATCGGATCACCAGTAGATTTCAGTTTCTGAGGTAACAAACATAAAATAGCACTCGAATTGAGGTCCTCCTCTTTTTTTGATGTCGGTTAAAAAGGAGAGGAAAAAAAATTCTACAACAAAGATGTTGTAGATTTTTTTTATGCATGTTAGTCGATTTCTCATTGATTTTTTATAGATAAGTACTCCAGTCTCGGCACCGACAATATTTAGGACATAATGTTCCAGCCCTTGCACCAAAACTAAAAAACAATAGCTTTGCTACTATGCCGTTCTGGTTATGAATGATTTCAAGATAGTTTATTTAAAAATAAAGCAACCCATGCTGGGATCAAGTTTAAGTGGTGCGGTGGGCGAACATCCACCTACAAAGCAGGAGGCTTTAATTCCCGTATTGGGAATTTATTTTTATTATCTTCAGATTTTTGGGGTTCTTAGGGTGTTTCATATGTATATCAAGAAAATATTTATACGCCTACGTAATTATCACACTTTGGGGCTTGACACTGTGTGGAACCCAGCTGTGCAGACTCCAGGACGTCCAGCATTACTTATTAGTTTATTCTGATATACTTACATTCTTCGCCATCCTCCTCAGCTGCCGGTTGCTCTTCCACCAGGTCACATAGGCCTCTGGTCGAGAGCCCGTCGTCTTACACTCTATCTCGTATCTCTTGTCAGCGGATACTTGCCGCTCTTTTGTCAGGATGTTCACTGTTATTGGTTTCACTGGAAAATAAGTGATCAGTTATTATTTCTATTTAGCTTGAGATCTGTGTTCTTGATTGGTCTTGTGATATTATTTTGTTCAAAATTATAAGACGTCAAAGTAAAGTAATAAGAAGTATAAGACGAAGAAGTGAACGTCATATAAGTAGCAACATAGATTGTAGTGAGCATTTTTGTAGGAAGCAAAATAATATCATGATCATCACACAGCCCGTTTGCACTATACTGTTGGGTAATTTTTCTACTGTTGATATTCATCTCTCGCTTTAATACGCCATTTTATTTAATCCGCTGATAATACTTGTAGTTCTAGGTACGCTACACAACTTACTTAGATAATCTTTAGATATTCGATAAGCTTGTCAAGGGTATAATATGTGGTTCTATTGCTATGTGGTCGTGTGGAAAAAGCTTTCTAGTACATTTTATACTTACAATTGATATCCAGAATTAACACCTTCGTCTCTGGTGGCGCCAGGTTCGTATTCGATGCCTGGCAGACCAGCCTTGCGTTAAGATGCTGGCGGCCCACGTTGGGGAAGGTCAAAGTGTTGATTGTGACTCCGTTGTTCCTCTGCTCGAAGGAATCATCGATGACGACGTTCTCGAGGTACCAGGTGACTCGGGGACGTGGATTACCTGTGGTTGGAGATTTGATAAGTGCAAAGTAAGAGTTTCATTGAGGTAAGGGTCAGTTTGAATTGATAACTGATAAAATAGTAAAAACTATGTGGTGCCTGGGGACGGGCAACGACGCCGAGGCAGGCCAAGGAGACGCTGGCGAGACGATCTCGACACATTCCGGGTAGATTGGTGGGACCTGGCCTGATTCCTGGACAAGTTTGGGGAGACCTTTGCCCAGCAGTGGCACAACTTATAGGTTAAACAAAAAAAAATAGCCAAATATGATACAAAACCTCCTGCGACGCAGGAAGTTGCGGGTTCAATTCCCGCCTCGGGACAAATGTGTGTACGAAATGCAGACATTTGTTCAGGGCGTTCTGGATGTTTTATTTATTTATTAAGTACAGGCACAACAAACAGCTATATTTTAAACTTAAGTATACGGGTTTTATTATAAATTTAGTAAAAATATAGCCCACTACGTTGTACTCAAATATGTTAGTAAACTTAATGATAATTTTTCGCTACAGGTTGCTGATTCTAGTTTTCACTAATTTATATAATACTTGATTTAATTTACTAAGATACCTGAACAAGCTAACTACAAATTTTCTAAGTTTAAAGTTTTCTATGTATATTAAAAAATATCTATCTATGCAGTGTATTGGATCAAGTATATCAGTTATCTAGTACCCATAACACAAGCTCTGCTTAGCTTGGGGCTAAATAATGCTGTGTGAATTGTCCAGAATTATTTGATTATTTATTTATTATATACGAAAAACCTTTCCATTTTTTCGTAAAATTTCGTTCTGGCTTCACACACTACATCTACAAAATAAACAGCTTCATTGATTTTAATGCCTATTAATATGGATTTTTGTGAAACAGCACTTTTGTTTTGGGTTACTGGCCAGTCATGCAGAAACAATAACCTAAACTCAAAATAGGTCTCCATTAAAACTCCATTTCCACTGAAAATCGGCCCCGAATACCCACACAATGAGCGTGTGAAATCAATCATCATGCCCAAAAGGGCCCATAAAATTAAGCCAACACAAAGGCGGTTATGTCAATTATAGTTAATAATGTTACAGCCCAAAGTGTAAAACAATAAAACATTGAACCGTTCTGTGAATCCTAAATTGACCATTGGGACAATGAATGTCCGGGGAGTAGCCAGTTGCGGCGCGTGGGTTGAGCTTGGATGTTTCGGCAATTATATTTTTTTGCTCGTCGTAATACAAACGTTTTCAGTGTTAAATAATTGTTCATTTTGTTGTCTAGCACAACAATGAAGGTGTGAGACGGTTGTTGAATAAATTCGACAGTTCTTCTCTGATCATGACATCAAAACCACTTTTTAATTTAAATAATAATGATTTCTGCAAATTAAGTCGTCTGAAGGTGATTTTGTAGCAGCTGAGACATTAGAATAGGTTTGTATGTAATGGCTTTGAGCTTGTTGATATTAAATTTGTTGAGTTAATGAATTCCCTGCCTCACCTCAATGTTTCAACATGCAAGGGCGCACCGCTGCTCACCAGCCTATTATCTAGCAATACGCAGACATAAGCGCCTCTGACAAGCGGGAGCCATCTAAATTCAATCGTTTTTCGAAGTAACTGTAAACACATTCCTAATCCACATACCAAATGCGCAAATCAAGCGACTTACAAATGTGTCTAATGCCTCAATGCCAGAGAGCCTCAGGCCCCGATGCCTCAGGCCGCGCGAATGAATACAAGACAAATGAAGGCTTTGCGATAAGAAATCGACTTATCTATCTACGAATACAATGTAGCAGAACAAAGGCTGTCGCTCACTAGAGCGTGAATAAAGCTACTTATTTTGTAGTGACAGATACATTCAGTGGAGATTCGTTACTAGAGATTACGTTTGGTTCTGAACAATGAGAATATTCGGCGTTTTTCTAGCGAAATTTTCGGTAAACCTTTGTGGGATTTATACGGGTGGAAAATTGATGGAGCTGATAATAACAGTGTGTTACATATGGGGAGTAATGATCTTCACTGCCCTTAAACATCTAGTCATCAAATAGTAAAAGATTTCTTAAGTCGATGAAGAGGACGTGGCGTATAGTGAAAGTCTGAGTGAAAGAGCTCCTTCCGCAACTCTTTCACTCACATCTAGGTTAATAGGTAGAAGTCAAAGTTTTGGGCTGAATTTCGGGTTTGATTATCCAGTTATCATGTTATCATTGCTTTTGTGTCCATCAGCCTTGTTAAAATAATCAAAGCGAAAACTAGTAAAAAATATTTGGAAAAGCAGAAGTTCTATGACAAAATGCTGCTTATAACGGCGATTTGTCTATAAGATTAATGGAAACAAACAATACATTCCTATGGGAAGCTTCGAATTACAATGAAAAATGATTTTCTGTTTTTCTATTATTGTCTCTGGGAGGCGGATTGTTCGATTTACGTATAATATGTGAAAGTTTTGTATTGCCGAAAGAAAATAATACTTATTATTTTACATTACAAGCGGGCCGTATATTGTTGTTTAGATAAGAAAAACTATCGACAAGTTACGCAATGATTATTGATCAGTACCTTAGTCTTACTGCACCTAGAATCTTATCTAGTATTTTTTTATTAGCCTGTTTCGTCCCACTGCTGGGCAAAGGCCTCCCCCAAATCTTTCCAGTTGAAGGATTATACTATTATATAATATATTAATTATTTGATTGTAATTTTCTATTTCAATAATGGCCCGGGGCAAAAATAATAAGGCACTTTTCGTTTTCTTAGATCTCCCCAGAAAACAAAAGATAATACTTGTCTTGTAATATTTACTTATATGAATCGTATCCTTCGCAAAGAGAGCACAAAACCATCATCCCTTACCTAATCCCATTCTACGCTGGGTCATCCGCAGAACATGACTTTCTCTTCCACTCTCCCCTAGAAACCTTCACACAGGTCTAATCAAACTTTTGTATTTGATACAAATGTCTTTACTTTACCTATTGTGGGTTGGTTGTAATAAAAGAGTTAAACTCTTAAACTGAGTCTATTCAATACACAGGACACGATTTTATGAAATAAGATTAAACTATAATCCTTAATTGAGGATAGGACATTTTAATTGGAGCGCTATGAAGTGACTACTATAATACCTATCTATAACCCTTAACAGTTAAGGGTAACCAAGCTCTCCCAGAGAACACCTACCCTAGTTACTAGGGTTGGTGTTCTGGGAGAGCTTGGTGGAATGACTGGCGAGACACGGCTTAACTTGTGAAAAAGCTAAATAAGCGAAACGCGTTTGCGCCGCGTACCTACTATAAGCTAAATTGTGTCACTACAAAACTAACAAACATAAAATATGAGATAGAATAGAACTAGTATATGCGCGAAAGATGTCTTACCTCCATCCACTTCGCAGATGAGCAATACATCAGACCCTTCATTGTAGGGCTCCACGAGTTTCGTCCTGTCTCTTCTCTGGCCGTCGTATATTGTCGGCCGACTTGGAGGTACTGCAAACCACAGGTGTATTAAGTTTCAGTTCACAGTTTTTTATTTATTCCACCAAAAGGTGGTAAACTGATGGAAAGCGCAACAGATTGGAGTTACAGAGAAAGCATAAAGTTCTTCTTTTTTTTCGCTTTCTCTGTAACTGAAATCTAAATTACTTTTAAAGTCTTAACTGTTTTTTAATTGTTACGATTTACGATTTACTGTAGTTTGAACCAATTAATCCAAACCGCAGAAATCGTAATAATTATTAACACAATATTCCGGACTCATAAAAAACTGTTCAAGTCACAAATATTAGAAAATCTCTCTGGTTCAAGTCAATTGAATGCAAAATCAATTCACGGGGCGGGGAGCCTATATCGAAATGCTACTTCTGTTTTTTTATATAAGTACCTCTACAAATAGGTACATTATACAGCTTTACTAATAGTTGTTTATTCTTAGTTTTTTTTTCAAATATCACATAAAACGCCGTTTTCAACGCAAGCGAATAGGGATAAAGCAATAACATGGCAATCTGACCATGTTGTCGGTTATTTTGGCATCTCCATACTATTTGGTGAGCTAAAAAATTGGCCCTTATTTATTTATTTGACGTCATAATGTTTCACTTTCTATAAGGCGGACCCGCACGCTTGTATGCTTGGTGTTACAAAAAAAATGTATTAAGATAGGTGCACTTACTTATAACAGTAAAATTAACTTTCAAGTTCCTCGTAGGGGAGTTCTTGAAATCCACCCTGCAGCGGTAAACTCCAGCATCAGCAGCGGTAACGCTGTCCAGCATCAGAACAGCTGGCGTGGCGGAGCCGCGGAAGAACGCACGGTTCCCGAATACGGTGGGGGAAGACCAAAGCTTTGGCTGGGTCACGGAGCGACCTCGGATGTCGTAGCTACAAAACATAATATTGATGAGTGCACCATTACTTACCATCGCCATTAATATAATTTTCATTGTGATTATCATCAGCCCATATAAGTCCACTACTGAACATTATGGTTCTCCAAACGACACCACGAATAACGATCCTGAGTCGTCCATCGACTCTCTGCTACCGCTATGATGTCGTCGTAATTTTATACATATACGCATTGATTTATTAAAAACGAAGATGAGGTACTGGTTGCTCGAAAGTGGCAACCTCAAATTGTGTAAAATTGTGTTCTCACACATCAGTCACCGTCTGACCGGCGGCACGGGCGGTCGTGATTCGCGTGAAATATTGTTGTCTCAGTCTCACTTCGGTCCTAGATACGTCTTTCCGTCTTTGTTCTTCTTTGTATTGCACAGGACTGGAAATATAACTGTGAGCGTATGTGTTTGCGTGTATTTGTAACACATGCCAATTTTTGAGTAAGCGCTGGGAGAACGTAACCTATCTTCCCTTTTTAAATCAATGCATATACGTAGAAGAAATTCTCGTCTTCCTGTCTCCCCGTCTGTTTGTTACCGTTAACAGCAAAACAAAAAAGGTAAACAGACCCATATAAAACTTGGCATGAAGTATTTTTAATATGGCTACCTTTTGTCGTCGATCTGCGAAAGACTGCTGGCAGATACTGGATGAGGCAAGCTGAAGACAGGGTGCTATGGCACTAATTAGGCGAGGCCTACCACCTGGACATACCAGCAGTGGACTATAGCTGGCTGATATATCCAAAAGTACCACCTACCTGTACAGAGGCTGGTCACCATCGGATTCCTTAAACCACAGCACCATCACGACGTCGTCCTCCTGATGCAGAGGTTGGATGTCGCAGGGGAGGGACGCCTTCTTGCCCAGGACACCTTGCACGTCTGATGTGGGCACTGTGGAATAAAGTATGGATTGAAGTATGTTTCACACTACTTAAAAAACACAGTGAACTGAAGTACGACCCGGAATTTGTAACCAAGAGGCGTAAGGGTAAAGTTGTGAGAGAGACACTTTTCGCACTAGCCACTCGCTCAAATTCTACTGCTTCCTAGGTAGTTTTCTCTATAATAAATTAAATAGCACCTTAAATATCTTCCCCTTGTGTAGAGTCAACTGCAAGGAAAAAATCTCAAAATACCTCAAAACTCTGAACTACGAACAAACAGAGGAACTACTTAAGGCACAAAACTAAACACCTGAAAAACACACACATATCTACACGCGGGGGCCTCCTGTTGCCCAGACTCTTAAGAGACTGGTGTCCTCAGGAGTACCTTCGCACAATTTTCACTTAAACATACACTAACACTTACATCATACACACGCGGGGGCCTCCTGTTGCCCAGACTCTTAAGAGACTGGTGTCCTCAGGAGTACCCCCGAAAGGCACACAACATACCACACACATTCTCCCAATCTAAGCCAGACATACAGATACATACCCATTTTAATTGTTATTTTTTAAGCCAGACTTGCAGGTACATACCCATTTTAATTGTTATTTTTTAAGTTATTTTAGTTTTACTTTTTATTACTTTTACTTATAAAGTTGTTTCTAAAATTTTCAGATATTTTAGCACACAGAGTAGAACTGGTGACCCGTAATACAGGTTCTTGTGAACCTAAAACAGGCACCAGTCTCTCACAATGTTAGCCATAATATTTGTATTATTTACTATTAGCACTGTATCCTAGCAACTAAGCTTTTGTTGTGAGAGAAAATAAATAAATATTTGAATATTTGAAATAAATTTGAATTTCATTTTTAACCGACTTCAATAAAAGGAGGAAGTTCTCAATTCGACTGTAATTTTTTTTTTTACTTTCATGGTTCTTTTTTTATATGAAAGCTGGTGCTTCCATGTGGTCCCATTTTATTTTCTTTCAGTTCTGAAAATGGGATTCATGAATAGGGATCTATGTTATCGATTTCTCTATCTCATTCCATTTCATTTGTTTCACCGTATGTACGTTTTTATATACACTTGATACCGTTAAAAGGGGTAAGTAAATTCATCTTATACAGATACGTTGTCAAAATGTAAATACGTTGGAACTAATGTAAAACTTAGAAAGATAGCAATGTCCCCCACTAGCAAAGGGCAAAAATACGAGAACAGTCAATTTGTCGCGACGTAAAATTATAATTGTTATGTATATGTTTAAAATTCGCATCAAATCCATAAGAATACTTCCCGTTCACAATCTAACTATTTTATTATGACGTTGATACGCGCGACACACACCATACTTTTTAGAGGGCTCTTGTATATAAAATAAATAATGATAAAATAATTTATTTCTAATCTTGTTTCTGATGGACTAGGTCCATCAAATAAATCTCTTACATCCTACATAAATACTTATAATAAAAAGAGGAAAGATTTGATTGTTTGTTTGTTTGTTTGAATGGGCTTCAAAACTACTCGTTCAATTTAAAAAAATACTTGATCATATTAAGCTTACTTTTCAGGAAGTGTCATAGGCAATATTTTTTCCCGGAATTCCAACGGGAACTGGAACTACGCGGGTAAAACCATGAGGCGCTGCTAGTCTAAAAATAAACTTACAAAACAAAAAACAAACAAACTCCTTCTAAAACAATACCTACCCGCATTTCCGAGTGTAATTACCAGCAAGTTATTCAGGCGCATAAAGTCACAAATTGCCATGTAAATCCAATATGTCACGATATGAGGAATTTCTCGTTATTTCCAACTGGATCGGTCACGGAGTTGGTTAGTTTAGCGGAGCACGCATCGCCGACCTTATGTAATGGGTTGTTTGAATAAGAAAGAGCTGGGTTGGCCTTGTAGGCAACTCAGACTTTGGTCACAAGGTCAGGGGATCACTTCCCTTTGAAATTAAATCTATAAATCGAAAGCGGGATTTGGATTATTGAAGCTTGTGTTGAAGGCTTGAGAAAGGTTGAAGGTACTTTATTCTATGGTAAAAGTAAACAAAGCCTGAGCTTTAAAAAACATCAAACTAAAAGAGCCCGTTCCAAATGCAGATTGAAAATCTTTTATCTCCGCGCTATTCGTATTCTTTCTAAACCTTATTAGAAAATTCCAAGGATCGTAGAACGCTAATAGAATTGTATGGCTGTTTTTGCTGTATGCCTGTAATCAAAAGCCTCTCGATAAGGCTCTAACCTAGTGGATTTTCCAAAAAAAACTAGGCCTAGATCTCAGTCACCACGGGTTCCCTGTGTTAAAAAACAAGAATTACATAAAATTCTTGGTTGTGAAAACAGATTAGATATACAAAAACATAATTTTTGCGCCTCCGCCGTTCCTAAAACGTTTGCTCTGTCCCGCTCCTATGGACGCCAAATCCTATGACTATCTTTTTCGCAAAATGGCGCGCAATGCGCCCTCTTAAACATTTTCATGTCCTGATTCCATAGAACGCGCGATCTTTGAAGTTGTCAGCTAATTTGCAGGAGTAAAATCTCAGTAATTTGAACGCAGTAAAGTGAAGTATCAGAATACAAAAGAGAATAGAGTAAGGAGAATTCACATCGGCTTGTCAAAAACTTTCGCATGTCATCATGGAATGTAACATCACTTGGCTAAACGGAGTACAGTAAGGAATGAAAGCTGCAAAGAGGCTATTTTATATTATTGTAAAGGCATTACATTCACTATTTCCTATTAGATTGTACTGTGGTGTGATCACATCAGAGACATGCCGCTTTGAAATCGTGTTGTCAATTTACTTATATTTTATTTTAGATGCAAGTTTAGATCTTAATTATCATTATCATCAACCTATATTAGGCCACGGCTGGACATAGGCCTCCGCTAATGAGCGCAATAGCGCCCTGACTTCAGCTTGACGCATCCAGCGCCTGCCTGCAGTCTTTCGCAGATCGTCATACCACCTGGCCAGAGGGCGCCATGCACTACGATTGCCGAGTCGCGGTATCCACTCAAGAAGTCTTTACCCCATCGATTATCGTTTCATCGCGAGATATGGCCGGCCCACTGCCACTTCAGCTTGCAAAGTTTTTGAGCTATGTCGATAACATTGGTTCTCTGTCGGAAATTTGGATCGATGGATGTTTTGACGACCGATGTGGCATAGTGGGCGAAGGTCCGCCTGCAACCCAGGAGGTTGGGAGTTCGATATCCGGTTGATCTGTATAGTTTTATAATTATGTACAGTAAAAATATCTATTAATGTACTTATGTATTATGTATTATGTTTAACAGTCATCTAGTACCCATAAAATAGGCTCTGCTTAGCTTGGGGTTAGATGACAACATAATATGTATCTCTTTTCCTTTGTATCGCAACTATAAAATTACTAACTTTTATACCTACATATGAACTCTAACCCAGAATGTTGCAACGCCCTTACAGGGTTCATGTAGATTCTACCTATAAAATTGTTAACAACTTATAATGGACATGTATGCAATAAATAAATAAATAAATAAATAAATGTTGTTGTGTGTGATTGTCTTCTGCAATATTAGCCTCCTTTTTATAGAAGTAACCTATAGACCATTTTCCATAGAAACATCGCATGCGATGCCGCGGGCAGAAACTAGTGTTTTTATGAAGTTAATAAACTTCGTGAAGCTGTTTAATAACATAAATTAACATTTTCATAATGCACAGTCAAGTCGTCAAGAATAATTACTAACTGCATGTTATTAAAGTTTTATTAAACTTCAACCTAAGCAATCAAATGTCACGTTTGAAATTATACTAGCGATCAAGCTGCAAATTTTAACGACTTATATCAGAGCGATTTTATATCAGGGGTTCGATGCTCGAATATAATTAAAACTGCAAGTATTTTGCTCATTATCTGAGTATTATAAATTCAAATACAAATCAAATAATTTATTTAATAATAATAAAACATACAGAGCAAGTGATTAATTTTATTAGTAAACACTAATAAACTATTTAAAAGTGCTGCCTGCCCCCCGGTATATATCCCTTAGTCGCCTCTTACGACACCTGCGGGAAGACTTTAGGTGGTGCAAATTTTAAGCTCCACACAGCTAACGAAGGCCTATTGTGCATAAAATATAGTTATGGCCTCGTTCCTGCGCCTGACTTCATGCGGTTCGTAATGGTCGGCCATCATATTATTATATCTGCGAGACACTTGTACACTATAATAATGTCTTGGATAAATGGCTAATCTCCGTTGAGACTGATCAACGTGGCCGAAATTCGGTTAGTATGACATTATACCTACTGTATTAACTGTGCTCTAAGGTCAGATACCTTGAGACGATACTCAGGCTGACCACGGCCGAAATTCGGTTCGTAGGACATTATACCTACTGTATTAACTGTGCCCTAAGCCCAGATACCCTGGGACGATACTGTGTGTGTCCAGGATTATTTATTGTATTTATATGTTGGGATCAAACAGTCCGAGGGGTCCTCCGTAGTACAGTCCACTAGTTCAAACAATGGTGATTTTCATTACGCGCCAGTTTTCGTGAAAGGCATTCGTAAGCGGAGAGATGTTGACCTACATTGTTTCCGTCGAGCCATACTACGCGTTTGTGAGGGATTAATTATTGCTTGTTTGCGCTGAATTGGTTCTTTCTGTTTATTTTATTTTGCTATCTTGCTTCTTGTATCTGAATTACAGACAAGATACAATATTCGTTATGAATGTAAGCGGGTTAACTACGAACCTTGTTTGTGTTGGTGCATTCATAATGAATTCCGCCGCTTACATTCAACTCCGTTTACATTCATAATGAATTCGTCAAACTACGAAAGTTTCCATAGTAAAAGATATCTACAATATTTTGTCAAATCAAATTAGATTCAATTATAAATAACTTATTTCGAATTATATTTTTTCATTGCAATTATTATTATTTCACAATACCTAAAGTACCTAATCTTATCCGCTATAAACCAGCTTATAAGCATGTTTAACACCAAACATTTTATGCTAGTAGGTACAGATTTTTAAATCAGGTACGGGGATTGTATTCTACAGTTCGGGTAGTCGGTTTTACACCGCGGAGCCTTTTATGTACACAGATCTCCCTGACTAACATTAGTTTCAGAGTTCAAATGTATTAAAAGATCATCAATCAACATGTTTACTAAATCTTTTTTGGTCCTCTGCAGCATGGATGGTTATGTATTGCACTGAAATTATTCAGTGCAATACATAACTTTTACATTAGTAAAAGTATGTAGTTTTATGGTGTTCTTCCAACACAAATAAAGTTAATCCGCTTACATCCGTATTGAGGAGGTTTATTATATTTTAAGTAAATAGTTAGAAAATATATACAAGTATAACTGGTTCCCTGTTTGTCACGTGATATTTCGGTCTGTAGATTCTCACCATCATTTTCATCGTCATCCTTTGTCGTTCCCCGAACATCTTATTCCGATTCGCGTTTACCTTCTTACCCATAATGGGGTAACCCTGCCTTTGAATTTTCACCTTACCCTACTTAATTCTCGATTCCCGGTCATAAGAGGCCGTAAAAGATATTTTGATGGCTATAACATGGATCGGGCAATCCTTGTAAGCCAGGCGTGTCATTCCAAATAGGCTATCAGCGTAAAATGAACGTTATTGTGCTGGTCTTAGATTGAATATGGTTCAGATGTGATATAATATCAAATCATTTGTGATAGACGAGGAAGGATAAGCTATCGCAAATGGGAGACCATCAACTATACCCTGTCCAAAGAAGTATTCTTTTTTTGGCATATACTTTGAATTTCTATAATTGTTGACAAGTGATTTTCAAATAATACAGGATTAAGTATTTCATACACCGAAGTTTCTGATAGAGATGGAATACTTCATTCTGTCAACAATTATAGAAATTCATAGTGGTGCATTATGCCATAAAAACGATAGATACTTCTTTGGCCAAAACTATGTACTTGCATACTTTTTTGTGTGAAAATGTATGTTTTATTATTTAGACGTGTGATTTAGACATAAGGCAATCATGTAGTTTTTGACATAGCTAACTTGTGTTCCTACGTTTGAAATAAATGAAATGACAGGTTATGGAATAGAATACAAAGCCAATGTTGTTTATGAGGAATCTTATGCAATATAAATAGATATTAAATTTATTGAAACTGAAAATAATCATCTAATCTGGAAACAATCATTTTAAACAAATAAATTAAAGCTAGTATTTACAATTAAATTTTTGCATACAATCTAAATACTAATACCTATATATTAATAATGATGAAAAACTAAGATACACAGATAACAGCATGTAAACATAAAAGGCAAACCTAAGCCATTTTAATGACAGATGGAACCTGAGTAGAACAAATTAGTGTTGATAACTACATACCAAGATTCCAAGAAACTTATAAAATTATCTAACAGCCATGTCCTTATCTCTCACAAGAAAATTACTTACAATTGAAGAATTGAAACAAATTAGAAGTAATATTTACAGTTGAGACAGTTGAGCTAACTGCTGAATCTTGCAAACAAAATGCTATTCTGACTTATTTCTGGCATTTATTATGTAAAATAATGTACAATATTAAAATGAATCCCAATTTATCGTGGTCACGGCATCACGCGGCTGGACCAATATCGCTACTTATTTTTAGTTTTCTGTTATAGTCAGGAGAAGGTTTTTAAAAAAGAGAAAAAGAAGAAAGTTGGAAACATCAATTACCACGCTGGCAACCAATATCGCTACTTATTTTTAGTTTTCTGTTATAGTCAGGAGAAGGTTTTTAAAAAAGAGAAAAAGAAGAAAGTTGGAAACATCAATTACCACGCTGGCAAAACCGCGGGTCGCAGCTAGTGTTTAATAGATAGAATTTCGACATATTAGTTTGAACATACTAAATAATAAAGTTGTACTATATTATGTGGTATGTTGTACTTGATTATGTTTCTGCTCTAACTAATATTTCGAAATTCTATCTATTAAACACTAGCTGCGACCCGCGGTTTTGCTAGTGAAATTGTACTCTGTGTATACATTATTTGTATGTATGTATAAAGTATTTGAGGCTGGTGGTTCGAGTATATTCCCTCCGTGGCTATATCAGTGTAATGATCGGAAATCGCATACGTTCTAGGCCGATCACGTACGTTTTTTGTGTGATCGCTACTAATTTTTACAATATCGCGTTTTATTATTCAATATCCAGGCTGTTATGTTATGCTTTGATTTCAGTTTATTTTATTGATGTTTTACTATTTTGTTCGCGTTTCGTTGTTGGGAAAAAGGTTCTTAAAGCGGCTGCTTGTATTTTTTTTAGCCATAATAAGCTAGATTCTGCTTGCAGCTTTCCATGCGTTGTTGTTATATAAACGTTAAAAATATTTATGGGATAAAAAGCCTATTTTTGATTCCAGAATTAAAATTACCTGTATGCAAAATTTAAGCCAATCCGTTTAGTAGTTTTGGCGTGAAGAGGTA
Organism: Eupithecia tripunctaria; assembly: GCA_955876795.1. Taxonomy (NCBI): domain Eukaryota; kingdom Metazoa; phylum Arthropoda; class Insecta; order Lepidoptera; family Geometridae; genus Eupithecia; species Eupithecia tripunctaria. The sequence goes on along the minus strand of OY041617.1, from coordinate 14,361,663 downwards.
ACAAACATCCATTCAAGCTTTCGCATTTATAATACGAATGTAGGACTTTTAAAGATCAAAGATGTTACAATGACCATACATTTTAGATAAGGCGGTAATGCAGCTGAAAAAACAATTCGTCATTGAAGAGGTAGAGAAAACAACATTTCTTTGAGAGTACAAAATTGGAAATCGCACATAGGTACAAGCTCTTTAAGCTCGTAAGAAAATCAACAGCTCAGCATATTATGTCCTATACAAATTAGCACTAAAAGTGGACATAATATAGGTACCTTACTTACCTCGTATCATGTTATAATTGCATCTAATTTAGATATTCAATAATGTTCTGGGTCAACTCGACAGATGTTGTAAAACAATAAACTCCACCGTGTCAATAGAAAAACCACAATGATAAAATAGAGCATCTTTGCTATAATATAGCACCCTCGATATAATTATAATAAATTACCAGTCCATAAGACTACAGCCGAATATGGAGTTTCAGAGCAAGTTTAAAAATTGTCTTTCAATTATATATGTTAATATTCCATAAATGATTTTTTAATTGACAAAGATTTTTCTGCTTTATGAAGCGTAATTTTTAAGTTGTTTTCATTCAACATTAGCTTCAATCTCAGTTTTATTTAATTTTATTGTTGGCCTAGTAAGTATACGTTTATTTTTGATTATTATTATTTGTAAGCAGACATTGCACACCGTTAAACCAGTATAAATACATTAAATCATTTGATAATAGCCATAAAACATATGTGTACTTACATTTATTTACTTACAATAAACGATACTTTACTGTACGTTTCAACATTTCTTTCTCACAGCCAACTTAAAAGTAAACATTTCATCATTTTATGTAACGACAAATAAAAATAAAATGTATGTAAAAAAGTCCCCCGTATGTCCCAGCCTTCAAGTCACGTGGAAGGAAATGAGAAGTGAACGAAAATTGGCCCCAAGCACTGCCATATTCGGTGTTTCGAGCCAAGGCTTATCGGTCAATAATGTAGCCTTTTATTAATGGAGGAATTTCACACGCGATATATTTTCGTGGTTACGTGGACATTTATTGGGCTTTTAGTGTCTATGGCGGGGCCAAAGCGGGACAGCTGTAACAAGCCAAATGTGACGCGGAAAATTTTAACAGGCCGGGTAGGCTATTTGTTAAAACTTTAGAAATTAAACGGCCTAAATAAAATTTGACCATCAACATTCTGAATTCTTAATATGTGAAGTGGCGAATCCATTTGCAAATACCGAACGTCTTTTGTCTTTATCAGTTTAACTCAAGGATCGCATCTGCATAGAGGAACTGGAACTGGTAAAAATGTGATCTGTGATTGGATCGCAAAAGCAGACATTTACCATCAAGTGCCAGCTAGCAAAATTGCTGTCAATACATAGGTACATAATAGGTGCGTAATATAGGTAGGTAGGTACATAATAGGTAGGGTACATGATATACCCACTTAAAGGTAGCCAAATCGGTTTAGCCGTTCTTGAGTTATAAATAGTGTAACTAACACGACTTTATTTTAAAAATATATACATTAGGGTGGAGTGATTGTGTATGAAAAAAAATAAACTTATTTTTTTTTGGATGGCATAGCGATATAAAGTTGTCTTTGAATGAGAAAATCAAATGTACGAAATATTGTTAATCTATTATAATGTCTTGAGGTGCCCCAACACAATTGAAAATCGGTATATATAACATTTTTTTACAATTGTTATCTCTTTGTCAAATTGTTCAAAAAAAGTATTTTTCTGAATTTCAGGACTACCATTAAATGAATATCAGTATAATTACTTAGAAATGTAATTACTAAAAGTGCCGTAACTTATTTCGAATATTTTTTTTTTTTTAAGAAACGATAAAAATGCCAAAGTGCAATTTTATTTAAACACTAGCAGCGCCTCGCGGTTTAACCCGCCTAGTTCCCGTTCCCGTGGGCATTCCGGGATAAAATATAGCCTATGTCACTCCCTGAAAAGTAAGCTTTTTTATGAAGAAAGATGTTTTAAAACGGTCCAATAGTTTCGGAGCCTATTCAATACAAACAAACAATCAAATCATTGCCCTTTATAAAATTAGTATAGATTAAATTGCAAGTGTCTCAAAGTTAATTCATCCAAAGGTGACTGACAGGCAAACCACTGTAATGTTTTTTTAATTTCTTCTTCCATCAAGCGAATCACACCACCTTTAAAGTCTGTTCCATCGCAACCAACAACAGATATTTCGCGTAGTTCCATCAATTTGGATTTCAAGTAAGTTAAAATACTTTTTATACCTTCCGCAGTGAACCGATTTCCGACTCACAAGTGACATGCCCGAAGAAGTCGCTTCTTGGCTCCGATAAAATCACATAATGGTCTTCTGAAACTCTTTTTCTGTAAAATTTACCATCCTTCTGAATACTAACCAAAGTTTTGTCCCTTCTACAGCATAAATAGCACGTATGTTTTTATCGCGATCTGCATTCTGTAAAGCTGATCTGACTTTAGTTCTCTCACGGCGTAACGTAGATCGATCAATGACACCACTGGTATCGTTTGAAGAAATCATTCAAAGATCTTTTAACACAGAAGAAGCTATAATAGCAGCTGCTCTGTCAGAAACTCCAGTGCGATCGCACGCAAGAGCTAACGAGATGGTAAATTTAACCTTTTCTTTTTTGTTGGTGGTGCAAATGGAATTTGATGTGGACTAAAAGCTTCGCTATTACTGGAACTGACCCTAATACTTTGGATTGCCAATGTCACATCTTTATATAAGGACGAGAACAACACGGTTTCTCGCAATCAATTATCTCTCCGTTAAGAAATGAACGTTTTTGTTTTCTTCTCTGTTTTTTCACATTTTTTATAGTTGCAGCTAGATCTAAACCACCTATCATCATTTTTCTTTTTGTTCATTAATTGATCGAGTAGAAAATGTTTTTCTTTTTTGGGAACACGACTGTCTTTTGCACAAGAACAGTTTGAGATAAGTTTGCATTTGCAACTGCAAATATCGAATAATCTATGAGTCTTTGAGGCTTTAAATGTATTAATTTTCTGATGATAATTTGTGTTGGTTTGACAGCTATGATTAGGTTGCATTACCTTTCATTTCGAGTCATAAATTATTTGTCGTGGTAGGCAGGAATTAGTTATTAATACCCTCTTACGGCTAACTGTTGGCAGCGAAGCTTTTTGCCAAATATCTCATACTTCTTGAGCCAATATTTCGGATATGTCATGGACCGTCGGCTCTTTTGTTGTTTTGTCTGTCTTTAATTCATTTTTAAATAAATAAATAATATGTCATAACATCATTATAAGTACGCTATTGAGATACTGGTTACTTCACTGGCAAACCATAAAATAATAAAAATCGCACGCGAGTATTGACTAAATGACGTTGAAACAACTTTTGATGAGGGTAGTGAAATTACCTCCCCGCGTACCCCGCGTACTGAACATCGATAAACACGTCTTAATGTTAAAATTTTCTATCATAAACTAACAGGGCAACTTTCAGAATATAATTTATTATAAATAAGACGAATGTACTTTTTTACCAATTTTTGCGAATTTCTCTAAAATTAATGAGGTTGGGGGCACCTCTAAATATATTACGTTTATAACAAAATTTTGTGAGCATATTTGTGAGTTAGAACAGCAACTTTTTACAGGTATTCCAAATTGATTACGAAATAAAAAAAAAATCGCTCCACCCTAATATACATATTACCCAGAATGTGAGGGCTTACGCACTAAAAAAACAAAAACTTTAAGTGGGTATATTATACCCACTTAAAGTTTTTGTTTTTTTATTAGCGGGGAGGTAGCTTAAAACCAGGAGACGGATACAGGATATCCAGTTCTCGTGGGACCTGACATAATGGAACTCCATACCCCGTGGAATAAAAAAATCCACGGGGCCGAAGCCGCAGGGCGCAGCTAGTTTAAAATGAAATAAAATCTCAAAGGGGAGGACGCGGGTTTAAATACCGTCAAAGTTGAAAATTTTTGAAATTATATTTAATTTCTTATATACCTACTTATCAGCAATTTTGCATAGGTACCTAGTTGGTAACTGAAGTAGAAGAGCCATCGTGGTTCTTTTAAATCAAGCTCACTTGCATAAAGATCGTCTTCAAGAGCAATAAAATTGTGATTTCCGCTTAAGCATCGAGAATTTTATTACTATATTCCAGCAACGTCCAGGTTTCACTTCAATTTAAAATTAAACCCACTAAACTAGGCTAAAGCATTATATTAGAAACTTTCACGTTGAAGCAAAATGCATTTGCGACGTAATAAAATTACAGAGAATAAAATGAGAGCTTGATAAAGGGTTATAAGGAGTTACGTTGGCCGTTAATAATTGAAGTCGGTAGCTTCAGTTAGAACTTTACAATTGGATCAGGCAGGATTGATTTTGGAGGATATTGGTACATTTGACTGTGTCCTAATGTTTTACAGTAAGCACACTTGAAAGTTGAAATAATGATGACGCAAGTAAAATAAAATATGAAGATCGTTACGTAAGATATAAAAGCCGCATATTATTACGATCGCGATGTTTGAGTTATTATTTTATGAATCATCATCATGACCATATCCGCAATCCGACTTCACTCAGTTCCGATTTTAACAGAATGGCTCTGATAAAATCAAGATAAAATTCAATGATTAATTAACCGGATGTTTTCATCAGTAAGCGAGTAATAATAATTGATCGATAGGTTAGAATATTTCAAGCTGATTTTATGAAGGTATAATAATGCATAGTTACAGTAGTAAAATATAAAGTTATCATCATAATCATCAATCATATACCACGCTCCGACCACCCATTAAAGCCCCCAAGCCCCCCACAAAGGCCCCCTGCAGATCTGTCACTTTCTGTTGCGCGCAGAAAGAGAGCCTTTATGGCTGCGCAGATTACAGGGGTTATCAACCTTTCATCATCACCTGAGTCCTAACCACCACCAACTCACTCCTATAGTTCTAGCGAGCCTCTTCTGATCTGTGCTTTCTCCATTCAGGTAACATAGGACTAGGCAATAGTGAAACTAGAATTACTTGACGTTTACAAGTTCATTAATTATGTTTATTTTATTGAATTCATAATGTCATGGGATAATTTCGGGTTTCAAAAAATTATTCGAGCGTCTGGTCGAAGCGACGGGTTATTCTAGTTTTCTCTCTCACCAACCAACAACCAACCCCCTTGATGGGGTTATTTTTTTTTTCCTTTTAAGTGGAGATTTCCCCCTCCCGAAAGCTGATGAGTACCCGGCGCAGCGCATCAGCATTGCCATACAGCGGGGTAATGCAGCCAGCAGCGTCTTAGGTTCGCTTCCGACTGGTATTGATATGGTTAAGCTACCTGTAGATTGTTTGCAACAGTAACTGCAGACCGTTGTTTCAATTGTAAATACTAATTTTAATTCATTTCTATTACTTGATTGTTATTTTCTTGGATTATGTCTTAGTATCTACCTATGTTATCAATAGCACACTCACTTATAAGTATATGAAACCAACCAGTACTTGATCTACTGTTTAATTAAAATTATTGTGTTACTTGTGAGTCTTTGTTAGCGAGATATTGAACGTTGTGAATTAAATTTCGGAGTTTCGTTAACTTCAGAGAAAAGACAGAGAGTTTAAAGTGAAATTGATGAACGCTTCGGCCTGATTTCCGAAATGGGAAATATCGACGGAGAGGAATAACTTTTATAAGGTAGGCAATTAGGTGTAATGGATTCGACTTTGATAATTTTAATTGATAGATATCAATCAATGGCAGGATCAATTAGTTGAATGATTATGATATTACAGTCTGTTCTATTTTAGCTTCTATTGATAATAATGTGTGTGTCTATTATTCAGATGTCGCCAAAACTTGACTAAACTAATCTGACAGGACTAAAAATGATGCCATCCTTATTATTTTGATCTTTATGTCAGGGACAGCGATATTTTTACTCCAGTCAAATTAGTTTAGTTTAGTTTTGGCCACATCTGAATAGACACCAATGTTAAGTAACTATAGATAGAAAGGCATAACAGCGAAACCCAGAATATAAACTGATATCGTATTTGTATAATATGTAGAAATTACACAAAGTAATAAAAATACAAAACACTAATATTGTAAGTAAATATATAATGGATAATGATGTGTTCAATAATAATCTAAACATTATTAAAAATGGAAATGACTTGAAAAATCAACAGCCAATATATCCAAACATTCTTGCAACGGAAAACGCTCTTTCACAACAAAGTAACCATGAATCACTCACAAGTCACAACCTATTGTCAAAAACAACCATTTCACAAAATCACTTGACATCACTGATAACTTTATTGCCATACTAAACTCACGACCTTTGGATCAAAAGTCAGATTTACCTATACATCCTACGTAAAAACATCAAAATACGAGCTCGGAAAAAACGTAATCTAAATCATTCTGCTACCTCATTCCGGAATAATATTACAGATTGTATAGAAGGCAATATATTCAGTTAAGTATAATATCATGTAGGTGTCATTCTATCACCTACAAGAACGCACCGTGGGAATGGAACTCGAATTGTGATCGATCTATTGTTGTTGGTTTCATATTCAACCTTTAGCAAAATCCCTCTTTTTTATTTGTCAAGGTTTCTAGATGTATTTAATTTTGGATGCTACATGCTCACAGAAGTTAAATTAAGAGAAAAAACTCTGGTAAAAACCTCAAATATCAAAACGTGAAAGTACTTACTTTATTTCCTCTAGATCTTACAGGATTCCAGGTTCGTCACAAAATTCAATTTACAAATTAGGAAAACTAGGAAATAAAGTGATCACTTTGCTTTTTTTCAGTTAATTCTTTTTAGAGTAACGTAAAGAAGCGAACACGAAACCTTTACATTGTTCTGGTGTGAGTTGTCGAGCGAAACTCGTCCCAAGCTTTTCTATCCTCTAGCTAGATAATCTGATACTTTTGGTAAGCCCTTTTTACAAAGGATATGTTTGACATTTTGTTTGATTTTTTTCTTGTTAAGTGCGCGTGTAAGAACGCAGAGCAGGAGCGACGCGGACTGCACTCACCCTGATGAAGTCCCTCAGGGATGAAACGTTGGTGTTCTTCCACGAAAAAAAGGTTCTTATTTAATCCGCTAACATCCGTGATGAGTTTTTTCTATTTTTGTTTTGCCCAAGATACATTAATTTTGCAAAAACCCAATGAAGACCTTTATTGACGACCTCTGTGGCGCGGTGGGCGAAGGTCCGCCTGCGACGCAGGAGGTTGTGGGTTCGATTCCCGCTTCGAGACAAATATTTGTATGATCTGCAGATATTTGTTCAGGGCGTTCTGGATGTTTTCTATGATGAATGATGAATAATAAAAAATATCTATCTATGTAGTGTATTGTATTATGTATATCAGTTATCTAGTACCCATAACACAAGCTCTGCTTAGCTTGGGGCTAGATAATGCTGTGTGAATTGTCCAGCATTATTTATTTATTTATTGAGCATTGAATGTTCTCGGACTTTATTCATACAACAGAACAATAATAACCAAACTGGCAATTTTTGCATTTTTGTTTGACTTATTCTATACTTATATTATAAAAAGCAAAAGGTTTGGTTGTATTGAATGGGTTCCGAAAATACTCATCAAAAAGCTTACTTTTTAGGGAGTGACATAGGCTATATTTTATCCCGCAATTTCCGCGAGAACGGGAACTACGCGGGTGAAACCGCAACTGCTAGTTTATTGATAAGACGAATTCGGGGGATAGTATCGCCCACGTCCGTAGGTGTTGACCCTCCGTTACCCTACACGTGTCCTCTGGGTGGTGCTAAGAGCTCTGGTGGTAGGCTTCGGCCGTGGCTTGTCACCACCCAAGAAGCAACTCTGTTGTGTTTCGGAATGTGGTCCGGAGTATCTATCTTCTAGACCTTCGTGATACCTCGTCGGCCGCATCTTCGCTTTCCATCAGGTGAGATTGCGGTAAAACGAAAGTCTAATCCTGATAAAAAAAAATAAAAAAAAGAATAGGTTCAGACGCGACAAAGACTTCGTTTTGTATAAATCTTTTTGTTTGTAAACTATACAAATTGACTTGTTTTTTCCAGAACTGTTCAATAAATTAAGGTCAATAACCTACGAGTGATTTAATTAAAGCTCTCCTAATAAAAGTTCAACGAACATTGTCGAAGTTTCTAGGGCAAATCCTGCCCTGAATGTCAATCATTCAAACTTTTGTAACATTACCAATCAAATTATTTTGAAAACACTTAACAAACTTCGCATAAAATAGGTTCAAACATTATTATTTAGAAGGTCTAACTCCAAAGCTGATTAATATAGAAATTAAATTTGGCGGTCAAAGTCAAGTGGAATTAACCTCAAACTTTTCAGACTTTTTTCTAGAAAATCAAAACAAGTTTTGGACCCAAATGGACTTCTTGAATTACTTTCAAATAACTACCTAAAATAAGGTAGGTGCTTGATGGTAATATAGATGATTAGGTATGTAGGTGGTAAGACAAATAAAATGGAATAAACTGACTTTGATTTTATGGTTTTCTCAAGGATGTCATTGTCAGTCGCCCTGAACAAATATCTGCAGATCGTACACACATTTATCCCGAGGCGGGAATCAAACCCGCAACCTCCCGCGTCGCAGAGGTCGTCATAATAATAGAAGACTGCGGCGCACACAATCTCCTACTACGTATTAAGTAAGTTTATAAAACTCACATACACTTAAACAAGTAAAAAGTTTAAATAAACTTTATATGAGTTATAAATTGAGAATGTTCCATTCTCTGTATCGCATGATTACCTCTAACTATTGAAAGTTTCGCAGCGCAAGTTTCAAACTCGCGCCAAAGCTTATGAGAAATACCTCTGTCTTGTGCAGGATCAGTCGATCACTGGGAAGTGCCTCAAGCAAGATTAAACTCTCGTTATGTGGTGATGAGGTTGAGAACCGTTCGAGCATAGTCACTCGAATAACGATATTCTCAATTATAGAGCGGATGTATAAAGGGGTGACATTCTCTTTGTATTTAAACAAAGAGAATCCTACAAATGTAATTATTATTGAAAAAGAAAATAACTAAATACAGGTAGCTCAATTGACCCATATCAATGCCAGTATTGGGTATGGATTTGGATGGGTTAATTGATTTTTAATAATTAGTTCATCGGTAGGGGATTAAACAGAAGATTCGTTTTTTATACATTACGTGCGGTTTCCCCAGCGCTAGGCCCATTATTGGAACTTAGAACCAAATATATTATAAATGTTTTCAAACCTATGCGTTGAATAGGTAGGTACCCGTTTTATTGTACTTAAAACATGAGAATAGAGAAAACAACCCAGTTTTATCTATTCGCTTATAATAAAACTATATTTTAAGAATAATTAGCAGACTAGAACATTCCGTCATTTGAACATACACATGTCTTTAAACCCCAGAAGTCTTTATAAAATAGTATTAACATTTCAAGAGCCACCGAGAATGCGAGAATCCTTTAGAATGAAACGTAAGCCGGGAGAGGGCGCTGGCAACCATGTTAAGACTTATGGAGGGATGCTCATAATAACCTTAAAGAATCTCTATGTTTATGTAGGGTAGGATTATGTGGAGGTAGAATTGTTTACGCGCTTACGAAGGTGCTGTTTGATATTTACTGTTTTTTTAGGGTTCCATACAGAGTCAGAGTCAAATCGTTTTTTTCTTTAGACTTACAAAATAAGTACTTAGACAAGTCAAATTTTTACTAAATAAACAGCTTGATAAATAGTTATTACTATCAAACAAGAAATAAGGTGCAATTGACTCTAATTCACTTCAATTTTTTGTCCACTAGCGGAAGAAGTCAAGAAGAAACCACTAGCAAGTTTATCACTTATCAACTAATACAATCTTAGGATAACTAAGTCTAACTGGTCTTACATACTTTTGTCGGTGTGGAACTTGAAATACCTAAAGGGTAAAACGGGACCCTATTACTAAGACTCCACCGTCCGTCTGTCTGACCGTCTGCCACCAGGCTGTATCTCATGAACCGCGATAGTTAAACAGTTTACATTTTCACAGATGATGTATTTCTGTTGCCGCTATGATACTAAAGCTACGTAAGTACTAAAACGGAATAATAAAAGTTCCATACAACACACTTATTTTTTGCCGTTTTTATGGATAACTAGCTGCGCCCTGCGGCTTCGCACGCGTTGTGGTCCGCGTTCCAAGAATAGGAAACGTTTAAATGTGATTTTTACCCTACGGGAACTGGTTTATGAGATAAAAAGTAGCCTATGTTTGATTCCGAGATTTAAAATGTGTGTGCAAAATTTCAACCCAATCCGTTCAGTAGTTTTGTCGTGAAGTGGTAACAAACATCCGTGCATCCATCCATCCATACATCCATACAATTTTTCGCATTTATAATATTAGTCTGATTGTACGGAACACTTCGTGCGCTAATCCGACTCGCACTAGGCTGGTTTTTATATACAGGGTGTATCTTAAACAGAAGTCAAGCCTTTACCTACGTGTAGGGGGCATCAGAATTGTTCAGACTATAGAAAAATGTACCCAGCAAGGGTGTCACGGTTTACGAATTATTACACATTTTCATTTTTTTTTTACTTTTTACCCTTGTCCATTAACTAGGTCTAGACTCAACTGGCTTTTATCTAGTAAGATAACTGATATACTTATTACAATATACTATTTAAATATATATTTTTTAATATCTATAGAAATTATCTAGAACACAAGGCTAGAAAGTCAAATTTGAATTCAGATGCGCAGAACACATCTGCACTCTCTTAATTCTATGAGACGGCAAACCGACACGACCAGGGAGAGGTCAGGTTCAGGACCAACGGCTTAACGTCCTTTCAGAGAAATTTGCTTTGTAGCATTACTAGACACAAGGCATCGTGTCACTAGATCCAGTGAGACTTGGTACTCACTACGCCAGCAGAGTATTTGTTCTACGAGTAAGAATATTCGTACAACTCCAAATAACGTAAACCTACGCCACCCTTTCGTAATCTGGCTACGGTAATGAGAGGATTTGCATGGCTCCTCTTGTTATTACGTTGGCAGCGCTGGGTGCAGCTCGAGTAATTCTCTGTTAAGTCGTGCTTATGATTCTGTTTAGCGGAATGATGTTTCTATTGCTCTGTTAAATTATTATTATCTATGCTTATATTAAAAAGAGAAAAGATTTGATTGTTTCTTTTTCACTTCTTCCGCTAGTGGACAAGAGATTGAAGTGAATTAGTCAATTGCACCTTATTTCTTTTTGATATTATTTACTAATTATCAAGCTAATTATATGTATAGTAATCAATTTAACTTGTCTGAGTGTTTATTTTGTAAGTCTAAAGAAATAAACAATTTGACTCTGACTCTGTTTGTATTGAATAGGTTCCGAAACTACTGGACCTATTATAAACATAATATCATCATTAAAAATATTACTTTTCAGGGAGCCTTAACGAGGGACTTCATCAGGGTGAGTGCGGTTTGCGTCGCGCCTGCACTGCGTCCTTACGAATGTGATGTGCACGCAATGCACCCGACTACATCCGTAATGAATCCTTCAAACTACGATAGTTTTTAGTCGATCGTACCTACTTGTTTCTATACCACTGTAATTTAAAAAGTATCCATATTTGAGCACTGGAGTTCAAAGCCACGACCTTAGTATAAAGTCGTGCGACCACCCACTAGGCGAGACCAATTATCTTCAAATGTACAAAAAACTCTAATGATTGAGTCATTCAAGACCCAAGGCTGTGTCATTGCATGTCTTCATGCTCCACAAATAATGATGAGATTTTTTAGGTTTCCGTACCCGGGAAACGGGACCCTATTACTAAGACTCCGGTGTCCGTCCGTTTGTCCGTCTGTCACCAGGATGTATCTTACGAACCGTCAAATATACATAAAAAACCGTGATTGTAAGACAGTTGAAATTTTCAAAAATTATGTATTTCTGTTGCCGCTTTAACAAAAGAATACTAAAAACAGAATAAAATTAATATTTCAGACGGCTCCCATAAAACAAATATGATTTTTTTGCCGTTTTTCTAATGATACGGAACCTTTCATCCGCGAGTCCGACACGCACTTAGCCGGTATTATTATATTCTCACGGATTAAGTCATAAGCTACCATTCTCATTGTGAGAAATATTCCGGTCAAATCCGTTTTTACTTCTATTACATCATCAACTTGATATTTTGATAAAATAAATGGTTTACATTCTTACTACAAATAACAGTTTAGCAAGGTGGTCGATTAAAAAGCTTGGGACGGGTTTTGTTCCAACTCGATAAATAACAACTCATAAGCTAAAGGTTTCTCGGTCACATCTTTACTTTCTTTTTAATAAAACAAAATAACTTCATTTCTACATTGTTAGGTTTTCTTTCAAAAATAACTTTTTTCTAAATGGGAAACTATTTGAACAATCAGAAGCAGTCGTTTAGAATAATTATATTAGTCTCCAATTTCTATTTTCTTTTTGTAACTACTTTTAGTAAAAAGCGCCTTTTAAGAGCTATCCAGTGCTAATAACATCGTGAGTATAATTTTAAGGCGCATACAGGAGCTAATATGACAGCGCCAGCTATTTTATTATACTATTACGCTTAACATTTAAAAATCCATCGTACAGTTTTCGGTATTTATTATAAGCTATTTTTTGATACCTCTGTAAAAGTTTTGTCTTATGTAGTTTAGGAAGAGATGCCAAAAGGACTAGGTGGCCAAAAAGCGCAACTTTGTATCTCTGCCTAAGCTTTACAAAATGAAACTATTACAGAGGCTAATAAGTAACTTATAATAGACACCACAAACTGAACTATGGAAAATAAATAAAAAAATAATTTAATAATAAGATAAAATACGCCACTTTCACTGGCCATAATACCCAGAGAAAACTTTAGTATTACTGAAATTAAATTTCTTATACACAGTTTATAATGTAAACTACATAAAAAATTGGGGTTAATCCGGTTTACCCTCAAGGGGGATTTCAAAGGGATATTTTTAATGAACTTCAAAACAATGTATTCCAGTTTTACCCCTTAACACATTTTTTGAAAACTGTAATACAAAATCTAGTCTTTCCCCTACTAGAATTAAATTATTCTTGTAATTTGAGTTTTCCCGTCTAGAACTTATTAGTATAGAAATCATATATTACAAACCAAATTAGAGGAAACAAATTAGAATAAGCATCTGAGTATCTTATTAGGTGTATAAATAATGGAATAGAATAGAAAAAGGCCTCAGGCTCAGCATTACATTATACTGCATATTTTCTCTCGTTTATATAAAAATAAATCATAGAAATAGTATAATTACGTGATCAGTTCGTATCCTAGTAATATATCAAACATCGCCGGTCCGTAGAATTACGAAGGTAATCCGTGATTCCTAAAACGGTAATAAAGCGGTAATGTATAGCAATCTCGTGGAAATTCTAGCTAATCGCCACGTGGTCTAGATTGTTGTCGTTTTATTTAGTGGTAGTGATGTGCCATTGGTTTTATCGACAGTTTGATTTTATATCGATAACTCTACATCCGTAACCAACAACCTGAGAAGAGTTGTCCTTATCTAACAACGTTGTATTCGAAGGTGTCAAATCAGTTTTTTTTTGTCACGTAATTTTATCACTTAAAGTGGTTACATGATCACTAGGTAATAAATCACTGGTTATGATTAGTTATTGATTGAAACCAATTTATTTTGTTAATTTACATTACGTTTACCGTTAAACCTTCCATCAGCTTATTTGCTCATTACGTGTACCTACAAAACCTGCCTACTTTACAACACATAACTTTGTCCCGTTTGAGGCACATCTTAGTTGTTCAAATAGGTGGTAAACGTTTTGAGTAAGTTTGTTATTAGGTAGTTCTTAAATTATCTAAAATTCTTTCCACAATATGAATATACTATTATGATATGAATATATGCACAAGACGACCTCCGTGGCGCGGTGGACAAAAGGCCGCCTGCGACGTAGGAGTTTGCAGGTTCGATTCCCGCCTCGGGACAAATATGTGTACGATACGATATGTATAATAAAATATATCTATCTATGTAGTGTATTATATTGTGTATACCATCATCAGTCATCAGTTATCTAGTACCCATAACACAAGCTCTGCTTAGCTTGAGGCTAGATATTACTGTGTGAATTATGTAACATTATTTATTTATTTATAATATTTAGTTTCATTCTCCTCATATTTAGTTTTTTTACGAATTATTTTATTTTCCCAAATTAAATATAAAGAATTGTTTTTTTTTTTATTAATAAACAAAAAAAGAGGCCAATCTTTGTGAAAGAAAATATTTTACCTCTTACGTCACATTTCTAGTACAGATAGGGAGTTCTCAAATTAGAATAGTACCTTGTCAATGCAGGTAACCAACCGCTTTGTTTCACTAAGAAATGGCTCCACCCTATTCAGATTAGAAGCGTACGGACTATAGGTACTCCGGTTGTCAATCAGCCAATATCTCAATCTCTACTTCAATAGCCCACGTACCTATCTTCATAGAAATTCAGTAACTACCTCAGAATATGCTTCATTACCCGAATCTCGAGACCCATTGTATCGCCGCCATATTGTCCTAATCATCGATACCCATTATCGATAGCCATCCCCTCACTATAATACCCAATGAAATGGCTAACGAGCGTATAATTGATCAGCAGAGCGTTCGATTGGTTCAGAATGCGCACTTACTGTAAAGCCTAGTTCCGGTCAATGGTAATCCTAAAATGAGGAATGGTTCTGTAATTTACCCATTCATGAAGAATTACGGGTTATGGAATAATTTCTATGAGTGTCATTTTATTTTACATAACTATACACTGGTAACGTAAAGTAAATTATATCTGTACTAGCTATGCCAAAGTAGCCTATGTGTTATGTCTGGCCTAGAGTTTCCTGTGTGCCAAATTTCAGCCTGATCCGTTCAGTAGTTTTTGCGTGAAAGAGCAACAAACATACATACAGACATGTTTACAAAGTTTCGCGTTTATAATTTTAGTAGAATTGCAATAAATGTAGCCAGCGTCTTGGGTACACTTCTGACTACTGATATGGATCAGTTGAGCTACCTGTAGTTTGTTTCAAACCGTCTGCTGTTAGCTTAACTGTATAGATGCTTATTTCAATTTATCTAAAACTAGCTGCGCCCTGCGCTTGTTCCTATGGAAACATTAAAAGGTGATTTTCATCCCAGGCCATAAATCAGTTGATATATGGGATGAAAAGTAGCCTATGATTGATTCCAGGATTAGAATTACTTGTTTCCAAAATTTCAGCCAGATCCGTCCAGTAGTTTTGGCGTGAAGAAGTAACAAACATCCATCCATCCATTCATCCATCCATCCATCCATCCATACATCCATACAAACTTTCGCCTTTATAATATTAGTGTGATTTCTCGCTTAATATCATCCCAAATTTTTATCGTTATGATTTCATACATAAATGTCTTTGATGACAATAAATCTTAGATTCCAGGACCGAGTATAGAAGCAACTTGTTATCCCCATAATTTATTTTCCATTAAATTACAGGTTGAGGGTAGCAATATCTCCAAACCCAAAGATCACCTTCAAAAGGTTAATTAAAGCATCGATAGCGTCTCGACATAACTGAAATTAATTGCACCGAAGAAATTTATATAGCGATTCTTCTTCCCGAGTGACAGGCATTAGTCGGGCTGTGGTGAAAGGCATAGGCGGTAGCGATTAAACCAAATAAGGGGTCATTCAATCAGACTTTGCAAGAGGGAAGGGGTCCTACACTAAGTTTGCCGAGTCGTGGTCTCCATTCAAGAACTCGTTTACCCAAGCGGTTGACGGTTCTTTGCTAGATATGACCGGCGCACTGCCACTTCAGTTTGATAATTCTTTGAGCTATGTCCACCTTTTAATGTTTCCATAGGAACAACGCGTGCGAAGCCGCGGGGCGCAGCTAGTTTTAGATAAATTGAAATAAGCATTAAAACAGTTAAGCTAACAGCAGACGGTTTGAAACAAACTACAGGTAGCTCAACTGATCCATATCAATAGTCAGAAGTGTACCCAAGACGCTGGCTACATTTATTGTAATCCTATCCATCAGAGAGACTCCGAGCATAGCTCGCTGAGCGACTTTCAACTAGTGGACCAGCCCTATCATGAGTGTTCACGTCTCAGCTCCGTAGGTCATGACGGGTAGGACGCACTGATTGAAAACTTTAGTTTGCGCTGATTTCCTGAATGAATGAATGAACACTTTATTGTACTAATAAAATAATAATTAATATAAATGAAAGTCTTATATCTAAATTATAAATTAATATAGTCCAAAAGGCGGCCTTATCACTGAGACCGATTTCTCCCAGGCAACCTTGGTAAAGGAAGAAAAAAAAAGGGTCGATAGTGAAGTAGTAATATCTTCACCCATTCCTTAATGGTAGTCACAAGTCGAGTAGCAACCTGTATCTTGTAACTTACACCCCCCAAAGATATTGGATGCCAAAACCTTCTGTCAGCGTCTAACGATAAACCAGCAAGAGTAATGACCTCACTAGATATGAAATTAGATCGCTTACATTATCTTAATGCAACGAGTAATCCGATAGATGTGGAACTCGTGTACAAACAGGGTTAAACAGGCTTATCCTGCTTAGTACCGTGAGAGAGGGTGAACAGGCGTTTTATGATGAAGTTTGTTTTGATATGTTGGTAGAACTAGGTAGTTTCAATTGTTGCTTAATTGAAAACTGCAAATAAGGTGGTAACAATTTCATTTTCATTTCATTTTATTTATTCCAGCTTTTTATGATGAAGTTTGTTTTGATATGTTGGTAGAACTGGGTAGTTTCAATTGTTGTTTTATTTGAAAACTACAAATAAGGTGGTAACAATTTCATTTTCATTTCATTTCATTTATTCCACCATAGGTACATTTATACAATATACTTGATGTCGTTGTTATCTTATTTCACATAAATAATAATTATTATTAAATTGTAAGATTAAAAGAAAATACCATAAAGGATTGTAAAAAATAAAATAAAAACAGATTGAAGGTAATTTTTCATTATCAAATGTACCTACTCCTATCTAATTGTAAGTTACAAATAGTTGGCTGTACAAGGGCCTTTTTTTTTTTCTTCGGCGAGGAAAATTCGTTTACGAATAGACTGGTCTGCGGAAGACCAGAATTATGTGAGACTCGACGCAATACCCACTAAAAATCTCTCCGGTGTCCTTCTTTCGCCGTTTTCGCCGAACCACGGGAACACATAACCTCCGCGATCCAACCCATACCTAGCCGGCGAGCCCACCATACAACGCCGACCCCATTCTTCCGTCACCTTTCCTACCCTTTATTGGGACACAACAGGACATACACAGTTGAATGCTTATGTCGACTGCTGTGCCCAAATGAGCATTTCTCCCCCATACTACCAGGTGTGGGTCTCGCATTTACACACGCGGCTGTAAAAAGGCCTAAAATAATAATAATAACAATACAATAACTGATAGAACGTTTTAGGTCTATAAATTTAGTTGACCTATCTGGCAATTCTTTTCAGGACACATAAGTCAAAGGATGACAATTCCTTGTCAAACAAGGGGGTTTGGCCTAAATTACTACTGTCACCAGTGGTCGCAGTAAGAGGTGTGTTACAACTGGTTATAAATAAATATGTATCATGGAACCCTACTAGGCATTAATTTAACAAAGATTTCGACAAGTTTTATGTTTGATGCCTGCTTTTAGTTAACTTCCAAATCATTAACACTTCATTCATGAAAAATGGGCCTAAAAGTGATAAATTTAAGACAATTTGATAAATAATTTACTCTGACAAATGGGTAACATTTGTTTCTTTGAGAAATGCTGTTAAAAATGCTCAGCTTGTAGATAAAAGGGTTTAATTTATGTGGAGATAGTTAAAACGCTCTCTGTCTAGGCAGTTTTTCTTTCCATGATTGTTTAAGTTCATTTTGGTTTATTTTTACTTGTAACACTTACGCTTGCAATAGCAAACAAAGCCGTAACTTTAAGAGTTAGGCCACCAGCTCCCTCGATCAAATCCCTTGAAGAATCTTGGAAAACCCAAGGGATCTTTTTTTATAAATATACCTCGAAGGGATGCTGTAAGCGCGCATCTAGAACCGCACTCGCCCTGGAGTTGTCCCTCGTTAAGCAATGAAACGTTGGTGTTCATCCAACACAAACAAGGTTCGTAGTTAACCCGCTTATATTCATATTGAGTTAATATACCTTTGTTTGACCGCAATCTCATCTGATTAAAAGATGTGGCCGACGATGTATCACGAAAGTCTAGGAGACACCTATTCACTCACGTCGACGTTAATGCTCTGTGTCCATTTTAGCTCTTCAATTTTTCTAAAACTTTGTGCTTATAAACATATTAATCATCATTTTAATCAACAGGCTCAAGGTTTCGAGGCTTTGCTAAAATCTACTCCTCTTCCCGCTTACTTTGGCTACCGAAAGGCACCTTTAGCCTACTATAGGAACGAACAGCACCGATGTTTTGAGGAGTTTCTACAGTTTAAGGCCCTTAAACCAGCGAAAGTGGCGCCCCTAACTATTTTATCTTATTATTACGTTAAACGCAGGAATTTAAAAAAAATCCTACGGTCAGTTTGTGGTTTCTATCATAAGTTATTTATTAATGCCTCTGTAATAGTTTCATTTTGTAAAGCTTAGGCAGAGATACGAAGTTGCGCTTTTTGGCCACCAAACTCTATTTTTGCATCTCCTCCTAAACTATACGAGATAAAATTATAAAAAAGGTATTAAAAAATAGCTTATAATAGATACCACAAACTGAACGTAGGATTTTTAAAAATTCCTATGATAAACGTAAAAATATGATGAAATAGGAATCGCTGTCACATTATGCGCCTTAAAACCGTCATCGCGTCACCACTCGAAGTTCAGAGAATTTACAGGGAGTTTATAGAATTTACAGGGTATTTATTGCGACGGTGGGTGGGCAAGTGGCTATGTTTGATGGAAGTGTAAGTTATTAATCGCTGTTAGGTGGATTTGTTTGATATTGAAATAGTTTATGTGACCGACGCGACGTGTTGAGTTGAGTGGATTTACAAACATGGACCGGATGGATATTTTATTTATAAATGTAAATTGAGAGTTGGTTACAGGAATATGGGTTTTAAATAGAACATGAAAATGTTTATATAATAATTAATTTTGTTTTAAAAAACTATAACCGACTTACATTTTTATAGTTTTTTCATGAATTTTCATGGATGCCATTGTCAGAACTGAACCAAATTGAAATGGGGCCACACGGGAAGCACCAACTATCATAAAAAAAAAGAATCATGAAAATCGGAACACCATCGTGGTAAACAGGTAGTACTTTAGGTTAGAATTTTAATATTGAGAGTTTTCAGTTTTCGTTTACACTTAGGTACCACCCTCTCAAAATTGTTTCCGAATACACACCTACGGCAAATTCTGCAGTTAGGTACAAACAATTTTGAGAGGGTGGTAAGTGTAGAAGTAAACTCAAAACTCTCGATCGATCGGCGATCTGCGAAAGACTGCAGGCTGGTTGCCTCAAGCTGAAGCAGGGTGCTATTGCTATGTCCAGCAGTGGACTAATATAGGCTGATAATGATGACCCACTTACCTATACTACATTAATAACACACCTATACTTAAACTAATTTAATTACACTTACCTATACTAATTTAATTATTTTATTATCTGAAATGGCCGAAAAATGGGGTCTTGATTTTGATTTATCTGTGGTTCTGGAACTACCAATCATATTTTTATTATATATGGGAAAGTTTGTACCTATGGATGGATGGATGAATATTTGATGAGCTGAAATTTAGCATTCTGGTTATCCTAATCCTGGAATCAAACATATGATAAGTACTTTTTATCCTATAAATCAGTTCCCGTGGGATAGAAATCACTTTAAAACAACTCCATAGGTAAAACGCGTGCAAAGCCGCTGGGCGCAGACAGTTGATAATATTTTTTCCCATCCATCAAAAACTCTAATTGCACCTCGTTATACAAATCCTTTGACAACCCAATAACATTATAATACAAGATTATCACTCGAACCACCCACTCGTGAAATTTTTCATTCAATTCCAATTTGTGGACGATCATATCACTCATTCTAATCCTGCCCAAGATGGCTCCTCAATTATGCTCGTATCTCTCCAATTTCGACGACAAATTAATCCAGTTTATGGAAGCTGGCATAATTCTTTTGGACAGCGGCTCTCAACTTTGGTGCAGATATATCTTGGCAAGAAAAAGTTGGAAGATAATTTATTTTATCGAAGGTTATTTTTTATCCGGATTTTATGGTTTGTTTTTTTTATTCGATGTGGGATCAATCACACAGCATTATCTACCCCCAAGCCAAGCAGAGCTTGTGTTATGAGTACTAGATAACTTATTACCTACAAAATACAATACACTACATAGATAGATATTTTTATTAGACATAAAAAACATCAGAACGTCCTACACAAATTTGTGCAGATCGCACAAACATTTGTCCCGAGGCAGGAATCGAACCCAGATCCTCCTGCGTCGCAGGCAGACCTTCGCCTACCGCGACGCAGAGGTCGTCGTCATTGTGTTTATTAAACGAAAATAAAAAAGTTTCAAATATAATATAAAGTTAAATTCAATTTTTATATGATGTGCCTGATAAAATCTACGCTTAAATAGGCCACATATATAATTTATCAGTTAACACACATTACACAAAACTTCAAATCAATCCATCAAATAATTAAAGACCAACCAAATGATTCAATCAAGTGATGAAACAATCAACTGTAATTGTTAATGGGACACAAAAAGTTTGTGAAACACTGTACTGTTCACGTAACCGTAATATACACCTACTCACACTTAACGATATTAATAAATAAGCTGTCGCGTAGATCGATCACGCAGACACGTACCTTCTGAGCACATCGGGGATCAGATATTTTACGAAATGAGGGGGAGTGAAGTTTCGGTTAAAATTTGATGACGTAACCTGTAGTCACGAAAAATAAAATAAACTAAAACCCGACTTTGACCATCGGCGTCCACCGATTGTGCTTAGTATTAGAAACTTACAACCCTTACTTAGGCCATGCCTACTCTTTAGACCCCAATATTTTCTGATGTCATAATATCCTATAACCACCGGGATCGATACCTCATTTGTTGAAATCGTACTAACAGTTGGAACATCAAAATCGGCTACGCATCTACAAACGAACATAGGTTGCCAACCTCATTTCTTTCCTCCATTGGTAGCCGGGTAAAAAGGGGAAAGTTTGGCTGACACGAATTTGGATAAAATTTGGTACCAGGATAGCATAATGATCTAAAGGATATATAGTTATATAGCCCATGTCCGTGTAGTGTTTGCGTTGTATGATAAAACTTACAGTTTTCGATAAAACTATGTTTGATTTAAGTTTTCATGGTGAAAAATATTTTGAAGTACTTCACATGAATTATTTCATTCGAATTCGATGATTTTGATATACAAACCGTTCAAGCTCCAACCCAGTTTTTATTCCAAGAAATTTGATCACATACATTATCGATTTTTGATCCTAAATCAACATGAGTTCTGACAAAAAAGTCTACACACCAAAGAGAAATATAGCAAAATATGGTTGCACAAGGTTTTTGATATCCGAAGAGAATTAGGGTAAAATACACGTATGTTACAGGTTTTTGGTTGTTTCCAGCGTGCGCCTAATATACGCTCTTCCCATACCGAGCCGTAAAGTATAGTACGTGGGTACCATAGTCCCGATGCCCGGTTTTTTCACCCCAAAACCGGCGAGATTGAAGTCGTAACTCCTCCTTTCTTGTCACAGGTGAACACCATCCCGGGTTTTGGGACTTTTTATCCCTAATTAAGACGTTTTTCTTCTTTTAATAAAATATCTATCAGTTTTCTCTTATAGTGACAGATAAATTTTTATTGCTCGTCTCTTACCAACCGACCAACCATCTTACAGTTTTATGTCACCAAATATTTCGTGACACAGGTAATATTGGCATTTATATTATTAGTAAGTATACGTATCCTACTAATATTATAAACGCGAAAGATTGTAAACATGTAGGTATCTATGTGAACATCGGCTGTTTGGTTGCTTTTTGTTTCTCGTAAACTATCGTAAATCAGATTTCTAATGTGTAAGTCTGTGTTAAATATGTGAAACCCATTTAATATTCATTGTGAAATTTGCACACACTTTGTGGCAGAATGTAGTAGTGCTAGGTGGGCAAATCACACGGCATTATCTAGCCCCAAGTTAAGCAGAGCTTGTGTTATATGGATACCAGATAATTGATAATACATAATGCAATACACTAAATAGACAGTTTTTTTATTATACATTGAAAACATCCAGAACGCCGTGAACAAATATCTGCAGATCGTACAAATAATTGACCAGAGGCGAGAATTGAACCCGCAACCTCCTGTCGCAGGTGGACCTTAAATCGCCCACCGCGCCACAGAGGTCATCAGTCTCTATGATAGGGCAATGGAGTTTGGAAACTTCCTGCAAATATTATGATTTACAGGATAAAATAGTAGTAAACATAGATCAGCTTTTCGATCAAACGACAAACAGCAATTTACTAAGCAAGCTTCCCGACCGACTTCATAACCAATAAAAATCATCCGAAAGTTTCTCACAAATTACTTTTCCAAGAAATTTCTACTTTCGGGTGAACTGAAGAGGGATCCGATAGTTAGCGAAACAGTGGTAAGTTAATATTTGTGACCATTTACACCGACACCGAGGACGACTGTACTGTTAACAATGAAGTTGTCAAATAAATTAGCTTTGAAATAAGATAGAATGATAAAAAGCCACGTATGTTACTGAACTAAAGCAACTCATAGGAGAGGGCGCCACTGACATGTAAACATCGGCTCCGTACAATTTATTTATAAATAAATAGTTTAACGAAGTATTAAGTGACAGTACCTATTAAAAACCCGAGTTACCGCTACAAACTATTCAAAAAACTGTGCATTATCCAAAACAACGAAGAGTGACTCTATTCTGAAACTAAACTGTTAGTACTCTATAAATATTGACAAAGTGACAATATTGCTAAATCAACTTTTTACAAAACAGTGCAAAATCCACAGAAATGTTAAAATCTAAATTCTAAATCAGTAAATTCACAAAAAATGACAGTGGTGTAAAAAAGTGTGACTCATTCCCTAACGTCCCTAATGCGCACACTAAATAAATATCAGAACATCAAAATTGACCAAAAGCTTAATTTCGACTAGTCTCTCATTGAAGGCGTTGGCCAAGCGGTCACAAGCATCGAATCCGATTTGAGCCCGTGGAGCTGTGATGACCGGGTTCGAATCCTCCCGGGACATTATAAATTTTCGCTATATTAACGATCTGCCGAAGGCTACAAATCAACCGATGTCTCTATTTGCTGATGATAGCACTGTAACGATTTCATGTCATAATGTTGAAACATATGAAAATGAAATAAATTCAACTCTTAAATCAATTATAACATGGCTAAAATGATAATAATTTAAAAATAAATATTAATAAAACTAATATTAAACATTTTAGACAACGCGATTCTGCTGCACGTACTCACCTTGACATTCAATATAATCATAATAAAATTGACGAAATTGACTCTACAAAATTTTTAGGACTTCATATTGACCAAAAACTTAATTGGAAACAACACATTGAACATATATGTAAAAAAGTTAATAGTCTCGTTTACATTTTTATACAAATTGTCCCATGTAGTTAACTTGGGAACGCTTCTTATAACGTATCACGGGCTGATTGCGTCAAATATTCGCTATGGCATAATATTTTGGGGCAATTCAACTGACGTTGACAAAATTTTTAAGTATCAGAAGCGCTGTATACGAGTTATGTTTCGTCTTAAGGTAACAGATTCCTGTAAACCTTACTTTGCTCAGCATAACATCCTAACTCTACCTTCACTGTATATTTTCGAAACGGCTATGTTTGTGAAAAATAACCCTGATTTATTTAAACAGCTTTCCGATGCTGTTCCTCGAAATCGACGAGACCAATATAAAGTCCTCATGACAAACTCAAAGACAGCTTTAATGCGCAAGGGTATTTTCTGCATGGCCCCTTCTATTTACAATAAACTGCCAAAATCATTAAGACAACTACCAGTCACACTGTTTCGGAGAAAGTTAAAAACCAATTTAGAACGTAAATGCTACTATACAATCAATGATTTCATGACGGATAAACATTTTTAGATATAAGTAAATGACAAATATCTAGTTTTTTCTCTTCCTAATTTAATTTTCCAATTATATTTTAATAATTATTTAGTGATATGATTAATCAACTATTCCTCTCAATTTGATTAGTTAACTTAAAAAATGTAATTACATTGTACTCAAATTTTGCACGCCGCAACGGTAGAAATACATTGTGTCTTATATTAAACAAACACCACCTATGTACCTTATTTACATGTATTTGATGCAATACATTTTTACTTTACTTTTACTTTACTACTTTACTTTTCATTTTAAGTAAAAAAAACCTTACCATTACTAAAAAAAACAGCGAGTCAGACTCGTGTTTGAAGGGTTCCGTACCATTACCTATAAAACGGCAAAAAAATTATATCTTTTTTATATCGGAGCCCCTTTTTTATTTCATATTTTATTATTTTTTGATACAGCGGCAACAGAAATACAACATTGTGAAAATTTCAACTGTCTAACTATCACGGTTCATGAAATACAGCCTGGTGTCATACGGACGGCGGAGTCTTAGTAACAGGGTCCCGTCTTATCCTTTGGGTACGGAACCCCAAAAATTACGCTTCCCATTATATTAACCATTTGCCAATGGAATTTCCTTTTGTTTTTTTCTAGAAAATGAACTAATATGAGGTTTGGACTTTTCGGGAAATTTCCTGTTATAAAGTACACACTTTGACTTTTTAAATTATCGAAATCTTATATCACGATATATGTATACGTATTTCGGGCCAATTACAACCTGGGTCTCTTCAAGACAAGGGTGAATAGGTATTTTCTTGACCTTCGTGATACACTGTCGGCCTCATCTTCGCTTTCCATCAGGTGAGATTGCGGTCAAAAAAAAGTCTATTTCACATAAAAAAACGATATGTAATAAGGAGGTTCTATTAATTTATTTCCATCTAACACGTTATATGGTATAAAACTTTGCTTTAAGCAAAGGAAAGAAGAAAGGCTTGGTCTACTCAAGACGCGCACTTCCACATCCCCAGACAGTGTACACCTCAAACTAGAGCAAACATCTTTCAGGCGCTCACAAAAAGCAGCATTCAATAACTGCGAGCTCAACACGAGATTTGAAACGGTATCTTATTTGAAAATCAAAAAGGAGACGACTCAGGACTCTTTCAAAAAACGTATGATGCGCAAACACGCCCTCCATTTACTGCGGGTTCTCGAATGTAATGTCTAAGATCTTTTTTTTGCACATTAGGTACCTGCTAGCTTCTGCCCACAGCTTTGCACGAACTTTTCAAGTAGCCTGTGTTTGAACCCGGAATACCGTTTTCTTCATTTAAAATTTTCATTTTGATACTTATAATTTACCGTTTAGGGGTGAAAAGGTAAGAAACAGACTTAAGTAAGTCTGTTTGTTACCTTTTTACTTTTCTTTCGAATTTATAATATTAGTAAAGATGAATTTAAACTATAGGGATGGGCTGATGGTATACATTATATTATAGGTAGTATAGATATTGAATGAAATTACTAGGGAAAGTATGTAAAATAATTGGTATACTCATAAGTATTTTCATTGGATAGCTTCAAAGTTGTATTATCTGAAAATCATACAAATCGTCACGAGAACACAAAAAAATAAGTAGAAGGATAATGTCTGCCAAAAAAACTCACTTGTAGAGCCTTCAGTTATTCTGTGATCATGGCGCATGAAACTGAGCCGAATTGTTGGCAAGCTCAAACTCAAATCATGGTAAATATTCAATTTTAAACGACTTTAGTATCTCCAAACTTCTGTCAACGTCATTTAATATAATTATGTATAATAGTAAAACACCACTCTAAAATTTACTAATCATAACGTCTCCAGCCTATAAAATAGGGCAACGTAAGGAAATACATAAAACAGCCCTACATTCTGGTTCTTAAACCATACGAAAATAAAACTCGCGTATTGAACTCGACTCGACTTCCCATATCCCTCTCCAAGTCCTTGGTAAGGGCGTCTACACAATTTCCGTGAACAGGTGCGCTCTGCAAACATGTCTGCGACATCCCCCTGTAGTGCACCTCTCAAATAACCTGCTTTGCACAAAAATGGAACAGACAGACGCCGAAATGATCCCTGAACTGTGACGTGTACACAAAGGAAATGGTTTCTTCTAGGAGCTTAAGAGGGCGGCCTGCGGTCAGCTGTGGACCGATGGCTGTTAAGGTGAGGTGAGTAAAGACTCTTGTGTTGTGATACATCGTTGGACACATAGTCACTTGAGAGCGGGTTAAATTGTCTAAGATCGTCACTTACTATCAGGTAAAACGAAGATCAGTATCAGCCGCACTGTCATCACAGCTGTCTTTGAAAATGTAGATATTGACATTGCCTCTTAATTAAGACTGTGCAATAACGCTGCTGCTGATCGATTTCGAGCGGAATGATAAGATATGGTTTTCTTGCGAGTGAGAAGTACAGTCCGAATTTTCTATGCGCTAAAACTGTTTTACTTAATAACAAGTTAATGACACAACCAATCGAAAATTTAAAAGACTGAACATAAAAAAGTGCCACATGAGTCAAGCTTGCGATTAAGATTCAAAGGGTCAGTCGATAGTTTTAGTTTAAATTCAACAAACAAAAAAAAAAGACGTGTGGCACTCGGGGACTGCCGCGGTAAAGCTATTGCAATGCCATCTAGAGGCGAGTTGCTGAACTAAAGAGACAAACGTCAAGGTTTTTTCGTTACGGAATTTCTGGATTCGGTCCCCGCGCTCAAGGCCCGCGATAGAAGCTATTCAATAGCTTAAAAACGTAGCCGGATTTTTCTAGGCCTAGAACTAGGTGATACATCTTTGAAAAATTTCAGACCGATTCGCTAGACAGTTTCGGCGTGAAGAAGTAACAAATATCTATCCATTCAACATCACACTTTCGAATTTATAATATTAGTGTGAGGTAGTCTAAAACCAAATACTAAGTAGCTTAGATACGTAGCTATATTAACATTTTAATATAAATTGAATTGCAATTACCCCGCCATAGGGAACATCAATACCCTACTTACCCTAAGTGGCGTATTCCAAGACACGCTTAAGAGCATCATTTGATACATTACAGACAAAAGCATTACCCGAAGGCACCAATTTGGCTCCTGATCTAGTTAGTTCCGCCCCGCGGCTTCGCTCGTGACTCTTGATTAAAGACCTGAGACATTCTGAGAGTATAGGAAATCTCGTAAAGGTTTCTAATAATAGGATTTCTTATTTGATGGGAGACTGCTGTTTTGAAATCTTTATCTCTGTGATGTGTCCTTTTAACCTATTGAACATTGCTTACTCAGGTTATTGGAAAAATCTAAGAATATTCTAATGTAATTATGTCTTGAAATGTTTCGTCGTATAAATAATATTTGACATGAAAGCTTACGAAGCATTAGATATTGAAAGCTAGGGCCTTCGCATTGGTATTAAGAAATAGATAATCGATATTTATTGCCACGTTGAGTGACACGCGTCACTTTTTTTGATTAAAAAAGAAACTTTAAATATTCTAATAATACTTTACGGCATACGACAGCTGTAAATACTTGTAAGTACAAAAATAAATTATAAAATAATTATAATTGTGATCTGATCTCAAAAAATTATTAATTAATATAAATAAATAATGCTGGACAATTCACACAGCATTATCTACCCCCAAGCTAAGCAGAGCTTGTGCTATGGGTACTAGATAACTGATATATATAATACAATACACTACTTAAATAGATATTTATTATACATAGAAAACATCCAGAACGCCCTGAACAAATATCTGCAGATCGTACAAATATTTGTCCCGAGGCGGGAATCGAACCAGCAACCTCCTGCGTCGCAGGCGGACCTTCGCCCACCGCGCCATAGAGGTCGTCTTAATTCAAAAAGTCTTAACTTTGATCATCTTAGATGGAAGTGTTTTTATTTATCTCGTGTCTTACGTGGCTATGTAGTGATCGATACTTATATTATAAAAAGGAAAGGTTTGATTGTTTGTTTGTGTTGAACAGGCTCCGAAACTACTGGACCAAAAAAAAAATATCATTAAAAGCTTACTTTTCAGGGAGCCTTTTCAGGCTTTATTTTATCCCGGAATTCCCACGAGAACGGGAACTACGCGGGTGAAACTGCGAGGCACTGCTAGTCAGTAAATAAATTCAAACAAATTGTCAAAACCTTGCTGCGCAACAAAGCTTCAATAGATTTGGTGATATTGAGCATCAGATTGTCTAGAGCATAATTGGGTTTGTTATAAACCGACTTTAATAAAATAGTTTTGTCATGGACCAAATGTACCACACGGGAAGTATTGGATATCAAATAAAAAAAGAATTATCGAAATCGGTTCACCCGGTCGAAGTTCTAAGATTCGAAGTTCCTATTTCAATTTGGTCCAGTTGACTATAGCATCTATGAGAAAACCATCTAATTAAAGTCGGTTTATAGTTTTTTAAAACAAACTCTTTGTCTTTGACTTCGATGAAAAGCAAAAACTAAGCTCTCAAAACATTTCAGTGTAGTTTTTGGATAGGAACTGATTGAAACGGACCGGTTCGTCGTCGAGACCATGACAATAACCGAACTTGTGTTGCGCAAACTTCGGCTGGCTCCAGTCTGACCGACATTCGAGATAATTTTAACATTTATACTTTGCGATACGATTCACATAAGATATGAGGTGTAGGTATTAAATAGTTATTGATTGAACATAGCGTGTTTTATTGTTAGTGAAGAAAACGGTTACAACATTTGCATTTTGGATAGGTACATGCATAGATTTAAATCTATGGGTACATGCCTATCCGCTGTTGGTGTTTTTTAAAACTGAGCGTATGATTATATTGTAGTAGTCTTTCTTGCCATCATACTGACACTTTGAAATCCACTGAAAATGAAACCCGAAATGGGTTTCAGTTTCAGCGAGTTCCTTTGAGTTATAGCACTGTCGTCACTTGTCAGTGGAAGGTAGGTACAAAAAACATGAATAACACTTCCTACTTTTATATATACTTATACTTATACTTGTATAAATGCCTCTGATATCTCCATGCGTCATGCACGAGCCAAATCTCACATAAAAACGAACAGGTCGTGCGAGATCGCTGAAAGTTTATTAATATTAAAGATCGGATCGGACGTTATAAACCACTCCTCGGATGGACATCGGACAGTGACCGCGCACTGACCGATCATTAGTCGCTGGACACGTTCATTTGTCATTCTCCCGCCTTCCGTACAACTCGATTTTGGAACGGACGAGTCCACTTTGAAATGGGCTTTATATTAGACGCAAAGTGTGAGAGTTTGATTCAAAAGAGGTTGGTTGTTGAAGGTTGATAGCACGGAGGTCCGCGGTCTTTGACGACCTTTATTAACAATAAAATACAGTAAAAAAAGCTTGACATGACTTTTTTTTTTCACTAAAAGTAATGGACGTCTTTATCGTTTAGAAGCAAGCCACTTATATCCATACTATACTCGTATGCATATATATGACAAGCAGCACCTCGCGGTTTCACCCGCGTATTTCCCGTTCTCGTGGGAATTTCAGGATAAAATATAGCCTATGTCACTTCCTGAAAAGGAAGCTTTTTAATCATGACATAATTTATTAATTAGGTCCAGTAGTTTCGGAGCCTATTGATACAAACAAACAATCAAATCTTTTCTCTTTTAATATTAGTATAGATGTTCTGCAACTAGTAAGTAAGATTAAACCATTTTTTTATTGATTTTGTTATAGAAAAGGCTGTTTGTAACTCTCCAGCTTCATAAGTTCATAATAATTTTCTTATGTAATTAAATGTGTAGGTAAGTACATAAATTCTACGTAGATAGTATACTCCTGATAGATACCTACTATACTATGAGCTTTGGGTTTGTGGTTTCATAAGCGCCGAGCAACTAAATTATTTCGCTATAATATAAATATTAATATCCGCGAACTAGTTAGTTTAGTGAGGAATATCCTCTTTGGCGAGAAATAGGATTTTCTGAAGTGTAAGGTGTACTTTAGAGAGCTTTGGAGAAGTACCGTTAAAAGGAATTTGGGAAGCGTCGGGTTGTATGTGAATTTCCGAGAAGAACTTCACAGGCGAACGATGAACGTTGTATAGGCTTCAAGGAAGTGTTGGTGTACATCTTCTTTTGTGACCTATTCCCACTTCAGATTAGAATTTGAATTTTGTTGTCGAGAAAATTTAACACGCTCTTGAAATTAACTTTTCAAGTGTTTTATCTGCAGGTTCATATTACAAAGTACCTGTGATCCTTGGATGAAATTGGAACTCTATGATAAAGACAATAAGGCATATTTACTACCAAATTAAATCAATCGCCGAATTGTAACTCAAAGTAACTCAACGCCAGCCAAACTTTTGCCAAACTTTTGAAGGCGTATAAAGGAGCCAATATGACAGCGTCACCTATTTTATCTTATTACTCGTATTACGTTAAACACAGGAAATTTAAAAAATCAATCGTACAGTTGGTGCTATCTGTACATGTACATGCCTTTACGCTTCGATTTTTAGAACAACCTTTTTTTATAAAACAACATCAGTTAAAAAGTCTAAGGCTGATCATCCCCCGTAAAATAACATGTACCTACTTGCCAAAACCGACCATAAAAATGGTCGTCAAAACTCACCGGTGTTGCTAAACTTTGCGTTTCAAAAGCACCTGGCGGATAAAATAAGTTTATGGCAACTTTTGAGTAGGGTTGCCATGCTTGCTATACAATGGTTTGTACTAATTCTGTCCGTGGTTTTCCACTCAATGCCTTCATTATGTATTATTGCTTTTTGTTATGGCTGTATTGAACAGTACCATCATCAGCCCGTATACGTCCACGGTTGAATATAGTTCTGTTTACTGAACGGACTTGAACTCTACCTATGTTACTAAATAATATTTGAACTGGCAATATCCCAAACTAACTAAAACCATACAGAACTAGCAGCGCCGTGCCCGTGGGAATTCCGGGATAAAAAATTGCCTATGTCAATCCCTGAAAAATAAGCTTCTTAATTATAAAAGATTTTTTTTTAATCGGTCAAGTAGTTTCTGTGCCTATTCAATACAAACAAACAATCGATCAAATCTTTTCTCTTTATACGTATAGTATTAGTTTAGATAATAATGTAAATTCTACTTTATCTATGACTTGTCCATTACATAATCAACATTTTCTTTGACTCCTTCTTTCTTTTCCTAAAAAGTATCTGTAATCTTTCAAACAGAATCTAACTAGGAAGTTTCCTAATAGGATTAGTTAGAAGAATTCGTTTTGAAACTAAACAAGCTCAGTATTCTCGCAACATGTTGTGACGATTTTATTATTTCCAAGATAAGCTGACGATAAACGGGAAGATAAATTATCTTCTGATTTACGCTGTAGTAAAATGTGTTGTTTCTTTTGATATTGTTTTGTTGGAACAATAAATTTCTTTGCTTTCACCTATTTATGTGGCAGTGATATAAAGCAAGGCAATTACTGATACTTTGTGTACAAACAAACATAAAGTACTTGTTTATAGACTACCTACGAAGATTGATAAGAGATGATAAATTTAATGAATAATGGGGGAAACGAACAATACAAACAATGTTTTTGAACAAATTATACGCAACAAAAACAAATTCAAGGTATGTTTACGTTTAAAAGGAGTTCTTTTGATATTATTTTTTGCGAAACTCAAAATTCTGTTATGAACTTGTATCTGCCCACGTAGTTTATTTTTATCCCACATTATATTATTATTTGATTTAAGGAATAAAATAAAATCTATGTTTTTCTAATATCTAATATGTTTTTCATAATTTGTAAAATTTCAGCCCGATCCGTTCAGTAGTTTTATCATCCAGGAGTAACAAACATAACTCAATCTAAACTTTTACATTGGTGTGTAACAAAATATTCAAACTCAAACTCAAACTCAAAAATGCTTTATTTCCATAAATACAATAAATGTACACTTAGAAAAGGTCAAATCATATTAAAAAATACACTGACACGGAAATAATGTGGTATTTTTGATTTCGATCGCTTCGGTATGTAGACTAAAGTAAAGAAACGACGAAGAAACGCCTTCAAACTCCGGGTCCGATCATCAAAAGGAGATTCAGCATATACTAAAGATTTTTTTATCATTTGTACAACCAGTTGAACTTCCGTTTTAATAAAAACGTTTAAAATATAATTTAAATTTTATTTTGTGTACTTACCTGCTATGTTATTTTTTAAATTTATTCTTGAAATTGTAATTGTGTACTTTAATGTGTCTATGGACTTACGGTCTGAAATAAATGTTTTTTTTTTTTTAATTAGAATTAGAATTTAAAAAGTCAAGTGAATTTACTTGTATTTTTTGTAGTAGTAGGTACTAGAGATACAAAGGTAGGTGTGTCATTTGTACTACCAGTTGTACTTCTTAGTAGAACTACTGACACGTAGGCAGAAATGTCTGGTTTTCACTTCAAAATATATAAGCTGCATTAACAAAAGTTTGGCAGTGTTACCAAGAATTAGCTTCCTAGCTTAATACGAGCCTTAAGCGACATAAAATCACAAAATGAGTTCCGTGCGAACTAAAACAAATAAAACGTAACCGTTTCACAATCATTACTCAGAAGTGAGAACATTGTTTAAAACAAAGCTGAAAAGGATTGAACAAATAAATAAGGACTTCAAAGTTCAAAGCTCTACTTGGTACTGTAGCCTACTTAGAACGAACTGCAGTTTACAGAACAAGCGTGTGTGAATGTCGCAGAGAAATTATCAAGTCAGTGATTTGATTAAATAACTAAGGCGTTCCACGAAAACACTCAAAACTTAGTATTTTTAATATTTCCTTTAGTCCTTACTGGACTCAAGGACAGTTCAAAAATTTCAAATTATGTACACATGAAATCTAAGGTAATGAATTAGAATTTGCTTTATTAATTTAACCAAATCTTAGCCTTCCGAAAATGGTGTCGATTCTGTTGTTTTAGGATTAGCTAAAATTAGGATTTCGGAATTCCAAACAGATAAGAACGATTCTATGGTTGAAAAAATTTACTGACACGTTTAAAATTAGTATGACAGCTCAAAAATTAAGCTGACAGACCTAAAACAACTCAATTTAGTTAAAATGGCATATAATCATATTCCTTGCGTAACATTTTAGTTGCTTGAAAAATTAATTTTAAAATTAGGATGACAGCTCTAAAATTAGATTGATAGATCTAAAACAACTTAATTTAGCTCAAAGTAGCTTTAACCCTATACTTTGCATTTCATTTTAGCGATGATGGTTAGAAACGTCTACCTAATTTTAGCAGGCATCTAATTAGGTCATGATTAAAATTTATCGATTTTAAACTGGTATCGATTTGAATTTCTCAACGATTTCTCATACAAATGGATGAACTATTTGGCCCATATAAAGAAGAATTTTGAAATAATATTTTTTATTTCAAAATTCGATTCGACGATTTTGAAAAACGTTCTAATATAGGTATTTTTAGGACCTGTATAGAGAATACCATAATTTTTAGGTCTACCTAGCATAGAAAATTTAGAAATCTTAAAATTTAGGTTAGGAATCCTAAAACAACAGAATCGACACCAATGCCTGATTGAGAAGTATAAACAAACATTTCACATAACTGGCAAGAACTAAACACAACCACCATTTGTCAGTAAAAAACTACTTAGGTATTATGCTAACAAACGTCAATTATAAAGTTACACACAATTTTTATGGTATGATCTGATGAAACTTTTTGACGTAGTTTGCCGTGATCGGAAATATGATCAGATCCAGCGTCATCAGCTGGGAACTACTCCCCTCAATCTACACATACACCTTAAAAAACACGACTCTATTCTTACTCCAAAATCTAGGAAAGTAGTATACCTTGATATATTCCTAGTTGGTTGACCTAATTAAATAAATAATATACCTACCTACCGTACTTTGAAACCACATTAAACTCAACGTGAATGTTCCCAGCCTTACTGCCACCTCGTATAACGCAGGACGTAAGAACACACGCGACTGTCTGTCTGTCCGTAAACAGCGTGTCTTGAGAAGATCCGTTTTCGTCGAATAAATAATTTAAATACGGTCCCACGCTGGTTTTGCTCACATGTTGTTTGTTTAGTGCTCTGGTTAGTGTTTAGCTGGCACGGTGTGAACGGGGCTTTGTTTTAGTTGGGACCACCTTGTTTTATCGTCGTTTCTTTTCAATTTGTCTTTTCTGGTAGAGTTGTTCCACTCGATTACTTGCTCTCTGTTGCATTATCTATGCGAGTTTACTTAAAGAGAACAGTATCAGAAACGATCGGTACAATAACAATAGATTATTCAGCTAATAATACTATTTATCTAGGTTAAGTCTTGGTCCGAGAAAATTGTCTTCTATATAGAAAATTGTCTTCTTCTTGCATAGGTAATTGTTTCCCAAAGTACCTACCTACTCCATTCTTTTGATTGTAAGTACCTTACAACCACAAAAAAACAAAAGACACAGGCGCATGTATAAAATAAAATAAGTATTGTATTTATTTGTATTTCAATAGAAAACATTTTTTATTCGTAAAACACAATCCATCCAATTTTCTAACTCACACCAATCAAATAAAAACATGCATCTGATTCTATTAGCCTGCTGTCAATAACAATGTTCGAAATTCAAATCCTTTATGTTTTTATTTTTCGTCTGTTGGTACAGCGTGTTTGTTTTTGTTGGTGGCCAGTGAACTCATTGATTGAGCATTAGTGAACGAAAAAACATTGTCAGAACGTTTTGTTTATGGGGGTGCCTCCACTTTCGAATCGTATGAATGCTTGGCATGTAGCTAACTTATGGTGGTGTTCTTCGACAAGTAATCTAACAATTAAGCTTCGTCGGTTAACTCTGACATGAAATGCACTTTAGAAAGCTCACAGTGGCCTTTTTATATAATTTTTTTATGACAAAAAATATATTTATTTAGGCCATTGTCTTTTTATAAATTAACTAATAATTGTATTGATTAATAATTTTTTTAAAGGGTATGTACTAAGATCTAAAAAATATTAGGCTAACATTTTGACATTCGTAAGCCAAACTAGTCTAAGGCAAAGTGAGTTTGCCAGTTAAATATTTTATTAATTAAATTATTTAACTGACAAACTTAATTTATTATTTTAAAGACTCGGAATAGACGTGTAACCCAGTAATGGGATTAAAAAATATATTTAATATTTTTATAAAAATATTATTATCAAAAATATAATAATTGACTAAATTCAAAAGCCCAATATAGAGACAAAATTTAATAACGCTTGCTTTCCAAACCTTAATGGTTTTCTACGTAGGTAAATCAGAATGGTGAAATTCTGTTAGTTTACAAGACTTGAACTCACTACCGGAAGTAACATCGGGGTAAACGACTCACTCCTCCATTCAAACCCAACAGACGCGCGATGACAGATGTTATGCAGCCTGTGGTATAAATAGATACAATGACTCGTAAAGTAAAGAAGGAAACGGGGATATACACGTTAAGATAAAAACAGGATTAACTATTTATAAGAAGCTTAGTGAAAATGTTTTTGCGACAGTTTTATGACATTAACGCCCGAATACTCAAATGCAACTTGCATTTGATTTGAGCACGTCTCAAGTTTCGATTTCTTGACAGTTTTTAATGAAAATTTGTCAAAATTGGTCACTTGAGTCAGGCTTCTCTTATCTTAGTTGCATTTGAGTAGATATTCGGGCTAGAGTCTTATTGAAAAGCTTAATACTGGTGGCGTCCAGAAGAGATACAATGAAGGGTTTTAGATATTTTCTAGCAAACGAATACTAAATAAGACAATTAGTTCTAAATAGTTTGATTGATTTTTTTAGATTGCGACAAGTCAAGACGTCTTCCAGCCAGGCGGGATGCTTGGGCCAGCTGAAGACAGGGCGCTATGGCACTATATAAGGGCAGCCATATGTCCAGCAATGGACCAATAAGGTTGATGATGGTGATGATAGACAGTATGTCAAAATTCAATCTGAAAGGTCAAGTGCATGAAGTTCCAGTGGATTTTTGACGAACAAAATTACTTGGAGTCGATACCAAAGGAGGTTGGAGTTGCAAGGAGTTGATCATAGATTCACTCAATACGTAGCTCAACCTTCTTACTACCAATGACTGTCTACTATAATCGAGCAACTTGGAACTTAGTAATAATTGATGCAATTATTTAATAGGTTTACGCAAAATTTGGTCGATTCGTTTTTTGTCTTCTACTACTTTTAAAACTAGAAAATCTAAAAGCAAGAACTTACACCACTACTAGGATACATCTGGGTACCTGCCACTACATATATAAATATTTGAGTGATTTACCAATAATAAATAAATAAATGGATATTAAATACTACTACTATTCTATTCAACTCTGCACAACGTAGGAGATTATGACCACCACAATTAATATCCCGTTACCGAACACCAACTGTGCCAATAAATACATCAGCAGTTCTCACAACGTAACCGAGACAATAGACAATGAAGTTCAGAACTAATTGCAAGACTTCCTGGATCTTGCAATTTATCTCGGAGTCCGCCTGAAGACCTTCACTTCCAATTACTCAGGGTAATTGGAACGGTCGGATTTTAGGTGAGGCTGGAGCTCGTTTAAGATGACCTAGGTCTCATCGACAAAGATAAACTTTAAACAGGCGATAGGTAAATAATTGTAAATGTATCGAAGAGAATTTAAAAACTATACGAGAGCCAGATAAGTTCCGAAAGATGATGTCTAGAACCATTCACCAATACCACAATAATAAATCAAATACATAAGAGCTCCAATAGGCAATAAGTGCAAAATTCAAAAAAATCAACGAATAGAAAGTGGATAATATAACAAGAAAGTTTACTAAAATATAAATAAATTAAGAAAGGGTGAAAAGATAAAAAAAATTAGAAAATTACCTACTCAAATAAATTCATACATTATCTCATGATCATCTCATTTTATGCTCATGTTCATCTGAATAAAAGATTTTTTTCGTTTTATAAACTTCTTCTGTGCTGAACTTTGTCCAGTAAAATCAATTATCTGTTCGACGCACAAGATGGTACATGGAAACTTACATACAAATTTTTATTATGATCTCATTTTTATTTATTTATACAGCATACGCCTAGACTAGAATAAAAATACCGTCTAGCTATAGATTTGGCGGGTAATTTTGTTTTAACTTTATTTTATATAAACATATCACTAGGAACGCGTCCATCAATACTTTTCTAATTATCTCTACTTTTGTGAAAGAAAAAGATCAGGTGTCCTTTAAAATAAGCTCAAATATAACAGAAAGAACACGTGAGGCAACATAATCCAATAACCCGCTCTCGCTTCAGCTCATCCTAAAGATCAGCAGAACCAGAGTTATTCAAACTAGACAACGTCTGGACGTAATTTACGACACTTCGGTTTCGTCGCGGGCAGGGATGTTCAATTTGGAAGCGAAGAGCAAATAGTGCTCTTCTTACTGACAGTTGGCTACTTAGTTTCTTGCAGAGGATTGCATAGGATTCGTTTGCAGATAATTCTGATCATTACTCAAATGTTAAGGATAGTTATTTTGAACTTTTTGCGTATACTTTCTGCTTTAGTATACGAACTGCAAATGAGAAACAATGTCATCTTTTAATCAATAAGCACATCTACCTTTTCGGGTAAAGGTGTGTGGGATCCAAAACCAAAATCATTTGCTGGGAGTAGGCCTCCTGCCTGATCATTTTCCACAGTCAGCATTTCTATCAACAAATTTTTAAATACGCCATGGATGCTGAGCTTGGATTTATAATATATACGAGTTTCTTTAGTTAGGCATCGAATAGAAAAAAATGTAAGAAGTTAAACCTAACTATTTCTGTTACAGAGTGAAGGTATCTTCTGGCACTGGTCAATGAGATAACTTCTTAGCAAGAAAACCATTCACGACGTGAATAAACCAAGATTCGCTTGGTTTTCAATTTGGATTAGACCAGATTTCGCTTACAACGGCACCAAATCCAAAGGAATCCGAGACACTGCATCCAGGGAACCGTTTAGCACACTCTGCTCATTCCGAATTTGAAACTGCACGGTCTAATTCTCGGAGAAGCTTTCGAAAACCAACTTGTTTTTTTCTGTCTAAGCTGCATTTGAAAATAAGTTCAGTTACTTTTAAATTCTTTTACAACCTCTGTGGGGCAGCGGGTAAAGTTTCACCTGCGATTTTGCGGGTTCAATTTCTGCCTCGGGATAATTATTTGTAGAATCTGTAGTTATTTGTTCCATGTTCCAGAACACACGGAATAAATTCTGGGTAAGTTTTATGTTGAATAAAATAATGACACTTTCTGTCTGAAGGTGTGAAGTACGAGTAGACTTTATTAATTTGTAATAAAGTGTAATAATTTAACGAAAGTAGGTATTTCAGAAAAGAGGGTAGGTAAGATTTATAAGCCTTACTTTGACCATCACAATACACAATCAATTCTCACAAGAACCACCAAATCCATTACATTTTCATACAGTCCTTTCAAGAACTAGCAGCACTGTTCAGCTACAGTATCCATTTTGTCTCATTCACATGTGCATGTCAGCTTGCTTTGTCATTATCTTGTGAGTTTATAGGTTCTGCCCCTACATTCTTTGGTTTGTAGCCTGTGTTGCCAGATAAGACATTTCTGTTATAACTGGCCTTAATTTGACGCAGTTTTAACTGATTTTTATTCTCTTAAGTAACTGATGTAATTGGTTTTATAAAAATCGTGTTAGTTACTAAATAAATAAATAAAATAAAATAAATTCTTTTTTATAAATTTTACTGGCGTGGGAACGCCGTGAGCTAAGTTTTTAATGATTTGAACAGTAATTGTCAAAAGTACAACATAAATATTTATGATATACGCAAAAGAGCGAACTTCTGTGCCGAATGCTCGTGTGAAATTTATGTTTCGTAAATTATTTCATGATATAATATTCTTTAAAAAAGTAGTAAGTAGAGTACTCCTAATGTCTCAGAGAATGTATGTCTTGGCCTCCGTTCAAATAATTTCGCCATTTTTGTATGTAGGTATTACCTCTATTATGTAGATTGCTGGTAACATTTTATGCTAGACGGCTTTTTGCTTTGACTGACCAACGCATAGAATCGCATTGTTAGCCTTAAGGAATGCCATAAACGTGTAAATATCTGCTAAATCTAACATTTACGATTTTACAAATGCGTGCATCGCACCCGCAACCTTCTGCATCGCAGGCGGACTTTCGCCCACCGCGCCACAGAGGTCGTCATATATTATATTAAGGTAGTCTGTCTCTATCACTAATTTTATAATCCATCTATATTGTAGATTGATAAAGCATACATAATGTATAGCATCGACGAGTTGAGCATTGGGAACTCGCGTAACGTACGCGACGTTACGCGAATTCCCGATGCTCAACTCAACTGAACATTTGAGTAATACCAAGTAAACAAAACTCGAATTATTATTCAAATATATTATATTATATAATATATTAACTTTTTATATCCCACGAGAACTGATTTATATAATCAAAAAAAGTTGTTCCGGGCATAGACCAACGATCAATGTAACCATTTAGGAGTTTGACCGTAAAGAAGTAACATCCTAACAAACATGCATCGTACAAGGCGTATAGAGCCTACCCTACTGTAGTAATTATGGATCGTGGGACATTCCCGGCGTGTGTTCCCGCGAATTATTGCTCTACTACAGGCAAGGGTAACCTTGCGGTACGCCACATAGCATCAGATGGTTCCACCAGCTTCTGCATATTTTAATAGTAAGTTGGCTTATAGGACTGCAGAACAATTATACCACCATACTGCGATCCCCAATCTGTATGCCAGTGGGGATTATGGGCACTACCCTCCATGAGATAAACTTTTTTTTATCAGAAATTGACTTTCGTTTGACCGCAATCTCACCTGATGGAAAGCGAAGATGCGGCCGATAATGTATCACGAAGGTCTAGAAGATGGCTACTCCGGACCACATTCCAAAACACAACAGAGTTGCTTCACGGACTGGCTCAGTCCGGAGGGTGGTGACAAGCCTCGGCCGAAGCCTACCTCCAGAGGGTACCGCTCTTAGCACCACCCAGAGGACACGTGTAGGGTAACAAACAGAGGGTCAACACCTGCGGACGTGAGCGATACTGTCCCAAACGCTACTAAGCCGCTTTTTAATTTTTTTTTCAATATGATTTGTCCTTTTCTAAGTTTACATTTATTGTATTTATGGAAATAAAGCATTTTTGAATTTGAGTTTGAGTTTAGGGGGAGGTTTGCGTCCAGCAGTGGACCAATACAAGCTGTTAAGGTTGAGGTTAGCTTATAGGGTATAATAATATAGTAATCAGTATAAGGTACCAAGAAAATTACAATCAAATAATTGAAACAAATTAGAACTGATATTTAAAATGCAAACGATTCAACTAACTGCTGACTGTAGCAAACAATCTAAAGGTAGGTCAACTGATTCATATCACCAGTCGGAGCCGTCCCCAAAAACTGAGTTAGTGTAGTGTTTAAAAAGTACTAAATTCGCTCTTTTAGTCTTATACTTCATCTATGAAGCATATTATTATGTACATATATATATATAATAGTAAGTATCATTAAATTCTGTAACACTAGCTTGAACTAGTCTTTTAATTTAGCCAATATTTCAACTTTATAGACATTCTTTTCAAAAGAAAGACATCTGCTTGGCTTATTCTAAAATTTACTACCTCACACATCTGTTTCCTTTTTCAATGTCACCATTAAAATCCATTTTTCGCCTCATAAACCCATGACAGAGATTATCTATTAAAATTGATTTAACGCCTTATATCCCCACTTCCATAGTAAATCACGAGGGCCATAAAAGCGTATCACGTGATCAGAGTTCACACCTAGCCCAAAATCACATAGCCTGATGTCTTTTTCACTGTTCACCCCCTTTTATGGCGGTTTAAGAATGGTGTGCGTTAAAGGCGCTTAGCGGGAATTTAGAGTTGTCATTCTACTATATCAAATTGGAAAAAGATCGACATTGCATTCGTTCTGTGAAAACTACAAAAAAGGCAAGTCAATTTTTCTTTTTATTTTACCTTAACTGCTCGATACCGATTTGATATTTTGTGCGATAAGCGAATGATAGATCAGAGAGCTATTTACATAAAATATGGGACGCAAACTCTTCTCTTCTCCTCGTCTGTCAAACATAAAGTGACAATATAAAATCTGTAATAAAAATTCATCGAAACCGCTTCTTCCTTTTTTCCCTAGGACCTGTTGAAATGCTAAGAGGAGACAATAACTTCCTCAAAATAATTGTGACTTAGAAAACTTATAACTTAGCCGTGTCCCTAAATATCAGGGGTTACGGTTCATCATGTCGAAATCTAAAACTAAAAGACTTTAGATTCGGACGAGATGTACCCTTCCTTAAAAGTAAAGTGGACATCTCGTCCGGGGACCAGTTTTAGTTTTGGTCGAGATAGAAATGTACCCTAACCTAATATTATGGC
Organism: Eupithecia tripunctaria; assembly: GCA_955876795.1. Lineage (NCBI taxonomy): Eukaryota > Metazoa > Arthropoda > Insecta > Lepidoptera > Geometridae > Eupithecia > Eupithecia tripunctaria. The sequence continues at coordinate 14,319,675 of OY041617.1, read as the reverse complement.
GTAAAACAGGAAGGATGGCCATTATTGCCAATTGCCCAGCAGAAAGAAAGTACAGACACTTTTTATACAATGTGACATCTCTGCAATATCTCATGACTTGCGCTAAGTATCAGCTCGTAAAGATAATGTACAGTCTCACTCATAACATTATAATACCCGGGTGTATGCGTAAGGAAATTTGAGTGATAATAAAAAGCTAAGTGTGACCTATAGCAGCGTCTGCGATATGAGATCGTTGGGAGGAATTGTGATGGGCCTTCGGGGAGGCCATATGGCACTTTTATGTGTGAAATTGTTGGGTATTATGTAATGTTAGCTATGATAAGGAATGAGGATTGCGAGACGAAAATAATGAGCCTTCTGGGTTGTATTAACGTAGTAGCACCCTACGATCAGTAATGTGCTTACCGCCGCTGTTAATACCTCACTCAAATATGACGGATTTGTCACTAACTTTATGAAGAGCGATAGTAACGAGTTTTTGACAGATTTCAATAAAAAATTATTATAACCTTGGGGCGTTAAATAACAACAAATATTGACTGATCTCAAGTCTGTTTTTTCACAAATTTTAAGAAAGACAAGTAACAGTTTTTTTTGACAGGTTTCCGTGAACAGTTGTTTATTTTATGATAACGTTGGTGTTCTTTAAACACAAATAAGGTTCGTTGTAAACCCGCTTACATCCGTGATGAACAGTTGTCTTGTTTGTATTGTGTTGCTCTTTCAGATGTATTCTGTACTTTGACAGCGGGTTAAATTATATAAGATTTTATTTACTGTCTTATAAATATATGAAAACATTAAAAATGTCTTCAGTTATAAATAAATAAATAAATAAATAAATAATGCTGGACAATTCACACAGCATTATCTAGCCCCAAGTTAAGCAGAGCTTGTGTTATGGGTACTAGATAACTGATATACATAATACAATACACTACATAGATAGATATTTTTTATTATACATAGAAAAACATCCAGAACGCCCTGAACAAATGTCTGCAGATCGTACAAACATTTGTCCCGAGGCGGGAATCGAACCCGCAACCTCCTGCGTCGCAGGCAGACCTTCGCCCACCGCGCCACAGAGGTCGTCAAGTTGTTTTCAAAATGGATACGAGGAGCCACGATTTTCAATAAATAAAAATGTATTTCATTATACAAACAAAATAGTACTTACACCTACATGTTATAAATCGCTTTATCATTCTCGTCGATTATCATTTCTAGTATTGTGATCAATCTTATTCAATATCATAATATATAGGTAGGTACTTACCCGTTTCATACATAACTTTATTTTGAATAGACTTACTGCGTTAAAGAGCTTTTTTGTCGATGACCTTAGTAATAAATCACCACAGCATTATTACCTGTAACAAAAAAATCAATATAAGAACGATTTTGGCGCCATCTATCCAAAGAATTCATTATCAATAACACCATGGGGAACATTTTATGGGGATGAATTATTACAACACGAACAAGGAACGGAAAGATAATTGAAAACAAATAATTTGATTTTAATACCGGGATCCGATGATCGGAAAATTGATTTTATACCTTTTTTATGAGATAAAATAAAAAGTGGGATTATAACCATGGGAACGATTAATTGCGTCCTTGGCGGGATATTTTTCTGGGAACAAAAATGTTTCACTTAATTGTTTATTCGAAGAAACGGGTAAACAGAGTTCAAATAGGGGTCCGTTTAAAATCTGTTAGGTCATAACAAAAGCCAAATTTAAAGTAATCCCTCGATGCATTGAATTGTTCTATTGTCTAAGTTTCTATATATGCGGCTCAAAGTTTAGTTTTGTAATAATTGCATGTTTATAAAAACTATCTTAGCTTGTTAAACAGTAATCTCTATCTAATTTGTATGATCTATTAAACAAACATGTACATAGATATACAATACATAATTGAGAATCCCATAGCATGATCAAAACGCTAAACATAATCTGTGAAAACCAATTTGGATTTGATTTCTAAAACTAATAAAACTGTTTCTTTAACACAAATATGATTTTTTTCTTTTTTAGGTACTATTATTGTAGCAAGAAGAAAATCCAATGATTTTCCATACCCCTTCAAGTTATCCTGACATAATGTTCAGCACCATTGAACATTGTAAACATAATATATCAATGCTCCGTTTAAAAACCCTCGACGGAGTAAATACAGATCGTCGGCGCGGATTTATCGGCCCCCAGGGATTCAGGTACAAACTGGGTACCTGTGATAGTAACGTATGTATGTGATATATCATCATGCTTCAAGATATGGGAGAGGAATTCCGGGAACGTGTTTGCACGAGTACTACGTCACGATTATGTAAGTACACAAATCTATACGAAACTACCTCCTGCTGGTTGGGCACAGGAGTTTGGAAACCTATCAGAAGTGGGTGAAGAATGTCTGTCCTATATCACGTATTTTTTTGTATTAATCCTGAAGCATAACATATACAGGTCTTTTTTCTAAACATATGGTTAATCGATGCTTGAAGAAATTTATGTTTAAAAAACATAAATTTATGTTACAGCCAGAAATTTAAGTTTTTTAAACATTAATTTCTGGTTACGGTAATCTAATTTCACTCCTTTCAAAATTCTGTAAGGATCAGTTCTGCCGTGCAATTGTAACAAAAGCCCTTGTTTTTTTTTATCTCAAGATGGAAAACTGGACTGTAAAAAAAGTATTAATTCCAATTTAAAGGGCAATTTAAAGGTTATTCTTGTAAAATAGCAATAAGTTGTTAATTACTAGTTAGTACCATACGGCAACTTGGCCACTGTGGTGGCCAAGTACAAGAAATATTAAAAGAGTCCGTTCAAAAAGTGAGGAATTGAGGGCGGGCGTGTGCCAATTGTCATTTTTTGTTGCGTTGAAAATACTGCTCTATCATTGCAGTACGACTAAAAGTCTTAGTTCACCGAAACGCCACGACTCTCTTAATGAACAGACTTTACTATGTATGAAATCTGTTAGCCAGCACATTGACAAGGTTTTATTTCCTTTACGCTAGACCAAACATTCGCACGATATCGTGATACGTAGTCGAGCTTGTTCTTCCTATATCAGAAGCTCCTATAACATAATCTCATGAAACTCGTGATACGTAGTCGAGCTTGTTCTTCCTATATCAGAAGCTCCTATAACATAATCTCATGAAACTCGTGATACGTAGTCGAGCTTGTTCTTCCTATATCAGAAGCTCCTATAACATAATCTCATGAAACTCGTGATACGTAGTCGAGCTTGTTCTTCCTATATCAGAAGCTCCTATAACATAATCTCATGAAACTCGTGATACGTAGTCGAGCTTGTTCTTCCTATATCAGAAGCTCCTATAACATAATCTCATGAAACTCGTGATACGTAGTCGAGCTTGTTCTTCCTATATCAGAAGCTCCTATAACATAATCTCATGAAACTCGTGATACGTAGTCGAGCTTGTTCTTCCTATATCAGAAGCTCCTATAACATAATCTCATGAAACTCGTGATACGTAGTCGAGCTTGTTCTTCCTATATCAGAAGCTCCTATAACATAATCTCATGAAACTCGTGATACGTAGTCGAGCTTGTTCTTCCTATATCAGAAGCTCCTATAACATAATCTCATGAAACTCGTGATACGTAGTCGAGCTTGTTCTTCCTATATCAGAAGCTCCTATAACATAATCTCATGAAACTCGTGATACGTAGTCGAGCTTGTTCTTCCTATATCAGAAGCTCCTATAACATAATCTCATGAAACTCGTGATACGTAGTCGAGCTTGTTCTTCCTATATCAGAAGCTCCTATAACATAATCTCATGAAACTCGTGATACGTAGTCGAGCTTGTTCTTCCTATATCAGAAGCTCCTATAACATAATCTCATGAAACTCGTGATACGTAGTCGAGCTTGTTCTTCCTATATCAGAAGCTCCTATAACATAATCTCATGAAACTCGTGATACGTAGTCGAGCTTGTTCTTCCTATATCAGAAGCTCCTATAACATAATCTCATGAAACTCGTGATACGTAGTCGAGCTTGTTCTTCCTATCTGCCGTCCGATCACTAAAAGGCCGTTAAGTGACATTTCGTCAAATTCGACTTTTGTGTACCACACTAAAAAGCAGCTTTTGCTCTATCTTCCAATCTGGTTAAAAAAATTCTATCTCTTGTCAGTGCTGAGATACAGAGACCAGCTACACCACTATCTACATCATTTTTGGGGTTTTTCAAAACTAAAATACGGTTACTTGACTTTACAACACTAAAACACGATTAAACCAGCTTAGCAAAGTATTTAAGCCTACATTTTTCCGTTTTATGCCAGCTTATAAAACGGTTACTTGTAATGACAGTAAAAATAAACCGTTAGCGGACTTTACATGTGTTTTAGTATATTTTAGTACAGCATGCCACACTTGTAATTACGATGTCTAAAAAACAGTTTTCTAACAATTCCTACACTATAAAAGCGCTAGATATACTTAGCTGGCTCGTCATTGGAAAACCAATGTAAGATTGACACATTTACAGTACTAAAAGACAGTGACCTTTTTTTAGCTGTGAAACTATTTTATTCACGTGAATAAAAGCAAAACTAAAAAACAGTATAATGACAATGCAACGCTAGGAAAAGGTTAACTGCGAAGCTTTTCGCAAGCCCCTTACTCCTGCACACTCGTCGCCACAGAACAATACAACCTAACTCGTCGCTAGGACGTCGCGCAGGCAGGACACGCATATGATTAGTGCGAATTCCTCCAGAAATTAGTTCAAAGCGAGGTTTTTATCACACTGTTAAAAAATAATAAAACAAGTTAAAACTAATTCCCTATTATTAGACTACCTCAGTGACTCAATAAACGAATAACTAGCTGAGAAACAAAGTCTCAAGTTCGATTCCCGCGACCCGGCGGCGGTAGAAATATTTGCAGAAACAGAAATATTTCTTCTGAGTGTTCTGATAGCAAAGTATTCGTACTTCCTGATCCTCGCGGCACAGGAAAAAAATCCTTGTGTGGTTATTATCATTTTCATTATTTAATTCCGCGAGGTAAAGAATATAACTATTTGGATGGATAACTGTTGTGGCCAATATAAGAACGGGCTATTGCTTTCTTTAATGATTATATTATTTGATTAACAGTGACTTGATAGCAACCGAAACCATAACTTTTCAGTTTTTTGAGCCTGGTCGCTTCATGAGCTACGATTGATTTTATCATCGGGTTAAGCTGGCCATGGAAAGGAAAGGCAAACTGTACGACTTTCAAGATTTCACCGAGTGTGTCGCTTCTGTTAACTAAGCGATATGCGATATAGCGATATGCCGCGGCAGCTATTCGGGGCCTGAGAGGACCAGAGGAAAAACTTTTGGAGCCATTGTTTTTATATCCACCCATAAAAACAATGGCTCCAAAAGTTTTTCCTCTGGTCCTCTCAGGCCCCGAATAGCTGCCGCGGCATCAAAGTGGTAGAAAACTTCATTTACCTTGGCTCTTACATCTGCAATAATGGCAGCTGCGTGCCAAAGATCAAGCGGCGCATAGCTATGGGAAGGGAGGCAATGACTCGGTTGAATGGCATCTGGAAGAACCAAAGTATCGCGTGCAAGACAAAGATGCGCTTAGTTCGTGCTCTGATCTTCTCTATATTCTTATACGGAGTAGAGACATGGACCATCTTATCTAGAGAGAGGAAAAAAATTGATGCGTTTGAGATGTGGTGCTGGAGGCGAATGTTACGGATTCCTTGGACGGCGAAACGCACCAACGTATCGATCCTTACGCAACTGAAAATGAAGGACAGGCTATCCACGATTTGTCACCGCCGTATTCTCTCCTAGTTCGGTCATATTGCAAGGCGCGGCGACAAGAACCTCGAAAAGCTGGTCATTATTGGCAACGTGGAGGGCAAGCGATCTCGCGGTAGATCTCCAACCAGATGGACAGATCAGCTCAAGGAGGTCGCAAGTTTTACAACGTGGTGAAAATGGCCACAAATCGAATAAGCTGGAGACAGGCCGTCCACTCCAGCACAATAGAGACATCCTATAGTGATCACGATCTTCAGTCATGAAGTACCGACCACAGAGAGAATGTTGATTACGTAGGTACTTTGTACAACTAATATGAGATTTTGCTTTTTTGTTTAACGTTGTTGTTGATTTGAGTGACAAGTTATACCTTGTCAACTGATTTGGGATTTGATGAGCGATCGAGAAACCGGCTGTAACGTGTGAAAGACCTGAAAGACATAATACAAGTCTGTTTCCAAAGAAATAACCACGATATGCTTGCTCTCTATAACCGAAGTACGAGTAGGTAATAGTGATTATAAAGATGTTTTGAAACCTGAATTTAAAGGTGCACCAAAAGTTATAGAGAAGCCAATAAAATTTGCAATTATCAATGCGTTAAAAGATATACCTAAGCGATATAAAAAGCATTTCTGGTATGAGATTCCTGAATGTAACTAAAAATGAAAGAGTAGATTGAATCTAGTCTGATAAAACAATTCAAGTTTTAAGACTGTTGTTAGAATGAAACATTAAAATAATAATTATTGAGACTGTTTTTATAACTGCCTGTGCCGTAATCGTAGTGCATGTTTAATTGTTATAAAACGAATAATATTATAATTGATAATAATATTGTTTCATAGATAATAATGGTTAATAAAGGTTATTGTATACTGTTGTAAACTAATCACACTCATATTTAGAATATTAAAAAGTTTGTTACCCGTTCACGCCTTGAAATTTTGCATACAGGTAATTATAATTCTGGAATCAAACATAGGCTACTTTTTATCCCATAAATCAGTTCCCGTGGTATAAATCTCCTTTTCAACATTTCCATAGGAACAACGCGTGGGAAGCCGCGGGGCACAGCTAGTTATGTATAAGTAATTAGGTAGATTTTTTGTGGTAAGATTAATAACAGATCTCTTTCATAATAAATACATCATACATTTAATTTATGATTACATTATTTTAGAATAGTTGTACTTTTCTCTTTATACATTGATTAAATAATTATGTAAACTGTAAAAAGGCAATTTCAATGAAATCGGTAAATTATATTATTTTAATTGACCCCTATTTCCTTCTATAATAAGCTTACTCATTTTAAGAAAATTTAGACTAGACTGCTTATTTGTAATTATATCAATATACTTCAGATCAGTAATTGCAGCACTAAAAAACAGCTAGCATGGATTGCTTATCCAACTACTATGTTTTTGTTTAGAAAACACTTTAATTTTAGTATCTCAAAACAACATGAAAAACAACTAAAGCCTGATAACGCCATTCTCAGAGTTGAGGTTAGTTACATTTCAATTCACTTACTACTCAAGAACACGGCTAAGTAACTTAGCCGTTATTTAGCTTTGAATATGTATGTAACTGTTACTCATTATAAAATATTATCGCAGTTACAGTTTTTTACAACTCTTAAATACGGTTGCGTTTCAGCAAGCCGTTTTTTTGCATTTTATATTGTCACATTTGAAAGCTGGTAAGCACAACTTAAACACAAAATCTTAAATTAAAAAATAAACTTTCAACTTCTGAAATAAAATAATTAGGAAAAAAATAGCTTAAATGTTGATGAACAATTTGGTTTAACAAAGAAATCTGTATGTCTTCCCAATTTCCAGGGACATCATTTCCCACGTTTTGGCTCATACCCACAAATTTGGTTTTATCACTTAACGACTTTCTAGTGATAGGACGGCAGCTATATCAGAAGCTCCTATAACATAATCTCATGAAACTCGTGATACGTAGTCGAGCTTGTTCTTCCTATATCAGAAGCTCCTATAACATAATCTCATGAAACTCGTGATACGTAGTCGAGCTTGTTCTTCCTATATCAGAAGCTCCTATAACATAATCTCATGAAACTCGTGATACGTAGCCGAGCTTGTTCTTCCTATATCAGAAGCTCCTATAACATAATCTCATGAAACTCGTGATACGTAGTCGAGCTTGTTCTTCCTATATCAGAAGCTCCTATAACATAATCTCATGAAACTCGTGATACGTAGTCGAGCTTGTTCTTCCTATATCAGAAGCTCCTATAACATAATCTCATGAAACTCGTGATACGTAGTCGAGCTTGTTCTTCCTATATCAGAAGCTCCTATAACATAATCTCATGAAACTCTATCATGCACTACTAAAGTAATATAAGATAACGTAACAAAGTGGAAAATTCATGATGAACTTGCTTACAAGTTAACTACGAACCTTGTTTTTGTTGGAAGAACACCCACGTTTCATCCCTTTAAGCGGGACATCTTCACGAATTAGTAAAACTACGAAAGTTTGGAAAATATGGAATATCGGAATTTTAAAATTACTAATACTTGAGTTTGTTCACAGTCTGTAAATATCTATAAAACCGCGTAGTTTAGTGAATTCGCTATCTATTTAGGCGAACAAAATACCGCTAAGACCGTCTCCTTGCATAATACACGTAGCTTTACCGACAAATATGCTTTTAAACGTTTGGTCTAAGTATAAAGCGGCTTTGGACTTGTTCTACTGTTTTTGTAAGAAACAAGGATGTTGCGTTAAACTATGTCTTAAGTTAGGTATATTGGTTGATTTTGATTGATTTCATTATTAAAAGCGGACTATATTTCATCGTTCTCATTTTCATTCGTATAAGAAAGTTTTTTTCCCTCATAAATTGATTCAAATTTTTTTTTTTACATAAATATAATTAACAAACAGCGCTTCGCGGTTTCACCCGCGTAGTTACCGTTCCCGTGGAAATTCCGGAATGAAATATAGCGCGACACTCCTTGAAAAATAAGCTTTTGAATGGTGAAAGAATTTTTGAAATTGGCCCAGTAGTTTCGGAGCCTATTCAATACAAACAAACAAACAATCAAATCATTCTTCTTTATAATATTAATAAAGATATACACTAAAAGTGAGTTAAATTCCTGATCTGAAATAGAGTGATTTTGTTTATTTCTATCGCTTTGGCATGTAAAGAAGCAAAAAAAAACATCTAGCCTGTTTTAGCTAAATATTTTCATTCAGATCTTCTAAGTTAAACGAAATCTACATAGCTCATAAATGCTTTAAAACATGACTAAGCTCACAGTTTATACCACAAACCGCCACACAATGGCATAAACATCGCAAGGAAATTCCCGGGCCTTACAATATGGGAGCATTCTGTATACCGCTAAACGGGTCAAGCATAGTTCCAATAACAGTTCCTACTGACAATTTCACTTAGATTAGACACTCAACTTAGAACATAACTGAGGTAAAATATAAAACACAAATTACATTATACCATTATTTGCAATTGGCGTAGCCAGATGGCTTAGACATTTTATAAAATTGAGCACTTACTTCAATTAAGGACATAATATTCTAATTCGGTAGTGACATAGGCTCAGTTTGAGCACGAATACTAGGGATTTCAGACAAATGCCTTTGTATTATTGCGGTAGAGTAATTGTTTTATAAGAACGGGCTGGATAATGGTTATAGTAAATGAGGGTACGGATTTTGAGTTCAAAAGCCTATGGTGACTATTGTCCGTAACCTTCTCAACACTATAATCTTTGTACGACTCCAATAATTTAGGTGGGATTTCGACCCAAATTTTGAGGACATGAAATCTATTTAAGGAAATTTACAATTCACTTTGTTTTGCAGTTCTAATAATAGTTTTGATACTCAAAGATACATCCATAGTAGTAGTTGGTACGCTTTAATCGATATTCATTATTGTGTTCTATTCCACATTCCTGGATATTGGAAGGCTTATGTAAAGATGCATATGCATTTAAATCCTTTAACTTCAGTCTGTTACTTATTCTTGGCAGAGAGTAACATGATAAATCTTGAGTTTTCAAATCAATCATTAACAAATTCCATTCAAATAATTAATCGAAAATTGAATGCTATTTAATAAGAAATTTCCTAAACGAACATCAAAAATCAAATAACAATAAAATGACCATCTTGACACCGAGTATCTAAATCTATTGTTACAATCCTTGCAATACCATAACAGAACACATTCAAATACCCGAATACAGCTATAGGTAGGATACATAGTAACGGAATAAGTGGCATGCTCACGTCTCCAGCTTATGTGCGGATAATACCCTGCCCATTAGACCGTATTCCTCAAACTGACAGTGTTTCTGGTAAATTGGAGCGGTTGGCTGTACTAATGCTGATTCAATTCACGGGCCTTCGAGCCGGATATAGCGGGATGGATGTTATTATCGGTTATCCGGTTGTCAGTGAGTTGAGTATAACAAGTGTTTTGTGTTGCTACATTATTGTTGTCTCTGAAAAACTGTATTCAGTTAGTATGCGGGAGTAGTTAAGATTTTTTTATAAAAAAGCAAGTTAGTAACGCTACGTGTAGCTATACCGTATCCATTGAGTATGTAAAATTTTAGTAAATAAACCACGACACAAATAACAAAAACTCACTTGCTTCGCGTCGGCTGTCGAGTTGCATATTATTAATGTAATTGTCAGCAATATTTATTGAAGGAAGTATCTCAAATCGACAAGTAATGGAAATTACTTGTCGCACTCACCAACAAAGTGAATTTTATGTTGAGTATTGGCGGTTTGTCTAGTAACATTCAACTAAGCCACACTATACTACTAAACCACTTCGTTACCTCTTCGTTGTTCTGGTTATTTACCATGTTTGTACCAAAGTTTGTAAAATGCAATTGTACAGCGTTTAATCCATAATTTTACGTTTCACACCACCTCATGTTAGCATGAGAACATTCAAAACATCGTTACATAAAACAAACTTTAATATTATAACGTACCTAACCATGTTTTCCATCCGTACCATCATAAATGCGTAAGGAACTACCCCCGCATAAGTTTCTAGGCGGCTAACATTCAAACTTTGACGCGAAGTATAACCTTGTTAAGGAAAGGCACTTTTATGGTATTTCTGAACAATGCCTTTTCTTTAAACCTTAATGTACACTTCGAAAAGGTCGAACTATAAAATTAAGCATTAACTAACACTAACACGGAAATTAAGTGATATATTTTATTTCTGTCAAATTAAAGAAGCGACGAAGAAACCTTTAGCCTAATAGTTATTATTTTTCATGTTGGAAAATAACCCGTAGAATCTAGAGTTTAGGTCTAGATAATCTATTGTTGCGAGCTTTATGTTTATTTCTGTTACTAAGATTAAGTCTATCGCTTTTTTATGAAACTGATCGATATTATTATGAGTGTAACAGATGTTTTCATAAATATATTGACATGGTATTGTCATTTTATTTATTTCTTTGAATTTTTCTGATGGGATTCTCTGGGAGCCATTTTATAGATTGCACGAACAGCCTGAACTCTTCTGCAGCACAAATACGGTGTCGATATCTGCAGCGTTCACCCACAGCAGTACCTTAAGACATAATATTTACTATGGAAGTACTAAGTATTTTCGATAGCTTTTCTATGTGTGGGCCCCATTGAAGTTTACTATCTAAGGTGATTCCTTATATAACGGTACTTTCTACAATTTCTAACGTTTCTCCTTTTACATCAGCTTTAACATGTTTAACATTCGGTAGAATTAATCTAATACATTTCGTTTTAGTTTCGTTAGGCAAAAGATTATTGACACCAACGGACTACTTTTAATATTATTCATCGTCAAAATTTGTGTATTGACGTTTTATTAAAAAAAATGTATCAGCAAACAATACAATCTCGTGATTATTCTTAACAAGATGAGGCAGATCTTTAAAACAAGCTACAAATAGGAAAGGGCCGAGGATTGAACCTTGCGGTACACCCATAGTTACTACATTTCCCGAAGACCTTTTCCCATAAATATCTCTCTAATTCTTTGTATTTTTTGTATTTATATTTTGAACTGAAGCCTATTTCGTCAATAGATTTGCCTAAGCGCCTAAATCATTTTCATGGTCCAAGTTAAATGAAAGTAATTTAAATTTTCATTTGCGCGGAATAGTTCACCTATTTTATTGTTTGCAAAAGTAATTACTTCATTTATTATGCATTTGTGTAATAAAGTAAAGCAAATTAACCATAAAATTCATGATTACCTGCCCCAGTGACTTTTAATAGCAGCGAATAGTATTTTGGTTGTTTTTCTTACGTAACATAATAAAGTTATACAGTTCAATTAGAATTTGTTATTAACCCTGATTTTTTTGATACTTTGTATATGTATATACGTTGATACTTCTTAGATTACATTTTGATATAATGTATATTACTGGATATCCTTCGACACCTATGTGGATCGGCAGGTCAAGGTTAGCCTGCGACTAAAGGAGGCATCTGCAGATATTGTTTTAGGGCATTCTGGATGTTTTCTACGTATAATAAAAAAAACTATCTATGTAGTGATCACGTACCCATAACACAAGCTCTGCTTAGTTTGGGGCTAGATAATGCTGTGTCAATTGTCCAACATTATTATTATTAGTAGCCTATTGAGAGCGTACCGGCATTCGCTATGAAGCGAATCAAAAACAATTGAAAGATTCGTAGGGAAACATTCCAAACAGCTCACGTAAATATCTAAAGCATATGTCAAACCCATTCATTTTTGGACTTTTCTACTATCGCTTTCGACATTATATTATGATTTACCCACTGCTTATTTCTTAATTTAATTTAGAAACCATGTGTAGGAGGGAAGACTGGTTATCTGCAACACAGTTTTTATAAACTGAAACAGAAACCAGGGACCTTTCACTTGTTTTGTATATTTAATTAAATAAATGATTTTGTATTTTGTAGGTACATCTATTGTTACATTGTCTAGGCCCTCTGGTAAGCTAACGTGAGCTCAACTCTAACAGTCTTCGTGCCCATCGTTCAATTAGTCTCGTCAGCTTGTACCTTGGACCAATTTGCGACGAGCTAATCAAAACCGATATTAAATGCACTAATAATCCTCTTTGCGAACCAAACACAAATGAAATTAGCATTGCGTGTTGATTTCTATGTAAATTTGTTTAACGCACCACGGAATTATATTTAAACGTATTATGTGCGGATAATGACCGCAATAAAGTTATTTTGATATTTTCACGTATTGGCTATTTGTATATACAGGGTGTGTCATAAGGAGTGGTTAAGCCTTTACGTAAGGGTAGGGCATCAGAACTATTCAGAATACAAAAAAAATACCCGGTATACTTGTCACGGTTTTCGAGTTATTGGACATTTTCGAATTTTTCGAAAAATTTTGAGCTGTAAACACGCACACAAAATTGCAACACACATTTTTGTTTGTTAAGCATGTTGTAAAAGAAATAGTGTTATTTTCGCACAAAAATAGCAGTTAGCATTTGATAACACAGTTATCAAAAAATGCTATAACAAAAGCAGATTGATCAAATTCAAAAAAGAATTGTAACCAGGGCATCGAAAAGAATGGAAGAGTAAAAATTTCAAAAATGTCCATTAAATCGAAAACCGTGACACTTTTAGAGGGTTAATTTTTTTTAGTCTGCATAGTTCTGGTTCTTCCTACCTGTAGGTAAACTCTTTACGCCGCACCCGGTAAATATTCGCGGTTCGATAACTGGACATGGACTACTGAATACGTTTTATTTTGTTTAAACGTTACAAATGCAATGCGGGATTTGTTTTGTATGTGTATTTGATCCGGTGTTTTGTGCTGTGGGTTAATATTTGTAAAATAACATAATTTGGTGTCGAGCACCAACAACACAAGGCTGCTTAGTTGGGCTAGGTGATAAAGAATATCTTGCATTTTTATCAAACTCAATATAACCTTCAGATGAAAATGTTGTTTATTTCGTATAAGTTATATGTTATTACGTTCAAGAAGCGTCGGACGTCCAACGGCGAGATGAAAGCTTCGCCAAGCATTACTTAGCAGTCATTACGGGAGTTCTACTCAAGCTTAAAATCTTTGCTCAAGTACATGTTTGTTATAGAACGTAACTCGTTGTAGTTGCACTAGCAAAATCTTTACTTGAGTGAGTAGGGGAGTTTTCTATGGTCTACACATTTATCTAATCTAAAAACGTTCCACATTATCACAATTTATTTTTGAGATTTTTTGTTGATTCGATTCTTTTTGTGAAATGAAACGCAAGGAAAATTTTTGTTTGGCGCTTTTTAAAAAAAAAGTTTGGCGCGTAGAAATTTCAAGCCTTACTCAAGCATGGTCCAGACCACACTTGAGTAAAGATGAGTTCAAAGAATCACTACGCAGAGATTCGAAGTTTACAAATCGTTCTGAAATAGGCAATTACTCAAGTAATGCTTAATAACCGTCCAATAATACGTAATAACGTTGTAAGGCCGTAATATTACTTGAGGGTTACATGAAAGTGAGTGTAGATTTTTACATTAGAACCCAAGCATTGTGTTAAAATTAGTCTTTACTCAAACTATACATAATAATCACTTATGCATAGATCGATGACTGAGCATGCTTTTGTAATACGGGTCTATATTATCCTACATTGCGGAACGAACTTGGATGAAATTAGTGCAGGACCTGGTGAAATGGCACAAAAGTTTGATGTATTCCCATCACGTAGCCATCACGTACCATCTCGAAGCGATATTTATTCCATTTGGAGGCCTACCCAGCAGTGGGTGAGTTTGGGCTGCAGATGATGATGATATTACGTCAGAATTCTTAAATAGCTGAAGCGTGTTTTGGGTAAAAGATGATAACATTGGTGCCCAACCGCCGGGCTTTGATCTCGACCAAATTAAACTGTTGCCAATATTTGTGTCCTACTTTCTTTTCAGTAAAATGCGAAATATTTGTTCCTCTTCCTTGGTCTGATTATATTAATATTATAAAAGCGAATGTTGGATGGATGTATAGACGGATGTTTGTAACTTCTTAGACTAGAAACGCTCGGGAGCGGGCTCATGGGGGTAACCCCCATATTCCCCACGCTATAGACATGCAGGTTAGGAATCGCAGTTCAATGGTAGAATTGTTCTACGGAGGGCGCTGTTGCCCGCCCCGGTGGTTTAAATTTTTAATTATTTAGGTACCATTCTTATAACATATGTGGTATACTACGATACTACCCAATTATGTACCAATACCATTTTTGACGTGTATATCATCTTATACCAATAAATGAATCTGAATCTGAATCTACTAGGCAAGTCATTCACTTAATACATATTTTATTACATTTTACACATTTGCATTCCATAACTTAGTTTGTAGGTATACAATGACAATAGATTAGAAATAAATGAATAGATTATTATAAGTTATTGTAAGCAATCTGAGACTCCGCTGTATTTTAACTTTTACTTATTCCTGATGAGACCAAAAATGAGGATTCAAATATAACCATTATTAAAGAATTCGTTTAGGCTGTAAAATGCATTTTTCCCGAAATATATTTTTATTTTACGATAAGTGCGATTAAAATTATCTAATTCAGTAATTTTTGTAGGTAGTTTAAACATCTTTATTTTAACAGTCTGTCCTTGTTTTTTAGTTGTTGCAAATTCTAAGCTGGCACACGGCAACTTTCCAAGCTTTTAGTTCACGAAGGCTCTTTTATTAATTTGTGGGTGAAAACGAAAATCTTAGAAACAGCTAGTGAGAAATGAAACAATTATTATTACTTTTATCTTATAGTGCGAAATGTTGCGAAAAGCGCTACACCAACTAATCCATTTAGTAGTTATGGCATGAAGATGTAACAAACATATGTACATACATCCAAGCATATGCATTTGTAATCTTCCATTGGAAAATTAGTTTAGCTCGGCAACTGTGTGAATTTAGTAATAAGTGTAATTCAAACGAATACCTGAAGTAAATTAGCCGTGTTTGTTGGTGAATAAACTTTAACCTTAACAAAACAAAGTTCAAAGTCACATGCCACGTAATCACAAAAACAAATAACGCTTTGGTGAAAGACTGACCTTTCTGAATTCAAGCAGCAAAGCTAATAAGAAAGGAGGTAATGTTGTCTGACACACGGTTGAACAGTTTGTTGACCGCTTACTAACCGACTATCAAACAGGAGTGTTTATGTTCTTGTTCGTTAATTATTTATATATATTGTATATATTGTAGGCCAATTTGGATTGCTGGCTTAGCTGTGTGGTGCTGGCTTAGAATTTGCACCACCCCAACTCTTCTCACGAGTGTCGTAAGAGGATATCCACCGGCGGGGGCGGGTAGCATCATCCCCTGTAGAACAATTATACCACCAAACTGCGATCCCAACGCGGATGCCCAGCGTGGGGATTATGTACACTACTCTCCATGATCTCATGGAGGGTAATGAAAATAATCTCCATTGTGTTAAAATTAGTCTTTAATAGTCATAATAGTCATAATAGTCTTTATTGGTAATAATTATTACATGTCACGAGTTGTATAAGTACATAATTCTGCTATGTATACTTAAACAATTGCTATAAAATACATTTCAATGGAAATTGTACTTATGCTTAGTATGTATATAATTTATGTTTTGCATTATTAATAATACAACATTCTATTATAATAAATTAATAAATTAAAAAAACAATTGAATAGCGTTCCTAAAAATTTAAATAGCAGTATAATGTCACATCTTATATACTAATTACAATTATATAAAAATTCAAACAGCATTACATTTTTTTAACTCTTATATGCTACGAACTCGTCGTAGCTATAAAAAGATGTCTCAATAAGCCAGCGTTTTAGATGTTTTTTGAATGCGGGCAGACTGCGAGCTTCTGTAACTGAATTGGGAAGCCGGTTGTACACGTCTGGGCCCATGACATGTGTCAACTGCTTGGACGACTTCGTCAACGAGCGCTCCACGGCGGCGAGTTTGTCGCGGCCGCGCGTGGCGTACGAGTGCGTGTTGCCTCGTGTCGCGTACGTCCCGTGGTTCTGCCGCGCGTACATTTGGTAAATGACGAGACATGGCAATGTAAGGATGCCAAGGGATTTGAAGTGTGGTCTCGCCGAGTGGTCGCTTGGGATCTTCACTATTGCTCGTACGGCCCTTTTCTGCATCCGGAACGCGCGTTCCCAATCGGCTCCGCGCGCCCATAGCTCGGTGCCGTACTGCAGCAGCGACTGCACAGTTGCAAAGAAACAAACTCGGACCACGTCGGCGGACACCACTCGCGCCATCCGACTCAGCGCGTAACATGCACCAGACAGTCTTCCACACAGCTTGTCGATATGGCTCGCCCACTGTAGCCCTCTGTCTATGCGGAAGCCCAGGAATGTGGTGTTATCGACCTGCTCGATAGTGTTGCCATTGACTAATACTGATAGTGGTCTTGGGGCACGGCCCGACAGGTAGAAGTGGATGAAATGAGTTTTGCTCAGATTTAAGGCAAGCCCAGTAAATCCAAACCATTCCGCCAGTAGTGTCGCCGTACCATTGAGCTTCGCTTCCAGCAGATCGACAGTGGGCGCAGTGACGATAGCGGCTACGTCATCAGCGTACATGTAAACCTCGGCACTGGTTATGTACTCGGGTAAGTCGTTTAGCAGCTTTACTCAAACTATACATAATAATCACTTATGCATAGATCGATGACTGAGCATGCTTTTGTAGTACGGGTCTATATTATCCTACATTGCGAGACGAACTTGGATGCATGCAGGACCGTGTGAAATGGCACAAACGTGAATAAGACGTTTATCAGGGGGAGGCCTGCGTCTAGCAGTGGACCAAACTTTAAACATAAAAAACAATTAGAACACCCTGAAGAAATATCTGCAGATCATACAAACATTTGTCCAGAGGCGAGAATCGAACCCGCATCCTCCTGTATCGCAGCGACCTTCACCCACCGCGACACAGAGGTCGTCAGAATATGTCTATCCGAAGCGACTAGTGATGTTCCCTTGTGGGATGCACCGCCGCCGCCAGCTGGGTAGTAAATGCGTTAAAAATAATTAAGTGTGTATGTATTTACAAAAGTATTTATTAGGTTTATTTTTGTTATTATTATTTTAATCTATTTATGTTTATTATAAGCATAATTATTATTTTATTTGTAATTTGTACACTACTTATTCCATCGACTTAGGTTTTTCTGGAAGAAAACTCTTTATCAGAGTTAAGCTCGCCTTTGTAAAATCTTTTTAAATAAGTTCATAGTATGTATTATTTGTGTACAATAAAGAATTACAGAATCAATCCATAAATAATTATTTATATTGATACTTTTTGTCTGTGTGTATTGCAATTCCCAATACGAAGCCTCACTCTCGACGTCCAATGAATGCGTACCCCCCACCACCCCCCTACCCACACATAGTTAAAATCACGCGAGGAGCGAATTAGTCCGATTAACTACATTTGTTTCGACGAATCGAATGAATTGTTTACTTTGTTTATAGGGTTTCAGTTGTTTGAATTGCCAGTTCTACAGGGGTCATCAAACATGTTCAGCTAACCACCTAAACTAGTAAAACTAATTTCTATCTGTTCATATAATGTAAATGCATAAGGTGTGTTTATAAGCTTTTGTTTTTTTTTGTATATTTGTACTAAAGCGATTCTTAAAAAAGTTAAAAATGTTGGAGATTCAAAAAGTTTTGGAACAAAAGGGGCTGATGGTTTGATTTCCGCTTTAGGTTTTAAGTTATTTTATAATTAATGTTGGACAATTCACACAGCACATTATTTATTTTGATTTGATAGATAGATAGATAGATAAAACATTTATTTGCAACTGCAACACACAATACAAAAAACACAATAAAAGGGAGGTACAGAGAACATAAAAATAAATTGGGAAATAAATGAGGAACGATGCATGACGACAATATATCGGTACATAATTTCGTTTAACATTCAGACAATCAAGTACGAATACAGTATGTGTGTGCTGCAGCCTGACAAAAAGGCAATACTCAGCACAAAGCTTTGCTCAAAGAGCAAACACTGATTTTCAGTATTACCCTCTGAGGCGACCAGAAACACGAGACACCAACAAACAAATAATGTGTGTTTGCATGTTCATTTATAGTATTCAAATATATAAAATAATAGCACATGAGAAAGATATGGTTATGTGTTTGTGTCGGTACAATTTTGTCGTAGGTAGGTACTATAATCAGCTAGAAAACCTTGGTTATGTAGAACACACAAAATGACACAAAATGTTTGTACAATCTGCAAATATTTGTTTCTGGTAAGTGGTTCTGGGTATTTTCTTTGACATAAATTGTCCGGTATTATTTATTTATTTATTCATTAAAGTTGATACGTACCCGTGGACTCACTAATTTGTCTCGCTAGTATGACGATTGAGCGTACTCTATGTACGCTCACATCGCGCACATTCACAAAATAATTAAAACTAATTAATTTGGTTTCTACGTGTTTCAATATTACAAATTGTTTGTTCATCTGTTGGGTAGCCGTGATTTATTGTACTGGTAGGTAGATCAATCCCAATAAAATAGATGAGCATCCTGCATCCCGCTCAAAAGGCCCCAGCTCCGCAATAAAGCTATCTCTATCTATATCTCCGTTTCATAAAATCGAACTTATCTAAAAAGGCCGTGTCCGAATATACAAAAAATGGCGGCCAAAACTGAGCAGCGTTCCGTAATTTACGAGCCCGCTGGACGTGAATAAACCCGGGTTCCGTATATAAAACGCTTCCGAATTTTTGCCGGCTTTTTTATTTTAATTTATCTAGCGCCGTGGTGGAGTGGGCGTATGTTTACTAAGTTTCAAAAGTTTTTTTGGGTTGGAATTTTATCACGCTGCGTTGTGTTCGAAAACTTGCAAAGTGGGTAAGGGTTGAAGTCGTTGGCAAATTGTAAAGGTTTGATTGCATGTGTCCATTCGTTCGTTTTTGTGATACTAGAGTTCTATTTTTATTCTCTCTGGTCGCGTTTTCACGTGCATTGGTGAATATGCCGAGTACTTAAAACAAACCGTAAAAACAATCATAACTGTCAGCATTGTTCAAATACAATACAATTGTATATTTATTTCATGCAGAAAGTACTTAGTTATTTTATACGGCTATCATTATTTTGGCCATTTTAATGGACTAGGAGCTAAGCTCTTGCATACTTACATGAGCCTTACTCCAACATAAACTTTTTAAAATTGAACATTGCAGTATTCCTTCTCGAAATGCTCAGAATTTATATTAAACTAGAATGAAAATCATTTTTAGGAAAGGAAGTAAATAATTTACAAAATAACAACAAAACAGACGATAATGGTCGATAATTACCAAAACACCCCTCACGACTTCGAGGAAGTAAAATATTGTTTTTATAAGTGACTTGACAGGCACAGGCAGGTAAAATGTGAATGAAAGTTGTGCGTACACGTTTTTACGATGGTATCACTCCAAATTCAATATTCAACATGACATTTGAGGTGTAAGCGTTGCTTGCGTGACATGGTTTTTATGTTTGGGCCAAGATATAAACGAAATATGTTAATGCCTTTGGCTGAAGAACAGCGTTATGCGTTTGTTGTTCAGCACATGACAAGCACACTTGTTTCGTTACAGGGTCATGCATGGGGCTCAATCAATTTTACGACTTGCTTACCTACTCAATAGCTAGGTACCTAGATGTTCTTGGTTAGGATTTATCTTGTACCTAGTATACACATATGGATATGCTTGAGTGTTTGTATATACATATAGGTATCACCTTGAGTGTATCACTTATATTTGCTAGCAGCAAATATACATTAATATATCACACTAATATTATAAAAGCGAAAGCTTGTATGGGTGTATAGATGTATGGATGGATGTTTGTTACCACTTCACGCCAAAACTACTCAACGGATCTGGCTGAAAATTTGCATACAGGTTATTCTTATCCTAGAAAATAACATATACTACTTTAACCCATAAAGCAGTTCCAAAAGGATATAAATTACCTTTAAACGTTTCCATAAGAACAGCGAGTGCAAACTCTATACTTACACAATATATAAAATTGTATTGTATGTAATTATTGTAGCAATATTTGATTTATAAGACTGACATGTAGCTTGTATTTGTTATCGATAAAGAACTATTGAACTTTTCAACTATTAAATTATAAATACTTGTTGTAAAATCTTTTCTATTTATGGGATAGAAACAAATTATATTCCATAAATATATTACCTATTTCTTTATAAATATCTGCTAAAACATTATTGCTTCTTTCAAAAGCAAACACAAATTACGAAAGCACTTTATAAACTATTGCACGAGTTTTCACGGCGACCGCTCGAATAAGATTCACGTCACGTAGTAGGTACTTAAGCTACGTAGTGACGTAGTAGGTACGCTACGTAGTGACGTAGCTTCGCCATCGATCATCTCGCTCGTGTCGAAATTACTTACAGCGTTAGCTAAGAACCATGTTGCAAGGTTGCCAGAATTGTACAAAAATATTTTTTCGCATTCGTCTACTATACAGGATGGGGCAAATTTTTGGCCTCTTAAGGGTAGCTACCGTTTCTTTTGTAGTTAGAAGGTTTTGTTCTTAGGAACCTTCTATTTTATATCGAAGAAAAAAATATTTTCATTTTTAGTTTTTGTAAAAAAGTAAGGTTCGCCCAAAAAAATGTCATTTGTAGAAAAAAACAAGTTAGTTTTAATAGCCTCTTTTTCCAACCAGGAACACTTTTCCCAAAGTAACATAACATATCAAATAGTAAGTTTTGGCAATAATAAAAAAAAAACAATTCCCATACATTTTCTATGAAAAACCGAGTAAGTGAAAACCATAATGTCACTCATTCAATGGTTGTTAATTTAAATGCGTATGTAACTAGTACATACTATTTTTAATTAATCGTCTCGTGTCAAATAGTTTTGAGACTTTTTTTATGTTTTCTTATTCGATTTACTATGTAGTATAAAGGACACACTTTTCTATACCTTACTCATAAGTAATATTTTAATTCAATCGCCGAGCCAAACATTGTGTTCATATGTGTTTTTTCAGGGATTTTCGTAGGATCTGATAGACCCAACATGATAATCTGGCAACCCTGAATTTTACCGAAAAAATATAGCCATTTTCAGCTAAAAATAGCTGTAGGCTTTTAGGAATTGATGAAAATGGGATCGTCTGTCGGAATTAAAGGTAAATATTTGAGGATGGGTCATGTTTCTTGTTTAGATTTTTTAACAATATTCTTCTGAAAATTTCATAATTGACTTAAGTTATGACTTTGGTGCAATATTATAGGTTATTTTTTTTTAATTTCAAAGAGTAAATAGATGCAATAGAGGTAAAAAAATAATGACCGAATTCACCAAAAAACTAGTAGTTACCCGTTTATGTAGCACTTTCTGCGTTATTTTAATGAAGTAAAAATCAAAAATCATTTCATCAGTCATTTTTGATGGTTTGTGCCGCCCAGACAACTTAACTAGACGACTGGTTGTCTGTGTGGAA
This sequence comes from Eupithecia tripunctaria, assembly GCA_955876795.1. Taxonomy (NCBI): domain Eukaryota; kingdom Metazoa; phylum Arthropoda; class Insecta; order Lepidoptera; family Geometridae; genus Eupithecia; species Eupithecia tripunctaria. Next base: position 14,297,239 of record OY041617.1, on the reverse strand, counting down.
AGAATTTTCCGCGAGGACAAACAGTTACCTGGAAGGACATTTATTTCCATCTACACAACTGTTTGGCAACTAGTTGTCTCGATGGAATATTTTCAATCTACAATGTCAATTATAGGAGCATGAATTTCATTTAATAGGTATCGATACTACAGAAACCAATTTACAATCTACCAAAGTATCTACAAAGGGGAATATTAATATTAATTTAATATATTTTGTTGGTGTATGAATAAGACTACCACACAACTAAGATAACTCTCTCCTTTGGAGACTACTTTGAAGTGGCAAACCACCAAGTAGTGTATTTTTTAAATAAATAAGTAAGAATTAAGGGAAACATTTCTCTTGAAAATGAATAAATATTATATCCAAAGATATAAACTAAAAAATATAAAAAATACCAACTACCTTACGTACTTTTTTATCAATATAGTCTGTATCACTCGGGATTAAGTATTTTAACGATACCCATCAAGCATTTAAAAGTTAAAGTGCATTAAATAAAACTCCAAACATGATGTAATAGCCTCCTAGCCGGATTTTGTCCACTTCGATCAGTGTCAGTCAACAGATTCTAATGATCAAAATTATTTTATTTAAACAGTGTTTTTTTTTTCGACCCTAATATGTTTAGGGCAAAACACACAAACATTATCTACCCATTATTATCGTTCGAACTGCATCACTCCCGCAAACGTTATAATTAAAAGACTGCTCAAACCAACAAACTCTTCAAGACAAGAGTGAATCGAATCTTCTAGTCCTTGGTTATACATTGTTGGCCACAGCTTCACTCTCCATCAGGTGATATTGCGGTCAAACGAATGTCTGGTGTCCACTAAATAATAAATAAAACTTATCAATGATTATCATCATTATTATTATCCGCCCTTTTCAATCGCACCGACAATAGTATGTGAGACATAAATTAGTTATGTTAGAACTATTAACTCTTAAGTCGCATTATATTTATACTTAGATAAACTTGCTAGTGGTTTCTTTTTCACTTCTTCCGCTAGTGGAGAAAAATTGAAGTGAATTAGAGTCAATTGCACCTTATTTCTTCATCATCATCATCATCATCAGCATATATACTTGTCCACTGCTGGACATAGGAGCCATGCCTAATGAGCGCCATAGCGCCCTGTCTTCAATTTGATGCGTCCAGCACCTGCCTGCAGTCTTTCGCAGATCGTCATCCCACCTGGCCGGAGGGCGTCCTACACTCGTTTGCCGAGTCGCGGTCTCCACTCAAGAACTCGTTTACCACAGTGGTTATCGGTTCTTCGCGAAATATGGCCGGCCCACTACCACTTCAGCTTGCTGATTCTCTGAGCTATGTCGATAACTTTGGTTCTCTGTCGGATGCATTCGTTACGAATCCTATCCTTCAGAGAGACTCCGAGCATAGCTCTTTCCATTGCTCGCTGAGCGACCTTGAACTGGTGGACCAACCCTATCGTGAGTGTCCACGTCTCAGCTCCGTAGGTCATAACGGGTAGGACTCACTGATTGAAAACTTTCGTTTTCAAGCATTGCGGTATGGATGACGAGAAGACTCGACGTAGTTTCCCAAACGCTGCCCAGCCTGGCTGGATCCTCCTTATTTCTTATATGATAGTAATTACTATTTATCAAGCTGTTATATAGTAAAAAAAAATACTTGTCTACGTGCTTATTTTGTAAGTCTAAAGAAATAAACGATTTGACTCTGACTCTGACTCTAATCTGCGGCTAGACGTAGGCCTCTCTATGTTTATGCCACTAAACTTATCAACATCCTTTATAATATTTTCTTTACTCAAAAACCTATCCATAAGTATCCTTATAAAATTTATTCCGCTAGGAGCCTCCAAATTTGTATCACTGTACATTAGAGAAATTAATTTAGCCGAGTAACATCTCCCTGATACTGCGAAATCGCTGGAGCATTTGATTACTCTAACAAAGCTCTTAACTCTATATCGTATGAAATTATTTTGCGAAGGTATTTCGTATGTACAAATTAAATAGGTTGTGTAAATTTCTGAGGTTAATTTGTCTGTGTCAATGGTTTTAAATACAATTAGATTGAGTTCTCGTGTTGTTCAAATTTTTTGGCAATTTAATGACTGTGTGATGTTTATGATATTATTTGGGTTGAATTTCATAAAAATGGTATATCTACAGGGTGGCACATTAAGATTAGTCAGTATGGGAAAGTCTGAAACTTTAAAACATTATGAAGATCACTTTTAAGGAACCATGTCATCGATTTTAGTAACAAGACAAGCTACATTCAAAATTTTTTTTAAAACCTGTACTCAGTTTTTAGAAATAAAATAAACACTATTTATATTTCGATATCTATTGTTTATTTCTTAGGCCGTACATTTTACTATAAAATATGATGTCTAAAATTTATAAAATGCATTGTTTTCATAACCTTTAATATATATTTTAGTAGACCACGATTTTTTTCAACATAACATTCAACTCGTTTAGGTGTGTAAATTGCCTCTATGGTGTCACAACTTGTTAAATACACTGCTTTACGTTATGGCATTAACATGGCATTAAGCCATTCCGAAAGTTTTGCGATAATATTATGTACTCTTATATAGGATTGTTATTGTTTTTTTACTAATTGCTTACTTCTATTAATCATACAATAACAATCAATTGAAAAGCCCACTTACAATAAGTCACAGAGTTAATTTAATGCAAATTAACTACCTGAAGACGCAAAATGCAAGAGAGAACATTGTACCTATTGAAAAAAATGGTTGTCATTTCGAAAACTTACTAAAATAAATGAAAACAATGCATTTTATTAATTTTATACGTCTTGTTTCATAGTAACATTAACTGCTTAATACAATCAATATCTAAATATAAATAGTGTTAGTTATATTGTTCATTTTATCTGTCTATTTGTCTGATTCGTAGAAAAACCTGTTGTTTGTCAAAATTTTACTAGAATTGACTGAGAATCACTCGATTGAGAATGAGCTGACCACTTGGTGGTTTAGATGACTGTATCCATTGTACCGCAACAATTCTCAGTAATATTAGCCAATAGAAGATCTACAAGTAGATACAACAATCCAAAGACATAAATCTACAGGCATTGTTGTATCTTCCAGATTTATAGCCGGGCTACAAACGTAAACAATTACCCTTTAATGAATTGATTTTGGTAAAATTAATGACCTGAAGTTTAGATAGAATTCGAATGGACTCGTAGATTCGGAAATTCCAATATTAATTGAATTAAATTCGAAGCGGACCTGTGAGATACAAGCGGAAAACTGCAAAGAATCAACAAAAATGGTGACGACTCAAGTACCTTCTCATATGAGAGGGAGGAACTCGCACAAGCGTAGGAGCTCATGCGCAGTGCTCGGAAGAGGTACGCGCGCGTCTAGAACAGCACTCACCCTGAAGATTTCCCGCGTCAAGGGATGGAACGTTGGTGTTCTTCCAACACAAACAAAGTTAGTAGTTAACCCGCTTACATCCATAATTAAGCGTAAGAGTCCAAAGAAAACTTCTAAAGAAAAGACATCAGCCTCCTTCTGTTTATTTATAACACTTATGTGATTATCAATACCAGGAGTATTACCAGGAGTATATATTCAGGAGTATTACCAGGAGTATATATTCTGAAAGGAAGGAGGAATATTCTGAAGGCTGCAACAGTGTCATGCCAGGGTGCTGATTGGAATATATATAGAAATAAAATATTATTAAAGAAAGATCACAATCGGATATATAATGTAAAGCCTCCAATACATTCATGTTTATAGCCAAACTACTTTTGGCCTTTGGAGGCATATATAATTTGAAATTTATAACGTTATTATTTTTTGTCCAGAATTATTTACCTATGATAGGAGAATTTTGAAGTGGTTTTCGACCCAAGTAACATTAAACGTAACGCGCGATAGAAGGCGCTTTTCGATAGAAACCATTTTTGCTCTTACCACTTTATAAATAATACAATCAAATGCCAACTATATTTCATTACGATATTGCTCCAAATATGCACTATCCCTTTATCTAACTCTGTGCTAGAGTTACCATGTTCCTAAAAATACTTGGGCATTTCCGGCTTTTTTATTTCCTGTCCGGCTTTGGCTTTCTTGTGTAAATGGTATATTGTGCATTTTTTAGTGCAACACGAATACATTTTCAAGATGAAGAAAATAAATGTCTATTTTAGCGAAGTGTTGTGTAATGTAGTTTACTATAGGTTTGATCTAAATTTATTATAGGTGCCATGTGGAACAATTATCTCAATAAAGGTAGTGTTTATCGCAAACTTTTTGGTTTTTTCCGTCAAGTTTAGGTATAGAGGTTTCAGTCCGGTCTTTTTTGGCAAGTTAGTCTTTTACCAGAACAAGACTATTCAAATTTCCAAATGGTAACTCTATGTATGCGAGTTAGCAATCCACCGGGCCGATATTCGGTCCGGTCGATACACAGAACTCCTCTACGTTATGATATCCTAGTACTATGTTGGCAGCAAAATAGAGACTGTTAGGTGCGTTGTTTTGTTTCATAATTTAGTTCCTCTAGTATTTAGTAAATTGGTTTTAGTTTCCGAAACTATGAGATTGTTTTAGTTTAGTTTGCAATTTGGATTTTAATCGGATTTCATGAAGAGAAAAATACTTAATAGACCAACTAGAACATAAGCATATGAAATGAGAACCCAGGTATCATAAACGATTATTTTTATCTACCTCTACAACTAAGAAAATTATAATATGTAATATATTTATGTCTTGTACCTATGCTTGCTTTTCCGCCTTCCGCTGAAATATTAAACCGAGTTTTCTTGACTACCTGATTCACTTTTGGCTCATAATGAAATCTTGCTAAACCGCTCTAAATCGCTTATTATTCACTGAGAATTAGGTCATCTATGTTTGCGATTTTTTCTATTGATATTTATATAGCTGCAATTCATTCAGCTATGCAAAAAAAATCTAGGTAAACGATATTATGAAAGCCAGCTATGCAATGGTGTAATTAGCTTTTTGCAAATAAAAGTCTTGCACGAAGCAATTTAGTTTTCAAAGTCCACGAGATGGCGTGCTGAACTTAGGAAATGTTTCTGGAAAATTAGCAATTTTCAACTCTAATCGCGGTTATTATGCTTTCAAAAGTCAATAGTTTGGAAATGAAGTAGTTTTGAGAAGTGACGGGTTTGTAACATACACCATTAAACACCTTGTGGTTTTAATGGATTTTTAAGGACGTTTGCTGACTGTTCAGCGAATACTAAAGTCTGTGTGATAATAATTAACCACATCTTCATTCTAATTTAAATTACTTGACCTTGTGTGTAAAATAATTATCTAATATCTAGCTATCCTATGATATGTTATTCTGCCATTCTAAATATATAAATTAATAAATGTAAATAAATAAACTACAATGCGGAGCTTCCGATGCCGTCCACTTACTTAATAGGAATACCTCCTTACATCTTAAATTATCGGTCGGTGTTTGTTTGATAAATAATAACTTAATATCTTATTTGATCGTTTCAGATTCTTTAACGGGTGACAGGTAAAGCTGTTTTTTTGTTATTCTTAAAGGATATCTTATTGGACCGTCTTGCGCTAGAATTCAAAACATATTTTATGATTGCATTATATCCCTCGTTACCTACTCAAATCGTTACTCAATCGTCATCATCTTTACTTTTGTTGCGTTTTAACATTATCTTAAGGATTTATCTACCTACCCAATCAATAGAATTTGTATACCTAGATCTGATATCTCCTCATATTTATTGAACAAGGATGCGGCATGATCGTCGGTGATAATACTGAGATCTAAGGAAACGATTATGATCAGAGATCGAATGGGTATCCTGTTATCTCAATCAGAGGTCTATGACCTCTGACATCAGATTATAGACAATGCAATATTGCATTATCTGGCTTTTGTAATGCCAAAGCTATAAGGTTGTAGAATTCCTAGTGTAATCGTGCTCAGGGTCCAATTCTTAACTTCGGCCACTCAGTCAAGTTTTTCAGTGGGTTATTTTGCTTAGTTTTAACCTTTGTAGACCTTTTTTATTGACGTGTAATGTAATTTTTTCAATCTTTGCGTAGCAGTTTTTTCAGTAACCACCAACAGCTTCAGTTTCAAGATGATTTTTAATGATTAATTTTGTTTTGTCTGGAGGTTCCTTCTAGAAGAATATTGGCAGGGACAATATTATTATTTGAAATAATAATATAGGTAGATAGAGACAATGACATACTTTAATGATGATGATTATGAAATCATGTTTTGGTCACGTTTTCCAGTCTTAACGGAAAATACCTGTTCCGAAGATGCTACACATGGAATAATTTTTGTTTTCTTTCAATAGACTATAGCTATGAACGAATGGCCGTTTGCCACTCATCGGTACAATACGAGTCATATAAATATTTATATATTTTTGCTTCTCCTGCATCGGCCCGGTGCCGGCAAATTGTTCAACGGCCAATAATGTCCAAAAATATCTTTACTATGCTTGTTGTGAACGAGGTCGTTTAAAGTTAACGCTATACGACCTCAGCCAGCAATTATTGCAGTACTATTATTGAAACTAGGAATTAGTTCGAGAGTAAAACTACGTGTACTTAACAGTAAACTTAAAAGCACAACCATTACAAACTTAAAACACTTAGAAAAGCATTCGCAACTTTGTAAATGTTATAACAATGATCGTAACAATGTTAGTTCTGCGTTAACAATGTAACTCTGTTATTTTGTAACAACACTGAACCCTTGGTTGGAATTGAAAGGTTGAGTTACAGTAACAGTTGAGCTTGACGTTTTTTTTAAGAAGTGCCACGTCTCTATGGAAATGATTCAAAGTCAAATACAAAAATACTTTATTTCCATAAATATTATAAATGTTCACCTACAAAAGGTCAGGGTGTTTAATAAAAAAATACACTGCCACGGTAACACAGTGGTATTTTTGACTTCGGTATATAGACTAAAGTAAAGAAACGACGGAGAAACCTTTAAGCCTGTTAGTTGTTATTTTTCGAGTTGTAGCAAAATCCATTCCAAGCTTTTTTATCCTCGAGATAATCTGATATTTTATAGTACAATACAATACAATACACTTTATTGCCCACCAAAAATAAAAATACACAAATCCAGGAAAAGAGAGAAAAGAGATATAACAGAGTCGCACAATGGGCAGCCCTATCACTAAAATCTCTTCCAGACAACCTTGTAGTAAACATTTTTGCACAGCAAGTTTTTGACAGTTATTTTGAATTTATTTATTTAATAGCAGTGCCTCGCGGTTCCACCCGCGTAGTTCCCCTTGGTAATTCCAGGATAAAATATAGGTTATGTCCCTCCCCAAAAAGTATGCTTTTTATTGTTGAAAGAATTTTTCAAATCGGTCCAGTAGTTTCGGAGCATATTCAATACAAACAATCAAATCTTTTCTCTTTATAATATAAGTGTAGATTTTTTTTGCAGCTCAGTAGGGGTTTTCAAGTTTCAAGGTAATGCCTATTGCATGAAAACTGATTTATTATTAAAAAGTACCCTATCTCTTAGTCAAAGCCTTGAACTACCTAACTACAAAACGTATCGGGCTGAAATTTCGCATATACATATACATATATGCGAAATTTCAGACGATCCGTTTTGTAGTTTTAATGTGAAGAGGTAACCAACATCCATCCATACATCTTAACATTCAAACCTTCTTGTTCTTATTAATTAGCGTGATTTTGTGCAATTTGGTACAGCCCACAGCAGTTGGGCTGCTGTGGGCCACACCGGGCTAATTATAATTTTGATGTATAGTTGATATATTTTTTTTAATTGCTGATGGATTAGCGTTTGGCTACCAACTCACTTTAAGAAAGCGAAGATGTAGCCTAAGATGGAACACGCTTTTCCAGAAGGAACTTATTTACCCTAGATTTGAAGACTCCAAGATTGTACTCTAATGGGAAGACAGATGCAGGAAGGTGATAGAAAATACAAACTAGATAGGCGCCTAAAATGTTCAATTCAATCAGGTTTTTGTTTCTTAGGTAAGTACATATTTTTGGTTTTTAACCGACTTCAAAAAGGTTCAAAAAGGGTTCTCAATTAGACTGTAATTTTTTTTAACTCAGACCTTTTGGCTGGGTGGTCCGATTTTCATGATTCTTTTTTATTTTCAAACTGGTGCTTTCGCATGGTCCTATTTTTATTTGGTCCAGTTCTGACAGAGGCTGCCATGAAAAAACAATATATTTGGAGCCGGTTTATAGTTTTTAAAACGAAATCAATTATTTTTTCTAGGTTCCATAGTAGGTACTTAGCTTTAAAAACAGCTTCATTATAAAACAAAAGCTCAGCTTACTTTAATGCTGCGTCAAAAATGTCCAACATTCTATTAATTTATCGATAATTCCAAGGTAGATTTATAAAGTTCCATAAGGTACCTACTATATAGACGGATAAAACACAAACTACGAAGCGACGACGCGTGACCGAAAAGCTGGTGACACAGATATCATAGACCTCTGTGGCTGGTGAGTATCTGGCGCAGCGCTTCAGCATTGCTATACAGCATGGCAATAAACCGTCTTAGGAACGCCTCGACCATTGATTAATTAATAAGGGAAGATAGGTGACGTTCTCCCAGCGATTACTCAAAATATGGCATGTGTTACAACTACACGCAAACACATACGCTCACAGTTATATTTCCAGTCCTGTGCAATATAAAGAAGAACAAAGACGGAAAGACGTGTCTAAGACCGAAGTGAGACCGAGACAACAATATTTCACGCGAATAACGACCGCCCGTGCCGCCGGTCCGACGGTGACTGAGGTGGGGAGCACACAATTTTACACAATATGAGGTTGCCATTTTCGAGAAACTAGTACCTCATCTTCCATTTTTAATTAATCAATGGCCTCGACTAGTATTAATATGGATCAGTTGAGCTACCTTTACATTATTTGCAATATTACATTGTCTGCACTTAACTCAATTGTTTCAACCGCAAATACTAGTTTTAACTTGTTTCTATTATTTTATAGTAAGTTTCTTTGTTAACAGACAACTTTACTGGCCTACCAATGGTTAAACCAAGCAATTTCAACATTTCTAAAAGCTCTGTGTGGTCTTAAATCCCGCTTAGTCATTGTGTTATTTTACTTCTATGCCCGTATATAAAGCTCCTTACCAAGCGATAAAAGAAATTAGCCTACAAAATTATCTCGTGATATTCCTTACCAAGCGATAAAAGAAATTAGCCTACAAAATTATCTCGTGATATTCCAGTTCATTTTAGTGTGAAGGGTTTAGGTTCGAAGAGAGAGGATGAGGGATGAAATAGGTTGCTTTGAGAAAAATACCGAGATTGAAAAGTCTAGGTAAGCAGTTTTATTCGCAAACTATCTTATCGGTCAAGAGCGATCTATACCAGATAACCATAGATAGATAGGATCGTGGGATTAAACAAGGGAATCGTGTGCAACCCGCATGCCCAGCGTGAGGATTATGGGCATTACCCTCCATGAGATAAACGCCAATAAGACGCTTATCAGGAGGAGGCCTGCGTCCAGCAGTGGACCAATACAGGCTATTGGTGGTTATTTTTAAATACAGACTTAAATAAAATAAACACTTATACATTATGTACTTATATAAATAAATACAAAGGTGTGTCTTCTTTTATCAAATGAATGAATGATTTGTGAGATACAAAGTTTTTTGTGCTTCATTTGAAATAAAGTGTATGACCATTGATTTTTTTAATAAATCAATGTGTATGACCTTAGTTTACAATATCATAAAACGGCTCAGACGACTTATTAGCAAAATTAAACATTATTACCATCACATTTTGACATAGACGGTAGATTAATCTAAATTTCGCAACAAAAACTATAAATTTACAAAGCTTTTCACCTTTTAGCGAGCCATCGCATTTGTTAAATCAAGTCGTTAGAATGTTGAAAGAGTTTAGCAAAATTGCTATCTTAGCTGAACGTAAGAATGGCTGAATCGTATCCAAGCGGCGTACAAAGGAAATTTGGCTGGAGTTGCGTCAATCATTGAGTAGGAACTCGAGCTAGAAGTGAAATTCCTTAAGGCCCATACACCAGCGAAAGTGGCGCCCCCAACTATTATATCTTATTATTACGTTGAACGCAGGAATTTTTAAAAATCCTACGTTCAGTTTGTGGTATCTATTTATTAATGCCTCTGTAATAGTTTCATGTTGTAAAGCTTAGGAAGAAATACGAAGTTGCGCTTTTTGGCCACCAAACTCTATTTTTGCATCTCCTCCTAAACTATGTATATGAGATAAAATTATAAAAGAGGTATTAAAAAATAGCTTATAATAGATACCACAAACTGAACGTAGAATTTTTAAAAATTCCTATGATAAACGTAAAAATATGATAAAATAGAAATTGCTGTCAGATTGGCTCGGGTATGCGCCTTAATACCCTTCATAATATCATTTTTATAATAATATCTGCGTGTTTGTATTTGTGTGTGAAATAATAATTACGTATTTCTAAGTCATTTCTTGCGATTGCTTCCGACTGGTATTGAGGTGGATCAGTTGCACTACCTGATTGTTTGCAACAATCGGCAGTTAGCTCAATTGCTTTAATTGTAAAGACGTTCTAATTTATTTCTTTTAGTTGATTGTAATTTTCTTTTTCAATAAAGTTTATAATAGACAGAGTACGTTACGGTCTATATTAAAGTAATACTTTTGTTAGTCAAATGAATAAAAACAAATGTTACTTATTAAGAAAAGGAAATTATTCAATTAAAAAAAACCTTGACCCTAAAAAAAGTAATTTTATGAATTGGATGTATTTTGATAATTATTTGATCAACCAAATCTTAGCAAAATATGACTTTTACAGATTTTTTTGGGCCTACAAAAAGTTTGAAAGATTCGCTTTTACAATCATGATTAGTTTGTACCGACCGCAATTTCACAGGTTATAATTATATACCCTAATACTCTATAGAGGAGACGTTTGTATGTTTGTAACGAACAAACTCAAAAACAACTGAACCGATTTGAAAAACAGATTCACCACTAGAGAGCTTTATTATCCCTGAGCAACATTGGCTATATTCATGTTTAAAAAATAAATGAACTCTTGCAAAGCCAGGACGGTCCTTCAGTAAGAAATTGAGCGGCGGCCATGTTTCTTGCAGCGGCAACGGCCTCAAGACTGACTAGGACAGTGATCAGCTTACAGGTTGCGTTGGCAAGGTAACGAGATGAACAACCTCTTTGAAGAGGTTTTCCTCTTCAGACTGGATAGTGAGTTTTATTTGAACTAGTGTTTACTTGTAGTGAGGAAAGTAGGATGTTTTATTTGACTGCTTTTGCTCTCTTGTTTTTACGTTTTTAGCTGACATGGGTAAGTTAGTTTATGGTGACATTGACGCTGAAATAGATGTGTGATGCCGGCGACTAAGGTATATCGACCGGGGGCGTCTAGCAGTAGGTAATATAAGCTGTTGAAATGAAGTGAGGAAATTAGCACCATTTGACACCATTAACCCAGGCAATTAGGGTCGAAAGAATTTATCTGAAATAAACTGCGACATGCATAGATAAGAAACTTATCTCCGATCGATTCACACGACCTAACAAAAAGGTTGAAGTTACAAGCAATTACGATTAACATCAAGATCGGCCTTTGATTCCGTATGAATTGCTGTCGTTATCATAATTGTTGTCATCACTATAAGCGCCTCGTAGATCTTTATGAAACGGTCATCAAGAATTTTACCCACTTGAAGTTTCTAACAGATACTACTGCAAACTTGGGGCGTCAGAACGGGTTATTCCAGTTGTCCCCCCTGAAAAACCCATAAGGAGGAAAGTGGACTTCACAAAAATTTATTCCAGTTTTCCCCTTTGAGGAGGATTTATCAAATGGTACTAGAATAAGCAGTACTGACGCCCCAGGAGTAAGGGAGTAAGTAATATTTAAGCCCATCAGTGCTTGATTGTGATTTTAAAAATAAAATATTTTTGACCGTCGCCTTATTAGTGATACCTCTTATCTCAGTGGCGACTTACACTTACCTTATCATCATCATCATCAGCCTATGTTAGTCCACTGCTGGACGTAAGCCTCCCATAATAAGTGCCATAGCGCCTGCAGCTTGACGAGCAGTCTTTCGCAGATCATCAACATTCATCCTACCTGGCCGGAGGGCATCCTACACTACGTGTCAAACGTAGTAGTGGTCGCAGTCTCCACTCAAGAACACGTTTACCCCAGTCGGTTGTAAGCGAGATATAACCGGCCCACTGCCACTTCAGCTTGCTAATTCTTCGAGCGTTACATCGAATCTTGTACTTCAGAGAGACTCCGATTATAGCTCTTTCCATAGTGCTTCTTAGCCTCGCTTAGTGACTCGAAACTTGTGGATCAGCCCTACCGTGAGTGTCCACGTCTCAGCTCCGTAGGTCATGACGGGTAGGACGCACTGATTGATAACTTTCGTTATCAAGCATTGCGGTATGGATGACGAGAAGACTCGACGTAGTTTCCCTAACGCTGCCCAGCCTAGCTGGATCCTCCTCTTGGCCTCTTTCTCAAAATTGGTTATACCCAACTGCAGAACTTACAGACTTACCCTTCTTTACCCTTATGTTTTCGTACAAATGTTGTTGGTAACCGTATTTTATTGTTTCTTAAGTAATATATAAATAATTCCATCAGAAAAGTTGTAAGGGCATGCGAATCCCAAGTCAGAAGAAGCCATTGATGATGTTGTTCCGAAATCTCTCAGAACGTAAATCACAAAATACTGATATAAATATTGTTCCTCGTGTCAACGCAAAGCCTGTTCAAGATGTAAGCTGATCCAAAGGGATTAAAAACTTTGGCACCCCCTTTACCCGTTAGCAAATGATATCAAACAAAACAACAGTATTGTCAAAAGTTGTTTTAGAAATTTGGCGAACGTCTTGGCTTTTCGCTGTAGAAGTACAGTTGGAGTAAAAAGTACGGAGTCGTACTGTCGGCGATATAACCATTACGATAGCGGGACGCTGTTGCGACGCGGGTCGCGGATTTGCGCGGGGCTATGTAAATGGCGATTTGTAACACAGAAAACTTTGATTGACTGACGTTTATTTCCGTTTTATAGAGAACATGATAAAATTATTTCCGCAATTGATTAATAAATTAACGTAAGTAAAAAATACAAAATTAAATTGTAATTGTAATGCAATCACACATCTTTACAAACGCACGGCACTATCGTGTTTGCATGCGTCCAGAGTGTTTAGTCCCTGTCCAGCGTTCCAGCTATAAGTTTCTGATAGCTACTGCCATCTCTCCTCACCAAGCGCATTTTGTTACGAGACGTTATTTTGTTACGGATGATTGCGTAGAAGTCATCATCTTGTGATTCTGCTAACACCCCCGACATGCTAAAGAAGCGAAGCAAAAATTTATGACCTAAAAGGCCGTCCTATAAATACTAAAATTAAAATCTAGGCCAATACTGTTATTCTGAAATAAATGGCGCTGCGATCAAGTGTAGTTTGAGTAGCGAAAGTGGCCGTCAGATCGTCACGTGAGTCGTCAAAAAGCGGCCGGAGTACAAAAGTGTGGCTGACGTCTGAACAGATCGACGCAATGTTGCATGAAAATAATGTCAAAATTCGAAAATGCTAAATTAATTCAAATATGGAATAGGTACTTAGAACAAGTTCAGTTCAGTTTTAGATTATAGCCCAAAAGGCAGTATTAGATAATATTCAGTTCAGTATTAGTTCAGTTTTAGATTATGGCCCAAAAGTTTTAGATTATAGTTAAGTATTAGTTCAGTTTTCGATTATATTCAGTTCAGATTAGGTTTATTCAGTTCAGTATTAGTGCACTTTTAGATTATGGCCCTGAAGGTTCAGCGTCTTGACCCCCCGCCCAAGTCATGGCCCCAAGGAGGGCAAACTTTTCTAATTTATTCATAACACGGTACTCTCGCTTGTAAAGTTGCCAGAGTTTTTGCCAACGAACGCTACCAAGTTGAATAAAATGTACAGTAAAACGCACACGAATTTCGAATCATGCCTACTTTAAAAGGAATTCTCGAATACAATTTTCATTCTGAATGTGATATTAAAATCCATTCAAAAGATATGTTTTGTTGAAATCTCTGCCTGTTATTGTAAACCATGATTTAATTATTTCTGCAAAATGAAAGCTATGGCATGTATTGCACCATCTCAACATTTCCCGCGCTATGGAAAGAGCTATGCTCGGAGTCTCTCGGAGACATAGGATCCGTAACGAATACATCCGACAAAGAACAAAAGTTATCAAATAGCTCAAAGAATTAGCAAGCTGAAGTGGCGAAAGACTGCAGGCGGATGCGTCATGCGTCAAGCTGAAGACAGGGCGCTATGGCGCTCATTATAGGCCTATGTCCGCAGTGGACTAATATAGGCTGATGATGATGATGATGAACTCTTCCCGCGAGCGTCGTAAGTGGCAGTGGGAAAAAATTCTACAAACGAACTGTGATCCCCAACACGTCTTCCCAGCATGGGTAACATAGTTATTACCCCCTTCCCCCCTTTTGACATAAAAACCTGCGTCCAGCAGTCGACCAACACAAGTTGTTGAAGTGGGGTTGAGGACCACTCTACCCGTCAGAAAACAAAGTGATCAAAGCAAATAACTAAATGGAAAAACAGTTTGTTTTTTTTCATAGACCAATGTAATCTTTTCGAGCCCGCTCTCTAACAAAATATCCACTCGCAAAATGATTGACACTATCTCATAGCGAAATAAAACCAGCGTTGGCCATGCTTGAACCGTATGCAGTTGAGTTTTGAATATTTAGTTTTGGATGTTTTTATTTTATACAATTTTATCGACATGGTAGTTTAGTATCTACAGAGTTCTACCTACGCTGTATACCTACTGTAGCCGTATGGTGCCGGCTTAGAATTTACACCACCCCAACTTCTCTCGTGGGTATCGCAAGAGGCGTACCATCATCTAAATTAAGAAAAATGATTTTTGAGTACGGACGTACAACGATACGTCCGTACTCAAAAAATATTTTTTAATAATTTTCTAAACCATTTATATATTCACTAGCTGCGCCTATGTTTGATTCCGGGAATAGAATTAACTGTGTGCACAATTTCAGCCAGATCCGTCATCCGTTCACTAATTTTGGCGTGAAGAGGTAACAAACATACATCCATCCATACAAACTTTCTAGATATAATTCCTATGTAAAATATAAGGCTGAAACTAGATATTTATAGTTTCAGTCGTATCGTCTTTTTATTGGTAGGTTATTTGTATTATAGGAACGATTAGTTACTAGGAATTAAGAAATATCTAATTTATTTCTAGTATTTGATTGAAATTTTATTTTCTTTCTTTTTCGGTAATATGATAACGATCATTACTAAGAATTGACTAGTTTTCATTTGTCATTATAATTTGACTAGGTAATGCTAGGTGAATTGCCCAACTTTAGGTAGGTACTTATATATTAATTTATTTCTATTATTTGATTGTATAAAAGATGACACTAGTAGAGATATTTGAAATATTGTTATTCAACAACATACAATAGCACCACGACTCACGAGGCACACCTATCACTAGACCTTTCCACACAAAGGCCATCGTCACCCACTGGCTAAACTCACAAACGACCCTTATTTTTATATTCAGCGGAGTTCGAGGTAATTTCCTCAAAGTAAAGGCCTTGGGTTACCTTAAAGATGAACAAAATATTGTTATAAATGTATAAAATGAACGCCGGAAGCGTAGGACGAGGTGACATTAAGCTCTGACGGCGCGATGCTGCCATGATTCGTTTCGGTGTTACTAGACGGAAATTAGAGCCTTCATGGATCTACGGAAAAATATTAGTAAGTGTGCTCCCAGGGACGTGGTTATAGCCTACACGGATCTACGGAAGAATATTAGTAAGTGTGCTCTCAGGGACGTGGTTATAGCCTACACGGATCTACGGAAGAATATTACTTAGTGTGACGTGGTTATAAGGGACATTAACAAGTTAGATACCTAACAAAGAAAACAAGCGGTATTAAATAACTACGTCTAACGTCTGACCTATTATAAAAATAGCCATAGCTACCGGCTAAACGCGTGAGAAATAAAATTCCATACAGATTTTCCTCCCGCGTTTTGGTACGCAGGCAAAGACAGGTTTTCTACCATTTGTTTGGAAAAGGAATATGCAACTTTCTGGGCAGGTGTAGTATTTATTATAAGTAATTTATATCCTATGAAAAAGTACCTTTGTTTTATTCGAGCCTTAAAAATAACAGTAAGCTAAATTTCAGCCAAATTTATTATTGTTGTGATGGCTTGAAGATAATTATCACTTCATGACAAAACAACAAAACGTGGATGTTAATTATAATATCAATCCATTCATCCATCCATCCAAACTTTCCCGTAATAATATGTGTGTGATCCTTGCTATTTCTACCTGTCCTAAGATAAAAGAGAATCTGAGCTTGAGAAACAAAGAAATAGTTTATATAACTTCCTGATTATTAACAATTCTGCCAAAGATTTATTTTAATTCCTACATAAAGTTCGTTTAAGTTGTAGGATCTTAAACGAACTTTATGGAACAATACCTATATTACGGAACAATGTCCACCTCGCTAAAGATTTATAAAATCCACTGAAAGCATTGTCACCGTCCCTCCAATTTCCTGAGACAACCCTTTTCGCCGCAGGACACATTAAAAATAAACTTCTTTCAGCCGTAAGCCTTTATTCGAGGCTGTAAGAAGCTGGGTTCTTGGATAAAAACTGCTGAAGTATCTGAATATTAACTCGACTTGGGGCTTTCACTAAGCTCTAGTAAATTTACTAGTAGACTAACATAAGCTCATGAAAAAATAAGTGACTACAAAGTTAGTTTGATTGCGGTTTAAAATTACCTTTATTTCACCAAAGACTATATATGGAGATATCACTTCTTTACTCTAAGCCTAAAGAAAGATTTAAGTTAGTAGATTTAAATGATTGTGTGTAAAAAACTTAAAAAGGGTAAAGGACTCAGAAAATCATCATCATCAACAGCCTATACTAGTCCACTGCTGCACAAAATCCTGTCAGTTGTGTGGGCGCCCTTTTAAATATTTTATTTGCTGTTATAGCGGCAACCGAAATACATCATCTGTAAAAATTTGACTGTATAACTATTTATTTATTAAGTGTACCAACCAGAGACAACCACAGTAATAATAAAAATACAGTGACAGGATTCTTAGGTCTAGTGCTCTCTAAATTATAGCATGCGGTTTATGAAATACGGCCTGGTGACAGACGGACAGCGGAGTTTTAGTAATAGGGTCCCGTTTTACGGAACCCCAAAAAGAAGAAATTGATTTGCACTTTTTTAGGTATCATAAACGATTTTTCCACTTTTTAAATCAAAACAAGTAAAATTTGCCTCACTCTGATCCATTTTACCCTAAAAAGATATATCGAAATCACACATAATTAATTCTAAACCGAACAGCACACAAAGAGAACAAAGCACTGGACGTATTATTAGTGTAATGTGGTTCATTGTAGATAGTGAGCTTATTTCGTGAATGTTTTGACAAAATCACTGTGCACCAATAATGATCGGCTGATAAAATTTAATTAAAGCTTGTTTATTTACTTTTCAGCTATAATGAACAGATTACAGTTCCTGAAAAGCCATACGAGTATATGTTACTGCGTAAATTTTCATATACTGTTTTAAGTAATCTTACTAAAAAGTACTAGTAAGATTATTTTACTTTACACTTATCTATAAAGTTTACTCAATAATTAAGTTAGAATTTATGTTCAGTAATTGACTACAATCTACATAAAAATTACATTTTTTATTTTGAAAAATTACGACTAAAAATTATAACTTATTAAAATAGTAGTAACAGTAAATTAAGCAATGGCGTTTTGAGTTAAAAATAAAATATAAAACGTTATTTTCTGTATTGTGACTAAAAATAAAATATGTTTTCTGTACTTTTATTATCACTTGAAAAGGCATGGCAAAAAGCCAACTTATCTACGCATAGAGCTAAATAAATCAGTCCCTTTCTCTAACTACAAGTACGACTGGATTTAAAAAATGTTGCTTTAGTCGTTATTATTTGTTTTAGATACTAAAATAGGTAGGCAGGTACTTAGAAAATTTTGTGAGTATAATAAACCAGTCAAGTAATTCATAGAAATGTTCACAAATATTTAAACAGATAAAAATACTCAAGTTAGTACCTCAATCATAAAATGGAATTAAATAGACCTAAGTAAGCATTCTAAAATCTTTTAGTTCAAATAAAGCATCCAAAAAACCGTCTCGCCTATCTTTCTTCACGATTTAATCTCTATCCAACTCCTTCGAAATAGTGAAAAATAAATTCGCTTCGAACCGTAGATACGGCACGAATAATAAATTCACTTTCAGGTTGCGATCCTAAAAAGGCTTGCCCTTAAAAAGTGTTCGTGTAAATGAGAGGGCCCTTGAATATTTATTGCAGGCTAGCTTTAATAAGGCATGCTATAAACATTATTTCAGGAATTCCTGGCAGTTCGAGCTTTATTGGATACTATGTTTTTCTGTGTTATTACAAAATTAAGATAAATCTGCTATTAAAACAATTTTTCTAGAATCCAAGTTACGACTTACCATCGTTATATTGAAAACTAGCTGCGCCCCGCAGCTTAGCATGCCTATCCCACGGGAACTGATGTATGGGATAAAAATAGTCTATGTGTCATACCAGGCCTTGAACTACCTGTATGCAAAATTTCAGCCAGATCCCTTTAGTAGTTTTGCGTGAAAGAACAACAAACATACATGTTTACGCACATTTACAAACTTTCGCGTTTATAAATTTGAAGGATTTGTTGTGTGGAGCCAATTTCAATAATGATCTGCTAAAACGATTAACCACAATTAAATTTGAAACAACAGAGCGTATGGCTCACGTTCAAAAAGCCCATCACATTCATTGACAGCGCAGTAATGATCATCCCATTCAACCAAATAGATCTTTATCAGACCGTAAGCTTATTGCTCCAAATGAGTACCTTAGTAAATATTATACAAAATAGTAGTACATTTTTAAAGCGGGCCTGAGGGCCTAGACAATGTAACAATCGATGTCGAAAGCGATCGTAGAAAAGTCTAAAAATATATCGGTTTGACATCCACCTAAGATATGTCACGTGATCTGTTTCGATTTTTTCCCTACGAATCTTTCAATTCAATTGTTCAATTCAATTGTCGATTCGCTTCATAGCGAATGCCGTGTGGCTTGGCCCTTTTATGTTTCGTATACTTTTGTCTAGCACTGTGACGTCACCAGGACGATATTTGTAAGAAAAAAAGCCAGAGACAATCGCGAGTCTTAGCTGTCAAATCATCTCTAGTTTTACCCAAATCTATGTAAAAAGGCATAATGTATGTAAAATGATAACAATGAATTCAAATTTCTCCCGAGGGTTTTTTGCACCTCAGACCTTTCCCTAACCTGGTTTCTTTGAACGTAACACTAATTTTATGAAGTGGAAAAGCTAAACATTTTCAGCCTTTTCAACATTCCTTTTGTTGCCTTGTTCAGTAACATAGGAGTAACATTATTTTTGTGTTACTTTGACGGCTATCACACATATTAATTAATGTGTAAGTTTGGATGTATGTTTAAACTGCGTGATAAATTTAAAGATATACCTAAATATAACAGTACCATGTCAAAATATTTCGGAAAGCTTGTTGTACCCTCAAAGAAATATTTATTTATTTATTTTAATGGATCTTTCAGCACAAAGATATATTACTAGAGATGTGTAAAGATAACAAGAGGCTAGATATTAATAAGTTCACACTTAAAATACAATTTATACCGTTAATGGTTCTTGCTTCATCCATCTTAACCTAAATAATATTGTTGCATTAACATTAAATGATTAGCATTTTTAGAATTCAAATGAAAGCCTTCATCCTTTCTTTTATCAAACTTTATGACCACACTTTTAACGCGGGTCGCTCAAAATGCGATATTGTATAACGAATTTCACCTTCACAAGGATCTTCAAGGCTTAAGGGATAAGCGGACCAACACTTACAGCTTTTAATTTGAAGGTCGTTTAATAGTCTTTATGCAAAATATTGTAAAAGAAAGATAATACCTTACTTACATAAAGTAACACAGGGATTTGTTTATGCAGATATCTTTTTATCTATTATAATCATATCTTTCTGAAGAGAGAGCGACAATATGATCAAAGTGGTGAAAAGAAATAATACTGAAACTATTTAATTCAAATTTAATTATTTATGCGGGACAATCCATACAGCATAATCTAGCAATGAGTTATGCAAAGCTTGTGGTATCGGTACGTTTTTTTTACAATATGGTTACTTAAAGACTGATGAATCATCATTACATAGAAATATTCTTATGTTTCCAGCTGCAGCTCTGGTGGATAATTCTGCACGAAAATCTAGCAGTAAAAGCCTACCCCGCACCTACTTTATTATTATCATCATCACACACGAAGGGGTAGGTATCATACCTAATCATAGCATATCTGAATCGATATTTTCCAACCAGTAATATATCGATACATTAAACTCCCCGTAACTTAAACCCCGTACCAAAGCGGGCCGGGAACTTGTGTAATTTATTCATAGTCGGGTAATGACACTCGATTACTTTACCGCGAACCCTTTACGGGCGCTCCTCTCGAAAAAAGTGCTATTTTTATTAAAACGAACGAAATTACTTCGTCGGCGACGAAATTCGAAGTTATGAAGGCTAAGCATGCAAGTGGTTATTAACATTAGAGGCCTTGGGGTTCTTTGGGGCGGTCGTGGTTTTTGGCTCGGCTTAATTAGTCATAAACGCTTCTTAAGTCGGTGTTATTTACTGTTGTGTGTATCGAATAGGATTTGAACTTGAAATATGTTTAACACTTTTATTGCCCACGCCTCATATTTCCATCAGCAGCGGCGTTTTTATTTTATTTGTAAACATATTTTGTGTTGTTTTTTGTGTGTTAATTTGCATTGAATCTATTTGACTTGACTAAGTGTTCCCTGTGAATCTATGGTATCAATAAATTAATTGAATGAACTAAACCCACCGGGGGCAGCAGCGCCCCCTGCAGAACAATTCTACTACTGAACTGCGATCCCCAACCTGCATGCCCAGCGTGGGGATTATAGGTATTACCCCCATTAGATAAACAGGGGGAGGCCTGCTTCCAGCAGTGGACCAATACAGGCTGTTGGGGTTGAGGAGGTTGAGGAATGAACTGATTTGACGTCAGACCGTGACGAGTAAAGACTCGTTGTTTAATGTTCTAGTTAATCTAAGTTTAGCATAATGCTTATGAAGCTTAGCTTAATGCTTAATGCTTAAGAATGCATTAAGCTAAACTTATATAACGCATTCACTGCCCTTTTGTTAGTCTAAAGAAATAAACGATTTGACTCTGACTCTGCTGCATCACCGCATCAAAGACATGCAGAAAAACCATGTGCATCTTAGGACACTTCAGAGAGACTCCGAGCATAGACTTAGAGACTTTGAACTGGTGAACCAAGCCTATCGTGAGTGTCCACGTCTCAGCTCATGACGGGTAAACTGGTTTTAGTTCAAACTAGATTAGAATCGATATTAGGTGTCGTCTATCCTCAGCTTCCTCAAAACTACTCTGTAACATCGCTGACTCGCCTTTTAATGAGATTTTTTCCTTTGATGTTGAAGTAAGAAGATCCCGAGGTTGTTTTGCTTTTCTCGTAGTTTTGTTGCAAAGTGTAAAATAAGTAGTTTTTCGTCCGTAATATAACAAAAATATTTATTTGTTTTAATGAAAACCAGCAACAATAAGTAAAACCTACTTACAAATTAAAAATAAATCATCGAAGCAGGAGGCTATTAATAAGGTTTTCATGGTTAAAAATAATAATAGTTGCATTAAAAGCGTGAACAGTAGGTTTTCAGTATGATCAGCTTGAGTAAACTGAAAACCTACTGAAAACTACAAACAGCGGTTTACATTTAACAAAGCTGAAAAATAAATGAAATAAAATATACAAATAAACAAACTTCATCACCATCAAGGGGATGAATGAGTAACATTACAGGAAAAATGAATAAAATAAAAACTAAAAGGAAATCCGATCTCATGCCAAAATTGCATCGTCCTTATCTGAGGGTGAGAAAAAATTGGTGCTGAGCCGTCCGATTATAATCGTCAAATAACTTAGTATGTAGTTTTCTATACATCGACATGTTATCAGCGTCATATTATTTTCGTGCTCAACCAATCAAGAGTGGTTGAGGGTTTCACAGGACTTGACAAAATGGCGTTATCATGACCCAGCTGGGGGGCGCTCATAGCTGAATAGATAGATGTTCGATTATGACATTAAAGAAGCGTTTTCTAACAATGTATAACAATTTTAGTCGTTGACTGTACTAGACCTCAACCTCAACAGGCTATATTGGTCCACTGCTGGACGCAGCCCTCCTCCTGATAAGTGCCATATTGACTTTTATCTCATGGGTGTAATGCCCATAATTCCCACGCAGGGTATGATGGGTTGGAAATCGCAGTTCGGTGGTAGAATTGTTCCGCAGGAGGCGCTGCTGCCCGCTGTCCGGTCGATATCTCTTAGTCGCCTCTTAAGACACCAACGAGAAGAGAAGGGGTGTTGCAAGTTGCAAATTCTAAGCCAGCACCACACACAGTCACTGTAAAAATATGTACATATTCCATCCATACTTCTTATCACTTACCAATACTTGTATTTCATACTTTATGGAAGCATTGACATTTAATACAGCCAGCAAAATAGATCGTTTATAGAAGGCACAATTTCGGTTATTTGACCGTGTGCAAGTATTATTAAATAGTTCAAACTGTCGATATTAGTTCCGAAGCTGTTAATATTGATCCTCATTGGTTCAAGTCTAAACATCTGGCACTTGCAGATGTTTGGACTTGAACAGATATAAGGCCCTTTTAAACGAGACGAGTCCACTGGTAGTCAAGTTATTAAGTAACGTGATTTCATGTTCCAGGTTTGTGAATCAGATGACAGCTGTTAAGTTATGTAACGAGCAGGTTAACAAAACTATTTTGATTAAATATGAGATATCACTTAAAGTTTTGAAAGAGTTGACAAAATAAAACTTGTAATGTGGCTCAACGAATATCCAGACCTGTAGCATGATTTACCTACTACCTATTTGAATTATCTCTAAACTTCTACTAGAATAAGTGAACACAAGCGAAACTGTAGACTTAACCAATAAATTAACATACACTACGTTTTACTGAAATATACAATGACAAAATACCACATACTCGTAACTAGACTACTCCAGCAAGCAAGAAATTCTAGTTCTAGTGAACTCTACTAGTGTAAAGTAAACCTTAGCGATCACAGCCTGTGTTATAGTTGCGACATTATGACGGCATTAAAGACTTGAATCCCGTGAATTGCTTCTGGTATTAATTTATTTATGAGTTTTGATGTAAAATGTTTGGTAATTACGTTTTTTATGTGATCGGGTATTTTATAACGTTAGGCTAATGCACTGGACTGACTGGCAATTTTTTTTTGCATGTTTGAGTTTTAGGTAAGTACATCCTACCAAAAAATATTTTAGATATTTAATAAGAAATTTTAGGGGAAACTAAACAAGGAAAATTTTGACAAAACATAAACGTACAAAATTAAAAAACCCTTGCATATTTTTGAAATTCTCAGTTATTAAACTTAAAGTTTTTTAACAAAATTGTATTGAATTATTTACCAGTCTTTATCTGTGCTAAGGTTTTGTTTACATAAAAGATTTTATATTTTTTTAAAAAATAATGGGGATATTAGGACCCCCCCAATTTGAGGAAGTTCTAATAAATTTTAGAACATTAATCTACAAATTTATAATTGAAAATATTAAAAAAGGCTCTAAAATATTTGAAAGTTAATAAAAGCAATTAGACACAAACACCGATAGCCCCTTAAGTCTTGCAATAAAAATAAATATGTTTACAACCCTCTTATCGGCCCATAAACTGTGACCTTTTACCATTGACATCAATTAATTCAAATCCACTTCATTACTAAAACAAGATCTTCTTCGACCGTTAAATTATTTTTACGTAATATTTTCCTGTTTGCCTTTAGGAGGTCGTTGGAACCGGTTTGGATGATAATTTGAAATGTTTATTAACGACCTTTTCACAGTAAGTTTAGGTTCACGGCAACATCAGTGGTTTAGCGATTTCAAAACTGTGCTAGGACATGAAGCTATCGAACTATTTTATGGGTTTTTTCATCGAAATAAAAAAAAACCCTAAAATAGTTCGATTGCACTGAATGGCTTCATTAAGGATGTAAACGGGTTAGCTACAAACCTTATTAGTGTTGGAAAACCAACAACGTTTCCTCCCTTACCAAGCGAGACTTGTTCTGGGTGAGTGCGGTTCTGGACGCGTGCGTTCTGCATCTCTCTGAGCACTTAGAACGAGCGCTGCTTGGAGTAACTGCATAAAGTGGGAGTCAGCGGTTTTGTGCTAGCTTAGAATTTGCACCACCCAAACTCTTCCCACTTCACGCGGGTGTCGTAAAAGGCGACTAAGGGATATCCACGACGAGTCGCGTAGTAGCGCCTCATAATTAAAGGAGTCCTTAATTTTGAGGCTTATGAGTTTATACAACCTTTTATGAATATGCATGTCCAAGTGGTTTAGCGTTGATTGCTGGGCTCGGGGTCACTGCGTTGATTGGTTTAGTTGAACGTAAGCTATTATAAAACGTGGGTCCAGATCTTCATATCATAAACAGTAAATATATTTATAAGCAGCAAAAACAATCACTATACATCAGTAAAGTTTTTCTGCTCATAAATATATTTTGCATATTAGGTACTTAATTTATCTGAATGCCTTGTAGTAAGCTTAGCTGCGATTTGAGGTTTGATATTTATTTTTTATTTGAACCACCAACAGTTAGCAAAGTTACACAATGGAATAGAGTAAGATTGGTTAAGAGCGCGGTTACATGGAAAAACATTATTTAAATAGAGTAAATATTAAGAGTTTCGTTTATTTATAGTTTGTTATGTCTATTTATAATCTTTGATTTTCTGGTGTTGCTGATTTGTAGAAGCGGATATTGTGCTTCCAGTGACCTCTTCTCTCGGACAAGTCGAAGATAGGGTGGCGTGGAAGAAGCTAGACAAATCCTCAAAATAGATTTTTCAATACGGCGTGCAACGGACATGCCTTTTTGAAGGTCTTTTAATTTTAAGAAAAATAAGGTCTTACATGTAATTTTAAATTAGAACCAACTTATGAAGAATAGGTACCATGAAAAAGTTGCTGATTAAATTAAGGCTCGAAAACTTTCCTCGAACTAAGTATCCCGTTTGTTCGGCATTTGCCCAACCAGAGGCCTAAAATTGGCATGGCCACAAGAATCGACTTATAGTAAAGGGTTTCTTTTTTTACTCTCACATTACAATCAGCAATATAACTGCCGAGCGTGGCAAACTAAGACTTGGTAGAATCTTGATAAGTTATTTTGAAGAAGAAGAAAGCATCGTTCATCTTCATTTGTCGCTCGTTAAATGGATGTACCTTAAATTAGAGTTACATCCATTTTAGGACAGAAATAAACGAAGCAATTGAATTTAAGGCTTTACCCAAGAAATAATAATTCTCTAAAACCATTTCTGCAAGTACCTCACCAAATCGACCAATCAAAAAATCAAGTTAACCATTCTACACTTCTTAAAGTGACACGAAATGTATCAAGCACATCACCTTTGACCTTTTCGTTAATTGAATATGTAACCTTGTGTTCTAGAGGAGGTCTGATTTGAAAGGCAATAGGGACAAGAAGTATGAACATGAACATGTATTATGATCAACAGTACATGCTTTATGGTTAATACCTATTGTAGAAAACTTTCAGACGGTTTTACGAGATATTAATGTAAAAAATTTGATAAAAAAGCACAAAAGATTCAAGGATTTGTTTTGTGTTTTGTGATAAACTATGTACTTTCTTCTTTTTTTTCAATAAATTTTCATGTCATACAATATAATCTATATTACACAGCAAATACAACATGCGATATTGATTATATTGCATGTAATATACACAATATTAGTATATAAATGAAGTACGTAGAGTACTTTTTACTTACACCACCTACTTATCGTCGGTCTCACAGAATTTCTGAGTGTTACGTTCAATGGATGCTGACTAAAGTGATTGTGCTTGTAGAACTACCAGTTTCCACTCTAAGAGTAATACCGACTGTTTGTCAAAGATTTTTTTATATCCAAGGTTTAGCTGTGTGGTGAGAATTTGTACCAACACAACTCTTTCCGCGGGTGTCGTAAGAAGCGACTAAAGGACATCCATCAGAAGGCGAATCTTCCACCAAACTGCGATCCCCAACCCGCATGCCCAACTTGTGGATTATGGGCATTATCCTCCATGAGATAAACGTTAATGAGGCGCTTATCAGGAGGCCTGCGTCAGCAGTGGACCAATACAGGCTGTTGAGGAGTTTGAGGAGACTGTAATAATGACTCTCTGACTTTTTACTTTGAACGTCTCACGTGAGATGTAAGGAATACTTTTTGTAAGTTGATGGGAATAACCCCTATATCTTGCTCATACACCTCCAATACAAAGTCAATTTGATCGTTGTGTCAAGTACAGTTTTACTCGTATTGATCTTGTAAGGTTTCTTTGTAACATGCTGACTCTGGGAAGGCTCGAAGCCTTAAATTAACTCTGAGAGGAATACGAATGTTATTGTGTTGGTATGATGGAATTACTTAGGTAATTTATATTTTAAATGTAGAACGCGAATGCGTGAATGAATAAAATTATATATATTTGTATTTATTAACCATTATAATATTGGAAGTTATACAAGGCAAGTCATGGTGTACAAACCACATTCAAGAAAAATTATTATTTTTTTTTTTTTTTTTAAATTTTTTAGAAGTGTTTTTCTAATATTAATACGCCTGTTGCATATTAATATTAGAAAAACACTTCTACTTTCTTAATAACAACAAATATAATGAATATAGCAGAACTATTTGTACACGACTGCCCTTATAAGAAGTGTTAAGTTTTCCAGGTTCTTATACTAGGAATTTGAGTCTCTTTAGTCTTACATAATTTTTAAGTTCTTGGATAGATTCATTCGTTAGTTAGAATCTAACTTTATAGAAAATAGTTTATGATAAGGTTTTGTTTTACCAATTTGTTATTATTTGTTGGTAACAATATATTTTACCTCCTTAATTATTATTTACCTCGCAGCATACCCAAACAAGTCTGATAATGAAATAACAAACTTGTTGTAACAACTTTAAGGTCACAAATTGTTATTTTCAAACTATCATCTAGCGATGAGGTCTTCAGTATTTACCCTCCAAGCCCGAACCCCAACTTGTCTAAAATTTCGTCGAGTTCCGGCAAAATTTTAATCTCGCAGCGATTTTCGGCCAAATTCCGCGGCTTAATTACTTGCCCTTCTCGAAGTTTCGACAGCGTTTTGTAAAAGGTAAACCTTACCTACGTTTTTACAATGTTACCTTACCTACGCTTTTACAATGTTGCGGCGCAACAAATGGATTAAAGCAGGGATTTTCCGACTGCGCATCGAAATAATAAATTAAATTCTTTCACCACTTCACGTCCCGTTTTCATGGTTTTTAATGTTTTATGCTTTTTGGCCTCGACCTTCGTTCTGTTTATTCATTACAGCTTGTCCATCAAAGGCAATGCTGACCGCACGGTGATGGCCTAGACTAACGCTAAGCGTCGCTTTCGGCCAGCATCATCGCGGCCAGCAACCTTTTGCAGACCTCTAAGATGTACTATACCAGAGTTATGTAACGTCGGCGTCACGTGTGTACCTACTCCGTAATGGAACGGATTCTTGCGTGCACAGGATTCCCGCGAAAATATGAAATTGTTTTTGAATCATTTATGTTCGCTTCACAATTTCGATGTTATCTGGTGCACGTGTTCTTGTAGGAATCTTTCGGAAAATGCTTTTCAGGTTCAGTGAGTTCGTTTATAAACGTGTGCGTTCAATTTTGTAATACCGGTTTACATAAAATAGTTTGTTGGTGCGTCGTTTTACTGAAAAGGGCACAAGTAACTTAGCACACAAATTTTGGTTTATAAGCGACATAGAAAAAGGAAGTTTCTATGTTCTATGTATGTACATAATAAGCAAATAGGTTTGTGTATGTTCGATGATTTTTTCGTCAATTAAAAACAGATTCTGAAAATTCATTCGTTATTGTATATGATAGAGAATGATGCCGAACAGGTATTTCCACAAAACTTTTAATTTTATTTCCATTGGATATTTGTGCCGCAAAACTTAAAAACATTATAAAGTTGGGGCATTCGGTTTTTACTTTTCTCAAAACAATCAAAGTAATTATAACTAACGATTGCTTATAAGTACATATAATGCTTTGTTAAGTCCTGAAAAAATAGAAAGACTTTGCACAAATGTCAGAGTCTACTAAAGCTTTAGGGCTGTTGAAAGAAATCAAATGCAATAATACAAGACCACAGATATAACGATAAGACTGCCAGTTCCATTTACAAGAAATTTAAATTCATCAACACAAAGGAAAAACTCAATTTCCACCTCATTACTCCGTAAATTCAATTCACAAGCTTTGTTGTTCAATAGAAGCCGTCACAGAACTTGCGTAATTAACCTACTGCAAAAAAGATGGTGCATTCAAATTAGTTTCGTTTTGAAATACCGCTAGCGGTAAAGGAAGGTGCGGGCACAGGTAAGAGGGAAATAGTTAGGTAGATAATATTCCAAAAATCGACAAGTGCGTGACGTTTTTTTTTTCATTCAGAATCTTTTATTCATGTGCTTCATACTTGTTGGTGGTGATAAAAATAAAGTCGCAAACATGTAGCCCGTTAGGGCATTTTCTAAAGGAGGTGTCTTCCTTTAAAAAAAAAATGAGGGACACAGAGTCAGAGTCAGAGTCCAATCGTTTATTTCTTTAGACTTACAAAATAAGCACTTAGACAAGTCAAATTTTTACTATAAAAACTGCTTGATAAATAGTTATTACTATCAAACAAGAAATAAAATGTTATTGACTCTTCAATTTTTTGTCCACTAGCGGGAGAAGTGAAAAGAAACCACTAGCAAGTTTATCGCTTATCAACTAATACAATCTTTGCATAACTAAGTCTAACTGTTCTTACATACTATTGTCGGTGTGGAACTGGGTGACATCCGGCCAAGCATTACCATCATTAACGTAATCACAAATCACACAACACTATCTAGCCCCAAGCTAAGCAGAGCTTATGTTATGGGTAGAGATAAACCATTCTAAAAATGCACGCCGATTGTATGACGTTTAGTGGAAAGGGGGTGCATTTTTAGAATGGTTTATCTCTACTAGATAACTGATATACATATGTACATAATACAATACTCTAAATTTATAGATATTTTTTTAATAAAACATAGAACCTGAACCTGAACAAATATCTGGAGAAAACATTTGTCCTAAGACGGGAATCAAACCCGCAACATAATGTGTCGCAGGCGGACCTTCGCCCATCGCGCCACAGAGGTCGTCGTATTTTTAGTATGGTTTATCACTTTTAAGTTAAAATGGGATATACATATATCCCATTTTATAAAAGAATATTGTTTTCGTTTTTTGTGATCTGATTAATAATTAAAATATAGAGAGATGAGGTAAGGCGTTATTATGTTTAAAAGTGATCGTACGGGGCTGATACAATGACTAACATCTCAAAAACAACTATTCCAGTCAATAAATAAAGATAAAATTCACCAGAAAAGTAGATAAAATAATATAGGAATAAAAACGTTTAGTTACTTAAATCTAAATATTTCAATATACATATTACTATAAAAACTTTGTGTAATGTTTTTTTGTAAGAAATGTTTGTTACTTTTAATAATTAATGTTATTGAAGAGCGTTACCTCCTAATACAGGTATTTTATACTTAAAATGAGGCTCCGAGACATTTTGTTGATGAAATAAACATTTTGTATTGTATTTTGTATTTTGTATGCGGGTTAACTATGAACCTTGTTTGCGTTGGAAGGACACCAACGTTTTATCCCTTTTCAAGGGAAATCTAGACGCGCGCGTTCCGCATCCCTTCGAGCACTTATTTATATATTAAGTAAAATAGGTCCTTATCTCAGAATTTTGCAGTAGACATTTGCCCAAAACTGCCCTTATTTTCAGTTAGGGCCTTTATGGAGTGATGGCACAGTTGGTACCTACCAAATTAATTACAATAAACAATAATTTAAACAAAAATATTGGTTGAAATTGTTTTTGACAGGTAGTTACACACACACACATCTGTATACACTTTTGCCCCAAAAAACCAAACTCGACGTGAGTCCACTATGAATGTTAGTTGGTTAACTACGGTATCCAATAGTCTGCAGTTAGCTCAATAGCTTCCATTGTAAATACTAGTTTTCATTGATTTCCTTTATTTGATTTGATTGATAATTTATTTTTAACCGACTTCAAAGAAAGGAGGTTCTTAATTCAACTGTATTTTGTTTATGTTTGTTACCTCGGAACTTTTGACTGGGTGGTCCGATTTTTCTGATAATTTTTTTAAATGAAAACTGGTGCTTTCCATGTGGTCTCATTTTAATTTTGTTCAGTTCTGACACTGGGATCTATGAAAATTCATGAAAAAACTATAAAAGTTGAAGTCGGTTCATAGTTTTTTAAAACAAAATTAATTATTCAATAAACATAATAAATAGTTAACTACTAACCTATTTTGTGCTTACATTTCAAACCATGATACGAGTAGTTTTTATATCGTCATAAGTAGTTCTAAGCGATTTATGAAGGTGTCCAGCCAGACATTTCTAGACTGTGTGGAATATGAAAATAACGACTAAATAGGTATTTTATTCCCGGGGCTTTGAAGTCACGTTTAATAGAGTTTTTTATGAAACCGTTGATACAACATAATAGTTGTGATACTGTTGTTTTTATATGGAATCTTTACAAACGCTTAACAAAGAGTTTTTATAATATCACCGATACCGTACGTTAGCTTTTATATCTATTATTTTTAAATGCCACGTTTATTTTGCACAGATTCAGAATATCTGATACCTGTAGGATAGGTACATCCTGTTGGCCCAAAATCATTATATCTATCCCTTGATTTTTGGGGCCAAGTCGAAAATCACCAAATCGCATGCCCAGCATATAAATTGAGGAACAATACAGCGCTTATCTAAGAAGGCTTTATGTCCAGCAGTAACCTAGTATTAACCGTAGACAGTAGTGGATTAATACTTTATCTTAGAGTCAATTGCACCTTATTTCTTATTTAATAGTAATTACTATTTATTTCAGCTCCGCTCCGTGAGCTGAGACGTGGACACTCACGATAGGGCTCGTCCACCATTTTAAAGTCGCTCAGCGAGCTATGGAAAGAGCTATGCTCGGTGTCTCTCGGAAGGATAGGATTCGTAACGAATACATCCGACAGAGAACCAAAGTTATCGACATAGCTCAAAGAATTAGCAAACTGAAGTGGCAGTGGGCCGGCCATATCTCCCGAAGAACGGACAACCGTTGGGGTAAACGAGTTTTTGAGTGGAGACCGCGACTCGGCAAACGTAGTGTAGGATGCCCTCCGGCCAGGTGGGATGACGATGTGCGAAAGACTGCAGGTGATTTTATATATATGAGGCTCATTAGGGTAGGCCTATGTTCAGCAGTGGACTAGTATAGGCTGATGATGATGATGATGATGATGATGATGATTACTATTTATCAAGCTTCTTTTATAGTAAAAAAACTGACTTGTGTAAGTGCTTGTTTTGTAAGTCTAAAGAAATAAACGATTTGACTCTGACTCTGACTCTCCTACATAGCCCGCTCGAAGCCGCGGTCAGAAACAACTAACTCATAAATTAATCATTATTTGCTGAAACCTAAGCCCTCCAGCTACCTACATAACCTACATACACGTAGGTATTTTGCAATCTAAATGGTACATAATTACACTATCGTCGATCTCTGGAACATTCCGCGGTAACTAATATATTACATTCGAGCTTGTTCATAAATATTCAGAGATTCCATAATAATATATTAAATTCGGAGCTGAAATACAGCCACTCTGAAGTAGGTATGCGCACAGGTTACAAACGATATAGCTGGTTCAATAAGCCAAAACCACATCACGCACACTTATTGGTCGATTCAGGGACTCATACATACTATTTTAGTATTTTTTACTATTGACTCATAACCTCAACAGCACTGGTATACTCATTGATTAAAAAAGGGAAGATAGGTTACGTTCTCCCAGTGCTTACTCAATAATTGGCATGTGTTACAACTACACGCAAAGACATACGCTCACAGTTATATTTCCAGTCCTGTGCAATATAAAGAAGAACAAGAACGGAAAGACGTATCTAAGACCGAAGTGAGACCGAGACAACAATATTTCACGCGAATCACGACCGCCCGTGCCGCTGGTCAGACGGTGACTGAGGTGGGAGCACACAATTTTACAAAATTTGAGGTTCCCGATTTCGAGAAACCAGTACCTCATCTTCCCTTTTTAATAAATCAATGGGTATACTGCTGGACGCAGGCCTCCCACTAATAAGCACTTTATTTGCTCTTATCATGGGGGCCTATTGCCTAAAATCCCCACGCTACTGGGCATGCGGGTCGAGATTATTTTAGACTACCTGCGCCCCGCGGCTTCGCACTCGTTGTTCCTATGGAAACATTAAAAGGTCATTTTCATCCCACGGGAACAGATTTATAAGATAAAAAGTAGCCTATGTTTTATTCCAGGATTAGAATTACCTGTATGCAAAATTTCAGCCCGATCCGTCCAGTAGTTTTGGCGTGAAGAGGTAACAAACATCCATCCATACATCCATACAAACTTTCGCATTTATAATATAATATTAGTGTGATGTGATGTGATGTGATTATACTATTTTTATTATTGCTATTTACAAAAAAAGTTAAATAAAAAGACTGTAACTTTTTACCACTAAAGAATCTGAACCCGTTTAAATTCTGAAATGAATAAAAGGAATAAAAAAAAAAGTTAACCTGCTAAATGTAAAGATCTGTGGTAACTTCATACGCATTGCAAATTCAGTTGAACGGGTTCATAAAACGGAATGATTAATCTTTGTTGAAAAATTATAGGGTTAGTGTTTTTGAGTGCTTTGATTTATTGCTTATTTTTAGGATTTATTTGAAGGATTTACGGATGTTCTGAAAGCCTTTGTCAACGGAATATTTACTGAATTATTTGAGGGTCGGGTGGGTTTGAAAGTAAACTAGTTTCAGGTTGCGGATTCTTTCAGGTTGAAATCTAATACCAGAAAAAACCGTGAAAAGAGTAATATGCCTTGAAGTCTCATGGCGCGGACATTAGACTCACTCACTCTTTTCACGGACTAGTTATGCTGATATTTTACTAAAATAATGTATTATATTAATATAATTAATTATACAACATGGTATTTACATTGTTACTTAATAAAATAAATATAATTAGTATTTACTAAAATCTAGGCAGTCACCAGAAGGGAGAGTTCCCAGAATGCTGGCAGCATTGTTTAGTGGCAATGCTGATAGAACTGAAATAGAAGCCAGCATTCCTATCGCCTGTGGACTGTATAATAGTTAAAACTTTTAAATCCATCATGGTTATTAATACTAAAGTTATTTACAACGGGATATTTATTTATTTTTATTTTTTATTGGAAAGCTCAAAACTCAAATCATGGTAGATATCCCGTTGTAAATAACTTTTGTATAATAGTTAATTTTGTTTTCAAACACTATAACCGACTTAATTTTTTATAGTATTTTCATGGATCCCATTATCAGAACTGGACCAAATGAAAATGAGAGCACACGGGAAGCACCAGTTTTCATATAAAAAAAGAATCACGAAGATCGGACCACCCAGTCAAAAAAAGTTCTGAGGTAAAAAACATTTGAAACATTTCAAATGTTTTTTACAACCTTTTTTTGAAGTCGGTAATTTTTTTGTTAAAACCTTTATAAATGCGTCCCAGGACCCCAAGGTCTATTGGGTTTGAACCCCAAACGGAGAAAATAGGAAATAAAACACCTATTATACATCAAGCGTGATTCTTATACATTTATCAGCACGGCGTATTTAGATATTATTTAAAGATTCTGCGCCCTATGCTCGTAAGCTGAGTGGTGCTGGCTTAGAATTTGCACCACCCCAAGTATTCCCGCGGGTGTAAGAGGCGACTAAGGGATATTCACCGGGGGCGGACAACAGCACCCTCTGCAAAACCATTATACTGCAATCCCCAACCCGCATGCCCAGCGTGGGAATTATGGACGTTCCCCTTCATGAGATTAACATTAAAAATCGTTTATCGCGACCAATACAGGCTGTTGAGTTGAGTTGATTTGAGTTGAGGCTCGTAAGGTTTGCTGCCCCTTGAAACCGGAAAAGTTCATGTCTGCGGCCACGTGCAGTGTAGGGTTCTTATTAACTACTACTTATTTTTAAATGATTACTACTTATTTACTATCTTAGTTGCTAACTGCATATCGCGCTATCAGTAGAACCACAGATGTCAGAAACTAAGAGTAGAACACAAGACGGTGACACCGCTGTGCCTGTGTGCGGAACTGCGTGTTTAAAGTTTTTATCAGAGAACCCTAGTGCCTAAATAAACCTAATTTCGGATTAAAGACCCTACTTTCCATAAAATATTTCATTCTTATAACAATATCCTGTATTTATCTGTTAAAAAAATCTAATAAACAACAAAAAACTTCATCATAAAAAATTTCAATGAAATTTGTTGCCGATTTTCCTTCTTGAGCACTAGACTACACATAGACTACGCAAGATGTTACCAGCGAGCGGAGCAAGACGCAAAATTATTTTTGTTGCAGTATTTTGCATATTGGCTTTAAACAACCCTCGTTTGATGTGCCTGTTGGGCCTGTACTAGAGGCAGGCAAAAATGTTAATGGTCAAGAGATCTAGGGGCAGGTAGTTACCGGGTGACATTCGCATGTAACTGTTTGTGTCCTGTTTGTGTCCCAATAGAGGGTAGGAAAGATGACGGAAGGATGGAGTCGGCGAGTGTGTGGAATGGTGGGCTCGCCGTCTAAGTATGGGAGGAAAAGGGGACGCCAGTCGGATCGCGGAGGTTATAATGTTCTTGTGGTTCGGCGAAAATGGCGAACGAGGGACACCGGAGAGTTTTTTTAGTGGGTATTACGTCCTTTTCAGGGCGGTGAGTCCCACATAATTCTGGTATCCCCCGCAGACCAGTCTATTCGTAAACGAATTTTCACTCGCCGAATAAAAAAAAAAATGTAGTTACTGGGCGCCCTGAGCTTATAGCCCACGTGGCTAAAGGTACTTAATACGCCACTGTACACCACAGGCACTGAAGAAAAACTGCGTAGGTAAAGTACGAAATGGGATAAAAAGTTAGGTACTTATACAGCAAAAGCTTATAAACCGCTTCCCACCTAATCCGAAAAAAACACAAGTCCACATAAAATCATAAAGCTACCGTTTCACCACACCCACGTAAAGGTACATACACACATCCACACTATCTTAACAAGCTAAGGGCACTAAAGGCATGGCCTATCAACATCTTATCTTATAAAGGCACGCGCACAATGGAAACTAATGTACTGATAACGGATCACACACGAAGCGAGGTAAGGCTTGTGGTGTAGTGAGAGATATCTATCATTGTTCAACATAATATCAACACAATCTCGTGAAGTATCTACTTAACGTAGGACTGAAAACTTACAATAGTTTATGTACCTATCACGTTTAAGAAAGAAAGTGGACAGATACAAAAAACAAGTTATTCTGAAAAACAAAAAAGGTTTTCTAAAGGTAGGTACTGCAAACTAACAACGTCACAATTTAAAAAAGACAAAACAAAAAGTTCAATCAGTCACATAAACACAAAAAAATGCCACGATTTTACCAGATTTTATGCACGATACAACATAAAATGAAATAAAAAATTCTTAGCGAAATATTATTCATTGAAAAGAAAAATGTTTTCATCGCCAAAGTATAAAAATATACTTTTTACTTCTGTTTTATGGCTTGTGAAAATGTTAATGTTATTTGTGGAAAGGTTACAATGACACAAGTTTAAGTTATTTTAAAGTTGGCAACTTTTTATTTTTGGAACAAAAGAAGTTTGATGTTGGGAAATATATTCATTGACATTTATTTTAAAAGGTTGTGAAATTTTCAACTTAAGCTTTATTTTCTTCTTTTTACAGATGAAAATTAAAAATAGAGTTTAAAAAGTGATTATAATAGACACGGCAATATAATATACCACGTAGAACCGATGGTGTAAATCATGGGCAATCATTTCAAACGCAAATGGATAAATAAATTAATTTTCTTGGTTTGTCGTTTCGAAAACTTTATAAAGAGATCTTGTAAACAAAAATTAAAAACGGTCGACCCTTAATGTCGTCTTCGTCTATTCTGTAATATAAGCCACCCACTCCAAATTTAATCTCGCAGCATCGCCAACGTAAAAGCTCATACCTAATCCAAAACCACAGAACATAGAACAGTATCGCATCGAGATGAGATATAAGTCGATAAGAAGAGATAAGAATCTTTTATTGGACTGGCAATGTCCCAGAAGCGGCATTTTAGTGGAGTCTACACACGAACCAAAGTCGACAATATCCTACACAGCCTGACAGGGTGATATCGACAACATATTCCAGTTAATAGAATCACTAGTTTTGCTGACTTCACGTGCATTGTTTCTATGGACATGTTTGAAGGTTATTTCTTTCCCATTGAAACATATACATGATAAAAAGAGTTTTATCAAGCCTAGAGCCTTCAGTCATACTAAACAATAAGCCTTATCCGTTCAGAAGTTAAAGTCATTAAAGTCATTTATTTCATCTTTAAACTTAAATTAAGCACTTAGACATGTCGAAAGATTTACATAAAATTTTTACAATGTACCTAGGTCTTACTTATTCAATATCAGAATTATCTTGACAAAATAAAGATGTATCCGCCATAGCTTCGTCAATTGTGTAGTAACATTTTTTCATTAAATGGTTTTTAACATATTTTAGTAATTCAATGACAGGTTTTTGTCTTAGATCGAGAGGTATTTTATTATAAAATTTTACAGAAATACATTTAAAGCTTTCAAAATTTTACTAAGTCTGGTTCGAGGAACCACTGCATTTGCTTTATTTCTAGTATTATGACAATGAACCTCTGCATTTGTCACCACATCTTCAATATTTTCTAGCATATAGGCTATATTTTGATAAATAAACTCACTAGCCATGGTCATTATATTAAGTTCATTAAATTTACCTCTACAAGAGTCCTATATTTTAGTCCTAGTATGTATCGAATGCATCGCTTTTGCAGTACAAATATTCGATTGCAATCGGCTGCAGTACCCCAAAGCATTAGTCCATAACTCATAAGAGAATGAAAATAAGCAAAGTATACTATACATCCCTTGCAGCCTTCTCTCCGCCTATTTCTTTAATTTTTTTGATCGCATTGATTGATTGTGGTTGTGGTACGAAGAGGTAACAAACATCCAAACATTAATTTGTATAACATTCATAGCCTTATGATGTCTGTCTGATAGTTCCTGGTGACGTCTAGCAACATCTCTCTGAAAAGGGACAGACAGCGTCAAGTCGACGACTCAATAAGTAAAGCCATTAGCGGCCTTCACACGTAAGGTTCGAACCGCGCATCTGGACTGCGGTCCAAACCGCGGATGGATCTGTACAGTTTGGACTGCGGATCGAACTGTCGTGCTAATTACGAGTAAAAATGTTTCCACGGTTTGGAACGCGGGCAAATCTTTCACATTTTTCCAAACGATCCGAACTGTGCGTGTAAATAGATTTTCAAGAGTTTTGATTGCAGTTTAGACTGGCGCGTGGAACGTTAAAAGTTTCAAAAGTTTTGCCTCAGTCTCAAGCAGAATGGATACTCGATCATCGTGTTAGCGATCTGTAGTTAGTACAAGCAACTGAAAAAAGGCAAATGTGGTCAAATTCTTTATTTTTAACCGACTTCAAAAAAGGAGCAGGTTCTCAATTCGACTGATTTTTTATTTTTTTTACCTCAAAACTTTTAATTGGGTGATCCGATTTTGATGATTCTTTTTTTATTAAGCTATTGCATAGCTTCTATCGCGGGCCTTGAGCGCGGGGACCGAATCCAGAAATTCCGTAACGAAAAAACCTTGACGTTTGTCTCTTTAGTTCAGCAACTCGCCTCTAGATGGCATTGCAATAGCTTTACCGCGGCAGTCCCCGAGTGCCACACGTCTTTTTTCAATTTGGTTCAGTTCTGACAATGGAATTCATGAGAACTCATATTCAGAAAGCAGGTTTGAAGTTGCCTGATAAGCGGGATGAAAGTAATACTTTTCACCCCTAGGAATAAACAAGGCTTTATCTTAAAACGATAATTAACAGTTATAACAATAGGTAATTGTGATTGATACGGATTAGTTGAGCTACCTTTAGATTGTTTAAGCTTCTTACTGGTATTTATATGGATCAGTTGAGCTACCTGCAGATTGTTTAAGCTTCCGACTCGTATTATATCATCAAACGAATGAAATCCGTAATAGCTTTGACGACGTTCCAAACCGGCAGTTCTGTAGTTTGCGTCCACACGAGATGCGCGCACAGAACTGTGAGATCAGAGCGCGCATCGAACTGCCAGATCGGACTGTCAGCCTGGCGCATCTACACGTACGGTTCGGAGCGCGGGATGGAACGGCGCGTGCAATTTCCCGCAGTCCGAACCTTACGTGTGCAGGGCGCTAATATGTCGCCAACCAAGCCGCTAACATCCAGCCCGTCGTCGGGCTGTGTCGGCGTCGGCGAGGCATCTTTGGTGTGTAAACTCCTTAAGATTTATTGACATTCCCGATTCCAGGTAGGGTGTCCCAGATTTTAATAATCATTGGGATGTCCTTTTGACCGTTGAGAAATTCCAAATTTGTATTTATGCTGAGAAAATATTAATGACGGAATTAATCTCGGGTGGTTATAAATATTATATAAATTTTATTCAACAGGTACATCAGATTATTTAATTCCAAAAAGGTTAGTTTATTTTTATTTTTTTTATTTTTTTCTCTTAGGGATAACAAACAATCATAGTTTAATAAAAACGTGAATTAAAATCAACTTGTTATATTAAATTAATATAGCATTTTTTTCAGTCTTTCGCCTTACAAACGATTGTAATGAATATTGATCGCCTTTAAAGGGTTAAAAAACAAACAAACTGTTTTTAAATAAACCCATCACTGTAATGAAGATAAAATATGAAAATAACAAAAACATCAATTACACTCCGTTCCGAAGCTCGTAAGCTAATCCGTTAATACGTTTGCACAAAGCCTATTCAACGCCTAAACAAACGGAAAAACGGCCGCGAGAATGATATTACCTCTTTTATTCGACTTAAAATGAAACGGGTAGCAACACAGCTAGCAATATGTAGGTAAGCTATAGAAATTCACCTCAAGTTGACTTTTTTTGATATTGGTCGTTTTGCTTGTTTCTTCAACTGCTTGATTTTAGCTTCGCGACTGTACTCACGATGTAAATAAAAATATTAAATGTATTAAAAAAAGTTTAGACATACATAATTTTTTTGGTTATAAACTTTTTACATGTAACAGTGAGTAGTAAATATTAAATTATATAATTTTTTTTTAATCTTGTCTCTGGTTTCGGAAAATAATAACCCAAACAGACAAAATTATGGTTAAAAATGATATTCCGCCGCGAACTCTGAAAAAATGATTTTTGTGGTAATATTGATCTGATTACTATAATTAAGTATTACTACATTATTCTACACAATACTGTAGTAGGTTAAAAGACTAAACAAACTCAGTAGAAGCCGCACTGCGTCATAACTCGTATTGTGACCATGTTCTCGGAAAACGGCTTTATTCCGGAATATTTGGACTCGAACAAAAGAAAATACGACGCCGGTAGTTATAAAAGGAGCATTGTTCTGTTGTTTGGCTTTATGTGTTACATGATTCTGGTTCATATTAGATTATATTAAAAATCACAACAGTATGTTGACTCGCCAAATGAGCTTACCATAAAGCCTTATTGGATTTTGCCGGGCTGCTGCAATATTCATTTCATTTTAAATATTTTACGAAAAAGTAGGCATTGTGTAACATTGTCATGGATTAGTTGTTTTAATCTATTTACGTCCACTGTCTGCCCTTTTTGGTGTTTAAATGGCATGTGTCCAATTAATTTTTCAATGAGATATTTTAGAAACAGGTACCTACTTGCCCAATTACTTGTTATTTATCACAGTAACAGGAATTCAGATATGCCTGACCAACGTGAAAAAGTATATAACTCAATGATCATTTATGTATAATAGATAAGTTTATATTATTACGTATCGTATTCTATAAGCACAGTTTACTTATTTCTAAGTGTACAATTAAGAAATAACTTAATTGTGGTCACCCCAGCAAGTGGTGCACAACTTGACACGCCACAAGACTTGGCTTACGTTAAGCTCAAGCTCTTTCTGCGTAATTATATTCAAGATTCTCTAAGAAATTAACCTAAGAC
Organism: Eupithecia tripunctaria; assembly: GCA_955876795.1. Lineage (NCBI taxonomy): Eukaryota > Metazoa > Arthropoda > Insecta > Lepidoptera > Geometridae > Eupithecia > Eupithecia tripunctaria. The sequence continues at coordinate 14,256,414 of OY041617.1, read as the reverse complement.
GTTGTTTTTATGGAAGTAAAACTGAATTTTTACTAATAGATAGATAGAAAATACTATATTGCACACTTTAAACTAAGAAACAATTTACAAATCAAATAATTAAAACTAAGTGACAATTGGCGGCTAATCAGTAATTTTGACCGATAATTTTGTTAGGTACCTATCTATTTTTTCATGTGATGCGGTATAAAATTTAATAACAAACTGAAACACAATTTTTTTTCAGTGGTTCCGTTTCGTTATAAGACTTGAGCTTATTTGCCAGTAAGCTCAAGTCACCTACCATTGGATCCATCATTGGATTGGATTTCCCAAAGTATTAAAAAAAAAAATTGTTACAAAAAAACTATAAACCGACTTCATTTAAATGGATTTTCTATGGAAGTTCTAATCTAAGGTAACAACCATAAAAAAACACACTCGAAATCCTCCTTCTTTTGAAGTCGGTTAAAAAGAACACTCAAACATACGATATGCGCCATGACGAAACTTAATAACTTAAATGCTTTAACTTTTTGACAAATAAGAAAACAAACTCACAATAAAATTACTAAAATCCTTATAAATATTTCGTTCCACCGGATAGAGAATCTATGATGATTCTCGATCCATGAAATCAATTTACAAAACAAATATACAGTTCAAGAAAGGGTCAAGAAGGTTACAACGTTTTTGATATGGGTTCAGTACGATATAATTGATTAAAATACATTATTTTGTTATAATAAGTAATCTAACTTGAGTTGTACAAGTTTTGACCACCCTCTTTGAAACACCATCTACATATATAAGTACAAAAAATGAAAAAATAGATGAATTTTACAGTTTCTATAAATAATAAATAAAAGATCATGGACCATCAACACAGCATCATCTAGCCCCAAGCTAAGCAGAGCGTCTGTTAAGGGTACTAGATGACTGATATACAATAAAATGAATGACAAAGATGTAGGTATATTTTTTATTGAATAGAAAAATACAGTGTCTAAAATTTTCTTTTATGATATTTTGTTTAGGTTAAGTGTGTTGTTTTTTATTTCCTTTAAAAAATGAATTTTTAAAAACAAACAAGGCTCATTCCTCCTATCTGTATTTTTTATATTGAAGTACCCACCAAAATCCATCACAAAACTATCTGATTCTAAAGGTACCCTAAAACCATCAACAAAAAGAATTTATTAAATCCAAGGGACCCGAAAATATCATGTTTATTACAAATAAAAGCTGAGTTGAGTACATTACTGGGTAATCTTCGAAAGTACCAAAAGAACGTATTATCAAGTGAGGCCATACGTTAAACCGTTGATGTATTATTATTATTATCTGTTATAGACTGAACCTCTGTGGTCTTTTAGAGTTCGGTGATAGCTAAAGAGAACTAAGGTTAAAATAAAAATATCCGTGGGAAACGCAAGTTTTAAAAAGGCTTGGTTTCTGTTTCGTAAACCAAGACTTAAGAGTTTTTAGTTTTTTTAGTTAAAAGTTCTGTTTACGAGTATCTAGTCTCTGGTCTTAAGGCATACAACTTTTCTAAAATATTTGAAAATAAAAATAAAACGCTTGTAACGGTTTGACATGACAAAGTTTGAATTTTTAAGATCATGGTTTTCAAATTTATTATTTCTTTAATTAGCCTAAGTTTTTTAGAATGAAACTTGAGCGCTGGTTGGACACACTAGTATTTCTCCAGCACAACGCCGAGTGGAAATCATATTTGCCTTAGAATTGTAGCCTTATTTAGCAACAAAGGTTTTCTTTTGTGTATATTTTTTGTAAAATATATGTGTTGTATAAATATATGTTTTTTTTTTGCTTTTCTTTGTAAAATATAATAACTCTACGGAACCACTTCTCCGAAATCCAAACTCTCGCTGCTTCAAGACCGCGTGACCAACTCTCATAAAACCATCCAATGACAGTTCAATGTATGAACCTACCCCCTACCCCGACTATGTAGACGTTAAACGACACACCTATCGCGGCAATAACCGTCTTTTAGCTCAACTACTTAGAGTTTAGATTAGCCTGCTGTATTTTACAAAATTAAAAATAAGTTGCTCTGCAGTCGGGTTCTATTCTTTTGACCTTTACAGTTTATTTTTGTAACTTTTAAAAACGATTATTGTGTTATTTTTAATTTGCACATCACATGCCATGTTGCAATTTGGATTTTTGCAGTAAATAATTTCTACAGCTATCAACGGCTATAGTCACAAACATTGTTATTTGCAAGTGTTTCAAAACTTTTTCCAAAGAACAACCTAACTAAAATGCAATGCTGACCTACAACCACAAAAAACCGGTTAAACCCGGAACGATAACCATTTTAATTATTCTAACATCATTCAAATTATCAACACCATAAATAAATAACTAATGAAAGAACCCGTGTTACTTCCTATCAGACAATAACTAACGCTCTGGGTCGCCATGTTTTTTGTCTATAACTAACTCTTTTTGTCTATGATAACTCATTATAACGTTATGGGGCTGTCTACGCGCGTGTTTTCTTGGTTTTACTTGATTTAGTGCCAGTTCTATTTTATTTTAAGTCTGCGTTCGATATTTTGAAATTGGAACTTACCTATTTATTACAATCGTTTGAAGCTATAAGGGATTTTAAATTGGAGCGTAATTTTATTTATGTTGAAACATAGTGTAAGAAATATGAAAACGAATTTGTTTTTGTTTTGTTTTTAATTATTTTCGTTGTATTTTAAATTTTATAGAGTTATTTATATTAGAAGTAACAACGTGAGCGTTATAAGTACCTACACCTATTGTTATAGGTTGGGATTTAATACAATTTCTTGAAAAGTATTGTATTGACAACATTTTCAGCATAGCACGTAAAAAGAAGATTTTATTTTGAATTCTAGTAGAGACTCTAGTGAGACTCTGGTAGAGACTGTAGTGGAATACTTTCTGTAAGAGACTACCAGAATTTTATGACAGATTTACTGGTAGAGTGCGAACTCGTCACGTTCTCCAATCGTGTTTTTAAACACGCAATCTTGTATGAAGATGGTAGCTTTCACAGATTCTGAGATAAATAACGAAATCGAACTACTTAATTACGTAATATTTCTCTTTTTTAGGGACTAAAAACTAACCTGGTTTATCAAGATCGCTAAGGAACTCCTCGGTGTCCGTGTAGGCCCCCCACACGGTTCCTCGAGGCCCCAGCGGCCCCAGAGGCCCCAGCGCGAGGACCAGCAGGGCCCACGCCGCCATTGCACTGCACTAACACATTCCGCACTCACACTCATGCACTGTCTCACTTAAGTACCTGTAACAAGACAAGAACTCTTTTATACAGTGAAGAACAAGGGTTTGAAATAAATTATGACAAAAAAAATATAATAATAACAAATAATTAATAATAACGTTAGATCGCGAGGAATGGAAGGAGAAAACAGAGGCCAGAGGGACAGTAATGACTACAAATAAAATAAATAAATAACATAAAATAAATAATGCTTGGACTATCCACACAACATCATTTAGCCTCAAACTAAGCAGAACTTGTGTCATTGGTACTGGATGACATTATTTACATAAACATATTTTTACTAGACATTGCAGGCGGACCTTCGCCCACCGCGCCACATCAGTCGTCAAAATATTATGCAGATTAATATGTTTAATCTCCTTTTATATCCCGCAATATGTAGATAGAAATATAAAGCTTTCTGAGAATTTTATCGACGCCAGAGATAAGAACGGACCGTTTCCACTTGCCCCTCCTACTCGGTTCTCGTACTGGTAAGACTAATATGTCCGCTCCTATCGTGACCTTATTATGCAATTAGTACACTTAAGGCACATACACGAGTGAAAGTGGCGCCCCCATCTCTTTTATCTTATTATTACGTTTGTACCAATGAGGAACAGAACGCAACGAAGGAACGGAACGTCAGGATGGACCAGAGACAAAAGAAGAATACACTTTTGGCTATGGCTCAGAGACAACGTGTGTGAATGATAAACCTTTGTAATAAAACTAAAATAAAATAAATGTGTTGGGATAAAACTGAATTATTATTCACAACAATACAACGTTAAACACGAGAAGTTTTAAAAAGCCATCGTACAGTTTGTGGTATGCGTTATTTATTAATCTTAATAACGCCTCTGTAATACGAGTAGTTTCATTTTGTAAAGCTTATGCAGTGATACAATGTTGAGCTTTTTGGCCACCAAACTCTATTTATGCATCTCCTCCTAAACTATATAAGATAAAACTATTATAGATGTATGAAAAAATAGCTTCCACGAACTATACGATGGATTTTTAAAATTTCCTATGTTAAACGTAATGGTATGATAAAATAGGTGGCTCTGTCATGTAAACTCCTGTGCCTTTCTATACTTAAGTATAGAATTAAAAAAAAATACAAACAAATTTTTTACATAAAATTACCTACATTAATTTTGCCATGTAGAACATTGATTTAAAAAGGGAAGATAGGCTACGTTCTCCCAGCGCTTACTCAAAAATTGGCATGTGTTACAACTACACGCAAACACATACGCTCACAGTTATATTTCCAGTCCTGTGCAATACAAAGAAGAACAAAGACGGAAAGACGTATCTAGGACCGAAGTGAGACTGAGACAACAATATTTCACGCGAATCACGAACGCCCGTGCCGCCGGTCAAACGGTGACTGATGTGGGAGAACACAATTTTACACAATTTGAGGTTGCCACTTTCGAGCAACCAGTGCCTCATCTTCGTTTTTAATAAATCCATGATGTAGAAGCGACATTTGAGCATTCATTATTAAAGTATCATTTACGAGATCCTCTCAACGCCGTTTAATCGGAATACCTTTGTCGGCTGTTGCTTTTTCGCTTCTTATCAAAACTTATCGAAAACCATAATCGCGCTTCTATCGATAAACTTACATAAAACTTTATCGATTAGTTCATTTCTTACCTAATAAATAACATTTTATTGTTCTGCACCAACGATTTTGTCCTTTACAACCAATATAAGTGGATATTTGTATACCCAGTAAACATACCTTTCAGTCCCTTTTCATCAAAACCGGTCCCTATCACCAAGACAATAGAGATTACTTTCAAACTTCAAAGGAATACGATCTTTTGGTTGAGGGTAGGTAATTACAAGGAAGTAGGTTATCCACGCTATCGCCTATCAGACATCTACCCTACTCGGTTTTTGTCGAAAACTGTCCGTTACCTAGTAATTTGAGCAGAATCAATTAGAGAATATGGTGGTAGGCGATTGGGGGAGAAATGGAGAATGTAACGAAGTAAACTGCGGACTACTTTTTGATATTTAATACTTTACTTTACTTTTGATGGTAATACATGAAAATTATTAATTTATTAGAAATGACCCATAGTAATCATATTAATTATACACTAAGAATAACATTTGTCAGTATTTAATAATAAAAAACGACTTATTTAGCTAACAAACGTAATCAACGTGATAAGATCTAGCGTAATCAATTAAGAACTGCCCGTGTAAACTTTAATAACCAAAAACGTAACCCCTTTAAAGTTCATAATCCTAAACCAGTTTAAACAGCAACCAAAGACCAATCCTTTCCATCTCGCTGAAAACATTTTCAGTAATTCATTCTCCGAATGCATTGAGATAGGATCTTGTGGCACTAGATAATTTAGCCGGGCTGCCTTATCTGACATTAACGGGGCTGTGGAACTCTAGTTATCTCCGTCCCACTTGCTTTGAATAGGGAAGTTAGGTATCTCTGTCTAACCTAGAGACAGCGCTGAAGAAGTACTGTCTTTGCCTCTCCAGGGATCTTGGTAAGCGAAGTTGTTAGATGTTTAGACATTGCGTTATTGGCGTAGAAATTGCACTTTGATATTTTATTTGCGTGCAAGTGAAGTTTCTGTCTAAAAGCACTCACTTTTTATCATTTTTCTCGTGTTCTACCACGGCCGTATTAAGGCAAATTCTGTTAAAATAATGGACTCTATTATTTAATAAATAAATGATATTGGACAATCCACACAACATTATCTAGCCTCAAAGTAAGCAAATCTTGTGTTATGGGTACTAGATGACTAACAAACTTATTACATTACATACATAGATAGATCACTTTTGTTACACTTACATAGAAAATTCTTAGAATACTGGGTAACAAATATCTGCCTTCTGCAGATCATACAAACATTGGTCCCAGGCAGGCAACGAACCCACAACTTTCTACATCGCAGACGGACCTGGTCCATGTCGGTATAATGTATGTAACTCTGTTACCTCGGCCTCTGTTATCAACTGAAGAGATAGAAATATATCTACAAAGGGGATAAAGCTAATAGAGGCTTGTGACTGACGGACAGACAGGACTGCGTAGGCGTAGACTTAGAGCCTTAGTGGCACTTTGGCAGTTTTTGGACAAGGTTACAGGTTACGGAGGACGTGTAGTGGCGCGGCCCGCACTAAATTCAAACATAGAAGCGTTTTTACACGCGTTTGTTTTATTTGACGCCTCTCACGCTGCACGCCTCTCTTCACGCCCCGTCTATCCATAAACATCACCATACATTGCGATATGTTTGTGTTAACGCGTGCGATGACGGGGCCGCTGCACGCGCCGCTACACGCTCCGCGTCTCCGTAAACAAGGCCTTACAACTACCCATAGATCTAAGTAAAATTCATGAGATACGGTACGTTCTCCTAGCGCTACCTCAACAAGTCTTTTTGAAGTAAATTGTGTTACAATATATACTTACCTAATAATGAACAACAATTATGAAAAAACGTACCTACCTAGACCAAAGTGGGAACGAGATAACTATACATTACGAACCACGAACGTTGGCGGCACCGGTGACTATGACTAAAATGAGTGGACCTTTTTTTTGATGGACAAGCGTTTGGCTACCAACTCACTTTAAGAAAGCGAAGATGTAGCCTAAGATGGAGCCCGATTTTCGAGAATGAACTTATTTACCCTAGATTTGAAGATATAGATTTGATTTGATATAGATTTGACGGACCTAATTGCACCTAGTTTCAACCTTCCACTTTCAAGAAGCTAGAACCTAATCTTCTAATTTTTTTTAGATCTATGGAGTTACCTAAATTAAGTCAAACCTCACTATGCGACTACTTTGATTACCACTTTATTTAATAACCTAAATATTGCACGGAAATCGGATTAAATATTACGAAATGGAGTTAAAATTTTATGTTATTGCTTACCCGGTGGGCACGCGAAGTGAAAAACTATAAAGTTAAAAAAACGGGTTTAGTACCAGAATTTAGTTTACGAGAGGCTTACGATTTGATTAGTTGAAAGCTTGATTCACAGTCCATTTCATATAACAATAAACCAATCAACAAGTTTATGCGGTCTATTTCCCTGAATGTACAGCCTGTCTATTTCATCTGATTCCCTGAATGTCCATTTACCGAATGACTAATTCTCCAGATGTCTAATTCCTTGAATGTCCAGTTTATCTATCCACCTTCACAAAATGTATATTGGATACTAAGTTTGTGTCGGTTTGTCCGGGATATATACTCCGGAAAGAAAAGGATTTCTTTAGATTTTCCAGATCTTCTAAAACATTATGGGTTTTTAATCTCAGAACCGTACATAACCGTGAGTAATAAATAAGGTAGACGACTCCACAAACTGACTCTACCACTTTCTTTCCAAACTGCTGGCCATAATGAATAATCAATATAATGACCAAAATGTAATCTGTTGTAAATTTTATTGCGTTACAACGATTCTCGAACACATGTTGAACAAACTAGTATGTATTTGTGTCAGTGGAAAGGCTGCAGAGTTGGACTAATATTTGGAGTGAGATACAGGTTAAAGTAAATGGCTGGATCACAAATTGTTCTAATATACTGCCAGCTCGAGAGCTCACTTACCAATGCACGCAATTAAAATGATAGTTTTATTTTATTTTATTAATCGTTGTTTTTGTGTTATTTCTCCTTGTGATGTTTTTTTATATTTAGTTTATTATATTTTGTCTATGGTTAGGTATGTAGTAGTCATTTTTGTGTAATGTTTTGTCGTCACTCACCCCTAACTAAAAACCAGTGCAGTATTGGGCAATTGCCTTAAACAGCAAAATGCTGAGCTAGGGTCCCTTTTAACCCAATATATTGTTAGATTTAAGTACTTACTGATTAGTTCTATTCATCTGGTTAATTATTTTATGTACCACACCTATTGTATTGGGTAAAATAAACAAATTTTTATCTTTTTATTATCTAATATTACAGTTAACTTGTGGACTTGATGAGTCAAACGAACTAAGCAAGTGAATCTTGATCTGCAGGGGTATTTTAATTCGTCGGAAAAGCCGTCAGATTCGATAATGGAAACTTTTAACAAATCAAAATAGCGTTCTGAAGTTTCGTCGGAATAGAATTCGAAGTCGAATCTGACGTTTTCGCGTCGGAAACGAATCGAATAAATTAAATTACCCCTGCTGACTCACGTAGGTATACGACGATATGATATCACTGATATCATATCAGTCACAGTAAATTGACTCGAAAGAGTCAAGAACCGTCAAGAATAGAGTCAACTCAATGAATTGACTCTATTCCTGGCTGATTTGATAGCTAGTAAGAAAATAATCAACACTCCTATTTTACTACAAAAACTTTCGTAGTTTGACGAATTCATTATGAATACCAACATTTCATCCCTTACCGAGGGACATCTTCAGGGCGAATGCGGTTCTAGACGCGCGCGTACTGCATCCCTTCGAGCACGAAGGGATGTCACGCGCATTATGTCTTTGTTAGGGGATGAAACGTTGGTGTTCTCCAACACCAACAAGGTTCGTAGTTACCACACTTATATTCATAATGTACACTGTTATTGATTGTAATTATGATTCAGGGGCCAAATCCTGCGAAACTGAGAAAAAGTTTATAGATTTATCTAGTGGCATAAGTTTTCGTTTTGTGTGCATGTTTTCTTTTTTAAGGGAAATAAAAATATGTTCCTTATTTCTTTCTAAACAATCGCTTTACTATGCCAATGATATCCTTGCAGAATCGTCCGTAGGTGAAAGAAAGTATTTAGTATCAGTACTTTCTAATAAATTTACCCATTATTTTATTTATGGTATTCGTTTTGTTTGAGCTCATCACCTGATGATCTATTATATATGTACATCTACCTGATTAATATTTTTGTGCAAACGCCTTTAGCGTTAAGGCGCATACCCAAGCCAATCTGACAGCAATTCCTATTTTATCATATTTTTACGTTTATCATAGGAATTTTTAAAAATCCTACGTTCAGTTTGTGGTATCTATTATAAGCTATTTTTTAATACCTCTTTTATAATTTTATCTCATATAGTTTAGGAGGAGATGCAAAAATAGAGTTTGTTGGCCAAAAAGCGCAACTTCGTATCTCTTCCTAAGCTTTACAAAATGAAACTATTACAGAGGCATTAATAAATAGCTTATAATAGATACCACAAACTGAACGTAGGATTTAAAAAAAATCCTGCGTTCAACGTAATAATAAGATATAATAGTTGGGGGCGCCACTTTCGCTGGTGTATGGGCCTTAAATGTTTGACCTAGCTATTTCAACTTCCCTGTGTTATAATTACTTCAACTAATCTAAATTAAACCAAAGTTTTGATGTTCATTTTAATTGAAAATCCATAAACCCGTAAAGAGGGAGTTCGTTTAACTAATTGGTTGTTCATTAGTAGAAGTGTCTTATCATTAAAATGTTCGTTTACAAATCTCAAATAATGCGTGGGTCTTAATAGTAGGAAATCAGACATTTTCTTTCAAGGTATAATCATTCTTAATAACACTGCGATATAGTTCATTATCTGTAATAACTTTTTGCTGTGTAATTTAGAATGCATAAAAGGCCTTTAAATGGTTTGTTTTGTAAATAGGTACACGTTATAAAAATATAGCCGATATAAACATTGAAAAGAGTTCTGTTTTGAATTATATTAAATCCCCGCATTGTCTACTGCAAGACAAAAGCCTCTATCGCTATCAGAGTCAAAGTCAAATTGTTTTTTTTTTTAACTTACAAAATAAGCACTTATACAAGTAACTTTTTTAACTATATTAAACAACTTGATATAATATATATAATAATTCATTTATTACATCAGACAACAATTAAGGTCCATTTTTTGTTAGTAATTTGTCTTAAATTCTATGTTAATTTATAGGTAATAGTACAAGGAACGCACAGTACATGAAAATTTTAAATAAAAATAAAGTTTGAGGACCTTTATTTGTGTTCTGATCAAGCTGTCCCAACATAGTATAGTAATAACTAACAAATAAGAAATAAGGTGCAATTGACTCTAGTTCACTTCAATTTTTGTCCACTAGCGGAAGAAGTAAAAAGAAACCGCAAGCAAGTTTATCACTTATCAACGAATACAATCTTTGCATAACTAAGTTTATTTAAAATGCGACTTAAGAGTAGTTGTCATATTTGCTATCGTCTAGTAAGTCTAGTTCTTTTTAACTCGAATGTATCCTGATATACGAGTAAGTTTCTCACATTGACGTGGACTTTTGCTTAATTAATCATAATTCGTTGCCGATCTACAGGTTCATATATACCAGTCGGAAGTTCTGACTGGTATTGATATGAATCTACCTGTAGATTGTATGCAACAGTCTGCAGTTAGCTCAATTGCTTCAATTGTAAATGCTAGTTTAAATTTATATAATTTATTTGATTGTAATATTTTTGTTAAATAAATATCATGGCGGCTCACGGACTAGCTCAAGGTAAAAACATACCTACACGCTCTAAGACATGTCTTGACCACTTCATGTTAAAGACTGATAACAATTGGATATCTTTTGTCCTCAATGAGCTTACAGATCACTCGCCAATCATTTTAGCTATAGATAGCTGCAAAACAGATAAGCCACAAAAGTTGACAAAAAACAAAACAAATGTATACGCAGTTTACGAAAGTCTAGCGAAACTATCATGGACTGAATTATATACGTTGAATGATCCAGACTCTATCGCCCTTAACCTTGTTTCCGCTATTCAAAAAACGATAGAAATCAACACAGTGGTCTTAAAGGTGCCTAGTCGGAAAAGAATACTGAAACCTTGGATAACAAAGGAAGTATTGAAAAGCATAAGGAATAGAAACAAACTACAAAAACAACACCAAAATGATCCAAACAACAAAGAGACGAAGACAACTTACCTAAACTATAGACACCAATGCAATAAACTAATTAAAACACTCAAAAATAAATACTATGAAACACAATTCAACATCAATCGTGGCAATATTAAAGGGACTTGGACGTTAATTAAAGAACTCTGCGAATATAACAATCAAAATAAAAATATCTCAACTGAACTACTCGAAATAATGAACACACCAGAAGAGTCACTCGACGTAGTCAATAACTATTTTACAAAAATAGGTAGTGACCTTGCCAATGAAACAATGAAAAAACTAAACACCACAGACACTGATCTTGCATCTAATGTGCACTCTCCTATAAATGCCACAGATGCCGCCGACTCTATGTCATTATTCTTGACGGACCCTGAAGAAATTTTAAAAACAATATCTCACCTTAAGCCTGTCCCGGAGAGGATAATATCTCCACAGCTGTTATAAAGACCTGTGCTCAGCCATTAGCTGAACCAATTGCGTTCTTATGCAACACGAGTCTTTCAAGCGGAAAATTCCCACAAAGCTTCAAAAATGCACTTGTCACATCAATATTTAAGGCGGGAGTTAAATCTTCTCCAGCCAACTACCGACCTATATCTCTTCTTACAGTGCTGTCAAAAATATTGGAAAAAATAGTAAACAAAAGGCTTATGTCATACCTTGAAACCTATAAAAAACTAGCCTGCAATCAATATGGTTTCCGATCACGTCGGTCTACTGACGATGCAGTACTGACACTGACTTCCTCTATTGCTAACCATCTTGACGGAGGTGAGAAATGTATCGGTGTTTTTTTGGACCTCCAAAAAGCATTCGATACAGTCTCCATTCCTATTTTGCTAGCAAGGCTTGAAAAAATTGGCGTACGAGGGTTAGTGAACTCCTGGTTTGAAGACTATCTTACCAACCGTAACCAAATAGTAAGAGTAGGTAACCATAAAAGCCAAAGTGCACCCTGTTCCTACGGTGTACCACAAGGTAGTACACTCGGTCCTACCCTCTTCCTAGTGTACATCAACGAACTGTGTGCAATCCATCTAGAACACGGGAATGTATTCATGTTCGCAGATGACACTGTACTTCTCTTTCATGAAGTCACATGGAGTCAGGTCAGGGATGGAACCGAAAGAGGGCTGTCCAGAGTCACGGCATGGCTTGAAGACAATCTCCTGTCCCTCAATATAACAAAAACAAAGTATTTATGTTTTAAAAAAACCAGGACTGGTTCTCCTCCCAGCTCTCTTCGTATTATTGCCCACTCCTACCCATGTAATAGGCTAGTAGGACAAGCCACACCACAGATATGTAGTTGCAACCCTCTCTCATGCGTAAATACCATAAAATACCTCGGTGTAACGATTGACGACAGACTCACGTGGGATCCTCATATTGACGCTGTCTCCAAGAGGATCAGGAGATTAATCATCGTCTTCAAAAAACTTAGAGATGTCGCAGATCACAACCTTTTGATGCAAACCTACAAATCCCTAGCGGAATGCATAATAAGCTACTGTATATGCTCATGGGGTTGTGCTGCGAAGACACATCTAATAAAGGTAGAGCGAGCTCAGCGCGCTCTGCTTAAAGTTGCGATGTCCCTACCTTATAAATACCCAACTAGCGACCTATACAAAAAATGTAACGTCCTTTCTGTCAGAAAAATATTTATATACAACTGCATAAAGCGATACCACACAGAAACTGTCCCAACTCTACCCCCCTCAAACAAACGATTAGATAAGTGCCCTGTTCCAAGTTATCACTGTGAAATTGCTAGGAAGCACTATAGACGACTCGCTTCAATCATTTACAATAAAATTAACTTGAAAACTAAAATTAAATCTATGACAAAACATAAGCTAAAAAGCTGTGTTATCGAATGGCTAAACGGATATGACTACGACGGTGTAGAGCTGCTCTTAAACAAAACAACGTAAATTTTATTAATTTGATAACTGATAAGGTTAGCTCCCTAGTTAAATATATTAGGTCCTTACATATGAAATTGGCGTTTTTCGTACTGGCCACTTTAATCACAAATTTCTCCTCTTTGGTAAGGAATTCCAAATTCAAATTTGTACAGCTATAGACTCATGTATTTGTGCTTCGATGATCGTCATTCATTTGTTTTTTTTCTTCTGTTTTTTTCTGTTTGCGTCACTCATTTTACAAAATGGAAAACTTAAAATATCGCATCATTTACGAGTACGAGTTCCGCCGTGGCACTAGTGCTGCGGAAACAACTCGAAGGGTGAATGATGTGTATGGCGGTCGTGTTGCAAAAGAAAACACAGTTCGTTTTTGGTTCCAACGTTTTCGTTCTGGAAATTTCGACCTGCAGAACAAGCCCCGTGGATGGCCTGAGACTCAAGTTGATAATGAAGAGTTGAAGGCTATTGTGGAAGCGGATCCATCGCAAACCACGTCCGAGTTAGCTGCAGGCTGCGATGTTAGTGATAAAACTGTTTTAATTCACTTGAAGCAAATTGGGAAGATTAAAAAGCTTGAAAGGTGGGTACCTCACGAATTGACTGAAGCAAACCGGCAAACGCGCGTCGACTGCTGCGTTACATTACTAAACCGGCACAATAATGAAGGTATTTTAAACCGAATCATTACCTGTGATGAAAAATGGGTTCTTTACGATAATCGGAAGCGCTCAGCGCAATGGTTGGATCCTGGCCAGCCAGCCAAATCCTGCCCCAAGCGAAAATTAACCCCAAAAAAGTTACTTGTAAGCGTTTGGTGGACTAGTGCCGGTATTGTTCATTACAGTTTTCTCAAATCTGGCCAGACTATTACGGCTGATGTCTATTGTCAGCAATTGCAAACCATGATGGAAAAGCTAGCGGCTAAACAACCTAGGCTGGTCAATCGCTCCACGCCACTGCTGCTTCACGACAACGCTAGACCACACACTGCGCAACAGACGGCTACTAAATTAGAAGAGCTTCAATTGGAAAGTCTAAGACATCCTCCGTACTCCCCGGACCTTGCTCCAACAGATTACCATTTTTTTCGAAATTTGGATAACTTCTTGCAAGGGAAAAAATTCAACTCCGATGGGGCAGTCCAAATCGCCTTCAAAGATTTTATTGATTCCCGTCCGACTGGTTTTTTTAGTAAAGGGATCAATGAACTACCTATAAGATGGCAAAAGTGCATAGAAAATAATGGTTCATACTTTGATTAATTAAATATATTATATTAAAAAATATTCGACTTTTTGTTCCTCCCATACAAAACGCCAATTTCATATGTAAGGACCTAATATACAAACTAATTTTTATATGTTACAAATAACAAAGAGCCACTATACGCACATAGCTAGTATATATCATAAAAACATACAGACGAATTGAGAACCTCCTTCTTTTTTTGAAGTCGGTTAAAACGTACCTAATAGGTGCATAATAATTACACTGTAATACTTAGTACCTCCAAGTATATTTACCAAAAATATTATTATTATTTTCTTTATTTAATAGGAACCTACTTAGTAGTACTACGAGTACTTACAAGTATGTAGCATAGTATAGCTTTATATTATTAACTTTTTGCTTATTATAAATTTGTGAAAAATGCAAGGAATTAGTATCCTGTAAAACTAAGATAGTTCACCATAAAAATGTACCATACCAACTATATCTAGACTAGTATTATACTTGTACCTACTCCTACTCATTGTTTATGTAACTAAACTAGATATTAACTACAAATTTATGTACCTTTTTTTTTTTAGTTTAAATATGGGAAGAAACTGTTCACCTGTAACACAGCTACATTGTAGCTACCACAGGGGACAGAGCTCTTATTTTATTTGTACTATTATTTTGGAAAATAAACGATTTTGTATTTGTATTTGTATTTTGTATCAATTTGTTAAGTACACGTATGTGTCCTTTTTTCAAACCCTAGGTGACAAATTTATTCTAGGGGGTGACTTCAATGCCAAAAACACATACTGGGGCTCCAGACTAACCAACACAAAGGGAAGAGAGCTAATGAGCGCAGTGAGAGAAGAGAAATGTGATGTAATTTCAACAGGCTCGCCCACGTATTGGCCAACAGATCCTCGAAAAATTCCTGACCTGATAGATTTTTTTGTGTACAAAAACATAGCATCAAACTATCTGCGTGCGACGCAGTGTTTTGACATGAATTCCGATCACTCTGCAATTCACCTAGAACTGAGCGAAAGGGTTCTAAATACTGAAAAAATACCAACATTAGTTAATAAAAATACCGACTGGGAGAAATTTAAAATTGATTTGGACTCTAAAATAGAACTGAAAGTCCCACTGAAAACTCCAGAGCAACTTGATGAAGACCTAGAAAAGTATGTAAAGCTCATACAGCAAACGGCTTGGGAAAATACACCTATCATTAAAACTAGACGAACTAAAAATGTGTATCCCATAGAAATTAAACAACTTATAGAGGAAAAGCGAAAACAGAGAAACCACTGGCACCAGTCAAGATCTCCACAAGACAAAAATATACTAAATTTCCTTACCAAGAAACTGAAACGGAAAATCCAAAAACACAACAATGAAACAACAAACAATTACCTACACAGCCTCACCAATGACCGTAGCACAGATTACTCACTTTGGAAAGCTACAAAGAACATGAAACGACCTATTACCCAGATCCTACCAATAAAAACAGGACCTGGGGAATGGGCCGTGAGCAACGAGCAAAAAGCCATGTTGTTTGCAGAATACCTCGAGAAAATCTTCACCCCTCACGCAGGTCAAGAAAATACTAATATCGAAGTATCTGAAATCTGCAACGAAAACCTAGACATCAAGCTTGTTTCACCGAGAGAAGTCTGGAGCGAAATAAAACACAAGATAAATGTAAGAAAATCTCCTGGGTTTGATCTAATCTCAGGAGCTAGTATACTGCACAACTTACCAAGAAAAGCCTGGGTTAAACTTACAAATCTTATTAACGCTGCGTTCAGACTAAAATATGTACCAGATCTTTGGAAAATTGCGGAAGTAATAATGATAGCAAAGCCAGGTAAACCACCTCAGGAAGCAACATCTTACAGGCCAATTTCTCTGCTGCCTATTATATCAAAGCTATTTGAAAAGCTATTTCTTAAAAGGCTGAAGCCATTATTAGAAACTAAAAAACTTATCCCAGAACACCAATTTGGATTCAGAGAACGACACTCCACGGTGGATCAAGTCCACAGAATTACCACTCTTATCGAAAAAACACTAGAAAATAAAGAAGTCTGCACTACAGTCTTCCTAGATGTCGCACAAGCCTTTGATAAAGTATGGCATGAAGGCCTAGTATCAAAGTTAAAAAGAATGCTACCCATAGAATACGTTGATATAATTACATTATATTTAGCAAATAGAGCCTTTAGAATAAGACAAGATGACTCTTACTCTGAAATAAAGGAAATAACAGCAGGGGTGCCACAAGGAAGTGTATTGGGTCCGGTCCTTTACCTATTATACACTTGTAACCTCCCAGAACATAAAAACAACACCATCGCCACTTTTGCTGATGACACTGCCATAATAGCCACTGGAAGAAATCACGCAGAAGCCGCCGAAAAAGTCCAAGAGGCTGTGAATAATATATACAACTGGACAAAAACCTGGAGAATCAAACTAAATGAATCAAAATCTATTCATATTAATTTCACTAATAAAAGAGAAGATTATCATCCGGTATTTATCAACGGAGTCATAGTACCATATGCTAACACAGCAAAATACTTAGGTATGACCCTTGACGCTAAGCTACGCTGGAAAGCTCACGTCAAAAAGAAAAAGGAAGAGCTAGAGATTCGCTACAAAAATATGTACTGGCTAATTGGAAGAAATTCTACTCTAGCAGTACACAATAAAGTTTTATTATATAAACAAGTCCTTATGCCAATTTGGACCTATGGTATTCAGCTCTGGGGCTGTACCAAAAAAACAAATGTAGCAATAATACAAAGATTCCAGAATAAAGTACTAAGGGCAATCTTAATGCTCCTTGGTATGTAAGAAATAGCGATCTTCATCGGGACCTAAAGATTGAATTCGCCGATAAAATAATACAAAAGTACGCAGAGTCTCATGAACAGAGACTCCTTCACCATGTGAACGTCGAGGCTATCCGGCTCCTCGACAACACGGACATAGTGAGAAGGCTCAAAAGAACTAAACCTTTTGAGTTAGTGTAGTGTTAGTTATAGTGTAAGTGCATAAGTGCTAAATTTAAAGAACACATGAACCAAGTGTCTTCCCCTTAAATAGAGACAATAAGAAAAGTGCCGATGGACACATTCTTAGTGATATGTTTTTATAAAATTAAGTTGAAACAAAATTACCCATTAGCCAAACCTATGGCTAGATTGTAATGTTATTCTAGTGTATTGATATATTCTAGAAAATAATAAAAAAAAAAAAAAAGTACACGTTACTATAAATGATGTTTCCATTAAAACTTTAATCCAAGGTCCGTACTCATTAAAATATTTACATCATCATCAACATCATCAGCCTATGTTAATCCACAGCTGGACACAGGCCTCCACTAATGAGCGCCATAGCGCGTCTTCAGTTTACCGCATCCAGAATCTGCAAGCAGTATTTCGCAGATCGTCCTCCCACCTGGACGGAGGTTGTCCTACACTACGTTTGCCGAGTCGCGATCTCCACTCAAGAAAACTTACCCCAGTGATTGTCGGTTATTTGCAAGATATGGCCGGCCCATTGCCATGTTACCCCACAGTACAGTACCTAACGTAAAGCTACGCTCCCACTGCATCGCAGCCTGTGATTTGTCATCGAGACACACAATTTACCCAGAAAGGGTGGAGTCCGTGAGTTATGGTCTTTTAAAAATCTTTTTTCCCTTTTGTTATCGTTGTGACTTCCTGCGATAAAAGGGATTACACCATTTATCTTAGGGCTTGCATTCGAGAGTGTTGTTTGGATTATATACTACACTTGCTTAAGCTTCTGTGTTTTCAGCGAAAGGTGCCTGTAGGTAAAAAAGCATTAAATAGAAAAAATATATGTTATTGTAATTTTTTCTAAGTTCAGCTTTCGTCTTCACCTACAATATATGAGCTCACAATGTACCACATATAGTGAATCCTTGTATAATCCTACTAATATAAAAAACGCGAAAGTTTGTAAACAAGTACATGTTTGTTGCTCTTTCACGGAAAAACTACTGAACGAATCGGGCAAAATTTTACAGTAGTGTAGTTCAAGCCTGGAATAACACCCTAGGCTTCTTTTGATCCCATAAATCAGGTCCGGTGGGAAAGGCCGCGAGAAAAACGTGAAAACTTTTATAATAATCCATGTTGTTTGATTCAGATTCTTTAGTATAAACTGTCTCATAATATCACAAAATCAATATCGCAGAATAGAGTAATGAAATTCATTTAATAGTTAGTTAGATACTACTTTCATCCAGATGATACATTTTAGACCAGTTGTACGAAAACCTTTATAAGACAGGTATAAAATACCTAGTCATCTAAAATAAATAAAGTAATATAAATTGAAGCTGTTTGCAGTCCTGAAATGATGTTTCTCGCCGACAACGCCTTATTAATGTTTTATGAGGATTCTCCGGGAATCCCCTTTTTCCTGTTCTATTCCATTTCGAATTTTTTCGCGTTCTCGTTGGACTTTTTTATTTAATTTGAAATGATTCTGGGGAACTCGATTCCGCTTGTAAATAAGTACCTACAGTATTATTGGTGTACGATTTTATTGATAGTGTTCACCTATTTTTTTACTATTTATAATAAGTTTGGATCCAATAAATCCTCTTGATAGGGCGTTTAGGTAAATAAGAAGAAAGTAGTTACGCATAGCAAATATCGAAGCTTTTGATATCTATCTCGTTCCTAATATCTTTCCTGAAAATGCTTCTATCGTAGCTCAGATAGACTCAGCTAGATTATCACCTTAGTTTCAAAATTCGTCCCTAAAAACCCTATTATAGCTTTTAAGTCAAAACCAAATATGAATGGTATGGCAGGTTTGTTTAAGATCGTTCAAATGTCTTATCATAGATATCATGTATGGCTACGATAGAGTTAACATACCCAAAAATTATACTCATAAGACTCTCACATCAACAAGTAGGGACGTATTATTATTTATTTATTCATGACAATTATGTACAATCAGGTGTCAATTCAGATGTTGCCAAAACTAAACTAAACTTATTAGACTGGACTAAAAATGATTTCATCCTTTTGATGTTGATCGTTTTGAAAGGAGCGGCGACGTTTTTAGTCTTTTCAAATTAGTTTAGTTTAGTGTTGACGACATCTGAATTGACAACATTAGCTCTTATGAACAGGTAACACAAGCTTTGCTTAGTGTGGGGCTAATTCATTCTGTGTGGATTGTCCATCATTATTTATTAATATACTAGTCCACTGCTGGACATAGGCCTCCCCTTATGAGTGCCATAGCGCCCTGTCTTCAGCTTGACGCATCCAACATCTGCCAGCAGTCTTTCACATATTGTCATCCCACCTGGCCGGAGGGCGTCCTACAATACGTTTGCCGCGTCACAGTCTCTACTCAAGAGTTTGCCCCACCGGTTGTCGGTTCTTCGCGATATATGGCCGGCTCACTGCCACTTCAGCTTGCTAACTCTTTGAGCTATGTCGATATCTTTGGTTCTCCGTCGGATGTACCTACCTATTCGTTACGAATCCTATCCTTCAGAGAGACTCCGACCATAGCTCTTTCTATAGCTCGCTGAGACTTTGAACATTATTTATTAATTTATATTTATTGGCTTATTGGCACCCAATAACTAATCTTTCAAAACTGGTTCAGCTTTTCTCCTATAAGCTATCCATCGAATCGGCAGGCCCGGACATTGGAGTGGAATCTGGCGATCGTTTATTACGGACCGGAAACAAAGGACAGATATAACATCAAGAAGGATATTTTTGGAAGTATGCCTTCTTTGATTTTGAAACGTTCTTTGGAGAATTGTGATGGAAACGTTTCTGGAAGAACAAGATCTAAACGTCCTTCACATTTCTAAAATTTGGTTATTCCTGTTTTCCCCCTGAAATTTTGCCAAGAGGAAAATTTAAACTAAAAAAAATGAATCTCAGTTTTTCATCTTCAAGATATTTGTACGGGGAAAACTGGAACAAAAAACATAAATGATTAAGATTTTTTGATGGGAATAAATTTGAATTGATTAAGTTATGAGTAAGAGAGAGAAAAAGCGTCTGGTCAAAGCGACGAGTGACCCGAGAGCTGGTGAGTATCTGGCGCAGCAGCGCATCAGTATTGCTATACAGCACAGCAATGCAGCCAGCTTCTTGGAAACGATGTCGATTGGTATTGATTTGGATCAGTTGAGCTTGTTCTACAGTTGATTGCAGCGGTCAAATGCCTTTATTTTTACAAACTTATCTAATTTATTTATATTAAAAATATTTATTACTTATTCTACTTTAGATTTATTATTTGTTTAAAACTTTTAAATCCATCATGGTTATTAATACATAAGTTATTTACAACGAGATATTTACCATGATGTGATCAAATAACGGAATAACTGCGAGTGAATCGCAGTACCTTCAGTTTTTCCGTGATCATGGCGCACCCTTAAAAAAATTCCCACCCTGTATAATAAAGTGTGTTCTATCTATCTATTTATAGCAGTATCTTATTTTAAAGTAAGCCCGAATAAAAAAATGCTTATCTATGGTAAGGCTTGAGTAAAATTAAAACAATTTCTGCAGCCTTGTCGATAAATTTTATAGTGCTCGCTAATTCAAACAGTGGGATTAAAAATAACAGAAGGAAAAGTCGAGCTTCCATTTTAAAATATATCGCAACGTCTGGAGTGATAAACTAGAATAGCTATTACAGCAGATTTCGTGCTATTTTCGATAAAACCAAAATAAATTATAAGTCTTTCCTGACGGCTGGTCGATATTACTTAGATAGTTTCCAAGTAAAAATGTATGTTTGAAAAAAAAAACACTGGAAATATGGTTAGAAAAATTAAATATTTGGGGAAAACTGAAAAAAAATATATAGTTAGCAACCGCTGGATACATTTGGTTAGTTTTCAATGCATTAGCTATTAAAAACTACAAATAATTTCATACCTACATAAAATGCTCAATTTGCTTGTCCAAGCAGGAGAATATATTTTGTGACCTTTCCGTGCTGCGTTTGTAGACGTTATGTTAATTTGTACAAAGAGCCACCACATAGTTATTAAATTGATCTAAATATTCAACAAACTCAAAAAAGTATCTAATCGTCTGGTCGAAGTGACGCGTGTCCCGAGAGCTGGTGTGTATCTGGCGCAGCGCATCAGCATTGCCATACAGCGGGGCAATGCAGCCAGCGTAGCGGGTACGCTCCCAACTGGTATTGATATGGATCAGTTGAGCCACCTGTAGATTGTTTACAACAGTCGGTAGTTAGCTCAATTGTAAATGGTAGTTATAATTTATTTTAATTACTTGATTGTTATTTTTTTAAGCTATTGCATAGCTTCTATCGCGGGCCTTGAGCGCGGGGACCGAATCCAGAAATTCCGTAACGAAAAAACCTCACGCTCCCCACTCCGACCAGAACAATGACCTCCTTAGTGACCGTCAATACGGCTTTCGCCGAAAACGATCTACAGGAGATCTTCTTGTGTATGCCACCCACATATGGAGCGAGGCCATCGAGAAGCACGGTGAAGCCATTGCGGTTTCACTTGACGTATCTAAAGCCTTCGATAGGGTATGGCACGACAGCCTTATTAACAAGCTTCCAGCATACGGACTTCCAGACCTCTTCTGCAACTGGCTTCGCGACTTTCTGAGGAAAAGATCCATTCGTGTAGTCGTTGATGGCTGCTCGTCTGATCAATTGGCGATCAACGCCGGGGTACCTCAGGGGTCAGTACTCTCTGCCACGTTGTTCCTGCTGCACATTAATGACCTGCTGGTACCCGGTATCATTGGGTACGCAGACGACAGCACCGTGGTTGAAAGGTACCTATCCAACGGGAAAGCCAGTCGGAATGACGTACAGGTGCAGAGAGAAGACATGCTGCAGCGCTTGAACTTAACTCTTAAGGCAGTCTCAGACTGGGGCAAAGCCAATCGGGTTAACTTCAATGCCTCTAAAACGCAAGCATGTCTCTTCTCTGCAAAAAAGAGTCCGCTTGTCCAGCTTCCCGTTTTCCGCAATGTACCGGTACCTATAAAGGATCAACTGGAGCTTCTCGGTGTCACTCTCACACCAACTTTGAACTTTGGCACATTCATCGAGTCGAAGGCCAAAACAGCAGCCATGAAGCTAGGGATCCTAAATAAGGTTAGGCGATACTTCACACCGGGACAGCTTCTATCCCTTTATCAAGCACAGGTCCGGTCTGGTTTGGAGTATTGCTGTCATGTTTGGGACGGTTCGGCCAAGTACCAGCTTGCAGCCTTAGACTCGATCGAACGAAGAGCTTTCAGACTCATTGACGAGCAGTACCTTGCAGAGACTAAGGTTCAAAGTCTCGACCACCGCCGCAAGGTTGCTTGTCTCTCGATCTTTTATAGGATACATTTTGGAGAATGCTCACTTGAACTACATGACCTGATACCACCATCCCCCTTCCACTCCAGGACAAGCAGACGCACAGCGCAATACCATCCATACTTGGTGGACGTACCCTCCCACTCGCACTAAGCGGTTTTCCTCCACCTTTATTATTCGCACCGCAAATGAATGGAACTCGCTCCCTGCCTCTGTTTTTCCGATCAATTACAACCTGGGTCTCTTCAAGACAAGGGTGAATAGGTATCTTCTAGACCTTCGTGATACACCGTCGGCCGCATCTTCACTTTCCATCAGGTGAGATCGCGGTCAAACAAAGTATCGTTTTGACATCTATCGATGAATAGTAGAACTTTTAATGACTTTTTGAAATATGACGTTTGTCTCTTTAGTTCAGCAACTCGCCTCTAGATGGAATTGCAATAGCTTTACCGCGGCAGTCCCCGAGTGCCACACGTCTTTTTTTTTCTTATAAAGTGACAGCAATTTAATTTACAACAATTATGTCGTCTCAACCTACGCTACAAGTAGGTACAAATGTATATAACATTTGTCTATAAAGATTTTAAATACTGGACAATCACTACGGCATCATCTAGCGCCAAACTAAGTAGAGCTATTGTTTTATGGGTATTGTAGGTACTGATAAGTTTTATCATCAGTCAATATTAGCCCACTGCTACACATAGCTCTCCCTTAATGAGCGCCACAGCGCTATGTATTTAATCATTTTTTAATTATACTTTGAAAATACCCAGAGCACCAGAAAATTTATAAAAGATAAAACCATGATTTTAATGATTTAGAGTTTTCCCTCATTCAAAAAATCTTTTTAAGGGGAAAACTGTTTTTATTAATACAGTCTTCCTCCTTGTGTGCGATTCCAAGGGGGAAAATCTAGAATAACCCTTTATGAAAAATTCCCAGACTGGCCACATTCAGGAATCATCATCACATTCGGCAATCCCACACAACACCCGCAGATCTCAGCTTCCATAAAAACAGCTTGATCCGCGCCCATTCAAAGAAGCAGGATCGCATTAGTAAACGAATTTACGGCAACTTTATCGCCTCTTGAATTACAATGACTGAGCGCGTTATCCGCAGATGGCACGATAATAGACCCTCGGAATAAAAAAGGGGGTGTAAAAACTGTAAGCCCTTTTACCCCTAAAAGGGTTGCTTGGGGTGAATGGAGTTTTTTGATGGTGATGGTCTAATTGACATAGTTCTCTTGTTTTATTGTCAGTGTGGAATGGGCGACATACATTTCGGTTCTGCGTTTTACCGTTTTTCTCGAAGGAGTAATGTGGAAGGCTAGTTACGCTTGGTGCTGGCATAGAATTTGCACCACCCCAACTCTTCCCGTGGGTGTCGTAAGATATTGAAGGGATTATGGGCACTACCCGGCCTTATGAGACAAATGTCATGAACTCGCTTATGAGAGGGGGGGGGTTCGCTTCACACAGCTTCGTGCGACTTTTTATTTACGAAGACTGGTTCATCAGAGTTATTGAATGTGTGTATTCGTTACTTTTAAAGTTCTAAAAAATCGTTGTAAACAAAATGCACTTGACGGGACTTTTTGCTTTCATTTACAAATTTAGATTTAGATTTGTTTTATTTATTTTGCTCACAACATGGTATACAGCTTAGGTCATAATGTAGGTCGAGGTCAATGGTACATGTCGGGCACTGCAAAAGTATTTATGCATATGAAATAGCAACATTAAAAAGGTTACATTAATAAATAAATTACATACATACACAGATGTTTAAAAATCTCATTATCATTATATACTAGCTGAGCCCCGCGGCTTCGCACGCGTTGTTTCTATGGAAATGTTTAACGGTGTTTTTTAACCCACGAGAACAGATTTATGGGATAAAAAGTAGCCTATGTTTGATTCCAGAATTGGAATTACCTGTATTCAGAATTTTAGCCAGATCCGTTTAGTAGTTTTGCCGTGAAGAGGTAACAAACATCCATCCATCCATGCATCCATACAAACTTTCGCATTTATGATATTAGTGTGATTAGTGTGATGTGATATTATTCTTCATTTCAGATAATCCATAACACAAATTGTATTGAACATAATAATTACAGATTATAAAAAAATCTTATACACTTGTTAAAATCTCTGCGCTACCTTTTACCATTAAGGGGGTTCGTTAATAAGCTCTTGATAGAGCTGTATGTCTTTTACGGTTATTATTATTACGTACTTAGGCCCTGATTTTGTGTTTATGAAGGTTTTTATTGGAAGGTACGAAGACAGACAAAGGTATGTAGGTAAGTATTTCACTCTGATGAGGATTTTTGTAAACAACGTGAAAAAAAGGAGGAGGTTCTCAATTCGATTGTTTTTTTATGTTGGTTACCTCAGAACTTTTGACTGACTGATCCGATTTTGATGATTCTCTATTTTTTTTATTTAAAAGCTGGTGCTTTTGCAATTTGGTCCAGTTTTGACATTGGAATCCATGATTTTTTTAAGTGTATGTATGTAAGTAGCACAGGCCGAGTGTTTAAACTATAGCATAGAGTTATCTTTCTCTCTCTCTCTCTCTTATTCTGTTTCATATGAAGAAAACTCTTATGCACTTAGGTTCATCTTTCCGATGCGTTTATTTTAGTTGTGTTTTCTTTGCGATATAGAAAGTTATACACGCTGGTTTATCCATTTTGAATGAAGCATGTTAGTGGACAAAATACGACACAAATAACAAAATCTCACTTGCTTGGCGTCGAGTTTCAGATATAATTGTAAGCAATTTTTATTGAAGGGAGGATCTAAAGTCGACAAGTAATGTAAATTACGTATTAAAGGACGCGCCAACAAAGTAAATTTTAGGTTAAGTATGGGCGGTTTGTTTACGTTTATGCTTCATTCAAAATGGACATGGTATAAGTATTTGTATGACCTTAACCTCAACGGCCTATATTGGTCCACTGCTGGATGCAAGCTTCCTCCTGATAAACGCCTTATTGGTGTTTATCTCATGGGGGTAGTGCCCATAATCCCCACGCTAAGAATGCGGGTTAGGGATCGCAGTTCAGTGATAGAATTGTTCTGCAGGGGTACTGCTGCCCGCCTCAGGTGCATATCCCTTAGTCGCCTCTTACGACACCCACGGGAGGACTTGGGATGCTGAAGCTCCATACGGCTATTTGTATTAGTTCCTATACAAAACTATAGTCTCTACGGAAGCTTTATAAAACCTCGATTGATATTAAACAAATCGTTTAATATACCGTGTTTAGAGTTCAGCAAAAAACCAATGAAACCCAAGCGGAGGAGGATTCTCGTAAAAAGCGAGCATTTGCAACTTCACACTTCACCATAATCCGCGCTCGACGCCAGCCCGATCTGAGTCGAGCTACTGAAATATTCCTGGAGAGCGGGTGTTTTTATTTTTCTCTTCGTTTTTCCAGTGACTGAGTAGGCTTAGAACTTTAGAAGAATTGCTAAAGATTTTTATTAGATAGCTTATTACTTACTTTGCTCTTTTGAGATATAACAAAATAAAAGATAAAAGGTTTGAAGTACGTAGTAAAAGACTTAAAATGAGAGTAGATCGATATCTGCCAATAAAAACTCACTCGCAAAACCTTCAGTTACGTTATGATTATGGCGCATGAAAATGACCCCCTTGTAAATGACTTTAGTTAACCAAATTTACTTAAGTTTACTTTTGCAGCAATTTGTGGCCTTTAAAATAATATCTACCTACTTATTAGATTTCCTAGTCAAATCTGATACCTACATTATAGGTATTAGATTATTGTACTCTCTGGACCAATACGGCGCATTTTGGTACCTAATTATCCACTAGAGGCGCTTTAGAAGTTTTCATACATATTTTAATAACAGTTGCTAGCGAGTAAAGATTGTAAAATCTCATGGTAGACACACTGGTCCCTTTAGAATAATATTCAAAAAACGTTTACAAAAACAGGCTTTACGCTTCAATGCCTTAACCCTAAGCCATGTCAGAACGCATCGAAATCCAAACCATATTCGAAAAAATCTCTCAAGCGGCTGCCGCGGCCGGCCCCATAACCGGGTCGATAATCCAAAGGGCATAAGGCATATACAGCAGTGAAAGTGGCGCCCCCACCTATTTTATCTTATTATTACGTTAAACACAGGAAGTTTTAAAAATCCATCGTACGATTTTTGATATCTTATTATAAACTATTTTATTAATGACTCTGTAATAGTTCCATTTTGTAAAGCTTAGGCAGAGATACGAAGTTTCGCTTTTTGGCCACCAAAGAGATGCGAAAATAGTTTTCGCATCTCTTCCTAAACTATACAAGATAAAACAATTACAGACGTATTAAAATATGGCTTAAAATAGATACCACAAACTGTACGATGGATTTTAAAACTTCCTATGTTAAACGTAATATGATAAAATAGGAAGCGCTGCCATATTGACTCGGGTATGAGCCTTAAAGCCCCATGGATCTACGAGAAGGTTAGCACAATAAAAAGTAAGGAGGTAAGATCCCATGCGGTCCGGTCTTTGTTTCCTCGCCTATTGTTTGTTCCACTCTGGGCTCTAACACACGACTGTGGCAAGTGAGCGTTTTTATACGGTTTATCTAAAGATTTATGAGAGCGCGGTGATGCTTATAAATGATAAATAAATAAATAATACTGGACTATTCACACAGCATTATCTAGCCCCAAGATACACAAGAATTTTTAATTTGATATGATTGAACCCCCTGAGTTTTAATTACCTTTATTACCTGTGTGGTGCCAGCTAAGAATTTACACCACCCTGACAATTCCTGCGGGGGTCGTTAGGGGCGACCAAGGGATGGGCGGGCAGCAGGAATCCCTGAAAAATAATTCTACCACAGAACTTCGATCCCCAACCCGCATGTCCAGCATGGGCATTAAAAACACTTCTCGCTAGATACAAGCCAATAAAGTGCTTGAGGAATGCTTGAAAAGAATTTCTATGCACGAAAGCTTTTTGTTTAAATAGAGCGTCAAAATGTTTAAAATGTTTCCGTTTCGTTTCACAAAAACCAAATCAACAAAAATATATTGTCATTGTCAGGTTTATAAGGTAAAGGAACGTTTTTCGCCTAGATAAATGTGCAAAGACCATAGACAAAAGCCTACTCACTCAAGTAGATGTTGACAGTGCAGCTAGCTAAGACGCGTCAGAGTTACGTTCTATAATAAAAAATAACTTGAGCAGAGATTCAAAGCTCAGTTTCAGTTTCAGTTTGAAGTTTATTTTATTCAAGAATAATTATTACATCGTGTATGAATATAAGGTACGTACATAATTAATTTAAATTAAATTAATAGCATGCAACAATATATAATCTAATTCATCTTTGTTGCTAACATAATAATTACTTTTGTAATTGTTGCTTGAGTAGAACTCACGTAATGACTGCGTAAGTAAGGCTTGGAGAAGCTTTCATAATACGGGCCTTTAGCCATAGACGAGTCACGCACTGAGTAGATAAATAGTAGAGCTTTTAAGTTTAAACTCATACTCAATTATTCGGCATAGGAGTACAAGGTACACTTATTACCTCTATACGAGTATGTCAATGAATATAACCTCAACCTTAACAGCCTATATTGGTCCGCTAAACGCAGGCCTTTGTGGCGCGGTGGGCGAAGGTTCGCCTGCGACGCAGGAGGTTGCGGGTTCGATTCCCGCCTCGGGACAAATATTTGTACGATCTGCAGATATTTGTTCAGGGCGTTTTGGATATTTTCTATGTATAATAAAAAAATATCTATCTATGTAGTGTATTGTATTATGTATATCAGTTATCTAGTACCCATAACACAAGCTCTGCTTAGCTTGGGGCTAGATAATGCTGTGTGAATGGTCTAGCATTATTTAAAAATAGTAGGGGTGGTGCAAATTCTATGCCGCCGGCACCACACGGCTTATATTTATAAAGGTTACAGTAAATGTTGCTTAAATTATAATTCAAATCCATATAACAGACAACAAAAGATTATCAAGGAGCTCAGAAACTTGAGTGTGATATTACCTAAATTTGGAAGTTTGAAGACTTTATTTTGTTTGCAATTTTACTTTTATACTCATGTTACAGTAGAGGTCATTTAATACGGTTGAACACTCAAGTAAAACGAGTCGAAAACAAGATTATCCAAAGTAAATTATTTCACCCTCCGGACATCCTCTAAAAACAAATTAAAACGATTCGATTAACTCGCTGAACCTCGAAATAGAAATGTTTCCAATACCATTCCTGATTTATATGTAAAAGTTGCTGAAAGTTGCCCAAATTTGGGCAAAGTTGCCCAAATTCGGACAAAGTTGCAAGTAGCAAAGGTGAGATTAAAAAACTTTCGAACCGCGCTGTTAAAAACTGGACATGTGTGTTGTTGAGTTTTGATTTCGTATTTTATCGGCATGGATTTTGAGCTTTGTGTACGTACAATCGAGGGCAGTAGCTCTTCGGGTTTTTAAAATATTACCCGAGCGTCTGGTCAAATCGCATCGCGTGATCCGAGAGCTGGTGAGTATCTGGCGAAGCGCATCAGCATTGCCATTCAGCGGGGCAATGAAGCCAGCATCTTGGGGACGGACGCTTCCGTCTAGTATTGATATGGATCAGGTTGAGCTATCTATAGATGGTGCAACAGTTTACAGCTACCTTAATGATAAATAGCTACTAGTTTTAATTGATTTTTATCATTTCATTGTAATTATCTTTTTCAATAAAGTATGATAAAGTAGAAGACCTAACTTTAAGACTTTTTGAACGGGCAGGCAAGTGAAATTTATATCCGTTACATAAGGAACCCTAATTAATAAATTCCGAAACCGACCACTGGCCGGAGAAGGAAGTTGTTAAAGTATTTTCTTTGCTGTGGGAAATTCAATTTTCGCGCCCCTTGTTTTTTGTACCAATATTTTAAGTAGCGTGTTTTTAAAATGCCTTTTGTTTTATTTAAGCCCATTTTGTTTTTCAGCGTTGAAACCGAAACCTTATTAAATGTGGTGTTACTCCAATATGGCAGACGCTCGCCGAAAGTCCGCAAAAAATTTAACGAAAAATTTATAAAATTAAATTCTTGTTAAATAAAATAAAACTTTATAATAATAGTTAATAGTTTCTGCCTACGTGTTTGGACGCTCTGTTTTTGTTTTCAAATAATCCCATAGATACAATTTTCAACAAAACATTAAATTATTGTTCTATGAAAACGTTTTATGGTTATGTTTATCCCATAGAAACCTATTTAAGAGATAAAAAGAGTTAGACCTAGTTTCGGTGTGAAGTAAATAATAATAATAATAAATAATGCTGGACAATTAACACAGCATTATCTAGCCCTAAGCTAAGCAGCTAGATAACTGATATACATAATACAATACCTACACAAGATAATGTAGATAGATATTTTTTTACTATACATAGAAAACATCCAGAACGCCCTGAGCGTACATACATCTGCAGATCGTACACACATTTGTCCCGAGGCGGGAAGTAGAAGCAAACATACATCCATCCCAACCTTCGTAATCGACAATATACGTTTTAGTCATTGATTAATTAAAAAGGGAAGATGAGGTACTAGTGAGGTCTCGAAAATGGCAACCTCATATTGTGTAAAATTGTGTGCTCCCACCTCAGTCACCGTCGGACCGGTGGCACGGGCGGTCGTGATTCTCGTGAAATATTGTTGTCTCGGTCTCACTTCGGTCTTAGATACGTCTTTCTCTCTTTGTTCTTCTTTGTATTGCACAGGACTGGTTAGAACTGTGAGCGTATGTGTTTGCGTGTAGTTGTAACACATGCCAATTTTTGAGTAAGCGCTGGGAGAACGTAACCTATCTTCCCTTTTTAATTAATCAATGGTTTTAGTGCTTATTTTGTTGAAAAAACTAATTAATTCTGATTCTGCGTTGAGAGAAAATCGTAGGGAAGAATCCTATGGTAATCCTTTTCTAGTCATAATGTTCAATTCTAGTTCTCTCTTGAAAAAAAAGTCTAAATACTATTTTAACAATTTTTGTTTTAGTTTTTTCCCTTATAAAGGATCTGCCAAGAGTAAAAAGTTTAAATTTCCCTTATTATTTTGTAAAAAAAAATATTCTGTAGGAGTACTTTAATTTATTTAATTCCTTTTTTCATAGTCAGAGTAAAATCGTTTATGAGCACTAAGACAAGTTTTCGTTTCCGAAGCAAACGTCAAATTCGAATTTGAATTCTATTCTGTCGGAATGCTGTTTTGATTTGTCAAAGTTTCCGATATCAAATCCGACGGCCTTTCGACGAATAATAATTAAAATTAATACCCCCGCTAATTCTGTCTGAATGCATTGCGATAAGGTTGTAGGTTCGAACCCTATAGCCAGCCATCTATTCTTATTGGACCTTATTCTGTGTTGAAACCAACATTATTAATCTAATTTATTCTCCACGCATTATTAACCTTTAGCCCTAAGCAATACATCTTGCTCAATTCAAATTGAACCTAGATAAATATTGATATATATTAATGATATTTTAACAGCTACCAAGAATCCTGTTATTCTTTTCGCAGACGACTGTACTGTTGTCTATAATAATCACGACGAAATCTATACAAGTCTGAAATCTATAATAGAGTGGCTAAAGAGTAATAATTTATTAATAAACTTGACTAAAACGAAGCTCATGAACTTCAGACAAACACCAACTGGAATATTAATACCGAAAATTATCTTTGAGGATACAGAAATATGTGATACGTTGACAACGAAATTTCTGGGACTCTACATAGACAACAATATGAAATGGCAATCACATTTGGACTTTGTGCATAAGAATGTGCTGCAATCCGCGTATGCTTTAAGGAAACTAAGAAAGGTGGTTAACCAAAAAGCTGTGCTAGCAGCGTATCATGGTAATGTGGTCTCAAGGCTAAGATACGGTATAATTTTTTGGGGCAATTCAGTAAAAATAGAACGGTTATTAATCGCTCAAAAGAGCTGCAATCGAGCAATCTGTGGTATTAAAAGAACGGAAAGCTGTCGACCATACTTCAAGAAACTTAATCTCCTGACATTGACATCAATATATATTTACGAACTTGTACTATTTATTCGACGAAACCCGGGACTATTTTTGTATAATACTAACAAGCGGCGACAAGACTGTTTACTACTTAGGAATAACGTAAAAACAGCTCTATTTAGTAAAAGTATTTTTGTAATGGCGCCCAAAATTTATAACCACTTACCAACTGACATAAGGAAATGTAATGACATCTTAAAATTTAAAGCTAACCTTTTTAATTATTTAATAAGTAAGACATTTTACAATCTGAATGAATTTTTTGACGCAGTTTAGCATTTAGCATTAACTAAATGTAGAGTACAGAGTGATTGTTACTCATTGACAATTTTATGTAACGCATTATTTTCAATTCTTATAGTTTTCCGTTGTAAGCTCTACTATTATTACTTTTTCTCCATTGTTAGATTTTGTAATATGTAATAAGAAAATTTGTACGCCAAATGGCAGATCACAGTGCTCTAATTTATGTCTGAACATCCATGTTAATACCTGTGTATCACAAATGAATAAATGAATTGAATAAATGAATTGAATTGAATTGAATAAATATACAGATAAAACCCAGATTTCCCTAGCGGCACAAGGCTGTAGGATATAGGTTGTACCAATCACCTATATCTTAATCTTGTCTTCTATTGCGTAGTTTAATCATAAAAACTGCCCCTGGAATAAACAATTTGAAATCTTATCAATGCCATAATTATTAATTCATTATTTTAAAATTATCATTAAATGTTGAGGTATCAGAGGGCCTGGACCATATAACAATCGATATCGAAAGCGCTAATAGAAAAGTTTAAAAATTTATGGGTTGACATAATTATGCCTTAGATATGTCACGTGATCTGTTTCTTATTTTTCCCTACGAATGTTTCAATTGTTTTCGATTCGTTTCACAGCGAATGCCAGTTGGGTACTACGGCCTCTGAACTCCTTTATTGTTAACAAGCTGCACCCCGCGGCTTCGCACGCGCTGTTTCTATGGAAACGTTTGAAAGTGATTTTTATCACACGGGAACTGATTTATGGGATCAAAAGTAGCCTATTTTTGATCCCAGGATTAGAATTTCAGCCTGATCCGTCCTTTAGTTTTGGCGTGAAGAAGTAACAAACATCCATCCATACATCCATACAAACTTTCGCATTACAATATTAGTGTGATGTGATGTGAAGTATGATAGTGTGATGCCATTCTTAGAAAACATGATCAAGAGAATTGTTGTAGATTGAAAGACATTTCTTGGGGACGATGAGAATAGGAAACTTCTCAGGTGAGACGCTGGGAATACTTTTCAAGAGACCTTAGGAATAACTCCAAAAATCGTGAACGAAATCTTTACTTCTTATTTATGTAACTTGTTTATAAAGAGGCACTTGTTTGTTTGTTTATGAATAGGGGGTAATCTCTAAAAGGATAAAAAGATATACATTTTTTACCAAAAAACAGTAAGGAGAGTTCTAATACATATATGCATTGAATGGAACCCATAAGCTCTGGGCTTATTAATCCGAGTTGCCTCTTTTGCCCATCAAACTATATTTTCGCATCCCTGCCTAAACTATACAAGTTAAAACTATTACAGAGGTATTAAAAATTGCTTTTAATAGGTAGGTACTTATCACAAACTGTACGATGGATTTTAAAAAAATCTTCTGTTAAACGTAATATTAAGATATAATAAATAGGTGGCGCTGTCATATTGGCTCGGGTATCATGCGCTTAAGAGCCCACATTGGGATTAAAAACATTCCCGATTCGTTAGATTCTGACCAAAA
Source organism: Eupithecia tripunctaria (assembly GCA_955876795.1). Classification (NCBI taxonomy): domain Eukaryota; kingdom Metazoa; phylum Arthropoda; class Insecta; order Lepidoptera; family Geometridae; genus Eupithecia; species Eupithecia tripunctaria. Next base: position 14,222,782 of record OY041617.1, on the reverse strand, counting down.
CGCTAAGGGTTCAGAATCCATGCCAACCCACCGTGGGACACAACAAGCCATAAAACACATGCCATGTGCCACACTCGTCGTTGCCCATCATACATTGCGTAAATTTTGAAGTTGAAGGTATGCATTTGAAACTTTTTACGCATTCGATGACGATGTCACTTTTCTATATTCTGCTCCTTGTGCTTGGCCTAAGGTAGATATTCTACTGTTATTTTAACAAACAATAATTATACCTATGTAGTATGTGGTGCCGGCTTGGCATCAAGTCATCTCTTCCCGTGGGTGTCGTAAGAGGCAACTAAGGGAAATCCGTCGGGGGCGGGGCAGTGCCCCCCACAGAACAATTCTACCACCCAACCCGCATGTCCAGCGTGGAGATTATGGGCATTACCACCGTGAGTTAAACGGCAAAAGATGTTTAACATCAAAAGGCCTGCGTCCAGCAGTGGACTGATACAGGCTGTGGAAGTTGAGGTTGAGGATATTAGCCCACTGCTGAACTTAAGGCCTAATGCTCTTCAAGTTACTGCATCCAGCATCTGCCTGCTCAGTCATTCGCACGTCATCCCAGACGGCGGAGGGCGTCCTCTGCGTTTGCCAAGTCGCGGTTTCCACTCATTCATTACAAAAACAAAATTCGAACTCGAAAACACATAATCACAATCAGTTTAACCTCATTTCGCTGAATGAATAAATTTCCCGGAACATATCCCATGAGCAACCTCTACAGCGATTAAATGTTCGGTTACATTATAATGTAGTCATTGACTCTCACATTATTGCCAATTATATTTGTTTATTTGAAAATTATGCATTTTTGGGTGTGAATATCTTTTATTAGAATTTATTTGAAAGAAATTGATAAGCCTGTTAATAAAGATATGAAATTAGAGATGGCTACCTACTTGCATATACATTATACGAGTATATACGTACTATAGCGTGTCAACATAATATTTTCTTTTTTTAGACTGTTGCGGTTGGGTTTATGATGCCATTGCATTGTATACGAGTTATATTTTGTTTTGTTTCACCCATTGCATTGTATACGAGTTATATTTTGTTTTGTTTCAGTGCATACTTTAGTACTTGTGTACGCTCTTATCATACAATTAATAATTGTTTCACAGTAGCAGCCCGGAGTCGAGAAGTTAGTTAGGATAGTAAATCATCATTATCAACATACTGAAGAAAAATCTACTCTTGGTAAATACGGGTAATACGATAAACTGTACATAAAACGAAATCTTATCAAGATAGCTTATAACTCCATAAATGATTACACCGGATGTCGCCCAGTTCCGCACCGACAATGGTATGTAAGAACATAAATAAGTTGTATTAGATTTACCTATATTTACATATACGACAACTATCTACTCTTAATACGCCTTATAAATATATATACATAGACTTAGATGTACAAAAAATGTATTCGTTGAGAAGCGATAAACTTGCTAGTGGTTTCTTTTTCACTTCTTCAGCTAGTGGACGAATTATTGAAGTGAATTACATTCAGTTGCGCCTTATTTCATATTTGATATTAATTACTTTTTATCAAGCTGTAAAAATAGTGAAAAAATTTACTTGTCTAATTGCTTATTTTGTAAGTCTAAAGAAATAAACGATTTGACTTTGACTCTGACTCCGGGTTCATAAACCCCAATTTGCGAAAGACAAAAACTCAATCCATTATACAGGTTCGATCCCGGCAAAGTAACAATAATTTAACCCAATAAATATTCACATGACCCTAACATATCTATTCAGATCCCTAGGGCGTAGTACAAGGTAAACCGCTGGTGTATTTCTGTCCTATTTCTCTCTGGAAGAGTTATTTGGCCAAGAATGTTCTTTATTGTGGTCATCATTGTGGTCTTTGGCTGTGTGGTGCTGGCTTAGAATTTGCACCACCCCATCTCTTCCCGTGGGTGAGAGGCGACTAAAATATCCACCTTGAGCGGGCAGCAGCGCCCCTTGCAGAATTCTACCACTGAACTGCGATCCCCAATCCCCAACCCGCATGCCCAGCGTGGGATTATGGGTATGACCCCCCATGAGATAAAAACCAATAAGGTGCTTATTAGGGTGAGGCCTGCGTCCAGCTGTGGACCAATACAGGCTGTTGAGATTGAGGTGGTTATCTAATTATTGGCAGCAATTATTTCATGAATTTGTGTTTACTGTTTTTCGTTTTTGTAAAATTCAAATTCGTGCAAGCACCTACCTGTGTTCATATTAGTTCAGTCATTTATTAAAAACCATTGGAACACACATTAAAGAACTTAGGAAAGTCAAATTTACAGTTTTAAAACATGTTAGCACATGTTATTGAAATCTCAATAGACAGTGGCTTTTAAACTGTAACAATTTGCAGTTTAGTTGATCTCGTCTTTATAAATGGCTAAAATGACAAAAACAAGATGGGTACTAATCATATAAATCTTCATGTCTGTACTTACCCTAAAAAACATAGAAACGCAAGTGTAAGTGACCCAGCTTACCGCCCAAAGCTGCCAAAAGGCATTTACCACCCATGACATAGAGCAAACCCTTCCTAGGAAGCGCAAAAACTGCCAGATTGTCTGTCCGTCCGTCCATCGACTTAATTATATATATTAGTGAGCTTTTTAGGATATTAAGGTCTGTTCAAGAAGATTAGTTTGAGCTAGGGTTTTTGTTTTTGTGGTGGCAATTTTCGGGCACTGTAAGGGTTATAATCACCATGGGTAAAGAAGTTTTCAACTTTTTGCTTGGTGTAAAGGTACCATATTTATTGTCATTTCTCATCATAATAGCTAGGGAGACATATTCTTAGTGCAGAGTATTGTACGTATGTCAAGCTCAAAGTAACTCTGGCAAACTTGCGTAAAAATCCAAAGCCTCGTTCAAGAAGTCGAAACAAGAACAAAAACCACAAAGCTTTAAATCATTTACATCACAGAACTCAGCCCAATCTCAAAGAACAAGAGAATTACAAACACTGTAACCACCAAAATGTAAACCTAACCATTTTTACGTCGATCCTTTGATCCCTAAGTGGTCGAACTCCAAATTAAATAAAACCGTTCAAGCAAATAACAAACAAACGAGATTGGAGCCATATGGCGTTCAGTAACCCACCCCATACTTGAGTTAGGTCGATTGTCGGTTTGTTGCATAGAATCTTCTAGAATTTGTTTACATTAAAAGGTTAATTGAAATTCGTAGTTAGTTAGGTATCTATCTAGGAAGCTCTCCTTACTTTACGGCTACAATATGCTGTGAGAAAGACCTTGGTTTTATAATGCTAATAATTTATATTTATTTTTCTACCGCCACCGGGTTCTAAGCGCAAAATAGTTTAGATCAAACCGTGATTGATTTAGTCTTGTAACTCTATTTTAACGCCACCATTTCCGAATCTGTGAGTAGTCTTATTTTACCCCAACACTAATAACAGCTCGAAGCGCTCAGTTAAAGACTTTTGAGCTGTCAGCAATAATCGGGGTTAAAATCCGCTTCTACTGACATCGAGCAAATTCTCGAAAAGCAAAAGAACCACCGCTTGGCGAACCTCTCGATATTCTTTGTTATAAAACAGTAATGGACCAATAAAAGTTTAACGTCGCGGTTCAGCTTGACGAGATTTTTATCTTCAAAGTCGTTTGATGGCATAAGCATCAGCGGTTTCTGAAATTTGCTCTGATGTGGTTTGTATCGGGAGATCTAAAGATGAATATCTTAAATTGGGTTACGATCGAAAAAGGAGGGTATTTTCATCAGCAGACTTATTCAGAATGATCGTAAATTATGGTTTGGAAATAGAAATGATCATATCTGCGTTGCGTAATTCGTCGAAGCGCAACTATTCAGGGAATTAGACAATCAGGGAATTAGACATCTGGAGGGTAAGACATTCGGGGAATTAATGTTCTAGAAATTGGACGAAATAGACATGCTGGACATTCGTGGACTAAGACCTAAGAGACCGATCCCTTCATTGATTTTATTAATTGAATGATAGACACATGCGTATTACCATTATATAACTAGAGATAAGCATCAAAAGCTATTGTTTGTCTTTTAATCATTTTGGTACGTGTACTTACAAATGAATACTTACACTACATTCTCTGGACAGACGTAACCTGCAACAAATAAAAATAATAAGAATATTTTGCAAAAAAGCCGAATTTCCTTATTTGATCACTTTCATCAACTACTAAATGTTCAGTTGTTTCCAAATAGAACTAGAGATACAAAGATGTGTTATTTTGTACTACCAGTTAGTAGAACTACTGACGCGGAGCCCGATATTCATCAGCCCTCCAAAAGGATGAAAGGTTATAGTTTTGTATGGATAATCATAGAAGCTTAGTTTACTTGCACCTCCTGAACTAACCCATAATTTGGCAACAATTAGCCAACGCTAGATAATACCCTCAAGTTCCACTAACTCTGGTATTTACAGCTGGAATCTGCACACAATAATTTCAGAAGCACGTACGTGGCAGGAAACCGTTTGAACCATCCATAACATAGCGGTTATAACGAGCTGGGTAACTCTGTGACATCAAATAGGTTCCTTGTTGCTTCATCATCCTTAGACAAGAACATTCGTATACTACTTTACTGAATAAACGTGCAGATAAATAAGAATTTTCAGTATATTACGCTTAGGAGAAAGATTGTCGTGTCTCAAAGCAAACCTTAGAGGACCCGGCATCTGCACCAAGCGATGTGTATTTTATCGCCTATCACTTCAATGTTATCGCATTTTTCACATCCGTATAAATACCTAACGCAAAAGACGCAAAACGCAAAATGAGTAGCGAAATCAGATATATGTATTTTTGGTATATCTTAAAACATTCTGAAAATAATCATTCCAAATTATATTAGAGTTTTCAATATGGTGAGATGTTTTATCCGCTGCGACTAAACCAGCCGTCTCATCACGGACATAAATCCATATTTTGCCATCTCGTATTTCCAATAATGGCGGATCTACCGTTTTGGCGAAGACTCGAAGAACGGGTGATTTATGCCATATCGCGCATTTTCGATGCGAAATAAAAATCATTTACTGCGATAGCTAGGGGTTAAATTGGATGGAAACGACAAGAGGACGCATGCAAATGAATTTGTGAAAATTGGTTTACGAGAACGAGAAAACAAGTTCGATGGTCGTAATTTTAAATAAATAAAGTATTGGAAGTATTAAACTATAAAAATGTTCATAAACATAATAATAGATCAGAGAGAGCGAAGATAGGATGACGAAATGTCTAACCGTTTTGTTCCGATTTGCGTCAAATTTTATAGTATACGAACAGGCAAGACATTTTATACATTTTTTTTCCATTAACCCTTTACTACCTACCCCCCATTTTTGTCACATAACTACCTACCCGCGGTCTGTGATACTCTTGCAATATAATGCTCTAGCAAAGAAAAACTATGGCTTCTGGAGTTTAATTGATTTAAATCTTCTTATTGTAGTAGTTTTAAACGTTTATTAGAGTTATTGAAACATAAAAAAATAACATTGTTTAACATTATAATTCAAAATCTACTCATAGAGTCAGAAAACACTGAAAATATTTAATATGTTTAGAAAATGAGATCCATGATCCAAGAAACATAATATAGGAACTTTTCCTTACTTATTGAGGTTAGTCCAATAATCAACTTATACATCTACATAAAAATATCAATAAAAAAAAACTTATTTCACAAAAATTGCAAGTGATCAACTTTACAGTTTTTTGCGGCAGTTTATGCATACGATTTTGGAGCAAGGCAGATTGGTTTTTTGCATTGAAAACACAAGTATTGGATCTTGCGTTTCTTCTTGGGGTCACAAGTAGAGCAGGTCTTCCGACTTTCCAACCTATCTTCATCAGCACTACTCCCTGCAGCAGCCAGAGGCGTTCCCTCATTTTGATGAAGCACCCGACTAAGAAACATCTTGATATCTCGCGGAATCGACATGTTTTGCTGTTTTCGTTCCAAATGAGGCCTTAAAAGCTGCCCAGCCAGTTTTTTCATGAATTGGAATCTGCTGTCAGTATTTTCTGTTTGGGTGGACAAATTTATGAAATAAGAGTTTGATGCTGCAATTTCAAGTAACCTGTAAAATACGGCCAGCGGCCATAGTTATTTTTCCTGGGCCTGAAACATATTTCTTCCAGCGGGATGTCGTCGTCGGATGAGGATTTTGTTGACATAAACCGGAGGTGTACTTTGGGGCCTCAAAAAGTTACCTTCTTCCGTCAGCACCAAATCTTCTTCACCATCTATTTCAGAACCGGATTCGTGAAACTCTTCTAGCACAAAATTATTGTTTGGTAAATCATCTTCATCTGTAGGGTCAACCTCTAACCAGCGCGCAATAACTTCCTCATTAGATGCCATTTTTCACTAAAAGAAATAAAAGCATTTGGTGAAAAAAACTCCCGTAAGTAGCCTACCTGCGGTCATTTAGACCGCTGACAAAAGCTTTATACTCACCACCGACAAACGAACGTAAGTGTGACCTCGACGAGTACAGGCGCGGTACTGCGGTGTGCAGGGAGAAGGTACATGGACGCACGAAATGTAAAATGGCGCGTACACTTAGTTTTTCACAAAAATGTGTTCATGACTGTCTGTGAGACCGCGGGTAGGTAGTTAAGGGTTAATTTACTTTACCTTGCACATTGTCTATGATTTATTAGATATTTCGAAGAAATCATAAGCCCCTATCAACATCACTGTGAGTTCTACCTAGCCTAGTAGATACTAGTCTTGTAATATTTAAACATTGTTATGTGCAGAACGGCCAAACTCGTACCCATGAGCTGATTGGTGTAAGGTAAAATGTAAGAAGTTGCGTAACAAATATTTATTGATAGAATGAGATAAAACAAACGAACTATAAATATTGAACGAACAAATAAAGATAAAGCAAAAAGTTGAAATGAATATTCGTATAAAACTTCCAACTCTCAAAAGCTTTCAAAAAAGCAATTGTAATGAAACTGATAAAAGTTACGAAACAATTCCAACTTCTGGGAATGATAAGTATTTTTTATATTTCGTTTCAAGAATGAGCTGAAATAACATAAATTCTTAAAAACAATCAAGAAGCACAAACTTAATTTTCCATATTTGTTGCGAAATCTTCAAGAGAAACTTTTAATTCTGCAGCAAAGGCCGAAGCGTGTGCAAAGACGTACATTTTAAGTTTGTTAAATAGAATTCAAACTCATATTTTCGCTGGAAAATTGAATTTTCTCCAAGTGGAGTGGAATAAATTTGCTATACTACAAGGGACATGTTTTGAATTAGGTCCTGTTTTGCATCTAGGATTACTGAGGTCTTTCACGTGGAAAAGTAAACAGCAACAACATAGAGAATATAAAATAACAGAATAAGGTCATAGATGATTTACGCTATTCAGAATGTTCACAAACGGTAACATGTAACGTAATTTATCTCTATACTCAATAGGATTGAATTCTTGCACTGAAACATTTTGCGACATTTCGTAGCTTCTGTGTCTTTAGGATGTATCTATGTATATTGTGAAGGTATTTTGTGGTCTTATTGTCACAACTGTGCACCAATTTTGTGGCTACAGAAGTCTTTGGCTTTGTTGACCTCTGATTATAAAATAGCAAGCAAAGAAGCAGTTATTGTTAGCACAAATTGAATGAACACTGAATACGAAATTACTAGATTGAAATGAAGTTTGCTTTCAATTTGGGAGTTACAAAGCATACTCAAATATTTAATGTTGATTATTTACGTTTGTTCAATGAGTATAAACAGGTATATGCTACTAACACAACAATAAGAATATAATTTGATTGTTTTAAAAAAACCTATAAACGTTTTTTTTATAAGTTATGTGGGACAAATACTTATACTTTGGGAAATTTTGTTCCGATACCTCAGGTTTATCTTTATAATTGTAGAAGAATTATGCAAATCGGTTTATAATTTGAAGAAATTGACGGTCATGCCTAACATACCTACTTACAGCCATAAAACTAAGAACCTCCTTCTTTTTACGATGTCGGTTAAAAAATATTCTAAAATTACTATTTATAATAAAATAATCCACAGTAATATCTTGTAAAGAGTGTTCTAATATTGGTTTATCTTCGACAAGTTTCTTGAAAAGCAGATCAAATATCACTTCCATTTGACTTCGCTTACACAGAACGGGTGAACTTATTGCTTGCTTTTGCGGCAAAATATCCCGGGGTCATCTTTTATCAGCAATATCGGTGTTTTTCCGCGTATTTTTAGCCTTTGTAGAGATTTAGCGGCATTGCAGTATCGTTTACAAGGTTTGATGGATGTAGTGCTCTTGATTTTTTCAAGCGCCGCTGGCTGGGTTTTATTTAAAAAAAATTGCGCATTTTGATGGCACAAACAATGTTGTTGGATTACAAACAGTTTTAGAATCGACGTGTCTATCGATTTAAAAGTTGATTATAAAAGCGAGTAAAAATGTAGTAGTCAAAGCTGCGGTTCTTTTCAAGATGCAGATGATGATTTTTGATCATTTTGTCGATGTTTTGCGGGTAACAATAGCATATTACCTGCGAACGCGTAAATCGATTGAATGAAATCTGTTCTTCTCACCCTGAAAATGTCCCTCGGGATGAAACGTTGGTATTCTTCCGATACAAATAAGGTTTGTAGTTAACCCGCTTAAATTCATAATGAATCTGTCCTGCTCAGTTAGAAACCGGGAATACCCAATCCAATTCCTTTAGTAAGATTTGTTATATATCAACGAGCGAAGAGATAAGTAAAGGAAGTTGCACTGAAAAGATCAGTTGTCAGTGGAATTTCTGTCAATTATCCATTTTAATGCGGTCTTTTACTTCTTTAAACAATGTGATAGCAGCTTTTTCCTTGATCTGACTCATATAGTTAGTCCTTGGTCTTTTCCTTTCTCTTTTTTCCTCCTACTTGTCCTTTTACGGTGTTTGTTATTAGGCTGTTATGTCGTATAAGATGATCAGTCATTCTCTCTTCTGTTTTGAATGGTGTTCATCAACAACCTTTTCTCCTGAACTCTTTTCAACCTCTATCCTCATTAAGTAACCTTCTCCGTCCAGCTAATCCTTTCCATCCTCTAGTACGTTCTTTTCATCATCTAGTACTACGTTTTCAAGTCTGCAATACTCTCTCTTCTCTAGGTCTCTATTAATATGATAAAGTTTTCAAGATTGTCAAAATTACTAAATTCAGATCTCTCAGCGGGTCCTGATTACCCTGAATCCCAAGTCACAGTTGCCAAGCTACTAGAATATGCACAATCTTGTCAAACTTCCATCAGCATTACCAATTCAGGAGATACCCTCAAACATTACGGCGACCGAAACAAAGCCCGGATCAGACGGAACATTCTAGAAAAACGAGCTTAGAAGTGTCTGACAAAATGTCTTGTCTCTCCGATATCTGAGTTGTTCAAAACTTGCTGATTCCTTTAGTTGATCTTTAAGGTCTGTTTATTTAATTTAAACAATTTAACAGTAACGACACAAATTCTTGCTAAATAAACACGAATAAGTATTTTTTACATTTCCAATAATATTTATTCGCAAAGATATAAGAAGAAAAACTTCTAATAAAATTCAAGTTACTCAAGTCTTTTCTATGTATAAAATTTTCCATGCGGTAAATAAATAAATAAATAAATAAATAATGCTGGACAATTCACACAGCATTATCTAGCCCCAAGCTAAGCAGAGCTTGTGTTATGGGTACTAGATAACTGATATACATAATACAATACACTACATAGATAAATATTTTTTATTATACATAGAAAACACCCAGAACGCCCTGAACAAATATCTGCAGATCGTGCAAATATTTGTCCCGAGGCGGGAATCGAACCCGCAACCTCTTGCGTCGCAGGCAGACCTTCGCCCACCGCGCCACAGAGGTCGTCGGTAAAATAAGGCTTATCCAGTATTACGCGAATAAAGTTGAATTAAAAAGATTTTCCCTAACTTATAGACACTACAGCGCACCCCTTAATGCAAATTTCTGAAATTTCCTCTCTTCCTTCTAAATTTCCTTCGTTCCTGTAAATTCCCGGCCCGTGAACCAGTTAAACACTCAACAGTCACGCTCCTGCTCCTCTTACAGTCATTTGCCTCGAAAATTAGCATCCTCCAGATAAAAGAATTAGGCTAAATTGGTTATGCCAAACCTTTTGCGAGATTAGTCGGGCAAAGGGTCCTCGAATGATGCTTAAGCTTCGGCCGTTTTAGAATTTCTTTGTGTTATTATTTTGAATGCGACTATTTGGATTGTAGAGAACGTGTTCCATTCATCCTTTTCTAGTAAGTTATGTAAGTGGGTCAGCGTTTATATCGCTGGCGATAGTATCGTCGTGTCGTAATTCTGCAATATTTTGTATTTGTGTGACGGCTCGACGGCTAATCGAAATTTTATGTGTAGAAATACATACAAAATTTGAAAAAACTAGAGTTTTAAATGCTTATCTTCAGGTCTGCGCTCATCGGTATACTGGATCAGTATAGTTATGTGATTAAAAGAGCTGTATACTGTATAATTTTTTAGAAAAAAGTCTATCAGATGGAATGCTTCATTTGCGGGCGATTCCGTCCAAAGCAAAGTTCATTTGTGGGCAAAGCTTCCATCTGAAGCAACTGAGCTCCCTATTTGTAAATTTGAACAGTACATAAAACGAAATCATATCAAGAAAGCCATAGATGATTTAAATTAAAAAAAAAAAAAAAAAAAATATGATGCTTATGCTTGACCGGATGTCGTCGCCCAGTGCCACACCAACAATAGTATGTAAGAACATAAATTAGTTGTGTTAGACTTAGATATGCAAAGATTGTATTAGTTGATAAGCGATAAACTTGCAAGTTGTTTCTTTTTCACTTCTTCCGCTAGTGGACAATTCTTTTTGTGAATTAGAGTCAATTGCACTTTATTTCCTATTTGATAGTAATTACTTTTTATTAAGCTGTTTATATAGTAAACATTTGACATGTGCTTATTTTATAAGTCTAAAGAAATAACTGATTTGACTCTGACTCTGACTCTGGTTGCCAAATGGGAACGACCCGTTTTATTTCACTTTTTATACTACGAATATACAGACATATGAATACAGTTAACTTCTCTTCGTAAATAAATAACTTGTTTCTTTATAAGCATACACGTGTTTACATCTATCAATTTGGATACATCTCTACCAATCATCTGTCATTATCACAACACGCATCTAATCTGTAATCTTCGGATGACTACTCAACCATACAGGTCACACATCATTAGTGTAAGTGGTGCTAACGCGGAGGCTAAACTTATGTTGTAAATAGGTAATATAATCTATGATTAGTACTCGAAATGGTTTTACAGTGTAGTGATTACTCACAGTTGGGCTCGAAATTGATGATGAGCGTGAGTGGATTTTCCCACGGCTTTTAGCAGAGTAGTATTTCACTCGTATGTCCTAAATCAAATACCTTGGTTTAACAGTGGTAGTTCTGCGATATTCTATTTGAACTGTTTAAAGTCTAATCTGGACTTAATAGTGAAAACTTATACAGTACCTACTATGTGAGCACTGAATCATCGGCGTATATAAGTCCACTGCTGGACATGGTCTCTCCCAATGAGTGTCATAGCGCCCTGTCCCTAGAATTAATAAAAAAAAAATCTGATTCTTAAAGTTCTGTTTCCGTTGTTAGTGGAATTAGACAATGAATGAATGAATGAATGAACACTTTATTGTACTAATAGTAATAAATATACATTAAAGTCTTATATCTAAATAATAAATAAATGTAGTACAAAAGGCGGCCTTATCGCTGAGAGCGATTTCTCCCAGGCAACCTTGGTATGAGAATAAAAGATATAAGAAGAAGAAAAAGGGTCGACAGTGTACATTAGTGAAAACAGAACTCATATTATACATACTTGATTACATGACAATGTGTGGCCGCACCCATTCTTTTTAAATTATTATATGGCTATTGATTTTCTCATTGTAATTTTGTATTACTGTTTCGATGTTTGACTGTTTAGTAGTATTGTTGTGTTTGACTGTTTACCTAGTAGTATTGTTGTGGAAGCTTTTTAGAAACGTATTTTTCTGTAAACTTATTGCCCTGGCTAGTTGTAACTTTTGCTGACGTCTACCTACCTGATTCTGTCTTACGGTAATCCAAAACAATATCACGTTTTTAAACACGGTTTTAGATATTTATATTCTCAAAAGAATTTACAAAATTTGCATACTGAGAACTTAAAACTTAAACTTAGTCAAAATATTGTGCCCTAATGCGTCGTGTGATTGAAATTAAAATTAAACTTACGTAAATGTTTTACATTGCTTGTAAAACATTCATTTAAACGTGATATTGTTTTAGTACTACTTAATATACATCATATTATATACTTACTTTTACTAAAGTATAACGTAGTTTACTAAAACGGATTAGAGATCTAACCAACCACGACCAAACTAAATCTCCTTTTTGAGGCCTTAAAATAAATCCCAAAGCATTCAACGGGAGTCCTAGGTACCCTACATTTTCACAAAGGTCCCGAGTAGCCTGCGAAAGGCCGTCCATTATTCTTTAAGCAAGCGATGCTCCGGCGAGTAAACAATAGCTTTGAGATACAGTTCGCTGAAAACGGTGAGAGAACTCTAGAATTGAAAAACTTTTGTTTAAAATGTTGAGTGTTTTTCGTACCAATTGTTTGGAATGAGTGGATTGCGATCGAATTTTGTTTTGAATTGCCAAGATCGTGTTTTATTTGTTGTTTTTATGGGAGCTATTTCCATAGGCAGAGCGAGATATTTTTTTTCATGATTTATCACTATTTTTAAGGCAAAATAATACCTTCAACAAACAATTATTACCTTAAACGACTCACTTTATTTCTATGCACTCGTTTTCGAAGCGATTTCCGCCGGTGAAAGTTTCCATCATAAACGTGTCGATTGTAAGAACACAAAAAGAGAAAAATCTATAGCAAACTTCGAAGTTTTCCTTCTGCAATCTTGAACTGTGAGAGAGTAAAAAGAAGTAAACTACTCAACGGCTGCGAACATTAGGGTGGTCAGTAATAAAGAATTTTAACGAAGAAAAAACGGTTTTCGTGTTATTTTTTGGTTTGAGAGTAAAAAGGCATGGACGTGCTTTGAAAATATTTTCTTGAAGATTCAGTTGTGAAGCTGAATGGAGCGGTTGCTTTTGTCTTGTAAAATGAATATTTTAATTATCTTATACTATTTTCTGACCGCGGCATCGCTTGCGTTGATTCTTCGGACACGTTTAAGGAGTTATTCTTTCCCATGGAAACTTAAACTTAAAATTATTATGGCGATAATAGCCCTTTAAGTAATTTCAGGTCTAGACATCATCATCATCATCATCAGCCCGTATATGTCAGGCCCACGTCGATGCTACATGTTTGTCCGATTTGTATATTATGTAAGTAGTTTTGGCGTGATGTAACGTACGTCAGAGTTTTCCTCATCAAAATATTAGTTCCGTAGTCTTTAGTCTTTTACCTGATTACGTGCCCGTGGTTTTGCATGCATTTATTACTGGATATAAGATAACCTATGTTTTTTCCCAAGACACAAGCTTTCGTTTTGCCAAATTACGTTAATTTCGATCATCCGTTCAACCACGAAAAGGTACACGTTAACTTACTAGCTTCTTCCTCCGGCTTTGCACGTTTCATATCGGCAAAAAACATACATTCTTACAAGCTGGCAACGATATAAAAGAACCTTGCTTAAATCAAAATTATGTCAGTTATTTTATTTTGATTTTTTTTAATAAGTATTACCAAACCAAATGTCAATTAAAATATGAGTGATTTTGCGATATAGAACAGTCTTGTAAAATATCGCGCTGCTCAGTAGTTTTGGCGTTAAGAAGTAACAAGACATCCGTCTATAGGTACTACAAACTGTTCCCTTTGTTATATTAAATTATTATTATATATATGACAGTTACATACAGACAGCTACAGGTGGATTGTATTGTATTTGCGATTGTATTGTGTTGTAGAGAGCTTGACCACTTCCCGAGTAAAAGATAAAACAGAGCTTTTCATGGGAACTTTGTTTGCAGCAACTTTCTTTGAATGTAGGTTGTCGGACGCTGTGAAGTTTTTATTGTATGGACTATGTAACTACGTGGTCAGTTAAAAGATTCACAACTTTCATGATTAGTACAGTTGGTGGTGGCTGCCGCAATAGCCCTGACTATAAAACAATTCTAATAACTTAAAAAAAACTAACGGTAGTAAGATTAACAGAAGATATTTTACACGTGTTTTTTCTGTGGTCAATTGAACAAAAGATGCCAAAAATAAAGCGCTCCAATATTTGTGAGTGGTAACTAGTGACGTCACCGTTCAGTAAAACGTGTGACACATTTTACTTACGCGTGACGTCACGCGGAACGTTAACTGGCTACATCTTCATATTTTTTTTTAAATCGACAAAGGAAATAAAATATGCGTCCCATATTTTATCTCTAACTGACGAACAGTTAGATTATCAGAACATTTGAAATATAAGTCACCAGGCCGAGCCGACTAAGGAAATCTATCATTTTGGTTTTTATGCGATTTGATTTTACAAAAGAAAGCTGCTAACCTCAGCTTTCTTTTGTGACATTTTTTATTATATATATTGATTTATTTTATGTAATTAGTGTGATCACCAATCTCCTTGCTGTATATCATCTAATCACTACCGTTGGGTAGTGATTATGGCAAAACTTCTGATGAGTATATTTTCGGATGATTAAGAGATCTTATCATAAGAAAATATACTCATCAGAAGTAGATGGTTGGATTGCTCGATCCCCAACCCGCATTCCCAGCGTGGGGATTATGGGCATTACCCTCCATGAGATAAACGACAAAAGGGTGCTTATCAGGGGGAGGTCTGCGTCCAGCAGTGTTGAGGTTGAGGAGATGGTTGGAATACTGTGGGTGAGGCTCGCAGATGACTGATACAACTGACGTTCAAAAAAGGAGGTCCAGATCCAGGTTCCTAAGGCAGGAAGGTACAAAAAATAGGTACTTCCTTAATTTATTATAATAAACTCATTTAGTCTCAGATTTAAAGTCTATAAATACGTACAAATATAAAAAATTAATTTACCAACCCCTCTAAATATACGAATATTAATAGGTGTTTGTATTTACTGCTAAAAGCAAATCCAATAAAAATCTGACAGAGTCTCAATAAATTGAGTTTAATTAAACCTCAAATAAAATATTGAGCTACACGCTTGATTAAATAAAACACCAAAACACGGTCTTTGCTGAGGCTGGAAAACACACGGCCTACTTTTCACTCACCCTCAAATCGTAGACCAAACAAATAGGTATAAATATTTTATAATCTTGAACTCAATTCAGCTACCATTGTAGAGTTTTTTAAGTGTCATCTTGAGGCGCGCTTTATCTGCACAAAATGGACGTCACGCTTATATTGAATAAGACTTAGGCCGTTTGTCTACCGCTGCCGTTTCCCGGACGTCACGTTATACGAGATTGTTATAATATCGAATTAATCTCATTTTCGATGACGTCCCGAGGACGGCAGCGTTGGACAAACGGCCTTACTTTGCTTTGCGCGGTCTGTTTCAGAGTTTAAAGTTACCACACGTACTTTTTAGAGTGGTGTTGAAGATATTATTTACTTTGATCAATTTGTCTCCGACTTACCTAGTCGGAGACATTGTTTTATTTTAAAATTAAAATATTATATTAATCACATTATGCTTTCGAAAACCATATTGATATCTCTTACGTTACGCTTTCCTATGTTGAAAACCCCAAAATAATTATATCACCAACATCCTAAACCTTTAAATAAATAAATAATGGATGTTGTTGGACAATTCACACAGCATTATCTAGCCTCAAGCTAAGCAGAGCTTGTGTTATGGGTACTAGATAACTTTACATAATAAGTGTATCGACACTACATAGATACACAGATATTTTTAGTATACATAGAAAACACCCAGAACGCCAAATATCTGTAAGATCGTACACACATTTGTCCCGAGGCGGGAATCGAACCCGCAACCTCAGCGTCGCAGGCGGACCTACACCCACCGCACCATAGAGGTCGTTATAGCCGTAGCTATAAATGTTTAAAAGCGTCCACGTTCAAACCATCCACCCGTGTGATACACAAATGCGTGTGGTCACCCTCAGACGAAGTAAAAAAACAAGACAGAGTGACGCCGGCCGACAAACTGATGCCGGTTTCGTAAACATGTGCGCGTTTGATGAGTGTTGCCGTGCAGTAAAAACGAATTACCCCTAATATTTTATTGTTTATTAGCAGAATGAATGGATAAGTAACTAGTAGATAAGATGACATTTTTTCAAATTGTATATTTACCTCACTTAGAGGTAGTATATAAGTAGGTATGTTTATTCCGACTAGAAATGGGGACAATAAAACAACAGTAATATCAAACATTGGTTTTAATGGCCTTTATATTGCGTAAGTTTTCTGTAGAACTGTCATTTACTGTCCACCGTTCTGGAAATTGTTTCCAATTTCGAAATATGGTGGAAACGTATTAGGTACATAAATATCTCCAAGTTAGAGAAAACGTT
Source organism: Eupithecia tripunctaria (assembly GCA_955876795.1). NCBI lineage: Eukaryota > Metazoa > Arthropoda > Insecta > Lepidoptera > Geometridae > Eupithecia > Eupithecia tripunctaria. The sequence continues at coordinate 14,206,135 of OY041617.1, read as the reverse complement.
GTCTTTGCCAATAAACCGTTTTAAAATCTTTTTATCAACTGATTTATATTGCTTTTCACTAACTATCACTATGCTTTCATTACATTATTTACGCACAACAGTTTCACAATTTTTAGGCCAATTTTTGGTATTTTTACAAATCTCAAAAAGTCGGCATTTTCCTTAGGCCTGAGATATAGGTACATTTTCCTATAAAATGACCTTGTCTCTGCATGTCCTTAATGATATCCCTTAGTCGAGCATATTTACTAACATTTAACTTTTAGACCCACTTAGACCACGATATCTCGTCAATTTCGTCTGATGTCATTAATTATCCTATAACTACCGGGGCATCAAGACGAATCATTAGACTCCTCATTTATTGAAATCCGACTTATGGTTTCAGCGCTACGTGAGAAAATAAAATCGGCTACTTACAAACATACAAACGAAGCTAACCTTATTTATCCATGCTCCGTTGGTAGTCGGGTAAAAAAAAATTGGTACCTAAGTAAATTAATACATAACATTACGTTTCACGTCACATTAATTACTTCCTCAACAAACGGGAACTTTTGTGACGCTTAGTGTTGGCAGCACTTGTGGCGGTTTTGTGTTCCAAGTTGTCATGATAATTTCTAAAGTTGATTTACTAAAAATATATGTTTTTAAGTTTACTTAAGTATGAAATGTGATTCCATCCTACTTCTTGTGTATTGAAGATTGGTTTTTACACCATTTTACAACACAATTTGACATTGTTTCTGTAAAAAATACGAAATATTATATCGTGACACTCCGCGCGCCGGCATAGCTCGACTGACAAGGTATGGCTTAGTTTCGTTTTATGTCTGTGCGTGTAACTGTGTATGTACACGGCTAGGCTTAGTTTTGCCGCCATCGGTGAGTCGGCCGGCGAAACTCTATCTTGCTTTTTTATTCATCTGAGGTGGTCACCATTACACCGTTGGTTTGGATTCGATTAGATCGCCGGCGGCGGCGGGTTCGAGCAAATCAAATTTATCGCCTCTTAATAGAGCACCAATTTTTCGGTTCGCTTATAAATGAACCCTTTTTGTGTGTTCTTTGAAACAGATTATCAAAATTGATAAACTGAGGACGAATTTAGATAATAAGGGTAATAATCACTTTTGTTCCGAGACCGTGGGTAGTAATTATGAAAAATTATATTTTATTAGGCTCAGTTCACACCGAGATATCTGTAGCCGGCAGCTCCAGCTAGACCGCTGACAAGCCGTGCGACATTTTTGAGTTTTTCAAGTGATAATGGCCTCATACGTATGTAGATAAAGTTTAAAATTATTTGACAATCTAAGTGCTTGTCACGCCTCTGCCAGTCTCAACCATCCCGGTGTGAATTGAGCCGTAAAGTATCACGTGTTGCTGTAGCAAAAATGATAGGTACAGCCATTGATTAATTAAAAAGTGAAGATGAGGTACTAGTTTTTCGAAAATGGCAACCTCATATGGTGTAAAATTGTGTGCTCCCACCTCAGTCACCGTCGAACCGGTGGCACGGGCGGTCGTGATTCACGTGAAATATTGTTGTCTCGGTCTCACTTCGGTCTTTGATACGTCTTTCCGTCTTTGGTCTTCTTTGTATTGAACAGGACTGGAAATATAACTGTGAGCGTATGTATTTGCGTGTAGTTGTAACATATGCCAATTTTTGAGTAAGCGCTGGGAGAATGTAACCTATCTACCCTTTTTAATTAATCAATGGGTACAGCTTCAAAACGTACAACACCTACAGTCAATATTCGTTCAAAGTTTCAAGCAACGCCAAAAACTAAACACAATCCGAACACTAAAAACAAGATCGTTTTTCTTTACTTCCTGCAAAGAAAATATTATTGACTTGGTTCAAAATACTTGGAGCCTCTGAACAAATTTAGTTTTCCACCGCGTCCGTACAATCTACCATCGTTACACAGATCGAGTAGAACAGCTGGGCTTGGTTGGGCATCAGCAGGTATAGAATGGCCGAGTGTAATGTTGTTTTCGCTTTTGTATTGTACAAATTTAATGTGAATTATTATTTAGGTAAATACATAAAATTATATCTTGCAATTATATATTTTTTTCATCCCGTCTATTCGAAAAGGACGACTTGGTTCACCTTTAAGTGCCCCCAAAGGGTGTCGTAAGAGGCGACTTAGGGATATCCACCGGGGGCAGCGCCCCCTGTAGAACAATTATAACTACGATCCACAACCCACATGCCCAGCGTAGGGATTATAGGCATTACCCTCCATAAGATAAACGCCAATAAGGCGCTTATTAGGGAGAGTCTTGCGTCCAGCAGTGGATCAATACATACTGTTGGGGTTGAGGTATTCATAATATAGTGAAATGTCGCACATACATGTATGTATTTTGTGTGTAGACTCCATTAGGTGTTCTTCTAGAACATTTACAATGTTCAAGTGTTGTGGTCTAGCTGTCCTGTAAGCCACAACCGCGGGTCAAATAAATACGGGCATTCCGCTCGTTTCGTCCGATTTCAAATATTTATCCAATTTATATGTTGCTGAAACTGCCAGTAAATTCTTATTTATTGCCGGCTCTGAGAGAGTTATGGTGTTTTGTGATTGGCGATTTTAACGAGACGATGGGCTTGTTTTATAAGATCGGATATGTCTCAAGATATTTGCATGCATTAACTTTATTTTTAACCGTGTTTTATAACCACATTTTCTGTTGTAATAAACAACTTGTGAGAAATTAAAGGTTTCATTGTTGAATTTCTTTGTTTTAAACAATTCACTATGAATCAATGCATATTACATGAAACTACATACTTTGGTATCGTTCCTACAATTGACCATAATCTTACCTGATGCTACGTGACGTTCTGGTCGATAATGTTAGATCTAGTATCTACATACATGAAGTTTTGTAGGTACGTGAGAAATTCAACCAATCAGTCCATCAATTAATAAATCTAAAAAATCTAGCTTTAAAATTTATTTTTTAAAGTTGTTTCTTTAGTTGAGTTCCTGTATGTGAATAATTGTTTTGAAAAACTATGAACTGACTTCAATTATATGTATAGTTCTTTCATGGATCCCAGTGTCAGAACTGAACCAAATGAAAATCGGAAAATCGGACCACCCAGTAAAAAGTTCTGAGGTAACAAATATAATAAAAATACAGTTGAATCCTCCTTTTTCGAAGTCGATTAAAAAGAATACCACAACTCACTAAATTGAAAGGAGTGGATTTAAAATAACACCCTGACTACAGCTTTACAAAAACTCCGCCGCGGCCCGTAAAAATGTTATTCGAAGTCACAACCAAATGTGTAAGTATTTTATTACTCGTAATGGCGTGTGATTGTTTTACGATAATTCTATTGCTAACCTGTCGCAAACATGAAAACTTGTTTTATAACAATAAACAACAGAAACTTTACAACTCGCCGCGTGGGTTACATAGAAAATTGTTCTTTCATGTTTGACATACCTGCAGCTAGCATACATATAATATGTTGCTTTGCTATGCATTAATATACGAAAGTTGTTGCGGCGAGTGCAATCGGTTCAAGATACCAGCTTCTGCACTCAATCGCCAGGCCAAGGGTCAGTTATATTTTAGCAGTCAATCTGAAGTGATCTAATACGGATTAGGCCGTTTTTGCCAACAATATTCCTTTACTGTATGAAAAGAAAAGCTTGTATGATATTTGCCCTTTTTAGCTCCCTCGCCGTGTAGAGTGTAGTGCGCCGGCTTAGAATTTGCACCACCCCAACTCTTCCAGCGTATGTTATAAGAGGCGACCAGGTATATCTACCTGGGGGCAGCAGCGTCTCCTGCAGAACAATTCTCCCACCGATCTGCGATCTCAAACCCGCATGCCCAGCGAGGGGAGTATAAGTACTACCCCCTAAGATAAAAGCCAATAAGACGCTTATTAGATGGAGGCCTAAGTCTAGCAGTGGACCAATATAGGCAATTACGAAGAAGTTGAAGTTGAAAAATGCTGTTGAGGTGGAGGTTATAAAATTCGAACCCCTGGCATGAGGAACAAAAGCCTTTGATATTTATCCACCAAAACGCTTTACTTTTAAACACCTCGAATATGTAAATATTTTCTTAGCCCAGCTTAATTTAGCTGTGAACAGCTCTCTAAAAATGTTTACTCGAATATTTTCATAGTACCCAGCACCCTACTGTTTTATATGACCACTTGTTTTTATACCCGCTCTAAAAGCTACAGCTTTGCAAATATTTAGTTTGCTTGCAGTTTATCTAGAAGACATAAATAGTTTATGAGTCTTGTGTTTTCAAGTAGGTAATTGAGTGTTTTTTTTTAACTTAGGAGGGGCCAACCTGTCTTACTTTTCATACAAACGTGATTATTGCGTTGTAACAGATCTTTCATTGTAACGTTTACGTTTTATCTAATAAAGCCTTTTCCTTCCTCTCTCCTGTACCTTTTCTCAAAATTTGTAGAAACAAATTCAGTGACATAGCCTATAATGCTTTTGTACAATTTTTACCAGAACATTGGGCTGAAAATTACAAAGCAAATACTATCCTAGTAGTTACAATTAAAACTATTTTGCTAACTGCAGACTTTGCAAATAATCTACAGGTACCTTTACTGATCCATAACGATACCAGTCGAAAGCGTACTGAAGACGCTGGCTGCGTTGCAATACTTTTGCAACGCAGCCAGCATTGCGTTGCAATACCGATGTATGGCAATGCTGATGCGCTGCGCCAGAAACTCACCTCTCACCAGCTCTCAGGTCACGCGTTGCTTCGACCAGACGATCAGATTTTTTTTATACCCGAAGAGCGTCGTTACCCCACGGTCTTAGTTGGTAAGTACTTTTAACACCGTAATACTTTGCTTATTGTTTTGGTAAGAAAGTAAAGTGTTGTCTTCGATGATAGTTTTCGTAAACTCTTCACGTTTACGCCAGCGTGCCTGTTGGAACCTTATCCGCCATCTTGAAAGTTTTACTTCCAGTTCCGGTTCCGCCTCATAAAGCACTGAGGCACCCGAAGCTCACCTGTCTTCAATATGTATTTTACTACCCTATGGGTAGTTTTTACGAGCTCCAGCTTTAACGGTTCTAAGGTCACAAAAATCGTACGAAATATTATTTGGTTTCATATAAATCATAATTGAGTAAGATCTTTTATTTACTGTGCGTATATGTCATATACAATAAATAGCAATAATAAAATAGTAATGACATATAATGATGGCCAATTCATACAGTATTAGGTATCTAGGCCCCAAGCTAGATGCCATTGAAGTTGTTTGTTTGTATACTTAGTATTAATTTTTAGTTTAATTTTAACTACTTTATTATGATGATAACAAAACGGGAATAGATCAATTTATTCGAAACTAGCTGCGCCCCGCGGCTTCGCACGCTTATCCCACGGGAACTGATCTATGCGATGTCGTCACTATAAATAAAGTGTCGACAAAACAAAAAAAACCGGCAAAGTACGAGTAGGTCTCGCGCACGAAGGGTTCCGTCATTATCTATAAAAATCTAAAAATACAAATCTTTCCTCTAATTCTAATTCTAATTCTAAGTTTGGGAACTAAGATCTGCACAGACGTCTTGCATAGGAGTGTATTGTGCATTATCCCCCTACCTAAGCAGGCCCTAACCAGCCCAGCTCCTTGAAGTATCGGAGCAGGACTTTGGGTGACTGACAGCTTCGTTTCAGCTTTTCTATGGGTGTGGATGGGGTTGGGGTTGATTCCCCAATGAGACTGTCTGGCCTCCTCTGTGTCGTGGCTGCTTCCAAGAAGAAGAGACTGTGGAACACGTTGTCATACAAATCTTTCCTCTTAAAAAACAAAGACAACGTGACGCGGTCACCCATCCAAGTACAGACCGCGCTCGACGTTGCTTTACCTCGGTGATCGGTTCTCAAGGTGATAACAACGTTGCCCCTTTTATTATTAAAATTATTTAACTTTTATTAATGTTGTTATAACGGCAACAGAAATACATCATCTGTGAAAATCAAATGTCATAATGGTCATTCAATTGTCTAGCTATCACGGTTCATGAGATACATCCTGGTGACAGACGGACAGACAGACGGACAGCGGAGGCTTAGTAATAGGGTCCCCTTTTACTCTTTGGGTACGGAACCCTAAAAACACGTGTCCAATTTCTTCTGAGAAATCTTACTGATGGACTAAGTTCAGATTTATTAGAACTATTGAAGTACTGCAGGTTTATTTATCTTTTAAGCAGGATTGAAAAAAGTCCAATATATTCATAACGGATGTAAACGGGTTAACTACGAACCTTATTTGTGTTGGAAGAACACCAACGTTTCAACGTAAAAATAAGGTTCGTAGTTAACCCTTCCTGCTTACATTCGTAATAAATTCATCAAACTACGATAGTTTTTATAATAAAAAAGTCCAATATAGCCTATTAACAGGCATTCAAGTTGATGGGCACTGATCATTACTGCGTTCATTTTGATCTATCAAATATCTGACAGTTGCCTAGCTAGCAAATTGTGTTCCATTATACAAATCAAGAGATATCAATTTACAAATAGTTTGAAATCGCGCGTATGCTAACAGTTTCATCTGTCAGTTGGTGCTCGGATAACTGAATTACAGCAAATTTGGTTTGTGTCGAGTATTGATTGACGTGTAAATGTTTCATTGGAACTTTAAAACACAAATTGGGAAAATGATTAAATGAAATAAAACTTAAAATATTATATTCAGAAAATAAAACCGGGCAAATGCGAGTAGGAGGACTAGATGAATGATTATTTATGATTACTTAGATGATTTGAATTTTACTCCAAGAGAATATAAAATTGTTTCAAATAATTAAGTAAGTTTATTCATTCTCTCTCTCTGGTTTTAAATTTGTCATAAGAATATTATTAGACTAGCTGCACGCCTATACCACGGCAACTGATTTATGCGATAAATAAAAACCAGGCCTAGAACTACCTGTATGCAAAGTTTCTGCCTGATCCGTTCAGTAGTTTTTGCGTGGAAGAGCAACAAACATCATACAGGCATGTTAACAAATATATGCGTTTATAATATTGGTAGGATTATGGTGAAATTTATATTCGGATTCAGTAGATATAATTCTATTATATTACGAATTCGATGACGATTCGTTATTACTTTCGTTATTATTTGGGGGACAGTATCGCTCACGTCCGTAGGTGTTGACCCTCTGATACCCTACACGTGTCCTCTGGGTGGTGCTAAGAGCGGTACCCTCTGGTGGTAGGCTTCAGCCGTGGCTTGTCACCACCCTCCGGACTGGGCCAGTCCGTGAAGCAACTCTGTTGTGTTTCGGAATATGGTCCGGAGTAGCCATCTTCTAGACCTTCGTGATACATCGTCGGCCGCATCTTCGCTTTCCATCATGTGAGAATTGTGAGATTGCGGTCAAACAAAGGACTATTTCTGATAAAAAAAAAAATGTTGTCCCCCCAACACAAATCCCAGGGAACTTAGCTTCGCTTGTTGATTGAGCAAACATGTCAAATGGAACATTATGGAATCATATCCCCCTGATCTTTGATGGCTAAACCCCACTGCGTCTTATGTCATAAAGTCTAGAATTGCACAGACATAAAACCTATCCATCCGGGATATAGTAGTCTACGGCTGAATAAGTTTAATGCAAGAACAATTCCTTGCGTTTACTCCATCTGGGGAGCTGTACTTTCAAACTGAAACCTTGAGTTCATCAGAGAAATTGGTATACCTAAAAATCAAGATCTTTATTTGGCTTATTACCAGAGGTCTACAACACTATTGTTTACAAAAAATTGATCATACTTCGATTCCCAACGGGTCTACGACATTTGAAAATAAATGAAATTTCCTTTCCCCACGGGTCCATGGAATTGTTTGGTATCTCAACCTCAACAGCCTGTATAGGTCCACTGCTAGACGCAGGCTTCCTCCTGAAACGGGGGCAGCCATGACATATTTTAATCAGTTTAAAATCTTCAAAATCACCGAGAAAATTCAAATTGTAAGGTCTAATGTAGCAATTAACACGCGCACGTACGATTTGCACTATGACATAGTTCTTATTTTGAATTATTGTTCCAAATATGGGCCATGCCTAGAACTACCTGTATGCAAAATTTCAGCCTGATCCGTTCAGTACCTAGTTTTTGCGTGAAAGAGCAACAAACATAACATAATATGTTTATGTTTACATACATGTTTACAAACTTTTAAGTTTATAATATTTGTAGGATGGATGAGCACTCAAACCCAAAAAAATTGAAAAGTGTAATGCGTTCCAAGAGTTCGAAATCGATTAAAAACTGGTAGGTACCGAGTGTTTGTACTTTGTGTCCAATAAGTCTGAATCGTGTGGACATCATGTCATTAACCGAACGTTAATTTTGTACGGCAAACAGACATTTTGTTGGTTTTGTGTTTATTGGAGTTGTAATTTGGTTTTATTGGTCGTAGGGGCTGGCTTTTTTTCTGGTAATACCCTATACAAGATATTTAAGTCATTGGTGTCAATCCTCTTGTCGCCAAAACTAAACTTAACTAATATGACAGGAATAAAAGTGTAGCTGTCCCTGTCATAAGGATGAAAATTATAAGGATGGCATCATTTTAAGTCCTGTCCAATTAGTTTAGTCTAGTATTGGCGACATCTGAAAAGACACCATTGTCTACCTTTGATGCAAACACAATGTTCTATACTGTCATAGAAAGAATACCGTAATAGATATAAATTCTTATGCCTTATATAAGTTTCTGGTCATAATGAGTCAGTCATCATCAGCCTATACTAGTCCATTGCTGGACAAAGGCCTCCAATAGTGAGCGCCATAGCTCCCTGCCTTGACGCATCCAGCATCTGCCTGCAATCTTTCGCAGATCGTCATCCCACCTGGCCAGAGGGCATCCTTCACTACGCTTGTCGAATTATTCCCAACATCTTACTAAGGTCGTGATTTACAATCTATATCATTGAGTATTTATCTTTTTAAATTTACTTTGAAATCTTTTTCAATATTGCCTTATATTTAAGCATTGATTAATTAAAAAGAGAGGTACTACTTTCTTGAAAATGGCAACCTCATATTGTGCAAATTGTGTGCTCCCACCTCAGTCACCGTCGGACCGGCGGCGCGGCGGCACGGGCGGTCGTGATTCGCGTGAAATATTGTTGTCTTGGTCTCACTTCGGTCTTTGAAACGTCTTTCCGTCTTTGTTCTTCTTTGTATTGCTCAGGACTGGAAATGTAACTGTGAGCGTATGTGTTTGCGTGTAGTTGTAACATATGCCAATTTTTGAGTAAGCGCTGGGAGAACGTAACCTATCTTCCCTTTTTAATTAATCAATGTATTTAAGTCAGAATTCTTTCATTTTGACAGCTGTCGAAATGACAGTTTCAACTTCTTGTGTATGGTTTCTGCGTCTTAAATGTATAATGTTTACACATAATGTACTTGCCTAGTCCAAGTTGATTGATGTAATAAATTCCTCTAATCGTCAAATTTCGTGTTAACCCAGTGGGATAAGGATGGGCTATGGCCATGACCACAGCGCGCGGTGCGGTTTACCGAATTATCTGTTTGCAGAGAGTTGTCTGTGGTTTTCATTATGATTGTGGTTTTACATTATTCTACTAATATTTGAAATGTGAAAGTTTGTAAGAAAGTGTATGGATGTTTGTTACTTTTTCACGCAAAAACTACTGAACAGATCGGGCTGAAAGTTTTTTTTACAGGTAATCCTGGAATCAAACATAGGCTACTTTAAGTAGCTAACTTTTGGTAGCCTATGTTTGATTCCGGGTTTAGAATTACTTGTATAAGATGAACGGGATGACATTTTATGTCATAAATCAGTTCCCGTTGGATAAAAACACACCTTTAAGGGTTTCCATAGGAACAACGCGTGTGAACGTTGGGGCGCAGTTAGTTATACTAATAACTAAATATACTCCTAATATACAACTTAATATTTATAATCTTTTTTGAATGTAAAGTAGTGGATATTTTTATAAGATCAGGTAAAGAATCGAGAATGTATCAAATACCTACTTGCAATAAACAACAAAGCCCTTATAGGATTCCATACTTGTATTAAATAAAGTGCATTACGGAAATTCATAAGAAGTAGAATAATATCCTCAAAAAAAAAAATATCCTCAGATATTAGTAAGCTCAAGTATGAGAAAATTAAAAACTATAATTATAGACAAAACACGCACAAGAAAATATGATACGGAAATGGTTTTTATAACAATCCCCTTTCTTTTACTACAAAACCTTTTGTAGTTTGACGAATTCATTAAAACCTTGTTTGTGTTTAAAGAACACCGTTTTGAAATTTTATATCTGGTTCAGAGGAATGGTTTCCTCAACGTATTGTGTCTTTTCGAATAAATAGGGTATAAGGTACCTATAGCAGATCAAAAATGATGTTGTGAAGTTCGAACATTAATCTATAGGCTTTATTGTGTAATATAAAGCCAATATCTAGTTAATATACCTTATGATTGAATAATTAATTGATGAAATAATTAAGGACCGATGAAGGAGGAGAGAATAGTAAGTTTGCCTGGAACATGGAAATTGGAATTCCAGTATATTTAAAAAAAAATATAGTATATTATTATTTACGTACTCTCAGATATATAAAACCAATTATTAATATACATATATTACAAGTTCAAAAGTTCTTTTTCGTCAGTAATATATTGTATTGCGAAATTATTGAAATTGGCATTGCATTTACAATTTAATTTAGCAATAAATCAATTTACAATCAGACACGTAAGTCGGTTAACCGCATTGCAATACAAAGTTCCATCACATCTATGCGACTCCAGCTTTATGACGTAGGAAATAAGGTTGACTACTATAGTTCCTAGATTCTTGTCAGCTTTGACCATTCGGACAACAGCAAAACATTTCATTTCGCAACAAAGTTAGATAAATATAAACCTTGGGTATATAGATATCTATATACTGGAATTCAATACTTTTGAAGTCCAGTTCCAAGGAAGAAAACTTAAATTAATTATTTTGAAGTTTCCAGTTTTTCCCTAGACGTAAAAAGTATAGTAGGTTAGCATACGAACCAAATAAGAGGAAAGGTGGATAATTTCTAGTTTTCCCCTCTTAGGGGGATCTTTAAGGGGAAGAACGGGACTTTTAGTTTGAAGTCCAGAGGACCTAGACAATGTCACAATCGATGTCGAAAGCGATAGTAGAAAAGTCTAAAAATGTATGGGTTTGACATGTGCCTTATATGTATATGTCACGAGATCTGTTTCGAATTGTTCCCGACGAATCTTTCAATTTTTTTCGATTCGCTTCATAGCAAATGCCGGATGGCTAGGCCCTTAGTGGTTTCTTTTTCACTTCTTCCGCTAGTGGACAAAAAATTGAAGTGAATTAGAGTCAATTGCACCTTATTTCTTGTTTGATAGTAATAACTATTTATCAAGCTGTTTATATAGTAAAAATGTGACTTGTCTAAGTGCTTATTTTGTAAGTCTAAAGAAATAAACGATTTGACTCTGACTCCGACTCTTAGTTTCTCCTCTTACATCTTCAAGGGGAAAACTGGAATAACTCGTTGAGTAGAGGTTGGGTTCTAAAGGAAATTGGGCAAATCTATACGTTATGAGTATTTTTTAGAGTTGCGTCCCGAAAGGATGGAATATATTTAGATATGTGAACGTAATCTACGTAATAGAGTTTGTGGCGGGAATGTAGCCGATTTTTTACTGTTAGATAAATTGCAACATGTTCCTTCTCAAACCTTCGAACGTATACTACGTAGTGTAGTATTATTATAGCTTTTCTGTAGTTTTACAGCCTTATACCATACTAGCTTTATTATTCGCACCGCAAATGAATGGAACTCGCTCCCTGCCTCTGTTTTTCCGGCCAATTACCTACAACCTGGGTCTCTTCAAGACAAGGGTGAATAGGTATCTTCTAGACCTTCGTGATACACCGTCGGCCGCATCTTCACTTTCCATCAGGTGAGATCGCGGTCAAACAAAGGTCTATTTACCGTAAAAATCATCTGCGTAGTTCCCGTTCCCGTGAGAATTCTCGGATAAAATATGGCCAATATCTTAGAATTAATAAAATTATAGATAATATCTTAAAATTCAACTTCATTGCATGTGTTAAGTTAAGTTTTAGCGTTTATTTTAGTTTTAGAATTTAAACTTGTAGACATTTTATTCGTAACAGGTTTATACCCACCCACGGCTTCGCATGCGTTGTTCTATGGAAACACTTGTACACAAGTGTATGTATTTCTATCCCATGGGTACTGATTTATGGGATAAAATCTAGGTCTAAATTTTTGCCTGATCCATACAAGTCACACCAAAACTTGTATGGATCAGGCAAAAATTTAGAGGTAACAAACATCGATACATCCATCCACCCAAACTAAAAAAATAAGTATAGTATAGTAATAACTAAAATATAAGTATTCTCAATGGGGGCCCTCAGGGAAAACCATATTACCAGTTCATCGAACTTCATCTTTGCAAGGCATTTAATGTATGAAAAGATATTGATTTTTCATAGATTTCACCAATAAAGGCTGTTGAGGTTGAGTTCAACCTCAACAGCCTGTATTGGTCCACCGCTGGACGCAGGCTTGCCCAGGATAAGCGCCTTATTGGTTCATCTAATGGAGGATAATGCCCATAATCCGGCCGGGTTGGGAACCGCAGTTCAGTGGTAGAATTATTGTGCAGGGAGCGTTGCTGCTCGAACCCGGTGGATATCCCTTAGTTGCCTCTTACTACACCCACGGGAAGAGTTGGGTGGTGCAAATTCTAAGCTAGCACCACCCAGCACATTCAGCGAAATCATTACGGATTTTATATATTTGTCGTGTGGTGCCGGCGGCATAGAATTTACACCACCCCAATTCTTCCCGTGGGTGTCGTAAGAGGCGACTAAGGGGTATCTTCTGGGGGGCGGGCAGCAGCGCCCCCTGCAGAACAAATTTTCCACCAAACTGCGATCCCCAACCCGCATGCCCAGCGTGGGGATTATGGGCATTACCCCCCCATGAGTTAAACGCCAATAAGGCGTTTATCAGGGGGAGGCCTGCGTCCAGCCGTGGAACGATACAGGCTGTGGATGATGGATTACGGATTTTATAACTGTCCTCGTTAAGGAATGAGACGTTGGTGTTCTTCAACACAAAAAAATGCTCGTTGTTAATCCGATTGCATCTGTAATGTATAACTGACAAAGTCAGCAATGTCCCTTAACAAAAAAGAGTGACTAAAAGAAAAAACATTACATTTTTAACTGTTTTCCGCAATAAAACGTTATCACGTGTCATCACCTATTACCATACAATTCCCAGGAATTTCCATCGATATCCTATCTACATGAATCCATCAGTAATTGTGACAAAACCCACGAATGCACTTGATAATTGTCGCAAGCAAACACCGGCTCTATTATCAAGTGATGAAAAGATAGCGAAATGGGATGCATGATAGACTAATGGTCAAATATTACAAAATTACTTGTGTTTTTTACCAAGTAGGTATGTTAATAAATAAATAATGTTGGAAAATCACATGGCAACATCTAGTTAGGATCGCAGTTCGGCGGTAGGATTGTACTGCAGGAGGCGCTGCTGTCCGCCTCCCGGTGGATATCCCTTAGTCGCCTTTTACGACACCTACGGAAAGAGTTGAGGTTATGCAAATTCTAAGCCCACGCCACACAGTAGCATGGGTATCTAATAGATAAGAATTAATCCCATTACGTAGGGAGACGTTACATCGCGAATTCCAATCTATAAGTATGAACTGATTATATTATTCCCAACGTCTGACGCGAGACGTCTCCTATTCTCATGGTCTGATGAAAAGTTAGAGAGGTTCTTTGCAATCTACAACATCTGTTGATTATGTTTTTCATTGATGAATGGCCATTACCAATAACGGAGTTGGGTTATCTAACATCACACTAATATAATAAATGCGAAAGTTTGTATGGATGTATGGATGGATGAATGGATGGATGTTTGTTACTTCTTCTCGCCAAAACTACTGGACAGTTCTGGCTGAAATTTTGCATACAGGTAATTCTAATCCCATAAATCAGTTCCCGTGGGATGAAAATCACCTTTTAACGTTTCCATAGGAACAACGCATGCGAAGCCGCGGGGCGCAGCTAGTTGTTTATAACAGTGTGCAATCAGCTTCGACTGTTTAAATCTACCAGTTCTAATAATACATTTAAATATTTTTTTTACCTAATACAAGCAATCTAAAGTGTTACCACGTGACACATGGCAAGGCTACTTAATGTCATTAAATCAGGGTATCTCAAAGTTTAGTCTCGGAAACTTCGTTAAAATCGCAAGTTCCTTTGTCAAGAGAATTTCCTAAGTATCCGATAGACGGAACTTTTTAATGATCAGCCGACAGGATCCAAGGGATACATTCATGAACAACGAGATGTGCTAGCTTTTTACGAAATATTTGACATTGGTGTAGATTCCGTTGTTTTAGAATTAGCTAAAATTAGCATTACAAACGATATATTTCGATTCCTAACGATTGAAAGATGCTTATTTTATCTATTTTTGATTTCAAATATAACATAACTGTTCAATTTGAAAAGCTATTAGTCTATTTGACATCGGTAAATCCTTACTTTAGCTAATTTTATCAAATTCTAAAACAACATAATCGACAGCATTAGCTGCCATATTTCACTTAATTAAATTTTGACAGCTGTGTGGTGCCGGCGAATTTCAACCAACCTAACTCTTCCCGCGGGCGTTGTAAGAGGCGACTATGGGATATCTACCGGGGGCGGGCAGTAGGAAGGTACCTTGAAGAAAAATTCTACCACTGAACTGCTATCCGAAACCCGAATGCTCAGCGTTGGGATTAAGCGCTTATCACAGGGAGGCCTGCGTCCATCAGTGGACATTGAGGTTGAAGAAATTTTGACAGTTTGTTTTTATTGTTTATTTTAAAAAAAATACCGTGTGGGTTTTGTTTTTGACAGTATCATCATAGGAGAAACCTAAAAATATACATTAAAAAAAAAACCATAACGTTCTAGTAATTAATGCAGTCCTAACTAATAAGGATCCGTACGGTAATTTAACCATATTTACAGAGAAATCACAGACAAAATTATTATGAAACAACTCAAGTTTTCTAAGCCTGGAAAACATAAATCTAAAGTTATCTTATAATTTAGTCGTAGAATTTTGTATGACGTAACTAACATCTAATTTTCACATTGCTTATTAAAATAACTAATAAGAAACAGAAGAGGTACTCTTAGCACATCCCTGAGTTTACTTAGAATTTGCTAAGTGCTCAGACAGATTTGTATGTAAATAGGTCGACTAGTCTTATCTCGAACTAGGGAATATCCAAACCAAAGCAAAGTTGACTCTGAAGATGTAGTTACGTGTGGCTTTACATTTGTTTTAGTGGGGACCAGTTTTGCCATACTAATGCATGTGATTAATAAACAAAAAACCGCAAATCCTATTGTTGATATTGGAAAGCCCTTTGAATGGCCTTGAAAGCAGCGTATGTATAAATAGCGGTACCAATAATACCGATACTATTTCGGTAATACCAGTATTTTCTTTTCGGTGGTTAAACTTTTCATTTAAAATTGGATCAAATAAAATGTTACAAGAAATTATGATGAAATTGCGTATCTTATACATAGTACATCTGATTAGCGTGGGCTACATCTGATTAAAATTTTACATGCTGCAATCATCTATTAATTACATTGATTTAGGTTTCTATAATATCCAAATATTTTGTCATTTTTACTATCTTAATTTGCCGAAAATACGAATTTCTAATATTTCTGTATCAATCGAAATTAATTTCAAAGTTGGAGTTGCCGGTCACTTACCTACGCGATACCCTATAAAATAAAATTGCCTTCTATTTCATTGCCATGCATAATAAATATTCTGTATAAGAGAAAATTATGTTTTAAGTAATTATTACTATTTAATTAGAACTTTATTAATTAATTACTTAACATAATGTCCTTGGTAGTGAATAAAACCTTTTAACCTTAGAAAGTCGAACTTTATAAAGCCTTGGTGGGTCTGCCATGTCATGATTTCGATTTCAAATTGACTCACGAAACTTTTGGATGACTTGACCACTAAACCTTTTGGATTGACCAACTCATCGTGGACAAAAAATTGAAGCGAATCAAAGTCAATTCCACCTTATTTCTTGTTGATAGTAATAACTATTTATCAAGCTGTTTATATAGTAAAAAATTGACTTGTCTAAGTACTTATTTTGTAAGTCTAAACAAATAAACGATTTGACTTTGACTTTGACATCCAATCTCGATGAAATTATTTGGATGAGATGACTACCTATCGACTGAACATCAGCAGATCGCTACGCGCCGGGAATGATTCTCCTAAAGTACATAAATTGTATGGAATAAAATTCGCTACGTAATGAGACGCTACGTAAGAGGAATCATTAAGTGTAGGTTCCCCTTCCTCTCCGGGGCAAGCAGACGCACATCGCAATACCATCCCTTCTTGGTATATACCACTTGCACTAAACGGTTTTCCTCCAACTTTACTCAATATTAGTATTACGTAGCACGTGCATAGTACTTAAACTAGCTTTATTTTACTGCATTGTATTACTCGTGATATGTTCCTATAGTTATTACTAGCTGCGCCCCGCGGCTTCGCACGCTCTATTCAAGTAGTCCGTCCCCGGGATACCGTTTACCTCCCTGCCAAATTTCATCAAGATTCGTTCAGCCGGGAACGAAATAAAAACTATCCTATGTTCGTTTCCTGGTTCTAAGCTACCTCCCCTCCCAATTTTCAGCCAAATCGGTTCAGCCGTTCTCGAGTTATAAGTGTTGTAACACACACGACTTTCCTTTATATTTATAGATTATCCTTGGACACCTACTGATCTATTTTGTTTTGAAATGCTCTCATTTTCGTGTTCGTGATATCACTAATTTCAGGATCAAACTGAAAACCAGCGCTGATCCGCGCACACGAGTGGTTCAGCACAGAGCTGAGTTTGACCCTTTTTGGCCAACAGGGGCAGCACAGTCGCCAAATTAACATCCTGTATCCACCTATCTATGTATAGCGTACCTTAATTATAGCTATTGTACCTATGTAGTCACCTTTTTTGGAAAAAATTACAGTCGAATTGAGAACCTCTTCTTTTTTTGAAGTCGGTTAAAAAGGAGGAGGTTCTTAATTCGACTGTATTTTTTATTGTTATTTTTTTCTTTAATGCTTCTTGGCGATCTATTTGTGCAAACAATAATCCAATCTGGTCTGCCGATCAGCAATTTGTGTCGTTAGTTGAGTTAACTCCAGTGATGCTCTAAGCTTTCCGATATTTTTTTAAATCAAAATCAGACTACTAAGTTAAGCGTGGTCATACATAATAAATACGCGTCGACTTAGGAACCTCCTCCGGTTTTTAGTTGGGTAAAAATAGGTTCCCACCAAACGTCTCGTGCCTCAAAATACAATCCAACCCCGTAACAAGCGGGTGTGGCAAATGGCAATGCCACCCCAAATGAGTATTTCACGTGACCACCCCAAAAAGCCAACCGAAAGTATTTCGTCCAAAGTTCGTATCGGTAAGATCTTTGAATGTTGATTGATGACGAATCGGTTTCACGAAAATAAAGGTGAGACCATTATGTTCAAAAGTTTGTTTAATTGATTTCGTGAATTGATATTTTTAAGTTAGTGTGATAAAAGTTTTGGTCTGCTTACGTCATCGACAAAGTTTAACTCATAACTTTGTAGCTTCTGATAGTCTGTCATTAGAATCATTTTATGATTAAAACTTTTTTTAATCAAATATCAAAAACAAATTAGAACTAGTATTTACAATAATAATTGTATTAATTGAGCTAACGCGCACTTAGGAATTATAAGTTTCTTCTCTCATCTTTTTCTTTAAATAATTGTCAATAATTATTATTTAAATCTGTCTTGCTTTATACATACCTAAATGTACTTTAAATAGTGTCAATCCATCAGTTTTTTTTAAAGTATTTTTTTTAACCGCCTATAATTAGTTGACACAAGCTCTCTGAACCAATCTTACTCTATTCCATTGTGTAACTTTGTGTGTATTTACTGTTGGTGGTTCAAATAAATATATAAATAAATAAATGATTTTACCAATAAAATGACTATCTGACTATCTGGCACCTGGCTAGTCTCCGTTGGGACTGGCCGCCGTGGAAAAAGTTTCGGCTAGGAAGACATCACTCATCAAACTCAACCTCAACAGCCTATAATGGTCCACCGCTGGAGTCAGGCCTAGATGATGATGTGGATTGTCCAGCATTCATTGTTATTATTTTTATATCCATAATTTAAACGTTGCACAATTCTGATGGATTGCGCAGCGTCTACATTATGGATAATTCCGCCGGGTGTTTTAACATCGGGACATCGTTCATGCACAAATATGGTTGGGTCGATTCAAGCCCCTAAAAATCTAATTTAAAGCAAACTCCTCAACAAACTTTCCTTTCGTCGAGAAAACAATAAGTGCCTGAAATAAAAGAACACCTTACAAATACAAACTAAACCAAGTACAAAAAATTCTTAAAAGATTACGACAGAACATTAACTTTTTATAAAATTCATTGCAAAATTTATGAGTAGAACTCACAACTTACTCGTTCTTTGCCAAAAATAAGAGCTGTTGAATGTTACACCATTTAGAAAAACAGTAACTGTTTTTTTTGTAAATTATGCTTATTAGAAATTATAGTAGTTATTATTCGCTAATAGATGGCAGGAAGAGTCATATTTTTCAGTTTCATTCTTAAGTTGCAGGTACTTCATGAGAATAGTTTTTCCACGATCAATGTTGCAATGTTACTACATTTTTAACCGACTTCAAAAAAGGAGGATTCTCTCAATTCGACTGTTTGTTTTTATGGTTGTTACTTCAGAACTTTTGACTGGGTAATCCGATTTTGATGATTATTTTTTGCTTCCCGCGTGGGCCCATTAAAATTTAGTTGTTTAATTCTGACAGTGGATTCCATGAGAAAACCATAAATTGAATTCGGTTTATGGTTTTTTAAAACAAACCCAATAGGGTATATGCATCGTTTTTTTTTTTGTTTTAATCGATTCTTTAGGTCATTATTTAACCGAGGAATGATAAGACGCTCACTGAATTTCGCATTAACAAGGTAAAAAAAAACAAATCAAAACTACAATCATTTTCGGGTGATAAAAACGCTGCCATATTGGCGCCATGTTTATGTGACGTCGACGTACACACTTGATGAAAACCTTTGGTGACGACCTCGGTGTGATCATCTCAGGAAAGAGGTTTTCCGAAAAAACTGAAAATAATCGACAATACGAAATGTCAAGTGGGCAGAATAGTGTCAAATCAAGGTGCAGCAAGCAGAATAAAAAAAGAAGAAACTAGTACAGTGATGTCACGTCCGCTCTAGTCAATGGCGTAGCGTTTTGAAATTTTGCGATTGAGATTTAAAATATCAATTTTTCAATGGTTAAATTCTACAATAAAAACATCTCAAAATGCTAAAATAAATATGTAGATATGTTTCTATATCAATAGAGAATACGTATATATTTTTTTAGCCATTTTGAAATCACATGCATATACCCTATTATGCAAATTTATTTATTACTACATTATGGCTAGAAATAAAATAACGGGGAAGAATTATTTTGGGTTTTATCATGAATTTTCAGGATTTATAAGTAGGTACTTATCTAGACTTCTGTTGGCGCAGACAAAATCTTTATCTAACGTTATTTTTTACTTGAAGCCTCAGGCAGATATAAATCCTGAAAATTTCATGATGATACAAGTTGCTTGTTAGAGCCAAACTCTTATAAAAAACCCAAAATAATTCTACGAGTGTCACTTTAGGCCCGCGACGAATTCATTCATACTTTACAACGAATCTTGTCTGTCCTTCTTGAAAAGAAAAGTCCGAGTAAATTTGAGAACCAAGAGTTCCGTTGGCAAAATGGCGGAAATAACCACATAATGGATTACGCAAGGCTCGTGGAAGGCCCAAAAGAAGGAGGGATCGGACGTGTACATCAAGGAGGGGCCAAAAATATAAAAAAACTAGGAGAGAAAAAAGGGAAATAGAAATTTAGGCATGTACTTAGACTCTAAAAGCTCATGTTAATAATAATAAAGACACAATCACACACGACATACATAGCGTTTATTCAATCGCAAAAATTTCAGAAAAATTTGGTTAATCAAAACTCAAATGTTGCTTTTTAATTGTCTCGTCCGAATTTGACTGTATGTTTCCGTTTCCACCATTGCGGTACAGAACCCTAAAAAGGCTCTTCAACGTAATCAGGGTTGGTATTTCGGGCACCTGACCTGACCTTTTCGAGGGAATGCCTCTGATTAATATTAAAAGTTCTTTCCGTTTGTATTAAACAGAATAGTTCTAGACTTTGATTGAATTTTTCGCTTTTTGCACGCATTTGTACGCTTCGGTAGTTTACCAGGATTAGACTGACTTCTTTCGTATCATTTTGTTTTTGTATTAGTAAATGGAAGAGAAACCATTTATCTAACTTGCAATTTATCGAAACTAGAAGTTATCAGTAGAGTTTGTAGCTAGATTAAACAAAACACATCCTTAGCAACCATAATGATCATTTGTTTTTGCGTTTTTATTTTGTAAAATGTTCTCCGATTTAAAAACTACATAGAAAGAAAAATAAAGCTAATAATACGCCTTCTACTCGGATTTCAAATTGCTCACTCCGCTTAGTTAAACTTTTTTCTTTTATTCAAAGGACCTACCGTTTGGTGCTTGGTTCTTAGAAATTAAATGCCAGGGATTTCTTAAATTATAATCCTGTGCTTTACGATCGCTTCTGAACCACCCCTGATAGGTTGGTCCTTACTATAGGTTGCACCTTGTATACATAATATTAGTTGTAGTATCATTTTGTTTCGATCCATGATCAGGCATTTCAGAGGGGCCGGAAAACTTTGATCGTTGGTTTCGTTTGATAGAAATAGCAAATTATTGAAAGTCTAGGTAAGGTTCTTCATAAAATGTTTGTCCGTTGCGCGACATAGGTCCTAACTTCATTTAAAAATCAGCTCGAGCCAGTCTAATGATCATAATCTAAAATTGTTGTCTATGGTAGTACAATAATCTAATTATTTATATTGTTTAACCCTAAATATCCTAGTAGTAAATAAAATTCGACGTTATTTCCGAGTAGCTACGCCCGCGCGGCTTCGCACGCGTTATTTCTCCCACTGGAACTGATTTATGGGATAAAAATGGGTGATAAAAACTACCTGTGTCCAAATTTTCAGCCCAAACCGTTCAGTCCGATCCATCCATCCATACAAACTTTTGCATTTATAATATAAGTGTGATATCCATGTGCTTGGCCTAACAAAATGATGCTAAACTTTACAAAATAACTAGGTAGGTACCTACGAGTGGCAAGTAGGTGTCCTAAACATACTCCCAGACCTAAAGCATTGTATAACTCTGTAATAACAACGAATTGAATTGAAATAGTTACGGGAGCTAAGGATTCATCAGAATTGCATAGCATTCCTCTTTCCCTACCTCAAACAAAAGCACCGCAACTCTTACAAATCTCATAACACAATAAACTGTACAGGGAGCGGAATGAACAAACTCGTGTTTCGATGCAGACTCACTAATGAACGCTGTCAATCAAGCCGTTTGTCCGTATGTCCGTCACTCCGTACAAATTAGTGACAACGCTCGCGATCCCTATTAATGATCTTGTCCACAGTGTGTATAGGTGATTCGGATTACAGCTTGTTCAGTCGCTTTTGGTGTGCAATTTGTTGTTTGATTGTGTTTTCTGTCAGTAATGTCCATGGCAAATATTTTGGCTTGTATTGTCGGCACCGAGTTGCCGAAGATATTGTCATTTCCATTGCTAGACTTTAAGCCTCTTATAAGCGGTTTCAACTGTGTTTGGCCTTTCTGTGTCCCGATCGGGAGAAAGAAAAGTGAACGAAGAACGGCGAGTGTGTGCGATGGTGGGCACGCCAGCCATGTATGGAAAGAGGGGACTCCAGACGGGCCACGCGGTAGGTTTAAATGTTCCCGTGGTTCGACAAAAATGGCGAGAGAGAGTGATCAGGTTTTAATGGGTATAACGTCCTTCTTAGTTCTCCCTCTTCCTCTTCCAGACCAATTTATTTATGTACAAATTTCCTCGACAAATAAAAAAGAAAAGGCTTCATATAATGAGCGGCAAAGCGCCTTGTCTTCAGATTGACACCTATAGCATCTGCCAGGAGTTTTTTTGTGGATTCCATTTTAAAATTTGAAGATATTCTGTACAAAGGTATCGGTTGTTGCTTACAATTAAAAATATCCGGCCCACGCATCAAATTCGTAATCCTTAGCCCCATATTAGTCGAAAACGATACCCACTTAGTTTTGATGGTTTAAAAACTAAACAAAAATAATTTGACAAAACTAACAATATCGCCGTCCCTGTCAAAACGATCAAAATTATAAGGATGGCATCATTTTTAGTCCTGTCAGATTAGTTTAATCTAGTTTTAGCGATATCTGTTGTTAATTTTTATTGATTAGTTTTATTGCTAACATGAGTTAAACGCCAATAAGGCGTTTATCAGGGGGAGGCCTGCGTCCAGCAGTGGACCGATACAGGCTGTGGATGGATGGATTGGTAACATTGAAAGCTGAAGGTGTTCGGGTAAAGTCCAAACCCTATGTGAAATTTTTGAACCCTTTTATAAAAATGATATGTCTTGAATAGTCTTCTTTTTATTTAAACAAACTTTGTTAAAGCGCCTGCATGTTTTGGTACAATTTTATAAAATGCAGACGAGTAAATCATAAAAAGAAACCTTGAATTGAATATTTTATTAAAACATTTTCATCGAAAACTTCTAAAAGCAATAGCCGAATGAGAATTTCTCTTAATCGACTTCAAGCAAGCTTTTATTTGAAGTGTGTCTGCTAATTCACGTCGTTACTGTAATTAAGTGTGGAACTTCGAGAACCCATCATGTTTTACCTATGTATTTTTAATGATAGCATTGTACCAGGGCTAACAAATAAAGACAGAGAATATTAAATGTTACTTAAGAAACATTTCTGTCTTTTTCAGGAATAAGAATCAGGAATAGAATAAAATATCTTTATTTATAGACAGAACTTAGGACTACTATACATAGAATAGAATATTTATTTGTTTCAGCAGTGGGCTAAAAAGTATCTAAGCGTCTGGTTGAAGCGATATGTGATCAGAGGGCGTAGCCAACCGGCATTCGCTATGAAGCGAAAACAATTGAAAGATTCGAAGGGAAAAATTCGAAACAGATCACGTGACATATCTAAGGCATATGTCAAACCTATACATTATTTGACTTTTCTACTATCGCTTTCGACATCGATTGTTACATTGTCTAGGCCCTCTAGATATTTTTTTTTTCAAATAAATATTAATATTATTTTTATTCAGTTCTAGAAGATAAATCTTTCTCCGTCAATAAATATTCCTTTCCAAGAATAGTTACCTAAAATTAGCACTAGTTAAAATTTGAGCTTTAGAAAAAGCTAAGAGTATACACGCAGTCTCTCTGAAGGGTAGGATTCGTGACGAATACATTCGACAGAGAACCAAAGTTATCGACATACTCGTAGCTCAAAGAATTAGAACGTTGAAGTGGCAGTGGGCCGGCCATATCTCGCGAAGAACCAAGCAGGTGGGATGACGATCTACAAAATACTGCTGGCAGATGCTGGATGTGGTAAGCTGAAGACAGTGCGCAACGGCGCTTATTGGGGGCTAGCTTTGCCCAGCACTGCACCAATATAGGCTGATGATAATGATGATGAGACCGGGGAGAAGTCAAGCGCAGGACCAACGGCCTAACGTGCTCTCCGAAGCATTGTGGTGTAATTTTTAAAAATGATTATTATAAAGATAGGTACCTATCTATATCAATTAACTCCTATTAAAAGTGCCACCGTCACATTTTAATAGAATAAAAAAATTCAAACACCGTCCCGCTCATCCCATAGGCTCTAATACGTGAACCCATCACTCGGAGGGTTCCGTAATCTCATCTGTAATCCCCTTGTGATTGGATTCGCTTTTATCGCGGATCGGGATTCTACGTGACGTCCTTATCGCCTGGTAATATGATTGATTTTGTATCGGGCGAATTTTTTAATTGAAAGAATGATGGAAAAAATATATATTCCAGTTTTAAAGGGGATTTCTCAAGGGGAAAAACTTGAATAACCAATTTATTTTTAACCATAAACATAAAGACTTACAGACTACTAGTACTATTTATCAATAACTAGCTGCGCCCCGCACCTTCGCAAGCCTATCCCACGGAAACTGATTTATGGGATAAAAAGCAGTCTATAACTACCTGTATGCAAAATTTCAGCCCGATCCGTTCGGTAGTTTTTGCGTAAAGGAGCAACAAACATACATACATGTTAAAACACATAGGTACATGGTTACAAACATTAGCGTTTATAATATTAAGTCGGATGATTGGGGGGGGGGGGGGGGGGGGGTGTACGGCTGAATGTGTGTTTTGTTTTTTAAACCCTTTTCTTCGAAACGATGACCTCTGCTTAAATACAGACGTGGAAGGGTGCGGGTTCAGTTCCCAGCCCAAAAAATTGTGTTTGTATGATCTAGGTACTCATATAATAACTTTCAACTTGCATGGCATTGCTAGATGAGGCTTTGTGGAATATATAGCTGCCAGCCCCGGGTGGACAACCCTTAGTCGCCTCTTACTACACCCACGGGAAGAGGTGGAGTGGTGCAAATTCTAAGCCGGCACCACTCGGCTGGCATATATGTACATCCAGCCGTAAATGCTATCTTGTGAGATAGAGGGCTCGATTCTTCTTAGGCCTTGTTTTTGTTTACTACTTATAAATACATATAGATATACTATATAAACATATTATAATATAGTTCATTCTTGAGTTTTTTCATACATTGAAACCATATGATCAATTCTATTTCATCCAAGCAATCCTGGGAAAATAGTGATTGTAGCCGTAAAACAGTTTTTTAGTGGCACCTTACTTTTTGATAGTTTAATTCCGTTGATAAACCCGACGGCTTTATCTGAAGTTCCACTTTAAAGAACGTAAATTTTGATACTAGAACAGGTCAGTTTTAGAAGATAAAATAGCCAAGTGCGATCGTGACTTTGAATTTGATGGTTCTGTGCTCTTTTATTTACTGAAGCGAGGAGCGTAGGCCGTAGGAGACATAGAAGTAACCAATTGGTACTTATTCAAGACGTTCTGGATGTTTTCTATGTATACAAAAAAATATCTATCTATGTAGTGTATTATGTATATCAGTTATCTATTACCCATAATACGAGTTCTGATTAGCTTAGGGCTAGATAATGCTGTGTGATTTGTCCCACATCTAACTAGTCCACTGCTGGATAAAGGCCTCCCCTAATGAGCGCCATAGCGCATAGTCTTCAGCTTGACGCATCCAGCATCTGCCTGCAGTGTTTCGCAGATCGTCATCCCATCTGGCCGGAAATTGTTATTATTATTGCTGTAATGTCCGCAGGACCTGTACTAATATATAAAATTTATAAATATACAAACATTCTTATAATTAACCTCCCTGACAGGTTCAAACTTTTGCTTTATTGTATAGGCGTACAAAAGTTATATATATTACAGGCGAACATAATGCTACAAGTTGATAGCATTCTTTACCTGGCTAACCGTTGGGTGGTGTGAGGTGAACAACAATTTAGTATAACTAAATATACTGCAAACACTATCTCGAGTTTTTTTTTATCTACAGATTCTACGGGAGGATTCTGCGAACTTTTTAGGCAGAAATTGTTTAACTTTTTGTGTGTAGCTTTTTTTATCTAAAAATCTTGTTAAAACTATTTTATAACAAATAAAATTACAATACATGAATAGAAACTTCAAACTATTGTAGATCTATAAGTTGTTCAAGTGATCCATATCAAAACCAACCGGAAGCGTCTCAAAGACAACGTAAAATAATGTCATAATTTGCCCACAAATAATCATCATTAACTCGAACCATTTTATCAATATTTGTGATTATCTCAAAATAAACATTTCTTTCCCAATCGCACTCCATCGTCGGCCCATTATGAGGCCCAATCGGACCAATAAAAACAATTATGTCATTCTCAATATCGTTATAGGGTTCCGTACGTCGTAGCTCTAAAGTAATGGTTTTTTTATTTGTTAATCGTAAGCGCAAAAAGTTATTACTTGTTTACTATGTATATGTATACATTTTATTTGATGATTTTTATGTGAGTTTTTTGAAGCAGATGCGATTTGTAGCAAGCTGAAAAAATTACGCTATTATGGTTCTTACGAAGCCTAGTATGAATCGACTGCAAGCGATGGCAGAGGCCACTTGCAGTCAACGGAAATGAAAAACACGTTAACTGTGGGTTCAAGAAATACTAGTGAATATAGAACAATTCTGTCAGTGTTCTACAAGTACCACTTTGGTGATTGTGCGCAAGCATTGCACGACCTTATCCCGTCTTCTCCTTTCCATCATAGGACAAGCAGACGCACAAAATCATACCACCCATTCCTGGTCGACATACCACAGTGTCAAACAAAAAAATTCTGCTCTACTTTCATAATATCCACAGCCAAAGAGTGGAATGACCTTCCTGCGTCTTCAAATCTAGGGTAAATAAGTTCCTTCTGGAAAAGCGTGCTCCAGCTTAAGCTACATTTTCACTTTCTTGAAGTGAGTTGGTAGCCAAACGCGACCATTAACAATAAAAAAATCTAACTAAACACGGTTCGTCAATACGTCGACTTTAGTCGCCAACTGTTGCCGCCTGCCGCTGACGTCCGTATATATGAGACGTGCAGTCAGTGTATAATAGCCCTTAGTTTAGTCGTAATTTAATAACGACTCACTTCTAACTCGAACTTGCTTGATATCAGTCCAAATAATAGGTAATGGCTTCTCGTAATGGATTCAAACAATATGTCTGTGTTTATTTTAAGGCTTTGTTTGTCCGGTACAGGTGAATGTAAATACAGATGTTTCAATCACTGTAGGAGAGTAGCTTATTGAATCTATTCGAACTTACACAAATCTAATATGTCATTAATAATACAATGTACACCAAGGCGAGAGAGTGCCCAATGACTATAAAGTGTCATTAGCTTAAAATAAACGAGGTAGGAATCGCAATTTCTCCAGAGTGATACATATTGCTCTATTAAACCTTCGAAGAAAATCATTTTTATCAGTTTAGAATCTACAAAATAACTCGAGTAAATTCTAATTCGGCTGTAAGTTTATCAAATCCCTCATGCACCTTCCAAAGGAGTTTTCTTTTCTGATTGCAGTTTATTTATGTAAACTTTACATAAAATAAACTGCAATGAGCTTAACTAACTAGGTATTTAACATTGTAAAGTATCTAGTTACTAATAATATGCCACTTCTACTGTGTCAAATTATCCCTTTACCCCAACAGCCTATATTGGTCCCCAGCTGGACAGGCCAGCCCCTGATAAGCGCCTTATTGGCTTTTATCCCGGGGTGTTCATAGTCCCCACGCTGGGAATACGGGCTGTGTGGACTTTAGTGGTAGAATCGTTCTGCTTGTGTACCTACAACATAAATAAGGATATTTCATTTATATATGTATGTATGTACCTGATTCAGATGTAATCTAAGATTTCTATTTACATATAGTTTTCTATGAGCATGTCCTGGATAAAAATTACATTGCTGCAATATTATTTTAATGTACCATCCTATTTTGAAATATACTTTTACTTTCACTTGACTTTTTTTACTTTTAACCTCAATCTCAACAAGACATGTCATTTGATGTCATGGACGTAGAGAAGCGGGATGTGTGGCTGCATAGCTTGCCTCGAGAAAAAAAATCTTGCCATAGCATATCTGTGAGACACATAGAGTTTATATAGTACTAGCCAGTGAGACAGGCTATAATCAATAAGGTTTTACCTCAGTTTATATTATAATATCCAATGGTGTAGATTTTGTTGTTTTAGAATTAAATAAAATTATGATTTAAGAATGTCAATTACACAATAACTTTAGAAATTGAATCGTTAATTTCTTTTTAACACCAAAACTAGCCAAAATAAAGATTTAGGAATCGATAAAGGAATCGAAATGTATCGTTTGACATTCCATAAAAATATTTTTTGCTTATTTTAGCAAATTAATAAACAATAGAATCGACGTCATTGGCTCTGTGATTGCGACTGTCATTGTGTCGAAAATCATGTAAAATACATGTTTTCAAGATTCAAAAGTGTCCATTCCAGTGTAGTAGTTGATCGGTTATTGAAAAAAATAAATATTAATTTATGAACAAGCTTTCACACGTGTTGGTTCGGGGAATACTTTGACTAATCTCTTTTCTTAACAGCTTGAGACTGCTATTCATCATCATCATCATCATCATCAGCCTAAACTAGTCCACTGCTGGACATAGGCCTCCCCTAATGAGCGCCATAGCGCCCTGTCTTCAGCTTGACGCATCCAGCATCTGCCTGCAGTCTTTCGCAGATCGTCATCCCACCTGGCCGGAGGGCGTCCTACACTACGTTTTCCGAGTCGCGCATGTTGAGACTGATATTGGGATCTGTGATCCAGATAGGCCAGATCTTACGGCCTCTATCAGTCTCTACTAGATGATCAAGGCTAGTAAACAAAGTCGTGGGCGGAAAGTGATATATTGCGTTTCTTATTAAATTCGCCAGATTGCAAAACTTAAACACCTGTGTAAATGAGGAATTTGAACAAAATTATCAGTTCCGTTCAAATAAATCAAGTATATGACGTAATCATATGATTGGTTTATGCAAAATATTGTAATAAATTTTGATCGCACCTTTTATGAGCCTTTTTATTTGTAGGCTGATAATTAGGTAGGGAACTTCCTATCGTAATCTTGTCGTAAATTAAAATTTTTGTAATGAGATGACTGTAATACTTTGTGATGACACAAATTAATGAGCTTTAAGATTTTCCTATGATCAAAGCCAATTTTCTTAAAATAAAATTATTAGTAAAATTAAGCTAAATTAAAAATGCGTTGATTTTGCAACCATTAAACATAATTATGACATACAAAATACATAGGTAGACAAAATAAAGGTTACAAAAATGGCCTACACTCAGCAAATGCGATGGCAGGGTGCGCTGGTCTTTCGTAGAGGCCACACTAATTCTTTGTGTGGCAATAACCAAGAATTTAAAGCTATCAAGAAAATGAAGGGAAAATTATCAATGTATCTTAATATAGCAGTTATTATAAAACCTAGAAGTTATCATCGGCAACGCAAAGTAATGTAGAAACGGCAGTAATAATTCCATTCAGCAAAACAACGAACTAACGTTTATTATTCATGTCCATGATTTCTTACTGGCGAACATAGCGCCGCTTCCAGTATAAATGTATAAATAATTAATGAAACGCGAAACTGCCGCGTGCGAAACACTTTTTACGCTTTGAGGAAGCTGTTTTTTAGAAACTGCTATTGAAGAAATCTAGTTTAATAAACTGTTATTTAAGAATCCTATTTTTCACAGCTCTCATGTTAAAACTATTAACTTATTTTTTTTGTGATTAGTTACTATTTTTTCTTTTACATTAGTTATATGTAATTGATTTTGTTTTAAAAAACTATAAAGCGACTTCAATTATATAGTTTTTTTATGGATTCCACGGTTAGAACTGGACTAAATTAAAATGGGACTACACGGGAAGCACCAGCTTTTAAATAGAAAAAAAATCATGAAAATCGGTCCACCCAGTCTAGAGTTCTGAGGTAACAAACATAAGAAAGATAATGCCATCGAATTGAGAACCACTTCCTTCATTTGAAGTCGATTAAAAAGGAAAAATAGGAACTAATCACACACGTTGAACTAACTGCTATTGTTTTGAATTTTGAGCTTTCTAATATTTCGGCACAGTTTCATGCGACATGATCACGCTCAAGCTCAAAGCTCAAAATTCAAATCATGGTAAATATCCCAGTGTAAATAACTTTAGTATTAGTAACCATGATGGATTTAAAAATGTTAACTGCTATTGATTGAGTAATTCAATTTAAATCGCCGTCTCTAACGGCAGTAAAACTTATAGAGGAGAATTTGGTATTCAAATCAAATACAACCATACCAAGGAGTGTCTCCTACGCAAACACCTAATCTGGACCTTACTGAACATTGATTTATTAAAAAGGGAAGATAGGTTACGTTCTCCCAGCGCTTACTCAAAAATTGGCATGTGTTACAACTACACGCAAACACATACGCTCACAGCTATATTTCCAGTCCTGTGCAATACAAAGAACAACAAAGACGGAAAGATGTACCTAAGACCGAAGTCAGACCGAGACAACAATATCTCTCGCTAGTACGACCGCCCATGCCGCCGGTCAGACGGTGACTGAGGTGGGAGCACACAAATTTACACAATTTGAGGTGGCCACTTTCGAGAAACCAGTACCTCATCTTCCCTTTTTAATAAATCAATGTTATTGAACAAGGTTTTACCAAAAATAGAATACAAATTTAGTTTTATCCAGGCCGAGACGAAAATTATGTGAAAGATTCCCAAGATCGATACTTCATCTCCTGAATATTAGATGGGGGAATTGTTTCAAGTAATTTTCAGGGATTTCGAGATGTGTGCCGGTTTCATAATAGACTGGCGAAATATACATTTTGAATGGTTTCAGGAGGAAATGATCTTCAGAAGAATTAAGTATTCTTTTCACGAGTTGCAGTTGTCGGGGATTGGAAAATAATGTTGTTGAGTGGTTCGCTGATAATTTGACACAATACTTAGGGACTTAAATTTTAGGGACTTTAAGTTTTAGGTACTTACGTACATATTTATAGTATTTTCAGTAATTTAGCTTCTATAGATACTTCAAAGTACGTCATTTGACGCAGTGGCGCAGTGGGCAAAGGTTCGTCTGCGACGCAGGAGGTGGGTTCGATTCCCGTCTCGGGACAAATGTTTGTACGATCTGTAGATATTTGTTCAGGGCGTTCTGGGTGCTTTCTATGTATAATAAAAAATATCTATCTATGTTGTGTATTGTATTATGTAATCCGTTATCTAGTATCTATAACACAAGCTCTGCTTAGCTTGGGGC
Source organism: Eupithecia tripunctaria (assembly GCA_955876795.1). Taxonomy (NCBI): domain Eukaryota; kingdom Metazoa; phylum Arthropoda; class Insecta; order Lepidoptera; family Geometridae; genus Eupithecia; species Eupithecia tripunctaria. The sequence continues at coordinate 14,174,860 of OY041617.1, read as the reverse complement.
TAGATAATGATGTGTGAATTGTCCAGCATTATTATTATACATATTTAAAAACCCCATTCATGTAGCTCAAGATTTTTTGTTGATATTCACTTTTGCTCAAATCACTACTCACCATAAAATTAAACTCACACTAATTCCGGTATTTTGCATAAATCTCCGACCACAAAGGACATAAGCACGATAAAAAGAACATAAAAGACAAAACAGTGTCTTATTTACAGCCCAAATTTTACGCAAAATAGAATGCTGGCTAGATTTGAAATTTAAATTATAGTGACTATAAAAACACGTAATGACATTGAAATTTGGCCAGACTCGGAGGAGCCAAGCCGAATATATTAACGGTAATATATTGCAATGAAACTTTAAGTGCCAATTTCAACGCTGAGTTGCGATAACTAGGAATTAAAGTAGCCGTAAACTTATCTGTTTTGTTTTTTAACGGTTGCTGGGGCTGTGTCATGCTGGCTTAGAATTTGCACCACCCCATCTCTTCCCGTCTTAGGGATATCCACCAACTATACCGATTCTACCCACGAGAATTCCCACAACGATCCCCAACTCGCATGCCCACCGTGGGGATTAAGGACATTACCTTCAATAGATAAATGCTATTAAGGTGCTTATCAGGGGGATCCCTCGTCCAGCAGTGGACCAATACAGGCTGTAGAGCTTGAGGTTGCTGGATATAATGGTGATGATAAGACCTTTAATAAATAAATAATACTGGACAATCCACATAGAATCATCTAGCCCCACGCTATACAAAGCTTGTGTTGTAGGTATGTACTAGATGACTGATATACTTAATGCAATACATTAATAATAATAATGTCCGCCTAGCAGAATTTCGACCACGTCGGCCAGTCTCATCGGAGACTATAATAATAACATGTCCTTCGCATCTGCCGCAGGACATATATTGCACAAGTGTAGGCGCAAAGACAGGTACACTCTCTATTCCCTTACTCTCATAATCCGATGAGACGACAGATCGACACGACCGGGGAGAGGTCAGGCGCAGGACCAACGGCTTAACGTGCTTTCCGATTCACGGGGTTGTAACACTGCCATTTTTCCTGCTAGAAAAACAATATCAGCTATTGGCCCAACCCGGGATTCGATCCCAGGACGTCATAATCAACGGTTGAACAAGCTGACCGCTAGACCAACGAGGCAGTCGATACAATAAATTACATAGATAGGTATATATTTTTCACTATGAAATAGAAATACCAAAACATTCGGAACAGTACCTATAATATGTATGTAGTAGATCGTGCAAACATTTTTTGAGGATACAGGCGACTGGGCCCATACATAACTAGGACCGCGGTCCCAGTTACCTGATCACATTTTTGAATCGGTCGACTGGGACCATATACCTTATTTGCTTTAATGTACAATTAACAGAAAAATCAAGTTACATAACTCAGGATATATTTTGTGTAGTATTACACTGAAGTATTTTTTTAGTAAGAATGCCAAAAAAACTAATTTGTCCCAATGCATAAATCGAATCCACAAGCTCTTGAGATGTGTCTTACGCCCCCCGCGCCATATCTGTCATCAACTTTATAAACAAACAATAAAATTGAGGTAAATAAACCTTCGAGCTTTTGACCTTTTTCCTTTCTTCAGCAGCCGATCGACTCAATATATTCTGTGTATCACTTATACCTACTATTTTCGCTTGCTAGCTGCATTTCGATTACGGATAAATACATACAATACCATATCAAGCAGCTTTCTGAACAGTGCAAAAATATTGAACTTCTCCCATGTCTTTTCAGACGCTTTGCAAGTGATTGAGATAGGTGAACGATATCATTGATTGAAATAGGTGAACGATATCCCGTGGTATCAGGATATCGTTTACCTTCCTGCCAAATTTCAAAAAGATCCATTTACCCGTTAACAACGTTTACGGGCTATTTCTATCCCACGAGTAGGTACTGATTTATAGAATAAAAAGTAGTTTATCCTTTCGACTGTGGACGAGCTTGGCAAGGCCTAAAATAAATAAAAACAACATGGCGGACATGTGTGGACAGCCTTGACAAGGCTGCTTCACAGATTAGCGATAAAAAAATCTTACAATTTTTTTTTTGTGGGATTTTGGTATTCTTTCATTAGTTAAGGTATGTTTAATTCCGGGCCTAGAACTACCTGTATGCAAATTTTCAACCAGATCCGTTCATAGTTTTTGCGTGAAGATAGAGGTATCTTTACCAAACATCATCAATGTAACTTAATTTTATTTAGGTGACATTTCTTCGTTCACTTTATCTATGTTTTTAGGTTTAAATGGCTTTATTGTTTGAAAGATAAGGCTAATTCCGAGTGACGTATGATGATTCTCATCCAAACGACTACATGCAAACTTTCGCATTTATAATATTAATGTAAACTGAAAGTACGGATTACCTGAACCTTATTTGCATTGATGATTATGTAAAAATCTTCCAATATTTGCCCATTTGCCAGCGTTCATGGTATCATATTAATGTCATCAGTATTCCGTATCATGATCATACAAATATGTTAATTAAATGTAAAACATTTGAGTTTATTAATTGCAAATAGCTGGTTTTATTTTAATAAATTGAGATGAGCGGTTTAATTTACCCGGTTATGAATAAAGTTGTTGATTTATCGTACTGTAAATACTTCACAAGATATATTTAATAGTGTGAATTTACGATTTTAATGTTGATAATGATTTTTCTAGATAAGCATTGATTAATTAAAAGGGAAGATAGGTTACGTTCTCCCAGCGCTTACTCAAAAATTGGCATGTTATTGTATTACAACTACACGCAAACACATACGCTCACAGTTATATTTCTATTCCTGTGCAATACAAAGAAGAACAAAGACGGAAAGACGTGCCTAAGACCGAAGTGAGACCGAGACAATAGATATTTCTGGCTAATACGACCGGCCATGCCGCCGGTCACACGGTCACTGAGGTCACAAGCACACAATTTTACACAATTTGAGGTTGCCACTTTCGAGAAACCAGTACCTCATCTTCCCTTTTTAAAAATCAATGTAGATAAGTTCCTTATTTATATCTTGGGAAATTGCGTTTACTTCAGAGTCCATAGTATCAGTTTTGCATTCGTTTACATTCAAAAGAAGTTTACAGTGTCTCCATCAGATACAGAACTAATTTTCGTAAGTTTTAATTATTATAGTTCTATTATTTGATTTGTAATTTTCGTATTGTGACGAGGTTAGAAAAGGTTCATGCTCGCTCGGCTACAATATAATATTGGCTTTTTACGAACTCGATTTTGGCTTGCAAATGGGTTTGAGAGACGACAGAGGCTATTTTCTCGAAGTATTGTATTCATCTTATTTTTTGCACATGTAAGCTAGGATAATAAATAAAGTATGAAACTCTCGGAAACTTGTTTTATAATGAAACTGTGAACATTGGTACTAAGCATACAGGATATTATCACTCTATAATGTTACAACGATTATATTAGTTACTTTAGTAATAACGCAGGCTGGTTCGGACATAGATTTAGTATTTTTTTAAAAAACATCAATCAAATTATGAAATAAACTTGTTTTGGTACATACCGTGCCAGCGATTTTCCATCAGCTATTTAAATACGAATGATGGAACGAACACTTGCCCGTGGCATTGACTGACCAGCTCGACTCGACTTTTTGATAAAAATTGCTTTAGTTATTACCCTACCTACTTCCCTGCATAGTTTCATTAAAATTTGACGTTTGTGAAAAAGCAACATACAGACAGTATTGACATTAATTTCGCTATTAAAATGTATGGTTTTAGAAATAAATGTTGAATAGCTATTGCATTTAAAATTTTGGTAGTGACCATAAAAAAATATGCATTTTAAATAAGACGTAGTAAAATAGTATTTGCGTGCAAAAATATCCTATAAAGTTAAAGCTAGTGCGCTATCAAATAAATTCATTCGACTATTCGGTTTTATGGATATGACATTTCATTTATAAAATGTTTATGATAATTTTGTGTTAGTCTGGTCCGGTCGTTAAAATATCATACTTTAAACAAAGCTTTTATTGTTTTTACGATAAAATGAAACCAGTTTTCTTAATTATTCTTTTTAATTTACAATAATTTGAATAGACCCAGACAATATATAGAAGTTTTATCTCTGTTAGGTTTTAAAACGATTCTTAAGTCTGTTTTGTGGTACTTAAATTGCTAATTTGAGAGAATCTATCGATCGAAATAGTATCAATATCTATAAATTTTGAAATTTTATTTGCTTAATTTATGAGATCGTTAATTCACGACGATCTCTAATAATGTTGATCTTTTCAAGTTAATTTCTCGTTTTTGACGACAAAATTATTTCAAAATGTTATCCCACTCTGGTATGGTGTTATCAACTAGAAAATTCGGACTGATATGGAATCAAGTTTCTCTTTAAACTCGAAATATTTTGAAGCATTTTGTCATAATATAGGTATTTACTTCATTGCATTTTGTTCTTAATGGATATGGGTGGCGAACTTCGAAGATTTGGCTGTCAAAATAGGCCTAGATCTTAGGCTTCTGGCCACGTGGTTCGACCGGATGGTTCGATCAATCGGACTACGTGAACTTTTATTTACAGTTAGTTCGATTTTAGAATCTTATACCAAGCAAACTAATAAAACTTAGGACCGCGTAGTTCGACTCCAAAGTCGAACCACGATGACCAGTTCACCAGTTCACTGGTCTGATTATACAATAACAAAAATATGTAAGTATACCAAGTTCTCATAGTCCGGCTACCAACCTCTATGCTGTAGGTTATCATATCTAGCAGTACTCTCACAGGCACACGAGTCACTCAGAAACCCTTAGAACTATATAACTTATTCTGTGCCTACGGTGTGGCCTATCGAAATTATTAATGCTTTGATTCATAGATTTCTACTAATGATTTGGTTCCCCTTGGCCAGTTTTTTTTTAGTTTTTAAAATTTATACCTAACCCTTTCAGAAAATAGCACTTAATGGGCCATTGTAAAATATTTATTTATTGTTGATTTCTAGACCAATCATTGACGATATAACATTTCATCTTCGTAAAAAAGTTTACGTAACCAACAACGTTCCGCCACTTCTAATCATCTAAGCCTCGCAAACAACAACAACTACTGAATATTTCAGTTGCTACCGCATCGAACGTCCCAGGAATTGCCAGGAATCGTTCTAATGATAAATTCAAATCCCGATTCTCCGGGGAACAAAGCAATCAGACGTCGAACAAAGGTTACGGCGCATGGCTTCAGGGTAAGCAGAGGTGGAGTGGAAAACCTTGAAGAATGTTTCGGGAAATATATCCATTTGTTTTACTGTGATGGGACGACGATGGTCGCGAGCGAATGTTTTGTGGTGAATTAATACAAATTATCAATGCGATAGTGGCGGCGTGGATAAAGAATTTAACGTTCTTCGTTTTACTTACAACATCATCATCATCAGCTTCATCCATAAGACATAGACCTCCCCAGATATAAGCACCTTTGGCTCTTACTTCTTCCGCTAGTGGACATTAAATTTAAGTGAATTAGAGTCAATTGCACCTTATTTCTTATTTGATAGTAATACCTATTTATCAAGCTGTTTAAATAGTAAAAATTCGACTTGTCTAAGTACTTATTTTGTAGGTCTGAAGAAATAAACGATTTGACTCTGACTCTTGTCATCATTATGTTGTAATCCTCATGCTGAGCTAACGGGTTGTTGATCGCAGTGGAGTTGTTATAAATACACAGATGATTCTCTTTTTCTGGTAGATTCGATCCATAGAGTCACCTTTTACGACATCTACTGGCCGAGTTGGAAGGTCACGCCATGGTCAAACTACGCCACAAAAAAATATTGCTTTAGGTACGAACACTTTTATAAGACAGCGATTCAAATTAAATATAAATATATAAAAACTGCTTTCGTGACTCCATGTAGGTGTTATAGAGAAAAGCATTTATGCCTTCATAAAAATATGCCCAGAGCATGCACTTTGGACCACCTGCCATCTTACGAAGATTATAATAATTAGCTTTAATGTGTTTTGTAATTTTAATTAATTGAATTAAAGTTTTCATGTTTGTTTACTCAGTGGGTGTCGTTCTAACGTGGATTATTTATTTATTCTTAGAAATGCCGCACAACTCGTTTACAACATGTTTTCAAATATTGAAAGGTTTTTATTTGCGTAACATATAAACATAGTCTGATCTGCTAAGTTCACTTAATTTGTGGCCTTATACTGCCGAAACGATAAAGATTTCTGTGATTAATTTATTATTTTAATTTAAAGAAAAAAATAATTTTTAAGAAAAACACCATTAAATTATTATTTTAATTTAATAGATTTTTTATTTTGTGTCCTATGTTATTTTCATTTTTATGAATAAAATAGAGTATGTAATGAATGGCCCTGTATAAACAGTTGGGACACAGACAGGGCGGACCCCCTCGATGACCAAAATCCCCTTTCGGCTTAATACATCATTTCCGTGGCTCCCTGTATATTTTTGAACAGAAGAGTTTTACTGAGAGTTTTAAGTTTGGATACTAAATACATGTCAGATTTAAAACGCATATTATAACAGGTCTGCCTTACCTGATTTTTATTCATAGGTACGTTATAATTAATTCAAGGAATCTGATACCTACAAAATAATGGAGGTTCATTAACATACTTTATTGTGTAATTATAAAAACAAGATAAAATTGTGTAAAAATATTTAATCGAAACCAAGATAAAGTTTTTTCCTAGTAGGTAATTCCATTCCATTAGGTAATTCCGTAATCAAAATCTATACTAATGCTATTAATTGTCAAAAATATATTAAAAAACTTACTTTTCAGGCATGGGCTATATTTTATCCTAGAATTCCCACGGGAACGGGAACTACGCGGGTGAAACCGCGAGGTGTTAGTCAAATATAAACTGTCTATTTTTGAAAATCTTATATACAGAGATGTTTATCTTCTTAATATTAATAGCTGTTCTGATTACCACCAATCAAACATCAACAAAAAAACAGTTAGTGTTTTTTAAATAATTGATTTTGTTTTAATAAAACTATAATTAAACTGACTTCAATTATGTAGATATCCCAGTGCCAGAACTGGATGAAATTGAAAAAAAAAATGAGATGACGCGGAAAGCACTAGCTTTCAAATAAAAAAAAGAATCATGAAAATCAGTCCACCCAGTCAAAAGTTCTGAGGGAACAAACATAAAAAACAGTCGAATTAGGGACCTTCTCCTTTTTTTGAAGTCGGGTAAAAAAACAAACCGTCCATTCGTTTTGAGTTATAAAGCTACACACAGATCTATCAAAGGTCGAACTTAAAGCACCGCTCTGTTTTCGTCAAGAGTTCATAAATAACAAATATTAAATTCATAATCGAAGCCAGTTTATTCAATACCTAATAGCACCTTCGAAATAGATTCACCTATAAATTACAGGTCACAGGCGTCAGCCGGAATCGGGCGACCTTCTGCGACCTTGACTCGTTTCCAAGAAACACTCGAATTTCAACCTAATTACTTATTCATAGAGCTGTATTGAGCCTGTTATTGAGTGCGAAGCAGGGTTCTGTCAAATAACATAAAGATCATAAGGCTCTGTTGTGCAGCAATTGTACTTAACTAAGAGACAACTGGGTATTTTTTTTTTTAGTTTTGTCCAAGTCCAACGCAGTTTTTTTTATATTTTTCTAGGATTGTCACATACACAAATGTGACAATCAAGCGATCCAACGATCTTAAGTGAAACGGCGTACCGCATTATACAGCATGAATACAAGATGACTTCGCTGTGTTTCAGTGCTCTGTGCCTTTTTTTAAAAACATTTATAAATAAAATGTTGAGGATAATATCTTATTAAACTTAAATTATGATTTAAGACACTAATAACTGATTTGACGATAGAACATTGTCAATCGATTAGTGGTTTTTCGAAGTTCACTTTTAACGTTTTACTACAAAAAAATATATGGAACCCTACAGCAAAATTTTCTTCAGAACACTATTATTTAATATTTATGATGGCTGAACAATAAAGTATTATTGCTATTTTCGTGTCCTATCGCGATCTTTATTTTAGACGTAGTAAAGGTTATGATAAAGAGACGATTTTTGTGAAATATGGACTGGGTTTCGGAACAGAGCTTGTTTTCTAGTCTTATCTATGAATATCTAATAAAGTTTTCATGCACAAAACCCTCATGTTATCAGATATCCATCAAAAGAAATAAATTTTCTTCTGATGAAAAAACGAAGTGGGTTTTCAAGTCGACACGCATTTTTTTATGTGACCACGCAAAACTTTTTGTAAAGTAGTCCGATTTTGATCATTCTTTTTTATTGGAAAAGATGTACCCAGAAATTGGTACCATATAAATTTCATTGAGCTAAATAAACTTTTTAGTCCATTAGCTAGAATTCCTTTCACTTCATCTTTGGCATTATATACCTATCGTACGGCTCAATTTTTTTTGTCCTATCACGGTACTTATTTTCTACTACAAACCATCAAGGTACCTAAAACTACCCACTCTTCAACCTACCTACCAAGTTTATAAGTACAAGTTATAGTTACCTGCTTCAGTCGTTAGCGCATGCATATTTTATTATGCAAACGGAACTCTCCACCACTTCCATCAAACTCACACTTGGCTGAGTTATAAACTTGTCCTGAGCATAAGTAGAGGGTGTACTCGAGGTATTTTACTGGAGTAGGTATTTGTAGCTAAGTTCTGATAAAAAACAGGTATTTGATATCCCGTTTGTCCTACCAGCTTCCCCACTAAAGGTACGAATGAGAAAATAAAATACTGAATAAAATTTATGTCCCGTACGTAAGAAACATGGTTATTCTATTGTTTTATCTAGAAAAAGAGGGAAAGAAAATAATTTTATTTGCTTTAAAACTACACAACACAAAAACAAACTTAATTAATTATAGACTTAGACCCGTATCATAAAAGTATGCTCAGTCATCGACCTATGCTTGTTTGATGCTTATGTATAGTTTTTTGTAAATACTAATTTTAAAACAATGCTTGAGAACTGATGTCAATATCTACACTCACTCATGTAACCCTCAAGTAACGATGCCTTCTTACTACTTATTACGTATTATGGAACGGTCACCAAGCATTATTTAAGTAATTCCAAATTTTAGAACCATTTCTTACCTTGAAATCTAGTGCCTAGTGATTCTTTGAACTCGTCTATACTAGCATTACTCAAGCATGGTCTAGACCACACTTGAGTGTGGTCTAGACCATGCTTGAGTAATGCTTGGAAAGGATTTCTAGGCACGAAAGCTTTTTTTTAAATTATTTAAAAAAAAAGCTTTCGTGCCTAGAAATCCTTACCTTACCGAAAATGTTTGAACTGTTAGCGTTTCGTTTCACAAAAACCATCAAATCAACAAAAATACATTGTGGTTCTCAGGTTTCTAAGGTAAAGGAACGTTTTTCGCTTCGATAAATGTGTAGACCATAGTCAAAAGCCGACTCACTCAAGTAAAGATTTTGATAGTGCAGCTAGCTAAGTAGCGTCAGAGTTACGTTCTATAATAAAGATTTTCAATTCTAAGCTTGAGGAGAAGAGAACTCACGTAATGACTGCATAAGAACTGCTTGCCGAAGCTTTCATAATACGTGCCTTAGACATTGATTTATTAAAAAGGGAAGATAGGTCACGTTCTCCCAGCGCTTACTCAAAAATTGGCATGTGTTACAACTACACGCAAACAGCATACGCTCACAGTTATATAAGAACAACAGAGACGGAAAGACGTACCTAAGACCGAAGTGAGACCGAGACAACAATATTTCTCGCAAGTACGACCGCCCATGCCACCGGTCAGACGGTGACTGAGGTGGGAGCACACAATTTTACACAATTTGATGTTGCCACTTTCGAGAAACCAAAGGCCTTAGACATTTTTTTTGTGCGTAGCAGGCAATGGTCCACTGTTGGACGCAGGCCTCCCCCTGATATGCGCATTGGCATTCGTCACATGGGGGTAAAGCCCATAATTCCCACGCTGGACATGCGGGTTAGGAATCGCAGTTCGGTGGTAGAATAGTTCTACAGGAGGCACTACCGCCCGCCTCCCGGCGGATATCCTTTAGTCGCCGCTTACAACACCCAGGGGAAGAGTTGGGGTGGTGCAAATTCTAAGCCAGCACCACACAGCTGTCTTCCCACTACCTACATAATAATTATGTTGATGGGACGAAGAAACCACTTGAAAAAATTATCAAGAAAGATAATGTCTACTTTCTACTTCGAGCTTGATCACTACGCAGTAAGCTGCGTTACTTGTTCCCGGGTTCAATTCCGGGGTCGAGGAAATAGTTGTAACTGTGGTTTTTCTAGTAAGAAAAGTCACAGTAGCAGATGGAGTCAGGAAGTTGGCGGTGTTAAGCCCCCGTGCCTCGAAGTGCACGTTAAGCCGTTGGTCCTACGCCTGACCTCTCCGCAGTCGTTGTAGTTCTATCGTCCCTTCGGATAATGCGAGTGAGGGAATAGAGAGTGCACCTCTGTGTACACACTTGTGCACTATAAAGTAATGCGCATCTGGCTAGTCTCTGATAAGACTGGTCATCGTGTTATTCGTCTAGGACGACATCATCATCATCATCATCAAGCTGCGTTATGAGCTACGCGGTGCTGGACACATAGACCTGCGTCTAGGAGTGGACCTATATAGGCTGGTGAGTTGGGGTAAAATTATATTCCAAATCACCTAAATCCTACTAATTCTATCCTTCTAATATTATAAACGCGAAAGTTTGTAAGCATGTAGGTATGTATGTATGTTTGAATCGTATAAAAAACCTTTACCCTGTCCAAAGAAGTAGGTATCCTTTTTGGTATAATGCACCACAATGGATTTCTATAATTGTTGACAAATGATTTTGAAATACAGAATTAGGTATTTCATACACAAACTTTGTTTTGACAGATTGAGATTAATACTTACTTAATTCTGTATTTCAAAATCACTTGTCAACAATTCGAGAAACTTAATGTGATGCATCAGGTATTTTGCGGCCGGCGAAAACTTTAAGGCGCATACCCGAGCCAATCTGACAGCGATACCTATTTTATCATATTTTTACGTTTATCATAGGAATTTTTAAAAATCCTACGTTCAGTTTGTGGTATCTATTATAAGCTATTTTTTAATACCTCTTTCATAATTTTATCTCATATAGTTTAGGAGGAGATGCGAAATTAGTTTGGTGGCCAAAAAGCGCAACTTCGTATCTCTTCCTAAGCTTTACAAAATGAAACTATTACAGAGACATTAATAAATAGCTTATAATAGATACCACAAACTGAACGTAGGATTTTTAAAAATAAGTTTAACGTAATAATAAGATAAACTAATTGGGGGCGCCACTTTTGCTGCTGTATGGGCCTTAATCGATGGGTGCATGCCAAAAATGGATACTATTTTCGATAAGGTAGGTACCTATGGATTGTCTTTTTTTGTTCCGTCAAATTTCGTGCTATTTTAATTGCTAAGTAGGTAACTAAAAGAAACAAACAAGTTCCAAAACAAAATACCTTACAGGTATACAAAAAACGCGTACAAATTTTGTCGGCAAATTCGATGAAATCTATCGAGGACCTGCCCACTCTCATATCAATTTCTATGGTAATCCTCACTATTGTATGGATTCCGCCACCGAATAAACGTAAATTTAGGTATTCCAGATTTTATTCGGCGTCAACAACCTAAAATGTACTGGCACTATATAAATTGAATAAATCAGCTTATCCAGATACTGTTTGGTCTCCTCATGGTTAAGTAAATTTTGTTCAATGTTTTAGATAAACCGCTCGGTATAATGTTGACCTAGTCGCATCTTCGGCCATGGCGGCCCAGCTAGGTGCGCTAGATATAATAATTATAGTGACTAAGTGTGTGCGCAAACACAGAAGCACTATCCTTTCCCTCACTCTTATAATTCAATGGACTGCAGAACAACACGACCGGGGAGAAGTCAGTTGCAAGACCAACGAACGTACCTACCTACTTATCACTCACAAAATTTTACCACTTTAATTATATCGATGGTCGATATAATTAAAGTGGTAAAATTTTGTGGGTAAATTAAGAAAAATGAGTATTTAAAAAGTTATATTATCCTATCCTACTTTATAACCACATAAAACAGCACTGTAAAACGTATCGGAAAAAGCCTACAAAAAACTAGAGCTTATTCAACCAAAAAGCCTAAAATAAAGCTCACAAAGGATCACATTCCCGCGCAAACCTAACAAAAACGATTTTCAATAGCTGAGTACACATTCGTTGAATTGAATCCGTTCATTCAATTGAACGAATGACCGCCGGTCTTGCCCAACTAATTCGTGTTACGTGCGACGCAAGGGTTATTCAGTGGATTTTGGAGGTCAACTCCAATGTTAAAACCCTCCAATAGGTATTAAAAACCTGAATAGGTAGGTAATCACAATCATATTTTTTGGATGTATGGATCCCATAAACAGTTCTCATGAAATATATTAAACCTAAACGACTTCCTAGAGATAGAAGGAGGAGCTGAACCGGATGCTGGACGGCCTAGCATCAGCCTCGCGATGCATCGGTCTCGGCATGAATTTGGATAAAAACAAAGTCATGATCAATGGCCTCAATGATCCGGGACCGGTCGTCGTACCTATATGATCACTATCTCGAAATTGTTTACAAGTTCACTTACCTTAGGCAAATTCTGCAGTTGGGTTAAAACAATTTTGAGAATGAGGCCAAGAGGAGGATCCAGCTGGGCTGGGCAGCGTTAGGAAAACTACGTCTTCCAAACCGCAATGCTTAAAAACTAAAGCCATCAATCAGTGCGTCCTACCCGTCATGACCTACGGAGCTGAGACGTGGACACTCACGATAGGGTTGGTCCACCAGTTCAAGGTCGCTCAGCGAGCTATGGAAATAGCTATGCTAGGTGTCTCTCGGAAGGATAGGATTCGTAACGAATACATCCGACAGAGAACAAAAGTTATCGACATAGCTCAAAGAATCAGCAAGTCCATATCGAGCGAAAAACCGACAACCGCTGCGGTAAACGAGTTCTTGAGCAAATATAACGACGCAAAAGACTGCAGGCAGATGCTGAATGCTTCAAGCTGAAGACAGGGCGCTATGGCGCTCATTAGGGGAGGCCTATGTTCAGCTGTGGCCTCATACAGGCTATGAACTATGAACAGGACCCATGTTTGAGATACTGCGTCCACAGGCTGTCAAATTCATAATACCCTTAGTACACACACGTAAAAATGTTGATTTATAAGTATCACTTACGTAAGTGGCGACAAATGAGCATACACGATTTTTCGTGGATGTTACAGGATTATTAAGACTCTAATACACCGAGGTACGAAATTTGTTGTTTCGTTCGATCGGATGTGTAAAAACAGAGTAGATCCGTGTGCTTTTACCGGAACATGTAAAGATACTCACGATTTACCTGTAACAAATAAACATTTTTGATTAAACGTGGAAGAATAGAGTATTTTTTATTATACAACGATGGAAAGTTGAGTAACGCTATATTTCCATACAATGTAATTTTTGAAAAAACAGAATCGTTGACTAACTATAAAATTGATCAAATTATAAACGAATTGTCATTCGCTTGGTAATCATTTGGTTTGCTGATCTTAAATAATCATACACACACACAGGTAGAAAATATCCAGGCATTTATATTTTGTATTTATTCAGGAATGTAACTAAAGTTGTGAAAACTAAAGCAATGAAATAAAATCCCAAAAATTAAGATGGTTCTAACGGCGCGGCGCTATAGTCCGTACAAAGTGCCTGAGAATTTCGGTCAAGACGGTATTTCGGGATATATATATTTGTGGGCTCGAATCCCTTCAAAGTCGATTGTTTTGGGTTTTTATTTCATTTCTTAGAAATTACTCTCTGAGTGTGAGGGCTTACACACTATAATAACAAAAACAATAGAACCAAAAAGCCTTAAGTAAATTACACACCAGAATCAAACCTAACCGCAGCATATCCGCGTCTTCGACTACGCCACAGTAGCCCAAAACAATGAGATTGTCCCATCTGCCAAGTATATTTATCAGCAACCCAAGTTTTACTAGTAGGTACCTATCCCAAGCGGTCCCCATAAATAGGCCTCGTTGTTATCCCAAATTATTAACCCCAAAATCTATAAGCCTGTCCCATCAACAGTACATGACTTACTGCAGTAATCTCCGTTATCGCAAAGGTCCGACATCCCTTGTAAATGGAGGAGGCATTATCAATGTCCCGACGGACAGCTCTCAGGCTCTTGAGCCTCTACAAGTGGAGTGTTTTTATGCCTCATTTAATTATTTCCGTGCAGTAATGAGCTATTGAGTAATTTTCTGGGGAGTTTTTGATCTTTCTGGAGAAAGGTTTTTCATTTGTTGAGTTTTTGCGTAGGGTTAGCTTTATTTAATTCAAACCCTTGCGCGTTTTTTAAACGATTTTATAAAGCTTGCCCAGTTTGTTTATTGTTTGGGTCAAATCTAGTAATTCAATTTTGACCCTTTTCCTGTTGACAGATTGATCTGAAATTTGGTACGCACTTTTAGTTCCAATGACACTAAAGTTATTTACAACGGGATATTTACCATGATTTGAGTTTTGAGCTTTCCGATCATGGCGCATGAAACTGTGTAATATTGGATAGCTCAAAACTCAATGGTAAATATCCCGTTGTAATTAACTTTAGTATTAATGACCATGATGGATTTAAACGTTGTAATATAAAAACAGTTTCGTTTAAAAACAGATCTTAATACTTCTATGAAAGGTAGGTTGTGTCTCTGTTACTTATTTTAATTGTTACCTTAAGTTATTACTGTCGTGAATTTATTTATTTCTTTTTAGCTGTAATTTACTTAAGATAGTGAAGAAAATAGCAAGGCTACATTTTTACAAAGTTCTAACATGGAATTTTTTATCTGATGTCGTAAAAAAATAAGGTTTACTCGCTTCCTCTTTGATTCTAAAAGTAGAAACCTAGGGGGAGTATACATTGGGCACTTAAGGACTTATTTCACAAGCATTACTTTGGTCGATTTATGTACCGACAGTACACAAACTAAACTAAACTATTTTGATAGCACACACACATCGCGTCAGTTTAAAAACCTTCACTAAAAATTATGGAGACTATTGAAATACAGATTAGTAAATACAGCAATGTACAATATGTATGTCAGTTCGCACCAATAATAGTATTTTTGATTCAACCGACCTTTCTTTTGTTTTATGTATGAATGCAGGTATGAATTTGTGACGTCAGCGTGGATGGCCACGGTGGGCATTCTCGTCGAAGATGTGTGCAGGAGATGATTAAAGTGCACAAGTGTGTGCGCGAATACCGGTGCACTCTCTATTCCCTCGTATATTCAGTCAGAGTCAGAGTCAAATTCGAGTGCTTATTTTGTAAGTCTGAAGAAATAAACGTTCTTCAGACTTACAAAATAAGCACTCAGACAAGTAAATTTCTTACTATATAAACAGCTTGATAAAATAGTAATTACTATCAAATAAGAAATAAGGTGCAATTGACTCTTATTTACTTCAATTCCGAGTTATTAAGAACTTTATTTAATAGTGTCTTCAGTGTGATAGTGCCTTAAGTGTAGGATATAATAATCCTCAGCAAACGTAGGTAGGCTTTACAAAGGGGGCTTTGAAGAATTATTTCGTGGAGTTCTTTTGAACTTCGGAGTCCTTATCCGGGAATGGTCTCGTTTTCTTAAACTTATCAGAGTAGGTAAAGATGGATGGCTAGTGACTTAGTCTGGTTATTTAATATGTGACTCAGAGGGCAAATCGATCAGGTGATTTTTAGGGTTCCGTACCCAAAGGGTAAAACGGGACCCTACTTTTATTAAGACTCCGCCGTCCATCCATCAGTCTGTCTGTCTTTACATGTTTACAGGTTTACATTTAATATGCGACTTAATATTATTATTTTATTTGCCATCACGAAATTTCATGTTATGCTTAAGCAATTTGGTGTACTTTCAAATACACAAAATTATACGAGTAGAAGGTACAAATTTGCACAAAAAACGAAACAATACCTTCGATTGCGTATGTAGGCCTTCTGAACAAGAACAATCACAGAACCTAGCAATTACAAAATACTATGTATAATTAAATATACCTACTCATTCAGTTATAATTTTAGTACCGTAAGAAACATTAATTTTATAATTATTATCATCTATTTTTCGCGGAATTGTTTTTATTCTTATATTTACAAAGGATTTCCGCAAAGTAACGCCTAAATCTTGTATGTATATTATGAATTATAATCACATCAAAAATTGTTCCTCCTTTTCAATGACCGTGAGACTTGGAGGGGATAGGTAGTCTTTACTCTGCAGAGGAAAGACACCGATGAAAGTCTATTAATAGAATGTGATTTACGGGCATTGTAAGCTTTGCCACGGTGACCACTTCTATTTATTATTCACTTGAAACACTAATATAAGCCAGAACAATATCAACTATCTAACCAGTGCCATAAAATACAATTTGCAACGCTCATCACGAGCTCAAACACAGCATAATTAAATAGGATTTTGTGAACCAATTTTGTAGTTTCTCAACTCTGTTTAAATGAAAATTAATTACTTGTGCTTGTTTCAACCCTTAGAAGTGGACTACGGCTTTCGGTGAAGATACTAATAGGGTCCCTAGCTGCCCCTTAGCTGTCCGTCAAAGGTTATAATGCAAAATTTATCGGCATGAATGACGAAACTTCAGAGGGGCAAAGGTTCTCTGGTTGGGTTAACAATCATCATCTTTTTTTAGTACATATATATTTATAATAACTTGTTCTAATCTTACACTTTAATATTCACAAATATAAACTTTTGATTCCATAGAAGTATCTTGGGTTCAAATGATCTTAATTTCAACACTACTTACACCATACGCTAGAATCCAGAAACAAAATTTCATTTAAATTGTACGTTAATTTCCGCAATTTCGGCGCTCTTTCAATAAAATTTCAAGCCCTCACACACAAATTTACGGTTGTCTTATTAAGAAACGCTTAAAACCCAATGGCATCAAACCCATCGCACCCACATCTCCATTACCCATAATATCGGGCCTCGCAACAACGGCTATGTCCTCGCTATTCAAGATAACAACAGAATAACTATTCAATGAAAGGATAAGCCCACTTTGAAACACGATCCATATACAAAAGGGTCGCCATCAAAATTCGGTGCTCATCCTTATTTATCATTTTCCGCAAAATTTTCACTGACAGTGACCTGTTATAAAGTGAAGCGGTGAAGATGTTGACTGTTTGAATAATATAAACAATTTTTCAAGATCACATTTCACACTAATCTTCACACTACACACATATTACACATACTATAATAAATGTTTGAATATATCGATTGACTCCTAAAGCCCGAAGTTAGAACGAATCGGCCTGAAATTTTACATCGAACTTGAAAATAATCTCAATGCAATATGTTGTTTTCTCAGCTTTCCAAAAGAATAAGAAAGACACGAATATAATATAATATACATTTAATACAGGAGTTTGACTTTTCTAAATGATGGCAGATTTATTGGCTGAGTAGTCTCAATTAACATTTTAACATACCTTTAGGAACCATCTTTTTGTTTTCAATTTCCTTTATATTTTGTGAAGCCGGAACATCAATTTCTTTATTCTGAGCAAACCTGAATGAAAGACTCGGCTTTGCAAATGTCAAAGAAAGCTTGCGAAAATTCATAAACTAGCTTTGGACGGGACACATCAGCAGAAAACAAAGGCTATAGGTGCCAGGGGGTCCAAGTTAGAAGCTTCAGAAGCGTTCTTGAATTGCTAATAATTAACTATATAAAAATTGTAATTCCTCAAAGACAAACCTTTCTTGATCTCTACATGCCTCATTTTAACCAATCATTATTTACGAGTTCTATACACATGCTGAACCATTGTTATTGTTTATTTAATTTTCAATAAATGGTTTCATATTATTTTATGTTCTCTTAAATATGAGTAACATGCTACCTCCGGTCAGATTTATACTATTACTAAGAACATCAAAAGTTTGGTACCACATTTTTCGAAATACCAAGCAGGATTTTACTATTCTTGACCTTCCAATTAGAAATAAATATTTTGCTTTCAACTCATGACTTGTCCCGTCTCCAAGAACTCATACCATACACAAGAACAGGGCGGCATGACACTTTACGTGATAAAAGATGATAATATCAGGAATATTTCAGTTTTTGCCAAAACACGCTATACATGTTCAAACGGTCTTGAAAAGGCAAAGGATCTACTGACATAAGGGATTTTTTATTGAAATGTAGTAGGGTATTTGAGTTTCGCTCGGGTCAATGGGTGCTATGGAAATTTGGAAGTACATAAAGGAGTAGTTGAGAAAATGTGTACGAAATTGTCGATATTTTTGAGGGCTAAATATTTTTACGGGTGGAATATAAAACGTATAAACGGAGCCTTAGCATCTCCATTGTCGACGAAATTTGATACTCTATCTATTATATTTCTGGGAGGTTTGATGAAGAGGGATTCAGAACAATGAATAGTTAGAGGATGAAATTGGATAGTAGACAAGATTACTGGTAGAATAGTAAACAATGCCTGTCCGGTGCGACTCTGAATATCATTCACTCTGTAAACTCAGTGTCATGTTAGAAAACACTTTATTTCGTTCCTTTCGTCGCTTTTAGAATGCTGTTAAAACTTGCTTTTAAAATTAAGTCTCAGTATTTACTCTGTGATGAAATTCTGATAAGTATTACTTTTACCTAGTTAATTAACTAGAATATGCAAAGACTTTCTAGTAAAGAACTTTTGAAGCTAATAGTTTGAGTAACATGGAAGAGAAAGATTTTCAGCGGTGCATTTGCGTTACAAAAAACTTAAAGAATAAAAAATAGGTAAGTACTGCTTTTTTGTGCTGTGTTTCAGTTGGTTTTGCAGTAGCCTCTATTTGTGTATTTTAACACCTTCACTGCGATCATCAATATGCCTAACAAGTGTATCATGACAAAACCCTTCACGTTTCAGGAGGCATGTTTCAATCAAGTCAAAAATTCTTTATTTCCTTAAATACAAAAAAGTACACTTAGAAAAGGTCAAATTATATTAAAAAATTACACTGGGTCGTGGATTTTTTTATTTGAGTCGCTTCGGTCGGTAGGTAGACTAAAGTAAAGAAACGACGAAGAAACCTTTAGCCTGTTATTGTTTATTTTTCGAGTTGGAACAAAATTCGTCTCAGGCTTTTTTTTCGTGTTTGTTGTAGAAAAGTAGGTTTACATTCCGTTTAGAAGATACATTAGTTTTATAAAGCCTAGTTGTGGGTACAGCAAGTTTGTCAATTTCTAATATTCAAATAATTATGTATTCCGCTTTTTTTTGGAAAACTATTGATATTTTATGAGTATAAAGTTTTCATAAATATATTGACTTGGTAGGTACTGTCATTATATACTTTTATTATTTTATCTTGTAAGGATTCTCTGATTTTGATGGTTTTTTACTACATATGCTGCGGAACAAAGTCTTTTCGATAGCCTATCTATGCGTGGGCCCCATTGAAGTTTATTATCTAAGATGATTCCTAAGAATACGGTACTTTCTACTATCTCGCGTTCTATCGTTTCTCCTTTTACGTTTACATCAGCCTTAACTTGTTTAAGATTAGGTAGAATAAATCTAATACATTTCGTTTTAGTTTTATTATGCAGAAGATTATTGACACTAAACCAATAAACTACTTTTGAGATTGCATTTACAGCGGAAGTATGTAAGATGATTTAGAAGAAAGTGTCAAGCACAATATTCTATTACAAACAACGAAAACTCAAGGCTTGTTCAGTTTTATTCATCATCTCTATCAATATCGCCTGGAAACCAGTTAAAAAGTTCACGAAAACAAAAAACAAGTCTCTAATTGAAACGGACATTTTGTCCGGAAAAGTCTTCTTGCCCGGATGATTTAGTGTTCGGATGTCCTCACGAGATACAACATTAGATTCTTTTTATTCATTTTAGTTTGTTTTGCAAAAAAGTTTTGCTGGTAATTAATTAGTTTTTATGCTCTGGCTGGGGCTTTTGTAAGGCTTTTTAAGAGTAATTTTTATATATTAGGTATGTATTTGATAATGCATATCAAATTTAATACTGTGAACATCGAAACACTCACTCATACAGCATACAGCTTTTGCCTGCTCTTGAGTTATAAAGGCAGGGTGTAAAACATAGTCCAGTTCTAATATCGCGGGATTTGCCCCTTTATCTACATAGTTCTTTATAACTTATGTAATAAAGGAACTCCAAACCGGACAAGTACTAACTAGCTCATTTGGTATCAGTTTTATTGAGTGTATCCCATCTGGCCCGGTGACTTGGCCCGGCGCCGGGCCACATGGGAAAAAAAAGTTTTAACTGGCCCGGTGATGTGTTTACCGGGCCAAATGACACAAATCAAGTGCCATCGTCCCCGGTAAGGTGAGAAAAGAGGATACGCCGCGTAATTGACTAACTAGTCATCAGATTTAGACTTTTCCAGGTTATCTTGAAAACTATACTCCCTCTTTTATACCCTAATGTTATCAAGTCATCTACCTTCATGAATAAAAATGGACACATTCAAGAAAAAGCAGTTAAAAATTACCTAATTGGCTTCCCCACATATCTGCATGGTCCTTAATTTCCCACAAGTTGTGCTAGTTTCACGAAAACGTCCATAAATCTTCTTGGAAAATATTTTATTGCGTATTCCTGTCTAGGAACTATTCATGGCGCATATTATTGCAAAATAACGTGTATTTATCGGCAATTGTGGCCCCTACTCCATCCAACCCCTACTGTCTGGGTCCAGGGCAAAAGGCATACCAGCTGTGTCACTTCAAGCTATAGCTAAATTTGATTTCGGATAGTATCATAGATTCAGAATCTAATTGCAACGCTAGTGTCTACTGTATCTTAAATTTAAGTTAAAGTTAAATTCAATCAGTTTTAATATTTTTCGAAATGCAATGAGGAGTTATATAAAATTTCATTTCACCATCACAGTCAACGACATAAATTTCCGAATATTGTCAACATTCAAAAACTCGTTTTCTTTTATTTAGATGTACCACGCTTTTGCACCTACAAAATCTAAGAAAACTTTGAATACCTATATGATATGATATGATACTCCGAATTTTAATGTATGATACTCGTAATATAATATTTTTTGCGGTACTAGCTGCGAATTTAACGAGCTGTGCGAACAGAACCAAATTGCCAGGCCAGACGGAATAATTTATATGTATATGTCGAGGATATGAGAATTAGGTACGTTATTACTGTGCGGTGGCTGGCGACATCTGTTTGTATTGTTCTGGAACTATTTATCTAAGTCTGTGCTTAGAACAGAGAAATATAATAACATCCTATTCGAACTAAAAAGATCCGACTTAAACCTTTTGTATTGTTTGTATAACAGGATTAAAAACAAAATATCTGGGAACAGAATATCTGGAATCAAATATCTATAATGAGTAGTAAATGTTATAGTATTATATAATTTCGCTTTACAAATTTAATTTTGGAATTTTTGGAATATTTACGGCTAAGTGGATTATAGAAATATGGACTATTGAAAAATCATTTTAGGTACTTACATTAAAATTATACAATGTTTAATTTTATACTGATGGAAATCTAGAAGTTTTCACTGGTTGCAAAATTATAGTTGTAAAATATCAATGAAATGTAATGTTTCGGTTATTGAAAGTTTTGTAATAATCGAAACATAACCATAATTCATTAATTTTTGTCATTTTTGTTATTGCAGCTTTTTAAATCATCACAACAAGCTTTATCTAGATCATCAGTGCTGTGTTAACTATTTTAAATGAAATGTCACTCTTCAATTTATTTAGATTTTTTATTTTGTTCTTTTATCCCTAAAGCAAAAATCGGGAAACTCAACAAACATACGAAAAACACTAAATTCTGATCCCCTATAAATTGGGCCCCTTTTCAATCGACGGGACCAACAATTAGGGACGGATGTATCCCAAATGGGAACCAAATGGGACTGCCCGGGAGCTGTTACGCGGATTAGGGAATTTTCCATTTGTAGTGGGAAACAAACAAACTTCAAGGGAAATTTGACTCTATTTTAGAAAGCTGGCGGTTTATTTTCAAGTGTTGACAATGCGTAGATACCAACTACTTGTTGGTTGCGTCAGTAGAAATTATGCTTTGGGTCTATGGATATATGAATGAATGTTCACTGATGGATGAGGGTGATTCGTTGATTACGGTTTGTTCTGAACCGTCACGGTGATGTACATTTTCCGTTCAGTTTGTAAACTCATTGGAAATTTTGAATTGTTTTGATCCTATTATAAGTGAAAATGATTGATTCTATGGATAATTTCATTGTTATGTTTGAGGTGGGAAGGGTTATTTATATTTACCGAGGGGTAATAATAATGTTGGTTTATTATCATCATCACACACACATTCACAATATCATGTTGTTTGTTCATAATAATTGGATCCATATTATTCAAAATCTATACATCCATTCATCTACACCCTTGTCAGTAATATGATGACATTTACTTTCAACGTGAACAGTTATTGTCCATAAAGCTAAAACCAGTAAAACCATTTCAAACGCGTCCAGGGTTTTTATGAACTGTTATAATTTTTTTGTAAATTTTCAATGACCAGTTATTTTAGGGTCTGTTCACCGCCCGCTTTATTTTTTCGATTTTGTCTATTATTTCTAGCCATAAATAGAAATTGTGGACTTTTGACTCCTTTTCGAAATCTCTACTTTTTATCAGTTCATCGCCTACTTTATCAGCGCATTGAACTAGTGTACTTTTTATTACTAAGAATTTGACATAATTATTCTCTCACAGCATGCTATTTTGGTGTACCTACTATTTTTTTAAGACACAATTGTATGGTTGTTTCTGAATAAAATCATTATGATTATGGATATTTTTTTAATATGGTAGAGATTTGTCCTATTCTGTAAATACTGTCGAAAAGAAAATTTTATTATATTTTTAAAACAAAATAAATATCATTTTATTAAGAAAATAACTTAAACGATTTCATCTCATAATAATATTGGGCATGTTGGCATATTATAACATATTGGGCACTCAAATAGAAATACATAACAAACAATATTTTTTTTTGCTTTGATGCAAGCAACCTATCGGCACACCAAATAAGTTCATATCTTCGGTATTATGAGAACTCAGTTGATTTTCAATTATCTAAATGACATCACTATACAATTTCATGGATTCTCGTTTTACCTAAAGAAACTTTAAACCTGACACAGTGAAGTCCTATTTCCTCTAGACTATACTGTTCCCTATAATATTCCCTGCCAAATATGCCAAAGCTTGCATGTATAGATTGGATACGAAAGCCTGTGTCAGTCATTTACTGGATTATGTTGCTGACGAGCTTAAATTCCAGCATTTTGAAAGCTGACTAGACTGGCTAACGGGTTTTAAAAAGTAAAGACACTACCGAATTGTTCTCTGTTTGAGAATTGTTACTTTTAAACTTTGAAATTTGACCGAATGTCTTTATTTTTTGGCACAGATTGTGAGAATTTATAAGTAAAGCACCAAATCACACAATCACGTTCTTCTTTTTAAGTACCTTACTTATTTACTTAACTTATACCGTGTGGTGCCGGCGGCATAGAATTTGCACCACCCCAATTCTTCCCGTGGGTGTCGTAAGAGGCGACTAAGGGATATCTTCTGGGGGGCGGGCAGCAGCGCCCCCTGCAGAACAAATCTACCACCAAACTGCGATCCCCAACCCGCATGCCCAGCGTGGGGATTATGGGCATTACTCCCATGAGTTAAACACCAAAAAGGCGTTTGTCAGGGGGAGGCCTGCGTCCAGCAGTGGACCGATACAGGCTGTGGATGTGGATGGATGTGAACTTATTAATTTTCAATACCTAGTTTCATAACAAAATGTCAAAATACCGCTTCACCCGCAGCATATCCGCTAACTGAATTTGCTTTCTTTTGTCAGGTTTGTTTGTAAAGGATTCGCGGGTTCGATTTTGGGTCCGAGGGCTCTCCAAACTTGGCTCGATTGCAATGTCAATATTTGGGAGAAGTTTGACTTGACGGTGCTGCCACATCTAGACGTATAATTTTAATCACCGACTAAAATAGGTGAGGTAAAGTTAAATGTGTGATTGACTCTAGCGCCAAAGTCGCCAAACAGGTGATTTGATCTTAATTTAGTTTTTTTACTCCTTGATTGGCGTGCGAGTTTGTCAACACCCGCAGTGTGCAAGCTTTAAGATGATTGATCAGATTATGAGAATTATGATAATATTCACGCTTATTAAAATGTTTCAATAAATTGAATATCAAAGGTTATCAAACCTAACACGCCGGTCACAAAAAACCAAAAAGTTCCGCTGTCCTGCCAACTATAACTTACGGTGCTGAGACATGGCGGCTTACTAAAGAAGCTGTGCATAAAATCAGCGTTGCGCAGAGAGCCATACAACGCTCCATGCTCGATATTAGACGCTTAGACCGAGTCCCCAACACCGAAATCCGTAAACGGACTAAAGTACAAGAAGTCACTGAGCGGATATTGGGGCTCAAATGGAGTTGGGTAGGACGCTTGGCCAGACGGAGTGACGACAGGTGGACTGAAGCACTGACCGAGTGGTGGCCGAGAGACGGCTGTAAAAGCAGGGGACGTCCGCCGGCGCGATGGGTTGACGACATCCGAGAGACCGTAGGATACACCTGGCCCAGACTGGCGCAGGACCGAGGCGAATGGCATAAGCATAGAGAGGCCTATGCCCAGCGGTGGGTCGCAGAGGGCTGATGATGATGATGATGACTTATTAACAATATATAATTAAGGAATAAATAATCTTTAGATGAACCCCCATCATACAGGTAAAAGCAGATCATCAACACCACTACATTCTTCAATTCATAATATAACTCTCAGTGTAAAATTATTAAAATTATACGCCGATTATATTTGGAAGTGGCGGTCCTTTAACGGCATCTGCACCATAAAAGTTAAAGTAAACAGCTTGGAATCAATATCCCGGAAATTGGGTTGAGTTATTTTTCTTGTGAAGTTAAAATCTTGAGAATTTTTTAGAAGGTTTTGAAGGATGCCTATGTTTAATGGTTTCAATAACAGTTATGCAGGAAAGTTTTTAAACATTTTTTGCAACTACCCTCACTTGATCTTCTGAACTAGTTATGTCCATCTGTACATTCGGACGACACACAATACTAACCGTCGCGGCGTCGGTCGGGGAAACTAAGTAAATAAACGCCATAATAACCCGTGAATATTAATATAATAGTTATGAGGGATATGCTGAATCCACCATGACTGTGGTACGGATTTGAAAACCATAATCATAATCAATTTATCGCATAAAAATGGTTCCTATTATAAAGGTGAAAATGGTATAAGAAAGGCCTTAAATTAGTTCACAAAATTTACCAGTAAATTCGGATGCCGAAAGCCAATGACTAATGAAGACATGACATAACAAAATAAAACATTATAAAAGTACAAACCGTGTCATAAGAATTATTCAGCAAAAACTAAATGTTAAAACAGATGGTTGCTTTATATCGATAATAAAAGCTTGAGTTATAAGAATTCTAAGAAATAACTCTTATACGCCTCTTTATCAGTGTATTATTTTATTTCAATTACTGCACCTGTTTGTTTTTTATTTGCAGTTTGCAAAACTAACACTGTTCGCTGGTAATTAATAGCCACCAACTCACTTTGCACGGTCATTCTGAATTTATAAGTTCTTTGATAACGTTCCGTCAGAAACTTTTCAAGTCAAAGAAAAGTAGCACGGCGTTTTTGCAAATAGAGTAATAACCACGATACAAAAACTAATGTCCACCCAAACAATGTGAAACTTCGCCACATTCTAAGCCACCCCAAGTGCACTTAAAATAAGCTATTTAATTTAACTTTTCCTACCCTTGCTGTGGTCAGACTTATACCGAAACCCGGTGGACCGGGTTTGACCCTTTGGAATCGGTACCTTCTGGGTAAAAACATCGGCAATACATTAAATCGGTGTGAAAATCAGCTATGCGGTGCTGGCTTAAATTTGCACCACACCAACTTTTCCACTAAAGAATTAAATAGATAAAATTTAATAGATATGTCAGGTATAGTGTCAGAGTCAGAGTAGAATCGTATATTTCTTTAGACTTACAAAATAAGCACTTAGACGATATAATATAGTTGACAATATATTATACATATATTGTATTAGACGACCTCTGTGGCGCGGTGGGCGAAGGTCTGCCTGCGACGCAGGAGGATGCGGGTTCGATTCCCGCCTCGGGACAAATGTGTGTACGATCTGCAGACATTTGTTCAGGGCGTTCTGGATGTTTTCTATGTATAATAAAAAATATCTATCTATGTAGTGTATTGTATTATGTATATCAGTTATCTAGTACCCATAACACAAGCTCTGCTTAACTTGGGGCTAGATAATGCTGTGTGAATTGTGTCCAGCATTATTTATTTATTTATTTAATTTATAGTTGACAAATCTTTATGGTTGCCTGGAAGAGATAGCTTCTAAGCGATAAGACCGCCCATTGTACTCATTTTATATATTGTATTCATGTACGTGTTATTTTTATGGTGTACAATAAGGAATTTTTGTATTGTATTGTATTGTATTGTAAATCTGTTCAAACAGTTCGGTTGGTTGTTAAGGTAGAATTGTTTATTGGCTCCAATCGTAGACAATCTTGGATTGATGTAAAAAAATATTAAACTTTTAACTGATAAACCAGTACCGACAGCCTGCTTTCTAAGTAAACGCTTCCTACTTTTCCAAGCTCTTGTAATGGTGCAGCTTCAATATTAAATTTAATGTCCATTATTTGAAGCCTTTGTTAGTGAAAATTGCATTTTCTAGAAAATATAAGATAATTTTGTAAGATGAACTTGAGATACGAAGGGAAAAATCTTTGAAAGTCTTCAAAGCGTCTCAAGATTTATGATTACGTATTTATTTTGCGACAACATTTTAAGTTCTAATACTTCATTGTTAGAATATAATTCTCGAAGTATTTTGAGATAAGATAACTAACAACTATTTGTTCTTAAAATTAAATATGAGAGCCCCAGGGCACACTCAGTGTTAATCTTAGTAATTATTTTTCTTGCATAAAGTTCGTTTTTACAATTTCAGATAGGTATATAAAATTTCCTAAATTAGCAAGCTGAAGTGGCAGTGGGCCGGCCATATTTCGCGAAGAACTGACAACCGATGGGGTAAACGAGTTCTTGAGTGGAGACCGCGACTCGGCAAACGTAGTGTAGGGCGCCCTCCGGCCAGGTGGGATGACGATCTGCGAAAGACTGCAGGCAGATGCTGGATGCGTCAAGCTGAAGACAGGGCGCTATGGCGCTCATTAGGGGAGGCCTATGTCCAGCAGTGGACTAATATAGGCTGATGATGATGATGATGATATAAAATTTCATGGAAAAAAACTAGTTGTCTCTAAAGTCGGTTTAGGAACGATAATTTTACGTAATAACGTCATTTATACTGGTACTGTTTTTGCAATTCTGGTGTTAGCTAGCTTTCAGCGCTATCTATTAGTTAAACGAAGTTAGAACTTTAATTTGCAGTGCTTCAGTCGTCATGACATCATCAACAACGTGACACATTTTTGAATATGCTTCCCATGTTAGACGTTATCATGTCAAAAGATTTTTCGGTTGGTCAAACATATTATGTAAAAATACTTCTGGAATTGGGCGAACACAACAAAATTGATAAAATGTATATACCTACGGATTCCTAAAAAAAAGTCCAAACGCCAACGCAACCACAAAAAATGATTGATAGTGTGGTTTTACTTTTAAACCTACGCCTAATCTTTTGGAGCAATTAAGCAAGTACTTTGAGTGAGGGACCTCAATCAACTTTAAGCTGGCAGTCAATTGAGTTGGACGACTTCATCGATCATAATAGTATACTATAAATAATGCGTAGTTTAGAAAAATTTTATGAAATCAAAACGGCCAAAATCAAGGTGTTTTTAAACTTTCATAATTATCTTATGGTCGTAGGTAAAAGATGAAATAATTATATATATTGTGATGAACATGATTGTAGGTACGTACGGCTCCGTGAACCGCAGTGGGTTCATGCCTTGAACAAAAAACGTTCTATTGTTTAGATTATGACAACATCGTAAAATTGACTGTACCTTAATCATCACCTTTGGCCACACACCAGAAAACAGCCAAGTATGAGGGGTATCAGAGTGGGTTCCGTACTTTACTTACGTACTACCGCGTACAGAGCGGCGATTACTTACATGGGTGGTAGAATATTTTTTTGTGATTAGAAGATTAGACTTACAAGGTACATACTTTTCAACCTCTCTATTCCGGATAAGGAATCAACGAATTAGTGACTCGCATTTAATTAAGGTACCTTTATACTGTACACTTTTCATTTGTTTGATTTATGACAAAAAAGAAATCTGAATCTGAATCTGTGCTATAGGATATTAAGTGAAATAATGATAATGATTTGAAGATTTAGAATGCGGAGTTTGAGATCCCTAATTCGATCCCTAACCTCTTTTCCCTCAACCTCAACAACTATATTGGTTCACTGCTGGACGCAGGCCACTCCCTGATTTGCTTTATTGGCTTTTATCTCATGGAGGGCTTTTATCTCACTTATTCTCACTTTATCTTGGGGATTACAATTAGATGTTAGAATTATTCTGCAGAGGCTCTGCTGTTCTCTCCCGGTGGATATCCTTTGGTCACCTCTTACCACACCCGCGCGGAAGAGTTGGGGTGGTGCAAATTCTAAGCCGGAATCACACGGCAAGATAGAGGAATGAGGCACATCTCTCAAAATGAGCTAGTTCTGTTTTTTTTCTATCTTTTATTGTCACCTGATTTATTTTATCAGAAAGGTATATTATGTAGATTTGTTTAGAATTATTTTGATGGTAACTGTTTTAATTAAGATTTTATTGCTTTAAAATAATGGTTTTTAGAGCACTGTTGTAAATGCCTTAGGTAGTCAGTTTATGCAAAAAAAAACTCCATTTTTGAATTTGTTTCATCCACTTATTTATGTTATTTTTTACATTATTGACGAACTCTAAAACACAACGTATAAAAACAATTATGTAACCGGATGTGATTTGTATGACAGTCATTCCTAAAATGGATGAATAAGATTGATTGCTCAAACTTTTAAAATAACCAAAAATGATTTGTCAATTACGGCAGAATATAAAAACACAACATTTTGAACCATTAGTTTAAGTGACAGTTGAATTAATTATCTAATAATTTCTAGCTTCCGTTAACGGTAACGAATTTACCCGGATCGGAATACATTGATCTTCCACGATAGGGTGTAAAACGTCGGTGGTCTTCCAACACAAACAAGGTTCGTAGTTAACCCGCTTACAATCATAATGAATGGTTGTAAACCTGTTGAAACATCGGGAAAATAGTAAAATGAACGCGATGATTACTGCATTTCGACTCATCCGTAGAACAAAGTCCGTTCTGTAGAGTTGATAGTTTTCAGTAGACGTCAGAGAAGTTGTTGACTTGTGTAACTTTTAAACGGTGAGACTTTTCATTGAGAATTTTTGGTATGTTGTTACAATGCCCCGGCTTAGATATACGCTTTTCGGTATATATTTATTATCTTTTTATTTCTGGAGATAGTGCGTTCCATGTTAATATAGGACGTTTTATGGCGGAAGTAGTGCGGTCCGTTGTGAACATTAAACGTTGTTTTACGGAAAAGTCTTAGTTAATTGACGTTCTTTGTTAACATGGGACGTTTTCTGTTGAAATTACATGTCCCGTTAGAGTCCTATATGCTTTTTTACCCTAAAATAATGTTAGTGATATTATAACTACCCTCCATTAAATTAATTATTAAATAAAGGTTATTATTTAAAACTGTTTATTAAGTTAAAACATCTCAAATTAGGTATAAAAACTATTAAATGGCATCACTTTGAATAGCAAAAAGTCACTTAAAATAAGCTTATTAGAATTTATCATTATGCCCCTTTTAGGACAATGCAGGAGACGCGCAATTAAGAAAATTTAAACTACGCATTTGTTTAATTAATAAACAAACAGTAACATAATTTTTTATTGTTTATTTTACATCAAAACCAAATTTGATATAAAATTTTATATTCCATTAAAACACAATCTTTACAATTTTACTAATAAGAATCATTTTTAAGATTTATACAGTACTTAAACTGTCTCGGTGGTATAATAATTAAAATTTAAAATAGCAATTGATCATGTTTATTTCTTTTTTTGCTTATTTCAGAGAAACATTGATAAAATACACAAAATTGATTGAAATTGATTGGTATATTATAATATGGTAGCTAGGTCAGCAACATTACAGGTAACAAGTGTTACCTGTAATGTTTAGTTTATCATTCGATATTCTGAAGCATCAGAAGCTCAGAAGCTATTATATTTTAGTGATTCGCCGTTCACCAGGAACTCGGTATAAACTGAACTTAAAGCGCTGTACCGGTCTCTGAGCGGCACATATCCATAACATATTTATATACAGCAGCAAAAACCAATAATAGGTTCACCATATTGCAGCTTTACCTTCAGTTTATACCGAGTTCCTGGTGTACTGCAAATCACCAAAATATCATAGTCAGGTTGGGTTTGATCATATTCAAAAAACAATTTATTTGGGTTAATACCGTCTCTGAATCAACTTCTCAAATGTTACTCCAAGTAATCTTCTTGTCCTTGTCTCTTTCGCAACTTGCCATAGTTATAAATGTCTCTCATACAAACCTTTCCCTCGAAACCTAATAATAATAATGCTAGACAATCCACACGGAACCATCTAGCCCCATGGTCGTCATATTGCGGCCCGCGGGCCGCATGCGGCCCATGGTCGTTATTTATGCGGCCCGCGGCAAAGTAAATTGCATTTATAATAGTCAAGAGCACCGTGAAAAGCAGGAGTACAATGAATTTTGGAAAAATGCCTAGCAAGTATAAATCTTTGCAAGACTGCGCACAATTCGTTTTAACTATATTTTCTTCAACATATCTCTGTGAAGCTTCATTTACGAAAACGAGCTTCTTAAAAAATAAATACCGTAATCGTCTTTCCACTCATTTAGAAGACACAATGAGGATCGCATGTAGTCCAAAAGATGCCAATATACAAGAAATAATTAAAAAAGTTCAACACCATAATTCCTAATTATAAATCATAGGTATTTTTGATAACGATGTTGAACTTTTTAATAAATTTTAATCATTCCTTACTTATCTATGTTTATAAATAACCTTTTTCTAATAAATATAGTAATGAATATAATATATTATTTGAGTCTACTTTTTTGATATCAACTCCCACACGAACGGCGACGTCGAAATGAGCTGAATATATAGTATTCCTGGGATAAAAAATATCCTATGTCCTTCCCCGGAACCCAAACTATCCCCATACCAAATTTCATGTAAATAGGTCCAGTGGTTTAAGCGTAGAGAGGTAACAAACAGACAGACAGACACACTTTCGTATTTATAAGATTAGTATGGACTAGTATGGATAAGTGTGCAAAGGCTCTTGAAGCGCCTTCACATACTCTGCGGCCCGGCCCTGGTTTTCACATTTTCATTTGTGGCCTAGGCTAGTAAAGTGTGACGACCGCTGAATCTAGCCCTAAGCTAAGCAGAGCTTGTGTTATGGGTACTAGATGACTATTTTACTTAATACAATAGGTACATTACATGGATAGATATTTTTAATATACAAAGAAAATACCCAAAACATAACAATAACCTTATACAACAATACCTTTCAAGTCGAACACGTCAATCTGGGTTACACTGTGAACAACATGGGCTCTCCTTCATTCTTGGCCCATCTTAGTAACAAACGCCACTTATGAGGGGTATAATATAGTTTTGGTTTGAGAAGCTCTCTCCATGACAGACCTGACACTGGCCCCCCTAATTTTGGACGTGTCCCTTCTGTAAAAACCGGTGTGTTATACGTATGTTGAACTTTTTTGCGACTAAGCTTTTGGCCAGCACAATTATTGTCCGACCAATGATGAAACTCTTTGGAACCTTGCTCAACATTAGGGCTCTTATACACGGACTGCACGTCTCAAAAACACGGACTGCAAGTTACCGACTGCAAAACAATTTCACCGGTAGCAGTCGACGGCAGTCGTTCACTGCAGTTAAATGCAATCGACGGGTGCAGTTGTCTTGCAGTCCGCAACTTGCAGTCCGTGTACATGAGCTCTTAACCTGGATAAAATTTCAGAAGCCACTAATTTTACTAAAGAGTTTAATTAATTGCTTTAGTAGCTGTATTAATCTATAACTAGAAGGCATTTCCAAAGAAAATATACCTACTAGGTTAATTGCTGTTAACCTGCACAGCCGACAGATTAGACTTGATAATTTGGTATTGAGCTGTTGCAGGTAATTTCCTTAGTCCTACCATCTTCATACAGTATTTCTTCCTATATATTTTGTAGTTTTTGGCTGATTTCGTCTGAATCAGGAGGCAAAGGTGACTTTTATTATGACATGTAGTTTTCATCAATATGTACATCTGAAAGTGAAAAAAACCGGTTTATATAAAATATTTTTTATATTTATGAGTAGTGCAAAACAATGTAAGTAGATAGCAAATGATTAGACAAATTTTAAAGAAAAACCCTCATTATTTATGGATAATTTAACACGAACAACGTCCTAAACGATTTCCTTATTCCAGTAACAACGTCCTACCTCAACATCGAACCAACAAATTGTATGACATTTACCATAGAAAAACGTCCGATATTCACATGAAATCCTTAAAAGTTCAATGGTTTTTGCATAAAATGGTCCTAAAATTTCATAAGACTTATATTTATTCATGTATTATTATTACTAAAAAACTATTATACTGTGAGTTTGCACTACGCCAATCGTATTTTCGTACTAAAACGCTTTTCTCTCTAGTTTTCCGTCAAAAAGTGTCTTATATAAACATCGATCGCCCGCAACCGTTTACAGAGAAAATAAAGCAATATTATGGGTAATTTTAATGTTTATTAATTACAAAACTAAATAAAGCGTGTATTACAAAATAGTACAACCGAAAAATGGTCAACTTACCAGCATTTACACTTTTCTTCATATAAACAACAGAAACATTAGAAAATGATGAACTAAATTCAGACTCCCCTGCATCTTCTCTAAGCATTTCTAACCTTTTATGCGCTCATGACATTTATAAACATATGATTTGTTCAAGAAAAAACCTTACCATATTGTTTTTTCATCAAATCTAAAGAAAACTAAGCTCCAGAGACAAATACGCCCTCCTTCCAACAAACAACGGCCGAACGGACGAAAGGGCCGCGCACTTACGGCCCGCGCGGCGTCCCTTGGTCACATCATGCGTTTTTTTGCGGAGCTAATGTCAGATAGAACGTTATTCGATTTCATATATCAGAAACTAAATAAGATACAAAAATTCTAAAAATGTACGTCTGTAGTGTTTGTTCTCCTTAATCCGTCTAGCTATATAACTCATTTTTGCTCTATGATCACATCGGACTCTGTTCTACGGCTAGGTCGATTTGCAAACAAAGATCTAAATCGTAAAATAGGTTTTTTACCCTTTCCGTAGCGAGACCGCTCCATGTTTGATCACATTCAGTGAATTGAGTGTTTTTGTGGTGTGCTTGTTCAAAAAAGTTCATGCCATTGCATGATTGCACAATAAATGGCAATAATAACTTAAGAGAGCACTAGACCTACAGTTTGACCGCAGCCGCTGTACCGCGCCTGAGGTATGCGCGCGGCGAGACGGGGGGTGAAGTAGTAAGACGCAGACGAGATAAATATCCAAAGATGGGTCGTGCGCTATCTCGTGATGTCAAGACAATCATTTTTAAAGTGGCCCAATATTTTAAGAAAATAAGAAAGCTTTGAATATTAAAGTGATCGCGATATTAGATTTATTATTATCGATCCATTAATAATAAATTTGCAGAACGACTCCGATTCCAGTTCCAATGGCGAAACGGAAGATGAAGTTGAAGCAGAATCTATGTCAGAATATATGTAGATAATTTAGTTATACAAAAATATAATCGTTACATAAAACAAACATTTCGTTTACCTACGATATCCTAAGATCTATCCGACAATATCAATCTCATTTGTACCTACTCTTGCTCTTTTTTCCCCGGCCCCCACCTCGCCGCACTTTCCTAAGGAGCGGTACAGCGGTATCGGTCAACCTGTAAGAACCTTGTCACTGTTGTGTTATCTCTAGTTGGTAGTCCTAAAATATAAATAAATAAATATAATTATTGTCTCAATCAAACAGCCGGGACCCCACGGTAGGGCAAATGTCTCCCTATTCCGTCTTCCTAGTAGACCAATCCACGTCAAACAAGTCCAACTCCTCTCGGCCGTACAACTTGATGAACGATAATGAAATTTTAGTACGCAAAAACGAAATTAGCCAGAACTAATTAATTTCACCCAGAAAGTCAGGTAGTTCCCATCAACCAAACCTTTGTGAAGTACGAAAGGAATCTTTAATTAAAACTCTATTAACATTCTAATACAGTTCCTTTCAGCTTATTAAATTTGATATTGATATTCCTTTGGCGAGTTTTTTGTTGGGATAGGATGCGGCTTGCCAAAAAGTTTTAAATTCACTTATTATACCACACTGGTTTTATTCAGGTCACGGGATTATCTTGAAGTACCTTCCAAACTCAATAGAGAGACGACGGTTTTTTTAATCTCTGGGTAACTTAAATTGAAGAAGATTTCTCTGAATAAAAAATCCAGAGTTACTTCAACCTGAAGGCTGGTTCAGGTTGAAGTAACTCTGGATTTTGTATATTGGTCCGCTGCTGGACGCAGGCCTTCTCCTGATAGCACCTTTGGACTTTATCTCATTGGGGTTATGCTTATGATCCCCACACTGGCCATGCGAGTAAGGAATCGCAGTTTGGTGATGGAATGGTTCCGCAGAGAGCGCTGCTGCCAGGTTGCCCACCTCGGTGAAAATCCCCTAGTCGCCTCCTACGACACAAGCGGTTTATACAGGTTTTAACCGAGAACTACAAACGAAGCCGCGCACTGAAGCCAGCTTTAAAATAATGAGACAGAACCCGTGGTACAACAGCTAGTTACAGTACGTAATGTTTGAACCCCATGTGCATTGCAGGAGGTCGCCTCAGCGTTAAATCCGATTATCCTGTGGCACAGGATAGTTTAGACAGCTGGATTACTCCAAAACACTTAATGTTTTTAATCAGGAAAAGCTAACAGACGATGCAAAATATTGATAGATAGATGTGTACACGCTATTTTAATATGTGTGTCATCAAAGATTATGTTTATCTATATAATATCTGCGGAAACTGTTAATTGGCCTTCAGCACACATGCGCATGGGCATGTATTACGTAAATAATACATAGTTGTAAGTTCCTAAATATAAAAAAATTGAAAATTATTATTTTAGAAAATATACGATAGTCGCGTATATTTTAATAACATATTAATATTCACTGACGACACAGACAAACCAACAGTAAGCATTACCATCCATAGTTAATAACCGGCAGAACTGGCCTTATTAACACAGCATAGTTGAATACTAATATTAGCCTTATGTAGTAAAACAAAACAAATTTATGAAACTAACCATAGTATTTACTTAATAAACTTAGTATAAATTATACTAATTGAGTACTTTTTGTAAATAGTTGTAATATTCTTTTCTGTCCAGAGGAGGGCGATACTGAACGCGACACAGTTGTAAACTTTTAGCGTCAGTATCGTTGCATTATGTTATAGTTTTATAAAATGTCCATTGTACCAATAAACGATTTGTATTTTGTATTTGTATTTTTATATATTAGGTACTCTTCTAATATGCTGGTACCTCACATAGGTACTGATTCCGATTTCGCAATAGCAACCATCGAAAATGTATCTGCTGTCCAACTATTCCCTGTGGATCTAGCGATGCGACTCGGTAACAAACCTTGTTAAGCAGATTTAAAGTTGTTTCATTATAGCCAAACGGAAATTGTTTTAAATGAGCGCGAAATATTTGAGGCCCTAAATTAACATAATCCGGATACGGGTAACGGGGAGGACAGGGTTACTTGGTTCCGGTCGTGTCAGGTATTTAACGGGTTATAAAAAGATCTAGGTTTCTTTTTGTACCTTACTGGGTTTTATTTATATAATTAGTTGTCGCTTGTGACTCACTTTGTACTTTGTGAATAAAACGTAGACGTGACGTAAACGTTAATAAGCATCCTGTTGCGGAAGTTCTTTTTTTCGAAATTTTCGAAATTTTCAAATTAAAATGGCAGAAATAAATACGTATTTAAGTTTTATATTTTTCTAAGTCAGTGATGACTTTAGGTAATTTTTGCCTATATTCTGCCTTTTCATTAACTGACTCCTTAGTTTTTACCCGACTATCCAACGGAGGGGAGTTATTAAATACCTTTTTATGAGCATCTCTACTAACTACTCAAGGCGAATTCTCATAAATCACTATTTAAGACGCTGTCTTCTTTAATTATTTATCGGTTGTAGGCAATTGTTGTAAGTAATTATTTTGTAAACTACCTCCCTCATTCAATAATTGTATGTCTTTATTTATCTGACATTTATGTCAGTATCTATAGCAAGACAATGTATTTACCTTGGAAAAGACGCAGGTATTATAATGATGGACGATTGTGTTTCAAAATAGACACATAATCACAGTATTATTATAAAGCTCTATAATAACCCTACACGAACATTTATTATGACAGAAAACGTCATTACAACGACTTAATAAGTATTGAGTTTGATTTTTTTAATTTTGTACCTTGTGCATTTGGATCTAAAGCTTAGAGTTCTGTGCGGTATAATTCCAATAATTTTTCATTTCATTGAAAAGTCTAGCGTGTTCCATTTTGCATAAAGTTTGAATTCCTTTGTATCGCAATGTAATAAAACCTCGGCATCGTGTTAAATAATAATTTTAAACTGTATCTATAAGGTGTGAAGGTAGATTTTGCTTCGGTGTGGTACAATAAGGTTTTTGACATTAAACGAGAGGATGACATGCATTGACAGGCAATCGAATTTAATTGAAGTTTTTGTGGCGAAAGCAAGTGCCGTACCTATAAGGCTATTTGCATACCGTTGTATAGCACCAACATAATTGGTTATTATGTAAAAAAAATATAGGTACTATAAGCAAATCTATTTAGAGTTAAGAAAAATATTAAAAGCTACACCTAATTTGGTGTAGGAGATACCAATTATTATAGCAAAAAACCCATTTGATGCAGTGCCAATAGATTTAAATCGTTAGATGCCCTTACCGCAGTGAGACCGCGCCGTGTTGTGTCCAAGTCGAACCTTACGCATGCATAAACTTGGACTCAGTATAATGTCTAAGCACAGTGTTAGCCGGACGTGTTGTGAAAGACGTTTACAAGCAGTTTATAGCGTTACAACATAACGTGTGCCTTTCGAACAACAATTCTAGAAACACAAACAAAGCCAGAGGTGTAACATTTCACTCTTAGGTATTGCGAGTTAATGAAATAACTTTTATTTATCGTCCGCATTGTCAAAAATGACTATAATAACAAATTTAAATGGCGAGTGCACGAAAGAGAAAGTAGTGTTTGCAACTAATGTGTGAGAAAAAGAGATGACACTGATTTCTCAGTACGCTTGTTTTGTTTGTGTAAATTGCACACATCTCAAAACATTGCTACAGTTTTTGGTGGTCAGGGCGTATCTAACGATTTAAATCTATGGCAGTGGGCATTTTGCTAACCTTATAAATGAGGTTTTTACTAAAACGTGAATGGACACGATTATCATTTTAGCAAGATTTGGACACTTTCTGAAATCTGTGGATTTAAACTGTTTTCAAAATATGAATGATTTATTCCTTGTGAAATCCTACTGTTGTTAGATTAAATAGCGAAAAGTTTTTGAATGTGTAAAGACGTTTGTACAACGCTAAAACTCAATGCGAATCGTGCTGAAACTTTGCACACATTAAGTTCTAGACTTATAAAACATAATGCGCAATTTTATTCATAAAGCTGCAAGAATAGGTTCTTAGGATACTTAGGTGATGGATTTAGGAATTTCGAAGAAAAAAAAACGTAAGGCAATTGTTGGATCATCTTTAAAACTAGAACTACACTGGCTTGCAAAACTAAGTACCTATCACACATTTTTTTTTTACTTTTAATCTCTAACTTCTATAGTTTAGAAAAAAAGTGTTTTACTGAGTCTTGCCGGCCAGTGTAGTTCAAATAGTAGAAACATGTAAACATGAGAGATTTCTGCCTAACAGTCTCGTCATCGTTCCAAGGGTACTTGTTTGCACAGCTCCACCCTATTTAAACAAGTACTCAAAGGTAAATTAATAGTTGTAACTAACTGATGTTAGGGTAACGAGTTACAACGTTACTGTAACTTGTACTGTGAGAAGTTTGTAGGATAATATAAAAGCTACAAGCACCTTTAATGGGAGATTTACAAAGATTTGTAGTGTTTTGTATTTTTGTATCTATCGGAGGCGGGCAGTGGCGCCCCCTGCAGAACAATTCTAATATCACCGAACTCCTATCCCCAACCAGCATGCCAGTGTGGGGATTACTACAAAAATCTTATGAGGGGAAGGCCTGCGTCCAGCAGTGGACCAATATAGGCTGTTGAGGTTGAGGTTGATCCGGTCAGCCTATTTTGCGTGAAAAGGTCTATCATTCAATCTGAAAAGGTTTATCATTCAATTAAAATCGACAGTTGCATTAGCTACTTTTAAAAATGTACCTTCTTAAACATCATATTAAAAATGAAATATTTCGATAAATCAATGCGTAGCTGGGCCACTTACAAGCATAATTCGCCGAAGACAGGACAATCAAGATCGAACTTCACTTGGTAAGTTCGTTACATCATTTAATAATAGTATTTAAGCCTATATTTATAAAAGAAAGTCGTGTTAGTTACACTATTTATAACTCAAGAACGGCTGAACCGATTTGGCTGAAAATTAGCGGGGAGGTAGCTTAGAACCAGGAGACGGACATAAGATAGTTTTTTTTTTCGTTCCTGGCTGAAAGAATCTTGATGAAATTTGGTAGGGAGGTAAACGGTATCCCGGGGATGGACATGAATAAAAAATGCGTGCGAAGCCGTGGGCAAAAGCTAGTTTTCATTTAAAAGCTTAAAGTACAACGTGGTTTTAATGTTTTTCTTATAACAACCAAAGTAACAAATACAATTCTGACTCACTTCAACGCTAGTGTTTTTCGGTCTCGCGTTTACCCGCTGGATAAGCTGTTAAAAGCTTTGTAAAACTGAAAATAAAAATACAAAAATCAGGAATTCAAACCTACGACGTAAACCAACTGGCCAACCAGGTGAAACGTTAATAAAAGCGTCTCCAATTTTATGACGTCATTATCTTTCACCCTCTACCAATTAATTAGGGTTAGGGCTTTGGCAATAACTTTAGCTGATTAATAGTTCCAATATTTTGGGAACTAGGTGATATTATATTGCAAAGTTTCTAGTAAATGAAACCAATTTTATTTTACACTAGCTGCGCCCCGCGGCTTCGCATACCTATCCCACGGGAACTGATTCATGGGATAAAAATTAGCCGATGTGTTATACCTATTTGTCTATGCCTTGCAGTTTCCACCGTAAAGTTCCCGTTCCCGTGGGAATTCCGGAATAAAATATAGCCTATATCACTCCCTGAAAAGTTACGATCAAATAATTTTGTAAATTGGTCCAGGAGTTTCGGAGCTTATTAAATACAAACAAACAATCAAATCTGTCCTCATTATATTATTATATGATAAGTAAAGAAAATGTATTAAGGCCCATACACCAGCGAAAGTGGCGCCCCCCACTATTTTACTCGTATCTTATTATTACGTTAAACGCAGCAAGTTTTAAAAATCCTACTTTCAGATGACGCGGTAAAAATGCATGTTATTATATACCTACCTTAATAAAAACTGTGTTTTGTGCTACAAGGTATATATATTCAATTGAACAGGGTTTGTTAAACTTCAATGTTTCTCCTGTAGCTCGATCTAACGGCGCGAAAGTCCGTTTCAAGTACCAGAGATTATCGACATCCACGGTACACGACTTCGTGGTGTAGTGGTTATCACATCCCCGCACTGAGAGGCCTCCCCGCAAGTTCTTCTTAGAAATTACCCATAACCTCAATCTCAACTTCATTATCTCCATTAATAACCAACACTTTATCGTACTTTTTTTTATTATACCCGTAATTTCTTAAAGTAATATTACTTATATCGTATCCTTTTTGAATGGAGCATAAACGTAAACAAACCGCCCATACTTGACCTAAAATTCACTTTGTTAGCGCGTCTTTTTATACGTAATTTACATTACTTATCGATTTTAGAACCTCCCGTCAATAAAAATTGCTCACAATTATATCTGAAACTCGACGACAAGCAAGTGAGATTTTGTTATTTGTGTCGTACTTTGTTTACTAATATGCTTCATTCAAAATAGATAAACCATAGGCACTTACCGTATGTGTGTGACATTATGTTTAATTTTAAAATATTAAAATAATAAAATAAATAATGCTGGACAATTCACACAGCATTATCTAGCCCCAAGCTAAGCAGAGCTTGTGTTATGGGTACTAGATAACTGATATACATAATACAATACACTACATAGATAGATATTTTTTATTATACATAGAAAAACATCCAGAACGCCCTGAACAAATGTCTGCAGATCGTACACACATTTGTCCCGAGGCGGGAATCGAACCCGCAACCTCCTGCGTCGCAGCCAGGCCTTCGCCCACCGCGCCACAGAGGTCGTCAAAAAATATTAATTCTGAACTAAACGAGTCTTCTGAACAGCACAACATATCTCTACCTACGTAATTGAAACTATATCATTGTGTCAACAGTCTACGAATAAAGTTCCGAGTTCTTTGATCAAGTGATAATTAAATATTTACCGTCCATTTCTCGCTAAAGGGTTGCTTTAAGGATGAAAGTAAATCAACAGAAGGAAATGGTATTGGATCTAACGATAGATATAAATACTTAGTTTTATTTTTGCCGCATTTTATGTTTTTTTCTTGTGATTATTTTTCAATTATGGACTTTGATAAGCAAGTTATAACTGATTTTTGATCATAATCATATTAAATTCTGAAATTTGGATATTCAGATGGTTAGATGGATGTTTGTTACTCCTTCATGCAAAAACTACTTGGCAAATCCGACTGAAATTTCGCATAAAATTATAATGTAGTTCTAGGGCGTCTCTGTCATTTCACAGCAATGCGCCATCATCTGTCAGTCTAAATTATTCTGATCCAATGTATTTTTAACCGACTTCAAAATAGGAGGAAGTTCTCAATTTGACTGTATTCGTTGGACGCGGACGCGGAATTGCAGTCTGCGTCGCACGCGGCAGCCACCGCTACTCTGCACGCCCGCCTATCCATAAACATCACCGTACATTGCGATATGTTTGTGTTTACGCGTGCGATGATGGGGCTGCTGCACGCCCCGCGTCTCTGTGATCAAGGCCTTAGATAATTACATCTTCGTTCATCTATTTTCGTCTCCGCTGGCGTGACGTCACCAGCTTGCGAGATACAGCTCACATCTCCGCTTCGAACTTTGTTTCTTCTCACACAGATATGATACATCTCCGCTGATCTCCACTGAAGCTCAGCGGGAACGAGATGAATAACAACGTTCTATTGGTTGTGTAAACATATATTATTATTTTAGCTGCGCCCCGCGGCTTTGCACGCGTTGTTCCTATGGAATCGTTTAAAGGTGATTTCTATCCTATACGGGAACTGATTTATGCGATAACAGTTGTAGTACCAGCAGCTATGGAAAATTGCAGCCCGATTCGTTCAGTACTTTTGGCGTGAAGAGGTAAAAATTGGCTGTTCCCAGTACTTACCGAGTAGTGTTACCAGTCAATTGTATACTGGGAATTTTCTTCCCAACAGACCTACAGTAAGACCAATGGGAATTTTGTACCCAGTAGACTTACCAGTAAAACAAAACTACTACTACGTCATCACGGTATAGTCCGTCTATTATCGTGATGACGTTGCACGAATTTTAGTATTTTGAAATTATAAGTGCAGAAAGTGATAGCAATAACAATCATGACAGCGGTCAATCGTGAATCAGCGTACGGGTCACCTAGATTAGTTAACATTGTTCGATAGGTACGTGCCTGATCCAAGCTAACGTAGTTAGTATCTACGTTATTAACTTAATTGTAGCTATTCACAGTAATCAATCACTTTACTGGCTTCTAAGTAATTGATACAGATTCGATATATTCGTAACTCAGTTGAAGAGGTGTTATAAACTGGAAAATTTCAATGATAATGATTTTATGATACTTAAAGCTTCTGCCCGCGCATACTTTTCCAGTATAAAAAGAAATAAAAGTACATCTATGCAAAATTTCATCTCGATTTGTCCATTTGTTTTAGCGTAAAACGTAATAAACACCAACCGCTGTACTACAAAATAAAAAAACTGTTGAGCGCGTACTTAACAAAAGTGGAAATTATTTTCATACTATGTCATAGTATGAAAATAATTTCCACTTTTGTTAAGTGGAGTGATTAAATAGTTTTATACGTACTCGATTTAAGAGGTAGTTAGAATCTTCAGTCTCCAATACAATTGTTGGCCCAACGTTTTCGAGTGAAAGCCAATACCAACGTGTAGACGGCACGTGTACATTGCCTTGCCATCGCTCGGTATCGCTCGCCTAGCTGGCCGAGGGAAAACAAGCGCCAATGTGTATAGAGGTCATTTGCATTAACTTGTCACTCGCCACTTCGGAGCTGTGTCGGTTTTTCTGCACAAATTTAAGGTACTTGCCTGCGCTTGGCCAATCGTGTCCACATGTTTGTGTAGTTTGTGGTGTAACAGTTTGCGTCGACTTGCCAAACGTCTAGACGGTGACACTTGCCTTGTATAGATTTGGCTTTAGCTCGGCCAACATGTTTAGGGGGCTTTAGAAGTACAACTTTGAAGTACAACTTTGACAAGTCAGCGGACAAGTGTCCGTTTTTGTATGATGCAAACTCATGCTAGCCACTCAGATCTAACATCATTATCAATAGCTTATACATGTATTAGGCAACTGCTGGATATAGGCGCCATAGCGCCCTGTCTTCAGCTTGACGCATCCAGTATCTGATCGCAGTCTTTCGCAGATCATCATCCCCCTTGACTAGAGGGCATCCTACACTACGTCTTAGGATTCGCGGTCTCCCATCAAACACACAGATCTAATTAATATCTAGATATAAAATTTACATGTTTTTGTTTGTTTAGCTCTAGGCA
This sequence comes from Eupithecia tripunctaria, assembly GCA_955876795.1. NCBI lineage: Eukaryota > Metazoa > Arthropoda > Insecta > Lepidoptera > Geometridae > Eupithecia > Eupithecia tripunctaria. The sequence continues at coordinate 14,131,205 of OY041617.1, read as the reverse complement.
ATCTATTTTATCGTTGATTCCGGAAAACAACCAAAGAAATCTAAGATACAAAATAAAATGAGACGCGCTAAATATATTTCATTTCCCAAAGCCAAGGGATAAAAGCTTTCGCAAATCCTTAAGTAAACAGCACTTAACTATCCCGTAAAAACAACTTATAGCTATGGCCAATAGCACTTATAGCTATAGCTTATAGCACTTATAGCTGTACAAGTGATGACCCGTGACTTCGTTTTCCTCACAATGTTAAATTTTTCGAGCTCCTTGTTTACTAGTCTAAGAATTTTAAGATGTTCCTATCGTAATGATAAAAAACACTAATCCATTGCGATAAATAAAGCCCATAACATAATCGTTCCCTGCCATCATAAATGTGATTGTATTTAACCCACTTACATCCGTAATGAATTCGTCTAACTGCGATAGTTTTCATAGTAAAATTATAATTTAACTATTAATATACATATTAAATATATAGATCTTCTTTATTCGTTATTATTGTTTCATAAATTTTGTTGTATTTTATTGACATAGGTATCACATTAACAAGAAACAGACGGTCGGTACCGTCTGTTTCTATACATGTGATATTAAATGTTGGAAACTTTGCTGGTTTAAGTGTAATTTAAGTATTTCTTTGTTTTGTTTAAAATGTTGTTGTGTTCTTATATGTTTCCCAAATAACTAAAAATAAAATAAATAATCAAAGGATTTGAGTAAGTATTATTTAAAGATAAACATTAAATCGACCTAATAATTTAAATAATTATTTGTTCTACTAATAGTTTTAAGAATTCTGAGGTCTAAAAGAAAAAAAAACATTTGAAATAAATCACAAATGAAAAACATATCATAGAAAACTGTTATTTATAAAAAAAAGTCGTAAAAAAGAGATGCTCTTGACGATATCATCATTGTATTAGAAATAGAAAAGATACAAGGGTTTTTAATTTCAGCTGTCCAGCCAAAGACAGTCATACTATCTTTTTATGTACAAAAGATATATCACTAGAAATTTATTTTCAAAGAATAGAAAGCCAACCCCGAGAATTGCCCTGTACTATGTAAATAATAGGGGATGACCCAACAAACCTCTCTGACTTTCACTCTACCCTTTTTATTTATTTTCTAGATAATATTTACTAAGCGTTTGATATCTCAGTTTCCAGAATGATGGAGTAAACAGATGGTCTTCAAAGGACGTGCTTCTAGAATATTAATGTGTACCTAGTTCTTGGAAATTGTGGCTGGTTACGGGAAATTTATAGGTACAGTTTTAAGCTTGTTAAGTATACCAACAACTCGTTTGGTTTTGATTAAAATGTGTGGTAATTAAATTTTAATAGATGAAAAAAATCACTCTGTTGAAAAAGTATTTTCCAATATTAGAATAGCGTGAATAGTAAATGTGTTTGTGAATAAATAAAAATATTATATTATACCAAAAATATTAATAATAATAATGCTGGAGAATTTACACAGCATTATGCCCCAAGCTAAGCAGAGCTTGTGTTATGGGTACTAGATAACTGATATACATAATACAATACATAGATAGTTTTTTATTAATATATAATTAAAATAAAAAATACCATTTTTAAACACTTAATTAAACTAAAATATTTACATAACATAATTTTATATCGGAGTTCCCGTATTCTTATCTTCAGTCTCCATTATTCATGATACTTATCTTATATCTTAGCTTTTTGAAGTTACTCGTGAAAATTTAAAGGTTGGTCATATTAAAAAAAACTATACTTAACTACAAGAATTTAAAATAGGATTTCTATTACTAGCTAATGACAAAACGCACATTTTCATATCATTCGTGTTTTTGAAGCTGAACATAGTAACGTAAAACTAGATACCTAGGTCCATTTATTTCAAACGTAGGTAAACTAAAGCGGGCTAAGGCCTTGTAAGTTCAAATGAAAGGAATTGTAGGAGAAAGAAATTCAAAGCGAGTTTCCACGTATTGGTGTTACAGAGAGCTCTAGCGGGCTTTCAACTTGTGCTGTGTTCATTCCTAAGTATGTTATTATAACCGGGAAACAGAACAAGTTAATATACCTACTTACTCGCTAACCTCAACCTCAACAGCCTGTATTGAACCACTGCTGGACGCAGGCCTCCTGATAAGCAACCCATTGGCATTTGTCTCATGGGGTAATCCCCATAAACCCCAGGTTGGGCATGCGGACGGGGATTGCAGTTCGAAAATTCTGCGACTAAGGGATATCTATCGGAGGGCGGGCAGCAGCGCCCCCTGTAGAACAATTCTACTAACAACAAAATAAAATTTATTAAAATAACTTTATTTTTATTGGTGATGGGCAAGGGTTATCCACCAATGTACTTTAAGAAAGTAAAGATGTGGATAGAGCACGCTTTTCCAGAGATAACATATTTACACTGGATTTGAAGACTCCAGGGTTGTACTCTAATGGGAAAACAGACGCAGAAAGCTCATTCCACTCTCGAAAATAGACAAATACACATGTGTTCTAATATAAAAAAAATAGCTAGGAATAACAATTTAGCCTAAGCTACGCTGTATTGGGTAAATGCATAGTTATATGCATAGTTACATACTCACTTTAAGAAAGTGAGTTGGTAATAATTTTAAAATTCTTTCCGGATGCATGCTTTTCAAGGTCTTTAAGGGCTATAGAGTCAAATTCTAGGAGTTAATCATATCTTATTTTATTAGTTACTAGCTTTTGCCCGCGGCTTCGCACGTTCTATTTAAGTACCTATGTCCGTCCCCGGGTTACCGTTTACCTCCCTGCCAAATTTCATCAAGATTCATTCAGCCGGGAACGAAATAAAAACTGTGAATAAAAAATGTCCGTCTTCTGGTTCTAAGCTACCTCCCCACCAATTTTCAGCCAAATTGGTTCAGCCGTTCTTGAGTTATAAATAGTGTAACTAACACAACTTTTTTTTATATAATAGATAAGATTTACCAACACAGTCAAGTAATTTGACAAGACGTGAATCAAAAGAAAAGTAACCGATGGCTACCGTGGCAGGCGGGGGTTCGTCCGCGATGCAATATCCCGCATTCGATTCCCGCCCAGGACAAATAACTATGTAGAATGAAAATTAAATGTATTATGTACATCAGTTATCTTGTAGGTAGTAGTAGGTAGCCATAATACAGTTCTGTTTACTTTAGGGTTGGATGATGCTGCGTGGACTATCCAGCTTATTCTTTAGTTAAAATGATAATAACCGTAACGATAGCTTTCTATTTTTCCAGCATTTTCATGTAAAATTAGCTTTTATATAAAACGTAATATTACATCATGTTAATTAGAAATATTTTAGAATAAAATAAAATAGGTAAATAAATCTGATAGGTACCCTTAAAACACCTAGCCATAATAATTTGGGAGCCTAAGATTTATAGATACTTACAATATCTAAATTATTCATTCTCAATTGCCCTAGTTATTCATGCTTAGGCACTATTATGACGTCATCTATCCCTATCTCTGCTCTTGGCGCGAAGTTATAACTTATTACGAGCTTTAAACCGAACTAAATTCGCAACTAGATAAGTTCACTAGCATAACTGCCTCCCTTGACGGAATAGCGCACCTTGATGTGTTTTTAATGGCATAATAACAATAACAATGTTATAGCCCTGTTATTTTGGCCTGAATACGGACCCTTGTTTGGAATTGTATCATTATAGTTCTGAAAGGGTATGCAGGGGTATATTCAAAGACGACTTTGAAGGGGCAAAATATATATACGTCTTAGTAGTCGCTAGAATCTAAATATTTACTCAGCTCAGTTCATCTATTTGTGATTGAAAGTTTGTTTACCTAAGTAACCAACTATTTTCGTACTGTGTACCTTCTGTTGTATCAGAATCGTATTTCATTCATTCAGTCTATTCAGCAGTGGAAATTAAGAAGTAGGACGGGTCAAACGGTAAAACCCTTGTCATCCACAGTTCATAAAAAGGTTGTCAGAGTTATAGCAAACGTCCTATGTGAGGATAAATTTGCTCGCCATGGCTCGACCACCGTGTGGAAAGACCAATAAGTACTAGTACTTAAAGTTTCGAGAACTCTTATAGTAAATTAGATTCATGCACTTGTACGATTAAAAAAAAGACGTGTGGCACTCGGGGACTGCCGCGGTAAAGCTATTGCAATGCCATCTAGAGGCGAGTTGCTGAACTAAAGAGACAAACGTCAAGGTTTTTTCGTTACGGAATTTCTGGATTCGGTCCCCGCGCTCAAGGCCCGCGATAGAAGCTATGCAATAGTTTAACAAGTAGTTTATAATTCTCAAGTCATTGCCCATCTACATCGACCTAGATACTAACCTAGAAACAAATAATAAATAATACACAACACGAAAAGGCAACAACAGATAAATGTATATAATAGGCCGCCGCGCAAATAGAGCCAAGAGATCAACAGCTACCAGGCAGCTAATTTTTTATTTATTTTTGCGCATAATTTTTCGTTAATTTACAGATAAGTACCCCCTACTTAAGTAACCGCTGCTAAGTCCGTCCCTGTGAAGGTGTAAAATACGAATTATAATGTAAGTAGGACACTACAAGGACGCTAAGAAACGGCTCTACAATGGCTTTACGAATAAAAGGCCGCCAAGGTGAAAATAGCTAAAAGGGTTTTTCTTACCCAACTGAGTAAGAGTGGATTACGTCACCCACCATTTATCTTGGGGCATTTAAAAAAGCGGCAAACATTTGTGTTCGTTCGTTAGGTATTTAGTATCTCAGAGAAGAGGGATATTTACAATATATGCGGCCAGCGTCTTGGGTACGCTTCCGATAGGTATTGGTATTATGGGTCAGTTGAGCTAAATGTACATTGTTTGCTACAAATTGTTTCAGTTGTCAATGTCACTAAATCTAATTTATTTCCATTATTTGGTTTTAGTTTTCATTTTCGATAAAGATTTATTTTCATTTATAAATGATGAATATTCAAAGTGATACTGTTATAATTCTGTATCCACTTTTGTATATAGCTAATAGCATAGATGTAATAGCTTAGAGTGCTTTCTCTGCTCGCCATAGTCCGGTAGAGCTGTCATACTATAGGTACCGGACCACGTTGATCGCGCAAAATACTTCTCAATCCTGAATCCACTCACAAATCTTATTTTTATTTCCATATTCTATATCATTCATACTGAAGAAAACTGTAAAACTGTAAGAACTCTAAAGTGGTTACTATAATATCAGTTCAATCAGTAGACATTTTTAGAGATTGTTAAATCTTCAAAATCAATCAAATCACGAATGACAAAAAGAAAATTACAGTTACTAACAGTTCACTACGCACATTGTTTTTTCCTCTACCTTAGTTAAGAACGTAGGTATTATATTAAATACCTCATAACTGAGATAATGGTATAGGTACCCAAGTGCTAGGCTAGCCTTCTCCATCTAAGAATATCTAAGCACCACCAGCTCCTAAATACAGCGCCCTACTTTGCCTGAATTGCCACTTCTGAGTGGCGTTTGGCGTAAACTATAGCTATTCCACGACTAACTCGTGCGAAATAAATAAGTTTCACACAAAAACCAACTCTTTTGTATTCCCAAAGTCAGTGCTGCGCCAAGCTGCTGACTGGTGCCAAAAGTCCAGTCACGTATTGCTCGGAATGGTCAGTTAAATATAAAACGGCAATATGTTTAGACTCCTCTGGGTCCTTGCATGAACGTTTCTGTTTTATGGTCTTGTGGGATCTTAGTCTTGATTAGAAGGAAATTTTCTGTAACGTAGTAGGTTTTCAGATATATATCTCATAATTTGGTCGCCGCTTTGCAGTTGATAAATTTCAGACAACGGACCAAATTTTTTAAATAATTTAATTTAACGTTAGATTGATTTGTTTTTTGTTAAGAACCCATGGAAGGTGACCACCAAGATATAGGTTCATCCTAGCTTAGGGATCAAAGATGAAATAATATTAGGACTTCTTTTTCAATAAATTTTAATATTATTATTTAAAATAACCTATAACGTTACCCTAACCTAGACGTCGAAGTTACTACACGTAATGGGGACAGCTGTCTACAACCGTATTCCGACCGTACTTCAAAAAGTGGCTGTGACATTAATGCATTTATGACTATTAAATGTAACTAATTATTCAATTTTATGTAATCATTGTATTCATGTATTTTAAAGATAAGTCCATTGTGGATTATACCGTTAAATTAGGTAATTTATATTTTTGTGTGACATGTAACATAAAAGTTATTATTAAATGAACTATCAACTAACTACAATCGGACAATTGAGGTTGCTTCATCGGTTAACGTTGAAGTTTAATGTATCAAAATTAGTCTCAAAACGTTAAAACAATTGTTTAAAATTTAACCATAACTCACTAAAACTCGAGACTTAATGAATCGCTTCACCATAACATTATATTAGTATCATCTCAAAATTACACATTTTACCTTTGATGGAAGAAACTATAGGAACTATGGAAGAACGCGTACCAAAAGTGTCAAGGTTGAAACCATTCTATCAATGTCTCCGGGAAAATAGCAACGCACGCACTCAACCTCAACCTCAACAGCCAGTATTGGTCCACTGCTGGACGTAGGCCTCCCTAAGTGCTTTATTGGCGTTTATCTAATGGGGGCAATACTCATAATCCCCCTGGGCATGCGGGTTGGGGATCGCAGTTCGGTGATAGAATTGTTCTGCAGGAGGCGCTGCTGCCCCCCCGGTGAATATCCCTTAGTTGCCTCTTACAACGCCCACGGGAAGAGATGGGGTGGTGCAAATTTTAAGCCAGCACCCTACAGCTCACGCACATACTATCTAGAGTTTATTTCATCTTTTGACGATTTTTCAAATATACCAATATCATAGTATAGCGATTGGTTTGCAGAATTAGGCTCCTGTAATTTATTAATAGTAACTTGTTTACTTATTTGGTGATGAAATACATCATTTGCTTCAAACAGTCTATAACAATTAAAAATGTATGATCTGTCAGTTTCCCATCGATTTTCCACCGAATCTTGATACTCACTTACTTTTAACAAATAAAAATATTCCTTAATCTTGTAGAGAGACCAAAGCAAAAAAATCCAGCGAAAAACTGAATGAATTCCATTTATTGCCATTTCAATAAGTAATTATGGAAACGAAATTTGCAAGTCAATCTAAATTTCTGCCTTCGCAAATACTTGTATCTCATTGTACAGTCGGCCCGGTAAATTCGATTCAGGCTTTTCCTAAAAATTCTTTATCAGAATGAAAAAGTAATTAAAGAAAACTCTTTAACGGCATCCCGAGAGATTTATCGCTTAAATTTAACGTCGCTTTAATGGAGGGAGTAGGGTTGAAGCGGACCGAGGGGTTGGAGAAATCATAAAAAATAAAGGAATACCCTTTGACAGAACACCTTTAATAGGTATTGTAGGGTTAAGAATTAAGAATTTGGAATATTAATACCGATCTCATTCCAACTTTAATCTCACCAAGGGCATGGAGGTCAGCGTTGTGTTACATTTGAATAAAATCGAGTATAAAGTCGAATTGATAAATTATTCAAGGCATATCATCGCATTCGAAAGTACCAAATTCTACAAAATTCATAAACCTGATTATTGTTTGGATTGAATTTTTGAAAGTTCTTCAAGAAAAATATAATCTATTATTATTTTGATATTTATAGATATTTATTAGTTATGTATAATAAATACACTTATATACTACTAGCTACAGGTAATGCAAGTGGCGGTGTATGTTCGGTTGAACCTAGACGAGTACATGAAGAACGGCGACCCCCACTCATACGGGACGCGGAACGCAGGCAGGCTTGCTACCATCGCCCGCTCCCTCACGAAGTCCTCAAAGTTGACGCATGTTATGGGCACGGGTGTGTACAATAAATTACCAGACTCTGTCACAGCTGATGGCAGTCTACGTTGTTTTAAGACCAAGTTGAAACGCTGGCTTGTCGAGCAGAACTTCTATTCGGTGAATAAACTACTTGAAAAGTAAATTTATAATTATTTGTTTTTTTAATGCTGATTATGTGTTAATTTTGACCACTTTATATGAGTTGTGTACCTAAGTACAATGTGTATATTACAACTTTTTTAAGCAAACCTGACATTTAAATTGATTTTACCAATAAATTGTATTTCTGTATTTCTGTATTTCTATCTAGTGGATACAGATATATTTAATAAATTATATATTGCGCAGGTATCATGCTATCTTTTCCCTTTTGGTTGATAAGTAATCCAGTATTAAAAAAAAAATAACTTGTGCTTTGGATAATTTATACTCGTACTATGTGTGGAAGCTGCTTAGCTTAATTTTTCTATTAATACGTGTATACTCTTTTAGATTTACAGTTTTTTGTGTCTCAAAGCTAAATAAATAATAATGAAATAAAAATTACGGACAGATTTTTATTGTTTTTCAGTCACAGCCCTAGTAAAAGGGGCATCAGGATATTAATGTTCAAAAACTTTCAAGTTTCATTACAGTGTTTTAATTATTAGAGCTCTGGTGATTCGAGTGAATTAGTGAAACTACATTTCATTTTATGGTGAAAAGAGTTCCGAGTTCGTTTGATAATAGTTTCGAAACGTCTTCGTGACCCTGTTTCTATGGGATTTGGTACAATATCTATATCCTGCAGTCAAGGGACTACGGTAATCTAGTACCTACAAAAATTTGACGTTACAATGCCATCCCAACACTTGGGATGACATTGTATTGCACTGTCTAAAGTCAAAAATTTCAAGATTTTTAATCATGAAATTTTCGACTTTTTAATAATTTTTGACCATTCTATTAATCATTCCGTGCAAATAAGGCGAAACGCACTATCTAAAGGTTTTTACATCTATGGATTATTCTGCAGAATTTTGCAAATAACCAATTACTCCACTTTCCTCCAGAATCGTCGATAGATAACAGAAACTCGAGATACCTAGTGAGGGATAGATTGATAGAATGGGTTCAACCTTGACACCTTAGACACGCGTCCCTCCATCTGTGAGTCTTGTCTATGGTAGACAAGACACACAGATGTTGTCACAGTTAAATCGTCTGACGTTACTACAGTGGCTACATACGCAGAATTATCTACGCGGCTCATACTGCGCATTTTTAACCAACTTGAAAAAAAGAAAGAGGTTCTCAATTCAACTGGATTTTTTATGTTTGTGCCCTCAGAACTTTTCACTGATTCCGATTTTATGATTGTTTTCGTATTTGAAAGCTAGTGGTTCCCGTGTGGTACCATTTTAATTTGGTCCAATTCTGACAATATGGCATGCATGAGAAAACTTTTTATTGTAGTCTGTTTATAGTAATAAAAAACAAAATCAATTATAGTACCCAACTATCCACTAGAGGTGCTTTAGAGGTTTCCTTATATTTTTTTAATTACAGTCGTTGTATAGTATAGATTAGGAAAACTCATGGTAGACATAAAGTAGTTTCCCTCGTCAAAGTAAAATGTCTAAATTTGACATTCTAAGATGATGCTATTATTATGAAGTAATTAAATCAGTAGTACGTACTTTCAGAGCCCTAATTGGTCCCTGAGAGTGCGTAGAATATGCCCAAAACCTCGGTGTTGTCAGTATAAAATCAAAAAAGCAGTTAGTTGGTAGAATAGAAAATACAATTATTATTTTGTTCATGAAGGTGAATTTCACCTCACTAGAGCTCATATTATGGATGTCTATAACAGTAAAGATCAGATCAAACAAAAACAGTAAAAATTATCGAACAAACAAAACCTCATCAGATGTATGTAGGTATAAATCAATGTTTTTCGAATTCCGAAACGGGAAAGCGAAAGTAAAGAAATGGTTTGGAGCCCCGATTTGGGAAACGATTTCACATTGTCTTCTTCAAGTTCAAACGTACAAATAATTGTATGGGAAAGTAATTCTGTCTGTCTGTTACCTTTTACGCCCAAATAGTAATAAATAATGTTGGACAATTCACACAGCATTATCTAGCCTCAAGATACGCAGAGCTTGTGTTATGGGTACAGGATAACTGATATATCTACAATATGCTACATAGATAGATATTTATTAGTATACATAGAAAACATCCAAAATGGCTAAACTTCATGAAATATGACAAGGGGTTATAAGGTATCACGTGGAAGTACATGATATTTTTTGCTGAGAGGAATCCTTGAAGAACCCTTGGCAACTTTTTTTTAAAATAAATATAATTGTAACTAGAAAATAAATTCGTAATTTAGATTTTTTGTTCACTGTTATTAATAAGAAATGAGCTGAGATTCAACCAAATATTGTGCATCGCTTCCATGGTCGGGGCCATGACTCGACGCAACCACCTCATAAATCAAAAAACAAATCCTAATAAATATTTATCAATCAGAATCAAAATCATTTTTATATAATGTAATATTAACATCGCTACTGTGTAGTGTACATCCATTAGTTTAGGATAGTTTGTATTTAATGACACAGTTTGGTAATTGGTCGCCTTGACATGCCTTGACCAACTTACAATGATGTTTGTGTTTTGTTTTAAGAGCGTCAACCACGATATTGTTTTACATTATTATTTCCCAAACTTCCGTGAATTGTTCGATGGTCGAAATTATAATTGGATATTATTTTTAAATTTATTATTTTTAACAATGTTGAATCGATGATAACTCTCTCAAGTTCCATTGTGATTTTCCGATATGGTTTCTAAGGGCTTGAAAGGGCATTGAAAGATTTGTAGGGAAAAAATCGAAACGTGACATATCCATGGCATAATAATTATGTCAAACTTTAAATTTTTGAACATTTCTACTATCGCTTTCGACATCAATTGTTACATTGTTTAGGCCCTCTGTATTGTTTACAATACGCGATTTGTAAAATTAAATCAATATTTTTTGGACGACGGAAGTTCTATTTGTTGTATGAATTGACGGGCATTATAATTGAAATCAAAAACAACAGCAACTCAACACAATACTTGCTGTGAATTTTTCAAGGTCGTGTTAAACTATAATAGGTAAGTATACATACCTATGCAAGTTAAAAAATATATACCTAAATAATTTTGACTCGTCACATTAGTAAAGATGTCGTTAACACAGCTTGTTGGTGCAAAGCAATGCAAAAAAAAAATCATGAATTAGTTAATGAAATTTGTATTTATTTTATTTTTGAAGCCTACGCACTGAATGGTACATGTTAAAATAAGTACAAACATCTTGCCGTATGTAAAAAAAAAATTAACCATCTTACACTGAAGTTTACGCATTTAGTCAATGGTATTGAATTAAAAAAATAATAAATACTTATTTGTATCGAATAAAATATTAGGAGTAATCCAATTAATAATCAAATACTAATGAAAAGATATTGTACAATAGGCGGCCTTATCGCTGAAATCATTGTGTATTTTATTTAATTAGACCGTTCACAACAACGTTCGTGTTCACTTCCAATTTGTTTTTACTTTTCATCACTTTGAACTGATGTCGAGGCTAAAGTGATTTTAACTAGTGAAATAAAGTGAAAATGCTTTATATAATTAGAGAAACCAATGTATTTATTTTTCACTTCTCTTTTCACACAAAAAAAGTTAAGGTAGGCGTAAATTCCACGAATTGCCTTATTTCCCCTATAATTTTATTTATTAATTATTATAGAAATTCCCAACTTTATTTTTAATTTTATGTATGAATTATTATAGAAATTCTCAACTTTATTGCAAGTAATATTAAATATAGTATACCTACCTAAATCGGATGAAAGGCCTAATCATCTCCACCCAAAGTACGTATAAAATAATTTAAGGTAAATAATGATAAAAACTTGGTAGAACTATAAAACTATAATAAAAACTTACAGTAGGCAAGGTCGGACGGAATCTCCAAACCCAAGACTGAAGAACTCACTTATAAGTTTAATCCTTATTAAAATATAACACCATCCACTCACTTAGTTTACACTTCCCACTAAACAATCACAAATTCACCAAAAAACATCACTCTCCTCAAAATGTTATTTCTAATCAAATCCCTAACAAAATCAGGTCAATTTTAATTCATGAAGGTAGTGTTATAAAATCGTAAATACGATAACGTGACCGAAAAATCGCGGCGCGAGACGTGCGTCCTCCGCGACGTTCGGATGGGAACTGAACCAATACCTGCAGAGTCACTCACACAGTTGCAGCCCACGCCTACTCTTACGCCCGAACTTGCGCTTTAAGCTCAACCCAACGTGTCATTTTTTCCACTTTTTTCGCTTTTTTCGATTGTTTTTCCGTCCCTTATCATTACCATTCGACACATTGCACGGCTACCGTACTGTTATTTATGCCGCTGTCATTTTTACGGTGCGTCTGCCGCATTGGAGCGGTAATGAAGAAGCGTGAAATATTATGCGGAAGCGTTTCGTTTGCGGTTTCGGTTAAAAGTTCCGGAGTTGCGTTTCTGGGGAGCATTCTTTACGTTTTTTTAGGGTAGGTAATTTTAGTTTTGGTTTTTAATTTGGTGGATAAGTAAAGAAGTTGTTAATGTTTCGAAGTTTGTGTAATCCAATTACCAGCTCATGTTTTATTTTTATATAACGTTAATCTACTTAATACTAATATAGGATGTTAACATAACGTAGGTAGGTGGTAATTGTTTAATCTGATTGTAAAATGCCGATGCCCGATTATTTTTCAGAGGACAACACTCTAGGTACCTACCTTAAATTTACCTAGAAGAGATTGCTTCGAAGCGTTAAGGCTGCCCATTATACGCCTTCGCAATTAAGTGTCTCTATTCAATGCTTTTTGTTGGTGTACAGTAAAACTATTTTTGATTGTTGATTTTAGATGATAATTGAAAAAAGAGTGTCACGCTTTCAATAGCGTCTAACACTTTTAAGCCTATTCTTATTCTAATTCTGAGTAGGGGCACTAAGATCTGCACGAACTTCTCGCATAGGGGTGTATTGTGCATTATCCCCCTGCCTAAGCAGGCCCTAACCAGTCCAGCTCCTTGAAGTATCGGAGCAGGACTTTAGGTAACTGACAGCTTCGTTTCAGCTTTTCTGTGGGTGTGGATGGGGTTGATGCCTCAATGAGACACTTCAGTCCCTTTTTGTGTCTGACTCCCTCTGTGGCCGTGCAGTGTACCACAACGTGTTCCACAGTCTCTTCTTCTTGGAAGCAGCCACGACATAAACTGCTGTTTGTGGCTCCAGTCTAGAAAAGATGATGGTTCAACTCACAGTGCCCTGTGATGATGCCCACCATCATTCTTAGGTCCTCTAGGCTCATCTTAAGCACCGTTTTTGTAGTTTTTCTGTTTTTTTTGGGGAATAATGATTTAGTACACTCGCAGTCCGTCCGACGCTTCCAAAGTTTTTGGTGTTGTTTTTCAAAGTTAAGGCCACCAGTGAAAGTGGCGCCCCCAACTATTTTGTCTTATTATTACGTTAAACGCAGCAAGTTTTAAAAATCCTACGTTCAGTTTGTGGTATCTATTATCAGTAATTTATTAATGCCTCTGTAAAAGTTTCATTTTGTAAAGCTTAGGCAGAGATACGTAGTTGCGCTTTTTGGCCACTAAACTCTATTTTCGCATCTCCTCCTACACTTTATGAGATAAAATTATTAGATGTATTAAAAAATAGCGTATAATAGATACCACAAACTGGACGAAGGATTTTTAAAAATTCCTATGATAAACGTAAAAAAATGATAAAATAGGTATCACTGTCATATTTGCTCGGGTATGCGCCATAAGTTTTGGTCTGTTGCTGACTTCCGCTGAAGGCGGGTCCGAGAGACTTGCATCTTGATGTGTTAGGAGTTAGTCTCGCTCCTTTGCAAGTCTGTCTGTTTAAGGCCTATTAAGTAGGTAGCTATACTATGCATAGTATATCATTTCTAAAAAAATATCTCAGCACCTGAAAAAGAAAGATTGCGAGGTAGGTAATAATTCACCCCTGACACGGCCTCCTCCGTCGTCCTCAAAAACTGCTAATCTTCAGATAGAGTGAATCGTCGGCTTCCCAAAATGATTATAAATGTCCCCACGAGTGTTCTTGAGTGGACATTGCGATAAGGGCCTCGGAATGTCCCAAGGAAGGGACGTTTTGGGGAAGGGTACCATCCCAAATATGGATAATAGAACTCTTTTGCTGTGCTTGATTAATAAAATATATTTACAACATCGACCGACAGTAAACTTTATTAACAACGTTAGTTTATTCGATTTTGAGGTTACAAATTAAATTGAAAGTAAATCACTAAAGAATAAAAGCAATTGGAACTAGTTTTTGCAATTGAAACTGTCGAGCTGAACTAAAGACTGTTTAATTCTAATATATTTTTCAATTTGATATTAGAATAGAATAGAATATAAATCTTAGTTTGTGTTTATTATTGAATTAACAACATAGTTACCTCAACCTCAACAGCCTGTATATAGTTACATAGTTACAATAACTATTATTAGCAGTAGGTTCCTCATTCATTTTATAATCGTTTTTAAGATAGACTTAGTTTTGTAAAACAGTGTCTGTGGGGTGCGAGATCGGTCTTCAATACTTCACTGGATGTTGGACTAAAGTGTTTTATATTTTGTACCAGAGGTAGGTAGCTAACAACATACAAAACGTCCCAAAACTGTTCTATTAATATTCTATTCCTACTTCCTGCCTAATCAAAGATCACACCCACATCGCTACAAATACACCCACACTAAATTCGTTATGTTCGTTACGTTAATAGCAAACGTGAAAACGTGATTTCAATATTGATGAAACTGCTCACTTCGCACCATCAAATACGGCATATAATACTGGTAAAGGTACTTTATATTACTAACCCATTACGGTTCGCTTAGTACGAGAAATTAATTCCCAACTGATGTAAACTAAGAACCATGAAAGCATGTAACATCGGCGTAAGTGCCTGGAGCTGTGATGCAGTCGAAGGGAAACGGCTGGTGCAGTCTTACGGTCGGTACATACCAAAAGAGCGAGAGAGAGCGAATAAAAAAGAGTGGGATTCGACGATCGGTACGTTGCGTTCGTTCCATTTTTAGTGAATGATGAATGACCCTCGTTTAGGCTGACTTGATTTCACATTGAGGTCTACACTGGTTTTTCGCGTACGTTCGTTAGCCTGCCGTCACCCAAAATTTATTTATTTTGTATTTATTTAAGTAACTAACACGATTAAATTACCAATTACATTAGTTACTTATGATTAAAACTTAAAAAGAATTATACCTAATTATTGTTACAATTTTAAATTATTCAAAGAAATTAATTGAATTAAGGTAGGTAATAAATAAAATGAAGCGAAGTACAAGCTTATGGTAGACAAAATTCAAAATAAATTTACTCGCTTCCTTTATTTAAAAGAATATGGAGTCTATCCATTCTACCCATTAATGTACCCGAGTCTGTTCGTGCTAGGTATGGTAGGGTACTGCAGGCTGCAGGCTGGCCGAGACGTGGCTCTGGTGAAGTACATGGTGCGCGTGCTCCGCGGGGAGCTGCACCACCCGGCAGTGCTGACGGCGCTGCGGCTGCGCGCGCCCAACGACTACGTGATCGCGCGCGTCCGCCCCGCCATGCTGGAGGTACCGAAATGTAGGACCAACCTACTTAAGTTTGCCCCCATGTCACTCGCTTTATATATCAAGCTAAGTTATTGTCTGCGAACAACGTAGATTATATTATTCAATAACCTGCCGAAACTCCTACAAATTGCACAGGTAGTCATTGAGACCAAATGCTTAGATTAGTACCTACTTATCCTATTGTTTAATCTGCTTAGTATATCATCGCCTTAGGGTTAAAAAAACCTGTTATGATGTTATATTGTCTAAATAAATAATAAAATAAATAAATAAACATTGGCTGGTTTTGGTCATTAAAACCAGAACCAGCTGGTCGATTCAGACGTATACGTCAGTGTTTCACTCATGTTATTCTAGCCGCAAAAAAGTTTTTATTCTTTTGTGTTTATACGTTATCAAAGTTGTTAATCACCCTTTTCCCCAAAAATACATCCTTAGATATACAACACCCAGAATCTTAAGTAGGAATTTAACTACATTTTTTTTTACAAATGTGAACCAGCAACATGAAAAATGCATTTAAAGTTCAAAATAGAGTAGCACTATCAAAACCTACGTTAATCACTTTACCTAGTTAGAATTCAAAGTACAACTTGTAGTAATTCTGTTTCTCTGAGACGCCTTGTCCCAACTGTTTTCCCAGCACTGTGGCATCACAGAGTAATACACACAGAAGCGACACTCGTTATTATTTTAACATGGACCTGTTTTCTCAATGGAATAATATTTGTTTAGTAGATGACGGATCGCTGCGCTGATAAGTGCAAACATAGTGCAGATGATGCAGTAGGTAAAGAGTTACTCAATGTTATCTGTAGAAAACATTCTTGGTAATAAAAAGGCTAGGAAATAGTAGTAAGACCGGTTCGTTGAAAGGTACTTCTTCTCGTTTTATTATACTTCTTGTACCTGTCATAAGGTTAGTTAACCAACTTACATCCAAAATAATGTTTTAAACCTCGTCGTTCCTAAACTTGTCTATAACTAAACATTGATTCTGTTTATCTAGCCAGATGTGTGATTTATTCAGTTTACTCATTTTTATTCCACAGTTACACTTGATTGTTAAATTCCAAATCTTTTCTTGCAGTAGGTAATGTTTACACATATTGGAAATACTTTATGGGATTATACACAAAAAATAGATTATCAAAATACATATGAAAAACCAAAATATTGGCCGTAGAAGGCTTATTTATGAAATAACAACAATTTGTTAACATTAAATATAGTAAGAACTAGCTGCGCCCCGCGGCTTCTTATGCGTTGTTCCTATGGAAACGTTTTAAGGTGATTTTTATGCCACGGGAACTGATTTATGGGATAAAAAGTAGCCTGTGTTTGATTCCAGGATTAGAATTACCTGTATGCAAAATTTCAGCCCGATCCCTTCAGTAGTTTTGGCGTGAAGAGGTAACAAACATCCATCCATCCATACATCCTCCTGATATCTCATAAATCAGTTCCCGTGGGATAGAAATCATCTTTAAGAGTTTCCATATGAACAACGCATGCTAATAAATAAATAAATAACGCTGAAACAGTTAATCAGCATAATCTAACCCCAGTATTAGCAAATAATTATAAGAAAACCAAATAATGTCCTTCAAATTTTCCTGATCTAGTGGATACTACATAATTTTCCAAGATGAGAGCTTACAATCCTAACATAAAATTTCTTCTTAATCTATGTTTTCCACTTGATAGAATGCAGATTAGAGACTGAAAAACATGGAAGATCCTTTTCTATGTGTTATTTTATATTATATTACGAATTTTAAGGAAACTAACAGATATGATTGTACTTACTTACATCTTTGATTACGATAACATGCGTCACACTAATATTATAAAGGCGAAAGTTTGTATGGATGTATGGATAGATGTTTGTTACTTCTTCACGCCAAAACTACTGAACGGATCTGGCTAAAATGTTGCATACAGGTAATTCTAATTCTGGAATAAAACATAGGCTACTTTTATCCCATAAATCTGTTCCCGTGGGATGAAAATCATCTTTTAATGTTTTCATAGGAACAACGTGCGAAGTCGCGGGGCGCAGCTAGTGATACAATATGGTATGTTTATGCTTCTGACGTTATCTACAAGTTGCCTTGCATTGCATGTTACATTGCAGGCGCAGTCCGCAGATGTTTACCTCAACCTCAACCACCAGCATTGGTCCACGACTGGACGCAAGCCTCCCCCTGATAAGCGACTAATTCGAATTTGTTTCATGGAGGTAATGCCCATAATCCGGGGATCGTAGTTCGGTGGTAGAATTGTTCTGCAGGTGGCGCTGATGCCAACCTCCCGGTAGATATCCCTTAGTCGCCTCTTATAAAGGCTTACTATAAAATATCAGATTATATAGACGATAAAAAAGCTTGGGTCGGATATGGTCCAACTCGAAGAATAACAACTAACAGGATAAAGATTTCTTCGTCATTTCTTTACTTTAGTCTACATACCGAAGCGACGGAAATCAAAAATACCACTTAATTTTCGTGTAGGAGTATTTTTTAATATGATTTGACCTTTTCTAAATGTACATTTACTTTATTTATGGAAATAAATCATTTTTGAGTTTTTCATTTTATGACACCCGCGGGATTGGTTGGTGCAAATTCTAAGCTAGTATGACACAGCTGCAGATGTGAACTTGCTATTATTATACCACTGTATACAAGATCTAGAGGATGAGATACAATTGATAGATGAACTACGTTCGTTCTTTGTTTATGGTGGTGAATATCGTTTACTCCCACCTGTTCTGTTGAATAGTTCTGTTGACAGAACTACTGGGATTTTTTTTCTCATTAGTTCTGTCCACAAAACAAATGGGAATACAATTCTCACTTGTTCTGTTGATTTCTGTCCACAAAACAAATGGGAATACAATTCTCACTTGTTCTGTTGAGTAGTTCTGTTGTGATTCAAACTATTGCAATCAATTGTCAAGCACTTGAGATAATTTATTTTTCAGTTATGATTCCTGATGACAATGTCACGATTACAATTTTTTTTGTCGTTCTGCCTCGCTATTGACTGTGTCAATTCATGTCAGTTTACTCAAACTTGGACATACCGGCGTGAAACCTGGCTACCTATACTTGACCTCAATGACAGGCCTATCCAATGGGCCTATCAGAAGCTTGTTTGTGTTCTAAGTACCTACTCAGACTCAAGATTTTTTAGAACAAGTAAACAAACCTGTTTTATTTGTTTGACTGTATTGCATATTTGAGCAATATTGAAGAATGTTTAGAAGAATTTTCAATAGACGAGAACAGCAGAGGTAAGTACTTGAACCTCTACGGCGAATATCCGGTTTAGGTTACATCTCGTCCGCAAAAAAACTCGTCACGGGACGAGTTGACCACTTCATTTTTGAGTAGAGTTACACAACTTGTCCGAATCTAAAGTTTCCGTATTAAACGGTTGATAAAATGTTTGTCCATTGTTTGAATACAAAAATATCTAGGCCCGTAATCGTAAAAACGAAATCGAAGTTTTTGATTCGTTTTCCTACAAACGCTTATCTTAAACAGCGGCATAAGAGTTGGTGTTGCATGACAACGACAACAAAACTTTTTTCACACATACATATTTGCAGATCGTACAAGCATTTCTCCCAAGGCGGGAATCAAACCCGCAAGCTCTTGGGTCGTCGCGCTACATCGGTCGATGACGTTTTAAAATTTTCTTTCAACTTGGTTCTCAATCAAAGTTACAATAGATATCGCGTTCAATTAAAAACTACTTACCTGGAGCAAAATGTCGCGAAGTCGATTCTCGATCCCATCGATTGCGAGTTTTTAGCGACATTGATGGATCGACTTGACGCAGACATTCTGCTTTCCTCGGCGATAATCCTTGGTTTAAGTTAAAAGGAATTGGAAATCTGGAAGCTTGGACATTCGGGGAACAAACTTTCAGGGAATTGGAGGTAGTATTCAGGCTGGACATTCAGGGAATATGACAATCCACACAGCAATACATAGCCCCAAGTTAAGCAGAGCTTGTGTTATGATTGGTAATAGCTAGATGACTGATATACATAAATAACACAATACATGGATAGATATTTTTTTATTATACATAGGAAATACGCAGAACACTCGAGCCAAATATTCGTAAAATAGTTCGTACAACAATTGTCCTAGGGCGGGAATCGAACCCCAAACCTTCTGCATCGCAGGTGGACCTTCCCCCGTTGTGCCACATCGGTCGTCCATAATAGAACGCACCCGATTTAATAACTTTATTCCGTACGGCTTACATATCACTACGTATGATACCTATCTGATATCTGATGTTCATTATGGCTGACAGTATAACATTTTTACTGCGCACGAAGTGACCTTTCGGGTCGCACCGCAGAGTTTGGGCAGTGTATGCGGTAATTATGAATTTCACAGAACAAAGGACATAGTTAAGGTATGTAAAAAAAAAAGTGGCCCTAGATATAATAATTAGGGATGCAATAGAAATATCACTGAAAATCGAATTCATAATCACACTAATATTATAAATGCGAAAGAACGGATCGGGCTGAAATTTGCATACAGGTAATTCTTACCCTGGAATCAAATATATAAACTGATTTATGGGATAAAATATAGCCCATGCTTTATTCTGGACATAGAGCTACACATTTTATACCTTTAAACAAGCAACTTTATTAAATAAATAAATAAATAAACTCTTGTTTATATTATATATATATATATATATATAATTTATATATATATATATATAATATATACAAGAAATATATATGTTTATAATTATATAATCGGATCTCGGAAATGGCTTCAACGATTTTCATGAATTTAGTATACATATAGGGGGGTATCGGGGGCGATAAATCGATCTAGCTAGGATTCACTTTCAGAAAAGTTCGTTTTATTGGTTTAATTATGTTTTTAATAATAGATTTATCATAATCAATTGGTGAATAGTAGTACTATTTTATTCGTGTTTTCAATATAAAGTTTATGAACCTATGAATTAAACTAAAAAATATATCTTTTCCTGCCATCTATTAGCGAATAATTTCTAATAAGCACAATTTACCAAAAAAAAACATGAGTCACCCATGTAATAATTCTAAATTTCAGCCCGATTTGTTTAGAATGTATTTTTGAAGAAGTAACACACATCCATCCTATATGGATGGATGTTCAAAGTTTTATTTTCGCAGACCGCTGATGCCTTGTACCAAAAGCGTGCTCACTTTCATTTTCTAAGTAAATATAGAATAGGAACTTTTCCATTACCGATGTTTTGATCGACAGTGTGTTTCGCTCCTCTGTGAGATTTCTCATTTCTAAGAAAACTATAATTCTTTCTGAGATATGAGTAAGTAAACGTAAATATTTTATGATAAAAATGTTTTCATGTGCTCTCATGAAAAATAATGTGTCTTAATAATAAATCTAAAATCAAGAACCAAAAATGTATTTACAACCTTAGGATAGGATTAAATAAATATCCTTTTATTATGTTGAAGATTATTAGGATCCTATTAGGATTTTTCGAGTTGGGTTTATTATTTGCGAAAAATAAATGTACCTAATAAGTAGGTTCCTAGTGACTCTCCCTATACCAAAGCTTACTAAACTTACCTATTTCTGTGTAGGCAAGTTTTAAGAATTAGATAATTCTTTATCATTTGTATCATAATGCCCATAATCCTCACGCTGGGCATACGGGTTGGGGATCGCCGTTTGGTGACAGAATTGTTCGGCAAGAGGCGCTGCTGTCCGCCCCCGGTAAATATCCCTTAGCCGCCTCTTACGAAGAGTAGGGGTAGTGCAAATTTGCAAAGTCGCCGGCACCACACGGCGACTAGTTCATACAAATTCCCAGAATGTATACAATGAGACAGCAATATATTACGATAAATAAGATTTATAGTAAATATTTTACCAAATATTTTTCAATGGACTTCTACAAAGTAACGCATTAATAAATTAATAAATAAATAAATAATGCTGGAAAATTCACACGGCATTATCTAGCCCCAAGATAAGCAGATCTTGTGTTATGCGTAGGTAAGTACTAGATAACTGATATATACATATAATACAATACACTACATGGATATATATTTTTACTATACATAAAAAACACCCAGAACGCCCTGAACAAATATCTGCAGATCGTACACACATTTGTCCCGAGGCGAGAATCGAACCCGCGACGCAGGCGGTCCTTCGCCCACCGAGCCACAGAGGTCGTCTATCAGATACAAACCTCACTGCTGAGCAGAGTCCGTGGGAGCACCAACAGCATCCTGAGAATGATAGCGGACAGGATTGATGGCCCGCTATACAGACACTGCATTGCTGTACTTACTAAATAACTACACCTAAGTACCTACACAATAAACAACTAACATAGACTTAAGACTTAGATATAGATTAACCCAAATATGGATCCTATGTTGTCTGAAAATAAACTATTATTATTATTATAATATGACGTTGGTAGTGAAGTCTTATTCCGTAAATCAAGAAATTTTGTTTCACCTTACAATGAGTATACAGCAAAAAATCCAGCTAATAAGAATAAGAGAGCACTGTGAGCTTGTAAAAAATACCTTTCTTATTGGGTTTTCTTCCAATCAACCTTCAGCTAATAACAATATTTGAAGATTACCGAGAAGAAACCTAACACCATAACTATAACATAAAGATATTTTAAATAGACAAGTTATGTTGGGTTATTGAACTAATAAACTCAATAATTTCGTTACGCTAACGTTACGAAATATAACATGTCACTATATTAGGAGCAGTAAAATGATTGTTTACTCTCTAAAATCGGCTATCAATATTTTCAATAAAGGTGTACGTCCACTTAAACAACCATACAGCTCTGTTATTTAAAAACTAGCTACGCCCCGCTGCTTCGCACGCGTTGTTCCTATAAGGATTTTTAAAGGTGATTTCTACCCCACGGGAACTGATTTATGGGATAAATAGTAACCTTTGTTTGATTCCAGGATTAGAATAACCTGTATGAAAAATTTCAGTCTAATCCGTTTAGTAGCTTTGGCGTGAAGAGGTAACAAACATCCATCCATCCATACAAACTTTCGCATTTATAATATTAGTGTGATATCATTGAACTGGCTTATTCCATGATGCTTCCACTCTCATGATCACAGTGGGATCATTTAAAACTTTTCGAGTACATTAAGCTCTATTTGTGGGATCCAAAAACTCCTCCGGTATTATTCCATGTTGATCCTAGCTATTCCTGGCTGTTCTATCTATGGAAAAAGTACCCTACTTTTATTTGCCTTAGATTATAATTATTATTATGTCTGTTTATTATTGGGAGCATTATGGAATACGCCCTCAGCGTCCCTATTTAGATATGAACATACCTATGAATAAAAATCAGGCATAAACATTTCAGTTAATCAAAGAAATATCAATAAATACACAATATTTTACGGTTGAAAGTCTCTTAAATAAGTTTAGCTATTTTGAAAATACAATGTACTTTGCAAATTTCTCAGTACTTGTTCATTGAATCAGAAAGCCTTAGCATAAAGCTCCTACTTCAGAACACAATTCATGAAAACAGAAACGAACCTGGAGGATTTCAGCAATATTGGGGAAGACCGCAGGGGCACTACGCGCCACGCTGGTCGGCTAGCCGCGGTAGCACGCACCATGGCAAAATCCGAGAAACTGACACATGTCATGGGACCAATGGTATACAACCGGTTGCCTAAAATAATAAGGGAGGCCCCTGGTCTCAACACGTTTAAATCCAAACTAAAACGCTGGCTTGTCGAGCAGACATTCTACACCTTCAACGAGCTCACAAGCCTGAAATTAGTAAAATAAAATATTATGAGTACTTGCAATGTATAACAAGCTAAACTGAACAACATCCGACCTGTAATGCACATCACATTATCAAATAAATGAACTTGAACTTGAACTTGAACGAATAACTACTCCTAGCTTTTGTTTCAAACATAAGTTTACAGCGAGTGCGTGTGACGCAGTAGACAAGCACCTTTACTGTCGGCGACTTATTACAAACAGTGGAATATGTTCTCCAATCTATTGTCGGTTCTAAAACACTTTTAACGTGGTCTCGTTAATGTAGGTAACAGTTTTGAGTAACTCTAAATTCATGAGTTTAAATCGACTAAGTTTAATATTTACCGTCACCAAACTTATGGGCTACGATTTACACAATTTTTTATGTGTTTGTAAAGGTGAAATGACGACTTAACTCTAGTTTTGAACCGACTTAAAAAAAGAGGAGGTACTCAATTCGACTGTTTTTTATGTTTGTTTGACTGGGTGGTCCGATTTTCATGATTTTTTCTTAATTTGAAAGCTGGTGCTTCTTGTGTATTTAAATTTGGTCCAGATCTGACCATGGGATCCATGAAAAAACTATAAAGTTGAAGTCGGTTTATAGTTTTTTTAATGCAAAATCAATAAAGTATTTTAAACTTGGATTAGGTAAGTAAACCCCTATTACGTTGAGTTTTCTGGCTCCAGTACCAAAGTACTGGTAGGTGTTGAACTTTTGCTACCTTCGCTTCGGAGATCTACAAAACGTCTTATATAATATATAATAATAATAATGATCTGATATGATATTTTTTTTATTAATAATATTAGGTCCTTACATATGAAATTGGCGTTTTTCGTACTGGCCACTTTAATCACAAATTTCTCCTCTTTGGTAAGGAATTCCAAATTCAAATTTGTACAGCTATAGACTCATGTATTTGTGCTTCGATGATCGTCATTCATTTGTTTTTTTTCTTCTGTTTTTTTCTGTTTGCGTCACTCATTTTACAAAATGGAAAACTTAAAATATCGCATTATTTACGAGTACGAGTTCCGCCGTGGCACTAGTGCTGCGGAAACAACTCGAAGGGTGAATGATGTGTATGGCGGTCGTGTTGCAAAAGAAAACACAGTTCGTTTTTGGTTCCAACGTTTTCGTTCTGGAAATTTCGACCTGCAGAACAAGCCCCGTGGACGGCCTGAGACTCAAGTTGATAATGAAGAGTTAAAGGCTATTGTGGAAGCGGATCCATCGCAACGCAAACCACGTCCGAGTTAGCTGCAGGCTGCGATGTTAGTGATAAAACTGTTTTAATTCACTTGAAGCAAATTGGGAAGATTAAAAAGCTTGAAAGGTGGGTACCTCACGAATTGACTGAAGCAAACCGGCAAACGCGCGTCGACTGCTGCGTTATATTACTAAACCGGCACAATAATGAAGGTATTTTAAACCGAATCATTACCTGTGATGAAAAATGGGTTCTTTACGATAATCGGAAGCGCTCAGCGCAATGGTTGGATCCTGGCCAGCCAGCCAAATCCTGCCTCAAGCGAAAATTAACCCCAAAAAAGTTACTTGTAAGCGTTTGGTGGACTAGTGCCGGTATTGTTCATTACAGTTTTCTCAAATCTGGCCAGACTATTACGGCTGATGTCTATTGTCAGCAATTGCAAACCATGATGGAAAAGCTAGCGGCTAAACAACCTAGGCTGGTCAATCGCTCCACGCCACTGCTGCTTCACGACAACGCTAGACCACACACTGCGCAACAGACGGCTACTAAATTAGAAGAGCTTCAATTGGAAATTCTAAGACATCCTCCGTACTCCCCGGACCTTGCTCCAACAGATTACCATTTTTTTCGAAATTTGGATAACTTCTTGCAAGGGAAAAAATTCAACTCCGATGGGGCAGTCCAAATCGCCTTCAAAGATTTTATTGATTCCCGTCCGACTGGTTTTTTTAGTAAAGGGATCAATGAACTACCTATAAGATGGCAAAAGTGCATAGAAAATAATGGTTCATACTTTGATTAATTAAATATATTATATTAAAAAATATTCGACTTTTTGTTCCTCCCATACAAAACGCCAATTTCATATGTACCTAATATTTTATTTTACTTACCTAAAGTTTCATGCTATGTTTAATTTTATGCAAAACTACTAAAAAAAATTTGGAGAACGGTGAAATCAATGTATGAAAATTAAAATTATGAAAACTATGTGATTTGGAGCAAGGTGGAACTACCCTTAAAAATAAGGCACTTATCTACAATTTTAGACTATAGATCGGTTTAATTTGCTAGCCTACATTAAGACCTAACCAGCTCTAATGTACATAAAATTAGAGGTTAGGTCTTAACTTAGGCTTAGGTCAATAGTACATGCACCCTGTAGTGGCTCGCTTACCTACTCTATGAATTAAACAACTTTTACATTATTATTTGTCTTCAATTCTGGAAACTGACTGTAGTCCATCAAGAGTTAAATAAACCGAATTTCAGCTCAGAAACACAATTAAAATCATCAAACGCTACCATCTACAGAACTACCAACTTATTAATGCCGTCTGAAGTGGCGCCACCATCGCACATTACAAGCAATCACCGAGAAATTTTCAAACAACGACTTTAGTTCCATTTTGATTCACCAGAACAAAATGACGGCAATACCACGCAACAGTTGACGTCAATTACCGTGTTCCCTCGACCGAACAATCTTTATCTCGACAATAAAACTTTTAATGATAATTACAATTAAAAACACTCCTGGAACCATTACGTTGACGTTAAACGAGTATTTGTTTCCCTTTAGGGCGGAGATAAGGTTATGACTGTGCTACACGGAGGGGAAAACCCGGGAAAAACTGGCAACTGGTAAAATCTAGCCTGGAAAAGTGTGGCGTTGGGAAAAAGTTTTATGTATAGAGCATAATATAAACACACCACAAGACCACAAGAACTCCGTTATCATGTTCCTGTAACGAATGCCATTGACAGACACTGCATTCAAATTTGAATCGTGCACTCTTATTGAGACGCCCTTTACAAAAGAACCCCGAAGAAGCCTTTCTTTGGATAAAACGCTGGTGTTCTTCCAACACACACCAGAGGGCCTAGCAAACCGGCATTCGCTATGAAGCGAATCGAAAACAATTGAAAGATTCGTAGGGAAAATTTCGAAACAGATCACGTGACATATCTAAGGCATAATAATGTCAAACCCATACATTTTTGGGCTTTTCTACTATCGCTTTCGACATCGATTGTTACATTGTCTAGGCCCTTAGGTTAGTTAATAACTACTACGGTTCGTTATGTACTCATTCTTGTGTTGTGCGGTAGCGGTGCGAACCTGGTCTGCGACAACCTTAAAGGTGTGCTAATCCTCTCATTCCACTGATATCGTCCCACTAGTGGGATCAGTGGGTCCTCAGCACCTGCACATAGCACAAAATTTCTTATATCAATGTGGAACCTACTTTTACCCCAATGTGTAGCAAAACCATTTATAGGACATAATTTGTTTTCCCTACATTTCAGATAAGACCATTACACAGTAAAATTTTATCTACTCGTTCAGTCAGAATATTTAATTTTACAGCCCAAAAGACGAACAACTTTATTTTAATAAGCAGAAATAAAATGTATTACATAATATTTGTATTTTTACATAGAAACGTTTGCAAACCTTTGGCACAGTAGCTTTGGACTAGGGCAAGGTAAACAAAAGTTTTGATGACTCGTAGAAGCTTAGAGCTGTGAGTCTCTCCGGGTGGTCTAGGTATTTTTTATTTGTTTTTATACTTATTTATAAGAGACATTGAGTCATTTCTGACTATGTCAGTCCCATAATTAACAAACTAACTGCTTATACCTACTACTTAAAACTAAATTATATCTAAAACTAATAATTTAATTGCCGCCTCACTCAGTGGAGTGGCTAAAGTTGTTTGGATAACACCAGTATCCGATAGGTTGGCATTATACAGGTCACCATAGACTCACTCCGATGAATGGTTTCTGTAATAATTAATTTTGTTTTAAAAAACTACAAACCGACTTCAATTTTTACAGTTTTTTCATGAATTTTCATGGATTCCATCGTCAGAACTGAAAAATATTAAAATGTGACCACACGCGAAGCACCAGCTTTCATTTAAAAAAAAACATACAAATCAAACCACCCATTCAAAAGTTCTGAGGTAACAAAGATAAAAAAACAGACGAATTAAAAACCTCCTCATTTTTTTGAAGTCGGTTAAAAAAAGCCCTGCCTTCTTGGCTAGGCTAGAATATGAGAATTATTCCTCAAAATTTCCTTAAACATGAAAAAAATAAAAAATATTGGCTTAGAACAAACGAAGTACAAACTTGACCCAAGTTTGAAGCTGGACAAAAAGGCCTAAATCGAATAAAACTAATTTCGCAAGCATACAAAACAATTACCATAGAAATGGAAGAGAGAATGCAAAGCGTTCGCGCGACTTCAGCGATGAATATTTTAATATCCGGTTTTACTTGGATGAGACGACTCCAACTCTCCAACTGCTTTATTAACAACATTTGCACTTTCAATCATCACTGTGGTGCCAGCGGCATTGAATTTGCACCGACCCTAATCTTCCCGCGGGTGTAGTAAGAAGCGACTAAGGTATATCAACCGGGCGCCCCCTGCAGAACAATTATACCACCAAACTGCGATTCCTAACCCGCATGCCCAGCATAGGGATTATGGGCATTAACTTCCGTGAGATAAACGCCAATAAAGAGCTTATCTTGAGGAGGCCTGTGTCCAGCAGTGAACCAATACAGGCTGTTGAGGTTGAGGTTGGGGGACTTTTAACTCAGTTTTTAAACAACTTAAAATAAAACCGGCCAAGTACGAGTCAGACTCGCGCACGAAGGGTTCCGTACCATTATCTATAAAAATCTAAAAATACAAATCTTTGGAAAATAGGGTATCGTTTTACCCTTTGGATACGGAACCCTAAAGAACGAGGTTCTCAATTCATCTATGTATATGATTTCATACGTAAGCCTTCTTACAATTTGTCATTTCATTAATGTGATAGATAAGACTCGAATTTTAACTAGATGTGGCCATTAGGAGAATTTGAAGTCTGTGTATAGGTTTTTAAAACAGGCCAAATTGTTTGTAATGGTATTTGTTTGTTTATTTTTAATGTTATGTTTATTTTATTAATTTTTTACGTCATGATTTCTGAAAATTCTGTCTTAAAATAATTTGGCTAAGTCTCCAACCAACTAGCCCAAAGAAATAATCGTTTTCGATCGTAAAAGTTTAACGTTATAGTGTCGTTGCCGTTATCTCGCGGTCTCGAAGGACTTTTAATTGTGTTATAACGGGTTTTTCTTCAAAATGTTTTAACGGTTGCTTTGTTTCGTTTTTAAAGGGTTTAGAGTAAGCTTTTATAATATCTAATAGTCTAGTTTCTGCTCGCGGCTTTGCATTCGTCGTTTCTGGGACAAAACGTAGATACCCCCAACGTAGGTAGACTTAGAAAAAGCCCTCTTTATATGGGCATAGGGTGCGATATTCTGAGTCGTCAAAAATATTTAAAGTTCTAATTATGGAAACATTTTAACATTTTTTTTCAACCCATGGATACTGTTTTTTTTTGTAAAAGGTAAAAGTAATAGTTTGTGTAAATCCAGAACTAGAACTACTTACATAATTTGTTTCAAATTGTCAGCTCTGTCCGTCTGTACCTAAACTACAATAATTTTATAGTCAAGTGTTTACAAACGTCTTACCTTAATTAACATGGTATAGTATTTAGTGTAAAAAGTCTTTTTTCACACCGCTTTACACGTGATATCCTAAAAAAATGTGAATTGTGATGAAATGTGTGTGGCATAAACGGGGTGCAAAAACCCCAAAATAGCGCACAAAAGTTAGAGTTCCAAACTTTAATCAAGAAACACAAACCGCTGACAAACAAATCTAAAAACTTCATTAAATCAAGCACATTCATCCTGGCTCCTTATTTGCTATAACCACCACCAGCGACTACTCGTACCTCGTTGGTCTAGCGATATCGGGTTCAGTTGAATTACAGGGTGTAATAAAAGATAAGAAACAAGTCTAATGACGTCCGGGCACAGATTATGTAATTAATTAATACTTCTGTCCTTGGTTTAAAATCCAGGGGCTATAAAAGGAGTAATTTTAAGCAAAAATTCACAATAGTAACCCGAAATCCAAGAAGTTGGTTGTGTTACTCCTCCGTGCCTCGAAAAACACGTTAAGCCTTTGTTGATCGTGCGAGCGACCTCTCTCCGTTCGTGTCAGATTTTCGACTTATCGGATTATGATTATGACTGTAAGGGAATTGAAAGTGCACCTGTGTTTGCGCACACACATAACATGTGCATGTGCAATTATGTCCTGCGCACGTAGTTAATCTCCATTGAAAGTGGCCGCCGCACCACGGCCGTAGCAGAAACTAGGCTTGTCTAATTTTAAAAAGATGGTAAGTAAAAATATAAAGTGACATCATAAAATAGCAGACAGCATGCAGTCACAATTTGAGGCGGAGGAGCTGTGTGGTTGCTATGTTCAAAGGCCGTGGCGATCGCGGCGTAAGAATCGACCAACTCCAACTCAGCTGATGGATATCGTTCGTCAGGGAAGCTACCAGAGGAAAGCAGCAGCTTTCTTCTGTGGTTTTTTAACAATACAATACAATACAAAAATACTTTATTGTACCCCATAAAAATAAAATTAGGTATTATGGATACATAACATAAAACGAGTACAATGGGCGGCCTTATCGCTCAGAAGTGATCTCTTTCAGGCAACCTTTACACCTTCACTGCAAGCAATAATCCGCCCGCCAAGCGTGGTGATATTAGTGAACCCCTCTTGTTTGGAGGAGGCAGGCCGCGTTCGTTTGAATGAACCATAATTAAGTGTTTCTTTCAAAGCCATGCATTCTATAGCACCAGCAAATTTGTGAGTAGGTACTAACTTATTGCAAAGTCTTTCTCTAAATAATATTGAAATATAACATTGAATTTAATGATCTGAATGAATTAATTGATATTTTCTTGTTTTGTCTCTCTTTTAATTTTGTAAAGTGAATTGTTTTTCTTTTGTATAATGAATTGTATTATTGCGTTTTACTTTTCAAATTGTTGAATTTCTAACATACCTTTGTTATAAATGGTAAATAAATAAATACAAATACCGGTCAGCAGACGTTTGACTGCGGACCGGTACATTCTTATGAGGCCTTGAACGAATGAAACCGCGCGTTATCCGCAAGTAACCACTATGAATACGGACACAGGATATAATAATGCGAACTTGCATTTTAAAATTTATTCCTCGCTATGATTAAAATTGACTGCTTTGACTGTTTGCATCCCCCTCTGACTTACTAAGTTGGAATAAGATGGTATCACAGAACAAGGTTTTAGCGGAAACCTTGTAGACGAAGAGATAGCTTGGTTCTAGCAACCTCATTAATTTTCATGGACATTATTTGATTGATGGTTTTCTAGAGTATTTATCGCGTACCTGTTTTTTGTTCGCCAAAAAGTTTTATTTTTTGATTGGTGGAAGGAGGAATAATTCTGCTCTTGAGGAAAATTTGATTGAAGTTTTTGAGAAGTTTATTTTCTGAACGCTCATTTTAGGCGAAAGATTGTCGAAATATTGCATTAAAAGGAAAACGTTTTTGGTGTTGTTGATTATTTATAACAAATTATTCATCATCATTATCATCAACCTACACTAAGGAAATGCTTAGATTCAAGAAAGTACAAAAAGCGGGCTCTAGACATAAGAGAACAATATAGACGGTGGCGTGAGGCACGATACTTAGACTGGAAGTTTTTCATAAGGTAAGCTGTGTGATGGCGGCTTAGAATTTGCATCAGCCCAACTTCTTCCGCAGGTGTCGTAACGGGACATCCACCGGTAGCGGGCAGCAGCGTCTTCTGCAGAACAATTCCACCACCGAATTGAGAGCCCCAACCTTCATGCCCGGGCAGCGGCTCAGCGGGGTAATTATGGACATTACCCCCTGATATAAAATCCAATATGGCGCAGGGGCCGGCCTGGATCCAGCTATTCTGTAATTCTTTATTGTACACAAAAATAATACATAGTATGAACTTATTTTAAAAGATATGTACAAAGGCGAGCTTAACCCTGACAAAGAGTTTTCTTCCAGCGAAACCTTAGTTATAGGAGAGGCGATGGAATAGGTAGAAGAAGTGTACAAATTACAAATAGAATAATAATATACTAAATAATAGCTATGGACCATTATAAGCTTTTGACGTGAGGTGAGACTGGACTGGAAGTCCAAATGCGGATTTTTTCTGATGTATTTCTTTACACTTCTCCTGCTCTAAGTGGGTAGGTACTGTAAGTTGGAACTTTTATTTGCCTTTTAAAACAGTGCTAACTCTTTGTTGGAAACTTACTCGAGAAGAACTTGGAATGAACTGAGAAGCTAATTGCTAGTCAAACAAGAAATCTAGACTCTGTTATGAATTTCTTTTATTACAAGCTGCAATTAATGTTACGATTGTTTTGATGGGTTTCTACTGACACATAAGGTTTTCAGGAGCTCATGCTGTACACATATATTATGTATGTACATATTATGTACGTTTCTAAGGTTTGTGCACGTTAGGCGTCGCGTCGTGTCGGTCTGTCGTTTCGATCGGAATCGGATTATATAAAGAAATTTTTCTGGTTGGCAGGTAGAAAATGCCTCGGCATTAAGCCCGACCTTTGTACTTCCGTGCAATAAAGTTTTCAAATAAAATAAATTATGAGACTGACGGAATAGATAGTGCACCTGTGTTTTTGCACACACTTGTGCACTGTAATATGTCCTGCGCATCTTGCTAATTTCCGGCCACCGTGGTCGAAATTTGGCTAGGAGAACATCATCATCATCACCTTTACGGTCTCGCTCTGTCGTTTTTTCCCTATTCAATATCTCGCAACTACCGCAACTAGTAACTTAAAGTCACACGAATCACACTATATTTATAAATGCAAAATTTTGTATGGATGGATGTTTGTTACCTCTTCACGCCAAAACTTCTCAACCGATCAGGCTGAAATTTTACCATTTTTTTCGAAATTTGGATAACTTCTTGCAAGGGAAAAAATTCAACTCCGATGGGGCAGTCCAAATCGCCTTCAAAGATTTTATTGATTCCCGTCCGACTGGTTTTTTTAGTAAAGGGATCAATGAACTACCTATAAGATGGCAAAAGTGCATAGAAAATAATGGTTCATACTTTGATTAATTAAATATATTATATTAAAAAATATTCGACTTTTTGTTCCTCCCATACAAAACGCCAATTTCATATGTAAGGACCTAATATTAGTGTGATGTGATAAGTGTGACACATGGTGTAAGTTTTTTGTTGTGGTCTATATTTTGGTCATTATTTTATATTTTTTGTTTTGTTTGTTTATTTTTGTGACGATCCCTATTACAAGATAGAGCCCCTGCCTGGCAGGTATTTACCAAGATAGAAAAGCCGCAGTGAAGTTAGTTATCAAAGCAAGGCAGTCTCAACCACGAGAGAAAACATAAAGGCAAATATACTAATTAGAAACAAACATATTTTGCAAACTACCTACAAGTCGTCTGTTTTTGAAGTTATTTTGGATCTCCTGAGGACCGAACATTTTCAGTTAAACAACTTAACGTGTTAGCTTGGGAAGTTAGGTTTAAGATTTATGCTTCGTCAGAAAGACCACAGTGAGGTGACGTCTGAGGGATGATTTATTTATTTATTTATTTATGTGGAAAACAAACAGCTTTTAAAAAACTTAATGTGTAGAAACAGTGGTAGTTCAAATTAAGCTTAACAGTTTTCACTTAAAGAACAAAAAATATGCTAAATTAAATCTAAATAATCATGAGAATTTTGAAATGGTTTGCCTGTTTGTACAAATTATAAAGGGAAGATTATTAGCCTGAAGAGTCACTACTATACTGCCACGCTGGGCATGCGGGTTGGGGATCGCAGTTTGGTGGTAGAATTGTTCGGCAGGAGGCGCTGCTGCCCGCCCCCGTTAAATATCCTCGCCTCTTACGACACCCGCGGGAAGAGTAGGGGTAGTGCAAATTCTATGGCGCCAGCACCACACGGCGAACTGACCTACTAAGCAGGTATTATTCTTTAAGTACTTACATGTTGTAACGCAGTGGGTTTTTTTGTTAAACTGATGTAACAATATGATGATAAATATTAGGTCCTTACATAATGAAATTGGCGTTTTTCGTACTGGCCACTTTAATCACAAAAATCTCCTCTTTGGTAAGGAATTCCAAATTCAAATTTGTACAGCTATAGACTCGTGTATTTGTGCTTCGATGATCGTCATTCATTTGTTTTTTTTCTTCTGTTTTTTTCTGTTTGCGTCACTCATTTTACAAAATGGAAAACTTAAAATATCGCATTATTTACGAGTACGAGTTCCGCCGTGGCACTAGTGCTGCGGAAACAACTCGAAGGGTGAATGATGTGTATGGCGGTCGTGTTGCAAAAGAAAACACAGTTCGTTTTTGGTTCCAACGTTTTCGTTCTGGAAATTTCGACCTGCAGAACAAGCCCCGTGGACGGCCTGAGACTCAAGTTGATAATGAAGAGTTGAAGGCTATTGTGGAAGCGGATCCATCGCAAACCACGTCCGAGTTAGCTGCAGGCTGCGATGTTAGTGATAAAACTGTTTTAATTCACTTGAAGCAAATTGGGAAGATTAAAAAGCTTGAAAGGTGGGTACCTCACGAATTGACTGAAGCAAACCGGCAAACGCGCGTCGACTGCTGCGTTACATTACTAAACCGGCACAATAATGAAGGTATTTTAAACCGAATCATTACCTGTGATGAAAAATGGGTTCTTTACGATAATCGGAAGCGCTCAGCGCAATGGTTGGATCCTGGCCAGCCAGCCAAATCCTGCCCCAAGCGAAAATTAACCCCAAAAAAGTTACTTGTAAGCGTTTGGTGGACTAGTGCCGGTATTGTTCATTACAGTTTTCTCAAATCTGGCCAGACTATTACGGCTGATGTCTATTGTCAGCAATTGCAAACCATGATGGAAAAGCTAGCGGCTAAACAACCTAGGCTGGTCAATCGCTCCACGCCACTGCTGCTTCACGACAACGCTAGACCACACACTGCGCAACAGACGGCTACTAAATTAGAGGAGCTTCAATTGGAAAGTCTAAGACATCCTCCGTACTCCCCGGACCTTGCTCCAACAGATTACCATTTTTTTCGAAATTTGGATAACTTCTTGCAAGGGAAAAAATTCAACTCCGATGGGGCAGTCCAAATCGCCTTCAAAGATTTTATTGATTCCCGTCCGACTGGTTTTTTTAGTAAAGGGATCAATGAACTACCTATAAGATGGCAAAAGTGCATAGAAAATAATGGTTCATACTTTGATTAATTAAATATATTATATTAAAAAATATTCGACTTTTTGTTCCTCCCATACAAAACGCCAATTTCATATGTAAGGACCTAATATTAGTGTGATGTGATAAGTGTGACACATGGTGTAAGTTTTTTGTTGTGGTCTATATTTTGGTCATTATTTTATATTTTTTGTTTTGTTTGTTTATTTTTGTGACGATCCCTATTACAAGATAGAGCCCCTGCCTGGCAGGTATTTACCAAGATAGAAAAGCCGCAGTGAAGTTAGTTATCAAAGCAAGGCAGTCTCAACCACGAGAGAAAACATAAAGGCAAATATACTAATTAGAAACAAACATATTTTGCAAACTACCTACAAGTCGTCTGTTTTTGAAGTTATTTTGGATCTCCTGAGGACCGAACATTTTCAGTTAAACAACTTAACGTGTTAGCTTGGGAAGTTAGGTTTAAGATTTATGCTTCGTCAGAAAGACCACAGTGAGGTGACGTCTGAGGGATGATTTATTTATTTATTTATTTATGTGGAAAACAAACAGCTTTTAAAAAACTTAATGTGTAGAAACAGTGGTAGTTCAAATTAAGCTTAACAGTTTTCACTTAAAGAACAAAAAATATGCTAAATTAAATCTAAATAATCATGAGAATTTTGAAATGGTTTGCCTGTTTGTACAAATTATAAAGGGAAGATTATTAGCCTGAAGAGTCACTACTATACATCCCTTATATTATAAGAAAAGGATATAATAATATACTACCAAGTTAAATAATTATAATAAAACGTAAGTATATACTTAGTTATTTATGTAATGATTAGTAGTAGTACTTACTTACTGCTGAGAATTGACAAAGAAATTTTTGGTTACTGTGTGCTTAAATATGTTTTGTTTAGTGTTGAATAGATCAAGTTGCGAGTAGTGTGTATTGTATGTATGCATCGCGCGGGGCAGGTAGGAGTTCTCACGGTAGTTAGTGGAGCACGTAGGGAAGTGCAACTTCTCTCAATTATTATTTGACGTTAGTATCGAGACTAGATCGTGATTTCTCCTTTTTCCATACTATTTACCCGACTTTAAAAAAATGTAAGAAAAGGTTCTCAATTCGACTGTTCTTTATTAGAACTATTGACTGGGTGATCTGATTTTGATGTTTTTTTTTATTTGAAAGCTGGTGCTTCCCGTGTGGTCCCATTTCAATTTGGTCCAGTTCTGATAGTGATATTCATGAGAAAACCATGTAATTGAAGTCGGTTCATGTTTTTAAGAGAAACTCAATTATTAAAATTATTTAATGCTTATTATTTGTTATTATAGCGGCAATACGGACGGACGGCCTAGCTTTAGCATCACGATGCATCGGTCTCGGCATGAATTTGGATAAAACCAAAATCATGATCAATGGCCTCATTGATCCGGGACCGGTCGTCGTACATGGCCACCCTCTCGAAATTGTTTCCGAGTACACTTACCTTGGACAAATTCTGCAGTTGGGTAAAAACAATTTTGAGAAGAAGGCCAAGAGGAGGATCCAGCTAGGCTGGGCAGCGTTTGGAAAGCTACGTCGAGTCTTCTCGTCATCCATACCGCAATGCTTGAAAACGAAAGTTTTCAATCAGTGCGTCCTACCCGTCATGACCTACGGAGCTGAGACGTGGACACTCACGATAGGGCTGGTCCACCAGTTTAAAGTCACTCAGCGAGCTATGGAAAGAGCTATGCTCGGAGTCTCTCTGAAGGATAGGATTCGTAACGAATACATCCGACAGAGAACCAAAATTATCGACATAGCTCAAAGAATTAGCAAACTGAAGTGGCAGTGGGCCGGTCATATCTCGCGAAGAACCGATAACCGCTGGGTTAAACGAGTTCTTGAGTGGAGACCGCGACTCGGCAAACGTAGTGTAGGACGCCCTCCGACCAGGTGGGATGATGATCTGCGAAAGACTGCAGGCAGATGCTGGATGCGTCAAGCTGAAGACAGGGCGCTATGGCGCTCATTAGGGGAGGCCTATGTCCAGCAGTGGACTAATATAGGCTAATGATGATGATGATGATGATAGCGGCAATAGAAATACATCGTCTGTGAAAATTTCAACTGTCTAGCTATCACGGTTCATGATATACAGCCTGGTGACAGACGGACAGCGGAAGCTTAGTAACAGGGTCCCGGACAGATACAAGATCAAAAGCAATTTTAGAATGCCGTAACGCACTACAAGTTCTTGCTTAACACAGCAAAGTCTGCCTAGAATGGACAGAGAGTCGATCCTGCCCAGGCAATAAAAATGCAGACAGACTAGCAAAGGAAGGAGCAAGACTAACTCCAACCCATCAAGATGTAAGTCAAACCCGCCCACAGCGGAAGTCAAAAACAGACTAAAACTTAACTCTGAAAAAGAATACCAAAAACTATGGGAGCGTCGGACAGACTGCAAGCATACTTAATCATTATTCCCCTCTAAAGACAAGGAAAACCACCAACACGATGCTCAAGATGAGCCGAGAGGACCTAAGAACGATGGTGGGCATCATCACAGGCCACTGTGAATTGAACCATGATCTTTTTAAGACTGGAGCCACAGACAACAGTTTATGTCGTGGCTGCTTCCAAGAAGAAGAGACTGTGGAACACGTTGTCCTACACTGTACGGCCACAGAGGAGGCCAAACATAAAACGGGGCTAAAGTGTCTCATTGAGGCATCTACCCCATCCACACCCACAGAAAAGTTGAAACGAAGCTGTCAGTCACCAAAAGTCCTGCTCCGATACTTCAAGGAGCTGGGCTGGTTAGGGCCTACTTAGGCATGGGGATAATGCACAATACACTCCTATCCGAGATGTCCGTGCAGATCTTAGTTCCCCTACTCAGAATTATAATTAGAATTAGAATAGGGTCCCGTTTTACCCCTTGGGTACGGAACCCTTAAATAAATTTTTTGACCCTAACGTCTGTTTTTTGCCTTCTCTGACTGCATTTCATGCCAATTTGTGGGGGGCGGGTGGTTCGCGTTGCATTTTGTTGGATTTTATCAGAGAAGGTTTAACGCGGAAGGTTTAATAAATATTTGTACATCCTAATATTATGTAATGGATTTCCGTAAAAAAAGCCTGAATCGAGAAATAAAAATCAAATTGAGTCCCTAATAGGTTTTTCACGCTTTGGGTACAGCCGGCCTAGCACGGGGTTTGTTGTCTCGGATAAAAAAGAGAAAAATGATATCGCATCGTTCGTCATACATTGCGTAAATTATTGAAGTTGAAGGAATGCATTTCAATATTTTACGCATTCGATGACAAAGTGACGTAATTTATTTCTATTCTACCCTAGACTACAATATCCTTGTTAGTTCTACAGAACTCTAAAAACATAAATACTCACACATAAATACATACCCTACCTAAAATTTTCGACTTTAATATTAATGTGATGTGGTAACATTACTCTAAAATCAACATTTTCAAACTGCGAATGCTCTTTCAGAAATCGAATCCGAATCAAGAAGCATTTCAAAGTTGGAACGTTTCGGCGGAATCTTTTATTTTACTTCAATTCCCGCCCGCATTTCATTTCGCAAACTTCCTTGCTTCCGTTCTCGAACTGTTACATCAACAATGGCGGGTACAGTCAGACGCTTCATCTTTGTATACCTAATTCGTAGTGAGACTATATCGTGAGAGACCTTTTAAGAGATAGGCTTTTTGCGAGGTAGACCTTTTCGAGAGGGAGACGGTAATTCAAAAATAAATCGATAGGTATCTAGCATATATTTTAAATATGTTTCTATGTATTTGAATCATGAATAAATAAGTCAGACACAGGTTCTATAAGACCAACTTCAAGAGTAACTAGGTTTCCTACCCCAGGGGTGCAAACGAAACCCTGTTACCTGTTACCGATGGAACGTAAGACCTAGACAGTTGCAATATTCACATAATGTAAATTTCTCTTGCCAATATAAAAACAAATACTAAAAATAAATATAATATTAAAATTATGGGAAGCTCCCATAAAAAATATTTTTTTGGCTAGTTTTGCTCTAAGGAGTCTGTATCTCTTGAACCATAATAAGTAGACACAATAAACTTTATATAAGTAAGTAACAGTTCAATTTTAATACCAACATCCTACTAATATTATAAACGCTATATAGGTACTATAAAAACGTTTGTTTACAAATATGTTTGTTGATCTTTTACGCAAAAACTACAGAACGGATCAGAATTAAATTTTACATACAGGTTCTAGGCCTGGAATAACACATACTTTGTATCCCATATATCAGCTAGTACCTATACTATAAATCCCCCAAACAGATGGAGTTTTTAGAGATTTGTTTGAGAAATAGATTGGAACCATGCAACAATTTAAAGTCACAAGCCATCTGGAAGGAGTCATCGATGAAATTTCTAACAACTAATTTAACTACTCTAAACGCCCGGAAGCTGACGCTGGCTGTACCACTATTGAAAGTTTTAAGAGTTGCGTTGTTTGCCGATAATTGTTGCAATCTAGATAATGTCGGACTGTTTTGTGCAGGCAGCCATTTTCTGCTTTTGATTGGGCGTTCGAAGTTTGAAATTGACACGTGAAGCCTGTCGTACCTCCATTTTAGGGCACACGCTTGCATATTCCATGTTCTCAAAGATACTACTGAGTGTACAAAAACTGAAATATGCCTACATTATTTTGGAGGTACCTACTGAAGTACTTGTATGGCTATAGTGATCTTACTTCAATACATAGTATAAAACAAAGTCGCTTTCGCTGTATGTCTGTCCGTATGTATGCTTAGATATTTAAAACTACGCAACGGATTTTGATGCGGTTTTTTTAATAGATAGAGTGATTTTTAAGGAACGTTTGTATGTATAATACATGCATAATATAGTAGAGAAACACTGATAAATTTAGAGGTTTCTAATGTGATGTTGTAAATAAGCACGTTTTTTTGCGCTTATATTGCAAACGCTGGCTGAACCCTACGTGATAGACCAAAATAATGTACCACAGTATTGTTCACCTTAAAAAGTTCAACAGACAAAAAGTCCGCGATGGTATATGTCTATCTCTTAGGGATAACCCACCATAACCATTTTTATCCTTTACTAAAAAATGGTTATTTACGAAGTGATTTTAAACAATACAGCATTAATCCTTATCCAATTAAGTACCTTAAATAAATTGTGCATTTATTATAGATTAATATGCTTTTTACAACATGTAATTTAAGTGAATATTTCCGAAGATATTACAAATTTAAAATGCAGGGTCGTAGTTGTTTGCGCCCGGCCGCGGCGGTACCGACCCGCGGCCGGCCGGGGGTCTGGCGGCGCGTGCCTATAAATAGCGCGTCGATGGCCGCGCTTTGTATTAATGGTATAGTCGCTTCCCGCTATCTGGCCCTATGTATGCTTAGACCTTTAAAACTACGCAACGGATTTTGATGCCTTTTTGTATATAGAAAGAGTGATTCAAGAAGAAGGTTTTTATTGTATATTACATCAGCATTGCACCCGTGCGAAGCCGGGGCGGGTCACTAGTCCTAAATAAATCCCTTCCAGATATCTATATAATGAAAAAGAACACCAAAACCTTGAAGATATTAATTTATTTATTTAATCTGTATGACACTTAAGCTTATAAAATTGTATGAAAATAATATGGCTTATTAATTATAAGATACTAGGTATATAAAATAATCTTTAGCCTATACACATTTTCTTAAACAAAAGCAAATAAAAATATCTTTTTGTGTAAGTACGTATCTAACCTGTACAAAAATATATATTTTTTGCAATAATCGATTTTCTGTTTCATATGTATTTGCCATAATTTGTTCCACCTTAAAAAATTGCTTTCATCTTAAAACTAAACTTTAAAATAACAATTTGACAAGTCCCACAAAATGCAAACATATCATAAAATTATGTAAACAATACCAATAACTGTACTATTGCAAAGCTAATAATCTCCAAACGGGGTCACTCCACTCCACTCAATATTCCGGGCGTTCGCGGCTCATTTACTTCGGCAATTAACGCCTCATTTATTGCCAATCATCATTGTTGGTAGATCAACACATATTTTCGTAGTAGGTCATGTTTAAAATTTCATAACCATCATCATCAGCCTATACTAGTCCACAGCTGGACAAAACCTCCTCTTCAAACCTCAAAAGCCTGTATTGATCCAGTGCTGGACGCAGGCCTCCCCCTGATACGCGCGTTGGCGTTTATTTTATGGGGGTAATGCCCATAATCCCCACGCTGGGAATGCGGATTGGGGATCGCAGTTCGATGGTAAAATAGTTCTGCAGGAGGCGCTGCTGCCCGCCCCCCGGTGGATATCCCTTAGTCGCCTCGTACGACACCCACGGGAAGAGATGTGGGGTGATGCAAATTCTAAGCCAGCACCACACAGCCGGACAAAGGCCTTCCCTAATGAGCGCCATAGCGCTTTGTCTTCAGGTTGACGCAAAGTTAAGTTATATGTAAGTAAAACTAAGTTTAGTCTCATTAAATTTCAGTAAAGTTATGTTAAGGCCCAGTGAAAGTGGCGCCCCCATTATTACGTTAAACGCAACAAGTTTTGAAAATCCTACGTTCAGTTTGTGGTATCTATTATAAGTTATTTATTAATGCCTCGGTAATAGTTTCATTTTGTAAAGCTTAGGAAGAGAAACGAATTTGCGCTTTTTGGCCACCAAACTCTATTTTCGCATCTCCTCCTCAACTATCTATATATATAAAAGAAAGTCGTGTTTGTTACAACACTTATAACTCAAGAACGGCTGAAGCGACTTGGCTGAAAATTGGTCGGGAGGTAGCTTAAAACCAGGAGACTGACATAGGATACTTTTTATCCCGTTCCCGTGGGATGTGAGATAAATTCCACGGGGGCGAAGCCGCGGGGTGCAGCCAGTATGAGATAAAATTATTACAGAAGTATTAAAAAATAGCTTATAATAGATACTACAAACTGAACGTAGGATTTTTAAAAAATCGTTTAATAAACCTAAAAATGTGATAAAATAGGTATCGCTGTCATATTGGCTCGGGTATGCGCCTTAAAAGGTTATGCTTCTAGAAAGAGTGTGGTTGGGTTTGTGGGTTGTCTGTCAGTGAGTCAGGTACTCCTATAAATGAATGTATGTAGCTACTTGGTCACGCCTCATCCTCAACCTCAACAGCCTATATAGGTCCACTGCTGGACGCAGGCCTACCTCTGATAAGCGCCTTATTGGCGTTTATCATATGGAGGGTACTGGCCATAAACGCTGGGCACGCGAGTTAAGGATCGCAGTTTGCTGGTATAATTATCCTGCAGGGGTGCTGCTGCCCGCCTTCCGGTTGATATCCCCAAGTCGCCTCATACGACACCCACGGGAAGAGTTGGGGTTGTGAAAATTCTAAGCCTTAAGCTTCTAGCGCGTGTTATTTTGTATCTACTGCGTG
Source organism: Eupithecia tripunctaria (assembly GCA_955876795.1). NCBI lineage: Eukaryota > Metazoa > Arthropoda > Insecta > Lepidoptera > Geometridae > Eupithecia > Eupithecia tripunctaria. The sequence continues at coordinate 14,088,842 of OY041617.1, read as the reverse complement.
ACTAAGTTACTACTAGCGTTATCGTTAGCGTTATGTGGTATCACCACAACGCTAGTAGTAACTTAGTCACGCAGTAGATACAAAATACTCTATTTACCATAAAAATCCAAGAACTGGTCTTACAAATATCTTGCTCAAAAGTTTCAGTAAGTTGTTACCACTTTACCAAACACTTTTCTCTGTTGTCCGACACTGTGCTAACGTGTTCAAGCCACGAGAATAATTGATCAAGTTTAGCAATCAGCCTCATTGCAAGCAATCACGTCTCCCAGGACGCAAACATTGTTGCCCATGTTGAGCCGGGAGGAAGATCTGCCAAAGAGTAGACGAGTAGACCGAACACCAGCCTTCTAGGGCGGCAATTTTTTTTTTGAAAAAAAAACAGGTTTACCCAATTTATTGATAGACTAACTTACTCACAACCGCTAAACAACCAAGTCCCATTTTTTGTTATAAATAAAAACTCACAGCCCATTTTGTCCTCGCATGTAGAAGCTTAAAGACTGTTTGTTTGCGGAGGAAAATCGGAAATGTAGTTCTGTCTAGGTAAAATGGAGCAAACAAATACCTAGTACTTAACCAACAATTAAGAAAACCTATAAAATTAACAATAATTCGCAGGGAATTATACATGACAGCATAATGCTGGAATATGTTCACACAAAGTCAAAGTACATAACTATCTAAGTAAAAGTTAAGTGACTAATAATAATAATAATAATAACGGTATATTTACCATGTTTTTTTTTCAACATTTTGGTCCTATTGCACGTCCTATTATACGAAATAACTGAAGTCACAGTGACAAGTTTTTATTAAAATATCACCTTAGTTTTAAAACTTTTGAGCAGAATTTGTGCTAAGGAAGGGTGCCATACTGGTGCTATTACACAACAGCTTTGTTTAAAAGTTGAAGTTTTTCGTAAATTCTTAACGTATACAATACACCTAAGCATTTATCGAATCATTTTTGTTGGTAGGTACATGAAGTAGGTGGGTGGGTGCACTTTATTTTCTCTGCTCTTTTAGGTTTGGGCAAAATTGCTCAAAAGCAAGGTTCATGGTGACGTATTTAAGGTATTAACTGTAGTGTATTTAAAGTAGGTATTACCAAATACACTATCTAAGCCCCCTCTGCACCTTCTCATCTTTGACAGTAGACCAGCGATCTCTAGACGCGATACGTCACACATTCGTTTATCTGTGCAAACATGTTCTAAGTGGCCAGCATTGGAAGGTCTGTGGGAACTTGCAGTGAAGAGCAGATTTCTCGTTTTACGACGAAGAAAAGAGAACCCTGTGGCTATGGTTTAGAGCTTGTTCTTGGACTTAGATCATGGATTGCTTGCCAACAGTTGAATTTGGATAACTTTAAATAGTGATCTCGTATTGTAAAGGTACAAAAATAAAAAATACATCTTATAATGGTATTTCACGTCATGCGGTCATTAAATGTCACCACCATATCATAGAATCAGCCTGCATTGCCCCATATTAACCACGTTGTTTTTATCATATTTTTATTAAGTTATTTTAGTCTAGTTAAACTAATCAAGATTATTTTAATTCGTCTTACTATCACGCCCCTAATCTTAGCTTGTGTTGGCGCTGAGTTTACTAGTTATTAATATCATGTAGCATAATTCTTGATTTGTAGAGAACATAATGATTGACGGCCCACATTATCAGATATCAAGTCAATTATTTATATCTTGTTTTGGCGAGTGTAATGTCCATTTCAATAAGAAACAACTGCTTGATTTATTTGAAAGTTTGCTGGGACCAAAATAAGAGATAAGTATAAAATAAAACTAAAAACTGTACGGTTCAAGGAAATTCCAGGCAGACTAAAAAATAAAAAGTTATTTAGACCTAAAATAAATATAAAAATCTTCGTTCAAAATTCAACATCAAATTCCCCGGAAACAGACAAAAACATAACACTAGCAAGTCTCGCTGAAAATGAAATTAAGTTTTGCGCGAAATAAGCGCACGAAGAGAATTCACAAAACAGGTGGCATAGAGTGTGTGGCACTGCATTACGTTTTGAATATGTGCAAAAATTATAAGGAAAACAAGACATTTGTAGAAATAACTTTGTAAATCTAAACTAGCACTACATAGTGTACCTTTGTACCTAATTACCTGTCTTAGTCGAACTTGTCACTTTCGAAAATTTCAATAATTACTACCAATGAAAGTATTTTTTTATGGGGCACCTAATTACATTATTAACATCTTCATATTATAAAGGTATCGATAGCCGAAAATTGCCCCAAAATGCTTGAAGAAAACCATCATTGATAAATCTACATACGAGTAAAATCGAGGAACATGCAAAACAAACATACAGCCGAACATAATAACCTCTTCCTTGTTTTGCAAATGGTTACTAAATGTAAAAGTGTTGTCGCCAATAGACGCCTGACAACTGCAAGCGTTTTAACGTAAAACTAAACTTCAACACCTGAATCAACTAGCTATTTTTATTGGCCTCCCAGAGAACATACAAATATAAAACCATATAAAAACCTAGGAACCTATAAAATTTGTGTTTAAAAATACAAACAAACAAACAATAGTATTTATTTACAAAATAGAAATACCAAAAAACTATACAGCAGATATTTATAGGTATTTATGTACCTATAATAATATTTATATACCTATAACAGTTAAAACAAGTATCTTTATAACCAACAAAAAATCTAGAATCACCTTTACCCACAGCCTTACGATAGTCGCAATTCAACACCTAACATTCTTCCTTAAAATCAGCTGCACAAAGTTCATTTCCCGTTGCACGTTACAAGCTACGTTATTCCCGACTAGTCACACCACACCTGAGTCTGGTGCTAATTGAATCTGCACTGAATAACCTCCCATTTAGTTTCCGCTGCGTTTTCTACCTTAGAATTTCTGGTTTATGAGATTCATAGAAATGCTACGGAAAAAGGAATAAAACTAAGAAACAAAATTAATGAAAATACCTCTATCACATCCATTGATTAATTAAAAAGGGAAGATAGGATACGTTCTCCCAGCGCTTAATCAAAAATTGGCATGTGTTACAACTACACGCAAACACATGCGCTCACAGTTATATTTCCAGTCCTGTCTAATACAAAGAAGAAGAAAGACGGAAAGACGTATCTAGGACCGAAGTGAGACCGAGACAACAATATTTCACGCGAATCACGACCGCCCGTGCCGCCGCCGCCGGTCCGACGGTGACTGAGGTGGGAGCACACAGTTATACACAATATGAGGTTGACATTTTCGAGAAACTAGTACCTCATCTTCCCTTCTTAATTAATCAATGATCACATCACACTTCACACTAATATTATAAATGCGAAAGTTTGTATGGATGTATGGATGGAGGGATGGATGTTTGTTACCTCTTCACGCCAAAACTACTAAACGGATCTGGCTGAAATTTTGCATACAGGTAATTCTAATACTGGAATAAAACACAGGCTACTTTTTATTCCGTAAATCTGTTACCGTGCGTGGGATAAAAATTACTTATAAACGTTTTCATAGGAACAATGCGAGCGAAGCCGCGGGGCGCAGCTAGTAAGTAATAAAAATTAAAAGAAAGCTTAAGACCCAGAAAAATAAATTACGAGTTGTTTACAGGGAATGGATTCAGGTGGTTAACATACTTGGCGCAGCGCATCAGCATTGCCATACAGCGCGGGGCAATGCTGCCAGCGTCCTAGTACGCTTCCGACTGGTATTGATTATGGATCAGTTGAGCTAACTGTAGATTGTTTGCAACTCTTTGCAGTAGGCTAATTCTATAAACTCATTTCGAACCTCACTCAGCTGAATCCGTGGTGATGGTGAGATATTAGTTTTGTATTCTGTAAAACTCGGTAATGCTTATAGCGCCTCAGTGACGAGCGTGGTAATGAAATGAACTAAGTTGAGTGAATGTCAAAATCACATTTGTAGACTTCAACTTTTTATTGACATAATTTTACGAATTACATTAATTTTCTTTCGTTTCATTGTATAAAACCCAAAAAAAGATAAATCGATTTGTCGATTATAGCTGTAATGCGTAGGTTCAATCCCTAACTCATTTCGATACTCACTTCTCTTCGCTTGTTCTTCTAAATATACACAGAATACAATTTCAAGATGAAGTGATATTGTGTTCGAATTCGTGATTTTTATAGAATGAGTTTACTAGTTAGCGGATAGTTAGCTCAATTGTTTTAATGATTTCTAGTATTTGATTATATAACTTGGTAGGAACTAGAAATGCGTACTTACTATTTTGGTACATCATAAATTGTGCTAAATAACACTCAAAAGTATCAAAGATAGTAACTACGCTATGGATATGATATTGGGTATTAATCCCCACGCTGGGCATGCGGGTTGGGATTGCATTTTGGTGGTGGAATTGTTATGCAGGAGGCGCTGCTGCCCGCCCCCGGTAGATTTCCCTTAGTCGCCTCCTTATTATTGAAAAACTAAGCAGTATGGTCCTTAAAAATACACGAGATAATATGTCACTACCCCCCACCCCATGCTTCCGCCCCTCCTACGAGTCGGTACTTTTATTACATTAAAGAGTATAGTCACCGCGGCCCGAGCTCCAGCTATTGCCTTTTTACCCCAATTTCTCTGTAACCGTCTCAGACAGAGATCGAATTAAATATTCATTTTTAAGTAAAATCACGTGAAGCAGAAGATTCCGGCACTTAACGGGGGAAGTTTCGGGCGAGATTTTTCAAAAAGTTGGAAATTATGGCCATTAACCACAGCCACCTTTATAATTCAGCTAGGCAGGAGCGAGGTTAAATAAAATATTGGCGAAAATCTCGGATGTTTTACGATTCAATTTTGAGAATTATTTAAGTTTATGCTTTACGGGCTGGCCGTGGCCCTTGCGCTAGTGAAAGTTCAAAGTTTGACTACTTTAGTCATAATTATTGAGATATATTTTTAGGCCCAAGAGAATCTGCTCCGGCCGCTTTGGCAACTAAGTTTCGCAACCAGTTATTAAAATAAGCTTTTATTTTGCTTCTCAACTCAGAGTCTAATCGTTTATTTCTTTAGACTTGATAAATATTTATTACTATCAAACAAGAAATAAGGTGCAATTGACTCTAATTCACTTCAATTTTTTGTCCACTAGCGGAAGAAGTGAAAAAAACCACTAGCAAGTTTATCGCTTATCAACTAACTTGTCGGTGTAACTAGTTGCCCAAAAACCGCATTCTGTTGCAAACTTAGGCCCCTACTAATAAAGCTTGTCCAGTCATCAATCTACGTTTGAGTAACGCTTTTCTGTGGCGTAGACGTCACTCAAGCACAATATGTCTATGAGTGAACAAGATATCGTAATATGGTCCAATGAATTCATATTTATAAAGGAGAGTAAATTCAAATGCCCACTTAGGGCAATTTCACCAAATTTTGCCAAATTGAAATTTTGGGATTGTTATCTAGGTTAGAATAGAGAACAATGACATCTCGCCATCTGGCTGTAACGGGTGGTCGGCGCGTAGATGATTATGATGATAACTTTATATTTTACTACTGTAACTACGCAGTATTATACCTTCATAAAATCAGCTTGAAATAATTACAATGATTATTTTTAATGGTGAAATAATTAATGAAAACATCCGGTTAATATTGCGTAAATTATTAAAGAAATGAATTTCAAACAAAGGAGTCAAAATCTGTTCACTCAACGTACCTAACTAAATTAATGTTGATTCAATGTTCGACTTTTAAATATTTTTTAATATGGATATTGGTAGTACTATACATGCGCGCTGTATCAAATATCTTTTATTTTTTTTATTTAAAGAATACGTTACACAATTTGAAATAAGGTTGCACTCAATTTTGCAAGCTCTGCAGGCAAAAATACAATAATAGGTACAAACCAACACAAGCACAAGTGTGTACTTTAGTTAGAAAATATATTGCAAATTGTTGTTGAGGATGTTAACTGTAACTTGTAAAGGACTAACTAACAAGTCACTAATCAGCTATACCTGACTCGCTCGGCTAAACTTTGACTAAGGTCTAAATGGCTATTGCCACTGACTTTAATTTTTATATGAAATAGACTTTAAACTTGTTATTTAGCTAGAATAGAAAGTAATCTACTTAGCTAACAATAATATAGCCAAATTTGATGGGCATTATTGGTAAACAAATAACAAAAAAAAACTAGAATTCTTAAGTTTGACATTCAGGGATACACAAAATCGACAAGGAAAGTAGTAAGTTGCGGTGGCAGCAAAGTGAATTTTATGTAATGGTACCTATAGTTTACAAATATTTCACATCGAATTCAGCTGATGTATTAGGTAGTGCAGTAGGTTTTTACCAATCAACCAAAAAATTAAGAAAATATAATAAATTATCCGTCTATTTCCTATATTTTAACAGTCGGTAAAATAAATGTGAAAGTTTGTATGGATGATTGGATGTATGGGTGGATGTTTGTTACCGCAAACTACTGAACGGATCGGGCTGAAATTTTGCATGCAGATAATTTTAATCCTGGAATTAAACATAGACATACTTTTTCATAAATCAGTTCCCGTGGGATATAAATCACCTTTAAACGTTTCCACGGGGCGCAGCTAGTTTAATCATCAATTAATAAATACAAATAAATGTCAGGAAATCTCATCCTGTAGTTAAAGTCACAATAATTTTTATTTTATTTTATTTTATTTTCAGAATTTTAGGAAAACTTACAGCTTTGTCCTGAGAATAGTTATTTACTTAATACATGCCGGTACAGACCAGCGCATGTGTGCTGAGGGCCAATTATAAGTTTCCGCAGATATTTACTTAAATAGGATAATAAATTACACAGTGAAAGTAGACGACGAGGAAAAGTATATAAAAGGAAAAAAGCAACACAAAGTGAAATTTAAAATTAGTTATCTTAAAAAGAATTCATCGCTAAGCAAGCGTTTGAGCTTACCTGCAGATGTGTTAAATAAATCGACATCAATATTTTTGACCAATGAGTTGAACGATTTGCTAGCTCGTATTAAGAATGCGTTTTGTCTATAATTCGTTTTTACTGTAGGAACATAGAGAATACTCGGCTTTCTCAATGCAGCAGTATTTGTACGGAACCCTAATTGCTCCAGCAGCTCAGGACAGTCTACGTTGCCATTGCAGATGTTTATAAATATTATATATAATATATTTAAACAAATATTTAGACCTTACAGAACTCTTGGATAGGTCACAAAATTCAAATGACATAAAGTAAAACTAAGAAGGAAAGATTTTTTGCTCCCTGGAACCATTTTGAAGAGAATCACAGAATCAGTCAGAATCACTTTAAGAGAATGGAAAACAGGGGTAGAATATCATACCGCTGATATTGAGGAAGCTATACATCATCTACCTGGTACTGGGTACCTACTGCAGACGAAACAACATGATCTTCTGGGTCCAGTCAGATGACTGATAAGAGGTCCCCAACACACACACACAAGGGCACTGTTGCAAAAGTTCACGTTTTGTGGATAGGACGTCTACCTGGACCACTTAACTAAGCTAACATTCAATGTTTTAAGCTATTGCATAGCTTCTATCGCGGGCCTTGAGCGCGGGGACCGAATCCAGAAATTCCGTAACGAAAAAACCTCACGCTCCCCACTCCGCCGGGCAAGAAGGTGTGGCTTGAAGGCCGTGCATCGTCTAACGTCGTTTCAGTTCGGCAGTCTTCGACACGGCGTTGTGTGCGTGCGATTAGACGTATTGTACGACTCTACGAAACTTGCACGAATCGAGACGAGCTGCTCCGAAATCGGACAAATACATAAGCAGCTATTTATGAGAAAGTATATAGGTGTATAGGGTCACCACGCTTAAAAAGTGTAACTTGAATTAATATCAAAGAAAAAGCAATACTGCATGAATAAAATAAATAAATAAAATTATAATTGCATAAGTTGATACAAAATGCTATGCAATAGCTTTGCCGCGGCAGTCCCGGAGTGCCACACGTCTTTTTTTTTTTTAAAAAAAAAACGTCTCCTCTCACGGATACGCGAAACGGTTAACGTTCTGCCATTGTAGTGTTTGCGAAGGCTTAGCAGTATCAACTACCTGCAATTGATTAACGGGATCGAATAAATATTGACTTGTCTCTGTGCTTATTTCTATGATATTAAATGAAAATGGCCTTAAACAATAAATGGCCGATGGCATTACTCCTATCCGTAAGTTGCGATACTATGAGTGTACAGCATGAAGTTCCAAACTAAAATATCGATACCTTAATTGCATGGATATATTATGTAGTACTATGTGTTATTATGTCCATAAATAACTTGGTATGCAGAACTGGGATTGAACCTTTTGTTCATTCACGTACACTTTACGCTTTCAATATCTTAATAAACAACTTAAAAAAAGGAGGAGGTTCTCAAGTCGACTTTTGACTGAGGTGATCCGATTTTGATGATTCTTTTTTTATTTCAAAGCTGGTGCTTCCCGTGTGGTCCCATTTCGATTTGGTCCAGTTTTGACTCTGGCATCCGGCTGATTAAACCATATAATTGAAGTCGGTTTATAGTTATTTAAAACAAACGTAATTATTTTTTTATAGTGATTTATTCCTATATACTTTGTAACTCTGTCTGTCTTGCCTTCTTGCGACTTATTAAATTTAATTAAATGAAATTTGGCAGGGAAGAATATCCGAAAAGCATAGGTCACCTAAAAATTTGACGATGCGGGCAGAAACTGAGTTAAATATTTGTTGATGACACTAACAATGTTACATCTTACTGTGGCTCTGGGACCCAAATTATATCTTGGCTTCCGAAAGAGTTCTCCCAGTGAGGTAGCGGCGGTATCCAGTTTTTTTTCTAAGCTGTCTCTCGCCAGCCAGTACCATCGTAAATAGTTTTTTTTTATATTTTAATCAAAAGCAATTCCACAACAAACCCTGGACGTCATTAGCATAAGAATTTCATCACGCGCTGGTCAGTCCTCATATCCGGACCCGAAGGTCCGGAATGTGGCTATTGACCCTTTCGGCAATGCTTTGGAAGTTGTAAACGGACAGAATGAAAATGGCGTCGTTGCGATGGTATTACATGAAAACTTGGTATATAGAGGGCAACTTAAAACTGAACTTGTTCATTTGAACACGTTAACTGTCCTAGAACAAAAGTAAACAGTATACAGTTTACGTCCAACTGAAATTGTGTAATAACCTACACAGGTCTAAGGGTCCATCCATTATACGACTAAAAAAATGTCTTTCAGGAAAAACCCCAAAAAAAATTATGACTCCGGAGTTTTGGACGTTCGAATGTGAACCATGTCACTTTTGATGGTGAAATGCTGAAATTTCTGGGTATGGTACCGTTCACTGGAGTTGTCAAACTTCCCACTATTGAGAGTTTTAAGAAGTTCCCTTGGTATTTCCATAGCCTCATGCACGACATAAAATTATTGTACAATCAGTATGCCCAGCGTGGGAATTATGGACATTGCCCCCAATGAAGTAAAAGTCAGTGCCAGCGCTTGTGAGAGAAGACCTGCGTCCAGCAGTGAACCATTAAAGGCTGTTGAAGTTGAGGATGTTATTACAAGGTATTGAAAAACTAATCAAGCTTAACCATTATATATTAACCAAGGAGAAAACACAAATAATGGATAGATAAAGTAACACATAAGTACAGGATGCCACAGCCTCGTCTTTTCCGCCTGTCAGCCTAAACACAGAACACAATCAACGTAGCATTGTTTAATCGCGGAGCATCGACAACGGTTATCTATACAACAAGATACAATGTACATATCGCAAGCATCTGTGACACGTTGTAAGACCTTTCCATAATTGGTTTTAGAATAGAATACAAGATATTTTTTGTGAACAAGGATTACAATCGTCATCATCCTATATCTATATCTTATAAGCGCTTACTGGCGCTTACCGGCGCTTGACAGCGCTAGTAACTTTTGCAGGAAAATATATGAACGCGCGCCGATAAGCACTGAACGGTGCCGACAAGTGCCGAGAAGCTTCAACGCGCGCTGGTCAGCGCTGGGCGCTGCCATCTAAAATTAATAAACAACTGCGACAACCAGCTTCCTTTGTGTAGAACGGACCAGCGCTGTCAAGCGCCGGTAAGCGCTTATAAGTTTCCAGCTTTCTTTCTGTATGCGGCCTAATGCTGGAAATTGACCTTTCCTTAAGCGAAATGGCCATAGTTATTTACTTTAGTTCATTATTCATAAATCGTTTCTGCAGCGGCTTCTCTTTCCCGTGGGAACTGATTTATGGGATAAAAAGGATATGTTTCATTCCAGGATTTGAAGAGGATTGAGGAAAGCAACATTTCAGCAAGTACCGTTGAATAGTTTTGGCGAGAAGAGGTACTCTTGAATTTAAGCTCAAAGAATTAGCAAGCTGAAGTGGCATGGCAGTGTTCCTCGGCCATATTTTGCGAATAACCGAACGTGTTCTTCAGTGGAGATCGCGACTCGGCAAACGTAGTGCAGGATACCGTCGGGCCAGGTGAAACGACATCTTCAAAAGACTGTAGGCAGATGCTGGATGCGTCGAGCTGAAGACAGGGCTCTATAACGCTCACACAGACGGATGATGATGTATACTTAAGCTACAGAACAGAAAGTAGTTTATCTTAACAATCCGTGCGTATGTGATAGTTCTCAGCCCCCATTGGCACCAAAGATGTTTCCCGCTAATAGAATGACAAACACCCGAAACGCGAGGGATTGCTTGTCATCTGTCAGCATCCCTTCTCACCCGCCGCTCCCGACGGGGGCGTGATAAAATGCGGTAAGTAGAAAAATGTTGTTTCATTGACCGGACTTGAGAATTCCGGTTTGAGTGTGGAGTGTTTACCTACGGGATTGACGGACAATGAAGTTGGCTACCCTAAGCCTTGAAAGATAAAACTTTTCGGTTTGAATATTTAGAGACTTTTGATTTGTTTTTGAGTGCGTGAGAAGTAAAGTGAAGGTGAAACACAAAACTCAATGCCGACAACCTTTGTCGATCGGTGGTTCGTCTAGGTATGAACTCTTGGAAACTCAACCCAGCAATCAAATTAATTTGATTGATTTGATTGCTGGGTATTTTCATTATTCCTATTCGAATTACTTAGCCTGTTCGTAAACCATATGAATAAATAAAATTCATAATTAAAATAGTTAAATTAATTCTTCACGCCAAAAGAAACGGATCAGGCAAACTTTTTGCAAGGGTTAGTTCTAGAATTGAAATTCCATACCTAATACTTAACTGAGATTACTTTTAATTCCGGAAAAATATGGATGAAAGCCCGTTGGTAAGGAACTTAATGTTATTGGGTAATCAATATCGCCGACAAGTAAACAGACAACAGTCAGTTGCTACGACTTCCTCGTTTAATAGTTTTCATCTATGCATACGACTTCAGCTTCGGTGACTGAACAATAACTCCACTAAGTTGATTCAGTTTCTACTCAAAATTAAATTATATTCATTTATTAATTCAGACACAAAGATCCATAGAAAAGAGCATGTAGTAAATGTCACAGATTAAAGTAATGTCAAAATAAGGTACACAGTCATAACAAAAATTTAATTGATGTAATAAATTTGCTTTGCACATGGGTTGATCAGGCTTGACATCCAGTGCCTTTGCAGTTTACTGCAATGTATATCAGCCAGAACCCGTAACAGACTGTTGGTACTGCCCAGCATCCTGCGTTTTATTGATGTTTTTTTATTTCTAATCAAAAATCTTTAACATGTGCGTCAGCACACATGCCAGACGCACTACAGTATCTAGGCAGCCCCACCATTGCTCTAAACAAATAAACGCTCGCAACCATTTAACGCATTCACTGCATGAGTAAGAGTCAGAGTCAAAAGTCGTTTATTTCTTTAGACCTACAAAATAAGCACTAAGGCCCGTATTAATAAAAGCCTGCCCAGTCATAGAGTTATGCTTGAGTTACGCTTTTCTATGCCATCAGCGTTACTCAAGTAAAGACCGATGACTGAGTAAGGTTTCATAATGCCTAAGACTATCAAAGTTTTTACTAATAGGCTATAGATAAATAGTAATTAATATCTAATAAGAATTAGGTGCAATGGACTCTAATTCACTAAAAATTTTTGTCCACAAGAGGAATAAACTTGCTAGTGGTTTCTATTTCACTTCTGAAATAGAAACCACTAGCAAGTTTATCACCTAATATAAATTTTGCATACCTATTTTATTCTTAATATAATGCAACTTAATAATACACAGGTCGTTGTCATATTTGTAAATTTATGTAAATGTAACACAACTAATAATTTATGTTCCTACACATCATTACCGGGCAGTAAGAGAAGTAACCATCATCCGATATATAAATTGACACGTCAAGATGCTCTATCAAAATAATGTATTGAAACACAGTCGCTTTCGCTAACCCCACTACCACTCCACTAATGTTTTCCAAACAGTCTCACTAGATAATGTCGTAATTCATTACTCGATACACAGGAGTGAAGGGGAGGAAGTTCCATCAATGCTATGGATATGATCTGAGTAAACGTAGGGGAGTTTCACAAGGCTCGCCACTGGGACCGCACTCTTACGTATTGGATGCGATGACTCATGTACCATGCATCTAATGCATCGATAAAGGAATGTTCTAACTAAACTGTTCAGTGAAAAATTCAGAATTTCATGTTGTTGGATAGATAGATAGAAAATACTTTTATTGCACAATTAAAACATATAAGAATTTACAAATTTAATGATTATATTATAATAGTGATAATATCTAGGTCGAAGCAATATACAAATAACTTTCTATTTCTTGATAATATTGCTCGTGAAAAAGAGTGTAAAGCAATCAATCAATAGGTACCTACCATTCATCAGTTTATTTATATTCAGAGTTTTCATTTTAAGCAATATTTCCTCATTGAATCCTCAATACGTGAATAAAGTAAAATGAGAGATTGCAAACAAAATGTACAGTAAATTAATTTTGTTTGTTTAGCTTACCACGACTACTGTGTTACTTATCATTGTCATTGAGTAATTAGTTTCACGTGTATCTTTCGGTATTATATTAAACTAGCTGCACCCCGCGACTTCGCACGCGTTTTTTCTATGGAACCGTTTAAAGGTGATTTTCATCCCATGGGAAATGATCTATGTGAGAAAAAGTAACCTTTGTTTGATTTCACCTGTATGCAAAATTTGAGCCCGATCAAGAGGTACCAAACATCCATCCATCCATCCATTCATCCATACAAACTTTCGCATTTGTAATATAAGTGTGATTTTTTCGTTATCTACATCATCTTATCAGCCTCCGACGGAACAATTCTACCACCGAACTGCAATCCGCAATCCGCATAACGAGCTGTGGTGGGATAGAATTTTGACTTTTGTTTTTAATTTTTATATTATTTAGTCTATGTACTACGTAATTCTCTATATTTATTACAATATCATTCTATTCTGTGTTGTAACTGAGTTGTTCAATCAATGTTTCTCTATGTCTCTCAATTTGTGGCATGTAAACCACCAGGGCTTTGAATTATAGTGGAACAAAATGTAGAAACGATATATCTTATAAATCTTTATTGTACACAAATTGTTTGATACACAAAAGTTGACAACATAAAGGACATGTACAAAAGCGAGCTTTACCCTACAAGAATTTTCTTACAGCAAACCTTTTGGGTATGGAGAAAAGTAGTGCAATGAATATGGATAGTTGAGTTAAGTACAAACAAAACAGAAAAATATGATAATTATGAATAATCTTGTTTTCAATAACCTAAATTTAAATCCCAAATAAAATTAATTCATAGAGTAGCAGTGGATCACAGTGAAGTAGGGCAAAACTTTTATATTTTCCTATGTTCCGAAACGAACCAGTGATAATATTGTATACGCTTGTTGCGAATACAACATATCTTATTTACGTAATATAATCCAAAGTAAAGAACGAACGTCACGGAAATATCAGAGAAACATTGTAGGAACAAACAAACACCTTAGCCGGTGTCGTGATATCAGTAGCACAGGGATCTCCAAACATGCACACAACACACACTGTTTTATTATTTAACTATTCAGCTGTTAAGTAAACTGTGAAAATTTGGATAATGGTGAGTTTCATTTAATTTTGATGGAAATTTGCCAAGGAAACCTCAAGGTTATTTAATAACAAAAGTATAAACCGTTGTCATAAAATAACGCTGAACATTTCACCCGCCATTATTTAACTCTGAAACAAACAAATCATGGGTTCGACAGGTTACAAATCATAATAACCCCTAAGCATTTCTTTTAATTTATTAATCGTGTATTCAACTTAATAATAGTTGAATAAACCGTAGGTGAATACTCATTTAGATACATAATATATCGATCATTAATTAAAATGAAATTCTGTGAAACGATCTGTAAGTATTTTAAACAGTAGGTGAATCGACCGTAGTTGTTTTAAATATAGTTGAATCAAATTTAGTTATTATGATATGTAACCGTTCAAAATTATCCAACCGATACCTTGATTAACATCTCAATAAACATATTGCCTAGGCACAGCGCATTGCGAAATTTGAAATAAATATTTTTTACGTACGTTCATCTATTAATATTTACTTTATCGTTTCCAACAGTCTGCAGTAAGCTAACGTTTCAATTTTGTAAATAGCTTCTCAGTTCTAATTTGTTTTTTTGGGTTTATATATATTTTCCTCAGTTCAAGTTTCTTTATGTTATAGGTGCTAGCTGATCCGGCTAATTTCGTACCGTTCTCAACTCTTAGACCTTCTTTTAACTTCTACAAATATTTCAAGACCAAATTAGTCGAATCGGTCCACGTACGTTTTATCGCGCGTTCTTTGAGCGTACGCATTGTGCGCGGGATAACTTGCACACGCAATCGTGTGTTGCTGTTGTTGTTCATACAACGTGTTTGAAGTTTTTTCATTCCGAATCGAATGCGCTCTCGAACTTATTTTTGGAACTTGATAAATAATTAAAACCTTTTTGAACTTGTTGACTAGACAAAATAAAGCGTGCAGCAGTTCAATTCTACCACCGAACTGCAATCCTCAACCAGAATACCTTCCATTAGAACGCCAATAAGGCGCTTATCAGGGGGAGGCCTGCGTCCAGTGGTGAACCAATACAGGCTGTTGAGGTTGTTGAGGTTTTGTTATGTTGGCAGGATATTGCAAATGCTGATCTACGCAGTTCAGAAGAGATCAACGGGACCAAAAATGGATCATCCTCCGTTGTGCCTGGTGTTTACTACCCGAAAAACCGTAAGTAAAACCGTAAGCTCACAGACAAATCATTGATCCCCATAGTATGTTGTGCGTATGCATGGTATGCATACCAGACGAAAAACTTATTTTACATTTTAATCATATTTCGAAAAACATAATCCATTTATGGATTCTTCTAGGCCTTGGTTCGGGTCTAAGAGAATCCAGTTCTATTCTTGCAAATATTTGCATATTAACAAGTTATATCAAAACATAGCAAAAATTATATTATATGTATAATGTGATAAAGTCAATAACTAAATTATTGTTTTCCAGGTATTCGACGTCAAGTATCTTCACGACCAATAATGAAAAAAGTTGTCCACAAAAACGGTGACTTTAATATCGAAAGGAAAAGTCTAACGCGCTTTAAGTTTTCATCGTGGTTCACGACCATGGTAGAGGCTCGTTGGAGATGGACCATCATTACTTTCTTCGCAGCTTTCACCGCTGATTGGCTCTTCTTCGGCTTCATCTACTGGGTCATTGCCCTCGCCCATGGAGACTTGGTTGAAGAACATTTACCTAACAAGCAAAACGGCTCCTGGACGCCTTGTATTAGAAACATCTACGGGTTTACTTCCACCTTCCTTTTCAGTGTCGAAGTCCACACCACAGTTGCATACGGAAAAAGAGCAATTACTATAGAATGCTCGCATACAATCTTGACCATGTGTCTCCAATGCATATTGAGCTCTATTTTCTCAGCGTTTATGGTCGGAATCTTATTCGCAAAACTAACAAGACCGAAATCAAGGAGACTTACGATTCTATTTAGTCAACAAGCAGTGATAAGTATGAGGAATGATAAACTGTGTTTAATATTTCGAGTAGGCGATGTGAGGAAATCTAAAATTCTCAATGTAAAAGTGACGGTATTTGTTCTTAGATTAGATATATTTAACGAGTATATAGAAGACTTTGAGCAAATTGAACTGATAACTGAAATGGATGGTTGTGACTCGACGTTTTACCTGTGGCCTGTGTCTGTGATACACGTAATAGATGAACACAGTCCGTTGTTTTCAATATCAGCTGCAGATCTACTGTGTGGGAAGATTGAAATACTAGCAGTTTTTGAAGGGTTAATAGAATCTACTGGACAACCTGTGCAAGCAAGAACGAGTTATACGGTGAAGGATATTCTGTGGGGTCATAGATTTGTTCCAATGGTGACAAATGACGAAGACAAATGCTATTACGACGTTGATTTTTCTAAACTTAGTGAGACGGTGCAAGTTGATACTCCTCTTTGTTCTGGTCATGAATATGGAGCTTATATAGAATGTTTGAGAACTTGCAATACCAGTGTTAAGGCTGATTATCAAAAGGTTAAGTGAATTGATGAAGCAATTATCATTTGAAGTGAACATAGCGTTAGCGAGTAGAGTTACGTTAATGTTTTGTATAAAGATACAAAAACTTTGTGATTGAGTTTGAAGGCGAAACATGTGTAAGCTTTAGATTTATATTATTTTTCCAACTTAAATATTAGCTGCCAGTTATCCTAGAAAAATATTGGAAAATAATAAATAAATAAAATAACATAGATATTTTTTTGTGGTTCCAAGAGGATAATGAGAAGAAAGTCTTCACGAAGTGTAACAATAAATTTTGGCAACCACGATTTCTAAAGCATTACAAGGTTCAACAGTTGGTAACAATAATTGAACCTTCGTCTTCATTACCCTTACCTAATTCTAATCCATCATGAACTTCCGCAAGTTCTAAGCTGTAAGAAGCTCTCGATTAATTGCCAAAACTTGTGCTCTACGTCTAATTAATTGTTTAATGCTGCCGGCCACAGTACGAATACTAACTACAGAGTACGAAGTCTATTGATTCATTTTTGACCTACACTTAGGTTATTCGAGAACTATAATAGTCACAACGGGATATCTACCAAGATTTGAGCATGAAACTGTGCCGAAATATTAAAATTATCATTAGAAAGCTCAAAACTCAAATTATAGTAAATATCCCGTTGTAAATTACTTGTGTTTACCCAGCTAAAGCGATAACCATGATGGTTTTAAAAGTTTTATATCTTAATTACCTCAATAGTACTTAATATTTTTAAGTACAATTGACCATACTATGACCATAATTAAAATGCTTTATGGTAAACAGATTTTTATTTTTACTTCTGGGGTCTCGCACCTTATCTAGTGGCTGTAAATTGATTGATGATAGCATTCAAGAGTAAAAATAATATAGAGTATCCCCACTTGAATGAGTTGTTTATTAATGTTAAATGCTTTGTGTCTATCAACATGGGTTTACACCTAAACTCTTTCGGAAAGCGGGAGTAAGTAAGATTCTATGCTTACTTACTCCCGCTTTCCGAGATAGTTTAGGCGTAAACCCATGTTGATTGACATGAGTCTTTCACGAAAAATCTAACTAGGAGGAGTACAGCAGACCTTTTACATGGCAAGAAGAGAGAGGAACAAAAATGTTGCGAGGTATCTCGTCCATAAAAGAATCAAACTCAAACTCAAAAATGCTTTATTTCCATAAATACAATAAATGTACACTTAGAAAAGGTCAAATCATAGTAAAAAATACACTGACACGGAAATAAAGTGGTATTTTTGATTTCGATCGCTTCGGTATGTAGACTAAAGTAAAGAAACGACGAAGAAACCTTTAGCCTGTTAGTTGTTATTTTTCGAGTTGGAGCAAAATCCGTCCCAAGCTTTTTTATCCTCTAGATAATCTGATATTTTATAGTAAGCCTTTTTGCATAATAAAGTTTTGACAATCTGTTTGAATTTATTTACTGATAATTTTTGCAGCTCAGTAGGGGTTTTGTTGTAGAAGCGTATACATTGCCCTTTAAAAGATACATTAATTTTATGCAGCCTAGTTGTGGGTACAGCGAGTTTATGTTTATTTCTAGTATTTACATTATGTATATCGCAATTTTTTAGGAAACTATTGATATTTTTATGAGTATACAACAAGTTTTCATAAATATATTGACTTGGTACTGTCATTATATTTATTTCTTTGAATTTATCACGCAGGGATTCTCTGGGACCCATTTTATAGATGGCACGAACAGCCCGCTTCTGCAGCACAAATATGGTGTTAATATCTGCAGCGTTCCCCCAAAGCAGTATACCATAAGACATAATACTATGGAAGTAGCTGAAATAAACTAGTCTAGATGTGTCCTATAATCAATACCAGACCTTCCTGATTCAAAGCGGTTATACTGCTGCAATTTGTGTTTTATGTGCCGACTAGAAATTAAGGGGCTTGTTGGGGGTGGTAAATATAGGATGAGGTCATTTGTTTATTTAGGGAGACGAGACAGGGGCGTCGAGGTTACTCTTGTTGAGCTTCAACTGGCTTCAAGGTCAACTGTAGTTAGCTTGAGAATGAACTCTTCATCATTGATCAGTTTGTAGTATCAGGAAAACTATGAATATTATCAAACTACCTAGACATAGACATAGACATATAATTTAGTCAACTCAACCATCTCCTGCATACAGCTTTGCATTTTTTTAGGGTGATGAACTCTTACTTACCGTCCGCGGGGGAAGAAAGGTGATGGAAAAATGGAGTCGGCGGGTGTGTGGAATGGTGGGCTCACCGGCCATGTATGGGAGGAAGAGGTAACGCCAGTTGGACCGTGCTAGGTTTAAAATGTTCTTGTGTTTCAATGCGAAAATGGCGAAAAAGGTTCACTGAAGATGTTTAAGTGGGTATAACGTCCATCTTACGGCGTTGAGACCGTAAATGAATTTCCACGCAGAATGAAAAAAAAATACCTATGTCGACCTAGTCGAATTTTGGTCACAGCGGCCGGTCTCATCGGAAACTAGCCAGATGCACAGGTGCACTCTCTTTTCCCTCACTCTCATAATCCGATGGTATGGCAGACCAACACAACCAGGGAGAGGTCAGGCACAGGACCAACGTGCTTTCCGAGGCACAGGGGTGTAGCACCAACAGCGTCCTGATTCCGGGCAGTAACTGCTAATTTTTCCTGCTGCTGCTTACGTACCCCGCCTGATCAGTTTAGTATAATAATAATAATAATGTGTTATCACAGTTTACAAAATTTCGCATTATATATTGGATATAGTAAGTACGATACCTACAGAGGCAGATTGCAACATAAAAAGGAGGATTTCTATTAAAAAAAAACATAAGTTCGTCGTACCTTGATGGTATACATAGAAATATGCTTTTATCCCGGGATTTTTCCCGAAAATAGACCCCGGGGTATTGACGTATAATTGAATCGGGATTAGAGATTTTAAGGGAGACCCTCGAATTTAAATAGAAAACACCACCGTCGATTATAAAATAACACCTCAGAGGGTATTTTAAGACAGGTACATTAAGACTAGAAAGAAAAGAAATAAATGTTTTTAGGTAAAAATAAATTTATTATTGGTAAAATTGTACTTAAAAATTGTAAACACTGCCAAAATTCATTTCTTATAAAGGTACCTTAATTTAGGTCTGAAAAAACAAAGAGGCTTTATATTCTCATCAAAAAATGCGGGAATCAACTTGACTTGAAATTTTATACCTATCTTACTTGAAATAATACAAAACACTTAAGGCCCATACACCAGCGAAAGTGGCGCCCCCAACTATTTTATCTTATTATTACGTTAAACGCAGCAAGTTTTAAAAATCCTACGTTCAGTTTGTGGTATCTATTATAAGTTACGTATTTATTAATGCCTCTGTTATAGTTTCATTTTGTAAAGCTTAGGAAGAGATACGAAGTTGCGCTTTTTGGCCACCAAACTCTATTTTTGTATCTCCTCCTAAACTATATGAGATAAAATTATAAAAGAAGTATTGAAAAATAGCTTATAATAGATACCACAAACTGAACGTAGGATTTTTAAAAATTCCTATGATATACGTAAAAATATGATAAAATAGGTATCGCTGTCATATCCGCTCGGGTATGCGCCTTAAACTTGGACTTCAATAGGAGTTCGGTCTATTAGGTCTTATTCCCTGAATGTCACAAAGTTTCACTACAAAATAAAAACAAAACAAACTAGTCAATGCAGACGTAATCGTGATTGTTTTACTCATACTGATGTTGTTTAAATGTTGTTTAAACCGGAGAAAGTCCAACTAGGGATGTATCCAACAATTAGGCTTATGCTGAACAAGTTGATCGATTCACCACAAGTAGGTACTTAGGAACACAGTTGAAAGGATACTAACACAGTTGCAAGGCTAAGACGCTGAAATTCAATTTCGAAAAAGACCGCTTCTGATCGTGAACCTGAAGCTACGTGACTGTATCACAAGATGTATTATACAATCCAATTGATAAAATACGCCGATGAGCGACAAATTGACTGGGGATTGTGGACTTTACCGGTAGGGTGGGTTTTATTGAACAGATTTCATGCACTGTAGTTCGAATGTTTTAGATTTACCTTCAGAAACACTAACGGGATATTAACTATACTTGGTGGCTTCGCTTATTACAATGTTTTTAAACAGTGTAATGGTTTCTTGGCAGTCGGCTTAATGGTCAAAAAGCGATTTGGACGAAGTGCGTATTCAACTAGGCGACAAATCTTCGGCACAGTTGCATGCCTCAACAGACTGTATTGGTCCACTCCTGGACGCAGGTCTATCTCCCTAATAAGCGTCTTATTGGCATCTTTTTCATGGGGGGAAGTGTCTATAATCCCCACGCTGAGCATGCGGGTTGGGATCGCAGTTCGGTGGTAGAATTGTTCTTCAAGGGGCGCTGCTGCCCGCCCTCTGGTGAATATCCCTTAGTCGCCTTTTACGACACCCACTGGAGGAGTTAGGGTGGTACAAATTCTAAGCCAGTACCACACAGTTGCATGCGTCATTGATCAATCACAGAATAAGTCATTCCGTTACTTGCGAGTTGGTTCTTATTGATTTTGTATCGACTTTAAGAAACGGGGAGTTTCTATAATCGGCTATATAAGCATTATGTGATATGTATGTTCGTCGTTTTCGATGTCACAATGAACCGATTCAGATATTTTTTATTAATGTACAGAGAATGGTCTCGAGATGGCCCTATAAAAATGATGCTTTTCTCGAGGGACCAACATCCAGAAAAATGTAAACTAGTGTAAATATATGAAGTAATTTGAATAATAATAATAAATAATAAATAATGCTGGACAATTCACACAGCATTATCTAGCCCCAAGTTAAGCAGAGCTTGTGTTATGGGTACTAGATAACTGATATACATAATACAATACATTACATAGATAGATATTTTTTATTATACATAGAAAAACACCCAGAACGCCCTGAACAAATGCCTGCAGATCGTACACACATTTGTCCCGAGGCGGGAATCGAACCCGCAACCTTCTGCGTCGCAGGCAGACCTTCGCCCACCGCGCCACAGAGGTCGTCGTGAAGTTCTTTACAACGGGATGTTTACCATGTTTTGAGGTTTGAGCTTTCCAATAAATCGGCACAGTTCCATGCACGATGTGCTTTAGTGTTAATAACTATGCTGGTTTTAAAAGTGTAGACATTTTTTGTTTTTTGAAACCGTTTGTTTACCGTGGAACCATTTGGCAGTACCATCAATGGCAATTATTGTTTGCCGTTGTTCCATTACATCGATGTTAACCAAAAATATTGCAATGGTACCATTGCAAATAATATTTTTGGTTAACCGTAGTACATTCAGAAAATAAATAAATCCAAAATATAATTCAATATTGTTATTGTGATCAACGTTAAAACAAATGTATGGCGAACTTTGATAGTGTTAAAAATTTTCAATAATCAACAACGAATTGGTAATTTTTTAAGCCTAACGTACTAGATAAGTAATGTCTTGAAAGTTTCCTGCGGGTTAAGACTATTTGACAGAAGTAACGACTCGTGATTGTGATGTCTACTTTTTAACCGACAAAAAATAAAAATAGGAGGTTCTCATTCGTCGCGTATTCTTTTTAATGTTTGTTACCTCAGAACTTTGGATATAATGATCCGATTTTGATTGTTTTATTTGAAAGCTGGTGCTTCTTTTGTAGTCCAATCAAAAATTTGGTCAAGATCTGACTATGGCATCTATGAGAAAACCGTATGATTGAAGTCGGTTTATTAAAATAGACTACATGTTTGGTATTTGCATTCCATAAATTCCTGTCCGCACTATAAGGCGCAGCGCTATACCAAATTTTATGAAAAGAAAAGACGTCGCGATCACCTCATATTACCTACTTGTGCGATCCCACTAGAAGGGCCTATATGAATGAGCGGGTGCACACTTGCTATTGCTGGATTGGAGGAGTCGAAGGTGAAGATGACGTATAATTGAAAGATGGTTCTGTGAGAAGAGCTTCTATATTTCCTTTCTGCAGTACTGGATTGCTATTACTATTTACAATTCACTGTTCACTTGTTCGTATCCAAAAACTGAATGAATAAACCGCCGAAACACTTGGCTTTTATATGTAAAGTAGGTCCTTTTTAGATTATTCTACGCTTTTCCGGAAGCTATACCTATCTCTTTCTTTATTCCAGAACATTCCACTATCTTTCTCTTTCAGTTCGATTAGTTCGAGAAACCAATCTATACATAAGTAGGTAGGTACCTATGTATTGCGAGTCGGGCGGGCGCCAACAACTATTACACAATCTATGACCGTTCTCGAAGCAAGTACCTATTACTTATTCTATTCACCTAAAATCTTATTGTTCGATTTTGAACTTTAAAACCAAAGTATTAAAAGTAAACTACCTTTAAACTATGTAGACGTTGTCCTGCACACTACTAACGTCAAATTCCCCTCTGATTCTATAAAACTATTTTCTAAATAAAGTTTCCTTAGCCGCTTCTCTCGTTTTCTCCCTCAGGCATTTTCTTTTAAATTGCTTTTAAAGGTCAAGCGATTTAAAACTTTAGTCAGTTAGTAAGTAACCAAGTTTTTAATAAGATTTAACCGCATGTTCTAACGTTATTACGGCACGTACGTCACGTACACGTACCCACGTACCGTATTACCGTAGGTGAGTACGTAGAGCTGTCGGATGTCCGGACGTTTTCTAGAGAAGTCCGGCTTTTTGAGGTTTAAAGAATTAAACTATTTGACTTCATGATGATCACTTAAAGTCACAGGATTTTTACCATGATTTGAGTTTTAAGCTTCAAAACTCACTCGCAGTGCCTTCAGTTACTCCGGATCATGGCGCATGGAACTGTGCCGAAATACTGGAAAGCTCAAGCTCAAATCATGGTATCTATATCCTCTTTAAAATGACTTTAAAAAATTATATTTCGATATTAGTGATTCGTATACAAATGCCTTTGTTGAGAATAACTCACAATCTGCAGAGATAGATCATTTTTTCGTTTACTCTTGCCGATTTATAAATATCAATTATTTAATGGAGCATCCATATATAACATAGTTGAAAAGAATTAAACGAAAAATAAAATAAAATAAATACTAGTGAGAGCGGGAGGTTATGGTTGTTTTAGTTGTTGAATTAGCAGCAGGTGAAAGTAATTATGTCTGTACTTTGTCACATCTATTTGCCTGAACGGATGATAATGCAATTTAGCAAGAAAGTAGGCAGCTGTCCAGATAAGGGCATAACGTAGGTTACACTTGTGCAAAGCCACTCGTAGAAGCTAATAAATAATAATTACAGTCAAAAAGCCGGACATTTCAAACTTTGTCTTACAATCCCAAACCTAAAAGCTCGGTCTAATTTACTGTTTGGGCCAATTTCAAGTGCAAATCATTTTGTTGTGCGCAATAAACATGGGATTGGGGTGTAAACTGGTGCCAGGCCTTGTTAGGGTTCCGTACTCCTGACAACAGAAATGGAGCCCTATTTCTATGTTGTCTGGTCTCTTTGTCCATCTGTCACCGGATTATAGATATATTACAGTTATTCCGGTAACTATAACTTGCAGGGTGTCATATTTTTTAAATAGAGTTTATTATTGGCTACAACAACTATTTTTATGTTTTATTGGTTTTGTTAAAAACCAACTCTTATGTCACTTGCTTGATAGCGATTGCCCGAAAATGAATAAAAAACTTCGTTATTCCTTTTTCTAATATTTCTCCAGGTATGCTGTTCCTCTTAGTATTTAACTATAAAATAAATTCAAAGATTCAATCTCCTACTTTAAAGTTGAACTGAAAAATACAATAATTAATTTTGTTTTAAAAAATTGTAACCGTCTTCAATTTTTATAGGTTTTTCTTAAATTTTCATGGATCCCATAGTCAGAACTAAACCAAATTAAAATGGGACCACACGGGAAGCACCAGCTTTCATACAAAAAAATAATCATGAAAATAGGACCACCCAGTCAGAAAAAAATACAGTCGAATTGAGAACCTCCTCCTTTTTTGAAGTCGGTTAAAAACTTGAAAAACTTTGGCACGGAACCCTTGTTCTACGAGTTTGACTAACACTTTACCGGTTTTTAACTCAAGCACGCAAGTAACACTGTCGAAGTACGTTTTATGTAAAACTCATGTGGAAATTACGAAGATCGCAGAACTATGAGTAAGTATAACCACAAGTTTGCTAATTTTAATAAGTACCTGCCATAATTAGTTTTTTTTTAGTTTTTTTTCTGGAAGCAGTGTAATTTAGCCCTCATGTACTTTACATATTGTACTTACATGGGTAGGTTAACATAACATTTTGTCTTGAGCTTTTGGGTTAACTGTACCTGCCGAAAACTCGTGGCATTTACTGGGAAGGAAATAACTTTATATTGGTCGATTTAAAATTTCGTCGCAAGTGAACAATTGATATCGCATTACTTGCGCACAGTGACTGACAGAGTCTTGTAGTTATCGGACAATTTGTCAAAATTGTTGTATTTTTGGGTTTTCTCTAAGTCAGAGTCAGAGTCAAATCTTTTATTTCTTAAGACTTACAAAATGAGCACTTAGACTCACTTCGTCTCGCAAGATTTTGGATAGGTCGAAGTGAATGTTCAAAATAAATAAATATTTCTACATAGATGTTGGCCCGCGCGTCCATTGTTTTTTGACTATTTTTTTGTTGACAGTAAAGTACCTGCTACTATCTATTTATATCT
Source organism: Eupithecia tripunctaria (assembly GCA_955876795.1). Lineage (NCBI taxonomy): Eukaryota > Metazoa > Arthropoda > Insecta > Lepidoptera > Geometridae > Eupithecia > Eupithecia tripunctaria. The sequence goes on along the minus strand of OY041617.1, from coordinate 14,063,439 downwards.
TTAATTTTCACAACATTGTCAGAAAACAAAGACAGCTGAAGTATTTTTTCTGATTTCCAAATAACGTTCCCGCTGCCCACAAGCACGCTACAAAATTTAATATTTTTCATAACAACAAAAACAAAATAGCCTGCCTACTACAAAATGCAAACGTCCCATTCCATTCCCCGTCCATATCCGGCGCCCTACTGAAGTAGCGCTCCAACAAAACTGATTTCAATTTAAAATTTCGAGAAAAAATCTGAAATTCATATCTCGAACTTTCGCGTTCCGTTTCAAATATCAGATAACTAGGTTTGTCGTGTGGGTTCACTCATGTGTGGGAGAGGTAATTAAAAAAATGGATATTATAGGATAAATATTTTGTGGGAAAGTGGTTATTATATTATATTAACCAGTAGATAGATAGGTAAGTACTAGGAAAATCATAACCTGCTATAAAAATATTTTCAAAATAATAAATAATTCTCGCAGTTCACAGAGCATACCGTGTCCATTTTGAATGAAGCAATTTTTATTAAAGGGAGGATCTAAAATTTGTTAAACGTAAACAAACCGCCCACACTTAACCTAAAATTCACTTTGTTGGCGCGTCTTTTTATACGTAATTTACATTACTTGTCGATTTTAGATCCTCCCTTCAATAAAAATAGCTTACAATTACTTATATCTGAAACTCGACGCCAAGCAAGTGAGATTTTGTTATTTGTGTCGTATTTTGTTTACTAACATGCTTCATTCAAAATGGATAAACCATAGTTCCAAGCTAACCAGAGCTTGTGTTATGGGTACTAGATAACTGATATACTAATTAGGATACACTACATAGAGAGATATTTTTTATTACACATAGAAAACATCCAGAGCGCCCTAAACAATGCAGATCGTACACACATTTGTCTCTAGGCGAAAATCAAACAGGCAACCTCCTGCGTCGCAGGCGGACCTTTGCTCACCGCGCCACAGAGGTCGTCGATAGAAAGAGTCGATAATAAACATAAGGTGTATTTATCATTGCATAACATTATAATTATTGTATTCAACAAACCAGTTCTTAACAAAAAAATATGTCAGTAAGGCAGGTTCGTTAAAGAATCTATAGTATTTTATTATTTGCAAACATTCATACCAGTGCTCAGTATTTATACTGAGTCAGATTTTCATTTGGAACATCGGTTTTCAACTCGGACTACTGAAATTAAATAAGTAAGTACAATAAGTCATTTTGACGAAGTATTCCAAACGGCCTGTAAGAGTAGGGATGGGTAGAATTTACCACCGCTTATTCATCATTATCATTTTCAGCATGGTTTTGGCGAGCTGTAGTGTAATGTATAATTATGCAGCTCATTTTTATGATAAACTAGCTGCGCCCCACGGCTTCGCACGCGTTGTTCCTATGGAATCGTTAAAAGGTGATTTTCATCTCACGGGAACTGATTTATGGGATAAAAGTAACCTATGTTTGATTCCAGGGTTAAAATTACCTGTATGCAAAATTTTAGCCCGATCCGTTCAGTGGTTTTGGCGTGAAGAGGACATCCATCCATCCATACAAACTTTCGCATTTATAATATTAGTAGCAAGGATTTTTGATAGTTTCTAATGTTGCATGACATCTCTTAATAATTTTGACATACCGCAAACGGTCAAGCATGTTGCTTCTCTATTTTGTCACCTTTTTATTCAATTCATTTTTTCATTTGTGATACACAGGTATTAACATAGATGTTCAGACATAAATTAGAGCACTGTGATCTGCCATTTGGCGTACAAATTTTCTTATTAAATATTACATAATCTAACAATACACATGTTATACACATGTTTTTGCAAATATATTATTAAATATATGCATAAATATATATCTTTTTATTTATAATTTTCTTATACACACGGACGGCACGTGACTGGTGGCGAGGTAACTGCACCAGACAGACGTCTGCCGCGACGGCTGCCGTTGACTGCAGCTGCCTTGCTGACGACGTCGACACCGTGTATAGGAAACATGCTATCCGTGTATAGGAACCCTTATGTAAATAGTATAATGCTTGTACCTACTCTGTGGCGCGGTGAGCGAAGGGCTGCCTGCGACGCAAGAGGTTGCGGGTTCGATTCCCGCCTCGGGACAAGTTAATTATATTATGTATAATGGAAGAAGTAGTTATAAGTGCTCTTTAATATTTTTACCAAACCAGTGATGATAACATTAATGCAAAGTACCTAGTAGTTTTAATTGAAAATTTAATCCGTAGGCAAGTTGTATTTTTTTCTGTCTTCTTTATTAAACTTTTCTTGTTTTCTGTATTAACACGAATGATTTGTCGTAGGTAAGCATTGGGCTTTTGATAACTACGATGCGTTGCCTGCGTACTACTTCTTACCGCTCACGCAGACTTCGACGGAACATTATTGAAAAAGGTCAAAAATCAAAGATCGAAAATTAGTCCAGGTAATCGTATGAAAAACGTTTAGAAATACGTCTTTCATACGATAACGTGCCCAGCACCACATAACGCAGCGTACTGCGTGGTTATCAAGAAAGCAATGCTTAAAACCAGCATTGTACCTTACCGTATCCCATCCCTAGTTAGTAGAACAATGTTGAAACCGGCGTTCTACTCGTATTGAAATGCGAACTATCTTACAACTCCAATAACGTATCGTTTTTGTTTAAGAATTTATTAATATTGTTCATTGGACTGTTCGGCCTAGTTTCGACTTCGGTTCATTTTGTAGTTGGTAAAAGCGTGAAATTATTGCTTCTAGTGATTTGAATATTTTATTTTGGAGTTTTTGTTATTTGAGTGCAAAGCCGTGGAGTGAATAAGTTCTTCATAAAAATTTAGTCCTGATATAGGTATCAGGACTAGATTTTTATGAAGTAAAGGGTATTTTTTTAATAATGATAAAGGGATACCTTTACCACTGTTTTAAGTAATTTACTTTTCACAGTAGGTAGGTATCAGGACTTTAACATTATTTAAAAAAAATATCTTCTTAGACAGATTCTCAAAACGACAGAAGGTATGTAATTAATGTATGTAGGTATATCCAACCTTTCTGTCCTTTTGAGAATCTGTTTTTAAGAGAACAAAATGATCTTACCCAACTGTCGCCCTAAGGAGGCGTGCGGAAGAAATTTCTCTCATGTAAATTTATCTCTCATGTAAAGTTTCGTAAATGTAAACAACACTTTTAGGTGATAAATAACACTTTAAGACGGTACCCCGGGGTACACTAGCGCCTTTTTTTAAATATTTCACAAGGAAGGAATTTTTATATAATTATAGGCCGGTTTATGACACCTACCGTTTTATTTTAATACCACTGTAATAGTTTATTTTTGTATAGTGCAACTTCGCATCTTCTCCTGGCGCTAGTTTGAGTCTGGGTACCGCCTTAAGGCCCATACACTAGTGAAAGTGGCGCCCCCAACTATTTTATCTTATTATTCCGTTAAACGCAGCAAGTTTTAATTATCTTATTATTCCGTTAAACGCAGCAAGTTTTAAAAATCCTACGTTCAGTTTGTGGTATCTATTATGAGTTATTTATTAATACCTCTGTAATAGTTTCATTTTGTAAAGCTTAGGCAGAGATACGAAGTTGCGCTTTTTGGCCACCAAACTCTATTTTCGCATCTCCTCCTAAACTATATGAGATAAAATTATTAAAGAGGTATTAAAAATAGCTTATAATAGATACCACAAACTAAACGTAGAATTTAAAAAAAATCCTATGACAAACGTAAAAATATGATAAAATAGGTATCGCTGTATATTGGCACGGGTATGCGCCTTAACTGCTTACATTGTTTGTAGAATCAAATAAACCTGTTTGTCTTAAAGCAAATTCACCGATCGCAATGGACCTAAGGCATTTGCAATATGACATTAAAATAAAAATAAAATAATTGGATGGATGAAGATGAAAAGAACACTCATCTTTGAGTGTTTTATTCTTCACGCCTAAACTACTTAACGGTTTGGGTAGAACTTGTACTTGCACCTTGAATAATACATTATTTTAGGCTTTACTTATTATCATATACAGTGTACCTACTGTAATATCTCATAGGATAATAATTGATTTTAATTTAGAAACCTACCTACTTAAATTATGTAGATTTTTAATGGATCTTATTGTCAGAACTGGACCAAATTAAAATGGAACCACAAGCTTTCAAATAAAATAAACAAAAAAAAATCATGAAAATCGGACCAGCCAGTCAAACGTTCTTAGGTATCAGAAAAAATACAGCCAAATTAAGAACCTCCTTTTTTTAATGTCGGTTAAAAATAACCCTTTCCAAATCACCTTTCTAAGTAATTGTCCACGTTTCCTTAGAAACATTGCGTACACATTTAACCAACAAATCAAACAGTCACCTTTCCCTCTGCTTTGTTAAATAACTTCAACAAACCCCCAGCTGAAACTGAAATCGCAATTTTTCCAAATCATTTACCACAATAAAACGTCAAATATATCAGCGGCGAATGTGTTTTTAATTCCAGTGAACTAGAGCGGGTTCTTAGCTGAGTGCAGACCTGAGTACAGAGATACGTGGTCACTGCCGACCTACACAGGGATGCAGGGTTAGATGGAGGTGGTAAATATTTTACAATACATGTGCTCGAAAAGTGCGTTTTCTAAGGAGCCAAACCGTGCGGAAAACGCCACTTTTCCGCACCAGTGCTTTTTACTTTCAACTTCACCGTCAGCCCTAAATAAATAAAGAAAGACAAAGACAGTCAGCGTCCGCAAGCGTCCACACAATAGAGCGACACATCCGAAAAGATGTCGTCTTCGAAAGTAGTAAAGTGTAGCAATTGTAACATAGTTATTTGCGAAGTACTTAGGTACTCGAATTTATTCAAAACAAAGTGTACGTGTAATGTACCTAATCAATGGAGTAATAGGCCTCCTTGATAACATTTTGTTTTATGTACAGTTTAAATTAAGAATAGGGAGCTCAGTTGCTTTAGATGGAAGCTTGTTATAAACATTGATTAATTAAAAAGGGAAGATGAGGTACTAGTTTCTCGAAAATGGCAACCTCATATTGTGTAAAATTGTGTGCTCCCACCTCAGTCACCTAAGTCACCTCGGACCGGCGGCACGGGCGTTCGTGATTCGCGAGAAATAATGTTGTCTCGGTCTCACTTCGGTCTTAGATACCGTTCTGTCTTTGTTCTTCTTTGTATTGCACAGGACTGGAAATATAACTGTGAGCGTATGTGTTTGCGTGTAGTTGTAACACATCCCAATTTTTGAGTAAGCTTTGGGAGAACGTAACCTTTCTTCCCTTTTAATTAATCAATGTTTATAAATCATACGCACGTTGAGGTTATGTCACCTCTGATCTTCGTACAGTGTGTTGTGCATTAGAGGCGTCCAGTTTACGACGGATCGCGGCTGCGCTGGCTGGCGATGCGCAAACAACGGACGCGCTCGTTGAGGCCCTACGTGGAACTAACGAGATCTTTGCTTCTTTACCTTCTGTTCTATCAACTATTTGTTATTTAGAAATCAAATAAAATCCCAAAAAAAATCGGCTTTGACGGGAATCGAACTCGCATCCTCCCCTCAGTACGGGGATGTCATATCTATTTGTTATATATCAGTATCATCACTTTCATTCATTTATTTCTCATTGGCACATTTACATTGCAAAAACTTACAATAAATATTGATGTCATTCCAAAAATTGCGATCTGGGAGATAATCCTTTATGTCATAATAATCTCTCTCGGTCTTTTTGATAGGTTGAAGGCCTTACGGTTAAATAAGAAAAAAACTTACAATAATACAATAGAAGACAAATTAGAACAAGTATTTCCAAAAGCAACAGTTTCTCTGATATTTTGTAAACCTGAAGAATGAAGGTTTTATGTCAAAAACCTCAACTTCAACCTCAACAGTCAGTATTAGTCCGCTGCTGGACGCAGGCCTCGCCCTGATGGGGGGTAATTCCCATAATCCCCACGTTGAGTATGTGGGTTGGGGATCCCAGTTGGGTGGTAGAATTGTTCTGCAGGGGGTGCTGCTGCCAGCCCCCCAGTGGATATCCCCAAGTCGTATATTTCAAACCTGATTTTGTGTCTATGTGTGTTCATAGATTTTTTGATAATAGCTTGTTTGAATGATCGGCTACCATTGCCGGCTCTAAGAATTATACTCTGCTGTCCACCCCCGGTGGATATCCTGCAGTACTTACGACACCCGCAGAAGGAGTTGGAGCGGTGCAAATTCTATGTCGGCACAATGTGTTGTGCTGCAGATCCTGGCAACACTGGCCGATATTTGGCTAGGAGCATCATCGCCTATAATTTATTTATTTTTTGTTTAAAAAACTATAAATCGACTTAAATTTGTATAGTATTCCCATATATTATTTTCATGGATATCATTGCCAGAACTGGACCAAATTAAAATGGGACCACACGGGAAGCACCAGCTTTCATATAAAAAAATAATCATGACCGATTTTCACGATGACCTCCAAGTCAAAAGTTCTGTGGTAACAAACAGAAAAAAATAAATTAAAAAAATGTTATAGAATTGAGAACCTCCTCCTTTTTTTAGGTCGGTTTAAAAATGCACCTAAAGCCAAAACACTTAAACTCAAGCTACATGACTACTACCAAACTATCAAACAACATTCAGAAACTAAACAAAGCAGCGATTACACATAACTCTGCGGTTTTTATACGAGACCGTTTGAGCCGTGTTTGATTTCTCTCAACGATTCTTTGATATTTGTTCGAGAGTCGTGAATGGGTGTTAGTTGAACTGTTCGCCAGAATGCGCTGTAGTTGGTTTAACTTCATGTGAGGAGAAATGCTTAAACAATTGATTGGGGACATTATCATCATCATCTGCCTATAGTAAGATAAAAAAAAATATCAATAGTTTCCCAAAAAAATTCGATGTACATACCTAATTTAAATACTAGAAATAAACATTAACTCACTGTTCCCACAACTGGCTTCATAAGACTAATGTATCTTTTAAAGGTTATACACTTCTACCACAAAACCCCTACTGAGCTGCAAAAATTATCAGTAAATAAATTCAAACAAACTGTCAAAACTTTACTGTGCAGAAAGGTTTACTATAAAATATCAGATTATATAGAGGATAAAAAAACTTGGAACGGATTTTGCTCCAACTCGAAAAATAACAACTAACAGGCTAAAGGTTTCTTCGTTGTTTCTTTACTTTAGTCTACATACCGAAATCTAAAATACCACTTTATTTCTTCGTCAGTGTATTTTTTAAATATTATTTGAGCTTTAAGTGTACGTGTATTGTATATATGGAATTAAGCATTTTTGAATTTGAATTTGAAAATTAATCCACGGCTGGACGGATAGGTCTCCCGCGCCTGAGCGCCATAATGCCCTGTCTTCAGCTTGACGCGTCCATCATCTGCCTGCAGCCTGCAGTCTTTCGCTGATCGTCAGCCCACCTGGCAGCAACTGGAGTGGGCGTGCTACACGTTTGCCGATACAAGATACAAGATATTATTCATAAGTCTTAAATTTACACGGCAAACCGAAAGGTGGTTTTGATAACTTTGATTCTCGGTCGAATGTATTAGATCCTCGTGTGACGATACGTATGTACACCTGCTACATTTATCTTTTAATACATTCAATACTAGCATTGAAAGTATTCAAACACTTAAAACACGTCGGGGAAACCCGTACAAAACCGTATACCAGGGTAAAACCGTATAGTAGGTCTATTCACGTCAATCATCAAAATTTCGCGCGCCTAAGCCGCTCACTGGAGTCGACCAATCAGAGCGTGCTGTCAACAATCACTGATCGCGACAGTGTCGCGCTTTACGAAAATATTTGAATTTATTGTTTTTTGTGGTCTTGATGTAATTTCTATTAAAGTTCAAGCAATTGTTGTAAAGTTTACGTGAATTGCAGATAAGTCGCTCATTAACTATATTATAGGTTGTCTATTTACACGTAATATATGACTTGTACCGGCAAATTTACCTTGTATATGTAATAGTATGTGTGAAGTGTTGACAAACAGCCGTGGGTCAAAACCGTACGGGGTAAAACGGGCTATATACGATTATGACCCGAGTGGATGAAACTTTAATTTCGTTGCATTTTTTTCCTACCCAAGCTACCTAAACCTAAGCTTAATCTGAAAGTATCTGTTCAATAGAAAAAACAAAAAAAAGTTAACAATGATGATAACATAATGCTTGTACTGCCTTGAAGAATACGGTACAAGTCGTAAAGATGAAGGTTGGGTGCAATGTATGGGTTGCAAGGGGTGGGCTCACGAAGGCTCTACAGGCTACAATTCAGAGGAGCTGGATGATTTTACATGCAGAGGATATACTGCTAAAAGATAGCTTCGGGGGCATTATCGTATATATTATACGGTTTTACCCAGGTGTTGGGGCAAAACCGTAAAAAGTAGAAGTTTGCTATTTTTCTGTTATTTTTATTTAATATCTTATTTTAAGTAATATGCGTATGTCATTGAGTACGTAGATAGATATACTAATTAAAAATGTTGATTTCATACATTTGTGTTTAAAAATGAACGTTCTACGGACCTAAATCCTTAGCTATACGGCCTTGCCCCGGTCTCCCCTAAGTATACAACTAATTGAAATGGCATCCTGCAAAAAACCGTATCCGAAACAAAACGGGATGTAGGCGAGGGAAAGTGCTGCTATATAATAAAAAAAAACATTCTGACGTCGTCGCATCCACCATGGATATAATGTTGGTATTGGATTTTAAAAATGCTTAGACTGCCCAGTCACGAATCAGGTTAAGTTATTTAGAGTTAAAGTTAATTTATTGAATTAAAAGCCTTGTAATAAATACAAGGCAAATACTTTAAATTTAATTTATGTTTATGTAGTGACAAGTTGACAACTATTTATTTACAAAACAGCAAATTTTTAACTAACCATAAACTTATGCTGGACAACCCACACAGCATTTTCTAGCTACAAAAACACACAAAAAAGCAGAGCTTGTGATATAAATAAAGTAAGAATGACTACAAACCATTTTATTCTATAAAAGTGGTCGTTTTTCCATTCACCGGCACGGCGACGGCACGGCGACGACACGGTACGGCACGGCGCGGGTACAAAACTCAGGGCTTTCTTTTTCCACTGAACCGGCCGCCCGTTTATACATATGTATAAACAATACACATGTAGTTTTGCCAGACCGTTGCCGTTCCGTCGCCTTACCGGTGAGTGGAAAAACGAGCCATAGAGTCCGCGCCACGACTCAAGTCTTACGGCAAAAAGAGGTAAAACTACGTAATTCCGATTACGAATGTGAAATAATGGATACCTTTCTGCGAGCGATTTTGACTACGAATCAGACCTCTGAGACCAGAAGAATATAATTATTAACTTCATTAAAAAACTAAATATTTGTTTCATTTTATTATAGTTCTGCGATAGCAGCTTTTTGCTTCGACGGCACTGACCCGCCCCGCCGCGACGGCTTGTATAAAAACGGCCAATAGTATGAAATACACTTGAAAATAACATCAATTTCAAACAACACAATACCTTCGTACAGTCAACATCAACAACGAGCCATTAAAGGCACTCTTGAAGCCGTTCAATTTATCTGCTACCATTACACGTAACCGGCGCATAGATCATCCCCCGATTAAGACGTTAACGTATAGGTAGGTACGGTACTGTAGAACCACGTAAATGGCCTATCTTACTCAGGATTAGATCATTTTACTTTGTTAATAACCCTTTTAGGATAGGATCAGAATAATCTTTATTACTTTGCGTAAGCCATTTAAAAACGTAGGTACTTAATATATGAAATTAAATTTAATTTTGTCCTGTGGTGGGTATCAAGCTTGCCTACGTCAGCGCATCGTTAATCAAATAGTCCTACATACATACAAGTAAATAAACGCACAGGCTCGTAAAGAAATTGTGTGTATATTCGTTTTCATGTTTTGTAGGTAAAAACTAACCCCCTTTTTCATAATACTCTCACTAAATACATAATACGCTAACATGAAACAGCTGCTAAGTGTGTTATTTGAGTTATTTCTCAGTCTGACTTATGTCTATTAGAAGAAGACAGAGCGAGATTTAGCAGTGTGCTAAGTTAGCAGACTATTAGAATAAGGGGTAAGTATATTGTGAGTTATGGTGTATATAGATACGTTTTTTCTGGATACGTGAAATAATAAGTACCTGCCTTTATCTACAGCTCTTGTCGACTTACTGCTGACCCGTAGTAGTATTATTATAGTACTTGCTGCGCCCCGCGGCTTCGCATGCGTTGTTCCTATGGAACTTTTCAAAGGTGAATTATATCCCTCGGGAACTGATTTATGGGATGAAAAGGTTAATTACAGAATTAAAATTACCTGTATGCAAAATTTCAGGCCAATCCGTCCAGTATTTTGGCGAGAAAACGTAACAAACATCCATCCATCCATCCATCCATACCTCCATTCAAACTTTCGCATAATATTAGTGTGATTACTGTGATAGTGTGATTCTCTGGCATAAACCTCTCCATATTTCTGATCATAAGGCTCATTATTATACACGGACACCCTTCGCCTACAGTCGACTTGCCACCCATGTATAAGAGACGTGCAGTAAGAGCGCTAAGGCTTTTATTATTTGGAGAAAATCGTGTGAAATCTGGCAGAAACTAGTATACAAATAATATCGAATCTCCCAACGACCGTTGAAATATAGCCCCAATAAACAATGTGTACTCGTGCTGCTGGATTTCGGGAATATAGACTTTTGAGGGAACGTCTAGTTTCTGACGTGACAGCTGTCAGCGGATATTTGTCGGTTGGGTGGAGCTAGCTTTGGATTTCGAAGGGATATACAGTTATGCCGATTTGAAACTGTTTATGCGATAATAGAGGTAACTCAATAGTTTTACTCGCAATTCTGAATAATTTCAACCGTGTTTCATAATGAAGCATGGTCGACAAAAATTTGTAAATAAATTTTCAGGACCCTCTTGCGTCTTTTTCTTCCGTGACTTCTGAGATTTCTGTCTTCATAGCTAATGCTGTGCCTTGAAAGTTACGTATCACATTATAAGCAAATTTTCCATTTACAGTGGTACTACGGTGAAGTGTCCAAGAGTCTTATTAGGTCTAAAGGAAATAAAGAAATTGAGCTAACTGCCGACTTTTGCAAGCAATCTAAAGGTGGCTCAACTGATCCCAGCTGTATATGGCAATGCAAGGCTAATGCTAATGCATTGCTTTTGCGCCAGATACTCACCAGCTCTCGAGTTACGTCGCTTCGACCAGATGCTCAGATAATTTTCTTCAGCCGAAGAGCCACAGTACCGGTCTCGACTCCAACGGGAACAACACCATTGTGAAAGACATTATGAAGGTTAGTCGGTTGGAATTTTGACTAAGTATACTGTGTTAATTTAGCAGCTTGCTTGACAGCTAGAAATGAAGCTTGATACCCGTTTTCCCACTTTGACAGCAACTTTCATAGATGGAACTGTTGTGTAGTAAGATGCGTGTGAATTATGAGCCCATATCGAAGTACCTACTCGCCACAAGCCTGGTGCTTCGCAGACACGCATTAATAATACAGGGTTGTGTCGGAAACTGCTATTGAGCTGGCTAATAATGTATCGGAATTTGGTAATTTTAACATGGAGATTCCATTAAATTTCAGTTGTTTCTTAGATCATAGTAGGTATTAACTGACGGTACCTACCAAGTCTTATTATGTACTGTAGCGTCTAATTAGGTTAAAGCGTTATGGTCGTTCAGGGAACTGATCTCTTATGGCAAGTGGGCATACAAAGAACTTGCCATTCAAGACATGTGACCATAGCTGACTGGATCCAGTACATAATTGATCCTTGCAAAGCGTGTTAGGTCAACCACCATGTCGCATGTGAAGAAAAATACCTGTTTTACTTCGTTGAGTGTCAACATCTCGTCATCATCTCGTGCCGCCTAGGTATACCTAAGGCATGCAGGGAGGGTTTAGAAACCATTTAATTACCTACAATCGTTTGCAAACAAGTAATTTATAAAATAATGTTTTTATCTTTCAAGGGAGACACGGATCACGGAGTTGTGATTTGTTTACCTCTTGATTGCTGTCTCTAGTTAAATTCTAGAAATCCAGTTGACGGGGTTAGTAAATCTATATCATAAAAGAAAGATGTGTTAGTTACACTATTTATAACTCAAGAACGGCTGAACTGCTTTCACTAAAAATTGGTGGAGAGGTAGCTTAGAACCAGGAGACGGACATGACATGATGATACGTTTTGTCCCGTTCCCGTGGGATGTGACTTACAAATTTCTACGGGAGCGAAGCCGCGGGGTGCAGCTAGTGATTTATACATTGTCTGGAACTGGTAAATTTTTCTACCGAGACGGTTTTCCTAACAGAGATGAAGGCCGAATAAAAATGCCGCGTGTATTTTCATAGCTAACAGATAGGAGACACACATGCCGTTGCTCTCACAAAATATTAGGCATCATGGTAGAGTACGTTTTAGTACTGAACTTCTGTTCTATCACTATTATTTGATATTTTCCTGAGTTGATACTCGGTATCAGAAAAGTAAAAAATCGTCTTCATTGGACACCGGCATCCTATGACGATCATTTTTTCTTATTAGGTCTAAGTTCCAATTAAACATCGTAGTATATTAGGTGTATTTATAGTCAGGTATTGAACGTAACTACTAACTTATGAAGTAGCGCATGTGACAATTTCTTAGGAGATCAATGTGTCAAATCGTGCGCAACGGGACGATAGCTCACGGAACGCGGAATGCGCCTTGAACTATATTCACCGTGAAGATGCCCCCCCGTAGACAATAGGAGATGAATTTTTGGTGTTTTTTTTTACCACAAGCAAGGTTCATTGTAACCAGCTAGCATTCATAATGAGACAAAACCGACGCCCCAACTGAAAAAAGCGGTAATGTGTTATAACATCATTTTTTTGCATATTTGAATTTTAAGCATGCAGATGTATTACGTGATATTTTTTCACAAACTTAGGACCATAATTTACAGTGTTATAACGATACACGTTTTCATTCTTCCGAAATATGTCACACAAATAATAGACGAATATAATAATTTCAACACATTGTGCTTAATTTTAGCACAAAGCTAGCAAAACATCAGATCAACGAAATTACATTTCGTTGCTCGGATGTTTATAATTCGTTTATAATTTGCTATAATTCGGATGTAGGCGGAAAATATTTAAACGTTATTTTAATAGAAATAGATATATAAATAATATACATATATTATGTATTTAATATGTATAACGACAAATTTTTATTCGTATAAAACAAGACCAATTTATGGATTGTAAATAATCTTACAAATTATTTCTGATAAAATCCTATTTATACCTATTTATATTATGTGTGAATCTGAATATCCTTACAATTACAATATAATTACAATGTTCTTACCAAAAAAGTTTTTTTTTGTTTTGTCCGCTTCTAATGAGGCCCATTACACTTGCATTCATTGAACACACGTGTGTCTTGACTGATTTTTATGGTTTTTTGCTCTCCTATAAAATTACGTTTTTCATACTACTGCTTAATTCAGTTCGGGCGTCGAATTTAAGTACTGATTGATTCATAGTTAGCCCACTTCTGACTGCTGCTTCACCTACAATACAATACAAATATAACACAGTGCACACCAAGTAATCAAAATGTACAATACGGAAAACAAAAAAAAATTCAGATAATGTTCATGCCATAATAGGTGTAACATGTAAATGTATGGGCAGGCGGCCTTATCGCTAAGAAAAAGCGATCCCTCCCTGTCAATCTTAGGATGGTCAAGAAGCGTTCGAAAAAGATAGACGATGGCTATATTATTTTTCCAACGAAAATATTTTACCTTACGCATAGGTAAAAACACAATTGATATCCTCTTTTATATAAAGCAATGGAGTAATCTAACACTAACTGCGCCCCGCGGCTTCGCACGCGTTGTCTCATAAGTTTAAAGGTGATTTCTATTCCCCGGGAACTGATTTATGGGATAAAAAGTGCATGTGCCTCAAAAGAACCTATGTTTGATTCCAGGATTAGAATTACCTATATGCAAAGTTTACGCCCGATTAGACTAGTAGTTTTGGCGTGAAATGCTACCATTCATACATCCACACAAACATCAAACTATCGCATCTGCAGATAAGTAGGTATAATTATGTGATTATTCGAAGCAAAATGTTTTACCTCTAAGCCTATGTAAAAACACAATTTCTGTCTAACATTTTACGTTTCCATTTTGTAGATATTCTCAATAACAACATTAGGTAGGTATTTACTCACCTTCCCCGTATCGAAAACCTTTTAACGGAGCAAATCGACAAAAACTCTAGTAAAATAACATTCAGGTACCTATATATCGACGAACCTTTTTATCCTCGATTAATTCCAAGGTAGTCCTTTTAACACGAAAAGTTTTTCGTTGAAACCAAACTCATATCCGCTGACCTGGCGGAACTAGTGAGGGGAACGTGTTTTGTTCAACAATATTATTATTGAACAAAACACGTAAGCTGGTTAACTACGAACCTAATTTGTGTTGGGAGAACACCTACGTTCATCCCATAACGAGGGATTTCATCACTACCTACACTACCTGACACGATGCGATCTCCGAGAAAAGCTGACTCTCCTACTCAACAGCATCCTCCAGCACTACAACGCGACGCAGACCGCACTCACCCTGATAAGTCTCTCGTTAAGGGATGAAACGTTAGTGTTTTTCCCTGTGGTTTTTCCATTACAAATATCTGTCATGAATTGATCAAACTATGATAGTTTTTAACCGACTTCACAAAAGGAGGAGGTTCTCAATTGGACTGTATTTTTTTATATGTTTGTTCCCGCAGAACTTTCGGTCCGATTTTTATGATTATTTTATATGAAAGCTGGTGCTTCCCATGTGGTCCCATTTGAATTTGGTTTGTTCTGGCAATGCGATTCATGAGAATTCATGAAAAGACTAAAAACTGAAGTTGGTTTCTAGTTTTTTAAACAAAATTAATAATTTTATAGTAATAGGTATAGTTATTGGCTGGTGCCAGCAGCTTTGCACGCATTTTTCAAGAGACCTATTTCCGTTCCCGGGATTACCTATCTGCTAAATTTCATAATTCCTTTAGTTAGGCGATATCGGGTTCATTTCGAATTAATAATATTGGTATGGATTGACCTCAATAACCGTTTATGGATAGCTGTTTGGAGCTGGCTTAGAGTTTGCACCACCCCAACTCTTCCCGTTGGTGTCATTGATTAATTAAAAAGGGAAGATGAGGTACTAGTTTCTCAAAAATGGCAACCTCATATTGTGTAAAATTGTGTGCTCCCACCTCAGTCACCGTCGTCGGACCGGCGGCACGGGCGGTCGTGATTCGCGTCAAATATTGTTGTCTCGGTCTCACTTCGGTCTTCGATACGTCTTTCCGTCTTTGTTCTTCTTTGTATTGCACAGGACTGGAAATATAACCGTGAGCGTATGTGTTTGCGTGTAGTTGTAACACATGCCCATTTTTGAGTAAGCGCTGGGAGAACGTAATCTATCTTCCCTTTTTAATTAATCAATGGTTGGTGTCGTAAGATTCGACGGGATATCCACCAGCGGGCGGGCGCCCCCTGCAGAACAATAAAATTCTTCCACTGAACTGCCTGCCATCCACACGACCCACATGGCCAGCGTCCAGCAGTGGAAATGTTGAAGTTATTATTATTTACTGTGGGCTATAACAATAAATTGCTAAATTGACTTATGTGAAACCTCCTTTAGTCTCGATCTTGAGCTGGTTATGCCTTGTGCCCATATGTCCTCAACCTAAACCTCAACAGCCTGTCCACTGCTGGACGCAGCCTCCGCCTGATAAGCGCATTATTGGCGTTTATCTCATGGGGGTTATGCCCATAATCCCCACGCTGAGCATGCTGGTTGGGGATCGCAGTTTGGTTGTAGAATATTTCTAAAAGTGTGCCTTCCACGAGAAACCAGATGCAGAGAAATTCACAATATGGCGCAGGAAAAAAAATCGCCAAAACATTGATATTATGTGCTCCAAATAAAATATGGCAATGTCCAGTAAATTGTAGATTTCGACGAAAAACTTTTCCAAATTATATTATTTATTGTTTTTTTTAAACAGGTATAGAGTAGTGTTATGTACCCTTTATATCCTATACAATTCTATTTTCTTGGTACCTTGCGTGAGGTAAACGTAGTTAGATAAAATGGTTTAAGTAATATTATTTTATTTTTTTCAAATCCCCTCATTGTCCTGGCAAGGCCCCTCCCTATCCCCGTAGGTACGGTCAGACATGCAGGCCGTATTACCATAGCTTTGTACAGTCAGAACAACTTTGCCCTTTGCAAAACTGTGCAACTGCGCTAATGAAGTCCACACTTTGAATTCCGTATCCATGCTCTGCTTTTTGGATGGCTAATTGCTTTCTGGTTATAGCGCTTGCTATCTGTGTGGTACTGGCTTAGAATTTGCACCACCCCAATTCTTCCCGTGGTTGTCGTCAGAGGCGACTAAGGGATATCCATCGGGGAGCGGGCAGCAACGCCCCCCGCAGAACAAATCTTCCATCAAACTGCGATCCCCAATCCGTGTTCCCAGCGTGGGGATTATGGACATTACCCTCCATGAGTTAAACGCCAATAAGGCGTTTATCAGAAGGAGATTAAACTATTCCAAAAATACGCTGAAATTCAAAAGGCATTTGATCCTTTCCCTACCCGGTTACTCTGCACTTTTGTAGCGCGACAAATAGTCGCATTACCCCATACACTGTACATTTTATAACCAGACGCAATAAAACTTGCGACCCTAACGAATGGTCCGTGATAAATCTAGCCACCCGATCGCTATAACGTATTGCGTGATAATGCAGTGTTGCAGCGGAGGAAAATGGACCTTTGTAGAGAGATGTAGGTTTTAAATAGGAAATATTATTGAAAGGTAGCTTTTGAATTTTGTGAGTGGTAAATGGGATCAATAGATCTGGTAGAAGTCCAGCATTGGCAGCGTTAGTTACAACGTAACCCCCTTATTCATAATAGTCTGCTAACTTAACACACTGCCAAATCTCGCTCTGTCTTCTTCTATTGACATAAGTCAAACTGAGAAATAACACTACTTAGCAGCTGTTTTATGTTAACAGACCATTATGAATAAGGGGGTAAGTACTTACAACCTGCTCATGCTGAGACACAGACCGTTTTGTGGCTGTAATCGACATAGCTTTGTCTTATTTTTAAATCATCGATTGAGTTAAAAATAAAATATTGTCATTGTCATGTCATCAAAGTCATCAAGAAGTATCCTTGAGTGGACAGTGTGATAACCACTTGCAAAAGACAGCAGGCAAATGAATCGGTCCATGTTAAAAGGGCATGAGTCACCATTTTTGAAGAAATGAGTTAGTGATGACATCTTATAGAAAATACAGTAATACGCGATATGGATGTGGATATGGATCAAAAGAACATCAGTCCATTCAAATACGAACGAAAAATTGAGACCTGAATTCTACATTTTTGTAAAAAGGTCGTCAGTCCGACCGACTACGCCCTTTTAACAAGGAACGTTCACATTTAATGTGGATTCGGTAGGCTGAAGGGTGCTATGGCGCTCATTAGGGGAGGGATATCCACCAATGGACTATCAAAGGTTGATGATGATTGTGACGATGAATTAAAAACAACCTTGATGCTGATGATCATAGTTCATCGTTGATTGATTCTTAAGGAATGCTACAATCATCTCTCATCAGTTAATAACAATCATGGTACAGATTATATATTACTACCCGGTTATGAATTTGTGAAGCGCGCCATAAATAAGTTAACATCCTAGCGAGCGGAAGACTTATGAGAGTAATTTAACTTTTTCTAACTTTTTCGCGACGAGGTGGAATTGCAACGCGTATGTAAAGGGTTGATATTTACCTGGATCTATGTCATCAAGTTTTATACATCGTTAAAAATGAAAAAATAAAGATGAGTTAAATTGCTTTGGTTTATTTATACTTTCAGTATGTTTTTTTTTTATATCATGTATAAAAAGTAGCTTATTGAAACTGTCTTCCTATACTTCACAAACGAAAATCTATTCAGCAGTGTGGTCGTCAGATAGATAAAGGTAAGAATGAGGACATGAAGAGGTCACTGTGCAGACACACCGGTATACGTAGGCACCGATCCGTACGTACAGGTTAATATTCCAATGTTCCAATGTCACACATAAAGAAACAGGTCGGGACTTGTCGGTACCGACTACCTGTACAGAGACTACCTACTTCACGTACAGGGTCCAGTGCTACAAGTCATGATAGTCAATAAAGACAGATTTACCTGTTTCTTTATGTAGCGTATCCTGCATCGATCCGTAACGACCTGCACTGACAAGTCCGTACCGGAATACCTGCTTCTTTATATCTTCACCCCATCGATCAAAAATTTCGCGGCTGGCGAAATTTATGATCGATGCCTCACCCTTAGGCACTATACATATTTATTCTGTGACAGAGTTTTTTGAAGCTAGCTCGATTGTCTTTTGTTTTTATAGACGTCCACTCTAACGTCATAAATCCAGGGGCCTTACTACGAACCCTTATTTCCATGCAATATACGCCGTAAACTGAGCTGCCCGGCATTTTTGTAATATGAACTGCTAATACAAGCCAGTCAGCGGTCACGTGACAGTTGACCAACTTCTGAACGAAACCTGGGGGGTTATGCTCTATGACCAATTCCACGTCTTACATAGATACGACAAGATATCGGCGGGGAATGGGACAAAACCGTATTCTGTATGCCTTCGTTGGTTTTCACATCTGCGTCACAGCGCGATTCCGGCAAGAATTGAACTGTCAAGTAAACACGCGCTCGGCCAGCGTGTTAGGGCACAGATTAGCGTGTTTCTGCGATAGTTACTACGGCTCACTTCTTCAGTTTGTCAAAGACATGTCAAAGTGAAAACAATAACAACGCAGTGTTTATTTTATGCGGAAAAGGCAAGTATTATTCAATAATTCATCACAATAGACGTATATAAATAACAGCAACAATAGCCGTATGGCGCCGGTTTAGAATTTGCACCACCCGAACTCTTCCCGCGGGGGTCGTAAGAAGCGAAGAAGGAATAACCACCGGGGGCAGGCAGCAGTCCCTCCTGCAGAACCATTCTACCATCGAACTGCGATCCCCGACCCGCGTTCCAAGCGCGGGGATTATAGGCATCATCCCACATGAGATAAAAGCTAAATGGCACTTATATTAGAGGAGGTCTGCCCAAGCCAGTGGACCACAATAGGCTGTCGAGGTTGAGGAGACTCGCCTATCAAAGCATTGATTATTCAATGCCTAGTTTGCCTGAGTGTTTTTTTTTCAATGTGCCGAAAGAAACACATGTCTTATTGATCAGTTTCATTTGCAGAATGCAAGCAAGTACCTACCCGCACGACCAGCTCAGCCCAGCTTTGGCTGAGCACATGTAGGCCCGCCCGGCAGTGGCTTGCCTGCAGATCAGCAGTAGCACCATAAAAGGCCGTGCAAATATGTGGAGAATTCTTGGAAAGTGTCTATAGTCTTGAATTGTATTTATCAAAGAGAATTCAATAACTACGTGGTGTATATCCATCATCACTATCTACTATTGGTTTCGCTAAGCTGGACTTGGCCTCGCTGCCTTCATAGGCGCGATGGAATTTGTCTATAAATTCTATCGGTGCTCTTTTTATAGGATACCTATTTCAAATAAACTGGATAAATAAAATAAATTTGCCACAACAATCTTTTATTTCGTTTTTTATTTGCAATAAATACACCTACAAGGGAGGCCTATAGAAAATTCGACATAGGTAGGTACATATTATTATTGTTTACAAACAAGAGTTAAATTAAACACAAATACATTATCACATTAATGTATGATGCCACATAGGCGTCATCAACCATAGTTTTTGGGGATAGCCAGCAGACAAATCCACCCACTTTGAGGAGTCACTATCCTGCTTACAAGGACCTTACTTGCATAAAAATAATATAGATAATGTTTTTTTATAGTAATGCCTAGTAGGTAATTATTTGTTTTGTTCTTTGCAGCAATTTAGGGTCCATTGATAGAGGGTCCGCAGGATCCCTTAGTAACCTCCTGTTAACTTATACTTGTGCTTTGTTGGCGCCAACATCTTACCCGTCGTCTGTAGAATTATATAAATTTTTATTTTGCTGCTTTGAATAAAATTATGCTTAGGGCTCGTTTAGACACGCGGGAAACGCGCGGCCTATCGCGCGTTAGGGATCCGCAAAATTATTTTATGAATGCAGACAGTTGCGACAGGGCTCGTGATTTAAATGTATAAGTAAATATAGCTATATATGTTAAATATCTCTCTAGGTACTACGATTTTCATAAATTTATATTTTTTCCAGACGTCGGCGGCGCGGCAACCGCTCGTCACCCTAAACTGTTATACGTGTACCTATGCATGTGGTTATTTGAAGTCTATCTCTCTAGACTCTAGCCTATTATGATAGGTAAATTACCTACGTTGAATAACCTAGTAAAGTGTGACTGGTACCTAAACTGCATTTGTCTTAATCGCTGATAATTTTAGGTAGGTACTTAGACTAAGTATGTTTGTTTTATGTATGTTTTCCTTAAAGTATTTTTATTTTTATCTCTATCTTCCTACAACTTCATGCCAAATTTGTGGCAATGCGCCGTAACTGTCGACACTGGACAGACCTTAGGTATATGGTTTATAATGTCGTATAAATAAGATTAGAATTACCTAGTTTTGATTAATAAAGAACTACAATAATACTACTAGGTACCTACCTACCTAATTGAATTGCGCGGGGAAGATATTTCGACCTCTGAAATAATAATAATAATACATCAAGAGAGATATAATATGAGGGTAAGCTTTATCTAGCTGTTGGCTGTCGGTGTCTGAACTAACTACGGGGTAATAATATACATAAATAAGACCCCCCCATTCTTAAATCATGGTATCGCCGCGTCTGAACGTAGCCTTAGCTAGGAACTTTTTCTGTCTATTTTGACATTATACAAACAATGAAAACTGCTTTTTCGTTCCAAAACTAGCCATAAATGACTTGAATGATAACATAAATCGTTATTTTGGGCTGTAAATTTTTAAATCACACTAAAATACTGTAAGCTCAACAATTGGTGGTTGAGCAAACATATAATTAAAGAGATTTTTTATTTAGATACAAAAACATTATGTATAATAAAACCGTAAATTTTCCGAGTGAACCAGATGTAAGATTTTGAACGAATGATGTGAAACTGAAAACGAGGCATAGATAACTAGTCTTGTGGCATGCAGAATACAATTTTTGAAAATCATACCACGGCACGGCCAATAATCGCGTTTGTGTTTAGAGCACGCTGTGACGTCACACGATTTGGGCAAGAAATCTCATAGGTCATAGAGCATAACCCCCCTGGCTGGATATACCGTACTACGAGTGGCCATTTGACATTTATATCCATGTTTTATCCGTCAAATCAAACCATTCTGTTTACGCTGCGACAATTGAGCTTTTTGTGAATTGTTTTGTAGTTTTGGTTAAAAAAATATATTATTTCGGCAAATAAAAATGAATAAAAAGTTAGAAATGCTTGAGTTCTTGGAGAGTGATCAATCGAAGGACATTTCATAATAAATGTGAAAGAAGAAACGGCTCCGAGATGACTGCAACCCGTGTTCTATGAATGACGCCCAATTCATCAAGTGTAAATAAATAAAAAAAGCTTGGTTAATTGATAGTAGATTGAATAAACAGAGTCAGAGTTAGACACAAATCGTTTATTTCTTTAGGATTATAAAATAAGCACTTAGACAAGTCAAATTTTTACAAAGAAAAACGAATAACAACCCTACCTAAGTATCGAAATCTAAAATGCTTACGCCATTCTACTATGAACACCCATTAAACTATTTCGCATAAACTCTACACTACACTTACTAAAAGTTGTCAGAGAAATTTATCACTTTTAGATTTTCAAGTTGTTATGCTATTGTTTGTTTATCTTGTAAGATATTGGTGTTGATTCTGTTGTTTTAGGATTCCCAACCTAAATTTTACGATTTCAAAATTTTATATGCTAGGTTGAGCCAAAAATTATGGTATTCTCTACACAGATCCCAAAAATACCTATATTAGAACATTTTTGAAAATCGCAAACCTCTGCGTTAAGCAGTTGGGCGTTGCTCTGAGCAAAATATGTTTTTATAACTAAATTGAGTTGTTTTAGGCCTGTCAGCTTAATTTTAGAGCTTTCATTCTAATTTTAAACTTGTCTGTCTCATTTCTCAACTATCGAATATCTTTAATCTATTTGAAAATCCGAAATCCTAATATTAGCTAATCCTAAAACAACAGAATCAACCCCATTGTAGTGTAGTGGCGGTATGACGGCAATCCGTTCAGAAACCTAAAAAAGTTTTGACTAGAAAGATTGTAATCAACATTTTATGTGTTAGAAAACAAAACCGGAACATTCCGAAAAATATACAACGTCGTTTCTGAACGTTGCGGGCGAAACTTGAAAACTGGCCATAGACAACGTATCCGTAGCAAGCCAGACATATTCCGCGCAGAGTTAGGTACCTACCTTATATTACGAAAAGGAACAAGGCAGTTTTAGGCCGTAAACTGAATTGCCTGGAACTTAGATGGTTAATAAAAAGCTTGTATTAGACCCCCTGGCCTTCAGTAAAGAAAAATAAAACAAGGTCGTGCCAGCGATTCAATTTATCTAAATTATCAAATGATTTTTTTTTTAATACCTACACGAATTTCTTTATTCGAACAATACATTTCGAATAACCTTGAAATGAAACTACGCTTGACTTTCTAAAGGCACTTAACTCGCATAAAAATTAAAAAAAGAACAAGATAACGAAGACCCTGCATTTCCACACATTTGCATGAGCTCAAAGGCCATCTGACGACCAAATAACAATTGACAATAATGTCTATATTTACTGTAATCAAAATCTTCATTTTTCGCTCCATACGGGTCCCCACAATACCCCACAATCCCCTTGTTTGTTCTACGCTTGATTGCCTTGCATCTGTTTGTTTTGGACCACGAGAAAATTGGGATCCCTTTCTTACTTGTAAATATTTTTATTTGCAAGGAATAGTTCAATTTCGCGAATGTACACTGGCTCTATCTTTACAGATTCGTGGTTATTTTTATGACGCTTGGATTTGTTGTAAAAAAAAGAAGCGACGACGTCAAATATTTTTAATATTGAAAACTTAAACTGCTTTATTTCATATATACATTATATTACAGGATTCTTAGGCCACTTATTATGAAAGCTTGCGCAGTCATCGATCTATGCTTGAGCAACGCTTTTCTATGGCGTAAACGTCACTCAAGCATAGCTCTATGACTGAGCATGCTTTCATAATACGGGCCTTTGACACGTCAGAAATTTAAATATATATATATTATGTTGATATACATAGTATTGTATAAAGATGTTTGTGTATAATGAGTTTTTTTTAAACTTTAAATGGACTTCAATTAAGTATAGTATTTATTAGAACTGGACAAATTGAAATGGGATCACGGGAAGCACCATTTTCAAAATAAAATAAGAATCATCAAAAGCGGATCACCAAGTCAAGAGTTTTGAGATAAAAAAAAACATTTAAAAAACAGTCCAATTGAGAACCGCCTGCTTATTTTGAAGTCAGTTAAAAACTAAGAAATGGAGTGATTTCCTATATTATTATTATATTATGTTTGCTTTATCTTAAGTGAACAAGAAAAGTTTACCTTTTTACGAGTAGAATGTTCGTTTTCGAGTATACGTTGAATATGTAGATAATCTGTTATTTTGTGATTAACCTTCTTAATCCTCCAATTTGTTTTTTTTTATATTAATCGTCTCTTCTCGCTTGACCTCTTTTCTAACATAATTGTCGATTAGAAGGCGGTTCCGCTGCGTTCTATTATGGTTTCTATATACAGGGTGGAAAAAATCTATGGGCCCTGGAGGGAAACTACCTTAAATCCTTTAGTTAGCTCATTTTAATGAAAGGAAACATTCCTTTATTTTAAAAAGAAACAAAATCGCATCAAAGATTTTCTAAAAATTGCTTGTGCCTGGGAATCGAACCAACTAAAAATTCAAAAAAGAAACCCTCTTTATTTTATTATGCGAATCAGTAGAATTATTGTTCAGGATAAAAATAGTCCTAAACATTTGGCTTTTTAAGTGAAAAGCCAAATGCTTAAGACTATTTTAACTTTATAAAGAACTTGTAATAAGTATTCATGAAATCGAATATTTATTACAAGTTCTTTATTAACAATACCTAGTAGGTACTGTTTATTTGTAACAAGTAAATGACAAGCTGTGTGGTGCTGGCTTAGAATTTGCACCACCCCAATTCTTCCCGTGGGTGTCGTAAGAGGCGACTAAGGGATATCCATCGGGGGGCGGGCAGCAGCGCCCCTGTAGATCAAATCTTCCACTAAACTGCGATCCCCAACCCGCATGCCCAGCGTGGGGATTATGGGCATTCCCCCCCCTCCCATAAGTTAAATGCCAATAAGGCGTTTACCAGGGGGAGGCTTGCGTCCAGTGGACCGATATAGGCTGTTGAGGTTGAGGTTGAAATGACAAGTTATAATTTTCTTATCTCTAACATCCAAAGACATCGTAAGAAGTACAGGCTAGCTAATGTTATTTATCTCTAAGTACCTTGTTGAAGATTTAAAGTTAAATTAAATTATTAAGAGTCTTAATAATTTAACTGATAAATTCTCTGCTTAATATCTGTCTACTTATTTCAAAAAATCATGTTGTGTTCTTTTGTGTTGATGATAAAATAAAACTGTTATTAATTTTGCCTTTATTTATTTCTAAGACCAAATTTTTATTAAACAAATTTAGTTCGAACAATTATCCTACTGATTTGCATAATAAAATAGATAGGGTTTCTTTTTTTAATTTTTAGGTGGTCGATTCCCAGGTAAGAGTAAGACAAGCTATTTTTAGAAAATCTTTGAATGCGATTTTGTTTCTTTTTAAAAATAAAGGAATGTTTCCTTTCAGCAAAATGCCTAAAATAACTAAAGGATTTAAGGTAGTTTCCCTCCAGGGCCCATAAATTTTTTCCACCCTGTAAGGTTTGTAAGTGTGTTTTACACAATAATTTTAAAATATCATTGGCTCCACGGCAATATTTTTTCATTGTAGTCATCAAAAAACAAGACAATAAAGAAACTGTAGTTTCAAATCTATCGCAGGAGACAAGACTTCCAAAGACGGTTTGAATGGGAATGAACATCGACTATTCCGAACAAATTGCAAGATGGATTTAAAATATTTGCCGTCTGAAGATGCAGTATTTTCGTTTGATTTATTAGATGGGTACTCAAGCTCTGTCTGGGACTTTGACTTCTTGTAAACGACTACCTATTTGGGGTAGAGCGCAGTGTTTAGTCTCTAACTTTAGCTTTATCTATGCTAATTAGCATAAGTAGTATGATAATGGAAATTATATAGGATTTCTAATAAAGCCTTGCTATACTAGGTCGTCACGGCGGGTTATTCGTGAAAAAAATGTTCTCCAGTTTTCACCCTTGAGAATCCCCTGGAGGCGTGCTCACTACACGCATTTAAGGACAGAACGGATACCTTAGCCCCCATACAAACGTACTTCCCGCTCCATTTGGAAACTACGTCCCCGATCGTATTGAAATTTTTCATACACAATCGGATGACAAATACCCATGTCTGTAGTTTTTTCGTTTTTTAAAAAACATTATGATCTTTAAATGAGAGCGAAACTAATTTGCCATATTTTGACTACCAAATCGACTCATTTTCAAGCTATTTTTTATGCATGATAGACACCTTTATTCGAAAATCTGTCACACTGCAGACATCCTAAATATATTCACAATTAGAAATAATCAAAAATATTTCTAGTATCAGTCGTTTCTTCAAAATGAATCGGGAAGTACGAAAAACTATCAAAAATTGGTGAAATTCCTTCTAGTTTCTGCAACCGCTCGCTCGCACGCGGGGGGCGATGCGGCGCGCAGGGGGCGAAATTCCGAAATAAGGCGAACATCGCCGAATAGCCGACACGATGCGATGACGACGACCGACGACGCGGCGACGAATCTTTTCGTAGTCGGTCGGGCGTCGTCGGCTATTCTGTGCTAGTTATTTATTTCTGCTACACGTATTAGTATTTTGCCTTATTTAGACGTAATCAAACGAGATATCTAGGTAGGTACCTATTATTTCTATTTAGAAAACTTACGACTTGGCCTGTGTATTGGATTTGGATTTTGCCTTTGACTTGGTAAACTACGAACATACTTGCAAATGACCAGCAAAAATGGACTCATCCAGTAAGTAGGTACCTAGCTAAGCTACCTATCTAACCTACTTTGGATTATGGACCGAATTATTTTGCTGTTTTATAGAAAATGGTTCTGAATTGATCACATAAAAGTTTTACAATCGAAGGATTAGTATTTATCCCGTCACGTCAAGCTTAAAAACAACCAAATAGGTAGGTACCTACCTACCTACTTCAGAAAAACTACATTTTGGGTGACATCTTCGCCAAGTCTGATCGAAGTTTAATAATTATTTCTTTACTGTCTAAAGTTTGAAACATAAAAAGTAGGTAGTATCTAAAACATCCTCTTCTCATGATAATTTCACTGATCTATGTTTATCTATTTATATAAAAGAAAGTCGTGTTAGTTACACTATTTATAACTCAAGAACGGCTGAACCGATTTGGCTGAAAATTGGTGGAGAGGTAGCTTAGAACCAGGAGACGGACATAGGATGGACATTTTGTTCCCGGCTGAACGAATCTTGATGAAATTTGGCAGGGAGGTAAACAGTATCCCGAGAACGAACTTAGGCTACTTGAATAGAGCGTGGGAAGCCGCGGGTAAAAGCTAGTTACTAATAATTTATCTCTATGATCCCCATGGCAACGGACGTAATAACAAGAGGCTTATAAAATTGATGCGAGGATACCTATCCAAAAAGTATCAATGAAGACGGATAGCATAGAACGAAGGAAGATCAGTTCTGGGCTGATGATATTGTTAGGGTTTTGTACGCGTAAGGGTCTCAAAATTTGTACCTATTACTAAGCCTCCTGTCTATCAGCGGGCTGCATTTTATGAATCGTGATAGTTAGGCACATTGATTTATTAAAAACGCGCCCTTTTTAAATCAATGGTTAGGCATTATAAATTTTGACTGGGGGCGTATTTCTAGTGTTCCTCTAACGATAAATTATCATCATCATCATCAGCCTATATTAGTCCACCAATGGACATAGGCCTACCCAGTGCTGGATTTACACATTTGCCGCCCCAAAGCTTTAAATTTTTTGCCGCTACTACCGACTTCTGTGTAAGTTTTCTAAAACTAGATACACTGTTCACAATAAAGTAAATTCATTTTATAGCCGACTTCAAATAAAGGAGAAGGTTCACAATTCGAACGTATTTTTTTTAAAGTTTCTTACCTAATAATTCTGACGACCTCTGTGGCGCGGTGGGCGAAGGTCCGCCTGCTACGCAGGAGGTTGCGGGTTCGATTCCCGCCTCGGGACAAATATTTGTACGATCTTTTTCTTTCTTCTATTATCTTCTTCTTCTTTTATCTTTTCAAGTATAAAATACATGAAAAAAACAATTGGAATATTGTTCAGAACATAAAAAGCACACGTTAGGTAGGTACCTTACCTACCTACCTAACGAGTGCTTTTTAACTTGGCGGAAGCTTGAGTTTCCTCCAAAAAGTCTCAAACATGTCACAAAAATAAAGTTAGTAGTTGGTAGACCAGTATACTTGCCTATTCTATTATAGGTACCTACCTATTTTGTAAATGATTGCATCAACCGACTACGTACTAATTTGAACCTATTCTGTGCCGACACTGGGCACGAGCGCACACACTAACACACACACATCCACAGCTTTGTATTTGATGGTTGGATGCGCTTTCTCACTCATAGCGCGCCCCATTTCATTCGACGTGAAACAACAACAAATCCGCATGGGCCGGCCGCTGAGATTTGGAAGACGTTCGTGGCCACCTTAAATCTGCTAGTGTGACAATGCTAGAGCCTTGTCACACTTGCACATCACAGCCTTATAGCCGTAATTTTAAATCTATGGCCGTAATGTGTCCCCTGTACTTGCTAGCCTGTAGTTTTCTATGTAGGTATTCTTATGATTGCTGTGCTAAATATTACTTTTCTCTCGATCAGTTGTGAAAGAAAATCTGGCGTTCACAAATTCGCCTCCATTTTCTTTTGCAACGTTTTGATAATCACAATTTCAACAGCCTATATTGGTCCACTGCTGGACGCAGGCCTCTCTATAAGAGACTTATTGGCATTTGTCGATAATGAGGAGTAGTGCCCATAATCCCCACGTTGGGCATGCGGGTTGGGAATCGCAGTTAGATGCGATTCTCAACCCGCATGATATCCCCTAGTCACCTCTTACGTGGTGCGAATTCTAAGCCACACAGCGTTTTGATAAACATTCGTGAAAACTACGTCTGTAAATGCAAACCAACTCGAACAAAGCTGCAAGCCAGTAAGCACTGCATGCGTTGTAATGTTATTTCGGCTATCAGGTTGCAATACAATTTGGTAGCGTTCGTCCACCTTCAATCAAGGCGCATTCACTCTACATTTTGGGTACGGCTGACCGTCTGGACAAAGCTATATTGAGACAGCTGAGTCAGATAATTAGTAAAGCCATACGTCACGGTAGGTGTAGGTCTTTTATATTCGTCCAAAAGGTACCTTTACCTACTCTTAGGGCCCATGACCCGCGTGTTATAGACTAGCACCAGATCATAATAATAATATAGCTGGTTTATGAAATATTTAACATTAGATAAGTCATTATTCATAGTCACTGAACACTGAACGCTACTAGGGCGACAGACACAGACAGTACAGATAATTATAATATTATATGTGGCAGTATATACCAAATGCCCAGCGATATGATATGGCGTATTAAAATTAAGCGAAATATGTCGATATCGCTCTGGGTAGCGAATATCGCTTATGTTTGAATATCGTAATAACGTAAGGCCCGCGTGAGCCCGTCTATCAGCTTATTTGATTTTTACTAACCCAGTAATTTTTAATCATTTAAAACAGAAACCAACTAGAATTAATTCATAATTGAGCCAACTGTAGACTGTAGCAAACAGTCAACGATTTAATTTTTGATCTTATTTAGTTGGTTAATGTGACGGGGTAACGGGAGAGGTTAATGATAGAGGTAAATGAGCAAGCGGTCCTTATTTGCCGATTCGCCTGAACTTGTGAATTCTGGCCAGACACAGAAAATGGTTTTATTCAATACAACCCTGATTCATTCTGATTGGATCTTTGTCGCTTTGTGTCTAAATTGATTGATCGCGTTATTGGCCAGTCGTTTTGGAATGCCTTTTATCTAAAGCTGGGTAATCAATTTTGTTTTCTTTTAAGGGTTCCGTACCAAAAGGACCCTATTTAGTAATGGGGTTATTAACCAATTTTGTCTATTCTCCGTCTCTCATGAACCGTAATCGGTAGATAGGTAAATTTCACAGTATGTATTATCTTCTATCATCGTTATATAACGACAAATACCTATACAAACAAAACAAACTAAACTTAAAAATATCTGGTCTTTTTGGCTATTTTGGCTTAGCAAAATTTTGCTCATGGATTTTTTGAAAGAAAGTAAGTAACACTTTCACTGCTATAAAGATTTAAAATCTAAAAATTCAATGAAAATAAAATGAAGTTAAAAATTTAGGGGTACAAATGAAACATTTTTGACATACCAAACACATACTTACTATAACAACTATATATTATATTTAAAAAAAACTACATAATGCTGTACATAATACTGATTTAAAAACTAGATCTCATGTTTTAGACAATCGCTTGCGGTGGCTTTCGGCTTTAACAGTCTGGATACAGGAATTTTCCACAAAGTTTCAGCGCACTCGACATCTGAATCAGCTATACAGCTGTTTAAGGCCGTGAACTATCACAAGTGAGTAGGTAGACAATTATTCTAAGTAGCTAGGTATACGTACCTAAATTTAAATATTTATCTAAAATGTATAAATATTTTTTCATGGAACTTATAGATAAGTTGTTTTATGATACGTTTTGTTGGTTTTGTTGTACCTACTAAGTATGTTTTATTATTTTGTTATGATAAAGTCAAAGCCAAAAGTCAAATCGTTTATTTCTTTAGACTTACAAAATAAGTACTTAGACAAGTCAAATTTTTACTATATAAACAGCTTAATAAATAGTTATTACTATCATCAAGAAATAAGGTGCTTTAATTCACTTCAATTTTTTGTCCACTAGCGGAAGAAGTGAAAAAGAAACCACTAGCAAGTCCATCGCTTATCAACTAATACAATCTTAGGATAACTAAGTCTAACTGGTCTTACATACTATTGTCTGTATGGAACTGGGCGACATCCGGCCAAGCGTTAACATCATTTACGTAGTCATCTACGGAGTAATAGGCTTTCTTGATAAGATTTCGTTTTATGTACAGTTTAAATTTACGAATAGGGAGCTCAGTTGCTTCAGATGGAAGCTTATTATAGAATCTTACGCAATTGCCCACAAATGATTTCCCTACCTTTCGTAATCTATATGATGGGATGTGTAATTTGTTCTTGTTTCTTGTATTTTTATTGTGAACATCACACCTTTTCATAAAGTTATCTCTGTTTTTGTGTGTATACATTAGATTTTCATAGATGTATTGCGATATTACTGTTAAAATATTTATTTCTTTAAATAATTCCCTTAACGAGTCTCGTGGATTTAATTTATAAATAGCGCGTACCGCCCTTTTCTGAAGAACAAAGATAGTCTGGATGTCAGCTGCATATAACACTTGGTTAAGCTTACATAAATATAATCTAAGTTGTTGTGTATACGATAGGACTGACATGTTACGATAACAAAAGTCCTTAAAATAAATTAAAAAAAACATATTTTTTAAGGAACCCTTCGTGTGCAAATCCAAATCGCACTTGGTTGGTTGTATTTCTTTGTGGCATTGTTTTGCGAGATTGGACCAAGTTGTTTGAGATAGTAAATTCCTTTTTGATTGGATGAAATTTCTTTCAAACGTTGTTTTTTTATTATTAGAGACGTGCACTTTAAAGCGCAAATGGTCTTTGTTTTTGGAAAAAATACAATAACATCTTTGCAAGCACATCTCAGAGTTATATTTTATCTGTATTTTGTATCTCTACCAGAATTTAAAAAAAATCGTTTGTTGACCCTTTCGATGAATATACAGGGTTTATCAAAATTTTCTTCCATTCCCTGTAGTGGCGAAGACCAAAGTATAAAGAATCATAATATTCCAATCATACATAAAAACATAAATAAATACTACTGAACAATGCACAGAGAATAATCTAGCCCTTAGCTAAGCAGAGGATTTCTGTGTTATAATACCTACTAGATAACTGAATGTAAGTTCTTAATTGTGACTTTCATTTACCAAGAAAATTACAATCAAAGAATAGCAACAAATAAGACTACATTATGAATCTAAGCGGGTTAACTAAGAACCTTGTTTGTGTTGGAAGAATAACAACCCGCTTACATACATAATGAATTCGTCAAACTACGAAAGTTTTTATAGTAAAATTAGACTACTACTAATTACAATTGAAACGTTAGAAATGTTAAATCATCAATGCCCGTTCGTTACATACATTTTTAATGATATTTTCTACTTAAGGCGCCTACGATAGTGGCAGTGGCGCTTCCTATTTTATCATATTACTACCATAAAGCATGATTTTTAAATCTATCGTACAGTTTGTGGTATCTATTATAAGCTATTTATTAATGCCTCTGTAATAGTTTAATTTTGTAAAGCTTAGGCAGAGATACGAAGTTTCGCTTTTTGGCCACCAAACTCTATTTCCGCATCTCCTCCTAAACTACCTCTATATGCGATAAAACTATTACAGAGGTTTCAAAAAATAGCTTTTAACAGATAGATACCACAAACTGTACGATGGGTTTTTAAAATTGTTTAACGTAATCTATGTATATATAAAAATGAATTGCTGTTCGTTAGTCTCGCTAAAACTCGAGAACGGCTGAACGGATTTATCTTATCTTGGTCTTGAAATGACCGTGGAGGTCGAGGGAAGGTTTAAACGGTAAGAAAATCTAGTAATATGATAGGTGGCGCTGTCATATTGGCTCGGGTATGCGCCTTAACTAAAGATTCAACATACAATGGTTGATCAAACGAATCGATATATTCATCTATAAATACCAACAGACTGACAGCCAGCCGGCTAATTGTATTTACATGCATAATTGACTCGCTTGACTTGCTGATTAGTTCTATGCTAAGCGGACTGATCCAACAATCAATGTTCTAGTTTCATTTGCCAACATAATCTATTTATTTTGTTTGAACGGCTTGTGAAACCTTTCTAACCTTCTACTTTTATGAATTACTACTTATATGAATTACTACTCACGGTTTCACCCACGTAGTTCCCGTTCCCGTGGGAATTCCGGAATTAAAATATAGCCTATGTCTAAAATAAATGTAAGCTTTCAAATGATAAAAGATTTTTTCAAATCGGTCCAGTATTTTCGGAGCCTATTCAATACAAACAGACAATCAAATATTTCCTCTTTAAAATATTAGTATAGAAGTATAACATTTGTTTTTATTATTTGATTAAGTATATTTTCTGTGTTACTTATCAATGTTAATTACGAGGACAACAAAGTCTTAATTCAATGACCAAATGGCAATATTAAAATATTTATCAGGAGATTCGATAGTTGATTTGTCAATCAGGGTAAGAACATACGTCTGACGACGGCGGTGAACGAAAAGACGTAAAATTTTCACGTCACCTTCTCATCATCATCATCATCATCATCATCAGCCTATATTAGTCCACTGCTGGACATAGGCCTCCCCTAATGAGCGCCATAGCGCCCTGTCTTCAGCTTGACGCATCCAGCATCTGCCTGCAGTCTTTCGCAGATCGTCATCCCACCTGGCCGGAGGGCGTCTTACACTACGTTTGCAGAGTCGCGGTCTCCACTCAAGAACTCGTTTACCCCAGCGGTTATCGGTTCTTCGCGAGATATGGCCGGCCCACTGCCACTTCAGTTTGCTAATTCTTTGAGCTATGTCGATAACTTTGGTTCTCTGTCGGATGTATTCGTTACGAATCCTATCCTTCAGAGAGACTCCGAGCATAGCTCTTTCCATAGCTCGCTGAGCGACTTTAAACTGGTGGACCAGCCCTATCGTGAGTGTCCACGTCTCAGCTCCGTAGGTCATGACGGGTAGGACGCACTGATTGAAAACTTTCGTTTTCAAGCATTGCGGTATGGATGACGAGAAGACTCGACGTAGCTTTCCAAACGCTGCCCAGCCTAGCTGAATCCTCCTCTTGGCCTCCTTCTCAAAATTGTTTTTACCCAACTGCAGAATTTGCCCAAGGTAAGTGAACTCGGAAACAATTTCGAGAGGGTGGCCATGTACGACGACCGGTCCCGGATCAATGAGGCCATTGATCATGATTTTGGTTTTATCCAAATTCATGCCGAGACCGATGCATCGTGAGGCTAAAGCTAGGCCGTCCAGCATCCGGTTTAGCTCCTCCAACGACTCCGCTATTACGACTATGTCATCAGCGAATCGAAGGTGTGAGATGTAATCGCCGTTTATGTTGATGCCCTTACCTTTCCAGTCCAGTGTCTTAAACATATCTTCCAAGGCGCTCGTGAACAGTTTCGGGGATATAACATCCCCCTGCCTCACTCCTCTGCGCAGTTGGATGGGTTTGGACTGCTGGTCCTGTACTTGGACACTCATGGTCGCGGCGTCGTAGAGACATCTCAGCACCTCGATATAACGATAGTCTACTTGGCATCGCTGTAAGGATTCCAGAACAGCCCAGGTTTCGACAGAGTCAAAGGCCTTCTCATAGTCCACAAAGGCCAGACACAGGGGCTGATTATACTCTTCGGACTTCTGTATAATCTGCCTCACTGTGTGTATGTGGTCTATGGTGCCATATCCTCCGCGAAACCCGGCCTGTTCCGGTGGCTGGAACTCGTCGAGTCTCCTGACGAGACGGTTCGTGATCACTCGTGAGAACAGCTTATAGACGTGGCTCAGGAGTGAGATGGGTCTGTTGTTTTTAAGGAGGGTTTTATCTCCCTTCTTAAAAAAGAGCACCACCAAACTCCCGCTCCACGCCTTTGGAGTTCTCCCACTGTGAAAGACGGCGTTGAAGAGTTTCTGTAGTTCCTGTATAACAGGGGCTCCTCCGGCTTTTAAAAGCTCTGATGTTATGCCGTCCTCACCGGGGGCTTTTCCATTTCTAAGCTGCCTCAGAGCTAGCACAATCTCGTCTTGACTGATGTCTGGCAGTTCGTCGGTATAGTGGCGTGTCAGGGTGGCTCTTGAATCGTGGTCGACTCGTTGGGGACGAGGGGCATGTGCAGCGTATAATCGGCCATAGAAATCCTCTATCTCGGCGGATATCTCCAGCTTCGACAAAACGGTCCTCCCATCGTGCGTTTTAAGCTTCGTCAGGTGGCTCCTGCCAAGCTGCTGAGTGAAAACTTTGGACCCTCGGTTTCGCTCTATTGCCTCTTTAATGAGGCGTGTGTTGGAGCTCCGAAGGTCGCGCCGTACCATCTTCGCAATTCGCTTGTTCAGGTCTGACCTGTCTGAAGAAGTCGCTTGGGTGGTTTCCCGTCTTTTTGCCATCAGCCTGAGAGTCTCATCCGAGAGTTCGGATTTCTTGCCAGTACGCTGCTTTTGGCAGAATCTGATGCCCTCGTTCCTCAACGTTTCGACCAGATTGTGTAGGGTCTCGTCAGCGTCATCAGTGGGATCCAAGGCAATGAATCTATTCCCGAGAAGCTGCTGGAACTTCTCGGTGCCCGCCATGATCTGGATTGGGTTAGGTCGGAGCGTGGACTTCATCAGACGGTTTCTTTCAAGCTTTAAGTTGATATTCAGAGAGCCTCGGAGCAGTCGGTGATCAGATCCGGTATTAAACCTGTTGATCACTGAGACATCTCTGAATATTTGCTTGCTATCCGTCATGATGAAGTCGATCTCATTTTTAGTCACAGTGTCGGGGCTTCGCCACGTCCACTTCCTCTGGGGCGGTTTCTTAAAGAAAGAGTTCATTAAGAACAGCCCCTCCTTCTCAAGGAAGTTGACAAGCATTTGCCCCCTGTGATTCCTAACTCCATAACCATGCGAGCCTATTCGGGATTCGTTGCCAGTCCGGATTCCCACCTTGCCGTTAAAGTCCCCCATAACAACGTTGAAGTGAGCCTTGGTGGTGTTATGTAAGGCTTTGGATATGTCTTCGTACATATCCTCCACTTCATCATCCGAGTGTGCCGAGGTCGGTGCGTAAACCTGAATTACCTTCAAGCTGTACCGCTTGGACAGCCGAAGGATCAGGTACGCTACCCTGGTCGACACACTGGAGATTTCCTGAACGTTGTTAGAGAGGGCCTTGTTGACGAGGAAGCCTACGCCACCCTGGGATGTTTTATCACCCTCGCGAAAGTAGAGAAGATGGCCCGAGTCTAAGGTTACGGTGTCCTCCCCCTCTCTACGGACTTCACATAACCCCAGAACATGCCATTTAATGTTCTCTAACTCCACTTCCAACTGCGCTAGATGGTGATCAAGCCTCAGAGTGCGTCCGTTAAACGTAGCCAGGGTCAAGTTTTTAAGTAATGATCGGTAGCCTGCCGTAGCCCGGGGATTCTTAGCACCCCCTGCCCCGCCGTTACCATGGCCGCTACCATGGCCAGGAATAGCGAGGCGGCCGGGAACTAGGGGCCACTTTTTGGCGTGTGCAATCATTGGGGGGGTAGTGCCCATAATCCCCACGCTGGGCATGCGGGTTGGGGATCGCAGTTCGGTGATATTTTCGGTCTACGGGAGGCGCTGCTGCCCGCCCTCCGGTTTATGTCCCTTAGTCGCCTCTTACGACACCCACGGGAAGAAATGGGGTGGTGCTATTCTAGGCCGGCACCACACAACCTATCACCGCCGTCACCTTCTCTGCTTTCTATAATTTGATTTCTTCGACCAGCATCTTTCAAAGATGGCTAGTCATTCTTGAATAAGTTTTCCTTAGTTTGCGCTTTTTTTTTAACATTTAGCTCCTACTAGCAAATATTGTTAACCCTAGAGTGGGCGTGCTATGTCAATTTTGCCGCTTTTGGTGAACAAACGTTATAATTTTTACAACAACTGGCGTGTCAAGGTCAAGCTTTCCAGTAGCTGACCTTCCTTTCTTCATTTACCTCTGTCATAAGTTTAAGCCCAATCAATGCACAAGCAGCCACAGGAAGAGAGGGTGGTTGCGTCCGGTTTTCACGAGGCGGCAAATTTGTCATGGCGCGCCTACTCACGTAAGAATTTTTTTTACTCTGCTTATTGCTAAAACTATAATTTGTATAGTTGTTATATTCATTTTATAGCTGTAGCCCAAAGCAGGTGACTCGCCCTGAATGAGTATCATACATTTTGCATGTTTTTTTCCTACATAGTAAATACTGAACTCTTGATGTTACGAAGACTGATTTTGAAAGACTTGTCTCTGGTCTTAACCAAACTGCATAATAACAGAAGATGTTACCTCAGTAAATTTAATTTACCTTCGGGAAACCAAATCGCTCGTTTTGTAATACTGAAAGACTAAACTTAGTCTTCAGGAAGGCAAGGAAGATGCGCGATCTAAGAAAAATAGATCATTTATAAAAACCTCAGAATTAACTAATTCTGATGCATCAAAGTGCCTGGTTAGAATCATCTTTGGAATAAAATAGGTACGTTTTTTCGGCACAAGTTTTTATAAATGATCTATTTTTCTTAGATCTATAATAAGTAACTACTTATTATAAAAAAAATCTTTTATTTTCTAACAGCTAATGTTTTATTTTAAACTCCTTAAATAAAATAAAGGTTTATTTTTAACTATACATTTGCAAAATGGTTAGTTAGACATGGGCGGCAAAATGCTTATCACACCACACGCCCACTGACGTTCTATGGCAAAGCGCGCCTGGGGTTAAAATAGAAGTGCTACGGCGTAGCAGCTCTACGACAAGCTACAAAACGCTACGAGCTACGAACATCAAAGGTTACGACCGTTACAACGTATTTTCACTTAAGACTCGCAACTTTGAACCACCGCACATAAACTGCAATGTCTTATCACAAGAACTGCAAGACCCTTCGACTTGCAAATCCTCGAACATTTTCACTTTGCACCAAAAGCATCAATTAAGTCATTAAAATCATATCTCTTTCGGTCGAGCAACTGAGTAATCAAGTAAAATGAGCGTATACGGGCGAAATTTGGAGCAGGGCCAAATGCAGGAACTATAATAACTTGGCGAACCCATGTTTTTACTTAAAGACTAGCTGGGCAATGCTGTTTTCATACAAATATTTTCAAGGGTATGATTGTAAGAAACTAGGAAATTGGTATTACTTAAAAAAGTTTATCGATAGGTACGCTTGGCAAATATAATTTAATATTAGAAAAGAGAAAATTTTGATGATGGTTTCTCTGAAGATGCTCTCTGATATATTTCGAACCTGTTGTTTAATAAAGTTTTTGAAAAAAGAACTATTAATAGAGATGAAACTATCATAGTGTAAAACTACATTTATAATCACAAAATAAAATGGTTTTTATTATCACATTTTTTTAAATACATATAATTTTAAGTGTGGATCAACGATAACGTCATCCTCAAATTGTCTCCTAAGAATTATTTTACACTATAGTAAGCCCTATCTACTAGGAAAATCTAGTAGACAGGGCTTACTATATAAAAACGACTTGTCAGGTTTTCTGCATAAAAACTACTTGTCAGGTTTGACTGTAGCAGCGTATCTGTATTGTTCTAGACCTAGGATAGGATAATACTTGTAAGCTGTTTAATAAAAAAAAAGTCGCGGAGAGAAAGTAGTTTTAAATTAAAATTAACATGAGCTATTTAAATTGTTTGTGTTTAAATTTTGTAGTAGACATTTCGGCCCGAGGGCTAAGTGAGGTGTGAGCTGAGTTGACCAACTCACATTAATATTATAAATACGAAAGTTTGTACAGATGTATGGATGGATGTTTGTTACCTCTTTACGCCAAAACTACTGAACGGATCTGGCTAAAATGTTGCATACAGGTTATTCTAATACTGGAATAAAACAAAGGCTACTTTATCCCGTATCCATATCCCGTAAATCTGTTTCCGTGGGATAAAAATCACCTTTAAACGTTTCCATAGAAAAAACGCGTGCGAAGCCGCGGGGCGCAGCTAGTTATCTATAGATTTATCTGAAAACCCATATCCATTTTGTATGAAAGGAGTATAAACCCTCCAGCCCTCAAGCAATAGTTATTGTATTCCCGCTGTATACCGTAAATTTAAGCTGAGACATGCTGTAAAAGAAATATTTCGTGGTGAATTCCCCGAAAGATAAATGGCTATCGGTTTTGTGGCTTCTTTATTTTTATTTTATTCAATGTTTGTGTGAAAATACCAATGACGATTTAGAAAATGTTTTATACGTTTTGCTTGAAGCCCGTTGAAGTACAAGTTATTTTTTGGGGATTTTAGAAAAGATTTTAATTATTTTGTTGTTATGTTTAGAACCTTTTCGGCATGTCTCTTACATGTGTTGTAGTATACGCAATTACATTCATTAATATGTAGATACCTAAAGCATGAAGGCATGAATTATACTTAAATCTACATCATTGATTTATTTATCTTTTTCGATATTGCCTATGGTCAAAAGATGAAATCAACTTTGTAATTTTCAATGGAAGCTGTGAAGATGACAGTTGTTGTCATTTGCAGGCCCTACAGGGTACATGTACGAGTATTATTGATCTAAGCTGTATACCATGTACATGTGAGCAAAATAAATAAATAAATAAATATTATAAATAATGACTGTAATCGTCACAAACGCTACACAAACACTAATTCAGGAAAAGTATGTAAATTATAGTAAAAAATAACAGCAAACGTCAAAATGACACCATGAAGTCAAAAAATATAGCGGCTTTATCTAGAAAACTCAAGTGAAAACTACTCGTGCTAGTAATTTATTTGATGCAGGCGTAGACGAAGGTCATGTCAGGCTGGACGGATCACTTCCCTTGTCCGTACACGGGTATATACCTTGTACAACACCAGAATATGAGAGTCAAACAATTAAATCTCAATCAGATAAGTCTATAGAATATTTAGTCAACTCAGCTCACACCTCACTTAGCCCGTGACCGAAATATCTACTTCAAAATTTATTCACCAAATATTTAATAGCTCATGTTTATTTTAATTTTTTTACGTCTTCCGCTAGTGGCCAAAGAATTTAAGTGAATTAGAGTCAATTGCACCTTATTTGATAGGAATCACTATTTATCAAGCTGTTTAAATAGTAAAAATGAACTTGTCTAAGTGCTTATTTTGTATAAACGATTTGACTCTATTACTGTTAGATACTGCCAGGTGTGACAGTACAATGAAAGCTGTTGAAGTAATAAACATTTTCAATGACGGCTGTCATTTTGACAGCAACGAAGATCAGGTCCGTAGCCTCTTCCATGTATTAGAATTAATTTGTTTTTGTAAGTAACTGGCTTTATCTAATATTAAGTCTTTGAACACTTCTTGCAAAAAATTGAACCTTTATCTAATGTCTGCGGTCGCAGTAAAGTTTAATAAGGTTAACGATAGATTCTGTACCTAACCCTTAAACGTAGTACCTACTTACCTACGTATAAAATGCAATATGCCATATTTATAAAATATTGCATATTGCATGAACGTCCTGAGTTATTAACATTTGATTGCAATAAACTAAAGTGCCATACATTATGGAGGAAATAGGGGACATTACCGTACCGAGACCTATTCCTCCTTTCATCCATCTTCAACCTTATCTTTAAAGCAGTAAGGATGGTTTTAGGTATTATGTATGGAACGTATAAGCAAGAAAAACCTTTTTTTATGATGTAAGAATAATGTAAGAAATATCATGTTGGGATATTAAGAATGTTTATATAGTCATAAAAGCTTTTGGCAAGTTTGTGATATGAGTAGAAAATGGATAAGGGCGAAGATACTCGTGTATGGGTCCCGTTCTATTAAACATAGTTATTTTCTGTTAGGTACTTATAGGTTTTATGTTTATTATCATCATTTACATTATAAATGATACTTTAATTTTTTTCCTCTGATAACCTACTACTTAGCATGCAGTGTCCACCTATAATTGGTTGTGCAATTAGATATCTCAATATTTTGTGTGAATTTTATAAATATGAATTATTGTAACACCCACTGGTAGACCAAATAAATAAAATAAAAAAAATAAAATTACAAGTCTCTGGAAAAACTAGAAGATAATAATATGGACAGTGAGTTCAATGGAACTTAATAGATTTTCCATTATGTTTGTGTAGTCTTTGATAGAGGTAGGTAGATGAATTAAACTGTGTGGACTGTATAACAAAGGGGCTGTATTTGTGAACAAATAAGCGAGTATATCAGTCGGTGGCCGTAAGAGTGGATGTGACGTCCCCGGCACGGTGGCTTTTTGTAACGTCCGCGGCTGGGGCCGCCGGTGGCGTGGTGGGGGATTGAACCGGTTGTCTCCGACATACTCCTCGGATTGAAGCAGGTAGATAGACAGGCATTCAACAGAATTCTGGAAGGGGACAAATGTTTTTAAAGGCCCTTCGAATGATGGTCCCACCCTTGGTTCTCAAGTCAGCTACTCTGGAGAATCGGTCCCGGGAAGTCCAGGGAAAACGGCTTCCACGCGTCTTTATAACCAGTGCAGTGGAGGTAAGGCCTTATCCATGATTAAGACTAGGAAACCCTATTTGAGCTAGCTAGTAGAAGTAGGCCATTAGGTTTTTTGCTGTAAGGATGTGACATATTCTTTGGACAATCGAGCCCAACAATGTTACTTGACGTATTCGATTCTCGTATCTCTGAAGGCCCGTAATCCTTTATGACGACCTCTGTGGCGCGGTGGGCGAAGGTCCGCCTGTGACGCAGGAGGTTGCGGGTTCGATTTCCGCCTCAGGACAAATGTGTGTACGATCTGCAGATATTTGTTCAGGGCGTTCTGGATGTTTTCTATGTATAATAAAAAAATATCTATCTATGTAGTGTATTGTATTATGTATAACAGTTATCTAGTACCCATAACACAAGCTCTGCTTAGCTTGGGGCTAAATAATGCTGTGTGAATTTGTCCAGCATTATTTATTATTTATTTATTTATGACACCCTACTGATGTGGAACAGACAAAAGTGGTCGTCATGAGGAAATGAGCAAGTACGAGGAGTGTGAAATCGGAAGGGTCGGAGCTTAAGGCAGTGATAGGACGGGAGTCAAGTAAGGCCTCAACTTTAGTCAAACATGTTTGCATTTACGAAATCAAATATAGTCCCAAAACTTTACGGCTTCGACGGGATCTAAACCCGCGTTCTCCCCTCAGTACGGGGATGTCATAACCGCTAGACCACTATGTCAGATAGCTATCGACCCGAAAAACTCTGGGACTTCTTACGGACTATAGCACCGTTAGCTCCACCTACAGGGAAAACATTGAATTTTATCCAATCCTGTTCAAAGACTAAAGTCACTTTCTATTTGACGAGATGTGTCACTTTTGCTTAAAATCTAAAGATATCCCGTCGATGACAAAATGTTTTGGGACTTCTTTTGATTTTTTAAGAAATTACCCATAGTATAAAACTATAATAACCAAAATCTTTAGATGTTTGCATTTCTTCATAAGTGAAGTGAGTAAGTTGGAGAAGCCTACGAAGGCAATGCTTGGTTGAACAAATAGCTGCTTCAGCCATACCGTTAAAACGGTGTCTATCGTTGTACCTAATCAACGATCTTCCGAGGAAAGGTCTACAACGCCCTGTCTTCACCTGCCTGCAGTCTTTCGAAAATTGTCATACAACCTAGCCGAAGGGCGTCCTGCACCACGTTTGCCGAGTCGCGGTCTCCACTCAAGAACACGCTTACCCCAGTGGTTGTCGGTTCTTCGTGAGATATGGCCGGTCTACTGCCAGTTCAGCTTTGAGGGATGTCGATAACTTTGGTTCGTAACGAATACAACTGTCGGATGTTTTCGTTACCAATGCTACAAACCGCGAGCGAGGTTAAATAAGGAACCGATTGTTACATTTTGTTTTTTCGTGCTGATTGCTTCTTTAATTCGGTGTATTAAAAGGTACACAAATTGTCTGAATCGAAACACAAAATTGCGTGCTGGAGATTTAAAATAGGCCCCCTGTTCCGTAGGTCATGACGGAAAGTTTTCAATCAGTGCGATATGCCTATGTCCAGCAGTGCACTAATATAAGCTGAAGATGGTGATTATCAAAATACTAAAACTATCCTAAAACCCTCTAACAGAAGGACGAAAATTCAACATCCGTGCACTTTCGCAGCACCGCAAGAGAATTGCATAGGTAGCTTGTAGCACTTTTCAGTCGCCCGCCGCTTTAGTACCATTGTGTTACATAAACTGTAGTACGTCTTCAACTGCGCCGGTAACTTTGCATGTCCTACTAACTTGCGTCTCATAAAACATTGAGGGGGATTGGGTTGTGAGCGGAGCGACTAGCTGAGCGAGTCACCTGTGTGACTCAATGCAGAAGTGTGAAATTTAGTC
The DNA here is from genome assembly GCA_955876795.1 of Eupithecia tripunctaria. NCBI lineage: Eukaryota > Metazoa > Arthropoda > Insecta > Lepidoptera > Geometridae > Eupithecia > Eupithecia tripunctaria. The sequence goes on along the minus strand of OY041617.1, from coordinate 14,020,494 downwards.
TTGACTTTGGATACTTACTTTTATTTATTTATTTTCTATTTTTTATATTTGACTTTTTAGTGTATCCATTTCCTAAGTACCTACGGTGTTATTGAAATGAAAAACTTAGATATCAACCCTGCCTAACGCAGTGTTTATATAATAAGTTTGAAACCATTCAGATAGAGCTTAACTCATTTTCTCAGAATTTATATTATGTGTATTTCATTTTTTTTGTATTTCATTTTATGAAACTAAAACTAATATGCAGCTCAAAAATTGGCGTTTGAATCAAAGCTACAAAATACGTACGTATCTGAGCCATGAATTCTGGTATCTAGACTTTGTTACCGTGACGTCTCATATGTAACTATGTAATAACTATGGAATTTGGTATAGCACCTCTTGGGTGCGATCATGGAACTTCAATTCCATAAAATATTACGTCATGATGAAGTTTCGTCAGTTCAGTCGTATTCATATTTACTCCTCAACCTCAACCTCAACAGCCTGTATTTGTCCACTGCTGGACGCAGGCCTCCCCCAAAAAGCACCATGTTGTCGTTTATCTAATGAGGGGTATTGCCCATAATCCCCACGCTGGGCATTCGGGTTGGGATCGCAGTTCAGTAGTAGAGTTGTTCTGCAGGGGGCGTTGCTGCCCGCCCCCCGATGGATATCCCTTAGTCGCCACTTACGACGTCCACGGGAAGAGATGGGGTGGTGCAAATTCAAAGCCAGCACCACACAGCTATACAGCTAAATAATTATATTTAGAGTTATATATATTTTCTCCTACCGCATATACAAACCTTTTAAACAAAAAAATTTATTTTAAAAAGGGACCAACAGTCGCTTCTCTCTCAGCTTATGTCTAGATCCACGGCCTTACCGTTACGGCTCAGTTTACTAGTGCGAATGCACTTACTGTGTTATTTTGTTGCGTAAACTTTACGGTCTGAAATGACGGTAGGTTCGTTAAGTGGTTAAGCGGTCTTGTGCTGGTTAAATTGAAAATGTAAGTTTATTTTGCGTAGAATTTGTTTTTGTAGCTCAAACTTCTAAAAAACCTGTAGGTTGAATCACACACTGCTGGGCCCAGGCACGTTCTTTGGCTTTTGCGAGTTAAAATAATACCAACTGCATTTTTTGATTAAGCCATTTCCATATTTTGCATTGATTTACCGACCTGATTGATACTGTAGGTCAGTATCAATCAGGTCGGTAAATCAATGCTCCTTCCTACTTATGCGGAACGTAATGCTATATCTCTTCTGTGCAAGAGCATTATGTAACAAAATGTAGAAAACACCTGAACCTCGAATAAAATGTTTCTTAATCACACAAAATCTATTGAACCTGGCGGCGACTCTATTTAACGTTAGTAATGAAACGTGGTCGTGACGTCTAGTTCCTCCTTAAGGTGTAACTAGACGCTCATTTTTTCATACAAACGTGGAAGGGTAACTACAAGATTAAAAAAGAGCTTCTAAGGCGGAAAAAATCCTGATACCCCATTTCCACCTCCACAGCTATGCTTACTACTCACCGTTCCTTTCTTCACTTTCGTGTTATTCTTCCATGGTCCAGACATCCAGACATAGTTATAATAATTCATCTAGGGGTCCAGGTCCAGATTAATCTGTTTTTATTATACGTCCACTACCATGCTATACTGGTGGTAGGAATCACTACTTCCACTCTATTTTTAATACTTTTTTGCCACCTCAGACAAAGGAATAAATATAGGAAAAATAAAGGATAAATATTCCTTTGTCTGAGTTTGCCACACACCACATAATAATAATGTAAATTGCTAATTATTATTCACATTAACGAAAATAAAGTTTTAATACGTGTCACGCACGTCAAGCCACATGTAAAAGAAATAACCTCCATCTCCATACATGTCATAACTTTCACCTTCAACTTCTTTTTTAATGGCTTGCTACTAACCACTTTGGCACTACGGACGTTTTGGGCATTGAGATGATCATTTTGTATAGTTCCACATGCAATGTATGCACCATGTACCTTATATTGTATACTATGTACCTATTATTATTATTACTTTTATAGTTATTATTTTATAAGTAAATTTATATGGCTCGTCTCGGTTCCTGGTGTCACCAAAACCGGGTCAGTCTGAAAACCAGCGCTGTTTTGCACCCTGGTGCAAAACATCATAAAGCTGAGACGAGAGAGTTCTGTGCTGTCCTTGTGTGCAAAATAAAAACTTCTATCTTTCTATCTATCTCCAAGGCTGTTTGATTTTGACCATCCAAAACTAAGGATGAAAAAAAATTATACCGTTATAAACTATGTATGTCTGTATACAATTAAAACAGTAAAAAAAGTATACGTTTGAAAAAATACGAGCCTCTAGGTATAATTTCGTATTGCAACATGAATTTTAACATAACTTTGAGCGAAAATAAATAACACACGGGGAAAGAAAACTTTAAAATGAAGGGTTTACCGACATAGTTTAGTTATTAATCAGTTATAATAAATTTATTTACAAGAGATAAATAAATTTATTGTTCAGCGGCATAAATCATTGTGCATTTCATTCTATCATTCAATAGTTTTTCTATGAACCCTTGTGCTAAAGTCTGTTCAGCGGTATAAATCATTGTGCATTTCATGATATTGCCCGGGTATGTCTATAGTGACAGGTGAGATAGCATAAATTTAGGCCGCGCTCACTGATGACATACATACATCCTTAAGAGTGTGCTATAAGCAATTTACTTCAAAATTGTACTTCATTTTGAAGTACAATTTTGAAGTAAATTGCTTTAGTTAAATTGCTTTTATTTTTTTCGTTACTTATCTCAGAATCTGTGAAAGCTACCACATTCATATTTAGGTTAAGGCCCATACACCAGCGAAAGTGGCGCCCCCAACTATTATATCTTATTATTACTACTTACGTTACTTCGATATTTTATCTTGAATAACGTGTTTTAAAAACACGATTGGTGAAATGTTTCTCGATAGTTGAATTTTTTGAAAAATATTTTGTTTTGTACACATTTTGCTATTTATCTCATGAACAGTAAGTACACTTTTTTCTTCGGTTTTTGTTTTGGTAAGAAATCTAGAAGTATTTAGATGTCTTGTAATATTTCGATTGGATGTTTCATTAACTTGTAATAAGGTTAAAGCATAGAAAATTCAGTGCACGTCGCTGCTCTGTACTTCTCACTCACGGGAAAACCATATCATGTCATCCTTTATTCTAGTTTTTCCCCTTAAAAATATTTTGTAAGGGGGAAATTGGAACAAATAAAATACTGTTTACCCCCTTTTCCCTTGCAATGCCTATAGTCTATCGTGTACAGATCCATGTGAGTCATGCGCAATCAACGTGTTAAATAAAATAAAACGCGTTCAGCCCCTGCTATGTACATTTATTGTTGCTTTCCTACAATGTTATACTAAAACGTACACATTCTTAGAATTACTGAATAGTTTATACTAATTGGTTTACATTTTATATGGCTCATCAAGATTCCACTTAAACTATTTGAAACTTTATAATTGGGTTATTTGCACACATTTCTGCATAGCACTACTTTATTGACAACCCGGCCATCTAAATGCCTATTTAGACCTATGTGGTTTCGCTACTCGGACTGGTAGCGAAACCCAAATGGGTGTGCCGTACTGTTTACTAAGATATCTGGTGGAATACAACGCGGCAGTCGTCGACTGCCACTGAAACAACTGCCGTCGCGTCGCCTTCAATCGCTTGCAGCTGGCTGCATTCAACGGCTGTCATCGAATGCCGTCGATTGCAGTCGCCTGCAGTCGAGCCATGCAGTCAATAACTTGCCATCCGTGTATATGAGCCTTATCTAGGCTTTATTCAAAAACTTTCTTTACAACTAATTAAGTGAGATAGAGTCTGTTTAAAAAGAAAAGAGTCGTGGCGTTTCGGTGAACTAACACTTTTAGTCGTACTGCAATAACAGAGCAGTGTTGCCAACGCAACAAAAGTTGTCAATTGGCACACGCCCGCGTCTCAATTCCCACGTCGTTTCTCGTTTTGAACAGACTCTACGTCAATCAACCATGCTAGATCTTTCTGCTATGTTATTTTGAATGTAAACTTTGGCTTATTTATTTTCTTTAGGCACTAAGATTATCCTTACCATAAATAAGTTTAATAACATCGGTGAGTTGTATCACAATATCTTCTATTTCAACTAAATCTTGGAATATTATATAAGTTACCCGTATTTTATTGAAACTAGGTAAATTAAAGTTAGTGTAGGTATCTATTTAAATTATTACAACATTAAATATCTGCTACAAAAAACCCTTTGGAACTTTTATGTTAAATTTAAATAATATATTGACCGTATCTACAATAATAGTATTTTGATATAGGAAATACTTAAAAGCTAGGATAATTAAGTTTTATGCTAATTATTTAAGATTTGTTTTACAAAATCAGACAAGTTTAACATAAAATTAAATAATTAATTCATAATAATACTGTATCATGCACTCTCATATTATCTTTTATCCGTATGGCACCCATAATAAAGATAACGAATTTTTCACAATGTTCCTTCATAAAATTATGAATTAACTTTGTAACAATTTTTATATTATCATCCTTCGCTGTTATGAAAGTTTCTATTTGTAAATTTAAGCCACAAGACGTCGGACCATTATTTTTCAATAAGTTATTACATTATTAATGGGGCATCATTCTTAGCCAAATTTCTGCCACTGCCGCCAGTTCAAAGTTAATAACATTATTAAGTGATATAGACATTTAATCAGTTTGAGTCGTCATGTGGTTTGTTAATTCAGTCTCTTGATGTTCGTCTTCACTTCTACTTGAATCTGTGTCACCTGCAAAAGAAATAAAATGTCTACTTGAAAAAACAATAAACAGCTCATCTTGATCTATCTATTTCACTTGCCTAGTTTAAGTTTAATAATTAGACTTGGTTATGCTGAGGGCAGAATGTCATGTGAAGAGAAGAGTGTTAGGTTCGATTTTGGAGGGATATAAGGGGAGAGAAAGACCGTGGAAAAGATGGATGGATTGTGTGAAAGAGGACATGGTTAAGAAAAGTGTGAGTAGAGATGACGGCTGAAAGAGCAGAGTGGAGGAAACTGACATGTCGTGCTGACCCCACCTAGCGTGGGATACGGATCGGAAGAAGAAGAATTATACTTGGTTTGTTATGTGATATTTCTTAAATCTGCAATTTACCTGATGTTGAGACTTTTATCAATAAGTGCTAAGGCACAGCACAGCAGGTCCTGATTATCCAGTCATCCAATAACAAGTCCTTTACCTACTGCTGCTGCTGCTATGCGTTAGCGATCCTTGGCCTCCTCAAGACTTCTCCAGTCATCTTGGTTTTGAGCTAACGTCACCGGCTAGAAGCGTCCAGATCCAGATTGCAGTGACCAGGGGTCTCTTTACTGTCTATTTACCAACAAACCTACCATGTGGTCTAGTGTCCAAAGCCAGTACTGCCAGCGGTGCCTCGTCGAGCACCCCTGACCACCTTGCGGCCAGCACGCGCGAGCCGCGGTGTCCTCGGACCACGACTGTGGGCATCACGCTTGAGGTCATCGACCCGCCGTACATGGAGACTCCGACATTGCGGCGGAGGATGGTGCTGGAGATCAGAAATTTCAGTCGGAAGATTCTTAATGAAGGAGGGTGAATAACCTATGTGAATTTAAGAGTTACTATTACACAAAGGTGACACTGAAAAACGTGGCGAGTTTGATAAACGTAAAACTACTATTGCACATTTTACTATAGAAAGTGCTCGGACGCGCGTCTAGAATCACACTTTCCCTGAAGATGTCCCTCGTTAAGAGATGAAACGTTGGTGTTCTCCCAACACAAGCAAGGTTCGTAGTTAACCCGCTTACATTCATAATGTATTGCACATTTTATTGCGATCAATGGTAAATCACGAGAAGTGGAAGACAGGAGAGATTTTATTTCACATCTCTCCTTTATTCCAAGCGGTAATTTCTAAGAAATAAAATAAAATTCCGGTTTTGACGGGATTCTAACCGAAGTGAAGGATTGGATAAACTTCAATGTTTCCCCTGTAGGTGGAGCTAATGGCGCTAAAGTCCATACAAAGTCCCAGAGATTTTCGGTTGCATTGGTATCCGACTTTGTGGGAAGACGCGGGTTCAAATTCCGTCAAAGCCGAACATTTTTGGGATTTCATTTTATTTCTTAGAAATTACCGCTTAGAGAGGAGGCTAAAAAATTATTTTATTAAACACTAGTAAGTAAAATAAATAAAATAAGACCAGGTACTAAGAAATACATCATACCCATCCATAATTTTTTTGTCTGGGACGACACAGACAACAAAATAAAAAAAAAATTTAATGGGTATGACCAAAGATTGGGTAAAGTTTGTTCAGTTCAAGCGCAATTTCATTTTCTTTTAGATAAGACGGAATTTGGAATTTGGAAAAAAAGGTTAACTTAGAAATCAAGGTTACTGGAATTACAGACCTTTGTTCTGGATCATCCCGCGGTCTACTCTTCTTCTTGCACATAACCACCAGGGCAATACACAATGTCGTCAGTATTGTCAGCATTATCAGCGACAACACGCCTCCGATCAGCAAAGCTACGCTGTTGTCACTAGCCGTGGCAGGAGGGGGTGTGGGTGTCATTGTTTGTAAGGACCCTGAAAGATTTACAGTCCTTTGAATAAACTAAGGCCTTAGAATATATAAATGTAATGCGGATGCTATATCAATGCATAGAACATAGACCTAGACATTGAGAGTTAATAAATTTGGAAACCGACACGACATTTTGCGTAGGTTTTTTATTATGGTTTGACCAAAAGAAAGCTGAATTTAATTCCGGCCTTTCTGTATTTAAAGACATTCTGTTTGTATGAGGCCAGCCTAGGAGTACCTTCAACTTCAAAAGCCTGTTTTGGTCCACTGATGGACGCAGGACACCCCCTAATAAGCGCCTTGTTGGCGTTTATCTAATGGGGGTAATGTCCTTAATCCCCACGCTGGGCATGCGTTGGTTATCGCAGTTTGGTGGTAGATTTTTTTTGGCAGGGAGCGCTGCTGCCCACCTTTAGGATATTCCTTTACCTCCTATACCTACACACTATGAAATTAGCAAAAACGCGTTTAGCTGTGCGGTTAACCGTAGCATGCGGTACCGCACTGGGCCGCCCGCAGCGCATCAAGCTAATATAATCATCATCAATTTGTATAGAAACAAAACACGTCATGTTTCTAGAAACATTTAAAAAATACTAACACGTGTTCATCTTGCATTTGATTTTTGGTATTACTCAAGGTAATGCTCTTTTCAATTTTTTTTTTCATATATATTTATTTTTTTTTTTTTTTTTTTTTTTTTATATCCAGTGCACATTGATTAGTTACTTCTAAAGAATGAGCCCTAGTATGATTACGATCTAGCCACAACGTGGGCTAATGAGTAATTTGAAATTAACCTAAATTGCTAGCATAACTTATTCTAAGAACGTGTTCATTAACACCTTTCTTATTGTCTCTATATATGTATAAGATTAATGGGAAGACACTTTGTTCTTGTGTTCTTTAGTTTGTTGCACTTCATTTCACTAGTATAAATTCATTACACTACACTAACTCAAAGGGTTTTTTCCTTTTGAGCCTTCTCACTAAGTCTGTATTGTCAAGGAGCTGGATGGCCTCGACGTTGACATGATGATGAAGCCTAAATTGATGAGCTTCCTTCTGCATATTTTTGGATAGCTTCAGCGACGAACTCGATTTTAAGGTCCCGGTGGAGGTCGTCATTTCTGATATACCAGGGGGCGTTCACTATTCCCCTCAGTACTTTATTTTGAAATCGCTGGATTATTTGGATATTGCTCTTTCTGGTACAGCCCCAGAGCTGTATACCATAGGTCCATACTGGCATAAGGACTTGTTTGTAGAGTAAGATTTTGTTGCGTACTGTTACAGGGGAGTTTCTTCCAATTAACCAGTACATTCTTTTGTATCTTAGTTCTAGCTCGTCTTTTTTCTTCTTAACGTGAGCTTTCCAGCGTAGCTTCGCGTCAAGCGTCATGCCCAAATATTTTGCCGTATTTTCATACGGGATGAGCTTGTTGTTAATAAAGATGGGATGGTAGTCCTCTTTTTTGTTTGTGAAGTTAACGTGAACTGATTTGGACTCGTTGAGTTTAATTCTCCATTGTATGGTCCAGTCGTGGATTTTGTTAACTGCAATCTGAACCTTTTCTGCGGCTTCTGCATGAGTGGTTCCCACAGCCATTATAGCAGTATCGTCAGCAAAGGTTGCGATAGTGTTATTCTCAAGTTCTGGAATATCACAGGTATATAGTAGGTACAGGACCGGACCCAATACGCTTCCCTGAGGTACTCCAGCTTTAATCTCCTTTATTTCGGAGTAGGCATCTTCCTGCCTTATTCTAAAAGCTCTATTTGATAAATATGACTCTAGTAGGTCGGCGAATTGTTTTGGTAGCATTCTTCGCAGTTTTATCATTAGACCTTCATGCCAGACTTTATCAAACGCCTGTGCTACGTCCAGGAAAACGGTAGAACATACGTTTTTTTCTTCCATTGTTTTTTCAATAACATTGGTAATTCTATGTACTTGGTCTATAGTAGAGTGGTTTTCTCGAAAACCAAATTGGTGTTCCGGGATAAGATTTTGGGTTTCTAAAATCGGTTTTAGTCTTTTAAGTAATAGTTTCTCGAATAACTTGGACATGATAGGTAGTAAGGAAATTGGCCTGTATGATGATGCCTCTTGTGGTGGTTTTCCTGGCTTGGGTATCATTATCACTTCTGCTACTTTCCATAAGTCTGGCACATACTTTAACCTTAGAGCAGCATTAATTAGGGTGGTTAATTTAACTAAGGCTTTCCTTGGAAGATGGTGCAGTATCTCTCCCGAGATAAGATCGAATCCTGGCGATTTTCTGGGATTTATATGTTGTTTTATCTCGCTTGCTACTTCACCGGGTGAGACAAGCTTTATGGGTCGTTCATCATCACAGACCTCGTGTGTTAGGATTTCATTAATTATTTGGGTCTCGTTTGGTTTGAATATGTTTTCTAGGTGCTCCGCGAACTTATCGGCTTTCTGTTCATCGCTGACAGCCCATCTACCAGGACCAATTTGTATCGGTGGTATCTGAGTGTTGGGTCGTTTCATGTTCTTAGTAACCTTCCAAAGCGAATAGTCTGTGCTACGGTCACTAGTTAGGTTTTGGAGGTGCGTATCAACTGAAGCGTCAGTGAAGTTCTGAATTCGCCTTGTTAGTTGTTTAGTAAGGTTGTTCAGCTTCGTTTTATCTTGCGGAGACCTAGTTTGATGCCACTGGTTTCTCTGTTTCCTTTTTTCACGTATTAGGTATATAATTTCTGGAGGGTAGCAATGTCGTGTAGTCCCTTTTCTTGATACAGGAGTATTATTCCATGCTGTTTGTTGAATAATTTTATTAAATGTATCGATTTCTATATCTAGTTGCTCTGGAGTTTTGAGCGGGACACTTAAATTTATACTTCTGTTTAGTTCTATCTCAAAACTATCCCAATCTGTGCGCTTATTAACTAGGGATAAAGTGTGTCCTTTCTGAACAACTTTCTCTCGGATTTCTAGGTATATAGCAGAGTGGTCAGAGCTCATATCGTAGCTTTGTTCTGCTTTAAGGTAGTCAGGTGCTATGTTTTTATAAATAAAAAAGTCTATTAGGTCGGGTATCTTAAGCGGATCTGTCGGCCAGTAGGTAGGTGATCTCGTCGATATGACATCACTGTTAGCTTCTTTTACAGCTTTCATTAGCTCTTTTCCTTTTTTATTTGTAAGTCTGGAGCCCCAGTATGTATTTTTGGCATTGAAGTCACCCCCTAATACAAATCGCTCCCCAAAGGACTTTAGGAGATCTAGGTAGGTATGTTGGCCAATTGTGTATCGTGGTGGACAGTAGATGGCCGCCACCGTAAGGGGAAACCGTTTGGTGTTAATAGTTATTGACACAGATTGTATATCTGGCTCTTCATATTTACTACATTCGAAGTGTTTGATTTTGTCCTTTACAATGACTGCACTACCACCTCTTCCTTTATTAGCTGGGTGCAAGGCATGATAAACTGTATAACCTTTGAACTTTATATGTGATTGCTTAGTAAAGTGTGTTTCGGATATGAGACACACATCTACGTTTTCTATATCAAGGACTACTTGCAATTCGTGCTGATGTTTCTGTAGCCCATTGCAGTTCCAAGCCATTATTTTAATTGTGTTAATCATTGTTTAGCCTTAGATATAGCAGGTTTGGTGCTATTTTCAATTTTCTTCAAGCGTGCATCGAATGTTGTCATAAGTTTGAGGATTTCATCTAGTTTATTGATTTCCGATAGCTTGGATTGCTCGTTGCATTGAGCGGTGGTAGTGCTCCTAGCAGCCGCCTGAGCATAGGATACGTTTTTCTTGGTAACGCTGATGGATCTTATGTTATGATTATTCTGATTAGTTGTAGGTGCTTTGTCACTTACCAGTGGTTTCGCGACCTGCTGTTGCTGCCCGGCTGGCTTTTTCACTGACCTGTTGCGAATTTTCTGCATTTCTTTGGCTATCATGCAGCCTCTGTAGTTAGCCGGGTGTGCCTCACCACAGTGAACACATTTCGGTTTGTCTTCTGCGCGTTTTTTGCAGTCTACAGTTAGGTGCTTTCCTGTGCATTTAACACACCTTGGCTCCTTGGAACAGTATTTGTGTGTATGTCCATAGGCCTGACACCTTTTGCACTGGGGGATCAGTTTCGTTGATTTGAGTGGTTGGATCTCTACCATACACCCTAGTATGTGTCTGATATCATAGACTTTTTTGATTTCCTCTTGGTTATTGAAGGTAAGCATAAACATATTGAGGGGTTCCTTACTTTTCCAGCTCAGCTTGTTAACCGCATCTTCAATCTTGAAACCTTTAGCTGTTAGGTCTTCTATTATTCGCGCCGGTTTGCAGGAGGAAGGTAGTTTTTTAACCATCACCCTTATCGGTCTTTCTTGCTTGTTTTCATAAGAGTGCCAGAGGCAGTTGTTATCTGATAACGTTTTTGTTATGCACCTGTACGAGTCCTCATTACAAGCATTTATTTTCACGCAGTCACCAGTCATCATCTTTATGGTGAAGGTACCTGCTGGTAGGTTTCCTGACAAGAAGTCATAAAACTTTTGGTAATCGCTTACCCCATCCACTACAATAGGAGGTGGGGAGGGGGCTCTCTTGATTTTTTCTATTGTAGAAGGCTGGTTGGCTTCTTGTGGTGAGAGTGTAGGTGAGGTGTTCAATTTACGTTTTTTCCTCGCTTTGGTTCTTATCCACTCCGTTTCTCTGGCAAGTTCCTCTTCGTCGGTGGCGTATTCAACACCAGCAGATGAAGTTTCCATTGTTGCGGTTGGTGGCGGCACAGTTTTTTGTTCCATTACACATTTGAGCTGCTGCTGCAGGATTTCTATTTGGTTTGTAAGGTCATTTACAAGGCTTTCAAAATTTTCTCGCACTTGTTTCTCTTCTTTATAGCGGCTCTCTGCTTCTATAAAGTATTGGTACAACATATGTTCAGTGTCGGTTTTCAGCTTTACGCTGCATGGTAGCTTGGTAGGTGTAGACATTGTTGAGGCACGTATTATCGTCGCCTTAGCAATATAATTTGCTGTCCGCGCACATTCCTCACGCGATGATGGTTAAGGTCATCGTAGCACGGGCGACCGTCGCGACAGCTTTGTTATGATGCGTTAGCACGTTTCACTGTTGGTATCTACGCGCGCATACGTGCGACCGCGTGTGACACGACTGTTCTCGGTGAAAATTGAACGATGACTCTGAAAGCTGAATTTAATTCCGGCCTTTCTGTATTTAAAGACATTCTGTTTGTATGAGGCCAGCCTAGGAGTACCTTCAACTTCAAAAGCCTGTTTTGGTCCACTGATGGACGCAGGACACCCCCTAATAAGCGCCTTGTTGGCGTTTATCTAATGGGGGTAATGTCCTTAATCCCCACGCTGGGCATGCGTTGGTTATCGCAGTTTGGTGGTAGATTTTTTTTGGCAGGGAGCGCTGCTGCCCACCTTTAGGATATTCCTTTACCTCCTATACCTACACACTATGAAATTAGCAAAAACGCGTTTAGCTGTGCGGTTAACCGTAGCATGCGGTACCGCACTGGGCCGCCCGCAGCGCTTCAAGCTAATATAATCATCATCAATTTGTATAGAAACAAAACACGTCATGTTTCTAGAAACATTTAAAAAATACTAACACGTGTTCATCTTGCATTTGATTTTTGGTATTACTCAAGGTAATGCTCTTTTCAATTTTTTTTTTCATATATATTTATGACATCCATTGTTTTGTTACCTGGTCTGTCCAAATCGTCGTCTGTACGTATCGACACACTGTGCAATGCTGCTGGCCTAGGCGATCTTCCTCTCGGTGTCTCTGCGTAAACCAGCAATGTATACTTTCCCGGCGACAATGCATCCAACGAGAATTGAGGCTTGTCATTTCGAACTCTGTAGATAGCTTCTGATAGACCACGGCCAGTGATACCCTGTGAATAATAAATAGAATATTATAACTCAGAAAATCTTATTTGTATTGAAAAGCTTGCAAACTGACAAATACTAAGCATTAGCAGAAATTGGGATAACAATGTGTTATTATACCAGATTAGTAAGTCTTCCAACGATCATGCGTTTTAGAACCTGCAAAATGTTAACAATCCATTTAAATGGCACATTACTATTTTGACTGGAAAAGCCAATGAGATCAAAACCAGCACATAAGACAAAATGATAACAATTGACAGATAACAGTCTAACATGCAATGCAAGTAGAACTGTGCAACCTTACAGAATAAATGTTATTATCTTATTTTAACTAAAGCTCTATCTCCCCTTCGTCAATGGGTCAAAAAATGTACTCCGATTTTATTTTATTTACAGAAATGAATCTATTTAATATCTTCTCATGCAATTATAGCAATCAAGAAGAAATTTTTTATTTAATTTTTGATGATTTTCCAAGCAAACTAATAAAACATAGGGCTTCTTATACATAAATTATGTTTTTTAGGGGAAACAGGGAATCACACAGGGATTACAGGAGGTGTCAGTGGCTTGTCACAATGTGGCGCCACATATGTGGTAATAAAATAGAAACAATACACAGATGCGCCACTAACAAGGGGCTTACCAGCAAAATACAAAGCTGGCTACTTTTTCGAGACCTAATGCAGTAAAATTTAAGAACGCAACTTCAATCTAATTTCAACTACTCTTTCTTTTAACACTATTGCAATAGACGCACATCCACAACTTCCTTCTCCTGCAGCCTTAGCCTTGCTGATTGCACTCTAAAGGCAAAGCAGTGAATGGGTTAACCAGTAAGGTAGAAGGGTCTGGGCGCTCACCTGGTCGTTGAGCGTGGAGATCTCATTGTCCACGCCCACGCTCTCCCGCCGTACCTCCAGCGCCTCCATTAGGAACTTCTGCGCCAGTCCCCCGTCATGGCCCGGCTCGCAGCTCAGCACAGAGTTGTCGATCTCGCAGTTAGAAGGCGCTTCGGGGAGAGCTAGGAAAGAAGTTGAAAGTTTTGGTAGATTTGTTAGAGTTAGAGTAGAAGTGAAGAGAGACTAGAATTTGAAGAGTGAGAGAGAGAGAGAGATTTGAAGAGAGAAAAACTTTTTGCGATAAAACCTAACAAATTATACATTTAATCAAAATGAAAGAACATTTATCAAAGTAAGTCGTCAACTAGTTTCATCTCTCCATGAGATATCATCAGAACACTACTCCATTCGATTTTGACACTGAGAGTGCCAAACAACAACGGCATTTATGAGTCCCACCAGAGATGTTGCCACTCCGAGCTCTGCGCGCCAAGTGAGGTGTCGGTAAAAAATACAAAAATACAGAATCGCATTAAAAAGAAGATAGATAGAGAAACTGACAGATTTTTACGTAATTGTCGCGAAAGGCATGAACAATTTAAAAAATCCCTAATTTAATTTATTTTCCTTAAGAGTTTACTCTCTCAGAAATGTATGAATTCCTTTTGAAAGTTTCGTCATCATCATAATTCTGGCCGGAAATTAAGCACTGCTGGGTAAAGGTCTCTTTTCGCTTTAGCTATCCCCCTCTGTCTTGAGCTTCTCGCATTCATTATACCTTGCGACTTTGACGATGTCGTCAACCCTTATTGCTAGAGGATGACCCGTTTTCCTTCAGCCTATTCTTCACGTGATTATATAAAGGTAAATTATACCAGCAGGCATGATCCTGAAGAGACAAGGCTCGCGCTGGTTCCCCACATCATTGCTGGCCCAGCACGCTAGCCAGCCCAGATCCTCTCCATCATCAGCAGGTAGGCCGTGGATCACGGTGCTGCTGGCTTCCATCACGGTCACGTTGGATGCTGGTATCTAGTAAAACACAGATTAGAAAAGGCCTTTAATCTTACAAAATCACACTATCACACTAATATTATAAAGGCGAAGGTTTGGATGGATGTATGGATGTTTGTTACCTCTTCACGCCAAAACTACTGAACGGGTCTGGCTGAAATTTTGCATACAGGTAATTCTAATACTGGAATAAAACATAGGCTACTTTTTATCCCATAAATCTGTTCCCGTGGGATCAAAATCACCTTTTAATGTTTTCATAGGAACAACGCGTGCGAAGCGGCGGGGCGCAGCTAGTGTTATATATTACTAGCTGCGCCCCGCGGCTTCACACTCCTATTCCACGGGAACCGTTTTAAGGGATAAAAAGTAGCCTATGTATTATTCCAGGTCAAGAACTACCTGTATGCAAAATTTCAGCCCGATCTAATAAGTAGCGTGAAAGAGCAACAAACGTACATGTTTAGTTTACATACATGTTTACAAACTTTCGTGTTTATTATACGTATATAAGTAGGATGTTCTCAAATAATATCCCAAATTGTTTTGACTTATTCGGGACTCGAACCCGCGTTCTCCCGTACGGAGATGTCATAAACATTAGACCACGAATTCTGGATGTCAAATAGAATGTATTATGGATTATTTGATTTCTCAGAAATTACCCTATATTAACCAAAAACGTTAAAATTATGTTAGTATGTAATGGGATAGGCAGGGGCATTCAAATAGCTTTATAAAATTACTGCAGTTATTTTAAGATCCTATTGATGAACCAATCAATCGTTTATTGGTGCTTTAAATATTAATGTCAACTCCAATACATTCTGCCTCGTCAAGGCGCAGTCGTTCCGATTTGGCATTACCCAATAGAGAGAGTATCAGTTATCAAAGCTTTTCAGCTAGCATCTATTCAAAACGGCAACTATCTCTAGACTGACTACGAGATACTATGATTTTCATTTTTTATTCAACTATCTAGAATTTTCGCCTCAGTCTGAACTTTTTACACCTCCAAAGAAAAACATCTTACTAGAAAATTAAAAGATCTAACCCTCAGGCTGAAGAAATACATAATAGTTAATTGGCAAACCCAAGAACAAAGATAATACGGCTAAGTAACAACACCGAAGATTATTAAAACCTTGGCTCTTAGAAAAGTAGTTTTTCATTAAGCTTACTCGATGCGAAAATTGGATTGACTAGATTTACTTTGCGAAAAGAAAAAGAAAGTTACTTATCTAATTAGAAGTCTTTGATAAGTTCAATTTACATATTTTACAGCGATGTTGGGTTACTGGAAAATTGTAGAAAGAAAAAGATTTCTTCGAACTGAACGGCCAAAGAAGCCGAAATAATCGACAAATTTGTTCTAAGGCTTGTTTTTGGAGACTCGGAGCGTGCAGCGGTGCCGCTTCCACAGAATTCAATTCATTTGGCGTTCATAGTTTACGGTGAAGCGATTTTACACGTTTGTTTGATTTGACGACCACCGTCACTTTGCACGCCCCGCCTCTCCATAAACATCACCGTACATTGCGATATGTTTGTGTTTACGCGTGCGATGAGACCGGATGACTCCTTAAATAAGGCCTAAGAAAATATCAAACGCGGACTGTGTTCGCTTGTCAAGGAGCAAGACATGTATATATGTACGAGGATGTGAAATCGTATGATATAACATTACATACTTCTTGAAACCAAATTGATCATCAACGGTCATCAAACTAAAGTGGAACATGGCTACACTAACGATTCTAAGATGTTACTCAGTTATAAGCGTAGAGTTTGCGGAATAATTACTAAAAAACTTTTAAATCCATCATGGTTATTATTAGTAAAGTTATTTACAACGGGATATTTACCATGATTAGAATTTTGAGCTTTCCAATAGATTATGGCGCATGAAACTGTGCCGAAATATTGGAAAGGTCAAAATTCAAATCACGGTAATATCCCGTTGTAAATAACTTTAGTATGACGACTATATTAAACGACCCCTGTGGCGCAGCGGGTTAAGGTCCGCCTGCGACGCAGGAGGTTGCGCGTTCGAATTCCGCTTCGGAACAAATGTGTGTATGGTCTGCAGATATATGTTCAGGGCGTTCAGAATGTTTCCTATGTATAATAAAAGAATATCAGTCTATAGTAGTATATTAGTTATCTAGTTCCCATAAAAAAAGCTCTGCTTAGCTTGGGGCTAAATAATGCTGTGTGAATTGTCCAGCATTATTTATTTTATTTATATATTTAACGGTACCTGGATTGACCGAAATACCTACAAAAGGTTTTTGAATCCCCTTACTATGCACAGAAATTCCATCATAGTATAGATTTAGCCAATTCTGATATTTTGAACCATTCTATCATCATATCATCACACACTAATATTATAAATGCGAAAGTTTGTAAGGATGGATGGATGTTTGTTACCTCTTCACGACAAAACTACTGAACGGATCGGGCTGAATTTTTGCATACAGATAACTCTAATCCCGGAATCAATCCGGCTACTTTTTATCCCATAAATCAGTTCCCGTGGAATAAAAATCACTTTTAAACATTTCCATAGGAACAACGCATGGTAGTCGTTCATATCACTAACCGGCAGTACATCCTTTGTGCCATTATAAGTCCAATAGAACCTCAACGGCCCAGCATCATGGGTGGAGGGCGCCGTGACCGAGCATCGAGCCCGCACCTCCCCGCCCGGCGCGCCTGCCAGCTGCTGCACCACTGAGCCGGCTGAGCATTCTGGACGAGCTAGGGAATTTTTAAATTTCGATCATCATCATTATTAACCTTTATAAGTCTAATGCTGGAATTAGGCCTCCCCTAATGAGCGCCATAGCACCCTGTGCTACTTATGTTAGATAATAATATTATTTAACGTACCGAATTATTCTTGCAAAATAAAGTGACTATGAACTAAGATCTGAAGACTTACTCAGGAATTAACGAGGATAAACCAAATTTTACTGCTAAGCCTTTTTTTATCAGAAATACACTTTCGTTTGACCGCAATCTCACCTGATGGAAAGCGAAGATGCGGCCGACGGTGTATCACGAAGGTCTACTTTCAAGATGGCTACTCTGGACCGCATTCCGAAACACAACAGAGTTGCTTCACGGACTGGTTTAGTCCAGAGGGTGGAGACAAGCCACGGCTGGAGCCTACCACCAGAGGGTACCGCTCTTAGCACCACCCAGAGGACACGTGTAGGGTAACAGAGGGTCAACATCTACGAACGTAAGCGATACTGTCCCTCAAAGCCTTATGAAGAAGTAAGTGAAACTCTTTGCCGTGGATCTACTTGCACAAACGGTTATTTGCGACCACTGATGGTGGGAGGTCTTTCCACACTGCATTTCGCATTGCATCATTATCGTCACTCAAGAACCTTAGCTCTCCAACGGTTATAATTTCTTCAAGCTATATCATCTATTCATACAGAGTTCGAGCATAGAACTGTGGTGCTGACTTAGAATTTGCACCACCCCAACTCTTCCTGCGGTGTCGTAAGAGGCGACTAAGGGATATCCAGCGGGGGGCGGGCAGCAGCGCTCCCTGCAGAACAATTATACCACCAAACTGCGATCCCCAACCTGTATGCCCAGTGTGGGGATTATGGGCACTACCCTCGATGAAATAAACGCCAATAAGGCACTTAACAGGAGGAGGCCTGCGTCCAGCAGTGGACCGATACAGGCTGTTGAGGTTGAGGATACAGAGTTCAGAGAATTATCTACTGGTGGTGATTTCTCATCATATCATCTATCTAACTCTAATTAGTAATTGTATTGTGTAATTGAAAATTAATATTTGCATGCCTATGTTAGGTAGAATATAACTGGACGTATATAATTTTAAGACCTATCTGTAACATATATTCTAGCAAATAAACATCTTTAATCTTTAACAGTACTTACTCAGTACATTGAGAGCCAGTGGTTCACTCAGCGCACTGCCCTCTGTGTTCCTCGCTCGACACCGGTACACGGCCGCGTGATGCCTCCTCAACCCTCGGAGGAGGAGCCGGTTCTTCTCCACGGATATGCCGGCGACGGGGTCGTCGCGGAGTAGGTGGACCTGGGAAGAATTTACTGTTAAATATTGATGGAAATTTCACATAGCTGTGCTGATCAGTTCATATGTATTTATGAGGGTACCCTATGAGGGTAACACAATGTGTCCTCCTTCCTTCCTTGAGGAAGGAGGACACATTGTGTTGGAGTCGTAATATTTTCACCTTTCATTGGCGCGTATGTTTTTTTTTATTTGTAATCATATTGCAGCCATTAAGCGGCTAATATGTAAAGGTATGAGTGATAAAGTCTCGAATTCACTAAGAGAAGGTAAAGGTGTGGAAAGGGTGCAACTTTACAACGTGCATCCTTCTTTTTTAAACGCAAAGCTATTGCGATCAACAAATAAGGAGATTTATTAAGCACTATCTGGTGTGGACCTGGTCTTTCTTTTGGCCAAGATCATGATGATGTTTTCACAGCAACATTATACTCTCAAAGTAAGCTCGTATTTTGTAAACGCAGCGATTGAAATCCGATTAGGCGTTAGCTCGCTTTAAATATCATTTTAATTTTGATTTTATACCTACTAAAGCTGCTTAAAAAGTCTGAACCTAACTAACTTTACCCTTTAGTTCACGTAATGATCAAAAACCCTTCTCAAACTTTGTAATACTTATTTTCTATTTAAAATCAAAAGGCCTGAAAACTTTAAAATTGCATATTTTTAATGAAAGTTGATATTTCTATTTAGTATTTCTTCAATCGAATTAAGCAATAGAGGTAAATAACAATTAAACTGGGATGACACTAATAAGTACTGACCTTTAATGTAGCTAAATAAAAACTAGAGTTTGAATGTACCTACTAGGTAAGTACTAAGTGCTTCATAGCGGACTATACAGACTAACAAATTATTAATCAGATTCTTAAACCTAGTATTGTTACAAGTAGTTCGATACTACAATAATTTGGCTACATATTATCCAAGAAAATGTATTTCTATGCTTAGTCACCTTACGCTTAGTACCCTACCTAACGCTTCAAAAAGTCATAGAAAACGCACTCTGTTAAAGTGTTTTTTTTTTAATTTACCCTACATGTTAATTTGAGATTCTTCCTTCAATAAATATTCCTTACAATTATATCTGAAACTCGACACTAAGTAAATGAGATTTAGTTTCTTGTACTGTGGTTTTCTTACTAACGTTCGACATCGAGTTTAGATAGTGTATAGTATGTCTCATCCCAAGCTTTTTACCAAACAAGATGAAAAAACAATTGAGCAAGTCTCAGCAAAGTGTTTGAGAAAATTATACCCTTCCTAGCTGCGCCGCGCCGTGAGAATTGATTTATAGGATTAAAAGCCTTTGTGTTAGTTAAGAACTACTAGAACTACTGCATGCAAAATTTCAGCCCGATCCGTTCAGTAGTTTTTGCGTGAAAGAGCAACAAACATACATACATGTTTAATTAGTAGGATTCGATAACAGTAAGGCATTGATTAATTAAAAAGGGAAGATAGGTTACGTTCTTCCAGCACTTACTCAAGAATTGGCTCACAGTTATATTTCCAGTCCTGTGCAATACAAAGAAGAACAAAGACGGAAAGACGTATCTAAGATCGAAGTGAGACCGAGACAACAATATTTCACGCGAATCACGACAGCCCGAGGTGAGGACGGCATAACATCAGAGCTTTTAAAAGCCGGAGGAGCCCCTGTTATACAGGAACTACAGAAACTCTTCAACGCCGTCTTTCACAATGGGAGAACTCCAAAGGCGTGGAGCGGGAGTTTGGTGGTGCTCTTTTTTAAGAAGGGAGATAAAACCCTCCTCAAAAACTACAGACCCATCTCACTCCTGAGCCACGTCTATAAGCTGTTCTCACGAGTGATCACGAACCGTCTCGCCAGGAGACTCGACGAGTTCCAGCCACCGGAACAGGCCGGGTTTCGCGGAGGATATGGCACCATAGACCACACACACACAGTGAGGCAGATTATACAGAAGTCCGAAGAGTATAATCAGCCCCTGTGTCTGACCTTTGTGGACTATGAGAAGGCCTTTGACTCTGTCGAAACCTGGGCTGTTCTGGAATCCTTACAGCGATGCCAAGTAGACTATCGTTATATCGAGGTGCTGAGATGTCTCTACGACGCCGGGACCATGAGTGTCCAAGTACAGGACCAGCAGTCCAAACCCATCCAACTGCGCAGAGGAGTGAGGCAGGGGGATGTTATATCCCCGAAACTGTTCACGAGCGCCTTGGAAGATATGTTTAAGACACTGGACTGGAAAGGTAAGGGCATCAACATAAACGGCGATTACATCTCACACCTTCGATTCGCTGATGACATAATCGTAATGGCGGAGTCGTTGGAGGAGCTAAACCGGATGCTGGACGGCCTAGCTTTAGCCTCACGATGCATCGTCTCGGCATGAATTTGGATAAAACCAAAATCATGATCAATGGCCTCATTGATCCGGGACCGGTCGTCGTACATGGCCACCCTCTCGAAATTGTTTCCGAGTACACTTACCTTGGACAAATTCTGCAGTTGGGTAAAAACAATTTTGAGAAGGAGGCCAAGAGGAGGATTCAGCTAGGCGGGGCAGCGTTTGGAAAGCTACGTCGAGTCTTCTCGTCATCCATACCGCAATGCTTGAAAACGAAAGTTTTCAATCAGTGCGTCCTACCCGTCATGACCTACGGAGCTGAGACGTGGACACTCACGATAGGGCTGGTCCACCAGTTTAAAGTCGCTCAGCGAGCTATGGAAAGAGCTATGCTCGGAGTCTCTCTGAAGGATAGGATTCGTAACGAATACATCCGACAGAGAACCAAAGTTATCGACATAGCTCAAAGAATTAGCAAACTGAAGTGGCAGTGGGCCGGTCATATCTCGCGAAGAACCGATAACCGCTGGGGTAAACGAGTTCTTGAGTGGAGACCGCGACTCGGCAAACGTAGTGTAGGACGCCCTCCGGCCAGGTGGGATGACGATCTGCGAAAGACTGCAGGCAGATGCTGGATGCGTCAAGCTGAAGACAGGGCGCTATGGCGCTCATTAGGGGAGGCCTATGTCCAGCAGTGGACTAATATAGGCTGATGATGATGATGACGACAGCCCGTGCTGCCGGTCCGACGGTGACTGAGATGGGAGCACACAATTTTACACAATATGAGGTTGCCATTTTCGAGAAACTAGTACCTCATCTTCCTTTTTTAATTAATCAAAGCCGTAAGGTCCCCGATTCTAAGAAATAATTACAACTCAACATTAGCGGTCTTCAAAACAAACACTATAATAGACGTGTCACGCGAGACCTAAGTATTATTTAGCGTGTGTACCATTCTTAATGAGAATTAAATTAAGGCTTCATAATAATTGAATTTATAATAGAAAGTTACTTCGTAAAACGTTCCATTTATAGTTTTTAAGCTCTCTTATACACATACATTCGATTTACAGGGTTGAAGAAAAGCTAATTCGGTTATGTACTTTATCATCATCATAAGCCCAAATACGAAGATAGACGTCTTCCAAAGAACATCACAATTAGCAGTCCTCAGCAGCCGTCAACCATCGGCTGTACCGCTACAATGTCATCGGTCCATGGAGTGGGAGGTCTTCCCAGTAAACATTTCGCATTGCATCTTACTTACTTTATTTACATCCTACGTACTTACCTTACCTAAGAGTACATAATGTACCTAAATAGACAAAATGGTAGGTGCGCAACTATATAAATCACACTAATATTAAAAATGCGAAAGTTTGTATGGATGGATGGATGGATGGATGTTCGTTACTTCTTCACGCCAAAACTACTGGACGGATCTGTCTGAAATTTTGCATACAGGTAATTCTAATCCTGGAATCAAACATAGGCTTTTATCCCGTAAATCATTTCCCTTGGGGTGAAAATCACCTTTAACGTTTCCATAGGAACAACGCGTGCGAAGCCGCGGGGCGCAGCTAGTACTTAATATAGAATAGAATAGAAGAATAGAATATACATTTATTCAGCACACACAAAGGGACACACAACACAGAGGGAAAGTAAAATACAGAACAAATAAAACTAGTACTATGACTAAACTTAAAAATTAAACAGCTCTACGAGAAATTGGTCTTTCCCTTATGCGCGGCTAAATAGGTCCAGCCTCAGCTTAATGCCGCTACCGCCCAACGACGGAAACAACGCTGATTTTCAGTCTAAACCCCTGGGTGACGTCACACTACGAGTTCAAGTTTAAGTTCACGTTCAAGTTCATTTATTTGATAATGTGATGTGCATTACAGGTCATAAATGTTTAGCTTGTTATACAATGCAAGTACTCATAATATTTTATTTTACTAATTTCAGGCTTGTGAGCTCGTTGAATGTGTAGAATGTCTGCTCGACAAGCCAGCGTTTTAGTTTGAGTTACACGTTTACAAAAATCAATGAGCAACATGTCCTTAACCAACGGGAGTTTAGGTACTAAGCATGGCAAAATATAAATAATAATGCAAACCATTATAATTAAGTATATAAACCTATGTTAGAATTTAAATAATATACTAGGTATAGAAGGAGGTATCATAAAATACTACGTGGTCCTACGAGTTAAATAAATAAGAGCATTCATAGTATGTGTGTAAATTTAAAGGATTTTCTAGGAACTTTTTTGAATTATTAATAGTTTTTTTTTTAACTTAGATTTGAACGCGTGTAATGATTTAGTATTTCGCAGTGGCGGAGGTGTATCATTCCAGCAGTGAGAAGCTGCAAAACGGAATGAACCACGAAAAGCCACCGTCCTGTGTTTTTGAGTCAGTAAAATCAGATTAGGGCAAGATCTACGTGGATATCTAGAGTTAGTTTCATACGCCCATTCTAGTTTTCTATATAGGTAAGGGGGTGATTTAAATTTTATAACACCAAACAAAAGTGTCGCCAAATGCAAGTCACGGCGTGCCTTCATCTTCAGCAAGTCAGACGAATTTAGGTAAGAGGTGACATGTTAACGAGGTGGAATATGGAAACAGAATCTCGCGCATGCATTCTAAATTCGCTGAACCAACTTCTCAGTGCGGCTAAGTAGGCAGGGCCCGAATGCTACATCGCAGTAGTTAAGTTTTGATAAAATAAGTGATTCGCACAAAGTTATTCGGACTGCTTCGTTCAGGAAAGGACGAATTTTATACAGAGTTTTCAACCTATAAAAACAATTACGTGAGCTTTCAGCCACTTGTTTTTCAAACGTAAGGCATCAATAATCAGTCCCAAGCTTCTAGCCTCAGAAACATATTTAATAGTCTCACCACCCACAGTAATTTTTATATCATCCTTTTGTAGCTTAAGCAGATTGACTCTAGATCCAGTAAGAAGAAATAAAGATTTTTTAGGGTTCAAGACAAGTGAGTTATAAACAGAACATTCAAGGATGTTATTTAAATCAGTGTTTATTTCATCCACTGCACTCTGATAATCAGACGGAGGAAAAGAGTGATACAACTGTAGGTCATCCGCATGATGGTATTGACAATGTGAAATCTTCTTTATAATATCGGCACTATATAGGATGAACAGTACAGGCCCAAGGATAGACCCCTGGGGAACTCCTCGAGAAACTGGCTGTAAGGACGACCTAACAGCTCTTCCATCCGCCATTTTCGACTCAACACATTGTTGTCTACTACTGAGATAACTATCAAACCACTTGATTGCAATAGAGTCAAAATCGTAGAAAGCAAGCTTGGACAAGAGTAGAGGTATATTAATGGAATCGAAAGCTCGTGAAAAGTCCAGTAAAACCAGCAAACTACACATGCCACGATCCTGGGCACACAATAAATTACAAGAAGGTTAATATATTAATGTGAACTAGAAAATATCTTTGTTAGTAAAGAAAATAACGGACAATGAATAGGAACAAATAAGAACTAGTACTTACAATTGAAACATTTAAGCTATTGACTGTTGCAAACAATCTTTAAGTATCTAGTTCAACTGATCCATAATCAATACCAGTCAAAACGTGAATTGGTAGGTATAATTTTTCTTATAAAATAACGTATTCTCATAAAATAACGCAGTCAAAATTTCGTTCTTGTACCTACTCAATAAAATTAAAAACAATAATACTCGTACCTTTTAAGGTTTTTTTCCTGTTACTACTGTTACTATTTGGTAAGTTTTTCGTGACTAAAACAAATATAATAACTTCTGTCCTCTATTGTACGCTCAATATTAATTTCAAAGGCTTGTATAATTGTTTAATTGTTGTTGAACTATGAGAACTAATTAGTTTTTCCGTTCAGTAGACGCTCAATTAGTTTCAGTGAGAAATAATTGTGGCAATACATGCAAAAGAATAACTTCAAAGATATTTATTTGCAAATAGTTGAGTTCTTTGTGAAAAAGCAGTGTAGTATTTTACGAAAAGAAGCTTTTCCAGACTTTTGCAATTTTTGATAGCAAAATAAAATAGTCAGTATTTTTGTTTGAAAACTCATAAAATGTGTGGATTTTATTTCTATCTTTTAGGTGAGATGTTGTGTTCCGACTGGGATTGAATTGCATTAGAGGCGCTAGAAGAGGGTTACGTATATAATAACTAAACTTGATTCAACTATTTTTGAAATAACTACGGTCAATTCACCTATGTTCATGACGCATATTGGACGACTCAACTACCGTTTACCTTAGCTAATTTTGATTCAACTAATTTTAATTAAGATACTGGACGTTTGCACTATGTTTTAAATACCTAATGGACGACTCGCCTACGGTTTCCTCGATATGCCCTCCCCCCGCGTAGCGGGGGGAGTGCATCGGGCTCTGGGTGCAATTATACATAAACACACCCCTTTCAGTCAAAGCGTCGCCACGAACCCGCCCCCCGCCCCGCTTTGCGGGGCTTGGGCGGGCTTCGCTAGGGGTAGGTTAATGTTGAGGGATCCCCCCCTGCTTCGGACGCCTTGAGGTCGTGCAGTATTGAGTCGTCCAAAATTGGTTATGGAAGTGCATTATTTAGGTAAATAAATATTAGATGAATTCTCCTTTAGATATATCGATCAGTAGTTAAATCGAAATTCTGTGAAATAATCTGTAGGTATTTTAAACAGTAGGTGAGTCGACCGTAGTTGTTTCAAAAATAGTTGAATCAAGTTTAGTTATTATTATACGTAACCCGCTAGAGATTGTTTGCAACAGTTTGCAGTTAGTTCAGATGTTTCAATTATTGTCAATTCCTACAAGATATAATTTTTGACTGTAGTTTTCTTTGCGTAAAAATACGTAGTAAATATATTTAATTATATTTTTTGGGACTTCGCACCCAGTACCAGTTATACTTTTATACCGAATAATACAATGTCGTCTACCAAACTATATGCCTAGCCTCTGAATAGAGCTCGAAATATAAATTCTGGTGTCTTTTCAGATGTAACCAGAACTAGACTTATCTAATTTGACAGGACCAAAAATGATGCCATCCTTTTTATTTGGATTGTTATGACAGGGACGGCGACATTTATTGTCTTGTCAAATTAGTTTAGTTTAGCTTTGGCAGCAACTGAATTCACGCCAATGGCAAAAATGGGCTCTAAGTATAAATATGTAATCAAAACCAGACTAAACTTATTTGACTGGATTAAAATGATGCCTTCATGCCACATCTTTTTTAATTGCATGTCCTGTCAAATTAGTTTAGTTTCACTTTGGCAGCAACTGAATTGACACCAATGGCAAACATGTAGGTGTGTAACATGGACACCGAAAGTGTTAAACCCCTAATTTTATTCGACGACATCTGTGGCGCGGTGGGCCAAGGTTCGATTCCCGCCTCGGGAAAAATGTTTGTACTATCTGCAGATCAGGGCTGTCTAGATGTTTTCTAAGTATAATAAAGAAATATCTATTTATGTAGTATTATGTATACCTATCAGTTATCTCTTGCCGTTATAGTACCCATAACGGCAAGGGCAAGATAATGCTGTGTGATTTGTCATACATTAATATTATTATTTTTTATCATAATCTCCTACTCACCTCAGAGCCCCTGTAGAAGGTAAAGTTCACAGCCGGTGGTGACGCATCAGCAGAGCACAGTATCTCAGCGTTCTCGTCTTCTCGCAGTAGACGCGGGTCTCTTGGCTCTATCAGGGATATTTGAGCCACGGGTGCATCTGTAACAAGAAGGTTTTTTAAGGATTAGATTGTTAAACTTTGGACTAAAGTGGTGACGGTGAATCGGAGACATTGCTTGAGGGGTCCCAAAAACCGGAACCTGCTGGGTAATTCTATTGACAATCAACCTATATGAATCCACTGCTGGAAATAGGCCTCCTCTAATGAGCATCTTGTGGTACAAAGCAAAATAGGCACAAGAGCTCGCGGCAGATCCCCTATGCGCTGGACGGACCAAATAAAAGCTGCACACAACGGTCCCCTACATGAATGTACCAGGAAAGCAGCGGTGCGAGAAGAATGGCGCCGTATTGTGCAGCGTGCCACCCTCCCTGATATCACGACCACGACCACTATGTTAAGAGTGTAGCGACTAAGAAGAATGAGCTTCCAGAATTTCAGGTGGTAATGCCCAAAAACCATAGGCTGAGCATGCGGGTTGGGGATTGCAGTTTGGTGATGGATTTTTCTGGAGCGGACGCTGCTGCCCGCCTTATGTATGATCATTTTATAGAATTATTATTAATTTGTTATTTGACTTATTTTTTATTTTAACTTTGTATTCAATTTAACTTATTTACTTGTGTACCATTAGTAGTGTAATAGTAATTGTGTAAGTATAATATATGCACATACAGCATGTTTGACAATATGTATTATCATAAACCAATAGTGAATCTGAATCTGAATCTGTCCCTGAGTAGCCTCTCACGACACCGCGGAAAGAGTTGGGATTTTGATGCTGGGATAAAAAGTGTTCTTGAGTGGATATTGCAACTTGACCAATGTATTGTCCAGCCCTGTAGCCAGCTTTGATGACGTTCTGCGATAGTCTGCAGGTGATGAATTGCGGCAATCTAAAGACAGCTGAGGTTTTAATTTAAGAGGAAGCTTATGATAAAGATGAAGATACATTTATTTAACCAAAACTGGTGACTACAAAGGCAAGTGTTAAGAGACATTAGTAGACTAGCTTATTACCACCATCGTAGCTCCTGATGCTGATAATGGTAACTATAATAACTGTCATGATGCCTGGGTCATAATAAAAAAACGAGCATCATAATAAACACTACAAGGTATGGTACCGGTACCAACATGTCGTTTTTGACTAAACCTTACTTACACCCGCCACAATAAATGAATAAGCGACATGATACAAAAATACAGTCTACTTCCATCTTTTGTCTTCGCCTCGGTGGAATTGGCACATAACGCAATAAGCCTGATAAAGAGCAGTTGACCTCATACCGATTCAAACGAAGCAAAACATAGAATCTATTCGTTGAATTGAATTGTCTCCCGCCGCCTGTCCCTTCAGAAGCAGAAACGAGATTGTGACACCATTACGTGACGAGGCCACTGTTACTCCTTTAGGGATGTTTCGCCTCCGGCTTTTTGAAGTTTTATTTAACATTTATGCAATGTATTGGGACTAGCCACAAGCTTATTATTTATTTATTGAACCACCAACGGCATATACACCATAATTTACATAAAACAGGAAGAAATCGTTGTTTGTGTGTAGTTTCCTATAAACAGGTGACTACATGATACACAAAAAACTTGAGAGTTGACATTTAAATTAACTAGATCATTTCAAAAACAACGGTACGTCATAGTAACCTATATTATCCTAATGCTCAATAATACACTGGAACGGCGGTAAGAGAAAAGGATATATCCTATGGCCAGCAGTGGAGTCCAGAGGGTCATTAAGATTCCCGAAACACAAGTGCTGCATATTTCCAGCTAGATGAGTTATGGTACGTTAATCAATGTTATCCTAATCAAAAGTGGAGGGGATATTTCGATCGAATCGCTACGTGCACGAGTTTTAGATTCGGGCGCAATATCCCCTCCACTTTCGATTAGGATAACATTGATTAGTTAGGTTATAGATTTATCGGGAACCTACTATCGCGTAAGATTTGCTATTATTTCCAGATACCATAGTATTTTTTAAATTGGCTTGTGGTTATGGCATAGAAAACTGTTTGAGTTTTCTATGCCATACTTAATTTATTACGCCGTACGACCATTATTTGTACCTACGAACAAAATGAGCCCAACAGAACAGCTTTTCGCTATCTTTTTAGCCTCTGGGGTACTCAGGGAGTACTCTTGGATCAAGTAGGCTAATTTTGAAGGCCCCCTAGGCATGTTCGCTCTAACGACGATATAGGTTAAAATGTCTTCACACCAAAATAAAAAAACATACCTACCTAACTATTTTTAGACAACGGTCATTTTTAATTGAGTTTAATTTAAAAAAAAGTTTGGTAAGTGAATAACTTGATTTTTGATAAAAATTAAGAAGTAAGTAAAAAATTTAATTCCTGAGATGCCTTCAAAATTAGCCTACCAACTTAAAAAAGTAGTTACATACGAGTTTAAATTAAGAACCATTGAATGAGTGACATTGTTGTTTTCACTTACTCGTTTTTTCATAGAAAATGAATGGGAATTGTTTTTTTAATTATTGCTAAAACTTACGATTTGATTTGGTATGTTCCTTTGGGAAAAGTGTTCCTGGTTGGAAATAGAGTCGATTAAGATCAACTTGTTTTATTGACATATTTCATTTTTTGGGCGAACCGTACATTTTTTCAAAAAACTAAAAATGGCAATATTTTTTCTTCAAAATAAAACAGAAAGTTCCTTAGAACAAAACCTTCTAACTACAAAAGAAACGTTAGCTATCCTTTAGGGGCCAAAAATTTGCCACACCCTGTATAGTTTTTTTTACTTTATAAGTTTATTCATAAAGCAAAATAAAATAAAATTAGAATTAAATTGACTGATATCCGGCTATTTCTTAACCCCAGCCTAGGCCAGGCCGCTGCGTCCAGTCCGTCTTTATCTCATTACCTAGTTATCAGCTTACACGCCACCACGGAAGGCACGTAAACTAATTTAGCCGTGTTTTGGGACATTACCGCCTGTTATAACTAACTAGTGCGGCTTATTGATGTAATTATGTATGATAAAATGGTCGTAAAAGGCAGTAGCTTGCTGGAATATTTGAGTTAATTCGTACAAAGGGAATACGTAAACCATAGTTTGGGGCAAATTTTAAAGTAAAGGATATTTTTGGGTGTTTGCAGTCGCCCTCAAAACAAAAAAAGTGAACATCAGTTTTTTTCGAATGTTATAAAATAATATCATGGCGTAGCTGTAACTTCTAAACCAAAACCAACAACCCGTAAAAATTACAAAAAGCCAAAGTTCACAGATAATACATTATCTTCAAAGGCATAAAACATTCAAGAACAAAAGCAGAGATATAACGTGAACAACGCATTGAAGAAATAAACCACGCGACCTGCGACACAACTAGGCGACCAAATGCAACAGACAGACGACAACAAATTTTTATCTATCAGTTGAAGAATAAATTAAGCTCATTTACGGAAAAAAAATTACCACCAAAATTCATAATTCTCCAATGTTGATTCATATTTTTTTTCAATGAAAAAACATTTGTCT
Organism: Eupithecia tripunctaria; assembly: GCA_955876795.1. Lineage (NCBI taxonomy): Eukaryota > Metazoa > Arthropoda > Insecta > Lepidoptera > Geometridae > Eupithecia > Eupithecia tripunctaria. Next base: position 13,990,345 of record OY041617.1, on the reverse strand, counting down.
AAATCGGACTACTCTGTAAAAAGTTATGCGTAGTTATATTTTTTTTTTCGTCGGTTGAAAAGGAAAGCTAGTTTCTCAACCAGAGGTGTTTTATGGTTTCGTGTCTAACAAGTGCGAATAAAAACCTATTACTAATCCTCCGCTGTCTATCCGTCCGTCTGTCTGTCAGAGGGCTCTATCTCACGAACGAAACGAACAAACATACCAACGAAAAGTCTGGATCTGGTCGCAGCGACAAGTCGCGCACTTTGCGACACCGTGTAACGGAACGTAATTCCCACAGCCGTAAGCCGCGAGTTTATCTCGTCAAGTTAAAATATTATCTTTGCTGTCGAGTTGTCGAGTTGGGTGCGAAGTTGTCGACTTTTGTTTTTAGGGAATTCGGAATGACGATGTTCATTTAAATATATAAAGAATACAACAGTCGTTTTGCGAATTTGGAAAGGTCATTCAGTTACTAGACTAACTAAGTGTGGGGATATCTATCGAGATCGTCGACAACGGTAATAGGCGACTGTAGGTAGGTTTAAATAAATTCTTAAAACCTGGCACGATCTCCTGTGTTTTTCGTATACCTTCTGGAAACTGGGATTTGTGACGTCAGAGTGGATAATTGTATCAAAAAAACCTTGTTCGTTATGTTGGGTTCCATTCAATGCCGTGATTGTCCTACATTTATCGACATAAAACGGCAAACGTGGTCAGTTTTTTAAAAGCACTCTTGTATGCATTCAAGGAATATTATTTTCATTTTTGAAAAACGGTTCGTAGTACCTAATGTAAAAATGCTGCAGCTTATTTATTAGTAATTAAACATGTAAACAATACATAATAGAAATATACATATATAGAAATCCAGTCGAGTTTTAAAAATAACTTTAGCATTAAAGGCCATAAAGGTTAGTTCATAGTTATTGACAAAACACAATCAAGGAAAACTGCTACTGGGGAAAGAGAACTTAGAAAAATGTGTTTGAGTCACCAACAAACCATTTTATTTGCTTATGTTTGATATTATGATTGTGACTCACAATGAAGATTCCCACAACTTTTGTCCCCATGTGATCAACATTAACCTCCTAAAAACGTACATTGACGTTGGAAACACCAATAATTTAACAATAAAAGCGGAACTCCCAGAAATATCGCCGTACGGCATCCCATCTCAACTCACGCCATAACACTTTACTGATTAAACTTTTTGAAGTTGTTACGGAACTTATATCGTACAGGCGTGTCGGGGTGTAAAATAATTTTGCGAGCATGATGGCAACCCTTGCATGTTTACAGTGACAACTATACGCGAAACTTGGTAACTTGAGTATTTTGGAAGCGGAAACATTTGTTATTTGGAAATATTAGTTTCAAACTGTTCGGAAGGGATACCTACCTTTCTAAAGTTGGTATGTGGATTAGTCTGTTGATTAGAGACTTCTGTGTCACGACAGTTCGTTCTAATACGATTGTCTTTTGACACAATTCATTTTATTCCCTTTCAAGTTTTTATACGTTTATTGAACAAACTAGCGCTAGTTGTTTGGTTTTTATAATTTTCGCGTGCCTCAGAAAGCACGCTGTTGGTCCTGCGTCTAACCTCTCCCTGGTCGTGTTGGCCCTCCCATCGGATTTTGAGAGTAAGGGAATAGGGAGTGCATTTGTGTTTGCGCGCACACTTGTGCACTATTAGTAAGTCCTGCGCACCTGGCTAGTCTTTGTTGAGACTAGCCACCATGGCCAAAATTCGGCTAGGAGGGCATTATTATTATATGTATTATGGTTTGATTAAAATTACTGTTTTATCGCTTAACTTAGTTATTTAATAAATCTATCTTATTCTAGCTTAGTGAAATTATTTATATCAGTGCCTCACGGTTTCACCAGCGTAGTTCCCGTACCCGTAGGAATTTCGTGATAAAATATAGCCTTTATCACTCGCCTACAAAGTAAGCTTTTTATTGATAAAATATTTTTTTAATCGGTCTAGTAAGTACTTGCTATGATATAGAATACTTAATTTAGAAGTATAGATGAATTTAAATTAAACTTGGCATATCATATTTGAGTTACGCGAAATGACACTGGGTAGTTTTTAACCGACTTTAAAAAAAGGGAGTTTCACAATTCGTCTGTTTTTTTTGTTACCTATGACTTTTTGATTCGGTGGTCCGATTTTCATAGTTCTTTCTTTTACATGAAAGCTGGTGCTTGCCCGTGTCGTCCCATTTTATTTTGGTGTAGTTCTGACAATGGGATCTATGAAAAATCATGAAATAACTATAAAAATTGAAGTCGGTTTATAGTTTTATTAAATATCCTGGGCAATAATGAATTATTTGTCCAAGAATTCAGTGGCAGGAAGGTAAATACTCACACATAACGTCCAGCATGACGGAATCCTCCAGGGTATACGCTGGGAACCAGGGGTTGGAGACGCGACAGACCAGCTGACGGCCGCTGTCTTCTCTCCGCACGTGATAGCTCAGGGCACTCTTAGTCACCTCGCCGTCTACTTCCACCTGGTAAACAAATATAATGCTAATCAAATCACACTAATATTATAAATGCGAAAGTTTGTATGGATGGACGTTTGTTACCTCTACGCCGAAACTACAGAACGGATCGGGCTGAAATTTTGCATACAGGTAATAGGGTATATGCATGGATTTCTTTTATTTTTTTTAATCGATTATTTAGGTTAATTTATAAACGAAAAAAAATATAACACCCAAAAAAATTTAATTTTTGAGGTAAAAAACTAAAAGTAAAACTAACACTCAATTTCGGGTACTAAAAACGCTGCCATGTTAGCCTTTGCATTTTATGACGTCACGGATCATCGAGTCCCCTATGTAAACTCAAAGTCAAAACTTCATGCCCATACAAAAATGTTCAAGTATAACGCCACGCTTCACATGCCAATAGCGTTGCGTTCAGAGATTTTGCTGTTGAGACTTAAATATCTACTTTTCAATGATTAAATTTCACAATAAAAACATCATAAAATACAAAACTAAATATACAGATATATGTATTTCTATATCAATAGAGAATACGTAAAAAAAATATAAGCTTTTTTGAAGTCACATGCATAAACCCTATTCTAATCCCGGAATCAAACATACTTTTTATCCCATAAATCAGTTCCCATGGGATAGAAATCACCTTTAAACGTTTCCATATGAAAAACGCGTGCGAAGCCGCGGGGTGCAGCTAGTGTAAATAAATAAATAATGTTGGACAATTCACACAGCATTCGACCTCTGTCGCGCGGTGGGCGAAGGTCCGCCTGGAGGTTGCGGGTTCGATTCCCGCCGCGGGGCAAATGCTTGTACGATCTGCAGATATTTGTTCAGGGCGTTCTGGATGTTTTCTATGTATAATAAAAAATATCTATCTATACATATAGTGTATTGTTGTATTATGTATATCAGTTATCTAGTACCCATAACACAAGCTCTGCTTAGCTTGGGTCTGGTTTGGGGAGGTTGTCAAATAGAAAAAAAAAATTTTGAAACCCCAAATGAATTTCCGTACGACTTAGTTTACAAAAACACTTAAATCTGTTAGTCTAATTAACGCCATTGTAAATGACAAAGCTATATTCCGTGGTTTTATTATACTTAGAAAAACTGTTTACTTTGCAAGTTCAGAAACCCGAGACGAAAACAATGAATGTAATTAAGACAGCAAAGTGTGGGCTCTAATTTAAAATGTAGTTGTTAACGCTATGTTATCGAAACGGCCATTGTCTGCGCTCAAGTAAATTTGCGCAACCAATTTCCATATAATTTTTATGGTTTCTGTCTGACAATTAATTGATCGAACTATCTTTTTACTGAGAGCTCACTGGTCCCTAATATATAGGGTATCTGAAAATTCCGAGTTTTTATGAGGAAAGAACTTTGCTATTCATAATCCAATAAATATTATAAATGCGAAAGTTAGTAAACTTGTATATTTGTTGCTCTTTCACGCAGAAACTACTGAACGGATCGGGCTGAAATTTTGCATCTAGACCTGGAATAACACTAGGCTACTTATTATCCCACACATGTAATAATAATGCTGGGCAATTAACACAGCATTATCTAGCCCCAAGCTAAGTAGAACTTGTGTTATGGGTACTAGATAACTCATATAGGCATATAATATAATAAACTACATAGATATGTAGCTATTAGTAATACATAGAAAACACACATATGTTCCGAGGCGGGAATCGAACCCGCAGAACCCTCCTCAGTCGCAGGTCCACCGCGCCACAAAGAAGTTGTTGTTTTTTTTATGAGTATATTACTACTAGCTTCATTCAATCATATTAGTGCTATTTAATTTACCTTATTTAAACAAAAATATTTTTTTTTATGTTTATAACATTTTTCACATTACATTATAATGAATAAGCAAACCTCTTTGATTTTATAGACACAAATTAACTAATTTGCGTGCCAGCTAGAATCTTAAATGTATTTTATCTGGTTCAAAAGATAGCCTATCAAGACAGGCCCTATCAACTTAAATGTATCCAGGTACTAACCAAATACGTATGGCATACAAATGGAACAAAATTTGTTCAATCAATCAACAATTTTATTATAAAGAGCTTTATTTCGAGACCGGATGGAGTAGTCACACAGGGCTACAAGCAAAACATTGGGGAAAATATCAGAAAATATTTACGTAATATCCATATCAGTAAACATTATTATATTACCCGGCAAATATCGGGGGAGATTTTTGCTTACCATGTAGGTACTGAGGGTGAATAATATCGTTCAAATATTTAATTCAGCGTCTTCCTCGTGCGAACACCCTGTCAAGTTGCACCCCTGTCTCGTATAACACGAATCAATCAAACTGTCAGCGGTGTTATTGAATTTTTGAGAGTTCTTGCGGTTCTTGGAGTGGCATGACGGTTTGGAAAGGAGTCAACCCTTGTGAACAAACCTCAAGCCATTTTCAGTGTTTATATACAACGCATAACGCAAAAAAGCAAAACCCTGACAGCCTGTCAGTTATATAATATAGTCACACCATAAGAATCGGGCCCTCCAACTTAATCCATGGTCATAATAAGAGAACCTTCCAAAGGAATAGCAGCAACTTCTACAGAATACAGAATTTATTCGTAATACCATTATTACATGTCACTTAATTAAATTTAAGGAATAAAATTATAATTATAACAAAGGCAAATTAAAAAAATCGTTTGTATCATACAGTACTAATTTAGTGAGCCACTTTCTTAGTTTGATCTTAAAAATAGCTGGATCCAGTCGGGCAGCCGGTTGTAAACTGAAGGACCCATTATATAAACGGACCTCTCTGACTTCTGTAGCGTATGTTTTGGTGTGACCAGACGGTAGTGATGGTTATCACTACGCAGGGCGCGAGGGGCGTTGATACCGCGGCGCTGGAACAGGTCCACGTTGTTGTGGGTGAACATGCATTAATTACCTATATGTTTTTACCACCTCTAATGCGATCATCGACCTGCCTGCTCTTTTTCTTTTCGATTATGGCAGAACCCCCTTTTTGGGCACGTTCACTCAGCAGTCTGAGTGGTGATAGATAATAGTAAAATAAAGCGTTTGGAGTTAACTGCAACCTAACCAAGACGATTACTTTATTACTTAAGTCCCTTTTCTGAGGTTAATTTTTACTTTGTTTTTCTATTTTTAACTCAATTTTCATAAATAACTTTAAGATCACTAAATGTGTATACTTACTTCTATAATTTATTTATTGATGTTGTGTCAAGGAGGCGGGCGATGCGGCAGCTTCACAGTTTTAAACTTTTGCTGTCTCATCGTTCATTTGTAACTTATTTGTATCATGTACATTGTTCTAAATAAAATATTTTTTTTTTTGTAATTTAAGAACTTCCACGCCACCAGGGATAACAAACAAAACTTCGATATTCTCTCAGCTTGTCGTTCCTTTTATACGCATAATTAGCAGACTTACGACCGATCCTGACTGGCGTAGGCAACTCTGCTGCCTGTCACTCGCATGAACTTTGAAGCTTTGGAGAGAACCTGAGATCCTTCTAGAAACTTCTAGGTCAGTACTTGCGTGTTCCAAGAGTCAACAAGTTGAGAAACCAGTCGAAGTTCGGCATAAGCTTCTATCCTCGCGTGGTGCAGACGAACGAGCAGTCAAGCTCGGCATGGTCAGCGCCACTGCCTGTCACTTGCATGAACTGAGGATATTCTCAGATCCTTCTAGAAACTTCTATCTTAGTACCTGTGTATTAGAAGAGTCGACCAGCTGCGAGTTGAGGAACCAGTCGATGTTCGGCGCTGGCTTCGAACCTCGCGTGGTGCACACGAACGAGCGGTCCTGACCAGCGTGGGCGGCGCCGCTGCCGGTCACTCGCACGAACTGGGGCTTTACTGGGGAGGCAAACACGGACTTAATAATCTTTTAAACTGGTTTTAGTTTGACCGCGAGGCTGTAGTAGAATACGGGGTAGGAGCTTATCGAGAACAAGATTTTTTATTTTACTGGAATATTTGTGAATATTATTATTGGAAGTGAGTAATATGTAAAATACAAATTTCTACCACTGGATTCGTATTTTGTTAATTTTCTCTTAAGCACAAAATGTAATAATAATATTGTATGAGTAGAAAACTTGTAGAGGCAAGACAACAAACAATACACCAAGATCACAGAGTGATGCCATTACACAAGATGGCTGTCTTTCTGAGGAAAGACTTGAAATTCTAAAACCAATTAGCAAAGGACCAGCATAGCTGGCGTCCAAATGATTTGTCCTATCTGTAACCATTATAATATAAAGCCAGCCTGTTGATACCTTCATTCCATGGACACTAACCCCCTTATTCATGATAGTCTGTTAACTTAGCACACTGCTAAATCTCGCTCTTCTTCTATTGACATAAGTCAGACTGAGAAATAACAGTACTTAGCAGCTGTTTTATGTTAACAGACCATTATGAATAAGGGGGTTACAGTATAACTGAATGCTAACCTCCTTCCTTCTCTCTTCACACAGTAATCTTACTCACAGTATAACTTAACGCTGACATCTCTGTACATGGCCTTCAGCAGCGGCGGTTCCACGCGACACTGCAGCCGCATGCCGGCCATCTCGCGCGTCAGCGACGGAAGGTGCAGCTGGCAGACTGAGCCTTCCTTGGTGGTCGCTAGGACCTCCTCGCCGCGGTACCAGGACACGTCTGGCGGTGGTTTACCTGGCAGCGAAAAACGAAGGTGTAGGTGTCAAACAGTCAAACAGTTGTTGTTGGATACAGTTCACTTTTAATAGGGGTTTTTGTACCATTACCAGTTTTTGAAAACATAAAATATTCGGATAGGATGATTAGGATGATTGAATTTATATCGGAACTGAATAAGCATGAAAATTTTGAAATTATTTTGACTCCTTTAGCAGGTTTACTGTCCAACCTCAAACTGGTAAACTGCTTTATAGCGAGATCATAACCATTTAGCTCCAGCTAAAGTAGGAATACTTACATATGTGTACCTACTACTGTGTTCCACGTGTACCTACACAAAACCTACACAAAACTTCATGCGATGGTTTTTGAGATCATCGATAAGTCATAATTTAATAAATATATTCACATACCTACATTTCACATGAATCTTCACAATCCTTCGCCACTTAAAACTTTTATTACTATCATGGCTCTTTAGTAAACAGTATTAACACAAAATTCATTTATTAAAAACCTTGCTTTGTTTCCTAGGCATAGGCCATGCATGATCACAGAACAATGGAAGTCACAGCGAGTTACTTTTTATTGGTTGTTATACCTACTGATCTACCCTCATATTTCGTCTTTTGCTACAAAAATGACCATTCAGAATCCAAGATATTTTATGTCAACCATTGATTCATTAAAAAGGGAAGATAGGTTACGTTCTCCCAGCGCTTACTCAAAAATTGGCATGTGTTACAACTACACGTAAACACAAACGCTCACAGTTATATTTCCAGTCCTGTGCAATACAAAGAAGAACAAAGACGGAAAGACGTATCTTAGACCGAAGTGAGACCGAGACAACAATATTTCACGCGAATCATGACCGCCCGTGCCGCCGCCGGCCGGTCCGACGGTGACTGGGGTGTGAGCACACAGTTTTACACAATATGAGGTTGCCATTTTCAAAAAACTAGTACCTCATCTTCCCTTTTTAATTAATCAATGATGTCAACACTAGTTTCATTAATTCTCTGTGTTTTCCTAGGTTTGCTGGTAGAAAACTCTTTAGGGTCAAGCTCGTCTTTGTACATGGTATTTGTAACTTTTATGTATGTGACTTAAGTCAACAAAGACATCAATGAAAATTTAACAAAATCTCATAACATTAACAGAAAATATTCCTTAGCTTTTGAAACCACTTTGTATACAAATTATATCCATGTTTGAATCGAAATATAAATAGTTTCATGTTAAACACAACTTGATCTCGACCACGACGTACCACACGGACGGTATCAGAACTAAGCCTAATTAGCTGATTATTAGATTGCAACACTTCCTTGAATTTTACACATTCTCAATACAGGGTTTCAGGATCCGGATAGTTGGGAAAGTTCTCGTTTGAAGGTCCTGTGTTTTCTAATAACAATGGTCCCCTATAACTTAAAAACAGCACACGATAAAGATTAGGATACATGTATTTGGCCATAACAGGAGACTACATAGGTACAACAGTTATGAGTAAGTAGGTAACTAGTTACGTTTACATACATAGACACAATACAGCAAAGAGTTGATAAAACTAAATATCTCGTCATCGGCGATATAATGTCGATGTATCCCGTTATTTAGAGTTGATCGTTTCGTGTTGACTTTCAGTCTTTTTGTTCCGTAAGTATTACAAAAGGAACAAAACTAACGAAAGTAGTTTTCTCCAAATCATAAACCATTTTCTACGAATCCGCGATAAACCAACTTCGTTTTTATTGTATTTTGGGAGCATTTTGGAACATCTTTGTAGATTTTTTGCCCAAAATAACTTGTTTTCCTAAATCGAACTTCGAAGTTAGTTTTTTCATGAGTTAATGGAATAAAAATATAAAAACATATTATAAAGGCGAAAGTTTGTATGGATGTATGGATGGATGTATGTTTGTTACTTCTTCACGCCAAAACTACTTGACGGATCTGGAATTTTGTATACAGGTAACTCTAATCCTGGAATCAAACATAGGCTACTTTTTATCCCGTAAATCAGTTCCCGTGGGATGAAATGTTTCCATAGGAACAACGCGTGCGAAGCCGCGGGGCACAGCTAGTAGCTGATAAAGATAGATACCACAAACTGAACGTAGGATTTTTAAAATTTCCTATTATAAACGTAAAAATATGATAAAATAGATATCGCTGTCATATGGGCTCGCGTATGCGCCTTAAGAGACATTCGCCGTTCACCTTTATATTAATTTAGAGTTCTTACCTCCTTCAGCTTGACAAGAGAGAAGCACGTTCTGTCCTTCCCTGAACGGCCCTGCGATAGTGCCGACGATCTCTCTCCCCTCATAGTCGTATATCCTGGGAGATTCCGGCGGTACTGCGGGAGAACAGATTTACAGAGTTGATTTATCAAAAAAATCTTATAGGTAATCTCTAGCAGGATCTTATGTATAGTTTTGATGTGTATTGACTTTTTTGATGTAAAACAGAACGGAAATTCAACTTAAGTTGTATCAAAAAACCTTATACGACTTCGCACGTGTCTTTTTGAGATCTCTGTGTTAGTCTGTTCAAAAAGAGAAGAGTCCTGGGAATTTAGGGCGCTCGTGTGCCAATTGACAACACTACTCTGTCATTGACTAAAAGTGTTAGTTCACCGTAACGCCACGACTTTTCTCTTTTTGAACCGACTCTAATCTAGAGCATAGCCAACCGGCATTCGCTATGAAGCGAATCGGGAACAATTGAAGGATTCCTAGGGAAATATTCGAAATAAATCACGTGACATATCTAAGGCATATTATTCAAACCCATAATTTTTTGTACTTTTCTACTCGCTTTCGACATCGATTGTTAAATTGTCAGGGCCCTCGGTCTAGAACCACATACCTATACGCGAAATTTCTATTCATGTCATTTTTTGACACGTAGCTACCAATATTGTTGGTGTTAATTATCAGTAAAACTCATGGGATTTTTAGATTTAATTCATGGGATATTATTAATGCATCATTGCGTGGAAAAATTATAATTATATAAATATACAATACATACATACTATACATTTATATGTAACAATTTAACTACACCTATAAAATTAAAATACCCTATAAACTTTGAATGTAGCATATCTACAAAATTTTACTTATAAATTTGTTCTACTAGTACCTATATTTTGGGTCACGGGCGTACATCATAGCCCGCATCCTGTGAGGATTGATTGAGGGCACTCTATTGTGAATGTTACCGGAATGAGTTTCACGGGGAAACTCGGGTGACGCGATAACTTTATGATATTGTGCTGGCAATCTGGTCAGCGGAAGTTGAACGAGTCAAGCTAAAGCCAGCTAATTTGCTTTTATGGTGCATTCTAGCTCCGTGGAGCTTCTGCACCCAAGTTACTTTTAATTAAACGGAGTATGTATAAAGTTGAATGTTAGTCTGTGTGGATGTTTGTCGTGTCGTGTCGTCGTTTCCAAATAAACTTAACTAAAATTTAACTAAAAATTCTTAAAAAACCCAGGCCATCTCTACTTTCAGACTTACCACTGTGTGCTTGCGGTACCACTCTTAGATAAAGACTTACAAAATGTGATCAATGATTGCATTGAAATTAATAAATACTAGCTGCGCTCCGCGGCTTCGCACTCGTTGTTCCTATGGAAACGTTTGAAGGTGATTTCTATCCCACGGGAACTGATTTATGGGGTAATAAGTAACCTGTGTTGGATTCCAGGATAAGAATAACCTGTATCCAAAATTCAGCCCGATCTGTTCAGTAGTTTTGACGTGAAGAGGTAACAAACATCCACCTATCCATACAAAATTTCGCATTTATTATATTAGTGTGATTATGAATTATAAATACTTACAAATAACAGTAAGATTGACTCTATAGTTCCTAGTCGGTGAGTCAACATAGTCCACCCTGCACCGGTACAGCCCCTCATCTTGCCGAGCCACCTTCTCCACAGCCAGGTGAGCTGATGATGGATCCGACTCGTTGAGGACGAAGTGACTCCGAGTGCCGAACTCCCCGGCTACTGCCCAGTGGATTGGTGGACCGTTTCTGAAGTCTACCCTGGAGACAAAATAAACTTTTTAGGAAATTGTTTTATCTATATTCTTTGTAGTGAGAAATCACTGAGTTTTAAACAGTGATTATCAACTTATATTAAATAACATAAAAGGACCGTTACATTTTTACATGGTGAGTTTTTTCGTGGTTATTGAAGTCTTGTAAAGGTAGGAGTTATCGAAAAATCATCCTAAGAGACACGGGCTCGATTTTAAGAAATTGAGTTCCTGGATAAAATAAGTCCTTTGTTTTTGTTTTTCTGGAAAAATGAGATTCGAAAAACATCGTCTTGATGTGCCCAAAGTTGTTGAAACACAATAATAATTCGAAACATAAATTTCAAAGATCGAGTTAAAAGCCCGCACTACTTTATAAAAACGTACTAGTTAGTATAATAAAACAAAGTAAAATTATTTTGTTGATTTTTTTCATGCAACTGCTGTAAGTTTTGCTAACTCTAGCCCTGTGCTCGATCTCTGCACTTTTTAGATAAAGTAGACATTCTCCGTAACTTAAACAATAAAATGCTGAAACATCCTCAAAAAGCAGGTTGAAACTAGCTTTTACGTAAACGGAACAGACGCAAGCAGCGAAGCTACTTCAAAACCGATTTCCAATGAAGCACTTGAAAATAATCTCGAATTCACAGCAAAATACCGTAGCAATACTACCAAAGGAAGATATATCCCGTTTTATAACGATAGCAAACAATAACTGTTTCTCAGTGATATCCCTTATTGATTCCTCAGGTAACAGTCCCGATCAAAACAAATATTATCCTCTTTGATTCAGTGGGTACTAGGTACCCACTTTTCTTGGAATTCTTCCAACGGGGCTGGACGGAGGTATTTTGTAAGTATTGCTTCCTTCCTTTAAAGTCGCGTTCCATGAGTGAATATATGAACTTTATTCTTAGAAGTTCGATGCATAACGCGAACTTTTTTTCTTAGTCAAGCCATATAATTACACAGCTTTTGTGTGCCTGCACAGGAGTTTTATCAGAACAACATGTTATGGCTGTGGTTATTCACACAGATGTGTGTTTTCTTAGCCGCTGCGCATATGTTCGGATTTACGTCTACGTTTAGATATAGACATAGAAATTTATTTGCTACTTATACGGTACAAAACTTAATACTATATGTATTAAGTTTTGTACCGTATAAGTAGCAAATAAGATTAATTAGAAACGAGAAAAAAACTATTTCACATAATATTGACCAAAAAAAGATACCGTGTTTTACAAAAGGGTCTCAGCCTTACCACTCAGGAGTAGAAAGGTGTTTATACTCCGCCAAAACCATTGTACACGTACCTGAGGGCGTAGCCAACCGGCATTCGCTTTGAAGCGAATCGAAAACAATTAAAAGGTAAGGGAAGAATTCCAAACAGATCACGTGACATATCTAAGGCATTATGTCAAACCCATACATTTGTGAACTTTTATACTATCGCTTTCAACATCGATTGTTACATTGTCAAGGCCCTCTGGTCACAAGACAAGAACTTGTAGTAAGAGTAAGTAGTGCTGTGCGATTCAGATCGGTTGTCCGTTAACGAAAACACGTTGTGGTGCGATTTCAATAGTCAACTAGTAGTAGTAGGTATATTTCATGTTCTATTTGACTTGTGATTCTCTCCGACAATGTCTTCTAGAGTTTCTACTAAGAGTAAAAAAAAACTCACATAGGCCAACACCGCTCCAGTATCAAAATGCATTGTTTGTTTATTGTTTAAAGTTCTATAATTAACTTAAAGATTACATACGTAGATTAACTAAACACTGTTTAGAACCTAAATAAGTACAAGACCAGTTAATAATCAACAGGCTATGGACGCCCACAAAACAGTTTTGATAAAGTTAATCAATATGCATTTATTGAATGCCTGTTTTGTACTATACGGTGTGGCATGTGTGTATTATGTCCTATATTGAATGTAAAATAACACGGCCATGAAAAGTTTGACGCCCAAGTTCGATGTTGCATTATCGTGTTTTAGCAACAAAATACAAGTTTACTTCCACAAGTTTACTCACATGAGTAGGTTCTTACAACGAATCCCTTATCGAGACAAGTTGGTTATTAGGGAACTTAGTTAATGGATTTTGGTTCCTTCATGAAATAGTCGAGGAAGGAAGCAGTGCAGTGTTGAGACACAAAATGATTTATTAAAATAATGTACAATGTTTCTTCAATCTTTGAAGATGAGATTGAAGAGATGATTGAGGTTTATTAATTTATTTATTTAAGAACACAAACATCATTTTATTGTATTAACTATGTGAAGTAAAGTTTCTATGCTTAATAATTACTTATGTTTTTTTGTGTACATAACATATTTTTGGCAGAATGCATGCACATAGATTTAAAATATAAAAAACTTATAACTACCAATAAGCAGCGCAACCTCAACCTCAATAGCCAGTATTGGTCCACTGCTGAACACAGGCCTCAATAAGCGCCTATTATCCCATGGGGCGGCTAATGCCCATAACCCCCACGCTGACCATGCAGGTTGAGGATCGCAGTTTTAGTAGTAGAATTGTACTGCAGGGGCGCTGGTGCCGGCCCCAGGTGGACATTCCTAAGAGCAATAAAACCTCTAAGTACATTATGGTTATTAAGGCCCATACACCAGCGAAAGTGGCGCCCCCAACTTCTTTATCTTATTATTACGTTAAAAGCGGGAATTTTTAAAAATCCTACGTTCAGTTTGTGGTATCTATTATAAGCTATTTATTAATGTCTCTGTAATACTTTCATTTTGTAAAGCTTAGGTAGAGATACGAAGTTGCGCTTTTTGGCAACCAAACTCTATTTTCGCATCTCCTCCTAAACTATATGATTTGGGATTAGGATTATTAGGATTTTTTATAATTCCTATGATAAACGTAAAAATATGATAAAATAGGTATCGCTGTCAGATTGGCTCAGGTATGCGCCTTTATACTAAAGTTACTTACAACGGGTTGTTAGCCATGATTTGAGATTGCCGTCGACTGCAGTTTACTGCAGTCGACGCGTGCAGTTGCCTTGTAGTCGGCAACTTGACATCTTTGTATATGAGCCCTTGATCTCCTCTTCTGCAGGCAGATATGGGGGTGGTGCTTGAAATTCTTAGCCGGCACGACACAACACCGGTGGGGCTGGCTCTCCTATTCTCCACTCCTAAGTCTAGCTGGCATAGCAGTGGAACGTAAGCCTTAACTATCGGCGGCGTTTAAAGCCCTACATCATTGTGGTCAACAAAAGAGTGTACATTTGAGTTAAGCTACCTATATCAAAAGTTCATTAAAACACTCCACAGTGTTTTAACAATTTTTGTACAATATGTCATGTTGTGGTTTCTAACGCTCGCTAAACGTTCGGCTCGATGAAACCGCGACCTAACCTTCCTTGTTTAGGGTCCCTTTAAGATGTGACTCACAACCGAATTTCCAGTTCTTCGTAGTTTTGTTGGGATTTGGCAGTGCCAACGTCGTTGCTCATGAATAAAGCACCGACGTATTTCAAGCACGCTTTTAACGGATGTGACGTATTATCTTTTAGATTGTTCTTATTTTGTCTGGTTATCGAGAAGTGGACGTTTCAGTGAATTGCGTTTTGTTTTGCGGTTCGTGTATTGTTTAGTTTGCTGATCGATTCTAATAGAAAATAAAACCTTTTAATAATGAACACAACAACACACAAAAGGTAGAAGATAAACTATTCTAAAAATGAACGCGTCTCCACAGAGTTATACAAGTTTTTTTCTTTTGTGAGCAAAGCAGAGTTGTTCTTTTTGGTCTTGGTAGTAAGTATTCTACCAAGCAAGCAGGCTTTTTAAAGTTATATTTTGCTAAAAATAATAAGCTGGTATAAATTGGGAAGACGCGTTCATTTTAAGAATCCCTACATAAGTATGATGGCTCTTATTGAATATGGCATTATTTGAGTTCGTCCGAAATCATTAATTTTCAAATGCATTTTTACCTGGGTGGATTACTTGACTTTGGTGTAAATTGTTAAAGTGACGTCGACTGACGTCGATTTGATTAAGCAAGTTATGGTCCCACTTCAAAAGAGGCCGAACAACTTCAGTATTACACCTTTAAGTACATTTACCGACAAAATAATTATTTATCGATATTCAATGTAAATTCACCAAAACCGTAAATATTTGTGTTGCTTTTTTATTTTCTTCAAATGAAGTTTCTAATTCGATGTCAGCACCATTATTATTCACATTCTACAGTCTATGTCTTTACTCCATATTCTTAGGATCTCGTAAGTTAGCCGGTTCAGTTACCGACGACGTAATTTTATGGCAGTGCAGTAGTATTTAATCAAATTTAAGAACGGCGCGAGTATCGCCCTAAAAGTAGAAACCGCCCATACTTGGAGTAACGCCAACGAATTGTACTGAATGCAGGAAGACAAACTAAAGATGTATGAAATTATGTCTAGACGAATATAACTGGTGAATAAAATAAAAGAAATCAAAAGATGAGTTACGCTAATGGATAAAAAAAGTTATTAGAAGATCTGGACTAGACTTTGATGCCCTAAACCAAAAGCGTTGGAACAAAAAATATCGAAATTATTCATTTATTAGCTGCGCACCGCGGCTTCGCCCCCTTGGATTTTTTTATATCACATTCCACGGGAACGGGATGAAAAGTATCCTATGACCGTCTCCTGGTTCTAAGCTGCCTTTCACTCGGTCAAATCGGTTCAGCCGTTCTTGAGTTACACATAGATTTATTAATTTTAAGGAATTTCTACAGCAAATTAAATTACAAGAACCTAGCAACAAAAAAATTTACAAATGACTAAAAAAAGCTAATACAGCTATATTTATATTATTAAAATCACGCAAAAATAATAATTCTCTAGACTAGGTACGAACCCTATAACCTTCTTTACTAGATTCTCTTCAAAAAGAGAAGAGTCGTGACGTTACGGTGAAATAACACTTCCCCCGGTTTCTCGAACGCTTATTATTTTGACAAATTGTTGACAATTTGTCAGGCTGTACACGCACTGCTTTTATGACTCGCGTGGTTTTTTTTGCAGAATTCTGTAACGAAACGTGAAGTTCACTAGCGGAAAAATATGAATGTTTGGAGCACTATAAAGTTGTAGGTAGCTAAAATAGCAAGGAATTTTATTCGTCGTAAGTGTAAGTTACGTTAAGCACGCAGGTTATATTCCGCGAGATTAAAATTCACGCTGCAAGATTCCGCAGCGCGTATATAACAAGCTGTTGACTATCCATTCAATATGACAAGCGTTTGAGAAACCGGGGGTCGTACTGCAATGACAGAGCCGTTTTGTCAACGCAACAAAAGTGCTCAATAGGCACACGTAAAGTGCCCTCAATTCCCACGACTCTTCTCTTTTTGAAACAGACTCTAGTTATTAACTCTTTCGAACATAGAAATAAAATAGAACAAGGTTTTAAGGAACGAAGTTGTCGAGTGTCGACAAAAGAGTTCGCATTAAAAAATATGGCCGATCATTTTGGTTATTGCCCTTCGCGGTTAGCGCCGCGGGTAAACTCTTGCGAGATATAAATTCTCAAAGTACCCCTATGGAGCGTTGGCAACGCGCCAGTGCAGGTTCGATATCCGGCTCCAACTGCTAATGACCGCGTTTTAAAGTAGCGTCAATTGTGTGTTACTTTCAAAAAGGGTTGACATATTTTCGTGGTTGCAAAATACTTAATTTACTAAGTTATGTAAGCTTTATTTCAAGCAAGGTGGTTCTATCCAGTAATTCATTTTACTAGCCTTCTAACGAACGAACTGGGTTATTCCGGAAAAGTGGAGGGGGAAACTGAAATACATTTTTTTTAAGTCCAGTTTTCCTGTCTGAGAAAAAATCTTCAAGGGCCGGTTCCCCTGACGTTTTTCTACAGTATTAACAAGATTAAGAAAAACAACACCAAAAAAATATGGTGTTAAGTTTCTTCTATCATTATAGAACGCGATGTTCGCACGCGATTGTTCCGATGGAAACGTTTAAAGGTGATTTTTATCCCACGGGAATGGCATATATTTGATTGCGGGATTAGAATAACCTGCAAGCAAAATTTCAGCTCGATCCGTTCAGTAGTTTTGTCGTGAAGAGGTAACAAACATTCATCCATCCATGCATCCATACATCCATACAAACTTTCGCATTTATAATATGAGTGTGAAGTCGTGATTGTGATACATAAACATTTAGGAATTTTAATAACTCAATAAAATTACTTAATTCACGTAAAAATTATTAGGTTCCTATTTGAAAACCTGTCATTCATTCAGTTTAAATTCATTTTTTTATAAACATTGGTCACTTAGATGGAAGAACGATAAAAGGTTAGCACCATTATGGTAAATGTTTTGCCTAAAACTTGGGCATACAAAGTCCCACAAATAAATATACTAAATACATTACCTATTATGGTGTTTTATCATATTTATTTTTGGGTATATTATAACATTTATAACCTAATGCATGCAGGATTTATTCTACCTCTTTAAAGGATTTATTTCTTTATGTCTATAACTAGAGTTACTTGATGTGAAAAAAATTAAGTTACAAATTTTCGCATTACAACATTCTTTAAAGGCTTCGTTCGAATCCGAGATACTAAACCAAATAAATACCGCGATACGCGCAGAGAAAAAAATAATAATTTTTCGCAATAAAAATCCATCTTTACACCAACTCAACCCAGTAACTCAATTTCAAATATGGAATTAATCCCAACAACGTCTCAGAAAGGCGCCAAATTAAATTTCGGCGCCAACGCACCACTTGATTGCAATTAGCCTGACTTATTACATGTTCATGGTTTTAGCGCACAGATTGAAAGAGGGTGGTTTTGAGCATCTTCATGGCTTACAACGAGGAAATTTTGAAGATACCTACCTATTTGTTGTTAAGAGTTTGAGAAGTAAAGTATCTCGTGAAAGGTCTTGTGCTTGGAAGTTTATTAGCTATGCCTTTTTATTTTGTCAAGCATTGCTGTATTTTACTGTTACTGATGATATTATAGGTCATATACAAAATGCCTTAAAGCTGTGTGGTGCCAGCTTAGAATATGCATCACCCCAACTCGCGGGTTTCGTAATAAATGACGAAGGAATATCCACTGGGGGGCGGTCCCCAACCCGCATGTCGCATGGGATTATGGGCATTATACTCACGAGATAAAAGCCAAAAGCGATTATCAGGGGAAGGCCTGCGTCCAGCAGAGGAGCAATATAGGCTGGTGGGGTGAGGCAATGCCTTTTACGCTTGCAGGGTAGCGTATTTAGGGCATAGGTATGCTCCGCCAGGTTACGCCTAATATAGTGGGCCATTTAACGCATATCAAATCATACTAAATCAAATTGAATAAAATGTATTTATTCTGTGAAACAAGGGTTACAGGGATGTAAGTTTAAAATAGAATGAGCACAACCATGATCAACTATAAAGCATGCAAAACACAATAAATGTATGTAAGTAATATAATCTTCTAATAAAAACTTATTTTACTACTACTAATTATCTTATTCTAGAATTTATCCTTAAGATATGCATTACCATTGTAATAGGCCTTATCAATTAATAATTGTTTTGATTTATGTTTAAAAATATGTATAGAATTGCTTTCTTTAATACTTGTGTGTGGTGATTCTGTTTATAGATACGAGGTGCCATACAGAATATTCTCTTATTTAAAAGTGCTGACTTATTTGGAGAGCAACGAATTTTATGTCAAGGCGCTTACATTTGAGTGTGTCAAACAAGTTCAAACTACATTTTACAAACACTGTTGTCTCAAAGATGTATACGATACAGTCTCGAAGATGTAGGTATTCAAATTCAAATATGCTTTATTTCCAAAAATACAATAAACGTACACTTAGAAAATATCAAATCATATTAAAAAAAATACACTGACACGGAAATATAGTGGTATTTTTTATTTCGGCCGCTTCGGTATGTAGACTCCAGTAAGAAACGCCGAAGAAACCTTTAGCCTGTTAGTTGTTATTTTTCGAGTTGGAACAAAATCCGTCCCAAGCTTTTTTTACCCTCTAGTTAATCTGATATTTTATAGTAAGTTTTTTTACACAGTAAAGCTTTGACAGTTTGTTTGATATGCATGCATAGCTAGGCTTCGCCAGGTATTGCCTAAATGGTGGGCGATTTCGGATATATTATTTATGTCTGGATTTTTAGGAGAAGAACATATATTTAGTTGTAAAGTAGCTATGTTTATTATGATTAAAAGTCTGCATGATACCACTGCAAAGCAAAGTCAAAGGCTTTCCGCCTTGTCAATGTTGATATTAAATACGATCAAAAAGGTTTTCGAAGAACAAAATAAGATGTGATTGTCACCAGTATTAACGTCATTGTGAATGTAAGCGGGTTAACTAATGAACCTAGTCTGTGTTGCAAGAATACCCATATAAATATATACACGCGAAACGTTGTTGTTCTTCCAACACAAACGAGGTTCGAAGTTAACCTTATATTCTTGATGAATTCGTCAAACTACGAAAGACTTTATAATAAACTTACGGCAAATTCCGGTTTCTGTCGGTAAAGCCCAAATTCGCAGAACGCTTGTTCAATGTTCATTTGATCATCAATACAAGTTCAAAGCAAGTGTCCCACGTGCTTCTGAATAGAGCTGTCAAAGGAAATTAACGTTTAGGGAAATATTAAAAGGTGTCTATTTATGTTTCCAATATTGGTAAAGAACTTATCACGCAATTTTTTCAAATTACGTCGAAAATTAATAGACACGGAAGTGGTTTTTCCTATTTTTTTAAACATGATACATCATTTTATAGAGTGAGAAGGCATTATGGCTATTACCGCCTATAGTTGGGGGTGAACTGAAGAAATAGTGTCATAAGCCGTGTTACACAAACAATGGCAGCTTTTACAGATTACGAGAAAAAATAAAATAGTGGTTTTCAAAACCTGCCCGAATTTTCTTTCACGTGACTTTTCGCTGCTCGCATAATAAAAAAGCTAGCTATCTCTCGTGCGAAGACAAGCAGGGGCCTGATTCCACTAACACAATCGCCTCACTATGACAATATTATCGCTTCATTATCGCGTTACAATCACCGCCATTGACACCTTTTGGTATTCTACTAACACGATCTTTTTTTGTTTATGCCATATCTATGACTATTACGATTATGATTATATACCCCACCATATTATTGACACGATATTATAAGTCATAGAGATTGTAATCTTATGGTATTGGAATACCAAATAAATTTACGACTAAATCTCTATCTTAGTCGTATGGCGCCATTATGACGCCATTATAGCATTTTGTTCAAAAAATAGTGGAATTAGGCCCCTGTTCAGTTACGTAAACGATCATCAACTTACTCGTCTACGGCTGGAGTACCCCTATTATGCGCCAAAACAAATAGAATAATATTATTATTAATAATTATTTGATACTAAAGTAAGAAAGTGTTCATAGACCAAATGTTTAAATATACCTTAATGATACGTACCTCTATAAATTCAAGAAAAATTCCCATTTTTAATGTACATTATGTTTGAATTTGAATACTATGCATTTGTCATAATAAAATAATAAAAAACATTATTTTGCATCGGCATCTGCCTGTAGTTTTACGATGATCATCATCCCATTTGGACGAAAGGGAAACGTAGATCAGCTACGTATTTATACAAGGACTAGCGCTTCGCGGTTTCACCCACGAAGTAGCCCAATCCCGTGGGAATCATATAGTCTATGGGGGCCTATCCGAGATAAAATATAGCCTATGTCACTCCCTGAAAAGAAAACTTTTAATGATGTAAGAATTTTTGAAATCTCTCTTGTAGTTTCGTAGCCTGTTCAATACAAACCAACTATCAAACAAACAAATCAAATCTTTCCTTTTTATGGTATTAGTATAGATGGGTCGACCTGCGCAGCCAAGTCTAGAATAAAGCCGGATGATACTTGATATTGTTATCTGCTTTATAATTGTTTTCCCCAAAGCCTGTAACTAGATTCAGGCCCGCTATCAGTACAGTATCTAGGCTCTGGCGACTCGCCAGCCGCTGCCACCATAAGTTCCCGATGGATTTGCGCAGGCGACAACTCATGCATCACACTGCTTCTATTTGCAAGACGCGACTTTGTACCGCGACAAAATGAAGCAGAAGTCATATTGTGTAAACTAATGTGAACCATCATACTGGTCCACCAATGGTGACTAACAACTGGACTACCGAAAAATATTTTTTGGCGTTCCAGTCAACGGGAGGAGCGAGTATTATGTAACAGACTGCTTCTACCAGTATTAGTATGACATCTATGCAAGTGGAATGCTTTTGATAGAGATTTTGGAATTTAAATTAAGACCGCTGCTGTTTTTCAAATAAGGTCAGCTATAATTTGTCCATTATAGTACGCTTTAGTAACTAAGTAAAATACTACGAAATACACTACTTGGATAACAACTATAATTTAATTTATTATTTACCCATTAGATCTACAGTTATACCTACACAGTCAAGGCATGAATTTGTGAAGCACTTTGGACATTATGTGTTTTTACGTTGAATGGTATTTTGTCGTATTATAAGACTTTTATGATTACAAATAGGGACCTTATGTTTCTGGAATCCAACTGGTCATTAGGGTCTGCGCTCAAAAAAATAACCTCATGGTATCTTACGACAAAAAGTCGCGTCAGAAATCTCTTGGATTCAAGCATCGTTCTAGTAGCTCGGCCGGTCACGGACGTGAGGATGGCTCTAGGTTTTAAACAGGCATTCTGCAATCAGAATACTCATAGTGGATCTATTTGATAGAAGACTGCTTTGTTTTGTGAAGGAAATAAACCTATCTACTGTACCTACTAAGTCATGATGTCAGTCTTTATACCAGTATGTCATGGGGATTGTTGCCTAGGGTAGAATAGAAAAAAAATACGTCAACGAATGCGTAAAATGTTTGAAATTCATTTCTTCTTCTTCTCTAATTTACGGAATGTAAATTATTGAAGTTGAAGAAATGAATTCAATAATAGACGACCTTTTTTTTGACCCAACCTTTTTGATTGCAATTGTCGCGATGGAGCAACGTTTCGTCGATGAACCCAAAACTATTACAGTTTTTCACAAAAAAGGGTTAATTTGTCCTTACTTTGTTGCTATAGTTTATCCATTTTGAATGAAGCATGTTAGTAAACAAAATACGACACAAATAACAAAATCTCACTTGCTTGTTGTCGAGTTTCAGATATAATTGTAAGCAATTTTTATTGAAGGAAGGATCTAAAATCGACAAGTAATGTAAATTAAGTATAAAAGGACGCGCCAACAAAGTGAATTTTAGGTTAAGTATGTTTATTGTTTATGTTTATGCTCCAATTAAAGGAGCGACGCTTGGGTTTCCCAGAGAAAAACCGATTTTGAAATAAAATAAATTAAATTTAATTACGTTCTACAAAGGGTTTTCTAAATATCTAATTAAACTAAGATATGGACTGGTTCGATGCGTGAACCGAAGTGCCGAAGATCTAGCTCTCGGGGCAAGGCTGCGCGTCGTGTCGCAATCTCGCGAAGTCAGCAGATTCCGTAGATGCCCAATGTGGGTCGTCGGAAGGTCAGCGATTGGGGTTGACCGATAGGTATAACATCTCCCCCCTCAGTTCAACGACTATTTTTGAATGTTGGGAAAAAATGTCGTTGGCAGCCTCCTCTGATCCTGGGATGGATTTGATACAGCATAGGTCGGGGCTGCTTGGGTGAGCTCTCTGTGTTCGAGTTTTCCTTTCGAGTTCATGTCGTAGATATAATTTTCGACGATGATGGCCAGTACAAGTGCACCGGTTAGTGCACCGTAGAAGGGAATGGTGGTGTGTGTTGAGACTGTTAAGTTGGTTACGAGAACACGATGGCGTAGTGGTGGTCATCCAGTGTCTCCATGCCGGGCTGATCGTCATCAGGTCGATGGTGGTAATTTGACAGGGCTTCTCCTAGGGCATTTCTCTTTGGATAGTATTACAGATGCAATCGGGTTGAGATTTCTGATCTTGGTTGAGCTGATCTTCACAAACATACCTCGTACCTGACTTCGGGCATTCAGCCTCTATGTACACATGAATATTTCTAGTGATAGCGAGGAGCGGGAAAGGTGGGATGACTTGCCTGCCTATTTTTATAATAGTGAATCTTTATGATAAAAAGATTTCAGTATACCTAACATACTTTTAGTTACCTATAACTATACCTATCATTTAATAATGTGTGCGCGAAGCACCGCAAAATGCAAGGGCATTTTTAACCTACTTAATTCACTAATCAAGTTATCTACACTGTAGCTGGTTAATGCCAAGATTTGGGCTAATTTCGCAATTTATACTAACTCGTGTTGAGGCTACAAATCGGGGTCAATTAACATCAGCAATGTCTTATTTATTGCGACTTGATTATCTCCAATTTTATTAATAATTTTTATTTGCTCATCCGTACAATCTTTGCTAAGACTTATGATGAGTTTGTTCAGTGACGATCTTATACTGATTTTTCTTAGAACTCAAAGGGCTTCATTATACTTTACAGCATCCGTATAGTCTAGATTCCCTGTAATACTCTTAATAACTTAATCTATAAAACCTCTTCTAAAACAAGTTAGCTCTAAAGATTGTGATTGAAGCGATGCGTGATTTAATTTGTTATGCAAGTTATCTAGCTGAGATTCGTAGACTGCGTACGTGAAGAATTTACTTATCTAACATTTTATTTCCGATAGATTCCGTACTAGTTAATGGTAGAGTTAATCTTATAGTTCTATGTATTGTTAAAATGTATGATAATGAGTTGTTAGTCGCATGGGTCCATCTCCAGGTACTTTAAGTATTATCTATTTTCCGTGAGTCAGTGTTATATTCAAGAGGGTTAGCAGCAGGATCAGCATCCTGTAACACTTTCGCGGTCTTAGGGACACGTTTCAACCTATTCTTTGCGATTGGACCTTTTTTCTTGGAGGTATAGATATGAATGGGAAGGTCCGCTAAAACAATGTCCTGTGTGTATCTAGGTGCGAGCTTAGATCTACTAGCAACAAGGGTTGCTGATAAAAATCTGTTGGTCCGGTTGGTACTTTACCTCAAATTCGCGAGACCTGTTACGATTTTCAATAATCGCGGTCCTGTTAGCAAGCGATGTCTCGTTTATGAGATCATATACTTGTTTCATCTGCTCTCTATGGGACTGTGAATACTGCTGTAATAAGTGTCCTGTTATATCGATGTCAGTCGGATCACGTGGGTCAGTATGTCCTAGTATAAGGTCATAGGGCTTACACTTAGTGAAGCTATGTACTGAACTATTATACCCAATTAAAGCGTAAGGCATTAAATTAATAACGGGCTGATCTCGTTGTTTCAATTTTAAAATACGGAGGTGTTCAAGTAAAGTCGAGTGAAAACGTTCTATATTTCCGTTAGCGTTAGGTGAATGTGCTAAGGTTTGATGATGCGTGATTTTATGTATTTTACAGAACTCTGAAAACATCTGATTAGTAAATTCGGTGCCATGATCGGTTATGATAGTGAGCGGTAAGCCGTGATGTGTGCTAAATGTTAATAAGGCCTGTATTACACTAAGCGCAGTGCCGTCCCTTAGTAGGTAGGCTTGACCATACTTTGAGAAAACGTCTATAAAAGTAACGTACTTCTCATTTTGGGCAGTGAAGCTGTCCATGTGAACTATCTCAAAGGGCCTCGTTGCCGGTGGCACGATGTTCAGTTTAGGTCTAATGGGATTCCTGTCGTACTTAGCTTGTCCGCATATTGTACAGTCATTTATGAACTTGGTCACGTGATCCTTCATTCGCGGCCAGTAGTAGCGAACTGATAAGGATAGATAACATTCGTTAATGCCACGGTGGTTTGTTTTGCCTTCGTGATAATTACGAATGATCTCTTGCTGTCTTAGATAATCTTTGACATTTTCTAATTCCTTTTTAGCAAGTACCAATTTCATACATGAGCTTCTAAATTTTTCCTGTAAAATAGGGACAATCTTGTACATACCTAAAGGAGGGTTAATAAGGATACCTGTCTTAATTTTAGGGTTAACATATTCCTTAATAGCGTTAATTAAATCCTCTTCCAAGTTTGATTCCGATAACTGCACGGATGTACGTGTGTGAGTGTCGAACGGCTTGGTTGCTGACGCGCGTTTCTTGACGTCACCTACTATCGTCATAATCAGCTGTCGATGGAATTTATTCAAAGGCTCGTCAGTTATAGGAATTTCAAGGATGGGATTCTCGTTGGAAGTATGTGCGGTGTCAGTTCGTGAGTCACAGTCGTTTGCTACTGATGGAGGTACAACAGATGTATTTCCGGCCATAGAGCTTGTCTCTTCGTTACAAATCTCAACGCGAGAGAGAGCATCGGCGTTGGTGTTTTTCTTACCTGGCTTATGTTCAGTAGTGAAGTCATATTCGCTTAATTTTAATCTCCATCTAGTTAATTTAGAGTTAGGCTCTTTTAAATTCATAATCCATTGTAAGGGTTTGTGGTCCGTAAAGATTTTGAACTTACGACCGTAGAGATAGGGGCGAAAGTACTTTGTCGCCCACACAATAGCAAGTAGCTCTTTCTCTATCGTGCTATAGTTTATCTCGCTCTCATTCAATGTGCGTGACGCGTACGCTACAGGCTTGTCTGAACCTACCGCACCTTGCGAAAGAATTGCACCTATAGCGAAATTTGATGCATCGGTCGTCAGTATGAAGTCACGGTCAAAGTCAGGGTATCTCAATATGGGATCGTTTGTCAGAAGAGTTTTACATTTCTCAAAGCTATTAACATAGTCTGAGTCAAATGTAATTTTTCTTCCTTTTTTGAGACACTGTGTCAAGGGCTTAGTTATCCTGGCGAAGTCTGGGATAAATTTTCGGTAATAACCGAGAAGACCTAAAAATGATTTTATTTCCTTAGTCGTTTTTGGCATGGGGTATTTTAGAATAGCAGAGACTTTATCTGGATTAGGTTTTATTCCCTCGCTAGTAATGACATGTCCTAAGTATGCGGTTTCAAGTTTGAGAAACTCTGATTTGTCGAGTTGTATTTTGAAATTGGACTCGCGTAACCTTTGGAATACCTTTTCAAGGTTGATCATATGTTCTTGCAGTGACGTAGAGAAAACTATGATGTCATCTAGGTATACGAGGCAAATGACGTTTTGTAGGCCTCGAAGAACGTTGTCCATGACGCGCTGGAAGGTGGAGGGCGAATTTTTCAACCCCATGGGCATCCTTAAAAATTCAAACCTACCCTGTTCAATAGAGAAGGAAGTCTTATGGATGTCCTTCGGGTCCATCTCGACTTGATAAAATCCAGATGCTAAGTCGAGTGTCGTAAAGTACTGACATTTCCCTAACTTGTCAAGAACGTCAGTGATGTTGGGTATAGGGTACCTGTCGTCAATAGTCTTTTCGTTGAGTTTGCGAAAATCTACTACTAGCCTCCATTTTTGTTTTCCCGACGCGTCCATCTTCTTCGGGACAACCCAAATGGGAGAGCTCCATGCGGACTCCGATGGTCTGATAATACCCTGTTCTAGCATTTTAGACACCTGATCCTGGACTTCCTCACGATGTATGTAAGGATAGCGATAGCTCTTCGTATAAACGGGAATTTCGTCGTGAGTACGAATTTTGTGTTTAATTTGATTCGTGAATGTTAACGCTTCACCTTCAATATAAAATACATCGGCATATTTAGAACAAAGCGCGATTAAATTAGTTTCTTCTTCGACGTTTAGATGATCGGTCCGTAAACGCGAGGTAACGTCCCTAGCACGCGGTGAAAGTGGCTCCGACTCGGTGCGCGCGCACTCCATCGAGAATAGGGTCGCATGCGTCGCGGTGTCTAACGACAGAATTACGTCATTATGAGTTGTATTCATAACTTCCACGATGCCGCGATTTTTACTAACTGTGGTAATGCACTCGCTTATCACACAGTTGCAAATTACCTGTTCCGGGATGAAAACTTCGCCATCCGGAGCATTAATAGGTAACCTAACCAATTTAGATGTTTCGGCTGGTATTATATCTTCGTAAAGATTTAAGTTTCGCGAGTTGTACATGCGAATAGGGTTCACTGCGGCTTTAGTAATAAGCGCGAGCTCCTTAAGGTCGAGTTTAGCTTCCCACTTGGTTAATAAATCCATACCTATTAGACCGTCGAAGTAATCGTGAAACCTATACACGAATAACTTTATTTCCTCCGAATCTTTGAACTCTTGGAAGCATGGAAGAGTTATAGAATACTCATTCCTACTTGTGGCGTGAACGTTAGTAACCTCGAACGGATCGTAGTTCAATGGTACGTGTGAGAAATAATTATCCACTGCCTCTGGACTAATAAAAGATTGATTCGCGCCTGTGTCTATGAGAAAATTCAACGGAGGGTTCGCTATACGAATAATGGGTAGCTGTCTCTGGGTCTGCAAATTAAGCTCTATTTTAACTTTTTTATAGTCGGGTCCTTGGGAAAATCCTCCGATTTCTGGCCCGACTGGGGCTGCTCGTCGACTACGTCCTGCACCCTAGCTCCGCTGTCGAGGTGGCATGGGTAATCGTACTCAGTCGGGTAGCCGTTATAGTCACCGTAGTAACCGTCGTCATAGTTATAGTCACCATAGTCATAGTACTCGTACCCGTCACAGTCATAGTTCAAACACTCATTCACGTTAACATCCCTAGTCTTAAAATAATTAGACGGGGGTGGATTACCTTGTTTAGCCCAGTTCCAACCACTGGGTCCCGCTGGTGCTTGTCTCTCCCTAGACTCAAAATGGGACACCCCACTCATAGGCTTAGGGCCTTGAAATGAGGGTTGCGGCCTAGGCGCCATTTGAAAACCACGTTGGTAATTTGGTAGCGGCGCACTGAACATTTGTTGAGTGCGTGATGGCATTCGCGGTTGGTAAGGCATTCTAAAGAGATGCTGAGGTGGCGTAGGCTGCCTCGGCACGAACTGTTGTCTGAAAGGCTGCGTGGTAGGCCCTGGCATATTGAAAGTCATGGGCCTGAAAGGCTGAAGGCCTTGAAGAGGTACTTTAAATTCAGGTTGGTTTATATGACTATCACTTACCTTTTTATTCGGAAAATATAAATTCCTGCTCTGGATATACATGGTGTTCATCTCGTCATGCACATACTCCAGAGCCTTTTCAATGGTTTCAGGACGCATACATCTAATGCGTGAACCAAGAGGGTCCTTTAACCCACGTAAAAAGGCTTGGAGGGTTAGTTTTTTATATAAATCCCGCTTAGCATCTATGGTAGTAGGTAAGGATTCATGCAAGGATACGTATGTCATGATTGTGCTGAAGAGGTTCTGGCACCTCTCATAAAATTCTTGAGGGGTGCTAGAGCCTTGTGTTAGGATCGCCAAATCGTTATAGAGGGCGGTTTCATCTCTTTGGTCGGCAAAGTTGTTAATAAGAGAATTACGGATACTAGTCCAATCATTCGGAATGCCATTTGTATTGATCTGCCGTGCTGCTGGTCCCACGACCTTGTTAAGGATACCATTTAATAATCCCGAATTATTTAACTGATTCCCACTCTGTCCATAAGTTGCCACTAATTGATCACATAAATTTACAAACCTAACTAACACATTAGGATTTCCATCGAAATCGGGAACTAATCGTAGAGCCTTGCATATATCATCTAAGCTGGCAGCAGGCATTGCTACGGCCATCGTCCTATTTTCTAAATCGCTACTATTACTACTACTACTTACTATCAGAACTTGAATTTAATTGGTCTAAATTCCTTGTACTATCAGCTCAATTATTTCTATTCTTACGATTATTTAACATAGGACTCGTTAATTTTGTTGAAAAAATTTTTTTTTGAGTAATTATGTAAAAATTAAAAAAAAATTATGACTTAATTTTAGGGAAGGATGCAATCACTAGAAATTCAGTGTACTTACATGAACTGCATCGGTACTCTTGGGAGGTATCGATTTCTTGATCCCGGCGAACGCTCGTGTTCAGAATAACCCGGCTCGACCTTGAAAAGTCTATCACTCCTGAATCTCCTGATGAATATTCTGGACTGACCCGGATTGTCCTACCGACTGCGCCAATTAAAGGAGCGACGCTTGGGTTTCCCAGAGAAAAACCGATTTTGAAATAAAATAAATTAAATTTAATTACGTTCTACAAAGGGTTTTCTAAATATCTAATTAAACTAAGATATGGACTGGTTCGATGCGTGAACCGAAGTGCCGAAGATCTAGCTCTCGGGGCAAGGCTGCGCGTCGTGTCGCAATCTCGCGAAGTCAGCAGATTCCGTAGATGCCCAATGTGGGTCGTCGGAAGGTCAGCGATTGGGGTTGACCGATAGGTATAACACTCCATTCAAAATGGATACGATTTAGGTACTAGTAGATGAAACGCTGACTTGTTAGTGCGTACACAGATAAAGTACAGAAACTATGTTCTAGCCGTAAAGGGCATTGAAACGAAACAAGTTTGGGAGAACACTTTACTGATTAAACAAAAAGGTTGTTGATAACGAAATTAATCCGGTTTTGTACGATCTCAATTTCAGCCAATTACAACGAAATTGGTTACGGAACTTGTATCAACGAAGATTTTTGTGTGAATTGTTAGTTTGTATTAAGTTTTATTACAGACCTATACAATTATGTAAGTATATAAACTATTAAACTTATTTACAACGGGATATTTACCATGATTTGAATTTTGAGTTTTCCAATATTTCGGCACAGTTCAAAAAGACGGTAGATCGATATATCTGCCAATAATAACTCACTCGCAAGACATTCAGTTATTCCGTGATCATGGCGCATGAAACTGTGGCGCAATATTGGAAAACTCAAAATTCAAATCATGGTAAATAATCCCGTTGTAAATTAGTTTAGTATTAATAACCATGATGGATTTAAAAGTTTTAATATAAACTATTGTTAGCTATAAAAACGAAAAAAAATCATGTCTGTTGCATAGGCTCTCTTTAATATTTGTTTTATTTATTATTATTTGTTGTTATAGCGGCAACAGAACCATGATAGTTGGACAGTTGAAATTTATTATGAGATACAGCGTGGTAATAGACATACAGACAGACAGACGGATAAACGGATAGACGGACGGACAGCGGCAACTTACATAAAGGTAGTAAAATTGAACATTATGTTTTGCTTCGTTTCGTTTCGGTTTTTACCTTCGTATTTCGTGTCGTCTTGAAGAATTTAAAGTTAGCTAATAGTTTTTTAAAACCAACCCAATTACTTATGATCCATGAGGTGTTTAAAAGAAAATTGTAAAAATTAGAAGAACCTATTTTAAAAACCCAAAGGACAATGACATTCAACTGTATTCCATATTCACAAAAGCTCTGATACAAAAATGGCAGGCCTTGATGGAATAATTAATACAATTTTGAACGCGGCCCACAAAGCGGGACCATAGCTGAAAGCCTGAGCGAGTCAGACCTGATATTGACATATGGTTCTGTATCATAATTTTTTAGATTTTTGTGGTTTTTTAACTGACTTAAAAAAGGAGGAGGTTCTCAATGCGACTGTATTTATAATTTTTTTATGATAATTAATGTTACTCCCAACGTCTCGCGTGAGACTTTTTCGTGAGACCTCAGAACTTTCGACTGGGTGAACCGATTTTGATGATTCTTTTTTTATTTGAAAGCTGGCGCTTACCATGTGGTCCCGTTTGGTCCAGTTTTGACAATGACATCCATGAAAAAATAATGTGAATAGAAGTCGTTTTTTTGTTAAAATATTAATATATTAATAGCAGACAGGGAAATGGAATAATTTTGATGTGGATATATATCGGTAGCAAACATTTTGGAAAGTGGTCTTTAGGAACCTAAACAGGGAAAATGTAATACGAGTAGTTAGCTCTTTCTTTTAAATTAAAATACAGAAATAAAATACGTTAATATCTTGCATTTAAAAACCCATATAATTAATGAATAAATAAGAAATAGAAATAGTAGTATAGTGTTCAAAGTCTATAGTATAAGTGAAATAATGTTTTTAATCTGACACGTCGTAAACATCAAACTCATTTAAATCATTTGCAATTTGTTTCTATTTTAACGCCTGTTTACGGCTATACCTAATAAACTGTAAAAAAAAATGATGTTACTCATACTTACTACAATTTATTACTTCATTGGTCTTATCATTAATATCTCCCGTTGTCCCGTAATTTTTTAAGAAAAATCTAAATACACCAGCGCTCCTCAAACCGAACCTCGACCTAGAGTGACTTCCGATGTGATGGAAGATTTCATTGAAATCACTTACAAACTACCCATGACCGTCTAACCACCTGGATTACGTCTTTAATACCTACTAAGTGTATGAAGAAACAGCTGGAAATATGGCAGCTGGATAAGTAAAATAATGTGACCAGTTGCTTTTCTAGATAACTTTTCTACCTACATAAGAACTCTACTTAACCCAGAATGTTGCAACGCCCTTACAGGGTTCATGTAGATTCTACCTATAAAATTGTTAACAACTTTTAATGAACATGTATGCAATAAATAAATAAATAGATAGGGGTATCTAAATAGATTTTTTTAAATATAAATCGGTAGTTTTACATCATCATCATCATCATCATCATCATCATCATCATCAGCCTATATTAGTCCACTGCTGGACATAGGCCTCCCCTAATGAGCGCCATAGCGCCCTGTCTTCAGCTTGACGCATCCAGCATCTGCCTGCAGTCTTTCGCAGATCATCATCCCACCTGGCCGGAGGGCGTCCTACACTACGTTTGCCGAGTCGCGGTCTCCACTCAAGAACTCGTTTACCCCAGCGGTTATCGGTTCTTCGCGAGATATGGCCGGCCCACTGCCACTTCAGTTTGCTAATTCTTTGAGCTATGTCGATAACTTTGGTTCTCTGTCGGATGTATTCGTTACGAATCCTATCCTTCAGAGAGACTCCGAGCATAGCTCTTTCCATAGCTCGCTGAGCGACTTTAAGCTGGTGGACCAGCCCTATCGTGAGTGTCCACGTCTCAGCTCCGTAGGTCATGACGGGTAGGACGCACTGATTGAAAACTTTCGTTTTCAAGCATTGCTGTATGGATGACGAGAAGACTCGACGTAGCTTTCCAAACGCTGCCCAGCCTAGCTGAATCCTCCTCTTGGCCTCCCTCTCAAAATTGTTTTTACCCAACTGCAGAATTTGTCCAAGGTAAGTGTACTCGGAAACAATTTCGAGAGGGTGGCCATGTACGACGACCGGTTCCGGATCAATGAGGCCATTGATCATGATTTTGGTTTTATCCAAATTCATGCCGAGACCGATGCATCGTGAGGCTAAAGCTAGGCCGTCCAGCATCCGGTTTAGCTCCTCCAGCGACTCCGCCATTACGACTATGTCATCAGCGAATCGAAGGTGTGAGATGTAATCGCCGTTTATGTTGATGCCCTTACCTTTCCAGTCCAGTGTCTTAAACATATCTTCCAAGGCGCTCGTGAACAGTTTCGGGGATATAACATCCCCCTGTCTCACTCCTCTGCGCAGTTGGATGGGTTTGGACTGCTGGTCCTGTACTTGGACACTCATGGTCGCGGCGTCGTAGAGACATCTCAGCACCTCGATATAACGATAGTCTACTTGGCATCGCTGTAAGGATTCCAGAACAGCCCAGGTTTCGACAGAGTCAAAGGCCTTCTCATAGTCCACAAAAGCCAGACACAGGGGCTGATTATACTCTTCGGACTTCTGTATAATCTGCCTCACTGTGTGTATGTGGTCTATGGTGCCATATCCTCCGCGAAACCCGGCCTGTTCCGGTGGCTGGAACTCGTCGAGTCTCCTGGCGAGACGGTTTGTGATCACTCGTGAGAACAGCTTATAGACGTGGCTCAGGAGTGAGATGGGTCTGTAGTTTTTAAGGAGGGTTTTATCTCCCTTCTTAAAAAAGAGCACCACCAAACTCCCGCTCCACGCCTTTGGAGTTCTCCCACTGTGAAAGACGGCGTTGAAGAGTTTCTGTAGTTCCTGTATAACAGGGGCTCCTCCGGCTTTTAAAAGCTCTGATGTTATGCCGTCCTCACCGGGGGCTTTTCCATTTCTAAGCTGCCTCAGAGCTAGCACAATCTCGTCTTGACTGATGTCTGGCGTCGGTATAGTGGCGTGTCAGGGTGGCTCTTGAATCGTGGTCGACTTGTTGGGGACGAGGGGCATGTGCAGCGTATAATCGGCCATAGAAATCCTCTATCTCGGCGGATATCTCCAGCTTCGCCAAAACGGTCCTCCCATCGTGCGTTTTAAGCTTCGTCAGGTGGCTCCTGCCAAGCTGCATAGTGAATACTTTGGACCCTCGGTTTCGCTCTATTGCCTCTTCAATGAGGCGTGTGTTGGAGCTCCGAAGGTCGCGCCGTACCATCTTCGCAATTCGCTTGTTCAGGTCTGACCTGTCTGAAGAAGTCGCTTGGGTGGTTTCCCGTCTTTTTGCCATCAGCCCGAGAGTCTCATCCGAGAGTTTGGATTTCTTGCCAGTACGCTGCTTTTGGCAGAATCTGATGCCCTCGTTCCTCAACGTTTCGACCAGATTATGTAGGGTCTCGTCAGCGTCATCAGTGGGATCCAAGGCAATGAATCTATTCCCGAGAAGCTGCTGGAACTTCTCGGTGCCCGCCATGATCTGGATTGGGTTAGGTCGGAGCGTGGACTTCATCAGACGGTTTCTTTCAAGCTTTAAGTTGATATTCAGAGAGCCTCGGAGCAGTCGGTGATCAGATCCGGTATTAAACCTGTTGATCACTGAGACATTTCTGAATATGTGCTTGCTATCCGTCATGATGAAGTCGATCTCATTTTTAGTCACAGTGTCGGGGCTTCGCCACGTCCACTTCCTCTGGGGCGGTTTCTTAAAGAAAGAGTTCATTAAGAACAGCCCCTCCTTCTCAAGGAAGTTGACAAGAATTTGCCCCCTGTGATTCCTAACTCCATAACCATGCGAGCCTATTCGGGATTCGTTGCCAGTCCGGATTCCCACCTTGCCGTTAAAGTCCCCCATAACAACGTTGAAGTGAGCCTAGGTGGTGTTATGTAAGGCTTTGGATATGTCTTCGTACATATCCTCCACTTCATCATCCGAGTGTGCCGAGGTCGGTGTGTAAACCTGAATTACCTTCAAGCTGTACCGCTTGGACAGCCGAAGGATCAGGTACGCTACCCTGGTCGACACACTGGAGATTTCCTGAACGTTGTTAGAGAGGGCCTTGTTGACGAGGAAGCCTACGCCACCCTGGGATGTTTTATCACCCTCGCGAAAGTAGAGAAGATGGCCCGAGTCTAAGGTTACGGTGTCCTCCCCCTCTCTACGGACTTTACATAACCCCAGAACATGCCATTTAATGTTCTCTAACTCCACTTCCAACTGCGCTAGATGGTGATCAAGCCTCAGAGTGCGTCCGTTAAACGTAGCAAGGGTCAAGTTTTTAAGTAATGATCGGTAGCCTGCCGTAGCCCGGGGATTCTTAGCACCCCCTGCCCCGCCGTTACCATGGCCGCTACCATGGCCAGGAATAGCGAGGCGGCCGGGAACTAGGGGCCACTTTTTGGCGTGTGCAATCATTGGGGGGGTAGTGCCCATAATCCCCACGCTAGGCATGCGGGTTGGGGATCGCAGTTCGGTGATATTATCGGTCTACGGGAGGCGCTGCTGCCCGCCCTCCGGTTTTATGTCCCTTAGTCGCCTCTTACGACACCCACGGGAAGAAATGGGGTGGTGCTATTCTAGGCCGGCATCACACAGCAGTTTTACATACTAAAAAAAAACTTAGAAATTCAAAGAAAAATTATCTCGATGCTCAATTAATCTATATCTTGGCCAACCTCCAACCATCTATAACATTGTATCTGTTTAATTGTTAAGTTGTAGTTTTTAATACAATTTTATTTCTTTTTCTATCCTACTAGCTTTTGCCCGCGGCTTCGCACGCTCTATTCAAGTAGCTATATTCGTCCTCGGGATACCGTTGACCTCCCTGCCAAATTTCATCAAGATTCGTTCAGCCGGGAACGAAATAAAAACTATTCTTCGACTCGATTGAAAGACGCGCTGTTAGACTTGTTGATGATGTCTCGCTTACTGAGTCTAGTCTACAAAGCCTCGATCACAGGCGGCGCGTTGCCAGACTGTCAGTTTTCTACAAGTACCACTTTGGTGATTGTGCGCAAGCATTACACGACCTTATCCCGTCTTCTCCCTTCTATCATAGGACCAACAGACGCACAAATTCATACCACCCATTCCTGGTCGACATACCTCAGTGTCGAACCAAAAAATTCTGCTCTACTTTCATAATATCCACAGCCAAAGAGTGGAATGATCTTCCTGCGTCTGTCTTCCCAGTAGTGTACAATCTTGGAGTCTTCAAATCTAGGGTAAATAAGTTCCTTCTGGAAAAGCGTGCTCCATCTTAGGCTACATCTTCGCTTTCTTAAAGTGAGTTGGTAGCCAAACGCTGATCCATCATCAATAAAAAAAAATAAAAAAAAAAAAAAAAAACTATGTCCATCTTTAAGCTACCTCCCAAATTTCAGTCAAATCGGTTCAGCCGTTCTTGAGTTATAAATAGTGTAACTAACACAACTTTCTTTTAGAGGTATATATATAAATTGCAATATACCTAGTGACCTACTCAGTAGGTATTACTTTTTAAGTACTTACATGTTGTAACGCATTGGTTTTGTAATGTTACACTATGATGATAAATAAATAAACTACGAGTATAAACTATATCCTGCTTAGAGACTTTCTTTTGTCTCGTTTATCAACTAACCTAGCTGCTTACAACATAACCTACATTTACCTAATACCTACTTACTGTACTCGGGCTGTGCGAAAGTTAATCCTTCCTAATCCGGCGCGATGGGTCGCCTGAAGCTACTTCCAAAGTTCATGTCCATACCATCGACAGAGTTGCCCAGAGTTGAGCCCTTTTCATTGATTGCTTCACATCTACAAACTGATCGTTTCTAATCAAGAATAAACTTAGCGTTCAGCGAAATTGCGAATTGCGAAAACTCATGGTAGACATACTGTGTGTCTACCATGAGTTTTCGCAATCTATACTCGCTAGCGATGATAGTTAGGATCTAAAATGCGCTGTATGAGTCGCGTAGGCGTATTTACGTTACTTTGTAGTAACGTTAGGAGGCGATCTAACTGTGACAACTCACGGTAGACACACATTTCACAGAAATGTAAAGATCATCCATTATCATCATAGGCTTTTAACATCCATGAAGTATTTTAATACAAAAAATATCGTAGTTTGATGAATTCACTACGACGCAGTGCAGACGCGACGCGAACCGCACTCACCCTAGGTAAGCTAAATCTGGCTTGAAACAAAATTTAAAACACGATGAGTGAATTGGCTGACTCAAGTTCCTTTTATAGCTGAAAGTTTCATTTAAATTCATTAAATAAATTAAGTTCATTTAAAGAAAAAAAATACGGAATTTCGGACAAAATTGATATCAATTTCGCGATAATCAGAGCATTGACTGATGGATCGACGAATAATAATTGGTCGTTCATTTAAAAATTATTCAGAACATTACTTTATGGAGCATTTCCATTTGAACACTCCCCGAAATTGGGGTAATTATATTAAATTCTCTTTTTGTAGGGAAAATAATATTATTGCAAATATGCAAAGATTTCAGAGGTAAAAATAGATGAGGGTAATTTATGTTTTCACTTACCGTTGGCACTTTGTCATCAACACCATGACGGATTTGTAGTGATTTGTGTGATTTGACAAATTCAGAATTTGCTAATTTTTAATATGGGTGCTGGCTTAGAATATGCACCACCCCATCTGTTCCCGAGGCGACTTAGGGATATCCGTCGGAGGCGAGCAGCAGCGTCCCCTGCAGAACAATTCTACCACCAAACTGCGACCCGCATGCCCAGCGTGGGGATTATACATTACCCTCCATTACATAAACGCCAAGAAGGCGCTTATCAAGGGGAGGCTTGCTTCCAGCAGTGGACTAATACAGGCTGATGAGGAATATGAGTGGACGAGCAATAATGCTGTCAATGTCATCAATTCAGATCTTTCTGAATAAAGAGAGACATTCTAGTTGTATGAAGTCAAGGATACATACTATGATGATTATATTAATGATATTAATGCTTGGCCGGATGTCGCCCAGTTCCACACCGACAATAGTGTCTAAGAACATGCATTCGTTGTGTTAGACTTAGATTTGCAAATATTGTATTAGTTGATAAGCGATAAACTTCTTTTTCTCTTCTTCCGCTAGTGGACAAAAAATTTAAGTGAATTAGAGTCAATTGCACTTATTTCTTATTTGATAGTAATTACTATTTATCAAGTGTTTATATAAAAAAACTGACTTGTCTAAGTGCGTATTTTGTAAGTCTAAAGAAATAAACGGTTTGACTCTGACTCTGACTCTACTAACTCTATGTTCGCTTGACTTGTACTTGCAGTAAACTGTTAAATCTCGCCGTTGATCCCCAGTCGGTAAGGGGTAAACTAGAAACCAGCGCAGCGCACATGCTTGATTAGCTTGTCGGCAAAATGCTGAGTCTATCCCTATTGCATGATTAAAGCTACAGCCACTAATGCATAATATTAGGATAACTTAAATATACCTACTTTAGTTATCTACTTATTTCTTCTATGATATTGTTTACCTAAGCACGCCTGTTTGTGTTACCGACGGTACAAAGCGAGAGTTGGTCGACAGCCACATCGCAATGCGTATAAAAACCCCTCAACCTCAACAGCATGTATTGGTCCACTGCTGGACGCAACCTCCCCCTGATAAGCGCTTTTTGGGTTTTATCTCATCCATCCATCCACAGCCTGTATCGGTCCACTGCTGGACGCAGGCCTCCCCCTGATAAACGCCTTTTTGGTGTTTAACTCATGGGGGGTAATGCCCATAATCCCCACGCTGGGCATGCGGGTTGGGGACCGCAGTTTGGTGGAAGATTTGTTCTGCAGGGGGCGCTGCTGCCCGCCCTCCAGAAGATATCCCTTAGTCGCCTCTTACGACACCCACGGGAAGAATTGGGGTGGTGCAAATTCTATGCCGCCGGCACCACACGACGGATTTTATCTCATAAATAACTATAATCCCTACGCTGGGCGGGTTGGGGTTCACAGATCAGTGGAAGAATTGTTCTGCAGTATAAAAACAATTTTCTCGTAATCTTTTTGATTTCGGCTAACTGGACGGCTAACTGCATTACCGTTAACCGCATAGTGTATAAGCTACCTAAGGGCCCTGCCTGAAAACCAGCGCAGTGTTCGGCAAATGCCTGATACTGCAACATGCTGAGGCAGGGACTCATTTACCCTTTACCACCGTGTAAGTACCTAGTCAGTAAAATTGTTTTAAATTATTTAGTATATATCTGTATTGTACTGTCTACGCCTAAATCTATTGAGCTAACCTGATTCACCTCGCCGCCTGCGCGCTGACACGCATCCACCGGTGGGACTGAAGTTGATGTAGCTACTATCTTGAGACACTTGGCACAGTTTTTGGAATACCACTAGGTATTTTCGTGGTCAGTCTTGGGTTTTCACGTTTTGAGAATCACAAATAAGCAGTAAAGTTCGAAAAGAAATCAAAATCGGAGCGGAGCGATGCTCGTTGATTTTGTCGCGAAACGGAAGTGAAGTTTTTACTCGCGGAAGGCGCTGGAGTCGTTATCCGTGATTGGATGCTTCGATCTCACTGCGTATAGCGCGCGAAATATGAAAACAGGGTTGCTGTTTCGATCCAGGCGAGACCATCAATATTTATCTATGTACTTAAGTGTATTCTGTTGTCACAAATCTCATAGTAAAATTAAAAGTATGAAATAAATCCTATTATGGTACAAAACATGCCGCTCACCTTGAAACAATGTGATGTTGTTTCAAAAAGTTAGATAAGTACCTATGTATCTACAACACAAACTAAGAGAAGTATATTTTATGGAAATAGTAAAAACTAATTACAAGTCTCTAAGTTAAAGACTTGGTAAAAAAAATAATACAAAATGATGTAAAAATACGATAAACTAAGGTAAACTAACGCATAAGTATTTTCATAAGTGAGGCGAAATATTACCATTTTATTCTATTGGGAGAGGACAAATTTTTACTACTGCTCTCTTGAAGAAAGTACTTCCGGATTGTAAAGTCACCACCCGCGTTATATTATCAGAACCAGGATGAAGAGCGTGCACGCGAGCTAATTTCCACTGGAGAGGTGGAAGATTATCATCACAAACCACAACAACAGTACCCTCTTGGATAGGAGGACCTTGGTCTCGATACCATTTTCCGCGTTGTTGAATTTCATGCAAGTATTCCCTACTCCAACGTTTCCAGAAATGTTGTAAACATTGTTGTACCCATCGCCATCTGAGTAAACGGTTTGGATTCGATTCAGTCAGAGGGACATCTGGTATGGCCGTCAGAGGGCCACCGATAAGAAAATGGGCCGGCGTCAGTGGTAAAGGATCGTCTGAATCCGCACTTGTCACACAAAGAGGCCGCGAGTTGAGGACCGCTTCAATTTGGTTCAACAAAGTATGCATCTCGTCGTAAGTTAAAGTTTGTGTTCCTATAACACGCTTTAGGTGGTGTTTAAAACAACGTACCCCGGATTCAAAAAGGCCACCAAAATGCGACGCATAAGGTGGTTGGAAATGCCAAGTAATACCTTGCTGTAAAGTTTGCGCATTTAATGCGTTTTGAATAGAATCGTTCTTAAGGAACTGATATAGTTCTTTTAATTGGTTATTACAACCCACAAAGTTTTTACCGCAATCTGAATAGATATCAGTACATAAACCACGCCGCGATGTAAATCGACGTAAGGCCGCTAAAAAGGCCTCGCTAGATAATTCCGAAACCAATTCGAGGTGTACCGCTTTTACGCTCATGCAAACAAAGACTGCAACGTAACATTTGATTACCTTTGCATTACGAACTTTATTGGCACGAACATAGTGGGGGCCACTAAAATCGACTGAAGTTTTCAAAAAGGGCCTCTCAGGCCTCACGCGAGAGGCCGGAAGCGGCCCAATTCTCGGCTGTATCCTAGCAGGCCGCGCTCGAAAGCAACGCACACATTTATGTATTCGTTGGCGAATGATATCACGACTAGATAATATCCAATATTTCTGTAGTAGTAAGTATTGAACAGTCTGTGTACCTGCATGCAGCTGAGTTATGTGAGCGTCATCGATTATTAAATTTGTTAAGTTATGTTTTTTAGGTAAAATTAGCTGATGTTTTGATTGAAATGCCAATAATGACTTATGAATGCGTCCACCGACGCGTAAAAAGTTATCCTTATCTATAAATGGATTAACTCTTTGTAGTTGGTTGGAAACAAATTTATTCTGGGATATATTTTTAATATCTTCAGAGAATGTGGACTGTTGAACTAAATAAATTAATCTATTTAGCGAAAAGTTATATTCCTGCACAGAAACGTGCGACGGAAAGGAAATGTTTTCTTTGTTTATTTTGCCTTTCAAAAGGTTATAAAATCTAAATACGTACGATGTGACTCGAACTAATTTATTTAAGGTCGAAAACCTGTTAATTAGGTCAAGGTCGTTCTTCGAAATGTTAGGAACTGCTACAGTCGAGGTCAAAGGTACGGTTCGTTTTTCTTCTGATGTGCAAAGAATGTCTTTGCGTACGGGCCAGAAGGACTCGTCTTGAGAAAGCCATTTTGGACCGTGAAACCAAAGATTGTTTTCTAAAAACGTAGAAGGTAGCATTCCGCGAGACGGCGCGTCCGCCGGATTGTCTGCAGAGGGCACATGTCTCCACCTATCGCTCGGTACAATTGTGAGAATTTCACTTGTCCGATTCGAAACAAAAATCTTCCATTCATAGGGCGGTGATCGTAACCATGCAAGGACTATGGAAGAGTCCGACCACGCATAGACCTCGTCCGGTTCTACGCGACCGTGATATGTGCGTAGCACAGTACCTATAAGTCGCGATAGCAATAAGGCCGCCATAAGCTCTAGCCGTGGAATAGAAAGAGACGGAGATATAGGTGCGACCCGCGTTTTTGCGAGGAGTAGATGTACCCTGGTCTGTCCGTTTTCGTCTGTGAGACGTAGGTATACACACGCGGCGTATGCCCTCTCCGATGCATCGGCGTAACCGTGCAACTGAAGAGAACACGTATCGTAGAATACGTGGCGTGGAATACAGACTTGTGATAAAAGCGGTAACTCTTGAATAAAGACCACCCAAGAGTTTATGATACCAGTGGGGGGGCGGTCATCCCAGCCGACACCCGAGATCCAGAGTAACTGCATTAAATGCTTGGCATACACCGTAACAGGAGACAGCCAACCCATAGGATCATAAATCTTGGCAATTTGTGATAAAATCGTACGTTTGGTGATTTTATCAGAGCTACACTGAACGCTAAAGGTAAAGCGATCGGAATGCGGGTTCCATTGTAGTCCGAGAACTTTCGTTTGATGATCGTTCTCCATGGGTGCAAAAGGGACACTGCTGGGCCGCTCACCGTGAGAATCTGCCGTTTGAACTGCAGAAAGTATCGCTGGCGAGTTGCTATGCCACTTACGTAACTCAAAGCCGGCCGTCGCGCAAATACCTATAAGGTCCCACTGAAGAGTTAGGGCCCTATTCTCGTCGCATTCACCGGTGATAACGTCGTCTACGAAAACTTGGTCTACTAAGACAGCGGAGGCCTGACCGAAGTTTGACGATTCATCATGCGCTAATTGCTTTATCGTACGAAGGGCTAGGTAGGGCGATGAACTTACACCAAAAGTGACAGTGCGTAAACGAAATTCTTGGATGGGCTCGTGTGGTGACGATCGCCATAATAGGCGTTGAAAATCCCGGTCACATTCCCTAACAAGAATATTACGATACATTTGCTTTATATCTGCTGTGAATACAATAGAATGTACGCGAAATTTTAGTAAGATATCTACAATATCTTGATGCAGTTTTGGACCTGTCAATAAGATATCGTTGAGTGAATTACCGTTGGAGGTTTTACAACTCGCGTCGAACACTACGCGCGTTTTAGTTGTTTCACTCGATTCTTTGACCACGCAGTGGTGCGGAATGTAATAAGGATGACCAGAAGGAGGGGCATCCTCGACCGATTCCATATGCTCGAGGTCAAGGTATTCTTGTAGGCAAGCATGGTAGTCGGTCTTCAGTTTAGGGTTACGTTCTAGCCGACGCTCGAGCTTATGAAATCGGGCGAGGGCAATTTCCCTAGACTCACCTAAGGGCTGGGCGTCAGGTCTGAAGGGAAGCGCGACTACATAACGCCCGGTGCTATCACGAATGTGTGAGTTCTCATAAATTTGTTCGCACAACCGTTCCTCGGGCGTTAGTACCTTCTCTTCAGGCACTGCCTCCAGCTCCCAAAATCTTTTCAAGTCGACGTCATCGTTCAATGAGCTAAAACAAGCTTGAATTCTAGGAGGAGTCGTAGACTCGAACGAGAGGGATCCTAGTAATAGGTATCCGAAAATACTGTTCATCGCGATCGGAGAACCCGGTGAACCAGTAACAACATCGCCTAATAATATATGGGACAGTATGTCCGCTCCTACCAGCATCTCCACTTCTTGCGGATTGTAAAATGACGGGTCCGCTAATTTTAAATTTTGAATATGTGGCCACCCTACTTGAGGTAGTGGCATGCTAGGCATTTTAGGTATTAATTTTGGAAGAATCAGGGCTTCAACCGGAATTGACGGTTGAGGTGCGTCCGTTGGTGTTATGCGACACGAGACAATACCTTTCGGTAGTACAGGTTTGCCATCACCTATACCGTGCACAGGTATCTTCGCATTCCGCCGTTTCAACCCTAAGCGCTGTGCACAAGATTCTGTTATAAAAGTAGCTTGACTGCCGGTATCAATGAGACAACGCACGGTAGCTCGTTTATCTATACCTACACAAACATTTACGAGCGCCGTCGATAGTAGCACAATATTCGTCCGT
Source organism: Eupithecia tripunctaria (assembly GCA_955876795.1). Taxonomy (NCBI): domain Eukaryota; kingdom Metazoa; phylum Arthropoda; class Insecta; order Lepidoptera; family Geometridae; genus Eupithecia; species Eupithecia tripunctaria. The sequence goes on along the minus strand of OY041617.1, from coordinate 13,946,977 downwards.
AGAGACGAATCCTGCGCAGACCTACTTGTCCTCGCGTGATTTGTTGAAGCCATCGCTAAGTGTGCGTTTTCTGGGTCTGAGTTCGAAGAGTTAGCACTCATTTTATCTTCCTGCGCAGCGAGAGGTAAGGAGACAGCGTTACTGTCCATCTTATCAAAGTGAATCAGCGTAGGTATGATGACGTTTGAAACAAGAACGACACACAAAGTTTGATTTGCATTGTCGCATATCATGACCTGTGCTTAGACAATTATAGCACACATTATTACCCTTCACTAAATTAAACCTATCACTCAGCGAAAGATTTAAAAATTTGTTGCATTTTGATAAGTGATGTGGCTCATTACATGCCAAACAAATTTTTAGGCTTATTGCCCTCGACCGAAGGCTTAGATTTGCTCGCGCTATTCTCGGATTGTACGTTTACGGCAAGCGCTTGCCTTGGTTGAAGTTTTACCGTGCTACCCCCAATGGAACGCGCGATAGGTCTACCGGCAGCACGATTGCTTTTTATTCTTTGTACTACTCGAATCTGAGATTACACAAGCAGACAATTCTCGTTCAAGAAACTCGATTAACATTTTTATATTCGGAATATCGGTAGGTTTTTGTAGGGAAAGCTCAAAGCGTTTTCGCAGCGAGTTAGGAATTTTACCTAATAAAATACCTAACAATAAGAAGCTCCATTGATCAACGGGCAATTGCATCCTATCCAAAGCTTGCATGTTTTCGTGGTACGTGTTTAGTAGTTTACGCAAACTTTGAACGGATTCAGAACAAGACTCGATATCCAAAATGCGATCTAAGTGTTTAGATGCAATTGCGCGCTTGTTTTGATAACGAGAGATAAGGATCTCAAACGCAACTGAATAGTTTTCGTCCGTAATCGGTATAGATTTAACAAGATTGAGAGGTTCATCTTTTAACGTTAATAATAAATATCTAAACTTCTCAGTATCCGAGTAGGTACTTTTGTTGTGAACTAGTGATAAAAACAAGTCAAATTACGATTGCCAATCGGTTGATTCGCCGTTGAAAGATGGAAGAGGCAACGTAGGCAGTCTTTCGTGGTTGTGTGAACAAACTGTAGGTACAGAAAACGAACGACTCGCGCGTCGCTGTTCATTCTGGCTTTCTTTTAGAGCGTCAACATGACCTAAGACCGTATAATATAGGTCATTGAACATACTACGAATACCTAACTCGTTTTCTTTGACAAAAGTATTGTTCTTCATGAGAGTTTTCTCTATTTTTGTCTGTAATTTAAGAAACTTTCTTTGATTTACGACGATATCCCTACACCTAGCTAAAAACTTTGTTTCATCTGTAGAAAAGACCTCTAAAGTACATTTTAGTTCGTCTAAAATAACCTCGCGTTCAAACAAATCCTGCTCCGCCATTTTGTACCGGACGCGTAACGTCGCAATAAGTACAAACTAAGGACAGGTGTAAATAGGAAACTGAGATTTGTGACAACAAAACACTGAAACACAGACTAATCCTGCTCGAAAGGATCAAATTTATGTCTACGCCTAAATCTATTGAGCTAACCTGATTCACCTCGCCGCCTGCGCGCTGACACGCATCCACCGGTGGGACTGAAGTTGATGTAGCTACTATCTTGAGACACTTGGCACAGTTTTTGGAATACCACTAGGTATTTTCGTGGTCAGTCTTGGGTTTTCACGTTTTGAGAATCACAAATAAGCAGTAAAGTTCGAAAAGAAATCAAAATCGGAGCGGAGCGATGCTCGTTGATTTTGTCGCGAAACGGAAGTGAAGTTTTTACTCGCGGAAGGCGCTGGAGTCGTTATCCGTGATTGGATGCTTCGATCTCACTGCGTATAGCGCGCGAAATATGAAAACAGGGTTGCTGTTTCGATCCAGGCGAGACCATCAATATTTATCTATGTACTTAAGTGTATTCTGTTGTCACAAATCTCATAGTAAAATTAAAAGTATGAAATAAATCCTATTATGGTACAAAACATGTACCTACCTACTAATTTAAGTGTTTTTGGGTAAATAAATTATATCTCTCTCTCTCTCTCTCTCTCACACCTAAGAGTATAAGATACATAATCTTGATAGAGTTTACATTAAACTATTCAGTAGGTAGGTATATCACTAGTTAAGATAAATGAGCAGTGAGTGTGCCACTTGGCAGCGATTCATCAGCTCGTCAAACGTCGCAGGCATGCGTTCTTCATTAATAATGTCTTGTTTGAGAATTAATATCTCGAGGCAGTGGGGGCGTTCAAACACTGAGTAAAAACTTAGTAGCGTTGGAGATTTAATGACGGGAAAGCAGTTTTGGTTCGTAAAAGGTTGTAGTTTATACCTGCTTCTTTTGATTTTGTTTAAAAGAAAACTTTACACCGACTTCAATTGTATAGTTTTTTCATGAATCCTATTGTCAGAACTGAACCAAATTAAAATGGGACCACACAGGAGATACCAGCTTTCAAATAAAAGAAGAATCATGAAAAACGGACCAGCCAGTCAAAAGCTCTGAGGCAACAAACAAGTTTGCCTGGAAGAGATCGTTTCTAAGCGATAAGGCTGCCCATTTTACTTATGTTTTATGTAATTTCTTTTGTACTGTATTTTTGTTGGTGTACAATACCTAAAGTATTTTGTATTGTATTGTATATAACAAACATAAAATAATTAATTTTGTTTTAAAAAACCGACTTCAATTTTTACAGTTTTTTCATGAGTTTTCATGGATTCCATTGTCAGAACTGAACAAAATTAAAATGGAACCACACGGGAAGCACCAGCTTTCATATAAAAAAAGAATCATGCAAATCGGACCACCCAGTCAAAACTTCTGAGGTAACAAACATAAAAAAAAAATACAGACGAATTAAGAACCTCCTCCTTTTTCTTTTTACTAAAGTTATTTCACAACGGGATATTTATCATGATTTAAATTTTGAGCTTTCCAATATTTCGGCACAGTTTAACTTTCACATTACAATATAGGATGTTGAAGTTGAGGTTGGCTCCCCTTGAAAAGCGCCTTATTGGCGTAACTCATGGGGGATAATGCCCATAATTACCACGCTGGGCATGCGGATTGGGGATCGCAGTTCAGTGCTAGAATTTTTCTGCAGGGGGTGCCGCTCCCTGCCCTCCGGTGAATATCTCTTAGTCGCCTCTTACGACACCCACGGGAAGAGATAGGGTGGTGCAAATTCTAAGCCAGCACTACTCACTAGTCAACTATACAATTCTTATTCAATAAATCACACAAGTTCCTTGAATCCCTACGGCCCCCAAAGTGTCAATAATTTAGTCCTCAGTATAAAACAAGCAACTGTCATGTCACTGCAGAGGCGAGAACAATCAATCATACCGGGTCTTACTGCCAGGAACATAAACTATACTCTCTGTCCGTGACTTTGCATGGGCTCACTTAATCTTGTCTAAAATGTCGTCTATTTCTGCCTTTCGCGACCAAGTTTCCGACACCTTTTACGTTAAGTTAGATAAATTCAAAGTTGTAGTCGCATATAACTTAGTTATTATCAGATGAATAATAATTGATTTTGTTTTAAAAAAACTATAAACTGATTTCAATTATATGGATTCCATTGTCAGAACCGGACCAAATAAAAATGGGACTACATTTTTTTTTTTTCCAATTTTCTTAATTAATCACAAAAATAACATTACAGATAGCTTTATCTACATGGAAAGCACCAGCTTTCAAATAAAAAAAGAATTTTGAAAATCGGGTTAGTTATTAGTTCCGCTTTACACGAGTCCCGTTATGCTCGGATTTTAAAATACCTAACAAAAAGTGCCGCTATGCTACGAATTTCTCAGTTATACCTTAGACAATGGAGGGTATCTACAGCTCGTTAGAAAAGTGTTTCTAAAGAATACTCTTAAAGCTAGCCTTAACAATCATCAGCATCAGGATATACTAGTCCACAGCTGGACGTTGGCTAGTCCACAGCTGGACGTTGGCTAGCTTTAAGCTTTTTAGGCGTTACGTATTTTATGTCTTGTGCTGCTTTTGGATCACCCAGTCAAAAGTTCTGAGGTAACAAACAAAAAAAATACAGTCGAATTTTGAAATTCCTCCTATTTTTGAAGTTGGTTAAAAATAGAAAGATATAAGCGAGCATACATAGATGAATGAAGAGAGGGAAGGAAGGTATTTGCCCTGAAGTGGGATCTAACAGGCTGTTTAGAAAAGAACGAACTTATTTACATGCCTCTTACTAGTTTACGTGATACCTAAAACAATGTTTTTTTAGAAACTTCTTAAAAGTCTCCGACAAAAGAAAGAGTCGGATTGTTGAGGTTTTTTTTCTGGAAATTCGAATTGGACAAAACTTATCGAACGAGAGCTGTGTGATGCTGGCTAAGATCTGCACCATCCTAACTCTTCCCGCGGGTGTCGTTAGAGGCGACTAAGGGATATCCACCGCGGGCGGGCAGCAGCGCCCTTGCAGAAAAATTATACCACCATACTGCGATCCCCTACCCGCATGCCCAGCGTAGGGATTATGGGCATTACCCTCCTGAGATAAACGCCAATAAGGCGCTTATCAAGGGGAGGCCTGCGTCTAACAGTGGACCACTAAAGGCTGTTTAGGTTGAGGTTGCGGTATCAAACGAGATAAAAACTTTTAAAATTCAAAAAACATAGACAAGACTTAGCAATAACTAATTCCCTAGCCACAAATTCATAGTGAAACGTTGTGTGTTGCCAGCTCTCGCAGTTTTGTTTGAACTGCTCTTAGATATTGCGACTGTGGCCGAAGATACTGTGTTATTGATATTATAGTCTTATTGGTATTGAACTCGGGAATTCAAACTACTTGATAGATACCCGTTTGAGATGGAAACTGGAACTTAAAGATCGTTCCAATGTTTGACTAGTTTACAACTGGCTAGGCTAAACTGGGATTAGTTAATCCGTAGTTATGAGTACAGAACTACATTGATCTATCCTGTTAAATAACTGAACAGAATGTACCTACATAAGATTAGGCTAATAACTGTCCAGTATATTGCCAAAGAAGCAAGTACGCATCTTCAGCGATGCTTTTCAAAATAATACTTTGAGCAACTAAGCAGACCAACACAATCCTTGATTTTAAGTCCTGCTCTAGTTGAGAATGGGATGGACCTTCGTCAAAATATTTTCTTATCGAAACAAAACTTATATATCTATATATAATAGTTCTCAAGCCATGAAGCGTATCAGATTGATAATGTTCAAAAGTTCAGGAGTTCAAAAGTCATATACTCGTATTTGCTAAAATGAGTCTAAAATTTATACATTTGCTAAGATGTAAATTAGTAGGATGTTAAGCATAACATGCTTTACTATCCAGGGCATGTAATATATATCAGTGGTTTTCTATTAGATACAAATAAATTATAATCAATAAAATTACACACAACAGTGAGAAAAAAACTTGACTAAGAAGATTTTGTTCGTGTGTGTTCGTCTGTTACTCTTACCACAGATATTATATAGGTAACTGTTCTTATCAACCATGAAAGACAACGCGTTGGTCAAAAATCATGCCCTAATTACATTTGCCCAAAAACCTCTAACCTCTACCAAAGTTACTGGACATCACCAGAATTAGGTCAAACTTGTCTCATCGGTCGGTAATTCGCGGCACTTCCTCGGAGATTATAGCTGGGAACTCGCAACTTCTGATTGAGTTCCTGATCAATGGACCAACAGATTCTGGTAATCGCGCAAATTATCATGGACTTCACTTTTTGACTGACTAAGTTTTTTTAGGGAAATCACTTCTGGTTGGGATTTAAGAATTATTTTGGGTGTCTTGTGACGATTAGGTGGAAGATATCAAGAGGCACAAATATGCTGGTCTTGACAGAGCCTATACATGTGCTACGCTTGGACTTGGAGTCCATACCTTAGACCCGTGGAGTACCGAAGCTCTCCAGGATTAAAAAAAACGTATTTGAGCATCGGTCGAAGAGACGTGTGATCCGAGAGCTGGTGAGTATCTGGCGCATCAGCATTGCAGCCAGAATCTTCAAAATAATTTAAGATTTCACCCTCGGCCGACCTACCACCGCTACCGAAGTGGCATAAACCAGTTTAACTATACTGAACTTTAAGTTAGTAAGTAGGCACCAATAACGATTTTGCGCTAACCCGAGGAGAGCTCCACTGTAATAGTTTATTTATCATCTTGAAGTACCCTAACAGTATAAAGAATTTAAATTTTATTCTATCTAAGTATCAAAGAGAATATTATACAATAGTATTTTGACGGCGCGTCTCTAAACGCATGCAAAGCGGGCAGAAAAGCCGCTAATTTGAGCTTTGTACCCATCAGTGAACCAGTTTAAGGAAAATATCGAAAATTGCGTCACGTCCCCTGTCCATACCTTCCAATATTTGTCAAAGGGCGAACCTAACTAAGAAGCTTCCACAAAAACGTACACACATGGTAGGGATGGGGCAAAGGTTACACAAAAACGTATTGATACCTCAAAAGCTCCAAAGCCGTCATCCTAAATTAGTTTTGAAACCGAGTTTTTCGTTTACCGATGGTTATCTTCAGGTGAAAGATGGCTTGTTATGTTTTCGTTACTTTCTAGCGGAATTCTATTAGATTTATTTTTCTATAAGTTGTATGCCAATAATAACCAAATAGATTAAACAATTTGCTATATGATAGTGTGTCTAATAAAAGTGAATTTGAATAACTTTTCTTTTGTTGTACCCTTTATTTTTTTCTTTGCGACTCTCTTTTGTAGTTATTTTACTACAAAATTAATTGCAAATTTCAAAAATTTAGTTTTTAAGTAGAACCAGCAAATAACCAAATAATTTCCTGCGCCTTAGGCAGGCATCCGATTGGTATTGATATGAATCAGTTGATCTAAATTTTGGTTTTAAGTACTAGTTGTTCAAGATAAGTGATGGTGAATGTTCATTATTTCATATTTTTCTTAATTCATTCAGTATTTAATTTTTTTTTGATAATTTATTTATTTGAAGATTTTTTTCTGTATTTAAAGTATTCATACAATGAAAATCATCAACAGATCTAAGTGATAAGGTGAGTTAAGGTTAAGATCACAGTATGTACCCACTCAAACCTAACAAACATACTAGCTAATACATGTTCTTTTAATCTTTATTAAATTATACATTGTTTAACCAACATGATTATGGTATCCGATATACGCTTCTGTGTAAAGAGTGACAGTCGTCTTGTCTATTTTAAATCAAACCTAACAAACCAACTGTCTGATATTATTTGCTGGGTAAAGGGAGCGGCCACTGGGTTGTTAAGGTTGTTGCAACGGAAAACTGGCAGTTATCGCTATATTATTAAAACCAAGTTTTTGGAAAAAGCATTAGGTGTGAGTAGTTTCACCCCAACACTAGTAAATACCACCAAAATTACCGCATGGAGCATTCGCATCACGTCGCCGAAAACATTGCAATTTTTATAACAAAACTCCGCGACTAAACGACAGTGGGGAATAGTGTATTTGTATTTTCATTTCATACTAAAGTAATTTTTATGTTTCGTACGTAAAGTTACTGTGAATTGAGTAAGTTTGTTTTGTTCAATTGTTCGCGTTGTTTCTTGTAAACGAAGATATTTTCTAGTTTTTACGTGCTATAGGTTATCTAGTTTATATAAGGAGGTAGAGGTTTTCTTTTTTAACAAACAGGCGAATATTTTGATCATTCTCTTAGAAGTTACAGGGCTGTTTACTCTTCTTAATATTTAAACAAACCCGAAATACTATACTTCTCTTTTTTGGGCGATGAAGAAGAGAAAGATGGAGATTTCATCTAAGTAACAAAGATTCACTTTGTTATAAAATTGCTTTTATGTACCATACCTTTATTAAAATGCTTGAAACAATATTTGATTATCATTATAATTGATCATAATGACATTTGATACAGAGAATTCTTTTAGACTACACGAGAAACTTTCGAAGTCGCGAGCGAAAACTCGTCTTTTCCCGTGAGTGTCGTAAGAGGCGACTAAAGGATATCCACCGAGAACGGACAGCAGCGCCCCCTGCAGAACAATTCTACCACCCAACTGCGATCCCGTATCCGCATGTCCAGTGTGCGTGTTGGGGATTATGCGCGACGCTAATCGCTCTTGAGCGATAAGACCGCCAATTGTCGCTTAGTTTAACTTTTCTTGTTGTTAGTTCCTAATAGATTTTAGTGCGCAATAAAGTATTATCTATCTATCAGTTTAGTAGGTATTATGTGTATTAGTATTTATATTTAAGAATTATGTAAACAACCACCGCCATCCTTTATTTTTGTCACAATCGTTTTGGTTGCCTGGAAGAAATCGCTTTAAGCGATAAGGCCGCCAGTTCTATTGCTGTTCTTATCCCTTTATCTAATTAAGTAAATTTATGTTTTATTAAGGTGATGAATAAAGAATTATCTATCTATCTATCTATCTATCTAATTAGGCGCTTACCAGGGGGAGACCTGCGTCCAGCAGTGGACCAATACAGGCTGTTCAGGATTAGGTTGAGGTAAGGACTGGTAGTGATAATTGATTTAGATCGTAGAAGTAGGTTATTATTTATATTGTGGTCTAACGAAGGTCTATTAACTATAAAAGTATCAAAGTCCTCCATACGAGTTCAAAAGCGAAATGGACCGCTGGAAAAGCATCCCTGTAATGTTATTAAAAGAACAGTCACCCTCTCATATCGGTTGGTACCACGTGAATGCTCTACTTGAGAGTGGATTGATTACTGCATTCACGCGAAACAATGAGCTTATCAACGCCGCGCCGCCGGTGATATGGACGCAGTATATTTTTTAGCAAAAGCGGTTTGAAAGAGAGTAAAAAAATTTGCAATAAAAATCACGTGGCATCAGGATCAAACGTAGCCTATAGATTTCACAATATTGTAAACTAATTAAAGTGAAGTAAAAAACTAAATGGTTTTATATCGCGTCAGTAGTCCTTCTTTACTTTTTACTTTTCTCCGGCTATGTAAACTCGTTTACGAATAGACTGGTCTGGGGAGGACCAGAATTATGTGGGACTCGACGTCCTGAGAAGGGCGTGATACCCAAAGAAAAGCCTCTCCGGTGGCCCTCTTTGGCCGTTTTCGCCAAACCACGGGAACATAAATAACCTCCGCCCTCTTCCCTACCTAGCCAGCGAGCCCACCATTTGGACAATAAGCCTTCGTTAACCGTATAGTGCTGGCTAAGAAATTGCACCACTCTCTCTTTCCACGGGTGTCGTAAGAGACGACTTACAGAACCATTCTACCACCAGGCGATCCCCAAACCATGCCCAGCTTGGGAATTATGGGTATTATCCCCTCTTGAAATAAAGGCAGAAGTAATATATAGTACAACGTAATAAAAGTAATTTACATCGGGTTATTTACCATGATTTGAGTTTTGAGCTTTCCTTTTTGACTAAAGTGTTAAAAACCATGATGGATTCAGAAGTTTTACGTAATAAAAGCCAATACGGCGCTTTTCAGAAGGAGACCTGAGTCCAGCAGTAGACCATTATAGGCTGTCGAGGATGAGGGTGAGGATTTCTGCCCAGTTTTGTGGTTCGCAGAGGCACGCCGCCCCGCCATCTCTCCTCCGTAGACCGAGACACGTTCTCGGTGACCCCGTTGACCCACTCACCGCCGCTTACCCGGAGGTGACGTCAACCGTTTCGTTACCGCACACTACACAGTCTACCATAAACCAACCCCGCGGGAAGCGGAGTCGAAGGATTCCCGCCTTCCAACCGCTGGGCTGTATCATCTGGCGACAGCCCAAGTTGAGGCTTGTACCTAAGTGGCCCTTGTGCGTGTTGCCCCAACCTAATTTTACTGGCGGGGCGTCCTCTGCATCCGCCAAAAGTAGTCCGGTAACGCTGTCATGGCCATCGGTGGTCAACAGCATTTTAGTCAATCGAAAAAAAAAATGCCGCCCGCCACGTGGTAGACTGATACGTGCGTCTTGAGCCATGATAATGTTAATTACGACGTAAGTAATTTGTGTCTTCGCGAGCACCTGTTCCGATTAGTTCAACTATAAGTACAATCAGTTGAACTAATTACACCATAAACTCAACCGTTATTTCAACTTGATATAATTTTTGTAAAAGTTGAACATTCTGGAAAACATTGATCCTATTAGTTCAACGTTCTATTAATCAGGGTTAAATAAAAATAATATTCCTACCATGAGTTTTAAAATTATATTGCGCAAAGATCCCACCACTTTGGAGCAAAGCTGCTGACCTCAAAAAAAGTGTGGGTAGAAGTCAATGCACCAGTAATCCAAGCCCCTTTTACACTTTTCCGTCTCTTATCGTTTACACCTGTAATATTCTGAATTCCGACGGAAATATAATATAACTTGCGTATTCTTATTCTAATTCTAATTCTGAGTAGGGGAACTAAGATATATAGTGTATTGTGCATTATCGCCCTGCCTAAGTAGGCCCTAACCAACCCAGCTCCTTGAAGTATCGGAGCAGGACTTTTGGTGACTGACAGCTTCGTTTCAGCTTTTCTGTATAATACAATATATAAACTTACGTATAGATAGGCATCCTGTCTCCGTCCTTGAACCAGAGCATCATGGCGACGTCCCGCACCGGGGCCGCGAGGTCGCACGGAAGGCGCGTGCCGCCGCCCGGCGCTGACCACACTTGGATTACATCTGGAATGAGGAGAATCGTGTTAGTTGGAAGACTCAAATAATTAAAAAGAAAAAAAAATCATTTTCGGTTACATTAAATTCAAATACCGAAGCGCAAATATGCAAGTCTCGACAGAGCCATTTGCTCCCCTAGGAGTCGGTCCAACTGTACTGAGGAGCCTAAGCAGCGCAACAACATTGCCATACAGCGCGGGGCAATGCAGCTAGCGACTTGGTTTGCTGGACTGGTATTGATCTGGACCAGTTGAGCTAACTGTAGATTGTTTTCACCAATTATTTATCAATAACTAGTTTTTTTTTTTTTATTTGATTGTTATTTTGTTTTTCAATACAGATTTAATATTTCGTAGATACGTAACTACGTTTTAAATAAATATTTTCGCAATGTTGACTCATCTGGATGAAACATCGATTAAAAATTCGTTAATTAATTCTACAACACAATTTGATCAAAAATATTCACAAATTCCAACTTGTCCTCGTTCCCAAACATTGAATTTCTTGTACAAAAACAAAACAATGAATATTCAACGAGTTTTTGGCGAAATGCTTGAAAAAATCCAATCAAAATGGACGCTCTGTACAAAAGAACAATGCGCAAAATGAAATTATTGGAAAACCGAGTTTGTGATAGTGAACTCCCAAAGTAGAAGTGATTTGTAAGGATTATGAAACTATTTGAGGTCGCCAGCCACTTAGATAAATAAAGTAATAAATAGATAAACGTTATGTTCGTTCCGCTAAGTTAGTTTTTGCTCCTGTGCTTCCAAGAAAGTTGAAACAAAAGATGGTTTCTAAAAACTGACTCGAGAGCATTTTGTGGCAATCCTTTACCCGTCTTCTAGTTAACTAACCCGTCTTTTCACTACACTTTTAGATTTTTGTAGGTATCTCTTGTAAAATATGTAGATATTTTATGATATTGTTTTTTTATAAAAAAAATTATGTATAGTTTAGACTTAATTATTTTTTTATCATAGTAAGTTTATGTCTAAGTTTAAGCACGCCGTTTTGTTGTTTTTGACCTTGGTAGAAAATGCCATCGGCATTATGCCCACCATCTGTGTACTTTTATATAATTGTGTGCAATAAAGTATTAAAATAAAAATAAATAAGAACGGAACTTTCAGTCACCAGAATTCGGAAAGGAAGATAAGTAATGTTTATTCGACAGGGTAAACACACCAGCATAAAGTACGGTGTGACACAAAAACGTGTCCTATATTAATTTAATCTATCTTCCACGAAGCAAAAAACACAAAAGCTTCCTTGTCCAGAAAACCGGGTCCAAAGACAACAATTCGGCCACTAATGACCGCATCCCCTATAATTAGATGGCTTGTTTCCTGTCCCGGCCCTCTTTTATTCATGGGCACATCGGGCACATTACATTCTTCAAAGCTCGGAGATCAAAGTTCCCTGAATCGAGTTACAGCCTCCATCATCGGCAACCTATGAGGAAATGGACTCCAAAATAGTAGGTTCATGAACCGAAAATATTGGTCCAACTAGAGGTATAATATGAGAATAATTTTGCGTGGGTGGTGACGTAGTAGGTAGTTGTCACTTTTTCGTGGAACAAATTACAGTGCTACCTTCATTTCAGTCACTTGGCTTTAGAAATGAAATTGTTCGCTGAAGACCCAAAAGTCTGATGACGATTTTAGGGAAACAACTGCGTTTTTACCATTCGCTGTAAACGCTTCAATGCACGACACTCGTGCAAAACGTCCCGAAAAAACGGGAAATTCTTTTTGACAATACTTGAATTTCCAGTTTCAATGATTTCCTTTGAAAAATCTTTTATCTCTTGAATGTGACGTCATAATGAGGAGCGTTCTTTGTCGCTCTTCCTCAATTTGCAGGCATTGTATTGGAATTAGTAGGATTTTCTGGGTCTATGTTGTTGTAATATTTGGGGATATTTTAAAATGGTTTTCTTTTGAGAATGAATGCTTTGTAAATGTCGACAGACCGGCTTAAATTTAGGCTATTCTTAGGTCCTTTGGTTTTCTAAAGAATAGGTCTAACCCACGACTAACCTAACCTTCTAAGCCTTTCCCAATAAATGCCGTTTTTATTTTTAACTAGCTGCGCCCCGCGGCTTCGCACGCGTTGTTCCTATGGAAACGTGTAAAGGTGATTTCTATCCCACGGAGACTGATTTATGATAAAAAGTAGCTTTTGTTTGATTACAGGATTAGAATTAACTGTGTGAAAAGTTTCAACCACATCCATTCAGTAGTTTTGGCGTGACGAGGTTACAAACATCCATCCATCCATCCATACTAATTATCGCATTTATAATATTAGTGTGATAAGCTTAAAACAAGCACTTTCTTCACATCATTTGAAAATGAGTGCCTTCATAAGTTATTTGAATGTATCTACGATACAATAAAACATCGGTGAATTGCGATAACGACAGCTATTCGTAAGGAACAAGTGTCTATAAACTGATAGATTTGCAGAACATTTCGAACTGCTTCTACACTCGAGAGCAATGAATCCGGGTCACTTAAAGAATGTTAAAAATCTCGGAAACTAAAAATGATAGGTTAATGCAATAAATTGTATTTAATAGACAATGTAATACTCCTTAAATGAAAGTAAAAAAAATATGAGTCACCATACATTTTATTAACACAAAATTACATAAAGAAAAAAACTGCTGATCTCTCCTTAAAACAAAAATAGGAAACATGAAATTTTTGAACTTTATTACGATTTTCTTGAATTTTAATACTTCGTATTGCCTCCTCGTGCTTCCATTATGCTGGCATGCTGTACACCAAGTTCCTTATACGATTTTGGGGAATATTCTCCCATTCCTCTGTGAGAGCAATTTTGAGCTCACGAAGCGTGATTGGGGGAGGGTTTCGTTGTTTTACGCATCTGCCTAGCTCGTCCCAAGCATGCTCGATCGGGTTGATATCCGGGCTGCGCGCTGGCCACTCCATACGAGTAATGTTCATCTCTTGAAGGTAGTCATTCACAATCCTACCTGTATGAGGTCGGGCATTGTCATGCATAAATATAGCATCCTCACCTAAATTGACCATAAATGGACCAACGTGATCATTGAGGATTTCTTCCACATATCTTACGCTAGTTAAAGAGCCGTTTTCTATGATCACCAGCTCTGTGCGACTTTCAGAAGAAATTCCGGCCCACACAAGTACAGACCCACCACCGTAGGCTACTTTTTCTTCGATGCATGCTTGCTTGAATCTTTCCCCTGGTCTTCGATACACTCTGTGTCTTCCATCGTGCTTGTAGAGCATAAATTTTGATTCGTCGGAGAACATAACTTTTGACCAATCTTCAATACTCCAATTTACGTTTTTAGGATTCTTTAAGTGACCCGGATTCATTGCTCTCGAGTGTATTTACGTCGCAGTGTTTACCATTGATCTCTCCTTATTGATGCTGCAAATCTGTATATTGCTGTTTCTATCTCTTTGAAGTAGCGCACGCGTTAAGAGATTTGATCCCGTCCGAGTTGTAGCCGAGATTATGGGCGTTGAGAGCTTTGGTAAACAGTGTTATAGATTTGTGCATGATTTGTTTGAATTAGTGCAGTTTAGAGTTCAATAATAATTTGGTATAATGTTATCGTCTTGTTTAATAATAAATCATTTGAAATTTTAATTTGAACTTTAAACAATAATCTCACTATCTCACTTCTTATCTCATCTCATCTCACTATCTAACTAATAATAAAAATGCGAAAGTTTGTATAGATGTATGGATAGATAGATGGATGGATGGATGTTTGTTACCTCTTCACGCTAAAACTACTGATAGGATCTGGCTAAAATTTTACATACAAGTAATTCTAATACTGGAATAAAACATAGGCTACTTTTTATCCCGTAAATCTGCTCCCGTGGGATAAAAATCACCTTTAAACGTTTCCATAGGAACAACGCGTGCGAAGCCGCGGGGCGCAGCTAGTAAATAAATAATGCTGGACAATTCCCGCAACCCATCTCAACCGCAGCCTCAACTTCATCAGCCTATATTTGTCCACTGCTGGTCTCAAGCCTCGACTGATAAGCGCCTTATTTGTTGTTATGTCATAATATGACGGTACCGCCTACACCCCACGCTGGGCGTGAGGGTTGGGGATCGCAGTTCGGTGGAAGAATTGTTGTGCAAGAAGCGCTGGCGCCCCCCGGTAGATATCTCTTAGTCGCCTCTTACGACACCCGCGGTAATAGTTGCGAAGGTGAAAATTCTAAGCCGGCACCACACGGCAGTTATAACTGATAACAAAATAAAACAAACAAAAAAAATTTAAAAAAAACACGTACTAATATCTGCGTACAAACTTTGTCCCGTGACGGGAATCGAGCCTGCAACCTGTGCGTCGCAAGTGGAACTTCGCTCGCTGCGCTACTCTGTGATCGTCAATTAAATTTAAAAGTTAATAAATCAATAAATTAATTAATTTTGTTTAAAAAAACTATAACCGACTTCAATTTTTATAGTGTATTCGTGAATTTCCATGGATTCCATTGTCTGAACTGAACCAAATTAAAATGGGACCACACGTAAAGCATCAGCTTTCATATAAAAAAATAATCCTGAAAATCGGACCACCCAGTCAAAAATTCTTACGTAACATACATAAAAAAACAGTCGAATTGAAAAACTCCTTTTTTTAAGTCGGTTTATACGTGTAAATAAACTTGCTAAAACAATCACTGAGATTTTGTCAAATCTTTAAATAACCTGTAAGAAGTACTTCGGGTTAACTGACCTAACCAACCGCTTTTATCGCGGTCAACATTATTATAAGCTAACGACATAGGTTAACAGGAATTTCCTCAGACTAATTTAGTTACAATGTTGTATGCATTAAGTCACCTTTACATGCTAGAACTTAAATAGTTAAAACATCCTACCTACCTACAGCTTCGCACGCTCTATTCGCGGATTCGGGATAAAAGAGTCAGAGTCAGAATCAGAGTCAAATCGTTTATTTCTTGAGACTTACAAAATAAGCACTCAGACAAGTCAAATTTTTATTATATAAACAGCTTGATAAATAGTTATTACTATCAAACAAAAACTAAGATGCAATTGACTCTAATCCACTTAAATTTTTTGTCCACTAGCGGAAGAAGAAAGCCTACATGTGTCCCCCCCTGCTAGATATAGGTCTCCATACGATGTTAATATTCGCGAATTAGAACGAGGACTGACGAAGCTGTGCGGTGCAGGCTTAGAATTTGCACCACCCCAACTCTTTCCGCTAGATACTTTTCCGATATCTACAGGGGCGGGCAGCAGCGCTTCCTGCAGAACAATTTTACTACTAAACTGCGATCCCCAACCCGCATGCCCAGCGTGGATATTATGGGCACTACCCCCCTATCGCCCCAAAAAAATACATTTGTCAAAAAAAACAAGTTGGTCTTAATCGAATCTATTTCTAACCAGGAACACTTTTCCCAAAGTAACATACCAAATCAAATCGTAAGTTTTGGCAATAATTAAAAAAAACTATTCCCATACATTTTCTATGAAAAAAACGAGTAAGTGAAAACAACTATGCCAGTCATTCAATGGTTCTAAATTTAAACTCGTATGTAACTACTTTTTTAAGTTGGTAGGCTAATTTTGAAGGCATCTCAGGAATTAAATTTTTACTTATTTTTTTATTTTTATTAAGGGGCCAAGAATTTGCCCCACCCTGTACAGAGATTATATGTATACAAGAATTGCTCGTTTAAAGGTAGATAAGATAAATTAATCAGTTGCGATCAAACAGTTGCCAATAATTATTAACGGCATCTATCCCCAACAAAACATGGTCATATCGCCACAGTGCCAACAGGATCAAGGAGTATGTGAACCTTTGGATACCAACTACACCTGTTTTTCCACATCGAAATTACTTCCACGATCCGTTTTCATTTGCCCGGCTGGCATCCGGATCGACGAAACCCGGACCTTATTGTCCGGAATACCCGGCACGATTTACATACCTGTGTTATCCCAGTTCCCGAAATCGTGTAGAAATCAAAGTTTACGGGAGTTAGTAATTACAGGGATTTTGAGATAGGTCGTTTTGTAATCTTTATCACGGGATTATGGCATGAGGAATGTTATAGATGGGTTTTGTTTTATGACAGGTTTTATCTTTTGGTTTTGTGCAGCGAAATATTAATGGCGGAGAATAGGGTGAGTGAGCGCTAGAGCAAATTCCTTTGATTCCAGGACAGGAGATAAACTCCGTTCAGCAGTGGACTAATAGAGACTTCTAAGGTTGAGGTTAAGGAAGAATATTAGACTTTGACTTTTGTTGTGACCCATCAGAATATAGTGGACCACCTGGTCTACAAAGTTCATTAAATTATTCCATTCAAAAATCCAATTTCCGAGTCAAAAACCCAAACAAAGTAAATAAACCAGTAACCCCCAGTTCTAATCAGCAATTTAAACAAACAAATGGGTTAATTCCACTCCGGGAGGTTGTTACTTAGCTATCATAGTCCATACGTCGCGCCAACAGTGTAGTTGTATGAGATTGTATGGCGGTTTGTCACGATAGGGCTATCTGATACCGATGATCTTTGCTGCTTATACCGTGTCTATTTTGAATGTAGCATGTTAGTAAACAAACCGCCCATACTTAACCTAAAATGCACTTTCTTCGCGCGTCCTTTTAAACGTTATTTACATTACTTAAAGCCTATAAACAGCTGCTCGTTTGACATTTGTTAACATTAATCTTATTCTTAATATGTAATAATTTAATTTTGATTATTGATTAACTGACATTTTTATTATTATTTTAGGCCCTTTTACAGCCAACCATTTATAATTAGATGTTAATGTATGTATGCAAAATTACCGTCTGTCTGTTTTTATATTTTATTCTACATATTACTCTCTCCTGCGTAAAATCCCTTATGGTGTTTCCAAAAATATTTTGGTTGTTTTGTATTCTTACAATAAAATAATTATTATTTATTATGTATAAAATTAGATTATAACGATATCAAGTGTATATATGAATGTACCTATGGTGGAATAAATGAAATGAAATGAAATGAAACTTGTCGATTTCAGATCCTGCCTTAAATAAAAATTCTGAAACTCGACGCCAAGCATGTGAGATTTCGTTATTTGCGTCGTAGTTTGTTTACTAACATGCTACATTCAAAATGGATACGGTATAGATATAAACATTGTCTCATGATAGTTAAGATTTAGAATGTAGATACAAGGCTTCATACTTTCTGGTCAATTGAATAATCAGATGTCGCTGCTAAAATGGACATTGTTACCATATATAATAAATAAAATTTTGTAGATTATGGCCTTTGGTTTTGCACGCGTTATTTCATATAATAATAATAATAATCATTCATTGTTCTCTTCACACAGATTATGATGAATAACTATAGAGCAACATTGCGCGAGACTGGTAACTGCTTTAGGCTTGTATAAAACCTGTGTTACAGGTCACCAGGCTCCCGCTCCGGCAGAAGTGCAGTTAATATTTAATAAATAATAAATAATAAATAATGCTGGACAATTCACACAGCATTATCTAGCCCCAAGCTAAGCAGAGCTTGTGTTATGGGTACTAGATAACTGATATACATAATACAATACACTACATAGATAGATATTTTTTATTATACATAAAAAACATCCAGAACGCCCTAAACAAATATTTGTCCCCAGGGAAATCGAACCCGCAACCTCCTGCGTCGCAGGCGGACCTTCGCCCACCGCGCCACAGTGGTCGTCATTTATATCCTATAGAAACGTATAAAGGAACTGATTTAAGGGATAAAAGTAGCCAATGTTTGATTCCAGGTTTATAATAACCGTTGTGCAAAATTTCAGCCCAATTTGTTTTGTAGTTACTAAAAGAGCTATGCATTAGCAGTCAAATACACTTACACCACTCTACATGTAAAAGCGATCGTCATTCGAAACAAAAACCACATTTTCAATCCATAAAAGCTTCCACTTCGGTTTGAAACGTCAACAATCCGACATCTTGAATTACAGATAGTAATTCAGACAAAAGACTCTTTAGTTCCAAGTTTGAATCTTGAAATTGGAATGGAAAATGGCGTGCCAATATGGCGCTCTCATAGAGCAATTTCCTCAGAAATGACGGAGACTGCGTCAAATGTCCTATTTTACGAACTCGGCGACGTATGTGTCGTTTGCATTAAATTATTCTGATGTAGCTTTTTTAGAGGGTAAATTATGCGAGGCGTAAAGCATTTTTGCGCAGAGAGGTTTATGCGGATTTTTAACGAGTTTATGGAACTGGGTGGATTAGGTTATCAAAATAATCGTGTTGATACAGATTTTGTTACAGTATTGCATTTAAAAATTTGTTTTTAGACACTTATCGCTCCCAACATTGACTGTCTTAAATATTTATATCTCTCTGCACTTTCACATGTAGTCACAAATTTACTGATTTTGGTTGAATAGGTCCTTCTGTCATCAACGTCAATCTGGGTACCCTGTTTTCCATTCATAAAATCAAATGATCCCATTGGCTACCCTCGACGTCATAATCAGGCGATCTTATTGGTAAATTATCACGGTACCCATCTTTGCACTTCCATCATCCTCCGTTTGTTGCATCCTCGTTGAAATGCATCTAATCTTATTTTGACGACGTCTTAGGACAAATGTTACGTACCTACTACAAATATTAGTTCAGGGTGTCCTGGGTATTTTCTTAGTATAAAGAAAACTTCCATGTTACGTATTGTATCATAGATGTCAGACATTTAGGTTTATAGAAACTTTATTCTCAAAAGAATTACATAGGTATTCACTTATATGAGAACACAAAAGTTATACATAATACATAATATTACGTACAGCTAAACATTAAAGTATATTCTAAACATTGATTAATTAAAAAGGGAAGATGAGGTACTAGTTTTTTGAAAATGGCAACCTCATATTGTGTAAAATTGTGTGCTCCCACCTCAGTCACCGTTGGACCGGCGGCACGGGCGGTCGCGATTCGCGTGAAATATTGTTGTCTCGGTCTAACTTCGGCCTTGATACGTCTTTCCTTCTTTGTTCTTCTTTGTATTGCACGGGACTGGAAATATAACTGT
Source organism: Eupithecia tripunctaria (assembly GCA_955876795.1). NCBI lineage: Eukaryota > Metazoa > Arthropoda > Insecta > Lepidoptera > Geometridae > Eupithecia > Eupithecia tripunctaria. The sequence continues at coordinate 13,927,162 of OY041617.1, read as the reverse complement.
GAGCGTATGTGTTTGCGTGTAGTTGTAACACATGCCAATTTTTGAGTATGCGCTGGAAGAATGTAACCTATCTTCCCTTTTTAATTAATTAATGATTCTAAACAAACATAGATGAAATGAAATGAAATGAAATGAAATGAAATGAAATGAAATGAAATGAAATGAAATGAAATGAAATGAATTTTATTTATTTGTACAGAAACACAGACAAAAACAAATCCAAATAACAATCATTTTTAAATTACACTTAGCTTATAGTTTAATTAATTTTCATTATGTATGCGTTGATTGCGTTGGTTAGCTTTAGATGTCTACGCTAGGCTTAAGCCTGTGTTATAGACATCTATGCCATCCCTCATTACAATGACACAAATTTTATACAAAAAAAAAAAGATTATATGTATTTTTTTAATCAAAGTTTATGTGGACGTAGGTCTAACTTAATATTGACTAAAATTATGAAAAATTAGTTGAGATTATTATTAAAAATCATTATATGTAAATTATTATAAATTATTACTATTTACTATTTTTGAAGTGATGATTATTAATTTATACAAAACAATTTTGATAAATATGCAAAGGAAAAAAAAAAGAAAGGGGAGCGCGCACGCTCTCGTGTGTATTTGTGTGCATGCGTGTGTGTGTGTGTGTGTGTGTGTATTTGTGATGTGGGTAGTTTAACCTTAAATGACAAAAGAGAGTTGACATGGCATCGATACATTCTTCGGTACTGTTAATTTGACAATCTGAAATGTAATCTTACGGCTAACATCAGAAGGGTGAAATTTGTTCGTTCGTCTATCTCAACAAAGCCGTGTACGAGTGGTAGCACCAAGGATTACGAAAAAAAAAAACCAAGCAAATTTGGATGTGGCAGTTTAGTTAAGGAGCGTACATATTTTTGTGTGCATCAGAATGGCGGGTGTATTGTTGCGAATCAGCATATAATAAATGTGGGTCTATATCTACGGGGTAGAGCTGTGGGTGCGGGCCGCCGACGTCCAGCGGGCCTGTAATGCAAAAGCGAGCTCTACGCGCGATGGCAGGTGTCTCTAACGATGTCTCGTGCAGGGAGCTGTTCAAGGAATACAACATCCTCACTCTCACCGGTGAACTAATCTACCAGGTGGCTCTGTTCACCCACAACAATGCGGACCTGTTCCAACGCCGTGGCCGACACGCCACCCGAGCCATGCGTAGTAACAAATACCACCACCACCTGGTCACACCTAAACACAAACTAAAAAAATCTGAGAGGTCAGTGTATATCATGGGTCCTTCAGTGTACAATCGGCTGCCTGACCAGATCCGAGATGCAGCTTCCATATCTATTTTTAAGACAAAATTAAGAAAGTGGCTTATTGAATTAGTTTTGTATGACATAAATGAATTTTATAAGTTGCCCTTATCATAGCGATAATAATTATTATTTTATATTTAATTTAATTGACATGTAATAATGCTATTATGAATAAAATCTGTATCTGTATCTGTATCTGTATCTGTAGGTGTTATTAAGTTTTTACCACAACAACGAGCAACGGGAATACATCGAAACCGATTTCGAAACCCTAAAAAGACAGAAAACGATGATATTGCACTGCTAGAGTTTATGGAGAAGTGTACTTAAATATCAGTCATTCGCTATTGTATGAAGCAATATGATGAACAATTAGGTATTATAATTAACCGTTTTATATTGTCTTACATTTATTCCGGACTATTGTCTTCATAGCTATCAAATAGGAGTCAATTTGTTTACAAGTTTAATTTAGTATCAAACCTACAGAACCAGTAACATTTAGAGAGAAATGGCCCGATAACTATTAGTAAAAGTCCAGGCGCTTTAAATCGCCGGGCAAATTAGTCACAGCAATCGGTTGGCATTTTTATTTTCAAATTAATCTAAAACCAAACCATATATTTAAATTCTGACTGTAGTATTGTAAGGTACTAACCAGGTAGATTCATATGACAATGAATCCATACATAAACAATTGGTTTTTCATTCAGAAACAGAAATACACCCGCCATCCTGACGTCAGGATGGCGGCTCACTTTATTTTTGTTATATCTCTGTATTCAAAGAGGTACTTTCACTTTCATTATTGGTAGATTTAGGTAGAATCAAGGTAGATTCGACCCACATTTATTATAATATGTTGATTCGCAACAATACCTACACCCGCCATTCTGATGCACACGTATTTTAATCTATTGGTTTTTATTTAATAGGTAATTTAGTACATTTAGTACCAACAATACAAGCTCTGCTTAGCTTGGAGCTAGATGTTGTAATGTGGATTGTCCAGCATCATTTAAATATAAATATACTAGCTGCGGTACGCGGCTTTGCACGCCTATCCCGCGGGAACTGATTTATGGTATAAAAAGTAGCCTATGTGTTATTCCAGACCTAGAACTACCTGTATGCAAAATTTCAACCCGATCCGTTCAGAAGTCCGTTCAGTAATTTTGCGTGAATGAGCAACAAATATATTATGTACATACAATACATGTTTACAAACTTTCGCGGTTATAATATTAGTAGGATGTTATTGGTTCTCATCGTATTATTTATTAGCAGTTCTCATCATATAATTCTCAATCTGTTTATATTTAGTTTGAGTATCTCGGCAGTTGAAGCTTGTTAGACACTCAGACCTAGTTATTTTACTATCAAAGGCGCCAGTGCTACAGGCCTTGCACTTTGAATTCTAGTTTATGTTCCGGTCTTACATACATCACGTATGTATTAATATCGTGCTAAGGGTATTAAAACTACTATCAAATATAAACTGGTAGGTATGCACATAAATAAATAAGATAGTAGTAATAAATGAATTTATTTAACCCACGAAATACAAATAATAAACTATAAACTGACTTCAATTATATAGTTTTGTTCATGGATCCCATTGTCAGAACTGGACCAAATAAAAATGGGACTACACGGAAAGCACCAGCTTTTAAATAAAAAAAGAATCATAAAAATCGGAAATCCCAGTCAAAAGTTCTGGGGAAACAAAAAAAATACAATCGAATTGAGAACCTCCTCCTTTTTTGAAGTCGGTTAAAAAGGGCCCCGGCCCATATGGAGTGACGGCACACCATATTTTGTTCATAATAAACATAGACACCATAAAACTCATGTGCCGTATCGCACTAATGCGAAAGTTTGTATGGATGTATGCATGCATGGATGTATGAATGGAAGGATGTTTGTGACCTCTTCACGCTAAAAATACTAGACGGAACTGGCTGAAATTTTGCATACAGGTAATTCTAATACTAGAATAAAACATAGGCTATCTTTTATTCCGTAAATCTGTTCCCGTGGGATAAAAATCACCTTTAAACGTTTCCATAGGAACAACGCGTGCAAATCCGCGGGGCGCAGCTAGTTTGACTAGAAATTGATTATTTTACCCGTATTTGATAGCGAAACTATTCAAACTATAAAATTCTTCCTAAATTACCATTATTGGTTGGTGGAAAGTTCTTTCCAGTGTGAGCTCATTCGAATAGAGTTCTACTAAATACTTTTTAACCGACTTAAAAAAAAGGAGGAGGTTCTCAATTCGTCTGTATTTTTTTTATTTTTTTTTATGTTTCTTACCTCAGATCTTTTGACTGGGTAATTCGATTTGCATGATAGTTTTTTAAAACAAAATTAATTATTCTCCAGCTTTCTTTACTTAAGGGCTCGTTATACACGGAAGGTTGCCGATTTTAAGGCAACTGCACACGACGATTGCCAGGCGACCGACGGCAACTTACTGACCGTGTATGATAATGATGATGTACTCCTAGCCGAATTTTGACCACGGTGGCCAGTCTCATCGGAGACTAGCCAGATGCGCGGAACATTATGTGTTCAAGTGTGTGCGCAAACACAGGTGCACTCTATATTCCCTCACTCTCGTAAATCGTCTGTGTATAAGCCCTAAGAATCATAATATTCATAATAAATACAAAACGTTGTTATTAAAACGACCAACTTTATACAGTGGGTAACTCAATGCATTATGCATAGAGCTGCAAAGGTACGCGTGCGAAGCAATTATACAGGGTGTATATTCATAGTCTAAACTTAAAGGCAAGCGAATGCCTTATGTGCAATTATACAGGGTGTATACTTATTCATAGTCTAAAGCGAGTGCCATCTGCGACGACGGAAATTGCGAGAACTGTTGCACCTTTATCCGAAGTAAATTGTACGGAATTGTGGATCTAGAGATTTTCAAACGCGCTCAAAAAAGGAGGTTTTCAATTTGGCTATATTGTGTTTTTTTTGTCTGTTTAGGTAAACTCAACTTATTCACCATAACATTAAGACTAATACTTATATTCAGCTGTGTGGTGCTGGCTTAGAATTTGCACCACCCCAATTCTTCCCGTGGGTGTCGTAAGAGGCGACTAAGGGATATCCATCGGGGGACGGGCAGCAGCGCCCCCTGCAGAACAAATTTTCCACCAAACTGCGATCACGAACCCGCATGCCCAGCGTGGGGATTATGGGCAATACCCCCCAAGAGGTAAACGTGAATAGGCGTTTATCAGGGGAGGCCTGCGTCCAGCAGTGGACCGATACAGGCTGTTGAGGTTGAGGTAATACTAATTAGTTGTTTGATTATCGTTGGCGATTTTATGATCTTTGATTAAGAGAAATAAAACGTAAAAAAAATAATGGCGTCTTTACCGTACTGTAATTAATATAATTATCAAAATTATCTATAAGTAAGAAAATTTTCTTATCAATAAATTACTGAACTGGACTGAACTTCACTATGGTCTATGTAACCATTTGTATTTTTATTAATTAGGTACATTTTAATTTTTCGTCCATTTGTGTCCCACTTTACGAAAATAAATAAGTAGGTCGATGTCACTCATTTTTAATTAAAAGAAGGAATATCCAGTTTTTTTTACCAGCCACTCAAGCCTAAAGGCACTAAGTTAAATACACAAGCAAAGGCCTATGTCTAAGAATAATTAATTTTGAGCCTCGTATAATAAAGTACCTACCCGAAAAACAGTAATGGGCACACCATCTATTTTACTTACTCTGTGGCAGAGAAGTGTGTACCAGACTACAGAGTCACAGATAAAATACAATAAGTTGCATAAAACACAATTAGAATGACCTGTATGCGAAATTTCAGCCCCATACTTTTAGTTGTTTAGGCGTGAACAGGTAAGAAACATCCATCCAAACCTTTGCATTAAGTGTGATAAAGAAAGATGTATTCATGAGTGTATAACTCATACTACTACGATAAATGGCTGTACTTTGATAATAAATAAATAATGCTGGACAATTTACACAGCATTATCTAGCCCCAAGCTAAGCAGAGCTTGTGTTATGGGTACTAGATAACTGATATACATAATACAATACACTACATGGATAGATATTTTTTATTATACATAGAAAAACATCCAGAACGCCCTGAACAAATTTCTGCAGATCGTACACAAAATTGTTCTGCAGGGGCGCTGCTGCCCGCCCCTCAGAAGATATCCCTTAGTCGCCTCTTACGACACCCACGAGAAAGAAGAATTGGGGTTGTGCAAATTCTATGCCGCCGGCACCACACGGCTCACCTATACACCTAAAATGAATCTGCAGATATCTTTATCTTGGGTTGCCTTTGAAATGGGCTCAGAGAGTAAAATTTTTGTCGTTCATGTTCATACCACGCATAAAGCGCTTCCTCGTCTTTTACACCTCTTTCTTGTGGTTAAAAACGAGACGAAAATATGGGTAGCTTTTATTCTGCGAACTGCTTTGTTCAAGCCTTAATTTGTTTGCTGGCGTGTGGGCTCACCAGAGCGTCTGCATCGAAGAGTCTTCTAAAAGAATGCGTGAAATTTACCCGGTGTGGGTTAGACGTTCTAGCGCAGGAGTTTTGGGTTGAGCAGCTAATCAATCAGCTAGCAGTTGTGTAGCTTTTAGCCTCTCCAGACTCGAGCTCGAATCACGTGCTTAGTTGCAAACCACTTGCGTACCATATGTGTGGATCTCATCCGAGTATTTTTCACGGCTTTTCATGGTTAACGCCTCGTTTCCCCAGTTTGTCAGTTTTTCAAAATATGCGTTAGGGCTCTTATAAACGAACTGCACATCTCAAATATATTGATTTTAGTGATTATTTTGGTTTTAAAATATATTAAAACCAAAATTAATTTTTCACGGTGAAGTCACATCCACAAATGTTGTAACGTTGTTCGTCAATAGTACATAACATTTGTGGATGTGACTTCACCGTGAAAAATTAATTTTGGTTTTAATATATTTTAAAACCAAAATAATCACTCATCGAAGATCGATCGCAGATATGACATGTATAGGTACAATAATGAAATCTCAGCAAGTATCCCTATCGCAGGATATATTCTGCCATAGCAATTGCAGAGTGTTTGGCATTTTCGTTACCTCATTTTTCTTACTTTACTTTCACTTACTTTTACAATAATAATGAATAACTCAAGTGTTATCGTTTTCTCATCAAGAATCAGCACAGTACATAACTAAGTTAGAATTAGGCATGTAGAGATCAGGAAAGGATCGACTTTGAGGAATTTCATATTGGTTAAAGTGTGTAGTGTAAGTAAGTATAGTCTAGGAATTCACTTACACAATTAAGTAAATATAAATTAAGGTTCTTGCGGGAGTTGTAGAGTCTAATCATTGCTGACTGATTGGCTATGAAGCACCATTCCCCAAACGTATCCGTTTTCGTAATTCTATTTTTTATATATAAACAGAAAATTCGATGCAAGTTTTGCTGTAATTTTACTCTTCAGCAACTTTCTATCACAGATAACCGGAAGCAAAGCCGCGGGCAGAAACTTGTAGGTACTAATATAAAAAGATCTACCAACTCTGTTGTGGTAATCATTGATAGCCAGTTCTGTGAAAGACCATTCCAAGTACATAGGTAGGTCTCTTTTAAAGTAGTTTCTTAAGAACCAGATGGCAGAGTACAAAACAGTCATACCCAGGGCCCTACCATCTTCACGCGTCAACATATTTTTTTTCCTGATGAACAAGCAGATGGCTCACCTGATGTTAAGTGGTATCCACCACCGCCAATAACATAGTAGCACCTCGTAGGGCTTGCCGCTAGGAAAATGTCCTACAATGCCCTACCCTGCGTCCGTCAACCTGAGATAGCTATCTATAAAGCCTCATGTGCCTCTAATTTTACGGGCAACCATACTCTTAGAACCGTAACACAGCAATGCTGCTTTGCGGCTGAAAAAAGCATGGCAGTAGGTACTGCCCCGGACAATACATTTGTAAAAAACACCCTCTTGTGATGGAATTGTTATTAATATTTTTTGCACAATAGGCAGGAGGCCTGTTTTTGTCTGTCTCCAAAATATGTAAGAAAAGGCATGTTTTACGTAATTTTTTTTTAAATTGGTATCTACTCTAATTCGGTGTATTAGAATAGGTATCTACCAACTCTAATACACCATTACTAATGTTGGTATTCACCAAAATATGCTGAAAGCAATTCCATATTGGAGAATCAATAAAGCCTCCAAGTACCTAGGTTACACAAATCTTTTAAATCCATCATGGGTACCTTTGTATTAACACTAAATCATTAAAAAACGGGAACCTAATAAAAACATGATTGGAAAGCTCAAAATTCAAATCATGGTAAATATCCCGTTGTAAGTAACTTTAGGTACCACAAAGTTGTGTTATACGTTTCAAAAACAATAGTCAGTTATAAGAAAGTCTTGACAAAACAGATTCAAGAGGTTTTAAAATAAATAATACAATCATACGCTTACCTACCTCAAACTCGAGCAAGACCAAAGCGAAGGTAAAACATAGGCCCTACTGACTAACCCAAAGCTGGGCGTGTAGGCCCATAATGTGACTGATGATGACCCAAAACTCAGATAACACCCATGGTAGGGCCCCTAGACCAACTATAGTAACTGTAAAACCTTAGTTTCATACAACTTAGCCTGTTCATTTCATTACTTAGTTTTACTCTGAGCCGGCTCCGGAGGCAAATTGGAAAAGTTCTAGGAAATCTGATCTTAAACAGGACAGTCCGAGCTTTGAGAGAAAATACTAAGAGAGGAGACAACTGTGTGTGACAACTTCATCATCATCAACCTATATCAGTCGAATGCTGGACAGAGTGCCTGTCAGCACCCTTCAAGATGCTGTATCCAGAACCTGCCTGCAGTCTTTGGCAGGTCGTCATCCCACCTGGTTGGAGGGCGTCCTACACTATGTTTGTCACTCAAGAACACGTTTACTCCAGCAGCGGTCGACTCCTCGTGAGATATGAACGGCCCACTACGAGTACCTTGTAATTCTTTGAGCTGTATCGATAAGTTTAGTGTACAGTACAGTAAATAAAAATATAAAATAAATTATATTTATTTACCATGCTTACAGAACATTTTTATCATCTCGCCCCTATCGTCTCGCCCTATCTCGCCCTATAACCCTAAAAATGTGGAAGAGCGAAATCACCTATCACAAGTGTTTCCATAATACTTAAAAGGTGTTTTCATCTATTAATATGACTAGGTATGTATATTTTTAACCGACTTCAAAAAAAGGAGGAGGTTCTCAATTCGTCTCTTTTTTATGTATGTTTCTTTTTTCATGATTCTTTTTTATATGAAAGTTCAGTATCCATGTGGTCCCATTTTAATTTTGTTCAGTTCTGACCGTGGGATCCATGAAAATACATGAAAAAACTGTAAAAATTTAAGTCGGTTCATAGTTTTTTATAACAAAATTAATTATTTTACTTACTTTTTTTTTATTATTATTATTATAATCTGGTATAAAAATAAAAAGCTTATACAATTTTATTTGTGTACTATTAAAAAAATATTTTATCGTACTTCTCATAGGAACTGGAACAAAATATAAATAAATCATGAAATTCGTTTGTAGAGGTTAGTTATCCAGCATTATTAATTTAATTAAAAATCACAATAAACATTTATCTCACCGCGGGAATAGAGCTCTCACTTCCTGGTATTTGTGTTGTGAACGCTTACACCCTTATTCATAATGATCTGCTAATATAAAACAGCTGCTAAGTAGTGTTATTTCTCATTCTGACTTATGTCAATAGAAGAAGACAGAGCGAGATTTTGTTGTGTGCTAAGCTAGCAGACTATTATGAATAAGCCTTTTATGTATCTACAGAAAGAACTTAATTTCCTTTTTCTTCAATGCGGGTCAAAAACAGTCTTGAGATAATTTTCCTCTCACCTCCCATGGAATAAGTACTCGAATGCTTTTAGGGAAAACCCTTCGTTCTCATGTTTATGTGGTGTGCCGGCTACCGTGGATTTTTCCATCTCGTCCATTTCGTTCATTAAAGGCATCTGCATAATTTTCTTATTTTACGGGTTGGTTGGCTTCTGTTTTGTTTTTGACTGTGTTGTGTTTAGTATTTCGTACTTTTGTTATTATCCGTCGTGGTTAACAAACGTACAACTTTTGCATCAAAGTTTTTATACGAAGGCAACTTAGAATCGTCGAGGGGTAAACGATTATGCCACGATACAAATGCGTTTTGATTTTATGGATTTATTCCATTGCTTTATTAAAAAGGAAGATGAGGTAATGGTTTCTCGAAAGTGGCAACCTCAAATTGTGTAAAATTGTGTGCTCCCACCTCAGTCACCGTCTGACCGGCGGCATGGGCGGCCTGTACTAGCGAGAAATATTGTTGTCTCACTTCGGTCTTTGGTACGTCCTTCCGTCTTTGTTCTTCTTGCTGGGAGAACGTAACCTATCTTCCCTCTTGAATTAATCAATGATTTATTCCCATCTTATGATATTCTGTAATATGTGCTTCCGATAGAAACCTGCCCCTTTCAAAGTTAAATTTATTTATTTAAAATCTCGCGGGAACTAAGCGATTTATTTATACGATGCAAACCTAATCGATACTGGTGTTATCCAAATAATTTTATCTGCTTTACTGATGATGCGGCTATTAAATTATGTAGGTTAGTTTTGTACATACTAAAGTTTTAAGTAGTAGGAATACGGGACCGACCTAGTAACTAATCACTCAAACTTCCCTGAATAAAAAGTAATAAAAACAACAATAGAGGTACAAAACAATAATGTTTGTTTTATCCAATGATCGTATGATCATTGGATAAAACCCTTCGTTCTGTAATAATACTTTCGCTTAGATGAAATAAAAACATCAATATGTATTATTTGGACCTTATTTTTATTTTTATATACACTTGGGTAGTTTTTTTTTTTTGTTGCTCGTAAACAGTTGCTTAAAGTCGTAAAAGTAAATAGTATCTGTAAGGGTATTTTCATTCATTCGATTCGTTTCCGAAGCGAAAACGTCAGATTCGAATTTGAATTCTATTGCGACGGAACTTTAGAACGCTATTTTGATTTGTCAAAAGTCTCTGATATCGGATCCGACGGCCTTTCCGACTATTGTACCCATTGATTTATTAAAAACGAAGATGAGGCACTGGTTGCTCGAAAGTGGCAACCTCAAATTGTGTAAAATTGTGTTTCCCACATCAGTCACCGTCTGACCGGCGGCACGGGCGGTCGTGATTCGCGTGAAATATTGTTGTATCAGTCTCACTTCGGTCCTAGATACGTCTTTCCGTCTTTGTTCTTCTTTGTATTGCACAGGACTGGAAATATAACTGTGAGCGTATGTGTTTGCGTGTAGTTGTAACACATGCCAATTTTTGAGTAAGCGCTGGGAGAACGTAACCTATCTTCCCTTTTTAAATCAATGATTGTACCTGTACCTTTGCACGCGCTTTGTGGCTGACTAGTGAGCTAAATAATAATCTATAGTAAAAAATATCTACATAATGTAGTGTATTGTATTTAATTTATCAGTTATCTAGTTACAATAATAGGTAATGATAGTTCTGCCTTGGGGCTAGATAATGCTTTGTGAATTGTTCAACATTTATTATTATTAATCTAGCACTCTGATGTACATTTCAGCAATTAAAGAATTGATTTATTTTTATTATGATTACATAAAATAAAATAAAAACAGCTTTATTAACCCAATACTAGGTACAATGAAAAATTAAATCTTTCTTACTAAACTACTCACTGGCTTAATTAAAATTAAATTGAGGTAACTGAATTAGTCTCTACTATATTCATAATGTGTATGGACCGCCTAGGGCGGTGACATTCTCCTCCAAATCTTTCTATTTCCTTCTATCCATTTCAGTTCTTAGCCAAATGATTTTTATTATGATGGCTTAAAACTGTAAAGCCTTACAGTATTCAGTTCCAGAAACTACAGAACATTCGAGAAAACACTTAATAAAACGCTCCCAAGCGTGAAATCTCGCGGAAATTGCGCTACGTCACTACTCTCCCAAAACTGGAATTAATTCACAACTGGCTGTACTCCTTGAATTATTTTTAATTAATTCTATTTACGAAATGAACGAGTGTTTCTTGAGCTGTGACTAGTTTGCTTTCGGATCAGTGGCGTGGAAGGTTGCCTTTGACACCTTGGCGGTTCAAGCTATGGTAAGAATTTGACGGAAAATGGCTTTTGTTTCTAGATATCTTCATCATCATCAGCCCGTTAGTCCACAGATGGACATAGGTATCCCCTAATGGTTGTCGGAGACCCTGGAGACAACAATGATGAGGAGCTGCTACTTTGCGTCTGTGCACTCGCTGATCCAGTATGGCGTAGAGCTGTACGGGAGAGCCGCGGACTGGGAGCGAGTGTTCAGAATGCAAAAAAGAGCGGTACGAGCTGTAGTACGAGTGCCGTGGGACACACCGGCTCGTCCAATTTTCCGCTCTCTGAAGATCATGACGGTCCCCGGTCTAGTCATGTTCCATGCTGCCATGTATGCTCGGAGCCACCTCGACGAGTACTCCAGGTTCGGCGACGGGCACAGGTACCCCACTCGTCACGCGCACAGGCTGAGAGCTGTCCCGCGGCGTCTCACGAAATCGTCGAAGCTGGTGCATGTAATGGGGCCGGCTGTTTATAATCGACTTCCACCTGCGATCATCAGTGCTTCTACAACGCAATCCTTCAAAAGCAAACTAAAGTTATGGCTTATTGAAAAATGTCACTATAATCTGAACGAATTATTTATTTGAATTTTATTTCCAAATTTTTGTTTGTACTTATTCTATTTTGTAAACATGATTTTGTACCTATGTATTAATGTATACAATCTTATTAATATTATAATTATCTAAGAAATGACATGTAACCAAAAACGTTATCAATAAATTAACTGAAACTGAAACTGAAACTGGGCGCCAGAGCGCCCTGTTGCAGCTTGACGCATCCAGCATCTGCTTGCTTTTGTATTGTTTTGAGTAGACTAATTTTAAAACAATGCTTGGGAACTCATGTCAAAATCTACACTCACTCATGTAACCCCCAAGTTTCGATGCGCTCTTACCACGATAATTCGTATTCTTGAACGGTTACCAATAATTACTGGAGTACTTGCATATTTCAAACGATTTCAAACTTTCAAATCTCTGCCTAATGATGATCTTGTTTGAAATCGCGGTCGAAGGTTGATGATGCTGATGATGATGATACAAATCATCACTCAGGCATAGATCTATGACTGAGCATGCTAAAACCCCCACTGAGCTGCAAAAATTATTACCTTATTGCCATGTTAGTGCAATTTTTAATATGATTTAACTTCTTGTGTACAACCGCTGGGGTAAACGAGTTCTTGAGTGGAGACCGCGACTCGGCAAACGTAGTGTAGGACGCCCTCCGGCCAGGTGGGATGATGATCTGCGAAAGACTGCAGGCAGATGCTGGATGCGTCAAGCTGAAGACAGGGCGCTATGGCGCTCATTAGGGGAGGCCTATGTCCAGCAGTGGACTAGTATAGGCTGATGATGATGATGATGATGATGTACATTTATTGTATTTATGGAAATAAAGCATTTTTGAGTTTGATTTTTCATAAAACGGGCCTTAGTGGATCTACGGGCGATATCTAGGTCTAGGTTAAGGGTTGTTTTTACTTCGCGACCACCACGGGCTATGGTCTGCATAAAAGTACCTAAAAGCTGGCAATTTTCAATTACAAACTGCAATGGTTTTCAGTTAGATACTGATACAGATCATTTATTTGCACACATGGGTCACAGTGGTCTTGGTTATCGAATAGGAGTACCGTACCTGTATAACCTTAATGCAAATTAGTTTCATAGGGTCACTATACATTTAACTGAATAGGTACATTAAACAGTTAACAAAAAATCATCATGTCAGCATCTTATCATTTACATGTACAAACATTCAAAAGTAGTCAAGAGAGTTAGTAGTAGTTAGTAGTTTCATTTTTTCCTTCACTCATTAAGAGTGTGCAATAACGTTGCTGCAAGATGGATTTCGAGCAGGATGACTAGATATGGTTTTATCGCGAGCGAGAAATACAGAATAGAGACGTGCACCGAATTTGATCGGTTGTTTCATAAACTTGTAATTAGATACAAGTTTATGAAACAACCGATCAATCTTTACCTAAACTATACAAGATAAAACTATGACAGAGGTATTAAAAACTTGATTATAAAAGATACCACAAACTGTACGGAGGATTGTTTAAATTTCCTATGTTAAACGTAATAATACGATACAATAGCTGGCGCTGTCATAGCCTCCTGTATGCGCCTTAAGAGTACACTGTTTGTCATCAGTAAGCGCGGCCTAAATGTTTGCTATCTCACCTGTTATTATAGACATACCCGCGCGATAGAATGAAATGCACAATGATTTATGCCGCCGAACAGACTTTAGCACAAGGGTTAATATAGAAAAACTATTGAATATATATATTCAAAATAAATTTATTTTAACTTATTAATAACTAAACTATGTCGGTAAACCCTTCATTTTAGAGTGTTTGTCCCTGTGTGTTATTTATTTTCACCCAAAGTTAAGCTAAGATTCGTGTTGAAATACGAAAGTTTAGAAGCTTGTATTTTTCAAATCTATACTTTTTTACTGGTTTAGTTGTATACAAACATAATTTATGACAGTATAAATTGATTTTATCCATAGTTTTGGATGGACCCTTCCACGTTTGTATGAAAAAAAAAGCGACTAGTTCCACCTTATAGAAACTATGTGCTCCTAGCTGAATAACACGAATACACAAATAGAACTAATTCAAAACGCGACAGGAACAATGCTCGTCTATATTTGCGAAGACGATGTCCATTTACTAAGATAGCATTCAAGTTGCGCTCCGTCGATATCTTTGTTCGTGATGAGGTGGCTTTCAAAGGAGTAGAAGTGGCAGTTGTAAATAAATTATTAAAGCTAGACATTTTATCAACTAGCCTAAAGAGCATAAGTACCTTAATGGAGATTTATTCATACCTGCCTAGCATTAACTGCTTTATTAAAACATACATCAGCATTTCAGAATACATTTTTACAACATATTTTTCGTAACCTTGTGTAGTAAATATTTTTAAGCAAGAATAAAGAAGTAAATGTGTGTTATAGGAAAACGATAAATGCTATTTATTTAATCGTTTTTAATGTGTCTCACTGCTCTTTCGCATTTCTTTTCTGTAGCATACTTGGTGAGAAGTACAAGAGGAAAGAGACTGGTCGTAGCAAAAATAAATATATAACCACAATACAACCCCAAAAACAACACATATCATGGAGAATAGACATTCTTTTGACCACAATTTCCCCTGATGGCAAGCGACGATGTATCACGAAGGTCCAAAAGACACTCACTCTTATCTAGAAGAGGTCAACTACCATCTTCTCTTTTAGAGAAGATTGTAGTTGACCACTTGGTTATGGTTATGGTGTGGGTACTCTTTTTTCCGCAATGAGACTCAGGTTGGTCCATTGTGCGTGTTTTTGCCAGTCTAACCAGCCGTTCAGAAACGCGGAATCTTCCTGGCATTTTCACAGGCTTCACGTGACCTCTAGTGGCCGAGGGTTTCGTGTCGTTGTGCTATTACTCCTATCTTGGAATGCAAGGGCATTCCAGGACTACGTGGGCATTTGATTCTTTGTCGCTAAGACATCCCCTGCCTGACATCTATCTGTTGCTTCGATGTCACCGTCGAGGTGTTTGTTTAGTGGTAGTTGGCCACTTGTTTATATCCTCTAATATTGAACATTTTCCTAGATTTTCTATTCAACAATGCCACTTCTAGCCATCACTAAGCAGCATAAGTAGGGCGTCCAATACGATTGTCCGGACTACTTTCAAGTGCGGCATTCAATTTGCATTGAACGCCTGAAACACTCATTTTTACTGCAGCGGAACTGGAACAGATACAGTGATTTTGTTTATAAGTACTTCAATAAACTCGAATACCTAAGGAAATATTTCCTTGTTAGCTGGTAGAGAAACGACAAAGGAGCTAAGTAAAAGACAATACTTGTTTTAATTTATGGTGAATGCAGAAGATTTGAATTATGTTTTGGTCAAAGAAAAAAAAACCTAGTGTTGTCTTTGTAGACTAGTAAGTAATTAACAAAAATCTATAAAAAATCAGATTCTGGATTATTGATGTTGTGTTGATATAATATGATTGATTTAAAAATTATTGAATACTTTCAATAATTTTTAATACTTTCAATCGTACAAAAGATCGTTAATTTATGACACAATAAGCTCCAAACAACTCTACACGTCTGTAGCAGTCCCAGTTTGCAGTCTTTTTGCTCAGTCTAGAAAATAATCACCACAAGTGCCTTGATACAAGCTAGACAAGACTTCCTATCCCAAAGGCAAATGTCATTAAATTCCGCGAATAGAAAGTCTATACAATTTAATACTTGATGGGATAAACGGAGGATTACAAACAAACAACCTTACGGCAAGCGAGCTTCGAGCTTAGAGTTTTGACTAGATTCTATATGATATTATAAGTCACTTGTGGTATTGCATGTGGCGAGAGATAAAATGCGTGAAAATGAATTCCGGCATGAAAAATCAAGTCTAGCAGCAAAAAGTAAAATGGGAAGCTGCGAACACTGACAGATTTAAAATTTCACCCTCCTCTCGCCACCGTTTACCTAGGAGGTGACTAAGTCCTTCTACTAAACTATCCCAACTAGGCAACTATTCTGTGCTAGCCTAGTTTCGAGCAAACACTGACATGTGGCGTATGATATATTCATGGATATAATTAATATTGCTGACAAACTTAGGTAAATTGTTGCCCAGTTCAACTAATTAGACGGGGAACTTTCACTACTAAACAACGGAAGATAACTTCATCTCCTGTGTTCTATACGTGCTGACGTACTATGGTGCGTTTTTGATGAAAACAGCAGATGTCTGACCAGTTCTCAATAAAACTTTGTCAATCGCCTTTTGTCTTATAAACCTGAATTTTCTTAAAGATGGATACACTGAAAAGCATTTGACTTTTAAAACGACTCCTTTGTACTAAGAAAACAAGACCCAAATTGCTTCAGATGGACATAAAGTTAAAAAATACAAAGCAAGTAGAGTTACATGTGAGTGGACAAACTGAGTTTGTATTCTTGACGAACTGCTTATTGGACGAAACGCTTGTTGGACAAAACGATTATTGGACAAACCGTGTGTTGGACGAACTGCTAACAAATCGTTTAATCAAACAAAATAGTGGTCAACAAAAACCGTTTCATTTTCCCGAATTTCGACCTCGATAGCTATTACCTAACCGATTTTACCATTTTACTAAATTACCTCTCGTAGTTACTGTCAGAGTTCTATAGAACTTGTCTTAATTAGTGCATCATCCGTCTTCAGCATAAAGCTGGAATTACGGTATGCTAATTGATGTTTCTTGGTTTTGAGTGCACCGCTATTCAATATAATTTACTAAGTAAACTCTCTAAAATTGTATTTCATCATAATCAGCAGTTAAGGTGTTAGGTTTTTATTTGTTTGATGGGTTATAGTACGAGTATATTGCATTAACTGGAATAATGTGTACCAAATGTAAACAGAGCCTGGAACGATCTTGCAGTTTTCTTTTTGCATTTTTAACCCCCGAAATCCAACCTAGGCCTATTTTCAAATCTTATTCTTTTAGAAAATAAGAAATATCTCATTCTACTGTGTGTCTAATAATTATATTTATAAATATTTACTTGCATCGGTTGTTTCGTAAAATACCTAAAAAGTTAAAAAAATAACCCTAAGATGAATATCGAGACAATACTTCTCGATATAAAGATCTATTGGCAAATAATAAAGACAATACAATAAACTAGTTTTCGACTTCAAATCTCAAAAACCAAAATCATCCGAAAACCAGCATATGATTAGTATCCTACCAATGGAATGCAAAAAGCTCTGCAGCATTGTGAAATATAATTGGCAGACTCCGAACAAAACTATGGACCAGCTAATTGTGTCCGTGCGTTGAATATGCATGAGCATCGATCCTGCTAACGAATATTGAGGGCCTCGTCATATCAGCATGAGGAAAAAAACCCGAGGGGGTAAAGCACTGCTTACTAATTTTTGGGGGTGGGTGGATAAATCTCTTCCATCACCATCAGCAATTCAGTCTTCAATTAACTATTACTTTATTGAACATACTGAACTATTTATCAAGCTGTCTATAGATTTACAAAATGACTTGTCTAAGTGCTTATTTTGTAAGTCTAAAGAAAAAAACGATTTGACTCTGACTCTGATTGAGTTTAACCGTCTGTAAATTTAAGTTCTTTCGTTTCCTTAGTAAATTTAACTTACTGCACTAGGCTAGGCCTATCATAGATATCTTATTATAGCTGAGAGCATTGATTACCCATGATCTCTATTAAACCATAACTATTTTACAACCGTCATGGAACATTAAGTCATGTGTTTGTAATCATAATGATAAATAAGATATTTTGCACTAGTTTCTGCCCGCGGTTTCGCACGCTTTATTCCTATAAAATAAACGTTTAAAGGTTATTTCCATCTTACGGAAACTGATTTATGAGATAAAAGGAAGCCTATGTTTGTTCTAAAAATAAAATTACCTTTATACAAAATTTTACCCCAATCCGTTTAGTGGTTTTTGCGGGAGATAACAAACATACAACCATACATTCTTACTAATATTCGCGTTTATAATATTAGTGGGAATAATTTTGTACTTAGGTGAAGCAATCACTGCTTCCGTGTTGACGGCAAATTAGGTCCTGGGACTCTACAAGAAAAGTATCAGAATAACATTATTTTTGACGACCAATGTGGCGTGGCGGGCGAAGGTCCAACTGTGAGTTCTGGGTTCTATGTAAAATATAAAATATACATATATCTGTGTAATGTGTATTAGTATATCAGTCATCACCAATAGAGCTAGAGATGATGCTGTGTCATTGTCCAGCATTATTAATTTATTGTTTAAGCTTACAACATAAATGAATAAGTCAGCACCCAATAAATGAATTATGAATTATGAATTATGCACATAGACAATCAGATTTTAAAGGAAATAAAAAAATGGCAATGAAAATAAGTTTGCCGTAAACTTTTATGACAAAATAATGACGTCAGGTGGGATTGTAGTGAAATTAAGATGAAAATAAAATATTTCCAGGATATTTAAATGTCGATAGACGAAACGACAAGACGAGTATTCTAAAAAAATCACGAAAGCCATCGGTGGGTAATGCGAATCCTTGATTGATGTATGAGATTGAGTAGATAATATCAATAAACTATTTCTTAACCAGGAAGTTCAGTAAAAAGCAAGTAAAAGGCACTGTACTATTTAACACGATGATAATAGACATGATGCAGTAAACATAATGACAGTAAATTGGACTGCATTGCTTACAAGTGCACGCCAGTCGCCAATTAAGATATAAGAAAACTATGTCTGACCAATGGTGAAGGAATTTCACAACAGATTTGTACGTACAACAACTTACTACAAAAAACATCATTTATTGCTCAAAAATATAAAATTACTACTTTCTTTATATGGAAACGTATACGGGTTATTTCTATCACAAGGAAACTATGATATAAAAAATAAAAATTTGAAATAGTTTTTGTGTAAAAATCCATACATCATCCGTACAAAGTTTCTCGTTTATATTAGTAGCTTAATAGCCAATTTAACGGGGGTGTTCCTAAACCAAACTTTGAAGTTAAATAGATACCTACCTATAAATAAACCTATTATTATGACGAGTTAATCCCATAGAAAACGCTAAGTCATTAATAAAACAAGTGGTCGAAAACGATGACAAATCATTTTGACTCATACCTAAATGAAGATGTTCTACGAAATATTTAACTGGATGTGACAGGGTTTCGAAATAATTTGAATGTGTCATTATTAACGATGTCAACAGAAAATAGTCAGTCAAATTCTGACAAAACCCACTATCCAGCGCGGAGAGGCCATTTGACTTTTTCATATGAATTTGGTAGTAAATCGTTTCAGAAATGTGTGAAATGTGATATTGAAAAATCGAGTGTTTTATTTCTTCCTTTAAAACTATTTAAGCCGGGAACAAATTTAAGTTTTGCGATTTATTTGTATTTTAGTTTCGCGAATCTTTAATTTTGATCTCGGTTCATTGAGTGTCATTTTTGGCATTACATATAATTATATAATATAATTATGACATAATTTTTGACATTTGGTGTCATGTTTGACATTTGGAGTCCTTTTCGACATTAGGCGTCATTACTTACATTTGGTGTAATTTTGGTTAAACTCTGTTTTTTGACATTGCTACACATACAAAATAAAAATCGATTAAACTAAAAGTACTGTGGTTTTTATTGCTTCTATTTGGTTTCATTCTCCCGAGGGGGAAAACAGGAATGCCAAAAATCAGCGAGGGGGACAACAAAACATCAATCAGTTTTCCTCCTTGAACAATATTTTTCAAGGATTAAACTGGACTTCAAAAATGAATTTCTGTTTTCTGTTTTCAGACTATCTGCGTATACGTTTGTGGGACTATCTGGTGGTCCCAGAGTATAGTTAGTAAGAGCATAGCACTCCTCAACCTCAACCTCAACAGCCTATATTGGTCCACTGCTGGACGCAGGTCTCCCCGTGATAAACGCCTTTATTGGCTGTTTTCTTAAGGTATGTAAAGCCCATAATGCCCACGATGGGCATGCGGGTTGGGGATCGCAGTTCGGTGGTAGGATTGTTCGTCAGGAGGCGCTGCTGCACACCTCCAGTAAATAAATCCCTAAGTCGGCTTAGGACACCCGCAAGAAGAGTAGGGTTGGTGCAAATTCTAGCCGCCGGCACCACACGGCGATAAGAGCATAGCACTCATTCATGTGAATTTTAACCTACTACCATTTGACCGCAGCTACGCACGCCCTTTTCCAGGATAAAAATAACTTATTTCAATTTCTGAGATGCCATCTACCTGCCTACCAAATTAAATTAGGATCCGTTCAGCCATTTAAAGCTGAAAGACAGATAGAGCTACTTACAAATCTCAAAAAAATTGTAAGATGACGAAATGTTTGCCTCAACACGCCGTGTTGAAATAATTTAAATGTGTTCGCACGAAACTATTTGCGAATGGTACAAACACATGGTGCTCTGTATCATAACGAGATGGGCAGTGGGCATATACAAACATCATCTGTTTCCCATAAATTTGCCCTAGAGTGGTCTTAATTCGGCTAATATCGACTGACAGATGAATTAGGGCAAATGAATTGGCTATTAGATGAATGATATCATTATTTATGCGATGATTAATTGTTCGTTGAGTTGAGGCACTTAATTATGATAGTTTGTGAGCTTATTAATGAGCTTTTTGTAAAGGGCTCGTCGGGGTGGTAGCTTCATTTTACTCATCCAGCTGTGCATCTCATTTCGCGATAGGTATAGTAAGTTTAACTTTAAATAATAAATAAATAATGCTGGACAATTCACACAGCATTATCTAGCCCCAAGCTAAGCAGAGCTTGTGTAATTGGTACTAAATAACTGATATACATAATACAATACACTACATAGATAGATATTTTTTTTATTGTGCACAGAAAACATCCAGAACGCCCTGAACAAATATCTGCAGATCGTACACACATTTGTCCCGAGGCGGGAATCGAACCCGCAACCTCCTGCGTCGCAGGCGGACCTTCGCCCACCACGCCAAAGAGGTCGTCAGCTATTTATATTATACTAGCAGCGCCTCGCTGTTTCACCCGCATAGTTTCCGTTCCCGTGGAAATTTCGGGATAAAATATAGCCTATGTCACTCCCTGAAAAGTAAGCCTTCTAATAGTGAAATATTATTTCATTACTCATACTCTGAAAGAAGGTCGGACGTAGCCTGCGCAGCGGGATGAAAGTTATACTTTTCGTCCCTAGGGACGTAGCTTTATTTTACTCATCCAGCGGTGCGTCTGATTTCGCGATAGGTATAGTAAGATTAGCTACCTATTTATATTATACTAGCAACGCCTCGCGGTTTCACCCGCGTAGTTCACTGCCTGAAAAGTAAGCTTTCTAATGGTGAAATAATTATTTGCATCGGCCCTGTAGTTTCGGAGCCTATTCTATAAAAACAAACAATCAAACCTTAAGGAGTATAGAGGGGCGCCATGATGGTCCGAGCTACAAAATAACAATAAAATTATTTACTTACTAGCTGCGCCCCGTGGCTTCGCACGCGTTGATCCAATGGAAAAGTTTAAAAGTGATTTTTATCTCACAGGTTCTGATTTATGGGATAAAAAGCCTATGTTTGATTCCAGATTTAGGATTACCTGTACGTAAAATTTCAGCCAGATCCGTCCAGTAGTTTTGGCGTGACGAAGTAACAAACATCCATCCATCCATCCGTCCATACAAACTTTTGTTTAACTTTACTTTTGTTCATTTAAAGTTCTGTGTGTATCAATTTATTCCGTCCCCAAAATAACGTAAATGAATACTAACAAGACCCTGTGTGTCAAACAAGCGGTGAATTTGATGTGATTAGTGGATCGAGGGTCGCGGTAAAGGCGGTATAATGGTAAAAGTAAAGTAAGTTTGCCGTGGCGCGTTTCCATTGTAAAAAGGTTTTATAATAAAAAACCCTGTGGAATAAATTTTCGAGAACTTACTGTACGTTATTTTGTGCTTTCAAGCTTTCAAGCTAGGTTTACAAAGAACAAAGGTTTTTTTTTAAATCAGAAATAGACTTTCGTTTGACCACAATCTCACCTGATGGAAAGCGAAGATGCAGCCGACGATGTATCGCGAAGGTCTAGAAGATGGCTACTCTGAACCACATTCCGAAACACAACAGAGTTGCTTCACGGACTGGCCCGGTCCGGAGGGTGGTGACAAGCCATAGCCGAAGCCTACCACCAGAGGGTACCGCTCTTAGCACCACCCAGAGGACACGTGTAGGGTAACAGAGGGTCAACGTAGTGGATCATACATAACTACTTAACAAATTCACTGCCCAGCGTGGAATATCACCACGTATACATGTTCCTCATGTACCATGAAAGTTATAGTTATAGTGGATAGCTCACTGTGGGGGTTCAGCTGATACTGAGCAGTGAATGCGTTAAAAGCTGGTCAAGATGGATGGCATCTCATGGCCACTAATTCTGGCAAGCCTATGTCCAGCAGAGGACATTTGTAGTTCGATTATGATGATCCGTCAAATTATCGTCTTCAACAATGCACACAGTGAAAGCACTACGCAACACGTTATTAGATCATTGCCGGCGCGATGTGGCTACATTCCATGTTTTATGTATGCCGCGCCACGATTACAAGGGGTATCGGGGTGGGGGGTAGTTTCCGCATCCGGTAACCTCACCTACTTCCGGCGTCTTTAAAAGTTTGCGGAATTTCCAGACGCCATTATGGTTTTTCGCTTGGGGAAGACATAAAACATTGAGACAGTTAAATTTTTCATCTATCACAATATAAACTGTTTATATTGTGATAGATGAAAAATTAAATAAGATGAAATAAGGGATGATGTTTTTAAAGATGTTTTTAAATACCACTATTACATTTTCACGTTAACGTTAGTGATCTCCTTTTGCCATAGTGATAGATTTATTATAAAAGCCCTGAAATAAAATGTTTTATAGAAGAACACTTCTTCCTTAACCTCACCTCAACAGCCTGTATTGGTTGGTCCACTGCTGGACGCAGGCCTCCCCCTGATAAGACGCCTTACTGGCGTTCATCTCATAGTGGGTAGTGACCATAATCCCCACGCTGGGCATGCGGATTGGGGATCGCAGTTCGGAGGTTGAACTGTTTTGCGAGGACGCTGCTGCCCGCCCTTCGGTGAATATCCCTTAGTCACCTCTTACGACACCCATGCAAAGAGTTGGGGTGGTACGAATTCTAAGCCAGCACTACACAACTATAGGGCACTAGCTGCTTACAATTCAATCGAATATTGAAACACTTTGATAGCATTTTACTATGAAATTCTTCGAATTTTACTTAACTTTGAATGACACGAACACTTATTTCTCTATAATTCAAAGAGAAATAAGTGTTGTCTGCAGACAGATTAAACTTTCTTCGATTATTCAGGATTTTAAGTAGGTATTGAGATGACAAATCCTTAAGGGCAAATAGACCTTAAGGCGCATACCCGAGCCAATCTGACAGCAATTCCTATTTTATCATATATTTACGTTTATCATAGGATTTTTTAAAAATCCTACGTTCAGTTTGTGGTATCTATTATAAGCTATTTTTTAATACCTCTTTTATAATTTTATCTCATATAGTTTAGGAGGAGATGCAAAAATAGAGTTTGGTGGCCAAAAAGCGCAACTTCTTATCTCTTCCTAAGCTTTACAAAATGAAACTATTACAGAGGCATTAATAAATAGCTTATAATAATAATTAATTTTTTTTTTAAATTTTAATTAAACAGCTTATAATAGATACCACAAACTGAACGTAGGATTTTTAAAAATTCCTGCTTTCAACGTAATAATAAGATATAATAGTTGGGGGCGCCACTTTCGCTGGTGTATGGGCCTTAAGTAATTTGAAGTTTTTAGTTTCGAGGACCTAGTAGTACCTCGTTTCCCTGCAGTAGATAGCCTAATGCGGAGAAATTACCAAAAGTACAGAATTACTCAACAGAACAGGTGGAATAGTAGAAATGTAAAGCCAGATGTAAAGCAAAGTCTTGTCATAGAACTAATAGGGGAAAAAATCCCAGTAGTTCCGTCAACAGCAGAACTACTCAACAGAACAGGTTTTAGTACCTCCTCTAATGATAGCTGTTACGTCCTTTCTTCAGCTTGCCTCATCCTGAAACTGCCTGCAGTCGTTCGTAGGTCGACATTCCACCTGACTTAAAATTGTAGTGAATTAGAGTCAATTGCACCTTATTTCTTGTTTGATAGTAATAACTATTTATCAAGCTGTTTATATAGTAAACATTTGACTTGTCTAAGTACTTATTTTGTAAGTCTAAAGAAATAAACGATTTGACTTCGACTCTGACTCTGACTGGGGGCGTTCTACTCTACGATTGACGAGTCGCCGTTTCCATTTAGGTGCAAACCAGAGCCAATATGACAGCGCCACCTATTTTATCAATGTGTGTATAGTGATTCGAGTGGCCCACGTGAAAATTCTAAGAGTTGTGTTGATAACTCTGGTTCTCTGGTTGGTTGGTTCTACGTACTACGATTATTATATAAGCCCAGTTTTAACATTGAAAGCTGTATTCATTTATTAACTTATCTTATTTTCATTTCAACATTTTCAACATTTTCACGCAATCTTATCAAGCTCTAAAGTTAGTTTAGAAAAATGTTTTATTTTATTAAATGTTATATACCTACCTACTTTCTTTTAGAAAGTTAGCAAAAGCGTGTAGTATGAGTTATCAGAAATATTCATGTAATAGGCTGATGATGACTTATATCACCCAGAGAGACCAAAAAGCTTTTGTGCGCTCAAGTGTGCGCGCAAACCCAAATGAACTCTCTGTTCCCTCACTCATAATCCGATGGGACGGCAGACCGACACGACCGGGGAGAGGTTAGACGCAGGACCAACAGCCGCTTTCCGAAGCACGTGAATAATCACACTAATATTATAAATGCGAATGTTTGTATGAAAGTATAGCTGTATGGATGTATGTTTGTTACCTCTTCACGCTAAAACTACTGAACCGATCTGGCTCAAATTTTGCATATAAGTTCCTGGAATCGAACTATTCCTGCTGGACGTAGGCCTCCCCCTGATAAGCGCCTTATTGGCGGTTATCTCATGAGGGGTAATCCCCACAATGTCCACACTGGACATGCAGGTTGAGGATCGCAGTTCAGTGGTAGAATTTTTCTGCAGGGGCCGCTGCTGCCCGCCTTAGTCATCAGACATCCCTTATTTGCCTCTTACGACACCCAAGTGTCCTAAAGCCATCTCTTTTCATAGATATTTTCAAATCCAAGAGCCCAGATCATACGTAGCATACGTGGGCCCTGTATGTATCTTACTTTTGTCCCGTAGATGAGAAAAGTTATCTAAATGCATTGTTATATTTAATAGTTTTAACATTTACGTTTATGACTAGTGTGTTCAATACAAACCGTTAAATGGTAGATATAAAACATTCTAATAATTAATTTTGTTTTAAAAAACTATAAACCGACTTCAATTTTTACGGTTTTTTCATGAATTTTCATGGAACCCATTGTCAGAACTGAACAAAATTAAAATGGGACCACATGGGAAGCACCAGCTTTCATATAAAAAAAGAATCATGAAGATCGGACCACCCAGTCAAAAGTTCTGAGGTAACAAACATAAAAAAAAAAAAAAAAAAAAAACAGACGAATTGAGAACCTCCTCCTTTTTGAAGTCGGTTAAAAATGAACGCATCTCCGTGTAGTGTTATAAATACCAGCTTATTTCTCTCTAGTAAGCAAAAAGCAGATTTTTTCTTTTTGGTCTTGGTAGTATTCTACCAAGCAAGCAGACTTTTTTAAATGTATATTTCCCTTGTCGCTAAAGAGTAATAAACTGGTATAATTTTGTGAAGACGCGTTCATTATGAATGGTTTATTTCTACAACATTGTTAAATACATGTTGTAGGGGATGGTTATTTAAGGTAGGTTTAAATTAAAAGAATTTTGATTAACACTAGGTGTATTCATTTGGGTAAGGTACAGAGAGAAGACAAAAAACATGGCGGGTAATTACACTCTGTGACAAGCTAACTACTAAACTAACCTACTAATAATAAATAAATAAATAATGCTGGACAATTCACACAGTTTTATCTAGCCCCAAGTTAAGCAAAGTTTGTGTTATAGGCACTAGATAACTGATAATACATAATACAATAAATACACTACATAAATAGATATTTTTTATTATGCATAGTAAACATCGAGAACGCTCTGAACAAATATCTGCAGATCGTACACACATTTGTCCCGAGGCGGGAATCGAACCCGCAACCTCCTGCGTCGCAGGCAGACCTTCGCCCACCGCGCCACAGAGGTCGTCAAATAATGCGCGGGACATTTGAATTTCATCGTGTATTATAGTATATAAACACATTGTATTCTTTTGTTCTTATTAAATATTCCATTCTATTCTGCCTCTAGCTTTATATTCCGAACTAGAAACTTTACAGTTTCTCACACGGGTTCAGCAGGAAGTAATCCACAGGCAGTAGTGCCAACCCGTCACATTTTATAATTAAATCCGGGGAGCTCCTTGTAAATACGGCGCCTGCATGACATATGCATTTAATTTGCATTCAGGATCCTCCCAGTTTAATTTCTTGCGCCGCTTGCGTTAGGATTCATTAGGCTGTAGTGGAGCAACTGGAGGAAACGTTTGTGTTTGGTGTTTCTAATTTCTATCTTAAGTTATTTATTAAGCTATTGCATAGCTTCTATCGCGGACCTTGAGCGTGGAGACCGAATCTAGAAATTCCGTAACGAAAATAATCTAACACCCCCCACTCCGACCGGCACAGCGGTGATACTTTTAAGTTTTGTCATCTATCGATGAATAGCAGAACTATAATTGCATAAGTTGATAAAAAATGCTATGCAATAGCTTTACCGCGGCAGTCCCCGAGTGCCACACGTCTTTTTTTTTAATTATTTAACTAGGTGACAGGAAATTACAATCACATCATAGAAATAAATAAAACTATTTATATAGTATATACAAGTCAAACAATTGAGCGCGCTTACGCAGGAATTTACCTGCATACTACCTACCAAATACCTAACTTTAGAGTAAGAGACAGGCTGACGGACAAACCGAAGTGTGGTTTATGTCAGCTGTAAACCAAATAAGTTAATAATGAGTAGCATAAATAAATGAAAAATAAAAGCTAACTGCAAACTGTTGCAAACAATCTACAGGTAGGTAAACTGATCCATATCAACACAAATTGGAAGCGTACCCAAGATGCTGGCTGCATTTCCCCGCTGCTGTATAGCAATGCTGATGCGCTACGCCAGATACTCACCAGCTCCGGGTCGGGTCACGCGTTGCTTCCAGCAGATGCAAAAATATTTTTTGTCATAGCCAAAGAGAGCTACGGTACTTGACGGACCTATTGTCTCGACTCCATACATATGTATGTATTTACTTCATAGAGGGTAAGTTTAATGCCTGGCATTCTTTAAGTTACGTTTATTTATGTACCTTCACGTTTATTAGTTTAAAAAGAATTTGCACATATTGATTTTTTCGATAAAGATAGCTGCTTGCTGAAGAAATTACACACCCAGAGGATGTGCCTCATGGGTCGTAATTTCCTGGGCCATTATGCCAACATGACTATCCCTAACCTAGTGATCCATTTCCACCGAAATCACCTAAAAACCTTATTTAGCGCCATAATCTCAACGGATGGGATCAAAACATTGGAATCGCGGTCTACGTGATCGACATTTAGGATTTTCTCATTTTGACGGCCTCTATTTATTATGGGGGTTTGGGCCCTATGAGCCAATGGGGTGTTTGATATGCATGAGTGAGTTACGTGCCATGTTAAGGGTTAAATTGGTTATAATTTATTGTATTGTTAAGGCAAATTGTTTTATTGTTTGCGTTGTTAAGCTTGAAGAAGGGTTATTGGACAATGTATATTGTAAATTAACTGGTCGTTTTACAGAAAATACTACGCTAGAGGTCTGTGTTTTAGATTAGAGGTTAATTAATGATACTTGAGTAAAGCCTTTCTATGACATCACTCAAGCATAAATATATGACTGAGCAAACTTTCTTTATACCGGGCCGTATTATGAAAGCGTGTATTCTTAGCACCTGCTGATATTTTGGTTTGTCATACGATAACACTATTAATGACATCCAAGGGCGAAAATTGGAACCTAAAAAACCAGTTTTAATTTTATTCGGATAATCTTCAAGGAATTCATTTTTTAATAGCTCTATATTAAAAGCGTAACGATAATATAAAAGCAAAATCTTTAAAAGGAAAAGAAACCTTCTGGAACGGTCGCAACTGTTTTCGTCGTAAGAATCACAACAGTTTCCCCAAAAACTTTAAGAACTTCAAAGATCTATAAATACACGACTCCCCCAACAAAACTGTCCTAAATCCAGAATTGCACTCGGCGACAAATATATTTAGGGTTCGGCATGTCTTGGCAGCGATCCAAAGATCACTGCGCCAGAATTAGCATGTGCCCTAGCGCCACCTCAAATAAAGCAAACTGCTTGTGCTTATAGGATCTGTTGGGATACGTGGAATCCTTGGAGATGAGAGATTTGCGAGGGTTTTCGTTTTGTTACCAGAAGCGACGCGGTGTTACCAGAATGCGGTTACTCGATGCGCTTTTGTTCCGGATATCTGTATTTATTTCAATAGATTCACAGAAGAATTTCAATAGATACAAGAAATCTCATATTTTAAATGGTAGTAACTACCAAAGCTCGTATTGTTATTGAATATTAAGTACGTTTAATAAGTACCTACTTAAATAATAGTCGCTTTGTATAATCAATTAGTAAGTTCTATTTGATTATTTTATATATTTTTAGCTTTTAGTTTTAAGTTTAAGTTTCGTTCAGGAACAGGCATCATATAATTTTAACATTTTAAACTTCTTTGTCAATCGTTAGTTTTTTTATTCTACACTCTCAAAACCCCCCTTTGCATTTCGTCATTATTACGCTCCATTCCGCTCTGGTTCACTAAGCTAATCCATTAATAGATCAGTTCCCATTTTTCTGCCTTGGTCCACCAATGGATTTACCTCTGTTCGCAGGCAGATTATTGACTTCAGTTGCGATGTTAATATAAATAAGATATAATCGATTTTGTTTTACAAAACTGTAAACCGATTTCAATTTATTATTTATAGAATTTTCATGGATCCCATTGTCAGAATTGAACCAAATTAAAATGGGACCACACGAAATCATCAACTTTCATCTAAAAAAGAATCATGAAAATCGGACAACCCAGTCAAAAGTTCTGAGGTTTGTTACCTCAGAACTTTTGACTGGGTTATCCGATAACATACAACATAAAAATACATAAAAAATACAGTCGAATACTGAACAGTCGAATACAGTCGAATACGAGATACTCCTCTTATTTTTTGAAGTCGGTTAAAAACACGTTTTCTCTGTTCTATCTATAGAATAAATTCATAACTCATGTAGAATATCGTGAATCATCATGATGATGATGATGTAGAATGTAGAATACGAATTGAATTGAATTGTATATTATGAGGCACATTAGTTGAAAGAAATAATACAACAAAACGTGTGTTGCATTATTGCAAAGTGACAAGTTGCGGTCTTATCTCTCAAGAGCTATCACTACCAGACAACTGCGGATGGATAGGATCATTGGACAGTACTAGGGGATCTGTGTATTGAAAACAATAGCCGATGAGACTCAAACCCACTCTTGCTAATAGCCGGCAATGATTAAAGCATTACGTTAACATGACATCGTTTTATTTTATTGTAAATAAAATATTTATTAGTTCCCTTAAATCCAAACAGAACCCTTAAAACTAATTACAAAATGTAATCAAACTTCAATCTCTGCCTCTTCAGTCAATTTTTCGAGAGCAAAGAGGCTATGCTTTGAAAAAGTCTACTAAGAAAGCCAAATTTGGCGGTTTGCCAAATATAGACCACGGTCAAGACATATTTGACAGCAAGCATGTGGTTTGCTTATCAGTGAACACTGTCCAGCAGTGGACAAATGCCAATGCCGACTCTCATGGAAGGTACTGTCCATAATCGTCACATTGGGCGTGCTGGAGCTGTGCTGTGCTGGGTTAGAATTTGTACCAATCCAACTCTTCAGAAGTAAGAGGCAAATAAGAGATATCAACCGGGGGCGGGCGGCAGCGCCTCCTGCAGAACATTTATACCACCGAACTGCGATCCCCACCCCTTTTCCTTAACAGCCTGTATTGGTCCACAGCTGGACACAGAACTCCCCATGATAAACGCCTTTTTGGCCTTTATCTCATGAAGGGTAATGCTCATAGTCCCGTAACATTTAGTGAGAGCTGTGTGCAGCCCCACGCAGCTCTCACTAAAGTTTAGAATTTGCAACACCTGAACTCTTAACATTTGTTTTTGACATATTTTTATTAACCGACTTCAAAAAAAAGGAACAAGTTCTCAATACGACTGTTTTTTATGTTTGTTACCTCAGCACTTTTGAATGGGTGGTCCGATCTTCATGATTCTTTTTTTATATGAAAGCTGGTGCTTCCTGTGTGGTTCCATTTTAATTTTGTTCAATTCTGACAGTGGAATCCCTGAAATTTCATGAAAAAACTATAAAAATTGAAGTCGGTTTACATTTTTTTAAAACAAAATTAATTAGGCTTTGCAGCATTGCTTTCCAGGTGTGCGATAAGCTCAACCCAGGTGGCAGTCACGGCACGGCAGGCAACAAACCACGCACCTGTCAGCTTTGGCAATTATCGACGGCGACCTGGCCATGATCCTACCGCGCTATTTCTGGAAACCCTTGTCAATACGTCTCATTGAGCCCGCTAGAGCGCGGCTTGGGTGGAATTAAAATATTGCCTTTAAGGTTGACGCATACATAGGCCGCTCTGGTACAATCGCACTGCATCCACACGCTTCCACCTCAAATCGTGTAGAGCGCACGTTGCATCCGACAATATGACGTCAGCTAGCATTAAGCGTCAAATAGTGGCTAGGTTGCAAGGTCGCGTACCGCATGATGTCCGCTATTTTATGCTGTGTGATTATTTATAACACACTTTTATAACTATAACTGATTCGCTCTCTTATTTATTACTAACACACTTTTAAATAATAAGCCATTAAAAATGCAATTGTTATTCTGGATTTATGTGACACTTACAAACTACTTTTACATTTATAGTCGGCAACGAACAGGCAAACCACATCAATAAATTTGTACCTACTACCCTATTATGAGATTATAGATTCTATTTTTAAGCTTATTACAATTCTATAAGTGAAAACTGTTAAGCTTTAGTTATAAAACTATTGTATCTAATCATTTAAGTTTTACAAGCTATTTGTGTTCCATGTAAATTAAAATAAAATAACTGGTTTCTGCCGTTGTACGCGCTGTTTCTATGGATTTTCTTACAAAATAAAATGCTGTTTGAGATACAGTAAAATTTCAGCCCAATCAGTTTAGTCAATAAGGTATGAAGAGGTAACAAACATCTATCTATACATTTTAGCGTTGATGATACTAATGTTATATGATGTTCCTTTTTTGCAATAACTATTTTATTTTGACTATTCTATTCTTAAGCTGTGTTAGTAATATATATTTGAAGGTAACAAGTTGGATTACTTATATTTATTATACCCATGCCCAAAGATATAAATCGTTAGATATGCCCTTACCTCAGTGAGACCGCGCTGTTTTGTGTCCAAGTTACGCCTGCTTAAACCTGCACTCAGTGTACTTCTACGCACAGTGTTAGCCGGACATGTAGTGAAGGATGTTTGCGAGCAGTATTATAGTGATACAAAATGACGTGTGCCTTTCGAAAGTGCAACAAAAATTCAAGAAACACAAATAAAGCCAGAGGTGTAACATTTCACTCGTAGGTATTGCGAGTTAATGAAATAACTTTTATTTTATCGTCCGCATTGTCAAAAATGACTACAATAACAAATTTAAATGGCGAGTGCACGAAAGAGAAAGTTGTGTTTGCACCTAACGTGTGAGAAAAAGAGATGACACTATTTTCTTAGTACCTACGCTTGTTTTGTTTGTGTACATTGCTACAGTTTTTGGTGGTCGGGGCGTATCTAACGATTTATATCTATGCCCATGCCCATTTTTTGTTCTATGCGGCAGCGTTGTTGCATGTGTGAGCTATGTCCTTTACACTATTTCTGTATTCTGTCAGCTGTAGGCTTAGCCTTAGCGTAGATAGGTAGGTACAGGTACCTACACAGATGAATGCAAAGAATGTCAATGCAGTTGTTGATTGGGTTGCTTTCTGCATATTATTGGGTTTACACGCTGAATGGATTATGTTGAAATTTTGCATGCATGTAGTTCTAGGGTATGAATAAAACATATTTTTAGACTACGTTTAATAATACTTAGTAAATAGCTTTTATAGGTACGTCTTTTTAAACGTATCTACAGAAACAAAGCGAGAAAGAAAACAGACTGGATTAAAATTTTATTGTAATATACAGTATAGTGATTACAATAAAATTTATCCATTATTTTCTTCATACAATAACTTTTTCACACGATAACTATACCGTATCCATCGAACATAATAATATAGTTAACATACCTCGACACAATTAACAAAAACTCGTTATTTTCTTATATCAAAATCTGCCATCCGAATGCTAGTCGTTTGACTAGCATTCGGATGCTAGAATAGGGTATATGCATGTGATTTCAAAATGGCTATAAAAATATATACGTATTCTCTATTGATATAGAAACATATCTGCATATTTATTTTTGCGTTTTGAGATGTTTTTATTGTAGAATTTAACCATTGAAAAATTGATATTTTAAATCTCAATCGCAAAATTTCGAAACGCTACTCACATTGACTAGAGCGGACGTGACATCACTGTACGCATTTCTTCTTTTTTTATTCTGCTTGCTGCACCTTGATTTGACACTTTTCTGCCCACTTGACATTTCGTATTGTCGATTATTTTTTGTTTTTTCGGAAAACCTCTTTCCTGAGATGATCACTACCGAGGTCGTCACCAAAGGTTTTAATCAAGTGCGTACGTCGACGTCACATAAACATGGCGCCAATATGGCAGCGTTTTTATCACCCGAAAATGATTGTAGTTTTGATTTGTTTTTTTTTACCTTGTTAATGCGAAATTCAGTGAGCGTCTTATCATTCCTGGGTTAAATAAAGACCTAAAGAATCGATTAAAACAATAAAAAAAATCGATGCAAATACCCTATTAACAGACAGAAACAGACAGACTCATCTCGAATAAGAATAAGAATTAACACTAAATAAGTTATATTTCGAGAATTACATAGTTTTGAACATTATCTTATGATTTTTCACACCCTGTATCACCGTTAGGCCAAAGTAAACCTGCTAAACTTTACAGTAACATTCTAAAATGCAATCTAACGCAACAAAATCTGCTCAGCCGGCGGAGCACCTTCCTTGACATGCAAATGTGGCGCCTAGTTCAAAAGGCGGGGGTTCGTTGCTTCACTTGAGATACTTTTATTTTGTACTAGCTGCGCCCCGCGGCTTTGCGCGCGTTGTTCCTATGGAAACGTTTTAATGTGATTTTTATCCCACAGGAACTTTTGATCTGTGGGATAAAAAGTCTAAAAGCCTATGTTTGATTCCGGGATTAAAATTACCCGTGAAAAATTTCAGCCAGATCCGTTTAGCAAGTTTGGCGTAAAGAGATAACAAACATCCATCCATCCATCCGTACATCCATACCATCCATCCAAATTTTCGTATTTATAATATTAGTGTGATGTGATTATGTGATATGTGACGTGACTAGTTTTGCCCGCGGCTTTGCACGCGTTGTTTCTATGGAAAAATTTAAAGGTGATTTCTGCCTTGCCAATACAGTACAATACAATATATTTATTGGCAACACGTAACACCAAGTTACAAGTCGAGTACTTAGGTAGGCACTAAAGTACAATAGCTTTTTACTATACCAGTTTCCCCCCCATGAAGATTTTTCGTAAGGGAAAAAACTAGGGATTTTTTTTTATCTCTCTGTGGTTTGCAGTTGCGGCAATACCTACAGATCCACGCGCAAAAATCAGGCGTAGGGTACCTTACCTTTATCGTATCCATTTTGAATGGAGCATAAACGTAAACAAACCGCCCATACTTAACCTAAAATTCACTTTGTTGGCGCGTTCTTTTATACGTAATTTCTTACATTACACACACACATTACATTACTTGTCGATTTTAGATCCTCCCTTCAATAAAAATAGCTTACAATTATATCTGAAACTCGACGCCAAGCAAGTGAGATTTTGTTATTTGTGCCGTACTTTGTTTACTAACATGCTTCATTCAAAATGGATAAACCATAGGTACTTCAGTATGCTGAGTGCATACTGCTATAGTGTTTACTTCAAAGTTTGCGTTAATACTCTATTTTCGATGAAAATATGAATGTCTTGTAAATTTACTTCCTGCTTGGAGCGCTGTCACATTTCCATAGAAATATTAAAATATTATAAAGAGTACTTACCGCAAACTTTGTATTTATTGTCTTCAGCGAAGACTAGCCAGGTGCGCAGGACATATTATGGTGCACAAGTGTGCGCGCAAACACAAATGCACTAGTCCCTCACTCTCATAATCCAGTGGGACGGCAGACCAACACGACCGGGGAGAGGTTAGGCGCAGGACCAACAGTCTTTTGGAGGCACGGGGGTCTAACACCGCCAACTTCCTGACTCCAGGCGGCTACTTGAAATTTTTCGAAAAACCCCAATAACCACTATTGGCTCGACCTGGGATTTGAACCTCGGACCTCATAATCAGCGGTTGAACATACTGACCGCTAGACCAACGATGCATTCAAACGTTGTAGTAAAAAGTATGGCAGTACACACAGCATACAGTAAAGCCGTTTCACAAAAAGCAGTCTTGCATCTATTTAGAGCGTCAAAGTGAATCTTCTACAAAACACCTGTTTGTTTATTCTTCGCTAGTAGTGCTAGAAAGCAGGTGCAAGAAAATCTAATTTCGTGTCGTCGCAGGTCAGTGACCTGGCGAACTTCAGTGCAATCTGTGATTCTAATTATTGTTGTTAGACAGTGCCAATTTTGTGCTAGGTACTTAGTGTTTGTCAACGGGGTCTTTTTTGAGCTTGGTTCTAGGTTTTTAAGCTTGTTTCTAGTTTTGTTGGGAAGTGTGAAGGAAAATTGGGGAGTCTTGGGATCCCATTTCAGCGGTATCAGCTGATTAACACGTGGAAAGGAAGTGTGTAGGTACCTGTTCTTTGTTTGAAAGAGTTTAACGCTTTCGTCACCTCCTTGGTTTTAATAGAACATTACAAAAACAAAACAAATTAACAAAAATAATATATTATTATGGTCTTTAATCTGTGAATTTTAAACGTTATCTAGTTATCTAAAAAGCTGACAAAAAAATTGTCGCTATTTTTTATGGTAATTTGCAGCGCCATGACACCACTACTCACTGTCATCATCCTGCTATATTTTAGTCCACCGCTGGACAGAGATCTCCCCTAACGTGAGACATAGCGCCCTGTCTTCAGCTTGCTGCATCCAGCATCTACCTGCAGTCTTTCGCAGGTCGTTTTCCTACCTGGATGGAGGGCATCGTACACTAAGTTTGCCGAGTCACAGTCTCCATCCATGAACACAACAATAGTATGTATGCAATTTTAAAATAAGTAGGTACATTTTCAATGATACTTCGTAAGCACTTGCAGTAAGACAGTGCAGCGGTCGCAGAGCCACTAAACTATTTTAATGCGCTAGATAAAGGCGCGCCGAATCTACGAGTGTCGCTGCTGTCACAGTGTAGGTTGATAATGCAGTAGGGAAAATGGAGTTTGGAGTGAAAAATAAGAAATATGAATAACATACCCATAACCATAAAAAAAATGTGGGATGAGATAGATGCACAATGCGCGCTCTGAAACCGTCTGTATCAAAACCTTTCCTTTTTGGCATGTATGGAAAGCATTTGAATTAGTGTCATTTGAGCGCTTGGACAGAAAGCATGCCTAGCAAAATTACAAAAATCACAAATTCAGAAAACAAAAAAGACGAGTTTCCTATTTTCAATAAAGTTTTTTTTTGTTTTTTTTTTCATTATTTATTGCATTCATGTCCATTAAAAGTTGTTAACAATTAATATTTTAATGCATTTATTACCACTTTAATGTAAAATTATCGCCCTTACCTCAAAAAATCGGCGTTGAAAATTATTTATTGGTTCGCATTGTTACAATTATAACTTTGTTCTAAATATGTATTTAAAATTGCCTCTCTATTCATGTGAATAGAGAGGCAATTTTTTAAAATATTTATATATGTTAATTTTTGCAATCTTGCGATTATTTTTATCTAAAAATACTAGATTCATATATTAATGATTCAAACATTTATAAAAAAAATATTAGATTATTATTTTAATTATTTTTTTTCTTTTCTTGTTGCACTATTATTTGTTATGTATTGACTACACAGAAACAGTTCTCAGACTTCTCTTAAGATTTTTATTTATTTAATTAGTAATTAGAACGAACCAAATGAAATAAAACATGATAGGTACAAGATAACGATATGATTTATACAAATACAATACAAATACAAATCATTTATTTCATAATAAAATGTACAAAGCAAGTGGCAGGTAACCCTGGGTTCTGTTTTAGTTTAATATTAAACTGTATTACAGAAAACCAGTCTTCATTTATAGAATATTCCTGTAAAAACGCAGTTTTATTATTTTCAGTTACCTACCTACTTACAAAATAAAATAAATTCAACTCCACTAATCTCTTGTTCCATAAGCAGAAACCTTGTCAGGCTCTGCGGAAACTGTCTGCGTCAAAACCAGCCGTTGACAATTTTGAATTTTGAAAGGCCGCGAAATTTTTAATCGATGAGAAACATCAACAGTTGCACTCACATAATATGTTAAGGTTTACATAAACTATCACTCAATAAAGTTTATTGTTTTGAAATCTTACTAAATGATATTTTTTTTGCTTATCATTCAGTTCCTGTCTTGTGTGTAAATTTTATTTTCAATTATTGGTACAGTTGAATCCGTTTATAATGACATCGAAAGGGATTGACAAACACGTCATAATAAGCGGACGTCATATAAAGCGTTTTGTGAAAAAAAAACTATTTTATGTAAATATGTATGCATTTAAGTATTTTAATAGAGGAACATAGTAACTACATATGTATATTGTATACATACATATTATTTGCACGTAATAAGTAATTATACACATACGAATGTATTATTTATTGTAACTAATCTGTAATTTTTGTCTGCTTTTGTTTTTTCATTATATTGTAAAAACAGTCTCTAATACTATTGTGTCTAGAAGACATTGCTATGAACAAATCGTGATAATAATTCTGCAGCTTTTAATGCCTCTACAAACAAAAACGAGCCACATGCCGAACGTTGTCGTCGGGAATCAACGAACATTACCGAGTACCCGGAGGTGTAAAGAATCATGTCGGTCATTATAACCGGACATAATTTATTAAAAATTGGTCATAATAAGCGAAATGTCACGGAAGGTCACACTGTAAGGGAAGTCATTATATCAGACTCTATGAAAGAATTTTATATGAAAACCAAACTTCGTAGTGTAATGACGTCATAATAACCGGTTGGTCAATATAGGCGGAGTCATAATAAACGGATTCAACCTTAGTTATCTAAAGTTCTGTTATTTGTAAGTTTACTCATAGTTTACCTTCTGGTAGGTAGATGTCTTTCTTGTTAAAAGGACAGGACTGTTTTTTTTTAATAATTATTTTTTCACTCCTTCGTGTCATGATTCCAAATATTTAAAAACAATTATAATTTAGTTTAGCTGACAACACCAATGTTTAGACATCCGATATGGTGGTGTTATAGCCGCATTGGATTAGTTGACCAATCACGGAGACTCTTGGCTGGGCGAGTGGCACGAGGCCTTCACGTGATTGGTGGATTAATCAAACGGCGGAAAAAGACTGTTTTTGTTTGGTGGAAAAGAAAACGGAGGGAAGGAAGAAAAGAAGAGCGAAAGAAAGTGGTAGAGAGAGTTGTTGTTGTTTTGGAAAAAGATCTGGTAATTGAATAAATAGTTATTGTCATAGTTTGTTGGGGTTTTTCTTACATTCGCAAGCAAGCAACCTTTTCGCTTCTTCATGCGAGGACATAAAAATGATATAAATTATTAAAAGTTCGTATCTAAGCTTATTCATAAGTGTGTAAAACTGTTTGTACTGCGACTAAAGCATAATAAAATAAAATAAATCTCTGAGTGCGTCTGTAAGTCAATATTCTGCTTGTATTCCTCTGTGGCATAATCCTCGAGTAAAATACAACACTTGGCTTAGTTCCGCGCAGTGGCCCGGGCTTACGTTATTGGTAAGATTATCTGATTTCCCTTCAGTGCAGTATAAAGTTTTTGTAATATTTCTGCAGTTTTATATGAGCTACTTTGTTTGCTAATTCGAATTTATAGTTGAGGATGTGTTCCGATAGTTTATTGCGATGCAGTTTGCACTGCAGTGATTTTAATGTGTATTGGTTTTTACTGAGTATGTTTTTTTATCATACTGGTAAATCCACCCGGCACATGTAGCCCCTACTGTTGGGCTCATATGTATGTTATTTATCGTAGGTAAATGAATGAAAATTCATAGAATTTCGAAAAAAATACACTTAGTGTGTCTGACTGGCGTCCCAAAGGCTCTCCTTCCACAGTTCTCTATTATGCGCCACTAAGACTAAATAAAACTCTAGAGGCCAGATGTGATGACGGCAAGCAGATGCTGGATGCGGTAAGCTAAAGACAGCTATGTGACGCTCATTATGGAACCCCTGATGTGGACTAGCATACTATAGAAGACTTATTATAGAGTCTTGTAGCCGTCATTTATATAAGCATCAATTTGGGGGGATTTGGGGGTCGATTCAGAAAACGAAAATAAAAGTTTATTAACTCTTGTCACTTGCATTACACGAAAACGAATCTGAAGCTTTGATTTACGTTTTTATTAATAGAACACCATGCCATGTTTCGGTAACGGAAAGTTCCGTTTTAATTCAGTTTAAGATGAAAAAAAAATGTTGATTAAAAACACATTTCTGAGGGGATAGCTTATGCAAAAATGTCACGTTATTGTTTTAGTAGACCAAATTTAAAAATGATTTCGCTATTGTATATAGGGTGGTCCAGAGCAGTCCGATTTTTTTTTAAACTTAGTATTATTTCCGCTCATCTTAAATCAGTATAAAATGTAGAGATTCGAAGACGTTGTTTGTTTTTCATACAATCAAATAATTTTATGAGAAAACCTTGTTCTCTAAGTGTTAGTAAGTTACCTCAATAAACACAATTCTCAGGAAACAAATTCATTAACAATAGGTAGGTACTGCAGCTGTTCAGATGACAATATGAACTTTCCTATCTATTTCAGAAGTGTCGTACTCCGACCTAATTTCATAGTTTTTGGCCGACGTCCAAATTGGGACGGGTAATATGTCGAGCGCGTACGATTCTGCTACTTCCTTTTACAACCCACGTTTTTGATCCATAGTTATACTACAAATCTCAAATTATTTACAAATAAATAATAATAATGGTGGACCATGCACGCAGCATTAATCAAGCCTTAAACTAAGCAGAGCTTATGTTATGGGTACATAATAGTTTTATTAAATGGATAGGTAGATTGTTTTTTTAATCTACATAGAAAGCACCCAGAAAACCGTGAACAATATCTGCAGATCGTACAAACATTTGTCCGAGGAATTGAACCTGCAACTTCCTGCGTCACAGGCGATTTTTAGCCCGATGCGTTAAAAGAAATGGTAATGGTCGGTAAAAAATTAAAAAGTACCTACTTGTTATCCAAATTCATAACAACGCTCAGGTTTGTGATGTCTAAAATATTTTTTCCCAGTAGTCGGCATAATAACCAGCTGTCATTTTTATGACATTCATTTAGATTATTTTTGCCGCTCAGCGGTTATTTCCACAATAGACGTGGCAAAAATTATCTGAATAAATCACTTACCGCGTATATAAATTAACTTACAGGGCTTTTAAAATAGGGTTGATTGAATAGGGTTGACAGCAAAATGTTATCAACATTTGCACCACTTCAGATTTTATATAAATCGGTAGCAATCAAAAATCTATACTAAAGTTATAAAAATTATTTCATCAAAAGCTTACTTTTCAGGGAGTACATAGGCTATATTTATCCCGGAATTCCCAAGGGAACGGGAATAACGCGGGTGAAAAAGTGAGTGTGAGTGAATCGTTGTTATAAAAAAGCGTTTTTTAACCACTATTCACTTGACTAAAATTAGTAGGTACCTATTGTGTATTCTGCCTATCTTTATACATTTTTAGAAGTGCTTTTCCAATTTGTTCATTTTGTACTTGGCTTTATATTGTTGTTCACGTATTTCCACGCACATTGTCCCTTTGCAAATAAAAAAAAATTGGTTGAGTGGGTTGAAAACATGGATTCAAGTGGACTCCACCTACGTTTTTGCGATGAGGCTTGTCAATAGGCGCCGCTTAATCGAAGGCTTTTAAACGAATTTATGAACGTATCGTGAAAAATATTTTAAACAATCAACAGCTTTTGGCTTTTAAATGATGCCGGATGTTTGAGTAAAATATTATTCTGTTTTGTTAATTCCGTAGCTACCTAAAAGTAGAAAAAATATCGTATTCTCCTTTTACCGTCCCTGAAAGGTTTTTATCATAATTAAATGTTTAACCTGATAATATTGATAATAGTTTTTATTTGATGTATAAAATTTGTTAAACACTCACGTGAATCGATGATTTCCACACTGCTGTCTATGAACAGAATCACCACTACCAGTACAGTCACCCACACGTTCACATCTCTCGCCATAATAACACGTCCACACTAACACATCACCATGAATGCACTTGTGTTTTCGCCGATACATTGAACCAGCTGGCTTGTCCTACTGTATCACACTACACTGTGGCGTTTATTTCATTTAATCACTGATTCCATCGTTCGAATTTCGAATCTGCAGTTTGTTTTTTTTATAGCCGCGTTGGGAACTGAAATTTATCATTCGGACTCTTTCGTCAAATCCGTCTATTTCCGAAAGTTTTGAGTTATTTGGCTGTGCTCCAGGCTTCAACACAAAAATCTTGAGCAGGAACTAAATCTGAAAGAAAATAATATTTATTTTAATAAAATTACCGCCAGCACTTGCGTTAGTGAAAAAGTGTTGGTGATAAAAATAGAGATCTGCGAAGCCCACGCACTTTAGTTAATTTTAGTGTTTACTTCAGTAGAAATGTTTATTTTACTGTAAACTCGATAATAAATATTTGCAACTGTGGAAAATGCTGGAGTCTTGATGAACTAAAAACAACTGAAACATCTCGCTCTCTTCGTTTCTTGTTAACCGATATTGACACTAATTGACACGATATGGCAATGTCATAAAAGTCTGATATTGACACGATAGCGACATGGTAGAGTTGTGGCAGCAAAGACACAGCAAGCCATGAAATAAGAAGTTGAAGTTGAAGATGTCATAACAATATCACTTTGTCATTTTAATTCTTAGTTAATATTATATTCCCAACGAAACTTCCTGAAGCAGTTTTTTTGTTATGATTGAATTCTAAGTATCTATAAAACATATTATTTGGGAGTTGGTAGGTCCATAATACTATCAACCCGGCCATTTGCGAAAGATTTCAAGGCAAGTAAATCGTGCTCGCTTCGCACTCACAACGTAATCGATGAGTGCACGCGGCGTGCTCGCTTCGCACTCGATTTTTTTTACTTTCAAATCGCTCGCGAATCGTCAGAGTAATAAGGCTCTAAGACATGTTAATCGCAAATATATTATCTTATCTATAGTCCCGCTAAAACCTAAGCCCAATCCTAACAAGTCCCCACTGTAAATTATGCTTTACGTTGCCTCTTTATTAAGCATCTAATAGTAGTATATTATTTTCACAAAACTTTGATAAAAGACAACTCCAGTAAATGTATTCCCTCGGCTATACTGAAAATAGTAGAAAATTTTATTCACTGCCTAAAAGCACGAAACTGAGCGGCTATAAAAGAACAAAAGTTTCTGCAATCTTATATAGAAGCAGTCATAAGATTTCGAATATAAACCAAATAGATCAAGAGAACACTGGATGTAACCTTAC
This sequence comes from Eupithecia tripunctaria, assembly GCA_955876795.1. Classification (NCBI taxonomy): domain Eukaryota; kingdom Metazoa; phylum Arthropoda; class Insecta; order Lepidoptera; family Geometridae; genus Eupithecia; species Eupithecia tripunctaria. The sequence continues at coordinate 13,884,752 of OY041617.1, read as the reverse complement.
ATTATTCTATCTACAGCTACACCTACAACACCAAAACGACCATCATTCGTATTAGATAGATTTTTAGGGTTCCGTACTCAAAGGGTGAAACGGGACCCTATTATTAAGCCTCCGCTGTCCGTCTATCTGTCTGTCACCAGGCTGTATCTCATGAACCGTGTTAGCAAGACAGTTGAAATTTTCACAGTTGTTGCATTTCTGTTACCGCTATAACAACAATAAATAAAAGTTAAATAATTTTAATAATTAAGGGGAGCAACGTTCTTGTCACCTTGAGAACCGATCACCGAGGTTAAGCAACGTCAGTTGCGGTCAGTACTTGGATCACCCATCCAAGTACTGACCGCACCTTGACTTTTTGTTTTTTACGAGGAAAGATTTGTATTTCTTAATTTTAATATACGATATGATGATATTGGTACGGAACCCTTCATGCGCGAGTTCCATTGGCACTTGACCGGTTTTATTTATTATTCGTTTATTATTACTGGCCAGGAATATCCAGAACCTAAATATTACGAAACCAATTTGTTTTCTGGGGCTTCTCTTAAAAACAAAATCGAAGTTTCTGATTTGTTTTCGTGCAAACGATAATCTTATGTAAGCGACATAAGCGTTGGTTTTGCACGACAACGAAAACGAAACTACGATTTTTCTTTTCCGAGTAGGCCCCCTGTATTATTTAATATACATTATAGTTTCGTGTAACATACGTCATATTTTCTAAGTAACTAAGCTTCTACGTCGCTTTATTAAATCTTCCCTCTTACTCCATACCAAGATTTTCAGAAACCGTCAAGGCTGCTTCAGTCCTAAAATAACATTAACTTATCTTAAAGCTGAATAACATAATCATTACTTGCGAAGTATTTTTTTGCAGGATAAAAAGTAGCTAGATTAAACGACTCTTTCACTCCTAACAATTAATAAAATCTCATAAACGTCTAAAATCTATAATTACGGAAAGTGTTGGTCGAAATACACAAACCGAGCTGTCAAAATAGATATATATTTTGGGTTGGGGAGCGCAGTTTGATGCTATAATTGTGCAGAAGGAGCTGCTGCCCGCCCCCCCGGTGGATATCCCTTAGTCGTCTCTTACGACACCCACGGGAAGAATTGGAGTGCTGCTAATTCTAAGCCAGCACCATACAGGATGATGATTATGGAATAGATATATAAATATATAAACATCCATAGACTGGGTTGGAATCGGTTCTCACGTCGTGACTACCACAGCACCGAATAAAGACCTTGAATGGTTATACATAGAGTTCAAAGTCACCCAGCTGCCACAGCCGCTAGCTAATCCAGCGGTCAGTTTTTTTACGTTTTACAAAAGCGAAGTATTTTGGCTTTGGCTTAGCATAATGGAGTTTAATGGGTCGTGCTTATTGCTTAGGATTATCCTATGATGGATGCCATTGAAAATATGCTCGTATTTTTAGCCTTATAGCTTATATAGTTACACAACTAATACCAACTCGAACTTTTGCGTAGATCACATGAGCTAAACATTATGGGAGGCTCCTAGTCTCAACACGTTTAAACCAAACTTTAATAATTTTGTTTTAAAAACTATAAGCAAACTTCAAATTTTATGGTTTTTTCATGAATTTTCATGGATCCCATCGTCAGAACTGAACAAAACTAAAATGGGACCACATGGAAAGCACCAGCTATCATATAAAAAAGAATCAGGAAAATCGGACCCAGTCAAAAGTTCTGACTATCTCAGAACTTTTAACTGGGTTCAATTTTCCTGAAACATAACCAAACATAAAAAAAATACAGCCGAATTGAGAACCTCCTCCTTTTTTTGAAGTTGGTTAAAACGCTGGCTTGTCGAGCAGCATTCTACCCCTTCAACAAGCTCACAAGCCTGAAATTAGCAGAATAAAGTATTATGTACTTGCAAGAAAATTGTGTAAGTTTAAGTATTAAAATTGGACAATAATATAATATGACCTGGAATGCACATGCCATTATAAAATAAATGAACTGAACTAAGCTATGATCAGATTTCTCGATGGTATGAGATGGCAAGTTGCTCTCTCAAAATAATACTTTGGTTAAATTTTATGGATAACCAACTGCGCCCCGCGGCTTCGCACGCCTATCCCACGGGAAATAATTTGTGGGATACAAAGCTAAAGATTTTTTTTATTCCTGGCCTAGAACTACCTGTATACAAATTTCAGCGTTTAATAGTTTTTGACTGGAGCAACAAACATACATGTTTACAAACTTTCGCGTTTTTAATATTAGTAGGATTCTTTATGCTAAAGTAAAAGTTTTTTGTTCTTGCAACTGTCACAAATAGACGCCGTCAGTTCTAATTTTTTTTTTTACAAGAATAATAATAATAAAGTTTATTTGAAACTAATAAATAATTTTCAAACTTATAAATAATTTCAAGAATAGATTGAATGAAAGTGCTAAAGTTTAAAAGTTAGATAGGTTTACAGGTGTAAAATAAGATCAGGAATGCGACGTTGGACCGACGAAAATAAAATTAACTAACGGAAGATCTAATTTTATTTTGTTCAAAGAGAGCACTGGACAAGTCTGAATAATAACAGTACCTGCTACTCTAATTATTTCAAAATTCGATATAGATTCGATTAAATTTGGTCTCACATGGAAAAGTGTTCAAATCCGGTGCGCAAACAATGCGATATAATTACGTTGTACTCTACAGTTGGACATCATTAGCATCCTTTGTCCAATAGTACCTACACAGCGCGCTCTCCAAACAATTCCATGCCATCCCCAAAATTAGCTTTGAGAATTAGAATTTCGACTGTTTAATTTACTTTACTAGGTCCAATTTAGCTTGGGGCAAGTTTATTTTAAGAAAACCTTTTGTTGTCCTATCTAGTTTGGCTGTTTAAATTCAAAATCAATTTTTAGTTAGGGCAAGGTAAGTATATTGTTGTATATTCTATTTAAAGTTCGAGCGACCTTTAGCAATTGCTTTTTTAAGATTTTTTTTTATAAAGAAATGGTTTTTTTTTTAAGTGCTTAAAAAAAGAATTTTTTAATCTATCGCACATTATAAGAAAAAAGACACAAAATAGCTGAACTGTAAAGAAGTGTATTTCTGATATGAAAATTGTTTTACGAAAGACCAGACAATTTCAAATTATTTAATTTGTCCAAAGAGACAAATAAAAAAAAAATCGCACATTATAACGCTGAAATATATAAATTTCATTTAAAACCTTTTTAATTTTCATTCACTATTTATTTACAATCAAATAATAAATTAGAACAAGTATACAATTAAGCAACTGCAGACTGTTCTTATTCTGATTTTAACAAAGAAGTTAAGGTTTAGGTTACTTATTCAAAATATTACTCATTTTGTATCAAAATCATGTGATTTAGCCCCCTGTAAGTATTTTGCCGTTGTACGCTAGTCAATCGAAATTCCGCGCAAATCCCATTCCACCGCACCGAGATCAAAAGTTCCACCAACACGGTTTAGTAATAAATTCCATAACAACCTTCAACCTCAACAAAATTAAAACAATAGGTCCGAAAAATTTAAAACTTCACAAAATTGATTAAGCCCCTGTTCCAGAACATTCCATCTGAGTTTAAACTCGACGTATCTCGTTAATGAAATAATTAACGAATGTAAGGTAGATAGGAAGCTGAGGGATGTGTAGCTATTATTGGACCGGATATGACGTGCGCGTTGACAGGACTTTGCGGGGCTGTTGGTTATTTTTATGACACGGAGGTGGACAGAGGAGGGTCATGACACGTGGGGTAGTTAGTGTTCTCAAATATCCTGTCATCGATTCTATTTTAATGTATGTATAATTTAATTACTATTTATCGGGTATTTATCGCGTACCTTTGTTTTTATTTCCCCTACGTTTACTAATAATTAAATTATGTTAACAAATCGCGAAGGTTTTTCATTTTTTTTTTAAACTAATGCATAGCTTCTATCGCGAGCGTGGAGACCGAATCTAGAAATTCCGTAACGAAAATAACATAACACCCCTCACTCCGACCGGCACAGCGGTGATACTTTTTAGTTTTGCCATCTATCGATGAATAGCAGAATTTTAATGACTTATGCTATGCAATATTCGTAGGTACCGACCTTGTACTTAACTGTAATTTATGACGTGTAATTGTTGTAAAGACTCGGTTTTATAAACCTAAAACCTAGGTACTTCAAGGATCATGGCGGGGCAGACGATATTTAAGACCTAGAGCACTTAAATGCTTTTATCTTAAGAATTACAGCGTCTATTTTCATGATACTTTCTGATTTAGAATCTAGAACAAATAGGCTATCGTCTAAATATATAATTAACGGTTCTCATTTGTGTATTTACACGAGTATGAGTATGAGTATATTTTTGTAACTATCATGGATACTTATTATTCTGTACGCTGTGTAAATAGAAGTATTTAGTCATCTTAATTTTCATTCGATAAGTTTTGATACTCGGTCTCGACTACTCAAATGCTTTTGTTTAACACTTTATAATGACCTATGTAATATACATATATCTATGTAAATCTTATCCAATTCTTCTGAAATGAGTCCGACGTTTATCCATTTCAGCCTGTCAGTCATCCCGTGACCACGACAGAGTGTAAACCTGTTGAAACGTCGGGAAAAATAGGTAAATAAACGCTATAAATACCCGTGAATATTTATAATAATGTGTTCTGATCGCGTAAGTTTAAAAAACTTCATTTCAGCCTGGTTCTAACGCAAACCCTTGTTCTTTGGAAAGAGTTAGTTACAATCTGGGTGTCTTAAGAGTGTGCAATAACGCTGCTACACGATGAATTTTGAGCAAAACTGTTTAAAACTAGTATTTAGTATTTATTTATTCACAATTTCGTTACACTAAATAACAATGGCAAGTCAATTTATACATTCATGTGTAAGATAATTCTAAACATTACATAATTAATTATTCCACGTTGACATTATTATTACAACTAATTACAAGTTAATGGAACAACCAATCTAAAAATTAAAAGAATATAGAAATACTTCTAGGTTTCTTACCGAAACAAAACCGAAGGAAAAAGGTGATCGAAGAATCTAAGATCGAAGTAACATTTCCCTAAATATGAAGGTGGTAGTTTTCACAGATTCTGAGATAAATAACGATTTTAAAGTAAATTGCTTATGGCTCACTCTTAAGACCAGAGTGTATAGGTCACCTAATTGTCTACCAGTTCTATATAGAACTAGAGTAATGGTTAATTATATAATATCAAGACTTGAATATTTTTCAATAAACGTTATTATTATTATAACTATATGTATTTACGTAACTACTGTAGTAACGTCATGAGACTTAACTGTGACAACTCATGGTAGACACACTGGTAGACACACACACACACTCTTGATCGATAAGACTGTCATTTGTCACTTAGTTTTTAACCTGTGTTATTGTATTGTTTCTTTCAATAAGTGTGCAATAAAGTATTTTCTATTTTCCATCTATCTGTCAATCGCAGAAATATTATTCATTTCTGAGGATTCACACGATGCAAATCATACACCACCTTGGTCCTTGATCCTTCAACACTGTAACACCCTGTATATTTAAATACACACTGGTCAGTAGTGTGTGTGGTGCTGGCTTAGAATTTGCACCACCTCATCTCTTCCCGTGAGTGTCGTCAGAGGCGACTAAGGGATATCCACCGGGGGTCGGCAGCAGCGCCCCCTGCAGCTCAATTCTACCACCGAATTGCGATCCCCAACCCGCATGCCCAGCGTGAGGATTATGGGCATTACCCCCCTTAGATAAACGGCAATAATGCGCTTATCAGGGGGAGGCCTGCGTCCAGCAGTGGACCAATACAGGCTGGTGAGGTTGAGGTTGAGGGGTCATAAAGATACCCAGATGATTCACCATCGGACACATCGTCACTTTCCATCAGGTAGTAAGATTGCGGTCAAACTAAGGTCTATTTAATACAGAAAAGGTATCTCAATTATTTAAAATCTAGTTCTATATAGAACTATAGTTATGATTATTTTATCATCACACTAATATTATAAATGCGAAAGTTTGTTTGGATGAAACCTCTTTACGACAAAACTACTGAGCGGATCTGTCTGAAATTTTGCACACAGGTAATTCTAATCCCAGAATCAAACATAGACACATAGTTTTTTAAAACAAAATTAATTATTTAGAATACAATTATAATTGCAGCTATAGCAGCAGGTAAAGGTATCTCAGGTTCTCGTTATACGAGAGGTATCGCGTTGCTCAAATCTAAGCACCTCTCGTCAAGCAAATTAAATGTAACTATAATCTTTGAACAGGATTGGATAAACTTCAATGTTTCCCTTTCAGGTGGAGCTAATGGCGCTTTACTCCGTACAAAGTCCCAGAGAATTTCGACCGAGGCGGTATCGACTATGTGACTATGTTGTCTAGCGGTTATAAACTACCCGTACTTAGGGGAGGTCGCAGATTCGAATCTCATCAAAGTCGATTTTTTTTTTTCTTTAAGTATATAATAAACTAGCTGCGCCGCGCTAGCTGAGCTATGGGAACATTTAAAGGTGATTATTATCCCACGGGAACTGATTTATGGGAAAAAAATAGCCTATATTTTATTCCAGGATTAGAATTACCTGTATCCAAAATTTCAGCCAGATCCGTCCAGTAGTTTTGGCGTGAAGAAGTAAGAAACATCCATACATCCATACAAACTTTCACCTTTATAATATTAGTGTGATAGCATAAAACTAGTGATAGTAGCATAACGTGTGATAGTAGCAAAACGTGTGGTAGTAGCATAAAACTGACCCGCGGCCCACACAAGAAGACATTATAAAGCACTCAAGTTATCTGCAAAAGTAAAATGATTTCTGCGTAATATAATATTCCGTCCTGACACTCTCTGATCCTAATTGCCCGGCGCCGACGTAGCTGTTTATTTTATTACTAATCCTGGATTCTAAGAAGCGGAAATTGAACAATTACTTACGGGAAATACCTACTTCATAGAAATCTTGATTTCGTTTTGGTTAATATAGGTAAATGTTAAAAAGGTTAAAAAGGTTAAAAAGGGAAATCTTAGAGAATTTTATTTTTACTACTCTAGATTTTAAATTTAAATTCGTAACGGTTATAAAGAGTATGCACGCATACATTACACAGTTATTTCTAAATATATAGGAACTCTTTAATAGGGTTTCTGGTTACCATGAAGTTTTCAGTATCTGATTAGGTAAAACGTATAGGTAGGTATTCTGGGTTGGGTAATAAATAACAAACTGAGATATAAAATTAGTAGGTGCACATACGAAAGAAAGTGGTGCCCCCTTCTATTTTATCTTAATATTACGTTAAAAACAGGAAGTTTTAAAAATCCATCGTACAGTTTGTGGTATGTATTATAATTAAGTTATTTAATAATACCTATAGTTTCATTTGTAAAACTTGGGCAGAGATACGTAGTTGCGCTTTTCGGCCAACAAACTTTATTTTCGCATCTCTTTCTAAGCTATATAAGATAAAACTATTACAGTTGTATAAAAAAATAGCTTATAGATACCACAAACTGAACGATGGATTTAAAAAAAAATCCTGTGTTAAACGTAATAGTATGATAAAATAGTTGGCGTTGTCATATTGGCTCGTGTTAAGGCTACATTTCATCTACTAAACATCTCTAACAAGTTCTTGTCTGCAACTTTGTTCAACAAAGTTGCAGACAAGAACTTGTTAGAAATAAATAAATAATATTGGACCATTCACACAGCATTTTCTAGCCCCGAGCTAAGCAGAGCTTGTGTTATGGGTACTATATAACTGATATACATAATACAATATACTACATAGATAGATATTTTTATTATACATAAAAATCATCCAGAACGCCCAGAACAAATATCTGCAGATCGTACACACATTTGTCCCGAGGCGGAAATCGAACCCTCCTGCGTCGCGCGCGGACCTTCGCCCACCGCGCCACAGAGGTCGTCCAGAAAAGATGCGTAATAATAAATTATTTACCCAAGCTGATGCAAGATCGTCTAAACTTATTAAGCCATGACAGTAAACATTAACTAAATCCCACATGATGTAACGCACCAACCCCTTTTAAAACTTATCATTTTGAACATCATTACATCATTTAAAAAGATATCCATTACACCCATGACAGCTTCACATTTATCATTTTTCCTATTTATAGGATCTTCCGTGGTTTCTTTCTCCCTTAGCATCCCACCGTCGTCTGTTCACACGCCATCGATCTTGTCAAGATTTATAATTAGTAGAACAATATGAACAATGCGTGGTACATCACTCTCGGCTACACAAGGTGCCTATCGAGTCGAATCCTCCACAGTTTACAAAATGTCACTTACTTCAAAGGAATTAACATCAAACGGGCATATAATGAGCCACAAACTTTTATCTCCTCTTAAACTATCGTCAAGCTCGACCGCATTAAGTTCATTTTTGTTCGCAGCTGCTTTCCGTGTGTTTGAGATTTATTCCGTCTATTTTTAGGATGACGACAAAGTTAGCTATAAGTTCTGATATATCCCCTAATGATACGTTGTTTATAATTCCCTTGACGTGTATTTGTACACTTGATGTGGGTTTTTTTTCTTTTGCATTCTATTTACGCTCCCCTTCTGTTTTCGATTTATGTTGGGTTCAGGTTGGGACAGTTTCTTTGAACAAATTAAACGGATTCTCTATTAGCGGAATTCTATAAGCTACTGCCAGATTCCTGTCTTTTCTTATTAACCGCAGCATTTTGTGTTTTTTTTACCTATAGGAAGTAAAGTCTTTTGATCTACTTTGGGTAGGACACCTACATTCCCCCGTAAAAATGTGGGAATGTAGATATCTTGTTATTTATAAAATACTTGTACAAAACCTTCCAAAAATATATTATTTAAATTCCAACTTCCATAGGTTTTTGTAAAACATTACTAAAAATTGGCTTATTAAAATTGGAATTATACCCTAACCAGGGAAATTGTGCGCATTGTGCGACTTTTGATTCTAAAGAGTTCAATTTTAAACGGAACTCTCCTCGGTTCGTGAGTCCGACTCGCGCTTGACCTTTTATTTTACTTAGTCGCAATTTGAAATGCTCCTAAAATAACTACGTTATGCTTATGTGAATCAGTTCTTCTTTAAACTTTTATGTGGACTGAAACTTAACAGGGTGTTCCAATCATAGAAGATCAAATTAGGGAGGGTAGGGGGTTGTTTAGGGGTTTCCCTAACAAGTATTCAACAGTTTAGGAAATTTCAAGATCTAATTTGCAGTATCAAATAAATTAACTTTGTCGTAAAAAAAAAACAATGATCAAAATCTGGTAGAGCTCTTGAGCAATAATACTGTCATTTGTCACTTAGTTTTTAAGCTGTTTTGCTGAATTGTTCCTTTCATTACGTGTGCAATAAAGAATTTTCTATTTTCCATCTATCTGTCAATCGCAGAAATATTAACCATTTCTGAGGGTTCACACGATGCAAATCATACACCACCTTGGTCCTTGATCCTTTAACACTGTAACACCCTGTATATTTAAATGCTTTAGAAACCGATTTAGTAGAATTTTATGATATTCTCATTCAGTTTCCTGTCCTATTTGCATTTTATCTGTTTATTTTGTAGCACAGTGGCTGCATCAGGGACATAAACGAGTTTATTATAAACATTATGATGACTTTAAGCTGTGGGTTTTATGAATGAGATGATAAAATTGTCAGAGACAGATGACCCTGGACTAAAAGTATTTTAATAATATGAAAATGATTCAAAATTGTTATTTTGGCTCATGTTACGTTCATGGGAACAAGTATTGAGAGTCATCATAATTATGGTGGTTATTAAAATGGTTCAAGGATAACGTGGATCAATTTACATTAAGAGGGTTTCTATTATTTTCAGGTTTTTATTTCCACACAGGGGCCGAATTCTATTAAATCAATCGCTTTAACCTAACAATGTTTTCGTTTCAGAATCACATATTTTTTCGTAAAAAGCTACAAATGCTAAAACACGTGTCAAAAGTGCCAAGATGGAAACCATTCTATCAATATCTCCGTGCAAAAGGCGCCTCACGCACCATCAGGATTTATTTCATCTATGGAATTCTGCGACGATACCATTGTCATAGTATAAAGATTGGTAAGCAGAATTTAGCCCCAGAATTAAGTGTATTCCTCTGAAATAGTAAGCAGTTACCTATAGAGCATGTTCTTAATAGAAATCTTTAGCGGCACTTATACTACCATCTAGCATCACAGCTTAGTTGAAAAACATTTAAACAAAAAAACATATTTCCAAGACCCATTGTCCCTTCTACCTATTTCTCTATGGTCAGTGGTCTCTGCTTTACTAAACAATGCCTTACAAGCAACAAACAATTAACACGTCATGTGTCACGTTTACAAATCTTACAAATCCCGTTGGCTTCTGTTTTTGCGGCGTAGACCAAGAATTTAAATGTCTATTCGTCATAGTTCTTTAGTTTTCGGCTGGCAGATGGCAAAGTCGTGTAAGAATAATAATTCAAGATAATAAATATTTTAGATATATAAGATCTCTGTCCAGTCTTCGCTTAAGCTTAGATTTATAATTGAATACATCTAGGAGCTTTAAAATTTACGTAGAAATCGTGTGATCAATGGTTTTTGTAGCCAATTTCCATAACAGTGTTACTGAATCAATCTATTCTAGTTTTACAAAATAAAAAAACAAATTAAATACCTAACTGGTCCATTTCTTGAATTTGGAAATAATTTGATAAAGAACTTGATACCTTATCAAAGTAATCAACAATGAAAATTTTATTACAATTAATTATTAAAAACTAATGAGAAACAATTACTATAACTGCAGACAGTTTCAAACAATCCACAGGTAGCTCAACTAATCCATATCAATACCAGTCGAAATTTAAAAAGTACGATATTGAACCTATCCCGTTTTCCCCACTGCCGGCAGAATAAATTAGCATCCCACGGCACTAGCATACTGCTCGCGCTTGACCCATTTAGTTACAATTGGTTAAAGTGGGTAACAGAACAATTTACATTATAAAAGAATACTTCAGAGGTTTTAAAGTCGCGGATAACTGTGACCTTTGTTACCAAGTTATGAATAGTTTCTGAATAATTTATTTATGGAATAAAAAGTAGTCTATGTAGGCCTAGAACAACCTGTATGCAAAATTTCAGCCCGATCTGTTCAGTAGTTTTTGCATTAAAGAGCAACAAACATACATAAACACACACATAAACATGTTTACAAGCTTTCGCGTTTATAATATAATATTAGTAGGGTCTTACTAAGGGGATGATCTAACATTTTAACGGCGAGTTTTTATTTATAATCGGTACATTAATTTCGAGTTTATGCGTTACAGTCACACAAAAATACAAATTTTCCTCAAAACCGTAAGAAGTTAAAAGTAAATAGTGAACTTTATGTGCATAATGATATTATGGTAGGACATTATAATGCACAAACGTGTAGTTCGGTATAGATTACTCACTTTAATAATGAAGATGCCGAGTAATAATCAAAGCATTGGAGGCAGCTTGTCTAAGGGTGCTTCTCACTAGGGATTCGGCGAATCGTGAGAATTTAAGAAATATGAACCTCAACAACCTGTAACGGTCCACTGCTGGACGCAGGCCTCCCCGTTTGAGCTTTATTGGCTGTTTTCTCATGGAGGGTGCCTTCCACTATGAAGTTACCTTTATTAGGATTTGATTGATGTAAGTACATAAAGGACATTTGACAAGTTCATAGTCGAATGTCATACAATGTCTGACTTGGTTCTTCTCGTGATGTCGATCAACACTTTTTCACGGAGTGGCAATATTATTCGTTTTTAAAGTTCCGTACCCAAAGGGTGGAACAGGTCCCTATTACTAAGACTCCGTTGTCCGTCCGTCTGTCTGTCTGTCTGTCTGTCCGCCATCAGGCTGTATCTCATAAACCGTGATAGTTATCAGATTTTTCATTGTTCATGATCAGATTTTACCGTTGACCATTTTCACAGATGATGTATTTCGAAAACTTTTTCAAATTATAACTAGGTGTTACAATAGAAGATTATATTAAAAGTATATAAATAGTTATAGAGAACTAATAAACGAGTAGGTAGGTACTTAGAAGTAAAAAATTTAATATAAAACTATGTATAAAACTAAGGAACCCTTCTGTCATTGTTGAGCGTGTCGTGTGTATGCGCGTGCGTGTGTGTGCGCGTGCGTGTGTGTGTGTATGTGTTATATGTACTATAGGTGTAAAATAGAAGATGCGTTATAGAGAACTAATAAACGAGTACGTAGGTACTTAGAAGTAAAAAATGGATTATCATCATCATCATCATCATCATCATCAGCCAATGGATTATAAAACTAAGAAACCCTTCTGTCATAGGTGCTAATTATGTGTGTTGTGCGAGTGTGTCGTGTGAGTACGCGTGCGTGTGTATGGGTGTGTATGTGTTATAATGTACTATAGGTGTACAATAGAAGATGCGTTATAGATAACTAATAAACGAGTAGGTAGGTACTTAGAAGTAAAAAATGGAATATAAAACTAAGAAACCCTTCTGTCATATGTGCTCAGTATGTGTGTTGTGCGAGTGTGTCGTGTGAGTGCGCGTGCGTGTGTCTGTGTAATCTTCTGCAATTATTCATTCAAGATGAAATTATTTGAATGACACTCCCTCAACTTCAACCTCAACAGCCTATATTGGTCCACAGCTGGACGCAGGCCTCCCCCAGAAGAACGCCTGATTGGCATAACTCATGGGTAGGTAATGCCCATAATCCCCACGCTAGGCATACGGGTTGGGGATCGCAGTTTGGTCGTAAAATTGTTCTGCAGGAAGCGCTGCTGCCCACCCCGGGTGAATATCCCTTAGTCCCCTCTTACGAAACCCACGGGAAGTGATGGGGTGGTGCGAATTCTAAGCCAGCACCACTCAGCTCCCTCTACCCCAAGACTAGAATATGAGAACGATTGTGCGATTGTCTTCCCAGTGGATAGGCATCTCTAGATCCCATCCACACGTCTGCCGCGGTTTAATCAGCGGTTTAATTAGTGCCGTGTAAGATAATCCGAGTTATGTGCTCGATCGCTTGTAATTGTTGCGAATGGTGCAGTCTGCCCGTGCTCATTCTGCTAAAGGATTATAATTATGAGTAAGTAATTACTTGGTTTGTCATGTGAGACTGATTGTAAATGTAACTTAAGGGCAATGAACTTTTGATAAGCGATTTTAAAAACTATATCAAAATTGCAACCCTGTTTGTATGTCCAATACCCAATAGACCAAGCAAGATGATTCTTTTCTAGGGTAGAATATGCAATAATGGCATCGTCGTATAATTGTGGTCATAATATATATTCACAGTGGCCAGTTGGCCAGTTGGCGGTGCATCCAGCAGAGGAATATGTGTTGTTAAGGTTCAGGAGACAACTATCTCCATAAATAGTATGAAAATATTAATGGTAACAATTCAGCGAAAAAATATTAGTGTTTTGCGTAATTTTTACTAAAGGTTTTCGTCTTTATTTTTTTTTTGCGGAATTGTTATAATAATAATTATTGTAATATTTTCATCCTTATATATACAACGGATTAGTGCAAAGTAACGCCTGCATATTTATCAAGCTGTTTATATAGTAAAAATTTGACTTGTCTAAGTACTTATTTTGAAAGTCTAAAAATTGATAAAAAAACGATTTGACTCTGACTGTGACTCATATATTAGGTCCTTACATATGAAATTGAAGTTTTTCGTACTGGTTACTTTAATCACAAATTTCTCCTCTTTGGTAAGGAATTCCAAATTCAAATTTGTACAGCTATAGACTCATGTATTTGTGCTTCGATGATCGTCATTCATTTGTTTTTTTTCTTCTGTTTTTTTCTGTTTGCGTCACTCATTTTACAAAATGGAAAACTTAAAATATCGCATTATTTACGAGTACGAGTTCCGCCGTGGCACTAGTGCTGCGGAAACAACTCGAAGGGTGAATGATGTGTATGGCGGTCGTGTTGCAAAAGAAAACACAGTTCGTTTTTGGTTCCAACGTTTTCGTTCTGGAAATTTCGACCTGCAGAACAAGCCCCGTGGACGGCCTGAGACTCAAGTTGATAATGAAGAGTTGAAGGCTATTGTGGAAGCGGATCCATCGCAAACCACGTCCGAGTTAGCTGCAGGCTGCGATGTTAGTGATAAAACTGTTTTAATTCACTTGAAGCAAATTGGGAAGATTAAAAAGCTTGAAAGGTGGGTACCTCACGAATTGACTGAAGCAAACCGGCAAACGCGCGTCGACTGCTGCGTTACATTACTAAACCGGCACAATAATGAAGGTATTTTAAACCGAATCATTACCTGTGATGAAAAATGGGTTCTTTACGATAATCGGAAGCGCTCAGCGCAATGGTTGGATCCTGGCCAGCCAGCCAAATCCTGCCCCAAGCGAAAATTAACCCCAAAAAAGTTACTTGTAAGCGTTTGGTGGACTAGTGCCGGTATTGTTCATTACAGTTTTCTCAAATCTGGCCAGACTATTACGGCTGATGTCTATTGTCAGCAATTGCAAACCATGATGGAAAAGCTAGCGGCTAAACAACCTAGGCTGGTCAATCGCTCCACGCCACTGCTGCTTCACGACAACGCTAGACCACAGACTGCGCAACAGACGGCTACTAAATTAGAAGAGCTTCAATTGGAAAGTCTAAGACATCCTCCGTACTCCCCGGACCTTGCTCCAACAGATTACCATTTTTTTCGAAATAACTTCTTGCAAGGGAAAAAATTCAACTCCGATGGGGCAGTCCAAATTGCCTTCAAAGATTTTATTGATTCCCGTCCGACTGGTTTTTTTAGTAAAGGGATCAATGAACTACCTATAAGATGGCAAAAGTGCATAGAAAATAATGGTTCATACTTTGATTAATTAAATATATTATATTAAAAAATATTCGACTTTTTGTTCCTCCCATACAAAACGCCAATTTCATATGTAAGGACCTAATATTATGTAACTAGCCCATTGCTTGCCCTACAGGAGTATTTTGTCACCTGAGTAGATATTTATGCTAAGTAACTTTAGATTCCTTCTATCTCACTCTCGTGATTTTATCTAAGATGTATGCTTTGAAATCATGATTATGATGATTTCGAAATCCTCCATAATTTAAAATTAGAATCAATTTCAAAAACAATAAAATCACCCCCATAGTTTCATTCAATAATTTAGTTATCCCTCAAACAATTAATATCCATAAGGGTGCGTCCACACCGACGACCACTAAACATGATTAATGCAACTGACAATGATATCTGTTGTTGGTTTACCCAAACTGTTTGTTTCTATTAGTAGGGAGTACAAGGTTATTAATTGGCATTGATATTGAAACTTGGGTGAGGAGAATGGGAAAAGTAAACATTATGGAAAGGAAGTAGTGATGTCACCTAATCATCATCATCATCATCAATGGCCTTTACCACGAAGGATGGTTTATGTAGTGTTCGATTTTTGGCACTTACGTAGATGACTTGTAAGGCTTGTACGGGAACGACAGATGCGGCCGCAGTATTGGCATCCGTGTATCCCGGATCATTGCATCTGTGTCACCTAATACATTAATTCCATAGAGAACGGCAAATCGAAGGTCCAAAATGGACAGACCTAATGACCCCTCGTCTTTAGGCGAGGGGGGATGCGCTCCGCAGTACAAGGCAAGAAGCCGAAACTGCCTCCGCCATGAAAATCCGGCTCGCCCGCTATTACTCTCACAGCAAGAATCGAACCCAACCTAACCCATACATCACACTTCGACCACAGAAATAGCCCGTCCTTCCCCAGCCACCCAATAAAATTATCATCATAATAAATTATAATAAAATTATTTAACGTTCCATTACAATCCCGTAGGATGTTAAACTATTTGGAAAGCGGAAGTTGACGACAATTATTCTAATTGACTGTTACTGTTTCCGCCGATAAAGTCCGTTTTGTACCCGACAATGTCCATTTTGGTTTGTCTATGGTGTTTGAAGGGGGGGAGATATCTCCCTTTGTTATGAGAAACGTTACGATGGCTAGGAAGTAGGTTACATGAAGATGTTGACATATTATTATTAACCCTTTCCACACGTGTGTTCAACGGGTGTAATTAGTTGAATATTCTGATGTCAAGGAAAAACATTCTCCTGCACCTTCTTTAATATCTAGTGATTCATCTATATTAATAATTACAAAGACGACGACCTCTGTGGCGCAGGAGGTTACGAGTTCGATTCCCGCCTCGGGACAAATGTATGTACGATCTTGAGATAGTTTAGGGCGTTCTGGATGTTTGCTATGTAAATAAAAAATATCTATCTATGTAGTGTATTGTATTATGTATATCAGTTATCTAGTACCTTTAGGAGCACTAAACAGCCCCAAGATAAGCAGAGCTTGTGTTATCACAAGCTCTGCTAATCTTGGAGCTTGCAGAATTGTCCAACGTTATTATTATACGAGGAAACATTTGTCTGTTTGTTTGTATTGAATAGGCTTCGAAACTTCTGGACCGACTTAGTACAATCTTTCATTATTATTAAGCTTACTTTTCAGTGACATGGGCTATATTTTATCCTGGAATTCTCCCGGGAACGAGATCTATGTGGGTGGAACCGCGAGGTGGTGCTAGTCACATCACACTAATATTATAAATGCGAAAGTTTGGATGGATGTATGGATGTATGGATGTTTGTTACCTCTTCACGCTAAATCTACAGAACAGATCGGGCTGAAATTTTGGTTACAGGTAATTCTAACATAGGCTACTTTTTATCCCGTAAATCTGTTCCTGTGGGTTAAAAATTACCTTTAAACGTTTCCATAGGAATAACGCGTGCGAAGCCGCGGGGCGTAGCTAGTATTTAATAAGTAACCGTACCTAATAATAATAATTATTATTAAATGTATTATGTCATTTTAAATTAAAATAAAAAACCCTAAAAGGCGAACTACTTCATTATTGTCTTAAAAACTTAGGTTGTTTGCTTACACAACTCAGTTCTTAAATAGTAGGCCATCAAATAATACTTACTTTGTAAACAGTAAATTGTACATTTTCCTTAATTTTTTTCACGAAATAACACTCAAGTTAAGATCCTTATGGGCTGAGCCGCATTTTTCACAAATTGATGGTAATTCCAGTGTTCCATTAGTGGTGAAAATACAAGTGAAGTAAGGATTTGTGTTTACGTAGACAAATCCGTGCTTATGGTTGCCAGACTGGTTCTCTCAATCTATACCTAACCTACTCCGGTTGGCGGGCCAGTGTCGTCACCAACTACCAACGTACCATAAACTTTTGAATCCATTATGGTTAACACTAAAGACATTTGCAACGGGATATTTACCATGATTTGAGTTTTGAGCGTGCAGCGCAGCGCATGAAACTGTGCCGAAACATTTGAAACCTCAAAACTCAAATCATGGTAGGTAAATATCCCGTTGCAAATGTCTTTTTTTTTTTTTAAGCTATTGCATAGCTTCTATCGCGGGCCTTGAGCGCGGGGACCGAATCCAGAAATTCCGTACCTAACGAAAAAACCTTGACGTTTGTCTCTTTAGTTCAGCAACTCGCCTCTAGATGGCATTGCAATAGCTTACCGCGGCAGTCCCCGAGTGCCACACGTCTTTTTTTTTTTACACCACACAACAAAAGGCTTTGTCGCAGAGCGACCACATCGCCTAATCGCAAATGTCTTGAGTATCAATATCAACGTACCATGAAGATCATAGATTTAAATCGTTAGATACGCCCCGACCACCAAAACTGTAGCAATGTGTGTGAGACATGTCGCATCATGTCTAAAACATATGCAATCTACACAAACAAAACAAGCATACTGAGAAAATAGTGTCATCTCTTTTTCTCACACGTTAGTTGCAAACACTACATTCTCTTTCATGCACTTGTCATTTTTGACAATGCGGACGACTAATTTGCCCAACATGCTAGCTCAGCATCTGTGTCACACAAAACATAGGTCTGATGAGCGACTTATTAGCTCTCATCCACAGGCCGCAGGTATGAGACCTGCGGCCTGTGGATGAGAGCTAATAAGTCGCTCATCAGACCTTTGTTTTTATGACATTAAATAATTATATAATCAATAAATTACCTAGTTAACTTAGGAGTTAAATATTATACGTCCATAATTCATGGCTAGTCTCCGATGAGACTGGCCGCCGTCGTCGAAATTCGGCTAGGAGGATATGATTATTACATAAACACGCATAAGTATTGTTATAGTTATCTACTGCGCATTTTAGTACCCAACTATCTGCTAGAGGCGCTTTAGAAGTTTCCATACATTTTTTTAACTACAGTCGCTAGCGAGTATAGATTGTGAAAACTCATGGTACACACACATATGACAGACGGATAGACAGCGGTGTCTTAGTAATAGGGTGCCGTTTTACCCTTTGGGTAAGGAACTCTAAAAACGATACATTGTAAAGGATTTCATTTCACCAATGCCTTTCTAAGTATAAATTATTATCTTGTATTTTTCTTTGTCTTGTTTTCACCAAGATAAGTCACGAGCTTCTTTAAAATGTAGATACAATAATTTATTTCATATAATAATTGAGAAAATCCACCCGAGAGAGTTTCTGAATTCGAGAAGTAAACACGTACAGACATAAATACTAAAAATATTAACATTAAATATTCGTCTGGCATGCCGAACGATAAGTCCTTTAGATTCCAGACCAATAATTTCACATTTTATTGGACATCACGTACTTAGGGCTGTTTTGGCTACGATATTTAAAAATGAAAATAACATTCGATGAAATTTTATTTACGTCTTTGAAATGTTTCTGTGGAAACGTTCGAAAATAGCTAATGTTAACTTCTTAATTATAAAGTTGTGGCTTTCTTAGTTATTTCAGACCAAAAAGTTACTTTGAAAAACAATCTATTTTATTTTTAATTTTACAAAAAGCGTTACAATTTCATTACGCCGCGGGCGAAGGTCCGCCAAGAGGTTGTGGGTTCGATTTCCGCCCCGGGACAAATGTTTGTACGATCTGCAGATATAGGTATTTTCAGGGCGATCTGGATGTACTAAAAAATATAATTATTATAACAGTACCACACTGGCTTTGCTTAGCTTGGGGCTAGATAATGTTGTGTGAATAGCCCAGTATTATTTTTTATTCATTGAAATTGATTGAATTAAAAAAGATCGAGTTTTTCCTATGAAATACTAATTAACTTCCTGTCAGGGGCTTTGCATTCTTCGCGGTTTTTTGACATCAAAACCACAAGCAATTTTCAGAATAACTTAAATTGGTATTGTAATTGAGGTGCTATGTACTTATTATGCAAGATTTATTAGATATATAGATAGATAGAATTTTTTTTAATGCACACTTATTGAAAGAAACAATTCAATAGAACGGCTTAAAAACTAAATATCAATTGGTGCTCTTTTCGCTAGAGATCGATCTCTACCAGACAACCGTGATAATTTATTATTTATATAAAACAAATGTTATAGTGATTTTTCTAGAAAAAAAAACTATGTAGAAAGTTCAGCCTGCTCCATACAGTACGTACTAAGTTATGTCGTAGTTACATCTGACAAATTCATTTTTAACCGACCGACTTCAAAAAAGGAGGAGGTTCTCAATTCGACTGTATTTTTATTATGTTTGTTACCTACCTTTATTTAATAATCACCAACCTGATAACCAAAATGCACAAGGCCGACTTCAAACAGATTCGCATACCAGTAATGGGACCCCTATATCACACGCCGGAGGGGCACTTACCTGGCTCAATTCGATACTTCCTCTAGGTACGGCATCTATGTAGGTACTCGTACTCATGTAAGTACCATCTGGTCTAGTGGGTAGACAGAGATTATAGAACCGGAATGTAGCGTAGAATTAAAACTATAGCTGTTCTACCAACTCTCTGCTGTAGACATATCACGTACTTATGTACTCACGTAAGTACCATCTGGTCTAGTGGGTAGAATGACAGATTATAGAACCGGAATGTAGCGTAGAATCAAAACTATAGCTGTTCTACCAACTCTCTGCTGTAGACATATCACGGGGATTGTTTTCTAGGGTAGAATAGAGAAAAATTACGTAACCTTGTCTTCGAATGCGTAAAATGTTCGAAGTTCATTCCTTCAACTTCGATAATTCTCTATTCTATTCTACCCAAGAAAACAATCATTAAGGTACGGCATCTATGTAGGTACTCGTACTTATGTATATAAGTACCATCTGGTCTAGTGGGTATAATGACAGAAATTATAGAATAGCTAGTGGCGTAGAATTAAAACTATAGCTGTTCTACCAACACTCTGCTGTAGACATATCACGGGGATTGTTGTCTAGGGTAGAATGGAAAATAATTAATTTTGTTTTAAAAAACTATAAACATACTTAAATTGTTATAGTTTTTTCATGATTTTTAATGGAATTTTCGTTGTCAGAACTAAACCAAATAAAATGGAACCACGCGGGAAGCGAGAGAAACAGCTTTTATATAAAAAGAGGCATGTAAATCGGACCACGTCAAAAGTTCTGAGGTAACAAACATAAAAAAATACAGTCGAATTAAGAAACTCCTCGTTTTTTTATGTCTGTTAAAAATTACGTCACATTGTCTTAGAATGAGTAGGTACATGTTTGAAATTCATTCCTTCAGCTTCGATAATTCTCTATTCTATTCTACCCTAGACAACAATCCCCGTGCTAGGCCGACAGCACAGTTAGAAATAGATAACGCCAGACAATTCAAATAGAATCATCTAGCCCCGAAACAAACAAAGTAAACTAATATGTAAGTTTTCTTTTCTTTTTTAGGTTTGATACCTCAGAACTTTGGACTGGGTGGTCCGATTTGCATGATTCTTTTGTTATTTAAAGTGCTTCTCGTGTTTTTCTTACAATGGGATCCATGAAAATTCATGAAAAAACTATAAAAATTGAGTAAAAAATCAGTTTATAGTTTTTTAAAACAAAATTAATTATTTAATTTCCTTTTTATGTTCCAATATGAAAAAATTAAAATGTGGTGTGTTTTGTAATGTAGAAATGTTGTCTAATATTTTCATAATGTATTTTTTTTACATTTTGCTATGTTTCAAAGAAGGAATAAGTGGTGCAATCGTTGTTTATCTGCAGATAGTATAAATATTTGTCCCGAGGCGGGAATCGAACCCGCAACCTCCTGCGTCGCAGGTGTCGTCCGAAGTCGCTCTATATATTATGTACGTATTCATTGAACTAAGCGGGTTAACTACGAACCTCATTCTAAAATAGATATCGAAAGAAACGGGCTCTTTAAAGTACCGACGACGACGTAAAAGAATCTCAAAACCTCTAAATAATGTGAAGCCCCCTCAATAAATCTCGACGTGGGGTCATTTGTCAAGTTGTCATCATGTCGGTCGGTGTTATGATAGAATGTTATTTATGTCCTGTGTCCTGCGAGACCAATTGAGATGTTCTTCTTCTTAGATTCACTTTTTATTCCTTTAAAGCAGATTTAAACTTGCCTCCGATCTCAAATTTAAGAGTAGGTCATAAGCAATTTACTTTAAAATCGTTATCTATCTGAGAACCTGTGAAAGCTTACTTCATATTACGGAAATGTTACTTCAATCTTTTATCTTGAATTACGTCGGTTTTTATTTTGGTAAACCTAGAAGTAATTCTTTAGTTCTGTTTTGATAAGTTGTTTTATTGACTTGTTATTAAGTGAAAACAGTTTTTTAGCGCATAGAAAATTCGGTGCACGTCTCTGCTTTGTGTACTTCTCACTAGCGAGAAAACCATATCTTGTCATTCCAACTCGTAGCGGCATTATTGCACACTCTTAATGTAAATTAGTGCATTAAGAGTACTAAAGACTAAAAAATAATAGCTAACCTACCCACATACCCAACCTACCCGTTTCACTACATAATAGTGTAAAACAAAGTCGCTTTCCGCTGTCGGTTCTCCCTTAGATCTTTAAAACTACGCAACGGATTTTGATTCGGTTTTTTTTAAAAGATAGATTGATTCAAGAGGAAGATTTATATGTATAGCCGTGTAAATCCGGGGCGGGTCGCTAGTTTTAAATAAAAGGAATCAAAAAATCAGATGTGTTTTTGGTTTACTTATAAAATAAACTCATGGACAAGTTGAATTTCAAACCATGAACTACAAAACTTTAGTAATAATTTTTATAGAAAAACATACCTTATATTCTTAGTATCAAAATAAGAAATAATTGGTTGATTTTATCTTATCTTCAATTTTGAAATCATTATTAAGAATGACATGACCATTCGTATTTTTTTACATTTAGTCATGTCATACCTATTCTAGTTCTAGGTTACATTTTTTTTAAATCTACGTATAATTATTATGCAGTGACAAAAATCTTAACATATCACATTATAAATTACCTTGAATTCTGTTAAAGATCCATTACAAATTCACAACAAACCACAAATAAAACGTAACTGACAACGCGCCATTTTTATGCACATTTCATAATTCGAACTTTTCACACCTTCGAAAAAACTAACGTCTCATTATTTTACTTGTTCATTAAAACACAGAATCCGCCATTTTTATCCGCATAAAAAGTTTCTAACATTTCGAATTATGTTGAATTTCGTGTGTGGCGTGCAATGCGCGCGCGCCGCCGGCCAAACCACGGTATCGACTAATTTACGTGTATGGCTTAGCCTGTTAGCTATTAATAACCCAGCTACTGTTTTCAGCTCGCCGTAAAATCGTTGTGATTAGCGCAAATCTATTAGGCGCGGAATTGTTGCTAAAGATATACAGGTTTGGCGCTAACTTGTTGCATATTGTTACAAAAAGATAACAAAATCACACTAATACTTATAAATGCGAAAGTTTGTATGGATGTATGGATGGATGTTTGTTACCTCTTCACGCTAAAACTACTGAACAGATTGGGCTGAAATTGCAGACAGGTAATTCTAATCCTGGAATCAAACATGGGCTACTTTTTATCCCATTAATCAGTTCCCGTGGGATAAAAATCACCTTTAAACGTTTCCATAGGAACAACGCGTGCGAAGCCGCGGGGCGCAGCTAGTAAATAATAATCTGAGGGTCTGGTCGAAGCAACGCGTGACCCGATCATACAGCAGCGGCGCAATGCAGCCAGCGCCTGGGTACCAACAGTTCCGACTACGGATCAGATGAGCTACCTGTAGATTGTTTGCAGTCTGCAGTTAGGCCAATTGTAAATACTAGTTTTAATTTATTGTTATTTCATTGTAATTTTCTTTTTAAGAAATTATTTTCTTGTTCTAATAATAAATAAAATATTTTTGTTTATTTCATTCATAAAGCCATCACTTAGGTATACGAGTATCTTTACTAGTGTGTGGTGCCGCTGCTGGTGGCATAGAATTTGCACCACCCCAACTCCTCCCGCGGGTGTCGTAAGAGGCGACTAAGGGATATTTACCGGAGGCGG
This sequence comes from Eupithecia tripunctaria, assembly GCA_955876795.1. Lineage (NCBI taxonomy): Eukaryota > Metazoa > Arthropoda > Insecta > Lepidoptera > Geometridae > Eupithecia > Eupithecia tripunctaria. The sequence goes on along the minus strand of OY041617.1, from coordinate 13,861,189 downwards.
GCAGCAGCGCCTCCTGCCGAAAAATTCTGCCACCAAACTGCGATCCCCAACCCGCATGCCCTTGGGGATTATGTGCATTACCCCCATGAGATAACAGCCAATAAAGGCGCTTATCAGGGGGAGGCCTGCGTCCAGCAGTGGACTAATATATGGTCTTGAGGTTGAGATTGAGGTGCTGGTAACCTTGAATTATACCCTCGAATTCTTTGAAAAATACAGAATCTGGTGAACTTACTCGGTAGCTTAAGATAAGTGCCGTTTACAAGATAGGTATAGTTTAACCAAAAAAATATTTTAGGTACTCTTACAAATTCTGTAAGTATAACTAACTTACCTTACCTTTATAACATTACAAGTACAATGGTCCAGCGCTAGAAATGTAAGCCAGTTAGGCCATAGTGCAAAGAATACAGAAGGTCAATAACAAATTTGACTTATAAAGGCTGCAAACAAATTGTTACAAAAATATAAAGAATTGTAAGTATCTAAAATTTGTAGTATAATATATTAATAGTTATTGGAAAGAGCCACCTAATGGCAGAGAGCGGACATCTGTAAAAGTAACCACAGATCACCCACGCAGGAGTTTGCGGGTTCAATTCCCGCCTCGGGACAAATTTGTGTACGATCTGCAGAAATTTGTTCAGGGCGTTCTGGATGTTTTTCTTTGTTTAATAAAAAATATATATCTATGTGTATTGTATTATGTATATCCGTTATCTAGTACCCATAACACAAGCTCTGCTTAGCTTGGGGCTAGATAATGCTGTGTGAATTGTCCAGCATTATTTATTATTTTTATCACCGCACTTTTAGGTAGAAAGCAGAACCAAAACTGTCCCTTGATCACCAAAATAACCACTTATTTGAATTCTACATTACGTAGGTAGTTATATCTGTCAATCTTCAGAGCAGCATTATGATGTAAATGCAGAAAGTAAGTACTTCAGCGTTTTCAACAGCGTATTGTTCGCGGCCAACACTCGTGACACTTGCGCGAGCTTTGTTATGCAAATTACAACTTTACTCGGTCGTGATAACACTTCTTTCTTGGCTCTGGTTAAGGCGGAAACTTTGGTGGTAATTCTGAAAGTCATAAAAGCAAAGGGGAACTTAGCGTAGATGGAGCATTGGTTTTAATTATATTAAATCTGGTGCGAGTCCATCTCCCTTCACACATGCTGGCCGAATTATCCATTGAACTAGATGTAACGGTAACATTTTATAAAGATACAATGTACGTATAGAAATCTTATGTTGTTAATAAATTTTGATATAGATTTTTTGTATGGGGTAAAACTGCGAAAGAGTACATAAAGGTATTGAGTAGCGAGATGCTTATACAATCAAACTTAGTTCATTTTTTAATTTTTACTTGCAGTACAAGGAGAGCATTTGGCGACGCGCGATGTAGAAATAAATTCGCTACGAGATGGGAATAAATCGATAAGTACGTTTTTTATTCCTATCAAAGTGCTTAAGATCGTAAAGGACCATTTTTTCAATAAATACCTAAATATACACAATACAGAAACATAGTAAAACTTTTATTAAAATACCTACCTGTTTTGCAAAGGTGACAAAAGAAATACACGTGCGAAAATGTTACCTACAATTCAATGCTTACAAATCACAGTAACGACACCACCATTTTATAGAAACCACACGAGGGCTGCAACCCTAAAATTAATAAGTCCGCGCCGCAGTTCCCCAGGACGTAAACGTAAGGTCACGCCGTAAAGTTGACTCTGGTCACTGCTCGTAAATATTTCTTTTAACGGTGCCAATGGCACACTGGCTTTCACACTGGGGTGGTTTGACGGCTCAGCGAATTTTTATCGGAGAGCGCAGCGAGTCTCACGGAATCCTATTTATATTGAAAAGGAGAAAGATTATGCCGTTGTGAAGATTTTTGGGCGAAGACAACGTCAAATGAAATCAGGACCTGAGTTAACATACCAAGGCTTTTTCATAAAAAAACAAACGAAGATTTATGAATTTTAACATTTCATTGCCAATGCGTCATTGGATGTGTTCAACTACGTCCAGCTGCGGAGCGCCCGCAGACACCACCGCACAGGCATCCCACCGCAGAGGCTTGGCAGTGAATGCGTTAAACACTCTCACTGCGATTACCAATTTACCTGCCAAACGTGTGATTATGGCTATGTCGCAGCCGGAACGTAGAATTAGCCCGTTTGTAAAACGGCTAGGCCGTTTACAAAACGGCGCCATTCAGCTAAATGCCTAGGCCGATTGTAGAACGATCGGTGAAATAAACGTTCTACAATATGGCTGATCATCTGAATTAGCCCGTTTAGGGAATGGCTAGGCAGTTCACCGTGCTTAGGCCGATCGTCAAATGAAGATAACTGTTTCTGTGTACGAGGCTCCGTCTGCGCAGAATCTACAGTTACCTACATATTATATTTTATAACCGGCTATGACATCAATTATCTGCCAAGGAAAGTTGCTTAAAAATTGGGTTCGGAGGTTAGCTCAAACAGAGACAGCGATACCTAACTACCTACAGTAGAACACAATTTTAAAAGTTGGTCGTTTGGTTCCTACCGTGCATACCATAACATGCACAGATGTTATTTTATCTTTACTACATCCTCAACCTCAACAACTTGTACTGCTAGATGCAGACTTCGCCTGATTAGCTCCTTATTGGCGTTTGTACCATGAGGGGTAGTGACCATAAACTTCACGCCTGTGCTCCACGCTTGGCATAGGGATTAGGGATTGCAGTTCGGTGGAAAATTGTTCAGCAGGGGCGCTGCTGCAAACCCTCGGTGGATATCCCTTGGGGTGGTGCAAATTCTAAGCCAGCACCACACGGCCACATTATTACATTACCTACCTACTTCAATTTTATGGAGGTATATTAAAGATTAGATTTTACAGAAGTTAAATTTTACGCACTGAGTTTGATTATTATATAATATTATTAATAATCTGAGGCACTGTGACACTACTATGGGATTCAAATAAAATACGTTTTACTTTAATTCCATAAAATACATTTCTTTGGTACCTACATTTCAGTGTTCTGAAGTTTGGTTAGAAAATATTTAGGCAGGTATTTCTCGCACAAGCAAAACCGCGCGCCATTACTACTAATTAGTAATCCATGGTATAAAAAGATATAGCCGTTTTACAATCGGGCTAGGTTTGAGTCAGCCAAATCGTTGAACGTTGAGCGTTTTACAATCGGCCTAGCCATTTAGCTGAATGGCGCCGTTTTGTAAACGGCCTAGCCGTTTTACAAACGGGCTAATTCTACGTTCCGGCTGCGACAGCTATACTAGGCGTGGTTCAGCAGTGTACGAATTTGTGCTGATAAGGAGTTTGAGATTGCCAGAAGAGATCCAAAAGGCTATAGAAATGTTGCTTGTGATTATAAAATGTTCCACTGAAGACTAATAAAAACCTACACTAATTTTTGCTTCTGTCCTTACATGGTTCACACATTAAATAAATAATGCTGGACAATTCACACGGCATGATCTAGCCCCAAGTTAAGCAGAGCTTGTGTTTTGAATGATAACTGATATATACATAATACAATACACAACATACATAGATATTTTTTTATTATACATAGAAAAACATCCAGAACGCCCTGAACACGTTTCCGCACATTTGTGACAAATTGACTTTTATTTTTAAGGTTGAGGTTGCTCCTCTAAAATAATAGGAGGTCTTGCTCCACCTTCCCTTCAGTTCTCGATGCTTTCTGGCCTAAAGTTTTTATCGCTTTACCAAAGTTCGGAATTCGACTGGTTTCGAACCCGCTTCCTTTCGTCTGTCATCGACAGATTTAGTTACCGTTAATTACCGTTCACAAATTCCTTCAAAAATATGCATTTTTTTTAATTCAGATAAATAAAAGAAATACCAGGGACACCAGCCACTTGCTTAGTATATTTAATTTTGTAATAAATACTTTGTATTTGTTTATCATCCCCCTTGCGCACTGCACTGCCATAATTTTGTATATTAATGTATGATTTTTTCCAGACACTCGTCTGAAAAAAAGAAAAACCACTTTTTTTCAGACAATTTAAAAAAATATTCCATACTTAATTTTATGGAAGAATATCAATAAAAGGATCAGGGCTGCATCTTCTTAACCTGTTTTAGTGTTAGATTTGATTATTCTATAGAGAGCTTTAACTTAGAAAAAAAATAAGAATATCTTGATTTTGATTAAGAAGATCTTGATATATATCTCTAATTATTTATTATCGTATCGTTGTTTTAAAAGTAACTCTTAAAAAACTTGTACTGTAGGGTAACCTGTAAAATAAAAATATAAGTTACGACGATACTATTATCGGACGATTCCATGACACCAGTGCGAAATGCTCGGGCTAGAAATCATTTAACTGACAGAAGGGATATATTAGGGACGTACTCATTCTTTATTAGGATGACCATAAACGTGGCGTCAGCGGGACTGGTAAGAGCTAGTGATGCGACACTCGCAGTCTTGCAAATTGGTAAAACACAAAAAATGTGACAACCACAACGCTATCTAGTGAAGTCTACCTCGATAGCCAGACGACACGCGACGTCGGGGCCAAAAACTTATATTTTGCATGATTTTATGAATATCATGAAAAAATTATTCGCAATCCATTTCTGTTAGTTGTATCCACATAATTAATTTTGTTTTAAAAAACTATAAACCGACTTCAATTTTTAGGGTTTTTTCATGAATTTTCATGGATCCTATTGTCAGAACTGAACAAAATTAAAATGGGACCACATGGGAACTTTCATATAAAAAAAGAATCATGAAGATCGGACCACCCAGTCAAAAGTTCTGAGGTAACAAACATAAAAAAAAAAATAAAAAAAAAAAAAAAATACAGACGAATTGAGAACCTCCTCCTTTTTGAAGTCGGTTAAAAAACACAAAACACGACAAAAAACCGACGACACAAAAATACCGTTAAAATTTGATTGAAAAACTAAGTTTCTGATAGTGAACAGGGAGTAGACAGTCCGACCATAGTAAAAAAAAAGGCAAAGTGACCTTTTTATGACGAATTCTATACCATACTAATAAAAAAATATCTAAAATACAACAAAAGTTTCTGAAACCGGACTTTTGTGGGCAGCCTTCTGTAGTCAGGTACACAAGCCGGCCATTGTTCCGCCATATTTATTTACCAGCCTTATGACGTACGCCCACTGAATAGGGGATAGTAACTTTAAGAAAGGAGTTTTGATGATTTAGAAATATTTTAGACGGGTAGGTATAGATATTTGAAGTCAAACCTATTACTACTCAAACTATTATTTCTCTTACAACAACACTAGAAAAAATCAAATATTCTCGTAGTTGTCAGTGAAGTCTTGTGTTTGCAAGACTATTCGAACAATTACCCCACCCTACTGACAAGGGCCAAATCCCCGCTACTCGGCAAATGGTAAACGATTCATAATAAAACAATAATGTGCACATTCCATTTGACAGGGCACAGAGTGGGATCTCTACTATAGTTTATCGTTAATGTGTAATGTGCACATTAAAAAAAATATAAAATATAATAATGTTGGACAATTCACACAGCATTATCTAGCCCCAAGCTAAGCAGAGCTTGTGTTATGGGTACTAGATAACTGATATACATAATACAATATACTACATACATAGATATTTTTTATTATTCATAGTAAACATCCAGAACGCCCTGAACAAATATATGCAGATCGTGCACACATTTGTCCCGAGGCGGGAATCGAACCCGCAACCTCCTGCGTCGCAGGCGGATCTTCGCTCACCGCGCCACGGAGGTCGTCATATGTACTAATGGTACCGGTATGAGACTTCTGCTATTTATTAAATAAGTACCTAAAAATTGTAGGTACTCACTATATTTTAGTTAAATTGATCTACGGAGATTAAGACATTTTTTCAAATAATTCAATATTATTTTCCACACACGCTACCCTCAAATCGACGGTAATTTTTATTTAAAATTAAACAAAATAAATAACCTTTATATAAATCTTGTACAACATCCACTTAGTAACTCAATTGAGCATCGGGGCTGTTAGCAAGCAAACAACGACGGCAACGTGATTCCATAATTAACGGCGCACTTTACGTTTACGTACGGTTTCGTACGAGAGGGGTTCTTACTTGGCTATGGTTCCCGTTAGGAGGTTCCTATGCGAACCATCTGAAGTCTTTCAATTAATAGCACACTTTACGTTTACGTGCGGTTTCGTACGCGAGGGGTTTTACTTGGCTATGGTTCCCGTTAGAAGGTTCCTATGCGAACCATTTGAACCATTTCAATTAATGGCGCACTTTACGTTTACGTGCGGTTTCGTACGCGAGGGGTTTTACTTGGCTATGGTTCCCGTTAGAAGGTTCCTATGTAAACCATCTGAAGCCAGATGATACACAAATAAGGTTCGCAGCTAACCTGCTACATCACACTAATATTATAAATGCGAAAGTTTGGATATATGGATGGATGGATGTTTGTAACGTGTGCGAAGCCGCGGGGCGCAGCTAGTCCGTAATAAGTCTAAGTTATTTCTCTCCTTTTATGGACTTTAAGTACTAGTCCGGTGGTCACAAATCAGAAAACCTGCATGGAAAAGAGTGCATCTCTGTTTATGCACACACTTGTGCACAAGTCCTGCGCTCATGTTGACTACCCTAACAATATTCATTAGAACTTAGGCAGGAGGTAGGTACGTCTAATGGTCAAAATAGGGATGTGCCACTACGCGGCGAAACTATACAGGGTGGAAAAAACTATGGACCCTGGAGGGAAACCACCTTAAATCCTTTAGTTAGCTCATTTTACTGAATAGTCTCTGTTCAGACTAGCCGTCGCGTGGCCGTTACTGTGCACTATGCTGAGCAACGACCTTTTTTTGCTTACACCGTTATATTGTAACTTTTTTTGTATGTACGAGTACCACAGACAATATACTAGCAGCCGTAGTTTATACCAACTTTTCTCTTCCCATTTCTTTATTTTAGCTTTAAATTTTCCTCTGTCTTATCTCAAATTATGACTCCATGTATCCACGTACCTACCCACATACCGTTTACAACTAATTAATGCAAAGAAAACGGCCCAATTTCATGCGTCTATGGTTTGCAAACAATTGTTCCAAGAGTTTCATCGGATATTTGTTTTTAAGGTAAAAACAATAAGATATAAAATTGAGAAAGCACGTCGACGAGGATTTATTTAGCTTTATTTTTGATTGAAGGTGGGTAGGTACTAAAATAAATCAATAATCGTTAGTTATTAAACAAGTAAGCAAAACATTTTTTATTGAACGTGTCGTCGATATTAAATCGGGGCAATCAAAGCAAGCAGCAAGAATGAATGAACCATTCTAGAGTAGAGTCACGAGCGTAGCGAGTAGTTCTATATGAATGCTGCATAAATTGTTTTTAAAACCAAAATGAAGTTTATCTGTAAAAATTTCTATATACAATATTTAAGATACTTTTCCTCGATAAAGCATGGCCGTGGGATGCTTTTTATAGTCACACTAATATTATAACTGCTAAAGTTTGTATGGATGTATGGATGGATGTTTGTTACCTCTTCACGGATGGATCGGGCTGAAATTTTGCATACAGGTAATTCTAATCCCGGAATCAAACATCAAAATCACCTTTAAACGTTTCCATAGGAACAACGCGTGCGAAGCCGCGGGCGCAGTTAGTAATATAATAAGAATAACACAAGCTCTGCTTAGTTTGGGTAGCCCCAGGCTGCGAGAACTGTCCATCATTATTTTATCTGTCAATATCTTTATACTTAGTTACGGCTTAGTTAATGAGCTTTTGCGAAATTAATCTATTGAAAGGTAGTAACATCGTTAAGCATTTTTCATTAAGGCCCATACACCAGCGAAAGTGGCGCCCCCAACTATTATATCTTATTATTACGTTGAACGCAGGAATTTTAAAAAATCCTACGTTCAGTTTGTGGTATCTATTATAAGCTATTAATTAATGCCTCTGTAATATTTTCATTTTGTAAAGCTTAGGAAGAGATATGAAGTTGCGCTTTTTGACCACCAAACTCTATTTTTGCATCTCCTCCTAAACTATATGAGATCAAATTATAAAAGATTATATAAAAGAAATATTTTATAATAGATACCACAAACTAAACGTAGGATTTTTAAAAATTCCTATGATAAACGTAAAAATATGATAAAATAGGAATTGCTGTCAGATTGGCTCGGGTATGCGCCTTAAAGGCCTTGTACAAAACAGGAAAATTAGAAACATAATTATATTATTCCGAGCGCACTGCGATTCGTCACAGGGTCTTTTGTTTTGCGTCTATTGTTCAGTATTTGCGGATTTCTTTTGTTAAATAATTTTTCAATGCGAGCTAGTAGAAATAAAAGCAGCAAGAATGTTTTGGACGACGACCAGAGGGCTTCTATTGTAGTTTGATTATTTTGCGCTGATTAGTTTCTTTGAAATAATTTTTGTTCAATTGAATTAAATTCTGCCAATTCGAATTAATTTCTGTTGATATATACCTACTAAGACGCGTTTTCGGTAAGTTAATTTGTATTCTAATTTATTCCTATTATCTGATTGTAATTTTCTTTTCCTATGTTATTATTTGACGACCTCTGTGGCGCGGTGGGCGAAGGTTCGCCTGCGACGCAGGAGGTTGCGGGTTCGATTCCCGCCTCGGGACAAATATTTGTACGATCTGCAGATATTTGTTCAGGGCGTTCTGGATGTTTTCTATGTATAATAAAAAAATATCTATCTATGTAGTGTATTGTATTATGTATATCAGTTATCTAGTACCCATAACACAAGCTCTGCTTAACTTGGGGTTAGATAATGCTGTGTGAATTGCCCAGCATTATTTATTTATTTATTTATTTATTATAAAATCAATTAGTATCCAAAAATCATCGACTTTGAGTGTGAGAGTTTACGCAATTTATACTATTACTGTGATATTTCATTAAGAGTTCAGGTGACATTTAATAATTAAATAAATTTCGTTCTAAAGTCGTTAAAGAATACCTGCACATAATAGAGGCACATATTTTTTTTCCTTTTACAATATGTTTCATCACTGAGAAAATGATCAAAACGTTAATTAAAAAACTGATCCATATCAATACCAGTCGTAAACGTAAGCAATCTACAGGTAGGTAGCTTATCTGATCCATATCAATCACAATTTAACCATTTATTATTGTTTTGAGTAATAACTTTAAAATAATACTTATCATTGCACGAAACGTATTACTTTCATCCCGCTTGGCAGACACAAGCAACTTCAGGATCATATTCCGAGTATGAGTGATGAAAAATGTGTTTTTTGCGCCCGTACCCATATTTTTAAAACATTAAAGTCAGAAGAAGAACACACCAAAGTTATAAAAAACCTACAAGATCTGATTTATAACACTACCACCAGCAAATGAATCAATCGAGCCGTTCATGGAAAAACAATTTCCAAGCTAATATCTAAGAAAGTTGAAGTAACAAGAAGTGTATAACAAAATAACAAATAGGTACAAAACACATCTCGTTCTTTGCTGGAACTTCTTAGAAGGGATAACCTGACGTTTTAGTTATTTTTAGAATATGTTTGCTTTTTGTAGGTAGTTTTTCTTTGTAAAGCGAGAAGTAGGAAAAAGGTAGATTGAGTTTGATTCGGAAATCACTATGATGAAAAGATATTTAAACAAATAAAAGATAGTAAAATGCATGGATTTATTTAATTTTTTAATCGATTATTTAGCATAAATACATAACAAAAAAAATATAACACCCACAATATTTTAAAATATTGAAGTAAAAACCCAAAAATAAAACTGCACTCAGTTTTGGGTAATATTATATAATATAAACGCTGCCATGTTAGCCCTTGCATTGAATCACCTATGTCAACTCAAAGTCAAAGCTTCATGGCCATACAAAAAAGTATAAGTATGACGTCACTGTTCAGCTGCCAATAACGTTGCGTTTAGAAATTTTGCGGTTGAGATCTATAATACTTTACAATGATTAAACTTCATATACCTACATAAAAAAATAAACATATACAAATTCTTTATCTGTAAATATGGGTCACAAAGATGGAAGAAGTAATGGTATAATGGAATAAGTAATAATAAGGTACAATGGAAAATTAGTTGACGAATAGACTGGTCTGGGGAAGACCAGAATTATGTGGGACTCGACGCCCTGAGAAGGGCGTCATACCCACTAAAAACGTCTCCGGTGTCCTTCTTTCGCCGTTTTCGCCGAACCACGGGAACATATAACATCCGCGATCCGACTGGCATACATGTTTTGCCTAAATCCAAGGTATGAAAATATGCATATCGGTTCATGCGGTCTAGTTACAGACTTAAAGAAATAGATAAGAAATGTTAAAAACTACAAATTACAATACGTACAGACACGATAATATATTTCTATATCAATAAATAATCAATAAACTAACAGGCTAAAGATTTCTTCGTCGTTTCATTACTTTAGTCTACATTTGCTTTCCATCAGGTGAGATTGCGGTCAAACAAAGGTCTATTTATCGTTAAAAAAAAAAAACATTCCTAAGCGGCTGAAATCAAAAATACCACTTTATTTCCGTGTCAGTGTACTTTTTTAATATGATTTGACCTTTTCTGAGTGTACATTGTATTTATATGGAAATAAAGCATTTTTAAACTTGAATTTGAAAAATAGAGAATACTTACAAAAATTATTAGCTTTCATGAAGTCACATGCATAATATGCATAATATGCATATTATATCCTATTAGGATGCATTCTGGGCTAAGGCCAGTTTGCGACATGCCGGTGCATGCCGGGCATTTTGTCTCGGGGCTCTTATTAAAGTTGTTAAACTGTCGTAACGTTAATAAACCAAACTGGATCGACCGCTTTATCATTAAACGTAGTAAGTTAGATAGTAGCTCGGTATTTACGGTGGTTCATTTGTGTACCGACTGCTAATTTTGCTAATATTCGGAATCGGAGTTCTACGTCTACCGACAATAAAAAAAAGTTTCATAAGACTTTAGAATCTGTCTGTTAGGAAAATTACAGTTTTAAGCACTTTGTAGTATAACGTTGTACTTATTACAGACTTTAGACTTTACGATCATCTCACAAATATTAAGACCCCTGAGGCCGAAGCCAAGTAAACGTACCTAGGCATTCGCTATGAAACGAATCGAAAACAATTGAAAGATTCGTAGGGAAAATTTCGAAACAGATCTCGTGACATATCTAAGGCATATGTCAAACCCATACATTTTTGGACTTTTCTACTATCGCTTTCGACATCAATTGTTACAATACAATGTAACAAACGTTAACTGTTTTCGAATCGTTTCATAGCGAATGCCAGTTGGCTACGGCCTCTGTTGTGTCTTAAGTTTTTTTACAAAAATTGGTTATTTTGCCTAAAACAGCTGCATAATAATATCCGTGGAAGAACATTACATAAATTTGTTTCGACTGCAATGTATGCGAGGATATACATTTAGCTATAGGTATCATACTGTACTTTGTGTTCAATTCAAGACCGAGACTGTAGCAGTTATAGCCCGACATCTATTGCACTAATCGCTTTGTGCAGGCAACACTTAGGAACAGATTAACTTATGACTTCACTTGGGTAGGTTCCTTGCGTAACTGCCCTGGGTTTCTTTGACCCACTGGGCATGATGAACTCTAAATCACAGCAAAGGTTTGCTGTAACTAAACTCTTGTAGGGTTAAGCTCGCCTTTGTTTGTCCTTTAAATCGTCAACTTTTGTGCATAGATGCAAAACTTTTTACATAGATTCTTTTGTGTATTGTTTTACTAGGTATTGTAATTTTAAGGGTCTCGAACTTCGGCGTTTTAACTGTAGATAACTAAAATATTCAAATACCTTCCCATTTTTTATTTGTGTATACGATAAAATTTTAAGAAAGTACAAGTAGAAAGGACGTTATCAGACGAATAAATGTAAATTAAATAACTAAGTAATGTAATGATAGACCTGTTTGAATGTGATTGTGATCTAACTCTGTTGGGAAACTTCTCATTTGGATTAAGAACTGACAACGGCTGGGGTAAACTTGTTCATGAGTGGAGACTGCGACTCAGCAAACGTAGCAGGTGGGAAGTCAACCTGCGAAAGACTGCAAGCAGATGCTGGACGCTGTACGCCCCCCGTCTCCGTCAAACAGTAAAAGTAAAGTAAATAGTATTTATTATTACAATACTTACTATCCTAAAGTTGTTACTTTAGGACATTTCACTACCATAATACATTAGTTCCTCATTATGAATGTAAACGGGTTAACTACGAACCTTGTTTGTGTTGGAAGAACACCAACGTTTCATACAGTTTTTAGTGAACCCGCTTACATTCATAATGAATTCTTCAAACTACGAAAGTTTTTCTAGTAAAATATTAGTTCCTATTAAATAGGTTACAATTTAAATCTTAAGTTATACTTTAGGATTGATTCAATTTGTATACCCTAGGATAACCTGCGTTGTGGGTAGCTACCCTTTTTCGTGCAAAAATCAAGTAAATAAGACTTAGTGCTCCTACGTTTCCTCATAAGTAAGATACAAGGTGACTATACTGTCATCACACGGTATAATTTAATCCTCTGGTCAAACGCAATGAATTAAGCATGCTTATTAGTAGTGTCAACTTGCTTGTTTGTATGTGGATTGCTTGTTTAATCAGCAATCGCCTATTATTGTCTTTGGTATTAGGTATAGAAGGTTTCTATGTACCTGCTTACCTCATAGGTAGATGACCTCTGTGGCGCTGCGACGCAGGAGGTTGCGCGTTCGATTCCCGCCTCGGGAGAAATATTTCTATTACAAATTCTAAGCGAGCACCATACAGTACAAATAAACAGGGTATGTCTAAATTGTCGTTGGTAATAATGGGTGACATATTATTAAGACAAACATAGTTCGTTTCTCAACTTTTTTAAAGTCTAGTAGTATTTGAAAAATACATTACTTGGAAAAAGGACAAAGAAAGGTAATAAATCAACTAATGTAAAAACGGTAAAACGCTCAATAGTAGTTTGTTTTGTTTTCTTAAAAAGGCTAGAAAGCAGAATTTTAACCATACCTAGTAATAATATTTTTATTTACATACATAGGTGAATTTTGAATGTAATGTAGAAAATTATGATTAAATATATCCAACCACAATCTACCAAAATGTGTGCAAAATTTGATAGTAGATACGGTTCTACTATAAAATTTTGTACAAAATTTTGAGCTGATAAAAAACAATTATATTGCTTTTATCTATAGAAGAAGGATCTACCATCCTGTACTGTCTGTTTACATGTGCATCTTGCATCCAATAGCTCCCTGCGACTGACCATTTCGTCAACCCATCTTGCAAGCGGCTGGCCCGGATTTCCAACATGGTGTAATCCAGAACTTTAAAAGATATTCGCTCTAGATACCACCCAGCACTGGGCAAGGGGGCAATGTTTCCGTACGCATTGGCAATCCTAGCATCTAAACAAACGTACATAATCAAATAAAACACATGGCTCACATAAAACGAAACTAAGAAATAGGACTGTAACTGAAAACTGGCGTGAAGAGATTGAATAGAGCGATCTGTTTTAATTTACGTCGAATATTGTGATTTTTTTTATTTTTAAATGACAAATAGTTATTTGTAACAAAAAAACATTCGCTCTTTATGGAAATTTGTCTACTTTATTTTCACGTTTATAAGTTGCTATGAAATAATAAATAAATAATCATCTAACCCCTAAGCTAATCAGAGCTTGTTTATGGGTACTAGATGATACATAATATTGTAAATTATATATTATATTACATGGACAGTATTTTTACCAGAAACAAATATTTTCAAAATATACAAACAGTTTTTCTAAGGTAGGAATCGAATCCGCATCCTCCTGATTTGTATGTCGTAGGATTTTTACTGACTTTTTATCATTATAAAATGCAAACGTTGTTAAAAACGTAGATTCCGTAAATCGTTCTATCTTCCCTGTTATATCTCGCACACGTCAATAAAAGGCAATGTTTACAGTACAGACGGACAGACAATGTGTCTATAATTAAACCAAGGTCTATGGCATTGTATGGTGTACTTGAGCCAGTTTTACAGGCAGTTTTTCATGTCAGTTTACAGCTTGAAGTTGAAATGTGGGTCACAAACTGCTGACAGGTTAGACTAAATTGTAAAACTTGAAATGACACTTTTGAGAGTCTTACAATAAGAATGGTCAATGCTCCAAAATAAAAATTGCTTATATAAATATTTTACGAGTTGGCTTAGGTAACCAAAATTTGGCTTAAATCTGAAATGCTTAGTGAAAAATTCAAAACGCTACAAATTATAGTAAAGTTATATACCGACTCTTTTTTTTCATAATCTTATTTTTAAATATTGTTTGGGTTCTAAGTGCAAAATGGAAAGCTTAGTGCCAAAAAAATAAATTGAGATGTAGTTTGACTTTTCCTTTATATTAAATTTACTGATGAGGTAAAGGATAAATAGGATAAATACATTTTAAAATAATGCAAATTACACAATTAATTATTTGTTTAATATATTTGACTTCCGATCAAAAAGTTTAAATTTATTCATATAAATAATTTACTTAATATAATATAGTTTTATATTCAGTTTTATATTATCACGTGTAATAATTTTGTCTGATTTCTAACATTATAAATTTATTTTATCAAAAAAATCATTTATATTATATAAGATCGGATTGTGCGTCTGAGTTATGTTTTTTGGCTCACGAGTAAGTTTCTACGGATCCCCCGGAGCGCAGCTCTCAGTTGACTTTATATTTTCTTGTCTCGATTTTTAATTGATTTGACTTTTCACTCATAACGTCCCAGATTGCATTCCTATTGTATATTCTAATTATAAGGAAACACCCCTTTGTTCTTAGTAGGTTACAGTCTCGGTCATTTATTTGCTGAGTGTATTTAGCGTAACTTGTTTAGAAAAATAATGTTGTGTAGAGTACTTCAGTTGGCCTAATAAAATAATGATAAAAAATACAACCCGACTACGTAAATGTTGTAAACAAGCGTTCGATGCTGTTCCAAATAAAAAATGCTGATTAAAAATTGATCCCATAACTCAATTCCCATCAATTCCCAGGCTCAGACGAAGTAAAAAAACAAGACAGAGTGACGCCGGCCGACAAACTGATGCCGGTTTCGTAAACATGTGCGCGTTTGATGAGTGTTGCCGTGTAGTAAAAACGAATTACCCCTAATATTTTATTGTATTAGCAGAATGAATGGATAAGTAAATAGTAGATAAGATGAAATTTTTTCAAATTGTATATTTACCTCACTTAGAGGTAGTATATAAGTAGGTATGTTTATTCCGACTAGAAAGGGGGACAATAAAACAACAGTAATATCAAACATTGGTTTTAATGGCCTTTATATTGCGTAAGTTTTCTGTAGAACTGTCATTTACTGGAAATTGTTTCCAATTTCGAAATATGGTGGAAACGTATTAGGTACATAAATATTTTTCAATGATGCATCGCTTATTTTATGCTCTTGGCCAGCATAACTGTGCTCAGTCTCCAAGTTAGAGAAAACGTTGTCTTTGCCAATAAATCGTTTTAAAATCTTTTTATCAACTGATTTATATTGCTTTTCACTAACTATCACTATGCTTTCATTACATTATTTGCGCACAACAGTTTCACAATGTTTAGGCCAAATTTTGGTATTTTTACATAAAAGGAGTATACGACGGTAAGGGAGGCAACCTTTGTTTTGAATTTAATATTATTGAATTCTCAACGGAGGCTAAGAAAAAGGGGGTGAGAGGAAAGTGGGTTTTTTATGCAAAATAAGCCTCTAGTTCCCTGCAATCGAAAACCCTCAGTAGCACTTACAAAAGGGGAAGGAGGGCTGGGGGCAAGGTAATAAGGTAATACCTTTTTTGCAATTAAAAAAAAAATATCCCTTTCTATATGAACGCAACGCCATAAATGTTGTTATCCAAATTAGTCTGTGGGCAAGATTTGTTCGGGGGGGGGGGGGGCAAATCTCAAAAGTCGTCTGATGTTATTAATTATCCCATAACTACCGGGGCATCAAGACGAATCATTAGACTCCTCATTTATTGAAATCGGACTTGTAGTTTCAGCGCTACGTGAGAAAATAAAATCGGCTACTTACAAACATACAAACGAAGCCAACCTTATTAATCCATGCTCCGTTGGTAGTCGGGTAAAAAAAATAGGTACCTATATCGTATCCATTTTGAATGGAGCATAAACGTAAACAAACCGCCCATACTTAACCTAAAATTCACTTTGTTGGCGCGTCCTTTTATACGTAATTATAAAAATTGCTTACAATAATATCTGAAACTCGACGCCAAGCAAGTGAGATTTTGTTATTTGTGTCGTACTTTGTTTACTAACATGCTTCATTCAAAATGGATAAACCATAAGTATATGAATACATAACATTACGTTTCACGTCACATTAATAACTTCCCCAACAAACGGGGACTATTGTGACGCTTAGTGTTGGCAGCACTTGTGGCGGTTTTGCGTTCCAAGTTGTCATGATAATTTATAAAGTTGATTTACTAAAAATATATGTTTTTAAGTTTACTTAAGTATGAAATGTGATTCCATCCTACTTCTTGTGTATTGAAGATTGGTTTTTACGCCATTTTACAACACAATTTGTCATTTTTTCTGTAAAAAATACGAAATATTATATCGTGACACTCCGCGCGCCGGCATAGCTCGACTGACAAGGAGTGGCTTAGTTTCGTTTTATGTCTGTGCGTGTAACTGTGTATGTACACGGCTAGGCTTAGTTTTGCCGCCATCGGTGAGTCGGCCGGCGAAACTCTATCTTGCTTTTTTATTCATCTGAGTTCCCAGGTATATAAATCACAATTAAACATTTCCATAGAAACAAAGCGTGCGAAGCCGTGGTCTAAACTAGTAATACGTATAAATATGTATCTGTACCTAACAACTGCGCTCTTTGCAACGATACCCTAAAAGGGCATTATTAAGGCGCATACCCGAGCCAATCTGACAGCAATTCTTATTTTATCATATTTTTACGTTTATCATAGGAATTTTTAAAAATCCTACGTTGAGTTTGTGGTATCTGTTATAAGCTATTTTTTTATACCTCTTTTATAATTTTATCTCATATAGTTTAGGAGGAGATGCAAAAATAGAGTTTGGTGGCCAAAAAGCGCAACTTCGTATCTCTTCCTAAGCTTTACAAAATGAAACTATTACAGAGGCATTAATAAATAGCTTATAATAAATACCACAAAATGAACGTAGGATTTTTAAAAATTTCTGCGTTCAACGAAATAATAAGATATAATAGTTGGGGGCGCCACTTTCGCTGGTGTATGGGCCTTAAGGTAGGTTGGTGTAAGAACGCGCGGGCGATAATATTTCGCATACGTCATTACTCAGTAACGGACCACACGCGGCCAACTTCAGTAGTGTTTTCATTTCTATGTAAGCCGGTATGCGCTTCCATAAATCGATCTCGAATTCAGTTTCAAACGGTTAGTTCAGTTTAAAGTTTTTATAGCTTCTGATTTCATATTTTGTCATTTTGCAACTACGACTGACAAAAACCCTGACGGAATTACAATGTTTTTCTGTTTGTTTAACTTTTTTCCATGAAACGGTTTTTATTATTGATTCATATTATGTAGATGTATCTGTTATATGTATCTTGTAATAAAAATAAATCGTTTTATCGTTTTTAAGTAAATAATGAGATGATGAAATAAGAGATGTGTAAGATTGCGCAAGTGTTCGTGATTTATGTAAAAAGCGATTATATTCGCTTAATAATTTGTATTAAAAATTGTTATCAGATAATTTAGGATAAATAATCACTAAAGAAACCTGTGATTTCGTTTGTTTTATTTTTATAGCTGACTAATTGAAAACTGCGCAAACTTACACCAACCTACCCTGGAATTGTCACTCCACACCACACTTATACCTTGTCCATTTTGAATGAAGCATGTTAGTAAACAAACTACGACACAAATAACAAAATCTCACTTGCTTGGCGTCGAGTTTCAGATATAATAGTAAGCAATTTTGTCGACGAAACAAATGACGTATCGTTTGATTAGTCTCAGCATGTGGCTTAGTGACATCAGACGAAATCGGAGATCTAACGGGATACCGAAATCTATACCGTGTCCATTTTGAATGAAGCATGTTAGTTAGTCTTTTCCTTACCAAGTTTCACAAAATTACACAGAATTTTCTGGGAGGCTTGTGTAGGCGTTATGTTTAATTGGGAGTTGATTTGCCTAGATATTTTAACGAGTTCTTGTTAATTCTTATTTTCTTAGAGTTCGTAAATAAAGACCGCTAGACAAAACGAGAGTTGCCAACTTTCGTTAACGAATTCACGCGTCGACTGTGAAAATAACGAAAAATAATTATGTTACAGTTTCATTATAATTTCCCGCCAAAAACACAATGGACGAGGAAAATTACAATCTTCAAGATGGAATTTCTTTGATGATTGTAAGAGTGGTGATTACTAAGCTATAAATCTATTATATCTACCTAGAAATATAGAATAACAAAATAGGTTTGTGCATTATCTTGGTCTTGCGAGAGGACTACTTAACTTTTTTTTTTTTGCGAAGTTGTGCTTTATCCAATCGCGCTGGTGATTATCTGACGCAGCGCATCGGAGTTGCTATACCGAGGGCAAATGCAGCCAGCGCGTCTTGGATTGCGTACCCAGGACGCTGGCTGCATTGATGGTATTGATATGGATCACTTGAGACCTACCTGTTATTTTTTTCCAAACATAAGGTAGAAAGCCCGTCTTTGCAGGCGAAATGCGGTAGGAACTCTATGGAATTTCATTTCTTACGCGTTTAGATAGCGGAAAAGAAAAGTGTATGGAAAACAAAACAATTTTCTAAAATATCAGCCGGTAGCCGGTTATATTCATAATAAGGTCAGACGACAAAAAGCTTTTTTATCACTCATACACGGTCTGGAGCTGCCGGATAAGAGGGATGAAAGTAATACTTTTCGGTTTATTTCTTGGGTTTTTGTCTTGGTGTATTTAAAACGATCATTAACGGTTAAATTGTGATTGATATGTATCAGTTGAGTTACCTGTAGATTGTTTACGCTTCCGACTGGTATTGATATGGTTCAGCTCCTCGTGCCTCAGATGACACTCAATAGAAATTGGGCCTTTCTCAACTAGGTTGTACACCGAAACCGAAACGTACAAAAAATTATTCCATTTATACAACTAGTGCAAAGCCGCGGGCAGCAACTAGTTTATAATATTAGGGTGATGTCGAATCAAAATAGTTTTTTTTTAAACCCGGTGATGTGATGTGATGTGATTACCTCAGTGGAGCAGGGTGGGTACCCCCAGGAATGGAGCCCTCAGGGACTCACTCGAAAAACGAGGCGATAATCATCCACAGTTTGCTCAACATATCTCTGACATCAACTTCCTTCAGTTTTATGATTGGCTGACTCTAAAAATTCTTTGCCGTTTCCATTCGAAATGTTCTATTGAATTCGTATTGCTGTTTCTTTTGTATTTTTACCGAGATTTCTTTTGTTTGTGACGTAGTTTTCGCTCCTGGTTTTGCTCGATAAAAGAAAATGATTGGCTAGCCGATTTTTCGAAGAGACCGCACTGATAGCAAGTATGTCAATGATTTCAACGACATATACTATACTTATATAAAAACAAAATACCACGAAAAGCTTTAATAAAAAATATTAGAAGAATAGGTAATGGAATACTCGTGGAATAATTATATCATTGTGGATATTTGTGAACCAATTAATCCACAAAATGTTTTAAGAAACCAATTATATTAATTTCAAGAAATACATTACAGAATTACATTAAAAATTTGGCATACAATAGTCATTATGTGGAATGTCAGTAAAATTAATAAACACGCCATAAACATTAAGTTTAATTATGACGTTCACAAAACAAAAAAAAACAAGCGAATTTTCACGTTACGATATTTTACTAACTCGACGGAAGACACTTGTGGTGTTTCCATGGTGGTATCCTCTATAAAAATAGAATGCAATAAAGAACAATTTCACTTATCCACAAATAACATCTTCCAACAGAAACCCTTATAAACTAATTACAGACGTGTAAAGGACCCTCGCCCTTACCAGTTATAGCATCATGTTTAATCGTCTTTCAAATATCCTCCAGACGATAACATGTATCATCCACAGATTGTTTCATAAGAAAAATCTTGTAACTTTATTAAGGTTTTACTTATTTTAACAGTATTTTTTAGATTAGGTTGTACTCAGCAATAAGTTTCTGATAGATAAAATAAAACGTATTTTACAGCCATAAGTTATTCCAGATCTTTAATTAATTTATGTAATTATATCTCAACCTCAATCTCAACAGCCTGTATTGGTCCACGGCTGGATGCAGGCCTTCACCTAAAAAGCGCCTTGTTGGCGTTTATCTACTTGGGAGTATTGCCCATAATACCCAGGCTGGGCATGCGGTTTGGGATCGCAGTTTGTTAGTAGAATTGTTCTGCAGGGGGCGCTGCTGCCCGCCTGCGGTGGATATCCCTTAGTTGCCTCTTACGACACCCACGGGAATAAATGGGGTGGTGTAAATTCTAAGCCAGCACTACACAGCTATGTAAGTATATGTTGAAGTGTATTTTCCTGGTTGCCTTGCCTATTTATATCTGTCAGTAATCCATGAAGCTAGTTAATGACTTTTTCATAAACCCGTTTTCACCAAACTTTTTAAACAAGTCCTCGTTCCTTAACACAGTTAGAGCTTTGAAATGGACAGCTGCGAACTTTGCACACAACCGGATGATTACTAGCTATATAACACATCCTGCTTACACTTAGGGCTAACGTAACCCCGGTTATCGGAACTATAATTTGAAAACTACCTTAAAATTTTTGGAAGTCCAGTTTTCCCCTTTTGGAGGACTAGCTGCGCCCCGCGGCTTCGCACGCGTTATTCCTATGGAAACGTTTAAAGGTGATTTTTATCCCACGGAAACTGATTTATGGGATAAAAAGTAACCTATGTTTGATTCCAAGATTAGGATTACCTGTATGCAAAATTTCAGCCCGATCCGTTTAGTAGTTTTGGCGTGAAGAGGTAACAAACATCCATCCATACATCCATACAAACTTTCGCATTTATAATATTAGTGTGATTATTGAGTTTTGATTAGGTATTAAATGCCCAAGTAGTGTTCCTGGAAATCTAAAGGAGATTATCATGATATTTCTTTGGCATGATTTTACAGACTGGTCTGTTAATTTATATTCAAAAAGAAACCTAAAGATGATTGTTAATTGAAAATTTTTACTTTACTTTACCTTAGGTACTTTATTGTACCTACGATTTATTCCGTAAGGGAATTGAAATCACATCGAAGTATTTTTTAATCCAGATTTCAGAGATTTTAATTCTGAAAGCTTTTTCTATTCATTACGCCATTCTAATCCGCCTGTAGGAACTGAAATCCTTTTTTCTAGGGTTCCATTGTGAAATAATAAAAACCTTAGGTACCTCCTGAACGTTTTCTTTCTTCACTGGGATGTAAATAAATGGAACCCTAGAAATAGTACATTGTCACCCTGTGTTGTTGTTACAAGTAACTCTCAAACTATTCGCGCCCGAGCGCGTCTCGCGACTGGCCGGAAGCGTAAACAATCTACAGGTAGCTCAACTGGTCCATATCAATACCACAGTCGGAAGCATAAAAATAAAAACATGAATTAGCTTAAGGACAGATGAGTGAAATGAGACGTTAAATCTATATCAGGGGGTTATGCTCTGAAACAGATAAACTCATTATAAAACAAATCTCTGCTTAACGGAAGTATACACAAAACTACAACTCGAAAAAAGAAATGAAGATCAGATTGCCGCGCTTCCCGCTTTATTTTTAAGCTATTGCATAGCTTCTATCGCGGGCCTTGAGCGCGGGGACCGAATCCAGAAATTCCGTAACGAAAAAACCTTGACGTTTGTCTCTTTAGTTCAGCAACTCGCCTCTAGATGGCATTGCAATAGCTGTACCGCGGCAGTCCCCGAGTGCCACACGTCTTTTTTTTTTCCTCAGGCAGAGACTAGTCTCATCCGAATGGTAGAATAGCTCACGTCTCTATAGGCTAGAGCTAGGCTAGAGGAAGGCAGAAGAAAGCCATGGTAGCAATAGTTATCCTGCCATTAATTTTCATGTTCATCATGGAAAAATTTAAATATTTTTTCAGAATCTATGTTATTTTAAAGAAATAGTTGAAAGTAAATTAAAGCGAGTTTACATAACTTTATGTTATTTATTACATCGCGCTATAATTGAGTGGCTGTATGAATTGAGTCGAACCAGACGCAGTAGCCATCTCATAAGAAGTTGAAGTGGTGTGGCTGTATAGAAAGTTCGAATGCATGGTGACGTGACAGCTGTCACACTTTTTCGATCCTAGGGACAAAAAGTATTTACCTTCATCCAGGCAACTTACGATCTACTTTCCGAGTGATGAAAAAGCTTTTTCACCTCAGAACTCCGACGCTACAAAAAGGATGTTTTAGGTTTTAGGTGTGTCTGTTTGTTTAGATGTGAATATTTCTCTAACGTTTTGGCTCCACAGACCAACAAATAAACAGATTTTAATTAGGTTTATTTCCTGTGACTTTATTTAGTTTATTTAGCCTGAACATCGTTGCTACAATAAAATTTTCAGATCTATTTAAAATCTTCATTGTCGGGCATGGATTTTTTGTGTTATTTGTTTGTTTACAATTTATTGCTGCGGAACCCCACTAAACGCGAGTCCGGCACCCTTCACCGATTTATTTAACCCTATCACTTCAGTGCAAATTGAAAAGCGGGCTAAACAAATTGTTTTATACAAGTCACGATCAGATTACAGGTGCGCACGTACTAGGGTGGCCATGCATGTGCATTATGTGGGATATTCCTGTGCTCTGAATAGACATGAACCGTGTAAGGTAGGGTCTTTTTATTGGGAGGAAGAGGCAGCTCAGCACCCTGAATGGAAAAGTCTTCTCAAGTCCCTAAACGCCTTTGAAAATGCGTCGTGTGTAGTCGTTTAAGAAACACGATGACCACAAGGCCTGCCTATAAGTTGTCGCTCCACCTGTATATCTTGTAAACTACATCGGTGACGTCTTGGCATACTCAAAGTGCACAAGAACCCATTCCACAACTAACTTTGATAAGCAAATTAGAGAGCACCCCAAAAGAGAAGCAAACCCAACTCCCGAATGTTTTGTTGTTTAAATGAAGGTAGCTTAGATGTTTATCCAAGCTAGGTAGATGCAACCGTTTGGTTGCAAGGGCTAGTCACCTAATAAACGTTTAAGTTTCAAGCGAGGACGAGAATCCAACTTCGAGGTCATTCATTTTCCGTAGGCCTCTCATACAAATCAGCGTATGAGTAGCTCACGCAGTTAAGTACAATAAATTCATCTTTCACCAACTACCCAGACTCAACAGCTTCCACATCTTTTTCATCTATCTCTTTTCATAGTTTCTAACCCCCTATCTAATCCCCTATCATAATGGTCTGTTAACAAAAAACAGCTGCTAAGCAGAAAAATTGGCATGTGTTACAACTACACGCAAACACATACGCTCACAGTTATATTTCCAGTCCTGTGCAATACAAAGAAGAACAAAGACGGAAAGACGTATCTAAGACCAAAGTGAGACCGAGACAACAATATTTCACGCGAATCACGACCGCCCGTGCCGCCGGTCCAACGGTGACTGAGGTGGGCGCACACAATTTTACACAATATGAGGTTGCCATTTTCAAGAAACTAGTACCTCGTCTTCCTTTTTTAATTAATCAATGGGGGTAAGTATTTATCTTTATTTTAAATCTAAAACGCAAATCTACTGTCACCCTAGCTCAGGGGTTAGGCAGGATTAAGGCCGCGTGTGAGCTCTGAAAACGCCAGTATTGCCGACGCGGGTTTGTTATTGAGCTCTGATACATGTAGCTAAACTCATTCCGCTTGTAAAACTATAGGTTTTGTTTGATGGGAAGATATTGATAATTTCAATGCTTTATATTAATGTAATCCGTGTAGTACCTTAGGCGTTGGCTTAGAATAGCCGCGTATTGTTGGCTTAGAGTTTGCACCACCGCAACACTTGTTGCAGTTCGTTTTATGTCGTTTTAGGTTTGAACGAGCGGACGAAACCCTCCGGGTGCGAGTATACTCGCACTGAGCCGGTTTATTAAGGCGCATACACGAGTGAAAGTGGTGCCGCTACCTATTTTATCAAATTAATACGTTTAACATAGGAAGCTTTAGAAATCCATCGTTCAGTTTTTGGTATCTATTATAAGTTATTTATGAATACCTCTCTAATTGTTTCATTTTGTAAAACTTAGGCAGAGATACGAAGTTGCGATTTTTGGCCACTAAACTCTATTTTCACATCTCTTCCTAAACTCTTCCTACTATTACAGAGGTATTAAAAAATAGCTTATAAAATACCAAAAACTGATCGATGGATTTGTAAAATGTCCTGTGTTAAACGTAATAATATGATAAAATAATGATGTTATAAATATAATATCATTGTGGCGCTGTTATATTGGCTCGGGTATGCGCCTTAAAGTGATGTACATTAAGATGCACTCTTCCTTGAAAAGGTATAGTTCAATGAGAACACCCTCAGTATTTGTGAAGAACTCAAAGTGAAACACTCTTTCGACAAGACTCGCTTGTGTAGAGCTTGTCAATTGAGTGTGGCAGCGGCTTTATAGTACCGTTTCAGAGTATTTACCTACTCTAGACGGCATTGTACTGAGTATACTGGGTTTGTAATATGGTTGGAAAATCTTTAGCCTCTACGCGGCCCGAACTCTTTTTCATCAATAATCATCATTATGAATGTATGCGGGTTAACTACGAACCTTGTTTGTGTTGGAAGAACACCATCGTTTCATCCCTTAACGAGAGACATCTTCAGGGCGAGTGCGGTTCTAGACGGGCGCATACCGCATCCCTTCGCGCACTGAAATTCATGATGAATTCGTCAAACTACGAAAGTTTCTATAGTAAAATCATACTTCAGACTGTTATTGAGTTTGTTTTAACAAATTATAAACAGACTTCAATTATAATGACTTATTACGTTTTTTCATTGATGCAATTGTCAGAACTGGAACAAATTGAAATGGGACCAAACGGGGAACTGTTTTTTATGTTTCTTACTTCAGAACTTTTGACCGGGTGATCTGATTTGGATGATTTTTATTTAAAAGCTGATTTTAAATAAAAATAATTAAAATCGGTTAAAAGTTCTGAGGTAAGAAACTTAAAAAACAGTCGAATTGAGAACCTCCTTCTTTTTTTGAAGTCCGTTAAAAATTATCACGAAAAGAGTAACATTCTGACCATTCTGAAAGTAAGGTAAGTAGGCACCTTATTTAGATCATAACCAACAAATCCTCACACCAAATTGCTGTTTAAACATAAATGTTTCTTGTTGAACATGTTTAGCTAACAATATGAGAGCTCCACCTGGATGTGTTCGTGAAGATACAAAGCGTATTGTTAGATTTATCACCCGAAGAGTATTCTACCACATTCCGGATTCTTTTTAAGCTATTGCATAGCTTCTATCGCGGGCCTTGAGCGCGGGGACCGAATCCAGAAATTCCGTAACGAAAAAACCTTGACGTTTGTCTCTTTAGTTCAGCAACTCGCCTCTAGATGGCATTGCAATAGCTTTACCGCGGCAGTCCCCGAGTGCCACACGTCGTTTTTTTTATATGAAAGCTGTTACTTCTCGTGTGATCCCATTTTAATTTGGTTCAGTTCTGACAATGGGATCAATGAAAATCCATGAAAAAACTATAAAAAATTGAAGTCGGTTTATAGTTTTTTGAAACAAAATTAATTATTTTAAGTACCTAAAGCAATGTAATGAAGCCCTTTATGTAATGAAGCCCTTTATGCAAGGGCCCAACTGATAAAAACCCAATTTCTGAAAATGGAAAACAAGTTTGTTTATGTAAAGCCCACACCTTACCTACTGCTTATTTAAGGACTATATTTTATTGTACATATTTTAATTTATTTGAGAACAGACAGAGATCTAGACAGTATAAACGAACAATTCTTAACTAACACTTACATCAGCAAAGTTTCCACTATTTACATTAACCTAAAGCATACAGTTCAGATCTCAATATGCAGCTAAAACAATTATTGTGTACCTACTTTCTTAATGAGGTTTTTTATCTTTTGTTACTATGACCCTATCGAGGAAATTTTTACCCAGAGGTGGATAATCAGGGGCTAAAATAACAATGATTACGATGACGTAAATAAAGAGTCCTCGAAAACATTTTCTAAAATCTAAAAAACACCTAATTCTTTATTATTTTTTATTACCTACCTACAAAGTACTCGTTGTCTCGATTAGGGCTAAGAGCTAAGGAACACCATTAGCTGTCCAAGGGCAGTTACACACGCGTCGCGTGACACCCCGACAGACATTCTTGCTATTAATAAGCTGAGCATTCGACACAGAGTGTGGAGGGGTCCTTAGAAACCAGAGGGGTGACTTCACAAAGTGCAGTCGTTTATTTGGTTAATCTAAACCACGAAATTAATAAACATGTCACATTAATATTATAAATACGAGAGTTTGGATGTAGGTATAGTCAGGAAAACTTGCGCCTTACCACCACTTGGGTGATTTTTCTGTGAAGTGAATAGTTGCCAACCCCGGCTGCTCGATATCTTTTGTTTATAACGCAAAGCAAAATAGTTTCAAACTAGATAGGCGTTACGTTGGCGTTACGTGTGGTAATGGTACATAAGGATGTTAGATAACAATTGAAACGATCAGTCTGAAATTACAAAGATCTAATCCTGGGATCAAACATTATAGCCTACACAGTCTACTCTTATCCCATAAATCAGTTCCCATGGGATAGAAATAATATATAATAGTAATAAATAACAATTAATAAGAAATAACATTGAAAAGTTTGCATTGGAAAAACTCGTGCGAAGCCGTGGGCATAATAATTAGTAGTACATAAAAAAATTGGGTGTACTAACCATGCCCTGATGATGTCCTCTTAGCTGAACTCCGACCTATCTCATTGGAACTAGCCATCTGCGCAGGTAACGTTATAGTGCAAAAGTGTAAACAAAGTTTCACTCTCTATTCCCGCAAATCCGACAGACTGACTTGACCGGGGAGAGGTCAGACGCAGGACTAATGTAGGTACGTTTCCTAGCCCTGACTTCTCTCTACTTTAAAAGTCAGGGTCAGTATAATAAAGTTTATCCAATTATAATCATAGGTACCAATTTTTTAATTGAAATAAATAAATTATAAACTTTTTTTATTTGGTCGCAGAATCAGTTGTTTGTTCCACAACCCTGTGAAAACATAAAAACGATTCACCAGATTTTTAAGTCAATGGGTCTTACCGTTATGAAACGTCTGTTCTGTACTTATATTCTTTGATGACACTCACATGCCGTTCACAAATCAGTCGTTGCATCGGCACAATGAAATGTTTTCAGATTTATTCAGGTATTTATGTGGTGCGAGTAAAATCTCCTTGTTTATGCAGTCGTCCTCACAGAGGGCTGAGGTTGGTAGGAATGTGAAGTTTATTTTTGTACTGTCTGATAGTAGGTATTTCAATTTGTGATCTGATCGATTTTAAATTTTCGTATACATATACGAATCTAATTTGCAAGGGCCGATATTCGCTAAGTAACAATAGATAGATTATACTTTAACATATCATACAAAGTTATAATCAGTACAGATAGAAATGCTATTACAAGTGGATTACAAAGAAAAAGAAGAATAATTGATTACTTGCCTAGAAGAGATAGCTCATATCGATTAGGCCACCCCTTATCGATATTAGCGATCTCTTCCAGGCAACGATATTCAATTCGATAAGTCTCGATAATGTCCTGTTTATACCCAAGAGTTTTGATGGAAAAAAATATAGGAATTTCTATAAAGACCAAACCAGTGAAATAATAAAAAAATAATAATCATATTCTAGATTAAATTTTTTGTCAACCCTTATAAGTATATTTATTGACATATTTTATTGATATAAAATTATTTTCATCCAATAACCAGCTCGGTGAAGCAGTCGTTGTATAGTGGGTCCTCTACTATTAGTAACTCAATCGAAAGGATCATGAAGCGAAACAAACATAAAATCATTATAAATAAATAAATAATCATATAAATAAGGAAATAATAAAGGCGGGAATCGAACCCGCAACCTCCTGCGTCGCAGGCGGACCTTCGCCTACCGCGCCACAGAGGTCGTATTGTAAAATTAAAAGTTGTCCGTATCTAATTTATAAAAACGAAACTAACATAAAATCATAATGAAATTAATAGGTGTATCTCATTATCGTTTACAACATAATTACATCAGAAGAAGTGTTCAGAGAAGGTCAGACAATAATGAGAAACCTCTATCAAATAATTCACATAAATCATTCATTGATCATAGGTTCTACAACTAGCAATTTTATACTACAACGATTTTACATCAATACGATTTGTTGTTTGATTAGTAAACTACAAGAATCAATAGGTGTTGACCCTCTGTTACCGGACACGTGTCCTCTGGGTGGTGCTAAGAGCGGTACCCTCTGGAGGTAGCCTTCGGCCGTGGCTTGTCACCACCCCCGGACTAAGCCAGTCCGTGAAGCAACTCTGTTGTGTTTCGGAATGTGGTCCGGAGTAGCCATCTTCTAGACCTTCGTGATACTTCGTCGGCCGCATCTTCGCTTTCCATCAGATGAGATTGCGGTCAAACGAAGATCTTTATAGGATAAAAAAAAAACTGGCTACGTACCTTGGTTACAAACATGGAAACAATCCTACATCACACTATGATTATAAATGCGAAAGTTTGGATGGATGGATGTACCTATGTTTGCGCCAAAACTAATGAACGGATCGGGCTTAATTTTTTTGCTCGAAGGTTGATCTAGACCTGAAATAACACACCCATACGTCAGTTGAAATGGGATAAAAATAACTAAACAATAACAAAATTTTCCGTGACTTGGATTACCGTATGATTGAATAGATTACTTTTTAACCGAATTCAAAAAAAGGAGGAGGTTCTCAATTCGTCTGTATTTTTTGTATGTTTGTTACCTCTGAACTTTTGACTGGGTGGTCCGATTTGCATAATTATTTTTTATATGAAAGCTGGTGCTTCCCTTGTGGTCCCATTTTAATTTTGTTCAGTTCTGACAATGGGATCTATAAAAATTCATGAAAAAACTATAAAAATTGAAGTCGGTTTATAGTTTTTTAAAACAAAATTAATTATTATTTCTGAAATCAGGTGCCACGAGAAAAACTAGTTATTGATAACTCCATTACCACCGCAGTTGGTTACGAAAGCTTTACTTTACAATTATGGAAAAAAAGTCTTGTTTATACAAGTTGTTTTATGACAAAAAAAACTCTCATACATTAACAGTTATGAAAACAAAGTTACGAACGTGGACGAAGGAGAATAAGCCTAGGCAAAACCGCTGTTTGAAGTACCATCCAATATACAATACCGTCGCGTCGTCGATCAAAATGCTTTGAAACGTAACGTAGAGTCGTGTCGTCTCCTCTAAAGACCACAATTTCAAAGTAACAATTAAAAGTTCTCACAGTTTTTGTTGGTTGACAGATTTTGCTCAATTACTCGCACATCTGTAGCTGTTCTTCTACCGTACTACGAAACTACTGTGACGTATGAGTGACGTCACTAACTAGGAGGAACTTGTTAGATAGTTTGAAGATATTTTCTGAGAACGTTTTGAGACGCTTGACTACGTCATTAGAAATAATAATTGAGATTATTGAATTTTAGTAGACTATCCGTGCGTCGTCTGGAAACACAAACATGCTTACCACAAACACTGCTTACTGATTTCGCAGTCAACTAGATAATCATCATATTAGTCCACTGCTGGACCCTACCTAATGACCACCACAGCGATCTGACAGCCTGCCGCATTTACACTACGTTTTCCAAGTCATGGTCTCCACGTATGACACTAAGATGTCCGAAACACTAGCTACTTCAGCCTCCTTATGCTTTGAGCTAAGTAAGCTAAGTCATATGATAGCTATGCTAAGAATTTGGTTCTCTAATTATCTAATATATTCGAGTCCCATCCTTCTGAGAAACTCCGACCATACCCTCCCAACGACAGTTTCAATAGAGGCCACTTTGGAAATCGACACTGGTTTTACCCATACTCAACAGCCTATATTGGTCCACTGCTAGACGCAGGCCTCCCCCTGATTAGTGCCTTGTTGGCGTTTATCTAATGGGAGGTAATGCCCATAATCCCCATGCTAGGCGATCGCAGTTCGGTGGTAGAATTGTTTCGCAGGGGGCGCTGCTGCCCGCCTCCAATGAATATCTATTAGTCACCTCTTTCGACATCCACGGGAAATGTTGGGGTCACCTGTTCCGATTAGTTCAACGATAAGTTCAATCAGTTGAACTAATTACACCAAAACTTCCCGTTATTTTAACTTTGATATTTTTTTGTAAACGTTTAACTTTATGGACGACATGGATCCTATTAGATCAACTTTCTATTTATCATGGTAGAATAAAAAACTACTCCTACCATGAATTAAAAAGGCGTACAGACGATACGAGATTATCAGGTAGGTACCAGGATAGCAGAAGCGATTGATTGTATTTCACCATAGATTCTCAAAGAGTCAAGTACGGGGTGCGAAAACCTCTTCATCGTTTATGCATTCCTGGTACATGGCCCGGTTTTACCCATGTATTTATATAACAGCCTCTCAAAACATTATCTCGTGACTTCAGTCACATGGTTGCTGGATACTGGATATCTTAAAGCACTCAGGAATAATGTGTAGCTACATCGGCTTATGAATAATCACAAGGCAATATACATAGATCAACATTATTCCTCTACCTTGTTTAAACAAGGAGAATGACTTATTGATTATTGAAAGCATCAAATAACACACAATAAAGACATAGATAAACTTGACCTAAAACACATGAAATAGCAAATTTTGTACATAATTTGCTGAGCGAATATAAATAGTGATCTTCGTCGACTTACTGAAAACAACAATGTCACTCATTCAATGGTTCTTAATTTAAACTCGTATGTAACTACTTTTTTAAAATGGTAGGCTAATTTTGAAGGCATCTCAAGAATTAAATTTTTACTTATTTTTTTTTTTAATCAAAAATCAAGTAGGCTTATTTTGAAAGCCCCCTAGCCATCTTCGCTCTAATGACAGGACATTTAATTAGTAAAGGAAGTATAGCTTTCTCTACCGGGGACATATATGCAAAATTTCAGCCTTTTCCGTTCAGTAGTTTTGGCGTGAAGAATTAACAAACATCCATCCAAAACTTTTGCATTTATAATATTAGTGTGTAATATTATAATATAGACATAGACATAGACAAAGACATATAATTTTTTTCGCCATCACAATACACACAATATAAATTAACAAATATGAAGATAAGGTAAATACATAGTTACAAAATAAAAACAAAGGAACAATAAATTGAAAAGGAATTAACAAAATAAATAGGCGACCAATGTGTGCTGCAGCAGCAAAATGGCCTAGACTCAGCATAATGCCAACTGTTGTCTACAGAAGGCTCTGTTATTCTGCCTAGACCAAAACTAGAACATTCACAGGACCCTGCAATTACAAACCATCAAATAGAAGAAAAATATATATATGATTAATATGTGGGTTATATTGGGTTTTCATCAAAAACAAACTATAAAAACCATTAAAATGTATCTATCTGATCGCAGACTCAAACGAATACTTCCTACAGCATGGCCTTCAAGTCCATAAGCCAAAATAAACAATTTGTTTTCTTTTTAACCATAAAGCACTTCTGAAAATCCAGGCCCATGTGGGAACGGCATGGTGGATCCAGGGGCCAGTAAATCATAAGCTTTCTAGGAAACGCCGCCGCAATAAAAATTATATTACGCATTGAGTCATTTAGGGCTGTGAGGCGGGGACCGAGTTACGGCGGGATGACATGGACAAATTGTACAATACTTATACCCTAGGTTCTATATTCTTTGTTAGTCTACTTCGCCTACTCCCTTGAAGTGCTTGTGATGTCCATAGCTCGCTGGCTGATTTAGTCCCTAAGAGGATACATATATATAATGGAAAGATGGTGGATACAGGATATCTGTTCACCGGTTAACGCTCGATTTATTTTAATAATCCTTAAAACACCTTTCAGCTGCCTCTTCTAAACATGCTATCAAATGCATGATCTTTGTATAAAAATCTCAGGCCACTAATAATACCAACGTACTCGCTCGCAGTGTGGCCCCACTCAAATTATAAGGACATTTTTCCCACAGTGATTTGATTCGTCCTAGACATGGCAAAGCTATTAAAATCATTGTCACAATTTTAATGCACTTTTTAATTAAATGATCATCATTATTATCATCATCATCACCGTTTGTTTTCTATTTATTTTCCAGAATGTATGTACAAAAGTTCTTAAAATTAAATATGTCCATTTACAATCTACACTTAAAGGTTTGCAATATTTTATTCTTAATTCATAATTCTTAATTCTTTATTGCACTAAAAAAACATACATAGAAAACATACAGTAGAGAAGTAATGGCAAAGGCGAGCTTAACCCTAATAAGAGTTCTCTTTCAGCAAACCTTATTGGGAGAGAGATACAATATTAAGTGGGTACGTGTGCATATTTTTGAGAAAAAGATGGCTTAATCTTTAATTAATTACTACAATTTTATCTTTAGATTTTTCGAATAAATTATTATAAATGTTAAATGTCAATAAATTAAATCAAAATTCCAACCTTGCAGGTTGACAAAAACTTTATAGAAGTACTAGCGGACTATCCAGGCTTCGCACGGGTGGAAATTAATTTTCATAACATTGAAATATAGCCTTTATTACTCAGGAATAGTGTGGCTTTCTATTTCAGAGTCAGAGTTAGAGTCAATTCTTTATTTCTTTATACTTACAAAATAAGCACTTCGACAAGTCTAATTTTTACTATATAAACAGCTTGATAAATAGTTATTACTACTGAACAAGAAATAAGGTGCAATTGAATTGACTAATTTACTTCAATTTTTTGTCCACTAGCGGAAGAAGTGAAAAAGAAAGCACTGGCAAGTTTATCGCTTATCAACTAATACAATCTTAGCATAACTAAGTCTAACTGTTCTTACATACTATTGTCGGTGTGGAACTGGAATTTGTGAAATAAAATATTAGTGTAGAATTACCTAGATTAACATGAAAAAACATACAAAAATACAAATATTTCCTGTTTATAATAAGAGTGTTAATGTAGACTAGTATCTACTACGTTTACGAAAAGATTTTAACATGTTCATCACAATATATTATGTTGTTTTCTGTCCGTCTGTAGAGTACAATCTTGGAGTCTTCAAATCTAGGGTAAATAAGTTCCTTCTGGAAAAGCGTGCTCCATCTTAGGCTACATCTTCGCTTTCTTAAAGTGAGTTGGTAGCCAAATGCTAATCCATCAACAATAAAAAAAAAGAATAAAAATAATGATTTCGTCACTCTTTCACTACAAACTGAACATCGTTTAATAGGTAGAGTCATGTGTTGCGTAGAGACATCGTGGAGTACGCATTTTCGAGAGTTTAAATTACCAATGATAAATACTTACTCAAATCAATAAATAAATAATCACACTCAAACATAAATAAAGAATGCTTGACATTCACAAAGCATTATCTAGCCCCAAGCTTAGCAGAGCTTGCGTTACGAGTACTAGTTAACTGATTTACTCAATCCATCACATAGATAGATATTTCATATATTACATTGAAAACTTCCAGAATACCCTGAATAAATAGCTGCAAATTGTACAAACATTTGTCCTGCGGTGGAAATCGAACCCACAACCTCCTGAGTAGCAGGCAGACCTTCACCCGCTGCGCTACAGAGGTTGCCAGAAACATCAAAGGGGCGTAGGTATATTATTTTCCACTCTCAAGGTAATTAATTATAATACTTCATTGCTCCCAGACCATGCAGAATTATAATGATACTCATTTTTCGTTTGCATAATATTATAATTTACATTTTTACGACACTCTTTGATGCCAGTTTATTTAATTTTAATGTCGGGGGAACGGGCGACTCATCTGGCGCCGATCTTCTAAATAAAAATTAAGAAAAAGTTGGTTATTCCTGCTCGGCCCCACGTTATGTCCACAATGTGCACCAAAAAACGAGAAGAACAATTATTTTTTCTAAATTAACGATCTTTTGCACAACAAGATAATAAATTAATTGTTAATAATAATAATAATCATTTATTTCAAGGCATCACAAGACAAGTACAAAGTAACTTAATTAGGGCCCATATGATAAATACCTTAGAGACTATCATACATACTTATAAAAACTTGTAAATGTTTAAAATTAATGATTTTAAACGAGCTGTTCAGTTCTCATCTATACTAATTTTAAAAGAGGAAAGATTGGCTTGTCTGTTTGTTTGTATTGAATAGGCTCCGAAAGTACTGGACAGATTTCAAAAAATATTTCATCATTCAAAAGCTTACTTTTAAGTTTGTGACATGGGCTATATTTTTAACTACGCGGGTGAAACCGTAAGGTGCTGCGGTTAATAAAAAAAAAAAGACGTGTGGCACTCGGGGACTGCCGCGGTAAAGCTATTGCAATGCCATCTAGAGGCGAGTTGCTAAAGAGACAAACGTCATATTTCAAAAAGTCATTAAAAGTTCTACTATTCATCGATAGATGGCAAAACTAAAAAGTATCACCGCTGTTCCGGTCGGAGTGGGGAGCGTGAGGTTTTTTCATTACGGAATTTCTGGATTCGGTCCCCGCGCTCAAGGCCCGCGATAGAAGCTATGCAATAGCTTAAAAACACTATTATAGAAAAACTATTCTGAACTTTGTACCAAAAGTTTTATAAATAGTACTACTAGCTCGAAATTAAACTCAATTTACGGACGTGAAGTTGCACCGATCGCTTATTTATGGAATTAAACAGCTGACATAAGGAAAATGTAAGGCTTCAAAGTCTCCGATCCTTATTGAATGAAAAAAATCTTTTGACATGGACACTGGCAGAGTTGTGGCAGTAAACTCAAACTCAAACTCAAACTCAAAAATGCTTTATTTCCATAAATACAATAAATGTACACTTAGAAAAGGTCAAATCATAGTAAAAAATACACTGACACGGAAATAAAGTGGTATTTTTGATTTCGATCGCTTCGGTATGTAGACTAAAGTAAAGAAACGACGAAGAAACCTTTAGCCTGTTAGTTGTTATTTTTCGAGTTGGAGCAAAATCCGTCCCAAGCTGTATATAATGCGATACTAACTCTATACCGGCATCAGTAGTTGACCTGCCGCGAGTAAACCCGAATTGCTTACTATGAAGCAGGTCATTGCAATTGAAATAACTGAGCAATTGATGTAAAATAAGTTTTTCAAAAACTTTGCTGAATGTTGGCAGTACTGATATTGGTCTAAAGTTAGTGGGGTCAGACCTACTACCTGATTTAAACAGTGGGATTATTTTGCTACATTTCATTAGATCAGGAAATACACCACAATCAATAGACTCATTAAATATAAAAGCTAGATCTGGTGCAATGGTATCAATCAAAGGTTTAATAATTCTAACGGAAATGCCCCAGAGATCTGCAGTTTTCTTTATATTTAAAAGTTTAAAGACTTTTATAATATCTTTTTTATTAACGTGGTTGAAATTAAATTTATTTTCGCATTTAGGTACATTTTCTATCAGTAAAGACTCGGCAATTGCTTGAGAAGAATTTAGGGACTTTGTGGTAGAGATTGGAATGTCAGTAAAAAAGTTTTCAAAAGCTTGGGCTACTTCAATGTCATTTTTGATTGTGCAACTGTTAATCTTTAAATTGTAATCATTATCGTAGGTACTGACCTTTCCAGTCTCACTATTTATTATTTTCCATGTTGATTTTATTACATTTTCACTGTTTTTAATTTTGGAGTTAATATAATTTGATTTTGCTATTTGACAAACTTTTCTAAACATTTTTGAGTAATTTTTTACTTTTTCTTTGAAGTCCTTGTTAAAATTATATTGTTTTTCACTATATAGTTCATACAAAGTTACTCTACTTTTATGTATACCCACTGTTGCCCACTCACTAAAGTTAAGTTTTTCTGAGACCATCCTCGATTTGGGTGTGAATATTGAATTGAACGCATTGGTGAATTTATTAAAAAAACTACAATACGACTCATTTGGGTTGTTAAGTGAGTAATCAGGTGATGGTTTAGAATCCCAATCCAATTTCAACCGTTCAAATCGACTTGTGGTCACAGGTGTATATTTAATTTTTTGTTTACAATTATAGTTTTTAACTTGTATTTCTAGTTTAATTAGTTGACCCAAGTGGTCTGATTTTCAATTGCTTATAATTTTTTTACTTAATACTTTTTCATTTTGACAAACAAATATATTATCTATACATTTTGCTGAGGTTTCAGTTATTCTAGTTGGTTCCATAAATATTGGCCTTAAATAATAATTATAACAATTAAATAAATTAGTTAATCTACTACTGAGGGAGTAGACTTCTAAAAGATCAATATTTAAGTCTCCACATACCAAGACATTTTTATGTGATTTTGATATTTTATACAAGATATCATCCATGATTCTTTCAAATATTTCAAAGGAGGCGGATGGTGGGCTGTATACGCTTACTACAATACTTTGCTCCAGCTCAACACATGCTACTTCGATGTGGCTTTCAACGGATAAGTTTATTATGTTTTTACGTTCTTTGAACTTTATGAGTTTATTTAGTAATATTAGAGAGCCTCCACGAATAGCATGTGATCTGCAAAAAGAACTACCAACCTGGTGGTTACTGAAGTTAAACATGAGCTCATAGCTTTTCAGCCAGTGTTCTGTTAAGCAGATGATGTCAATATCAAATGAGTTCATGTACAATTCTAATTCTAGTAATTTACATCTCAACCCTTGAATATTTTGGTGCACCAGGTTAGTAAACTTTGCCTTGATTTTACAATCTGGTTTTCTTTGTTTTTTATTGTAAATAATAATATTTGACTGTTTAGGGCTAGAGACTTCCTCTATTGTCTTTATTTCTAATTTAAATGGCTTGGAACAACTTCCAAGGTCTTGTTTTTTAAATCATTGCAATGCTCAAAAGAAGCATTTTTTATAGCCAAGTTTTTGGCTGTTATATTAAAATAAAAAGATAGCGAAATTGCTATCTGTCTTTTATAAAAATTGGAAAGGTAGTAATTACCTTGAGTCAAATAGTATTTTTTACTAACAATACTGTTAATGTCAATCACATGTATATTGTTGTTGCACGAGATAGTGTGCAACATCATATTAAGCTTATATCTAAGGTTGTTTTCTGATTGTGGCAAGCTGTCGCTATAGGGGAATGTGAACATCACAATTTGTTTTAAGTCTAGTGTGCACAGTTTGCCCACATACTTAATCAAGTCCGATTTGTTCACATTACCCCTATTACCCAGGCATATTATTAAGTTTGAATTAAAAAAAAGACACAGCAAGCCATGAAATAAGAAGTTGAAGTTGAATGAAAAAAAGGCGAACCATAAAAATCTGAATTTAAATACTTATATACGCACCTTTTGAATGGCTCAGCGATATAAACTATGAGAACTATTTAGACACAGAAGACTCAAAAGTGGAACGTTTGCTCAGTCGCTATCATAAGATACTTAGTCTACAAATACAACTCTGGTTTTCGTCTGGAGCAGACTTAAATTGTCTTTTATTTTTCTAAGTCATGTACCAAAAAATCCGGCCATCTGGCGAAAAGACTTGCCAAGATATTTCACAGGCGAACTCAAAATTACAAAGAACAAACTCCGACATAATTGGTCTTGCTTGGACACAGCGGGTGTGGCAGATAACTTGGAGCAAGTTCAGAGTTTAGCTGACTTTAGCAGCTAATGAAAAGCTCTGCCTCAAGTTTACTAATAAATTGTGAGATAACATGAAACTACGTAGTTCCATAGCCTATCTAAATAAAGGAGTTGACTGAGCGTTTCTGGTCTTTTATTAGTTTAGTTTAGTTAAGTGATAGATAGTATAATTTTGATGAGGTGAACTTGTTAATTAAATAAGACCTATTTAAATAGCGCTCAGTGTCTATGATACGGATCCATCTTTACAGTCACAGGCTGTTGGACCTAACGAGAACGTCAAATATGAAAAAAAGAGGATGTGAAAAAAAGGTTTGTTTATTTCCTCTTACTTCTTGGGTGGCTCGTAGGTGATAAGCAATGCTGTAAGAATAATGTGAAAGGCAAACGTAGTGTAGGACGTCTTTCGACCATGACGACCTGCGAAAGACTGCAGGCCGCTGAACGGCGAAAGCTAAAGATCGATCTAAAGGAATATAATGTGTGTAATGTAATGTATTGTGTTAGGTATATCAGTCATCTTATTATAAATTCTTATTAGAATTTGCATCACCCTAATTCTTCCTGCGGGTGTTGTAAGAGGCGACTTAGGATTATCGGGGAGCAGCGCCCCCTGCAGGACAATTATTCCACTTAACTGCGATCCCCAACCCACATGCCCAGCGTGGGGATTATGGGCACTACCCTCCATAAGATAAACGCCAATAAGGCGCTTATCAGAGAGGCCTGCGTCCAGCAGGCCTCTAGGGGCAGGCCTCGAGGTTGAGGAGTCATCTAATGTTCAGCTCTGCTGAGCTTGGGGTATTATTTTGTATCAACTGTTCCATTAGTTACAGACCTTTTTTTCGGTAAGAAAATTAGTTAGAAAAAAACAAACGAATCTTGACGTTCTACGGTTACCTTACTCAATGAACATTCATTATCCAGAAGTAACAGGTATTTGAACCGACTTCAAAAAAGGAGAAGGTTCTCAACTCGTCGTGTTTATATTTTTTATGTATGTATGTTACTTAATTCTTACATATATTATATAGTTATATAGTTTAACTAGATGTCACGTCTTGAAGAATCCGAAGTCGGTTTATAGTTTTTTAAAACAAACCCAATCATTTTTAAACTAACTTCACTTCCAAAACTAGCTGTACTTCGTGGGCAATAAAAGTGTTAAGTACTTTGGTCACTGGCGTAAAAGTGTCTACTGTTAATGCTTTTTATGATTTTGACTGAACAACTAGCGCTGGAAAAGTTTTTTCCTATTCCGGACTTATGAACTCCAACATTAGTTGGCCTATAACATTTTTGATCAGTAAAAAACATAAACATAAACGATAAAACATGTTTTCGGAGCCAATTTATTTCTAATATTTTTTTTATGGAAAATCAGAGCATGGAATGGATGTAATTATCTCAAACACTATGGATAGTCTCGTAAG
Organism: Eupithecia tripunctaria; assembly: GCA_955876795.1. NCBI lineage: Eukaryota > Metazoa > Arthropoda > Insecta > Lepidoptera > Geometridae > Eupithecia > Eupithecia tripunctaria. Next base: position 13,821,597 of record OY041617.1, on the reverse strand, counting down.
ACTATTTTCCTGTAGCTACGTCGGTATCTCCCATTACTGCCCCGTTCAAAATATCCACGCTGTATTTTGTATATGTTTGTGGGAGGGTGTGATGTATTTGCGTACGAATGAATAAACAAATAATGATAACCTCTACGTAAAGTAACAGAGAAAAATATAGTAGAAATTTATAGTACGTGGTAAGATGTCATTTCGAAGCGAATTTTGGGTGTAGCGCTACAGGTTTTCAAAGTCAAATTCATTTTTGCCGTTTCATACCAAAAACTGTCTGCGTTTCAACTGTTCCATACAATTTTATAAGCGAACTAGCAGTGCCTCGCAGTTTCACCCGCGTAGTTCCCGTTTCTGTGGGTATTCCGGGATAAAATATAGCCTATGTCACTGAAATGCAAGTTTTTTAATAGTTAAAGGATTTTTTAAATCGGCCTAGTAGTTACGGAGCCTATTCAATACAAACAAACATACAATCAAATCTTTCCTCTTTATAATATTAGTACAGATCATTGCCGTCCCATAGCTATCTGCCAAAGTACAGTCAAACCTTCTCCCGTTAACCGGTACCCCTTTTGACGAAGCTTTATATTCCATCATTTCAACAGGACTCCCACTTCTGATAATAACTACTCAAATATGCTGCCACAAAGCTACTAACAAAACAAATACGACATCGCTGAAAGTTCGCTCCTAAAACCTTCATAACCCCATTTAAAATAACCCTTCCTCCACCAACTTAAGGTTCAAAGTTTCCGGCTGACTCCACACAATCGAATACCGGATCTAATAGGGCATTAAGGTCCTTACCTTGAAATCTTCAATAAAAACGGACACTACTAAAACCTCATATATGTGCCCATGTATTAATACAGGGCGATGCATTTTCACTAAAAATTAATTTTACGGAGACAGCGTTATAAACTGTGTGACCCTTCATGGGAAAAATGCTTTATTTCATTTCAGTATTAATTGCCAATAATGAACATAGGTTGGAAGCTCAAAAGTGTGCAATAACACAGCCACGAGATGGATTTTGAGCGAGATGTTTAAGATAATTATGGTTTACTTGTTCTGTTTTTAAAACACGTAATTCAAGATAAAATATCAAAGTAACATTTCCCTAAATAAACCTGTGGAAGCTACCACCTTCAGGTGGTAGCTTCCACAGGTTCTGAGATAAATAACGATTTTGAAATACAGTTTTGAAGTAAATTGCTTATGGCACACTGTTAAGATGTAATTATAGCTAAAGTAAGTACCTACATACACTCTGTTGGGCACTGCAACTTTGATTGTTGATCTTCTTAGATCTCCAGTTATGTTCTTTAGGAGAACTCAAATTATATTATATTAAATAGAAATAAAAATGTTTAAACGACTTTTCATTTTGTTGTTCATTGTTGCCTTTAAAACATTAGTATCGCCAAGTCGGGCGCCATTTTGTATTTAGCATTGAAAATAACTATAAAAAGATACATTAAGGTAGATAGTTTAAGTCACACTAACATAAGTTTTTCAATAGTTTAACATGCGTGATATAAAAAGATTTTCTTATAACCTAAATTTTTTAGATTTTATAGATTTTGTACACGCAGTTACGCAGACCCCGTTATACTGCTCTAAAACTTTCAATCTCTGCTCCTCAAAACTCTTCAAGCACAATATCCTTTTAACGTCACAAAAAATATTTGCACACCGCCACTGCAGCTGACAATATGAAACACCCCGTAGCTAAAGCCCCGCACACATGGCGCCCGAGTTATGGCTGCGCAGTGTGGCCGAGCCTTAGCTTACTTTATTGTGAACCGTTAAATTTTACAGTCATGCATAAGCTGGATGATCCAGCACTGATAGGTTGTAAAAAATCTAGTGAAGCGTGAGGTTTGAGAGTGGGGAATCTAGATAAAAATTATTCAGGTGACACACGAGAAATTAAGTCGAGTGTCTCGTAAAGTTGAACGCAGGGTGCGTTGTTTGTTGCTTTCTGACTCATTATTTTGTAACCTCAGTTTGAAGATTCTTTATTTTCTCAAAGAACATAAATACGGTTCACTTAAATGAGAAAAACAAAACTTGTACTTAAATTTAAGTACCTCAACCTCAACAGCCTATAATGTTCCACTGATGGATGCAGGCCTCCCCCTGATAAGCGCATATTTGGCTTTTATGTCATTGGGGCATTGCTTATAATCCCCAAGCTGGGCGTGCGGGTAGAATCGCAGTTCGGTGGTGAATTGTTCTGCAGGGGATGCTGCTGCCCGCCCCTGTGGATATCCCTTAGCCTCTTACGACCCTGGGAAAAGTTTGGGTGGTGGAAATTCTAATACGGCACCACACGGCCATATCTATGTTATAGTATAAAAACCCCGATGTGGCGCGATGGCGGGAGAAGTTTTGCCTGCGACGCAAGAGTTTGCGGTTCGATTCCCGCCTTGGGGCAAGTATATCAGTCATCTAGTATCCATAACACAAGTTCTGCTTAGCTTAGAGCTAGATACTGATTGTGTGGATTGTGTGGATTGATTCCATCAAGACGGCTATTTCCCGTTTGTTACACATGTCTTATGTAATGTCGTGTTGTATTGTATTTTTGTTGGTGTACAATACAGTATTTTGTTTTGTATTGTGTTTTCTTTGACTCTTTCACATTTCGTTGTTTTTTGTTATACCTACAAATGTTTTTTTTTTATCATTATTCATTACAATAACAGTCACATTATACATTATATTTGTACCATATAACCTTGTGAGGTTTGTCTCGGTACTCACATTCGTTTATTTATTTATATTATTTATTATTTGTAGTCTAATTGTATAAGTGTCAGTAATAAAAAAATTGGAATATAGTCAAACTGAGAACCTCCTCCTTTTAATAAAGTTGGTTAAAAATAACTAACTTACCTACTGCATCGGTATTCATGTTCAGTCCCTCTCGCTCGCACAGGTTTAGCACTAACCTCATTGTGCGTTGTGTATGTACATTGTACAGGTACATACATAATTATTATACGTTTCTAGAAGAAGACTATGTTATTTAGTTATTCGATTCATTTAGGCAAAAGTATTCATGCCGATGTGTAGATATTTTGACCAAAAACAACGCCAAACGACGTTGTTTTCCGGTTAGTCCCGCTATGCTCTAGTTTCGCTATGCTCGACTCAGAAAATACCTACTAAAAAGTTTCGCTATGCACGAAATTCTTCAAGCCTGCGTAAACAATGGAAAGTACAGTAGAAAAGAAAAGTGTTTGGACGGATTGGGATGATTATTTTTACACATATAGTTCAAGTCCTGAATTAACATATAGATGAAACTGCAGAATACTAGTAAAATACAAAAGAGCGTAAATAATTAGTCCGTTCTTAAAGTTAAATCACCTTTATTCATTACATTTCAGTCTTATTAATTACACAAATAAAATACTACACTAATCAACTATTAAAATAAAATATCTATTAAATAAGGTTATAATAATAATAAATAAGTAATAGTAATAGTAATAGTTATATTAATAATATAATAAGGTTATTATTCATTTATCTTTCCAAAAAAAAGTTATTTGGGAGATGGCGTCCAAAAACATTTTTAGGCAGATATCATTATTTTTGTAAGATCTGGTCAAGTTTTGAATTTGGTTATCTATAGCTATGCTTGATTTTTTTCTTGTGTTGAGATTTTGTTTTTTGACTCGGAAGCTGTAAGAAAAAATTGTATTTAAATTATTATTTTACCATAAAATTTTCGTAGTTTGCAGAATTCATTATGAATGTGACCTGTCCTTGTCACCCTGATGATGTCCCTCGTTAAGGAACGAACTGTTTGTGTTCTTCCAACATTACAAGGTTCGTAGTACCCCGCTCACATTCATATTAAATTATTATTGTCTATAGTTATGGTCTCTTTCTGCCATGCAGGCAAACTAACAACGCATTACAAATAAGGTATAATTTTTTTTTTTTCATAAAGAAGTATAAAATAAAACTTACTTGGATTGTTTTATATCATAGTGGCAAGCGTCATTTGCGATTGTTTGCAGAAATAATAGAAAGCTAGGGTTTCTTCCAATAGATTTGTTAAATCTGCCATTCCAAGATTCAGCCAAGTTAGTTGTTCTGTGGCGTTCATTATAGCAACACCAAATAAGGTCTGGATATTCCATCCACTGCGTGACAAAATAATCGTTGAAACTGGTCACTTGTTCGTCATTAAAACTGAAAATAAAAAACTTATTAAATCGAGCTATAGGTATTATAAAACCTTATTTTTATTTTTTATCTTCAAAGATACCTTGTATTTTCATTAAATGTATGTACCTTGTTTCCATTATATAAAGCCACCCGTCTTCAATGTCTTCTTTTGGAAGAAATGCCAAGCTCATGCATTTCTTGACGTGTTTCTTGGTTTCTTCATGTTCCATGATGTTCAAAGATTTCGCTTTTTTAATAACATTCTTCTGAAAATGTATGTTACATCCATTGATTTCAATGCCCAAGAAAACCCTCGCTGCTGCGTTAATTGCTCCTTTTTCATAATCGAACGTGAATTTCGATGGGCCGAATTCAGGCAAAGCTTCTTTAATTAATTTGAACATCTTTTCGTACGTTTCACTTTCTTTGTTGTACAAAAGTACATAAAATAAAGGTGCCACATTCGTTTTCATGTCAGTACTTCCCATGTCTCCATGTATTACATACACTTGTTTAAATGGCGTTGGGCAACCGTCGAAAGTGCCATCTCCAAAGAAATGAGTAACACCTTTTATGTGCTGCCCAATTTCGGTTGAAGTAAAAATAATTATACGGTTCCCGCCTTCACAACAATAATCATTCAACAGATATTTGCGAAATTCTTCCGGTATTATGACTTCAGCTGGGTTGTTGAATTGTGTTTTTTGAACTTTCAGTGATTTATTTCTGTATCTATATAATTTACTTTTAGCTGATTTGTAGTCGGGAACACTTCCTGAGAGATGGTAGCCCATGTCCCTTAATCTCCGCATATGTTTTTCGAAAGTTTTCTGTACCGATATATAATTTGTACTAACTTCTTTCATGCACTCACTAACGGCTATTTGAACCTCATTGTCTTCAAAATTTGGTTCGCATTGAGAGTTGTGTTTGTTTTCTTGAACTATTGCATAACTTTTACTGTCCAGAATCAGTTTACCAGTGCATTTAATTTTATTCCTTTTATTTATACAATGCCAAATAATTGTTTTTTTGTTTTCGCGGAGCTTGAGATATTTGTGCCCGGCATGTAATAAAGTTCTTCCCCCACGTCTACTATCAATTATTTTAAAATTTTGAACCGAACCACTTGAACAACCTGCACCCGACATTATCATAGAAGAAATTCCCAAATTGGTTTTTAGTAATTGTTAATGCCTCTGACATGTTTTCGTGTGAAAGCTTACGTCAATAATACATCAGTCCATAAATGGAATAATTACTGGCCAGTACCACCTAGTTTTACTGAGGAGTGTTTAATCTCTCACTTAGCATCAAGTGTTTCCTGTGTATGAACAGTCAGCGTCATATATAAGGAAACATCCAAAGTGCTCAAATGTAAATCGTCGGAAGGATTGATTTGGCATGTAGATTTGTCAAAAAGTAATTTTCTTTTTTATTTTGTGACTCAAGTATAAATGTTTGTAATCATCATACAAACAAATGCCCCAAGCAGGATTCGAACCTGCAACCTCCGGTTTGACATTCCGGTTGCTATACCATTCTGCCACGGAGGTCGTCAAATAAAAACACTTTCATTATTGAAAAAAAATATATAGTGTGCCACTTAGTCTCCAACTTACTTTTTCATGACGTCAGTACATCGAGGATAACAACGGGGTCTAGTTATAACCATAAATGTAATTAGGAATATTAACTGTATGAGTTATAACACCCCTTTTACACCACATCCAAAACAGCAGTTTTCATAGAATTCAGGTCATCCGCGTATAAGGTATTTTGCGTGTCTGGTACTATGCGTAATTTTTAAATACTGGTAATTTGCGTCATGAAATTCAGGTCATCCACGTATCAGGTATTTTACGTATGAAATTATGGTCATCCGCGTAAAAGATATTTTGCGTTTCTGGTACTGTGCGTCGAAACGGAACTAACCGACAACTAACCTAATTACTCTTATCAGTAAGTTGCAGGTGCAAAATAATAATAATAATAAATGCAGTAATTTTGTCTCTACCTGTTTACATGATAGGGAAAGAAAAGGAGATGGACCAGGTGGTGATTGGCGGAAGGACTCATTGTTATGGTTAGGTACCCTAAAAAACCAGTTCGACACATCGCTGGTTAAATTCCAAACGGCCACAAGGCGAAAAAGGTAAATTTCACAGGAGAGCCCATCAAACTTTTCATCGTGATATTTTTACTTTTTTTAAAAATGTATAAATCCTACATTTATGAATTATATATCATTCGATGCGTATTTTTAAACTTTATTTATTTATTAATAAGGAATTGCCGCAGCTGTTATCTACAAAATATAAATATCACATGAGTCCCTTTTGCATATAAAAATGACTGTTGAATCTGTCTACTCTACTAAATAAAACGCCACGTATCGAAAAATAATTAATGTTTATTGAATGTTTTTCTTGAAAAAACTATGACAATCAACCTTAATTAAACACAAAAAGCATATTATGATATTGGGATATAAATAAAGATAACAGGAATAAAAAGGATTTCGTTTTTTTTTGCATTGTGGCCCTTTGGAATTTAATCAGCGACATGTTTCTGATCACAAGTGCTAAGTTTTGACATGTTTTAAATATTAAATGATGATTATGAATAGGATAACATTAACATACCTACTAGGTTTTCTTAATTTACTTTTTAAAAGGTGAAATAAAATATTACACGGTAACAGTTTTTTTCATCATTACCCGCAAATGTGATTTCGTGCATAGCGAGACTTTTTAGTAGGTATTTTACGAGTCGAGCATAGCGAAACTAGAGCATAGCGGGACTAACCGTTGTTTTCGGCCAAACATCGACACATCAGCACATACCTTTGCCTTTAACCAGAGTAGCATTGGGCTTAGCCGAATGCTATACCCACATGCTGAAGTGGAGACCCATTTTTACCCTACTTTTATATCTTATTTCTATCATCCTTGTATACCTAATTTTAATTCAGATATAAGTACCTACCAAGCCTGTAGCTAAGTCTGTCTACATAATAAAGATTAAGATATTAATTTGCGAACACATGTGTACAAAAAGATGAAAGATAGTAAGATAGAAACAACATGCTGGAGTCCAGCATGTTGTCAACGGTCCAGCAGCTGGACCGTTTGCGGTATGCAAAAATTATTAAGAGATGACATGCAGCATAATGGGTAAAATAAATATATTCTTTCTTTCTTTATAATATTCGAGTAGAAAATAGTCGAGTAAAATAATAGAAAATTATAATATTTTTATACCATAATTTAGCAAAGGTACATAATTTATTATTGTTCACCATTACATATTTCTAAGATAGTTAAAGGGTACAGAGTAGAGTGGTTATCCATATAGTGGTACTGTACAAGCCCATTGCATTAAAGTAACACGCAGTGCCGGGGGCTTGTATTGATGGAACAGAATGGAATACCGTAGTGAGATTTGGGTATAAAATTAATAACGCTCGCATGATCAGAATGAACTATTATGGATAATCTACATATTTTATGTAGTTGAGTAATGGGGAACAAAATAATTTTCACAAATGGAAAGCCCCGTTTTGCAACTATTTGAAGTTGAGCAATCTCTTTTGAGCAAAAGAGAAGTTGCGAAACCGGTGCATTATTTAATGATTTATGATAACATCTCAAAGGCAGTCATCCCGTGACCACGACAGTATCTAAACCTGTTGAATCGTCAGGAAAAGTTAGTAAATAAATACCCGTTCAATAATACTAATAAGAATTTGTTCAGATCGCGTAACTTTGAAAATATTTACATCTCAAAGAGTAAAAGAAAAAGAGACAAAAATCCTGAAGAATAAGCACAGCTTTAATATTTTCCTAACGCAAAAGTTTGTACAGTAAATGTTACTGCTGCATGGATCCGAGTGAAATTTTGCAGTAACGTTGTTCTAGACTGGAACTGACTTGATGATTGCACTACTTTTTTCCGGAAAATATTTTCTAGGAAAATCTAGTCAACTCTGCTACATTAATAGAAAAAAACATTCTTGTACTTTTTTCATTCAGCTAGATAGCTTATACCATCGAGTTTGTAGAATGTAAATATATATACAAAGACACTAATAATTAAGACTCGCTTTCTTAGTGTCGATATGAAGGAATGATCTCAAATCGACAAGTCATGTAGATTAATTGACGACCTTTTGCGGTTGCGGGTTCGATTCCCGCCTCGGGACAAATGTGTGTACGATCTGAAGACCAGGGCGTTCTGGATGTTTTTTATGTATACTAAAAAAATATCTAACTATGTAGTGTATTTTATTAAGTATATCAGTTATCTAGTACCCATAACACAAGCTCTGCTTAGCTTGGGGCTAGATAATGCTGTGTTAATAGTCCAGCATTATTTATTGATTTATTACTTACAAAAGGACACGTGAACAAAGTGAATTTTAGGTTAAGTATGGACCATAAGTACTAACATTATACAAGCTCGATCATTAATTGTATAGCTCTTTCATTTAAGTACCAACATAAATGAAAACATACGAATGGAGCCACGTCCACGCTACCACGATATTATCCATTTCATCTCATCTCACACGTCAACCATTCATTTAGTCCAAAACTCGTTCACAATTCACAATTCGGTTCAGTGTGCGCGTTTTGTTTGCGCTACTTTTGGTCGTTTTGTCGTGGAGTTGGCAGCACTGGCCGTCATGTCTGCAGTGTTGCAGTGCAGTTTGAATTAAATGCGCCTGAATAGTTGTATGCGTAGTTTGTGGCGGCTTTATTGTTTACTTGATGATACGACTTTCAAATATGTTTTTACCTTACAGTTCTATTTTCGTAGTAAGTTAAGTTAGGTAATATGTAAATACTTGGGTAGTTATTCCTGTAAAGGTATTTAAAAAATCAATGATGCTTTCAATACTCTTTTATATACAAACGTGTGCAAGAGAATACTTCTTTATGCAAAGCACAATACCCATATTATGCAGGACAGTCAAACAACGTTGCAGTGTGAAAATAATCAAAATATTCCTGAGATTTTTCTCCTCATTTCATACATAGTAATAAGTTGGAGCTGGAATTTCATTTTAGCGAGCGGTGGCTTCGGTTGCGTTCCTTCGTCTTATATTTATACAATGGCTCTGACCTTTGGCCAGAGACAGGGGATGGGATACTATGCAGGGGACGATGGTGCAAACGGGCCACTATCGGTGAAGGCGTACTCGACCTATACCGTGTCCATTTTGAATGAAGCATAAACGTATACAAACCGCCCATACTTAACCTAAAATTCACTTTGTTGGCGCGTCCTTTTATACGTAATTTACATTACTTGTCGATTTTAGATCCTCCCGTCAATAAAAATTGCTTACAATTATATCTGAAACTCGACGCCAAGCAAGTGAGTTTTTGTTATTTGTATCGTGGTTTATTTACTAACATGCTCTATGCTGGATGGATACGGTATAGTCGACTTGCTTCTTGGGTCGATCGATGCCTTTTTAACCATCTTTAAAAAAAGGAAGAGGTTCTCAATTCGACTGTTTTTTATTATGTTCCCTCAAAACTGTTGACTGAGTGATCCCAGCCTCATATGAAAGCTGGTGCTTTCCATGTGGTCCCATTTTAATTTGGTCCAGTTCTGACAGTGGGATCTATGAAAATCCATGAAAAAATTGTAGTAAATAAATAATTAATTTTGTTTTAAAAACTATAAAAGTTTCTAAAACAAAATCAATTATTTATTTATTATTATATGCTTGTAGTCAAGCTAAGCATTCAAATAAATAATAATAATCTTTTAGTTAGTGAAGATGTGGCCTATGTTTATGATGAAGCAAGCTTTTGTGAAAGAAACTTATTTATACCCTGGATTTGAAAACGCCAAGATTGTAAGTATTATATTCAACAGGAAAACAGATGCAGGAAGCTGTTGCATTTGTAGGAAACCGCAAGTACTACTTTTGCGTCACCTGTGCTTTATCCATTGTTCAATATAACAATCTATCCTAATGTGAGTGTTTTGTTAATAGAAGAAACCAACGCCTTTGATCATTTAGTAAAAAGTTTCTTTCCCTACGGATCCTTCAACTGTTTTCGATTCTATACTCCTTTAAACAATATGAATACCGGTTGTCTAGGCCCTCAGTTGTCTAGTACCTACCCATAATACAAGCTCTGCTTAGCTTGGGGCTAGATGATGCTATGTAATGAAATAAAGGTGTGAACTGTCAAACATTATTTTTATTATTATCACTATATCCCGTCCGCGACTACCCTGAACAATCCCACTATCATTGGCAATATAGTTTTACCTGGAAGCCCATTGCCATTCAATGATCACGATCACCATTTTCCTTCATGTCATAATTGTACATTACAAACAACTCGCAGTCGACGGGTGGCTATTACAGACAGCTGAGGATGGTTACATAATAATAGAGGCAGGACATTAGAGAGAGGTACAGTTGGCAGCAAAGGTATAGAAATATGCGAGAAACATAAAAAATAATAAAAAGAATTAGATAATATTTATTTAATAAACTAACTACTATTAATAAAATAATTTAATGCTACTAAACTAAGGTGGGAACCCACCATGAGATATTATTCGAAGGTTAAAGACGACAAATAGGTAACCCGTGAAAAGCTAATGCAATACAAAACAATTTGTATTGCATTAGCTTTTCACGGGTTACCTCTTTATAGTACACTTAGATACAGAATAACAGAAAAGAAAATCACAAACACAATAGTACATGTTACCCAAGGGATGAAAGAAACCTATTTAGTCCCGAGAAAGGTAATAGTTCTAGATGGGGGACAGTATCGCTCACGTCCGTAGGTGTTGACCCTCTGATACCTTACACGTGTCCTCTGGGTGGTGCTAAGAGCGGTACCCTCTGGTGGTAGGCTTCGGCCGTGGCTTGTCACCACCCTCCGGACTGGGCCAGTCCGTGAAGCAACTCAGTTGTGTTTCGGAATGTGGTCCGGAGTACCCATCTTGGTGAAACGAAGGTCTATTTCAAAAAAAAAAAAAAAAGTTCGAGGAACTAAATATTTCTTTTACCCAAGGTAAACACTGTGCTTTTCATTACGAATACAAGGAAAGTAAAAATAGTTATAGTGAAAGGTTTTTTCCAACTACCTCTTGAGAAGTGAAAACTTTGTTTTTTTTTTGTTAAATCCATCATTTTGCCTTTTGATAAACGATGTCAGTCTCTCGAAATCCTTTATATATGTACATTGTGTTTAGTACTAGTACATAATACTGAAGGTTTGTAAGTCTTTGAGAATTCGTTTAAATATAATAACACAACGTTTTCTTATAACGATTTCACTATTTACTCAGAGCGCCATTCACTTTAATACCGTTTTGATACCTTCATTTTGATTTAGGTGGTAAAAGGTTTTCCACTACTTTTATAAAATGAAGCGTTAAATTTATGTCTATATCACTGTCTGAACTCATTGTAAACAACAAAACAACGAAAAATCAAAACCTAAACTAGAAAAATCAAAAGAAGATAGGATTGCCGTTTTTCAGCGTTTTTCAGCAATAGCGAGAGCTACTATGGCATAATAGCCATAGTAGCTCTCGCTATTCTACCATGGTACAATAATCAATAATCATGGAAGAATACCGAGATCTATTCTACCATTCGTTTTTATCATTTTAAAAATGGTAAATATTTATTACCCGAAAACTGTGTTATTTTAAAGAGTTGAAAGTAAATTATAATACCTATGGCATTTTACCTTTAATTTATTTCAATTTTACATCATGCTGTAATTAAAGGGCTGTATAAATTGCGTCAAACCATACGCAAAAGCCATCTCACAAGAAGTTGAAGTTGAGTGGCTGTATAGAAAGGTAGAATGCATGATTCAATAGAAAAGTGAGGTGTCAGCTGTCATTTGTTTTGTACTTGTCATTACTTTTCGTCCCCAGGGCCGATAAGTTTAACTTTCATCCCACTGCGCAGACAACTTCTGACCTACTTTCAGAGTATGAGTAATGAAAAAACAGTTGCACAATGGACGGCTATCGCTTAGAGCGATTTCTTCTAATTTAGGTAATGTAGATAATTTTATTCAAAATTCGATATAAGGTATTGTATAACATGCTTTTCTACGTTTGATACTTTCAAAGAATATTTCAAATAGTCATCGCAGGCAATTTATGATTTTATTTGAGTTTGATAAATCCTGCACCTGAACTCGTTAAAACGATTCGTATTCCTGCGAGTGATATCTATCAATAAATACTGTGACTTTCACCAGACAAGCGTCCTTTGCATGAAATTTAATATCAAATATGATTTTAGATTTTCGTTTTCCGAAGAAGCTATTTTTTATGTACTAGTTGCGCCTCACGGCTTTGCCCGCGTGGAAATATTCTGTTTCCAATTTCCTTATTTTTTATGTATATAATTAAAGTCGGTTTATAGTTTTTTAAAAAGAAAATCAAGTATTAAAGATTATCTATCCCGGGGAACAACTTTTGTTCAACGACTTTTTGAATTTCGATTGATATCTCTTAAAAAAAACTGCAACAAACTTTCAACATAGACAGCAAATTTTTTGAGACAACTATTAAAATAAAATACAATTATTGAAGTTCATACAATCATGAATTTCAAACATTTTACGCATTCGATGACGTAAAGTGACGTATTTTTTTATATCCTAGACTACAATCCCCGTGCTAGGCGTACAGAAAACTTTGATATTTGCATTTTGTTATGGCGCAGGCGCAGGGTTGTCACTAGGAAATTATTATTTTTTGTATGGGAAACTCAAAATAGGAATTTTTAATTATCTCTCCCCACAACTGATCACCATTGTGGTCTGAAACCTCCCTTTTCGGGGTAGTACACATGATACACGTTGTATAGATATAAAATTGTGGCACACCAAAACAAAAAACGAATTGTATTAAACGCTAGTGGACAAAAAATTTAAGTGAATTAAAGTCAATTGCATCTTATTTCTTGTTTGATAGTAATAACTATTTATCAAGCTGTTTATATAGTAAAAAATTGACTTGTCTAAGTACTTATTTTGTAAGTCTAAAGAAATAAACGATTTGACTTTGACTTTGACTTCGTTATCTAGCATATTTTTGTCATCGCATATTAAATGTTACGTTTTAAACCAGGTAGGTACTAATTTCTCTGCTGATTGTACTTATCCAGTAGTTAGTGAAGGTGGTATAAGGTGGACCTACTAATTATGATGGCATAGTTAACGGAAGTTTGGTCGTATCCCCAAATCGTGCCAGCCTTATGAACATGCCGATATTTAGTTGGTATCTTATTGAGGCCTGTTTGTGTATGGGGTTAGTTTTAGATGTTATGGTTGTGGTAGTTTCTGGAATAGTGTGATGATCTATACCATGTCCATTTAAATGAGACATAAACGTAAATAAACCACCCATACTTAACCTAAAATTCACTTTGTTGGCGCGTCCTTTTATACGTAATTTACATTACTTGTCGATTTGAGATCCTCCCTTCAATAAAAATTGCTTACAATTATATCTGAAACTCGACGCCAAGCAAGTGAGATTTTGTTATTTGTGTCGTATTTTGTTTACTAATATGCTCCATTCAACGTGGACAAACCATAGTCTGTATTTATTATTTTACTGTGTTAATTTGTCCAGCATCATTATTATTATTGTAGAGGTTCCTGTGCTACTGTATCGCTTATCTGTCCTTTTTTCGCGGAATCTGAGGTTTCTTAAATAACAATTTGCTTATATTCCCACTAGTACATTACATAATAATATATAGGTACCATTTTTAACATCTTTGCAATGACCTACGGAGCTGAGACGTGGAAACTCACTATAGGGCTGGTCCACCAGTTCAAATGTATATAGGTACCATTTTTAACATCTATGGAATGACTTACGGAGCTGAGACGTGGAAACTCACGATAGGGCTGGTCCACCAGTTCAAATGTATATAGGTACCATTTTTAACATCTATGGAATGACTTACGGAGCTGAGACGTGGACACTCACGATAGGGCTGGTCCACCAGTTCAAAGTCGCTCAGCAAACTATGGAATGAGTATGCTCGGAGTCTCTCTGAAGAACCGAATACAGCCGACAGAGAATCAAATTTATCGACATAGCTCAAAGAATTAGCAAGTTAAAGCGGCAGTGGGCCGGCCATTAATATCTCGCGAAGAGCCGACAACCGCTGGGGTAAACAAGTTCTTGAGTGGAGACCGCGACTCGGCAAACGTAGGTTAGAACGCCCTCCGGCCAGGTGACATGACCTGCGAAAGACTACAGGCAGATGCTGGATGCGTCAAGCTGAAGACAGGGCGCTATGGCTCCCGTTAGGGGATGCCTATGTCCAGCAGTGGAATAGTAATAGGTGATTGTCGTAATGATGATGATGATATGAGATGAGGTATTCATTTCCACATTTCTATTATTTTTGTTCAGTTTTCTGCTGTTTGTTTGGATGAATCTTCAGTTACAATTATTACAATTACAGTTAGCTTTTGACATCCCACTGTTGGCCAAAGGCCTTCCTCTGATCCCTCCATGAAGTCATTGGCATCCGAAATAAAATACTGTCATTATGTAAAACATTTTCATTTTTTCAAAACTAAAATGTTATTCGTTTTTTTACATTGGTAGTTCCAGCCACGTATTTCCAACTTTATGTTATCTAGACAATTTAATTTCTCAGCTCAGTCACCCTCATGGCTGCCACCCGTTAAAATAATAATTCATTTCCGTGAAGTGTCTGTCACTCTTGGATAATGTTTCCAACGCATGACCCGGTTCTGGGCTTCAGGGTACGAGGCGGTAGCGGCCGTGGGGAAATTAAAGACATACGAGACCTGATCTTATAATGCAGGAACTACACGTAACGTATTACGAGATTAGTAACGGGGCTGTTGATAGCGGTTTTTTACGTTATTGTTGCTGCTGAAATAACGGTTTTACTACCTGAGTTCAAAAGTTACCAGTAACCAAGCCCCTTTTGTAACTTATACTATATAGAGTTATGCAGCGTTTCCATTAAAAAAAATTGTTAACCTTTTGTTACCTAATTTCATGTTAATTTAGGGCTTGTTTCAGTTACTTGTACTTTTAAAGGGTTAACTTGCAGTACACAAATTGATTATTAATAAAAAAAAGACAAAGAAAATAAAAAAAAAATTAAACTAAGAGAAACATCGAGCTACGATTATACAGGTTCCCAGCCTCGTCCCATAAAGGATTACTTATGAAGCATTTTCTAATGCTGATTCTAAAGTTTTTACTAAGAAACGATAGATATTTTACCATTTTGCCTGTAGGTATGGTTTTAATAATTGCAATGACAATACCTATTAAATATTGTTATTATTATAGTCAGTAACGCGTGAGAGCGTGGTTAGTAAAAAAATTGTAGCCTCTCTGTCTTCCCTAAATATTAAGACTGGACTGGAATACAAACAATACGAGAATACACCGTTTTTTAGTATCAAGTGAATATTTTCAAGATCAGTAACATTATGACCACTTCACAATACTATTAAAATAATACTTAAGTTATTCATTTTCCAATAACAGTTTCCAATAACGGTTACTCAAAGCTTAACTCTATTTCAGAGATATCACATAAGGATTACTTGCATCTGCAGGTAATACCGTTTTAACGACATTGTTCATGTTTAACGACCTACGTCGTTATTCTGTTGCACAATTTGATCCTGTCTGATTTTGACGTTTTAGATCTGCTGCAACTTTAGTCTTTGGACAGGATTGGATAAACTTCAATGTTCGCCCTGTAGGTGGAGCTATCGGCGTTAAAGTCTGTACAAAGTCCTGGAGAGTTTCAACTTGCACGATACCCGCCTTCGTAGTCTAGAAGTTAGGACATACTAAGGGGAAGACGCGAGTTTGAGTCCCGAAAAAATTTGGGATATTTTTTGATTTCTTACCAGAATACCGGAATTACCCAGAGTGTTAATTTAAATGAATCCATAGACTCCTCCCAAACACTGGTTTGGGAGGAGTCTATGGATCTTGATACTGATCAAGTATTATATCAGGCTTCTCCCTGTAAAATACATTTGGTGTCCTACATTTTTTTTCACATACCTACATAATTCTGAAAGATAGTTAAATGAACAACAATAATAATTAATTTAGGTTTTAAGAAACTATAAACCGACTTCAATTGTCATTGTTATTTCATGAATTTTCATGGATTCCATTGTCAGAATTGAACAAAATTAAAATGGGACCACATGTGAAGCACCAGATTTCATATAAAAAAGAATCTTGAAAATCGGACCACCCAGTCAAAAGTTCTGAGGTAAAAAATACAGTCGAATTGATAACAAAGTCAAAGTCAAAGTCAAATCGTTTATTTCTTTAGACTTACAAAATAAGTACTTAGACAAGTAAAATTTTTACTATATAAACAGCTTGATAAATAGTTATTACTATCAACAAGAAATAAGGTGCAATTGACTTTAATTCACTTCAATTTTTTGTCCACTAGCGGAAGAATGTGTTATTATAGTGCTTAAGACCACAAAGACAAGGCCTTACGCACTATAATAGTAAATGCCTATGAATATAATATCTGTATTTTACAGGGAGAAGCCTGATATACAGTTGACACTATTTCGGGAGGAGTCTATGGATTCATTTATATTAATATACTTTACTATTCCCATTCTATGTATGCGTAGTTTATACCACGAGACATTAGTAAATTAGTCGTAAATTAATTGGCGGTGAGAGAACTGTGGAACCTAAAATAACAAAGAACGTAAAACAAACGCGAGCTTTTTTCACCAAGAGAATAAAGAACACTGAAAAAAAAAACATTGCATGGATGTCTTTTGATCTATAAAATTAAAGTTGTGTCTTTTGTTTGGTACAAGGGAAACGCTATTAAAAAAAACTGAAATAAACAAATCATTATAAAACCGGCCAAGTGTGAGTTGGCCTCGATCACACAGGGTTCCACCACAAGGGTGCCATTATCTATAAAAACGGCAAACTGTCACGTCTGTTGTATGGGAGCCCCCTTATTTATTTATTTTATTCTCACACGCGGCATGCGTGTTTCAAGTATGAATTGTCCAACATTATTATTATTATTATTATAACCTCAATATGGAATTTATGGAAATGAGAAACAAATAATAAATAAATAACGCTGCACAATCCACACAGCATTATTTGTTTTAGTGTTCTGATCCGTAAAAATATTTTTGCATTCAAACAAAGGAAAAAAGAGATTGTTCCAATAGCATTACCTGTTAAAGCAATCAGACAATTTTTTTTCCTCATACCTGTAGGTAATGTTTACCAACAATGGTACCTAAGTGATGCCGAAATGGCAAAATAAATTATTTGTAATGATATTGTTGATAACTCAAATCCATTCCTGAGTAGAATATGCTAAGAACCGGAGCAAGTACATACACGTATATCCTACGGACTACAGTCTGTATATTTGACTTAGAAGAATGAAAAATTAACTGTTCATCATAGATATGTAGTTGTAAAAATTAGTACCTAATACGCGCCTAAAGGCGCAAATCTATCGGGTACGGGTTGTCTTTTTTACAAAATAAGAGGTATTAGTGAAACCTTAGATTTAGCGTATATTAGTGAAACCTTATCTTTAGCAGTTACACAGTTTTTCCTCTCCGCGTTCTCGCCAATTTTAACCCAGACACCAAAGTCAGTGCTCAAAAATAGAGTTTTCCCACACGAGTCTGAACTGAAGCGCAGCCTTTGAGGAGCCACTGTTGTTCATTTCGACACAGGCAAGCGCAGACTATACTCTTGATATGAGTGCGTTCGCCACGCTGTTGTCTACGTTACGTTTTTGTAAGGGCGCTCCAAATTCACGCAAGAATATCGCGAGAAAGCGATAAAAATCTAAGAAACATGAATGTGGAACCGATTCAAGTAAAATTCGCAGGTTCTCGCCTTGTGCTCTGATTTTTGTCGGTTTTTTGGACTGATACAAAAGAGCTAAGAACGCGAGAACAGACGAGAACTTGTATTGACTTTACATCCGCATGTGTGTACAGTGGAATTTTATGAGTTTTCAATCCACATAAATTTCTTATTTGGTTTGTTTTCCATTCCACCATCTTCTTTTTATTTTTTAAGCTATTGCATAGCTTCTATCGCGGGCCTTGAGCGCGGGGACCGAATCCAGAAATTCCGTAACGCAAAAACCTGAGGTCCCCCCACTCCGCCGGGCAAGGAGGTGTGGCTTGAAGGCGTCGTTTCAGTTCGGCATTCTTCGACACGGCGGCGTTGTGTGCGACGTGTGCGTGCGATTAGACGTATTGTAGGTACGACTCTACGAAACTCGCACGAATTCTTTGAATATGAATGAACAAAGTGCATTTATTATTAATGAAGAAACAATAGTGAAAGAAAATGAGTGAGTACTCTATATACATACATTTTATTATTATCACAAATGCAGTAGGTATTAATTTTGAATTGAAAATATAAGTACTTAATACTGCTATAAAGATAACCTAAATTTTTGATATTAAAATGAGGTCCAAGACCCGTTCTTGCACCTGAACTCCTACCTCTCTGCCACCCCCGCGCCTTTGAGGAGTAATCCGTTCATCACTCAGAACCCTCTGATAGGCCGCCGTGATGTTGCCGGTTTGGGTACCTATCCCGGTAAATTCGCAAGGCTTGTGACGCATTTCCTCTAGCTTCACCGTAGCACATAAGCATTTGTCCATACCTACTCCCTCGCACTAAACATAATGTAGGTAGGTAGGTAGGTACCTTCCTAACAATAATAAATAAAAATAACACTTACTCAATAAAATACTGAAAACTTAATAAACTAAACTGCTTCTAATAATTATCAAAAAATTCACGAAACGGTCAGTAGGTACGTTAACACCACGCGCGACTATTCAGACCAGTTGGTGATCACGTACTAAAACAAAATAAAATAATAAAAACATTCGTGAAATTAGGTAAAATTATATCCCTTTATAAAAGCCGAATATTTCTTTGAGTAGCCGCCGACCGAAATCGCGCTGTCATATCTCCTATGAGTTCTAAAGTAATAATCATAAGACTCAAGTTTCCTTTTTTAAAATTTTGTCGGTAAAAATCAAAGAAGCGCGCGCGTACGGCCATCGGGTAGCCCCGCCGCCCGCGCCCGCGCCGTGCGGCACGAGCACGCGGCATGGGCCGGGGCCCGTGCCGGGTAGTGCAGTCGACTGCAGCCAATGGAAGCCGTCGACCGCAGTCGATGCGTGTACAACTTGCAGTCCGTGTCAACTTGTAGTCCGTGTAAATGCCCTAGAACTCCCGAGACGAGACTACAAACTTATCTTTTCATAAATAACTAGCTGCGCCCCGCGGCTTTACACGCGTTGTTCCTGTGGAAACGTTAAAAGGTGATTTTTATCCCACGGGACTGATTTATGGAATAAAAAGTAGACCATGTTTGATTCCAGGATTAGAATTATCTGTATGCAAAATTTCAGTCAGATCCGTCCAGTAGTTTTGGCTTGAAGAAGTAACATACATACATACATAGAAACTTTCGCATTTATAAATTAGTGTGATTTGTACCTACCTATACCGTGTCCATTTTGAATGGAGCATAAACGTAAACATACCGCCCATACTTGACCTAAAATTCACTTTGTTGGCGCGTCCTTTTATACGTAATTTACATTACTTGTCGATTTTAGATCCTCCCTTCAATAAAAATTGCTTACAATTATATCTGAAACTCGACGCCAAGCAAGTGAGATTTTGTTATTTGTGTCGTACCTATTTTGTTTACTAACATGCTTCATTCAATATGGATAAACTATACGTACTTTAATTTGCAGCCATGACCTTGAAGCATGCTAATAATTCATTAGAAACATTAACATTTTAAACCATTGATTAATTAAAAAGGGAAGATGAGGTACTAGTTTCATAAGTTGACTTAACGACTGTGGTTTCCGCGACATTTCACGACAAGAAGACAAGAATGCATTTTTCGTTTTTTACTTTGTTTACAACGCTGTACATCTGTTGACGTCTAAAGCCGTAATGGCTGGCAGTCGATGGACAGACTATGATGTCAATGTGTGAGTGTGTTCGTGTACGTACTGAGGGTGGACAGCATATCGAGTGCTTCATTTTATTTCTTACTGAGATTCCGTCCGTGAATTTTGCTAGGTCCATGATTTTAAACACATTTTACTTTGTCTACAATAAGTAACTACCTACGTTTGTACATACACACATACCTATAACCTACGTTTGTACGTTTGGGGCATGGCGTGGCGCGGCGGGGCGGGCGGGCTAAGCAAAGGCCGCATACCTACGCCCGTGTAAACTCTTTCACTTTTACCGAAAAAAAAAAAAAAAAAGGAAACCGAGTCTTTTTCATGATTATTACTTTAGATCATGATTACATTATATTTAGTGCGATGGAGTAGGTATGGACAAATGCTTACCTAGGTAGCTATCGATAAACTGCGGGCATCAAGTGAGATGATTGGTAAACATCTGGGTAGGTAGGGATCCATCAGAGGACTATCGTAGGGCCTGTGTTTCTGCCCCCCAGAATTAACGGAAAGGCACACAGATGCACATAGGTCGGCCTCCCTAATGAGCGCCATAGCGCTCTGTCTTCAGCTTGATGTATCCAGCATGCAGACGATCTTCTAAAGATTGCAGGCAGCTGCAGTCTTTATCTGATCATCATCCCACCTGGCCGAACGGTCGTTGGCTGTCGACGCTTGCAGTCGGCTGCCGTCACCTGCAGTCGGCTGTTGTCGCCGACTGCTGTTAAAGCGCATCAGGGCGCATCCTTCCGAGCCGCTTCCGCCGGAATCCGTGAGTCTAAAGGATTTGAGTAAAATGCGCCGGTGCGGATATTTGCGCGGGGTTGCCTATGTAGGTACCTACCTATTATTTTATGATGAATGATTTGAAAATGCGATGACTTCGGCGCGTGCGGCCGCAGGGCAGCGCGAACATAATTATTATTATTATTATTTTTTAGAGTTGTAGGAAAACTTACAGCTATTTCTTAAGAATAGTTGTTTACTTAATACATGCCGGTACAGACCAGCGCATGTGTGCTGAGGGCCAATTATAAGTTTCCACAGATATTTACTTAAATAGGATAATAAATTACACAGTGAAAGTAGACGACTTGAGGAAAAGTATATAAAAGGAAAAAAGCAACACAAAGTGAAATTTAAAATTAGTTATCTTAAAAAGAATTCATCGCTAAGTAAGCGTTTCAGCTTACTTGCAGATGTGTTAAATAAATCGACATCAATGTTTTTGCCCAATGAGTTGAACGATTTGCTAGCTCGTATTAAGAATGCGTTTTGTCTATAATTCGTTTTTACTGTAGGAACGTAGAGAATACTCGGCTCTCTCAATGCAGCAGTATTTGTACGGAAACGGAACCCTAATTGCTCCAGCAGCTCAGGACAGTTTACGTTGCCATTGCAGATGTTTATGAGGTATGCTAGGTCAGCAGCTTGCCTCCGATTAGAGAGTGGAAGGAAATGAAATGAAACTTGCGTATAATAATAAACGCTCGCTCATCTTTACGTGTCGGGCGGGTGAATGACCGCAGAATTCAGCTGTGGCTGTGGGTGTACGAGTGGGTACTAGTGGGTAGGTACTTATTTAAGGCAAAATGTGAATGTGAATAAAATGTGTTTTACATTTTTAAGTTATCATCAATTATGGGCATGCTTTTAAGGCCATGGCCGCTGATTAAATAGTAGGTTAGGTACCTACCTACCTACTAGGTAATTATTTATGCAAAGATAAGTTTGTAGGTAGGGTCATTGCGCCTGTTTGCGTCCAGTTAGCGGAGTTGTCCAATTCAGATATCGAAAAAAATATATTTTTGTGAGCTCTTAAGAATAAAACTGATTTCACCACATGACTAATATACTCTATTTTCACATGGAAAATAGACTTTCTTCTTAAATTTAACTGTTAATTTTAAAAAAATATTTTAATCCGAAATACCCCATTTTACCAGTTCTCGACCAAAAATTCCAGTTTGCGACCCTATGTTGCCTAGTTCTCGTCCACCATATATCTAATAGGAAACTTACTTATAATAATCATAATCGTCAGCCTGTTTTAGTCCTCTGCTGGACATAGGCCTCAGAGTTCTGAAATCTTGGTCTTGTGGTCTCGTCGTCGTTGGGAACGAGGGGTATGTGCAACGTATAATCTGCCATAGAATGTCCTGTCATCATGCATTTTAAGATTCGTCAGGTGGCTCCTGCCAAGCTCCTAAGTGAATACTTTGTACCCTCGGTTCGGATTTGTCTGACGAAGTCACTTATGTGGTTTCCCGTCTTTTTGCCATCAGCCCGAAAGGCTCATCAGAGAGTTTGGATTGCTTGCCAGTACGCTGCTTTTGGCAGAACTTGATGCCCTTGTGCCTCAACGTTTCAACCAGATTGTGTAGGGTCTCGTCAGCGTCATCAGTGGGATCCAAGGCGGCGAACCTATTCCCGAGAAGCTGCCGGAACTTCTCGGTGCCCGCAATGATTTCGATTGGATTAGGTCGGAGCGTCGATTTCATCAGATGGTTTCTTTCTAGCTTTAAGTTGATGTCCAGAGAGCCTCGGAGCAGTCGGTGATCAGATCCGGTACTAAACCTGTTGATCACTGAGTCATCTCTGAATATGTGCTTGCTATCCATCATGATCAGAAGTTGATCTCATTTTAAGTCACAGTGTCGGGGCTTCGCCACGTCCACTTACGAGCCTTATGGATGTTGTGTAAGGCTTTGGATATGTCTTCATAAATATCCTCCACTTCATCATCCGATTGTGCCGAGGTCGGTGCGTAGACCTGACTTACTGTTCCCTGAATACCTGTCAACATACTGGAGATTTCTTGAATGTTGTTAGCGAGGGCATTATTGACGAGGTCACCTACGTACGTCACGCTGCGATGTTTTATCACCCTCGCGAAAGTAGAGAAGATGGCCCGAGTCTAGTGTTACGGTGTCCTCCCCCTCTCTACTACTACTCTACATAACCCCATAACATGCCATTTAATGTTCTCTAACTCCACTTACAACTGCACTAGGTGATGGTCAAACCTCAAAGTTCGGTGGGACTTCACCCGAGGATTCTTCGCACCCCTAACCCCAGGTCTGGCATGGCACCCGTCAACGCCAGCACAGCCGCTGGCTTCGCTGGGCACTTTGGACCTTTTTGTTGGCTATCTATCATTAATTGAGGGTTTGGGCCATGACCCACCACGCTGGTCCAGTGCGTGTTAGTGGGTTGTTTTGTCATTTCCTTGTTTGTTGGTTGGATTTAGGAATTAGGAAGCACCGCGGGCAGTTAAGGTTGGCTTGGTATGGTATGGTATGGTGAGTGTACTCTTTTTTCCGCTCTGAGACTCGGGATGGTCAGCCTAACTCCATCCAGAAGCACAGAATCTTCCTGGGATTTTCACAGGCTTCGCGGAGTGGCCTCGGATGGTCACGGATTTCGTGTTGCTGTGCTGTTACTCCCTCGCATTCCAGGACTACGTGGGCAGCTGATTCCTCGACACTGAGAACCCCCCTGCAGAGAGGGCTTCCTGTTACTCAGATGGTGTGGAGGTGTTTGTTTAGTGGGCAGTGTCCTGTGAGTGTTCTCACAAGAACGCGTAGGTCCCTTCTGGTCAGTTTCAGTAGCTTTGGTGATGAAGCCGGAGGTAAGGGAGGCCGCCTTACCTGGCGGCACTCCTGTAGGTGTGTCCATCGTTCGGCATGCGTTCCTCTGGTTTTTTGCCTTATCCATGTTCGGAATTGTGAGAATGCTAGGGGAGGAGTGGACGTGGGCCTCTCATATTCATCTCAGGTGTCTCTCCTCATATAGTTGTATCTGGTAGTGTTTCTCTTGTATAGGTTTGCTGGGCATTCTGTCACAGGGGGCGGCTTAGAGAGGTTCATAGGCTAAGGCTCTGTTTAAGATCTGAGTGTGAGGGCTTTCTATGCCCCCCCAGAATCCAATGTTTTGTATTCTCAAAGCCGATAAGGTCTCCTCTTGTTGTATATATAAGTCTAGTGGCACTATGTCTAGGATTACCTCCAGGGCAACGCCCGGTGTAGTTCTCATGCAGCCTGTTATTGCTGAGCACACCAGTCTTTGGAATCGTTGCAGTTTGGTTATTGAGGTTTATTGTATTGTATAGGTATTTTTGAAAGTAGTAGTGGCTATCACTAGCTACTAGTATACAAAAATACCTAATAAACATTTAACCTTTATTAGTATTCTATATTTAGGACTCTGATGACTGGCACTGTGTTTTATTATACGCAGATGGTCGATATCTGGTCTTATAGAGTAGTTCTCGACCACAATATTTAAAAAAAAATTGCATATAGCTTATTTCAAATAAAGTGAAATTGAATGAAATATGTTAAATACACAAAACTGGATAACTCAATGACTTAATATACAAAATTCTATTACATTATTGTTAAGTTTACGTAATCAATAAAGCTAAGGTCGAAATCAGGACGTCATTTAACCTTGTCCGATTCGCGACCACAAGAAATTTCATAACTCAGTATTTTATGGTTTGTTGCTCCGAGCCTGGACGAAATAAGGTTTGTAGATACATTACGAGCATAAGGTTCAAATTTAATAAAATGTTTGAATAAATTTTAATACAATAATGCACACAAGAAATCACCTTATTGACACGATATGTCCAATTCGCGTCCAACCCGGTCTTAAATGGGACTTTCTTAAAATATCGTGGAACAGTTCTCGTCCACGCAATATTTCAATTTTATTGACAATAATTTAGATAGAATTAGACAAATCCATATTTTTTAATCCAAAATGAAGTCAAACTAATAACCATCAACTCTGACATGCATAAAGACACTGTAAAACTTACCGTTGAATTCGCGACACGCTGCTATTTTTCGCGTTGATATAGACACTTTTTGTCTTGTTGACGGCGGACCACAAATTGATTAATTTATTTTACTTATAATTGCTGGTGCTTGTGATGTGTAGTTAGCTTGTATGCGTAGCTTACACATCCAGGTTGTTGATATAATTTAATGTCTTTGTGTGAGAGTGCAAATAAGGCTATTTTCGACAAAAAGTAACCAGTAGTGCCGCGAAAGGTCGTGAATGGGGCCTGGACGCATAACAGGCGCATCTACCCTACCTTGTTTCGCTCGGGCGGGAGTTTTACGTGTCGGGCGGGAGAACAACCGCGGATTTCAGCTGTGCTGTTGTGGCTGTGGCCCTACCAAAAAAACACATTTAATTTTGTCTAAAATACTCTCGTACACACCATAGCCTGCGGGTGTCCGAGGTTATTTTAGACATAATTAAATGTGTTTCTTTTATTTCTAATCAATGATAGGCATGCTCAATGCCATGGCCGGAAATTTAATCGTAGGTAGGTTAGGTAGTAGGTAGGTCAATTTATGGAATGATAAGTTTGTAGGTAGGTAGGTACCTAGTCTCGCACGGGCGCGGGCGGCGGCGGGAAATTTACGTGTCGGGCGGGTGAACGACCGCGGCGGATTACAGCTGTAGACAGCGAGTGCACGTGTAGGTAGGTACTAGCTGTCGAGTGAGAGGTTGGCAGTGTTTTTTTTAAATACATTGCTGATTTTTTTAAGCTATTGCATAGCTTCTATCGCGGGCCTTGAGCGCGGGGACCGAATCCAGAAATTCCGTAACGAAAAAACCTTGACGTTTGTCTCTTTAGTTCAGCAACTCGCCTCTAGATGGCATTGCAATAGCTTTACCGCGGCAGTCCCCGAGTGCCACACGTCTTTTTTTTTTTATTTTTAATAATATAACCCTTATTATTATGTATATACTTATTCAAATATATAATGCAAATGCGCATGGTCGCAGCAGTAACTTCTGCATCTATCGTCATCGAACGTAAGAACTGGGCCTAATTCCACTATTTTTTTAAACAAAATGCTATAATGGCGCCATAATGGTGCCATACGATTAAGATAGAGATTTAGTCGTAAATTTATTTGGTATTCCAATACCATAAGATTACAATCTCTATGACTTATAATATCGTGTCAATAATGTGGTGGGGTATATAATCATAATCGTAATAGTCATAGATATGGCATAAACAAAAAAAGATCGTGTTATTAGAATACGAAAAGGTGTTAATGGCGGTGATTGTAACGCGATAATGAAGCGATAATATTGTCATAGTGAGGCGATTGTGTTAGTGGAATCAGGCCCCAGTACAGCCTCCAATGCATGAGGGCCCAATGTTGCCGAGTGAAAGCCAATACCAACGTGTTGACGGCACGTTTGCATTGCCTTGCCATCGCTCGCTATCGGTCGCCTAGCTGGCCGAGTGAATACAAGCGCCAACGTGTATAGAGGTCATTTGCGTGACTTGTCACCGCTCGCGGCCACTCGCCTCACTTCGGAGCCGTGTCGGTTTCTGCACAAATCAAAGGCGCTTGCCTGCACTCGGTCAATCTAGACTTGCCAAACGTCTAGATGGTGGCATTTGCCTTGTATCGATTTGTCTACGCTCGCTTTAGTCGTAACTCGGCTAGCATGTATTGAGGGCTTAATGAGAATCGTGCAAGTGTGACCCAAAGAAGCTCGCTGTCGCTGAGATTCTTAAAATATTGGAATGAAATGCATGGAAGTCTATAAAAGCAGATCTACACTTATAAGTTAAAACAACTTCTACCTAATCGTAAAATCCTACTCCAAAGTACTATAAAGTTAGCTATGCCCTGGTATCCCGGGCTAACACTAGAAAATTCAGCAGGTAACTTAGTTGGCAACTCGGCTGAACTGGGGGTGCTCGACCAGGGTAAACTACCCAAATACCTATTCCATACTCCGTTTGTAAGTTACATTCTAAATTTTAGGCGTGCAGGTCGGAAATTTGGATATGGTGGATTCAGTTATGAGGGTTCCGTACCTAAAGTTAAAACGGGACCCTATTAGTAAGACTTCGCCGTCCGTATGTCTGCCGTCTCTCACCAGGCTGCATTTCATGAACCGTGATAGTTAGCCCCGCGGTTTCGTACGCTTATCCCACGGGAACTGATTTATGGGATAAAAAGTAGCCTATGTGTTATTGTAGGCCTAGAACTACCTGTATGTAAAATTTCAGTCCGATCCGTTCAGTAGTTTTTGCGTGAAAGAGCAACAAACATACATACAGACAGTTGCATGTTTACAAACTTTTGCGTTTATAATATTAGTATGATTTTTCCCGACGTTTCAACTGGTTTACATTAAATTGTCACGCGGGATGACTGAAGTACTGGAGCTACCGACTTTGCGAAGCAGAGAGATTTTTTTGCAACTAGCGTGGGGAAAAATAGGTAAACGAGATAAATACCCGTGAACCCAGTTTTCCTCTTACCTTTATTATTCGCACTGCAAAGGAATGGAACTCGCTCCCTGGCTCTGTTTTTCCGGGCAATTACAACCTGAGTCTCTTCAAGACAAGGGTGAATAGGTATCTTCTAGACCTTCGTGATACATCGTCGGCCGCATCTTCGCTTTCCATCAGGTGAGATTGCGGTCAAACGATAGTCTATTACACAAAAAACATAATAATGTGGTAATAGGGACGTCATGATCGAATGCACCAGAATGCTGTGGACATTTTAGTGGGGTAACAGAAAGAAAAGGAGATAAATCGTGAGTATTTATAGCATACATATTTGCGTTTTCAGCGGCAGCTGGCTGACTTTTCTGACTTAGAATTTGCACCGCCTCTTCCCGTTGGTGTCGTAAAAGGCAATAAGGATATATACCGGGGCCGGGCAGTAGCGCCTGCAGAACAATTCTACCACCAAACTGCGATCCCCAACCCGCATTCCTAGCGTGGGGATTATGGACATTACCCCCATGTGATAACAGCCAGTAAGGCGTTTATCAGAAAGAAGCTTGCGTCCAGCAGTGGCCAATATAGGCTAGTGAGGTGAGATGAGATAGATCCTTAGTAGGTGCAAAAGGGGTAGTGGATTATTTTTCAGCGGCTATTTACTTGCAATATAATATATTGCAAGTAAATATATTATTATTCACATATTATGTGAATTTTGTTATCAAAATCTTCAATAATTTACTCTTACTCAATAAAAAATACCTTATCCACAGAAAGAGCATCTACGTAAGTTTATTAAAATTTATAAACAATTCATAAAGTTCGGTTGAAGCACTAAAATTTCGACAGTTATATTGAATCAGCTACTAAATAATGTTACTAGTCGTTTAACATATAACCATATTTTTAGTAATAAATGCTTTCAATATAGCCTTACACGAGTGATTTTGCTCGCAGTAAAAACGTTGTTTTAGGTTGCTGCAATTCTTTGTGCAATTTAGCTTAAAATAGCCATATGAGATTGGAAGAGCAAAGTATCTAGTAATATCATCATCGGCATTATGTTAGTCCACTGCTGGACATAGGCCTCCCCTAATGAGCGCCATAGCGCCCTGTCTTCAGCTTGACGCATCCAGCATCTGTCAGTTCACAGATCATCTTCCG
The DNA here is from genome assembly GCA_955876795.1 of Eupithecia tripunctaria. NCBI lineage: Eukaryota > Metazoa > Arthropoda > Insecta > Lepidoptera > Geometridae > Eupithecia > Eupithecia tripunctaria. Next base: position 13,792,887 of record OY041617.1, on the reverse strand, counting down.
GTATGGGTTTGCATTGCATGCTAAATCGAAACGAGTAGGTAATAATTGAAGACTATGAAAAACTCAACTCGGACTCCAGTTTTTTTCATAAAGGCCTTCAAATGTAACATAAAAAAAGACGTGTGGCACTCGGGGACTGCCGCGGTAAAGCTATTGCAATGCCATCTAGAGGCGAGTTGCTGAACTAAAGAGACAAACGTCATATTTCAAAAAGTCATTAAAAGTTCTACTATTCATCGATAGATGGCAAAACTAAAAAGTATCACCGCTGTTCCGGTCGGAGAGGGGAGCGTGAGGTTTTTTCGTTACGGAATTTCTGGATTCGGTACCCGCGCTCAAGGCCCGCGATAGAAGCTATGCAATAGCTTAAAAATATTTGTAGAACGTACTAACATTTGTCTCAATGCGGAATAGAACCCGCAACCTCCTGCGTCGCAGGCGGACTCAACAACATAAAATTAACAATGATTTTACCTTGACACTTATTATTTAAACATTATATCATTTTTAATTTAATTTAATATTATGCTAGTTTTGTGTGTTTATTTTTTGTATAAGTATATATTATAATTAATTAGTTGGTGTAATTGGCAATCGCCGTTCTAATTAATAAAATAAGCAAATGACAAAAACCCTAAACATAACCTGCCACTAACGTGTATTCGCTCCAATAGACTCATGGAATTTGTGTGTCTATGACACTCTTTGCTTACTAACTATCACCAATGTTCACAAAACTGCACAAAAAGGGCAAAGGCACCACCAAAATGTGAAAACTCAGTTTGTAGTAACGCGCTGCACTCACAATCACATTTGGAACAAAACAATGCACTCGGAACAAAACCGTCACATTATTCACAATTCATTTTTCATTTCGCACACGCGAATATCTACTTTATTTCGACGTGATAAGACCTTATCCATAAATTACCCGGCGCCTCGCTTTTCCCACGTTTCCTCAGCAGCTGGTCAAACTATTTTCGACCTTATTGCTCTGAGAAAAAGGGTTGACGGTATGTAGGGGAGAGTGGTATGTTGTGAATAAAGATGAATGGTAGGTTCGCTCCTCACAGTAGGTGGTCCTGACAGACAGATGCTCCATTTCTCTTGGTACTCGTATATCACATGCCATTTTTAATTTTAGAATAAAGTGCTGTTTGCTCGACAACGGCCGTTATAGTACGGGGGCCGCTCCTCGCAAAATAGATAAAAAAAAAAAAAAATGTTTATTTATTCAGACTATGTCCATCAATTACACATAAATTAAAATTAAATACAAAGAAAATTAAAACTATACAACATACAGCCAAGTCAGACAATAGATATGCAACCATTCAACAGAATCCCAACCTAAGCAGTCTATACGGTGAGGATTCTGTTGAAAGACTGCATGATAGGCGAGGCAAACTTACTACCAACGACCGTCAGGATGGTGTTGGTACTGCCCCACGTTCTGCGATAAATAAGCTCATAATTTTTCCGAATAATTTTAGACTAGGCCTGACACCGAAGGCAATTCTTTCCTGCCAAAGATAGTATAATACAGAAGAATAATAAATCTCATTTGAATTTTAAACCATTCATTATACACAATAAGAATTTATTTATCAAGCATTATTTATTTATTTATCTACACTTTACTTAAGGAATCGAATAAAACTAAGGTTTTTATTATTATTATGCCGTATGCCCTCACGCTCGGTTTAATTTCTAAGAAATCAAATAAATAACTAAATAAAGTGGGTTCAAGTAACGTCAAAGTAAAAAACTAAATGATTAGATATCTTTTACAAACCAAACTACTTTTCATTTTGTGTTTCAAAGACACACAAAATGAACTCGCTACACATTTACAAAATAACTTAACAATTATTATGCTTACCTCAAAATACAACGATTTTTGTATTTTGAGGTAAGCCAGACCGGCGAAACGCCATACCTGGATAAAGCGAAGGTGGTAAAGAAGACCAAATTCAGTTAATTTTCTATCTATCTATATATATATATATATATACAGGGTTATTTTTAAAAGACCGGCAACCTTCGGTGACCAGCTTCCCAGCATCATCAGCAACAACTTTTGTTCTACGACTTTTGATAATTAGCTACTTTTTATTTCCATACAAAAATAATTATTCAATGAAATATCTGTCTAAATGTTTTCTAACTCTATGCGTTTGGATGGAGCGCTGCGCTAGCGCCTTTGATCTTGCCGCTCAAACGCCAGCCGCCGCGCCGCCTGTCCACTCGGCGCTCAGTCATCAAAGCGGATGCGCGCGCGGCACACGTGTTTGTGCGCGTGGCGGACCTCGTGCATGGCCTCCAAGGTCACCAGACATTACACCCTGGATTTTTATTTATAGGGACACATAAAAATAATGGTGTACAGTGGTGGCGAAATCACAAGCCGAGACTAGTTAAAAGAAAAATAATGTGGGCCTTTGGTCAAGTGCAATCAAATTCAGAGGTGTTAGCTCGTGTTAACGAACAGCTGATTTTTAGGTGTGGTCTTTACGTTGGTTGTGAAGTTGTGAAGGTAACTATTTTGAACGCTATGTGCGCGATACTCACCGCTACCTGCAAGATTTGAACCTGCGAGGTAATGTCTAATTTGTAAATATTATTTTAATCGTTTAATTGTTGTAAATACGCTGATTCCACTTTTTAAATACGCCTTCATTAAACAATGAAAGTGAATACCTAAACGCTTTCTAGCTACCTAGTGACCAATTGATATTACCTACCTGCTTACCTAATTAAACTTTAAGACGTTATGTTATGAATGATTACCTACGTTAAACATAGTGGGTACCTAACCGACCTACCAGATGTACATAGGTACCGATATCTGTGGTACCGACCTATCTACATACCACTTAGGTATTTGATTTTAATTGTTTAATGTAGCTAGTCCTAAGCCTGGTCAAGTATGAAGGGATTGTGGACTTAGTGCATACCTACAGCCTACAAACCCCGCGAGTAATTAATATCAACTAGGTAGGTAGGTAAATAACTGAGGGTTAGGTAGTTATTATTATCACCAGTGAAAGCGCGCGCAAATTTGCGTCGTGTTTAATACAACATAGATCTACAAAAGTCACGACAGGACAATAAAAACTTAAATAATTCCTATTAATGTACCTATTGAGTTATTTCAAAAGTCGTAGAACAAACATTGTTGCTGATGATGCTGGGAAGTTGATCACCAAAGGTTGCCGGTCTTTTAAAAGTAACCCTGTATATATATAGATAGATATCTATATATATCTATATATATATATATAAATACCAACTTGGGCACTAAGTTGATCCAGCCCAATTGTCGTGCATTCCTGACTCCACCATTTCCCCCTTATAACTCGACTCCGGTTGCATAGATCTTGACCGGAGTGGCAACGGCGCAAATTTGAGGGCGACGTTGCCAAACGTATTCATCGAGAAAGTGATGTACTCGACATTATTTTCGTAACGGTCTCGAACTTAATCGACTCCGTAACGGCCAAAATTCTGAAACGCTCTAACACTTGTTGGCTCCGTTTTATATACCTAAATTCTAAGTCGTATGTTGATCTTATCGATTTATATTATCAAAATTAGAGCTTTGTTTGATCCGATAAAACGAAACTGTATATTTAGTAACGTAGATATATTTTTCGTACAAACTTCAGTTTTTGTTGGCTCCATATATAACGACGCTTAAAAGGCTCGGTATTTGTTGGCTCCATATTATATCGACGCTTAAAAGGTTCAGTATTTGTTGGCTCCGTTTATATCGACGCTTAAAAGTTCAGTATTTGTTGGCTCTATTCATATCGACGCTTAAAAGAATTAGTATTTGTTGGGTCCGTATATGTCAACTCTTAAAAAGCTCAGTATTTGTTGACTCCGTATATATCGAGGCTTAAAAGGTTCAGTATTTGTTGGCTCCGTATATGTGTCAATGCTTAAAGGGCGTAACCGGCATACACCAAATTGTTCAAAAGAGCTGCAGAGAAGCAGAGAATTTTAAAAAGTAAAAGCTTTCATTGGCACTTTCATTTACTTGATTGATTTGACATTGTTTTATGTGTTTTTGAGTCGCTAAGATCAATTGATTTTATTTTCCATTTGACGTAATGGGGGCATCTAGACAGAAAAAAACTAAGAGTACAGAAGACTAAGCTACATTTGATATCCTCATGAAAAAATAAAAAAAATCGAAAATAGGGCATTAGTCACATAACTGTAGAATAATTATTAATAGGTAAATAATTATATGTGACTATTCACGCCTTTAAGACAAAAGGTAATGAAGCATAAGAAACAGTGCTTAGCAAATACATCTTGAGGATGTTAGACATAAGCGACACCGTAAGTTTGCTTGCCCAGTGACCACGCTGATTATGGGCATTATCCCCCAAAGGCTAGTGCTAAGAATCCCCACGATACGTCAGGCTACCCTGCATAACTCAAAAACTGGCCCTTGCGACGTTTATAGGACGAAGTCTGAGGCTTGACCATCATCTAGCGCAGTTGGAAGTGGAGTTAGAGAACATTAAGTGGCATGTTCTGGAATAATGTGAAGGCCGCATAGAGGGGGAGAAACCCTAGACTCGGGCCATCTTCTCTACTTTCACGAGGTTGATAAGACATCCCAGGGTGGCGAAGGATTCCTCGTTAATATGACCCTCGCTAACAACGTTCAAGAAATCTACAATGTGTCGAAAAGGGTATCGTACCTGATCCTTCGCTATCCAAGTGGTATAGCATGAAGGTAATTCAGGTTTACGCACCGACCTCGTCACACTCTGATGATGCCATCCAAAGCCTCTCCCAACATCACTAAGGTTTACGTCAACATTGTTATGGGAGACTTTAACGACATGGTGGAACCCGGACTGGTAACGAAACCTAAATGGGCCCCGCATGGTTATGGAGTAATAAATCACAGGCAAATACTTGTAAACTTCCTTGAGAAGGATAGGCTGTTCTTAATGAACTCCATCTTTAAGAAACAACCCCAAAGGAAGTGGGTGTAGCAAAGCCCCGACACTGTGACAAAAATTAGATCGACTTCTTCATGACGCAAGCATTATATTCAAGTCTTAGTGATCAACAAGTTTAATACCGGATCTGATCACCGACTGCTTCGAGGCTCCCTGAATATCAACTTAATGCTTGAAAGAAACCATCTGACGAAGTTCACGCCCCGACCTCACCCAATTCAAATCAAGGCGGTCACCGAGGATTTTCAGCAGCTTCTCGAAAACAGATTTGTTGCCTTGGATCTGAATAAAAGATTCTGAATGAAAGGAAAATAAAATTGCTCAAAACATAACTACCTCTCATTTAGGTGAAGTCATACACATAGGTAATTACTTTACTCTATGGTCAGAAAATAACTTTTTTCGAGCGGTTGTCTGCCAAAATGCTGCGTGCCGTTCATGTGCCGTAGAAACATACCTAGCATATCGCCGATTCCTCGTTAATATGACCCTCGCTAACAACGTTCAAGAAGTCTCCAGTGTGTCGAACAGCGTAGCGTACCTGATCCTTCGGCTATCCAAGCGGTATAGCATGAAGGTAATTCAGGTCTACGCACCGACCTCGGCACACTCGGATGATGAAGTAGAGGGTATGTATGAAGACATTACCAAAGCCTTACAAAACACCACTAAGGCTGACTTCAACGTTGTTATGGGGGACTTCAACGGCAAGGTGGAAATCCGGACTGGCAACGAATCCCGAGTAGGCCCGCATGGTTATGGAGTTAGGAATCACAGGGGGCTAATGCTTGTCAACTTCCTTAAGAAAGAGGGGCTATTCTGAATGAACACTTTCTTTAGGAAACAGCCCCAAAGGAAGTGGACATGGCGAAGCCCCGACACTGTGACTAAAAATGAGATCGACTTCATCATGACGGATAGCAAGCACATTATTCAGAGATGTCTCAGTGAACAACAGGTTCAATACCGGATCTGATCACAAACTGCTCCGAGGCTCTCTGAATATCAACTTAAAGCTTGAAAGAAACCGTCATGAACAGCCAAATCATGGCGGGCACCGAGAAGTTCCAGCAGCTTCTCGGGAATAGATTCGCTGCCTTGGATTCCACTGATGACGCTGACGAGACCCTACACAATCTGGTCGAAACGTTGAGTGAGGAACGAGGGCATCAGGTTCTGCCAAAAGCAGCGTACTGGCAAGAAATCCAAACTCTCGGATGAGACTCTCGGGCTATGGCAAAAAGACGGGAAACCACCCAAGCAACTTCGTCAGACAGGTCAGACCTGAACAAGTGAATTGCGAAGATGGTACGGCGCGACCTTCGGAGCTCCAACACACGCCTCATTGAAGAGGCAAAAGACCGAAACCGAGGGTCCAAAGTATTCACTCAGCAGCTTGGCAGGAGCCACCTGACGAAGCTTAAAACGCACGATGGGAGGACCGTTTTGTCAAAGCTGGAGATATCCGCCGAGATAGAGGATTTCTATGGCCGATTATACCTGCACATGCCCCTCGTTCCCAACGAGTCGACCACGATTCAAGAACTGCCAGACATTAGTCAAGACGAGATTGTGCTAGCTCTGAGGCAGCTTAGAAATGGAAAAGCCCCCGGTGAGGACGGCATAACATCAGAGCTTTTGAAAGCCGGAGGAGCCCCTGTCACCAGCCACCGGAACAGGCCGGGTTTCGCGGAGGATATGGCACCATAGACAACATACACACAGTGAGGCAGATTATACAGAAGTCCGAAGAGTATAATCAGCCCCTGTGTCTGGCCTTTGTGGACTATGAGAAGGCCTTTGACTCTGTCGAAACCTGGGCTGTTCATCTGGAATCCTTACAGCGATGCCAAGTAGACTATCGTTATGTCGAGGTGCTGAGATGTCTCTACGACGTCGCAACCATAAGTGTCCAAGTACAGGACCAGCAGTCCAAACCCATCCGACTGCGCAGAGGAGTGAGATAGGGGGATGTTATATCCCCGAAACTGTTCACGAGCGCGTTGGAAGATATGTTTAGGACGCTGAACTGGAAAGGTAAGGGCATTAACATAAACGGCGATTGCATCTCACACCTTCGATTCGCTGATGACATAGTCGTAATGGCAGAGTCGCTGGAGGAGCTGAACCAGATGCTGGACGGCCTAGCTTTAGCCTCGCGATGCATCGGTCTCGGCATGAATTTGAATAAAACCAAAATCATGATCAATGGCCTCATTGATCCGGGACCGGTCGTAGTACATGGACACCCTCTGGAAATTGTTTCCGAGTACACAACCTTGGACAAATTCTGCAGTTGGGTAAAAACAATTTTTAGAAGGTGGCCAAGAGGAGCATCCAGCTAGGCTGGGCAGCGTTTGGAAAACTACGTCGAGTCTTCTCGTCATCCATACCGCAATGCTTGAAAACGAAAGTTTTCAATCAGTGCGTCCTACCCGTCATGACCTACGGAGCTGAGACGTGGACACTGACGATAGGGCTGGTCCACCAGTTTAAAGTCGCTCATCGAGCTATGAAAAGAGCTAAGCTCGGAGTCTCTGAAGGATAGGATTCGTAACGAATACATCCGACAGAGAACCAAAGTTATCGGAATAGCTTAAGGAATTTGCAAGCTGAAGTGGCATACATTTGACCCTAGGCCGGAATCTAATCCGCAACAATAGCAGGCGGACCTTCGTCACCCGTCATGCCACATCTATCGTCGATGATAGGGAGTGCTCTAGTAAAAAACATGTGTATTTATTTATTACTTACTTAATAACTGAGCCATGCTGTCGCGGCCTAAAAAAATTGTATCGCTCTTATGCTTCCTGAAGGTATTGTAGAAAGTGACTACGAACACTAACTGACTTATAACATAAACAAGTTGTTGGTACATTTGAACATTTTGAACACCCTTTTAAATTTCCTTTGAAATTTTGAAAAATCGGAACGTAGATCCGCACTTTAGTTGTTCTGCTTGGAATTTATCAAACAAACCTGCAAGAAACAAATCTTCTAGAGATTTTTTACAAACATCAACAGAGAACCTAACTGATAATAATTAAAGTATCAGATTTAGGTAAAACAAAAGGCTCAGGGCGCAAGCAACCAATGGCTGAGCGCGGTGGGCTCTGATTGGCTCATTTGAATCGGATCAACTTGTGCTAAAACGCAAAAAAGGTGGATTTGTATAAAAAACACATAATTATTATTATTACTGATGGTGGCACTTGTGGCTCCGTTCGGATCCACGTGCTCACGGTGATGCGGCATTGGATCAACAAATACCACCCGGATCAACAAGTGAAAACGGATCAAATAATAACTACCTATATGGCACGTTTGATCAACTAAGTGCCCATGGCTATATCTATATATATAGATATATATATATATATAAAGAAGGAACGATTAGGTGCAATCGTACCTCCTTGTAATAGATAGATTGAAAATCCTTTATTGCACACTTATTGAAAAAAACAATACAACTAAACAGCTTACAAACTAAGTGACTAAGTGACTAGTGGCGGTCTTATCGCTCAAGAGCGATCTGATCCAGATGACCGTAGACGGATAGGATCATTGAATAGTACTAAGGGATTTGTGTGCTTATCAAATAAATAAAATATTTTTCATATGCACTTGTATTACGCTTAAAATATACTACTTATATAACATTATAAAAGATACCGACATATATTTACATAGACATATATTTGGGGGACAGTGTCGCTCACGTCCGGTGTTGACCCTCTGATACCCTACACGTGTCCTCTGGGTGGTGCTAAGAGCGGTACCCTCTGTTGGTAGGCTTCGGCCGTGGCTTGCCACCACCCTCCGGACTGGGCCAGTCCGTGAAGCAACTCTGTTGTGTTTCAGGATGCGGTCCGGAGTAGCCATCTTCTAGACCTTCGTGATACATCGTCGGCCGCATCTTCGCTTCCCATCAGATGAGATTGCGGTCAAACGAAGGTCTATTTCTGATTTAAAAAAAAAACATATTCTACTTATATACATAGGAACTCAGGTATGAGAAACCAAACAGCCGCTAAGTAACGGTGACCGTAACACCCAAACTACACGCTTAGGGCGGAAAATCAAGGAGTTTTGCTCTATTTGTCAAGCTAGCAGTGAAGTATGGAAGATACGTACGAGTAGGTACGAGCTTGTGCTTGAAACATGCTTGAATGAATATATTCTTTGACAAGTGAGAAACGAATCGCGGACGTAAACGACCATCCACTGTCCACTTATGATTGTGGAACTGAGGGGTTTAGAATCACGTAGGAAATGAGGCCTTATTGAAGTAGGAATCTTTTTTTTTAGCATGGACATGATGCTTTTGACCATGACAACGTTACTGGAAATTTGGGCAATCTTAAAAAAAAACGCATATCGTCACGCTTTATAGTTTGACACTGGATGGCGCTGCATAAAAGTCGTGTCATAAAATACACAACGAAATAATATAAAAGTTTTCATAAATTTTCGACACTTGAGTTCAGCGCAAATCTATCTTGGTCTTTGGCAACCACTTTTTTAAGTCGCTTTGAAAAGATCTTAATAAGGAATTAATTTTGGAGGAAACTGCAATAAGCCGGTTGAAAGGTGGAGTGATGAACCGATGAAGGTCTCTGATCTCGTTCTCTGTAAATTATATTCTTTTTTTTCAAAGCAGCTTTTTAGTGGACATCTATGTCCAGCCGCGAACGCCAATCCACAGCTGTACATAGACCGTCCACAGCAATAAACGGTTGACGTATTCCTTGAAAGGACATTCCACCTGGATATTAATGATAATCATGAACAGTGACGTCACAAACCCACTCCGGTTACGACCTCACATAATTTAAAAAGCACTAAATTTAATAGTGAGAGTAACAAATGGAGTCCTCGCATGTCACTCTCAAGCTAGGCGAGATAAATTGCTCTGCGGGGACGACTTGCACCAGATACTTAACCAGGGTTATTAATAATTTAGGTGCTTAGACATAACGTTTAATTTTGAGAAGAATTTGAGTAAAAGTAGACAGTATTTTGTCTTGGACATCGACCAGAATGAATCAGATGATGTTGATCTATTCTTGACGTAGTACATTACTGATGTAAAAGGGTAAACTACAAACCTTATTTGTTTTGAAGAAAACCAATGTTTAATTCACTCCCTCGTTAAAGGCTGAAGCCTTGGTAATCTTTCAACATAAACAAGTTTCATAGTTAACCTGCTTCATCATCGAATCCATTACATCCGTAATGGATTCGTCAAACCACAATTTATTTATACCTCTAGTAAAGTTGTACATTATATTATAGTTATTTCCCATTGACATTGACAGGTATAGGTATTACAGTTTAAAACCATGAAATCAGCTGAGCTCATATTTACGTTGAAGAAGGCAAGACGGGTTACCTAAATATTCACTTTACTAGAACGGGGAATTGAGGGTAAAAAAGACCGAATCCCTGAAAAATATACTTTGCCGAATGCTTAATGAAGACAACTGAGACAAAGAGCAGAGAAAACGTAAGCTGGTATAAACGAAACGACTATTTGTGTTGGAGTGAGTGCAGACACAGCGGACTGCCCGCGTCTTGAACCACACTCACCCGGAAGAAGTTGCTCGGAAAGGGATGACACGTTGGTGTTCTTCCAACACAAATAGAAATCGTAGTTAACCCATACATCCACAATGAACAGCCGACTGAACCAACAGTTCATTCTCATTCATCATCTCATCATCAAGATAACATAAAAAATACGCTACTGTATACAATATTATTGCATTTGAGGGTTTTGAGGTGCATTTGTTTCTCGGTACTACAACTCGTAGGATAAACATGGGCTTAAAGTATTATGGCTGTTTTATACGAGGTAAGTAACTGGCGCCGAAATCGAGACAAGTCAGCGCTGACCTGCCACTGCCATCGTGTAAATCGATTTTGAAGACAGCGCAGTACTGTCGGACAGCGCTGTCTTCAATATTCCCGCTTCATATTTTTCGGCGCAAGTCCGCTCCCCCCGCGACCCGCGCCAGCGCCACTGTTCTCGTGTAAACGCCGAAGTCAGTCACTGTCGGTGTATTGTATGGTGACTACGCTGCATCGCTCCGCGATACGATGACGAAAAAACTGAACGAAGCCGAAAACATAAAGCTCGTACAACTATACAGGGAACATGAGTGCCTGTGGGATAACAAATCTATACATTATAGAAATAAGGATATGCGTGCAACCGCATTGCAGAGTATTGCACAAGAATTGAGTATAGAAGAGATTGGCCCTTCCGAGGTAAAAAATAAAATTAAAAGTTTGAGGGCAACTTACAACTTAGAACTGGAAAAAATAAAAAAGTCCTTAAGATCAGGCGCTGGTGGAAATGTCTATATTCCAAAAGTGAGATGGTTCGAAGAAATGGATGCTTTTATAAGAAATGTATCTATACAAAGAAAAACAACAGTAAGTACCCACATTTTTATTATAAATTTTTTAATATAGTTTTTAAAATTAGTATTATGAAAAAAATAGTAGTAAACTTTGTTTTTAGTATTAAATTGAAACATAAATTTTAAGAAATTCTGTTAAACTGCCACGGTACACTTCCGTTCGTCATAAAGTAATTTTTCAACAAATCTCTTCTCTCTTTCGCATTTGCGGCATGGTTACCTCTGAGTTGATCAGTTATACTTTCTAAGGGAGTTATTTCCGATCTCCAAGCACCTGGTATTATTTGTCCTTCAGAGTCCTCTCTGTCTACACAAGTAGGTGTTATGTAGTTAGAAGATTTTTTTCGCAACCAATTATGAAGGGCACAGGAGGCACAGACGATTGCATCAGTTGTGTTCAAATTGGTGGGAATTGCTTTTTCGAAGACACGGAATCTAGAAACTAGAATTCCAAAAGCATTTTCCACTATACGTCTCGCCCGTGATAGTCTGTAATTGAAGATTTTTTCACTAGTAGACAGTTGCGAACCTGGATACGGTTTTAATAAATAAGTCTTTAACGGAAAAGCTGCATCGCCAACAATGATTCCATCCGCTGGCAGTAATCCATCTTCTAAACGGCGATAAATCGAACAATTTTTAAAGACTCCCCCATCAGAAGCCCTGCCATTCGCACCAACATCGATATATGAAAAACAATAGTTATGGTCTGCAATAGCCATCAAAACAATACTATTTGTTTTTTTATAGTTGAAAAAATCACTTCCACTACTTAGGGGAGCTTTGATAGCGACATGTTTTCCATCAATTGCTCCATAACACGAGGGGAAATTCCATCTGATGTTAAATCCTTCTTCTATAATTTTCCATTCATCCTCTCCATCTGGAATCTGCAAAGGAAAAATAATAATAATGATTAAAACAATCATTTAATTTTTTCCTGTATGTATTACATATTTATTATTTGTTTACTGTGTATGTAGGTAGATATTATGTTGAAATGGCTATATATACAACCTGTATTCGATTTAGCTGTTCGTTATTATTACTAATTAAACTTTTTTTCAGGATAATTCTGACACACCGAACAATATTCCTGTTTCTGGTGATGATGATGAAGATGAGACAAGATTCGACGCTGAAAATAATAACACTGCGAATTCACCAGCTTCAGAATCCGGGCTGACCACACCAAGACCGAGGTCAAAACGTAGCAAACTGTCTCAGATGTCGGAAATGATAAAAGATATAAAAAATGTTGCACATAGTATCAATATGCCACCCGAAGAAGAAAGTGATTGTGATATTTACGGAAAGCATGTGGCTTCTCAGTTGAAAAAGCTCTCTGAGGAACAATGTATAATTGCACAGGCGGAAATACAAAAAATATTAGCTAAATGTAGACTGGCAGATATAGAAAATAGAAGAAGAAACATGAATGTTTACCAAAATACACACTTTTCTATGGCATCTACTAGTCGTTCACAGCAACACCAGAATCGTTATACTCCTAGTCCGGCTTCTACGACCTACAGCGGCAGCAGTAGTTCCTTAGGATTCTACCCCCCCGATGTACCTCAGATGCCGACCTCAAGTAATAGTTCTTTGGGATTTTATCCCAACCAGTCTACACAGATAGCTGTCCCCAGTAGCAGTTCTCTGGGATATTACCTTTCATCACAAACTCAAAGTCCAAGATATGTAGATCCCAGGCAGGTGATCGTCACTAATGCCCCTATAACTCAGCTTAATGATAATGTGGAGTGTGAAAGCGACAGTGCAACTGATGTTATCAAGTATGCTTTTGATACAGCTTAATACCAACTTTTGTCAAGATTTTTATGATTTGGTTTGTGATCGTCATTTTTTGATAGCCTACTCAAATACCTACTGTTGTCTAGATTATTATAACTTGTGATTGTTAATTTTTTGATAGCCTACTTAAATACCTACTGTTGTCTAGATTATTATAACTTGTGATTGTTAATTTTTTGATAGCCTACTTAAATACCTACTGTTGTCTAGATTATTATAACTTGTGATTGTTAATTTTTTGATAGCCTACTTTAAGTATTTTCTAAATAAATAACTTTCTTACCTTAATCTCTGTTTTTAATGATTCATATATTGCCCAACACACTTCTGGTATTAAATTAGAAATAGATGGTATCGATACACGATAAAAGTGACTGAGACTCCGAAACGACATTCCAGAAGCCAAATATGTCAGCGTAATTTCCAGTTTTACTTTGGCTGGCAAGGCGTCTCTCATAAATGTGTCTTGACGCTGAATGGAGCTTGATAATAACATAAGCAAATCATCAAAGTTTTTTGGCGTCATTCTCAAGGCCAGTTTGTATTCCCGAGGATCTTCAAGTCTCAACTGGGTTAACAACAGAGCAGAACCTCCAGTTTTATCTCTGTCATCTATCCATTTCCTTACCCAAATTCGTTTCTGTTTAGATAAATCTTCTTCTAACATGTCAATTAGTTCTTGCATCATCACAAAGGTTATTTTTCTTAAACAATTATTCACTTTCGTTTTTTGTAGTTTTCGATTATTCATTTTACGAACGTGTGTGCACCAAACAAAATATCCTCGACGACTGGCCTCGTGTAAACGGTGGGCGACAGTTTTTGGCGCCAGCGCTGTCTCGGCACTGGCGTCAGTTACTTACCTCGTATAAAACAGCCATTAGTGTAAATGGCTCCCTTCCATACTAGGTACATACAGCTGTCTTCTATGTGAGCAGCGTGTCCCATCATTAGTGGAGACTTATCTTCATTACCATGCATGTATCCTGAGCTGTTTATAGGAATATTATGATGTCCTAGTTAGAACATGCAAGCACTTGTTGCTGTTTGCTTATTTTGCGTGTCAGGGGTTTGAAAGGTTGGAATCTTGAACGATCCCCAACCCGCATGCCATAACGTGTATTACGCCCAATAAGATAACAGAAAATTAAGCGATTATCAGAGGAGGCCTTAGTTCAGCAGTGGATAATTATAGGCTGTTGAAGAGATTGAGGTTGAGTCTTGAAGGCCGAACAGTGTCATGCACACAATTTAAAAAAAAAATATCTGAGCGTCTGATTGAGCGTCGCTTGACCCGAGAGCTGGTGAGTATCTGCTGCAGCGCATCAGCCTTGCCACACAGCAAGGCAATGCCGCCAGCGTCGTGTGACAAGCAGAATAATGCTGAGTGATGCCTTTTTTGTAACTAAGTTGTTTTCTTATATTGAGCCCATCACCCATTTCGCGACTTATGTCTAACTCTCATGATCCACCTCCATCTCAAAACCGCCCATGCACATTTTAACATATTTTTGTATAATGATTATGTAATAATTTATTTTCGAACGCTCTCGAAAAAAACTAAAAATCAAACCGTATCTACGATAAAGCCGGGGCTCCACTGCGAAAGAGTAATGAGCTCGGGAAATGTGATATGAATGGGTAGAGTTAATATAACGCTTTCTGCTCACTCAATTCTTCCGCTCGACTATTTATTGGTAGAAATACAAGTAAGAAGGTTTACTCTTGCGAGGTCAACTGAGTCCGCTCCGGCCGCAGTGGAGTCCTGGCCTAAGTAAGTGTAAAAATAAATAATTTCAACAAAATCCCAGCCCCCTCGGCTTGCCAGCCTCGCACTTGTACTAACCGAAGCAAAAACACAAAAGGTACTTCCAAATTCTCAACTCGAGTATCAACTTCCGCAGCTCTCAAGTTGGCAACACTGAAGTGTTGCGTGCCCGGACGGCAATATCAATTTCCATCTCAAAATATGGCTCCTAAATTACCAACACCTTAGCAAAACGGGCGAAAACAACGAAAAATTATGTATTGTAGACGCCCCCTTTGAAATTTGTTACTGAATATTGCTCCTATCCCTAAGGAACTGTTAGGGGGAATTGAGCGAATATTTTGTGGCGCTAATATTGGTGCGGATACTGTATCATATTGTGTAGGTACAACTTGTATTAGAGTTGGGGCGCAAGTATGAATGTAGGCTTCTGGGAATGGTCCGATTGCTCTGAAAGTAGCAAATAAGTTTTTGTGTTATCTGAGATATGAAATATGGCTACAATGGCAATCTGTCTAGACAATATTTGACAATAGTTGAAAGGGCAGTAATTTATATTGATCAATTGATCATGGTTCTGTATCATGTCTCATGCTTACTTGTTGTCTGGCCTAGATAACCACACACTGCCGTCTCAAAATGCTATAAACTGTTATCCGGACAGGTGGGATGACGATCTGCAAAACATAAGTTGCAGACAGATGCTGAATGCGTCAAGTTAAAGGCGCGACATGAAGGGCGCTTAGGGCGCTAAGGATGATGATGACGATGAAAGTTATATATGGGTCACCTAATCAACACAAATACATCCACAGCTGAACTTGCCTCCCGAAAACAAGGGGGACTTAAAAGGGCGCATTGCGCGCCATTTTGTGAAAAGGATAGTCATAGGATTTGGCGTTCATAGGAGCGGGACAGAGCATACGTTTTTGGAACACCGTGAGCATGATATGTGTATATTTACAAGAAAACTACACCACTTATGAAAAATCCAACAGATGAATGACTAGTAATGACCTACGAAACAAAACAAAAATCTTTTTTATAGACCGCGCCTGAGATCTAAACCAAATTAGGTGCAAATCAGTGCAATTTAATTAAAGATCGCAACAATACTTCCCCAGTTGCATGAAAGCAACTTGTATATAGAATTTTATTTTTACATAAAAAAATTCCCATAACACTCGAAGCAATTATTTGCAGACCTTACCAACATTTGCGTAGGCGGATCTTCGCCCGTCACGCCACATCGGTTGTCAAAGTAAATGATGATTAAATTTATTGTAGAATGGTTACAAACGCTCGATTATAACCAAACAGAAGATCTTTTTGTTAGGTAATATTAAGCTTTAAAATATATATATGTATATACCAAACGCAGTCTTTAAAATATAATATCAACTTTATTCAACATGTATTTCGCCTAAGTCTTCACATAAGATAATTTAACTGTACTTTAAGCCTTTATTTTAGATAGTTTATAAGTGTTTTTATTAGGATACATCTTAGTTAGTTTATTACTGTTTTTATTGCTGTTATTTCCTAATGTAATTTAAAATACACGTGTAGGAGGGAAGACTGGTTTTCTGTAATACAGTTTAATATTAAACTAAAACAGAACCCAGGGTTACCTGCCACTTGCTTTGTATATTTTATTATGAAATAATTTGTATTTGATTTGATTTTTGTATTATATTTATGGTATGCGGTAGAGGTAGGAACCTATTTATTTTTAAACACTACTCGATATCTTTTGGTGTCTGCTACTCGTAGCTACTCTACCTCCATGCAGCAAGACTTCACATAACAATAACATTTTATGCTGGCATCTTTCTAGCCAAGCGATTCTGAACCTGAACATGCCTGGATCAGTTTTAATGATGGACAATTCGAAATAGAGAGCTTAACACCTTTATTATAATAGGAAATAATGAGCTATACCTATCGGTGATAAATTAAATGCACAGAATACGAAAGTAAGTAAATACCTACATAAAAAGCACTTAAAAATTACTGTCAATGCAAGCACACCTGCGCCATGGATGTTGCTGCTAAAATGCAGATAAAATTTCCTACACGAGACGACTCCTAAAATACTGAGATGATTTTAAATTCCAGGGTCAGCAGTTTGCAATTTACGCTTCCTCTTAAAATAATCCACTAAAAATATACGATATAGTTTTTGGATCTGTGCACGGCTTCTATAAACTGGATTCCATGTCTTCTTACTCTTCCCATAGTATCCAAACGCTATCTCGCCCAAAAACACCATAACACTTGCCCCATACATCAAACCTATGAACATAAACGCTCCCAGCAAATGTGGCACTCCTAGGGGAACAATCGTACTGGCACCTTCTACATTACTTTTATGGATCAAGAGCTCTTCGTTCCACTTGTCAATCAAACCATTCTCAGACATGCTGCGGATAATATTGTTGAACCTTTCAAGCATGGGGAACCATCGCCGAGCCAGCAACACAACTCCGTATTTGTACAGATTGTTGTTCTCAGGAAAACAGTACACCAACGGAGCTCCTTTTCCTAACTCCTGATCTTGATAGACCGCCTGTCGCTTTGAAGACACTACAGCAAAATCCCGCGCAAAAGCAGTGCGTTTTATACCGTCACGGAAAGATGTCGAGTTATATTTGCGATACAAATAAAAGGAGCTCGCGTTATTGGTCTCGAAATAGGAGCGGTAAATCTGCCGACCGCCAAACGGCATCCTGGACTGAATAAGATCAGTTTCACTGCTTATCTGTTTCTCAAATCGCGGGTGCATTAGGAAGCTTCGTAGAAAAGATTCGTACGAGATTCCCATGTTTATACTGAAACAAAGCCAGATGAACATTAGGATGCGGAAGGTTGCGCTTTTCGGCTCGAAGGCGGCCCCCCATCCGAGTAGCATACTGAATGTCATCAGTAACGAATTTGTTGGCCATTTAGTAACTTTGCCGTCTTGTTCTTTGTAATATAAACAGTGGAATATCAATCCCATCGCGATCACGCTTGCGATGGTCGCTACCCACGTGGACCATTGAAATATTATCACTAGATTATTCCACGTGGAAGCTTGACCAGCTTTCGGTACACACCACGTCATCTCATCCTGGGTATAGCTTACAGTTGGGTGAAACCATTTTCGAATCGTTCGAGTTACTTCTATGTTGCCGATAACTAAATCTGCCGAATCGTTTCTCAGAATACTGTAGGCCCCTGTAGCTGAACCGTTCCAGAAGATATCTCCCCAATTCTCATCCACTTCGGATTTCCTCACAATCAAAGTCATGTTTGTAAACTTCGCTATAATTTTGACTAGATTTATTTCTCCCCCTCTATTAAACTCGTATGCGTCGTCATAAACGGTGCTAGTTAGTTTTCCAATGGGAGGCATCACATAGGGTTCAGAAATTACAGCGTAGGTAACCAAAGGGCATCCTTCTAAATCCACTGGAAACATCTCTCGCTGAAATGAGTGCTGAGTTATTTCACTATCCTTGCAAATATCTAAAATATAAACTGAGGTGCACTTTCCTCCGCAATTAACTTTAGTGTAAGGCTGCCAAGAATAGGATACAACTTTACCACTGGCTTCAGCAATGAAAATAATACTTTTGAAAAGCTTGTATTCTCTCAGAACATTAATGAATTCCATAGCAATTTCTTCGCCGTCCTCATTTCTCTTAACTTGGTAAAAAACTACAGCTTTAGCGAGCGGGTTCCAAGTCGGTAACTTATTCAACTGTAATATATTTCTTGTGAGCTCAGATTTCTCTTCCAAAATCAACATATAATTTTTAGCTTTTTCTGGAAAATGCGATGCATTCGCATGCGGATAAAACGAATCTTTTACCATAACGGAATACTTGATACCCCCGTGGATAGTTTGCAACAATAGCCTCTGTGTTGTGGATGCATAGGAGTTTATGTTGATTATCACGATGCTGCCGCTTAGCGCCTTTTTCTCCACGAAGTATTTTGCGGATAGTTTCAAAACGCATTCAGCTGTTTTTGCTATTTGCCCAGAACTTCCAGTTGTCATTAACAGCGGGTTTTCACTTACGCTCGGAGAAACAGACACAAGGAAAAGTAGGAAAAGTTTTTTATGCATTTTAGCGGCGACCGGATTGCAACGTGGATTGAAATGCTTTTGAATACTTTCTTGAAAGCGATTCACGGTATGACCGCGAATCGTAATAACTTTGAACTTTAAAGCAGTTTGCTGTTATTAGGACCGATTTCCTTTGTCATCCATAAAGATTTCAGAAAGGTTTATCATATTATTATCTTTTAAGTTCAAGGCGAACCCTGCTTTTTTCATACATGAGTACCTAGGCTACCTATATTTTAATCAAAAAAATGTTACTTAAATAATTTTATATTAACATAGTTTGCTTGATAACGTAATTGCATTGCATTGGTAGTAATCAGGAGCGCTTTTAGTCAATAATTTTGAAATCTTACTAGATAGGTGACTTGATTTTATCTTGAGGTAATACAAACGTCTTAAATTTACGCACGTCAATATCCAGTCATTTCTTCATTGTAATATTCAGTAGTAACTAATAATATGTAATTTACCTGAATAATGAACCTCGCGGTCGTCCGAAGACTTTGGTCGACAATGACGAATTAAAGGCGATTGTGGAAGCTGATGATACACAATCTACAGCTGAATTAGCAGCAGATTTTGACGTTAGCGTCAAAACAATATTGGTCCATTTGCGTCGAATTGGGAAGGTAAAAAAGCTTAACAAATGGGTGCCCGACGAACTCAATGTTTACCAGCGCGAAGTACGCGTCGAGACGTGCCTTGCACTGCTCAACAAACACACAAATGTCACACAACTTTTGAACCGCATTACCTGCGATTAAAACTGGATTCTGTTTGATAACCACAAGCGCTCAACAAGTTGGTTGGATCCTGTTTCAGCACCCAAACAATGTCCTAAACGAAAACTTACCCCTAGATATTAAAGTGATGGTCTCTGTTTGGTGGTCTAGCGTCGTCGGTGTGATTCATCACAGCTTCTTACCAAACGGGGTGAGCATTACTTCAGATGTGTACTGTGAAGAACTGAACACAATGATGGAGAAGCTGGCACATCTCCAACCGGCATTGGTCTATCGCTCGTTCCGTTGCTCCTGCACGACAACGCGCGACCTCATACTGCACAGCAGACGGTCTCCAAGTTGCAAGAACTGGGGTTGGAAGCTCTCCGTCATCCTACTCACCAGACCTTGCGCCTACAGACTACTATTTTTTCCAGAACTTGGATAACTTCTTGGCGGTCAAAAAATTAAATACCCGAGAGGCAATACAAAATTGTTGCCTCCCGTCCAGCTGATTTCTTTAAGAAGGGCATCAATAAACTGCCACTGCGTTGGCAAAGATGCATTGATTGCATGGGTGATTACTTCGATTAATACAAATAAGAAATACATGAAAAAAATTCGTTTAAATTTTTTCATACAAAACTTGAATTTCATAGGTAAAGACCTAATATTTATTTCATCAAGGAAGGAGCTTCAGGGTTTATTGATTAAATGAAACATTCTTTGCTCTGTAATTTACATTAATTTATTTTCAAAAACTGTTGCTTGTATGAAACAAAACTTGGTCCGACCGAAATCGCGTGACAACAACTTCATAAAATATGTTTACAACTCAAAGCTTAGATTTCACGGAAGCAATATTCAATAAAGAGTATAAATATTTTACTCTAGTTTAGAAAACATTGCATCTGTAAATCTTCACAGAATTCTTAATGTAACGGTACAAATCATTATATTTAACACTTTAACGTTATCACTAAAATTGACAATAATTAAACTGTTTTCTAACATTTTGTGCCTTAAAACGAGTGTGACATACACCGCACTGGTACCGCTTACTTACTTTATAATAATTGTTAACTATTTACAATAAATGCAACTTTAAATACCTAGAACCTGTGCTTTATAACAATCTATATAAATATGTTTTTGTCTTAGTTTTAAAGCTAATTAATCGGAAAGAGGAAAATGGGACGGTGGATGTAATACATTCTAATTTAAAAGTAAGCAGTTTTTATATTTGCAACGAGAAAAACGTATGCAGGAATGAGGATCGAAGGAAAGGTAAAGAAAATAATAACTAAGAAAATCAGAGAAATAACACTTCGTATAGAGAAGGAAAAGATATAGGCATAAGAAAGACCCTTGAGTTATTTAATCCCGGTTTAACTGCCGATGACAATTTAATAAGGGCACTATATTTATCATCAAACATTACTTTATTAAATTGATCTTCTAAAATGTATAAATTTTAACGTATGTTTGTAACCAATTTTCAAGCGTTCTTTATTTTAGGCCTGTTTATATAACAGAAATGTTGTTGTTTACGGAGTTTGAGCAATATACTAGTAAACTTCGAAGGGAAAACAAAACAAAAAAATTACACTATCTACCTTTCATACCAAATCTACAAGCTCGTACATGTTACGCATTCTACGATAATGTACAAACTCCAAGCAAATTTAGATCTTAACACCCCTGATTATGATATCTTTACTAACTCCACTACTCGCCGCGTCTCATCTAATAAAAATGTATATTTTCTATTAAATATAGGAAAGATTATTGAAATTGTAAAAGTATTGTAGTCTTCAATAGAACGATATGCTTCATTTACTTGAATGGCAGCCCTGAAACTTACTCTGCGAATTCACCAACTTTTTAGGTGAAGAATGTTATGATATGACATCAAAATTTCACATTGTGTTGAAAAGCGAAACTCAATGGGGTAAAATTTTGACATCATACCTAGAGATAAGGTTCTACAACCAATTAACATTAGTCTTAGGATAAAACTATCAAAAGCAATGTAAGTAGATAGAAAAGTTGCAAATATGATTGATATAGCAATTTACAGATCAAGATAGCTTTGAAAAGAAAACACAGAACAACTTTTAAAAGTAAAGTTTCATACAATGCAATTCCAGATATAGTTGTAAATACCGTTCATTCGCATATTTCGATCACACAAGTGGTTCTATCATTATTACAATACTTAATATTTACAATAATAAACACTTGTGTATCAGTCAGTATTTCTTCTCTTACATTATCTTATCGCTCTACAGCAAATAACTTTTCATTGACTTTGATTTTAACAATTCTTTGTTCCAATTCATCGTATTTAATAGTTGCATCTTTATCAGTTGTTTAGTCTCGTTCATATTCTAGGATAACATTAATTATACATTGATGTAGCTTAGTTTCACATACAAGTCTTTGCGAGGATAAAGCAACTATGGGATCACACCGGTAACACTCCACTTTGTCTTTGATATGGCAAACAACATCCACCAAGGGCTGTCTCTATCTGATGTTTCACTGGCTTTCTTTCATTGGCTTTCTGCTTCTTTTGCATTTTGGTTTTGATAAATACGACGTTATTTGTTTTAGTGAGATCAATTAACTTTTCTACCAAACATATATTATACACACATTAATTCAATAGTCCAAATGTAGTTCTATTAACCATAGCGTCCTTTGTGATAACAGAACTAACAGCCTGTACGAATCTAGGCTCGCTCGCCATAACTCGGACAAGCTTTCAATGGTCATTAGAACTTACACCATTTGCAATATTGATGAGTGTGAATGTATAGTTGCAGGTTGGCGTATTTTCCGATGAACATAATCTACCTTTCTTCAAGAATATCGTCGTATTCATCAAAACCCATCATGTCT
Source organism: Eupithecia tripunctaria (assembly GCA_955876795.1). Classification (NCBI taxonomy): domain Eukaryota; kingdom Metazoa; phylum Arthropoda; class Insecta; order Lepidoptera; family Geometridae; genus Eupithecia; species Eupithecia tripunctaria. Next base: position 13,770,154 of record OY041617.1, on the reverse strand, counting down.
TGTAGCCCAACTCTCCACATTACACATACCACTCCTTGATGCCGTCTCGCTTGACAGGCTGTGGAGGCAGCGGCGTCAGCGGTGCTGGCGTACTGCGATGCAGCGGCAGTGGCTGCAGGTTGCGGACGGCACCGGAGGCTGTGCCAGTCTGGTAGCTGGAGTGCGCCTGTGTGATGAAATATAAATAATGTTGGACAATTCACACAGCATTATCTAGCCAATGACAATATTATAGCTTCATTATCGCGTAACAATCACCGCCATTGACACCTTTTGGTATTCTAATAACACGATCTTTTTTTGTTTATGCCATATCTATGACTATAACGATTATGATTATATGCCCCACCACATTATTGACACGATATTATAAGTCATAGAGATTGTTATCTTATGGTAATAGAATACCAAATAAATTTACGACTAAATCTCTATCTATATATATCTTAATAGTATGGCGCCATTATAGCATTTTGTTTAAAAAATAGTGGAATTAGGCCCCAGAGCTTGTGTTATGGGTACTAAATAACTAATAATTCATTTATTATTGTTAATTTATGACTAAAAGCATAACCAATACCACCATCCTTACTTGGTTGCCCAATAGCGCTGCACTAGCGCCTTGCTGGTAGTTTTTATCTTCAGTGACCTTGTACGACGGATCAAACTTGTAGACGAAGTACTTTAGCACTACTATGACTATCACTATAATTGCTATAAGCACTGACGCCACTATGCCTGGAACAAAGGATTTCAACATTAAGTATGAAAAAATTCAAAGTAAAAATATGGACCGCATGAGTAGAACGGAGGGTAAGCATGCCAAAAGTTTATATCTCAGTTATGTAATAGGTAGGTCATCATCATCATCAAATTATATTAGTCCACGCTGGACATAGGCCGGGGAGGCCTAAACGCCATAGCGCCCGGTCTTCAGCTTGACGCATTCAGCATCTGCCTGCAGTAATTCGCAGATTGTCATCCATACATCACGTAATCATGGTAGGACTCAGAATTATAACAAACATGACGAAGCTAATTTTGGCGACAATTTCAAAATAAAAATAAAAATATGTAGGAAAATTCACACAGCATTGTCTAGCCCCAAGCTAAGCAGAGCTTGTGTTATGGGTACTAGATAACTGATATACATAATACTATACACTACATAGAGAGATATTTTTTATAATACATAGTAAACATCCTTAACACCCTGAACAAATATCTGCAGATCGTACACACATTTGTCCTGAGGCGGGAATCGAACCCGGAAACTCCTGCGTCGCAGGCGGGCCTTCGCCCACCGCGCAACAGAGGTCGTCGAGGTCGAAAATAGACACAAAAGCTTTCTTAGGCAAGAAAACTCACCAACAATTGTAGCAAAGAACTCAGACTCTGGTGGCACAACTCTGTTATCCGTCGTCTTCGGATGATACCATTTCGTGGTCATCTCGTGCTCGTATCCATTGTAGTCCGGATGGACCCGGCCCGGGACTCGTTCGTCGATCTCGTACGTGGGGGATTTGGCTTCGATCTCGTTGTTTGTTTCGTAATCGGGGATGTGGTTGTCGTCTTCTGTCGTGTGCGAGGTTTCTTCGTCCTTGTTGTGTTGAGTGGGTGTGAAGTGGCCGGTGTGTGTGTGGGCTGAAAAGGAATAATCAAAATGTATTTTATTGATTGTATGTGTGTTGAAATTTCGGCTGTGTAGTGTGTGGTCCTGGATTAGAATTGGCACCACCCCATCTCTTCCCATGGGTGTCGTAAGAGGCGAGTAAGAGATATCCACCGGAACAGGCAGCAGCGCCCCCTGCAGAACAATTCTACCACCCAACTGTGATCCCCAATCCACATGCCCAGCGTGGGGACCAAATAGGCTCTTGAGGTTCAGGTTGCGGCATAAGAAAGTAAAAATTTATAGTTTGGATTATATGTTTAAACAGCCCTGGGTACTACTAATACATATCTCAACAACAATAACTTCATCTTACTAGCGTTAGAGTTTTGGTCAAAAGAAAATAAAATCTGTTGGCGATCGAAATGAATTTGTTTTTTACTATGATATGTATCAGAGTAAAAAACAAATTAATTATGCATTACTCTGATGTGTCTTAGTAGACATTGTCTACTAAGACTCTAAAAGTCTAAAAGTTGCTGTTGTGGCTAAATAATCTGACTCATGGCTAGTGTGGTGACTAGTGTTGTGTCTTATATTATGCATTACTGTAATGCATAATATAAGATACAACACTAGTAATGCATAATATAAGACACAACACTAGTAATGCATAATATAAGACACAACACTAGTAATGCATAATATAAGACACAACACTAGTAATGCATAATATAAGATACAACACTAGTAATGCATAATATAAGACACAACACTAGTAATGCATAATATAAGACACAACACTAGTAATGCATAATATAAGACACAACACTAGTAATGCATAATATAAGATACAACACTAGTAATGCATAATATAAGATACAACACTAGTAATGCATAATATAAGATACAACACTAGTAATGCATAATATAAGATACAACACTAGTAATGCATAATATAAGATACAACACTAGTAATGCATAATATAAGATACAACACTAGTAATGCATAATATAAGATACAACACTAGTAATGCATAATATAAGATACAACACTAGTAATGCATAATATATGATACAACACTAGTAATGCATAATATAAGACACAACACTAGTAATGCATAATATAAGACACAACACTAGTAATGCATAATATAAGATACAACACTAGTAATGCATAATATAAGATACAACACTAGTAATGCATAATATAAGACACAACACTAGTAATGCATAATATAAGACACAACACTAGTAATGCATAATATAAGACACAACACTAGTAATGCATAATATAAGACACAACACTAGTAATGCATAATATAAGATACAACACTAGTAATGCATAATATAAGATACAACACTAGTAATGCATAATATAAGATACAACACTAGTAATGCATAATATAAGATACAACACTAGTAATGCATAATATAAGACACAACACTAGTAATGCATAATATAAGACACAACACTAGTAATGCATAATATATAAGACACAACACTAGTAATGCATAATATAAGATACAACACTAGTAATGCATAATATAAGATACAACACTAGTAATGCATAATATAAGATACAACACTAGTAATGCATAATATAAGATACAACACTAGTAATGCATAATATAAGATACAACACTAGTAATGCATAATATAAGATACAACACTAGTAATGCATAATATAAGATACAACACTAGTAATGCATAATATAAGACACAACACTAGTAATGCATAATATAAGACACAACACTAGTAATGCATAATATAAGATACAACACTAGTAATGCATAATATAAGATACAACACTAGTAATGCATAATATAAGACACAACACTAGTAATGCATAATATAAGATACAACACTAGTAATGCATAATATAAGATACAACACTAGTAATGCATAATATAAGATACAACACTAGTAATGCATAATATAAGACACAACACTAGTAATGCATAATATAAGACACAACACTAGTAATGCATAATATATAAGACACAACACTAGTAATGCATAATATAAGATACAACACTAGTAATGCATAATATAAGATACAACACTAGTAATGCATAATATAAGATACAACACTAGTAATGCATAATATAAGATACAACACTAGTAATGCATAATATAAGATACAACACTAGTAATGCATAATATAAGATACAACACTAGTCACCACACTAGCCATGAGTCAGATTATTTAGCCACAACAGCAACTTTTGCAGGTGTATAACTATTTGATTAAGCATTGATTCTGAAGCCATACCATCAGTAGGCGTAGTTCTTCTCTCAGGAGTAGTCCCAACATCCATAGTCCCAGCGTGCATGTTATCATGGTCAGGCAGCGTGGTTCCATCTGTGGCCTCCTTAGTGGTTTCGGCCGGTGTGGTGAGGTCGGTCGAAGACTTGATCAGCTTGAAGAGGTGTTCCGTCGATGAAGAGGTAGGAGAGGTCATGCTGTGGGTGCTGCTGCCTCCAGAACTGGAAATAAAATTGTAATTTGTTTAATTAAAAAGGCTGGACAGAATGGTGAAATAAAGAGCCTTAGAAATCTAGCAGTGGGTATGACGAGCTGATGTAGTTAAACAGAACAGTTGGTAGTCTTTGCCTAGCATAAGTTGTCAATCAACCGATGAGTTTTGTAACCTCGTGTTGTTATTGATGATTCCCAACCAATGTAAGTATATGTATATCGTTTATCCAACTGGTTGCGATATACATCGGTTAAGCTACCTGTACATTGTTTTCCAAAAGTCTGGAATTATCTAGTTTTTTTTCAATTGTAGGCGAAGCGCCCAGATATGTCCAAGATGAGACCTTACGCGAGCAAGTTAAATACGATGTTAACCCAAATCCCAGGAGAGCTTTAGCAAAAAACAATGGATGGATACTCAGCCTTCTCTCAAGTTATTTACACAAATAAATATAAATAGACTTACGTAGTAGGATGTTCAGGCTCAGTGATCTCTTCAGGGTTCGATCCGGAACCCTCGATGCAGTCTTCATCATCGCACGGCTTCATCAACTTGCCGCTTAGTTTGTCGCCCTGTTATCGAACGAAAAAAACGTTAATTATTATTATGTCGTTTTTACTACTTATTCTGTTTCTTGCTTATTATTTAATTATTTTCTTCAAAAAGAATAAAACAGAATTATAGAACGTTATCTATAATTACTACCTAATAGATGTACAACCTTAGTAAAATACTTTTTGAAACTATACATTTGTGACAGAACCCACAAATGTGTGCTCATATATTCCTTACAGGCGGCTGTTTATTTCTGTAATGTAGACCAGTTCAAAATCATTGTAAGCATAACAAAGAAGGAACAAGAGAAAGTGTAAACACTCTCTTTCTTTTATTTTACGAATCAACACTGCCATGCCATCGAATGGTGAAATCTAGTTTTCTCGTTATTCGTTCTACTTTGCCCTAGACTTTGTCATGCTCATGCATGTTGTTCATGCAACGTAAGATATTGAGAAACATTGCAATATGAGATCGTTCAAAATATGATTGCCAACAACCGATTTTGTACTTGTTGTTGTCAATACGTCAATACATATCGAATAAATGGATAGAATACTATAATGACAAGTTAAGGATATGGGCAAACAAGTATTTGACGACTGTCTGTGAAATCTCGGGCAAATATAAGATAGCAATAATATTAATGCTAAATCTGCTTGCTGACCGAATAAAGTAAAGTAATATAATTCCATATTTTAACCCTGTTATACCTTTTCCAGACTAACCTTGTGTCCTCGCGCTGGCGGACGTCTAGTGGACGGCACATAGACAGGCGTGATGAGATCGTCTCCTGACCCTGCGTCCGGCAGAACGCAAGCATCTTCGTCATCGTCTCGACAGCCAGAGCCGGCGCCTGAGTACACCAGCTCGTCCAGCACTCCGGGACCTCCGTAGCCTGAGGGCGGCGTCTGGAAGAGAGGTCAAGAGTGATATGTTACGAATCTTAGTAAAATTGACAGTTATATTTGCAGGGAAATATAATGGAGACTATCGAGGAAAGGAAAATCCGTAATTTTAACACTTTTCTTTGTAATATGATCATCATCATATCAGCCGATCGACGTCCACTGCTGGACATAGGCCTCCCCTAAATATCTCCACTATGACCGATTTTGCGCTGCCCGCATCCAGCGACTTCCTGCGACCTTTACTAGGTCGTCGGTCCATCGCGTGGGGGGCCTACCAACACTGCACTTTCCGGTACGTGGTCGCCACTCAAGAGCCTTGCGGCCCCAGCAGCCGTCGGTCCTACGAGCTATGTGGCCTGCCCACTGCCACTTGAGTTTCGCAATTCTGAGCGCTATGTCGGTTACCTTCGTTTTTCTGCGGATCTCCTCATTCTATATTCGATCTCGCAGAGAGACTCCTAGCATAGCTCTCTCCTATGCTCTCTGTGCGACCTTGAGCTTTCTGACGAAGTCCATAGTAAAGGACCACGTTTCAGTGCCATATGTCATCACTGGCAACACGCACTGGTCAAATACTTTCGTTTTGAGACACTGCGGTAAGCGGGACGAAAAGATACCACGTAGCTTCCCGAACGCTTCTTTGTAATCATTTATCTGTTATTGATATTGATTTTGTTCGACAATGAATAACAATGAATGAAAAGCAAAAAAAAGCAACGCGCCCTGCAGAACAATTATACCACCAAACTGCGATCGCCAACCCGCATGCCCGGAGAGGCAGGGAGAGGCATGCGTCCAGCAGTGGACCAATACAGGTTGTTGAGTTGCGGTGACGACAATTTACACGATAGTGAAGTCTTTTACCTGCTGCATTCTATTGATGTCCCTATCCAGCGGAGTCGACGCTCTCCTGGCATCCCCTCTGACAGACACCGTGGGGTCTCCAGCAGCCGCCAGGTCCAACACCCTGACTCCATCGGCCACCAGCCCAGCGATGACTCCGCTGAACGAACGCGACCCACCCGCGCCGCCGCCAACTGTGATGGTTGACATGCCGTTGAAGACAGTTGATTGTTGACCTGCACCTGTAAAATGAACGACCGACCACATTGTATAAGAAAATAAAAACTAAAAATTCATGCAACTGATGTCAGTTTCATTGCGTAGAGAAAGATTTTTTAAGAAAACTTTGAGAAACTTCGTTGGCCCCGCAAAAAGAAGCAAAAGAACAACACCCTTTAGTGTGTCTATAATGAAAAGACCATTTAACTCCGAACCCGATTTATTACTAGGGTAGAAAAAAATACCCACAGATTGACGCTTAACCGTCCGTTATAATGTCCCCACAAAATAGCTTGATATAATCACCAGTACCTTGCGGATGCCGTATATTAACAGCATAGTTGTCCAGATGCAAGGACGCCCTACTCCCGTTCCTGGTGAACCTGGCTACATGGTACACTCCATCATCAACCTTGGCTGCCTCGTCTCCCAGCGGCTGGTCACCGCCGCCGACGTTGTAGATCATGAAGAGGTTGCCGTTGATCTGTAAGATTTCAGTTTCGTTGATAACCAGTTCGAATGGTGAGCTAAGTATTTGGCAGACGAAAGCTGAATGAACGAGTAACTGATTACCCACAGAAAAACTGAAAGGAAACTGTCAGTCGCCAAAAGTCCTGCTCCGATACTTCAAGGAGCTGGGCTGGCCTGCTTAGGCAGGAAGTAATGCACAATACACTCATATAAAATAAAATTAAATAAAAATCATTTATTTTATTATATGCGAGAAATCCTTGTAGATCTTAGTTCTCCCACTTAGAATTAGAATATGAGTACATAACTGAATTGAATTGAAAATAAATGATAGGTCCATCCTATCATTTATTTTCAATTCAATTCAGTTAGGGACCGTGTGCTGAGTTTCAGTTCAGAAACTCGAGGTCGATGCATCCAAATTACAACCGATGTCGTGATCAAATAACTAAAATGAAAGTACGTATACAATACACTATTAATAAGAGTATTAGATCATAATAACAATGTAAATATCTCACTACAATCTTCTAATTAAAAGTCATTTGACTTCAAAAACCTTCGTAATATGAAGAATTCATTATGAAGGTTTAATTCAATTAGTAGCAATCAATTTAATTAGTAAGTAAGTTAAATCACAAATTAGGTTTGTTATTAACATAAAGCCTGGAACTTTTACTAGAAGGATTTCGTCAAAAATTCCATCGGATGCCATGGGCCTCTCCTAATGAGCACCATAGACTTGTCTTCAGCTTGACGTTTCCAGCATCTGCCTTCAATCAACATTGCGATTTCCAGACGTTAAACTCCGTCTTACAATTTCATTTACACTCACGATTTCCATCTGCAAGTAATCCTGCGTGTTCGAAGACTCGATCCTCATGAGGACTGCGTCTGCCTTGCTGGTGACGAAGCCCAGTGCTATCTTGTTGGTATCCGTGTCTTCGAGGGCGTTGGGAGTTGTGTACGTGATGATACCTCTGCCTGGTCCAAACTCGTATGCTATTGATTCTGTGAAAATTTACGTTTTTGAGTATGCCTTGCCAAGTATTTGCTCTGTGTGTCTGTTTTTGTGAATGTCTTTCTGTTACTTTTTCATGCCACATGGGTTAAACTTATTACAGTGAAATTTGGCAAGAAGATAGGCAAGCTTTTATGCGGAAATAACGTGGCAGAAGCTGGTAAGGTATATTTACATAAATATCTAATGATGTTCTTACCATCGTAACAAGTGGGGCCAGTGAACGACGTGAGATCACAATCACAAACGTAGGTGTTCCACTGCGTTACGCAGACGCCTTTGTTTGCGCAAGTGTTGTGCGTGCATTTAGTTGGACCTGAAACGTAATATTTGTCCCATTAATATTAGAAGTTATCGTAGATTCACCAAGTTAACTTTCCAGTTTAGTCAAACTGCTCTAGCTTGTCTATAAAGCCTGTTCATGGATTCTATTTTTGGTTTCTTCGTCAACTTTATGCCGTAGCGATATTTCAGACAAAATTATGGTTATTTTTTTGTGGTGTGGATATCGTGTAGTTTTAGGTGACTGTGGCATTCGTTTAGGGCTACAAAGACTACCGACATAATGTTCTAGTTTTTCTGATACACCAATCTTTCATACCTTCACACCCTGATACCAAAGATGAGCTCGGTACAACAGCATCCTCCATCAACGATGGTGACTCTCCAGGCAGGTCCACACTAGACATGCACCCTTCGAACCCTTGTCGCGATAGCACACCAACTGGCAGGGAAGAGTACATGTCTCGAGGAACTCCACCTATGAATAGAATGCTGTCTAGCTCCAGCATTAGATTTGAACCTGAAATGGTTAATATATTAATAACTGATGTAATGAGATTAAAATGAGCGAGTAACATTTTGGGTAAATGGAAAAGTATGTTTGTGCTCATCGAGACGCATGCGTCCTTTGTTTATTGTGCTGATATGGCTGCATTTGAGATTTTTACTCTTTGTCGATTACAATATTCTGTTTTCACAGTCCCAATCATTTATATTTGGACTGATAAAGTCTTTGTTGTGACAGGTTAACACAAATCAACAGCCTTTAGTCATTCACAGCTGCACATATGCTAACATAAGAACGTGTGAGTCATTAAACTATGTATGTAAGTGTACAGAATATTTATAAGAAAGATACAGCCTTACTTGTCGAATGTATTTCCAAATCCTCATCGACCTGCAACGTGTGAACCTTCGGTGTCGGTCTCCTTACAGACACCGAATGCCATCGATTGTCGTTCAGGTAGTTCTTCAGCTTATCCTTCATTGTCACTACCCCATCTCCAAGATTGAACACACAATGTATGTGGCCATTCACCAGCTCAATCGCTATAAAGTCTTGCTTCTTTCCTCCATTGTAGAATAGGAGGCCATCCATTTCAGTTGTTCGGAAGTAAAAGTCTAAGTAAGTATTTGCGTAAGCCTTCAGTAGAGGCAGACCGACGTACGTGTGTTTTGATTTAAAAGTAACTGATTTGTAAACGGACAGAGAATCTTGTTTTACGTATTTGGCATTCAAAATAATGTTGGAGGCATCGTAAATGTTGTTTGTATCATCTGAGCTTCCAACTCCTAGGGTCTTCGCTAGATCTATGTATTTGATTCCATTGAAGACGAACTTCTGTAGATGTCCAACAAAATTGGGTAGAGTTGATGTCATTTGGATCTCTTCTTCCGGGTGGAACATCCCTCCTAAATGTAGAGAAGAAATCTCTAATGTCGACGCTTTACCTAAAATAGTTTCAGCTGGAAACACAAGAAGTTGTTTAATATTTTGAAATGCAGAAGTGGCAACACCTAGTTCACAACATTGACGAAAGAAAAATAAAGTAGCAAAGGAAGTTGATAGATTTTTTTAGCAGCCATTTTTTATGTACAGTTAAAGAGAAGATTCACAAGCTGATAGACGACTAGTAAAGTCAACCATTAGCAACTAGAAGAATTCAAACCTCAGCACTATCAGTGATGCTCAAGAAGGTACTAAATACTATAATGCTTCTTCAATCGTTTTATTTAATCTATTTCCCTTTATTGAACTCAATTTTAACCTGTTCTTATCAAATTTAATTTGAAATCATAAAATTTTAAGTAACCGATCAAATGCAATCAATGAAAAACAAAGTCGAATAAATGCAATAAAAACAGGTAAGATTAATTTATAACAACAACAATGTACTGTCAGTTGCAAAGATTTATTTTAATTGTTTAACACCAAAGAACGACAAGTGTTATTTACCTCTGTAGATAATGATTTAGCAACTGACAGGACTAAATCTAATCTACAAGACATCACAAAGGATTCTACAGAAGAAGAAAGAAATAAAGAAGAAACATAAGCTGAACACAAAGGTGGGTACGAAGTGCCGGCTAAGAACAAACTAAAAGGAAGCGCTAGCTACACAGCTAATAGGACGTCTAACATTTAAACACTCCGAGGAGTGCTGAACTTGGATTCGCTCGGGAGAAAATCCAAGTTTGCTTATTATTTATGTTTATTTCAGCTTCATTGTCGGGTTTTACAAATTTTTGTTTTCATAGTTATCTTTTATTAGAATGATAGTGATTTTGTACTAAATTGAGGTTTTCTGTTGCTTTGAATTTTATAATTGTTTAATATTCTTTCGAAGTAATAGTAATGCTCAAGTGTTGGTTCCTAAATACAATTTAGCTAATTCTTAATCTTTCAGTGAGTCTCCGAGTACTTTAAATTTGTTTAATATTATGTTTCTAATTTGAATTCGAACAGCAGATGTTTTTTATCAATGACCCTTTAATTAACAATCCACTTATAATGATCTCCGACTTCTTCGTCTATGTCTGTTTCATGTAGTGTAGTGATATCATTCACTTCAACTTCATTATCATAACCAAAACCCGACAACTCAGCCAAACCAAAACCAACCTTACTTCCACTACTCAGGGTCAAAATAAAAGTGTGCGGGTGCGTCCCGTGCATACGTACATAACATACCGCGCACGGGCTGGGCCGAGTCCACCTGGAGTTTGAGGTTAGAGGCGCGGCGCGAGAAGCGGACCGTGTGCCAGTGGTCGTCGGCTACGTTTGTGCCAGCTAGGAGGTTCTAGAAATTAAATTTATAAATAAATGGAAAATTCACACAATATTATCTAACCCCAAGCTAAGCAGAGCTTGTGTTATGGGTACTACGAGTAGATAATATACATAATAGAATATATTACATAAATAGATATTTTTTATTATACGATATATAAAAAACGACCAGAACACCCTGAACAAATGTTAGCTGATCGTACAAACATTTGTTCCAAGGTGGGAATCGATCCCGCAATCTCCTGCGTCGCAGGCAGACCTGCGCTCAAGGCGCCACAGAGGTCGTCAATTAAGGTTTGATAACAATTATTTTTCTGAAACTCGTATAATTGCCAAAGTTGTGATGAGTCTTGAATGCGGACTGCCCGCCTCCTCGGAAGTAAAATTTTAGATGAGCGTAACTTTTTTATATACTCTTAAATCAAAAACAATACCTGAAATAGGTTTGATTTTCATAAAAAACATAAAATGAAAGACAGTAAACAAAAAACAATCATTGCTATTATAGGGTTTTACTATTTCAATCCGACAATCTCCGAAAAAACAAAGCAACTATCAGTGCCATAAAAGACCCACGACCTAAGAGGTCATAAAAAGTTATCGACTCGACTTCAATTGGTACCCACAATCTCGAATGAAAAGGTCCAAGTAATTAAACCTTCAACAAAACAGGCGACCTTAACAATGGCATGGATTCGATCAACCGAAACGGGTCAAATTGAAATTATTGTTTCATAACAAGATTGTGTGTTATGTTGAGTTTATTTTTAGTGCTGGTTGTTGCTTTTAAGTTTTCTGCAACTTGATCTCTTTTGTCTACTTATAATGTTCGAAATTATATTCTGATACATATCTATAATCTACACAGAATTTGGTATACCTATAATTTTAACTACCTGAATGTAATAATTATTTTATCGACACCGAACTGCTATTGATATGTCAGATTTTGCGAAATCTACTCGATGGGCTGATTTGAGCGGCAAATGCCTTACCTATCCAAAATGATCACAATAAATTTTTTTTGTAAGTTTAGTCTGAATATAAATGCATAGGGTAAATCACTAAAAAAACATCGCAGGGATGTTTTTTTAGTGATTTACCCTATGCATTTATATTCAGTTTAACTACATAGTTTTTCGCCATTCTTAATTTCAATTCGTATTTTTATACGAAGTTATCAATAACTTTAAGACATGGCGATTCTATGGCAAATGACTAGAAGAAGAAAAATAAGTTTATGGTTTTTCTAACTAAAACAGTACCTACATTAGGTAATTATGTTGTGGGTTGAAGCTATAAATTAGGAAGCGGCTCAGCGTGAATGCAACGTGTACTGGTAGACTCAATCCAAGGAACGCTAATCTTCCGCCGGTTCCTACAATCAGTAGGTAGTGCACAATGACAGAAAATTAACTACTCTCTGACTCCGAATTTCTCTTTGATTAATAAGTATCAGTACCTTTTCCCTATCTCCTAGTCGCACACTGGCCCGGACTCTCCCCGCCGCCACGGCTAACTCGATCCTATCCGCGGAGTTCTCCGAAGAGGTCCTCAGGAGGAGTCCAGCCTTGTTGGTCTTGAAGCGCAACATCAGCTCCTCGGTCTGCGTGATGTGGTCCGGGCCTAGCGCGGCGGAGAGGTGGTGGCTGCCGTTCAGGATTATCGTTGGGGATTCTGAAAGGATGAAACGTCGGTTGCTGTATTTGTTACACTATTTTGGTAACTTATCTTGTGACCTTATCTACTGGCGCAGATTAAAGGTGGTAAGACAGAAAATAATGTTAAAAAAAACAATAAGAGGGTGGGTAGAAAACGGCTCGAGATCTTTCAACGCGCCATGCGTTGAAAGATATCGACCTATTATTTGTTGATGGAAATACAAGTTTGCGTGCAGTTTACTCTTGGGAGTTAAATGGAGGACTGAATGCCTCTCCGCTCACGATGGTAACATAGGCTAGGGGTAACATGGGTGCGGACACGAAAATTAAAAAATGTCTAGACCAACATCTGGGCGATCCATTACAAATATCACTATAAACATAGTTCAAAAATATAATTACACCAAGAGCTGGTTGCTTACCTCGTCCACAGGTGGGTCCACTGTAGTCAGTAGTAGAACAGTCGCAGAGCGGCCGGTTCCAACCTTCACTGCAGGAGGCGCCGTGCTGGCATGGAGAGTTGGTGCACTGCTTTAGCAGCATGTGGCACGCTGGTCGGACGGAAGCTGGAAGAAAAAGCAAATGTTTTTTTAAGTCAAATGAAGGACCTTTCCTCAGCAATGGAATACAGCGGGCTGGTCTGGTAAGAGAAGATTAGGTTTTCCTAAGTGTATCTGAAGTTCTCTACATCTTTTTCTTAAATTGAACCTTCCTGAAGGCGGCTTACTACACTGGTTTGCAGAGCCGTGACCTAAATGAAAATATTTTCCATGTCTTGAGGTGATCACGTCCGTTGCAACGCGATAACAACGTGCTCAATAAGATAAAGTGGTTAATTTATTCCACCAAATAAATCATGATGCCATTAATTTACCAGAATCCTGCTGTCGTGCATACGCGGCCAGATCCTGCGGTTTGCCGTTGAGCACCAGCTCGCGGACACAGCCCACAAACCCCTGCCGCAGTGCCGCCGTCCACACAGCGGGCGGGGTGCGGGATGCGGAGTACTCCCATCCCAGACCACCGATGTACAGGGACCCGTCCAGTTCTAGCTGGTTGGATTCTCCTGGAAAAAGCAAGGTGAAGAATCATTAGAACCAATCATAAATTACAGTTTGGTAAAAATTTTAAAACAATTTGGATAAAGTAAAGCTATTTAAAGGCTAACGACTACTTAGCAGACGACGCTGAACAGTTGGGCAATGGTTTGTTAACCGCTTGCTCCTAAAATATTAGTATTTTCTCAACCTCAATCTCAACAGCAAGTATCGGTCCACTGCAGGCCTTCTCCTGATAAACGCCTTATTGACGTTTAACTCATGGGGACACATTTAACTCGTTGGGCATGCGGATTGGGGATCGCAGTTTGGTGGAAGATTTGTTCTGCTGGGGGCGCTGTTGCCCGCCCCCCGATGGATATCCCTTAGTAGCCTCTTACGACACCCGCGGGAAGAATTGGGGTAGTGCAAATTCTAAGCCAGCACCACACAGCTCAGCTTAGTTTATTTGGTAACTCGAAATGTCTGACAAGATATTTTAACCAATGATTTGGTAAATTTCAAAATAAGCCCAAAAAGCACTAGAATAGATATTTGTTATACAAGAGTGCAAAGTTGCTTTTTAACCGCGTGTTCAATTTTGATGACCGAGCAAGCGAAGGATTCTAAAATTGAATCACGAGCGCAGCGAGTGATTCAAAATTAGAATCCTGAGCGTTAGCGAGGGTAGCGGTTAGGTGTAAGGGTAGTGGGAAGTGAAACGCTACCCCGTGTATCGAGTGTATGCATATTTTGGTGTTTCTTGGGTATTGATTGAATTTGTGGTTTCATGTGTTTGTGCCCTTGACACTCCCGAGGACACCGGGCTCTTAGGAGTCCGGGCAACAGGAGCTGCCAGGATGTGTGTTTTTGGTGTGTTTGTAAGTATGCGAGTGTGTGCGTGTACTGATTGAATGAGTGTGTATCTGAGAACACCAGTCTCATGAGAGACTGGGCAACGATCTGTGTAATCCTTTACACATTGTGGTGTAGAGTATGAGTATTCTACATGATTATCTCTTCACTGAGTATTATTTAATCGTATCTAGAAGGTCCTCTGTTTCATCGTAAGTTAGACTAAGAAGATGGTTGGTAATACTAGAATTTAGTTCCTTATAATTTAACTTAACCATATTTAGTGCATTGTTTAACCTATTATAAATGCAGGGACCTAAAACTTTATAAGATTTTCTACCAAAATTGGTTCTTGCAGTGTGTAATTTGAAGACAATATCGGTGCGTCGTTTTCTGTTAGCTAGTTCAAATTCGTTAGTGACTTGAGAATGTTGTCTAGCGATAAGTTCTTTTAAGAAGAGCTGCCTGACTGTCAGGACCGAGCATAACTTGTACAAGGATGTTGTAGAGAATCTGCGCGGCTTGAAACACAGCACTTTTAGTAAGGCTCTTTGAGCACGCTCCAGTTCTATAAGATGTGTTTTGTCCGCTGAACCCCATGCTTTTATACAGTATGTCAGGATAGATTGCGCTAAGCTGTGGTAAACCCTAATTAAATATTTTTAACAGAGCGCATGACGAAGCCTTTTGAAAATGTAAATCAGTTTTCTTATGCGACCAGATAGGCTTTGAATGTGTTCAGACCAAGACAGATTTTCATCAATAATTACACCTAAATATCGTATTTTAGTAGTCGGTTGAGATTTGGACAATGACAGCTACTTTCGTTTTTATTATTATATTACAGATACCGGAATGGATTTTAAGTTGGATGTTAAGTTGTAACTGCTGTGGGCGCGTGCTTCTGTTGATCGTGAAATTGAGATATTTTGTTTTCGTTATATTTATGGTTAACAAGTTGGTTTTTAACCATTCAGAGATTTGGTCCAGCCCTTGATTGGTTAATATTGAAACATCTTCCCATGTCTTCGCCTTAAATAAAATTACCGTGTCATCAGCGTATGTGACTACTTTTCCGCTATTAAGTTTCATATTGCATAGGTCATTTATATAAAGTGATTAACTGAACAAGCCCAACAATATACGGATACTGCTTTGACCTTACCTTTCTAAACAGGAAACCTTATTGCATCTATTGAACCTCTCTCGTCTTTTCTCATAAAAAGTCTTACTGTTGAGCAAGGGCTACTGTTAATCGAGTGTTATAATAAACTGTTAAATTTAATTTTTTTTTTTTTTTTAGCGATTCATGGATTACAGGGATATCATCATCAGATGACCTGCATGAAAATTAACTTATTTGGTATTGTACCTACTTTGATAAAAAAAATGCCAACACCCTAAATTATTGTAAAACATATTGTATTTTTTTATAAATCTATTGATTAGATTAGATTTACATCGTAAGAACATCAGAAACTTTAGTTTTAATAGCAATTTTATTGTTTTCTGATATAAGTACACGTTGGAAGGTGATTGATTTATGCATGTTCGTCAAACAATCACTGACACAAAAACATAAACTCCACAACGAAATAGCAATCTATAATACTGGTGCTTGTACGCTCGTACTCAAGACTATGTGCTTCTCGAAGACGACATAAAACACTCAACACGATAAGTATCCAGTGGGTGAAACTTTATAAAGGTACCGTACACAAATTCCCCAAAACCAGTGTTTTTAACCTGTCATGCAGGGTACTTGGCGAATAACCATGAGTTTATGACCCCTTGAAAAACCCTTATGATATTAACCGATTTTGAAAAATGGACGTGGTGCTGTATACGGCGACTATGTTTATTTAAGTTAAGTTATCTAAGTTTATTTTTTTATGTATGTTCGCCGATTAACGATTATCCACCATGTGTACCGATTCCGACGATTTGCTTATGTATATAGAAAATAATTTCAAGTTGATCCGATAAAAATTGTATTCCCAAGGAATATAATCTTTATCCCGCAAAACGTTATGACATTGTAAATATTTAGGAATTTAAAACATGCTGACCTCGCTGACCTTTATTTATTCTTGTTCTGAAAATTTGAAGAACCGATTTTTATTTATGACGTATATACTCGTACAATTTAGTACCTAAGACTTAATTTTTTTTCATAATACATAAAAAAACAATTGATTCCGACGGTGGTATCTTAAGTAGCATCACACGTTTCTTTTCGGTAATTACAAAATACTGATCGTCACTTTTTTCTTAGCCCAACCATCATTTATATAAAGTGATTAACTGAACAAGCCCAACAATATACGGATACTGCTTTGACCTTACCTTTCTAAACAGGAAACCTTATTGCATCTATTGAACCTCTCTCGTCTTTTCTCATAAAAAGTCTTACTGTTGAGCAAGGGCTACTGTTAATCGAGTGTTATAATAAACTGTTAAATTTAATTTTTTTTTTTTTTTTAGCGATTCATGGATTACAGGGATATCATCATCAGATGACCTGCATGAAAATTAACTTATTTGGTATTGTACCTACTTTGATAAAAAAAATGCCAACACCCTAAATTATTGTAAAACATATTGTATTTTTTTATAAATCTATTGATTAGATTAGATTTACATCGTAAGAACATCAGAAACTTTAGTTTTAATAGCAATTTTATTGTTTTCTGATATAAGTACACGTTGGAAGGTGATTGATTTATGCATGTTAATAAAATTTTAACTTATTATTAAATGTTCGTTAGTTAAATGTATAGACTATAAATTATTATTAAATATGTAGGTTTAAAAGAAACAACGGGTAAACATCCACAACTTACCTACATCCCAGAGAAAGATGTACCTACTTTCTTGCCTCTGAACTAGGGTTTTTTAGGAAACATAAAACTCACCAGGTGTCTTGAATTCAGCATTAGCCCCATCGACCGTCACTCTTCCATCTCTCCCACTCCTCCTCAGCAGGAACTCATGCCACAAGGCATCGTCCACTCTTCGCCTGGTGGCTCTGACCCTCACGGCTCCGGAGCCCAGATCCATGTGGACGTATACGTAGCCATTCAGAATCTCTATAGCGAACATGTCGGCCTGAAATGTAGTTATTTAATAAGCAAGAACACCGACAGTGAAGGTATCAAGCGAGTAAATGGTAGAGAGTCTTTAAAGGATGAAGTTTACGGAAAGGTCTTGAAAACCCTAGATAGAAGCTACAGGGTAATATATGGGGATAACAGTCAATACAACCAAGAAGTTTTAGTAAGATTTTATCCACTGCCACAAAACTCTAAAATAAAAGATAGGCCAATAAAAACCGGCAGTGAATCAACATTTTAACTTCATTGCTGCGACAACTGTACAAAATCATAGACGCGATTCAGATGCAGAACACAAGCAGTGAAAATCAACAAAATCGATAGAAAACGTGACACTGCATACAAAGTCTACAAAAAACTTAAAATATGCAAACCTTTCGCATACTATTCGAATACTAACATTCGGAGCTAGACATGCAAATTCTATAAATTCAATGTTAAATTGGCGTTTCTAGACTGAAAAAACTTTTTAACTGTTAGGTGTCAGATTAAAAGCATAAGTTGCACAGATTCGTGAAGTTCTACTTATAGAAAATAGTGAGATAGATGAACTATACATAGTTGTGAAACTAAGTCGCAATGGTGCGAATTTGTGTAGGTATAAATAAAGCTTTTCTATCAAGCTTGTGCAACACACATTCGTCTTGTGTTGTGTTAGAATTGACAAAACATAAACTTCCCAAGTTTATCAGACAAGTTGGAAAGTGACTTACAAATTCATAAAGTGATTTTGAGTATTATAAAATTAAATTAGGCATTCATTCAAATATTTTTATATAGCCATTTGATTAATACGTATAACATATAAGTAGTAATATGTGGAAATTATTTCAAAATATAATTCGTCAAACAATCACTGACACAAAAACATAAACTCCACAACGAAATAGCAATCTATAATACTGGTGCTTGTACGCTCGTACTCAAGACTATGTGCTTCTCGAAGACGACATAAAACACTCAACACGATAAGTATCCAGTGGGTGAAACTTTATAAAGGTACCGTACACAAATTCCCCAAAACCAGTGTTTTTAACCTGTCATGCAGGGTACTTGGCGAATAACCATGAGTTTATGACCCCTTGAAAAACCCTTATGATATTAACCGATTTTGAAAAATGGACGTGGTGCTGTATACGGCGACTATGTTTATTTAAGTTAAGTTATCTAAGTTTATTTTTTTATGTATGTTCGCCGATTAACGATTATCCACCATGTGTACCGATTCCGACGATTTGCTTATGTATATAGAAAATAATTTCAAGTTGATCCGATAAAAATTGTATTCCCAAGGAATATAATCTTTATCCCGCAAAACGTTATGACATTGTAAATATTTAGGAATTTAAAACATGCTGACCTCGCTGACCTTTATTTATTCTTGTTCTGAAAATTTGAAGAACCGATTTTTATTTATGACGTATATACTCGTACAATTTAGTACCTAAGACTTAATTTTTTTTCATAATACATAAAAAAACAATTGATTCCGACGGTGGTATCTTAAGTAGCATCACACGTTTCTTTTCGGTAATTACAAAATACTGATCGTCACTTTTTTCTTAGCCCAACCATCGTGTGATTTTCGTGATAAAAATGAAATCTTGAACATCCGCTATATGATTTGTTTGGGCAATTGATTGCTTTTGTACGAAATAATCTCTCGTATCGAATTTCAATAACCAATGATCAAAAACAATTTCCACTATAATTCGCTAGTTTTTTAATCATAAAAATAGTTCGATTCAATAGCTACCTTAACATCAATTGAAATTGCTTCTGACTGTTAATTTAATACAATGCCGTACAATATCACGAGATTGCAGATCATAACTCGGTTATCCGCCAGACCCTTACTGGGAAATGCAATTAAGTCATCATTTGAAGATTATAGCTCCCTTTGATCTTCAATTTCGTATTCATATCTAAAGTAGACGTAATAACATTTTTCTGCACTCCATTTTCCCGTGATTGCTTTATGATAAGAGCAGAGCTTTTACGTTGCCCTTTGTGCCTCGTTATTTTTGCACTTTGCTACTGACTTCTTTAGATTTTAAAACGTAAATCTAAATGTTTTTATCAGCCATTTAAAATTTACTGTGATGGTAGTGTTAATTTTAAAATTTTGATATATGCACAAATTATATTTTTCGCACTTTAGACTGAAAATCAAAGTGCTCCGATTTGAAGATTTTCAAATACAAGTTATGTAAGTATGACACGATTAAAGGCCTACACCCAAGTTATGCATAAAATCACAATAAATGATATAAATATAAAAATACTTAAGAAGAAAACTTTATGGCCTAAATCAATTTTTTGTTCTACTTAGCTTTGGGGCTAGATAATGTAACTGTGTAAACTGTCCAACATTATTTATTTTTTTATTTTAAATATTGATTTTTCGAATACAGTCCTCTTTGCATTTCCCAGTAACAAAGCATTGAATGCCAATGAATATATTGATAGTGTCATTTCTAATGATGATTTCTTTAATCATACTGGTTTACCCCCAAAAGCTCCACCCCTTACCGTGCAACCTACCCTTGGTGGTTTGGCCCCCATGTTGAACATTAGCAAACCATTCGGTTCGTTTGTGCGAAACTTAAATGATAGCGTTCCTGTCTTCACCGCTTCCCATTTCGGCAGAATCTGTAACAGCAAAATTCTCAATGATAAAGGAGTCGAGCGGAAGGAATTAGAAATACAAAACAGCTTAGACAAGAAGCTGGAATTAATAGACAACCATGCTAGGAAGGAAAAAGCTATTAGCAGAAGATAGTATACGTAACATTCAATTATAAAATTCTAATGTTTGGTACGTAAAAAGTATAAGGACATACAATTTTTCCGTGAACTTGGTGCGTCTTTAATCTTCGTGCTATTGGAGAAAATGTTAACACCAGCATCGCTAGGCAGGCTCACAAATTAACTCTCCTTCGTTCATAAACAAAAGCATCTTATTAAAACAAAGTACATTTCCAAATATTAATGGACAGTCCCAAAAACAATATTCTCTTATCATAATAATCTCATAACATCAACATTTATAAAAACAAGGATCAACTTATCGTGACATACATTAACGTTATCAAAACAAACATAATCATTATCAAAGCTTCTATATCTATGAGTGTTATCAACTTCAAACTTTCCTATCTACATCTATTTATTTGTTCCACAAAACCGAATTTCCGTGAATCGAATAAAGTCTACTAAACAATCGATACAACAATTACTGATACAAGGAAAACACATTACTGGCTGAATAATAGATCAAGGTGAAATGAACCCTATGTTTGTTACCTTATTTGAAGAGTAACGAAATACGCTAGCTTTTATCCGCGGTTTCGTTACATTTACTTTACTTGTGCAAAAGTGTTTACTTATCAACATTGATTATTTAAAAAGGGAAGATAGGTTACATTCTCCCAGCTTTTACTCAAAAATTGGCATGTGTTACAACTACACGCAAACACATACGCTCACAGTTATATTTCCAGTCCTGTGCAATACAAAGGAGAACAAAGACGTATCTAAGACCGAAGTGAGACCGAGACAACAATATTTCACGCGAATCACGACCGCCCGTGCCGCCGCCGGTCCGACGGTGACTGAGGTGGGAGCACACAATTTTACACAATATGAGGTTGCCATTTTCGAGAAGCTAGTACCTCATCTTCCCTTTTTAATTAATCAATGCTTATCAATGTTATATCAATGTATAGTTTATATTGTCATGTAACATCACTATTACAAGTATCTATTAAGACATTGTCATAAACTATTATTTTACAGTCCTTTTTCGAAATGTGTCATCATATTCATTCGCAACGCGACTTTAACCGATGACTAACTAAAATTTGGAATTTTTATTCTTATCCTTCACACCGATCATGATTTTTCACACTTGTGTGATCCGATCCACCGCTGGGTATGTTAGTCCACCACCCCTATAAGTATTATAGTTACTATGGGCTCTTAACTCTTATGCCACATAATAGAATAGACAAAAATGAGTTCGCATCGTCATTATAATGCGTAAATTATTGAATTAGATGGAAATAATTTCAATTATTGTATGCCTTCAATGATAAAATGACATTATGTTTTCCCTATTCTTCATATATTTTTATATTCTGTAGATAAAAAATCCCGTGCTTGGTCTACTAAGATAATCTCATCCAGCGGCCCGATTCCAATAACCCAATCACTTCACCACGGCAATAATATCGTGAATATCGTCACCTCAACCTAACCTACACCTTTTGGTACCTATACTACTCAGGCAAGCTATGATAATGGCTTGGATCCGATAATGACAACCATTGAAAAACGATAGACCATTTTAAGATCCACTTCCGAAATCATATAGGTCATAAAATTTTGAACTTTTCTTTTTAATACTTTTGCAGGGATCGCGCTAAAATTTATATGTATATGCCGCAAAAGATAAATAAAAATAACACAATGCCACTAGAGGCATTGTGTTCAAAATTACAAATCAATCTAACCCCTTTAATACAGCTGTATCGCATCACAATAAATCACATAGGGCGTAACCTTTAGGTCACGCGTAAAACCTTCGAGGTCAACAAACCTAGATCTGATAAAATCTAAAAAAAGATTGAGTAGATAAGATTGTTTTACTAGAAAGCATTTCGAAAAACCTTTTAAGATTTACTGTATTGATTGTTTAAAAAGCTATCGATATACCACCGTAATCTACTCATCAAAGTTCGCACACTGCTTGTACTCGTAGTTCCTGTATTTATATCAGTTCATTCAGAACGTTGAAACCAAACACGTCTTCGGTACCCGAAAGCTCTTGAAATAATGTACATCGTTTAGCAACATCGTTAAGGCTAGATAGTAATTTAGAAACTTCAGGAAATAAACTATGATCTGCAAAAATGTGAGAGTATTTTTCGTCTAATATTCTGCAAGCAGTTTAGCTGTCTAATATAAGCTTTGTAAGCCTTTACTATAACAATTCCATCCTCTTTCATACTAAAAATATAACTTCATCGAGGCAAGAACCTCGGCTTCCTAAGGACTTCATTACACCTCGAAAATATTAGCCTATTCGGAAACCCTAGCATTTTCGAGCGAGAAGTAACGCTCGTTTCTTGCCCGAGGGGCATTTAGTAACACTACAATGATGCTAAAACCCAGAGTAGACCAAAGTAAGATATTTATTGGCTACCTACATAACAGGATAGTGCACCTACATCTTTTTCCATTTTTGTTTACCAATCTAGGTGCTTCTTTTGTAAATATTACGTCGCACAAAAGAGCTAATTTCTCGATGTTCTCAAAAAAATCTATATCTGATTTTCTTTGTAATTGCTAAGTGTCTAATAAAATGTTTGAATCAAAAGAATTTATAACAACCAATTTTCTGACTAATAGGAAAATATAGCTCCGACTTTATTGGAGTTTCAAGTATCAATTCATTTTCATCCCCCGGCAACATCCAATCACTTGACCTGTCAAATTGGTTGAAATTTATGATGGAACTGTCATAACAATCTTCCATCAAACTAAGATATGACCCCCATCTTATTTTATGATTCTGAGTCACAACCATCAGAGGGTAACGTGACCATTTACTTGTTAGAGCACACACCGATTCGGAAAGTAGTTAGAGATTAAAAACACCAATGTGATTTTGTTTTAGCGCAGGAACATCAATCTAAAACAAACACGAATCATATCGTAATAAAATAACAGGTACAAGTCAATTTCAGACAGAATTTTGGGGGCTAGGTAAGAGTACTTTTACTGACGTTTTACAAAAAATACAAAAAACTGCAGTGCCTTGCGCAGTCGAGTAAAAGATCGCATCGTAAATTTCAAACTAAATGAGAGTACCTAACTTAATGACCTTTGATTCTTTGAATTTTGCTGGACGGTCATTAGAACCAATGTTTATTATACAGTAATCGATTAATATTTTAACGTGGAGTAAGCCGATTAAATCGAATGCATTGGTATGACCTTAAACTCCAGTTAATAAGCAGTTTTTAAGCATTTTATGGCTATAGCGTGCGTAGATCCTAGATTAGAAGTATATTTATTTGAAATAAATCTTGTGTGTTGTCCACAAACAATTGAAGCAAATTTTCCTATTTAAAAAAACATTGTCATAATGTCTCCAAAGAGGCAGATCAGAGTCAAATAGAAAACTTGATAGTCTTCAACGTCCACTTCTCTATGAATTGACCCCAAATTACATCACTTCAACCGAGAGTAGTGCCCAAACGAATCCCCACTAACTCAATCTCGATGCCCCGACCCAATCAAGGGGCCAGTGCTCGACCGAATACAGGAGTTAGGAATTCGAAAGTGCCCTCGAACGAATTCTAACCGTCTTTAACATGTCGGCTTTTAAGGACGACTTTTTGTGAGTGGGGTGTCTCGGAAGCTCCCTCCATTGTTTTTAATTGGAGCTCCGTTTTTGTGAGCGACGTTTTGGCATAATGAGTTGTGTAAGTGTACCTCCCTCGTTTTGTATTAATAGTAAGCGAAAACACTGAATCTTCACCCGAATTGAAAATTGCCACATTTTGTAATTGCATTTATTGATATGAGTAAACATTAAAGATTAACATAGACATTGTAATTGGTTATTAATTGTGATTAACATGCTACTGTCATAACGGCGTCTACATTACTACATTAACGGCTTGATTATAATAACAACGAGATTTTTTTAATATGGAGCGTCAACATATTGGCAGAGTCATCACAAACGTCATTTGTTTGGTTTGATGTGTCAGTTACAATGATCAAGGCTCGTGATGATTTGGCCATCATGTAGATGCACTATTATAATTTGACTACTGATTAACATGAGAAAATAGAACTATAAACTACGGAAGAAGATTCATTAAATATTTAAGTTAACTTCAGAGTATTTAAGAGTTTTAAAAAGGGAGCTTGCGTCTTTTTTTGCTGCATCTTGTTACAAGTTTGTTAGAATAGCATTATTAAATATATATAATAATATAGTATTTTAGGTGATTACAAAGAATTTAACAAATGGCTTTTTTTTATGTACTTCATCTGCAAGTCGCTTTTCCTCCTGAATAACCTTCAATTCTGCTCCCTTCAGTTTATATAATTTGTCAACAAGAACTTTTTGACGTCTCAAATATTCTTTTTCTTCTGGTTTGAAACCGAAGGAAATGGTGTCATGGTAAACTACGGGTTTTGATGGTACAGAATCATGAGCTATTATTTGCATAAGAAACCCGGATTTTCGCGTTTGATTCAATGTTGCTTGTTTATCATTGCCATGTACGCTTTCAGTATGACTGTTATTCGATTTCGTGAAGTTATTAGTCGGAATAGGATCTTTAAAAGTGACAGGCATTGTTATTTTTATAGTGCGTTTAAGCAGATCATCGTCTAAAGGTTCGCGATGGTGATGTCTTACTGGGATTTTATTGATAGCAGATTTTCTTTCCTTAAATTTATCATGCATCCCTTGTGAGATCAAAGGTAGTTCCATATCATCATATTTTATAACAGCATTTTCTTTTCTCGTCTGACCACTGACTTCCAGTTCAATATTCTGTTTATGTATCGGATAAGCAATCTTAGCTTTATCAGGTTTAAAAGTCACAGGCATGTTAATATGTACTATTTCAGGTTCTGGTATTTTATTAGCAACTGGTCTCCTTGAACCGCGATGGTAATTCCTGAATCTTGATCGATGTTGTCTACATCTATGATGTAAATTTCCTTGTTTTGATGCATCTGAAACTCTATAACGTACGATAGCTGTATATCTTTCAGCCGGTGTTTCTGTGGTGTGAATGAATCTTGATCTATGATGTAAATTTCGTTGTTTTGATGCATCTGAAACTCTATAACGTACGATGGCTGTATATCTTTTAACCGGGGTTTCTGTTGTGTGCACCTGCGGGAATTAAACCTTAAGCAATATCAGTAAGGTTTTGAATAACTGTGTCCAAATCAGCTGAGGAACCTTCTCATTGACCGTCACTGACTACACCTGAAAAATCATTGCTAAATATTCTACGCAACATAAAGAAGGGGTTATATTTTGAACATGTGTCTCAAGCTTCTGTAATGTCACTAGAGTGTAAAGCACCTCAGCTGTTTTGTCCGCAACTAAGCAAGCGTGTTGGTGTGAACTCACCAGATGGGCGTCTCTTGTGGTGAAGCTCACTGGGTCACCGAAGTCGACAGCGGTGCAGGCGTAGTCAAGCCTTCCGGTTACTGTGATGAGCTTGCTTCCTGTCCGGGCCAGGTCAATGAGGTTCAAGCGCAGAGTGTCGGCTGAGAACTCAACCTTTTCGAGAGAAAAAAAATATATCAGGATTACTATTTTCTCATAATTAGCAGATTCACTTAAAGTAAAAATTGACGATGCTGAGATGCCTGATAAGGAGGCCTAATTTCAGTAGATGACTGACAAAGGCTGTTGATACAATATTACATTAAGATGTACAGATTCTGTAATTTCCAACAAATTACCGATTAAATCAGGCAAGAGAAATGCCCAGCTCTGTTCAAAAGCTTTATGTATACCTTTGTCGCATATCTTACCTTCTTTAAGCAGCCAATAAAGTTGTTATGCACCCTAGCACCAGGCAACGCCCTGGCATTGAGGGATCCCCCCACGTGCGCCCGGGAACTGGCCAGCATTGTGAACGTACCAGCGACGTGTGAATGTTCCATATAAACGTCGTCTACTATAGCTGAGACCTGAGGAAGATAATTTCACATTGTTTATTACACATGCACACAAAACAATGAAACAAAATCAATAAAAAAGACGTCAAGAAGAGATAATTGAATAAAAAAAAAAATTTTCAGACTTTTTCGAAACTATATAGAACTATTAATAAGTACTTTTTTTAACTCTAAAATATGATGAAACAATAAACGAGACAGAAGCTGCCCTGACGAGTATCTGGGGCCTGACAGTTGAATGTTATGACTACATTAAAATAGAAGAGAAGCTGACTCTGCATAATTTGGCAAGGCAATTGGCAAGATTATAATGTTAACGTACAGTCGAATCCATTTTAAAACTCTTATTTTACCCGCGAATAAAGTAAGAAACTAATTGCCTTTCTTACATGTTAATTTCAGTAAGAAAAATCAGCTAGCGTTTTGACCTGAATTTACAAGTTTTCAGACTTTCAAGACACAAAAAAAATGTAATTAACCCTTCCGTGACCTATAAGCCATCGGAGAACCGAACACGCTTCAACGAAATTAATTTGCATCGAAGCTACAAACACCTGCAGTTGCAGTTCTAAAACAAAGAAAACAGCTAGAGACTGCAACCCGTATTAACAAAGTTTGTCGCTTGATAGGTTAGTTCTAGACTCTCTAATATGAGAACTTTTTTCATATAGAGTTTAATAAACGCATTATACTCGATATAAGCAGTGTTAAGATTGTAACAGATGCTTTTATAAGCTTTCTTACGAAGTTTAAGTTCTCATCGAATTTTAATTATGTTGTCAAAGTTAGAGCTTTTGTTTTTACATGATAATTATAATAAAGTTTTCGTAGATAATTTTAATTACCTAGAATTAAAATGAAATCAACAAGATTATATGAGGTTTTGTTGCATACAGCAGGAAGAGAAGTAAAAATATTTATATCAAATCATTTTGTAATTATTTTCATGCACGAAAAACAAGAAAATAACAAAGTTTTGTGCACGAAGTACCATTGAAAACGACAAAAACGGCAAAATCAAGATTGTTGTACGGGAGCCCCATATTTATTGTATGTTGTTTTTTAGTTTTTTGTTGTTAAAGCGGCAACAAAAATACATCATCTGTGACATTTCAACTGTCTAACTATTAACGGTTCATAAGATATAGCCTGATGACAGACAGACAGAAAAACAGACAGACGGACAGACAGCGGAGTCTTAGTAATAGAGTCCGTTTTACCCTTTGGGTACGGAATCCTAAAAAAATGGTAACATTAACATTTTCTCCCTTCTGGAAGCTTGGCTTTGTTCAGTGATTTTTGTCGACTGTATAATCCAACCACATTATCATGGACGACCTTTTCATTTCATATAATGGTTACGAATGACATTTACTGAGAACACCTAATAAAGCGAAGTTCATTATTTTTGCATCAAATTAAACAAAAGAGCACGTTATTTATAATAGATGGCTTGGTTTTTAATGTCAAAGAGGACAACAATGTTTTGTACCATAATCTTGATTATACCGAAGAATGACTATTCTAGTAATGATCGTCATTCTATTTCATTTGGTATTATTATTTTACACATAACCGCCGTATTCCGCGTTTTGGAGTAGTTTCTCAAAATCTGTCGTCATGTCTATTATAAACAGTTGCCGGTGTATATAGTTATCTGTTTGTCTTTTATTTTTGAGTATTTAATATTCACAAGGTTTTCGAAACTGTGATTCCAAAAAAAGTAATGGTGAAAGTTTTTTCTTTCCATTTTTTTTGTACTCCGACCTCGGTTAGTCTTTTAACAGTTATAGAACTGTTAAGTCAGAAGTTTTTGATCAGTATTATGAGACAGATTGACATCAAAAGTTTATGTATATTTTAATTTTCTTACTGTATTTTATTTTAATTGTGAGACTGGATTAAATTTTGGATGATTCCCATTAATACCGTTGACTAGATCCATGATGATCAAGAACTTTATTTCTCATTAGATCTACTTTACACAAAATTGAAGTGAAGAGTCAATTGCACCTTATTTCTTGTTTGATAGTAATTACTATTTATCAAGCTGTTTACAAAGTAAAAATTTTACTTGTCTAAGTGCTTATTTTGTAAGTCTAAAGAAATAAACGTTTTTACTCTGACTCCGACTCTTTGGAAGGTGGTAGATCTATCGAGAACTTTATTCTCAGTAGATCCATCATAGATTTTCACTAAATATTATGGCTAGTCTCTAAGAGCGTTTTCCTGTAGGTAAACCGGTTAAGGTCGTCCAATAAATCGACCATGTATTATAGATATAATCCTAGCTATTAGATTGTCTATAGTTCTAGATGTTTACGAGATGAAAATTAATAAGCACTACTGCCTGAACCTCAATGGCTTTCCATAATAGGGATGTCGTTGAATAGCGCCCACAATAGTGCCCGCCACAATGGCCCGCCCATAGGATTGAAAATAGAAATTTAATAATGCACCACGCTATTCACACAGAAAATGGAAAAAATACGTAAACAAGGCTGTAGTAATGGAGGGGGAGTTTTTGAAATGGGTTTGATGGAGGCTTGAATAACTTTGAAAAAAAGTTATCGATTTATTTTTATGAATTTGCGATGTAATTTTTTTTATTTTTTATTTACAGGATTCATATCTTCAACCTCCCTAAGCTCAACAGCCGGGGATGTTCCACTGCTGGACGCTGGCCTCGGCCTGTTAAAAGCCTTATTGGCGTCTAACTCATGGGGGGTAATGAACCCGCACTGGTGAAGATTTATAATGCTTTCAGCTACACCAAAGCAGTATAAAAGTAAATAAAAAAAGACGTGTGGCACTCGGGGACTGCCGCGGTAAAGCTATTGCATAGCATAAGTCATTAAAAGTTCTGCTATTCATCGATAGATGGCAAAACTAAAATGTATCACCGCTGTGCCGGTCGGAGTGGGGGGTGTTAGGTTATGTTCGTTACGGAATTTCTGGATTCGGTCTCCACGCTCAAGGCCTGCGATAGAAGCTATGCAATAGCTTGAAAATATTATAAAACTAAACGTATAAGACGTCTTGTTGTGTTGTGGCAAATTAGCAAAAACTTATGTTCATAACACTTACCCCAAACCCCTTTAAATACTGAAAGTTTAGTACTCACCCTGCAGAAACTCATAGCTCCGGATGAAACCTGCGAACAAAATAGTATTTGTTACAAAAGAAAACTCCTTGGACCGTTTACCCTGGACCCAAGACACACTTCGTATCGATGACGTAATCTAACAGTTTCATGCCTGTGTTCACCGGCTCTTCCACGTATCTCGGGTCACACCGCTGTTGGCTAATGGGGTACATGCATGTAACTTCAAAAAAGCTAATTTTTTAAACTTATTATAGAAATAATTAGTGTTTCTGTCAATGCACCTAACTGTTATTATTGCTTTTTATTGTGCAATCCGATTGTGTAATCCCATAGCATGAACTTTCTTGAACAAGCACACCACAAAAACACAGAATCAACTGATTCCCAAATGACAAAGACAAGTTTGTGAGCTCACAAACTTCGATTGCTAACAAACACGGCGCGGTCTCACTACAGAAAGGGCCTATCTAACGATTTAAATCTTTGGGTATAGCTGATGATTCTATGTGTTATCACACTATCACACTAATAAATTTATTATAAATGCAAAAGTTTGTATGGATGTATGGATGGATGGATGTTTGTTACTTCTTCACGCCAAAACTACTGGATCGATCTGGCTGAAATTTTGCATACAGGTAATCCTAACCCAGGAATCAAACATAGGCTATCCCATAAATCAGTTCCCGTGGGTTGAAAATCAGCTTTTAACGTTCCCATAGGAACAACGCGTGCGAAGCCGCGGGGTGCAGCTAGTATATTATGAAAAATACTGTTTATGTAATGCATTGTATTAAGTACGTAGGTCTAACAGTCATGTCTAGTCAAGCCTACAGCACAAGGTCTACTTAGCTTGGGGCTAGATGATGCTGAATGGATTGTCTAGCATCTTAAATATGTAACATTTTTTTTATAGTTTGTGTTTAAAAACAACCTACAAGAGAAGATCTTACATTGTCCTGGAGTTGAACATTATTTCACTGTTAGCACAACAATACATGCATAAACTTACAATTCATTACAGAAACTCTACAAAATAGATTCACAATGAAACCGTTAAAGGTTAAATTATGTTCATTCAAACCAAATTGAACCTTAAACAAACCAATCAGGGCACATCTTACCTAACACAAGCGTTAAGGTGAGCGGGGGTAATTCCTCTCCAAAGATTTATCGTCGGTAAATTGGTTCTATACGAAAAACATCGATCAGCATAACTAATTACTATCGTTGGGGGAGTGTGAGGAAGTTTTGTGGAATTTACTCGCGCACAAAGTAATTCCAACCTTATTTTCGTAGACGTAAAGATGTTAGTTACGAACGGTAGGTATCAGGTGTTGCTAAGTACTGAATACCTGTTATTGTTGTTATTCGTAACCAATGAGAAATTTATTATTCGTTTTCTGGGTACTAATGGAATAGGTAAATATTGAGCCAATCAAATTGAATATTAAGGTGAACAGGGGAATAAGTGGGTACTTATTATTTCTAGTAAGTTGACATAAATTTCGAGAGACCTCGAGTGAAAAGAAAACACGTTGATGATCAACATTGTTTTTCATTTCCTAGAAACCTTGTCTGCCAATTTAAGTTTTTGGTTTACAATAATTACAAGGTATTTTTACATAATAACACTTGTATTTGAAACTCATGTACAAAAATAACATCAAAGTCATCTACATATATTATTATAAGTATAATGAAGAGGAAAGATTTGATTATTTGTTTGTATTGAATAGACTCCGAAACTATTAGACCGATTTAAAACATTCTTTCATAATTAAAAATCTTACTTTTCAGGGAGTGACATGGGCTATATTTTATCCCGGAATTCCTACGAACGGGAACTACGCGGGTGAAACCGTGAGGCGCTGCTGGTTAATCATAATTTTCAGGAAATAATAAAACTTATGAATTCTGAGAAGTAGATTAATCCATTATATTCTAGCGTGTGCGACTTCATCATTTTAATTAGTTTTTGGTATTGCCCTAAGTGTAAACTTTTATTAGGATTGTATATATTTCTATATACACAAGCCAAACTTGATGTATAATCCTTGTAAACAAACCACGACATATACACGCCCACCCTAAATCATAAAACCAAAAACTCACAGATATTTTTTTAATCAACAGGTAATGTGAATTACGCATAAAAAGAAGCAGCAAAGTGAAATTTAGGTTAAGTATGGGCGGTTTTGTTCACAGTCATTGTGCATCAAATTTAACTTTTAGGTAGAAGTTTGTAAAAAATGTTGTATGCGCGAATATCGTCAAAAATGTGAAACTTAACTATGCACTGTCAGCTTGTATCACTGGTGTCCTCAAACCTAGTCCTGGGATTGGGAAACTAGATGGGGATCTCCTGCTTGCTATTGATACTTTACTCACACACTTGGTCTAAGAATGGCGCAAAAACCCTGATCTCCTGTATCTTCCTCTATGTCCGTCAGTGTGCAAATGTGGATCTAGCTGTATTCAGTATTCAGTATCTTTATTGCAAACAATAAGTTGCCGAAGAGCTTGCCCTTGCTGAGGCTCCTACACAAACATATGGTAGAAAAATGGCGCGAACCAATGAAAGAACTCTCGCCTCCTGAAATTTCCTGTACACTTTTTTCCTCTGGCTTGTGCCACTGATAGTCAGCGAACCTGGTCTTGGGTGGTTTGATGTGGATCTTCTACTTTCCATTAGTAAGGCTCCCACAAACAAACCATGATCCTTAAATGACGCATAAAACCGTCACCTCCTGAATCTTCCTATACACCGTCAGCTGGTGCCGCCGATGGTCATCAAAACTATTCTTACACTTGATGTGAATCGAAAAATGGCGCGACCCAATGAAAGAACCCTCACCTCCTGAATCTTCCTATGCACCGTCAGCTTGTGCTACTGATGGTCGTCGAACCTGGTCTTGGGCAGCTTAATGTAGATCTTTCCATTACCAAGGCTCCCATAAACAAACCGTAATCTTAAAATGTCGCAAACCTTCGAAAAAACCCCCTGAATCTTGATGTGAATCGCCTACGTTGCTGAGGCTCTTACACAAATGATGGTCGAAAAATGTCGCGAACCAACGAAAGAACCCTCACCTCCTGAATCTTCCTGTGCACCGTCAGCTTGTGCCACTGATGGTCATCGAAGCGGGTCTTAGGAGGCTTGATGTGGATCTCTTGCTTGCCGTTGCCGAGGCCCATCGTGAGGGAGACGCCTCCGTCACGGACAGCCAGGTTGAGGTAGTCGGCTTCGTGGCCTGGTAAAGTAAAAGTAATATAAAAACGTCGGATAAAAATGATTTAACCAGTTATATCTTTATTAGAGCTATTAAAAAGAGTTGTTTGACTCTTTGACGCTTATTAGTTATCTAAAATACTCTCGAAAGTAATACTTTTAACAAATACAGTTGATTAATAATATTGCTTTCAGTTATTTTTTAGACAATCACCGAATGGTAAGGTATTATTTTGTTTCAAAATAAAACAATTATAGTAGGTTATTTAAGTTTTTGTGTAGTCTTTTTTGGTATAGGTATTATATAATAGTGAAAGAGATGGTGCTATTTATATCTGTAAGTATATTTATTTTTGTATTTATGATGTTTTTATTGTGAAATTTAATCATTAAAAAGTAGATATTTTAAATTTAAACCGCAAAATGTCTAAACGCAACGCTATTGGCACCTGAAGCGTGACGTCATACTTGAACATTTTTGTATGGGCATGACGTTTTGACTTTGAGTTGACATAGGGACTTGATGATCCGTGACGTCACAAAATGCAAGGGCTAATATAGCAGCGTTTTCATCATCCGAAACTTAGTGCGGTTTTACTTTTGGTTTTTTACTTCAATAATTTAAAATTTTTTGGCTGATCTTTTTTCGTTTATGTATTCAAACTCAAACTCAAACTCAAAAATGCTTTATTTCCATAAATAATATAAATGTACACTTAGAAAAGGTCAAATCATATTAAAAAATACACTGACACGGAAATAAAGTGTTATTTTTGATTTCGATCGCTTCGCTATGTAGACTAAAGTAAAGAAACGACGAAGAAATCTTTAGCCTGTTAGTTGTTATTTATTATTTTTCGAGTTGGAGCAAAATCCGACCCAAGCTTTTTCATCCTCTAGACAATCTGATATTTTATAGTAAGGTTTTTTGCATAGTTATTAACCTAAATAATCGATTCTAAAATAAAACAAGTCCATGCATATACCCTATTATTTAAATGAATATTTAAACTCACCGGTGTAGAAGAGTAGTCCATTCGGCTGCCTCGTCTTGAAGTAGAGAGAGATGGCATCTTGTGTGCTGACGATGGGCTCCCCGCCGGTCTGTGTCAGGTCGTAGGAGAGGAACTCGGCTCCGCGGAAGGTGGCTTCCGACGGTGCTTTGTCTGGAACAAGGAGATTCACCTTTATACCTGAATTTAAGTTCTAACTTCTTCCGCTAGTGGACAAAAAATTTAAGTCAATTAGAGTCAACACCTTATTTCTTGTTTGATAGTATTGAAAACTTTCGTTTTCAAGCATTTCATTTATATCACATTCATTCATTTTTTGCTGACCTTTAATTTCCACGTATGTGTCGTGTCGTGTTATGTAATTTGCTCCAAATAAATGTATTTACAAATGTATGTATTTTCTTTCACGTGAGATGTGCTCATTCCCAACTTCTCACGAAAAGTATTCCCAACGCCTCATGTGAGACGTTTAGTAGTGCTAACCTACATTTCAGAAAGATTGCTCTGCAATTTTTCGAGATGCAAGGGTCCAAAACATAAGGCCTAGGTAAGGTATATTATACAGGGCGTCCCACAGCCATGCCACATGGAGGGAAAGTACCTTAAATATTGAAGATAGAACATTTTACTGAAAGAAGACTTTATTTTGATTTTAAAAACAATAAAAACTGTAAATAAAGTCTTCTTTCAGTAAAATGTTCTATCTTCAATATTTAAGGTAGTTTCCCTCCATGTGGCATGGCCGACTGGCCGTGGGACGCCCTGTATAAACAATTCAAAATTATAATAATCTGGATATTAGAGATACATCTCACAGTAATTTGCGAACCTTGTACAGATAAATAACATTTGAATTAAACCTGACAGTTAATTTATCTGAACTATCAAGTAACATTAACTAGCTGATGTTATTACAAACGTATTCGCCAGACGCAGTGAGATAACCTCTAATTTATAGCGTACTCCCAAGATACCTACAGATGATATCAACAACTATATTAAGGACTAGCAGTGCTTCGCGGTTTCACCCCCGTAGTTCCCGGTCCCGTGGGAATTCTGGGATAAAATAGTCTATGTCACTCCCTGAAAAGTAAGCTTTTTAATGATGAAAGAATTATTTAAATCACGCCAATAGTTTTGGAGTCTATTCAATACAAATAAACAATCAAAACTTTCTTCTCCTACTAGCCTATGCTAATATTATAAACTAGCTGCGCCCCGCGGCTTCGCACGTGTTTTTCCTATGGAAACGTTTAAAGGTGATTTGTATCCCACTGGAACTGATTTACGGGATAAAAAGTAGTCTATGTTGAATTCCAGGATTAGGATTACCTGTATGCAAAATTTCAGCCAGATCCTTCCAGTAGTTTTGGCGTGAAGAAGTAACAAACATCCATACAAACTTTCGCATTAATAATATTAGTGTGATGTGCATTGATTTATTAAAAACTAAGATGAGGCACTGGTTGCTCGAAAGTGGCAACCTCAAATTGTGTAAAATTGTGTTTTCCCACATCAGTCACCGTCTGACCGGGGCGGCACGGGCGGTCGTGATTCGCGTGAAATATTGTTGTCTCAGTCTCACTTCGGTCCTAGATACGTCTTTCCGTCTTTGTTCTTCTTTATATTGCACAGGACTGGAAATATAACTGTGAGCGTATGTGTTTGCGTGTAGTTGTAACACATGCCAATTTTTGAGTAAGCGCTGGGAGAACGTAACCTATCTTCCCTTTTTAAATCAATGGTGATGTGATATTAGTATAGGCTAGTAGGTATAACTTAAAATTAAAACTTTTGAATCCAAGTAATTTACAGCGGGTTATTTACCATACCTCAACAACCTCAACAGCCTGTATTGGTCCACTACTGGACACATGCCTCCCCCTGAGAAGCATCTTATTGGCGTTTATCTCATGGAGGGTAACGCCCATAATCCCCACGCTGGGCATGCGGGTTGGAGATCGCAGTTCGGTGGTGGAATAGGGTATATGCGTCGATTTTTTTTATTGTTTTAATCGATTCTTTAGGTCATTATTTAACCGAGGAATGATAAGACGCTCACTGAATTTCGCATTAACAAGGTAAAAAAAACAAATCAAAACTACAATCATTTTCGGGTGATAAAAACGCTGCCATATTGGCGCCATGTTTATGTGACGTCGACGTACACACTTGATTAAAACCTTTGGTGACGACCTCGGTAGTGATCATCTCAGGAAAGAGGTTTTTCGAAAAAACTGAAAATAATCGACAATACGAAATGTCAAGTGGGCAGAATAGTGTCAAATCATGGTGCAGCAAGCAAAATAAGAAAAGAAAAAATGTGCACAGTGATGTCACGTCCGCTCTAGTCAATGGCGTAGCGTTTTGAAATTTTGCGATTGAGATTTAAAATATCACTTTTTCAATGGTTAAATTCTACAATAAAAACATCTCAAAATGCAAAAATAAATATGTAGATATGTTTCTATATTTTTTAGCCATTTTGAAATCACATGCATACCTATACCCTATTGTTGTGCAGGAGCCGCTGCTGCCCGCACCCCCAATCGCCTTTTATGACACCCGCTAGAAGAGTTGGAGTGGTGCAAATTCTAAGCCAGCACAGAATTACTTCACTTCACTATCGTTATATAGAACAACCCAATGTAAGGTTTAAAAGTGAACAAAATCCACAAACCTACCTGCGGGGTAAATCGGCGTGTCTGTCGGACCCATTTCCGGCTTCCGTCCGCCTCCGTCAGAGAGACGTGAAAGGCGTTTAAAAAGCATCGATAGTGAACTGAAATGAACGAGTTACTCAAATGGCACGGAAAATGCAGTCGGATTTGAAACTTCAAGCGTTAGGTACATCCAGCTTGGCGTAAAGTGGAAACGATGTAGACGACGTAAATCTATTCGAACTATTGGACATTGTATTTGCATAAAAGGCAGAGCTGTGGTGGTGCTGGCTTAGAATTTGCACCACCCCAATTCTTCCCGTGGGTGTCGTAAGAGGCGACTAAGGGATATCCACCGGGGGGTGGGCAGCAGCGCTCCCTGCCGAACCAATCTTCCACCTGCGATCCCCACCCCGCATGCCCAGCGTGGGGATTATGGGCATTACCCCCAATGAGGTAAACGCCAATAAGGCGTTTATCACGGGGAGGCCTGCGTCCAGCAGTGGACCGATACAGGCTGTCGAGGTTGAGGTTGAGGTGTCAGTTGTTATATACATAATTACACATAAGTTACGTCTCAAGCCAGTTCGTATCTAATTTAAGTTGTTGTGATATATTTTAATAGCTTGTGATGGGTTTTGTGTACCTAATAAATATAAATAAATAATCAAATGTTGCCAAAACTAGACTTAACTCATCTGCCAGGACTAAAAATGACGAAATGATCGTTATGACAGGGACAGCGACATTTTAGTCATGTACCACCAGTAGTGTCTATTCAGATGTCGCCAAAACTAAACTAAACTAATTTGACTGTACAAAAATGTCGCTGTCCCTGTTATAACGAAGTGGCTAAATTGCGGTAAGTACCTACTTTAATTTAGGTATCTCTAAAACCATGCCGTGAAAGGAAACTAGTATTTTTGAAAACTATTTTGATTCTTTTATCTTTTTTTTTCGAATCCCGCTCAGGGCAAATGTTTGTACAATCGACAGATATTTATTCTGTGTTCTTTCATTGTATTGTGTTGAGTTTATAAAATTAAGTATATCAGATAGGTATCCATAATACTTTGATTAGCTTGGGATTAGTCTAGGAAAGATTTAATTGTTTGTTTGTTTATATTAAATAGGCTCCGAAACTGCTAGACCGATATCAATAAAAAGCTTACTTTTCGAGGAGTGACATGAGCTATATTTTATCCCGGAATTCCCACGGGAACGGGAACTACGAGGGTGAAACCGCGCTGCTAGTTTACTAATAAGAATGGTTTATCAAGCCACCTACTCACAATTTCACTTAGTTCGCCCATATCTTAGATGATCCAAGCCTAATGACTCCGCAAACCAAAATATAATTTCAAATTACCTAACTTGTGTAGAACTGAGATTATTACTTCCAGAACTATATTAATTTGACTTTAGCTCACTCACTTGCTTAGTTTGCTCACAACACACGAAAACTTCATCTCTAAACAGATTTCAATTCGCAAACTGATTCTATTTCGAGAGAATCTTAGGCTTTGTTTACGGATACGCGAGCTTGCAGCGACGCGTGCAGTGACGCGGCTTGCACTAAATTCAAATATATGGCGTTGATAGAGTGTGTTTACGGAGAAGCGTTTTTACACGCGTTTGTTTGATTTGACACGTCGCACGCGGCGTGCAGAGTGGCGGTGCACGCCGCGTGCGACGTGTCTACGTGTCGTGACGATTTGAAATAGCCTATCCATAAAGATCACCGTATATTGTGATATGTCTGTGTTTACGCGTGCGATGACGGGGCCGCTTCACGTGCCGCTGCACGCCTTACGTCTCCGTAAAGAAAGCCTTATTGGTGAGACTCGACGCAAGATAGCTGAAGATTATTTTATAAATAATACTGGACAATTCACACATCATCATCTAGTCCCAAGCTAAGCAGACTTTGTGTAATGGGATGACGGTTAAATGACGCCTATTTGAAAACACTTAGGTAAGCACAGCAGAGCTTCTATCGTGGGAACAGGGAACTACGCTACGCAAATCCTACACATAAATGGAGATGTCATGATCACATCTCGTTTTTGTCAAATAGACTTACAACTCTGATTCATACCTTTTTTTCCTTTTTTACCTTCAATGTTCTAAAAGACTTAAGAGGAGGCGCTTTTTACTTGGGGTTGTCAAGATAAAGTGGTTTATAGCCTATATTACAGCCTTCATGGACGTGATTCCGTTCCGTGATTTTTCTTTACAGTTTTTGCTCTATAATTAGTAGAAAAAAATCCTACTTTAGCGTCAATTTTCCAAGCGCTGTAATGAATTTCCAACTCTCAAGCAACGAGATAAGAGCCAACATCTATAAATAAACAAAAAGCCAGCTCTCAAGAAACTTGGGGCAATTAATCAATTTCCGCCGTTCAGGTGTTGGCGGAAGTTTTAAAATTGCATGAACCTTGCGCTAGCTTTCAGGATCAATATTGCTTAAACTTGGAACTTTACGTTCCAATTATGAATTTAAACCTAAAGTATTTTGTTTGTTTTTAAATTTCGTTTTATGACATTAAAGGTAGAGCAAAAAGTAAGGCAAAGTAAAAAGTATAAGCTTTTCTTTTCAGACCGACAAGCAATATTTTTAAACAGACTTCAAAAATAAATAAATAAATAATAAGGTCTTTGTTATTAAAGTGCGTAAGCCCTCACACTCAAGGTAAATTCTAAGAAATAAAATAAAATCGGGTTTTAATCCCTTCACAGCCGAATTTTTTTGGGATTATAATTCATTCCTTAAATTAACAATATTTATTGAAGAAAGGATCTCAAATCAGCAAGTACTTTTCATTACGCTTAAAAAACATCAAGAAGAAAGTTAATTTGAGGTTAAGTACTGCGGGATTGTAAAAAAATCGAATATACAGGTACTAGAAAACTGATGTACTTTACGTTATACCTACTACGTACAGTACATAAAGGTAAATTTTCAGAACCTTGTCTTTTGTTTCTTTCATACAAATATCTACTGGTCGCACACACATACCTAGTGCCATGCGCATGTGAAGGTTACTTTACCCAGATTGTTTGTCAAAATTGAAGATGTTCTTTTACTAACTAAATGGCTGAAACATCTATTGTTTAATGCACGAACGAACACAAATCAGATTACGGTCGCATTGAACGCGTTTTTAATTTATCGTGCCGATTGTACTTTTGACATTTAGGTTGTCAAATTAATTTACTTTGAGTTGACTCAGTGCTTAACGGGGACTAATCAATAAACTTATTGAAAAGCAATCAGTAAAAATATGTATATATCCATTTCCTTATTCAACATCTTTACTCAAACTGTAGAAAACGAAAGAAACTAATCAATTATCGGCCATCTGCTAAAGACTCGATAAAAGTAGACGAACAATGAGCATTTTTCTTTTATGGATAAAAACTACCATTTAAAAGAAAACTTAGTTGAAGGACTTTGTTAAAAGTTCATTTCAAACTGGAAAGAAAAAGTTTGTTAGTTCTTCAGGTGGATATTGCTTAAGAGTGTCCAATAACGCCGTTACGAGATGGATGACAAGAATTGACTTTCGATTGAATTTGTGAATTCTTTGAATTTCGAGCGGGATGACAAGATATGGTTTTTTCGTGAGTAAGAAGTACAGAGCAGAGACGTGCCCCGAATTTTCTATCCACCAAAACTGTTTTTACCTAATTAACACAAGTTTATGAAACAACCAATCGAAAAATTACAAGACAAAACTAAATATACCTATACTTCTAGGTTTCTTAGCAAAACAAAAAACGAAGAAAAAAAGTTTGCTGTTCCTGAGATAAATGAGCAAAATGTGTGCAAAACATCTCTATTTCGATAAAATAAACTACCTATCGAAACTTTCACCAACGGTGTTTTTAAAACACGTTATTCAAGAAAAAAGATTTATGTAACATTTCTCTAAATATGAAGGTGGTAGCTTACACAGATGCAGAGATAAAACGAACAACTAACCTCAGCCCGTTACTTCGCTTACCTTATTTAATTAACTAGGTACTTAAGATACTCAGAAAATGTGTTTCTTTTAGCAAAATTATTTTCTAAATCCGATCAGATAACTGAAGATAAAATAATTAGGCCCTTTCCGTCATGAGACAGTGTTGCCATGTTGTTGCTAAGCGAGATATATGTATGTATGTATGTACATTATATAGCCATTGCTCGCTCATTTGGAATCAGTCTATTGTAGTGTTTTTTTTCACAAATCTCGAGCAATATGATACAATAAATGGTATCAGTTAGGTTTATTGGCAAAAACACTATTTTTATCTACTCACCAAGTGTGCGTGCTTCGGTATTTGGTTATTGCACGCATTCAAAGACAGTTTTTGGTGCCAGGTCGTAAGAAACGATTTCAATTTTTGTCCTGATCTACCAACCTCCGACAAAATTATATTATTTCTTTAGTATACGATACACTTTATATCCGACAAGAAAATACAATTAATACAAGATAAAGAGAAATAAAATACGAGAGTATCAATATTTAAAACAATAATTTGCAAAAAGCTTTGTCGAATTTACTTAGAAACATGTGCTTGTGAAAATAAGCCCTCTCACATAACCATAAACAGCTAAATTGTACTTTACGCATAAGTATACAGAGCCTGTTTTACGATAACGCACCGACTATGTCCCATAATTTTATAACCCGTGTAGCGTCGTAGCCATTTCTTCTAATAAAACTTGCAATAAAGTTACATAAAGCTGAACTTTTCCGATTTTTATGTGACTACGTAAGAATCGGAAGTTTTAGGGGTTGAATGGTTCGGATCGGTTTCACATTAGGCAGAGGTTGAAATCTACGAAGAAGTAAATGTCAGGAGACCTAACTGCGTTAAAAAAATTACCCAACCAAAGTCGTGCTCAAGTCTGCGGGGCTTAAAAATCGTACCCAGCGCGCCAAAAGTCAGATCTTGCAAGCGAGCACGCATCAAGTTTTCACAAGCTCTTGCTGTGTGGCTTAGAATTTACACCACCCCAACTCTTCCCGAAGGTGTCGTAAGAGGCGACTAAGGGATATCCAACGGGGGCGGGCAGCAGCGGCCCTGCAGAACAATTATACCACCAAACTACGATCCCCAACCCGCATGCCCAGCGTGGTGATTATGGGCATGCCCAGCGTGGGAATTGTGGATTGTAAGCCCTCTATGAGTTAAACGCTAATAAGGCGCTTATCAGGGGGAGGCCTGCGTCCAACAGTGGACCAATACAGGCTGTTGAGGTTGAGGTTGGAGGAAGCTTTCCGAGGAAGCTTCTCGCAGTAGCTGGATGTAAAAGGCAAGGCAATATAGTGCACATTAAGGCCCGTTATGAAAGCATGCTCAGTCATCGACCTATGCTTGAGGGATACTTACTGATATCCAAATCTACACTCACTCATGTAACCCTCAAGTAACGATACCTTCTTACCACGTGATTACGTATTATGGAAAGGTTACCAAACATTACTTGAGTAATTGCCTATTTTAGAACGATTTCTAACCTTAAAATCTCTGCCTACTGATATTTTCGACCCATCTTTACACAGGTGTGGTCTGTACTAAGCGCTGCTTGGAAAGGATTTCTACGCACGAAAGCTTTTTTTTTAAAAAGCGCCAAAAAAGTTTGAAATGGTTGCGTTTCGTTTTACATAAAACATCAAATCAACAAAAATACATTGTGATAGTCAGGTTTATAAGGTAACTTATAAACCTGACTATAACAATGTATTTTTAGTAAAGTTTTTCGTCTAGATGAATGTTAGTACCTACTCACAGTAGAGATTTTGATAGGGCAGCTAGCTAAGTAGTGTCAGAGTTACGTTCTATACTAAAGATTTGCTTGAGCAGTTCTCACGCAATGATTGCTTAAGTAAGGCTTGGGGAAGCTTTCATAATACGGGCCTAAGACTGGCCGTTGTCTAGCAGAGCCTTAAGATAATACAATTATAAAACTTGGTGGTTCTGAATGAAATTACCGAAAAAAGTTTTTTTTTCTCACCAGTTTTCCTTCAGGCAAGAAACCTGGAATAACCCTAAAATACAAACAAACATTTTGGGATTACCCCCTTAAGCCATGAGCAAGTAACGCGCTTATCGGGGGAGGTATGTACGTCCAGCAGTGGGTTGTTAAATATAATAATAACTAAATTCGTTTATTTAGATAATAAAATCCATTGTGTTAGTTGGCTTATTTTAACTAGGGGTTAGTACTTAAACATAATTGATGATTTAGTCCTTGGGACTAATGTAATTATTTGTTTAAGTTTGTAAAGGCCGCCAATGTTTGATATTATGAGTTCGCACTAACATAGCATTCAGGGGAGGCCTATGTCCATCTATGGACTAATAGGTGCTAATAGTATTCAGGAGGAATTATTCCCAACATCTCACGTGACACGTGCTCATTCCCAACGGCTCACGTAAAATATTCCCTAATTCTCACGGAAATCAGAGCTTCGTCGTGATTTGCAATCCACATCATCTATTATTTATCTTTTTTAAAAGTGCCTATACATATGTCAAAAGTGGCAACGATTTAAATAGTAAACTCCCTACATACCTAACTGGCTCTTATAAAGTATTTTCGAGTATAATTCCAAAAATCTCATTAATATTTTGTTAAATTCTGAATAAACAATATTTATCGTTTGGTAGTTATTATTCAATATTGAATAAGCTTTGGGAGATCATGTATATTCCAGGAATTTAATAACTAGGAAATTGTTTACGTTTAGAATATTTTTGTAACAATTTCAAAGCTCTTAAACAAAGTATATGAACTTACCTTCTACCGGAAAAAGTAGCTATACCGTACCTACTCTCTAAAGTAGATAGTATCTATAGTAAATAGTACCTACTAGATATTTACCTCAACCTCAATAACCTGTATTGGTCCACTGCCCCGTGATAAGCATCTTGATGGAGTTTTTCTAGTGGAGAATAATGCCCATAATCCCCCCGCTGGGTATGCGGGTTTGGGTATCGGAGTTCGGTGGTAGAATTGTTCTGTGGTGGCGCTGCTGCCCACCCCCGATGGATATCCCTTAGTCGCCTCTTACGACACCCAGGGGAAGAGATGGGGTGGTACAAATTCGAAGCCAGTACCACACAGCATGTAGCATGGTACTATTTACAATAGACAATAATAACAATGGCGTTCGCGGCGTTTTAACTACCCATTAGGGCTGCCTTTACTCTGGTTAGTTCCCACAGAATTGAATATTGCGTGTTGGTTCCTTGCTAGGTCAAAAATTATTTAAAAATTAAAATTATTTAAAATATTTTTATTACATGATATAAAAATGTACGTTTTTATATCATGTATTTTTCTATTATCTGTGCTATAAGACGTTGCTTTATACCAAATTTCAAGATTCTGACTTCACGGGGCCCTGCAGGTTTTGATTCCCTTGCGAGTGCGGCATAAACGGCTTTTAACAGCTCTAAGGAACAGTATTCGACCTGAGTATTCGATATAAATTCCAGCTTGATACCTCCACGCGTTCCTGAGAAAAACGGTTTTGACCAGACGGATGGACAACAAAGTGTAAGTACAAAAACAAACAAAGTACACGTAATAAGGGTACAAAGTAATAAGGGTTCCGTTTTCGGGGTACGGAACCGTAGTACAATATGCGATAGCAATTATCTCAGGATAACTCTGCAGGTATTTGTTCAGGGCGTTCTGGATATTTTCTATATATAATAAAAAATATCTAGGG
This sequence comes from Eupithecia tripunctaria, assembly GCA_955876795.1. Lineage (NCBI taxonomy): Eukaryota > Metazoa > Arthropoda > Insecta > Lepidoptera > Geometridae > Eupithecia > Eupithecia tripunctaria. Next base: position 13,725,824 of record OY041617.1, on the reverse strand, counting down.
TAATTCCGGGGTAGATGGCCGTAAGGGAGAGACGGCCAATCGAAAAAAGTCCAATTAGAAACAAGTAGATGGCGTTCATGACAGTTTAGTTCGCTTCGCCTTTCTGCCGGCAACAAAGTGTTCGAGTGATTTTTGCGCGAAAAAATATTTTTTATGTGTAAAACCACTTTGATTTTTCAACAACTATGTGATATAAGGTAAGGGGTTCATATATTATGAAGTCACAGAAAAGTTTTTAAAAATTTCCTTGTTTTTGTTGTTTTATTGTAAGGTACATAAGTTTTCTCATATTCTAACCTCAAAATGAACTATGAGGGTGATGCAATATATTTAGAAATAGGTATGGCCATCTCCCCATGCAATCGGGATAGATTGCCATTTTTTTTCTGGGGAAGATGGCCATAAAATATGAAGTTATTTCAAGACTAACATTACAATTTTTTTTTTTAGATTCCAAACTACTTTGTCCGAAAAGCAGTTTTGACTAGAGGTAATTGGAATGAAGAAGACCTTAAAAAGGCTATGGACGCAGTACAAAAACAAACGATGTCAGTCTACAGAGCTGCTATAATTTTCGATATCCCTAGAAAAACATTGGAAAGAAGACTTAAACTAAATTATGACACAAAGGGACCTATGGGCCCACCCTCTACGTTTGGAATTGAGAAAATTAAAAAGCGTAAAATAAAAGAAACTGAAAAAGAAAACAAAGAAAACAAGATAAAACAAGAAAAAAAGACTGGAAAACCTAAAACAAAAGATACCGAAAAACCTAAAGAAAATAAGACAGCAAGGAAACGTATTGCTATTCGCAGGATTTCAGACAGTAGTTGCAAAGAAATTCCCGTGGGTTTGTGTGATACTTCTGAAAGTGAAAATGAAGACAGAGAGGAAGGTTGACAAACTGTAGAGGTTGTGGTGAAAATTACTACAGAACTCAACTCGTTGAAGACTGGCTGCAATGTAAAAAATGTTTGCTCTGGGTGCACGAAAATTGCACCGAATATGATGACATGTGTTCTTACTGCGGTAAAAAGAAAAAAAATGAAGAAAAATACCCTAAGGGCAAAGGAAAGGGCAAGAAAACAACTGGCCATCTCCCCCAAACACCTATGGCTATCACTCCCGGACACTCTGGGAGAGATGACCAATCGTAATTTTTTTTAAAAGTGAAATTGTGCCATATTTGTTGATTTTGAGACTGATTATTATAATAATATAGTAAGATGGATAATTAAAGTTTTGTTTTCAATCAAATTGGTGGTTTAAATCATTATGTTTATACCAAATATAGGTCCTCCAAGTTAGTAGGGCCATCTACCCCGGAATTACCCTATCTATGTAGTGTATATGTATGTCAGTTATCTATTACCCATAACACAAGCTCTGCTTAGCTTGGGGCTAGATAATGCTGTGTGAATGGTCAGCATTATTTATTTAATTAAATAAAAAATACACAGCCCACAGTGACGTAGTAAAAGCTTCCGAAACTCGCATTTTCCTCTGTTCTTTAAGCCTATAAATAAAATGTAACAAGGCGAGTACACCTGACTTTAACAATCGGAGACAACTTTTAACGAAGAAACTTTTTTGTAAGACAGCAGTCAGAATTAATATTACGTGACTGGGCTGTGTTGGAGTTTTGTATTTGTTACTTGAAGGGCTTAAATAAAAAAATAAAAAGTTTTCGTGTTTTGCATGTAGGCAACTTTTTATTCTATATTTGTGATTTCTTTATAGCTTACTTTGAGATATTTTCAGGTAAATTTAATTATATTAAAATAACTTTTATACTCGTATTAATTTAAAATCAATGGAACGCGATTTAGAAATTATATTATTCAGGATTGACAATCCCCTAAATGAAATTTCTCAGAAGAATATTTAAAAATCGAAGGAATGCTATTCAAGGATTATCTTTCGGGTTGTCATGTCAGTCATTGAGACAAAAGTAGTCTTAAAGACAAAATTTCAAAATAACATTTCTTCCATTTTTTACTCTTTCGGCATAGCTCTCAACCGAGATGATGAGTGTTCGGTCTTTAATATATCGAAATTGTGTGCTTAAGGAATACCTTGAGCCTGCATAATGGAATACCATTATGCAGGCTCATGTCATCATCATCATCAACAACCTATATCATTCCACTGCTGGACCAGTCTTATGTGTTTTCTGTATTTATTATGTGGTTGCCTGTACTAACACAGATATTTATTATTAATAGAGGTAGTCGTCGGTAAATAAAACTAAGAGCAATAATAAACTTCTCAAGATATCTCGAATATGTCTCAACTACCTACCGAATAAATAAGTAAGTTTCATTTTCTCAACCACCTCAACAGCCTATATTCCCACTGCTGGACCCAGCCCGCCCCCTGATAAGCACCTTTTTTATTCTTATATACTCGTAAAAGGAACTTTGAGTCATTCCTGACTATGTCAGTCAAAACTAACTTCCTTACCTACTACTTAAAACTAAATTATATCTAAAACTAACTTAAATAATTTTATTGCCGCCTCACTCAGTGGAGCCGCTAAAACTATTTATTGGCTATTTTATCTATTGGACTCAAACAGACTTTATTCTTGGGCATTTCAGGATAATTATTAGATACTCGTGCATTTAAAAGCAAGAGCACTACTAATGAGTTCATTTAATTTTATCACATTTTGTTCAGAGACGTAAAGTTTCCTAAAAAGTCAACAGAAAACGTGAAAGCGGCTTAAAATATTTTCAGAAACCTCAAGAGACAAAAGTTTTAACATTCAAAACCTTTTCAGACATGAACTTTCGAGAGTTCTTCGCAGATTCAACGTGACTGAATTATGTAAAAAAGCTGTTTTCACGAAAGCTTCCCTCCGAAATTACCGGTTAAAATATAGGCAATAATTTAATTTTTAAGCCTTGTGTTTGCCAATTTGACGCGCATTTTTAGCGTATTTTAAAGGTAAGCCCGTAAAAGCCAAATCCATAATCCTTATAGACGGGGATCATAATTAATGGATATTATTGAAATGAGCCGAATATTTGAACAAATATTGTTAATTCGTTTTTTTTATTTAATTGTTAATTGTGAAATTGCGCTCATTAGGGGAGGCATATGTCCAGCAGTGGACTAATATAGGCTGATGATGATGATGATGATGTTAAATTGCAAGAATAAATATCGTTTTAGCTGCGCGTACAATAGTTTGTATTTACAAGATATGTTGGTATATTTCGCATGTAACCTCGCCACACGGGCGCTGCAGAGACCAAGGGCGAAGGACAGAGCTTTTCTTTAGTACAGTGACATTCTTGAAAGATGTAGTTATTTATCTGCGAAATTCAAATCATGATATTTATAAAGTTGGGTTTTGTTTTTAATAACCAAAGTGAACCTCACCCCTCACACCTCAGGCATGTAAAAGCCAGAGAATTAGTGTAAATCCCACAGAATCAGTGTAAATCCAACACACCCGTGAGATTACACCACAAATATGCCGTACCGGTGAATCAATGTGACAATACACAAATACGTACTTTTCGGTGGATGCTCTGTCGCAAAACAATGTGTGATCTGAGAGGTTTTAGAAATCCTAAAACGTTCATTAAGTTAACGTTCACTAAATCTTTAAATAACTGTAAAACTCGTCAGGGGTAATTTTAATCTAATACCTCTCTACGTTAAAAGGGGTAATTTTAATCTCATACCTCTATAGAGAGTTTGTTTCATAAAATAAATGCGTTGCAAAACTAGTAACAAAAATTTAGATACAGAAACAAAATGTATCTCTCTGTTACATGCAGATACATGCAGCTTATCTGTGAGCATTTTGCAATTTGAATGGAAAAAGGTAACCAATAGATCCAATGAATATTCGAAACTCTGCTCGCTAAAATCCTAAATCGGTTGCTTAGCAACGACTACATCCCATCAAATCATAGCCTACGCTCGACGTATTTTCAAACACATTGAGCCATGTCATTCAATCAATTCAAGTGACAAACTACATAAACCAGGATTCAGGGTTGTTCTTTGTCAATGTTACACACGCAGAAAAATTTAGAAAAAGTGCGAACTATGAAAGTGCTCTACGTTATTGTCACTACGAAAGTCTCAGGGCCCATCTTTATAAATAATCTGTGAAAATTTCAACTGTAGTGGCTTAGTTATATACATATATTATTAAGCCTTCGCTGTCCGTCTGTTCATCTGTCACCGGGCTGTATCTCACGAACCGTGATAGCCAGACAGTTGAAATTATCACAACCTATTTACATCCAGCAGTGGGTTAACTTTAATTTAACTTCTTCCGCTAGACGACCAAAAATTTTACTTAAGAAAATCAATTATTGCTTTGTTTCATTCATGTATTAAGTTTAAAACTGATCTCTATTTTATTTTGTGTTAATAAAACTTATATATCTTATTTTGTAATAGTTTACAATTTTACTGAAAAGCTTTGTGTTTAATTCGTAAGCATAAAGAAATACACCGTTAATCTAACATAAGGGTGTGATGGTGTGCCAGATAAACAGGCCTCAACTGTATCTTCGTACAAACATTAACAGCACGATTATCGTCACATTTTAGCGCCTGAGCCACCCTGTACCAGGTGTTCCAAGCAGGAACATAAGATTACATTTAATTGTTAACACACTCTGAAATCTCTCTCATCTCATTTTAGCGGGAAGGTAATATTCTAAGATATTGTGTAATATTCTTAATTTGTGTAAGGTTTTTGGATTTAATATATTTCACGAGTGCCAGCTTGGTGCTTTATATTTTGACTAGTTTCTGCTCGCTGCTTAGCACGCGTTTCTTCCGGAAAAAGTAGCATAAGGCTAACTACTCTATTTAGCCCATACACTGTTTGTTGAGTAACTGTGTTTTGCCTTAAGATGACTATTGAGCGCCATTTTGTGAAAAGGATGGTTATAGGATTTGGCCTACATATAGGCTGTGTGGTGCTGGCTTAGAATTTCTACCACCCCAACTCTTCCCGTAGCTGTCGTAAGAGGCGACTAAGAGATGTTCACCGGAGGCGGGCAGCAGCACCCCCTTTAAAACAATTGTACCACCAATCCCCAACCCGCATACTCAGCGTGGGGATCATGGGCATTACCGCACCTTAGATACACCTATAAGGCGCGTATCATAGGGAGGCCTGCGTCCAGCAGTGGACCAATATAGGCTGTTGAGGTTGAGGAGATTGGGGAAATTGAGGTATGGCCCATCATTTTAGTTCACATTCAGGTGGAAAAAACCAGTGAGAAGTGACCCAAATCGTTTTACGAATTCCAGTTTCCCAAGTGAAAACTTTTAAACTAATCAGAAAGTTTGGCAGAGGAAACAATCTGCCAAGTCATTATCAGATAAGTACCCATGATCTTGATGGATTTAATCTAAACCAATAATGTTTACGTTTTTATTAGGCGTTGAGTCTTTTCAAAAAGAGAAGCATCGTGGGAATTGAGGGCGCTCGTGTGCTAATTGACAACTTTTGTTGCGTTGACACTGCTCTGTCATTGCAGTGTTTACCGTATGAAAATCACTCGTCAACAAGAAGAGAATTTCATAGTGCCACATTATGCCACGCAATAGACCACCAAACTCTATTTTTGCATCTCTGTCTAAACTATACAAAATAAAACTATTAAAGAGACATTGAAAAAATTATAAAACGTGATGATCATAATGCCATTCGTAATTTTTGAAATTTCCTTTGTTCAACGTAATTTTAAGATAAAATAGGTGGCTGTGCTATTGTGCCTGGGGTTACCGCCTCAAGGCACACATACACCAGTGAAAGTGGCGCCCCCAACTATTTTATCTTATTATTACGTTAAACGCAGTCAGTTTAAAAAAATCCATCGTTCGGTTTGTGGTATCTATTATAAGTTATTTATGAATGCCTCTGTAATAGTTTCATTTTGTAAAGCTTAGGCAGAGATATGAAGTTGCGCGTTTTGGCCTCCAAACTCCATTTTCGCATCTCCTCCTAAACTATATGAGATAAAATTATTACAGAGGTATTAAAAAATAGCTTATAATAGATACCACAAACTGAACGTAGGATTTTTAAAAAATCCTATGATAAACGTAAAAATATGATTAAAATAGATATAGCTGTCATATTGGCTCGGGAATGCGCCGTAAGGCCCTTTTCAGATGCAAACGATCATGGTACGGTTTCAGAGCTATCATTAAACACTAATGAGAGTACATTTCTACTTTACGCGGCACGTCGATCGAGCCGCGGCCGTATGCAAGAGCCTAATCCGTTTAATTTCGTAGTCTTTGATGTGATTACTTCCGGATGTGACCACTTATTTATCTTTTAATAAGCTTAATGTGAGACTATTTCTAAATTTAACCACATCTGTTTAGATACCTAATCGAAAACCTAACCACATATCACCATGTGGTAGGGAGCTGGTCAAAAAGTTACTAGAGTCAGAGTCAGAGTCAAATCGTTTATTTCTTTAGACTTACAAAATAAGTGCTCAGACAAGTCAAAGTTTTACTTTATAAATAGCTTGATTACTATCAAACAGGAAATAAGGTGCAATTGACTCTAATTCACTTCAATATTTGTCCACTAGCGGAAGAAGTACTCAAAAATATCACGTGATTAAAAAACAATCCCATAACTTTACACCACTACGTATCTTAGCTAAAAATTATACAATGCGTCATGAGGGTTTTGACGCATTCTTCGCAAAATGGACATTAACATTTTTGCAAATCATGACGCACTCCAACTAAGTAACCTTTTAGAATTTATTGACGCAAACGTTATATCGACATGAAACATGAGGTACTTAACGTTCGCTAATGGATGATGCATGTCAGTAAATCTCGTTTGCAAACAAGCCAATGCAGGTTTCACATAATGTACTTTGTTAGTTATTGAAGCAGGTAAACTTTAATCTAAATCTACTTTTTATCTAATCTACGTATGTCGTGTTATGTGTGTGTTATGTAAATGTACCAAATAAATGTATTTACTTTCTTTCTTTCTCCTAAATGAATTGAAATTATAAATAAATAAATAAATAATGTTGGACAATTCACGCAGCATTATCTAGCCCCAAGCTAAGCAGAGCTTGTGTTATGGGTACTAGATAACTGACATACATAATACAATACACTACATAGAGTTTTTTTTAAGTATACACTGAAAATATCCAGAACGCCATGAACAAATATATCTGCAGATCGTACATTTGTCCCGAGGCGAGAATCGAACCCGCAACCTCCTGCGTCGCAGGCGGACCTTCGCCCATCGCGCTACAGAGGTCGTCAATAGAAGAGATCGCTTTCAGCGATATGGCCGTCGATTGTGCCATATTCCATTTAATTAGTAGTGTCTGTCTTTGAGATATTTTATTATGTTTTTGATGGTACAGACAGCGGCCTATGTCGTGGCTGCTTTCAAGAAGAAGAGACTGTGGAACACGTCGTGGTACACTGCACGGCCACAGAGGAGGCCAGACACAAAACAGGGCTGAAGCGCCTCATTGAGGAATCAACCCTATCCACACCCACAGAAAAGCTGAAACGAAGCTGTCAGTCACCTAAGGTCCTGCTCCGATACTTCAAGGAGCTGGGCTGGTTAGGGCCTGCTTAGGCAGGGGGATAATGCACAAAACACTCCTATGCGAGACGTCCGAGCAGATCTTAGTTCCCCCACTTAGAATTAGAATTAGATGGTACAACAAAGTTATTATCTATCTATGTATGTGTACTGTATACCTTAGCAGCCATGTTGTTACAGTCCGGAGCGTAGAACCCTCTACACTCAACATCAAACAACATCATACAGAGCGAACTTTAAACAGAATACACGAATAACATCGAAATTCATGCATAAACTACATACAATACAAAATACATTTTACAAGTTGAACTATCCCGGGATGAGCGTTAAACTTTGTTTTCCAGTTATTGTGTATTGCGAACGTGTATAGTTGAAGTGGACGAAACTGTTTCAATTTTGCTATGAAAATGAAGTGCTATTAATACCTATTTGTTTCTCAATATTAATTATAAATTATAATATTTTAACAAATACTGGTTATTATATACACATTTCTGCCCGCGGTTTTATAGGATAAGTAGCCATGTTTTAGTCCAGACTACCTGTACGCATGCAAATTCAGCTCAATCCATTCAGTAATCCATCATCAACATCCATCCATCTAAACATCCCACCTACATCATGTACAATTACACTCTTAAAGATAAAAATGAACAGGTATCTTATAGACCTTCGTGTTACATCGTCGTCCACATTGTCCACATCGTCACTGGGTCTCTTAAAGACAAAAATGAACAGGTATCTTATAGACCTTCGTGTTACATCGTCGTCGTTCACATCGTCACTTTCCATCAGGAAAGATTGTGATCAAAAAAAATCGATCGACATTATAAGGAAGACCTTCATCCTCTCGTATTTATAATTGCGCCCCGCGGCTTGGCACGCGTTGTTCCTATAGAAACGTTTAAAGTTAATTTCTATCCCACGGGAACTGATTGAGGGGATAAAAAGTATTACGTTTTAATCCAACATTAGATTGACCTTTATGCAAAATTTCAGCCCGATTTGTTCAGTAGTTTTTGCGTGAAGGAGTCACAAACATACATACATAAATTCTTACATTCTTTCAAGCTTTCGCGTTTATAAATTAGAATTGAGTTTATTGCTTTTAACTAAACAAGTGGTAAGTAAGTTCGTTAAAATGGGAACAAACTCACCAACGCAATATTTGCTACAACCCATATTAATTATTGGAAAATATTAAAAATATTTATTCGCCAATACGAAAGGATCGCCCACTACCGTTTACGCAAGAGGTCGTCTATAAATAAAATCATTTCATACATTACGATGGCCTACATTGACATTTGGGTAATTACCTACCTATCTGAACAAAGTTTTGGGCAAAAGGCAGAGTTTAATTTTATTTTGCCTTTAATATAATATGCTACGTAGGTTTTCCGAGAAAATATCAAACAATTATGTTGCTTTATCGTTTTATTAAAATCTTGGAACTAAACGTTATTAGCTGTTATTGAACCTTGCTGGAAGCATTGATTTGTTAAAAAGGGAAGATGAGGTACTGGTTTTTCGAAAGTGGCAACCTCAAATTGTGTAAAATTGTGTACTCCCACTTCAGTCACCGTCTGACCGGCGGCATGGGCGGTCGTACTAGCGAGAAATATTGTTGTCTCGGTCTCACTTCGGTCTTAGGTACGTCTTTCCGTCTTTGTTGTTCTTTGTATTGGCACAGGACTGGAAATATAACATTGAGCGTATGTGTTTGCGTGTAGTTGTAACACATGCCAATTGAGTAAGCGCTGGGAGAATCTTCCCTTTTTTATAAATCAATGGCTGGAAGGAATATTTTTTAATAAAGACTAATCAAAATCGATAAATATAAAATAGATGTATTTGCGCAATCAATGATTATTTTTACGTTATTCCTTTGTTCTAGGATACTATGTTACTTAAAATGAATTATTGTTTATGTCCATTCTTTCGATTAGCATCATAAAAATAATGTGTTTTTCCACATTTGGGTCGATTTGATTCCCATATAACTCAACGATTTTTTAGGATTTTTGTAAATGCAGTATCTAAAATAAAATAAAGTCTCCTTTCAACAAAATATCGTATTTAAAATATTTAAGGTACTTTTCCTTCATGTGGATAGTCTTGGGACGCCCTGTATAAGTGAGTCCGGAGGTACAAAAGGTCTTATGTAAGAGCCATTTTGTTGGCCTAGCGGATAATCTGTCCTCAATAAAAAATAAAATACTATTTTGTACAAACTATTTTTTATTAAAAAAAAATGTATTTTTACAGGCACACCTAATGCGATCGTGTAGGTACATTCTATTTAAACACCGTAATAAAGTAGGGTCACAGTCACATTCTATAATACTAATTTAAATTTTGAATAACATTTTTGAAAACAGACCGTATATAAAAACTAAAAGGTATAATTTTGAATTAAGTAGGTATGGTATAGGTTTTATTCAAACTCGAAATTCAAAACGATATTCCATGCATTGATTCCAAAAATAAAAACAAGCCCTGCTTGCTCAAACACATTAAACGCAAAAGAAAATCCACTTTAGAAACTCAAACGTACCGCAAGCTCCCAACGCTGTTATCTAGGCGATAGGGTCGAAAATTGCCTTTCTTGATTGTTATGCCGTGGTGAAATTAGAATAAACCGCTGGAAATTTGCATACAGTACCGCCCGCGTGCCGAAATTGAGTTCCCATGGTAAACCAATATGGCCGACTGAGCAAGGCCTTCCAGAGTGGGTGGTGTCATATCCTCTGGTAGGATAATGTGGATTTTGTGACTGTACTTCGAAATACCGAAAATAAAAATACCCGAAAACACAGGAAATGGTAACAAGGGGAAAACTGGAACGTGTAAAATAGGTGAAGGGGTAACGTGGACTTAAAAAAAATTATTTCTAGTTTCCGGAATTTTGGGGGATTTGTCAATGGGGAAAACTGGAATAAACCATAACAAAATCCTACAGAAATCACCGAGTCTGAATGAAATAATACCTAAGAAGTCACGGAGTCTGGGAATCATTTACCCGTCTAGTTAACTTACCGTCTTTTTACTACACTTTTAGATTTTTGTAGGTATTTCTTGTATATGTAGATATTTTAATATATTGTTTTTATATAATTTTTTTATACATAGTTTAGATTTAATTTTTTTTTTATAATAGTAAGTTTATGTCTAAGTTTAAGCACGCCGTTTTGTTGTTTTTGGCCTTGTGTGGTTGGCAGGTAGAAAATGCCATCGGCATTATGCCCACCATTTGTGTCCTTTTTTTATAATTATGTGCATAAAGTATTAAAATAAATAAAATAATACCTAAACCACACATCTCCGAAAAACATTAGAATGATCGTTCTTGACCTCGATTTAACGCTATAAGTACCGATGAAGAATGAAATCAAAGGTGCTCAAGAAATATTTTTCTGCCCCTTATATTTCACGAGAAAGATACGAGGCCTAGGACGAGAATAACCTGTAAGCATAGGTTAATTCCATCCTTAATCCGTTCTTATCGGGGGACCGTTTGAATGCTTTGCTAGCGCATGTGGTAATACATATATAAAAAACATATTTGAATTTTTTTTGAAAAACATAATATATATAAACGCGGTGCGTTTACTAAATGTGTGAAAGTCAGACTTTCAAATTTTATCGAAATCAAATTTCAAGTCATTTTTGTTTAGGTAGTTTATCGTGTTAATGGCGTTTAAGGAGTGTACTTTTTTCTGTTAAAAAAGAAAGATCTCTATCCCTACACCTAACTAGAATCCTTGACTCTCTGCATTTAACCGCATCATCAGCCTTTACTAGTCCACTGCTGGACATAGGCCTCCCCTAATGAACGCCATAGCGTTTAACCTACTAGAAACTATTTAACAAACCCAAAGCGATGGGACAATGCACCAAGCAAAATATGTCAACTTTGAAAATTTCAACTGTTCGCGTTTTGTGAACCGAACAAAACAATTTTCGTAAGTAACACCAAATCAACCTAATTTTTCACGTCATAACCTCAAAGTAATAGGCACCTACTTGCCTACAGACTTATTATTCGTAATGAGGCTATAAGGGCTTCATTGCTAGGGCGAGCCGTGGTGTTTGTCTTGAGATGTGGGCGTGTCGGCTAATAGCTGAGGGCCTCAATTACGTACGGATACCGTAGGTTTTATAGCCTGTTGGCTGAAGGTCAGTGGGTACTGGATAGGCAATGATCGCTTACAGACTAGTTATTAGTAGAAATTTGATGTTATCACACTAATTAATTGTGCGAGTTTGTTTGGACGGAGCTGTGTGGTTTAGAAGTTAGAGGTTTATAGTAAGTGCTGGTGAGAATTTGAACGAACTCTTCCCATGGGTGTCGTAAGAGGCGACTAAAGAATTATCCGCTGGGGGCGGGCAGCAGTGCCTCCTGCAGAACTATTCTTCCACCGAACTGCGATCCCCAACCCACATGCCCAGCGTGAGGATAATGGGAATTACCCTCCATGAGATACGCCAATAAGACGCTCTTCAGCGGGAGGCCTGCATCCAGCAGTGGCAGCAGTGCCTCCTGCAGAACTATTCTTCCACTGAACTGCGATCCCCAACCCACATGCCCAGCGTGAGGATTATGGGCATTACCCTCCATGAGATACGTCAATAAGACGCTCTTCAGGGGAAGGCCTGCGTCCAGCAGAAGACCAATATAGGCTGGTGAGGTTGAGGTTGAGGATGTATTCCTAAAGGAAGGGAAACACTTTGACTGGAGCCCTGAAACAAGCCGAAGACAGAATAGTGCAGAAGCAGTTCATCAGCGTCTCCGTGATTGCTTTCCAGGGCGAGCACGACAGCTATGAAGAATATGACCGAGGTCCTAAATGACCGGTTTTAAAATATATTTCATGCCTAGTCCTTTCCAAAGCTGTAAAAGCAAACAAACAGTCCATCGGGCACCTGCGCAGCGCGGGTACGAGGCTCGGGAGAGTCAACACCAACTTTTGTTGAAAAACTCCGAACAAAGGGCCCGTTTTGAACTCACGATATCACTCTGCATGCTAATTTATGGACGCAGTTTTGTAGAAAACAGGCAAACCGGTACTAGGTACTGCTTATATTGAGGTTTAGATTGACGTTTCATTACCCATACCATAGAATTATATAAATTACTAGCTGTCTACCTCCACCAACTCTTTGCTGTATTGTGTCTATCTATGTAAATGTAACGTTTCATTACCCATACGATAGAATTATATAAATTACTAGATATCTCTAGCTGTCTACCTCCACCAACTCTTTGCTGTATTGTGTCTATCTATGTAAATGTAACGTTTCATTACCCATACCATAGAATTATATAAATTACTAGATATCTCTAGCTGTCTACCTCCACCAACTCTTTGCTGTATTTTGTCTATCTATGTAAATGTAACGTTTCATTACCCATACCATAGAATTATATAGATTACTAAATATATCTAGCTGCCTACCTTTACCATTTTTTTGCTGTATTATCTACCTAATTTTAACTGTTGCACGTATGAAGTCACCTGTTTTGGCCAAATAAATTTATCTTTATCTTATCTTACCCATAGGCCAGGAGAAGTCCTGAGTCGGAGTCCAAAATCTACTTTGGGTCTCCCAGCCATAGGAGTAAGTATTTTACGAACTTCGCACTTAGGAAAGAAATTTGTAGAACTGTTTATTAGTACACGACAAAAAACTACAAAATGAACTGGGCTAAGCTTTGATAACGTAAATGCTTCTTTTAATCCAAAGAAATTGTCCAACACAACATTTTCAATAATGACGACCTCTGTGGTGCAGCAGGCGAAGGTCCGCCTGCGAGGCAGGAGGTTTGCAGGTTCGATTCCCAGATATTATGTTCAGGGCGTTCTGGATGTATTCTACCCAATAAAAATATCTATCTATGTACTGTATTGTATTTAGTAATATCAGTTATCTAGTACCCATTATACAAGAGCACTGCTTAGCCTGGGGCTAGATAATGCTCTGTGAAGTGTCCAACATTATTATTATTATAAAAGATTCATTGGCCCAGTTTCTTGTGTAAGTGCGTCCAAAAATGAGCTCCACTATTTTGTTTGCCCGAATATTGAAATGTTTTACATGAAAATAAAATATGACATATGGTATCGCAATATTGACTAAAAACAATGTTTGATGGCATGATGTAATAACTATTTATGTTTTGCAATTTTCAGGCTTTTGAGGCAATTAAAATACTATGCTATATTAATGGACTTTCTTTCCTCGTACTTATAGAGTCGCTTGTTTTTCTGTTTGAAAAATTTGTTATGCTTGTGGTTTGGTTCAAGAAGTTAAATGTAGCTATCGACATTGCTGTTAAGACCAAGATGGTAAATCTATCTCTAAATCAAGTATCTTGAAGTATGGAACCGTGTCTTAACAGGTCCATGGAAAAGATTGTGCAAGGCAATACCTATGAAGAAATTTTATTATACAAAAATACAAGTTTCGAAAAAAAAAATACAGGGAAACAAGATAGTTTTAACAAAAACTCGTATTTTTAACATTTCAGCCAAGAAATTAAAATCAGTTACCAGGAAAACAGCCGAGTGGATGGTTTTATTACCATCCACTCGGCTGTTTTCCTGGTAACTGATTTTAATTTCTTGGCTGATTTTAATATTTGCTTGTAATCAAAGCCAAAGCTTCTACGAAATGCAGTGCTACGAAGCTCTATGAATGCTACGAAGCTCTACGAAACGCTACGAAGTTCTACGAAATTCTACGAAGGTCTACGAAACGTAGGCGTTTGTGTAGATTCGTGGAAGTATCTCTACAAAGTATTGGAAAGTAATGTAATGACACACTATGAACTCAGTGGCCAAGTTCCGTCTGTTGCGGATTCGATTCTCACTCTGGGTCAAAGGTTCTACTCATTGTGAACTAAACTATTGGCGTTGTACAGACGAACACGAACTTATTGTACAAGAGTAGATTGGCGTTAAACAATGAAAATTCCTGTTATGGATTTGATTCTCACGCCTAGGACAAAGTTTCTACTCATAATGAACACAACCTTTGGATATATATGAACACGTACTAACGGTAGGTTAATCATCGATTTAGATGAAGGGCAGTTCGTGCAATCTATAAAATGGGTCCCTGAGAATCTCTACCTGATAAATTCAAATAAATAATATATTGATTGTACGTACCGAGTCAATATATTTATGAAAACTTGTTGTATACTCATAAAAACATCGATAGTTTCCTAAAAAATAGCAATATTCATCATTTTAATAGGTACTAGAAATAAATATAAACTCGCTGGACCCGCAAATGGGCTTTATAAAAGCCAATGCATCTTTTAAAGGGCAACGTATACGCTTCTACAACGAAACTCCTACTGAGCTGCAAAAAATTCAATAAATAAATTAAATCAAACTTTAAACTTTGCTGTACCAAAAGGCTTACTATAAACCATCACATTATCTTTAGAGGATCAAAAAGCTTGGGACGGATTTTGCTCCAACTCGAAAATTGACAACTAACAGGCGAAAGGTTTCTTCGTCGTTTCTTACTTTTTCGTCTACATACCGAAGCGACCGAACTAAAAAATACCAGTTTATTTCGGTGTCAGTGTCATTTTTTTATATACCTAATGTGACCTTTCCTACATTGCCCCCCCTCCATTACATTGTATTTATAGAAATGGCGTAACTGAAATTAATTTTCATTTACATTTCCGCATACCTTCATATTAATAGTATTGGTTAGAAAAGTGTTGCCGGCAGAGATATTTTAAAAAATAGCATCTGCTCATAAAATATGCCCCTAATAATATTAGTCGAACCCTCAATCTGACAATCAACGGCCGGCAAAAGGGCAAACCGGTCCATCTCAACTCTTGACGGGGGTGAAGGCCTCTTCAACAACAACCAACCATTGATAACCATAACTATAGGTATACAACCACTGATAGGGCACTGACAGAGGTCGGTATTGAATGATTGTGTCAATGCTTATCGGAATGAGGGTAGCTTTGTCTGGAGGTTTGTTTAGGAATTTGTGGAATTTGCAACCTATTTACAGATCAATGGCCTTTTCTTCTCGGAGGCTTCGTTTCCCACATAGACAGGAAGCGGAGGTGACATGTGCTTGTGTACGATAAATATGATTGATTAAAAGAGGTAAGAGATAGGCAAACAAGGGATTCATTATTGGTTACATTCATAGTTACTATTGGTAACAATGATTTCAATTCACATGTTGCCAAAACTAAATTTAACCAATTTGATAGCTATAAAAATGATGCCATCCTTTTAAATTCTACTTTTACGAATTTGACGGGAACATTTAAGGCCTGTCAAATTAGTTCAAATTTGACGAAATCTGAATTGACACCATTTTGTCATAAAAAAGAGCTTTTGTTTGGATTCTATGATGACATTATCATAAAGTAATCGTAGCGTTTATTAACGGATGTCTGCTTATGTTGAGCAGTGGACACTGAGCATAGGCTGATGATGATGATGATGAGAGAAGAAACAGAGCATCGCAGTAATAAATCATCTAAGATGAATTCCCAATAGAACGAAATATGTATATTATGATCGAATACACTTTTTCTTGGCGGCCAATCGACCAAATCTACATTTGGGCATATTATTATAATATACAAGTACGCCCGATGTTTCTATGGAAAAGTTTAAAGGTGATTTGATCCCACGGGAAATGATTTATGTTATGATATAAAAATTAACCTATGTTTAATTGCAGGATTAGAATTATCGGTATGCAAAGTTTCAGCCCGATCCGTTCAGAAGTTTTGGCTTGAAGAGGTAACAAACATCCATCCATATATAAAACTTTTAAATCCATCATGGTTATTAATACTAAACTTATTTACAACGGGATATTTACCATGATTTGAATTTGCATGAAACTGTGTCGAAATATTGGAAAACTCAAAATTCAAATCATGGTAAATATCCCGTTGTAAATAGGTTTAGTATCCATACATACAACCAACTTTCGCATATAAAATATTAGTGCAATAATATTAGTGTTATAAAGTAAGCCTTACCATTTTTACAACCCAAAGAGCACAACATTTTCAAACTTTCCGCGTTTTCAAAACAAAACATCTAAATTAACCTTCAATCGTCATTGAGTTACCTGACTTCAAACCTTGAAAACATCTCGAAAGAAACAAACTTTATTATTTTTTTCTCCAATTTATTTTGTCTTTGTTTTCGAGGACGTTGGAAGTAATTTTTCCTGTTTCTGTTGGCTGAGAGATTTCACCACTTTTACAAATTCTAATGTAGATTCTGTATTTTCCTGGTATCGCTGGAAGCAATGGAAGCCGGTCTCTGCAAACTCGACGCTATGTCACATACATCTCACCCGTAGCCCACATCCGCTGCAAAAACCGCTAGATGAATTCCGCTGCGATCAAGTGTAGTTTGAGTAGTGAAACTGCAGACTCATTCTGTAAAAGTTTGAATTCGAACTCGAATTCACTTAAGTGAACGAGCTTACTTCGAACGTCATTACCACGCTCGTCACTGAGGCGCTACAAGCATTATCGAGTTTTACAGAATACAAAACTTCATACTCACTGCGGATTCAGCTTAGTGAGGTTCGAAATGAGTTTAAAGAATGAGTCTGCTGGCCTTCGGAACGTCACGCGAGTCAGTTAGTCGAAAATAAGGCGGCTAGCTGAAGCGCAGGATCGACGAAACCGCGCGGGGAATGCAATATAGTTATAGTCAAATCTATGCGTATAGAACAGACAGTTTCGCAGCGGAGGTGTGCTATCGGCAACTTTGCTGAATTTTGGCTCTCCGTTAGGTTTATTTTAATGTAACACAGTTTCAAGTTTCAAAATATTCATTGTTACCATGTTGGTTGTTCAGATCTGATCTTAAATATTATAATGGATTCAAACATCTTACAGCCGTCCATCCAAACCTTCATATATATAATATAAGTATAATTATAACACAAGCACTGCTTAGCCTGGGGCTAGATGTGAATTGTCCAGCATTATTTATTTAAATATCGCAGTAAAAATTAATAAATAAATAAACTACGATCGAAAGCTTGGAAATTGAAATCATTTACATAATTAACCCTCTATACGATATGTTTCTTAAAACTAAGGAATGGACATGAAATCCAGATTTATTACATAGATCCCACTAAATTTGGGTATGTCTCAAACACTAAAACTGAATAAGTCTCATATCAAACAATCACACGTCTTACATTTAACCCCTCACGCTGTTTAACCCTCAAAAGCAGAGTTTAATTATCGCTATAACCCAGAAACCATTCAAGCCACAGTCGAACCCGCTCGTATAACGCCTGGTTATGACCCCGGGGGGCATTAACATGCAGATTGTACCCAGTTTCCGGTTACAACCGGATGTAGAGAATATTTTGACGAATCGATGAGTTGCTAGAACTTGGAGTTATTAGTGTGTTACGAACTTAACTGGCACTCCTACACGAGGGAATTACTTGTATTTGTATCTTGAAGTGAACTATATTATATTCCTTTTTGAAGGGTGCTTCCCACTTGTTCTTGTAGTATATATATACATATATATATATTTCTTCTATTTAATACTTTGTAATCGCAGGGTCCTTTAACTGTCCTAGTCTTGGTCTAGGCAGAATAACGGCGCCTTCTGTTTACAACAGTCGACATTGTGCTGAGGCTACGCCATTTTGCTACTGCTGCAGTAGCAAAATGGCGCACTTTAGTCACCAACTTATTTTGTTAATTCCTTTTCAATGTATTGTTTCTGTTTTCTTTTTTGTGACTATGTATTAATTTTTTATAATTCTTCATTTATATGGTGTGTATTGTGGTGGCAAAAAATTATATGTCTATGTTTAGACATATAATTATATTGTTCTTATTTGTACATGTATATATCCCGTAAACCCTTTATAAATAATAATGCTGGACATTTCACACAGCATTTATAATTTTGACATCTGATAGATCTTTGATAATTTACCTTTATTATTTTAGAAGCCTTGGTTTTTAATTAAAGCAACATACAATAAATCGTAACAAAGTCCAGTTACAACTATAGAAAGTAAATTAATCAACAAAAAATGAGTCTAAAAAATTCACCACCATTTAACCCTTTATAAAAACTGAAGTATGATCAAATGAAAACCGCAGGCTACAGGAACAATGCCATATTCTATGTCGCTGTCCTATCCAATACGAATTCAGAACTAATTGAGAATTCAATTTTGGAACGCGTCGTGATACCGAGCGCCGGACGATAGGAATCGATTAATTGTTTTATTTTTTTAACCGATGATGTTTGGGAGTTTACTATCAGAGTGCCTACGCCATTTAAGGTTAAATTAAGTTAAAGCGCTAAGTTTTGGGTATTTTAAGCATAAAAATGTTTCGTTTCAGGAGTAGGTAAGTGACATACTTTATGTGGTGGGTGGAGGTATATTGTCCAGCCGTGGACGTGATGATAAATGATGATGTATGCCTTGTTGATTTTCTGAGTTGAGAAATGGGAAACAAAATGAGTTCGATAAAGAAGAGTCCCAATGCTCAATTTTCTAAAATTCGCAATTGAGTTGCACAAAGGGGAACTCGCATTATGTTGATGTGACATGATCTAGTACTACGTAAAATGACTTTCGTTTTGTGAGAACTTATTTCGGCCAAAAGTCGGTGGAAAAGGCAGCGTCATTCACTACCCAGAATCAGAGTATGCAGTAAAGTAATACTAATGAAAATAATTTTAATGTCACTAAAATACCGGACACACAAAAAACTAGTTTTTTGTGATCACCTCTGACAACGCTAAACTTAATTCAAGCAATTTTTTTACTGCTACCGTTCTAGGTAGAAAATACCTCCTGTCTGGACGAATGTGATTTTTTTGTATACCTACCTAAGCACTGCATGGCAAAATAAACCTAGCATCAAAACTACTGCTACTGTAGATTGTATGCAGTTAACGTTGTACTAGTTCTAATTAGTTTCTATTATCACATCACACTTAATATTATAAAGGCAAAAGTTTGTATGGATGTATGGATGGATGTATGGATGGATGGATGGATGGATGGATGGATGGATGGATGGATGGATGGATGGATGGATGGATGTTTGTTTCTTCTTCACGCCAAAACTACTGGACGGATCTGGCTGAAATGTAAATGTAAGTGTAAATGCATACAGGTAATTCTAATCCTGGAATCAAACAAAGGCTACTTTTTATCCAAAAATCAGTTCCTGTGGGATGAAAATCACCTTTTAACGTTTTATCAAGCCGCGGGGCGCAGCTAGTTTAATCATAATTTTCTTCGTAAATAAGGACTATTATCATCTCTCAAAGCTATCGAAGTTTGACAAATTCATACGGAATAAGGTTCGTAGGTAACCCGCTTTAAAAAACACAAATATAACTTTAGTGAAAGTTGTAATTTTACCATTTTAGTAGTTATAAAGATTTAACACGTCTAATTTAGCAATCCGCCCACAAGCATAAACTGTACGGGTCCTTCATAAAAATAATATACGTGGGATGCTCTAAGTACATAATTTACGGGCCTGAAATTGTTTCATTACAAGCCCAGTTTACGAGAACCCTAAATCTGTAGAATAGATAATAGTTATTACGAGGGTTATTACACACGAGGAAATCTCGGAGAAAAGAAAAAAAAACTAGGCTTTCTACGCTTTAAGCTTAAAGGTACCTCATCTCTTTCCGTGGTGGTCGTATGAGGCGACTAAGGGATATCTACCGGGGGCAGCAGCGCCCCCTGCAGAACAATTCTACCACCGAGCTGCTATTCCCATCCCGCATGCCCCGCGTGAGGATTATGGGCATTGCCCCCATTAGATAAACTCCAATAAGGCGCGTATCAGGGGGAGGCCTACGGCCTACGGAGGCCTACGACCAATACAGGCTGTTGAGGTTAGGTTGAGTTTTAGACGTAGAGGCAAAACTTTATTTTGTTCGAACAGTTATTTGGTGAGAAGACGATAATGGTATTACACTCACACTTAATAAAAACTATAAAAATTTGAAAGTTTGTTTGAATGGATGGATGGATGTTTGTTACTTGTACTTTTTCAAAACTACTGAACAAATATGGCTGAAATTGCATGGATGTCCTGGAATAATAATTAATATTATTCCAGGACAATAAACGTTCCATAGAAATAACGCGTGCAAAGCTTCAATCAGAAACTAGTTATTTTGTGACTTCCTATCATCGATCAGGTATGGCCGGCGAAAACTTTGATCGGTGCTTACTATCCATAAAATATTGAAAGTTTCGGTCAAGTTATCGGCGTTTAAACTGAGCAGTCTGAGAATCTCTAATAACGCATGCAAAGCTAGTAAAGATTATAGAAAAACCGTTAAATCTGACATCACTTGACCACTATCCAAAAATAGAACACACAAACCAACCAATCTCACGCTGTTCTATTCCCAATTCAAATTTCCGAGCGCGTTCGGGCTCGCTCGGGCATTTCCGCCAGCATAATGGCCGCCGCCGGAAATGGGCACGATGACGGACCCGGAAACAGGTACCGGGTCACAAAGACCCCCAGGATATGTCTGCGAGGTGAGAGTGACGAGATTTCCTAGAGTTGTGACACGTGAAATGTTCAATTGTGGAGGGTATCTCTTTGATTTTTGTTGTGTCATTTGGAGGTCTTTAACGGAGTGTTAGAGTAACTGCAGACCACAGACTTTCTATCGGCCGATAGGATCAGTTAGTTTCTTAATAACTATGTACTACATAAGTGTATACAGTATTGCAAGTGCATTCATTATAACGATTCGTTATCGGCCGAGAAAAGGGTTGATGGGCTTCGCTATTGCCTTCAAACTCAAGTGTCGGCAAACTAGCGGCCGGCTGCCGATTGTAAATTTAATAGAGGTTTTACGCAGTTTACAAAAAATTAAAAAGAGTTTCTACATTGATCTGATGTATAAATGCAATAATAACTTTTCTGGGTAATATTCTATTAACTCTCAATTTTGCAACGGCTCTCTTCAAAATTCGCTAACCAATTATCAAATCATTCGAGAGCAGTTGGCCGATAATTATATAATTTGCGCACTTTCTCGTACCCTCCCTCATCCTGACTGGTTTAGTTGCCCAGTGCGCGCGCTAACAGCTCAACTCGATCAAACTATCGGCCGATAGAAAGTCTGTGGTCTGCGGGGAGCCTTATTTATCAGTTATATGTATATATAACACTCAGCTAAACGCTTCCAAATGACACATTTATGCCGATTTCAGCGTAAGATTAATAATATAGTGTTACTTATCTCATTCGTAAATCGAAAACTTAATTTATAGTAAGCTTTGGATTTAAGCTTTCCGCTTTTTAGCTTTTTGTTTGGTGAATTAGGCTTTAGCCCAAAGATTAAAATCGTTAAATAAGAGCTTACCGTAGTGAGACCGTGCCGCGGGTGTTGCCAAGCGAAGTTTGTGAGCATAATCATAATCATTTATTGCTTGAAAAATGGTATTATAAAGGTCGCTTAAAATAAGTTCACATAATTCACCGGTAAATTCGGCATGCAAAATAGACATGCAGAATTTTGCCGAGCTCACAAACATTGTTATTTTGAATCGGTGAAATATGTTTTTTTGTGGTGTGTTGTTCACAAAAGTTCGTGCAATATGATTGTACAATAAATGGCAATAATAACAGTTTTATTTACAAAAACACTAAGGCCCGTATTATGAAAGCTTGCTCAGTCAAAGAGCTATGCTTGAGTGTCGTTTATGCCATAGAAAAGCGTTGCTCAAGCATAGATCGATGTATGAGCAAGCTTTCATAATACGGGCCTAAGTTTATCTACTCATAGTGTGCGTGCGTCAGCATTTTGTTAACGTAGTCAATCAAAGTCAATGCCTCAGTTTTTGGACGAAGGGCGTTTCTAACGATTTAAATCTTTGCTTTAGCCGTAACCTGAGTTTTATACTTATCCGCTCTCCAGTATTCCATTGTATTTTAGCTACATTATCTATTTGTTAATTCAAAATAAAAACTCCATAAACATTCTGTTAATAATCTAGTAAACTAATAGTGTATGCAACTTGTTCGTATTTAGTGTTACTTACGTGTGAGACTCTCTTGCCATAAACAACATATTTTTTTGCCTTTTTGCGGCCTTTGCAGAAGCTGTGACTGTTTAG
The DNA here is from genome assembly GCA_955876795.1 of Eupithecia tripunctaria. NCBI lineage: Eukaryota > Metazoa > Arthropoda > Insecta > Lepidoptera > Geometridae > Eupithecia > Eupithecia tripunctaria. The sequence continues at coordinate 13,703,056 of OY041617.1, read as the reverse complement.
ATTAGTTTAGGATTTTTGTAAAATCACCTCACAAAGAATATGTATTAAAATGCTTAGATATTTCAAAACTAAAGAGGTTGAAAATAAAACATCTTTAATAAAATACAAATAACTTATTTTTTCATTCAAGAATACCGATTTTTTCAAACCGTTTCTTACAATACTGATAATCTCCCTCTTTCATATCCTGGGATTATGCAGATGGAGCTATCCAACCATTTGCTTGAAAAGAGCGCATTGAAATTGCTTCCGTATGCCGCTTATATTTAGGAAACATTTTGCTTTGAAAGAGTCCTCAACAACATAAAGGATACAATTGGACCTAATTTGAGCTTGCACTTTCGAGAAGCTAGTGCCTCATGTTCCCTTTTTACATCAATGCATAAAAACCATATTTGAGAGAAATGAACACGCTTTTTAAACTAGTTGATAATATTTTATACTATATTATCCATGTAATATTTTTGGTTATACTTTATAAAAAGTATTTTCTTATATAGTTGTAAAAGTGAATCAAATCCCTGCGTGGTCAAATGAATATCTCCACAGATATTCTTAGATTAGAGAGATATTTAGCGTTTTCTAAAATGATGATGCAAACTAAAACTGTTTTATTATTACTAGCGTTTTATGATATTTTAACAAGAAAAACTATTTTCCGACGAGAAGTAAAACGAAAGGTCTGAAAGAAAAAGTTGGATATCTCCAAGGCAAATAAAAGAAGCTTTTTATCAAACTAATTTCACGAATGTTATACGAAATGTGGCAACTTTCTGAAATAGCTGTATTTTCTAAGTGTGATTGAGAAGGAATGTTTATTTAAAAAGTTTTAATACGCTCGTAATTTGCTCGAAATTACTTAGGAAGATTTGAAAAATTACATGTTTTAGATGTACTCAGGTTCTAATTTTACTGCTTAACCCCCTTATTCATAATGGTCTACTAACATAAAACAGCTGCTAAGTAGTGTTGTTTATGACAACCTCCGTGGCGTGGTGGGCGAAGGTCCGCCTGTGACGCAGGAGGTTGTGGGTTCGATTCCCGCCTCGGGACAAATGTGTGTACGATGCAGATATTTGTTCTGGGTGTTTCTGTATGTTTTCTAAGTATAAAAGACAGGGGGGGCTGACCTCTCCGAAGCTCTTCAACTTGTACGTCAATGATCTCATAGCCGAGCTCAGCAGCATGCGTGTCGGGTGCCGCGTGGACGGTGTCAGCGTAAATAACATCAGTTATGCGGATGACATGGTGCTGTTGGGCCCGACTGCGGGATCTATCGGGGAGATGTTGAGGGTATGTGGTTCCTACGCTGCATCGCATGGCCTCACCTATAATGTCAAAAAGTGTGAATACATTGTCTTTAAGAGCGCCGGTGGGACTCCAGATAACGCTCGTGACTTGACCCTTAACGGTGTCAAGATCAAGCGTGTTACTCAATTCAAGTACCTTGGGCATGTCCTCACCGACGATCTTAAAGACAATGTAGACATAGAGAGAGAACGTAGGGCTCTGGCGGTCAGGGGGAACATGCTGGCCCGTAGATTTTCCCGATGCTCTGACGAAGTGAAAGTTACGCTCTTCAAGGCGTACTGTCAGAGCCTGTACACGGGTAATCTATGGGTTAACTACACTCGAAAATCGCTGGACGCCCTACGTGTCCAGTATAACAACACCTTTAGAATGCTGTTGAGACTCCCCCGTTTTTGTAGTGCCTCAGAGATGTTTGCTCAGAATCGAACGGACGGCTTTCACGCCGTTATTCGGAAGAAAACAGCATCCCTGATGAGCAGGACGAGAGCGAGTCACAACAGCATCCTACAAACTGTGGCAGGTCGTATGTCCCCCATATGGACACACTTTGTCCAATGTGTTGCTCCAGTGTGTGGATACGACAATTGATTTCATTTTATCCTAATTATTATCCTGTTTTATTGTAATTTAAATTGTTTTAATCTGTTATATAATTTTAGCTAATGTAATTTAATTCTAATTTTTAATTTATATTTTAATTTTGATTTAATTTTATTGACATGTTTATAATTATTTAATTTTTGTGATATGGATTTTTATTATCTGAAATAAATAAATACAATACAATACAATAATAAAATATTGTATTATGTAGATTAGTTATCTAGTACCCATAACACAAGCTCTGCTCAGCTTGGGACTAGATAACGCTCTGTGAATTGTGTAACATTATTTATTTTATTCATTTAGTCTCATTCTGACTTATCTCAATAGAAGAAGACAGAGCGAGATTTAGCGGTGTGCTAAGTTAGACTATTATGAACAAGGAGGTTAGTATTTACAAAATAGTCCGAGCTTCGTCTTTTGCACTTTTCAGATAAGGCCTGGCTACACTTCTTTAGATAAGGGATAAGTTAGCTCATCTGATCATAGGGCCAGTGAGTATACTAGTCAGTGTATGCTTTTAATCCTAAAGCAACTTATTGCTATTAAATGCAACAACATAATTATATTAAAATCAAACTTCAAACACGCACTGACACACACAAATATAAACATACACACAAACACATATTGCAACTTGGAAAATACAGAATAATAATAAAAATAATAAGAGCACAGAATAAGAAATGTATGCTGAAGACTGGCTAGAACATGTGAAGGAATGAAAAAATATATATTTAAACAAAATCTTAGAGATACACACACATCCTTATACTAAACATTATTGTCGCATTATTTTATATTCGATATAAGATAATATGATATAATATAATAATCATACCTATGGTTTATCCATCCAGCATAGAGCATGTTAGTAAATAAACCACAATACAAATAACAAAAACTCACTTGCTTGGCGTCGAGTTTCAGATATAATTGTAAGCAATTTTTATTGAAGGGAGGATCTAAAATCGACAAGTAATGTAAATTACGTATAAAAGGACGCGCCAACAAAGTGAATTTTAGGTTAAGTATGGGCGGTTTGTATACGTTTATGCCTCATTCAAAATGGACACGGTATAGGTATTATTTGTGTTTAGGGTGAAGTCTAAATGATTGCCGTAATCAGTAGTAAAGTGCAATATGCATAATACAGGGTGCCAGGGAAAGGGTATAACAAAGCCGAAAGGGGGTGATTCTGGACTCCGAGGAGGGATCAACATGTGAATAACCATTTTTTGAAAGCTTATCTAAGTAGGCTGCCAGCTTACAATGTAGTACCAATTTACAATTGCAGTAAAGCAAGCGTGTTGCGCCACCATGGTGACGTGAGGCTGATCTAATATGTTAGATCAGCATCACGTGACCCTGACGCGAGTTTAAGATTTATTACCATGCCAAAAAAAGTACACAACGCCGCTAAAGAAGTTTTCACTTCAAAAGTTACAAAATAATGTTCATAATGTAAAATTAATGTACTAAAGTAATTAAGTAGGAATCTGATTTTCATGTAAGTACCTACCTACCACCAGTAATACGTTAAAGGTTATGATACTGTGTGACTTCCCTACATTAAGTTTAAAACCAAATTAGCTCGTTTATCACCCGAAAACATTGTTAAACTATTTTGATTGCGTTGTAAATATGTTTATGCTTCACAATAAAGTTGCGACAACAAATCAACTGAACATTTTATTAGAAATACGCGTTTTCACAGTTTATGGTAGCACGTGATTATAAAAATGTCAAATACTTATAATTTTACAACATAGTATATTTTCGATATAGTCGGCCAAAGCTGAAAGGTTTGTTGTTGGTAACACATCTATGACAACGTTTACGAGTCAGGTCAGTTGGCCTTACTTATCAGAGATTGACCAACAGAGAGAATACGAAAATTCTGTAGGCCTTGTTATTGGCCTGATTTTTTTATATGTGCGGCATTGATTTTAGTTAGGTCAATCTCTTCTTCTTCCGGCTCTTATCCCACGCTAGGTGGGGTCGGCACAGCATGTCAGTTTCCTATTCTCTGCTCTATCAGCCGTCATCTCTGTACTCACACCTTTCTTAGCCATGTCCTCTTTCACACAATCCATCCATCTTTTCCTCGGTCTTCCTCTCCCCTTATATCCCTCCACATTCCAACCAAAACTCTTTTCGTCACATGATATTCTTCCTTCCACATAACATGCCCATACCACGCTAACCTGTTACATTTCATTTTAGTTAGCTCAATATTATTTTTAAATTTACACAAATTATTATAATTTACAGTGGATTTTAGAGATATTATGAGGCCGACGTTCGGCTAATTGATGCTATATAATAACGCTTTAACATAATATACAGTATATACTCATAATATACAGGGTATTTGATTATTCACTGATACTACGTGAACTGCAGTTCGTGTTCTGCCCATAAGGACGAACGTTTGTGCTGTTGATAATAGGGATTTTACACAAAATTTAAAAATTGAGACCTGGCGTCAAACCTATTAAATTTAGCCCGCCGACCTATTCTGCACACGAGTCACTTCGGTCAGGAAGTGGCTCGGCGGAAGATTTTTTGGCGTCAATGATGATAATAATGATGAAAATTGCTTTAAAATATTTACTGTAACTCAAAAACACTATCTGTAGGTGATACTTGTAGATTAGTCACATTGTTCATAGTCTTAATTTCTTGCACTATCCTGATAACTACCCGTGAAAACCTTCGATACGCTTACTGGTATTTATCAATTTGTAACTCTATATATAAAAGCATCTGGTTTTCCTTGTAATAAATAAATAATAACCCTGCATGCACTTTTGTATATTAGTATACAAAGGTGACACATGCGTACAACAACGAACTTTAACAACAACAACAAATTATAAGAACAATAAAACAAACGCCCAGTCAAGACCAAGTAACATTTGTTCGACATTATACCAACCTCACCTAAGAAGCCTTGTGTTGGCTAATTAATGTAACTATGTTGGTCTATAAACAATTAAAATACCTGATTTGAATATGAACCTTAAATGTAGGGGATAACATTGATATTTATCAAAGGGCATATTGGCTTAGGTCAAGGTGAAAGTTCAATGTCAAATTGTGTGATTGGTGAATTCAAATTCAAAAATGCTTTATTTCCATAAATACAATAAATGAAACACTTAGAAAAGGTCAAATCATATTAAAAATACACTGACACAGAAATACACGGAATACAAACGGTATAGAACAGACTTATTGTATTATTATAATATGTTAAAATAAATAAATAATGCTGGACAATTCACACATCATTATCTAGCCCCAAGCTAAGCAGAGCTTGTGTTATGGGCACTAGATAACTGATATACATAATACAATACACTACATACATATCTAATTAAGTTTATTTTTTAAAAATCATTCGAACACTTGGTAACATCAAAATACAATTTTAAAACAAAGCGCAGGCTATTTAAAAATTCTACAGAATAAATAAATCCACATAATAGGATTATCAGCTCATATAGAGGCCTTGTAAGAAAGTAAGTTTTCGGTGACAAAACACAATAAATTAATTAAAATAATTTTAATTTACCGGCTTTATAGAGGCCTTGTCTATACTAATATAAAAGGGATAGATTTGTTTGTTTGTATTCAATAGGCCCCGAAACTACTAGACCTATTTAAAAAATCTTTCATCATTAAAAAGCTTACTTTTCAGCTATATTTTATTCCGGAATTCCCACGGGAACGGGAACTAGGCGGGTGAAATCGCGAGGCGCTTCTAGTGTCATTATAAAATGGTTCCTTCACTTCAGTTACAAATGAAAACGTATTTTGCGTTAAGGATTGCTTGTCAATAAAACGTGAATAAGGATAAAAGCCAATAAGGCGCCTATCAGGGGGAAGCCTTCGTCCAGCAGTGGACCATAATAGACTGTTGAGCGTCCAGCAGTGGACCACAATAGACTGTTGAGGTGAGGTGAGGATTGAAGGCGACAGCTTTTAAAATACGGACAGTCATAGTCAAGAAAATATTTGTAAAATTCTATTTTTAATGCTAGAAATAATTTTCTTACACTGATAGACATCTTGCCAACTTCGTTGGTAAGATACTAAAACAACATTGTAGGTTCAACCTATAACCTTTCTTGAAAGAAAAGTAAAAGATTTCTGCGAAACATTTGAAGCACTTTGAAGTATTTTGAGGCAAATTAGGGAAATGCTTCCGCGCTGCGACGTGGGCGGAAGTACAGAGCTGAAAGGTTGCATGCACGGTGTGGGGTTAATATCAGGGCCAACAAAACGCCGCGCAGCGTTGTCGAGTGTGATTAAAATTACGATATCTCTAAAAATTTATAGGTGGCTATATGTATTATTCGTTTCGTTGGAATCGTGATAAAATAAGCTAACACATAAATCATGTTTTAGTTGTTATTGCAGTGTTTGAAATTACACCGAAATACTCTGTAACACCCATGAATACTAACATAGACTAAGAACATTTTTTGACTAACATAATATGGACCTAAATTGATTTTTTGTGTTGTCTGCAATAAATGAATTTTATTTATTTATTTTATTTATTTAGTCATTATTACATACAATGTATTGTCCGCCAGTGGCCAGCTTTAAATCAGGGCGAGACACTTTTTTCCCGTTTTTTTGTGCTAAAGTCGTTCTAATTAATGAAAAAACGGTTAAGGTTATAAGGTAAGTAAAACCCGATGAATCGCGTATGGGCCACGTATCTCGGCATACGTTTCATACATTTGTCTACAAAAAAGGGCTACTCAGCGGGTTATAAATCAAACATGCTTTAACACTAATAACAAAATTTAAAAAAAAGGTTTGGAAAAGGTCTTATTTTTAAACAAAAGAATACAAGGCAATTAAGTGTTTCTTCTAATTCTCATCACTCATATATATGTTATAAGAGAGTAACGGTGTAAGGAGAAACCTCTGGCATATCAGTTGTTTTTTTTTACCTATGCGTATAGTCTGTTCCATGTTTCTTTATCCTCTAAAGGTCTAACATGTAAATTAATGTGATCTGCTGACTTTGTTTCAGTGTAATATTATTAAAGCCTAAGGACTTTCAATAAATGTAATTTATGACTGTATTTATTGCGATGAAAAACAACAAGAACCGTTGTCTACGAAAGTCATTCATGCAAAATAAAAAGGTAAAAATTATTATTCTTATGTTTGTAACATAAAATATCTCCTTACTAAGCAAAGTAAGTGTACTTTTATATCACCATTCTCGTTACAGTACAAGTAAATTTAGAAATAGGTCGGTCCGAAACCAAACACCGTGTATGCGGCTCAACTTACAAAAACTTGTGAAGAATGTACCGCAATGTGTTAGGTTATTACGGTAATTACCAGGCGAGATGCAACCTTAGCGTAATGGCTTCAAGGTTGCGTTTCCGTTTTCACTGCGGGCTTTTCAGGGAGTTAAAAGTTGGGAATCGATATTTGGAAGAAATGGTTTAAAGGAATAATCTCTCTCTCTCTCTCTATTTCTGCCGTAATTTCTTATTTTATGCTACAAGAAAAATTACAGCAATTGGAAGAAGTTTTAATTGTTTTATTAATTTAAATTACAATTTGAGTAAATCTAACGGTACAAAAATTGTCGAAAAAACCAAAAGACAATCGATTATAAGATGCAATATTTGAAAAAAAATTACATTTTGTAATTTTGTCACTGTGATTTCTGTAGTTATAATTATTTTATCTCCTACTCCATAGTGTCACCAACAGTCACGAGATCGTGTCACCTGTAACCATGTATCCGGTTTCTAAAAATAATTGTTTTCCCCCGGAAGCAAAAAAACATAACCCTTTTAACGCGCAGTCCACTAAAAACAGGGCAAAACAACTACCCCCTCGTATAACAATAAGACCACATTTATCTGAAACAAAATAACAGTGTACTGACCTTGTTGAAAACAATGCGTTCTCAACAATACGAAGCACATTTCTAAACAATTAAAACTACATACCTACTAAAGGTCTCACCACACGGACGCACAAGTCGTTATAACGACCGCAACTCGCTAGTTTCCGCTCTTTTGTATACAGGGTTGTCTCAAATGTGGCTTTTTTGTGTCGGAGGTAGTTGGAAACACTGAGTGTGTGAAAGCCGGCTGGTCATTAGAATAAAATGTAGTAAATATTTATTTCTAATGACAAAACTAATTAAAATATTCTAAAACATCACGCTATCTGTTCTAGATCGTCGTGTTAAAGAAATAAAACAAAGAGTAGTAGTTCTTTTCTTACGTGTTAAATATTTGATTTTCACCTGTTGTACCAAAAAATACATAAGTTTAAATATTAGGTCCTTACATATGAAATTGGCGGTTTGTATGGGAGGAACAAAAAGTCGAATATTTTTTAATATAATATATTTAATTAATCAAAGTATGAACCATTATTTTCTATGCACTTTTGCCATCTTATAGGTAGTTCATTGATCCCTTTACTAAAAAAACCAGTCGGACGGGAATCAATAAAATCTTTGAAGGCGATTTGGACTGCCCCATCGGAGTTGAATTTTTTCCCTTGCAAGAAGTTATCCAAATTTCGAAAAAAATGGTAATCTGTTGGAGCAAGGTCCGGGGAGTACGGAGGATGTCTTAGACTTTCCAATTGAAGCTCTTCTAATTTAGTAGCCGTCTGTTGCGCAGTGTGTGGTCTAGCGTTGTCGTGAAGCAGCAGTGGCGTGGAGCGATTGACCAGCCTAGGTTGTTTAGCCGCTAGCTTTTCCATCATGGTTTGCAATTGCTGACAATAGACATCAGCCGTAATAGTCTGGCCAGATTTGAGAAAACTGTAATGAACAATACCGGCACTAGTCCACCAAACGCTTACAAGTAACTTTTTTGGGGTTAATTTTCGCTTGGGGCAGGATTTGGCTGGCTGGCCAGGATCCAACCATTGCGCTGAGCGCTTCCGATTATCGTAAAGAACCCATTTTTCATCACAGGTAATGATTCGGTTTAAAATACCTTCATTATTGTGCCGGTTTAGTAATGTAACGCAGCAGTCGACGCGCGTTTGCCGGTTTGCTTCAGTCAATTCGTGAGGTACCCACCTTTCAAGCTTTTTAATCTTCCCAATTTGCTTCAAGTGAATTAAAACAGTTTTATCACTAACATCGCAGCCTGCAGCTAACTCGGACGTGGTTTGCGATGGATCCGCTTGCACAATAGCCTTCAACTCTTCATTATCAACTTGAGTCTCAGGCCGTCCACGGGGCTTGTTCTGCAGGTCGAAATTTCCAGAACGAAAACGTTGGAACCAAAAACGAACTGTGTTTTCTTTTGCAACACGACCGCCATACACATCATTCACCCTTCGAGTTGTTTCCGCAGCACTAGTGCCACGGCGGAACTCGTACTCGTAAATAATGCGATATTTTAAGTTTTCCATTTTGTAAAATGAGTGACGCAAACAGAAAAAAACAGAAGAAAAAAAAACAAATGAATGACGATCATCGAAGCACAAATACATGAGTCTATAGCTGTACAAATTTGAATTTGGAATTCCTTACCAAAGAGGAGAAATTTGTGATTAAAGTGGCCAGTACGAAAAACGCCAATTTCATATGTAAGGACCTAATATACACCCGATACCTACCTCCTCAACTATGTATGATAGATTTTGTTAAGTTTTGTCTAGGTATACGTAGGAAAAAATAAATCATTAATCTTTATCTCTCTACCTATTTTCTTTCGCTAGGATTCCGTCTCTGATAAATAAGTTTAAGGAGAAAAGTATAGAACAAAATCCTACGCTAAGTATCTTTCTTTTTTGTAACTTTCTAGTTTAGATAAACACACATTCTATACACAGATAAACTCTTAAACAAAACTTTTAAAATAGGCCCAAGATCTAAGTAAAATTCGGTAGAAATGCTATTTGGTGAGTTAGCGTTGGGAGCAACCGAAGCAAGTTCTCCAGTGCACTAAATGGCTTGTGTTGTGTTACAACTGAACGAAAAGAATACGCTTTCCAATCTTTTTCAATATATCTATCTAGTGTTTACAACTAGTTACAACAAGCTCATGCTTAGACCGAGCTTATTAATCGTAATAGTAATCGTTTTGTGACTATATAATCGACAGAAACTTTGTATTATATTTTTAAATCATTTTTGTTAATGTTGATTAAGTTACAAATAAAATTATATTCTATTCTATTGTATAATAATGAACATCAAAGATTTATGGCACATTTAAATCCGTTTTTTATCTACATAATGAAGATGTACTCCGAATCCTATTCACAAAAGAGTCTTCAAACAAAAGACGGTGTTCGGTTCCCGCCTTGACTATCTCCTTTCTAGGCCGATCGAAATTCCTGACAACCCTGTATAACGGACCACTCAACGAACTTAGAGTAATAATTAATTACAGGGACGTACCTAGTTCCAACATTAACAAAACAAGTGCTTACTCACAATCACAATGCTAACTTAAACCTAAATAAACACTTCTTGAATAATGTCTGAAGATTTCTGGGAAGGCTTCCGTTTTGAGTGGGTTGTACAAATACCAAAATAAACAGAACTTTCGTCCTTGTTTTTCATGTCAGCGTAGTTGGATAACTGATGGTATTTCACTAGGCTTTGTCTTGTAAACATGGTCTTGTTTTCCCCGTTGAACTAGTATTTGCAAGTGGGAAAACTGGAGTTCAACTTTTAAATTACATTATCCCCCTTAAGAGGGATTTCCATCTTAAACCTCCAATACATATTGGCCCAACGTTACCGAGTGAAAGCTAATGCTAACCAACGTGTAGATGGCACGTTTGCATTGTCTTGCCATCGCTCGGTATCGTTCGCCTAGCTGGCCGAGTGAATACGAGCGCCAATGTGTATAGAGGTCGTTTGCAGTGACTTGTCACCGCTCGCGGTCGCTCGCCTCACTTCGGAGCCGTGTCGGTTTTTCTGCACAAATCAAAGGCGCTTGTCTGGGTTTGGCCAATCGTGTCCACATGTTTATATAGTTTGTGGTGCAATAGTTTGCGTAGACACTTGAAGTGCCATCGTCTAGACCAAACGTCTAGACGATGCACTTGCCTTGTATCGATTTGCCTACGCTCGCGTTGGCCTTAGCTCGGCCAACATGTATTGGCGGCTTTGCAGAACTGACTGAACCTATTACTCTGGAAGCAGATGATTGACATTTGTCAAGAGGGAAACCCCTTTATGTTCACCAAAAAGAATATTGTTCATCTTACAGGATTTATAACAGCATCGTGTTACTTATAGTTGTGCAGGGCACAACGAAATTCCCTCCAGCTTCCAGTAAAGACACAAAAGCAAAGCTGAATGCCCATCTGTGAGCCACTCTCTTTGCGACGCAAACAGCTCGTGAAATGAAAACCAACGAAGCGTTAACCTCAAATTCCGGACCTGGTTCCGGAATTCCGGGAATTCCCCGAATTAAAGCGCTGAATCCAGTGCATCGATCTGGACCGGTAAGTAATTTAGAATCGGACAGTATTACCAAGCTCTGGTTTCATTTTGATTACTTTTGGTTTCGTTTGGATGACCCATAGACTAAGTACACGTTAGGCATTGTAAAACAAGCGCTTTGGTAACGCGTGTTTTAAAGCAAAAGCATGAGCCCAATTGTGCTTACCAATCGCTTTACTATGGCAATGGTATCGACGCAGAAGTTTCACGTAGAATCCTTATAATGAAAAAAATGCTAGATAATGCGTGCGGCATTTTGTACCGGGAGATTTATTTGAGACTTTATTTGATTTCTTAAGAAATTACCAATGGTTTAAAACTATAATAACCAAAAATCTTTAGGACAATACTTTACTAATACCCAGGACGCAAATCCTTATAAAGTCTTCTTCTTCATGATTTTCATAGCTATCTCTTACTAACACCAAAATTATGCAATTTTATGAATACAATCCTAACCTAGCATAGTAAAGATTACAAATATTTCAGCTCTCTTTACACTGTGTTCCGAATACTGCTAGTGGGGCCATTAGTAGCTTTTAGCATCGAGAAACGGCATGTTAGCACGAAAGGCAAGTGCTGCCTGTTAGCACGATAGAAGGCAAGTCTGAGCGCAATGGAGCATCAAAGGGCAGACCCACAGAAGTCGGCAGCTTGAGATTGCCACGCAATGGAATAAATCTCAAAATCTTGAAAACTTGCTTTATTGACTAGTTTTTGGTAAAATAATAATCATACATTCAAAATCATGTTTTTTTTCCAATCTGGCAATATGAAAGAATGTTGAATGTTGGAGGCTCTTGGTACACGTGGCCGAGGAGGCTTTCAAATAGCTCTATAGTGAAAAATTAATCTTTGCTCTGTCTGGCTGTTTTTTTTTTATATCACTGATGAGTTGAGTCAGCAAACTTAACTCATCAGTCAAGCAAGTCCTGCAAACGAATTCTATTACCTATTTAATCACCTACTAAGAGTCTATGGACGACCTTCAGTAGCTTAGGCTCAGTTGGCTTGACGTCTTTGTTGGCAACTTGTGTTTGCTTTGCTACTTTTCTGCTAGAGTGCGCTCATGGCAGTTCAATTGCCAGAAAAAAAACTTACTTTAATAAAATACCTGATACTAGCACACAAGACCTTTGCCAATGTTGCCACCCCCGAGTAACACGGATCGTGACAACACACCCATCCTGGCACGGATTCATTCAGTCTCGACATTTGCGCCCAGGATCGTTGTCTGATGCATAAACCAGCATGCTGACACGGATCGAGCTGACATGGATCCTGCTGACACAGATCTATTCACTTACCTCTCTCGCAGAAGGCGCCCTCGTAGTCTCCATCTCGACACTCGCACACAGGGCCGTTGTCAGTGCTGATGCACACACCGCCGTGCTGACACGGATCGCGGCGCTCGCACGCGTCCCCACTTGCGTTGCTTATCCGAGATGTCTGCAACAATGGACAAATTGACTTAGTTCCAACTTCCAAGATAAAGAAGATGAAGATTTCCGGCTAATTACAACCTGGGTCTCTTCAAGACAAGGGTGAATAGGTATCTTCTAGACCTTCGTGATACACCGTCGGCGGCATCTTCGCTTTCCATTAGGTGAGAGTTGTTCAATAACTGTTCTACGTTCCTTGGCAGTCGGGTAACTAGGTGGTAACATAACATAATATTGTATTTTCATGCTTTGTTGTTTTATATTATCTCATGATTTTGAATATATAAATGTAACAAACATATGTACATGTTTACAAACATTCGCGTTTATAATACATATGAGTTGGATTAATGGTATCGTTTCAGAATGACACATTTTGGCATTTTTACTCTTGATGAAAGAAATTACAGATGGAATTAGAGCGGAATAAGCCCGCATGTCAAATTGACATATAAACAATATATTTTTAACGTATTGGTTTTTTATGTTAAACTGTAATGTTAGATTATGATGATAAATAAATAAACTATGATATCAAATGTTTAAAAACTTCATGGGATTGAATTCTGAATACTGCTATGACACTGATATCACCGCAGAATCGTCCATAGATGAAATAAACTTTAGATAGTGCTCCGGTACTATTTGCACGGAGAAACGGTTTATGGTTTGAAGTTTGAAGTTGCGTCCCGCATGTCAAAAGTTTTATCTGTAATTCCGCTCTAATTCCGTCTATAATTTCTTTCATCAAGGGTAAAATGCTAAAATGTGTCATTCTGAAACGATACCATAAATCCTACTAATAATATAAACGCGAAAGTTTGTAAACATGTTTGTTGTTCTTTCACGAAAAAACCACTGAACGGATCGAATGGAAATTTTGCATTCTAGGCCTGGAACAACGCATAGGCTTTTTATCCCATAAATCAGTTCCCGTGGGATAGGCGTGCGAAGCCGCGGGGCGCAGTTACTATTCCATATTAGATTCGTAACTAACTCACTAATATTCATAATGAATAGGTTAGAAACATAAAAAGAAAACTATTAAAGTCATGAAAAAATTATACATTATTATCTAGTGTTTAATAAATTATTGAGTAAAGCCTCCCTATTCGCTTTCAGCTAAGTTCACATATTTTGCGGCACTTAAAACTTTAATCCAACAGAATCCCATCCATTAGGTACATTCCACATTAATCCATTCTCAAAGAAAACGTACCACCGCATTGGAGCATTTACCCGATCGATCGGAACCGTTAAACGGGCCGTTATCGTTAACGGAGTCGTTAATCTCGAGCCGGTACACTTTAACGGTGATCTGATAACGGAGACACCCGCTCGATGCTGAGGCAACGGATAATGGAATCTAGAATATGGCGCATGCTGCAGAGCAATACTATACAATACGAACTAATTAAATGGCGTACGTTACGTACATTGTAATTAATACCTATAAAATAATTAGGCCCGTATTATGAAAGCTTCCCCAAAAATTACTTATGCATGTCATTACATGAGTTCTACTCAAGCTTAGAACCTCTGATTAAGTAAATCTTTATTATAGAACGTTAACTCTCACGCTACTTAGCTAGTTGTACTAGGTTTTGTCTAAGGTCGAATCTACACATTTCTCTAAGCGAAAAAGTTCCTTTACCTTATCAACCTGACTATCACAATGTATTTTGGTTTGTCTGGTAGTTTTTGTGGAACGAAAACGAAAGAAACGCAACGATTACAAACATTTTTGGCGCTTTATAAAAAAAGGCTTTGGTGTGTAAAACTCTTTTCCAAGCATTACTCAAGCGTGGTCCAGACCAAAAGTTCTAAAATAGGCAATTACTCAAGTAATGCTTGGTAACCGTTCAATAATGTCTAAGCCGGCACCACACAACTACTAAATTATTATTTATATATATTTTACTAATAATATAGTAACGACAGACACACAGACACATGTGCACTTGTATGTCCTGCGCACATGGCTTTTCTCCGTTGAGACTAACTATAGCCGTAATTCGTCTAAAAAAATTATCATCATCCACGTCGCTACAGAAATTGTCAAAATGCCTCAAAATAAAAATTTGTTTTAGCGGAAACTTTAAAATTATCAGAATAGCGTTCTAAAGTTCCGCCAGAATAGAATTCAAATTCGGATGTGACGTTTTCGCTTTCGTCTCACTATTCATTCGATTTGGAAGCGGAACGTCAGATTAGAATTTGAATTATTTTCCGACTACTGAACTAAAATAATAATTGTGGTCATAGTAGGTAATCCTAATTATACTAAATAATGGTTGTTCAGTTGGTAATAAGTATATCAACCAACAAACCATTAATTAACCCTTAGATAGTTTGTTGGTTAGGTTAGATACAAACTAGATAATTTGTCGGTTAAGAAAATAATTACTAACCATCCACCAACCACGCTGTTCATCTAAACAGCGTGGTTGGTGTATATAATATAAATATGTATATACTATATCTGTATACACGCCACAGTCTATACATTTCCGATTACTTCTTGTCCACCCTAAGGTTGAGGTTGTTGTTCAGCCATAAGGCCGCCCATTGTACATTATTTACATTATTGTATTTGTTTATGTTTTCTGTATTTTATGATAACTGGTATGCAATAAAGAATAATTGTATTTTTTTGTATTGTTGGTCGATAGGTAATAGACCTGTGGTGCATATTCTATGCCGATGGCATAGAATATTCACCACCCCAACTCTTCCCGCGGGTGTCGTAAGAAGCGACTAAGGAATATCTACCAGGGGCGGGCAGCAGCGCCTCCTGCAGGTTAATTCTATCAACAAACTGCGATCCTCAACCCGCATGCCCAGCTTGGGGATTATGGGCATAAATAAATAAAATAAAAAAAAAATAAAGGCGCTTATCAGGGGGAGGCCTGCGTCCAGCTGTGGACCATTATAGGCTGTTGAGGTTGAGGTTGAGGTATACCAAAATTTTATACAGGGAAGTCTTAATACACCACGTGCTAAATCACTCAACCCGTTATTAAAACCATAAAAAATAGAATGCATAATAAATTCTTAACCACGGAAAAAATCAATGAGTTTCGCTCTTTCAATTCTGCTAAAATAACTATCGAACGACACCTGAACATCGACATCTTAATTTAAACTGAAAATCAACTGAATAAGGTTGAAAGTCTCTCGTAGTTTTTATATTCATACTGAAAATTACAGTTGATTAACGATACGTGAACGTGATATGATTTATTCAGAGTGTTCGGGCTTTTCGTTGAAAATACGTCACTTTATTGACAATACTGTGGAATTAAGGCGCGGTCTGCATGAGAGATATTGAAATGAAACATGATTTACTTTTACTTATGGGTGAATCAACTATTTTACCCACACTTTGCTGTCCCCGACCATTTTTTATTAAAGTACGTTTATTGGTTATAGTTACACACTTAATCAATATGGCAATAGCATCTATGATTAATAGACACCAAAGAAAGTTAAATTATGTTCTCGAAAATCTTTAATTTCCATGAAATTTTATGGTAACTCAGTATACGAAAAATTCAGTCCATACAAAATATGCCTGTCCGAAGACCGCAGTCTCTATGTAAAATTTTAATTTAAATGAACCTAAACTTCTTGCTTTCGGTTGATTCTGATTACACAACAAGTCAGTATGTTAAAGTTTACCGTGTGCATATCAAAATAAAAATAGCCTTAACCACTTTTTCAAAAAAAAATCTTGAAATTTTGTCCCTGGCTAAAATGATTTTACCCTTGTATGCTGAGTTACCGTCGTAAATTTTACCTGGAAACATATAGATGGTACTGTTTGCCATGGGTAGCTTCGTTTGTGTTTCCTTACGCTCGCAAGGAGCGGCGGTGTCCCTAGAAGACGCTGTCGAGCCGCCAGGCCGCGCAGAACGTTCGAAGGGAGTGCGTGCCTTTTTGTGTCGTCTGCTGAGTGACCGCGATATCTCGATGTAGGTTTATTATTTAGTTAATATTATCAGATATTTATGGAGTACCTAACATATGTTTTAGATTAAAGTTTGTGTTGGTACCATAGTCAAATGGATAATGTGCTATTTTCATGAAAATACACCATTTGTCTGTTGAGTTACTTGTATACTGAGTTACTTTGGCGGTAACTCCAGAGACATTCTTGGTAACTCCTAAGACATTCACGTACTTAATGAGTATTGAGTAAAATGAACTTTTTGTTTGGGATTTATTTTGTTTTTAAATTTGTTCCTTACGTACAAATATTTTTTTTGTGTATACCTAATTTCGATTATTATCATGTTTTGCTACTTCTATTTTTTCTTAGTCGGTTTAAATTTATTGTAAATTGGCTTTCTGTAAAACGAGTTAGTAGTTATAGTAAATAAATACCGGCAAATATAAATAGTAAAATAATGGTAACTCCCGTGAGCACTTCCACAAAATTAAACGGCTTGCAAAAGATTTAACATTATTTAAAAAGAAACAAGTTCTGGAATTTGAGACACAGAATAGGTACAGAATGAAGCCGAAGAACTTACATACAATTAACCTTGAATGCAACACCACCAAATTCCCAGGCAAGTGAACTCAATGACTACAACGGATCACCACTAGCATGTCCGGCATCCATAGCATTCCCAAGAACTTGGCCGAGAGAAGGTAAGAAAAGACTGAGTAAAGTGCACAGCTAGAACATAAAAACACTAAAAGAAAACCAGAACAAAAAATATCCCAAAACAAGAAGGTTGAAAAAAAATACGAAGTACCTACAGGAAAAGACCGAATAAAATTAATTATGGAAAGATACAGAAAGAGAACCAT
Organism: Eupithecia tripunctaria; assembly: GCA_955876795.1. Taxonomy (NCBI): domain Eukaryota; kingdom Metazoa; phylum Arthropoda; class Insecta; order Lepidoptera; family Geometridae; genus Eupithecia; species Eupithecia tripunctaria. The sequence continues at coordinate 13,685,404 of OY041617.1, read as the reverse complement.
AATTATAAGATATTGACAAATTTGATTAAAGAACGGAGAAAGCACTGTTCAAAAGCCTTTTTGAAAGTGATATCATAGAAAATAGAAAAAATCCTATTAAGGAGCAATATGGCAAGTTCCAATGGCTTGGCACAATGCTTGCCCTGATGCTGGTCTCCAACGTAACTTTTGCTCGTTGACATGGAATTTGTTTTTTTATGTTACAAACGTGCTCTGCGGATCCTGGCTATTTCTAAATGGAAGTCAGGACATTGGTTGCAAGTATTTCCTTCCACTCTATTGGATCCTGTAACTTTTCGTATGATCATGCAACATGTCTTCGGTTGGGTGCAAGGTGTTGCGCACCTCATTAATGCCAGTGCGCATTAATGAGGTGTGCAACACCTTGCACACTGCAACAACTGCTAATTCTAATTCTAAGTAGGGAGACTAAGATCTGCACGGACGTCTCGCATAGAAGTATATTGTGAATTATCCCCCTGCCTAAGCAGGCCCTAACCAACCCAGCTTCTTGAATTATCGGAGCAGGACTTTAGGTGACTGACAGCTTCGTTTCAGCTTTTCTGTGGGTGTGGATATGGTTGATGTCTCAATGAGACACTTCCGTCCCGTTTTGTGTCTGGACTTCTATGTGGCCGTGCAGTGTACCACAACGTGTACCACATTCTCTTCTTCTTGTAAGCAGCCATGACATAAGCTGTTGTCTGTGGTTCCAGTGTTGAAAAGATAATAGTTCAATTCATTCGTGACCTGTGGTGATGCCCACCATCGTTATTAGGTCCTCTCGGCTCATTTTGAGGTGTTTTGTAGGTGTTTTTCCTTTCTTTGGAGGGGAATATTGATTTAGTATGCTTGCAGTCTGTCCGACGCTCCCATATCTTTTGATGTTCTTTATCAGAGTTAAGTTTTAATCTGTTTTTGACTTCTGTTGTGGGTGGGTTCAAGAAACATCAAGAGATCTTGTTGTGTTGTAGTTAGTCTTGCTCTTACCTTGGGTAGTCTGTCTGCGTTTATGATGCCTGGGCAGGATCGACTCTCTTTCCATTCTATGCAGACCTTAGTACCTACTGCTGTCAAAGAGCTTGGTCATCATGGGTTATTGAATACTAGCGGCCCCGCCGGTCGGATATCTCGCCATGCCAGCCATAACGATATCAACCGTTGGGACTTGGCCACCGCTAAAGTAGATACCAGCTATTCTCGACCCGAATGGTCTGTTGCGTGATAATGGTATGAGGCTCGACGGTATGACACTAGTCCCATAGGAGTTAGGGAGATCCATTGTGTGGTATGGTACATGCGTCGACACACTTCCGTCTTCCCATTTATCAAGAACAACCGTGAGAGGCAGATTTGGCCGAGGATCTCAAAAGGCGCAATTATGCAGATCGCGACAGAGCCTACACATGAGACGCTAGGTCCGTTGGGTACCGAGGCTCTTCGGATTTAAAAAAATATCTGAGATTCTGGTCAAAGTGATCTGGCGCAGCACTTCAGCATTGCCATACAGCGGTGCAATGCAGCCAGTGTCTTGGGCTCCATATCAATACCAGTCGGACGCTTCCGACTGGTATTGATATGGATCAGTTGAGTTACCTTTAGATTGGATGCAACAGTTTGCATTTAACTCAATTGCTTCAATTGTAAATACTTGGCTTAATTTATTTATATAATTGATTGTAAATTTGTAATTTTCTTTGTCTGTTGTTGTTATATTGTTTGTTTTTTGATTTTGTATCATAAATTATCGATTTAAGTTTATTCAATGTTCCAAGCTGTTTATTTATTGAACCAATATTTTTCTAGTATGTCTTAAGCGTTACCAAAATTTGTCTCTGGAGTTACTTGATGTCCCAAAAATAAACATTACATATCCGATCGTAAAATGCGTATTTCTTTCCATTTTATCTTTATATTGCCAGTACCTTATTTTAACAATTAGTGAGCTTCCTTAAATAATTCATTTTTATTTGTAATACTTTTATATTTAGTTTAATGTAGAAATAGCTATAAGTTTTTGGATAAGGGTAACGCAAAAGACCAATTGCAGTTAGTTTTCTACTAAAATTTAAGTATTATATGGAGACTGATTTTACCAAAATATTTGATTATGCATGCAGGATAAAAAAAATTAAAATGAGTAATGGTTTCGAGTTTCATTCAGCATTTATGTAAGATTAAGTGCCGGTAACTCAGGTGACAGATTTTGAGGGTCTGTTCTGTGTTGTAGTTTCTTGTAAAAAATAGCTAAAATATGAATAAACGTCCGTGCCCTTCTAGGTTGTTAAAGTAGATGAAATTTCTAATCCCCTAATCAAATTAGAATAAAAGAATATTAATGTTTTTATTTTTCAAAAAAATATTTCTACACTGTCCAAAGTGTGGGTAAAATAGTTGATTCACCCTTATGTCAGGTTCTTTTGGCTTTTATGGAAGGGTGTATCTCTGTATACCGTCGCTTTTTTCTCCTAACATTGAATTTTTTATGACTGAGTTGAATATCTACCTGTAGGTGTGTATGTACCCAACAAAAACTTTATATATCTACCTGTAGGTAGATATACATATAAAGTTTTTGTTGGGTACACACACAAATAGCACAGGAACAGTAAAAAAAGAAGTAACAGTAGTAAAGGACTTTTTTTTTATTTGCACGCTTATGACTGAAACACGTTCCGACCAGGTGGGATCTGTGTGGTGACTATCTGTTAAATACTGCGGGCAGATGCTGGATGCGGCAAGCTGAAGACAGGGCACTATGGCGCTAATTAGGAGGCCTATGTCCAGCAGTTGCCATTGAGGTTGATGATGATGCTGATGTTTTAAGTAAAAACGCCTAACCAGGCATACAATGTGATTTATAATTTTTATGGCCTGTTTTGTATCTACACATAAATATGTTTCGTGAAATGGCCATAAGAGTTATTAAAATGAACTTACTAACTTTACTTACTTTCAAACACGAACATCGACTTATAAATTCCAAGAAAATCTAGAATAACGACATAATTTGTAATGTTCTACATACTCGTACATCGACTGGTCGAAGCGAGCTCTATGTGAATAACTCATACCAAACGAGCAATGTACGTGGCGGGAAAGCGAAGTCGATTGTAAATCTTTTCTCACATCATTCTTGAATTTGATTTCGATTGAATATTATCTTGGTTCTATTATATAACTACTTTAAATAAATAAAGATGAAATACTAACATTTATGGTGAACGATCGAAATAAATAAATTGAATAATTTAATTTAATTGCATTACGCTTTACATAACGCATTATCTAGACTAAAAGTAAGTAGAGCTGATGTAATAGAAACTTGACGACGTATTCAAACTACCAAAGCTTCAGACAGCCAAGAAAACGAAATAACTGCTTTCTATAAAACGTGATAAAATAAACTTAAAACCGACTACGGAATCATCGATTGTGATTATTATATTAACAATGAAATTTTCGTCTCATGGACCCCACTATCTCTTTAGACCCCACTATCGTCTGAGGTCATAAACCCTTTAAGCACCGGGGTATTAACGAATCAATCGATACCTCATTTGTAGAAATCGAACAAAAAGTTTCAGCGCTACGTGGGTACATAAAAATTGGCTACATTGTTTCGTGTCGGGTTGAGGAAAACAAATACCTAGGTAGTTATTTATAGGGTTTATTATTTAACTATTATGAGGGCGCCGGGAGGGTTTTACATTCGACGGAACCCTGCCAATCCAAGAAAGCTGGCTTCTAGCAGCAGCGGTATGAACTATGAGAGAATTCTCTAAGTATTATAAACTACTTAAATGATCCAGGTAATGGGTCTTCCTAAACAGTTCCGTAGTAAGATAGGTGTACGTAATTTACAGGGCGTTTCCAAAGGCTATAACAAAACAAAATAATGTTAACAACTTACTTGACAAAATCTAAATAAAGAAACGGGCACAGTCGCACGTAACACTATTGTGAACACTTAACCCTACAGGAACTTATTAGACTTATTACTCTAGGATCGTTAATATCAATATTTGAGCAAGCCACGCAAAAATATAATTGGACGTACCTGCACTAAGTTTTCGATAGACATTGGAATGCACCATGGACTCGAGGACAAATCAATTATAAACATGAAAAAAGTAACGATGTGGAAATTCGAACTCGGTTCCTCTCGCAACTGAGGCAGACATGGTCCGCCTATACCACGGAGCAGTTACAAATAATGACGAAAATAAGATACGCACCTTTTAAGTACTGATGGACGGGGATGGCTTGGACGGATGACGTCACAGAAAATGTTCATTACAACATACATACATACATACATACAAGCAAACAGAACCAACCCTCCTCCGTAGTCGGGTAAAAATCAACTCTTATTTTAAAATATAAAGTACCTATTACTATAGCACAAGTTTTTCCAAACCACAGTTGTTTAAAAGAAATCAAACATGAATTATTCTCAACAATAAACCCACGCGAAACGCTTGCTAGCATTTTATTACTGAATTTCAAAAACTGTTATTATCTTGCATGCAGTTTATTAGAAACTCTCAAATAATACTGCACCACATGAAATAACACTGAAATGACGTTCAATAATTAAGAAATAGCCTTTTCGTGTTTTCTTGAAAACCTGAAAAAGTTTGAGTAACACGTGAGTGAAGGAATTATAAAATTTAATAAATCACTGAGAGCGTAATTTTTTTGTTTCTTTCTTTAATCACAAAATCTTTATCGCGGATACACAATTTTGGTTCTTTGGGAAATCCATTGAGGACTCTCTATCAGACAACCGTGGAAGTATAGCATAATGGGACAGAACAGGGAGATCTGTGTGCTTATGTAGGTTTTATAATATAAAAATATTATAAGGTTAAAAAAATTGAGCGTTCTCTTGAGCTTGACCGCGAATTTTGGCGTGTTGTAAATGTGTGTTGTCTGGTTGTTAATAGTTTCGTTTAGATTTAAGTGTGCAAGTGTATTCTATTTCTATTATACATAATAATAATAATGTAAGACAAATCATACAGCATTATCTAGCTCCGAGCTAAGCAGAGCTTGTGTTATGGGTACTAGACCAGTACCTATATTCTAATAATGTTCATCAAAATTACCAACTCCTACCAAGCGTAGTAGTTACGTATCTCAAAATTTTACTTTGATAAAATTTTGCATCATCATACTTACATCGTTAAAATACCACAGTAAACCATTATTTTCCCTGCAGTAGCACCTAGATTTAATTTCTCAAGTACCTGAGTAGAGCAAGAATTTTAACTAAGTTATAAATCATAAACTTTCATAAAGGTATGAGGCCCCGTTGTTTTACTAAGTACAAAATAAAATTGTGCCCATAATTTTCTAACTGCATAATTTTTCAACGAGTTAATAACCAGTAAAACATGAATGTTATACAATTTAATAGCCACAGGTCAAAGAACTATAGCTCAATATACAACGTGTATCAAAATATGTGTACCTACTATGCGAAAAGGGGGCGAAGGGGGGAATTTCTATCCCCCGGGGAACAACTTTTGTTAAACGACTATTCGAATTTCGAATGATTTCATGGCAGCTGATTTTTCACAAAGTAATAACCCCAAAGACAGCTGTTTCTTGCACTTGGGACCTCAGTATAGTCATAGATGTGTCACTAGGGTAAATAAGTTCCTTCTGGAAAAGCGTTTTCCATCTTAGGCTACATCTTCGCTTTCTTAAAGTGAGTTGGTAGCCAAACGCTAATCCATCAGCAATAAAAAAAAAAAAAAATGTCAGATTAACATACTAAATAAACTTTACGCTGTTTGTTTAATAATGATAACACAGTCATGTCTTTTTCCAACTGTTTATAATCTCTTGTGTTTTCATTGAATGACCTACTGACTGACTACACAGTCCATTAATGTCCACGACTTCACAGTCCATTGATGTCTACTACTACTCTCGCGTCTACACACAAGTTTTACTTAGCTAAACCGAAGAGACGATGCATTTCAGCACTAAAGTTTTAGGTTAGAGTTCTAGTACTCAGAGGTAAATTTTACTCTATACACTAAGATATAAGATATAATCTAATAAGTTTTAAGTACTATTTAAACCCGTTAAAACCATTTTTGAATAGAAATGCTTTTATTATTATTATTATTACTACTGGACAGTGGGCTGCGATTGGATGGTGACATTCGGATATAATCCAATGAGTTAGAAAAATTACATTTTAGGCACAAAATTCGTGCAAAACATTTAGTACCGAATTGCAAGAGTGTGTTACAAATGCGTGGGCAGTGAGTGTCACCCACGTCCTCCCACGCACCAGCCTTCACAAATTGGCTGTTGTTTCACCCTCCGTATTTTATCGTTAAACAATATTTTACTGGCAACACTCAGGTATAATTCCGCGTACAATTCTGGCAACATTATTCGAACTCCCCGAAACGAGAAACAGGATTCAGTCCTTTGATTTAGAAAAGTAAGCTCATTTGCGAATACAGCTTTGATTTTGTTTGCTACCTGAATACAAATATACCTACCAAAATAAATATTTTATTTTACAAAGTATTTTACGTATTTCCAAGTCCGAATTTGAAGAGGGTTTTGTCTGGGTGTTAGATTTCAGTTTAAAAGCACCTGAGGCTATCGAAAAGCTTTGGAAATTTAATTGGTGTTTTCTTTAAAATTCTAGCAAATAAACCTGTTTGCAAATAAGGAATATTTCCATGGCTTTGCTCGCAAAACTTCATTACTTTTTTGTATATTATCCTCAATCACTTTTCTTTCTGTCAACGTATTATTTCATATAATGGTAAAATATAAACATAATTGTATATAAAAATTCTTTTGCTAAAATGTTCACATAACATGTATAGTACCTACTTATAATTATTTGCTGTGTGCACATAATTATTATTATGTAGGTTATGTCTCAAGTCCGTTCGTATTTATTTTAAAGTTGTGTTATTATAATTGCTAATTATGTGTTTCGTGTAACTAATAAATATAAATAAATGAATTTGCGTATAGTGCGGCTTGCAAGCGCTCGCTTATTGCATGCACAAATTAATAAAATAGTACATAGTATGGATCCTGGCCGACTTATAAAAACTAAACAGGAAAAAACCCACTGTCACAGCAGAGGGCGTGTTTACTTCATTACTGTACCAGATTTTGAAGCCAAAAGCTTCAGCACCGAGCTATGTGTGAGTTGTATATACATTTAGTGCTTTAGCACACACAAGCCTACGTAAATCGTCAATAGGACGACCCCTGTGGCGCGGTGGGTGAACGTCCGCCTGCGACGCAGGAGGTTGCGGGTTCGATTCCCGCCTCGAGACAAATGTGTGTACGATGTGTAGACATTTGTTCAGGGCGTTCTGGGCATTTTCTATATATAATAATAATCTATATCTATGTAGTGTATTGTATTAAGTATATCAGTTATCTAGTACTCATAACACAAGCTCTGCTTAGCTTGGGGCTAGATAATTCTGTGTGAATTGTCCAGAATTATTATTATTATAAATTATAGGAGATCGAAACATATTGCTTTTTCTTTGGCAACACCTCGTCTGTGTCTGCTAAGTACAAGCCTTCTTCTTCTTGCATAGCATACACATTTATGTTAATTTTCCATAGATAATAGAACTCTTGTAACGTTTAACTTTTAAAAAAGTTATAAAATAATATTTAGGTAGGAAGGTGAATGAGTTATTTGATGGATGCTGCTAGGGACCGTTATTGGTGTCGTTTGGTCCCGAGACCTATGTTCAGCAGTGGACGTATACGGGCTTATTAATAAATAAAAAATAACACCTTATTCAAAATAACTTCGGGCTAGCACGATACCTAGTGAAAAGATTCATGTTTAATAGAACAAGGTAAAAACCTATATGTGTGTAACAACAAATAAATTTATCAAACAGATTTAAATAATTATACATGGCAATTGTACGTACTTTAAAATACCTAATCAATAATATATTATTTAAAATAGTCAATAAATTTTCTATGTCATCATCATCAATCATCATAATGACATGCATTGCAAAATATATTTAAGTTTTTCTTGTAACTGTTACTATTTAAGGAATAAATATTGTCTAACACATTTAATCTATTACATAGATAATTAATTTTGTTTTAAAAAACTATAAACCGACTTCAATTTTTACGGTTTTTTCATGAATTTTCATTGATCCCATTGTCAGAACTGAACAAAATTAAAATGGGACCACATGGGAAGCACCAGCTTTCATATAAAAAAAGAATCATGAAGATCGGACCACCCAGTCAAAAGTTCTGAGGTAACAAACATAAAAAAAACAGACGAATTGAGAACCTCCTCCTTTTTGAAGTCGGTTAAAAAGGACCAATACTGTAAAATTTATTTGAAAGTGTAAGTTTCCAATCTAGTTGTTTAGGGCAACCGTTATTTTTCCTCAGTTTGTTAGCGTTTTCTCATGTATGTATATTATTATATACCACATTTTTCATCCCATAACGAGGGACATCATCAGTATTTACAGTAGAGTTGGTACAAAAACGTGAAAAAATCAAAAAACCTTCTTACATGTCGTCAGCCAGTGTCTACATTCATCTGTGTAAAGCATTACGACCTCCTTACCCTAAACTTTCCCAGCAAAAACAACCCAAAGCACCTTCCATTATAGCTTCGTAAAACATTTTTCCCTGCATAAAAGAAACCAAACTTTTAATTAAAAAACTATTCATGTTTTTCCATTTGTTTTCTTTTCGGATAAAACTACAGAAGCATATTGACACACCTGACATTTTCCGTGATACCACGTGATGTGACGTCACAACATGGCGTCCAATCACCGTCAAACTGTCAGCCGATGGAAGTGGGGATGACGGGGTGTCGCAAGTTTTAATGATATCCGCCCGCCTAGTGGCGAGATTTGCGTTGGTGACTGTTCCATTTAATAGTTGAACAATGATCCTAGCTATAGTTTTATCCGTTGAAACTAATTACTTTTATAGTTGAAATTGATTTACTTAATTTTATTTAATCTCAAAATTATAGCTTGTATTACGTAGAAGGATTCAAAAAATCAGAAAGCGGCTATATGGGTGGTGTTCACCAAATAATAATCAAAAATCAGCAGCTTCATCGGTTCTCTCGGCCTGTCAAACCGTCAAAGTAATTGGACAAATATATTTTTGATGAAGACTCAAGTCTCGCAGTTATTCTAGTGCTAGTAAATAGGTGACTACGTATAAAGTACCTATTAAGTTATGAAAACAAACAACCAGTTACGAAGCTCCTTAAAAATAGCTGTAGTAAAGTTTAATTATAATCCAGCTATCTCGCTCACACATAGGCAGTAGACACGTATGAGTACGTGTGAGAGCAGTAAAGCAATTAGCGTGCGACACGCTGCACCCTCCATCTGGCAGCTATCATGACGTGACTCGAGAGGGGCGTAGTGTACAGAAAATAGAAGCGCAAGTTTAAAAAGTTGATAGATAGATATATAACTTTATTGCATACTTAAATCTAAACTATTTACAACAAAAAAGTTTTTAAGCTATTGAATAGCTTCTATCGCGGGCCTTGAGCGCGGGGACCGAATCCAGAAATTCCGTAACGAAAAAACCTCACGCTCCCCACTCCGACCGGAACAGCGGTGATACTTTTTAGTTTTGCCATCTATCGATGAATAGTAGAACTTTTAATGACTTTTTGAAATATGACGTTTGTCTCTTTAGTTCAGCAACTCGCCTCTAGATGGCATTGCAATAACTTTACCGAGTGCCACACGTCTTTTTTTTTTTTTTAACTAAGTGACGCTTGGCAGTCTTATCGCTCAAGAGCAATCTCTACCAGACAACCATGGATGGATAGGATCATGGGACATTACACGGGGATATGACTGCTTCTATAAGTAACCAAGATAATTACAAAGATTGGTGGACATAAGTCAGTGTAATTAAGATAGAGATTAAGAGAATTGATAAAAAAACACTATAGTAATTTACAGTGGGATGTTTACAAATGTTGAGTTTTCCAATATTTCGGCACAGTTAAATGGCTTTAGTGTATTAATAATTATGATAGATCTAGAAGTTAAAATGGATTTTCCACACATCGAGTAGAAATCAATTATACCTAATAAAACTATTTATGTATCTATTAATAATAAGAAATTAAAAAAGTACCTACTCGAACTATCAGGCGGATCCCTTTCTTTTCTTAGGCACTACCGCTTGGCACTTCTAGTAGAGTCAATGGAAATTTTACTTTCCCGTTTCACTACTGGTAGTGCTACGGGTAAAAGTTTATTTCCAGTGAAACTACACTGTAGCCCTCTAGTTAAAGATTGCGGAGTGCAAGTACATCTCACTTTTAAACGTTGCGCTACTTAGACTCTTCAATTTACTGTGTACTGAACCCTGCAGCAGGTAATGGTGAATATTAATTATTTAATTCCGCCTTAATCGAAACGGGCCGTCTATTTTGAGGGCAATCGATAACACATGGGTAAAAAAATCATACATTTTTATAGCAATGAGAACAGTTTATTGTACCGTCAATAAAAAGGTTGAAAATAAGTGTTAGATGAATTGTGTTTTGAAGAACACAATAACTAACGCAAATACGGTTCGTAGCTAACCCGCTTTCATCAACAATGAATTCGCCAAACTACGATAGTTTCTATAGGCTGAAAATTGTTCATGGCTATATTTTCACATAACGGAATATCCTTTAGATATATTTTTTTAACCCTGAAAAGCCTACTTTTAAGAGTAATTTTTTTTCCGAAACCGTACCGGGCCGTTATCAGTTTTTTACGAAATACAATCTTTTTAATTAACATCTAGCATGATGTACGATAAACTATCTTCTCACCAAATTAAACATGCTTAATGTTAAATTTGGTGAGTAGATAGTTTATCGTACTTTAAGCATGTAAACGCCAAAAAGGCGCTTATCAAGAGGAGTCCTGCGTCCAACAGTGGACCAATTCAAACTTGTTGAAGATATAGTAAATAATTATGCACATATTTTATTCACTAAACTACCCCTTGCATGAATGCATTAAATTTTCGCGCGGGCGAAACCAGTTTATTTGATAGTAATATAATAATTCTTTTTGTTTAACAAACTATAAACCGACTTAAATTTTTACAGTTTTATTCATGAATTTTTGTAGATCCCATTACTAGAACTGACCAAAATTAAAATGGGACCACACCGGAAGCACCAGCTTTCATATAAAAAAAGAATGATGAAGATCGGACCACGCGAATCGAATTGATAACCTCCTGCTATTTTTGAAGTCAGTATAATAATAGAGTTTTGACAGCCACGGGAAGAGATGGGGCGGTGCAAATTTTAAGCCAGCACACAGCCCTAGTGTATATTTTATGTCATCTTCCCATCTATTCTTCGGACGCCACTGGCTTCTCTTGCCTTCCTTTGGGTGATTGGTAAATCACTTACTTACAATAAAAAATATTCTATAAAAAGACAACCCGTGTCTAGTATAATTATGTACTTTGAACTCCTATTCCACCAAATAGCCGACAAAATTACCTAAAGGAAAAGCATTCGTTTCGTAAAAAGGTGCCTACAACAGCCTTAATAACCTGCCGTAGGAGCCAACGTTCTTTGTAACTTGAAAGGTTTCTGCACCTGGGGTTTTAATACCTTAGGTATACCGTATACCTACCGTTATACCTACCTATTGTACGGTATAACGGTAGGTACAGTACCGTTACTAACGGACGAAAAGAGTAAAGGACACCGTGTATTAGTGCTATACAGTTATTCTGTGTCCGAGCGTGTTACATTTCACTTAAAATTTTGTTTTATAGTTTTTTGTATGAATAAATAAGTTTTTTTTTGTTAGTCTATTTTATTTAGGTATGTGCTTTCTGAGACTTTGTACGCCACTATTATATGCGTAGTGCAATATTGACAAATTTTATATTTAAAAAATAACATTTGACATCTGTCATTTAGATGTACATAAACCTCGGACATTCTATAAATTTTTGGTGTATCATACATTATTATATTCTAAAAAAACAAACGCTAAACAAAGTTTTTTTATTGATTTTATCTAGGGCAGGGAAAGCAAGGTTTAGTAGCATACATATGTAGATCTGCGACTGAGCTAACTTTCATGATTAAGGCCTATTGCATATTTCTCCATAGCCAAATGAGCGGAGTCCATTTTATCCTCGGCTAAGGCCCAACATTGCTCCCCGAGCTAATACAGAAAGGGTTTTAATCAGACGGAAGCCTTAAGAGCTTAATACACCTTACAATGGGAGAGGCTATAAGATATTGGCACTAAAACCACGAAGTTACTGATATCTGGATACCGAAATTTGTGTCGTTCCTCTCATCATTAAAAATGGTCCTATTACACTTCCTCAACAACCTATATTGGTCCACTGCTGGACGCAGGCCTCTCCCTGATAAGCGCCTTTATTGGCTGATATCGCATGGGGGGTAATGCCCATAATCCCCACGCTGGGCATGCGGGTTGGGGATCGCAGGTTGGTGATAAAATTATCCTGCAGGAGGCGCTGCTGCCCGCCTCCGGTAGATATCCCTTAGTCGCTTCTTACGACACCCGCGGGAAGAATTGGGGTGGTGCATATTCTATGCCGCCGGCACCACACGGTGGCCTATTACACTTACATGATAAATATCACACTATATAATATTATAAATGCGAAAGTTTGGATGTATAGATGGATGGATGGATGTTTATTACTTCTTCACGCCAAAACTACTAGACAGATCAGGCTGAAATTTTGTATACAGGTTATTCTAATCCTAGAATCAAACATAGGCTACTTTTAACCTCATAAATCAGTTCCCGTGGGATGTAAATTACCTTTTAACGTTTCTATAGGAACAACGCGTGCGACGCCGCGGGGCGCAGCTATTATGATGCGCAAGTTTGGATGGATAGATGGATGGATGGATGAATGATTGTATGTATCTTCGCGGCAAAGGTACTGAACAGATCGGGCTGACATTTTGCATACATGTAGTTCGAATCCTGGAATCAAATATATGATAAAAAAACGTTTCCTGGGCTGAAACTAGTTTTTTATACTTTCAGACCACTGGCACTACTCTTGATTTTGACTCTAACATTTATAGTTATTCTGTGCTCTTACTACCAAGACCTAACAATATACTTACACCATTCTTTTTAACCGTCTTTAATAGGTTGAGGTTCTTAATTCGACTGTGTTTTTTTATGTTTGTTACCTTAGAACTTTTGACTGGGTGATCGGATTTTGATGATTCTATTTTTATTTGAAAGCTGGTGCTTCCCTTGTGGTCTCTTATAATTTGGTCCAGTTCTGACACTGAAATCCATGAGAAAACGATATAATTGAAGACGTTGTCGAAGTTTATAGTTTTTAAAACAAACTCCTAAACTCAATTAATTCATTTTTGGAAGCTAAGCGCATGATATTGTTTACACATTAGAGTCCAGAGTTGGATCCTCTCCGCCGAGCTGTACGAAGTGCACGGTAACGTCGGCTTGTACCTAGCTCCCAGGTTTAATCATGCAGATGGAGGATGTAGGTACTTCTACTGAGGGATCATACCTCATCTCTAAGGTTATAAGAATCTTTATATTAATAATTAATAAACTAATGCCCCGCGGCTTCGCACTTTGTTCCTATGGAAAAGTTAAATGGTGATTTTCATCCCATGGGAACTTATTTATGGGATATAAAGTATCCTATGTTTTATTCCATGCCTAGAACTGTGTCTATTTTAAATTTCAGCCAGATTTGTCCAGTAGTTTTGGCGTGAAGAAGTAACAAACATCCATCCAAACATCCATACAAACTTTCGCATTTATAATATTAGTGTGATGCGACAGTTTGGATCGATGTATGGATAGATGGATGGATGTTTGTTACCTCTTCACGCGATAACGGGTCTGGCTATAATTTTGCACACAGGTAAATATAATCCCGAAATCAAACATAGGCTACTTTTTATCCCATAAATCAGTTTCCGTGGGTTAAAAATCACCTTTAAACGTTTACATGGGAAGAACGCGTGCGAAGCCGCAAAAGTTTGTATGATAGTCATTAAATACATGCGTTAAGGACCGGGCTAACATTTCTACCACGCGATCCCCAACCCGTATTCTCACTGTGGGGATTATGGGCATTACCCCACATGAGTTCAGTTCAGTTCAGTTCAGTTATTTATTGATAAGAAAAAAATCTTACAAGTCAAACACATTATAGATATATAGTAAACAACTTATTGTACAAAAATAGTTTACACTAAGTACATAATAATATTTCTTACCAAAAGTAAGTATTACATTTTCTTATTTTATTTTAATATTTAATTTTATTTTAAGTTTGGATCAACGATATCGGTCCTCGAGTTTGTCTCCTAAGAATTCTTCTACACTATAGTAGGCCCTGTCCACTAGGATTCCCTTCAGTTTTTTAGTGAATATGGCCATCGACGCGGCACTAGTTAAAGAGTCTGGCAGATTATTATATATTTTTACTTCTATATAGTCAATTTTGTTTTTTGCTTTCGTCAATCTTATTGTGGGTAGCTGTAGACGGTGACGATGTCTTGTGGGGTAGTTGTGGGCATCAGCCCACGTCGGGAACTCCTTAAGGTGACTTCTGACGAAATTGGCCGCTTGCAGAATAAACTCGCATGGCAACGTCAGTATTTTAGTCTCCTTGAAGAGCTCCCGAGCAGGATGGTCCCACTCCACAGAACGGTCTGAGACGTTCAGCCGCTTGCCCGAAAAATTCTACACCATACGTCAATACAGAGTGGAAGTACCCGTGATACGCCATTTGCTTATTGTCGATGTCGAGGCTTCCATTTAGGCGGGACAGTGCAAAACACGCAGAGGATAGCTTTTTGCAAGTTATGTCAATATGAGGTTCCCACGTTAGTTTTTGGTCTATAGTGAAACCCAGGTACTTGACAGACTCTACGATGGGAACCTTAAGTCCATTGCAAAGTACATCCAGTTTGCCTTTGTTTTTGTCCCTACCCAAGTAGAAATGGATAATGTTTGTTTTTTCAATGTTTAGTAACATTCCATTTGCGGAGAACCATTTAGCTACTTTTTTGATCACGTGATTGACTTTTGCGTTAAGAAGGCTATGAGTTGAGATGATGATGATATAGGCTATTGAGGTTGAGGTTAAAGATCGGGCACACACTTACTCAGCATGCTGGTCGAAGAGAATGTAAGTATTTTACCATTTTCGCTGCTCATTTTCTTGCTTTTCATTCCCTACTCTTTGGTTTCCATCAAAATAAAAAATGAGCGAAGAAATATATCCTTCAGGAGCATTTGGTTGACTTTGCAAAATTTTTAAATTCCAAAATGTTTAATTTCTCAGAATGTTGAAAACTAAATATGAGTGATACACTCACGGGTTGACCTACAGACCTTTTTGATCGTGTTGGTGCTTACTTTGTAGCCTGAAAAAATAAAAAATATTCCGATTCTTACAAAATAATATATTCATCTTCTACATTTAATTAAAATTGCGTTGGTAAACTTACCGAGCTACCTTTGAAAGCTAAACCTTTGAACCGTTTTTGGTCTACAATTTTTGCCAGGGTATTGAACAGCTTATTCCATTTAGAGCTTCAAAAATACTCTTGATCCAAAATATTAACCGAAAGATCCACCCTAGTTTCGTTTATAACGCCAAGTAAGCTGCTACATAGCTTTTTAATCTCGGCTCTGCAGAGATTTTTCGCTGAAATGTGATTTCACAAGGGGAACTCACTAATGCTGTCTAACTGCCCCCCTCCCCTGACACCCTTGGAGGGGTTAATGGTAGTTTTGATCAACTATCGTGGCATTATGGCGTTTTAATAATGAACTTTTAATATTCAAGATAGTGAGGTTTTAAATTTTCATTAACTACACTTGCGTGCAATTGAATTGACACAAGCCGACATTTGCAGAGTCAGAGTGAAATCGTTTATTTATTTACAAAATATGCACTTAGTTTATAAACAGTATATTAATAGTAATTAATATCAAATAAGAAATAAGGTGCAATGGACTCTTATAATGGTCGTCGTAAGCAACGGCAACTACTGGACAATTCACACATCATTATCTAGCCCCAAGCTTAGCAGAGCTTGTGTTATGGGTACTATAAAACTGATATAATAGAATACCTACATTACAAAGAAATATATTTTTACTATACATAGAAAATAAGCAGAACACACTGAACAAATCGTACAAACATTTGTCCCTAGGTGGGAATCAAACAACCTCCTGCATCGCAGGTAGACCTTCGCCCACCTCGCCACGGGAGCCATCCTCGTAATAATTGAAGGTACAAAATTACCGTGATGTACGATCTAATTCTGTCTGATAGGTAATCTAGCCGCTGCAGGTGCTAAACCAGCTTAATATCGCGACGTTAAAATAACGCTGTTTTGATATAAAACCTGATATAAAACCCGCCTCGCTCGTAAAAACCATCATATACGATGGAGCGAATAAAATTACCCCTGTAATTCCGATGTGATTAAAAACGCGCGGTTTTAAACCGATTTATTTAATAACTCTAGATGATATACCGTCAAATAAAAAACTCAAAAGGAGGTTATAATTAAAGTGGTCAAATATTTCAGTGGTGAGTTCCTACAAAATTTATATGAAACGAATCAAATACTGGTTCTATACCTATCTGATTTATTATCATAAACTCATCTCTGTGAATTTCAAAACTGTATTATGATTATTATTTTTTAGGATACAATAAAGGCATTATACAACAAAAACCTTAGAAAATACTACTTAATTCAGTCTCTTTTTGTGTTTGTTGTTATGCGATATCGCATTCCAGTGCAGTTAAAAAGCAAATATTTAAATGTTATTACTTCTATGCTATGACTAAACAAAAGTAGTGAACACAAACCTTTTAATTCTCCATAAGTTGACTTATTGAAACAGCCCATAACTTTTGCGAATGGACTGACCTTAACATGGCGACAGACAAAAGCACTATAACACGAAGTGGTTGTAAAATCATAGACGTCCCCAGGTGGAATAGTTCTACTAATGTCTTTGCACATCAAACCGTACAGTCAGTGCAGTGTTTCCCCATCTATCAAGTTAACCAGTTAAACATATATAAAAAATATGCTGGATAATTCACACAATGGTGTCTATTCAGATGTTGCCAAAATAGACTAAATTAATGTGACAGGACTAAAAATGATGCCAACCTTATCATTTTGATCGTCATGCCTGTACTGTCAAATTAGTTTAGTTTAGTTTTGGCGATATCTGAACAGACACCAATATCTATCGAAGCTATAGTCCGTAAGAAGTCGCAGAGTTTTTCGGGTCGATGGGTATCCGACATCGTAGTCTAGCGGCATCCCCGTACAGAGGGGGAGGACGCGAGTTCGAATCCCGTCGATGCCGAAAATTTTTGGGACTTTATTTGATTTCTTAAGAACATACCTATAGTGTAAAACTATAAATGACTAAAAATCTTTAGAACTGCAAAGGTACATACAACAACATAGTAAAATAACAATTATTTTGTTAGAATAACTAAGGAGCTTACATAACCACCAAATTCCAAAAAGTGCAGTTAGCAAACTTTTGAGTTTTATGTTATTTTGTAGCGGAGTGTCCAACACAGTATACGGAACCAGATTATATCTTTCGTTCACAGAGCTGCGTGTGGATTCCTAATGACGCTGGAAACCGTCCCAATATTCGTAGTGATAGAGCTACTTCGATTTGCAACATAATTCAAAGTAGAGTGAACCTTTTCGTTTTAAATTGTTGGGTATCGTTACCTATGACAGTTGTGTCAACTTGGTATAGGCGTTTGGTGCTGGCTTAGAATCTGCACTACCCCATCTCTTCCCGTGGGTGTCGTACTAAGGGATATCCACCGGGGGCGGGTAGCAGCGCCCCCTGCAGAAAAACCCCATCCCACATGCCCAGTGTGGGGGTTTTGGGCATTACCCCCCTTAGATAAATGCCAACAAGGTGCTTATCAGGGAGAGGCCTGCGTCCAGCAGTGGACCGGTACAGGCTGTTAAGGGTATAGGTGTAAATATTTTTCTATCCTATTGAAATAATTTTAGATTCTTAAGGAAACCTTGTAAGATAGGGTCTTTGTATAACGTCAAAACCGTTGAGTGTTTTACTGTTAGTAACGAGATGTGATTGACGTGGTGACGTCTCCTTTTTCTATGGGATTTGCATACTTCATAATAATTCTAGTTCTAAATGTAAGCTCATTGTGTGAAGAGAACAATAAATGATTATCATTATTATTATTATACTTCCCTGTCCGCATGATATATACATATAAAACGATAAAGAGCTCTGTACCAAATTGTATGGAAAATAGGTGACGATCACGCTTCGTTACTTACATAAAAAAGATTCACCAATCAAAACGAAAACGAGTTAGGGAGTTACCAATAAGTAAAAATAAAGAACAATCGGAACAAAAGCACAACCAACAAACTATTATTCCACCCAATTGAACAGATACCTGCAACAACAGCCTTTACAAATAGAAAGCGTCGCGCCGCCCTCAAAAAATAAATTCTATTCAATTCCCAGTTCAATTTCTATTATTTGGACCGTGAAAGCCTTCAAAACGTAAAAACGGGAATATTCTGACACTCGGGACGTCCCCCGGGCGGAACAAATCGCGACGGGACGTGAAATGCTGGCTTCTAGGTTTTGTAATGGGGAATTTTAAATTCCATGATGTATTGTCACGATCCAATATAAGTTTCAGGCTGTTGTCTCACCGCCGATGATGAACGAGAAGTCAGTAGAGCTAGAAACTTGAAACGAGTTGGCGAGCAAGGTTATGTCCCGATAGTTTTTTTGCGTGGATAGAAGCGAGCATGGCTGACCGATCTTGTGGAGCGAGTCCCGACGGTAGTGTGAACTTTTAATGAACAACTAGTAATACATGCATCTCTTTTGATTACACGGAATGTATATCTATTGTACGTTTCTTGAGCGAGAAAATAGCCGATAGTTAGTCGCTTACTCGCCGGTGGTGGGACAACTACCTTAGGCTGGTAGGTTTTAGGATTCCAATTTTTACAAGCAATACCTATTTTGCTCAGTTTTGGCTTACATTTTCAGAGTCAAAGACCCAGAATAGGTTCACGCGATGCAACCACGAACGCAGCCACGCTTAAATACAGGTAGCTTATTAGATCATCAATATCCTCAAGAATTTTATACACTCCCAGGTTTATAAATTAGTAAATTATCTCTGACTGTGCTAGCTGCATCTACACAGCATTATCTGGCCCCATGCTAAGCACAGCTTGTACTTATATTACATAGTACACGTACACGTACATTATATTACATAAAATGACGAGAGATACTATACATCGAAAACACCTAGCGCCGTAACAAATATTTGCAGAATCTGGGAATCGTACATACATACTATGTCCTAAGATGGGAATCGCATTTGCAACCTCATGGGTAGCGGACCTTTTCCCGCCGCGCCACAGAGGTCGTCATCAACTTTTTATTTTTACGTTTAGTAGGGTAAAATTAAATACGAACAGGCTTGAGACGTAAATTATGTGCAAATAATTTTTTTAACATAAAATAAACGTTCTTAAGAAAATAAACTAAATCTCTAAATAAAAACAACAATGCTAACTACTACTTACTCAATGTCAAAATCATAATAGTTTGTTAGTCGCTATGTTGCTCTCACGGGCATCATCGCCCCTGCGATCTAACCATTCATTCCTAAGAAACAAACTCAGTAAAATAATAACCTGCTCTAAATTTAGAAACACGTAGCTCCACATAAATTTTCATCAATATACAAATACTTTGAGTAAAGTTTAGAACTTGGTTCTTGATATTACTTTAAAGTTTAAAGGGATGGGTACTACAGCGGAGAATTATTTAAAAGTTTAACTTCTATGCCTTGAATGTTTCTCAAGTACCCGAGTACAAAGAAATTGGTTCATTATAATCAGTGGGTCGTACCTCTTGAAGGGTTAAACAACATTTGGCTCTTCTAATCAGTATTATTAAAATACTTACCTTGCGACATAAAAATATATTACCTTTTTTCGTGTCCTCTATTTAATGAAATAAATATTTTATGACTGGCTGGCGCTATCTGATAAAAAAACAAAATAGTTTGTGGTATCTATTATAAGCTGTTTTTTATACTTCTGTAATAGTTTTATCTTATATAGTTTAGGAAGAGATGCGAAAATAGAGTTTGGTGGCCACAAAGTGCAACTTCGTATCTCTGCCTAAGCTTTACACAAAACAACTATACACATACAAATACAACTATTACAGAGACATTATTAAATAACCTATAATAGATACTACAAACTGTACGATCGGTTTTTAAAACTTCCTGTGTTTAACGTAATAAAGAGATAAAATAGTTGGGGACGGAACGTGTTAAGGGCTTCACAGACGGCAGCTATAATGTGAAGATGTACATTATAAACACGATAAACATATTTCCATAGATATCGTCAGGTTTTAATACATGCAAAAATATAGATTACTAGCTGCGCCCCGCGGCTTCGCACGCGTTGTTCCTATGGAAACGTTTGAAGGTGATTTTTATCCCACGGGAACAGATTTACGGGATAAAAAGTAGCCTATGTTTTATTCCAGTATTAGAATTACCTGTATGCAAATTTCAGCCAGATCCGTTCAGTAATTTTACCGTGAAGAGGTAACAAACATTCATCCATCCATCCATAAATCCATACAAACTTTCGCATTTATAATATTAGTGTGATAGCTGCCGTGTGTGAGTGAAGCCTTTAAATGTGGTCCAGCCCACGCCACTCGAGAAACAAATCACGTAGCGCACATAAATCCAAGATGGCGACACGAGTACAATATTACCCCTGCGCTAAATTCATATTATTCCCGCCGGTCACGGTTTAATTTCATCCTTTTTGAGTAACCAAATATTTAAATAATTAACTTTTTATAACTTAATCCGAGAAAATACTGAAGCTTCAAGGTCGTTTTGAAACTAATCGAAACTTTGTTGGGTGGTGTGAGTAACTTGAAACCTGGGTGTGGATTAAAGATTCGAGAACTTCTGCTTTTCAACATTTTACACAAAAAAAAGTAAAAGGTTTAGTTTTAAATTTTTGAACTTATATTAACAACTTGTGTTCGTGTCGTGCGCTTAAATTGTCTCCCTTTATGGCAAAAGTCTTTTTTTTTTATATTTTAAACACTTGAACCAAACCTACTACTCTTACCTATTCAAAACTACATTTTATTTTTGCAATAACACAAGATTATCTGCAATATGTCAGATATTACATTTGCAGATAATTTTAAAAAACCTAAAAATAGGGAAAATATATTTTAACTTTTTCTAGTTATTCTATTCAGCATACACGCAGGCGTGCAAATATTATGTGAGTCATTACTATTAGAATGTTAATTGTATTTAGTTATTTTTGCTACATTTCAATCATCCAAAATATAAAAATTGAGTTCACCTTAACTTAAAAAAATAATTGAACTGTGATTCGGTCAAAACGTGACTAATCTGAATGCAAGCTTAAAGTCAAATAGTCGCAAAGTTCATATAACCTCATAATTGGAGCTTACATAACCCTTCAAATGCCGAGGGTCACAGTGACCCGACCTTAACTCCTCTATATTTACACCACGCCAAGGCAAGAGGTTTTAACCGGCCGAGTTATTGCAATGAATGGATGCCAAGGTTTTTATTGTCACACAAATTAGTTATCAGAAAAAGCTTTTAGTTTATTTTAAGAGTTTAATCTAGATTGTGTCCTTAAAAAGTTTGTTTGATTATCAATAAATGACTGATATCATCCGAACATATCATACTGTTATTATAATTGCAAAAATTTGGATGGATGGATGTTTATTACCTCGTCTCGCCTAAACTACTCAATAGGTTGGGCTAACAGTTTTCATAAGGGTAATTTTAATCCACATAGGCAAATTTTGTCACATAAATCAGTTCCCGGGGAGTAGAAATTACCTTTGAAGGTTTCCATTGAAATAATGAGTAAAAGCCGCGAACAAAAACTAGGTTTAAATAAGACTTATCACTAAAAATGTCTGTTGAAAGAAAGTAAGAGATAGAGTCACGGACAGTCACAGAATCTTGTTGAATAATGCGAGTATTATTAAATTTACACTTAAACCATTTCCAGTTTCGGTCGATTTTTCCAAATTTATGCTTACGTCTAACCTCGGCTTAATGTTTCGGAAACAATTTACGACGCCTGCGGTGCTGCATATATTTGGATTTTACTGGATATCTGCTCGCGAAGGGCGAGCAATGCTTGCACAATGGGGAAGGAAAACATTTGAAAAAGTTATATAAGTATAGAATAGAGAAAACGACACACCGTGTTTTATCTTGTCTTATCAGCCTGGCTTGTTTTAACGAGGTAAGACCTTCGGTTGACTACCAATCAATATCACCTGTAAATGAAGATGTAACTGCTTTCCTTCCACTAAAAAAAGTTATGTAGTTCTTTTTATAATTTTGGGAGAATACGGAAGTGTAAAATCTCTCAAGTTATAAAATATTGCAACTTTGTCTACATTGAGTAATCCTTTGATAAAGAATAAAACAAAGCATCAAAACGAAAGTTTAATCGCGGTGCATTGAGATACAAATTGCTTTGGCAGCGAGGGCGCTTTAGTTTTGTTATTATAAACCCAGTGAACCGGAAGTGCAATGAGTGGAAGCGTCTTTGTTAGTGAAAAATGTGACAAACATACAAACCTTCCTATCTATACGACTCACACTACTTACGTAGTAACGTACTCATGTGTGAAGGTGTTAGATAATCTGTGAAAATAGGTAACCGAACCGCCAAGTAAGTGATATTTTTCCGAATGTTTAGGATTAGAAAGGCCAAATACAATTCAATGCATTAATTTTAGACATAGATAAACTATTTTACAAAAAATCTGTTAAAGTCCATATCCCACCTCTCCACATTTAATACAAAACTATATATGATTAAAACCATCATTATAATCATAAGAATATGCCATTTTATAAATTTTATTAATTGAACTTTTTGCCTTTTTGTCTCTGCCAAATCCTTTTCTGGAGGAAGACATAAATCTACGCATTATTAGTCTCTGCCAAATTCAACCTACTACAAACCCCTTTAAAAAATCATAAAAACTCGAATCTCACCTACATACGTAAAACAATTACACACCACAAAAATAACCGACGGTTCCAGAATTTTCTATTTATACACAACCTTTCTGGATAGACAGGTATCGCGTGTCAGTTCCACATTCAACCCTAAACTTTCTACTATGAAGTCTAAATTCAGACGCCCCAGTTCTGGTAAATCGGGACTAGACGGCTTAGCGGACTAAAAAGGTAGATTGACCTTTTGATGTGGAGTGTAAGTTAACCCCGAATTAGTTAGACTTTGATAATGAAATGTGGATGTGAAAAACAATGTGCATAGCACAGAAATATAAAGGTAAGCGCCGCGCGTAGCTCGGATGTTCATGGCATAAAGTATAATTATAAAACCAATCATTCATATTTAGCCTTTTCATTCATAATATTTGACCTTTTTGTATTCCAATTACAATTTTTTGCTTAATCTTATCTTTGCTACGTTGCCATTTAAGACGAGGTAGTACGCCTACGAAAACTCGTAGACGGTCTACGAAAGTCGTAGATGGTCTACGAAATATATTATGTGAACTTATACAAGTAATTTCACAAAACATTTAATTTATTTTTCAAATTAAAAAGATGTTGAATACAATCGCTCTCCAGTCTCCACTCACAATAGTGCGAGAATATTTAGATTGAAGAACGAAAATAAAGTACTCCGCGCAAAAAAAGGGCGTGACAACGAAACTTATGAATAAATTCAACTTGAACTCATTCTGCTTCGGTAATATTGTACGTAATGTGATACTATCTACAGAAAATCACAAGTATTATAAATGTTAGAGTTTTGCTGGATGTTGGATGTTCGGATTTTTGTTTATTGTTACTTCTTTGAGCATTAGATAAATGCCGATAAAACGCTTATCAGGGGGAGGCCTGCGTCCAGCAGTGTACCATTACACTGCTGTTGAAGTTGAATTTACTTATTTAGTCCAACAAAAAACACTGACTACCAAGATAAATAATGTGTCATCATAACAAAATATTTAATATTCTGACAAAGAGACTAGAATATCATTAAATGTAAAAGAAAATTACAACTTAAGGCCCATACACCAGTGAATGTGGCACCACCAACTATTTTATCTTATTATTACGTTAAAAGCAGCAAGTTTTAAAAATCCATCGTTCAGTTTGTGGTTATCTATTATAAGTTATACACCAGTAAAAGTGGCACCACCAACTATTTTATCTTATTATTACGTTAAACGCAGCAAGTTTTAAAAATCCATCGTTCAGTTTGTGGTATCTATTATAAGTTATTTATTAATGCCTCTGTGATAGTTTCATTAAAAAAGTGGTAAAAAGTATTTTTTTAAAGCTGAGGCAGAGATACGAAGTTGCGTTTTTGGCCACCAAACTCTATTTTTGCATCTCCTCCTAAACTATATGAGAAAAAATTATTACAGATGTATTAAAAAATTTGTTATAATAGATACCACAAACTGAACGTAGGATTTTTAAAAATTCCTATGATAAACGTAAAAATATGATAAAATAGGTATCGTTGTCATATTGGCTCGGGTATGCGCCTTAATAAGTATGATAAGTTATTCAGAATTAAAATATCACTGTACCTGACTGTACAAATGCACTGAATTGGTAGTAAAATATCTGGAATTATTCTTCGGATCGAGTCTAAGCTAGCCGAGTGTGCACTATATATTATTATATAACGATTATAGAACGGATTGAGTTGAATATTGCATAGATTTAGATGTTATCAGATACCTGTATATAATAATAATAATAAAATAATAAAAAAACCATTTATTTTCTAACTCACAAAAGGCCTTATGAAATATTTGTGTACATACATAATATTTAGTTCTGGGATAACATCATTGACCTGTTTTGTGAGAGGCTGGTGCTTGAGGTAGGTTTAAAAAAACCTGTATTACAAGTCACCAGTGCCCCCACTCCGCGGTTGTGATAATGGTTGTTTGGAAAGGATGAGTAAGCGAATTCAATAAACAGTTACTAATAAAATATTAAACAAAACAGAATCAATAAAAACAAAAAGAAATTTGTTGCTAGGAACTATAGAATAAAAACATAACAAACTTATTAATTAACATTGAAGAATAACCGATACAATTATGTTTGAGGCTGAAGGGGAAAGTAAAGTGAAGATCTTAATGAGGGTTATGAGAGTGTTATTAATGATTTTTCAGTCTCCTCGTAAGTTAATGTTTTGAGCCAGTTTGTATGTATATACATACTGTATACACACACACGTTACTTTTATCCCATATATCGGTTCGCATGATAGAAATGACTTAAAAATGTTTCCATAGGACAATAATTAGTTCTCTTTTTTTTTCAAACAACGCATGCAAATGCAAAATAAATGATGTTGCGTAAGGCGCGCCCGCCCACGACTGGCAGACGTCTCTATGTTATTTCGTCTCACGGACACTGTTATTCCATTTTATTTAGTTTGTCCCTGAGACCTATGTAAATGATCGTTATTATAGTGTCCTAAATTTTGACACTTTCTTTACTGAATAATGAGAGTGAGAATATATTTTTATACCACTTTCCTTCTTATTTCTAATAATAATTGAAAATAAATATATCTGTAGGTTCTTACTTTGGTAAAAGACAAATGTAAATCAGTGGATTCCGCTCAATAGCCCACTAACTTCTATTGTGTCATCCATATATTATGTACTCGTAAAATGTGCTGATGGTTTCCCTAAAAATAAATAAAAAATAAATAAATACTATTCGATAAACCTAAGCCGTAAAATTAGAAAAAATGATATTAATAATATGATGCAAATACTTGCAATCCTTGTTTCTTCAAATTTATATTGTAAAGTTTCAGTAGTGTATGTCATCGTTTCAATACGTATTAAAATCCTCATGTAAAATATTCTGAATAAATGATTGTTATTTTTATTATTATTATATTCCCATGACGTGATAAATAAACGTCATAGGGCAATATCGGTGTCGATACTTGAATGAAGTATATTATATACTATTTGTTTACTTTGGTTTTTACTACGTTTCTCGTGAAATTGTCAGAAAGAAAGATAAAATAACCTATAACAAACTACCTGCAAAAACTACAAGCGGAGAACTGGCGAGTAACTGCATAAGACAAAGAAAATAACGATTTCACTCATGGGAGGCATCACATAAGTGGTTGAGCCATTATATAACTCCGTACCAATTACTGTAGTTTTATAGTTTTAATAGACCTTCGTTTGAACACACACTCTGGTCGAAAGTGACGATGTGGGTAAGTCCGACTATGTATCACGAAGATTCACTCTTGTCTTGAAGAGGTCCAGTTTGTTATTGAGTTTGGTAGTGAGTAGGTTCCTCGTCTACACTGCTGGGTTGGATAGGGCTTAAGGGATATTACACAGTACTTAAACTTCAGTGCGTGATCTCAGAATAGACTACATGGGGTAATACCCATAATCTCCACGCTAGGCATGTTGGTTGGGGAACGCAGTTCGGTGGTAGAATTGTTCTGCTGGAGGTGCTGCTGCCCGGTGGATATCCCTCGCCGTTCGTCGCTTCTTACGTTAAGTCGTCTTCGTCAGGGGTGATGCAAATTCTAAGCCGGCACCACACGGCTATGGTGGTCCACATACCTTCAAGTCCCGGGAGTGCCTCAGCTCCTGGCGGCGTGGTGGCTGCCCCGGCAGGTCGGAGTACACCAGGTTCCTGACGGCTCCGCGGAACTTGGGCTCGAAGATCACGGAGGGCAGTGCTAGGGTTGTTAGCTTGGAGTTGTATCTGCAACAAGTAAAGGGAAGTTAACGCAATGAAGAAAATGATAGTCCCCTGTAGCTTTGATTAGGAAAGTGGAATCCCAATGAATTACTGTTCTCCCTTGTAATACATAACTTCCAGGCTAGTTTCTTCGTCGTTTCTTTACACAGAAATCAAAAATATCAATTTATTTCCGTAATTTCTAAGCGTATATTTGTTTAATTCAATAAAATGTACACTTACAAAAGGTGAAATTACGAGACCTTTTCTAAATTTTATTTTATTGAATTTATGAAAATAAAGAGTTTTTTAATTAGATTTTGACATTTCACGTATGCAAAGGAAAAGAAAGGGTTTTTCCAGTTTTCTCCCTTGACAAACTCCCCTTAAGGTCCCCCTTTAAGAAGAGTTTGTCAATGGTAAAAAAAGTGGTATAGCCCTTGCGAAACATAAATAATCAAAATACGAAACTGTTGTTTGAATGGCAGCTTTTGTACGAGTATAAGTACCCGATTTGTAAGGTATGGTACTTTAGACAAGTATGAAAGCGGTATGCAAGGTACTGAACACAGTGAACACAATAATTTAATGTGAAAGAAATACCATCTCGACCTATGAGGTGGTAGTTCAATTTTATTCGAATATTTATCTTTAAAGCCCGAAGGCAAAAGCCAGCTGCTCGCAGCAACGATGGCAGCATAAATCAAGAACTAATTTGTTGTGTTCGTTTTCCAACATCAGCGCTGTTCGGCTGACAGGGACGCCATTAATCTCCTGTCCTTTTCTATTAGATCTGTGGGACATAGAATAAATAACAATCTAACGTACAGAATGGACACTCGAGAGCTTTGCAACCATTATGTTTTACACGCCATTTATATAAATAAATAATGTTTTACAATTCACAGCGTTATCTAGCCCTAAGAAAGGCAGAATTTTATTATGTTTACTAGATAACTGATTATGGTTATTACAATACACTACATAGATGGTTATTTTTTATTATACATAGAAAACATCCAGAACACCCTGAATAACTGCAGATCGTACACACATTTGTCCCGAGGCGGGAATCGAACCCGCAACATCCTGCGTCACGGATGGACCTTCGCCCACCCCGTCACAGAGGTCGTCTGAATTTACAAATAATTTATATGCATTAAATTTAATTTGAGTAAAGAGGTATATTTATAATTATTATGAACCGGCTCTGTCGAAAGAAGACAACCAGCTTTGTATAAGTTGCAAAAAAAATATTCATGATTCAATAATGACATCAATTTTAATTTAATTTTGCTTCATGTCTCCAGTTTTTTTTTTTTTTAGTATTAGCAAGAGTTGTAGTTTTAGGGATTTATACTCTTTCAACTACGTCAACCGTAAACTAAAATAACCTTTATAAAATGTGTGGAATCTCCATATTTTTCAGGATGCGTGAAACTAATCTAGATCAAATATTAAAGCTTTTAGCTTGCTTTTAGCGATAAGGCCGCCCATTCTGCTACTGTTTTTATGTTTGTGTTTTTCTGTATCGTGGTGTACAATGAAGAGTAGTTGTATTGTATTGTAAAGTTAAAAAAAATATTGCTCAAATAAACCCGATTTCCTGAAAATTCTTCCAAGCAAATGGTGAATGCATCACATGATACAACTGAAATGTGTATGGTGAAAGTTTCATACAAAATCTGTCCATTCAAGTGCCAGAGCTCGAAAAGCGCACATTTTAAAGCAAGTTGACGCATTTCACGCTGCATTTTAAAATTGCTTTCCAAAGACGAAACGTGACCGGCTTCTTTATTGTTGCTTTTCTATTTATATCTGTTAATTTATTGTGATTTTTCTGTTCACATGTTTTTCAAAGATTCGTTTTTATTGCTGAAGATCGTTCTTCCTTTTCATAAGAACGTGCTTAGATTTCAATGCCCTAAAAAATTTGGTTAAGGGTCAATTCAGATGTATTTTTGAATGTATTACTCATTCTATATCGCTACCCATTTTGGTGCAAATACTCGTAGTAAGAGTGATTCACTAATCTGTATTTATGTATAATAAAAAATGTATATCCATGTTAATGTATTGTATTATTTAGATCACTCATCTTCTACCCAAAACGCAAGCTCTGTTTGGCTAAAGGCTAGATTGTTATAAGAATTTTTTTAATCAGCTGTTGGTATTCAACATCGTTCAAATTGTTTGAGCAAAAATTTTGATTCCGTGAGTCAAAATATTTTTATAATTATTTTTAATGATTACCTTTTTGCAATAAAGAATTCTATTCCAAACTATTAATTGGGAGAGAACAAAAGAAGGTGCTGTATGTCTCAGTAGTTGGTTGAAGTTGGAAGAGGATTTCAGTAAGGAGGTTAATACTTGGAGCATTAAGACATTAAGATACTTATCCACGAAAAAACCCACGCCTTAATTCCGTCTAGCGAACTTTCTCAAGCGGATTATATTAATATTCGAGACGACAACCCAAAGAAATTCTATCCAAGGAGTTTAGTAATTAGGCGATCCCAGCGAACGTGATAATGACATGGCGATACTATTTCTCAATTACGCTTCCATTGCGCGCTCCGTGCCGTGTGCCGCGTAGAGATGAGCAAAAAAAGGGAAGAAAATAGAAATGGATATGCTCTCTATGAATACCCTTTTGTACAAGGAGATATTAAAGAGTTTGTACGGGGGTGAAAAATTTTTTGCTTTAAGAAATGCCCACTTTTAGCTTTGCAAAGTAATTTTTTTTTTTACAAAAAATACGGATTAATATGGACGGCATGTCAGATTTTAATGTATTGTATGTATTTTATAAACCGACTTCAATTTTTATAGTTTTTTCGTGAATTTCCATGGATCCCATTGTCAGAACTGAACAAAATTGAAATAGGACCACACAAGAAGCACCAGCTTTCATATAAAAAAAGAATCGTGAAGATAAGTCAAAAGTTCTGAGGTAACAAACATAAAAAAAACAATCGAATTGATAACCTACTCCGTTTTTTGAAGTCGGTTAAAAATAATAAGCAACGCTGCATCCAACCTTCTGGTTCCATATTTATTTAAAAAATAAAGACATACCATGAAATAAAACTAAATAAATAATTTATTTATGACAACTTATAGCTAAATTAAGACAAAAGAGTCAATAATATCTTTTAGGTATTATTTTTTACCATTATAAAATAATACATGTGCCTGACGTAGGAAACTTTGCCTATTTAGAATGATTCTTTAGGATTCTGCAAGATTCACGATGATTCTAATTTATTTAATAAATACTTTTCTTTCATGATATCGGTGAAACAGTTAAATTAATCTAGGTTAACGGAATATATCTAGTGCTAGGACATCCCGTTTATAACGACTCTAGAGTTGCCGAGTTTCCGTGATAGCTATTAAGCTACTAAGTCCTTTGGGAATTTTGTAAAATGAGGACAGACTGAATTCTAATTAGAATTTAAGATGTTCAACTAGTTAGTTACTCTTAAGATGAAGAAAAAACGCAAGTAAAACCAGAAACACGGTGAGAATTTTAATAAGATTAAAAAGATTATCTCGCAAATACTTAGTTAAATATTCTTCTTTTATTAGTTAAAAACTTAGTCATAATAATAATAATATAATAATGCTGGACTATTCACACATCAGTATTTAAGCTAAGCAGAGCTTGTGAACTATATAACTGATAGACATAATACAATACACTACATACTACATTTTATCATACATAATTGGGTTTAATTACCACCTCGGGATAAATGTTTGTACGATCTGCAGATATTTTTACAGGGTGTTCTGAATGTTTTCTATAAAACAAACATCTATGTGGTGTATTGTATTAGTTATAGCACAAGCTCTGCTTAGCTTGGGGCTAGATAATGCTGGGTGAATTATCCAGCATTATTTTCATTATTGTTTAGACACTTAGTTCGCCCTTTTATCAAAAGCCTTAGTTGAGCGTGAATAACAGAAGTGTGTGAAGAACTTTGTAAAAAGGGTCAAAGGTCAATGTTTCTAGAAAAGTTTGTAACATTGTCCATACACAAAGTCAATAAGACAATACTCCGATATGTGAGCACAAACTTATAAATCGGGCCACTTACATCAATCCAATGAATAGTTAATGTTGACTGTCTAGCGAGTTCAGGACTAACCCGACGCTAATTTATCGACTGATAAATAATGCGGGTTGCGTTATTTCTACGGGCTTTCTTTAATTGCAGTTTATAATGGAATCAAACTAATTTGATGACCTTCGTCCGCTGCGCCACAAAGGTCATTACAAAACCAATATACTATATATGTTTGATTGAGTAATTTATAAAGTGCTCGTAGGGATGCGGAACGCGCGCGTCTAGAACCGCACTCGCCCTGAAGATGTCCCTCGTTAAGGGATGAAACGTTGGTGTTCTTCCAACACAAACAAGGTTCGTAGTTAACCCGCTTACATTCATAATGAATTACGCTACAACTGCAAACTAAGATCTGGGCCAATCGCAGCCGTATTTAGAGATTACGCGAGATATATTGTGTTGTTGTGCCATTTAAATGCGTTTGTGCAAACTCACTACAATAATTGTTCGGGTTCTAAGCCAAGAATAAATCAAAGATTTTTGTAGAAATAGTAATTATCTTGTTTTATTTAAAAGATTTTTTATCATGCGATTAGCTAGATTAGCAAAGCTTGACGGGAGAAACTCGGGACAAACGTTGCGAATAATTATCTGCAGATAGTCCAAACGTTTGTCCTTCTTATGAAAGCTGGAATAACCCGTCTGCTTTAAGTGTTAAAAAACACATTTAGAATTGTTCCTCAACAGCCTGTGTTGATCCACTGCTGGACGCAAGCCTCCCTCTGATAAGCGCCTTGTTGGAGTTTATGTAGCTGGAGCGGGGGCTTAATGCCCATAATCCGCACGCTGGGCATGATACAAAATTAAGTACTTTTATAGAGGTAGAAAATGTCAATAATCTGTGACATGACTTGGTCTCAATTTGTAAATCCATGAACAAATCTTAAGGTGACACATAATTTACCTATACCGCAGATATTTAGGTTTAGGTGCACTGCATAATATGAAAATTGGATGACAAAACCTTGTACAATCATATTGAAAGTATCGAATAATCGATAAAATAACAGTTGTATTATCGAAGGCTTTCGATAAGCCATGCAATTCATTGCCATAGGAATATAAGCCTAGTTCACAAGGACAAAACGATTGCATGTCCTTGGACCTAATGGGCAATAGTTTTGTGAGCTTACAAACCCATGCTAAGCCATTTTGGTCACGATTTACGAATAAAATACTGTACCTATTCAATTAAATTTTGCTATTATTATAGAGCATCAAGGTGGAATATAATTCTGAGAGTTTTATATTTTCGTAACTGAAATGAAAATTCAAGACGTACACACCTATATTTTCAGCTTCAATAAATCTGCTGAAGCAAAATATACGAGATAAGATAAAGTTGCTCTAACAAAAAGTTTTCTCAAAGAAATATTATTTGGGACGCTCATGATCGTCACAGAAAAAAATTAAACTGTAAGTTTTTCTCTTATTTCGCAATGATTTGAACCCATTCCCAAAAAGTCTTAATGAATGCGAGGTACTGAACTAATTGTTAGTACTAACGATGCAACGGCAAGCGTGCTGGTACGTGCCTTAAGCCGCAGAATACAATACACTACTGCTTACAAAGTTTCACTTCTGCAGCGTCTTCTTAGAATTAATTCAATATTCGGAGATCCCCGTCAGCGCCCCCTGCAGAACAATTCTACCACCACCGAACTGCGATCCCCAACCCGTGCGCCCAGCGTGGGGACTATAGGCATTACCCCCCATGATAAAAAAGTCAATAAGGTGATTATATGGGGAGGGGGGAGGCCTGCGTCTAGCAGCGGGAAAATATATACTATTGAGGACAGGAGGACAGGACATAGGTGCATTTGGAGAGTCCGTAAAGTCTGTAAAAGGCTTTTAGTGTAAATCGTTTGGTATAAAATTTAGTAACCAGATGTTTCTTTGTTTCAGTTTAAATGATTTTGTTTACATGGAATGTTATACAGTAATTATAAGTTCTTGCATAGTGACGATGTGAATTTTATACACTCGAAAAAAAGAATGTGTTAGCACAGGAAGCTCTAGATTGTTGGCAGTCTGCATTTAACTTAACTGTTTTGACTGTAAATACTAGTTCTAATTTTTTTTTTATATTTGTAATTTTCTTCGTTAGTGAAATCAAGAACCAGGAATAATTAAAACTGTGAAATTTATTGAATATAAACTACAGAGATATAGCAAAAAACATAATTTACCTAACAATCCAACTTGAAGTGACAGCGATTCCATCCGCCCATAACGAGCCAAAACCAGCTGAAACCGGTCCCAACCGGTCATAACTGGGTCACGCAGGAGTATTAAACACTTGAAAACTAGTTTTTACCGGAATTTAGTGGCCACCAGCGAATTTACTCCGTGATGTCGCCCTGCTAAGTAAATAGGAGCTTTTTGCTAAGTACATAAGAGCTTTTCTGCGTGATGAAGAATTTTTGTAGTTTATGACAGCTGGTGTGGATGTTTTTAGTGGCTATTTCTCAGGAGTTTTAAGTTTGCGGTGGCTAATAGGATTTTGCTGTAGCTGTGTCTATTTTTCACAGTTACGTTACGTGAGATTAAAAGGACTAAGTACAATCCAAGACGAGTAGAATATTGCTACTAACATAAACTCTAACCCCCTTTTTTATAATAGTCTGCTTACTTAGCACACTGCTAAATCTCGCTCTGTTATCTTCTATTGACATAAGTTTGTGCGATATAGACAATGTCAGCTTATTTTTTATCTGATGTATAGAGCACGTTTCTCATTCTCTCTACAAAAAAAGTCAAAAAAGATGTAATAATGATCTACCTGCCCCCTGATTCTGTATGAGTTGCATTCGTAATTGACGTAATTTCTTACATCACCAAGTGCGTCTGTAGCGGTCAAAGTGTTAAATGTTTCCAGAATCTCGTGTAAAATATTAATTTGAAGATGCAGCATTTCTGGTGATCGTTGTTGCTGGTTGGTTGTGACTGCGTGATCAACGTTTGAAACTACGATCAGGGAGGGTGATTTCTTCTTTAACGTGTGGTCGACATAATTTTGACAATATTTGTAATATAAGTGACCTTTCAGAGTTTATTAAAATAAAATTAAGACAACGTTGTTTGGTAACAAAGATGATGGAAGTCCCTTCGTCCGTGGTTTGAAGTAAGAAACGTGCATTATGTATCAGAGAGAAAATAAGCTGATATTGCCAATGTCGCACAAACTTATGTCAATAGAAGAAGACAGAGCGAGATTTAGCAGTGTGCTAGGTAAACAGACTATTATGAATAAGGGGATAAGAGTTTATTTATTAATCATAAATTTAGCATTACCATTTATAACAGAGTTTTGTTCTTATCTCAAGTGAAGACTAATGGTTTTAGTGGGACAATTAGTGCAGTTCGGTGCCAATTGTAACATCAATGGTATTATTGGGACAAATCGGTGCAATTGTACTTTCAATGGCACAGCGTAATCAAATGGTACAATAGGGATGACGAGTCAAAAATTCTAATTAGTCCCTCAGTAAAATTATCAGAAGATATTGGAAAGGTATTTTTTCGTTTTTCAATCAAAAAAAAAATATCTGTTAGCGATCGCTCTTGCGCTATAAGACCGCCAATTGTCACATATTTTGTAATGTTTATTTTGTTTGTTAATTATGTTTAAGTGTGAATTTTCTATCTATCTAAAAAAATTAAGCGCGTCAAAATTTGAGATTGGGGCCTAGCGACGTCACGGTTCAGTAAAAAGTTACGCTTCCGTCACGCGGAACTTTAACTGGCTACATAACATCTTCATAATTTTTTGATTTATTTACAAAAAAAATACGTTTCCAATATCTTCTGATGATCTAATTAATGGACTAACTAGAATTTTTGAGTCATCAGGCGTATTGGTCCGGCGGCTCCTTATGTCATCTTGGAGGAGCTCCTGCCAGGCTCTTCTGCCTTGGCTATCTTGAGATAAGGTCTCTCATTAATTCGGATATTCATATGTAGTTCAGTGTGAATAAATACTGTAAAAGTGGTCTCTGTGTTTCAGTTCATGTTGTGTTTAGTTAGCAGTCAAACGGTCAATAAATACGGCACACAAATGTTCGCGGACACGACGTGTCCGCACCACAGACGAATGGATAATATATGAGGATATATTCCGGATCTTCAAGTCAAATTATATAAAGTGCAATCTAAGGTCTTTTAGGGAATGATGAGTGTATTATATACGAGTAAGTTAACACTCAGCTGCTCCTTATTACAGAACAGTAAAGTAGATTTTCTCTCGCAAAACTTTGACATTCCCAGGAGTTCCGTGGAAGAATCCAGAAGTCGCTACACTACGAGAGGGGTCTCAATTAAAATTCTCAAGGCGCTTCTATTCCACTTTTATTACTGCTGTTCCGTAAAAAGACAAGCGAGGCACAGGCTAGAAAGAAACAGCTAGGTTCTGACAAGCATGCTGAACAATACCGAATAATGAACATTGATGATGTTGATTTTCAAAAACTCACTTCGACACCATTAAACACTTTTGCAGGTGCACTTTTGACACCATTGTTCTTGAACAGGTTGAACTTACGTAACGTTCAACCTGTTCAGAAACTTTGGTATCAATTCAGATTTCGCTTAAACTTATAATATTTGACAGCACTTAAAACGAGTTATTCTGCATTTACGTTCGGACCAAACTAGTCCGTATGCCGAAAATATTGCTTTAAAAGGTTTAAAACGATAATAATTAAAATGATAATGTTCGGTGATGTTAAATTACCTAGTGTTGTTCAGTTTTCGCGACATCTGACTGGATACCATTGTCTATGTATGTTTTTGCCTAACACACGATATGTAGTCAAGACTGGATGCATAGTAGAATGTGCCGATCGTGAAGTCCAGTAGTATAAAAAGTCACATGCGATTTCACGACAGCTAACATCAAGGGATATTCACAATGATTTGTGTAATTGCGTGTTTTCCTCGCGGGAAGAGTAATGGTGGTGCAAATTCTATGCCACTGGCACCACACGGCGAAACAGCCAATAAACCAGCTTTTAATCCTGTGGGCTGTAAGAAAGTATCTTTGATGCTACATTTTTGTTGAAATGCTCTCTGGTACCTAATTACTCGTTTTATTATCCGTGTTAGTAATTAAGCGAAATAACGTCGTTTTAATGGGACATAAAGTCTATTTTATCAATTAGTTCATCTGGGGAGAGAGTGGGTTGGAATTGTTGGAATTAGGTCAACTGATATGTTAACTGTTAAGTATATATTACAAAGAGAAATTTGTCAGATACCGGGAAATGGAGAAATTGTTTTATTGTATACAATTTCTGCCCGCGGCTTCGCACGCGTTGTTTCTATGGAAACGTTTTCCATCCCATGGGAACTGATTTATAGAAAATAAGTAGCCTACGTTTGATTCCAGCATTAGTATTACATTTATGCAACAATTCAGATGTTCAGTAGTTTTGGCGTAACAAACACCATTCATACATCCAAACTTTCGCATTTAAAATGTGAAAGTGTGATTATACTATTGTCCGTATAATAACATAAATAAGATCTACTAACTATTCCAAGTTGTGTGAAATAAATGTGTCATTGTAATTATTGTATTAATTTATTATTTTACCGAATTAGTATTTCTAAACATCACCGGATTCGAACTCATACCTAGTCTCCTGCGTCTAAGGACCTTCGCTCACTAAGCCACCAAAATCGCCCAAAAAGCATCTCCCTAACTACAAAAGTCTTGTCCAATCCAAGAGTCGTCAGTTAATCTGTTCGAGAATCGAACCCGCAAACTTCTGCGACCCAGATGTTTTATTACCCAATACGCCCTAGGCATCGTCGAAAAACATCTTCTCAGTTCAAAAGGTTCATCCAATCCAAGTGTTGCCAGGCAATCTGTCGTAGTTTTGTACCCGGGACAAATGTTACCCTGTATAAATATTAATGGTAACGTTACATATTTATGAAAGTCTGCGGCTCGCTTCTCTCTAATTCAATTACGTGTGCACTCGGCCCGGCTCGGTCAGCTTTCTTTAGATATTCCCGGAATTTTATGGGGTTTGTGATCTTGTTGCTAGCTTCCCGGATTGCTTATTTCATGGACGAGGGATTGTATGAACAGAAAGGTCTTTTTTCCATAATATGAATGAATGAAGAGGGGTTATTTTATACGACACAAATTTTACATTATGTACTCGTTTTTTGATCTTGAATGAAGTGTACCGACCTAGTCACTTTAAAGCTCTGCGCTCATTAAACAAATACCGCTACCATACAACACAAAACTTGCATTATATTATGGGCTTAAAGTCTTTATCTTTACTTGGCGACCTCTGTGGCGCGGTGGGCGAAGGTCCGCCTGCGACGCAGCAGGTTGCGGGTTTGATTCCCGCCTCGGGACAAATGTTTGTATGACCTGCAGATATTTATTGTATTATATATATCACTTATATAGTACCTACCCATAGCACAAGCTCTGCTTAGCTTGGGGCTAGATGTGTGATTTGTCCCACATTATTTATTAATTTATCTTTAGAGAAGCTTAATATAACAGTGTCAAAATGGTTTTCCAGAAGCTTTAATATTTGCGTGTCATTCTCAGACAATAGCATTGTTATTTGACTTGTCTTAGTGCCTATTTTGTCAAAAGAAATAAAGTCGTTGAAATTTGAAATCTATAGTAAAGGCGAATTTAGTAGAATTTGGTCCCTGGCTGTGTCGCCGACTTTGGTGTGCGACCATTCGATAAAAAACAGTAATTTTACAACCGTGTCTAAACGTTTTGCACAATAAAACTTACAAAATACAAGATTTTGTACCTACAACGTTTTCCGACGACTTAAATCGGAGTTTATATGGAGTTCAAGATAAAACAGAACATAAACAAAACTCGGCTTAATCCGTCGATGTAAAGTTTGTTTCAGAAAGGTGGCACAAACAACAGAACATGCAAACATCGCGTAAAGTTCCTGTACATGAAATAAGGACCATAAAGCTGAGACTAAACAGGGCCAAACAAGCGTAATTTTTAACCGATTTTAAAAAAGAAGGAAGGTTCTCAATTCGTCGCGAATGTATTTTATTTATGTTACTTGATATCTCCGCCCTTGGTTAACCGATTTTGCTGATTCATCATTCACTATTGTATCACACAATTAATTACAACACAATTATTATTATCACACTTATAAATTATAAAGGCGAAAGTATGGATGTATGGATGGATGGATGGATGGATGTTTGTTACTTCTTCACGCCAAAATTACAGGACGGATCTGGCTGAAATTATGCATACACATAATTCTAATCTTGGAATCGAACATACGCTACTTTTTAATCCCATGAATCAGTTCCCGTGGGATGAATTTCTTTTAATTTTTCCATAAGAACAACGCGTGCGAAGCCGCGGGGTCCAGCTAGTAAAGAATAATTTAGAAGTGGTCCCATAGAAATTTCATTCCCGTTTTATGCGAACGTCAACCGAAATTACGTGTTTCATCCAAAGACTTTGAAGAATAATTTTGAAGCAAATTGCTAATGGCACACTCTTAACATCATCGTGGGCCATCTGCTTGATCAGTCAATCAGAAGTTATAAAAAAAAACTGGGCAAAGGCCTCACTGCCCTGTTTCAATCTCTCTATCTAGACCTAGACTAGACTCACTCTCAGGTAGTGCTTACAATACAATACAAAAAATCTTTATTGTACACATTAAAAATTACACGAGGTTCTATCCACAAAACATAAAACTTGTACAATGGGCGGCCTTATCGCTTAGAAGCGATCTCTTCCTGTTTACTTTGGTAACCTGAGTCATGTTATGGGTAGTAGATAAATAACATTCTACCACAATAATAATGTTTGTAGGTATTATGGTATGTAGTGTAAGTACAATATTTGTTTTCCCTTTCTTTAAGTACCTATCTTACAGAAGCACACATATCCCCGTGTAATGTCCCATGATCCTATCCATCTATGGTTGTCTGGTAGGGATCGCTCTTGAGCGATAAGACCGCCAATTGTCGCTTCGTTTTAACTTTTCTGGTTGTAAATAGTAACTTTTAGATTTAAGTGTGCAATAAAGTATTATCTATTTATCTATATATCTTAAATACATTTATTCAGTGCCACCGTCTATTTTGTTTTACATGTCCGGTCCATCCCAAGGTTGCCTGGAAGAGATCACTATCAGCGATAAGACCGCCCTTTATACTTTGTTTATTTTAGTATTCTCTGTATTTATTTTCCTGTTTTGTGTGGCAATAAAGTGTTATCTATCTATCTATTCTAATCAGCACAGACCAATAAAAAAACAAAAAAAACCCAGAACCGAAACAAATAACAAATCATACAAAATTTGTCCCGCGACGGGAAATAAACCTTCGGCGTCTTCTTTGTGCCAAATGCGCCAAAGAGGCCGTCCTATGAAGCAAACCTACAGGCAGGTATTATACCTAGTTCGTTTCCACTAGGTCGGCCGAGTTCTCTGGGGAGATCCACAATCCCACGTTATTGATATCGAGAGCACCGAGATCTATACATACTTCTGGATGTATGGGTACAAGGTGAACCAGAAGATCTGTTATAAATAATAAGGATGAGGAGAGGATTGAAGACAGAAGCCTCGCGTTTTATTAATATTTTTACTATCAGGTACAAAAGGGACTAAGGTATTTTGTACCTCAACCTTAACCTCAACAGCCTGTATTGGTCCACTGCTGGACGCAGGCCTCCCCCTGATAAGCGCCTTATTGACGTTTATCTTAGGGTAATGCTCATAATCCCCACGCTGGGCATGCGGGCTGGGGATCGCAGTTTGGTGGTATAATTATTCTGCAGGGGCGATCGCGAAAGTTGAAAAGTTTTCATTAACGCAGGTTATGATGATGCGACGTAATTTTTGTCTTGTCTACCCTAGACAATGGTGTCTATTCAGATTTCGATAATACTAGACTAAACTAATCTGACAGAACTAAAACTGATGCCATCCTTATTATTTTGATCGTTATGACAGGGACAACGACATTTTTGGTACTGTCAAATTAGTTTAGTTTAGTTTTGGCGACATCTGAATAGATACCAATATATCTCTGTGCTTGGCATACTAATATATACCTCTACAGTACACCAACAATATAAATGGCTATTATAAGGAGATAATAGAATAGAAAAATATTTATTTGGACTCAGGTAATAAATCTTTATAAGAATACCTACCTATACAGTAATCTACAGGATAGTTTGAGTTCAGAAAATACTAAGTCGCAAATTAATATCAAAGGACTGGTAGAGACTTTAGCAACTTAATAATGTTGTTTGATGTACGAAAAGCAGAAACTAATTGCGGTTTCTACAGTAGTGCATAAGATAATGAAACTACATAAAGTTCTCAGGGATGGTTTTATTGATCGAAAGATACGTTTAGTAGAAAGGGGCACAAGTCCTTATCACGAAAAACTTATGCATCCTAGTAATAGATAAATAGCAATCATAAACTATATGATTGCTATTTATCTATTACTAGGGGCTCTTACCAAATATCTTATTAATAAACCTATGAATTTGCACCACTAACTCTTCCCGTGGGTGTCGTAAGAAGCTACTAAAGGATATTCACCGGGGGGTGGGCAGCAGCACCCCCTGCGGAACAATTATACCACTAAACTGCGATCCCCAACTCGCATGCCCAGCGCGGGGATTATGAGCATTGCCCTCCATAAGATAAACGTCAATAAGGCGCTTAACAGGGGGAGGCCTGCGTCCAGCAGTGGACCAATACAGGCTGTTAAGATTGAGGTAATCAAAAGGATAGTGCATGAGAATTCGTGAGCTGAAGCTAGTTATAAGCTATAAAATGTCCTGCACGTTTTAATACGATGTCCTGGTCCACCTTGTACTATAGAGAGTGTACGTAGACGTCGAGGCTGAGCGACGGATTACGTCGAGCATGCGATTTTATTGAAATGTGATTTTATATGAAGTTTCAGTGTTTTTTTATCAGCTGTATGGGTTTTAAAGTGACAGGTTTTATTGTAATTGTATTGTATATGACAAATAAACAATCCAACTTTTTATTTAGGGAGTTATTTAGAATCTATCTGCTAGATGATGCTGTGTGTATTGTCCAGTGCTATTTATTTATTTTTTGACGTTCTTTTTGGGTGGTATTTCAAAATCGGTACCTCGAACCCCGGTCTCCCCTACGAACGCGACTTACACATATTGACCTGTATAATTAAGGATATTACGATTCATCATTACCGTATGAGTAATACGGTAAAATGGAACATTATTGCTAAGACTCCGCTGTCTGCCTGTTTGTCTGCCTGTTTGTCTGTCTGTCCTTCTGTCACACAAGGATGTATCTCATGAATCTATCAAGTGTTAGACACTTGTAATTTTCAGAAATGATGTTTTCTTTTGCCGCTATAACAACAAATATTAAAATAAAGGATAAAATAAATATTTAAGGGGACATACAACAGACATGTTTTGTTGGCATAAATAGATAGATGATGGTACGGGACCCTTCGTGCGCGAGTCCAACTCGAACTTGGCCGGTTTTATATTATATACATATAGTAAATGATATGCATTTATATGTAGTATTAAACTGTAGAGTACAAGGTGGACCAGGAAATCACATAGTTTCCAATAAGTATTTCAATAGCTTCTATGCTACTCGTATATCTATCTTGAGTAATACACAACTTCTCCATTCTCCATTCCAGTCTATTCTCCACTAAATAATGTAAGATTTCACGGTCTTCCTATAATTTAAGATGCTATGTTATCTGGAATAATAGAATCCTTACGAATGAGTCTTTTGATCGGTATTATGAAATTACGGCTGTCATTTATATACAATTTGGCTAATGCTCTGTTCAGACAGACGATTATTTAAAAATCTTTAAATGCAGTTGATGTTTTTTTCAAAACCGAAATGAAGTCTTCTTTCATTCAAATTTTCTATCTATAATATTTAGGGTACTTCCCTCCATGTAGTATGTCATCGCACGCGTTAACACAAACATATCGCAATGAACGTTGATGTTTATGGATAGGCGGGGCGTGAAAGAGGCGGTGCACGCCGCGTGCGACGCCGCGTGCGACGCCGCGTGCAACGCGTCAAAATAATCTAACGCGTGTAAAAACGCTACGTAAACATACTC
Source organism: Eupithecia tripunctaria (assembly GCA_955876795.1). NCBI lineage: Eukaryota > Metazoa > Arthropoda > Insecta > Lepidoptera > Geometridae > Eupithecia > Eupithecia tripunctaria. The sequence continues at coordinate 13,643,162 of OY041617.1, read as the reverse complement.
TACCTACGCCATATGTTTGAAGCGGGCTCCGTAAACAACGCCTTAGTCTCAACCGCCGCGCCGCCGCGCCGCCGGCCGCCGCTGGGTTGTCACAATACTTATTTTGGGCACGCAACCTTCAGTTTGTGACGTAGGTTACGCTATGACGTAACGTGACGTAACCACCGCGTAGCGTCGATAGCGTCTATGTTACGTAAAATATTATAGCACTTTATTTTACCTACCGCATAGTATAAAAACAATATAGGATGTAGAAAAAAATGCTGAGTAAATCGCAAAGTACAAAAGGCAGCCTTATCTTATATATCAGCCATCTTTTTAGGCCACATTATGATGTACGGGTTTTAAAAGAATTGTTCTTTATGTCTAGATAATATGATACGACACAATACCTAAACCACAACAGCCTGTTTTTCTCTGAACACTACACCCACGGGAAGAGTTGGGGTGGTGCAAATTCTCAGCCAGCTCCACACAGCTAAAAAGCACCACACAGTAATACCAATACCAAAATAACCATACAATATAATACCTAGTATAACGTAAAAATGTGTGGATTTACAAGAGAAACAATAGCTTCTATCGTAGTCTTCAGTTTGAATACCGATGCTGAATTTTGAACAGCACTTATTGAAATCTTTCACTGTCCCAGTGCCCCAGTATCTTTCAGTATAGTTGGTCTCGTTTACACGAGGCTAGTGGGCAAGTAAACATTTCCAAATTTTACTGTCCTCAACTCAAAGGTTTTTGCAAAAATATATCTTTATCTATATATTTTTTCTTTATCTATATCTATACAAGCTGAGTCAGGACCTGTTAAACCTACACACACGCGCTCATTTGCCTGCTGAGGGGGCTACTTAGTACCAACCCAATAGGTACTTAGGTAGGTACCTACCTACTTGTGTTAGTTTTAGGTTTCGAATAATTGTTAACTGTGTTTGTTAGTGTTACTAAGTAGTCTTAATTTTTACCTTATTTTATTTGTAGTGTTTAATAAATCATTTTCTTTCTTTCTTTCTTTCTTTATATCAACATTTCCAAATTGTACTGTCCTCAATTAGATTAATTAAATATCTTCATCTTTATCTTTATCAAACTTTGTTAACCGTCCACACACAACACGAATAAAACGGTGATATCATAGTTATGATAGATCATTTTATTGGTGTAAAGTATGCTTTCAGACAGAATACAATGCGCTATGATAATGGTGGACTAATATAGGTTAATGATTATGATGATAAAAATGTCCTTTCAGATATCTACTTATTATTCTTACTTGTTTCAACGAGGGCAAATGCTTAAGAAAACAAAAAAAAATCCGCCTTATTACAACTTACTATACAGCTTTAGATAGATAGAATACCAATGAACATAAGACCATGCGTGGCTGAAAGTTGGTTGAAACGACTGTATGTATATACCTACACCTATTTCGGCACAGGGTCATGGGGGCAAAACTCGATTTAACGCGCAGCATACTATGTTTAATTTAGTACCGACCTCCTTGTTCTTTGTTTTAGTTTTGTATGTTTTTATTTTTCTTTGTACCTATGTGTGTATGTTTTCTAATTATTTATAATTATTTTAAATTTTTTATATTTATTTTAAATTTTTATAATTATTTTAAATTATTTTTTGAATTATTTCTTTATGAAATTCCATAGAGTTTTCCTCCCGCCTTTCGGTACGCCGGCAAAGCGGAGGATCGCAGTTTAGTTTAGTTGAGCATCGCAGTTTAGTGGTGGACTTGTTCTGCAAAAGGCGCTGCTGCCCGCCCTCGGTAGATATCCCTTAGTCGCCTCTTACAACACCCACAAAACAGTTGGGGTGGTGCCAATTCTCACGGCACATACTCTTCACTGTTTATATAGTAAAAATTTGACTTGTCTAAGTACTTATTTTGTAAGTCTAAAGAAATAAACGATTTGACTTTGACTTTGACTTTGACACTCCTGTCCAAACCTGCAGTTCACCCCAGTGTCAGAGAATTACCAATCACACTGTATATTATAAATTGAATTGAAGTATGTTTCCCCCTCTCGAATACTAACTACAATACAATAGAAAATGTAGATCTGACTTATTGCACAGCAGTGTACTATAATAGTGCGAGGAATATAAAGTGCAGTTTTCACAACAAAGCGCAAAATATCCATACTAAGCAGTCAGTAAATTAAAAATTCAAGACAGTTCAAACAAGAATGCATTTCATTTTACCATTTTAATGCTTGCTAGACAGACTGCTTTCGTGTATTTGCTTTTACTCCTTGTAACTTTGAACTACGTTAATTAAAATGTTGCCAACTTTTTACCATCAGAGCCTACACATTATTTGCTCCCCTGGGGGTTAAGACCCTAGGTTAGGTACTAAAGTATTTCAGATTAAAAAAAAATATCTGAGCGTGTGGTCGCCACGACGCGTGACCCGAGAGCTGGTGAGTATCTGGCGCAACGCATCAGCATTGTCATACATCAGGGCAATGCAGCCAGGCGTCTTTGAGAAGCTTCCGACTGGTACATATTGATATGGATCAGTTGTGCTACCTGTAGATCGTTAGCAAAGGTCTGCAGTTAGTATATTTGATTGTAGTTTTTTGTTAATAATGAACTACCTTTTCATCCTCAGTGCGAGAGCAGGTAATTATTAACCTTATATTTTTTTTATCAAAAATAACAAAACAGGATAAAATACGTAGTTACCTCATTAATTTATGTCCTTTACTTGTATTTACATTCATTACTGTTCTCTTGCATACAATCTCTTCTACAATCACGACGACCTCTGTGGCGCGGTGGGCGAAGGTACGCCTGCAATGCAGGAGGTTGCGGGCTCGATTCCCGCCTCGGGATAAATTTGTGTACGATGTAGATATTTGTTCAGGGCATTCTGGATGTTTTCTATGTATAATAAGAAATATCAATCTATGTGGTGTATTGTATTATGTATATCAGTTATCTAGCTAGCTAGATAATAGCTAAATGCTGTGTGAATTTTAAAAATAAAAAAAACTATCTACTATTAGGTCGCATTATATTTAAACTTAGTAGGTAATGGAAAATTTTTTTTAGTTGATAAGCGATAAACTTGATTGTGGATTCTTTTTCACTTCTTCCGTTAGTGGACAAAAAATTCAAGTGAATTCTTGTTTGATATTCATTAGTATATACCAAGCTGTTTAGAAAGTAAAAAAATTACTTGTCTACATGCCAATTTTGTAAGTCTAAAGAAATAAACAAATTGACTCTGACTCTGACTCTGAGTGTTGAGTATTGAATATAGTATTGATCGCACGATCAATACTATATTTCTCCATTCATTAGGATTTACAGGACAACACTTATCCTTATAAACGCGTGCAAAACCAAAAGTAAAACCTTGTATTTGCGACCTGGGATTGTGTTGGTACTCTTACTTAGCCAGTTATGACTGTTCCACATGCTTGTTTGTCCCGTCTGAGTACACAACACTTGCACGCTGGTCTGAGGGACACAATGAAGGCATCTCGTCACGCGAAGAGCTCTGCCAGACAGAATGAAGTGGTCTAGCCGATAAGGGACACGCTATACTATAGCTATACTATAGCGTGTCTCCCTCGATCCTACAGCGGCTATAGGATAGAGAGAGGTGGATAGATAAATTTATTGTGGGTAAAACACAGATAAAAACATGCAGTCAATGCATCAGTCAATGCATTCAGCTAAACATAGAACCTACGCTTTTTTAAGACGGTTAGAAAGCCAAATAACATAAGAACAAAACGCTATGAAGAGCACTTACAAAGGGATCTCTTTCAGGCAACCTTTGGGAGAACATAACTGAGGTGAAAAAAAGAATATATAACACTTTATTCCATATCTGTTAATACATTTTTTGTTATTGTAAATTTGACTTGTCTAAGTCCTATGAAAACCTAAAGTAATAAAGTTATTGACTTCTAACGATAACGCTATAAGACTGTGACGTCAATTTAGTATTTCATTTCATTTCATTTATTTATTCTCAAACAATAATTAATTGTGTCGGAAATTTCACTTCGCACATCTTATTGACTAGAGCGTACCTACTTCATTATAACATTGTTTATTACCTACAAAACTAAATAAAATACATAACGGAGAATTGGAGTACAATAATTATTAATTTCTAGAATGTCAAATCAATTAATAATCAAGAATATCAAATTAAAAGTAAAAATGTAGAGTAGGTCAAATTTAAAATTATAATAATTATGTAAAATGTCAAATTTAAAAAAAATAACAATGAATTTTTAGGAATGTATTTGACATACATTCCTAAAAATAATGTTAAATTGTCAGTTAAGTTATTATTATTGGATAATAGACTAGGAGCTGAAAGCTGGTATGTCTGTATCAGAGCTTTTTTTTTACTAATAATGGTCAGATTGTGCGTTCGTAGCCAGTGGTCGAGTCTGTTTTTTAAGGCTGTTCATCAAAGCATCTGTTACAGCTTCTTCAGAAAACCGGTTCCAGTTGTGCCCCACTCGGTTACTCAGGAAGTGATGGGCAATGTTGGTGATTTAGGAGAAATTAGAAAGAAAACTATTCGTTGCTACGAGTAACTCTACGATTTTTTTTTGTCGCACTATCCTGTCATCCTGTAATCTTTACATGATAATCTTGACATTTTTACACAGCATCTATCCCAAATAAACAGAGATCGTCACAGTTAAATCGCCTGACATTACTAAAGTAGTTACGTAAATACGCATATAGATATCCACAGCGCGTTTTAGTACCCAACTATCCGCTAGGGGCGCTGTAGAAGTTTCCATACATTTTTTTAACTTAGTCGCTAGCTAGTATAGATTGTCAAAACTCATGGTAGAAACAAGTGCCTATCAGTTAACTGACAAATTATCTACTAACATAATTACAACCGCCAATGAACGTTAATAATGTGGATGCAATGATTGGATCGAACATTGGATTCAACTATTCGTATCCGATATTCGTGTACAAATAATTTCTCATTTGAGCAATAGTTCCGAACGGAAGTTGGAATACTTAATGAGTAGTTCTTGTTTACCGATAGAGGGCGTTAATAATGCACCGGGGATTGTTCCATTTGGCCCATTTAATGCTTCAGTAGTATTTTAGAGCAGTTGGATTTATGGGAGGTTTCAAACAGATGATTAAGTGGATAGTAATGGTGGATTTTTATTTTTTTTGTGGAAGAGGAAGAAAATACGTGCATTAATTTTAAACAAAATTGCTACAACAGACAGATTACGCATCGGTTCTACGCATGTGACATTTAAAAACAGACAATGTACTTACATTTTTGTTCTTTGACTTTACCTACCTAGGTATAACAAATCTAGAAAAAGTTTTCAGTTTTCAGATTTAATTTATTCACCACCTTATAATATTTATTGGTATACTAGATATTTGTATTTCATCATTAATCAAAACTTACTTGAATCTTAATACCATAAGGTTTGTCTAGATTGTTTCGACAGATACAGCGTATTGCCAGGTCACAGATTTGGCATGAAGTTATTAACAAATTAATAATATAAACATACTACGTCTAAGTTAAGTCTACAAAGTTTATATTGCAGTTTTAAATAAAAAAATAAGTAACCAATTCAAATACCTAACAAAAGAACGAATTTAAAGGTACGTCTATACCTACCTAATAATTAAATAACAAAATTACTAATCCCAGCGTCTCACGTGAGAAGTATGTGTGTGCCTATTCCAAACATCTTACACATCATAAGGATTCTCAACCTCACGAAAAGCTTAAGAGATACAGAGCATATTCATGTACGATCTACTTATACCCTTACAGTAGGTATGTAGGTTCTAATTACGTTGGTCACAGTACCATTTCTTCTTTTAGTTCTAAATAAAGTTTTCAGAATTATTTTTCCATGCACGGTGCACGCGAAATACCAATTGAAATCTTAAAAACTATCGTAAATTGACGAATTCAATACGGATGTGAACTGGTTAACTACGAACCTTGTTTGTGTTGGAAGAATACTAGCGTTTCATCGTGTGAGTGCAGTTCACCCAAACGTTGGTGTTCTTCCAACACAAATAAGGTTCGTAGTTGATCCGCTTACATCCGTTATGAATCTTAAAACTGTTAAAACCTTTAAGACATTTACAGCGGGATATTTAACATGAAACTCGCTCCAAGACATTTAGTAATTCCGTGATCATGGCGCATAACTGAGCCGAAATGTTGGCAAGCTCAAATCTCAAATCATGGTAAATATCTCGTTGTTTGTTAGTAACCATGACGGATTCAAATGTTAAAACCTTTTCCCGGAATCCATTTTTCACTGCATAAAGTATAAAATCTATATTTCCGAGAATGAGAGCAAATCGCTAACTGTAAGTGACGCGGAAGACCTATAAACGTCGCGGGGCGAGACGTAGCCTCGACCACTTCACTCAGTTAGGGCTAGATTGCCTTGCCGATTGATTGAGTTATGCCTTTTGACTGAAGTGCTTAGTGGTTTCGATGGAATAGGAAAATTGACTCTGTGGGTCGTGGTTTGTGATTTTTTTAGTTCAGTTTAAAATATTGTGAATGGAATAAGATATAAGATTATTTTATTCAAAAAAGATGATAAAACTGCAAAATAAATAGATTTAAATTGATATTCAAATTAATCAATGGTTTGCAGTGATCTTTTTGCAGCTGCACCTGATCGAAAAAGTAGATGATAATAATTAACAATGACAAAAATGCTATGCAACGAAAAAATTTCAAAAGTGGTTCAAAAGTGTGAAGTTTTAAGGCCTACTTGTTTTCCGCGATTCAATTTTTTTCAATGCTAGGCCATACTTATCAATATTTCTGTTCAGGTCCTCGTAAAAATATTATTAAGTAATTCTGCCACATTAAGGCAAAATTACTCAAACTATTTTTTTTATCATGACAGATGCAAATAACAAAAAGAAACGCCTCAGCCTGAACAAAAACTCAAAGTCCCCCCCTCCATTTAACCCCATGAGAGGCAGTTAGTACAATATAGGTCACGTTAAAAGATGTCCAACTTGTCCGGAAAGGGGCCAGTCCGAGTCTGGCACGATTCTGTCCTAAAATGGGACGCGTTTGTGGAGACAGACGTATGTGGGTCTTACAGTTTGTTTTGGTTATAAAATAGGAACTACAGATGTACAATTTATTTGTTAGAACCAATTTACATGTCGAATTTTCGTAGATTATAAAAAAATAACATGTCATCAAATAAACTAAAAATAGAGGTAGGATGATTAGTTTAAAAATAGAGGTAGGATGATCACTTTAAAATATTTTAATTGTTTATTTAGGTGAAATAAAGGGTTGTTCCCAGTTGATCACGCAAAAAGTTTCATCTGATCACGCCATACAAATTTTGCTTTATAATTTGCATTTCTTAGCATAATATGTAGTTTTTTATCAATCTAGTAGTAATATTTTGCCTATAATATCTTTCCAAAGCAGAAAAACTAAAAAAAAATATTTACAAAAAGAAAATATTATTTTTCTTAATCGTTTTAATGTGTGATTTTCTTAATGCCCCTGTTAATTCGCTTCGAAAATAGGTACTTAACCATTTGAAACCAACGAAATTTTATTATCAGAGACATCAAATTCAAATAGCAACTAGTACCTACTAAGTACTTTTTAAACAACAAAAGATATTCTATATATATGAATAGCTGACAACACGCTTTCAAAAGCTTAAAATATTTCTCTGTTTTACCACACTCAGTATTTTCAGAGCCACTTGGAAACGTCGGACGCACACGACACAAGTACGAGAATGTACACCCACGTTATGTAAACATCATAAATCTCTGTACACGGCACTTACATTTTAATTTAAAAATATATATTTCACTCGGGACATTATCTCTGTTTTGACATTAACCTACGGGCGGGGTAAATTAGGCGCGATTTAGACTTTAGCTACTGTTTAGCTACAAGTAAATTATGGTAAAACTTGATATAAATTTGATTGTGTTTCGGCGTAGTTGTATTGAGACGCCTTTCGTAGTTTGATTGGTTTTGAACTGACTTAAAAAAATGGAGGAGGTTCTCAATTCGACTGTTTTTATGTTTGTTACCTCAGAACTTTTGACTGGGTGGTCCGATTTTTAACATTCTTTTATTTGAAAGCTGCTGCTTCCCCCCTGTGCTCCCATTTTAATTTGGTCCAGTTCTGACAGTGGTTTCTATATAATTGAAGTCAGTTTATAGTTTTTTTTAAACAATATCAATTATTTATTTTAACACTCTTCCGTCACTAAAAATACCTATATAACATTTTAGTATAATTATATACCTCCCCCTTTTGAAATACAAAATATTATTTTGTATTTCAAAATGGGGAATTACCTTAGTATGTTCATATTGTTTGCTGTAGTTTTAATAACAATAAGAGGTAATTAATTGGCCGTAGTTAACCAACCCTAAAAATATAAGTAATAGCCAAGAGAAAGCTTCATCATAGGAAAGGAAATTTGAAAAAGTTGAGCACTCTTTAGTGTAATGATGAGTACAAAAAAAAAAAGTTTGTACTACGCCTTTACAAGAGGAAGTGTAAAAAAATAATTACAAACTCATAAAAACCAGCCTCAAAAAGCTGTTATTAAGGGAAGTGGAGATAAAAACATATGAACCAGGGTCGGATAAGTCGGATAGCTATTAATTTTGTTTAAAGAGTAAACACACTGTTACTCGACCTCGACCAGGGAAAGGATTAAATGACCCGTTCTAAAAAACGAATCCTAAACATACCAACGCCAAACGTAATGCCTATCCAGTTTGAAGCTGTTTTGCTTTGCGTTAAAAACAAAAGATATCGAGCAAGCCGGGGTTGGCAACTATTCACTTCACAGAAAAATCACTCTAGTGGTTATAAGGCGCAATTTTTGTATACATAACGTACCAACCTGAGAGATAATCTAGAGATAAGAAGCTTGTTTTGATAACATGTTCAAAAAAGTGTCACGTTGTTGATTATGTTGTCATGACGACTGAAGCACTGAAGATTAAAGATCTAATTTCGTCTAATATCGTAATTGCGTTGATAGCTAGCTAACACCAGCATGGCAAAAACAGTATATAAACGAATGGGTAAGATTTTCAATAGATCGTTCCTAAACCGACATTAGAGACAACCATTTTTTTTCTTAAGGTAATATGTTACTAGATAATGTTTTTAGTAACCTTGTTATTTCCTGCAAATGTTATTCCGTTTTAGTTTTTCATTCATGCTTTTTGTTGATATATTTTCTTGGATTTTCTTGGATTCTGAGAACAGTGTAACATTTTACTATAGAAACTTTCGTTCATTATGAATAGCGGGTGTAAAATACGATCGACATGACAAGAGAAGAAAAGAACAGTCCCTCCCTGGTGAAACGTCTGTTCTATATGTTTTCTCTCTTTCTCCAGAGTAACGAGTATGTGACCAAAAGGTTCCGAGTATTCCAATTTGGTTCCGTCGCCGCGTACTTTATAGCGGCAGATAAAGCGAGACCGCAGCTTTGCGTTCTATATGCGTCGAGGAACTTTTATTTGACTTTTGTAAGCGGTTTGATTTAGGAATAGTTATCGGGAACTAATGTTTATTTGAGGGGGAAATACAGTTTTAAGTTGCGCGTCGACTGCATCGGTATCGGAGCGTTGGTGTTTTTTTTCCACGCATAATTCCTTTTCTTTAGATTTTTATTCATAAAAAGCTTATACAATTAGCGGCGTATAAGGCATACGCTCACAAATAAATCTGAATTGCCAATACCTCAACCTCCACTGCTGGACACCGGCCTCCCCCTGATAAGCGACTTATGGGCATTTGCCTCATGGGGGGTACTGCCCATAATCCCCACGCTGGAAATGCGGGTCGGGGTTTGCAGTTCAGTGGTAGAATTGTTCGGCAGGGGCGCTGCTGCTCGCCCCCGATACATATCCCTTAGTCGCCTCTTACGATACCCACGGGAAGAATTGGGGTGGTGAATATTCTAAGCCAGCACCACACAGCTTTCATCAGAATTGTCAATAGTCAAATGTCAATTGTGCAATCAGTAACATTAAATTCAATCAATTGACAAAAAAAACTGTCATAAAATTTGTAATAATTGAACTCTACAATTCTCCCTAGCCATAATGAACTCTACATAATTTACAAAAAACATTTAAAGAAAAAGTTCGGCGTCAGCATCAACTTCCCTAAAAGTCCAAGTCAGGGATTTTATAATGTAACTTGATTAAGCAAAGTGTGATCCAAATCACCTAATTAGGTGTGACCCTAAAAACCCCACAATGATTTATGGCCGGGACACCTGATAAAATCAACCCCTTTCCCCATCGAAAATTGAGCCTTACTCTACCGATCCCACTGTTCAAAATCGATTGTAGCTTTCCTTGTCTTCGATTAAAATCTGTGTGCTCTATACCAATGGCATTAGAGTTAAATATCGGAAGTACCTGATCGGTTTTAAGGCGATGTGATGTGATGAATGTGTTAAGTTACGTGAGTTCTAATTACCCTAGTTCACTTTACTTGTCCTAAGTTTTATGTACATTTACGTACATAAGTGAGTTCAAAGTTATTACCATAATAGTTGCATTATGTACAAGAAGTGTACATCGCAAAAGGCAATATGTACAGTCAACGACAAAAAAATACAAATAGAGAACAGAAAAATATAATATCTTGTATCTTGTATTTACGTACATTTGGAACAGTTGAGCTAAGTGTAGACTAAACAATGAAATACTACCAAAAAAAATTAAAGTCGATTTACATATTCAGTATTTCATTTCTTAGAAATTAGCCATAGTGTAAACGATATTATCCAAAACTTTATAACTGTAGACTTTTGAAAACAACCTAGAGGCAGCGAAAAAAATAGACCAAAATAAATTTTAAGTAGGTACTTAGACGCGCATGGCATGTGAAAATGGAGAACAGGGAAGTAAACAAAGTATTTTCGTGTAAATACTTGTGTGAAATTTGTTGTTACGAGTAGATTCCCACCAATTTCAAAGATATTTATATTTATGTCCACCTTTCCACAGTATTTCAAACTAAACAACACAGATTAAAACACTATTAGGTACAGAATTAGGTAAATTTTCTTTCTATTTTCATAAAATTAATCTAAAACGGCTGAAACCACGCGAACAAATTCCGCGTTCTTGGCGTTCCGACTAAAATGTTAGGAAATAGTTTGGAAGCATGTTTTGTGGCTGAATGAATTTATACGAGAATCATAGTTTCGAGAGTTAATTGAGGCAGAACTATGAAACTATCCAATACGTATATTATTAGTACATAAAGAGATCGTCGTAGTTTAATAGTTTGAACATTGATTTAAAAAGGGCAAAACATTTTTTAATAAATCAATGGTTATACAAACTATTTTTAGTATCACGAACAGAAGGTAAAAAAATTATTGTCTTCTGATTGATTTAGAAACTCTCTGATAAATGATGTAAGATTATCTTTGAGTGCCTTATTTCGTATTATTTTCCAATAGTGCACGCAACGAACAAAAGCTATAGAAAACTGTCCGCCCTAACACAAAAATCTTCTTTCAGGCCTTTTTTATAGTTTTTTTTTTTATATTACGAGCAAAGTCAGGGCAGAGACTAGTAATAAATCATTTCTGATTTATCACCGCCGACATTTGAAGACTTTTTGTGTCAAAAAGTAGTCAGCAAAGTAGTCGGAAAGTGGTTCGTGTGAGCTAGCTTGCGTGACCACGCTCGGTTCTGTCGCGTGACGTATTATTTTTATCGACACACAAAAGGCTAGAGTCGGCTCTAGGTCGGTAGGCCATCACTAGTTTATAGGGCCACAATCAATTGTTTTGTAGGGATGCGAAATTCAGAGGGTACGTTGCTATTTTTATATTATAAAGCTTAGGCAGTTGTCTCATCGCCGGCAATGAACGAGGAGCAAGTAAAGCTAAAAACTAGAAACGAGTTGGCGAGCAGTGGTTCAATCCATTCTTGTTACGCTGCGTTCACTCATACCTTGTCTTATTAGTTTAATTTAGTTTTATTTTATTACTTTGCATGGCGCAGGTCTGTTCGTGACGTCACTTGTACGGGCTCAAACGGAAGACCAGCGCTGGCTAGACCTAGAAGAGCCTTATTATAACAACTTTATATAACTATATCCTATAAGATTGTCTGGCTCTCTATTTTGTTTCTACTCATAAATGCCTGAGCAAGTATTATCTTTGATAGCTTTTGTCGCTCAGCGACAAACTAGTAAAGCGAGTCCTCGCCGGAAATGTGAACAGAGAGCGATCAACTAATTATATTATATGAGAATGGAATGTATTATCTATTGTGCGTTTCTTGAGCGAGAAAAAAACCTACTCATCGGCGGGCGGCGCTGGGACAACTACCTTGGGTTTTGAACTGGCTACCTGCTTTTGTTTTTCCAGCCAGCTACAACCTGGGTCTCTTGAATACTAGAGCATCAATAAGTATCTTCTAGACCTTCGTGATACATCGTCGGCAACATCGTCACTTTCCATCAGGTGAGACTGCGATCAAACGAAGCCCTTTTCAAGATAAAAAAACATGATTTTGGTTAACAGATAAAAATTCAAACAAAATTCAAAATTTTTGTTTCCAATCTTAGCGATCCTTTACGCCCTCCATCGCTATATTATCTACAAGGTTAATTAAAATAGCGGCAAGAAGTACCTACATATATAATTTAGAAGAAGGAACCTAAGAACCGAGAAAGATACATAAAATATCTTTAGTAGGTTTCATTCGTTCGTTTTATTTAAATAAGCTTCTTAGAAATATCTTTTCATTAAAACAAGAAAAACAAAGAAAATATATTGTAAAAATGTTGCAGCGACTACGAGTGATTTTCATATCCTTTATCCTCATTACATTTGAAAGGTTTCTATCTAAATATTTTCTTTACTTATAATGAGTACTATTATAGGTACACTTAATATTGTATTATGAGTACTTTACTATTTATGAGTAGGTACATTATGAACGCCCAAAGTTCAGGTAAAGTTTTTGCAAAAGAGCAAATTTTTGGAGACTTGTATTCTCTAAATTTAGAATTTTGTTATGATAAAAACGTTGAGTGCACAAGATGCCTATTACTTGAAATTTTCAAATCGTAGTCGGGTTTTAGTTTACTTTATTTTGTTCTAAACTACAATTGATTTCCAAGCAATTTTCTTTATCGTGTAAGTATCTCCCAAGACAAATAAAAATAGCGAACGGAATTTTTAATTTAAAGTTTCCTCAACTTTAAAAGAACTAGTACCCAAGCTGTAAGCTGTGTCGTACTGTACTGCGTGAGGCGAGTTACAAAGTTATGTAAAACACCTGAAGGCTACACGGCAACGCTTTCAGCCGAACACAAGTTTCTGATCAGAGGTTGCTTGTAGCCATGGCCTTTTATTGTGGCAGTTTCAAGCCTGTTCAGGTTGGCTTTTATAGTGCGATTGTGTAATGTTTGAGTTTTAGGGTGGTGCAGTCAAACAATTTTTTAGAAAATATAGGTATCTGGTGTACAGCGTTTTTGTATCTACAAATTTTCACAGGTCCGTTACGTTAAACAATAATTCGGTATGTTTTAAAAAAAACTATAAATCGATTTCAATATTATGGTTTTCTCATGGATGTCACGGTCAGAACTGGACCAAATTTGGAACCAAACAAGATGCACGCGCTTAAATAAAAAAAGAATCACCAAAATCGGATCACCCAGTCAAAAATTCTGATAAACAATACAGTCGAATTGAGAACCTCCTCCTTTTATGAAGACGGTTAAAAATAAGAAAATCAGTAGGCTGTTTATTATTTTTAACCTTAAAATAATAAGTATTATGTAAAAATTTAATATTTTACACCACTTTAAGAAGTAACGAGGTTAAATTACTCGTAACTAAGGTATATACACCGGGGGCGGGCAGCAGCGCCCCCTGCAGAAAAATTCTAGCACCGAACTGCGATCCCCAACTGGCATGTCCCGCGTGGGGATTATGGGCACTACCCCCCTATAAGATTAACGTCAATAAGGCGCTTATCATGGGAAGGCCAGCGTCCAGCAGTGGCCCAATATAAACTGTTGAGGTTGAGGTGAGGAGACTATTTGACGTTAGTAACGAGACGTGTAACGTATCGTTTTTGTATGGGGATTTGCTCTGTACCAAATTGTAGAGAAAAAGGAGACGACACGATCATGTCTCGTTAATCACGTTAAATAGACTTACCTCCCTGTCCTGGTCAGCTATTTTGGTGTCGAGTTCGCGGAGATTGGCTTTAACTTCGAATCATCAAATCTGACTTCTGATGTAAATCATTTGTGCGCGTAAAATCATTGTGACTGTCCATCAGGCCGAAGTAATTCATTGAATCACATGGAGCTTTTCAAAGAGCGCAATCTGGAAGGTTCGCTATACGATCTAGCTAACTTGGCGTTTGGCAGCGCTGCAGCGCTGGTGGGCAATTTGATTATTAACCGACCTGGCCTTCCGAGATGAAAGATATTGTTGTGCAATTTCATTGAGGACTCAATTATCAGGAGCGCCAACATAATAAAGTTACTAGGTGCAGTCTAGCGGGCTTCACTTAGGGCTTTTATACACGGACTGCATGGTTGAAATACACGGTTTGTAAGTTTTCGACTGCAAGGCGATTGCACCCGTCGATTTCAGGCGACGACGGCAGTTGGCGGCGGCTAAAATTCAAAATTCAAAAATGCTTTATTTCCATAAATACAATAAATGTACACTTAGAAAATATATTTATAATAATATTTATTTATTCAAGTAAAGGTCTTATAAACAAAAAAAAGTATGTGTACGTTCTAGTCTAAGTATACTATAGACCTATTGCACTTGTTAGTTTCGACACCTCGCTTTAACTAAGTTCAAGACTTGTGATTTAGACGCGAGGGCTCTCTACCTCGGTAAGTTAGTATTTTTGACTTATACAATGTAAAAACCTTAAGAAAACTATCCTACCTTATAAACTATCACAGTTTGACGAATGCATTACGGATGCAAAAGGTCAAATCATATTAAAAAAACACTGACACGGAAAAAAGTGGTATTTTTTATTTCGATCGCTTCGGTACGTAGACTAAGGTAAAGAAACGACGAAGAAACATTTAGCCTGTTGGTTATTATTTTTCGAGTTGGAGCAGAATCCGACCCAAGCTTTTTTATCCTCTAGAAATTCTGATATTTTATACCAAGCCTTCCTTTTTGCATAGTAAAGTTTTGACAGTTTGTTTGAATTTATTTACTGATAATTTTTGCAGCTCAGTAGGGGTCTTGTTGTAGAAGCGTGTACATTGACCTTTAAAAGATAATAATAATAGAATAATAAAAAAAAATCAGGAAAGGTTTACAAAGAACTTACATAAAACTTATCTAAGGTGATACATTAGTTTTATATTTTAAGCCGTCGACTGCATTTGCCTTACGACTTACAGTCCGTTTTAAAAAACCTTTGGATGGCTTATTTTTATATAATTTACTGACTTTAAGGCAATTTATTTCGGTCTCTTTTTAATAACGTGAATGTCCGCCTGCGACGCAGGTGTCAAATTAAATGTCTTTGTTTCCAAACAACGATATTCAATTCATTTAGTGAATGCTATTCGTTGTCTTCCTTTATTTTTTTTACCGCATCCTTAGTTCTACCTCGATAATTTTATTTAAAGTTTAGTCTCAATTAGGTATACAGCTTGTTCTAAATGAAGACAAGCTGTACTTCCATCCGTGACCTCATTCGAGTAACAACACATTGAATCTTACTTAGTTTTAATAGTACTGAAGAGGCCAAAGTTGGCGCTGTGAAGATACTTGGCCGAAGACAACAACAATACTACTGGATGGGTCGGGCTGTAATATTCCACGCAAAAAGATGTTTGTTACCTCAGAACTTTTGACTGGGTGGTTCGATTTTTATGATTATCGTTTTATTTGGAAGCTGGTGCTTGCCGTGTGGTACCATTTTCATTTGGTCCAGTTTTGGAAATGGGATCTATGTGTTACTATAGTTTTTTTAAACAAAATCAATTATTATTCCACATTCATGTTTGAAGCAGACGGCAGAAACGAAATTAGTTTGATAAAAGACTTACGTTAATATTAACATGCAACCATTAGGTTTAAAATAAATCAGATAGATGGTGAACCTTACAATCCCTAGAACACAAGTAAGTTTCAAAAGAATTACACAATCAAATTCAACGAATTAATTCGTCAAATCCCTCGGCAATCTCAGTAATGAAGCGAACGCCCCGTGCCAAACTGTGCCGTCGGCAGACTAAGTGGAATTTTACCGTCCCTGCCAAACCCTCGGCCTGGTTAAACCCCAGTTTCTACTAATTAAATGACAGTAACCTTGACATTGACAGGTACTTAACCGCAGATTTAATAAGATATAGGCGGTTCAGACGTGATCAAAAACGATCTTGCGACGCCTTCGAAGTCTTTGCTTTAGATAGAAAATTATGCAAATGATTTCCTTTAACTAATTTTGTTTTAAAAAACTATAACCGACTTCAATTTTTACGAGTATAGATTTTTCATAGATTTTCATGGATTCCGTTGTCAGAACTAAACCAATGTTATTATTAAAATGGGACCACACGGGAAGCAGCTTTCATATAAAAAAGTAATCATGAAAATCGGACCACCCAGTCAAAAGTTCTGAGTTAACAAACATTAAAAAAAAAACAATCGAATTGAGGACCTTTTTTTCAAGTCGGTTAAAAACCGGGTACTGGTCGGTGTTACGGGGCATAATAAACCATTCGCAGTAAACACGAAACGTTACGCAGTGTGCTTAAATCCGTATCGTAGCTCGCTGCGCGCGCCATCTTTCTGTGTACTTACTGCACAAACGCTCGCTATGAACCTAACACTGGTCATAAAGACTTAAAAAGAATAAACAGCATAAAAGTACTTTCTAAAGTTGGTAAGTAAAGCTGAATACGCACATGTACTACCGCGCGGCACGAGCCGAAGTTATCGCATTTTCTAATCTTTATAGTATGCAACCCCGTGCACCAATAGGGGCCGCATTTTACTAAAATCCTCTATCAATCAGTATACCTATCGTATACAGATTTCGACGGATGCAGCCTGGATGGGTGCGCGGTCACCTTTAAAAGCGCAATAAATATTTCATTGAAAATTCGTTAACTCGGTAAAGAAGTATAAAATGACACAAGTAGAAAAAGAAGACGCTAAACCGACCACATCATCAGGGAATGGGAATAATCATATACCTACCTCAGGAAACATAGAGCTACTTTCTACATCGACATACACACATATAGACACACGCACCCAGAGCTAGCAAAAATGTCTACTATATCTAGACTTGAAGTACTAAAACTTACCTCTGTCTTTCAATAGCAGACTGGATTGACATATTAATCAGATTTTCACCTAACAAGAAAATACTTTTAAACTTAGTAAACTTGTCAAGGTAGTACTGCAGTACTTACAAAGTATCGATACTATTACATCGATACGATATTGAACAAACTTCGACTCCGCGGGGAATATCGATTATTGAAACTGGCATTGAACTATTGGAGATATTCGAATTTCGAACTCAAGTACCAACTCTTGAACGACAAGTACAATTTTAATGGGCAGCCCAGAGCAATCATAGATATAATTTGTAGCTGTATAATAAACAAAGTTGTTAGTAGGTAGGTACTGGATAGGGTAACCACTTTTAGTTAGGTATATTTATTTTCATAATAATATTTCGTTATTTTTTTATGAATATGTTGGGTTCTTGAATTAAAAATAGAAAAAAAATGGCATTTTTAAATATCTGTAGCTTAAATTTTACTTAAATCAGCAGAAAAAAATACAGGCCATGTTAGGCAACATAGCTCGTTCCTTTCTGTAGTATCCGTTTCTTTATAGGAACCAATACTTCCAAATATCTATTCAAAAATAACAGGTAAACATTAAATAACAGTCGGATATATTGCTTATTGGTTACCTACCTAGGAAAAAAACGATTACCTACCTAGGTTGTTTGGTCTCAACCCCACATGAACATCGCCGTTGTATCACGGGCAAAAGACAATAGACAGCAATTACCTACATACCCGAATCGATACTTTTCTGACAGCTTTATCGACAGCATCCAACACTAGAAAACGGCATAACCCGCGTAGCCTTAGACCAACGCTTCGATTGAATACGTAATGCGAGTTCAAGGACCCCGGCGAGGTCGGCCCTGATTCAACTATTTTACGTTGTTTCAACAAAGGCGTAACTTTGCAAGAAACAAGCAGTGGGAACTATAAATAGAAACGGGAATTGCAAACCTTATTACTATAAGAGTAGATCACAAATGGTTTAAAAGTTATGGTTATGACTAAACAGTTTGCTACTCCGAGGTTTTTACGTTTCGTTCGTGTTCGATAGGGAACGTTTGAGGTTCTGAGGGGCGAGTCTGTTTAACGTGAGTAACGAGACGTGATCCTAACGTTTCCTTTTTGTATGGGATTTGCGCAGTTCCCCAAATCCATATTAACGCAAATGCAAATGATAGAGGCACTGTACCGATTTGTATGGAAAGAAGACATGACCACGTCTCGCTTCTCTCGGTTGGTTGATTTTGAGTTTCTGTTTTTAGTAGTTTGGTTAAGTCTCGGGTTATGTGGTCTTATATATCACCTAGAAGTTCTTACCTTCCTTATAAGTACGGTACTATTGCATACATACTTGAAACAGCATAGCAGTTATAATTAGAAAAATTTATTGACTTAATTTCATCATCATTATCATAATCATCAGCCTATTTAACACCACAGCAGTCCCACTTGAATTATGTTCATATGTGATTTTTTTTTTACTATGAGCTAAGTTAGGTAATTACAATGTTTTTTTTTTCAATAGCTGTCCCTAGCTAAATTAGGAATTGATAAATAAGGTCATCGTATTATTCTCATACCTTGGAAGATTCTATTCATAATATTTCTAGATTTGAACTTGATATCTGCATGTAGGTATCCAGTATATAAACATAATCTGAATCTTCGTAGGTTCATTACAAACAGTCTCAATATCCTTACATAACCAAGATTCATTAACACATTGCCAGTCCACCGGGATAATATTACCATGACTGATTGCAAGTCCACAAGACTCCCCCAATCCTCCTCAAGAGACATTCGTGTATCAATCAATCTTAAGGCATATACCAACAGCAGCGTTCGTAAGCTCTGTTTGTTATTATACATAATTATGTATATATATATATATATATATCAATACAGTGTGAGTCTGCATAAAGTGCACAAATGAAAATGAGGGAAACTATGCCATCTTTTATCGACGGAAATTGTGATAAAAAATACTAATTTTTTTTTTATTCATTTAAAAATAAAGTAAAAATCCCTGAGTTACGTTTTTTTAACAATTACAGTTTAATGTTAAATTTTATTAAATTTGTTTAAATTTTATTTCCAATAATTGCTGAGTTTATTTGAAAGTAATTCATCGTTTAGTTTAAAAACGGTGTAACCGTTTTGTACTAGGGCTTGGACTCCGGAACTCCGGTTTTGGTGTAACTCCGGAGTTTCGAAAGATTTCAGCATCGTTTGTAAAACCGGAGTTATCGGAACTAAAACCGGAGTTTCGATTTTCAGAACAAAATCCGCGCCGCGCATTGATTTTGGAATGAATATTCAAATGTAATCGGCCTGAAGCGCGACGCATTCGCAGATCTTTTAGAATATTGGACATCGAAAGCTTCATCATCATCATCAACCAATAATTAGTTCACTGCTGGACATAGGCCTCCCCTAATGAGCACCATAGCGCCCTGTCCTCAGGTTGACGCATCCAGCATCTGCCTGCAGTCTTTCGCAGATCGTTATCCCACCTGGCCGGAGGGCGCCTTACACTTACGTTTACCGAGTCGCAGTCTCCACCATAGAACTCGTTTACCCCATCGATTGTCGGTTCTGCAAGAGAGCGCGAGATATGGCCGGCCCACTGCCACTCTCGGTTTGCTAATTCTTTGAGCTATGTCAATACGTTACTTTCGTTCTCTGTCGGGTGTGTTCGTTACGAATCCTATCCTTCGGATTCAGAGAGACTCCGAGCATAGCTCTTTCCATAGCTCGCTGAGCGACTTTGAATTGGTGAACCAACCCTATCGTGAGTGTCCATGTCTCAGCTCCGTTGGTCATGACGGGTAGGACGCATTGATTGAAAACTTTGGTTTTCAAGCATTGCGGTATGGATGACGAGAAAACTCGACGTAGTTTTCAAAACGCTGCCCAGCCTAGCTGAATCCTCCTCTTGGCCTCCTTCTCAAAATAGTTTTTACCTAACCGCAGACTTTGCCCAAGGTAAGTGTACTCGGACACAATTTCGAGAGAGTGGCCATGTAGGACGACCGGCCCCGGATCAATGAGGCCATTGATCATGACTTCGGTTTTATCCAAATTCATGCCAAGACCGATGCGTCAAGAGGCTAGGCCGTCCAGCATCCGGTTCAGCTCCTCCAAACTATAACATTAATTTCGATACAAATAATCAAATTAAATTCACTATCTATACAACAGCACTCTTTTTACAATTAATTCATAAAATTTTAACTTTTCAGCATTTCAACTCCGGAGTTCCGGAATTCCGGAGTTGAAATGATAAACATCGAAACTCAACTCCGGAGCTGAAAATTAGTCCGAGTTCCAAGCCCTATTTTGTACATATGGGGGTGGTCGAAGGGAAACAAAAGTTAAAAAAACGCTATAAAAAAAAGTTTTTTTTTATAACATGTCCCGTCGATAAAATATGGCGTTGTTTCCCTCATTTTCGTTTGTGCACTTTATGCAAACTCACACTGTATAGCAAATGTTAGACGCCATCTTTCTTTCACTTTTGTCTCTGTTATATTATGCTGCCTTTAAGGAATTCAAAATAATGTCGAGTTTATTGTTAACCTGAAAATACTTATTCACCCAGCACAAATCTTACTTTCTTCATGAATTGTTCATGAATTACGCTTTGGTATCTCTTGACATTGTTCCCTCCCCTTAAACACGTTCAAGAGAGGCCTTGAAAAAGCCACAAACAAATAAAATATCTTAAAGTTCCGACAGAAATCTTTTTATGGTTTCCAAGCTTTTTTAAGACAAAGGAACCCTAATAAAATTGTATATAAACTGGTTTTGGTTTGCATTTTTGGTTGATGAGAAGAGAGAAAGTGGGAACTAATTTATACACATAACAAGCTAGTCTTCCTCTATTTTCAACACAGAAAGGAGCTTTTAAACTCACACATTGGTAACATTAAAACACCCACTAATCTAGTGGTACAACGGGAGTTTACCTTCATGGCCCAATCTACATGGAGCCTTATGGAGGATAATGTTGTAACCATAAAGATTTTAGAAAATTTTAAGATCTTACAAAACTTCTTATAGAATCCACAATTAGTCGGAAATGGAATGGAACTGCCTGCTGGTTGACGCCTATCCATCATCAGTAAACGAATAGGGTAAAAGAAATAAACAAAATTTATTCAAAAAACTCTCGTAAAAAGACAATACATAGGGTATATGCATGTATGTGACTTCAAAAACGCTAATATTTTACGTATTCTCTATTGCTATAGAAATATGTACATCTGAATATATATTTTTGTATTTTATGATGTTTTTATTGTAAAAAATATCATTGAAAAGTAGATATTTTAATAAATAATTGTCCTTACCTACCATCTACACACATACGTTGATACCTATCTACCAACGCTTGCAACGAATGTTATCCGAAAATAAAAGAGATCGTTCGGGGTTAACGGACGCGATATTGAAAACGGCGGCACATCGCAAATACTCCGATACCAAACATCGACCCCTGAGCGCACAAGAAATATATAGCACTATCCCTGAGCAACCCTAATATCATGACTCGACATTATTTATTTATTTATTTATAAAAGGTACACAATTTTTATAGGGACCCCTAATGCAATGGTGTACCTACTTATTCTTATAATATAATTACCATAAAAAAGTTATAATAAAGATAATCGAACTATTCTAATACAATAAAAATTACCTATCTGTCCAACTATAGTTAAAAAATTATAACTTATTACTTACTTATACTTACTTACCTACCGACGAGGTATCACCTTCGTGATACCTCGTCGGCCGCATCTTCGCTTTCCATCAGGTGAGATTGCGGTCAAACGAAAGTCTATTTCTAATTTTAAAAAATATACCTATATAAATAGTATTAGAAGTACTTACACATACTTCTAAGTTTCGACACCTCGCTCTAACTTAGTTCAAAACTTGTGATGTACAGTTATCTACCCTGGGTAAGTAAGTTAGTTAAGAGTAGGTTTACACATTTTATATATATTTGTTCTGTGTCTACCATGAGTTTTGACAATCTATACTAAAAAAATGTATGGAAACTTCTGAAGCGCCTCTAGCGGATAGTTGGGTACTAAAATGCGCTGTAGATAACTATATGCGTATTTACGTAACTACTGTAACGTCAGGCGATTTAACTGTGACAACTCATGGTAGACACACAGGACCGTGCTGTGCGTGCTGGCTTAGAATTTGCACCACCCCATCTCTTCCCGAGGGTGTCGTAAGAGGCGACTAGGGGATATCCACCGAGTGGCAGGCAGCAGCGCCCCTGCAGAAAAATTCTACCACCGAACTGCGATTCCCAACCCGCATGCCCAGCGTGGGGATTATGGGCATGAGGTGAGGTGAGGTACCCGACACAAGCTCCCCAGAAACCGGGACGTATGAAAAGGCACATCTTACAATTTCCGTCGCTCGTTTATTTTCCTTTGATTTGTTACACTTAATCAAAATGCAGCCATGATCGGCAAATATGTATAGTATAAATGATACACTCACGAGGACATCTGAATTGAGCTGCTGAGCTTCTTTTATGGCAGGTTTCCTCTCTCCGACAAATAAAGTACTCCGTTATCAGAGAACTTGATACTAGAATTATCGCACAACAAACATTTGATAGATATAGTGGAACGGGGAATAAAATTAGTTGCGCAAAAAGGAAGCCCCGTTGCTCAACTATTCCCAGTTGAGTAATCTCAGTTGCGCAAAAATAACTCGCGGACCTTCTCGTATAAGATACATTTTCAAAGCTACCGCGATCCCCTTTTAACCGACTTCAAAAAAAGAAGGAAGTTCATTGAGAACCTCCTTCTTTTTTTGAACGACTGGTTTTTTTATGTTTGTTACCTCAGAACTTTTGACTGAGTGATCCGATTTTAATGACTTTTTTATTTGACTTTGTTATTCCCGTGTTCTGACGCATAAGAAAACCATATAATTGAAGTCGGTTTAAAGTTTTTTAAAACAAACTCAATTAGTTTCGTATAGACTCTGTTCCATAGACAAAACCAAACAAAAATGATTGTTTGTTCATGATAGAGCTCCGTAAATGTGTTTGTAAAAAAACGAAGGCACACGAATTTTGGTGTCTTATATAAAAACACGGATAGCCGAGGTGTAAGTAAGCTCATTTTGATATTTGTGTTAGTTTAGGATAGAAAAAGTGCGTTTAGGTAGGTATTTCTTATATGTATAGCTGTGTGGTGCCGGCTTAGAATTTGCACCACCAAATTCTTCCCGCGGGTGTTGTATGAGTCAACGAAGCAGTGTGTTATGGAACCCAAAAAATAGACATCCTCGTTTTCGCACACAAACCGAGGGTAGTTACTATTTAGAATGCAAGAGTAGAACACCCAAGTGCCAATTATGATTAGTTCAAGCTAAAAATATTTTCAAAGTTGACAAATTTAATTAGCCGAAATTCCGAAAAATAAATATATTCCAAAAAATTCTATGCATACAGAAAAATCACCCAATAATTATTTAATAGGATTATAAAGGCGCATCCATTGCTAGTGGCCTTCTAGCACTTAAGAAACTACATTTATTAATATTTTTCTGAATTTTATTTTTTATTTTTTTTCTTCGGAATTCTGCCGTATTAGCATCTGTTTTTTTATCAATCGAAAGCTCTTGGTATACACTGTTTGTACCAAAATCTAAAACTCGCTTATCTCATGGAATTCCGAAAATATCCTGAAATTAAATTTTTACTCAGGGCTCACCGTTTGAGTCGGAAACTTTGGCCGAAAATCTGAGTTTTAGCAATAAATTATGGTACCTGCTTATTTATTTTACAACTTATATTTGATATTTCGTCTAGGGCCGAAAGTTTGATGACGAGAAAATTTTAAAGATTCTATTAACATAAACGTACCAAATTACAAGCCTACGGATGTATCTTCAAACACATTTTCATCAGCAGAAAGGCTTAGCTGATCTTCATTTTCACTCTGTGAGATCCTGATGCTCTGTTATTGCGGTATTTACTTGGATATCTTCTACCGACACTGATTTCAGAAAACTTATAATAATTTGCGGCAGTGGATGTTTAATATTATATTTTTGTTTATAGTGACTGGAAATAATTGGATCAGATGACTCCAAAGCTCGATGGAAAAGGTCCAAAATTGTTTTTTATCTATCCATTTTCCTAGAATGGTGTTCTGTGCGAGATTCAGCGGCTTGTTCAGACAGCATACCCAAAGACAGGATTGATGAATCTATAATAGCTTTTCCGTGAATCAAAATCTTATGAATGGTGACGGTCTTGGGGTGCCATTGATATTTCTGCACGTACTTTTGAGCAAAATCATTTCAAAAATATATAAAATATTTTTTGTGACAGCCCCTGATGGCCGAAATTTCTGAAATGTTTTTTTAAATTGTTTTCTTGCGAGATAAGCGAGTAATCATTTTGGTACAAACAGTGTATACCAAGAGCTTTCGATTGATAAAAAAACAGATGCTAATACGGCAGAATTCCGAAGAAAATCATAATGTGAGAGCGCTCCAAAAGGAAAGTTTATATAACTTTGACACTTCCATAGATAATATTTAATTTTGTTTTAAAAACTATAAACCGAATTCATTTTTTTCTGTTTTATCATAAATTTTCATAGATCCCATTGTCAGAACTAAACAAAATTAAAATGGGACCATACGGAAAGCACCAGCTTTCATATTAAAAAAATCATGGTAATCGGACCACCCAGTCAAAAGTTCTGAGGTAACAAACATAAAAAAAAAATTGAGAACCTCCTCCTTTTTTGAAGTCGGTTAAAAATAGAGTAATAAGTAATAACACTAACTTTGCAGTAAACAGTATGGCAGTCCACTCCACACTCGCATACTGTTTGAAACCAAAACCTACGAGACTGTCCTATTGATTTGAGTTATCAGGCCTGTGGAACATAAATGCATTAAGTGTACACGATATACAATACGTAATACACGAGTGAAAGTGGCGCTGCCATCTATTTTATCTTATTATTACGTTTAACACAAGAAATTTTAAAAATCCATTGTACAGATTGTGGTTGGTATAATGCCACTGTAATAGTTTCATTTTGCAAAGCTTAAGCTACGAAGTAGCGCTCTTTGGCCACCAAACTCTATTTTCGCATCTCTTCTTAAACTATATTGCTCGGGTACCCGCCTTAAAATCTAAATGTATCACCCACAAAAACTATATTACCATTGACAAGTAGGGCAGTTGAATACATTATATAATATTTCTGGGAATTCATGTGAGTACCGGAATCAGTCCACAAAAGAGTTAATATCAAATCAATAGTGAGCCGCGTGTAGCGTACGATCCTGTATAATGCCATGGAACCACCCTGTAGTAATAACGCAAGGGTTACACTACACTTCACGTTAAAACAAAAAAAACCTACAATAATAATAACAGCTTCGCTGACAGTGATTCCCCGTTTTGATATATTTTTTACTGTAGAATAGGTTTTTTATTTACTATAGTAAAAAAAATATCTTTATAACTTGATTAATGAATAAATGTGTCTTACAATAATACATTAATTTATTTTAGATGATAGAAAAGTTACAGGTATTTTTTTACTTATTCTACAGTCTATAGTAATATTTATATAACTTAAAACTAATTATGCTTTAAAAATGGACACTTTACCTATACTTGTTTGTTGTAAGTTTTGCAAACAAAAAGCAGAGCAAAACGTACGAGTTGAAGTGGAAATCTACCAAAAATTATCACACAATTACTAAAACTACTTGCGGAGAAACTACGCTGCCTCAAAACGAGGCATTCAATGTACAGTAGGTATATTTATTGCATGACAAAAATATGACAGAGTTTAGTAAGTATTCTTGCTCCCTTTCAGATATGCACTCAACATCACAACTTCACAAAAAGAAAGGTCAGAAATTTTAAACTGAAGTCGCGTCAAAAAAGACACTCGCGACTTAGCCTACTAACGGTGTCGAAGAGTTAAGTGAGGCAATAAGGTTAGTGCATCCGCACGCCAAGAATCAACCCGTGTAAATCCCCCTTAACACGCCGTGTCAAATCCTATAGCCCCTAATACCATCGCACAGAGCTCAGAATTGACCCACAAAATCGATCACATACTAAGCTGAGCGATAGGGTTGAAAATCCCGATCGTTCAAATCCAAACTGAGCTCTGCCACGTCGAGATAGAGCTCAAAACTAATCGTTCACATTACTCTCAGTATATATCTTTCAGCATAAAATAATAAATCTATGTCGTAACGAGTGTAATCCGTATACCGTTATGATAGAGACCGTTTTTAAATGGCATTTTTATTCAGATTGCGGAAACGACATGTGTTTTCTCGTTGGATGAGATTAATCGACATATCTATTAATATTGTGAAAGGGAATTCTTTGTGTTGGCTTTTGAATACCTCTTTGTTGGAGCAGCTTAGAGATTCTTGTTTGTTCAGAGAAATTCGAGGTAAACTCAACTGCAAATTTAGTATAAGTATCATGAACTCTCATCATAATAGTAGAAACCACAGGTTGAAACATTATTAAACATAGTGAAGAGAAAATATAGTTCGCAAAACCAATCGACCTGAATAAAAAATGGTGAAATATTTCTACAATATAGCTTGAAAAACTTTTTTATCGGAATTCCACTGGAACGGGTCAAAGCTTGTCGGACATAAAACGAATTGGCGAGCACTTAAATCAAATATTTGCTATGTACCTGTCGCATTCGGGTCGTAAACAAAATGGAGGGCAGAATAACGTTCAAGGAACAAAAAACTACAATCTCACCTATTTCTTTTATGTCTGCCTCAATAAAATGCCGGACAGGGTGGTACGCCATATATGTGGCAATGCCACGCACAGACGCTAGTAGGGAAGAAAGAATGGCTCAAATCGAGGCATAACTCGAAGAAAAACAAACACCAGAGAATTTTAAGGAATTTGCGGTGGTGGTAGATAAAAAGCTATGAATAAAAATAAAGGCGAGAGGAGATAGTAAAAAATAAAAAATTAAACTTTTTGGTGATAACCCAAGTTTGCGTGTATCACAAAAAAATATAATACAGCGAGCGAAGCGAGTTACCGCAACTTTGGTCACTTTTTCGGATAATCACAAACTAGTTTTTTCTTAGATTGCCTCGCTATGCAGTGGCTTTGATGGCTCGGACAGTAAATACGGTTAGATAGATAGATATATATTATTAATTGTCACCTTTTTGTGCACATGTTATTGCAAATATATATCTTTATCTTATCCCAGTTTTCCCCCTGAATATACCCCTATAAGGCGGAAATGAATTCGAGAAATCCTCCTTGAAGATGAAAACTAAATTCAAAATACAATATTTTCCAGTTTAACTTAAGCTCGAAGAAGCTGCCAGAATAAAGGTGGACAACAAATTGCTGTTAACATATTACTTAACCAACAATTTAAAAATTAATAATTCATCCGTATAACAGAGGAAATAAAAAGATAATAAACAGCAAATACAGTGGAGATTTGTTGTTTAAATTATATCATTTAGGATGGTCTACTTTTAAAGACCTTAATGAGCTATCGTCAGCAGTAATTTAAAATTAAACACCAAACGAAGTTTTATCTAAACATGTAAAAAACTTCTAATGAATTGAAAATTTCGACTTCGACGAGAAATTTCTTAGAAATATATATAATAACTAAAACCTTAGTTTTACATGTATCTTTGTGCATTAGCCGTTTACATAATAAGTGCTCTGTTATGTAATAAAATTGAGTGCGTTAGATTGTCACATGTATAGGTCAACCTGCCCACATAAAAAGCCCGCCCAAGCTGTGTCCTAGAAAGACAATGACATATTACTTGGGCGCCCAGCATTACATGCGCTTGTGCCCATAATAGCTAAACTATAGGTACCTTACACTATTTATAATAGTACTTATGTTTTATAATGTAGAAAAAAAATATTTTTATTATCGAGATTAATGAGTACATAAGTGTCTAATTAAATTAATAATAAAGTTAGAAAATTCACATAGCATTTTTTAGCCCCAAGCTAAGCAGAGCTTGTTATATGGGTACTAGATAACTGATATACTTATTACAATACGCCACATAGATGGATATTTTTTGTTATACATAGAAAACATTCAGAACAAATATCTGGAGAACGTACAAACATTTGTCACAAGGCAAAAATCGAACCCGCAGCGGCAGGCCAGCGGTTAGGTACAACAATTTCCCTCGTCTCATTTTAAAGTTTTACTACAGAATGAAAGTTCAAATTCGTTTGACAACAAGTAAATCAATTCACAATATTCTATCCCAATAGATATTAATTTGATCTGCACACGCGTCAGTCAATGCACTTTATTGCGATTTTAATGATGATTTTGAACATTAATCGAGGCATGTTCGCATCTCATTTCAACGTGACAAGCCATTTGCAGTAATTTGATTTATAATTGGTTGTTAATTAAACTGGTTTAGTACTAGCTTATTGTAATAGATATTAAGCTGAAAGGATTAGTTTCTGAGTAGGTCAACTATGAAACCTCTTCAATCTATGGGTACTCATATTAGGAAAGTTTTGATTGATTATTAGCTTGTTTGTTTGTTTGTATTAAATAGGCTCCGAAACTACCGACCGATTTAAACAATTATTTTATCATAAAAAGCTTACTTTCCAGGGATTGACAGTCAACGCGTAAACAGCATCCCACG
The DNA here is from genome assembly GCA_955876795.1 of Eupithecia tripunctaria. NCBI lineage: Eukaryota > Metazoa > Arthropoda > Insecta > Lepidoptera > Geometridae > Eupithecia > Eupithecia tripunctaria. The sequence goes on along the minus strand of OY041617.1, from coordinate 13,614,054 downwards.
TAAAGGTGTATTTAGCCGAATCTTGGACATCAAGGGACGAACCCCTTCTCTCTCAAATCTCTCTGCAAATCTCGTCAAATATAGAATAGGAATGTTTTATAGACATAATGTCGAAACATTATGTCTATAAAACATTCCTATTCTATAAATTTATACTAAAACAAGATATATAGCAACTCAGTTGTGTTTCGGAATGTGGTCCGGAGTAGCCATCTTCTAGACCTTCGTGATACATCGTCGGCCGCATCTTCGCTTTCCATCATGTGAGAATTGTAAGATTGCGGTCAAACGAAGGACTATTTCTGATAAAAAAAAAAAAAAAATATATATTATGCATATAAACTCAGACAAAGATCCACAGTTTACTCACTGGATTACACTCTCTCTAAATGTCACAGTACAGATATATTTGAACAGCAGACTCGATTATTCATTTTCATATCAGACTAGCTGCGCCCCGCGGCTTCGCACGCGTTGTTTCTATGAATTTTGTTTGCTATAAACCTCACAGAGCCCGAGACCTTTCCAACGAATGCAAAACCGTGGAAATCGGTTCGTGCGTTCTGGAGTTATAGCGTCAGGAAGGAAAACCCGACTTATTTTTATACGAGTATTATAGATTACCAAGCATCAGCATTCAAAAAGCAAACAAAAGAGTGTGTTCACAACTTCTTTCTTCGAGTCTGTTCAAAAAGAGAAGCGTCTCGTCGCTTTACGGTGAACTAACACTTTTAGTCGTACTGCAATGACAGTGCAGTGTTGTCAACGCAACAAAAGTTGTCAATTGGCACACCTCATCCTCAACCTCAACAGCCTGTATTGGTCCACTGCTGGACGCAGGCCTCCTCCTGATAAGCGCCTTAATGGCGTTTATCTCATGGAGAGTATGCCCATAATCCCCACGCTGGGCATGCGGGTTGGAGATCGCAGTTTAGTGGTATAATTATTCTGCAGGGGGCGCTGCTGCCCGCCCCCCGGTGGATATCCCTTAGTCGCCTCTTACGACACCCTCAGGAAGAGTTGGAGTGGTGCAAATTCTCAGCCAGAACCACATAATTGGCCCACACGCGCCCTCAATTCCCACGACTCTTTTTGAACAGACTCTAGTAAGGCCGCTTGCAAGAGTGCGTACACTCAGGGCCATGTTAGGATAGACGAAATGGACGTCATTACAAGCTTCAGAACGTATAAATGCCCTGCGTCCGTCCAATTTCACCAGAAGGACATAAAAGCGGTACAATTGTCCGGGGACACTACTCCGCAGGCGATAAACGATATGTTGCGACAATAATCGTGTGTATTCTACCTACAGAGATACCTTTCGACTGCATTTTTTTTAGATCCAGTTTTTTCAAAAGGATGCATGGCAAGGAGCCTTGCATGTCCTTTCGAAAAAACTGGAAACTTCGAAATCAATGTATGCATGTAAATATATGTAGTAATTTTTGTTTGAATATATTTTTATTTTTATTCTTCCCAGCTTCCTTGACTAAAAAGCATTTTGTTAATATAATGTAAGTCAAAAGTCAAAGTCAAATCGTTTATTTCTTTAGACTTACAAAATAAGTACTTAGACAAGTCAAATTTTTATTTATTTATTTTTTCTTGTAGAAAGGTGTACAAGGATATCTTGACAAAGAGTGCAGTAAATAATTCGGCCGGTTAAGGATGTTTGTGCATGACTGTCGTCCGGAGCTCGAATTGATGCATAGCATGGCGATATATAACGTTATCCTTGCAGAGTAGGCCCCCAGATTAGAAGCCAGACGAGTACGTCGTCACAAATCATAGAAGGGACCACAAATCACGGCGCACAATGTCGAGCAATTCCGCCGAAACTGCTGCGGTTTGAGATAATGGGATGGCTCGCTAGTGTACGCTCGGAGCTTCCGAAGCTCTGGATTTGGTAAAGTGAAAGACATATCGTAACGCTAACAAGGAATAATTTTGCCCTCGCTAGTTCTGACATTTACTCAAACTCGGCGAGCTGGTAACATAGGTTCATAGATTCGAATTCAGAACACAATCGAAGTTCATAGCTTTCGTAACCTCCTAGCATAAATAAATCATGCTCTATTATTATCTATGATCAGCATGACGTCATTCATTTTTTCTGTTTGCGTTGAGGAAAACGAATTTGAAAATCGAATTAGGAAAGCGTACGTGGAAGGAACTATTCATGGAATTCTTTAAGGCGAATCATGTCACACTGCGCAAAATTGCTATTGCGCCAACAATTAACGAGCAAAACATGCAAAAACTTATGGTATCTATCACAAAGGAGAAAAGTAACAATGACAACTCATCAAACAGAAACAGTCAACCCCTATATTTCCGAGGATCGGACCACCCCGGCTTGTAAACTTTCACTGAAATTGCTTTTTGACAAAACTGGACAAACTAAAATTACGAAACGCTGAAACATTTTGTGACCACAATTCTGTTGACGGCTGTTTCGAGCTTATGCAAATTGGAGTCCCATTGTAATTTCGCTTTGTTTTAAATTCAAAACGGCCTTTATCTAGCAGAAAATAAAATAAACACGTCATGAAAAACTATTGCGCTCTTTTGAATTTTCAGAGGCACGTATGGGCGGGCGTAATTTTATTTTCGAATTAAGTATTCTTTCTTGATACTAAAATGGCCACTCACGTACCGTTTAAAATGGAGTTGTCGACATATTTCTTTTTAAAAGCAAGTTATTTAGAAAATGTTTCAGTTCTCGTATTTTTCAACTCTCAACGCCAGCTTTTATTCATTATACATACAGGGTGGCACGGAGTGGACCTTGAGGAAATCAAAATGTGAATTCCTTTTTCTATCACCTCTTTCCGGCTTAATACCCGTTTCCGTGCCACCTTGTATAGTGAAAAATATTTTTCGTAAATTATTATCTTCGTCCACACTTCCAACCAAGAATAAAATTCAAACCAAAGTATCAATACCCTTATCTCAAGTTAAAGTAACCAAAGCTGCCTTATTACTCCTTAACTAATATCCAGCAGGATTGTAATTTGACTAGCCCAGCAATTAAGCCGTAACATAGCAAGACGTAGGTACTAATAAACATGGACAATTTACGTAAAGCGTAGTTACGTCTAGCGGGTCTGTGGGGATACGAAACGTAATACGTTGTCGGTATACCCCGTCCGATTGTCGACTATAATTTTCTTTGACTCGGAAGATAAATAAGTCTACGGTGTACTATCGGCTTATGAAATTAGAAATTAGTTTTATTTTCTGTTTTGTGTGTTGTTACTTGTTGATATTTAATTTTAACTTTCGGTTCGTTTTCTCAGTGAGGCAAAAACTTTAAGCGGTTACAAATTTATCTATCTATGTTCGTATATAAAGTAGGAAATACAGTAAGTACTTAATAAAAATAAATAGGAATCTACCTTATATCTAAGAAGTCAAAAAATATTCCAAAATGTTTTGACTTCGTCAGGACTTGAACCCGTGTCCTTCTTTCAGTACGGGCTAAGGCTAAGACCCGTATTATGAAAGCTTGCTCAGTCATCGATCTATGCTTGAGCAACGCTTTTCTATGGCATAAACGTCACTCAAGCTCTCTATGACTAAGCAAGCTTTCATAATACAGGCCTAAGTGACGGAGACATTTTTTTTTGTAATAGGTATTACTAGCAGTGCCTCGCGGTTTCACCCGCGTAGTTTCTGTTCCCGTGGGAATTCCGGGATGAAATATAGCCTATGTCACTCCCAGAAAACTAAGCTTTTTGATTATGATTTTTTTTTTCATTCGGTCCAGTAGTTTCGAAGCCAATACAAAAAAAACAATACAATACAAACAATCCTTTCCTCCTTATAATATTGAGAAGATGTAATTCCCTGAGAAAAATACACATTATTAATAAAAAAGTTAAGTCGAGCTTATATATTTATCATTTAAAACTAGACACAAATTAACGGACCGAGGTATTTCAAGTTTGTCTACCTCCAACATTATATTCGTATCCCCCAAAAATATAATCACCAGAGAATATCCCATCCAACCCCCAAAAATACAATCATCAGTAAAAAAATATCCCCAAGATTTTATCCTCCAAATCGTAAAAAAAATTCAACTATTTTCTGAATCTGCCTGAAAGATAATTATCATCAGAAAATATCCCAAAGATTTTATCCTCCAAATCGTAAAAAAAATCAACTATTTTCTGAATCTGCCTGAAAGATATGATTCTACATTGTACAACAAACGAACACGTGTTAAATTACAGTTAACATTGTTAACAACATGTCGTCGACTGTCGCCATCCAAATTTAACGACATTCGTGTACCTAGGTACAGAGGATGCGGTACAGTTGATTAAAAGGTAAAACTGAGGTGAGAACTTACTGATGTCATCTCAATAGCAGTACCTATCTACATTTGTCAATAGCACCTATGTAGCTAAAACGGGTTATTCCAGTTTTCCCCTTAGAAACTAACGCAGGAAAACTAGAAATTATTTTTTAAGTTTCCCCCTCGATAAAAAAACTTCAGGAGGGAGAACTGGAGTTTATTTTTTTTTAATTCCATTTTTCGCCGTTGCGTATTGTTGGCGTTCCAGTTTTCCCCCTTGGGAGAATGAAACCAAAGAGAAGCAATAAAAACCACAGTACTTATCAGTTTAATCAATCTTTCATCTTGTATCTGTACAGTAGGTACCTACAACAATTTCAAAATAGGCAGAATTAAAAAAAAATACAGCAAATGTAAGAAATAACATACTGTCAAAAAGTAAAAAATTACGAAATTTATTAAAAATTACATCTAAAATGACACCCTAAGTAAGAAATGACACAAAATGTCAAAACTGACACCAAATGTCATCCACGCAAGGTTTGCACCCAAGTATTCATGTCTAATAGAATTGTAATAAATTGTAGCTTTGCATATATAAAGAATGTAAGGGGTGATTTTGGATCCTATGGGTATCAACTAAAAAAAAATTGTTATTCACCAATTTTTTGAATTTTGTTTTATTTGTAGCAATAAATAAGATTTATTCCTGCTGCACATTTCCAAATATTTGAAAAGGTTTTTCCTTACTCATTCACAAAAGCAGTATTTTCTAATAAAATCTTTGAAAAAAATAGTGTAAATCCTTTGAAATTTTAATACAATAATAATTTTATATGAATACAAGTAAATGAACACAAATATAAAAATCCCTCTTTTTTTAGGTACAAAAACCTAAATTAAAAAATCTTAGAACAAACGTTGTATTACACCCTTTCCCTGCCATACACATATTTATATATTTTGTCAAAATTGTAATCTTGTTCTGCTTTTAAATGATTTCTACCGTAAAACCTGTTGACTGACACCGGCTGATAACACAACACATTAAAGTAGCAGAAAGAAAAAATAAGCTGTATTAAACATCCACTCAGTGCGTATATTTTTATCAAGAAAACAGCAACACCTTTCAGATTCAAGGTTCTGAAATCAGGTCACCTAGAACAAAGGGCTATTTGTGTTCCTTAAAGCGAGGATGGAATTATATTCGAGGCCAGACTTGCAGACGCCGACCTCGATCCAAGCTTTCCAGGACGTGTTCCTTTACCTAATACCTACTGAATACCTACTAAATACCTACTGAATACCTACTAAATACCTACTGAATACCTATCTATATTCAATGCATGCTCAAAGTTGGTAAGTAAACTTACTTCTGCAGGGGTATTTTAAAAGAATTAAAATACCCCTGCAGAAAAGCATATACTTTCTTTTTCACATGTGCAGGAGAAAGTATACCTATGCTTTTCTGCAGGGGTATTTTAATTCTTCGGAAAGGCCGTCGGATTTGATATCGGAAACTTTTCACAAAACAAAATAGCGTTCTAAAGTTCCGACAGAATAGAATTCACATTTGAATCTAACGTTTTCGCTTCGGAAACGAATCGAATGAATTAAAATAGCCTTGCTGATAACTATAGTAGATGAAATGGGATTTTAATTTAACTAATTCAGTCACCAGAGAAACAAATAGTGAGTGTGTTGTAGATGAAACTGGGTTGAATTTAAATTAGTTGATAGATATATAGAAAAACTAGCTGCGCCCTGCGGCTTCGCACGCGTTGTTCCTACGGAAACGATTATGGGTGATTTCTATCCCACGGGAACTGATTTATGGGATTGGTGAGAAAAGTAACCTATTTTTGATTACAGGCTTAGAATTATGGTATGCAAAATTTCAGCCCAATCTGTTTAGTTGTTTTGGCGCGAAAAAGTTGTTACTTTGTACTATTTTTTGTACTCTAACTAGACTGAATACAATATAAAAAAGAGCGTAAAAAATATACAAAATGAACTAAAAAGGTGACAAGAAGAACATAGGTACCTACAGGTTGATATTAGTAACGAAATAAATAAATAACGAAGTTTTAAATGCGCTCTTAAGCATTAGATTGTTAAAACTTAAGAAAATACAATATTTTGATAAATTGAAACACCCAAGCCGAATTAAATCACAAGCAAACGGGAACTTAAAGTCATTGAATTCATAATTTTCATTATTATAAATATTCTTTAGATACTAATTTAATATTGAAACGTCGGGAAAAATATTATTATTTATTATTTATTATATTTATTATTTACCTATTACCCTGTTCTGATCGCGTAAGTTTAAAAAACTTCATGATTTTCATCCGAAAATCTATCAAATTCTCCTAAATTTTTCTTCATGCTACTGACCTTATGGCCTTTATTTAAGGGCTGGCCTATATCCACCAGTAGACTAATATAAGCTGATGATGATGTTGACCCCTTCAGCTCTGGCAGTTTCTTTAAAAATGCAGTCCAAATAATGCAATCGGACTGTCCGGTCAACGGAGAATGCTTCGCATACCAACTCAATGCTATCAACCGCTCTATACAAGGACGCCCTTTCAATTCACACAGAATAAATAAAATAGAAAATGAAATCCTGTGTATTGAAGAAAAATAGGTCACAGTTATAGATTGATCTTAGATTATTTGTTGATTACGTGAACCTCCAAAGGTTGCCTGTAAGAAATCGCTTTCAATGATAAGGCCGGCCATTGTGCAACTGTTTTTATGTTTGTGTTTTTCTTTTCTGTTTTTCTGTATCGGGGTGTGGCATCATAAGGAGTATTTATATTGTATTGTATTGTATTTTGGAGAAAGTTTGAAGTAAAATTTAGAAATATTTACTCAAACAAGGGACTATGATAAAGTCTGTAATGAAATGACAACTTTAACTAACGAAGAAAATTACAATCAAATAATAAAAACGAGTTATTGAGTGGAGACCGCGACTTGGCAAACGTAGTGTAGGGCGCCCTCCGGCCAGGTGGGATGACGATTTGCGAAAGACTGCAGGTAGATGCTGGATGCCTCAAGCTGAAGACAGGGCGCTATGGAGCTCATTAGGTGTCCTATGTCCAGCCGTGGACTGATATAGGCTGATGATGATGATAATGATGATTTTTTTATTTTTTTATTTTTATTTATTCACGACAACAAACAATTATACTAAGATCTTACAGTTAAGAAAATTAAACTTAAGTAGTCTTACTCTAAGTATAATCAGCCCCGTTGTCCACGAATTGTGACAATTACATAGTAGGGCAAAAACGTTAACAGATAGTTGATACATAGTGCTATACTCTGATTCAGAATCCAAGATATTTTATGTGAACAAAAGACATTCATTAATGAAAGCTTAAGAAAATCTCACAAAAGTGACAGAAAACAGCAACAAGTAATAAATGCAAGCTTATCACTAAATACAAACACTAACTTTATCAACGCATGATCTCGCGCGTGCAGCGACAAAAATCTGTTCTTATAAGTACAAATTACAAAAAATATGTAAATATATATAATAAAGAGACAGTTCCATTCATTTCTAATATTTGATTGGAATTTTTCTCTTTCAAATCGACATTAATATGTCGAGGACTTCTTTTCTAAACTGGCTAATAGTACTTGCGAATAAATCAATGCTAGTAAAATGTTCGTTGAATAATTTCATTAATCTACACTCGAGAGCAATGAATCCGGGTCACTTAAAGAATGTTAAAAATCTCAGAAACTAAAAATGATAGGTTAATGCAATAAATTGTATTTAATAGACAATGTAATACTCCTTAAATGAAGGTATTAAAACTTCTTAGTTATTGTAAAGTTATATCATAAAAAAATCAAATTTGAAAAAGGGCCACTTTCGAAGATGGAACTACGAAATTACAGCATTTGGTTTTGCTTTTGTTTGTAATCTGTCATTTATGTGGGTACATAAACCATGTTGATAGTGCTCTATATTCATTATTCAAGCTGAAATTATGTCGCTTACGCCTGAAGAATGCACCAGAATACTTACAATGCTGGAAACCGGCCGGAGTCAGCGCGATACAGCCAGGACTGTCGGTGTGTCGCTGTCAACAGTACAAAGAGTTCTCCGACGTTACGAAGAAATTGGTTCTAACCTACGCAGACCAGGAACGGGCAGAACCAGGTGTACCACAGCACGAGAAGACCGATACTTGGTGAACACCATGCTTCGAAATCGCTTTCTCACAGGAACTGAACTCACCAATCAGTTTCGACGCCTCGGAGGAAGTAACCCAAGTGCATGGACAGTAAGACGTCGGCTTGCTGAATCTAACTTAAAACCCCTTAGACCTGCAAACGGCCCTAAACTGGAGCGTGGGCATCGTATTTCGAGATTAAGATATGCCCAGAGCCACGTAAATTGGAGTATTGAAGATTGGTCAAAAGTTATGTTCTCCGACGAATCAAAATTTATGCTCTACAAGCACGATGGAAGACACAGAGTGTATCGAAGACCAGGGGAAAGATTCAAGCAAGCATGCATTTTTAACCTATCATTTTTAGTTTCCGAGATTTTTAACATTCTTTAAGTGACCCGGATTCATTGCTCTCGAGTGTATTTAGAGGGGCACGCTCACCGGCGTTTGTTCTACAAGGAATAGTTGCGAACAGGTTTTGTTTACGTGCTTCTCGATTGTAGGAGCGATAAGGTATGTGTATGAATAGTTGATTCATAAGTGTGTTGCAGTCAAAATTATAGTGACAGAGTTTAAACAATAACATTAGGTCTAAGAGCCGTCTTCTCATATTTAAAGTTTGCATATTATATTTAATTAAAAGGTTATCGTAGGAGGACTTAGAACGAAAACAACGATAGTTCATGGATTTTAAGAACTTACGTTGCACTGTCTCCAGCTGTTGGCTATATTTATCGTAGTAGGGGTTCCATACGGCAGTCGCGTATTCTAGCTGAGATCTTACGAGCGATTTGTACAGGAGTAAGTAGGAAGCTGGTTTTTTGAACGGAATACTTGTGCGCATTACAAAACGATATAATTTAAAGGCTTTGTTTGTTATGTAATTTATATGGATATCGTAATGAAGCCTGGAGTCCATGAACAGTCCGAGGTCCCTGATAAGTGAAACTTTTTCTAAAGGCACTTGAAACAATGAGTACGTAAAATTGATAACGTTCGTTTTTTTCGTAAAAGTTATTGACTTACATTTAGGTAGGCTTAAGTGTAGTTTGTTTGTTAAACAATAAGAAGCTAGGCGGTTCAGATCGTCTTGTAGTTTGCAGCAATCGTTAACAGTTGTGATTTCACGAAATACCTTAAGGTCGTCAGCATAGAGTAGAAATTTAGAATGTAAAAAGCATTTGTCGATGTCATTAATAAAAAGCACAAAAATTAAAGCTCCTAAAATTGACCCTTGGGCGACCCCTGACGTGACCTTGATGACGTCATCAGAGCTAAAACCATTGATGACAACACGCTGCGTTCGATATTTTACGTAAGAGGAGAACCACCTGAGTAGGTTACCACGGATACCATTGAACGCTAGTTTTTTAAGGAGAAAGATGTGTTCCACCTTATCGAAAGCTTTGCAAAAATCTGTATACACTGAATCGACCTGTATACGTCTATCCATACTGTGAAATAGGGAACTATTGTATACTACAAGATTACTAACTGTAGACCGACGTTTGACGAATCCATGTTGTTCTTCGATTATAATTTTATGAAGTGACGGATAAATGAAATTGTATACTAAGCGTTCAAGAACCTTCGATAAGGTGGACAAAAGAGATATAGGACGGTAATTGGTGACATCCTTTTTACAGCCAGTTTTGTAAATAGGGGTGATGTTGGCAATTTTCCATCTATTCGGAACACTACCGCAGCGAAGACTTTTATTGTATATTATATATAAGGGGTGTACGAGAGACTCAGCAGTGTGCTTTACGAAAAACGGTGGTAGTCCATCAGGTCCTGGCCCTTTCGTGGCATCTAAAGAGTTTAGTTCTTTTAGAATATTGTCTTTTGAAATATGTAGATCAGAAAGTATAAAATCGCATTTATCATTGTAGGGCAATGAGTCTAAATTAGTGCTGTCTGAGCCACAAGGTTCGTAGATCGATGATGAATAAAAACAAATTAGAACTAGTATTAATTTAGTTTTTTACAGTTACTAACTATTCAAACAACTGATAGATATCAATACCAGCTGTCGCGTCCCCAAGACGGTGGCTGCATTGCCCCGTACCTTACCTCACAGCTGCACTCAACAGCCTATATTACTCGCAGACCTCCCCCAGATAAGCGATTTATTGAGTTTTATCTCATGGGGGGTACTGCCCATAATCCCCACACTGGGGCCTAATTCCACTATTTTTTAAACAAAACACCATAATGGCGCCATACAATTGAGATAGAGATTTACCCCCTGTTTCATAATAGTCTGCTAACTTAGCACACTGCTAAATCTCGCTCTGTCTTATTCTATTGACATAAGTCAGACTAAGAAATAACACTACTTAGCAGCCGTTTTATGTTAGCAGACCATTATGGATAAGGGGGTTAGTCGTAAATTTATTTGGTATTCTCTTACCATAAGATTACAATCTCTATGACTTAAATAGCGTTTCAATAATGTGGTGGGGCATATAATCTTAATCGTAATAGTCATAGGTATGGCATAAACAAAATAAGTTCGTGTTAGTAGAATACCAAAAGGTGTCAATGGCGATGATTGAAGCGATAATAGTGTCATAGTGAGGCGATTGTGTTAGTGGAATCAGGCCCCTGGACATGCGGGTTGGGGATCGTAGCTTGGTGGTATAATTGTACTGCACGGGGCGCTGCTGCCCGCACCCATCCATAAATCAGTTCCCGAGGGATAAAAATCACCTTGTAACTTTTCCATAGCAACAACGATTGCGTAGTTGCGGGGCGCAGCTATTATAAAACATAATAAAATTCCAAAACATTTTAAGTCTTACAAATTCCAAGAGGATAATTTCTTAAGTGATAATTCCACCTCAGACATTACACACGTCGTAGCACTTAGCTACGGCGTAGCATTCGTAGCACTTTCCTCGTAGCAGGCGTAGCAGTGTAGCAGCCACTTAGCTACGCGGAGCTACACAGCGTAGCGGTGTCAGAAAATAGTCATGTTAAGTAGAAGCGAAACTCCCTGACGTTAATGTTAATACGACGGATATAGACGCTAATATTTCAAGAGGATAACCGCCGACCTTCAGTAATGGAGAGGTACTATAAGAAGAAGTGCATGTGAAGTCAACTTTTGAACATCGAATATTATTGTTTTCTTATTTAAGACTTTTTATAACCGACTTTAAGAAAGGAGGAGGTTATCAATTACACTGGATTTTTTTAATGTGAAACCTTCCCGTGGTCCCATTTTAACCTGGTCAAATTCTGACAGTATGAAAAAACTTCAATAATTGAAGTCGGTTTAAAGTTTTTTAAAAATCTAAATTAAAATCAGTTATTCTATTTAAGACATATCGCAAGTCAAGACAAGTTGCACTCGCCCTGAAGATGTCTCTAGTTAAGGCGCATACCCGAGCCAATCTGACAGCGATACCTATTTTATCATATTTTTACGTTTATCGTAGGAATTTTAAAAAATCCTACGTTCAGTTTGTGGTATCTATTATAAGCTATTTTTTAATACCTCTTTCATAATTTTATCTCATATAGTTTAGGAGGAGATGCGAAATTAGAGTTTGGTGGCCAAAAAGCGCAACTTCGTATCTCTTCCTAAGCTTTACAAAATGAAACTATTACAGAGACATTAATTAATAAATAGCTTATAATAAATACCACAAACTGAACGTAGGATTTTAAAAAATACCTGCGTTTAACGTAATAATAAGATAAAATAGTTGGGGGCGCCACTTTCGCTGCTGTATGGGCCTTAAGGGATGAAACGTGGTGTTCTTCCAACACAAATAAGGTTCGTAGTTAACCCGCATACATCCGTAATGAATTCGTCAAACTACGATAGTTTTTATACTAATACATATCTGATACCTAACTTTTCAAAATATTTTATTATACACAAAAATAACTTCCGCAGCGCAGTCGTTTTTCTAGATGAGTTGCATATCTATGTCATCACTACTTTACGGGATCCTACGAAGACCGTAACGTGAAGACTTATTACGTCCGTATTGTTAATTTTGATTATGAATAGACCGGAATATAAGAGCGTTTAATTATGAGTTCACAACAAAAGGATGGCTCTATTGTTATATTTTATTGCACCCTACAGACATGCATATTGGCACTGATATTGTGCTCAATGGTTTTTGTGTAATTTAGACCTTAATGACAAAATAAGGTCAATCCGCACTGCACTAAAATACATGAGTTTTTCCCATCGTCTAACGTGAGTCGCGACATAACCAAACTTGATTTCCTAGTTGTATTGTTTAGTATTTAAGATTATTGTAAAGACTATTAATGTTTTTATTAGTCCAATTTTCAATTGGTAATGTTTATATTTTTTATTTTAAGTAGTGCTAATTACTTAAGTAAGACTATATTGACTATATTATACAAGACCTGTAACTTTGTTGCCAATAAATAATCTGAATCTGAATCTGATTTATTTATTCAAATAGTCACACAAACAACCTTACCTATACCTAACTTACTTATTAAGAAAGACACAACCTCGAGATGAATAAAGAGAATATCCTCTCAAGACCTAATAATATTAATACTTATTAGGTCTTGAGTCTTATATAACTCCTAGCATAATACCCAAATTCTTCTTCAGAGTCAGAGTCAAATCGTTTATTTCTTTAGACTTACAAAATAAGCACTTAGATAAGTCCATTTTTTTATATAAACAGCTTAATAAATAGTAACCACTATCAAATAAGAATTAATAATAATAATAATAATAATAAATAATTATAAATTAAGGCTCAATTGACTCTAATTCACTTGAATTTGGCCGGTAGTGGACGAAGCGATTTGACTCTGACTCTGGCTCAGAAAGGGGCAAATATAAGAAAAAATAGACAAAAAAAAGATTTCAGGCCAGCCGGAACGCTAGTATAAAATTATTAGGCAACATGGATTCACTCTTATAACTAGAGCCTAAGACTTGGCCTACAAAACCCACAGAAATCGATTATCAATAAAGCTTTGATATTCCTTGTAAGCCCGGGATAAGTATTGTTATTGTTAGGTTTTTCGGTCAAGGATAGAATCTTAAGGGGCAACCTACACGCGCGAGAGTACCGCAGCGAGTCTAGAATGGAACAAAATAAAAAAAACTGAACCCGACAACGACGCTCAGCGAGCGTGCTAATTAATTTCACTTCTTTTATTTAACCGATTAGCACTAAGCACTTCTAGGGTCTGAGGCACCTGTTTAACTCACTAGCACTGATCATTTCAACTGGTAGTGGTGCACTGGTGGGCCTCGACGGAGCGGAAGTTTCAGCTAACTCCTGTTGACGGTGAATTCGACGCCGATTTCTTAGACTCCGCTATCTCGTAAGATCCCCAATATCGTCTGTCGTCATATAACCTATATTAACCGAGGTATTGAGACGGATCCATTGATAAGTTTGGGTGGGAACATAAAAATCAGCTATGCATACATATAAACATAGGGGTCAACCTCGTAACCCTTTTCCGTTGGTAGTCGGTTAAAAATAAAATATCGTTTACATTAACCCCTCAAATAGTCTAAAACAACCATAGTTAGGGCAGTACCTTCCATCACACTTATCACACTAATTTATAAATGCAAAAGTTTAGATGGATGGATTACCTCTTTAGGCCAAAACTACTGAACTGGTTCTGGCTGAAATTTTGCATACAGGTTATTCTCGAGTAAAACAGAGGCTCCTCTTTATCCCATAAATCAGTTCCCGTGGGATAGAAATTACCTTTTAACACTACGAAATAAACTATGAAACTTTTTTTTCTACACCGGCAATTTTTTTATCAATCGACTAATTCCACGAATCTTCTTTAAAAATCCCAAAAAAGTGCAAAAAAGTGTAGTCTCAATAAAATATTACATAATTTCCACTTGACCTTTGTATTTAAAGTACCTTGATAGCTTTTAGTGTTCGTGTACCCAGTTACAACTAACCATTCACTTAGACATAAGAATTAATTGTACATGCAAGCAATAGTACATTGTTATCCAAGGGATGAAAGTAACTTATTTAGTCCCGAGACCGGGTTTGGCGTAGCGAGGGCGCTCATAGTTTGAGGGACTAAATGTTACTTTCACCCGAGGTAAACACTGTGATTTTCATTACGAATATAAGGAAAGTCAAAATAAAAATACGAATGATATAAGAAAAAATTAGCAAATTTTATATTACATTAATAAACCACTTAGGTAAGATGTCAGAATATAGCCATGGTAGCTCTCGCTATTCTACCATGATAAAATAGACATGGTAGCATACCGAGAAATATTCTACCATAGACAAGAAACTGTTGGAAGTAAAATAAAGTATGATATTTTACTTCTAATTTATTTCAATTTTACATCACACTGTAATTGAGTATCTGTATTAATTGCGTCAAACCAGACGCAGAAGCTATATCACAAGAAGTCGAAGTTGATGGCTGTATAGAAAGTTCGAATGCATAGTTCCATAGAAATGTGAGGTGACAGCTGTCACTACTAGACATAACTTTTCGTCCCTAGGGACGAAAAGTATTACTTTCAACCCACTTCCCAGGCAACTTTGGACCTACTTTCCGAGTATGAGTAATGAAAAATAAATGAAATATGAATAACACTATCGTCGGCGTTACTCTCATTCGTAGAGTTAGTCTCTTAATAAAATGTGTGTCGCAACTCCGACCTAGCTAGGTAATTTTGTGATATAAAATTACGTGTTTTTATTATTTTTGTTTTAACATTTTCTCTCAATAACGAAACGAATAGCTTTACAGAAGCCATTTCAGTTACCGTAATTGCGTTTTATTTTGCTAAGGTTTTACCGCTGAAAATAGCATTTTAAAGGCGATGGTCGCTTCGAAATACATTTTTTAAAATAATAGATCTTGGTACGGTTCTTAAACTGTTCTGTTCATTATTTATTAATAAGAAAGTTTTCTTACATATCAAACACAAACATATTCATAAAAATAACTGAGCTCCGTCCAAAATTATGCACAAAATATCCCTAAAAAAAATTACCCAAACTTCATAAAAGTAATAGAGCTTATCTAGAGAAATACTATCACACCATTTCTTTCTGTCGGGGAGCAACGTGGTATTTTGGTGGTTAAGTTTCTAAGTAGGTAGCTGGTAATACAGGATAACGGGTGTACAAATGTATTTATGATACACCGGGAAGGTCTGTGCTATTTTGTTCCAACCGTTTTCCTAGGAGACTAGAGGTCGAGAATCCACTAGGTATAATAATTATCACAAACTAGGGTTGTCTAACATCCAACATTTTCCAAGAACATAATGTTCAACCCTAATAGAATTTAATGATGTTTGAAACCGAATATTTGGCTTCAAATAGCTGTTACCAACACACCAATTAAGAATATACAGCTAACGCAATTCAAATTCAGGCTTTATCCTAAATTGGATAAAGTCGAATTTGCATGCAAATGGACAGTTGAGCGGTAGAAAGATTTTATCGGTAAGAAAATAGGTTTTTTCGTAAACAGTTTAATCTGGGTTTTCGCTGCATTAATGCTACTTAATTCGGACGTTTTGCTGATAAAACTCTGGGATTAGGTTATAACTTAACCTTTCACATTAACTGAGTAAGGAATTTAAAAGATTAGACGGTTTATTTTAACGGGTTACCAAAATAAACCAATAACGAGTTTTTTTTTATTTGAACTTAAAACTGAAAACGTATCAAAGACTCTATCAGAGGTTTATTTCGCTTTTAAGAGTGCGGGCCCAGGCTAGTTAAAAAAAACTCTTAACCATCATTTATGCGTCCTCGCATGAAGAACACAGGACAGGAAAAAATGGCAACTTCTCTTATCGGATGCCAACACACACTTCCAATAGCTGAGTGGATCAAACAAGTTCTAATGGAAATAATTTTGTACAAATTTTAGCTACATTTACGCAAATCTATGTGGGCTCAATAAGCATGCTGTTTAAATTCGAAACTGTTTTGTTGTTAAAAGTCCATGACTAATGATTCTCAAACTGCCGAGCAACGTTAAAGTGTTGCCAGAACTTCCTCAAAATGGTGTTCCCAAGTTTTAGGGACTTAGGGAAGAGTTGATAAAATACCCGAAGTTAGTTTGAATACGTAACTACCATTAACTAGACTATGTAAATGGGGATGAAGACACAGAATATATTATAATAGACAATAGAATATTATAGTTATAGTAAGGTGCTTATATGGAGACAGATTATTAATAACATAATAATACATTGTATAACAGTGACAACAATGAAACCAATTTATTTTAAAAACCACACTCACACTGAAGATGTCTTGTGTTAAAGGATAAAACTTTGGTGTTCTTTCAACACAATCGGGGTTCGCAGTTATCCCACTTACATTCATAATTAATTAACTTTGATATTTGAACTAAACTGATTAGAATTTAGTACGTAGAAACAGACTTTCATCTAAAATAATTGGGGTTGTTTAAATAAAACTGTGAACCGACTTCAATTTTATGGTTTTCTCAAGGATGCCATTGTCGCTGATGATGATGATGATGATGATGATGATGATTTATCGTTACAGCAATAATAGAAATACACACTCTGTCAAAATTTCCACTGCATAACTATTACGGTTCATAAAATATAGTCCGCTGACAGACGGAATCAAAATCATCAGTCCAGAACTGATCTTCCTTCGTTCTATGCTATCCTTCTTCATTGATACAATTACTTTGGATATCCTCCATGCATCAACTTTGCAAGCCTCTTGTTTCGTCCGTTGCCATGGAAACCGCTAGAGATAAATTATAATGAGTGTAATTATCATGAGAAGAGAATGGTTTAGATACTTTTTCAGCGCACACATAAATTTCTCGTGAATCTTACTTTTAAGGTTCCATCTCAAATGCAACCTTTAGACAGTTAAGAAAGAATCACCAAACTTCGATGAGAATTGGCGACGATATCAACAAAATTGGCAACTAGTCGTGATTGTTCTGAAGTAATTTGTTATTTTTTAAGCTTGGCGGCATAAATACTTATCCTTCGAGAATAAAACTTTTATGTGATCAATTCGGAACCATTCAGTAAACAACAGAGAAATATTTTTTTTTAATCGGTCCATAGTTGATGGAAAAATCGGTGAACATACATACAAAAAACACAAAGACGAAAAAAGGACCTACTGAAGTCGGTAAAAATAGATGTTAGAAAAATATGATGTTATAATCTTATTCTGTCAGACTGTAAATTCATCACCGAAGATAAATAATCAATGAGGCATTGCATTTTCAATCAATTCACCCAACTAAACTGTTCATAAGAAAAATTGGCAACCAGCTTTGTATCCCGTGCAAGAGCATATAATTAATTTTGTTTTAAAAAACTATAAACCGACTTCAATTTTTATAGTTCTTTCATGAATTTTCATGGATCCCATGGTCAGAACTGAACAAAATTTAAATAAGACCACACGGTAAGCACCAGCTTTCATATAAAAAAACAACCATGAAAATCGGACCACCCAGTAAAAAGTTCTGAGATAACAAACACAAAAAATCAGTCAAATTGAGAACCTCCTCCTTTTTTTGAAGTCGGTTAAAAATTGGCAACTCAAACTCAAACTCAAAAATGCTTTATTTCCATAAATACAATAAATGTACACTTAGAAAAGGTCAAATCATATTAAAAAATACACTGACACGGAAATAAAGTGGTATTTTTGATTTCGACTAAAGTAAAGAAACGACGAAGAAACCTTTAGCCAATACATACATAGACTGGGACCGTTTTGTAACTCTAAAAATTGTATTAGTTTTAAGTTCCTTTTATCTTAAATTGTTTGTGTTTGAGTTACAAATAAACGTTTCTATTTCTATTTCAATTAGCCTGTTAGTAGTTATTTTTCGAGTTGGAGAAAAAATGAAAAAACTAGCTTTGTATCCCGTGCGTATAAAACAAGTTTATCATGAAAAACACACGTTTGAAGCTGAGGGCCAGTGAATAATTTAATCAATACACGACCAGTTCCAGTAGCTCATCTAAAGCCCTAGAACAATAAAACCCGCCAACAAATGTTGACTCCAGAATCTACTTGAAGACAATTTAATTACTTTGGACTTATTAAACCGGGGTCTGTTCTCTAAGGGGCTCAGCCGTGGGTTCTTAGCTTAATTAGCTAAGTAGCGAATGGCGAAGGCTCGGCTGAGAAAGGGTTATTGGATTTTAAGGATGTCTCTTTTTAATTTAGTCGTAATTGAACTGTTATTGGATTACTATATTCTAGTGTATGAGACGTTGGGAATAGGAGCGTCTCACGTGAGACGTTGGGAATAACCTTTAGAATCGGCTGATGCGAAGACCTCTGTGGCGCGGTGGGTGAAGGTCCGCCTGCGACGCAAGAGGTTGCGGGTTTGATTCCCGCCTCGGGACAAATGTGTGTACGATCTGCAGACATTTGTTCAGGGCGTTCTGGGCGTTTTCTATGTATAACAAAAAATATCTATCTATGTAGTGTATATTGTATTATGTATATCAGTTATCTTGTATCACTGTCCATCATCAGGTGAGATGTGATGTAAAACATAAAACCTGATATTTAATTCCGTTTCCCTTGTTATTTCGAAAAATGTCTATCTTATGTTATTATTTTAAATGTTATTAATTCTATTCGTGTCTATGTTAAACTTGTTGTCGTAGGTATTATCTATCATATAGGTACATAAATTAACTTTGCTGGAATTTTCTATACTTCTATTTTATCTTTTAATAAATTGTGTTTAGTGTACATGACGCGTTGGTTCCGACGGAAGATCAGCGTTGGGATAGCTATGCTAAGTAGCTATTTCAACATAATGCTGAGTCGGACAACATTATTTGTTTAGTGTTTTTTGTTTTATTAGTAGTTTTTACGGTGTAGGATAACTTTAGTAAGCAACTCACTTCAGTGTATGTATGTATGTGGTATGAATAAAGATTTCTTTCTTTGTTTCTTCATACTTATCGACGAAGCACAAAACCAACGCTACAATGTGGTCGGTATATAGGAGATCTTCCCACACTCCGGTTGGCATTCAATCATTTGTTTATTTTTGATAAATAAAAAGTCAGCAGATAAAATAAATGCTCATTTGTCGAAACTGCGGCTATTGCTGTTGTTTCTGTACGGACCCCTACGTGAATGCCGGCCATATGCTGACAAACGAGTAATACATACCTACTTCTGTTATTAGTTAATGTACGCAATATATAGTATGTAGGGGATTTTAGGAATCTGTTTTCTGTAAATCGCCCACGAGACTGCTGGATTTGATTTGGGGGAAATCAGAAACAAATAATTGAAATTCCCCACGGGGGCGACGGGTTTTCCGGAATTATCGTTATGAACTAATAGGATATGTACAAAGGCGAGCTTAACCCTGAAAAACAGAGTTTTCCTCCAGTAGACCTAGACCTAGCGCGGGGATTGTAGTCTAGGATAGAATAAAAAAATTACGTCACTTTGTCATCAAATGCGTAAACTGTTTGAAATTCATTCCTTCAACTTCAATGATTTACGCAATGTATGACGATGCGATGTCATTTCTCTCTATTCTACTCTACACAACAATCCCCGTGCTAGGTCTGCTAATAAATAAATAAATAATAATAGGATACGTTAATGAATGGGATTCCTTAAAAGTTGTTACATCCCTATGCTATGATGCAGTCAGCAGAAGATCACATAATGCCTGACCTTTTTGTGTTAGACGTAATTTAATTTTAGTTTTATTTATGTTATGTTCATTTATCCATGTCACACAAATAAAGATTTTCTATTTCTATTTCTATTTAGAACACTATAGTACTCACGAAGGTGGTATGCCGCCGACGAAGACGTCGGAGTTGGTGGTGAACTTGCCGAAGACAAACTCCTTCCCGCGGGAAGTCTTGCTCTGGGTGTCACCATCCACTGTTAGAGCGGTGTGCTCGTCGCGGCGGGCCACCTGCGAATATACACCTTATTTATAACATGTTTATGGTAGAAAACTGAAATTGAAGATATAATAAGCCAAATTAGTGAGGGCAGTATCATCCCATTTTGCATTTCATTCTTGATTTCGGCAAGATTCAAGAAAGGAGGTCTGATACTCCGAGAGTGACCAAAATTTTACGTCATCGGTGGGCATGGCGGCTCTCAAACTTTTTAGTTTGTAAAAAAAGATCTACTAACTAGCCCAACTCAATAGGGTATATGCATCGATTTTTTTTATTGTTCTTATCGATTCTTTAGGTCATTATTTAACCGAAAAATTATAAGACGCTTTCTGAATTTCGCAATAACAAGGTAAGAAAACAAATCAAAACTTCTATCATTTTCGGGTGATAAACACGCTGCCATATTGGCGCCATGTTTATTTGACATCAACGTTCACACTCGATTAAAACCTTTTGTGACGACCTCAGTAGAGATCATCTCAGGAAAGAGGTTTTCCGAAAAATCGGAAAATAAGCGACAATACGAAATGTGAAGTGGGCAGAATAGTGTCAAATCATGGTGCAGCAAGCAGAATAAAAAAAGAAGAAATGTGAACAGTGATGTCACGTCCGCTCTAGCCAATGGCGTAGCGTTTTGAAATTTTGCGATTGAGATTTAAAATATCAATTTTTAAATGGTTAAATTCCACAATAAAAACATCTCAAAATGCTAAAATAAATATGTAGATATGTTTATATATCAATAGAGAATAGGTACCTATATATTTTTTTAGCCATTTTGAAATCACATGCATATACCCTATTGCCTATGGTCTATTTAATTTTACTGTTTAATTTTAATTTCACAAGACTATCAGCGCTTAGAGCACTAAAAGTCGTTCTGTATTCTGCGAGATAACGACAGATATCAGGCTATGTCAATTTGACAAATCATTCACAGCGCGACCATGCTTGGTAGCATGGGCGTTGTGACCGCAAAGATGGCGCCGGATATGTCATCTATGACGTTTCGCTATCAAGTTTATAGACGCGCTTATACATAATGCGTACCACGTTTGTAAATATTTAAATCGATTTTGTTTATAAACGGACCATAGGAACTGTATAATGTTTGTTGGTCTTGTGGACAAAATAAATACCTCATACAGAGTATAGAAACGAGAGATTCTGACGAATTCAATTCGTCAGTTGCGTTCAGAACCCAACCAACTCATGTATCTCAATCGACCCCCCTACGTCTGGAACTTATCTAATTACATCAGTCTAGAGCTGTCCAATTCCACAAATTCTCTTCATTAATCCTGTCTAGTTGAACAAGGTTCCAAGTTGCAGGCACGTATGAAGAATGCCTGAAAGCTTCAACTCGTACAACTTTGTGGAATTCACTAAGTTTTACAGTATGTGCATTGATTGCGCGAGGCTGCCAACTTTAGAATTCGGTGTTTGAGTTGAGTTTATTAATAGGTTTTATGTTACGTAAAGTAAGAAAAGGTTACAAATAGCCTCTTTTAAAAGAATATGTGCCATGAAAATACAGTTTTCGACATTTGATTTTCACAATTTTTATTTTTGTGACTCTCAAATCAGTAGACCCATGGCGAAATAACAGAAAATCCAGAATTAGATCACCTATTTGATAGACTTTTCTTCTCTTCAACTAAACAGCTGAACGGATCGTAATGAAACTTGGCATGGAGATCGAAAATCTCCAGGGAATGGACATAGGCTCTTTAATCCCGAAAAGAAGCGTTCGAAGCCGTTTGCAGCAGCTAGTAATAATATAAATAATAATAAATCTGAATGATACAGAATTTTAAAGCAATGCATGCACTTACCTGAACTTTATGCCAATGCCCATCATTCAAATTACTCCCCACCGTAATAATCTGCGCACCTCCTCCCAAATTATACCTCAGCCTCAATTGCCCATTCACCAGCTTCAGCTCAAAGAAGTCATACGTCCCTCCATCATCGGTATACAACAATAGACCGTTCGGCTGGTCGGTTTTGAACTCAAGTTCCAACGTCCCGTTCAGCCCTGCGTTCCACTTGCGGAACTGGGAGTAGGGGTTCTGTTTGTCGAGGACGAAGGCCAGGTTCCGGTTGAATGTGAGGGTGAGGGTGCAGAGGACGAGGTACCGCATGGTGGCGCCAGCAGGCATGGTGGACACGTCAACCGACGCTTGGTGGACACCGTTTCCGTCTCATGGTCTGGGAGACTGCAACAATGAAAACAATACTTCTATAAAATAGGAAAAATTTAAATGTTGTTGCTCATTATCCGTGGAACTACGACCGGAAAAGTAAAAACGCTTTGAAAGATTTTCCAGCTCCCACTACGCACTGATGTGTTCATTTTATTTTTTATAATAAATAATAATAAAATCATTTATTTGCAGGAATGTCGGTACAATAAGGTCTTATAATAAAGTAAATAGCTCCATTACATTCTGCCTCGTCAAGGCGTGCAAAATTATTACAGATAATAAAATTAAATTTGAAATTTAATAATTTTAAAGATTCATTAAAGATATATTAAATAAAGTCAAAAATTCAATAATTATATAAAAATATGTCAAAAATTAAAAAAATTATATAGAGAAATGTCAAAAATTGGTAACTTAACTATTAAAATGTCCTGTAATTAAAATATTCCTTCATGTCATAAAAACATTTTGCCATCAACCACTTTTTAAGTTTGATTTTGAATAAGTTTGAAGACATAGTTTTAAATTCAGCGGGTAACTTATTATAAATGCATATTGCCTGATGATAAACATTCTTTTTGGCAAGTTCTACTCTACATTTTGGGACATAGAGCCTGTCTTTATGTCTCGTGTGTCTCTCCATCACATCTGCGTGAGACTTAAAGTATTGAGGATATTGTTTTCTATAAATTGGTTAATTTTAAGTTTTGGTTTTAAAGTCAAAGTCAAAGTCAAAGTCAAATCGTTTATTTCTTTAGACTTACAAAATAAGTACTTAGACAAGTCAAATTTTTACTATATAAACAGCTTGATAAATAGTTATTACTATCAACAAGAAATAAGGTGCAATTGACTTTAATTCACTTCAATTCTTCTTTTTGTCCACTAGCGGAAGAAGTGAAAAAGAAACCACTAGCAAGTCCATCGCTTATCAACTAATACAATCTTAGGATAACTAAGTCTAACTGGTCTTACATACTATTGTCTGTATGGAACTGGGCGACATCCGGCCAAGCGTTAACATCATTTACGTAGTCATCTACGGAGTAATAGGCTTTCTTGATAAGATTTCGTTTTATGTACAGTTTAAATTTACGAATAGGGAGCTCAGTTGCTTCAGATGGAAGCTTATTATAGAATCTTACGCAATTGCCCACAAATGATTTCCCTACCTTTCGTAATCTATATGATGGGATGTGTAATTTGTTCTTGTTTCTTGTATTTTTATTGTGAACATCACACCTTTTCATAAAGTTATCTCTGTTTTTGTGTGTATACATTAGATTTTCATAGATGTATTGCGATATTACTGTTAAAATATTTATTTCTTTAAATAATTCCCTTAACGAGTCTCGTGGATTTAATTTATAAATAGCGCGTACCGCCCTTTTCTGAATAACAAAGATAGTCTGGATGTCAGCTGCCTGTCCCCAAAGCAAAATACCATAAGACATAACACTATGGAAGTAACTGAAGTAAACTAACCTAGCTGTATCTTCATCGGTAATGTATCTAATTGTTCGAACCGCATACGCTGCTGAACTAAGTCTGTTTGCCAGAGCATCAATTTGCGGTCTCCATTGAAGAGAGGAATCAATATGTAACCCTAGGAAAACAGTTGAGTCTACAAGGTGAACAATCTCATCCTTTAGCATTATCTTAGTTGGGAGCTCTCTTACATTTGGTAACATGAATTTTATGCATTTGGTTTTTGAAGCATTGAGTAAGAGGTTATTGGCGGTGAACCAATCTAGTATTTGTGAAAGAGAATTATTTACATCGTCATAATTATGTTTATTTCTGTCAACTTTAAAAATCAATGAAGTATCATCAGCAAATAAGACTATATCACAGAGATCTTTTGCTAGAAATGGGAGATCATTTACATATACTAAAAATAGAAAAGGACCCAATATTGATCCTTGCGGGACTCCTAAATCGATTTTTGATCCCCTAGATCTTTCTTTACCAATATCTACTTTTTGGACTCTATCAGATAAATATGATTGCATAAGGTCCAGTGCCTTGTTTTGAATTCCATAATGTCTTAGTTTATTTATTAATGTACCATGATCAACGCAATCAAAAGCTTTAGAAAGGTCACAAAATACACCAATAGCGTTTTTCGCTTTATCCCATGCATCCAATATGTGCTTTAATAAAACTGTACCAGCATCAGTTGTCGATCTACCCTTGGTGAAGCCAAATTGATTTTTATGTAACAACCTATTGAGGTTGAAGTGAGAGGACAACTGTGTGAGAATAATTTTTTCAAAAACTTTACTCATTGCAGGAAGTATTGAAATTGGCCTATAATTGGCCGGATCAGTGTGGCTACCAGATTTATAAAGAGGAACCAGTTTACTATATTTCATGAGATCAGGGAAAACTCCTGCATCAATACAACTATTAAAAATGTAAGCCAAGTATGGAGCAACTTCCTTAATAATAGAACTCAGTACTTTGGTTGAAATACCCCAAAGATCCTCAGTATTTTTGATGTTAATAGACTTAAATGTTTTCACAGTAATAGTATTTAGTATAAATTGGTTAAAATCCACAGCATCATCTATCACCAAGCTAAGCAGAGCTCATGTTATAGGTAGATAGCCGAAACTATAGAAATGTCTCCCTGCATTCCATATGCAGGGAGACATTTCTATAGTTTCGGCGGATTAGGACAACGTTGATGCCCTCATACGAGCTGCCGGTTAACCTACTGCTAAAGGTCCGGTACATTTTGAAGAAATAACCGATGAGAATCCTATGAAAATGGAATGAAAAGCGTTAAGATGAAATGAATGAATGCTATGAAAAGCGGTTAGATTTCGTTAACGCTTGTTAACCAAAACACAAGCAGAAAGGGTATGACAAGCACACGGTCCATAACGCCATAAGTATTTCGGGTATTAAGTAATGACAGAATTAAAATGCGGGTACCCCAAAACGCCCATGGTTCCGCATACAGACCTCCCTTAACGAAGTACCTATGTTCTTTTATCTCTATATCGGGCAGATCGGGTTGATGACCCTTTCAGGTAGCCACTTATCCGAATGGAAAATCTGTGACCATTTAGCCAACCTTGATGGATCTAATTTAGTTCTATTGTTTTCTTGGACGCTTTTGTGTTAGATAAAGTTGAGCTTAGCTACGGGAAAAGTCAAGAAAACTGTTGTGTTTGCTGTGGGTTAGGCATAATGAATAGAGTACCTTTATGATAAACTGTAGTAAAATTCCATAACAGAATACAACTAATATTCAAACTTATAACTATTTATTCTCTGTGGCGCAGGTGGGCGAAGGTCTGTATGCGACGCAGAAGTCGCGTGTTCGATTCCCGCCTCGGGACAAATGTGTGTACGATCTGCAGACATTTGTTCAGGGCGTTCTGGATGTTTACTATGTATAATAAAAAATATCTATCTAAGTAGTGTATTGTATTATGTATATCAGTTATGTAGTACCCATAACACAAGCTCTGCTTTAGCTTGGGGCTTGATAATGCTGTGTGAATTGTCCAGCATTTTTTATTTTTTATTTCCTGAAAATCTGTACCGTCACCAGAAGGAAGAGTGCCCAGAATGCTGGTGCCCAGAAATTGATACGTTGAATGATAATGCTAATTCGATGACCAAAATACTTGTCAGCATTCCGATCAACTGTATTTTAATTAACAAGGAAGTAACTGCATACGTAGTTTCAGACTTGGCCATCACCGCACCGCCCACTTCTCAAAAAACCATCCTGTATTTCTAGTTCTATAATGCAATATATTTTATGCTTCGGTTTAAAAAAATGTATCTGAGCGTCTGGTCGAAGCAACGCGAGAGCCTAATCTAGATTACATTATCACTGAAATTCCTGTCAATATATTATAATTACTACTACTTATAATTTGTAATCACTAATTTTCAAGGTTCCAACATTTTGTAGAGGTAGTCTACAAAACGTTGTACAATTTCTACATTTTAAATAGATAAGTTTCTAAACTGCTTCATTGTTCAAGCTAGAACAAGATCAAAGTTCCCATACGATATGAATGCGTGCACATATACGAGCTGTCAGTCCAACGCACAGCTTTAGCTAAGTTCGAGAACTCAAGGTAGAGTTTAGTGAAAACGGGTTGTTTAATACATTTCAATAAAAATCAATTTGATGTGGAATTATGCGTCAACAATATGCATGTGACTTCAAAAAAGATAATATTTTTTCATACGTATTCTCTATTGATATAGAAATATATCTGTATATTTATTTTTGTATTTTATGATGTTTTTATTGTTAAATGTAATCATTGAAAAGCAGATATTTAAGTCTCAACAGCAAAATGTCTAAGCGCAACGCTATTGGCATGTGAAGCGTGCCGTCATATTTGAACATTTTTGTATGGGCATGAAGTTTTGACTGTGAGTTTACATATGGGACTCGATGATCCGTGACGTCTTAAAATGCAATGTCTAAGATGGCAGCGTTTTTATCACCCGAAACTGAGTGTAGTTTTACTTTAGTTTTTTACCTCAATAATTTAATTTATTATGGGTGTTATATTATTTTTCGTATATGTAACCTAAATAATCGATTAATTTTTTTTTTAAATCCATGCATATTCCCTATTGTAATGCAAAACACAGCACCTTGCTGTTTCACTAGCCAATGTCATTTTCTGAAAAGTAAGCTGTTTAATGATGAAATGTTTCGGTCGTTAATGATATAAATCGGTCGTTTAATGATGAATAATCGGTCGTGTAGTTTCCGAGCATATTCAATACAAACAAACAAACAAATCTTTCCTCTTTATAATATTAGTATAGACTAGCTGCGCCCCGCGGCTTCGCACGCGTTGTTCCTATGAAAACATTAAAAGGTGATTTTCATCCCACGGGAACGGATTTATGGGATGAAAAGTAGCCTATGTTTTATTCCAGTATTAGAATTACCTGTTAGGTTGTGCAAAATTTCAGCCAGATCCGTTCAGTAGTTTTGGCGTGAAGAGGTAACAAACATCCATCCATACATCCATCCAAACTTTCGCCTTTATAATATTAGTGTGATTATAAAATATCTAATCTGGCAGTCAGGATACTTTATTTCTGTAAATTTTAAGAACTAAAGATCCGTTTCGTTCGGCCGTCTAAACTTCTAAGCAGAGCCATAAAGGCAGAGCATCCGGCCTACTTCGCGGCTTTTGTTACATTCGAGTGGCTTTTACCTGCAGAGAGATTCATCCACCAACCGCTATTTGGCACACACTTTCAACCGATTTTATGGAGATAGAAACAAAAAGTTTGGCGAGGGGGTTTTACAGCTTCGTACATTCTGGTAGGAATAGGGCTATGGATCAGCTATAACATTTTCTCACTATAATTTCACGTAGGTAGTATTTTTCTCATAAATTGAACCCACGACTTCTTTCGATATTCTCGAGTTTGATGATTTTTGATTTAGCTTCTTAAAGAGCCAGCCTGGAGACGGCTTCTGTTTTGCAGTGGACAAATTCCCGTCTGAATTTTAAAAGATAGCGCGACCGATTTCTGTCCCAAGACTAATGTTTTATTACTTTTAACATTTGGAACAATTTAGCGAAGAGCATGAAAACTAACTCTTTATTCCGTTTATGAGCTAGAATTAAACGAAAAATCCCTTAAAAATCCATAAAAAGATTAGTCTTTAATCTTTTTATGGATTTTTAAGGGATTTTTGCTGCGCCCAGCTGCTTCGCACGCCTATTCCACAGGAACTGATTTATGGGATAAAAAGTAGCCTATGTGTTATTCCAGGCCTAGAACTACCTATACGCAAAATTCAGCCCGATCCGTTCAGTAGTTTTTGCGTGCAGAGCAACAAACATACATACAGACATGTTTACAAACTTTCACGTTTATAATATTAGTAGAATACCACAGAACACACGTAATAATACGTACAATCCCCTCTGATTGCGTCGAGGCCTTATATTTTTTAATATCCGTACAAAGTACGTATTCGATAACAGTAGTCGTGGAAACATGTCAATTACGAGCACCTGGAGTAGGAGCCTGAAATATAGCGAATCCCGCGCCACAGCTTATATGTACAGAAGCAGCTGTTCAGACACAGCTGGCAAACTTTAGAGGCTGTAGTCCTAGCACGGGAATTGTTGTCTAGAGAATAGAAAAAAATTACGTCACTTTTTCATCGAATGCGTAAAATGTTTGAAATTCATTCCTTCAACTTCAATAGTTTACGCAATGTGTGACGATGCGATGTCATTTTTATCTATTCTACCGTAGACAACAATCCCCGTGCTAGGCTGATCCCTAGATCATGACGCAGTAAGCTTATTTATGCGTTATGCGGTGACGGACACACTAGTCGTATGAAAAACGTCTGGAGTGTCTTTTGTTCCGACGAAATCTGCGTCATCGGTAAGAGGAAATGGGGCACGCAGGGTACTGCGTGTTGATCAAGAGACTAAAGCTCTAGACAGAAAAAACTCAATAATCAATCATTTCTTGTATTCCAAAGCTGAACAAAGGTGTTTAAATTTTTATTATTATAATAAAGTTTCACTATAGACCCTGCTGGGCATACAATCAGTATGCTACCGTGACTTTTGGTGGGTGCAGGCAAAGGGCGCCACGCCGTTTAACTACTAAACTACAAAAACTAAAAAAAAATTGTTACAATTTTAGAGGTAGAAAATTTAAATTTGTGGCATTCTAATTTTACTACGATGAAACAGCCAGAAAAAAAATCAAATAATAAAGAAACAATTGAACCAACTGCAGACTGTAGCAAACAATCTACATGAGAAGTATCTAATTGGGTTTAGGTAAGAAGCAGAAATAAAAGGCAGCCATTCGGTAACGTGAGTTTATTCCGACTGTCGGCGCCGACGCGAAGAGCTACCCTACACCATGTTCTTAATAAGTGTGTAGGTACTTGAGAATACACTACAAGGTACCTAGCTCAACTGCCTAGGTCAACTGAAGGTTGAGGTAGGTAAGAGTGGACCAGCTGCCTCGTCCAGTCTACATCCACGCGGCCTGCCCAGCGGGCTGGAAGTAATGGCGCGCTCACGTGATTAATCCGAGAGATAGATTCCATGCAGCGCGTGGACACGGCTTTATTTTATCACATCCTTCATCGAGCCTACCATGATAGCGGAATCCTATTATTACACGATCGGTCGTGTAATAGCCTGTGTGGTGCTGGCTTAGAATTTGCACCACGACATCTCTTCCCGTGGGTGTCGTAAGAGGCGACTAAGGGATATCCACCGGGGACGGGCGGCAGCCCCCTGCCGAACAATTCTATCACCGAACTGCGATCCCCAACCCAACCCGCATGCTCAGCGCAGGGTTTATGGGCAGAACCATGCATTCTACCTTTCTATACAGCCACTCAACTTCTTGAGAGATGGCTTTTTTGCGTCTGGTTTGACGCAATTCATACATAGACATAGACATATCATTTATTTGCCACCACAATACACACAACATAAATGAACATTAAATACATAGTTGGGTGAATCAACTATTTTACCCACACTTTGCTGTCCCCGACCATTTTTTATTAAAGTACGTTTATTGGTTATAGTTACACACTTAATCAATATGGCAATAGCATCTATGATTAATAGGCACCAAAGAAAGTTAAATTATGTTCTCGAAAATCTTTACTTTTCCATGAAATTTTATGGTAACTCAGTATACGAAAAATTCGCTCCATACAAAATATGCCTGTCCGAAGACCGCATTCTCTATGTAAAACTTTAATTTAAATGAACCTAAACTTCTTGCTTTCGGTTGATTCTGATTACACAACAAGTCAGTATGTTAAAGTTTACCGTGTGCATATCAAAATAAAAATAGACTTAACCACTTTTTCAAAAAAAAATCTTGAAATTTTGTCCCTGGCTAAAATGATTTTACCCTTGTATGCTGAGTTACCGTCGTAAATTTTACCTAGAAACATATAGATGGTACTGTTTGCCATGGGTAGCTTCGTTTGTGTTTCCTTAAACTCGCATGGAGCGGTGGTGTCCCTAGAAGATGCCGTCGAGCCGCCAGGCCGCGCAGAACGTTCGAAGGGAGTGCGTGCCTTTTTGTGTCGTCTGCTGAGTGACCGCGATATCTCGATGTAGGTTTATTATTTAGTTAATATTATCAGATATTTTTGGAGTACCTAACATATGTTTTCGATTAAAGTTTGTGTTGGTACTATAGTCAAATGATAATGTGCTCTTTTCATGAAAATACACCATTTTGTCTGTTGAGTTACCTGTATACTGAGTTACTTTGGCGGTAACTCCAGAGACATTCTTGGTAACTCCTAAGACATTCACGTACTTAATGAGTAATACCTTGAGTAAAATGAACTTTTATTATATATTTTAGTTTTAAAACATTCAATGATTATTTGTTTGGGATTTATTTTGTTTTTAAATTTGTTCCTTACGTACAAATATTTTTTTGTGTATACCTAATTTAGATTATTATCATGTTTTGCTACTTCTACTTTTTCTTAGTCGGTTTAAATTTATTGTAAATTGGCTTTCTGTAAAACGAGTTAGTAGTTATCATAAATAATTACCGGCAAATATTAGGTCCTTACATATGAAATTGGCGTTTTGTATGGGAGGAACAAAAAGTCGAATATTTTTTAATATAATATATTTAATTAATCAAAGTATGAACCATTATTTTCTATGCACTTTTGCCATCTTATAGGTAGTTCATTGATCCCTTTACTAAAAAAACCAGTCGGACGGGAATCAATAAAATCTTTGAAGGCGATTTGGACTGCCCCATCGGAGTTGAATTTTTTCCCTTGCAAGAAGTTATCCAAATTTCGAAAAAAATGGTAATCTGTTGGAGCAAGGTCCGGGGAGTACGGAGAATGTCTTAGACTTTCCAATTGAAGCTCTTCTAATTTAGTAGCTGTCTGTTGCGCAGTGTGTGGTCTAGCGTTGTCGTGAAGCAGCAGTGGCGTGGAGCGATTGACCAGCCTAGGTTGTTTAGCCGCTAGCTTTTCCATCATGGTTTGCAATTGCTGACAATAGACATCAGCCGTAATAGTCTGGCCAGATTTGAGAAAACTGTAATGAACAATACCGGCACTAGTCCACCAAACGCTTACAAGTAACTTTTTTGAGGTTAATTTTCGCTTGGGGCAGGATTTGGCTGGCTGGCCAGGATCCAACCATTGCGCTGAGCGCTTCCGATTATCGTAAAGAAGCCATTTTTCATCACAGGTAATGATTCGGTTTAAAATATCTTCATTATTGTGCCGGTTTAGTAATGTAACGCAGCAGTCGACGCGCGTTTGCCGGTTTGCTTCAGTCAATTCGTGAGGTACCCACCTTTCAAGCTTTTTAATCTTCCCAATTTGCTTCAAGTGAATTAAAACAGTTTTATCACTAACATCGCAGCCTGCAGCTAACTCGGACGTGGTTTGCGATGGATCCGCTTCCACAATAGCCTTCAACTCTTCATTATCAACTTGAGTCTCAGGCCGTCCACGGGGCTTGTTCTGCAGGTCGAAATTTCCAGAACGAAAACGTTGGAACCAAAAACGAACTGTGTTTTCTTTTGCAACACGACCGCCATACACATCATTCACCCTTCGAGTTGTTTCCGCAGCACTAGTGCCACGGCAGAACTCGTACTCGTAAATAATGCGATATTTTATTTATTTATTTATTTATTTATTTATTAGTTCACAAAACAGAGTAAGATCCTTAGGAAAATACAATAGATACAATTTTGTTGTTACGAACTAGATTTTACCCAAATATGCAAACATAACAAGTGATGAAAAAATGTTGCAAGCTAAAATTTAAGATTTACCAATAAATATAAACACAAATGACTTAATAAACAAGGAAAAATTTAAACAATAGGATATGTAAAATTATTTGACATGTTATTGAACACCATATAGCAACCTGATTACGCATTGTTTAAATTTATAAATATTTGTGTCGAAAATGTCCACGTTGGTGTTTTTGGAAGCCAATTCGTTGTAAAGACGAATTGGCTTGATATTTTAAGTTTTCCATTTTGTAAAATGAGTGACGCAAACAGAAAAAAACAGAAGAAAATAAACAAATGAATGACGATCATCGAAGCACAAATACATGAGTCTATAGCTGTACAAATTTGAATTTGGAATTCCTTACCAAAGAGGAGAAATTTGTGATAAAAGTGGCCAGTACGAAAAACGCCAATTTCATATGTAAGGACCTAATATAAATTGTAAAATAATGGTAACTCCCGTGAGCCCTTCCACAAAATTAAATGGCTTGCAAAAGATTTAACATTTTTTAAAAAGAAACAAGTTCTGGAATTTGAGACACAGAATAGGTACAGAATGAAGACGAAGAATTTACAATTGACCTTGAATGCAACACCACCAAATTCCCAGGCAAGTGAACTCAATGACTACAACGGATCACCACTAGCATGTCCGGTATCCATAGCATTCCCAAGAACTTGGCCGAAAGAAGGTAAGAAAAGACTGAGTAAAGTGCACAGCTAAAACATAAAAACACTAAAAGAAAACCAGAACAAAAAATATTCCAAAACAAGAAGGTTAAAAAAAACTGCGAAGTACCTACAAGAAAAGACCAAATAAAAATAAATTATGGAAAGATAAATAAATTACAGAAAGAGAACCAAAATTATAAAATATTGACAAATTTGATTAAAGAACGGAGAAAGCATTGTTCAAAAGCCTTTTTGAAAGTGATATCATAGAACAAAGAAAAAATCCTTCTAAGAAGCAATATGGCAAGTTCCAATGGCTTGGCACAATGCTTGCCCTGATGCTGGTCTCCAACGTAACTTTTGCTCGTTGACATGGAATTTGTTTTTTTATGTTACAAACGTGCTCTGCGGATCCTGGCTATTTCTAAATGGAAGTCAGGACATTGGTTGCAAGTATTTCCTTCCACTCTATTGGATCCTGTAACTTTTCGTATTGCACCTTGCACCCAACCGAAGACATGTACCTAGTAACAACTGCTAATTCTAATTCTAAGTTGGGAAACTAAGATCTGCACGGACGTCTCGCATAGAAGTATATTGTGAATTATCCCCCTACCTAAGCAGGCCCTAACCAACCCAGCTTCTTGAATTATCGGAGCAGGACTTTAGGTGACTGACAGCTTCGTTTCAGCTTTTCTGTGGGTGTGGATTTGGTTGATGCCTCAATGAGACACTTCAGCCCCGTTTTGTGTCTGGACTTCTGTGTGGCCGTGCAGTGTACCACAACGTGTACCACATTCTCTTCTTCTTGTAAGCAGCCATGACATAAGCTGCTGTCTGTGGTTCCAGTGTTGAAAAGATAATAGTTCAATTCATTCGTGACCTGTGATGATGCCCACCATCGTTATTAGGTCCTCTCGTGGCTCATTTTGAGCATTGTGTTGGTGTTTTTCCTTTCTTTGGGGGGGAATATTGATTTAGTATGCTTGCAGTCTGTCCGAAGCTCCCATAGCTTTTGGTGTTCTTTTTCAGAGTGTTGAGAGAAGTTTTAATCTGTTTTTGACTTCTGTTGTGGGTGGGTTCAAGAAACTTCAAGAGATCTTGTTGTGTTGGAGTTAGTCTTGCTCTTACCTTGGGTAGTCTGTCTGCGTTTATGATGCCTGGGCAGGATCGACTCTCTTTCCATTCTATGCAGACCTTAGTACCTACTGCTGTCAAACAGCTGGGTCATCATGGGTTATTGAATACTAGCGGCCCCGCCGGTCGGATATCTCGCCATGCCAGCCGTAACGATATCAACCGGCGGGCTTTGGCCACCGCTAACGTAGGTACCAGCTGATTTCGACCCGAATGGTCTGTTGCGTGATAATGGTATGAGGCCCGACGGTATGACACTAGTCCCATAGGAGTTGGGGAGTCCCATTGTGTGGTATGGTACATGCGTCGACACACTTCCGTCTTCCCATTTATCAAGAACAACCGTGAGAGGCAGATTTGGCCGAGGATCTCAAAAGGCGCAATTATGCAGATCGCGACAGAGCCTACACATGAGACGCTAAGTCCGTTGGGTACCGAGACTCTTCGGATGTAAAAAAAATTCTGAGATTCTGGTCGAAGTGATCTGGCGCAGCACTTCAGCATTGCCATACAGCGGGGCAATGCAGCCAGTGTCTTGGGCTCCATATCAATACCAGTCGGACGCTTCCGACTGGTATTGATATGGATCAGTTGAGTTACCTTTAGATTGGATGCAACAGTTTGCATTTAGCTCAATTGCAAATACTTGGCTTAATTTATTTGTATTATTGATTGTAAATTTGTAATTTTCTTTGTCTGTTGTTGATTTATTGTTTGTTTTTTGATTTTGTATCATAATTATGATTTAAGTTTATTCAATGTTCCAAGCTGTTTATTTATTAAACCAATATTTTTCTAGTATGTCTTAAGCGTTACCAAAATTTGTCTCTGGAGTTACTTGATGTCCCAAAAATAAACATTACATATCCGATCGTAAAATGCGTATTTCTTTCTATTTTATCTTTAAATTGCCAGTACCTTATTTTAACAATTAGTGAGCTTCCTTAAATAATTCATTTTTATTTGTAATACTTTTATATTTAGTTTAATGTAGAAATAGCTATAATTTTTTGGATAAGGGTAACGCAAAAGACCGATAGCAGTTAGTTTTCTACTAAAATTTAAGTATTATATGGAGACTGATTTTACCAAAATATTTGATTATGCATGCAGGATAAAATAAATGAAAATGAGTAATGGTTTTGAGTTTCATTCAGCATTTAAGTAAGATTAAGTGGCGGTAACTCAGGTGACAGATTTTGAGGGTCTGTGTTGTAGTTTCTTGTAAAAAACAGCTAAAATATGAATAAACGTCCGTGCCCTTCTAGGTTGTTAAAGTAGATGAAATTTCTAATGCCCTAATCAAATTAGAATAAAAGAATATTAATGTTTTTATTTTTCAAAAAAATATTTCTACACTGTCCAAAGTGTGGGTAAAATAGTTGATTCACCCAGTTACCAAATTAGAATACAGGAACAATATACTCAAAATGAATTAACAAAATAAATAAGTGACCAATGTGTGCTGCAGTAGCAAAATGGCCTAGACTCAGCATAATGCCAACTGTTGTGTACAGAAGGCGCTAGACTCGCGCACGAAGTGTTCGTCTATTGTATGGGAGACCCCTTAAATATTAATTTTATTCTGTTTTTTAGCATTTGTTCTTATAGCGGCAATATGATGTTGTATTTCACATCTGTAAAATAAAAAACAACTGTCTAACTATCACGGTTCATGAGATACAACCTGGTGACAGACGGACAGGCAGACAGACGGACAGCGGAGTCTTAATAATAGGTTCCAGTATTACACTTGTGGTTCGGAACCCTAAAAAGAGCTCTAGCGATTCGCACCGCGGTTCGAACTGCTCGCGTTTTATAAGGTTCTAAGATATATAAAGCTCCTTTCAAAACGGTATAAATACTGCACACGTACCTACAGCAAACCTACTCCAAAACCATAAGAATAGAGTCAGTCTATATTCCTATACCTAAACCTACGAGTATAAATACAATGGTCCTTGCATAGGTACATTAAATACCTAGTAGGTACCTACACACCAAAATATATGTACAGGTAACAGTTATGTAAATTGTACCAGGTACCCAGGCTATGTTACAGGTCATCTAGACGGCTTACAAGTCGCATATCTTAT
The DNA here is from genome assembly GCA_955876795.1 of Eupithecia tripunctaria. Classification (NCBI taxonomy): domain Eukaryota; kingdom Metazoa; phylum Arthropoda; class Insecta; order Lepidoptera; family Geometridae; genus Eupithecia; species Eupithecia tripunctaria. Next base: position 13,577,692 of record OY041617.1, on the reverse strand, counting down.
TATTACGTGAGCTTATCTTACTGCATACGAATGGCCAGAGATGCAGGTAGCTGTAACGTTACTGTGATTTGTAACGGTTATTTGTAACGGTTATTTATAACAGTGATTTATAACGATTCTTGTGATGCTTATTTGTATCCATTTCGGATAGGTATTCTGTGAAATTGGGTCAAGGTGACTCGGGAAGATGATGCTCCTTTAGCAAATAATGTAAGAAGACAGACATGTATATCTTTTCTATACCGTGTCCATTTTGAAAGAAGCATAAACGTAAACAAACCGCCCATACTTAACCTAAAATTCACTTTGTTGGCGCGTCCTTTTATACGTAATTTATATTACTTGTCGATTTTAGATCCTCCCTTCAATAAAAATTGCTTACAATTATATCTGAAACTCGACGCCAAGCAAGTGAGATTTTGTTTTTGTGTCGTATTTTGTTTACTAACATGCTTCATTCAAAATGGTAAACAATAGATATAAATATGGTACGCGGTATAGATAGCTTGGCTCGTTATTAGATATATGTATACCTAGCTATAATATCTTTATAGCTAGGTATACATATACCTATTAACGACCTACTATTGTATGTCTATTTATAAAGCTGTCGAAACTGCCAACAATTTTATACCTAAGGTTTTTGTACAACAGTTAACAATAAATATATTTATGATTCTTATAAAAATAGCAAGCTGACGTTTTTTGTTGTAAAAGATTAATAAGGGTTCGAATTGAATAAACCATCCAAACATGAAAAAGCTTTATTAACCGTTTACTTCAAAAATAACAAAAATAGTTCTGAATTAATAAATGAGAATTCAACATTTCACAATACTCGATGCAGGGTTATCACCGGTATCATTGGGATTTTATTTCATTTCTTAGGAATTAGTTTGGTTTAGTTTTTAAGCTATTACATAGCTTCTATCGCGGGCCTTGAGCGTGGAGACCGAATCCAGAAATTCCGTAACGAAAATAACCTAACGCCCCCCACTCCGATCGGCACATAAGTTGATAAAAAATGCTATGAAATAGCTTTCCGCTAAATCCGAATTTAAATAGACACCAATATTATAAATCTAAACTAATAAGATAGAACTAAAACAATTTTATCCTTTTGAACCGATTTCAAGAAAAGGAGGAGAGATATATTTTTTACCTCAGAGCTTTTGACTGACTGGTCCGACTTTCATGATTCACAAGGGTCACATGTAACTAAATGCAAAGACATGCTATTTTCAATATTTTGCAATATACCAAGCGACAGGTATAATTGGGTACGTTAGCCAGTAACGTACCCAATTATACCTGTCTCAAGATTTCTCTTATTCTCAAAATTAAAACACTTAAATTAGGTCCAGTTAGGTCCACCCCCCACCTCAGTCATAGTCGGCCGACAGCGACGGCGGCGTTCGTGTTTCGTGCGCGTATTGTTGTGTTGGTCGCACTGAGGTCTAGGTATTACCTGTATTTTACTCACATCGATGGATAAGAAAGGGACTGCATAATTTTTTTTACTGCTCTCAAATTAGTTAAGTTTTGTTTAGTAATGACATCTGTATTCGACACCAATATCATTGATCAAGTCAAGTTTTAGAACTAGGTAAGATTTTATACTCTCTTGGAACTCTTATAAGAAACCAAATAAAAATACTCAAATGAAAATAATGGTCTGTGTAACTCTACAGTCGTAATATTTAAATATTCTCTAGTAGAGTGCTGTGGAGGTTGCCTTTCATGTAATCAAAGGATTTCATAAAATATTTTCAGGATTAACGAAGAACGTTTTACATGAAAAATTATATCGGATAACCACGAGTGGAATAAAATTCTTGGTTTTCAAAGCTTTCCAGGGCGCTGCTGAGTTTTTTCTTTGACTCTAAAAAAAACAGCAACTTTGGGTAAATTATACCTAGGATCTATGAGGTAAACCGCGCTGCAAAACACGCCCTATCACAGCAAAGGGAAATCTTCGCCCACGCCCACGCCCACGCCCACGCCCAGCATGTAAAGTGTATTGTATTGATTAATAATTATAATATTTTTTGATAATTCGATAAGAGATACTGAAATACGCCACAATCGTTTCGTAATTTCTACTAAATGTGAATTAGGAAATAGTTTAGAAATGGATTAAATATTATATTTTATTATTCGCTATAATTCATTTCAAATTGATCCTTAAAGGTAAAAAAAAACAAATAAAACAAAAAACCACTTGTTTTAAACATTTTGAACAGTTTGTTTTATAAAATATAGGAAAAACTGTTTTTTTCCAACCCTAAAGTAAATACATATGTATGTAATGTCTAATAGATTTAGGTGGTTAGTGACGCTCGCTCGCGGTTTCTGAATTTCAATGACTAGGTATAAAGATAACTCACACAGTCGAATAATAGAAACAAATCAGAACTATGTTAAATTTACAATTGAAAAAATTTAACTAAATGAATGAAAATGACTGTTGTAAAAAATCTACAGGAAGCCCAACTGATATCAAAACCAGTTTTTTTTGTAATTTAAAGATTCCTACGTTATCTAGGACTAAGTACACACGTAAGATACACTTATTGTCTGCAGCCTCCCCGACGGATCTTTTAGCTTTGTAGTAATAGGTAAATGAAAAAATTTAGGAAGCTATAATTGAAATTATAATGAAATTGTCTTTTTCAATTCCATTTAGTCGGGAGTTTTGCAAAAATTATTTCTTCCTATTTCGATTACCTACTATCGTCGCGGGTTTTTAAAAAAAAACTTTTAGGAACGAAAAGTATTACTTTCATCCCGCTTCCCAGGCAACTTCCGACCTACTTTCCGAGTATGAGTAATGAAAAATATTTTATAACAAACATTACCCATAGATATTTTTAAATACCAAACACAAAAAACAAAGGTAAATGTTTCTAATAAGTATGAGGGAAGTACCTACTACATGCGGAATAATTCTACACATACTAATTTCAAGTTAGTATGAATAATATTAGTAGAATTATTCCGCTTATACGAGAAGTTGGTAACTTCTCTAATAATAAATTGCTTCAATTGTATTTACGATTTGTAGATACAAATGTAGCAATTTGTAGGTACAATTCGAGCATTTTATTACGTTAATCGTTAAAAGGTACTTACTTACGAGAAATAAAAATTCGCATCTTAAATAGATGCGAATTTTAGTAGACGTTTTTGTCCGAGGCTCCATTTTAAGAAAATGGCGGTTCCTTCAGGAACTTTTGCAACGTGCTTGTCGAAACTGCTGAAACTTTTATGAAAAACCAAACTTTTAACCGCTATCGATTCACAAATTTGTTTTCTTGGATGGTAAAATGAATAACCCATGAACGAACAAACAAGGCATCTAGGTACCTACTTTACACTAATATTATGTATGATATATAATGAGAAAGCTTGGATGTTTAGATGTATGGATGGATGGATGGATTTTGATTTTGGATGTTTTTTTTACAGGTCTCTAGGCATAGAAGTAAAATTCTGTAGAGATGTTACGCTCTTCCAGTACTCAATAAATAGCCTGTGTTATGTTACAACTAAACGCAAAGACACGCTTTTTCCATTCTTTTGCAATAAACTACTAATGAACAACACACGATGTAAAGATGTACCGGACACAGTTTGAGGCTGCCACTTTCGAGAAACCAGTGCCTCATCTCCCCGTTTTACATCGATGGTTCTAGGCTTCAAATAAAACATAGCCTACATTTTTATCCCATAGGTTTATACCTATACCTACATCAGTTCCTATCGAATAAATAAAATACAAACAACGCGTGCGGACTGACGAGTTTAACCAGCTAGAATGCTTTGGAATTCTTGCCAATAAACGTATCTACACTATAAAGGTTTTATAAGCTAAAGTTTCAGTTTTTTTTTGCAATGTATTTTAAAAAAATATAATCTAATAATGGAATAAATTCAAACTTTATTTACAATTGAAATAATCGAGTTAAAAGCAGAGCATCAGCGCTTCCGATAGATATTGATATGGATCAGTTCAGCTAACTGTAAATTGTACAGTTTATTTTTTGTTATTGTACAAATTGTCATAACCTATGTTGCTATTATTTGGTACGTACAAGTACGTATTTGATAGTTTCTTAGCTATGTGCCAGCAATCGCGCTTAGCAATCACGACAGCATCCATCGTGAATCTGCCCACCGGATCTCTCCCGGGATTGCAGCCGAATTGTTTCCGCGGCATACCAGAATCTATAACCGGGTTCCAACGAATTCACAACTGGGTAGAACTTACCAAGGAATATATACTTATATTATGAAGAGGAAATATTTGGTTGTTTGTTTGTATTGATTAGGCTCCGAAACTACTGGACTGATTAAAAAAAAAACATCATTAGAAAACTTACTTTTCTGAGATTGACATAGGCTATATTTTATCCCGGAATTCCCACGGGATCGGGAACTACGCGAGTGAAACCGCAAGGCGCTGCAGGCTATGTATAATAATCATGCGAAGATATTATTGTTTAATGTTTATTGAGATGAATGTATTTTTCCATATAGTGTCCCTACATGACAATTTATTATTCTATTAGTGCTTAAAATTTTATTTTATTTGTGAGTACCTACGTACCTCATTTTTTAATTTCCTGACTTGTAAACAATTTTTTACCTATAAAATAACTATCTGAGAGCATTCCGGATAACTTCTCAAGTCTTTGTTTTACTTTGTTTCTGCCACAGATGGTTAATAATTTCCAAATGGAAATAAGCAATTCTGAAAATGTTTCAGTTAGTCAAGGGACTACTTCAGGAGCAATCAGTGAGCTCAGAGCTTATTCATTAATTAGACAAAGCCGACGACAAAAATTTATAACCGTCATAGTTTAGTTGGTGAAAATTTCAACGATTTTTAAACGTCTAATCACAATAATATTATAAAAAAATAAATGCGCAGTGGATCTTTGTTACCTCTTCACGCTATAACGACTGAACCGATCGGGCTGAAATTTATCATAGATGTGGTGCAAGCCTGGAATCAAACATACTTTTTATACTTGGACCATAAAACAGTTCCCATGGGATAGTAATAATAATAACCTTTAAACGTTTCGCGTGCGAGGCCGCCGGCAGAAACTAGCTAGAAACATAGGTTTCAATCGTTAGATATGCCCTTACCGCAGCAGTGAGACCGCGCCGTGTTGTGTCCAAGTCGAACATTACGCATGCATAAACCTGAACTCAGTGTACATCTAAGCACAGTGTTAGCTGGACGTGTTGTGAAGGACGTTTGCGAGCAGTTTATAGCGTCACAAAATGACGTGTGCCTTTCGAAAACGCAACAACAATTCTAGAAACACAAACAAAGCCAGAGGTGTAACATTTCACTCGTAGGTATTGCGAGTTAATGAAATAAATTTTATTTTATCGTCTGCATTGTCAAAAATGACTATAATAACAAATTTAAATGGAGAGTGCATGAAAGAGAAAGTAGTGTTTGCAACTAACGTGTGGGAAAAATAGACGACACTATTTTCTCATTACACTTGTTTTGTTTGTGTAGATTGCACATGTTTTAGACATGATGCGACATATCTCACACACATTGCTACAGTTTTTGGTGGTCGGGGCGTATCTATGGCTAGAAACTATTTTTTGCACTGGAAACGGATTGGGCGCCCATGGAGCTCTGTCGGGCAAGCACGGGGATTGTTGTCTAGCGCAGAATATAAAAAAATTACGTTACTTTGTCATCGAATGCCTAAAATGTTTGAAATTCATTCCTTCAACTTCAATAATTTACGCAATGTAAAACGACTAGATGTCATTTTTCTCTATTCTACCACAATAATCCCCGTGCTAGGCCGGAGCACACATTGCCATGCGCTTTTGATACAATGTTGTGTCCTACGAAGAATAACTGTGTCCCAGACTGTGTCATCTATTAATTTAGGATGTTTTTTGTCTTATGTATTTATTTAATTGTGTTTATTTAACCTTAATAGTATGGCTGAAATATGTGTATGTGTATCGAAGCTGAAATAAACGTACTGAATTGAATTTACTCTTGTGAAGGTATTGTTGTACTTATGTGCTTTCATAGTAGGTATGTTGCACCGGAGTGCAATTAAACTTTTTATTGGTTCAAGTGTAAATTGAATTGACCAATTTCGATGGTCGAAAACTGTCAATTTGTGTAGAGCAATTTTGTCAAATAGTTATCTATATTCACCGTACCATGAGACTTCAGTTTCTAATAATGATTTTAACATGTTTTTTAAAAGAGTTTTGTTCAAAGTTTGGGTGATTCTGTTAAACATCGAGTTTTTATGGCTAGTACCTACTATATAAACTCTAGCTTTTGTCTATAATATTGTTGCAAAATACTGTCGACATTAAAAATAAATCTGTTCTTGAAGCAAAGCGCTCATTTAACAATTGGTCACTTAGTCTCTGCCAAAGATTTACTACGAATCTTATGACTCTACCGAAGACTTACGAATAGCTAGTTGATGATTTTGTCGATTTTTTTCTCTTCTATCACACTAATATTATAAATGCGAAAGTTTGTATGGATCGATGTTTGTTACTTCTTCACGCCAAAACTACTTGACGGATCTGGCTGAAATTTTGCATACAGGTAATTCTAACCCTAGAATTAAACATAAGCTACTATATCAGTTCTATCCAATATATCAGTTCCCGTGGACTGAAAATCACCTTTTAACGTTTCCATAGGAAGAAAAATAGTTCTTTACTTTACAGGAGTTGCCTTACCGAAGTTACAGGCTAACGTAGCCTTGTATAGCCAGAAATCAGGATACAAATACCTACAACCTACGTCAAACTTGACAATGCGGGTAAGCGTAACGCGCTAACAACCGTATCATCTTGCCTTTGAACTTAATTTAATTTAATACCGCGCTAGTTACCTAACTTATGTAGTTTCCTGAACCTACCTACAAACCCTTCACACAGTTACCTACAGTTTTGAGTCCTTTTCACCTACGCAAATTAACCAGCAGCCTATTGTCTAAAGTCTAAGGGAACTGGTTATCGACATCGGATCCATTTTTAACAAACTTCAAATAAAGGAGGAGGTTCTCAATTCGACTGTTCTTTTTTTTAATTTGTTTGTTACCTCAGAAATTTGGACTGGGTGGTCCAATCTTGATGATTCTTTTATTATATGAAAGCTGGTGCTTCCCTTGTGGTTCCATTTTAATTTGGTCCAGTAATGACAATAGGATCCATGAAAATAAATAAATAAAAAAGACGTGTGGCACTCGGGGACTGCCGCGATAAAGCTATTGCAATGCCATCTAGAGGCGAGTTGCTGAACTAAAGAGACAAACGTCATATTTCAAAAAGTCATTAAAAGTTCTACTATTCATCGATAGATGGCAAAACTAAAAAGTATCACCGCTGTTCCGGTCGGAGTGGGGAGCGTGAGGTTTTTTCGTTACGGAATTTCTGGATTCGGTCCCCGCGCTCAAGGCCCGCGATAGAAGCTATGCAATAGCTTAATAAATAATGTTGGACAATCCACACAGCATTATCTAGCCCCAAGCTAAGCAGTCGCAAGCGTACCTTCGCCCACCGCGCCACAAATGTCGCCAACATGAAAAACCTATATAATTGAAGTCGGTTTACAGTTTTTTAAAACAAAATCAATTATTGACATAATTTTTGACACGTAATTGCAAAATTCTGAACCCACCCCAACCAGCGGAAAGATGGCAGCTGGAGACTTCATAAAAACAAAGAAATGGAAGAGCTAATGTCCGAGCCTAACATCATAGGAGAAACCAAATCTTCTAGACCCCGATGGCTCGGACAGGTAGTCCGAATGGGGGAGGATCGGGCAGCCAGCAGACCGTACATGGGTCGCCCAAATGGCCGAAGGCCTATTGCACGTCCGAGGTGCCGCTGGAGCAACGAAGTTGAGAAAGATGTGCATGAACGTCGTGCCGTCTCGACTGGACTGAAACGGCAAGTGACCGGGACAGCTGGCGATCTCTAGTGTCGGAGGCCAAGATCCACTTCGGGTCACTGCGCCACGGCAGTAAGTAAGTAATGTAAACTGCAAAGCAATTCTAGGCTAAATCCAGGCTGTTAAATTCATGAATGTGCAAGCTAAGAATATAGGCAATTCTCTTGGGAAACACAATTGGCAGAGATAAGCCGTAAGATCTTTGCATCGGCCGCCTCGCTTAAGAGGTTACGTAACTTTCTACCGACTTCTACCAAAATTGCGCTCGCTCAGTCACTCTTACTCCCTATCCTCGACTACGCCGACGCCAGCTATCCCGATCTTACCCAAATGCAGCTTACAGGCTTGAGCGGCTTCAAAACTTCGCAATACGCTTCATCTTCGGTCTGCGCAAGTATGACCACATTACCGAATACCGCAATAAGCTTAAATGGTTGCCGATCCGCCTTCGCCGGGATGCACACTTTCTCTCCCTCTTATACTCCATCCTCTTCATTCCTAATACCCCGCATTACCTTAAGGAACGTTTTGAGTACGTCCACCAAACCCATTCCCGATCACTTCGTTCCACCGAAACCCTCTCATTGACATCCCGCTCCTGTCACACCCACAGCTCTTCCTTCACCGTGCGTGCCACAAAGCTGTGGAATGCTCTACCTACTACCATAAGACACGCAAAGTCTCTCCCTGTATTTAAGAATATGGTCTATGAACATTATCTCTCCTTAGTCTTAAATTGTTAGTTTTTATTTAACATCTTTGTGTGTAACTGGGTATATATTATTATTATAGTATATATGTATTTAGAATTAATTTATTTCATTTATTATGTATTATATGTATTTATTGTATCAACACGCCACCGTCTATACGTGTACAACTGCTTAGTGTCCATCCCAAGGTTGTCTGGAAGAGATCGCTTTTAGCGATAAGGCCGCCCATTGTACAACTCTTTTATTTCTTTGGTGTATTTTATTTTATTTATATTTTTTTGGTGTGCAATAAAGTGTACTGTATTGTATTGTCTGCCAGTTTTTTGTCCTAATGCTGCCAAATTAGGGTTTCTGTTGATGACCTCTGTGTCGCAGGAGGTTGCCGGTTCGATTATCGGATAAATGTTCGTATGATCTATAATTCTACACATTTAAGAATTAAGACCTGATGTCTCCACAATCGTGTTAGTTATCGTGACGATGGGCAAAACCTATACTAATACCTAACCCAAATAAATTCATAATTTCTAAATAATGCTTAACAATCCACACTATTAATGATATATATGAAGTATACATTAATAAGTATATCAGTAATCTAGTACCCTTATATAAGCCCTGTTTAGCTCAGGGCTAGATAATGCTGTATGAAACATGACTGTTATAATTTTACCTCATCTCCATGTAGCATTTTAACCAAACAAGTAATTTTGCCTTATTTCTATGAGAAACTTTAAGGTCTCTTACTTAATTATTAAACAAGTACCTATTACATTACTTAAATTATACTTTATACAGATATTGATAGATACTTACAATTTATGTGGGTGTCGATACTTATCTCATAATAAATTCAGATGGTATTCGCTGCATAACATGCAATAATGTAATAAATGATAATTATGGCCGTGAGAATAATTAATAAGAGGCATTATTGTTGGCTTTACTCTAACTAAAAAAAACTAAATCATGATAACAATCAAATGTATAATTTATTTATTTATTGAAAACCAACGCCATTAAATTACATTGTACAGGAAGAATACGTTTTTAAAGGCATCTCGTACCTCAAAATAGGTGGCTCCATATTACAAAAAAAACCTTGAGAGTTGGTAAAGTAATAGGTAATAATAATGCAGACATTCCACGCAGCATCATCTAGCCCCAAGCTAAGCAGAGCTTATGATATGAGTAGGTACTATAATGCATGATATACGATTACAATATGTGTCCTCTTCATTCAAGCTGAATTTATTTGAGTGCTATCGCCGCGTGAAACAAAACAAGCCTGCCTGCAAGATCGATAGGCAACCCTCTACGATCCAACTCAAATATTCGTAGCAACAAAACTATATGACATAGCTTACACTACGTTCTATAGACTTCCACTTTACACAAAACGTACTACGTAGTATAGTAGCATTTTGTCTATGGTTTGATTTGATGTTGCAGTTCATGTTTTTTGCATTGTATCTAATTGTAATAACTTACCCGATACATAGATGATCCGATTTTCACGCACAATAAAGTTCACTGAAGTCTACCACACACTATGTTCTCGGTTTTTTTATTACAGTAAAAGTCACAGGTCACTGGTATTGTCCGGTAGATACTGTGATTATATAATGCGAAGGTGCATATCACAGGACGCGCGGCGGCCGACTGCAGATGGAATGGCAATGGCGGTCGGGTGCGCGCGCCGCCCGCCCTACGGTTAAGCCGCGGTCTTTCTTTGCCGACAAGGCGGGCGGGAAACGATGCTGTTTTATATTTGTTTATTTATTCTCAAACAAATACATTGTGTAGAACCTGGAGTCTTTAAAATTATTAAGATGTAAACGTGGCTTCGGAAAACCTTTAAAATTACGAAACGTTTTTATTATATCAGTGCCAGCATTCATCATTTTGATTAATTTTAATTGATTTATTTATAATTTTAATTGACTTATTTATAATTTATATGATTTTATTTATAATTTCAATTTATTAATTTTTTAATGTAAGTAATTGATTTATTATTTTAATGAATTATTATAATTGGATGTACCTACCATCGATATACTTCAGTGTATTTTAAGATGTGCTTTGTGTACCTACTGTTTGACGTGTAATGATATATTTTACCAATAAATGAACCATTGAACCATCAAATGGGTGATTTTTTATGTGCACTGCACTGATATTAATTGGAATTAACAGAAGGCCCTTTTTAATTCTGCAAAATTTGTTATCGATTGTTTCGTTATTTGGACGTATTGGTGTGTAACAAAAATAATAATAAACTACACCCACAAAATCGTGTTGAAGTATTAAAATCGGTCATGGGGTACCTAAACCAAAATATCTGCATAGTTCGTTGTAGGTACTTGTACTAAGTTATAATTACCTTTTAAATCTTATTCCTACCTACAACTGGCGTAGGTAGGTATAGATACGTTACGGGAATACGTAGTGACTAGTAGTAAAGACTTTTCAGACACGAGAAGAAAAATACAACTATTATGTTGACGCTAGAATGAAAACGCTCTCTTATCTAGACAAAAGGCTCACACTTTGTAACGTTCAGCGTTACCTTTCACCAAATCTTCTCGTACACAGAACTACTTTCTTTCGTGCAACCATTGCTGCTTCGATTTGAGAGTTATAATAGTTTTCTTAGAAACTGCGCAATGGAAAGTATACAAGGTATTTTCAACGCGTAGTATTTCAATTTTACGTACGTACGTGTAGGCAACCGGCTGAAAAAAATGTTGATTTTCGCGATCTCTTGGCAAGGAGTGCAGTAAGATTATTGAACATAGCATAGTGAAGAACTGTAGTAGTAGGTAGGTATAGGAATAATAAAAGCTGTGTGCTTTTATTATTTGCTGTGGCTTAGAATTTGCACCACCTCAATTATTTCCGAGGGTGTCGTAAGTGCGACTAAGGGATAGCCACCGGGGGGCGGGCAGCAGGGACCTCTGCAGAATAAATCTTCCACCAAACTGCGATCCCCAACCCGCATGCCCAGCGTGGGGATTATGAACATTACCCCCCTGATAACGCCAATAAGGCGTATATCAGGGGGAGGCATGCGTCCAGCAGTGGACCGAGTGGATTGAGGTTGAGGTAGGTATAGGTAGTTGGGGATTTTAGCTACCTAATTACCGATAAATAGGCAGGTTGGTAAGTAGGTACTTATATTTTTATTTTTTACTAGCTGCGCCCCGCGGCTTCGCACGCGTTGTTCCTATGGAAACTTTTAAAGGTGATTTATATCCCACGGGAACTGATTTATGGGATAAAAAGTAGTAGCGTAGTTTGATTCCGGGATTAGAACCTGTGTACAAAGTTTCAGCCAGATCCGTTCAGTAGTTTTGGCGTGAAGAGGTAACAAAAATCCATACCAACTTTCGCATTTATAATTTAGTGTCATTTGTTTATTCGATGATGAAATCCGTTTACGGAAAAAACTGGTCTGGGACTCGACGCCACCAAAACCAAAACCAAAACCTCTCCGGTGACCCACTCTCGCCATTTTCGCCGAACCACGGGAACATTATAAACATAACGGGCGGCCCAACTGGCGTTATCTCCATACCATGTCCATACCTGGCCGGCGGCGGCCATTCCACAAATTTGCCCACTCCATTATTTCATCACGTTTCCTCCCCCCGCGATTGGGATACAGACAGGACAGACACGATTGAAACAAGAGAACTCCGAAGAAGTTACGTGAAACCGTGAATGTCGACCTCTGTGCCCAGATGGGCATTTGTGTTGCCCCATATTACCACGTGCGGATTTTCAGGTAGATATGTAGGTACCTAACGTGTCGATGCACCGTGTATGAATGAGTAGGAACACAAATTTAACGAACCGGATTAAAGAAACCGGTAGATGGGATCCAAAATATAAAATACCCATCTCTAAATAAACAAATAACTGCTAGACAATCCACGGGTTCATCTAGCCCTTATAACGGTATAACATAATATGTGTACTACCCCGAAGGGGGAGGTTTCAGACCATCATGGTGATCAGTTGTGTGTGGGGGGAGATAATTAAAAATTAATATTTTCAGTTTCCCATACAAAAAGTTTTAATTTCCTAGTGCCTAAATAAAGTGACAACCCTGTCCGGGCAACCTATACCTACCTATACTACCTCTACAGGTAGCTACAGCTATGGCGGGAGATTACTAGACGATTTAGTAAATGCGTAAGAGATGCGTAATAATAATAAGATGCAATTAGGTACCTAGGTACTAATGAGAAAATTGTAATAGCTAATAGTAATTAAATAAAACTTACATGATACAGAAATTATTTCTTTCCGTCGTGATCTCGTGGTCGTGATTTCGAGTCAAACTCGTGACACAATTTGCATTATATTTCACTTCACAATTGATATTTACTAAAAATAACACTTTTACTAGGTAGCACGCATAATAACATGTATTCACATCACTTTATAACACAATAATTACGACACAATAATGTTTACAAACTAAAACGAAACCTGGCCGCCCTTTGTGCGCCACGCGCCGCGCGCTCGCGTGGACTGGTCAATCACCTTGAAAAAGTTCATACAATGGCCGGCCATAGCTAGTGATGTGTACTTAGATTATTATCATCGATATACCCATCATCGATTTTATGTTTATTTTCAACCTTCAAAAAAAAGGAGGTCGTCCTCAATTCGACGTTATTTTTTTACCAGTTTCGACGTTTTATAACGCACTAGCTGCGCCCCGCGGCTTCGCACGCGTTGTTGCTATGGAAACATTAAAAGGTTTTTTTTATGTATGGGATAAAAAGTAGCCAATCATAAGGCTGACAACTATGTGGATGGCCTAGTTCTTAAAGTCACTAAGTCCAAATTTTGCCATTTTTACATTACCAGTTCAAAATATTCTACTTTTTTTCCTCTATCTTCGGGTCTGACTCTTTTTTCTCTAAAATACCTCTAAGTGTGTTTTTCCCAATGCCTAAAGTCCCTAACTCCATTCAGTTCAGTTCTTAAAGTAACGAAGTACAAATCAGAGCGTACATTCGAGCAAAAAGTAACTAAGTTACTTATTTTTCATTTAAAAGTAACTAAGTCCTTCAATTTTTAGTCCATGTCCTGGCTACACCAGGGACCGTTTTTTTTCACAGTTTAAATTCGTTACGGCAAAAACTTTGTGCGACAAGTGTTTTTAATCAATTGATCAAAAAAAAGGTCAAAAGTGGTTTTAAATGTGCTTAATTCGAGTATATTTACCATGAACGAGGATAAACTTCAACAGTAAGCAGTTTTCCTTAAAAAAATTGTTCTATTTCTATCATTTGCACTTTGCTATCAAAAATGTTTTTTTATAGGCTTATTAATGATTGTGGGTTATTTAATTCCGATGAAGATGACCCATATAATTCATCTGGCAGTGAATGGACACCTGATGGAGAAAATACACCCCGGAAACATTGCGGCATACGCATCCAGGTCGATGTTCACGCAGAGACGAGGTAAGTACCTAAGTATTTTACACGTTGCTCATATTAAAAATGTTTTCAAGAGAAGTTAATGTAGAACTAGTTCTAGTTCCTTCAACATAACAGACACTAAACCGGTAACGGGCTTAATTAAATGCCAATTAGCATTAAATTAAGCCCGTTACCGGTTACCGGTTATTATCTACCCTCAAATACACTTTCTTGAATTTTTGTGCAAATACACAAGAAGTTTTATGCATTTAAAGTTTTGATTAGTTTGCAGGCTGGCACATAACCAAAAAAAGGCAACAATTCCATTAGACAAAATAGTAAAAAGTCATTAAGATTAGATGAACAAACGGGGGAAGTGATATTGGATAAAGAAGTTGATAGTGATGCTACAAATTGCGATTTTGAGGGTGAAAACAATATGGACAACACAACTTTTGAAATGATAGAAGGAACAACAACAAGAGATGTATTGCTTAATGAAAGTACTGGAGAATTTTATTTGGAAGAAGAAATAGTTGTTAATGAAAATATAGAAGATCCAGAAGCACTTAATAGAAAAGGAAAAAAAGGGCTTCCAAGCCAGAGACATGGAAGAAAAATTTGAAAATAAAAGAAAATACTAAGAAACACATTATGACTATAAGTTTTATAAGCATTTCCTTAATTATAAGCAATTTTAAAGATAAAACAGATTTGATTATCAATGTATCCAAAGTGATGATTATTGAAAAATGTCACTAAATCCAAAGAATTTTGATAAAAAGTAACCAACTCCATTGATTTTGTGATAAGTCCATTGATATAAAAATTATGTGTGTAAAACCTATAAAAGTTATTCTATTTTTAAGTTCAGTATATTAAACAGTGTCCTTAGAGCTACGTTTTTCATTTTAATCCAAATTTTTATACAACAATTTAAGCTTTAATAAATACATTTTATCACTAAAACGCTCCTACCCAAAAAACGTCAAAATGGACTTAGTGACTTTAAGAACTAGGCCATCCATGTAGAATTAGTAGAAGAAATGCTGATTTGTTTCAAAAATTAAAGCTGTAATATGAGTATAAAATTACACGATCTCAATAGTCATCTATAGTATCATAGTTTGTTATCCCTAAGAGATAAGATAAAATAAAATAATAAAATCTAGATCATTTTCTACACAATTTAGGAGATTTAAGCGAAGCACAAGGAGAATGTTTCCACCAAGACATACAAACGATGGAGAAGAGATACCAAGGAAGGTAGAACACTCATATGATGGCCAACTATTGCTGGGGAATCATGCGAGATTACCCACGTCAGTTTCATCGTAGAAAATCACTTAAAAGACAACTTCTCTATATGTAAAATGCAGATGCAATAAACAACCAGCTTGCTATAACAGAAAGGTTTTTATTAATTCACTTGTTAGGTCTAGACATGCGTGCGTTCTGAATCACACGGTCGAAAAAGAGAGGGAGACAGTCGATTTTCTCCCTTATGGCGCATACCCGAGCCAATCTGACAGCAATTCCTATTATATCATATTTTTACGTTTATCATAGGAATTTTTAAAAATCCTACGTTCAGTTTGTGGTATCTATTATAAGCTAATTTTTAATACCTCTTTTATAATTTTATCTCATATGGTTTAGGAGGAGATGCAAAAATAGAGTTTGGTGGCCAAAAAGCGCAACTTCGTATCTCTTCCTAAGCTTTACAATATGAAACTATTACAGAGGCATTAATAAATAGCTTATAAAAGATACCACAAACTGAACGTAGGATTTTTGAAAATTCCTGCGTTCAACGTAATAATAAGATATAATAGTTGGGGGCGCCACTTTCGCTGGTGTATGGGCCTTATATAGTCCGGCTGCAGAGGGGCCTCTAGTGGCGTCTTATGCGAACTATTAAGGGAGCTGGGCTGGGTAGGTCAATCGAAATATCTACCATGGCGTCGATTTGTAGGCAAGCTGCGAGTGTACTTAATTCAGTCGCCGTGATATAGATGGCGTTGTGTTCAACACTATGTTTGATTCCAGGATTAGAATTACCTGTATGCAAAATTTCAGCCAGATCGGGCCGCACGCACACAGCCGCTAATTCTTGTAATATTTACCACCTAGCTACCTGCTAAGAAAGCAAAGGTACTATTTATTCATATCCTAAGCTGTAAGAAACGATTTTTTAATAATTAAATAAGTACCTACGCCAAGCAATCAGCTACTCATTACAAACTTGCTAAATTAAATCGCGTATCACTAAATCACTTTTTTATTATCGTGCTTGTTAATTAATACTATTCATCGATATTACGATCAAAAGTGAAGCGACATATTGTGGTGTCGTAAGTAGGTACATCACTAGTTCATTCTTTTGATTTCGCGGATTTGATTCGCCGATTGATTTTTAGGGTTCATTTTTACTTTCAATAAACCCCAAGATGGCAACATAAGTAGGTAGGTATTAGGATTACAGTCCTAAAATAATAGGTACCTACCTAAGTAGCTGATAGAAAATCGTATAAATAAATAGGTAAGTAGGTATTTTACAGTAGGTAGGTATGTGTAGTTGTGAAATACCTATGTATGTATTTTAAAACTACACATAGGTACACTTTGCGTAAATTCAGGTAGTTTGTATACCTAACCTACTATAAAATCCTGCATCTTTGACGGTGACTCATCATGTTTCATTAAAAATGTATACCTAGTAATTGTAAGTTTAGTAGAATCGTACTGTACGTGTAATAACATTCGCTTCAGTGGGGTATCCCACAAAAATTTACGATTTTCCTTATTTTAATATCTGTGTACGGAACCCGTGGACCACGGGTTCCGTGGTTAAAAAATATTTCGTCGCTAGACAAGAGTCCACGGAGCACGGTTTGTTTGAAAGATTCCGACCGCATTTAGGCGCCTGCCTTTGACTGAATGCAAATAGATTTCTGGACAGACAGAACAGACTAACTACCTACCTACATTGAATAACGGAAAATAAAGTTTTAGGTAAGTTAGCTGTACTGGTCGCGGCTTAAGAATCGACCCGTGCAACTCAACCCGCGGATGTTTTAATTAGATAAATACACAAGAAATTACAAAAAGTTTGAAAATGACACGACTGTGTTATCAAACAAACAGCGTAAAGTTTATTTCGTGTTTTTAATTTCACGTAACACCAACCTTCAAATTGAATTTTATCCTAGCCCATAATAATGTGACATAACTTACGACAATTTGTCTCTATGATGCTGTAGGCGTTTTTCTCTTCTGGAACTGTCCCTTCTCGTCTGTGACCATACTGAGGTCACGACAACCAACACAGCTGACTTTAGGGTTGTCACTTCGTACAAAATCAGCTATCCATGTTGAAACTTTGTTGCAGTTTTTTTCAGAGATTTCAATCGAAATTCGAAAAGTCGTTGAACAAAAGTTGTTCCCGGGGGGTGGACAATCGCCCCCTTTTCGGATAGTACACATATTTTGTTAGACGTTGTATAAGTGAGCTTGTGTTTTGGGTACCTACTAAATGACTGTTAAACATAATACAATAATTAGCATAGATATTTTTTTAATCATAACCTACAAAATACTCAGTACAGAACACCCAAGGCGGGAATCGAATCCGCTACATCCTGCATCGCAGGCGCACCTTCGGTTAGGTATCTCTATACAAAAGATAGACAAAGAAAGCAAAAGAGGCAGGTGAGGTCCCATATAAACCTAACATAGGTACCTATGTACCTTATTTACCGTATTAATTAATTTTAACTTCAAATGAACTTCGGAATGTATTACCTACCTATTATAGATCAGAGGGTTGTGAGTTTATTTGACATGAGTAATAGGCATGTGTCTTCAAAAAAGCTAATATTTTTTTTACGTATTCTCTATTGATAAAGAAATATATCTGTATATTTATTTTTGTATTTTGAGATGTTTTTATTGTGAAATTTAATCATTGAAAAGTAAATATTTTATGTCTCAACAGCAAAATGTATTAACGCAACGCTATTGACACGTGAAGCGTGACGTCATAGTTGAACATTTTGGTATGGGCGTGAGGTTTTGACTTTGAGTTTACCTAGGGGACTCGATGATCCGTGATGATCCGTGACGTCATAACATGCAATGGCTAACATGGCAGCGTTTTTATCACCCGAAACAGAGTAGATTTACTTTTAGTTTTTTACCTGATTAATTTTTTTTTTGTGTGTTATATTTTTTTCCGTCTATTTATTAACCTAAATAATCGATAAAAAAAACCATGCATATACCCTATTAAGTAATCGTAATTGTTCCATACAATTTGGTACAGCAGTGCCTCTATCATGCTGACATGGAACTAGGTAACTGCGCAAGCCGCAATACGAAAAGGAGACGACGACGAGACGTCACGATATAACATCGCGTTGAAGGTTAAAAAAAATGTTTAACCGACTTCAAATAAAAGGAGGAGGTTTCCAATTCAACTGTATTTTTTTTATAATTTGTAACCTCAGAACTTTTGACTGGGTGTTCTGATTTTGATGTTTTTTAATTCTGAATTTGGTTCAGTTCTCACAATAGCATCCATGATAAAATTTTGTGTGAAAATGTATGTTATTTAGACATAGGAATTAATTTAAATTAAGATATTATTAATTAGACATAAGAAATATTTATATTTAGATATTATTATTTAGACATAAGAATTAATTTATATTTAGATATTATTATTTAGACATAAGGCAATCATGTAATTTTTTGACATAACTAAGTGCTCCTTGTGTTCGGTTGAAATAAATGAAATGAAAAACCAAATTTTTCAAATTTCCTAATTTTTAAAAAAATTAAGTCAGTTTATAGTGTTTTAAAATTATGTAGTTGTACCTACATAACATCGAGTTTGTGCACTATAATAAACTCTTATGCTACATAACGTAGCATATAGGCATCATAGAGGAATATAAATATTAGGAATTAAGTTAACAGGATTTACAGCCTGACCTCTCTTAATGTTTTATGATTGCAAATTAAATAGGTACCTACCTATACATACTTACTTGCTGGATTAAATTGAAATATTATTTAGGTACTGCGCTAAAAGATAAAAATGTGCAGCTTGCAGCCAAAGCTCAGGGAATAAAATAGGCAAAGAAAATAGCTAGGGTACGTTCCAATTCAAGCTTAAAGCGCTAACGCACTGCACGAGCTATGCGCGCACGAAGCCCCGTTCCGATTCATCTGAGCGCGTTGGTGCGCGTTGGCGCGATTAATGAAACGAAACGCTCAGACGGAACTCACAAAGAAGTTGAAGGAACGCACGAGCTGCCTTGTCTCGAAAGGTGAGGCAGTTCATGCGCTCCCGTGCGCTCGAGGGGCGTGGCGAAGTGGGCGTTGCCGTGCGCTCTGTCAGCGCGCTGAAAGTTGAAAAGAAACGACTTCATGCGCGCGTCAGCGCATTAAGCGTGAATTGGAACGTAGCCCTAGTTTGATATTTTGATAAATGTCAATGTCAACGTCCAAAAATATTTATATTTTGTGAAAAAATAACCTCACTTTGTGACTTTTCTCATACTTTTCTCTTGCTAGTATTTATTTCTTTCGAGATTCTTGAAATTTAACAAAGGCTAATATTTATGTTCCTTGGGCCAGTAAATGCTATGCATGGAGAGTAGATAATGACTTCACAATACAAGAAATTCACCAAACTCATTGCTAAATGGCCTGTAGACACATCAAAAGGTGAAAGGTAAGTTTGTGATCAGCTGGTTCTGTAATTCTTACCTTTGAGGCAGAATAACTTATTTATCTTTATAATACCTTACAGAGATCTTGGGAAATTCATTAGGGATAGAGTGAAGACGGCTTTCGAGTCAGCAGACAAACAAAATCTGGACTCAGAGCTTTGCAACCGGCAGTACATCTCGCTGAACAAATTAGCTGATAATCATTACAAAAACAAGTACAAACGGACCCTGAACAGCACTTCTACTGGCCTGAGCGTAGAAGAGTGTAATCTGGTGCTCTCTAACGAAGTTCTCGACTATCTGAAGGAAGATAACAAAAGTTTCTTCCGTAAAATATTCAAGAAAGAGTCAAAATGATACTGAGACCCTTCAAACGCCTTTCACAGGCCACGCTTAGCCGTAAGTTGTCAACATTGCATAAGTACAAAGACCACACACCTGTTATGTTGGATGAGGTTATAAAACACATCAATCCTCAAGACAATGAGTTGTACATTGATATGACTTTTGGAGCTGGTGGTCACTCTCACAAGATCCTGGAATCAGCTGACTGTAAACTAATCACACTAGATAGAGACCCTTCTGCTTATGAAAGAGCACAAAAGTTTGCCAAAGAGTATCCTAATAGAGTCACACCTTTACTAGGAAGGTTCAGTGAACTTCCCAGCCTCCTCAAAGAAAAAGGCATTATTCAATCATCCATAGATGGCATTCTATTTGACTTTGGCTGCTCATCAATGCAGTTAGACACTAGAGAAAGAGGATTTTCAATAAGCAAAAATGGCATCCTAGATATGCGAATGGATGCCGGAAGAGACCCAGATCAAATCACAGCTAGAGAAGTATTAGCGACAGCTAATGAGAGTGAATTATACAAAATATTCAAGATATATGGAGAAGAGAAGAAAGCTGCAAAAATAGCACAAACTATAATACAAGCTCGATACATGATCAAAAATATTGACACAACCCATGAATTGGTTGATGTAGTGAATTCTTGCTGCCCTGATGAAGTCAGGCTAGATAAGCTGCAAAGGCCCCAATCAAACGCTACCAAAGTGTTTCAAGCTTTACGAATCTTCGTCAACAACGAGCTAAATGAGATGAACTATGCAATGTTACTAGCTCGCTACTACCTCAAAATCAGCGGGAAACTCGTCACCATCTGCTTCCACTCTTTAGAAGACACTATCGTAAAGAGACATATTTCTGGCAACACAATCAATGAAGTAGCAAACCCTGTTCCTATGAAATATCTCAATCCTATGTTAGTTCAAGACCAGGATACAATAAACCAGTTCTTGTCCACATCGTGGCAAGCCATCAATAAGCATGTGGAGATACCCACTGATGAAGAAGTGGAGAGGAATCCTCGGAGTAGGAGTGCGAGATTAAGAGCTGCTGTCAGAATAAAGTAGATAATATTTGACATTATTTTACTATTGATGGCAGTGGAAGTTTAGTATAGTATGCCAAAAATAAATTATGTAAAAATTATGTAATTTTTTCTGATTAAGTATTCAAAGTAGCTCACTAACACCATCCCTCTCTACTGTAACTTGCAGATAATGGGGCTGGTAATACTTATTTTAATATTAGGTAACTGTTAATATTTAAGTATGATTGTTTATTACTCCCTTAGAGATAAAAATATAAAAAGAATAAATAAAATATGCCTACATGCATGTTCACAGCTGCGCAGATAAACTAGTTAAATAATGCTAAACAATCCAGAGAGCTCTAGCTCAAGCTAAGCAGAGCTTCTGTTATGGGTACTAGATTCTAGTATCAGTAAATCATTTGTTTGTCACATAAAACACACATGCTTACAATTGGTTTGGTAATTAAAAGTGGCAGAATTTAAAAATAACGTAAATATAGTAGAAGTCTCATTGAGGCATCTACATAGGGTAGATGTCGGGACCTCCAGACCCACAGAAAAGCTGAAACGAAGCCACAGATCACAAAAACTAAGAACGAAGCTGTCAGTTACTTCAAGGAGCTGGGCTGGTTAGGGCTACTTAGGCAGGGGGATAATGCACAATACACTCATATGCGAGATGTCCGTGCAGATCTTAGTTCCCCTAGTCAAAATTAGAATTAAAATGGGTACTAGACGACTCACATACATAATGCACTACATAGATAGATATTTTTAGCATACATGTTGTCCCGAGGCGGGAATCGAACCCACAACCTCCTGCGTCGCAAGGCGGAATTTCCCCGCGCCACATTGGTCGTCAGTCACAAAAGCCTCATCACGTCAATATCTTGGAAAGAACTGAAAAAGGATAAATGAGTAACTCCACTAAGGCGATACTTACTTCATTACCTAATGGCATTAAGATTTTACTAAATTCATGAAGTAAAACAAAATAATTGTTCATTAGACTCTTTTTATTGATTCTCTTAATAGTGGTATCTAATGACTAATTTACAATAACCATAATTCTTCTACAACATCTAGGTACTCGTTCTTCCAAACATTTTAAAATAACATCTGATTGATGTGTTATTTTATTATAAATCTAACATTATTTTTAAACTCCCAAATAATATCATCCATAACTATAGTTAAATAACATAACTTAAGTGTAGATTAGGTACTAGAATTTTAGATAGGTAAAATGAATGAGACCTAAAATGCAATCGCTCGCAATGTACTGTAGACAGAGTAAATAGCTTAGCCGAAAGATATTTTTAACCAAGACTGAAAAAAACTCTAATGCTCTCTTTTAAAGAGAGGAGAGGAGACAAAACTGATGCACCGATTTCTATGCTGTGTTTTTTGTAGAAAGCTGTTTTTTCTGGGAGCTGTTCTTATTTTAGTTTCAGTTATTTTTCTTACATTTCTTGCTTTCTTAACTATGTTTGGTAAAATCGATGCAAACGATTCATTGTGAGATCATGATCATGAGAACATGATTCCATCAGCTCGTAGCCAAGTTACAAAGGAAAATTGGAGTCTTCTATTTTTGGAGTTATTCGACTTCATAGTTAAAATCACTTTGTCTACACTACAATAACCGATTTTATTTAGCGTATTGAGTCTTCTAAGCCTCTGCATATCAACATAGCAGCTTCACGTATGCTTATTGTTACATTAAAGTGTAGGTAACAAGGGCGATTAATGAGGCAATTTGTAGAAGTTTAATAGTAAAGAAGTCTATAATATACTTAAAAAAGGTCTATATTTTGAAAATCGCGAAAGTTTTGCTGAATAATAAATATAATTAAAAATTACATAAGTAATGTTTTTTTTAATGTTTTATAGCAAGGTCTGTTTTGTTTTACTGGCAATTAATATTCACTGTCAAAGAATAAACAGTAAGTTTATAAGAATACCAGTTACAGTTGCATATTCGATAAAACATTCTAATACAATAAATAAATTAGTAATACATAATATACATAGCTTGCATATGATCATAAAAATATTTTACATACATAACAATATGCTCAAAATCTAATTTCAGTCCATTATTGAGCATAATCAGAAGCACAAAACATGGTTGCCAACTAATAAGTAATTATCCAGATAATAGATATTTATAGGAATCTGGCAACCCAGACACATAGCGCCCACGAGTAGGAATGTGGTTTTAAGGTACATGTAGCTTTGCAAGTATGAATTATTAAGAAGGCAGTGGCAATTACTACAAACATGGCCTAACGTATAAATAACAAATAAATAAATAAATATTTACAAGAACTTCACTAGTAATAAAATATACTACGTTTTAGTTATACCAGTCGGGAACAAAGCCAAATATACTGAGTTAAAGTATAATAATGGCATAATGGCAGTATAAAAGTGGCATAATACCTTTTGCTACCTCGAGTTGGTGTCCTTTTATCTTTGTTTTTCTCTTTAAAGGAGTAAGATTCGCTTTATCGTTATTAGTGACATTTCAATGTTTATATTTTAAGTTTTGTTTTAATTTACAGATCGCATTCGGAGGCAACAAATGATGCCTTCCATTCAAGGATCACGCTAAGATATCAACGTCTTAACAATCTCTAAGCGTATAGCAAATATATACATAACTGTCATGAATTTCATGTATTTCTACAATAATTCTTCTTGTTTTTTAATCGAATAAAATAAAAGATTATCAGAAAACTAAAAATAAACATACTGTTTTAATATCTGTAGGCCTAAAATCAACGTCAGTTTTTCAAAAAATTACTCGTTAGCTATACTCGTATAATTCAGTTTTCTCACACAAATATACCTACTCAACGCGATCAATGGCAGTCTTGAAATTTGAAGGATATTGAATTTCTAACATGCGACGCGCGACGTCCACCATTATTTTTTTATAGAAGTTTATAGAAATTTTATGGTGAGCGTACGGTCATGTCATGTCGCTTCTTTGTCCACTTTGTGTGAATGTAAAGTGAATTCCCGCTGGTGTTATTTAATCACAAATAAGGTTCGTAGTTAACCCGCTTACATCTGTTTGATGTCCGCTGTAACTGTAAGAAATCGACACAATCTGGTGTAATGCGTTACAAAATCGAATTACACTTTTGTAACTTGTCTCAATATGCAGCATGGCCATGTTATGTAAAATTTATTGTCGTTATTTTAATAAACAATATTCTTCAAAAAATAAATTTAGTATATTTCGCGCTTTAGCGAATTGCCGGACATGACAAAGATGTAGCGTTAATATGAAGCACT
The DNA here is from genome assembly GCA_955876795.1 of Eupithecia tripunctaria. Classification (NCBI taxonomy): domain Eukaryota; kingdom Metazoa; phylum Arthropoda; class Insecta; order Lepidoptera; family Geometridae; genus Eupithecia; species Eupithecia tripunctaria. The sequence goes on along the minus strand of OY041617.1, from coordinate 13,553,141 downwards.
AGGCTTTAACACATTGACTGCCCATGATGCAGACAGCTAAGAGTAGCTGCAAAAAGGTCACATCGCTGTAGCTGGGCAGCAAAAGCATTCTTATAAAAACCAGCTTTTTGAAGGCTGACAAGTAATTAAGAATTTAGTAAAAACCGACTATGGAAAGAGACCCGCAACTTTCATGACATTGTCCGACCAAATCAAATCAATTGACACATACTCGTAACTACCAAAACTTTTCTCATAACTTCAACTTATAGCGTACATTTGTTTTGTTCTGTTGACATTATAGTAAGAATGAGAAAACACCGCTTAGTGCTGCATAATTATATTTTTTTAAAGTTTCTTGAATACAATTTATTTTCACATAAATTGTATTCAAGTATACATAATAAAGTTAACAGATTTAAATAAGGGGGAAAAATTCAATTTAAATAGGTTTTACAGAAAGTTCATAAAACGCTGATTTGCTGCCCAATGGTTATAAACAACCGCAAAAATTATCTGATTAGCGTTCAGACTAATAAATAATGATTGACAAAGGACTCTCATCATTGATTTGATATCATATTGATCTCAACTTCATTGAAATTAACATATCGAACATTTTTACTCATGTCGCCTGCTAAGCGTTATTACGGGAAAGAAACCCTTATTGGAGAGCCATGTCCAGCTGTGGAGATAATGTGCTGATTAGGAAGCACTTGTCAAGGGATTTGACCATTAAATTAATAAATATAAGGGCGTGCTCACTTTGGACACGATTTCATCCGAATTTGATTCGTGCGTAAACGTAAGACTACGCACCAATGATCCCTTCGAATGACTATGGGAGAGCTCACACTGCGTACTTATACGTGCGTGTACTTACGACAACGACGTCCGAAATTATAGAGTACGTAACTTTTCTTCAAACAAATAAAACAAATATTTCGTTTTATTTACAATAATTATGCTCTTCTGGTCTAAGAGGTCTCACTCTAGAAACTTCGCGGCCAAAATCGCTCATAGGTATCCATTATTTCACGATCGTGTTCGGATTTATATAGTTGTCCTCTTTTGCCGTAAGACTTGTGTCATGGCGCGGTCTCTATACTGGAGATTGACGTTTGATGACTCTATCTCCTCTACAAAAGTTACTCTAAGAGCACTGCACATATAAAAATTACTCTATGGCTGCCTATTTGACAGAGAAAAACGTATTCATCGTCAGCACTAAATTCGCAAGAATAGTACTCGTACGTTTACGTACGAACAGATTCGGATCCAAAGTGAGCACGCCCTAATGCTGGCCAATACACACAGCATTACTGATTGACATAACTTGAGAGATGACCCGATCACTGTCCGAGACACCAGCTGCGAGACAGTTACGACAAAACCCTTGTTTCTCATAGTCAGGTCACTATTAAAAGCTTATTTAAAATCACAAAAATGTATTAGATTTCTGCGTTTGGAATAGTTCATTCATCAGGTGTATGTTACGTCCTATTGACGGAGGAGAGAACGTTTCTTTTGGCGCGGTCGGTGGCGGCGGCTGCTTTCTCCCGCATTTCTTTAAGGGTGGCCGCCATGGGCGCCGCACCCCCCGCGTGCCCACCGTGCCCAACTGCGCGCGGGAACATGGCGGCTAGCACGTAGTTAAAGCCGGATACCTGGGGAAAGAAATGGTAGTTTAGTTTTACCCTTCATTCATCTTCCTAGCTTATAAGTTAACCCCTTTCATCTATAGTAATATTATAAAGAGGAAAGATTTGATTTGATTGTTTGTTTGTTTGGCTCCGAAACTAGTAAACCGATTAAAAAATTCTTTCATCATTAAAATCTTACTTTTTAGGGATAGGCTATATTTTATCCCGGAATTCCCATGGGAACGGGAACTACACGGGTAAAACTGCGAGGCGCTGCTAGTTCTTAATAGTCTGCTAACTGTAAGCAATCTCATTCTGTCTTCTTCTATCTACATAATTCTGAGTGAAAAAAAACATTGCTTACCAACTGCTTTAAGATAGCAGGCCATTGTGAATAAGGGGTTAGACTCGAGTGATTAGGAAGATTCCTGCCACTGTAGCTACAGAGCTTTTTTGTCTATTTTTAGGTTCTTCGTTTGATGGTAAGCGACGTAGTATCCAACGATGTATCATGAAGGTCTAAAAGACACTTCTTGTACCCGGCGTGTATTTCACTTGTGCCCGGTGTATATTTCTCTTGTGCCAAGCGCCATACCCCTTGTTACAATACGATCTGGACCTTCGTGATAGATCATTGGATGTATTAGAAGGTGTAGAAGAAGCCTTTTCACTCTTGTCTTGAAGAGAGTCAGGTTGTGGTTGGCTACAGGGTACTTAAACTCGATCTTCTGGCCGCAGTATCGCTCTCGATTCAATCATACATACTTTGCGTAGTGCGTCAGTCTTTATACTCGGCGTCCAGCTCTTCCCGATATGCTATCATCATCTGCTGGGTGTTATAATATAAATTGATTGTTTTGTAACTACTAATAAAACCGGCTAAGTGTGAGTCTGACTCACGCACGAAGGGTTCCGTATACGGATATCTATAAAAACGGCAAAAAATCTTGTCTGTTGGATGGGTCATGGGAGCCATTGAATATTTATTTATATTTTTTGTTTTTAGTATTTATTACTTTATTATTATTACAGAGAGATGGACAGCAAAATCTTAGTAATAGTTTATGTTTTACTCTTTGGAAGCCTAAAAACCGACTTAAAATACCTTACTGCACTGTTTTTACGTTTTGCGAGAGCTTCCCAGTATATATCTTACTTGTGCCCGGTATGTATTTCTCTTGGGCCAGGTGTCTATTCCCCTTGTTACAATACGAAATAAGTTACAATACAGTAAGTAGGTTCGTACAGTCGTCTACTCTACGAGTATTTATGCCCGGTGTGTATTTTACTTGTGCCCGGTGTGTATTTTATTTGTACGCGACAGGTTTTCTTCTTGCTACAACTATCTGTACAGTAAGCACGTACCATCTGAGAGGCGTTCTTCTTGAACCGCTCCAGGCCGAAGGCGCGGATGGCGCGCGAGAAGCCGAACACTTGCGAGTCGATCCAGGCGGAGCGCCGCGCCAGCGTGCCGCCCGCGCTGCCCGGCGTGTATTCCACGCGCTCCACCACGCTCTGGAAATAACAAGGGTTATTTATTTATTTATTGTTAAGCTATTTAATTACAATGCTGGGCAAATACAAATTCAAAAACGCTTTATTTCCATACATAAACTTAGAAAATTTTACTACAGAACACTTAGACCCGTATTATGAAAGCTTACTCAGTCGTCGATCTCTGCTTGAGAAACGTTTTTCTATGGAATAAACGTCACTCAAGCATACATCTATGACTGAGCAAGCTCTCATAATACGGGCCTTAGAAAATCATAATGAACACTTAGTAAAGGTCACAGGAAAAAAATACACTGACACGGAAATAAAGTGGTATTTTTAATTTCGGCCGCTTCGTTATGTAGACTAAAGTAAAGAAACGACGAAAAAACTGTTAGCCTGTTAGTTGTTATTTTTCGAGTTAAATCCGTTCCAAGCCTTTTTGCACAGCAAGATTTTGACAGTTTATTTGATTTTATTTACAGATAATTTTTGAAATTCCCCTAGAGAAAGTTCAGGTTGCCAATCGGTGGCTACCTTAGTCCACAGTAAATTGATGAATAGTTCAGTTCAGTTATTTATTGATAAGAAAAAAACCTTACAAGTCAAACAAATTATAGATATATACTAAACAACTTATTGTACAAAAATAGTTTACACTAAGTACGTAATAATATTTCTTACTAAAAGTAGGTATTACATTTTCTTATTATATTATAATATTTTGTTTTTATTTTTATTTTAAGTAAAGTTGGATCAACGATATCGGCGTCCTCGAGTTTGTCTCTTAAGAATTCTTCTACACTATAGTAAGCCCTGTCCACTAGAATTCCCTTCAGTTATTTAGTGAATATGGCCTTCGACGCGGCACTAGTTATAGAGTTTGGCAGATTATTATTAGTTAATATTATACATATATTAGTTATCTAGTACGAATAATATAACACAAGCTCTACTTACTCTGGAGTTAGAGAAAGTTATGTACCTAAAAATCAGAAAAATAATGCAAACCTTACCATGACTTTAGTGTATCCAAGATTTCTTGTGTATGTGACGAGGCTTTTGTTCTTTGGATCCAGTACGCTCTCCTCGATTATCTTCACGGACTTTGCACTGAAAAACCTGAAACGAAACGAGTCGATTGTTTATTTAAGTTTACTTTAGCAATATTATTGTTTTACGGCTTTTTCCTAGATTTATGTGTAGTATATTTTTCCCGCGGCTTCCTTCAATTTCGATATTTTATCCAATAGCAATCAGGGAAAACATAGCTACAAATTAGTAACAGAACTTACGACTGATACGTACTGATAGGACGCCATGACGCCACATATATCGGACATGGGGGCCTAATTGGTACTTTAATTCGGTGTATTAAGGTACACCAATTGGCCAAAACGAAACACGAAATTGCGTGCTGGAGAATCAAAAAAGGTATTCGTAAATCGAAGTTTCTGATTCGTTAATATGTAGGTAAACGCTATGTTAGTAGTTGGTTTTGGATAAAATGAATCAGTCGAAAGTTAAATAGCTCAGTAATTTCAGTATTCTTTTATCCGAGACTATATTTTTCCTAGTGGAACCATAGACCATTCACTTTACTAAATAACTACTAACTACTAAACTACTAACTACTAATACTCTATAAAATACTCTACTATAATTAATTTTGTTTTATAAAACTATAAACCGATTTAAATTTTTGTAGTTTTTTCATGGATTTTCATGGATCCCATTGTCAGAACTGAACCAAATTAAAATGGGACTACACGGGAAGCACCAGCTGTCATATAAAAAAGAATCATGAAAATCGGACCACCCAGTCAAAAGTTCCGAGGTAACAAACATAAAAAACAGTCGAATTGATAGCCTCCTCCTTTTTTTGAAGTCGGTTAAAAATACCTATATACTTGTATTATGTACTTTGGTTAAGTTTGCAGTAACTAGTTTTAAAAGGGGTGTTGGCTCGGCTCAATACATTTGTTTTGAAACATATAACTCTTATCACTATCAGTTATCACTATCAGTCAATTTTGTCTTATCACAGTTATCACCATTATGAAAAGAACTTGTTTTTCGTGATTGCCGGTTTCAAAAATAGATTATGATGATAGCAGATACGTCACATTCCCAGTAACTTAGACGTTTGGTGTAATCATTCCAGACAGCTCAAGTTTTGCATATCAAACTAATATCACATCACACTATCACACTAATATTATAAATGTGAAAGTTTGTATGGATGTATGGATGGATGTTTGTTACTTCTTCACGCCAAAACTAAAGGACGGATCTGGCTGAAATTTAAAATAGACACAGTTCTAGGCATGGAATAAAACATAGGATACTTTTTATCCCATAAATAAGTTCCCATGGGATGAAAATCACCTTTTAACTTTTCCTTAGGAACAACGCGTGCGAAGCCGCGGGGCGCAGCTAGTACTGTATATGTAAAACTGACGCCGCAACGTGGTAGCGTCGCGTGTCGCCTACACGGATCGCTCCGCAGAGGCAGTGAATGCGTTAAAGAATAAGAATTTTCGGTTAGCTAAACAAAACTCCAAACTCAAAAATGCTTTATTTCCATAAATACAATAAATGTACACTTAGAAAAGGTCAAATCATATTAAAAAATACACGGAAATAAAGTGGTATTTTTGAGCAAGCCAGTATAGAAAGAAAGCTAAGAGCAAATTAACATTATGAATCTAATACCTATTCTTCAACCTCAACAGCCTGTATTTATCCACTGCTGGATGCAGGCCTCCTCCTGATAATCCCCTTATTGGCGTTTACCTCATGGAGAGTAATGCCCATAATCCCCACACTGGGCATGCGAGTTGGGGATCACATTTTGGTGGTATTATTGTTCTGCATAGGGCGCTGCTGCCCGCCCCCCGGTGGATATTCCGTAATCGCCTCTTACGACACCCACGGCAAGATTTTGGGTGGTGCAAATTCTAAGCCAGCACCACACAGCTATCTTAATACCTATTCACCTTTGTCCTATTCAAAAGAATGCACTCACAAGGGAATGTGAACCTACACGGCTTAGACATACACATTCATACTCTATTTGACTTAAACTGAACTTCCTTTATTGGTCAATGAATAGTTCAATTGAGGCAACTATTATTTACTGATGCTATTTCTGTGCTCAGAGATGCAACTAGACTATTTTTTACTAGTGTCTGTAAATGGCTTGTTTTGCTTAGGTTGTTATTTCAAGCTATTTAAACATTGAATATTTGTGAGCACAAAATTCTTCTTTAATGCGCAGAGATAACAAATTCCTTTACTGGGATACATTAAGTATTTTTCAAAATGTAGTGTAATTATGACGACTTTTCTTTATTTAAGAGCAGTTGTAAAACTTAACTGTCAGGTTTTAAATTTTAATCATTGGCTGAAACATTTTAGTAAACATATTTTTTTGTATGCAACTTGTATTCTTTTATAGCTCAAGTGTATGTCATGAACATACTTTAAATATTCTTACTATAGTAGAGATTGTGATGTGTATTGGTGACCTGTCATGTAATTTTAGATAACTGTCATAAAACTGAAGATAATCCCGAGTAGATGTCAAACTTATTTCAGAAGTTTATCTTCACCTTGATGATAGGAATTATCAATGAGTAATGTTTACAAATTGGTTTGACTATGCCATGCCAGTTTTGGATACCTTGAGTTAACCTTTGCTTACACCGCTAGTAAACAACTTTTTGACAAATGAAACATAACTAAGTCTATACATGACATACAGTATTCTGACTTAAGTAAGTTTTTATACCTTTCTCCCCATTTAGGCACTCTGTTAGTCTTGGTAAGTATCCTCTTTGTGTACAGGCAGCCATCTTTCCCCACTTTTCTACTCCATGTGTCTTCTGATAGGACATGGTGACTGAAAATACACAATTTACTTAATTGATAGATTGTTGGTATGTACCTTTTTGTTGTGTTTAAACTCTTACATTAAAGGCTTTTTTACTTAGAAAGCGTTCAGTGACGTTTCGGTACAACAACTATAGAAATGACCTAAGGTGTAATTTTGAGCGACTTGATTGATTCATAAAAATCTATTCCAATACTAGAACCTTGACCAATAGGGTATATGCATCGATTTTTTTTATTGTTTTAATCGATTCTTTAGGTCTTTATTTAACCCAGGAATGATAAGACGCTCACTGAATTTCGCATTAACAAGGTAAAAAAAACAAATCAAAACTACAATCATTTTCGGGTGATAAAAACGCTGCCATATTGGCGCCATGTTTATGTGACGTCGACGTACACACTTGATTAAAACCTTTGGTGACGACCTCGGTAGTGATCATCTCAGGAAAGAGGTTTTCCGAAAAAACTGAAAATAATCGACAATACGAAATGTCAAGTGGGCAGAATAGTGTCAAATCAAGGTGCAGCAAGCAGAATAAAAAAAGAAGAAATGCGTACAGTGATGTCACGTCCGCTCTAGTCAATGGAGTAGCGTTTCGAAATTTTGCGATTGAGATTTAAAATATCAATTTTTCAATGGTTAAATTCTACATTAAAAACATCTCAAAACGCAAAAATAAATATGTAGATATGTTTCTATATCAATAGAGAATACGTATATATTTTTATAGCCATTTTGAAATCACATGCATATACCCTATTGAGTACTTTTTGTAAATTGTTCTTATATTCTTCCTGTCCAGAAGAGGGTGATACTGAATGTGACACAGTTGTAAACTTTTAGCGTCATTATCATTGCATTATGTTAAAGTTTTTAATTAAAGTCCATGGTACCAATAAACTATATATGTATTTGTAATAAATAAATAAAGTAATTATAATCAATAAGGTGAATAAGTCATCTTAATAGAGTCATAAAAATTCGTATATTACTGAATTTGTATTGATCTCAATCTCAACTAACATTTCAAGACTTTTAATAAATAATATAATGATCAAAGCAGATAGGTGAGTAAAGATAAACCATTCTTAAAATGAACGCGTCTTTACAGAATTATACCAGTTTATTACTCTTTAGCGAGAAGCGTTGAAATAAAACTTTCAAAAAGTCTGTTTGTTTGGCAGAATACCAACAAGACCAAGAAGAAAAGTCTTCATTTTGCTCACAAAAGAGAAATAAACTGGTGTAACTCTGTGGAGACGCGTTCATTTTAAGAATGGTTTATCTATAACAGAAAATGAATAACAGATAATAAGCATGCAAGCCTCTTGTCAGATGATGATGATCTAATAAATTATTAGATCTTCCCAATTCATTAAAGATAAAAGATAAAGATTATTTCATTATTATTTAGGTCATCTCTATTATGTTCCGTTCTACACAAAACTAATTATCTCTGATTTTATAACAAAAAGGTTTTCTTGATATTTTCTTGTCCTATGAGTGAAGGCTAATTATAATTTAGTTTTTCATAATTTGAGTAGCATACTAAAATTACATAGGATACCTTACTAATATGTTGAAATGGAAATAAGATTTATTTGAATTTTAAAAATATTAATGTGACATAATTTGAGTCAACTCAAATGAAATGCAAATGAAGTCCATCTATTCTGGAATGCTTCCTAGCTGAAAAAGACATGTAAGTGAATAATAATTGGGTTTGTTTTAGAACTACAAACCAACTTCAATTTTATGGTTTTCATAAGGAAGCCACTGTCAGAACTGGACCAAATTCAAATAGGACTACATGGGAAGCACCATCTTTCAAATAAAAAATGAATCATCAAAAAAATTGGATGGTCAAATATTCTGAGGTAACATTCATTAAAAATAATTTACAATCAAATTCAGATAAATAAAGATTTTCTATTTCTAATTCTAAATTGAGAACCTCCTCCTTTTTTTAAATTGGTTAAAAAGGTTGCAAACTGGTTTACAACATGATTTTTTTATCTTTTGTTCATATAAGTACAAATTTAAATGTCAACAGAAATAAAATGCATTCTTATTACTTGAACAAAGCACTTATAGTTGTCATATTGCTTTAAGAATGGTTGGCCTTGCTAAAGATTGTTATAGGTTCAATGAGAAACAAATAACACATAACAATACAATCAAATGGATCCAAATTCCAAGGTGACAGATAAAATCAATAATAATTATCTGCTCGACTTAACTGTGCTCGACTTTAAGAAGATATAGCCCAAGCCAAATTAATATCTTAAACCCGGTGATTTGTGTATGGACCCTTAGGGATTCAAGAGTGGCGAAAATAGAATTATTTAGTTTTTGTTGCTTGAAACAACAATTCAATATTCAGGTTATTTTTTTTTTTTAAATAAACCTTACCTCTGAGGGTTTGGGTATCTTTTCCAGTATCCACATGCAACTTGCTCCCAGCTGTAGTTGAAAGTTGATGTTGTTTCAAAGTACCTTGCCATTTTAAATTATTCAATTTTTTTATTCTTTCTCTCAACTGGAATAGGCAGTGGACAATGATCCAGTCAGACCTTCATTATTCTAGAAAAAAATGCAAAAAGCATTTTTATTCAAACTATAACTTATAGGTAATTTATGTAGATAAGAGGTGTCAGATTACATAAACACTGGCTAAAGTAGGTCACTTTTCTCTATGAATTACAAATATTTGAATAAACATTTTGTGACATGGTCACCAACCACACTAAGAGCTGCACAGAACGTCAATGACTATCGTCACGTAGCTCACGAGGCGTGGAGGTAAACAATCGTTATAAGCGTTCAATACATAAATACAACCCTCTCAGGTTCTTCTAAAGGGCAAATTGTATTCACATGTAAGACATATTAGTAGCTATAACCGACCAGCAAACGTCAAAATATGCAACGACATGTAAGAATAAATCAAGTTCAACTTAAAAACCACGCTATAGAGTACCCCTGTTGCAAAATTACTGAATAAATCGAGAACTTACCTCTTCGCCGGAATTGCTGGAACGGTTTACTAACTCTGATTGTGCTTGAAATCTTGTTGCGTACTGATCCACGGGTCTGGTAACTTTATTATTTAGATTTACAGGCGCACGGAACAGCCATCAGTCTCATGTTATTCATATTTTATTTCTGGAGATTTTATTTTTCCAAATTTTGATAAACATTGACACTCTGAATGAATTGAGCGACACACTGACAGCGGCTAACTGAAGTGACATTGACAGACAAGTCAGGCAAAGACAAAAACAGGTTCACTCACAAGCTGCGTCCCGTATACGCTTAGAGCAGTTGTTATTTTCACTCGTGAACGTCCACTTCGCCCGCCCCACGCGCGCACGAGAACGCATGATCTGCCTTACTACCTTTCGAGACGAGCCAGTCGCATGACCGCGTCTGAAACTGGACTATACTAATGATTTCAAGATTTTCAAAATCAATGTATTTTCCATTCTGTTTCAAATAACGCATCGTGTGTGCGCACATAGCTCGTTCAGTGCCTAACCGCTTTATGTGAGAAACGGAACGCAACCACGGTTCATTCACCAGAGACAAAGGTGAGGAATGTGAGGATTAACGAGAAATGACGTCAGCTAAGCTTTTGAACGTTTATTCACAGGGTTCACAGGCATATCACTATCGAAGCATTTCAGGAAAAATTTATGAATACCTTATCTGTTTATGTATCGAAAATTTTAAATTAAAATAACAATGGTAGGCACTTGCGGAACCCTTCATAGGAAAGTTGATTCGCACTTGGCTGTTTTTAAGTTTTGCGGGACAAGCAGTAACTAATTCAAAATAATCATCAATAGCATGTAGAGTAATCGGTGAACATACAAAAAACGGTCAAGTGCGAGTCGCTCACACATGGAGAGTTCTATACCATCGAACAAAATAATTTTGCAAAGAAACCATAAAAATATTTTATATGGATTAAAAATAACATAACGCCAACCATTCGAGTAGGTACTGAGTGTCTACCATGAGTTGTCACATAAAAATTGCCTGACGTTACATACTACAGTAGTTACGTAAATACGCAGATAGATAACTACGCGACTCGTACTGCGTTTCGTAAATACGCAGATAGATAACTACGCGACTCGTACTGCGTTTTAGTATCCACTAGAGGCGCTTTACAACTTTCCATACATATTTTTAACTATCGTCGCTAGCGAGTATAGATTGTGGAAACTCGTGGAACACTGATCACGACCGACGTATAACTTCGGTGATTGGTACTCATCGTGGCGTGGACGTTGGGGCTCTTATTTTTTATTTATTTTTTGTTACAACCCCAACAGAAATACCCACTTTGTAAAAATTTCCACTGTCTACCACTTACTAAAGATACAGCTAAGTAGCTGATACACAGATAGGCCGACAACGATGTTTTAGTATAGGGACTCTACGTTTGCACTTTTTGGGTACCTACGAAATCATAAAAACCACACATTGTTAACATAAGTATGTCCTATTTTCAAAGTTTTTAGGAAATTTAAGCAACCTACTCCTACGTCACGCACGACACAAAGGTCTGACTAAAGATTGAGAGGGTAAGACCACCAGGATACTCCAAGTCGATAAAGACATGATAACACACGTATTATTGGGCGAAAGCAAGTAGCTACGGTATCAGAATAAAAAAGTCAGTACAAGTGCCATAATGTGTCGTTTACTCATTGATAGCAAATTATCAAAACGTAACGATCATCTACGATACGACCCATTGCAGTTTAATGGTTACTCGGGTAGCACAAACGCAAATAGACAGAACAGGTACATAGTTTTTTAAACTTTCGCGATTTGCTAACATAATTTAATGATAATTTATCGGGTATTTATCGCGTACCTTTGTTTTTATTTCCCCTACGTTTCGAAAACGGATATGTAAGCACAATACAAATTGAGGGTAGTCGTGGATACTGCCGTCAATTCTCGGCTGTAACTCGAATTACATTCAGTCGCCCCGTGACCACGATCGCTGTAATGCGGTAGAAACGTAGGGGAAATAAAAACAAAGGTACGTGATAAATACCCGATAAATAATCATTAAATTACTGGTACATAGTCTAGTACTCATTATTATCGAATAGGTACAGACATGTAAATCCCGCACACAGACGCTAATTAATTAGCGCGTCTCGTGAAGCGCAATTTTCTAGCGCGATTCCTTCCACACAGCGGCTTATTTTTAAGCGCGATTTTGGCAACGCCTCTGACAAGTCGATAAAATAGCGTCAGTGTGCGTCAATGTATGCCTTTTGGTACAAAATGTACTTCGAACAAATATCGCGAAATTGCGGCATAGGTCGCACTTTAAAATTTGCGCCTGTGTGAGGAGGGCTTCAATGAAATTTGATTAGGTATAAGAATATGCTAGAGATAGAAGATTATAAAGCATGGTCTGATTTGTTACCTCCCTATATTTTTTGGGTGCCTCAATAATAATCAAAAGCACAGGAACAGAAAGTAGGTTAGGTACCTATAAGTAGACTGACCTCTATTAGTACAAGTGTACAACTTTGTTGTATTACAGGGTAAAATGTTGAAATAAAAGGCGACTGTTAGAAATGTTTGGTTATATCATTTATTACGTCCATAGTTTGATCATTTTGCAAAACTATATCAAAGTGTTCCAAATAATCAGACAGTAATGTTTTGCGTTGATTACTTAGATAGCCTATTTTAATAACAGTTTCTAAGTCTTCAAATCCGTCAACCATATTTGCATCTCCTATAGTGTCTCCCATCAATATCACGTTGTTTTTTCCTTTGATAGTATCATAATATTCAGTATTCTTAATGCTAGCTTCGTTTTTGTTAAGACTATGAATAGGGTTGCCTTTCATTCCAATTATTATATCTCCCGAGTCTAATTCTAAGAAATTTGATACGACCTGAAATATTAAAAAAACACTTTGCAACAGCATCAATAACATTATCTACCAACGCAACTGCGTTTATTAGTTAATGTTATTGATGCTATTTTGAAATAATTAAGACGCTTGGTTTGGTAGCATCCAGCAGAGTTAAGAATGAGTAGATAATATTACGGATCACAATAAAAAAACGCAGTAGCAAGTACGCGAAACTCGAACGTCAGCAGCAGTGACCGAGGCGGGCAGACCTAATAGCAGTAACTATCTCCATTTTTTTTCTTGATCTGTGGTTTTGAACTTACTTTTAACTGTGCTGACGTAATATTAGCTGCTTCCAGTGTATCCACCACGGCTTCTCCAAGTCCAGAAGAAAGTACTAAAATAGGGATCTGCTTGTTATCAATCCATGATATAAGCTCATGAAGTCCTTCTCTGTAAAGTTTTAATACATTTTAGAATACATAAATCATTAAAGTAGCCAAGTTATTATAGGTTCATCTATATCTACATACATAGGTACATACCTGAAATAACCTATTTGAGTACGAGCTATATCCATGAGTTCTGTTCTTGGAAATTTCAGGCCTCTGTAATAAAAATACCTAATTATTTAGTGTTGATAAATACATACGGTAAATGAGTTAGTAGATACACATAATATTACTCAATCTTGATTGAAATTACAGTTTGTAGACCGTAACTTTTTGGGGTTCCGTACCCAAAGGGTAAGACCCTGTTACTAGGGACCCTATTACTAAGACTCTGCTGACCGTCAGTCTGTCCGTCACCAGGCTGTAACTGATGAACCCTTACTTAAACATAGACAGTTAAATAAATATTTATGGGAGCTCCCTTACAATACAACAGACATGTCATGATTTATTTGCCGTTTTTATAGATAATGGTACGGAACCCTACGTACGCGAGTCCAACTGGCAATTTGGACGGTTTTATTTTTTAAGTTTCAAGTTAAAACACGCATGCGTTTTTCCACACTAATGATAGAAAGTCACATAGCATACTTCATCAAGTTGTTAGCCGCTTTATACCACTGAACCAAATGTTCCGATATTTCCTCGTTGGTTCTGTGGGGGTCATTTTCAATTGGTGAATATCTCAGGTATAATTGGTATTCTTCGTCTTTATAGCTTTGCGGGACCGACGGACATTTCCTGAACATCTCTGAAAACAATTATTTATACATTAAATATTTTACGGACATTTATTACGGTATTGTATCTCATCTAGTACCTAGAAGTAAAAATTATATACATGATAATGTACATACAAAGCAAAGAGAATTGATACAAAGTAAAAATTACCAACCAAAACTATTGAGGACAGGCTTGTCTTTGATCACAATACCACGATCAGTCGTCAAAGTGTTATCAAAGTCAGTTACAACTTGTAGGCGATTGTGGCCGTCCGCAATCATTTTATTTATTTTACTGAGAAGATCGATTTCTTTTGAGATATGTGTCCCATTTTTACGTAGTCCATCAATTTCTTGCAATGTTTTGAGTTCTTTTGTTAGTGCTTAAAATAAAAAATAACGAATATACTTAATTATTCTAATAATCTAACTAAGGTCAACATTAATTAAATATTAAAAATAAATTCATACGTAATTTTTTACAAGGAATAAAATTAAACAGAAAAGTAATTTTCCGTGTAACGTTAACCTTTTATTACCATCTTATAACTGATATTTGCACAAATATTAGTTTATCCATCGATTTAAAAGTTTATCTGTTATCTGATCGTCTTAAAATTTTATTCCAGTGGTAATTCTTGCGTGCATGCATGATAGATGTGTTATCTATCATTAATAATCATTATCAATCAACCTACCGTTCGGGAAGAAAAATAGTAAAGCAAACGAAAGATGTAATAACATTCTTGCATTCATCATTTTCACCATAACTCCTATTGATAAAAATTTACAGTGAACAGATAGCTTTTAAAACCTTGACCTCTATTTTACAAGGTCAAAGAGAAAACATCATCAAACAAAACATATCCTGAAAGTTCGTCGAAAGGTCCGTTAAATTTTAATACACCGTAACAAAATTAAGAATCCTAATAACACCTTTTTACAATAAATTTATGAAAGTTATTCAGAATCAAAAATAGCTTATCTAGCCAAAACAATAACAACCCATGCCCCCCCCGCTACGTTGCTCGTTTTGTCTATGACATGACACAAATCGTTCATTCCTAGTTCTATCCATACAACTTCCGGTACGTTTCGTACTCCTCTATGGTTCTGATTTAGTTCGTTCAATTCAATAATGGCGGACAGGCGGTAAATATAAAAACCGTAATACATTTCGGAATTACCTGAATGTCTGTTAATGTATTATCTTTGAATGTCTGTTTAAAGCAGTAAATAGTATCCAGATAGTATTATATATTTTTTTAGACGAAACGTTGTGGATGAATAGTATCCTTGCTTAGATCGTTAGTGTTCTGCGTTTATTATAATCGAAATGTCAAAAAACGATTTTTCTGAAAACATGGCTCATGGAAATCTTTGCTATAAGGACTTTACCTATCGTATGAGGAAACACGCTTACACCTCCGAGGCCTATATTTATTTGTTCCGTGCTACTCCGAAACTTTTACAGATTGTGCGTTTACTATCAGAAGTGAAGTTTGAACATGGTTCCTACCACACGTACTACGGCGAGGTAAAAAGAATTATGAATGGGTTTTTGGCGTTCTACTATGTGGCTATGGATGATATAGCAAAAAATGCAGACAGATTGAACAACTTGGCTACCAGAGAAGATATGATAGAACTCATGGAAAAGACGATGGAAATCCACACAGCTAACCATGACGATTTCAGAAAGGATTACATTCCCATTAACCCAGCAGAAGATAAAAAAGTAGAAGAAATAGAACAACTGTACAGTAAATTTCAGATTAAAGTTTTGAAACTGCAAGAATCCGTAAGGAAAATACGTAAGCCTGAAGAAGCACAAGAATTCGCGAAACGACATTTCGAAATGTCCTTACAGGTGCCGCGGGGGATTTGCGAAATGGCATTTACTTACTTGTCATTGATGTTAGCCGAAGACGTGAGTGGTTTCTTACAGCCTTATAGAGAGAGCCCTTGGTAATAACACCTTACACCCGTACCTAGGTAGGTTAGTACGTACTTCTACACGTAGAAAGATAAATAGCATAGAGTTTCCAGCTCATTGGAAACTTGTTGGAAACAGACCGAAGTGACAGATGACACTGACAGATAACTCAAATAGACTACCTTCTTATGTACATAGGTATCTCTAATGCATAATACGCGAGTTCCTTTAAACAAGGTACCTTTTTATGTAAGCACCGCACCTATTTTAGACCTCTGAGACGTTTGAGATGCCAGCTTTGGTACTGTATATTCTACCTACTAAGATTATAAATGCAAACGTTTGTGTGAATGTTTGTTACCCACCCTACCAGTGGACCCAGTGGTAGGTAGAGTCCGCGCAACTTAATATGAGCTCTGTGAAGTTGGCTTCAATGGCTGCGCACTAAACTGAAAATAAGGCGTTGAGGGGAAAGAGCGGGTGGAGAGGGGATCAGTCTGTCAATCCGGGGTTTCCAGCAAGAATTTTGGCGCATTTTTATTTTGTCTAGCACATTTTGTACTGCATTAATTTATTTTTCAATTCAATATTTATAGAATATATAAAAACATCTTATACTCAATGACGGATTATTTAAAACCTTAAATGTTAGAATAAATTAAACATTTTATCGAATGCAATTAACCCAAATTAGAAAATAAAATAATTACAATGTAGCAAATTTATTTATAACCTAGTTGGCAATACTGTCGAATGAATACTTTGAGTACAATAACGCAGCAAAGTCTTTGATGGTTGTTCGGTGTTCGTTTTCGTTGATTTGGTAGTTTGTTCTTGCGATTTTTTGGAGTATTCCCTGATATTAGCTGTTTCTCTTAAACGTTAAATATGCCTCGCGGGCGGTTTAACGTACTGCGTCGTCAAACACGAAAAATGGTGTTTGATGTCATGAGTTTTATGAGAAAAGTAGCCGATGAAGGTCTGCAATTTAACGTAGGTGTAAGGTTGGTATTTTGTTTTAAATAAATAAAAAAAATCAATAGTTAATCAAATAAAAATCAAGGTTTATCTTTCGCACGGGTGCGAAGCCGGGGTGGGTTGCTAGTTGGTAAATATGACTTTTCTATTTGATTGTACTTTTTGCTTCCGGACCTAAGATCAGAGAGCTCAAGATACGTTGCGATCACTCTACCTAGTAGCGGAAATACGTGGTAAGTGGTAGCCTGGTAGGCTACTACTTACTATGTATCCTCCGTAGGCAACTACTTAACCGATTTAGATGACATTTGGATAATTATTTTGATTCAATAGAAATTCGTAAAAAAAAATATAGATTGATAGATCTAAAACAACTTAACTTAGTTAAAAGTAGCTTAACCCTATTCATTGCATTACATTTTAGCTATGGTTAGAAACGTCTACCTAATTTTAGCAGACATCTAATTATGTCATGATTAAAAATTATCAATGTTAAACTGGTATCGATTTAGGTTTCCAAACGATTTCTTATACAAATGGATGATTTGTTTGACCCATGTAATGTAAAGAAGTATTTTGAAATACATTTTTCGAAAAAAACATATTTTGCTCGGCCACAGTAACAGCGTTTTCTAGCGAGTTGGAAACTTTTGAATGGCTTTAGAACATTCATAACTGAATCCTAAAATAAAAATTAAAAAGATAGACGTAATAATTTCTGAGATATAGGGCGTTTTTCCATTACCCGGCCCGGCACCGGCACCGGCGCCGGCGCCGGCGCCGCCGTGCCGTTGCCGGGGAAGCAAAAATGTATGAAAATGTATAGTTCGCTTTTTTACTTACCGGCGCCGGCGCCGGCCCGGCATTGAGGCCGTCGCCGTCGCCGGGGTAGCAAGCTATAGATATAGATCACTCTACCTAGTAGCGGAAATACGTGGTAAGTGGTAGCCTGGTAGGCTACTACTTACTATGTATCCTCCGTAGGCAACTACTTAACCGATTTAGATGACATTTGGATAATTATTTTGATTCAATAGAAATTCGTAAAAAAAAATATAGATTGATAGATCTAAAACAACTTAACTTAGTTAAAAGTAGCTTAACCCTATTCATTGCATTACATTTTAGCTATGGTTAGAAACGTCTACCTAATTTTAGCAGACATCTAATTATGTCATGATTAAAAATTATCAATGTTAAACTGGTATCGATTTAGGTTTCCAAACGATTTCTTATACAAATGGATGATTTGTTTGACCCATGTAATGTAAAGAAGTATTTTGAAATACATTTTTCGAAAAAAACATATTTTGCTCGGCCACAGTAACAGCGTTTTCTAGCGAGTTGGAAACTTTTGAATGGCTTTAGAACATTCATAACTGAATCCTAAAATAAAAATTAAAAAGATAGACGTAATAATTTCTGAGATATAGGGCGTTTTTCCATTACCCGGCCCGGCACCGGCACCGGCGCCGGCGCCGGCGCCGCCGTGCCGTTGCCGGGGAAGCAAAAATGTATGAAAATGTATAGTTCGCTTTTTTACTTACCGGCGCCGGCGCCGGCCCGGCATTGAGGCCGTCGCCGTCGCCGGGGTAGCAAGCTTCCCACCGGTGCCGGCCCGGCAAAATTGCATGTGTATTGCATATTTATTATGAATTGTAGCCGTGTGAGTGTGTAACTGCGCGGGGCGGGTAGGAGAGCGCACCGGGCGTAAACCAGCATCGACACCGGCGCAGTGGAAAAACGAAACCCCGGCGCCGGTGCCGGTGCACGGCCATACCGGTGCCGTGCCGGTGCCGGGCCGGGTAATCGAAAAACGCCCATACCCTGTGTCCATTTTTTAAGCGTGTGGACTGAGAGCTCTACTCTGGGTCATACCGACTTTGATTTGAGTTTAAAAAAGAATGGATCTTTGCTTCATGTTTAAAAACATTTTATCTAATCCTGTGATTTTTTTTAAGTCGATTTGCAATGATTTCAAAAGTAGGCTCTCAGTCAACACCTTAGTTTCTGATATCTGTGGTCACATCAACTGCAAGCAATATTTCTAAAAGTTTTGGCGATGTTACCTCAACCTCAACAGCCTGTATGGTCCACTGCTGGACGCAGGCCTTCTGTGAAAAGCGCCTTATTGGCGTTTATCTCAGGGAGTGTAATGCCCACAATCCCCACGCTGTGCATGCGGGTTGGGGATCGCAGTTTGGTGGTATAATTGTTCTGCAGGGGGCGCTGTTGCCCGCCCCCCGATGGATATCCCTTAGTCCGCTCTTACGACACCCACGGGAAGAGTTGGGGTGGTGCAAATTCTAAGCGATACCTACTATTCCAGTCTACTTTAACAGATGGATAAAACCCGCGTCAGCCTTTTAGAGATCCTCGCTCGACTCGAAACCAACCTGAAGATAATGAACGAAGATTCGAAGAAAAAATCGTTTGCCCTGCGTGAAATGCTTTACAACAAGAATAAAATAGAAATTGCCTGCAGGTCGGAGTACAATGCGAACCCGGTCGCATTAGCTGAGGTAAAATTGACATAATCTATACTAATACGTAGTAGTTTTCTTATTCTCTAAGATATATCACATCACATTACACTAATATATTATAAACTAGCTGCGCCCCGCGGCTTCGTACGCGTTATTCCTATGGAAACGTTTCAAGGTGGAAACTTTTTATCCTACGGGAACTGATTTATGGGATAGTAGCGTATGTTTGATTCCAGGATTAGAATCACCTGTATGCAAAATTTCAGCCCGATCCGTTCAGTAATTTTTGTGTGACCTTTAATAAAAATTTTAATGATCGTCGTTGCATCTATCCTTCCATCCATATATCCATACATCCATACAAACTTTCGCATTTATAATATTAGTGTGACGCAAAAGTTTGAATGGATGTATGGATGGATGTTTGTTACTTCTTCACGCCAAAACTACTGGACGGATCTAACTGAAATTTTGCATACAGACAATTCTAATCCTGGAATCAATTACTTTTCAGCTACTTTTTATCCCATAAATCAGTTCCCGTTGAATTAAAATCACCTCTTAATATTTCCATAGGAACGACGCGTGCGAAGCCGCGGGGTGCAGCTAATTTATGATAAACTAGAGTCAAACCTCACGTCTATATACAGGATGGCACATTTAGATCAGTCAGTATGGGCAAGTCTGAAACTATAAGAAATACATCTTTTCTTAGAAACCATGTCATCGGTTGTTGTCAACAAGAAAAACTGCATTCATACTATATACATACTAAAAAGAAACTTGTACTCAGCTCGGGAATCGAACTCGAAAGTTTTTAAAATAAAACTAACACTATTATATTATATTTACATATCTATTGTATAATATAAATAGGCAGTCAACATTACCATGAAACATGATGACTAAATTGAATAAAATGCATTGTTTTCATATCCTTTAATTATTTAGGGGGCTAGATAATGCTGTGTGAATTGTCCAGCATTATTTATTTATTTATTATTATTATTTTAGAAAGTTTTGGAAATGACCACTCTTTTTTTTTAAATATTCAAATTCGCCACCTGAAGATACAAAATAGTTTCAGACTTTCCCATACTGACCGATCTAAATGCCCTCTGGTGGTAGGCTTCGGCCGTGGCTTGTCACCACCCTCCGGACTAAGCCAGTCCGTGAAGCAACTCTGTTGTGTTTCGGAATGTGGTCCGGAGTAGCCATCTTCTAGACCTTCGTGATACATCGTCGGCCGCATCTTCGCTTTCCATCAGGTGAGATTGCGGTCAAACGAAGGTCTATTTCTGATTTTAAAAAAATGAGCCACCTGTATTGTTAGGGGCAAATTACCTACTTACTTGTAAGTACATAATACATACTCACATAATAATTATATTTTTAAGGCACAGGCAGAAACTGAAACAGTGAAGATAAAATTTGAACAAAAAAACAAACCGAAAATATCTTGCACTCTATTAGAAAATGAAGTGGATTTTTGGAGGCAGAAGTTGAACGACTACTATAAAGTGGCGGAAAATTTGATCTTAATAAAAAAGGAAATGGCAAAAGTTGATTTACATAACAAGTTGCATAATGAAATGAAGTAAGATTTTTTTAAATCCTTACAGTGAAATTCTTTGACCACATTAGTCCTTTTAATAATGTGTAACTAACTGTTACATGACGACCTCTGTGGTGCGGTGGGCGAAGGTCTGCCTGCGACGCAGGAGGTTGCGGGTTCGATTCCCGCCTCGGGACAAATGTGTATACGATCTGCAGACATTTGTTCAGGGCGTTCTGGATGTTTTTCTATGTATAATAAAAAATATGTAGTATATCTATGTAGTGTATTTTATTATGTATATCAGTTATCTAGTACCCATAACACAAGCTCTGCTTAGCTTGGGGCTAGATAATGCTGTGTGAATAGGGTATATGCATCGATTTTTTTTATTGTTTTAATCGATTCTTTAGGTCATTATTTAACCGAGGAATGATAAGACGCTCACTGAATTTCGCATTAACAAGGTAAAAAAAACAAATCAAAACTACAATCATTTTCGGGTGATAAAAACGTTGCCATATTGGCGCCATGTTTATGTGACGTCGACGTACACACTTGATTAAAACCTTTGGTGACGACCTCGGTAGTGATCATCTCACGAAAGAGGTTTTCCGAAAAAACTGAAAATAATCGACAATACGAAATGTCAAGTGGGCAGAATAGTGTCAAATCAAGGTGCAGCAAGCAGAATAAAAAAAGAAGAAATTAGTACAGTGATGTCACGTCCGCTCTAGTCAATGGCGTAGCGTTTTGAAATTTAGCGATTGAGATTTAAAATATCAATTTTTCAATGGTTAAATTCTACACTAAAAACATCTCAAAATGCAAAAATAAATATGTAGATATGTTTCTATATCAACAGAGAATACGTATATATTTTTTTAGCCATTTTGAAATCACATGCATATACCCTATTGTCCAGCATTATTTATTTATTATTTATTTTGACATTGTGTAACACCACCGCGCCTCGGAAAGCACGTTCTGTGTGTCTTAGGCCCGTATTATGAAAGCTTGCTCAGTCATCGAGCTATGCTTGAGCATCATTTATGCTATAGAAAAGCGTTACTCAAGCAGAGATTGAAGACTGAACAAGCTTTCATAATACGGGCCTAATTCTACCATGAGTTGTCACAGTTAAATCTCCTGGCGTTACTACAGTAGTTACGTAAATACGCATATAGTTATCCACAGCGCATTTTAGTACCCAACTATCCGCTAGAGGCGCTTTAGAAGTTTCCATACATTTTTAAACTACAGTCGCGAGTAGGTATATATTGTGAAAACTCATGGTTAGACACTGCGCCTGACCTCCACCCGGTCGTGTCGGTATGTCGTCCCACCGTATTATGAGAGTGAGGGAAAAGACAGTGCACCTGTGTTTCCGCGCACACTTGAACACTATAATATGTCCTGCGCATCTGGCTAGTCTCCGATGAGACTGGCCGCCGTGGTCTAAATTCGGCTAGCTAGGATGACACCATCATCATCATCATCATCAGCATCAGTCCTTTGTTACGTTGACATAGTTACATACCTTGCAAGCATCACGGAGCGTCAATGTTTCGGCTAGCAAGGACCGTGGATGGCCCAAATTCTGAAGGCCTGTAGCCTTCAGAATCTGTGCCATGCAGTGAGCAAAAAGCTCCTGCAACTGATAATGATAAGTTTAATTTAAACTGCGGCCCGCGGCTTCGCACGCGTTGCTCCTATGAAAACGTTAAAAGGTTATTTTCAGCCCACGGGAACTGATTTATGGGATACAAAGTAACCTATGTTTGATTCCAGGATTAGAATTACCTGTATGCAAAATTTCAGCCAGATCCGTTTAGTAGTTTTGGCGTGAAGAAGTAACAAACATCCATCCATCCATCCATACATCCATACAAACTTATTAGTGTCATGTCATAAGTTACTCAGCAGACGTAGTGTGGGACGCCCTGAGGTGAGATATGTCTCAGAAAAATTTCTTGTGAGGATGGGATAATGATCTGCGCAGCTGCGTAATACTGCAGGCAGATGCTGGTAGCAGCACGACTGGACGCTATGGCGCTCATTAGGGGAGGCCGATGTCCAGCAGTGGACTAATCTAGGTGGATGATGAATAAACAGAGACAGTGACGATCATTAAAAAAAGTCATTAGATTAAAAAGTGATTCATGGAATAAATCCACAGATCCCGTCCTGGCTCGACAAAAAGTAGCTGGGAAACTATAGAAAATACTTTTGCTAAGCGGAAAGCATATTTGGAAGAACAGTGGGAGAAAGCAGCGAGGGCTTTGCTCACTTTTTATGCTTGTAGAGGTTAGAATTATGTATGACACTATTCAATTCTTTTTTTTTAACTTTACTTAGAGATAGATTTATTTATTTATTTAATTACATATTTATACATTGCCATTACAGTTTATATCCAATGCGACAATGAAATATAAAAAAAATACATTATACACATATAACCTAAAACATTACAATAATTACACTACAGCAAAAATCAACATTACTTTCCACAATTATTACCTAATACTTATACTTAAAATTAGCTATAAAGTACTTTACATATTTAGATGCGACCTATCTAAAAATTTAAGTACCGCATCTCTGAATTTTGCCAAGGAAATATAAAATATATAGATAGATTTATAACACACTTAAATCTAAAAGGAACTATTTACAACGAGAAAAGTTAAAACTAAGCGATAATTGGCGGTCTTATCACTCAAGCGGGATCTCTACCAGACAACTATACTTAGTCCATATCACATAGGAACCGCCCGTGAAGGGTCGCTTTTACTTTGTTTTAAGAGAGTGCCATAATAATCAATTTTGTGTAGAATTCAGTAGAAGAACGATTGCGCGTTCAAATCTTTTATATAATTATGTAGGTACTATTAAATCCGGACGTATTGTATTCTGTGGCGCGGTGGGCGAAAGTCCACCTACGACGCATGAGGTTGCGGGTTTGAATCCCGCCTCGGGGCAGATGTGTGTACGATCTGCAGATATTTGTTCAGGGCGTTCTGGATGTTTTCTAGGTATAGTAAAATATCTATCTATGTAGTGTATTGTGTTATGTATATCAGTTATCTAGTACCCATAACACAAGCTCTGCTTAGCTTGGGGCTAGGTAATGATGTGTGAGTTGTCCAACATTATTTATTTATTTATTGTAAAACTTCGTAGAGGGTGCTACGAAGTATCGTAGCACCCTCTACGAAGTTTTACCATCCAATAATGTACATCATTTTGGAGGAGGAACGGCATGGGGCAGGGAAAAGTATGATTATATCAAAAGAAAGAAAGCAAATTAACCTACACAACGGTAAAAACTAAACGTCTCTATAACCTCTAGTTCTAGAGTTAGTAGGAGTTTTGTTTTTAATTTTTTCGCACAATTAAATCTTCCCGCCATAGTAATATGGTATACAGAGTGTCCTGTCGTGTGTTTCTAGGTCAGTCAGACCTAGAAACTTCGGGTTCCTACCAAGTTCCTAGGCCCCCTGTGTCTATAGTACCATTGATTTGTACCATCAATGGTACAAGTGATACTACTATGTGTCCTTAGTACCATTGAAAAAGATACTAGTTTATACCGTGTATGGTAGGGTACAATGAGGTTGATTGCAATAATTGCGTTTGATTTAAAAAAATAATAAACCGACTTCAATTATACGGTTTTCTTATGGATGGCCATTGTCAGAACGGGACTTCACGGAAAGCACCAGCTATCAAATAAAAAAAGAATGACCAAAATCGGATCACTCAGTCAAAAGTCCTGAAGTAACAAACATAAAAAATACGACCTGTATTTTTTATTGAGAACCTCCTTCTTTTTTGGATTTGGTTAAAAAAAAAGAAAAAACCTTAGAACTAACAGAAGGCTTAAACTTAGAACTAATAGATGGCGTCGAGTCGTAGATAGGTTGTCATGTCCAATATGCCCAGACTATGTGACTTTAATTTGGCGACCTCACTTACATAAACAAGCATAATTTTTTTGAACTATTAGGTCCTTACATATGAAATTGGCGTTTTGTATGGGAGGAACAAAAAGTCGAATATTTTTTAATATAATATATTTAATTAATCAAAGTATGAACCATTATTTTCTATGCACTTTTGCCATCTTATAGGTAGTTAATTGATCCCTTTACTAAAAAAAACCAGTCGGACGGGAATCAATAAAATCTTTGAAGGCGATTTGGACTGCCCCATCGGAGTTGAATTTTTTCCCTTGCAAGAAGTTATCCAAATTTCGAAAAAAATGGTAATCTGTTGGAGCAAGGTCCGGGGAGTACGGAGGATGTCTTAGACTTTCCAATTGAAGCTCTTCTAATTTAGTAGCCGCCTGTTGCGCAGTGTGTGGTCTAGCGTTGTCGTGAAGCAGCAGTGGCGTGGAGCGATTGACCAGCCTAGGTTGTTTAGCCGCTAGCTTTTCCATCATGGTTTGCAATTGCTGACAATAGACATCAGCCGTAATAGTCTGGCCAGATTTGAGAAAACTGTAATGAACAATACCGGCACTAGTCCACCAAATGCTTACAAGTAACTTTTTTGGGGTTAATTTTCGCTTGGGGCAGGATTTGGCTGGCTGGCCAGGATCCAACCATTGCGCTGAGCGCTTCCGATTATCGTAAAGAACCCATTTTTCATCACAGGTAATGATTCGGTTTAAAATACCTTCATTATTGTGCCGGTTTAGTAATGTAACGCAGCAGTCGACGCGCGTTTGCCAGTTTGCTTCAGTCAATTCGTGAGGTACCCACCTTTCAAGCTTTTTAATCTTCCCAATTTGCTTCAAGTGAATTAAAACAGTTTTATCACTAACATCGCAGCCTGCAGCTAACTCGGACGTGGTTTGCGATGGATCCGCTTCCACAATAGCCTTCAACTCTTCATTATCAACTTGAGTCTCAGGCCGTCCACGGGGCTTGTTCTGCAGGTCGAAATTTCCAGAACGAAAACGTTGGAACCAAAAACGAACTGTGTTTTCTTTTGCAACACGACCGCCATACACATCATTCACCCTTCGAGTTGTTTCCGCAGCACTAGTGCCACGGCGGAACTCGTACTCGTAAATAATGCGATATTTTAAGTTTTCCATTTTGTAAAATGAGTGACGCAAACAGAAAAAAAACAGAAGAAAAACAACAAATGAATGACGATCATCGAAGCACAAATACATGAGTCTATAGCTGTACAAATTTGAATTTGGAATTCCTTACCAAAGAGGAGAAATTTGTGATTAAAGTGGCCAGTACGAAAAACGCCAATTTCATATGTAAGGACCTAATATTTTGATTGTGCCAGTGTGACAGTGCCGGATTAAGCCAGCGCGGGGCCCATAGAAAATGTGAACTGGGGGCCCTTGAATTGCAATATTCTCGGTAATGATAGAGTTCAAGAACTTAAACAGGATCAAACTCGAGACAAAAGATAGGAATCGCAAACACATGTTTCAGAATTTTGCAGTTCTTGGCAAAAATGGAACCAACATAACAGCTAACGGAACGTGCCGCGAAATTTTGATTTTTAACCGACATCAAAAAAGGATTAGGTTCTCATTTCGATTGTTTTTTTTTATGTTTGTTACCTCAGAACTTTTGACTGGGTGGTCTGATTTCATGTTTCTTTTTTTATATGAAAGCTGGTGCTTTCCGTGTGGTCCTATTTCAATCTGGTTTAGTTCTGACAATAGAATCCATGAAAATCCATGAAAAAACTATAAAAAGTCGGTTTATAGGTTATTAAAAGATTTTTTTTTTACACTTCTACTAGCGCGGGCCCCATAGTATTTACAACTCTTGCTTTATGGCTAATCGGCCACTGATCGTAGTGGTAATGAACTCAGGGTAATGTTTGATGTTCCAGGCCTCGATCGTATTTTCTACTCGGACGGCATCGGCAAGTACTATCTGGATGAGTATAACCATCAGGTCTACGTTATGGACCACGGACTGGTCGACTACCATCTAACCTGCGCACATCACTTCATCACTGTAGGTACCTTACACACCTACCAATCAAGCTTAAGCTCAAACTCGATAGCCTGTATGGGTCCACTGCTGGACGCAGGCCTCATAAGCGCGTTCCTTTAGCCTTTTAGTTATTCGTTTCGACAATTTGTTTGAATTTATTGTATACATTGCCCTTAATGCCCTTTATACACTAAAATATAAATCTAGTTGTGGGCACAGCGAGTTTGTTTTCTTTAAATATTTTTGAACGAACGCGATCTGAACACAATTATTACCATTATCGGTATTTATCACAGAACTCGCGATTATTATGTATATAATTATTACTGTGGTATTTATCAACTATATATATTATTCCCGTTTTGTTGACTTTGTTTTCATGTTGTTTTTTACCCATCAGCCTCCCGAACAAAAGTACTACTTCGACAAATATGGCCGGTACGTGTACCGGGACGAAATGAAATTGTACCAACTCGCTCCGTGCTGCAGTCTTTACAAATTAGGTCCTGATGCGTTAATACACAAGGCACGTGACCCTGAGGAGTTGCGGATGACCGAGACGGAGTTTATCGATAAACAGTGCAGACGGAAGGTTAAGGACCCCAATGATGTCACTTTACTGCCTGATTTTGATTCCGTTGACATAAAAGGTTAGTCAACATCATCAGCCTTTAAAGAGGGTAAGTTCACGGGACATGGGCCTCTGCTAATGAGCCATAGCGCTCGTCTTTAGCTTACCACATCCATCTGCCTGCAGTCTTTCGCAGCTCGACATCCCACCTGGGGCCTGATTCCACTAACACAATCGCTTCACTATGACAATATTATCGCTTCATTATCGCGTTACAATCGCCGCCATTGACACCTTTTGGTATTCTACTAACACGATCTTTTTTTGTTTATGCCATATCTATGACTATTACGATTATGATTATATGCCCCACCACATTATTGACACGATATTATAAGTCATAGAGATTGTAATCTTATGATATTGGAATACCAAATAAATTTAAGACTAAATCTCTATCTTAATCGTATGGCGCCATTATGGCGCCATTATGGCATTTTGTTTAAAAAATAGGTAGTGGAATTAGGCCCCTGGCCGGAGGGCGTCCTACATTATCGTAAGGTTAGGTAGTAGTAAAGTACATTTAAAAAAGGTTAATAGTGTGTGAATTGTCCAACATTATTTATTTATAATAACTAATAAGAAATAAAAAAAATAGTAAAATACATAATAAACATCTTAGAAAAGTCTATAGACTTAGAAGTCTTAGAAGAATCTAGACATTGGTCTAGCAGTCGCAAGTTCAACTGTTGATAATGAGGTCCCAGGCATAATAGGTTTATTTTATTTGAAGGCTTTATCGGAGAGTCTCAGGTTCAAATCCCGGATGGGCCAAGATTTGTCGTAATTGATAATTTTCTGGCGAGGCAATTTTACAGTAGCAGCTCTTCCCTAGGGTTCGGTTTCGACAGGCAGTTGCGGGTTTGATTCCCACCCCAAGACAAATGTTTGTATGATCGGCAGATACTTTCAGGGTGCTTTCTATGTTTTATATAATAAGTATATCAATTATCTGGTACCCATTATACAAGCTCTGCTGAGCTTGGGGCTAGAGAACGCTGTGTGAATTATCTAGCATTATTTTATTAATAAGTATTATTTTACCATTGATTATTAAAAAGGGAAGATGAGGTACTGGTGTCTCGAAAGTGGCAACCTCAAATTGTGTGCTCCCACCTCAGTCACCGTCTGACCGGCGGCATGGGCGGTCGTACTATTAGCGAGAAATGTTGTTGTCTCGGTCTCACTTCGGTCTTAGGTCCGTCTTTTCGTCTTTGTTCTTCTTTGTATTGCACAGGACTGGAAATATAACTGTGAGCGTATGTGTTTGCATGTAGTTGTAACCTATGCCAATTTTTGAGTAAGCGATGGGAGAACGTAACCTATCTTCCTTTTTTAATTGATCAATGGTTTGCGTGTAGTTGTAACACATGCCAATTTTTGAGTAAGCGCTGGGAGAACGTTACCTATCTTCCCTTTTTAATAAATCAATGTATTTTACTATTATTATGTATGGCCCCCAGGTACGTTGGACAAGGATAAAGCGAATTACCTGTGGGACACATTCGGTAGTATACTGCCTTACGCATTGCGTGACGTCGCGATATCCAAGTCGAGGAATCCTATCCATTACCTAGCGCATAGGTTGCTGTACCATAAGTAAGAATTTACCTTTACAATAGGGTCTTAGAATTCGTACCATCCCTTGTCGAAAATGTCGACCAATCAAACCTCGAGGAGTTATTTCGAAAGGAGTTTGTATGTCGAGTATTCTTTGCACAAGGAGTTTGTATCGAGGAATTTTAGCGCAAGAAGGTTGTACCTATAGCATTGAGTTGAAGGTCGAATAAATTAGTGTGTTCTTAATTCAAACACCAATATCGTGATTAAATGGGCTTATTAGGCTTATTCACTGTGTCAATAGAGGGAGAGTGGTATTAAAACTATTTTTCCCTGACCATAAACCGATTTTCCATTAAAATTATTGGTCTTGTATAAAACAGAATGAAAAAAATGCTAATTCACAGGTACAACACCACTAAGAAAGAACTACGCGATAGGAAAACTGAAGCAGAAACTTTTAAGGAAAACGTTTATAAGGAACGTCAAGAGGTGAGTTAGTTACTAAAGCAAACTAGTAGTTACTAAAGGTCACCTTTTAGCAAAACAAGGTTTTATGCAAGACTTCCAAAGAGCTTGGGCAGAATTTTGTTACAAATCCAAACTGTACGTAGTTACGGCGTTTCGTTTAAGAGTTCCTAAGGCCACCTTTTGTCTCCATCATCAGACCGGCTCGATGCTACCATAACATTGCATTGTCACCTAACTTAAGGACAGAACGGATACCTTAGCTCCCATACAAACGTACTTCCCGCTTCATTTGGAAACTACGTTTCCGATCGTATTGAAATTTTCCATACATAATCGGATGACAAATAGCTATGTTTGTAGTGTTTTCGTTTTTTAAAAATCATTATGATATTTGAATGAGAGTGAAACTAATTTGCCATATTTTGACCACCATATCGAGTCATTTTCAAGCTATTTTTTATGCATGTTAGACACCTTTATTCGAAAATCTGTCACGCTGCAAACATCCTAAATATATTCACCATTAGAAATAAACAAAAATATTTCTGAAATCAGTCGTTTATTCAAAATGAATCGCAAAGTACGAAAAAATATAAAAAATTTAGAAATTCCTTCAAATTTCTGCAACCGCTCGCTCAAACGCGGGGGGCAATGCGACACAGGGAGCACAATTCCAAAATAAGGCGAATGCCGCGGAATGGCCAACACGATGCGATTCTACGTGAAACAACAACAAATTCACTCGGGCCGGCCGCTGAGATTTGGGAGGGGTTCGTAGCCTTCTTAAGACACATTACATAAGTATGCGAAATTTCAGCTCAGGTTGAGGATAAAATTTTGTTGCAAGATTTATAAAAACACGAGGATGTTTGTTACCTCTTCACTACTGAACGGATCTGGCTGAAATTTTGCATACAGGTAATTCTAATACTGGAATAAAACATAGGCTACTTTTTATCCCGTAAATCTGTTCCCATGGGATAAAAATCACCTTTAAAAGTTTCCATAGGAACAACGCGTGCGAAGCCGCGGGGCGCAGCTAGTAACAAAATAAAACACTTACAACTTGTATTTACACGTATAACTATTTCTTAAAAATACTTACAAACTGCCAGGGCAAGTTAAATAAAAAGCGTAAAAATCTTACACCTCGGACCGGTAGCGGCGGCGCGGCGGTGCAAGAAGTCTAGAGTCTGTTCAAAAAGAGAAGAGTCGTGGCGTTACGGTAACTAACACTTTCAGTGAACAGAACAGAACAGTGTTGTCAACGCTCCAAAAGTTGTCAATAGGCGCACAAGCGCCCTCAATTCCTACGATTCTTCTCTTTTTGACTCTATCTTGTTGGCACGAGATGCTAATTAAATTTGTCAATGTCACCCCTGATTCGCCGCAGACCTTTAGGCCCCTCTCGTAACTTCGCCCCTGGCCCTAGTACGTACGTATTCAACTAATTTCCTTCCTTCTACGGCTAACATCATTGCTTGGTCTTTCAGAAAGTGTTATCCGCGAGCACGACTTGGAAGTCCAAGCAAGTGAAGCGTCGCAAGCCGGAAGAGTCCGACAATACCCAAGAGAGAGCCGTGTACGACGCGGAAATGGCACAGAGAGAATTTATCAACTCCTTGAATGCTCTTTAAGTTTCATGTTGCAGTGCTATGTTGGGGTTATTTCAAATGTTTAACACTTGGATTAACATTATTTTTAAAGTAGAAATAGTTTTGGTTAATGAAATAATGTTGATTTTCTGTTACGGTATTATAATAAGGTAGGTAGGTATCTAAATAAATAGGTACCTATGCAATGATGATTAATTTATGTTAATAAATGTAAAATAACTATGTATAGTATTTTTTTATTCCGTATTTTAGGCTTTAATGGTTCTAACCATAGACGAAAGAAATCACTCTTGGCGTCAAGAGTCAAGGTTGAAACGGGGAGGCCGTTTCAACCTTGACTCTTGACGTTCTCTTCAACAGCCTATAAAAGTCAAAGTAAAAGTCAAAAATGTCAGGCCTTCCCCCAATAGGCCTTATTGGCTAACTCAGGGAGGATAATACCGTGTAAGACTCACCATTTCATCTCAAAGAACTTGTAGGTGCCGTACCTACAAGTTCTTTGAGATCCTACGGCCGTAAGATGTTCTTATTCTTACCAGATCCCTTTTTCATCTAGAATGCCAAATCCAAGCTATAATAACATACTTAGATACATACATTATAGAGATAAACTACAAAGAGAATACAATAACTATGATAAACTAATTGGGAACACACTGAGCTCATAAATAGGTCTTTCAATTGTTTTTGAAATATTCTCTTACATTCACTTCAATCTACGAGCTTCTTTTCTCCTTGTCATAGTCGAGTAAGAGAAAAATCCACGTTGTTATAGTTCCAGTCCACCTATTAGAAATATGGTATTAAACATCGATTATGTTGTATAGATCGATTAGTATAGAGCACGGTTGTAAACCGTGCTCTATACTTACATCTAATGATTATATACTCTTTGATGGTGGACTAAGAGGTCGCTTTATAGATTAGAGCCGTTTTGTAACTAAACAAAACGTCATGCAAAACGTCACCTAATATATAATTTTGATAATTTTATCGTCTTTTTGAGTAACGTACTTATTGTATTCTCTTTGTTTTTGAGTAGTAATTTATTTGTATTTATGTTTTTATTAAATACTCTCTGGCATTTATAATTTTTTGACTATTTGATAGATAGGTATTATATTTTTATACTAAATGGATTACTACAAGGACTTCACGTACGGATTAAGGAAATTCGCTTACACCTCTGAAGCGCATATTTACTTGCGACGCATTGCTCCGAAACTGTTACAGATTGTGCGTTTACTATCCGATGTAAAGTTTGAAGATGGCTCCTACCACACATATTACGGTGATGTTAAAGGAATCATGAATGGATTTTTGACGTTCTACTATGAGGCAATAGATGATATAGTAAAAGATGTAGACAGGTTAGAGAACTTGGCTACCATAGAAGATCTGAAAGCGTTGATGGATAAGACGATCGAATATCACAAAAGAAACCAAGAGGATTTCTTGCAAGATTACATTCCCAAAAATCCCATAGAAAAGCAAAATTTGGAAGAAATACAGGAATTGTATACTGAATTTATGAAGAAGGTTTATGTTTTGCAAGGACTAGTAGAAAATATAGTACATATTCCGTCTGAAGCACTGAAATTCGCGAAAAGCCATTTCGAAAAGTCTTTACAGGTGGCGAAAGGATTGTGCGAATTTGCATACACTTATTTGTCTGTGATGTTGGCTAAAGACGTAAGTGGTTACTTTATCTGAATTTAAATAAACACAGGTACCTGGTATATTTAGGTAGGTCTTTCTAACTCTTCGTCTAACAGTTCACTTGGAACTGATTTCAGGAAATCATATCGAATACCCTGGCATTAAGATTTTTCCTATGACCAATTTTATTAAACCGAAGAGTTGGGAAACAACTATTTATTTTCATTATTACGTAATTCACAGAAACTTGTACATAAGTGCACCTAATTTTACAAAAACACTCCATAATAATTGTAACAATCCACCTAAAAAATACCCTATGAAATAAATCAAACCTGTCTATATAATTTTACTACGAAAACGATCTTAGTGCAGGCCTGACGCGAACCACACTCACCCTGAAATAGAATAAGCACCGGCAGTTAGATTCTTTTTTAAGTGAAAATATGATCAACTCCTTGAAACTCAAAACCTTCTTTGGCATGATAACAGGTTAGTTTGTTGGTAGATATAATCCATCTGATGATGTGACCTTTATCAACTTGATCTTCTTTGACATAAGTCCCTCGTTAAGGGATGAAACGTTGATGATCTTCCACAACACAAATAAGGTTCACAGTTAAGCTGCTTAGCTCTCTTCTACGTAGATTACACGTCAAAAGTACACGGACGGATAGTTGCCGGATTCAAGGCGCAACTGCAGGCTCGACTGTAGGCGACAGCTGTCGTCGCCTGCAATTGGGCCTTGCATCCGGCAACTAACCGACCGTGTATTTGAGACGTGCAGTCCCTGTAGAAGAGTGTAGGCGGCACTTGCCTGCATTCAACGGCAGTCGACAACTGCCGCCTTGCAATCGGCACCATGCACTACGTGTATATGAGCCACAGTCATACGTATTGAACTATCTATATTATTTGTTTGATAACTCCAACAGTTGGATAAAACCCGCGCCAGCCTGTTAGAGATCCACAGCCGAATCTACAACAACCTTCAGAGTAAGAGAGAACATCAAGGAGAAGAGATACAGTCACTCCATGAACTGCTTTACCTAAGGAATAAAGAGAGTTTAAATGCTAGCAGGGCTAATAGAGAATCGATCGTGATGGCAGAGGTAACGTATAAAGAATAATGCCAGCAAGGATTGTATCTCACTCATTTCGATTGTATTATATTGTGATTTGATTATAGATTATTATAGTGGTATTACCCACTGCTGGCTCCAAACTGTTGTACTTAGTCATTTATAGGCGATTTTCATAGTTTATTTTACATTTATTGCAACTCCTTAAACTTATTTTTATTAGGAGCAAACTCCTCAATAGCCTATATTGGTCCACTGCTGTGCAGGGCTCCCAATGATAAGCACCCTTTTGGCTGTTATCTCATGGGGGGTAATGCCCATAAAACCCACGCTGGGCATACGGGTTGGGGATCGCAGTTTAATGGTGAGATGTTCTCCAGGAAGCGCTGCTACTCCAACAGGTTGTCCATCAGGAACAAACAATCAACATTTATGTTTTGATTTATGTTTTTGACGACCTCTGTGGCGTGGTGGGCCAAGGTCCGCCTGCGACGCAGGAGGTTGCGAGGGTTCGATTCCCACCTCAGGACAAATGTGTTGCAGATATTTGTTCGGAGCGTTCTGGATGTTTTGTATGTATAGAGTCTGTTCAAAAAGAGAAGAGTCATGGCGTTTTGGTGAACTAACACTTTTAGTCGTACTGCAATGCAGCAGTGTTGTCAACGCAACAAAAGTTGTTAAATGGCAGACGAGCGCCCTCAATTTCTACGA
Organism: Eupithecia tripunctaria; assembly: GCA_955876795.1. Taxonomy (NCBI): domain Eukaryota; kingdom Metazoa; phylum Arthropoda; class Insecta; order Lepidoptera; family Geometridae; genus Eupithecia; species Eupithecia tripunctaria. The sequence continues at coordinate 13,518,390 of OY041617.1, read as the reverse complement.
CTTCTCTTTTTGAACAGACTCTAATAAAAAATCAGGTATCTAGTATCCATAACACAAGTTCTGCTTAGATTGGGGCTACATAATGCTGTGTGAATTGTCAAACATTATTTATTTATTTTTAAAGACGGAGTACGCGGTCGAGAGAATGCAAATGAAAATACAAAAGAAAGTTCGGAACTCTGATTGTTCCGCAGTTTTCAGCCGACTGGAAGATGAGGTGGCATTTTGGGAAATGAAATTGAACGATTTCAATCAAGTGGCGGGAAATCTCAACCTGATACGCGGGGAAATACAGAAGATTGAACATGAAGAGGAGCTGCTGTGAGTCCATTCCATGATGTAAAGCGATACAATACGAAATACTTTAGAATACACCAACAAAAATACAATATTAGATACACAAGTACAATGGGCGACCTTATCGATTAGAAACGATCTCTTCCAGGCAACCTTGGGTGGAGAGAATAGGCCTGAAGACTCAAAAATTCTAAGTCGTATTTTTCCTTTTGTCAATTAATCAAATAATGATGAAGATGTAGCCAGTTACAGTTCCACGTGACGTCACAGCTCAGCATAAAGTGTCGCACTTTTTGTTTGACTGAGCTGTAAAAAGATTTTTTTTGTCACCAGGCCTATTCTCTCCATCCATAGGTTGCCTGAAAGAGATCGCTTCTAATCGATATAGCCGCCCGTTGTACTTGTGTATGAAGGCAAGTGGTGTAGAAGTAGAGTATGTATGCATAGTGAAATGATTAACTCGCTAGGACTAGCCATGAGTAGTGTATAGCTCCCTGAATCTCAACATCAACAGCCTATATTGGTCCATTGCTGGACGCAGGCCGTAAGCACCCTATTGGCTTTTATCCCATGGGGGATAATACCTATAATTCCCACGCTAGGCATGCGGGTTGGAGATCGCAGTTCGGTAGTAGAATTGTTCTGTAAGATTCGCGCTCAATGGATATTCTTGTCGCCTCTTACGACAATAGGGTATATGCATGTGACTTCGAAATGGCTAAAAAAATATATACGTATTCTCTATTGATAAAGAAACATATCTGCATATTTAATTTTTCATTTTGGGAGGTTTTTATCGTAGAATTTATTTAACCATTGAAAAACTGATATTTTAAATCTCAATCGCAAAATTTCAAAACGCTACGCCATTGACTAGAGCGGACGTGACATCGCTGTTCACATTTCTTCTTTTTTTATTCTGTTTGCTGCACCATGATTTGACACTATTCTGCCCACTTCACATTTCGTATTGTCGGTTATTTTCAGCTTTTTCGAAAAACCTCTTTCCTGAGATGATCACTACCGAGGTCGTCACAAAAGGTTTTAATCGAGTGTGAACGACGACGTCAAATAAACATGGCGCCAATATGGTGGCGTTTTTATCACCCGAAAATGATTGCAGTTTTGATTTGTTTTTTTTTTACCTTGTTAATGCGAAATTCAGTGAGCGTCTTATCATTTCTCGGTTAAATAATGACCTAAAGAATCGATAAAAACAATAAAAAAAATCGATGCATATACCCTATAGCGGGAAAACTTGTGCACACACACACACAGCCGTTAAGTATACCTATATTAAAATTATTTTGAAATTTGCAAGTTGGGAAATAAAGTTCTAGTAGTCTGTTCAAAAAGAGAAGAGTATGGCGTTACGGTGAACTAACACAGTTTCAGTCGTACTGCAATGACAGAGCAGTGTTGTCAACGCAACAAAAGTTGTCAATTGGCACACGAGCGCCCTCAATTCCCACGACTCTTCTCTTTTTGAACAGACTCTAGGTACCTATTTTCCTTACCTACTGATTGAGCTTTTAAATTGACCCACAGACGCGTTGACCGTCCCGGTGCAAAACAGATATGCGTAGAAAATATAAAAAAAACTTATGCCAAACAGAAAGTTTATCTGCAAGAAAAGTGGGAGAAAGAAGCAAGGACTTTGCTCACTTTTTACGCCTGTAGAGGTAAAATCACACTTGTTATAGCAGTTAATGAGCATAAAACACACAATAATTGATTTTGTTTTAAAAAACTATAAACCGACTTCAATGATCCCATTGTAAGAACAGGACCAAATACAAATGGAGCAAACGGGAAGCACCAGCTATCAAATCAAAAGAATCATGAAAATCGGACCACCCGCCCAGACAAAACTACTAAAGTAAAAAACATAAAAAATACAGTCCAATAGAGAACCTCCTCCTTTTTTAAAGTCTGTTAAAATGCACTCGTTAAGAATAATTTATTATTGAAAAATCTTGTGTTCTACAGGTATAGACCGGATTTTCTATACGGACAACGTTGGAAAGTACTATTTGGATGAATATAACCATCAGGTATACGTGACGGACCACGGGCTGGCCGACTACCATGTGACCTGTATTAACAAATTAGTCAAGGTAAACGTCTATGCACTAATAAAACCCTAATCCAGTATGTATGTATATCAAATTGAAATCGTCTTTATACCTTTATCTTCTATCAAGCTTGTAGAATGTTAGTAAACAAACCGCCTACACTTAACTTAAAATTTACTTTGTTGGCGCGTTTTTCGTCAAAAAAATACTCGCACGCATTGATTAATTAAAAAGGGAAGATGAGGAAGGTGAGGTAGACTTCTCGAAAATGGCAACCTCATATTGTGTAAAATTGTGTGCTCCCACCTCAGTCACCGTCGGACCGGCGGCACGGGCGGTCGTGATTCGCGTGAAATATTGTTGTCTCGGTCTCACTTCGGTCTTAGATACGTCTTTCCGTCTTTTTTCTCCTTTGTATTGCACAGGACTGGAAATATAACTGTGAGCGTATGTGTTTGCGTGTAGTTGTAACACATGCCAATTTTTGAGTAAGCGCTGGGAGAACGTAACCTATCTTCCCTTTTTAATTAATCAATGCTCACACGGTGTCATACCACTACTTTACATACTTTCCACTTTATTTTTCAATCGGTCCTACTCATGATTAAAAACAACAAACGATGAAATTTTACTGTTACATAAAAATTCACAAAAAAATCTAGTCCAAAATTTATCAAAAACCAGTAACAAGCTCACACTCAATCCATTTAAAACGTAAAATACGTAATTTACATTATTGTCGATTTGAGATCCTATATTGCTTACAATTTATAATCGGAAACTCGACGCCAAGCCGTATTTGTTTCGTAGTTTGTTTCATGGTTGTTTACTAACATTCCTCCATGGAGTTTGTAGCTCGATGGATAAGGTTAGTAGAGTAGTGACCTTGTATTCCCTTAAACTCGTGGGTAAAAGAAAAATAATACACGAGGGATCCCTGTGAGATCACCAAAAGACAAGCACCAGATCTTCAGAAAATGAATTTTAAAAGGCGTCGCGCTTACCTTGTTTGTTGTTTTATTCCCATCAGCCTCCCGAGAAAAAATATTACTTCGACAATTATGGCCGATACGTGTACCAAGGTGGAAAGAAGATGTACCAACTCGCTCCATGCGGGAGCGTTTACAAATTAGGAAAAGATGAGGTACTGCACAAGGTCAAGAACCCTGAGGAGGCCGGACTTACAGACGAAGAGTTCAAAAATATGCAGTGCAGGAGGACGATCAAAGATCCTAATGATGTTACGATATTGCCAGATTTTGAACCGGTGGAAATCACGCGTTAGTAGAGTAATTGCGTATACTTGTCCTTCATTGGTCCACAGCTGGACGCAGGCCTCAGAATTTTATCTCATGGAGAGTAATGCCTACAATCCCCACGCTGGGCATGCGGAATATAATGTATATTATGTATGATTGTATAGAGTAGAACTTTTCTGCAAGAGGTGCTGCTGCCCGCCCTATGGATATCCCTCAGCTAAGTGGTGCTGGCTTTGAATTTGCACCATCCCAACTGACGACCGATGTAGCTCGGCGGGCGTAGGTCCGCTTGTATCGCAGGAGGTTGCGGTTTCGATTTCCGCCTTGGGACAAATGTTTGTACGATCTGCAAATTTTTGTTCCGGGTGTTCTGGGTATTTTCTACGTAAAATAATAAATATCTATTTATGTTATCTAGTGTATTGTATATCAGTCATCTAGTACTTACCCATAACACAAGCTCTGCTTAGGTTGCATGGTACTTGTTAATCTTACAGCCGGTTTCTCGAACGCTTATTATTTTGACAAATTGTTGACAATTTGTCAGGCTGTACACGCACTGCTTTTATTACTCGCGTGGTTTTTTTTGCAGAATTCTGTAACTTAATGGAAGTTTACTAGCGGAAAAATATGAATGCTTGGAGCACTATAAAGTTGTAGGTAGCTAAAATAGCAAGGAATTTTATTCGTCGTACGTGTAAGTTACGTTAAGCACGCAGGTTATATTCCGCGAGATTAAAATTCACGCTGTGAGATTCCGCAGTGCGTATACTATCCATTCAATGTGACAAGCGTTCGAGAAACCGGGGGTTAGTAATTATAAAGAGGAAAGATTTGATTGTTTGTTTGTTTTTTTTTAATAGGCTCCGAAGCTACAGGACTAATTTTAAAAAATATTTCATCATTAAAAAACTTACTTACATAGGCTATATTTTATCCCGGAATTCCCACGGGAACGGGAACTACGCGGGTGAAACTGCGAGACGCTGCTATTACCTGATAATTACTTGCAGGTACGCTGGATAAGGACAACGCGTCTTACCTGTGGGACACGTTCGGCAGTGTCCTACCCCACGCACTGCACGACGTCGCGTTAGCGAAGTCGAAGAACCCTATTCACTTCCTAGCGCATAGGTTGCTGTATCACAGGCGAGTCACCTAACATAGAAGCAGGCTATAAGCATAGAAGTAGGTTCAAATACACGGACGGTAAGTTACGGACACTCACGATAGGGCTGGTCCACCATTTCAAAGTCACTCAGCGAGCTATGGAAAGAGCTATACTCGGAGTCTCTCTGAAGTATAGGAAGGATATAGGTTCTGTGTCGAGAACCAAAGCTACCGACATAGCCTAAAGAATTTGCAAGCTGAAGTAGCAGTGGGCTGGTCATATCTCGCGAAGTCGCGAAGAACCGACAACCGCTGGGGCAAATAAGTTCTTAAGTGGAAACCGGAAAAAGTAGTGTAGAATGCCCTCCTGCCAGGTGGGATGACGAACTGCGAAAGACTGCAGGCAGATGCTGGATGCATCAAGCTGAAGACAGGGCGCCATTGTGCTCATTAGGGGCCTATGTTCAGCAGTGGACTAATAAATGCTGAAGTTACCGTCTGCCGAACTGCCGTCGCTTGCAGCGACGGCAGTTGTCGACTGCAGTTTACTACAGACGACGGCAATAGGGTATATGCATGGATTGTTTTATTATTTTTATCGATTATTTAGGTTAATACATAGCTGAAAAAACACACCCACAACATATAAATTATTTAGGTAAAAACCCAAAAGTAAAACTGCAGTCAGTTTCGGATGATAAGAACCCTTGCATTTTATGGCGTCAAGTTTCATCAAATCACCTATGTTCATTCAAAGTCAAAGCTTCATGACCATACAAAAAGTGCAAATGTGACGTCACGGTTCAGCTGCCAATAACTTTGCAGCGTTGTAATATATCACTAGAGAATGCGTAAAAAAGCTTTTTTGAAGTCACATGCATAATACCCTATTGACGGCAGTCGGAGTCGACTGCAGTTGTCTGCAGTCGGAACTTGCTGTCCTTGTGTGGATATAGAGCCCTTATATGGAAGGTGTCATCATCATGATCAGAAGACACACATCCACTTCATGATAAGACACACCTTCAAGGCATTTAAATAATTTATCGTTTAAATTCACAGGTACGGTATTTCTGAGAAAATGCTTCTCGAAAGGAAAGTGTCCGCCGACGCTTTCAAGGCTGACATTTACAGGGCGCGAGAAGAGGTGAGTCAATAAATTAATCGTGATAAATAATAGATTCAGGCGTTACTTTGCGGAAATCCATTGTAAATATAAGAATGAAAAATATTTAGTACCTAACAATTCCGCGAAAAAAATTTTTCGCGGAATTGTTACTAAATATTTTTCATTCTTATAAATTAATCGTGATATAATTTTGAGTTTGTTCTAAAAATCTATTAACCGACTTCAATTATATGGTTTTCTCGTGAATGCCATTGTAAGAACTGGACCAAAATGGGGCCACACGGGAAGCACCAGTGAAAAGTTCTGAGGTAACAAACATTAAAAAAAATACAGTCTATTTGAGAGCCTCCTCCTTTTTTGAAGTCAGTTAAGCGTCTCCACCGCAGGCAACCGCGAACCTCACAAGAGGAGTGTTATCGTATTTTTATTAGTGTTTTACTTCTTTCGGTTCTAGACCCAGATATTTTATTTCAGCAAAGGAATTTAACTTCTGAATGAAAAAATCTATTAAATGCATAATAATTACCGTTTTTTTACCCGACTAGCAATGGAGGAGGGTCAGTGGTTGGCACCCTATTTAAAAAAAAAAATGTTTTTGTATGTGTATATGTAGCCGATTTTTATGTTCCGACGTAGCGCTAAAACTACTCATTCTATTTCAACAAGAGTTTTCAATTGATTCCCCTCAATACCCCGGTGATTATAGGATAGACGTCAGACGATATTGGGATCTAACGAGATAGCAGTGTCTAAGGGACGAAAATTTCGTTGTTAACCCTTCAGCCGGCAGAGACCCGCCGGCGCGGGTCGGCTATGAATCTAATAAATGAAAAGCGCTGTTTTACTACGCCCGAATTTCCGTTGGCTGAAGGGTTCAAATAATAAGCACAACCGTTGAAAAGGTAGTCGGGGTTATTGTTTATTTTATCTTGTTTGTCTTTCAGAAAGTGTTATCCGCGAGCAAGGCTTGGAAGTCCAAGCAAGTGAGGCGTCGCAAGCCGGAAGAGTCCGACGATACACACGATAGAGCCGTGTACGACGCGCACATCGCAAGGGACGAATTCATCAAATCCTTGGATTATTTTAATCTCTGATGTTTTTAGTTTCATGGTTCTTTCTCATTTCTCAATTTAAGAACTTGTCCTATATGGTCAAAACCGTGTGGCGCGCATCTTCGCGTCGCTTCACAGGTGCATGAGCAGTGAATGTATTAAAGTAAACGAAAATCAAAGTTTGTGTAGCTTATTTACTCGTTCATCTGTTTACTTGTTATTTTCTTAGATATAAGTACTAGAATCCTTGAAGTATGATTGTGCATTTAATTTGTGATGTTTATGATTTATGACGGTTTGGATTATTTATTAATATATTTTTTGAATTTTATTAATTTCGTGTGCGTTTTTTTAGACATGCTGGTATCTACCATCTGTCTGGTTTTTTAGACGTCTACCTTCTACCTTATAGTTCCCTAGTCGTGTGTTGCCGGCATAGAAATTGCACCACTCCATCTCTTCTCGCGGTTGTCGTAAGAGGCGACTAAGGGATATCCACCGGGGGGCAAGCAGCAGCGCCTCCTGCAGAACAATTATCCCACCAAACTGCGATCCCCGACCCGCATGCATAGCGTGGTGATTATGGGCATTAGCATCCATGAGATAAACGCCAATAAGAAGTTTATCAGGAGGAGGCCTGCGTCCAGCAGTGGACCAATATAGGCTGTTGAGGCAGAGCTCTGGCCACGCCGCAGCCAGTCCACCCGTAGCCGTAACCACTTGCTAGAGTCTGTTCAAAATGAGAAGAGTCGTGAGAATTGAGGGCGCTCGTGTGCCATTTGACAACTTTTGTTGCGTTGACAACACTATGTCATTGCAGTAAGACTAAAAGTGTTAGGTCAACGTAACGCCACGACTCTTCTCTTTTTGAACAGACTCTACGATGGTCTTCTCTACGTAATAACATTTGTCACACGACTACTTGGTCCCATCCCCTCACAAAACTATATCTGTCTCGAGTCTGCAATATAAGCAGAAAAACTACCATGATGAGTAAAAGCATCTTTGCTATGGCACCCTCCATATATAATAAATTACCACAGTCTATAAGACTTCTGCCGAGTATGGAGTTTCAGAGAAAGTTGAAAATAATTCTTTCGAATAAATGTTATATTATTCTATAAATGATTATTTAACTGACAAAGATTTTTCTGCTTCATGAATGACATTCGTTATTTTTATATATATTGTTTAATTTTATTGTAACCCAAATATAACTTCAGTTTTGATTATTATTACTTGTAAACAGACATTGCACACCGTAAAACCGGTAGGAATACATTGAATCATATAATATAGACCTAAAAACACCTGTACCTCCTAACCTACATGTATTTCATGCAATAAATGATACTTTACTTTACTTTACTTTACTCGAAATAGACGTCGACGCAGAGTGTTGCAGATTTCACCACTGTATAAGGAAATTTGGACTCATTCCATGATGCTCTCACTCTCATGATCCCAGTAGTGGGACTGTGGGATCATATAAAACTTTTGAGTTCATTAAGCTCCCACTTTTTTTGGGATTCTTCCATGTTGATCCTAGCTATATAGGAATTATATGAAGCTACATTACAAATTATATCTATGGAATAATTGATTTTGTTTTTAAAAAAACGATAAACCGACTTCAATTATATGGATCCCATTGTCAGAACTGGACGATGATTAAAATGGTATCACGCGGGAAGCCGCTTTCAAATAAAAAAAGAATCATAAAAATCGGACCACCTAGTAAAAAGTTCTAAGGTTACAAACATTTTAAAAAATACAGACGAATTGAGAACCTCCTCCTTTTTTGAAGTCGGTTTAAAAAAGTACGCTACTTACATCGCCTTAGATATTTCATATGATACATCCCATCCCCAAGTGTCCCCTAGCTCTCCCACTTTGTTTCCGTTAGAGAAACATACTAGCCGTAGACATTCGTAGCACGTTCTACCAAGTTATTGTATTCTCTTTGCGTTCCACGATGCTAGAGGGATCGGCGTAGCATACAAAAGATTTCAACGCGCACGCACCTTCTTTTAAGTATCGTATTCTCTATGGTTGTTCTATTCTTTTTGAAAAGACCAAAACAGCGTTATATTCTCTTTGGACCAAAACACACTCAAATCTTACAACACTTCTTTCATAATTTTATCCAATTTTATCTTGTCAACTTGTATTTATCAATCATGGATTATTTCAAGGATTTCACGTACAAAATAAGAAAATTCGCGTATACATCCGAGGTTATCATTTATTTACGTCGCGTTGGTCCAAAATTATTACAGATCGTGAAGTTACTATCAGAAGTTAAGTTTGAAGATGGCTCCTACCACACATACTATGGGGACGTGAAGAGAGTCATGAGTGGATTTCTGGTCTTCTACTATGTAGTAATGGATGATATAGCAAAAGACGCAGATAGATTAGGCAACTTGGCAACTAGGGATGATCTTATTGAGTTGATCGAAAAGACTATTGAATACCACAAAGCGAATCTAGAAGATTTCCTCAATGATTATATTCCCGTGAATGCGACTGAAAAGAATAATGTTCGAGAAATAAAAGTACTGTACGATGGCTTTATACAGGAAGTATACGAGTTGCGAGTGACCGTAGAAAGCTTGACCACTGCGGGCGCAGCTCGGGAGTTTGCGCAAAAGAATTCCACAAAGTGTATACATGTGGCGAAGGGGCTGTGCGAATTTGCGTACACCTACCTCGCAGTGATGCTGGCTGAAAACGTAAGTCGACTTTTTACCAGCCGCGGTAAATTTTTGTATGGCCAAACTACTTAAGACAGCGATGTATTGTGAAAATGTTCCTCATGGGCGAAACAACGTTAGTCATTATTCGTAGTATCGTTCGGATTCTTTAGTGGGTGGAAATAATGGGCGAAACTAAGCCACTCGTACTTTTAACCTAGGTGGTACCATAATAGAGTATGTATTCTTATGGTGGTACCTAAGTTATAAATAAATAAATTACCTATAGGTTTCAAAGCTGGTGTCCTTGCATCTACTAGTATTAGGTAAGTACTTACGACGACCGTTGTTGAGTTAGTAAATAACTGATTTTGTTAAAAAAAACTACAAAACCAACTTCAATTAAATGGATCTCATTGTCAGAACTGGACCAAATTAATTGAAAAAAAAAGAATCATGAAAATCGGACCTTCCAGTCAAAAGTTCTGAATTAACAATAATAACAAAATACAGTCGAATTGAGAACGTCCTCCTTTTTTGAAGTTGGTTAAAAACAGGGAAACTTTGTATGCTTATGTATTATTTGTTATTACCTATTCACGAAAACCTACTAATCGAATCGGGCTGTTGCATAGATGTAGTTCTAGATCTGAAGCCACGGGCAGAAGGAAGTTTATAATAATTAATTGGTTCATACCTTCATCAGTTGGATAAAACCCGAGTCAGTTTAATAGAGATTCACAACCGAATTCAAAACAACCTGAAGAGGATGAAGGAGGAATCCGAAGAGGAGCTCCACACGATGTTTGAGGAACTTTACAACTTGAACAAAGAGTCTGCCACTGCTATCAGGGCTCAAGTGAGGTCCTCTGACGCTATTGCTCAGGTAAAAGCTACAAAGGGTTTGGCCAAAAGAAACTCGTTTCTTTTGGCAGGACCTGCAAATAGCCTCATTACAATGAAGTTCCTGTCTAGGATAGAATAGAGAAAAAAATCATAGTACTTAAGTTGTAGAAATGAATTTTGATAGGTAGGTAAGTATTTTACGGATGCGAAAACGGTTCGGAGTCGTCTTTGTATGTTTTACTAAAAAAATCACTGACAAGGGTGATCTGATCACACCAAGTCTCATTAAGATACCTAATAAGTAATATAATAAAATATAGTTTGCAAAGTTTAAAACGCCCTTGAAACGAAAGTCATTAGGTAGGTACTACATATAGTGAAGTATTTATAGATTTTCTAAGAGTAGACAATTGTAGGGAGCACAATTCCCGTACCCTTACCTTGAAAATTATAGAACTACCTTAAATTAGACCCAAGATACTTATACAGCTCAAAAACACTGTCAACAAATTGACTAGGTACCAGAATTGGGCTCCAGATCCAACTGCAGTTGGTTTCATGGTGAAAAAGTGGAATCGGTTTCACCATGAAACCAAGTGGAACTCTATTATAACAAGTTACAGATGGAAAACGTTATCGCTTTCCAATTAACCCAGAAGCAGTTAGATCTTAGAATCTTCAGCTAACAGGACTGTTTTGGTCAACATTCCTAAAGACTGATCCTTCAAAGGCGGGGCGCGCCATCGAAAATATGCAGATGAAAATTGAGCATTTCGACTCTTGCGCGTCCGTCAGGAATATCAAAGAGGAAGTGGCTTTTTGGGGAAGGAAGTTGGAAGATTTCAATAAAGTGGCCGATAATCTGAACAGGATCAAGGCGGCAATGCAACTTCAGGGGTAAGTTTGATGCCTTTTAAGTCGTTTCTTTTACTTCCTTAGTAATTAAATAAACATTCAAGCCCGTTTCATGAAAGCTTAATCAGTCATCAATCTATGCTCGAGTACTAACGCTTTTCTATGGCGTACCTATAGACACTCAAACTCGACTAACGCTTTTTTATGGCGTATATCGTATATCGTCACTCAAACATGTTCATAGATGAATTGAGATTTCATAATACGGGCCTTACGCCCGAATACTCAACCTATCTATTCTGATAACGCAACTCAGTTTTAAGCACGTTATAAGGGCTCTTTAGTCGACTGGGCCCGCTCGCACTGGCCCCTCGAGTCCAGTTGACCTAATGCATGTTTTGAATTGGTCGACTGGCCCCGCTTACAGAATTTGTTATTAGTATAGATAGACAAGAAGAAAAGTGTACTGAAAAATGTTGACAGATTTTCATTGATCACTGTCAAAAAATCTTGACTTGAGATTTTGAGATGTGCTTAAATCTGAGTTGCGTTTGAGTATTCGCAGGTTAGTCGTTTAAATAAATCCTTAGAAATAATGCAGAAACCTAATTTTGTCGAGTTCTTAGTTATTAGCTACCTACCTTAGCTGTATTTTATATTAACTATTAAACTTTTTAAAGCCTCCAATGCATGTTGGCCCAACGTTGCCGATAGAAAGCCAATACCAACGTGTATAACGCGAACCCGAAACCTCCTGCCTGCGTCAGACACAGAGGTCGTCTAATGTTCATTATGATTATGACTAACTGTCGAACTGTTAGATGACACCATTTTCGGATTACGTCTGATTACTCACGTTGAAAAGAAACCATAAAAACATTATTGAAATAGGAGTTTCGAAGTTTGGTAGCAAACAAAGTTTTGAAGACGTCATTCTTTTCGTGATGTTTACGTAGGAGCTCACGTTGCCTCAACAAATAGGAAACAAGAAGCCTTTTAAAATACTATTGCAAAAAAACTTAAAAAGTTTGTAAATTATAATATTTTATGAAACAAAGCGAGTAATTTCGTCCTTATAAAATTTTGGTAAAAGTTATTTCGCAATGTTTACACAGAAGCTCTCGTTGGTATTTAAAAAATGTACGTAATAAAAATTATGTAGTTCTTCTTGTTACTGAAATTGATGACATGGTTCCTAAGAAGAGATTTGCGTAGGTGATAGATAGATCTTATATTATAGTTTCAGACTTTCCCATACTGACCGATCTAAAAGTGCCTTAATAAACTAGCCCGGCTGAACCACATTTTTTTGGTTATCTACGATGATATTTTGTCATCTATCTTTTTTGTCTCGCGACCACTCGCCTCAATTCGGAGCCTAAAAGGTAGGTAGGTACTTTAAAGAACTTATGTTTTTGCAAATAAAATACCTTAGAGTTAGGTAAATACTTTCGCGAATTTGTAAAAACGATAGCAAATACCTACGTAGTTACATAATTACTAAACTATCACTAAATATTTGCAAATAGACCTATGTAGCGCAGAGGGCGCAACGCAACGATTCCGACGCAGGAGGTTGCGGGTTCGATTCCCGCCTCGGGACAAATATTTGTACGATCTGCAGATATTTTTTAGGGCGATCTGGATGTTTTCTATGTATAATCAAAATATATATATCTTATATAGTGAATTGTCTTATGTATATCAGTTATCTTGTTAGCTTGGGGCCAGATAATGATGAGTGAATTGTGCAGCATTATTTATTTATTTAATAGATAAAACGTTTAGTTCTTCCAGTTGCTGCCGCGGTCTCCGCGCTGTCCACATGAAAGAAAAGTGGGAAGAAGAAGCCAGAACCTTGCTCACTTTCTACGCTTGTAGGGGTAAGATCAAACGTCACTTGAGTCTGATCGAAAAGAAAAGAGTCCACTCATCAGTGCCATTTTGACAACTTTTGTTGCGTTGACAACATTGCTCTGGCATAATTTTAGCTAGTTTTTTTAGTTACTTGTTAAATATAATCTAACTAATTCAATTTGAAAAGCTATCGTCTATACGACATTCGTTAAACCTAATTACAGCTAATTTTATCTAATTCTAAACAACAGAATCGACTTCAATAAGTTTAAATAAGTTTTCTTGCGTTTTCCAGGTATAGACCGGATTATTTACACTGACAACATCGGAAATTACTATCTGGATGAATACAATCATCAGGTCTACGTAGTGGACCACGGAATGGCCGACTATCATATCACCTGCACTAATAAATTCGCAACGGTAAATTTCCACGTACCTCTACCTACTCTTCATTATGAATATACAGGGTGGGGCATATTCTTGGCCCCTTAAGGGTAGCTACCGTTTCTTTTGTAGTTAGAAGGTTTTGTTCTTAGGAACTTTCTGTTTTATTTTGAAGATAAAAATATTAACATTTTTAATTTAATTCCTGTAATAATTTAATTCCTGAGATGCCTTCTAAATTAGCCTACCAACTTGAAAAAGTAGTTACATACGAGTTTAAATTAAGAACCATTGAATGAGTGACATTGTCGTTTTCACTTACCTACTCGTTTTATCATAGAAAATGTATGGGAACTGTTTTTTTGAATTATTGCCAAAACTTGCGATTTGATTTGGTATGTTAGGTACTTTGGGAAAAGTGTTCCTGGTTGGAAATAGAGTCGATTAAGGCCCATACACCAGCGAAAGTGGCGCCCCCAACTATTATATCTTATTATTACGTTGAACGCAGGAATTTTTAAAAATCCTACGTTCAGTTTGTGGTATCTATTATAAGCTATTTATTAATGCCTCTGTAATAGTTTCATTTTGTAAAGCTTAGGAAGAGCTACGAAGTTGCGCTTTTTGGCCACCAAACTCTATTTTTGCATCTCCCTCTAAACTATATGAGATAAAATTATAAAAGAGGTATTAAAAAATAGCTTACAATAGATACCACAAACTGAACGTAGGATTTTTAAAAATTCCTATGATAAACGTAAAAATATGATAAAATAGGAATTGCTGTCAGATTGGCTCGGGTATGCGCCTTAAGACCAACTTGTTTTTTTTGACAAATGTCATTTTTTGGGCGAACCGTACTTTTTTTCAAAACACTAAATATGGCAATATTTTTTTTTTCAAAATAAAACAGAAGTTTCCTCAAAACAAAATCTTCTAACTGCAAAAGTAACGGTAGCTACCCTGAAGGGGCCAAAAATTTGCCCCACCCTGTATATACTAGCTGCGCCCCACGTCTTCGCACGCTTTGATCCTATGGAAACGTTAAAAGGTGATTTCTATCCCAAGGTAACTGATTTATGGGATAAAAAGTAGCCTATAATAGATTCCAGAATTAGGATACCGGTATGCAAAATTTAAACCTGATCCATTCAGTAGTTTTGGTGTTAAGAGGTAATAAACATTCATCCATCCATTCATCCATTCAAAATAGATATTTTTTTAAAATACATAGAAAACATCCAGAACACCCTGAACAAATACATATCTGCAGATCGTACACACATTTGTCCCGAAGCGGGAATCGCACTCGCAACCTCCTGCGTCCCAGGCGGACCTTCGCCCACCGCGCCACAGAGACAGAAATTTTAAAAGACTTCAAAAAAGGAAGAGGTTCTCAATTTACTCTATTTTTTGTAGTTTTTGTTTGTTAAATCAGAACTTTTGACTGGGTGGTGCGATTTTCAAGATATTTTTTTTATTTGAAAGCTGATGCTTCCCGTGTGGTCTCATTTTACTTTGGCCCAGTTCTGTCAATGGGATCCATTAAAAACTATATAATTATATTTGGTTCATAGTTTTTTAAAACAAAATCAAATTTGTTTCCCCCCATAGCCTCCCGAAACACAATATTACTTCGACAAACATGGCCGATACGTGTACAAAGATGGAAAGAAAGTATACCAACTCGCTCCATGCGGGAGCGTTTACAAATTAGGAAAAGATGAGGTACTGCACAAGGCCAAGAACGCTGAGGAGGCCGGACTTACAGACGAAGAGTTCAAAAATATGCAGTGCAGGAGGAAGATCAAGGATCCTGCTGATGTTACTATATTGCCTGATTTTGAACCGATCAATATAACAGGTAAGTAGTTTTTATAACTAAGCAATCGAAGGCAAGATGGGCAGACGGTAATCTATAAAGCTGGGTACCAGCGGAGCGGCCCGCACAGAATTCTAACATATGGCGTTGGTAAAGTGTGTTTACGGAGAAGCGATTTTACACGCGTTTATTTGCACCGCCATTCTTCACCCCGTCTATCCATAAAAATCAACGTACATTGCGTTAGTTTGAATTTACCGGAATACGCACACCATAAAAACACTATTTTCTGATTCCAAATGACAAAGACTAGTTTGACCTCACTCACTTCGTTTGGCGAAAAACAATACGGAAAGAGCCTAACTAACGATTTAAATCTTTGGATGTTATAAATAAATGCCTTTCTATTTTATTCAATAGGTACCTACTTAATTATTTCACACTAAACTCTCCCAGGTACGCTGGATAAGGACAACGCGTCTTACCTGTGGGACACGTTCGGCAGTGTCCTACCCCACGCACTGCACGACGTCGCGTTAGCGAAGTCGAAGAACCCTATTCACTTCCTAGCGCATAGGTTGCTGTATCACAGGCGAGTCACCTAACATAGAAATAGGTTATAGCATAGAAGTAGGTTCAAATACACGGACGGTAAGTTACCGCCACTCACGATAGGGCTGGTCCACCAGGTCAAAGTCGCTCAGCGAGCTATGGAAAGAGCTATGCTCGGAGTCTCTCTGAAGTATAGGATTCGTTACGAATATAGAGAACCAAAGCTATCGACATAGCTCAAAGAATTAGCAAGCTGAAGTAGCAGTGGGCTAGCCATACCTCGCGAAGAACCGACAACCGCTGGGGTAAACTTGTTCTTGAGTGGATACCGTGACTAGGCAAACGTAGTGTAGGGTGATCTCCAGCCAGGAGGGGTGACGATCTGCGAAAGATTGCAAGCAGATGCTGGAAGCGGCAAGCTGAGGCTTTATGTGAGGCTTGAATAATGTTAATGTAAATTCACAGGTACCACGTTTCCAAAAAAGAGCTTCGCGATAGGAAACTAGCAGCTGACGAATTCAAAGCGAACATCTACAAGAAACGCCAAGAGGTGAGTTCAAGACTGGGTTTTCTTGAACCTTGAAGAAAGCCTTGGGCTAGATAAGGCAATTCGATTGCTCAATTCCCCCAGTTGATGAGTCAGTGCTTTTTCTCCTTTTAGACAGTTTGACCATATACTTTAAGGTGGATACGACAGTTTTCAATGCAAAACTGGCATACATTCTTGATAGGTGGTGCGTTCTTGAGAGAACGGTTGCTTAGACCTACGTACATTTAAGTTGCTCATTCTCAAAACACTCAAATTACGAAATTTTGATAAGATTTTTTCTGAAAACAGACAAAAAATTGCGACTTGAGATAACTTTGCTGTATATCAAGAGTTGCGTTTGAGTATTCACTAACGCAAATCAGTATAAGCAGTTATCAAATGACGATTATTATTAACGATCCATTGAAAACTCTTCCAAAGAAATCGCAACTCCTAAAAGCATTTCATCTAGCTATTTAACTAGCCAGATATAAACTTTTGTCACATCTCTTAATTATTGTACTCCTCATTAATTTCTTAGAAATTAGCCCGAGGGCTTACGCACTATAATAACAAAAACTCCTCTTTTTAACCGACTACCAATAGAGGAGTTATGTGGTAAATAGCCAATTTCGATGTTCTCACGTACCGCTGAAACTTCTCGTTCGATTTTAACAAATGAGGTATCGATTGATTTGTCTCAATATCCCGGTGGTTAAATGGTATATGACGTTAGACGATATTGGGGTCTAACGAGATAGCAGGGTCTAAGTAAGAGACGATAATTTCGTTGTTCAAATAATAAACC
This sequence comes from Eupithecia tripunctaria, assembly GCA_955876795.1. Classification (NCBI taxonomy): domain Eukaryota; kingdom Metazoa; phylum Arthropoda; class Insecta; order Lepidoptera; family Geometridae; genus Eupithecia; species Eupithecia tripunctaria. The sequence continues at coordinate 13,501,116 of OY041617.1, read as the reverse complement.
CAATCGGTTAGTAGTCAGGTTTTAGTTTATTTTATCTTGTTTGTCTTTCAGAAAGTGTTATCTGCGAGCGCGACTTGGAAGTCCAAGCAAGTGAAGCGTCGCAAGCCGGAAGAGTCCGACGATACCCAAGAGAGAGCCGTGTACGATGTGGAAATGGCACAGAGAGAATTTATCAACTCCTTGAACTATTTCTATGATTGATTTTAATCTTGGTTTTTTTGTTTAACTATTACTCAATCTTATACCTATGTAGTTTACTTATTAGATTTTTAAAGTATTTTGTATGCACCTAGGTACCTAGCTTATATAATTATATTTATGTAGGTTAATCAACCATTATTAATTTTATTATAGATTAGTTTTACTATAGATGATTTTACTAATAAAATGTTATTATAAAACACTGCAAGTTTTATTTCAGCTGTTTATTAGACCTAGCATTATTTCATGGTGTCGAAAATTATTAAAGTGCGGTTGCAGTGACCTTTTGTATTAAGGCGCATACCCGAGCCAATATGACAGCGATAATTATTTTATCATATTTTTACGTTTATCATAGGAATTTTTAAAAATCCTACGTTCAGTTTGTGGTATCTATTAGGTATAAGCTATTTTTTAATACCTCTTTAATAATTTTATCTCGTATAGATTAGGAGGAGATGCGAAATTAGAGCTTGGTGGCCAAAAAGCGTAACTTCGTATCTCTGCCTAAGCTTTACAAAATGAAACTATTACAGAGGTATTAATATGTATAACTTAAAATATGCGTTTAACGTAATAATAAGATAAAATAATTGGGGGCGCCTCTTTCAATGGTGTATGTTAAGTACCTACGTAGTTGAGTGTAAATGGTTGAATGAACAAACTTAAAGTGTTCTGAAGTGTTTTTACTTGGACATCATTCCCGACCGGCCCTAGTTGAAGTCTTACACCTTCGACGAGCCCCTACACTATTACTAAGACTCCGCTATCCGTTCTGTCACCTGGATGTACGAGTATGTCATGAACCGTGATAGTTAGACAATTGATTTTCACAGATGTATGTCTGTTGCCGCTATAACAACAATAAAATAAATAAATAAATAATGCTGGACAAATCACACAGCATTATCTAACCCCAAGCTAAGCAGAGCTTGTGTTATGGGTACTAGATAACTGATATACATAATACAATACACTACATAGAGAGATATTTTTGTTACTATACATAGAAAACATCCAGAACGCCCTGAACAAATATCTGCAGATCGTACACACATTTGTCCCGATGCGGGAATCGAACCCGCAACGCAGGAGGCGTAGCAGGCGGACCTTCGCCCACCGCGCCACAGAGGTCGTCAACATAATTAAGGGGGTTTCTATACAGCCGATTTTTTTTGCCGTTTTTATAGATAATGGTACGGAACCCTTTGTGTGCAAGTCTGACTAGCACTTGGCCGGTTTTATTTTTAACTAGCTGCGCCCCGCGGCTTCGCACAAGTTGTTCCTATGGAAACGTTTAAATGTGATTTTTATCATATAGCTATTAGATAGCAGTAAGTTTGATTCCAGGATTAGAATAACCTGTATGTAAAATTTCAGCCCGATCCGTTCAGTAGTTTTGGCGTGAAGAGGTAACATACATCCATCCATACAAACTTTCGCATTTATAATATTAGTGTGATAGTGTGATGACTAGCCTGATTCGTTCCACTGCTGGGCAAAGGCCTCTTTCTAATTTTTTTTGCTGTCCCAAAATGTTTTCCCTCAAGCTTCGAGTAGACCGCGAGCTGTGTATGATATGATGCTGTCAATATAAAATCATCTAAATGTTACGAGTTAAAGCCCATATTTGAATGCAGACTTTTGTGGTGTGCTGCAACGGTGCTTTCCAGGTGTACGATAAGCTTTAGTTGCACATTCCCAATGCCTGCATAAATATGCCTTCAAATACGAACTGAAAAGCTTTGCAATATAAGATCCTTATATAACCTGCACTGCATTACCGACGACTGCCGTCACTGCAGTTGAGCTTTGCAGTTTTTTTTTGGACTGCTCATCTCAAATACATGGATTTGAGACAAGCAGTCCGTTTATAAGAGCGCTAACTTCTGCAGCCTGCGATCTACTTAACCAGGTATCATAGGATCGTTTCATCATATTACTAGTAGTTCTCCGAACAGTAGACCTCGCGAACAGTATCTTTTTTTAAACCATTAAGTAGGTAGGTACCTACCTACTAGGGGTATGTTTAACTTGGGTGCAGGAATTCAAAAATCAAATATTATGTTTGCTCACTTAATTATTAACTTCTTCAGTACCTAAGTACCTACCTAGCTAGGTGTTTTTAATTTATTTGACTAACACCTTAGTAAGTACCTACTTAATCCGGGCAGTTTAAGGACTCTTGTGGCTTAAGGTTAGGTGTTCATCTAAAGAAAGAAACGATTAACTTAGAACATACCCTATGATACCTACCTAGGCCGCCGCGCCGCCGCCGCCGCCGCCGCGAGCGACCAACATCATCCCATGCTTCCTTCCCTTTGGTAGGTATCACTTTGGATTGGACCGTTTGCAATCGCCTATCTATACTATACACTCGGAATTGTAGGTTTTACAGTAGGTACACTTCACTTCAGCAACTTCAGGTAAGATTGATTTTTTGTTTTATTTAACCACGCACACAAATAACGCGCCAAACTGTTGCACAAACACCAGCTTTAAAACAACAAACTAACTTATGTCAGTGAAAACCAAACTCTGTACCTAGGTATTTTTAATAGATGGCGTCGATTCATAACTTTATAATTGATCTATTCTACGTTTAAACCAAGTAAAAGAATAGGAGTCGTTAGTGAATGTTTTTTAGTTTATTCAATCAGCTTTTTGAAGCTCAATAATTTATTTAATAATATAGTTTCATTAGTATAAGACTTCACTTTCATGAAACACTAAATGTTACTGCGATGAACCAACAAGGTAGCGCTAGGTAGCTAGTATTAGCAAATCACAACATTTTTTTAGGAGGCAACTGTTTATCACATCTATAAATAATCCTCATCAGATATTCGCCCATTATTTATGAGTGTAACTTGGCTCTAAGTATAGTGTACTACTACTATGAAATAATCTGTACCAAAAATACTAAATACAAAAACTCATAGAAACTTTCAATTACATACATGAGCGCCATCTCTGTAAAAATCAATGTAGTTCTTACTGCACAAACTGCAGTCATGCGCGTGTCCGTGATAGTGATAGGAGGTATTAGTACTCTCGAAATGTTACGATGATATTATATAGGTGTTGCATATTGCATTTTGCGTCTATTCTCTGATCTGCTGGTAGAGCCAAAAATACTGATCAAATCTTTACCAATTTTTTATGAGAACCAGATGTCAGATGTCTCAAAGCAGCGATATTCTAAAGTCCCTTTTTTCGAGGGAAGTATGCCTTTAACCCTAGCTCACTAACCTTATTTTCAAGTAACATTGTCACTAACCTTTCGTTTCTCAGACTACGAAATAAAATATCAATAAAAATGTAATCAGCTATTTTTATTAAAAAAAACGACCATAATTAGCCGTCTCATTTTTGAGGTAGTCAAATAACTAAAATAAGTTTAGAATCAACCTAGTCGGAACAGTTATTGCACATAGAAACTGTGTGCTCTCCAAAAATGGCTCTTTTGCAGCCCTTGCGGAAATATTTTGTCATACGACGTTTTTTGACAGGGCAGTAGCTGCAAATTTTGCGTGTCCTGGGTACTTCTTGACTGGATCCTTCCTGAGAGTCACCAATATGCAGGATCTCGGCGATGATTTGCTTTAGATGTTGTTGTAAAGTCACAGTGCTATAACGTTCTTGCAGCCAAGGTTTCATAAGTTCATCTGCCATTTCCAAGGCAAAGGACCTTCCTTTCATGGGTTTCTTTCCATTTCGGATCGCGTTTGACACGTGAATAACATATGCATTCACAATAAATATATTTAGTATATTGAAAACAAACACAGCAGCCATCGGTTGGTTTTACGGTTTGTACTCATGATCATGACATTTGATCTACTGTATCAACAGCACCTTTGCCGAACGAGGTTGCTGCTGATGTTGTGATCGTTCGTTCTCAGTATCAAGGATTGATATCGCAGGATGTCTGCGATGACTCATCATCGGAATCTATAACTATCCTTCTACTATGGCCGCGACGTGTAACAAAGAACTCGTCGTCCAATGAATCTGCGGCATCCTCGTCACTTTCTCCAGTATTGATGTGAATTTCTGTCTCGAAATTATTATCCGACTCCGATTCTGATATTGACTCCGTATCTGTACCAGCCAATCACTCCGCTATTTTTTCGGTTTGGCCTCTCAAATCCATCTGAAAGAATAAAAAAACAAAAAACAAATGGTTTTCAAACAACAAAATACCTTCCAATAACATAAATATAAATCACCAACGTAATAATATCTGCCATAAGTATAAACCACTATTTATTACGTTATATAATGTTAAAATAATTAATTTATATTGAAATTATAAGCAATAAAAAACAAATAACAAATGCATAATTTTGAAAAAAAAGTAATGGTTGTTACTAACCTTTCGTCTGTGACGATTATGCGAAATATCCCAATCAGTGCAACGTGCATCCGCAATGAGTGTTTGCGGGTCACTAATTATGCGAATTAGGAAGGTACTAGAAATGGGCGGGGCGGCGGGGCCCGGGAACATACCTAAACAACATATGCGCGGGGTACGCGTAGTCTAATATACGAATGGTTAGTGAGCTAGGGTTAATTAAAATTCCCCGACGACAAAAAAAATCTATAAAATCGTTGAATCTGTACAAGAGATTTCGTAACGATCGTTTGTAAAATACGACCTGTAGAGGAGTACGGACGTACTGACTAGGGTTTGGTCCCGGGAATTCCCGGTACCGAAATTCCCGGGAATTCCCGGGAATTTTTGGCCCATTTAAGAACCGGGAAATCCTAATTCATTTCCCGGGAAATTTCGGGAATTTCGGGAAATTTATATACTTATACCGAAACGACATAACTTAATATATTTCATTTCGTCTTATAGCATTTCAAATATATCGGGTACCTACGCGGTACTGGGCAGGGTTGACATGATTTATTGATATAAATCATGTCAACACTGCTTGATTTCAATCAGTAATTATTTTTCCTGCAATCAAAGAGTAAACAGCATTCACCAAAATGACTCTGAGAAGTTCGGCTAGTGTTGTCAGGATGCAGAACGATATATCAGAGCCCTTCCGAAATTTCGGTGGTCCTTGTCAAGGACGTTCTTTCATTCCTACTCTTCAATATAGACTTGACAAGTGCAGAAAAACTCAAAAATTTAAATGAACGATACCATTCCTTTGAAATCAGTTCAAATTCTGGGTTATGTCGATGATTTGGATCTGATAGGGCGAAATTAACTGCCATGAAACATGCTTACCACGCCTTGTAATAAGAGTCAAGAAAGGCAGGAAAAAGCTAAATTAAACGTAGTCACCTTCTGTGTCCAAATTGGTGTTACCAATAGTTATACAAGCTTCTCATTTTCATTTCATTTTTTATAACTATTGGTATAGTTCGACCGAAACCGCTGTACCGCTCCTTAGGAAAGTGCGGCGAGGTGGGGACCGGGGAAAAAAGAGCAAGAGTACACATGAGATTGATATTGTCGGAAAGCTCTTAGGATATCGTAGGTAAACGAAAATATGTTTATATTATGTAACGATTATACAATTTTTCTATAACTAAATTTTCTACAGATATTCTGACATAGATTCTACTTCAATTTCATCTTCCCTTTCGCCATTGGAAGTTGAATTGGAGTCGTTCTGCAAATTTATTATTAATGGATCGATAATAATATTAATTCTACTATCGCGATCACTTTTACATTCAAAGCTTTCTTTGATGGTCTTGACATCACGAGATAGCGCTCCTCCATCTTTTCATATTTATCTCGTGTGCATCTGACATACAGTACGGTACAAAAGCTACCTATCGCCGCCGTGAGCGTTGACGGCATACTGATGGATCTCAGCGACCGACGAGGGCCTATATTCCCCCCCCCCCCGTCTCTCCGCGCGCATACCTCAGGAGTGGTACAGCGGATTCGGTCAAACTATAACAGCGTTTATCTTCTTGGCTCACGGTAGCCTATTCTATTATATTCTTCTTCAACCTTTTCAAATATTTACGCTTTAGGTCGATCTAGAAGATCTAAACTACTCATTTACAAAACGCTACAACGTCCAGTTCTTACGTAAGCCTTGCAAAACACTTATGGGTTCTAACCATGAAAACCGAATGACTCGTGTTTGAAAGAAAAATGCAAAGACGAATCTTCTACGCAGTACCTGGATGGTGACTACTGGTGGCAAACCTGATGGCCGACGACCCCCTGGAAGACTGATACCCAGGTGGGTCGATGGAGTCCAACAAGACCGAAAGGCAATTGCAGTGTCCGGCTGGCAGTAAAAAAAGCCAAGAATAGGAGAGAATGGCGCATTTTACCAGATCTAAGCCCACCCGCGGCTGTAGAGCTGTGAATGGAAACAGTCCAAAATGTATAAGAGAGTGCCCAAATCAAGCTTCCGTGTGCATGCATAATGTACCTCCATTTTCAAGAAAAAAACTTACGTACTTTAAGTGAATGAACCTTAAATTGAATCAACCTTTCTTTCTTTGAACTGGATAGACCAAAGCGTGTTTTGATTGTGATAAAAATAACAATTTGAAACCGATTAATTTGATTTAAAATAGCTTTTTTGTAACAATTAATTCTTATATTCGGCGATTTTTCACACAAAGATACTTTCTGTTTATCAAGATCAAGTCCAGCCTCATGGAGTTTTGCTGCCTTGAGAGTGTTGTTGTAGGTAGTGCAGTAAATGAAGGTGCTGGATTCAGTCACGACTCTTTAGAACGAAAAGTTTTGAAGCTTGTTGTCGAACGAGGGAACAAAACACATCGAACACATTGTATTAAGAACTTGATATTCATTTTAACAGATGTATAGAAATACAGCTCTAATATACCTTATATCGCATACCTATGCAATATAAGGTATGTTATATCAGGTGATATAAGCGACATGGCTTTAGAGGCAATTAAATTATCTAATTTCAATAAAAATACAAAATAAATTTATTTCCCGGGAATTCCCGGGATTTCCCGGTTCCGAGTTCAACATTTCCCGGGATTCTCGGTTCCTCGAAAAACCGGGAATTTGCAATCCCTAGTACTGACAAGCAAGCGATTCGTTCACTACGTTCACTCGGTAATAGGGTATATGCATCGATTTTTTTTATTGTTTTAATCGATTCTTCAGGTCATTATTTAACCGAGGAATGATAAGACGCTCACTGAATTTCGCATAAACAAGGTAAAAAAAACAAATCAAAACTACAATCATTTTCGGGTGATAAAAACGCTGCCATATTGGCGCCATGTTTATGTGACGTCGACGTACACACTCGATTAAAACCTTTGGTGACGACCTCGGTAGTGATCATCTCAGGAAAGAGGTTTTCCGAAAAAACTGAAAATAATCGACAATACGAAATGTCAAGTGGGCAGAATAGTGTCAAATCAAGGTGCAGCAAGCAGAATAAAAAAAAAAGAAATGTGTACAGTGATGTCACGTCCGCTCTAGTCAATGGCGTAGCGTTTTGAAATTTTGCGATTTAGATTTAAAATATCAATTTTACAATGGTTAAATTCTACAATAAAAACATCTCAAAATGCAAAAATAAATATGTAGATATGTTTCTATATCAATAGAGAATACGTATATATTTTTATAGCCATTTTGAAATCACATGCATATACCCTATTATTATCATAAATCATAAATCATTTATTCAGAAACAACCATACTATTGTTTTTGAACAGTGCGTACATCAAAATATCATGCAATGTGAAGAGAATAATGTCAAATTCTTAGTTATAAAAAATTACACTTGTCCAATGAGCTAACTTACGTTACATAAAGTCAATATAGTTTTATTTAATTGCTACGGTTAAGGAACTCGTTGACCGTGTAGAAACACCCTTTCAGCAGGAGTTGGGTAAGTTCACTTTTAAATTGGTTTAACCTCTCAGATGCTTTCATTCCGTTTGGTAAAGAATTGAATAACATGAAAGCCTGATATCTGCTACAATCACATACATTACAATTACATACACGATGAATAGGAAAATCCGTTCGTGTGTTAAAAAGAAACAATTGTTATAAAGGTACAGGTATTTATTGTTCAAGCGTCAACAGATGTAACAAGACAGTTTACTATTGCGCTAAGGCAAATCCATAAAACAATCAGACCTAAATACTATTTCCAATGAACATTTAGATCGATTAAATCCAGCCAGTATTTGGTCCAAAAAAGGAACTAATCTATAAAAGCACTACGTAAAACAACATAAAGTAAGGATTCAGTTTTGCCGACAATTTATGACAAAATCAACGGAAAACCTTTGAACATCAATATTATTAAAAAAAAATGAAGTTATAAGGTCAGATTTGAGTTCTAGAGGATGAGGATTATTTAATTTAGGTTCCCTAGCTTATTTAATCAGCATAGGACTCATAAAAATATAACAAATAAAAGCGAAAATAATTTTGTACATCAAAACTGGGCTTCGGAAATGCCAAGTAAAAAAAAACGTAGGCCAAATTTGTTTAAGAAAAACCAGACGTCTTATCTACCCGACACTTTAGATTTTTTTCAAAACAGGTACAGTATTTCGCATTTCTTGCCATCTTATTTACATTAAAATTTGAAATTACATCTCATACTATTACAAACGACATTTTCTTATAGTTTCAATACAATTTAATGAAATAGGTCTTCTTATATTTTGTATGTCTAATTTTACTTTTTTAACAACACTTGAAACATTTTTATCATTATCATTACTTTATTCGTTATTTTTCTAAGTACGAAGCAATCCAAAGCATACCAAATATATTAAACTAATAAAAACAAAAGAAGCCAAGATTTAAGGTCATATTAAATTTAAGAAAAGCCAAACAAAATTTCGATACTAAGTATATAAATGAAAATATATTTTAAACAAAACCCTAGGTTTCCAACCTCCCGAATTCTATCGTTAAATCTAGTCTTTATAAGTTCATTATAAGAAATCAATTCCAATTTTTATTATGATATACTTTGATATTTTGGATAATGACTATTTAGTTGTTTTAATGTAAAGATTATATACAAAAGGAAATTAAGCCATAACATAAATTGAAAAATAATTTACTTAGGTATCTGTTGTAATGCAAATCAAGTAAAAACGACAGTTTGAAGACATATAGACGTCACAAAACAAAGATAGGTGTGACGAGATTTTATTATGAATTTATATTTTAGTAGAATCTTTAATACACATCTAATATTATGACATTTAAGAATGGCCAATGTTAACACAAAACTTATAAGAAAACTACCAACGTATGTTAAGATGTTAAGATGACCGATAGTAAAAGTCATGTAGCTTAGCTAGTGTTCAGAATTATGTAAACAATCTTGGTTAAATCTAAAACAAGGATTTGTGCCATATTTAAATTTAAATTTTGACATACTACTTCCTGTGGAAACATCGCGATGAAAAGGAAACAAAAGGTACTACACATTTAATGTCTATGCTACAGAAGCATCACCAAAAGGAATCATAACTCCACGAGTGTACGACTCAAATTCCAATCTGCGTAAAATGACATAGACTTTATAAACTATTATTTCTTATGGTCACCCTCAGCAGTTTTTTTACAAAGCCCCTAACGTTCAACATTCATCATAGACCGGTTTAGTTGGCTTTTATTTTAACCAAACAAAACTACGATTACATTACCGATTTCGAGACTGTATGTACAAAAGTATATCATAAAACTGGGTCGTCAACATTCAAAATTTACAAGTAATGTAACTGTAATGTCATTTGGTTTGTACTGTGATATATTCATTTTTAAGACAGGAACACACACTTTGCCGATCTTCAAAAAATCTGTTTACATATCTTTGGTACTAAGTGTTTTCATTTAAAATCACGACACCGAATTCAAAAGGGGTAACACTGACATACAACTTTGTCACAATTTTCAAAGTTTCCCCCGAGGAATCGCGGCACAACCGTATGGTCTGAATTATATATTTAAGAGTCCAAAGCCTATTTGTAGCTGTAGACGGTCGGGTAAATGAATATCACTCACAGGGTGTTCCTTAGCAAAGTGTATGGCCTTGCCTGAAGTGGTGCTTAGTTCCCGCAGGGATCCGACATATCTGCCTGACAGTCGAACGTGTCCGAACTATCAGCGTGGTCTGGGTAAAACTCCCTGTAGATTTTGTCCAATAGCCCTTGTCTGTAACGATAAAGTCATGCTATAAAAATAAATAACTATAGATAGGGTTATGGGAAAAGTAATAGGGCATGGAGGTCGGGGCTACATAGAATGGCACACACCTTCAGCAGCGGTACCACAACAGCATAAAAATAATCTTTCAATTATGGGTTTCAGGCGCATACCCGAGTCCGAGTCCCGAGTCAAAGTGGCGCCGCCACCTTTTTTATTTTATTACTACGTTTAAACACAGGAAATTTTAAAAATCCATAGCACAGTTTGTGATATCTAATAAAAGCTATTTTTTTAATACCTCTGTAACTCAACTCACTCTGTAACTTAACTCAACCTCAACTTCAACTTGAGGAGGTTGAGGTTGAGGTTGAGGGCCCGGAGCAAATATTTATCATAGTTCAAAACGAATAGATAATTTTACATGATTTTTGTAAGTGTAATGTTTTAAAATAAATCAAGTGGACACTTTAGTGTTGGCATTTTTTGATCAGGAACAAAATTATAATTTAAAAATTGTTAATTTACATTGTGTGTATTGTGGTGGTGAATACATAATATGACTATGGCTATTTTCACACAACATTGTTACTACACGACGAATTTAGTGGCAATTACAGTAATTGCAACTAATAGTAGCGATAGTAGCTATTAGGCCAATTAATTTGCGTTATGATTTAGACGAGACAATGAATCAAACAATAATAAACAAAAATTATAGCTTATGTTTTAGTTTGCTTGCAAGGACGACAAACTACCCATTAAAATGTTGCATGTCTACGACACGGAGCGAGGCAGCGGAGCCGAGATTTATGCGATTAATGCAGACTAGCTAGTCTGTTCAAAAAGAGAAGAGTCGTGGCGTTACGTTGAACTAACACTTTCAATCGTACTGCAATGATAGAGCAGTGTTGTCAACGCAACAAAAGTTGACAATTGGCACACGAGCACCCTCGATTCCCACGGCTCATCTCTTTTTGAACAGACTCTACTGCACGCAGCTTCACCCGCTCTATTTAAGTAGCCTTTGTACACAACTACTTAAAAATGGAATCCCGGTGACGGCCCCGGTACTCCAATAGGGTATATGCATGTGTCTTCAAAACAGCAATTTTTTTTTTACGTATTCTCTAGTTTGATAGGTATATCTGTATATTTATTTTTGTATTTTATGATGTTTTTATTGTAAAATTTAATCATTGAAAAGTAGATATTTTAAGTCTCAACAGCAAAATCTCTAAACGCAACGATATTGGCACGTGAAGCGTGACGTCATACTTGAACATTTGTGTATGGGCATGAAGTTTTGACTTTGAGTTTACACATAGAACTCTATGATCCGTGACGTCATAAAATGCAATGGCTAACAAGGCAGCGTTTTTATCACCCGAAACTGAGTGTTGTTTTTGTTTAGTTTTTTACCTCAATAATTAAATTTTTTTGGGGTGTTATATTTTTTTTCGTTTATGTATGAACCTAAATAATCGATTTAAAAAAAAAATACGTGTGGCACTCGGGGACTGCCGCGGTAAAGCTATTGCATAGCATAAGTTAAAAGTTCTGCTATTCATCGATAGATGGCAAAACTAAAAAGAATCACCGCGCGCTGTGCGCCGGTCGGAGTGGGGCGCGTGAGGTTTTTTCGTTACGGAATTTCTGGATTCGGTCCCCGCGCTTAAGGCCCGCGATAGAAGCTATGCAATAGCTTAATAAAAAAATCCATGCATATACCCTATTACCTCCCTGCCTGAGATCCGTTCAGCTGTTTAGGTGTACAAAGGTAACTGACAGAGTTACTTTAGAACCCTAATAATATTATAAATGCGAAAAATTGTAAACATGTCTGTCTGTATGTGTTCGTTGCTCTTTCAAGCAAAAACTACTGAACGGATTTGGCTGAAATTATACAAACAGGTTGTTCTATGCCTGCAATAACAGATAGGCAACTTTTTTATTCCATAAATCAGTTCCCGCAGCTATGGTTTATCCATTTTGAATGAAGCATGTTAGTAAACAAAATACGACAAAATAACAAAATCTCACTTTCAATTTGTAATTTTAAAATATGGAAGTATGGATTAACCAATGGAATTGCTTAAAATCTCCGCTCCGCTGCCTGACTCCATTTCAATTGACAGACAGCCTGAAGGCGGCCCTTCCCGGTCGTCTATCGTCAACGCGAGCGTTATTGAAAAGCTTGTTGTTTCATTCATCGCAATGTTAGAAAGAGAGAGAAAGCGCCTGATCGCTCGGTTGGCATTCGGTTACTTTCACCGCTCACTCGCGGGTGAAAAACTTGTTTCAGAGATACGTATTTTTCAGTAAGCCTTACACGTTAGTGAAATAAAACTTTTGTCGTTTAGAATCTCAATTACATTTGCATGGTTTCGACAAATATTTTCTTTACTTTTACAATTTATGAGTACATACATTATTAACGCCCAAAGTTCAGGTAAAAATTTAGCAAAAAAGCAGATTTTTGGAGGCTGTATACTATATACTGAATGTTTCTCCAAATTTTGTTGCGATAGAAACCTTGTTATAGTGCACAAGATTCCTAATTAGTTAAAAGTTTCAAAGAAAGATTTTTTACGACGCCATAATCACGTAAGAGCGTTTGTATGAACAGTAAGACGAGTTGGCCGCTCTTAAAGTAGCTTTCTTTGAAAGATTCATGTTTTTTCCCCACTGGGGACAGAATACTCACTTGGCAGCAATGCCGCCACCTGGCGGAAGTCCCTGGATGTTCTGCTGATCGAGGAGTTTCACAAAGCGGGAGAGAGGTGGCACTTGCCTATACCATCAAACGAATTGTTGTCAATCGGTTTCATTTGTAAGCGTCACAGCTATGGGACAGAACTAAGCGAACATAGACATTATGTCACTCACTCGCAGGCGGTAATCGAACACGTTGTGGTTGACATGCTGTTAGAGTTCAAAATGCTTACTTACAGTTTCATGGTTAAGGTTCTCCAGATTTAACTGTAGGAGAACACGATTCTGCATGCTTAAGACAAGCCATACTGTTTCTCCCCGCATTCTTGTGTAGGAAACTATTTACACACGACCAGGCAAGACCAGGTTTGGGTTTTATTAATGTTTGACGAAATAACCGAAGCAAGACAATGTTTAATCTAATGAAATCTGAATCTCTTTAATCTAATGAAATCTTTATTAACGTCATGACCTACGGAGCTGAGACGTGGAAACTCACGTTAGGGCTAGTTCACTAGTTCAAAGTCGCTCAGGGAGCTATGGAAAGAGGAGTCTCTCTGAAGGATAGGATTCGTAACGAATACATTCGACAGAGAACCAAAGTTATCGACATAGCTCAAAGTGTAGGACGCCCTCCGGCCAGGCACGATGGCGATCTGCGAAATACTGCAGGGAGATGCTGGGTGCGTCAAGCTGATGACAGGGCGCTATGGCGCTCATTAGGGGAGGCCTATGTCCAGCAGTGGACTAATAAATAAATAAAAAATAAATAAAAATCATTTATTTCAGACCATAAGTCCATAGACACATTAAAGTAGGTACACAATTACAATTTTAAGAATAAATTAAATAAAATAACAGCAGGTACACAAAATAAAATTAAAATTATATTAATATTAATAGAATTAGAAGAGAAAAATAATAATAATAAAAATTACATTAAATTAAATTATGTCAATCGTGTGGCCGGCGGATCAGACAGATCATTGAGCCACCAGCGATGATACGGGTTTCAGCATCATCATCCAGTGGCCCATGATACCGGAGCGGAGGTCCTGCGCCACGGCAGCCAGGAGGCTGTTGGAGCTGCGGCGCATGCGGCCCACCAGGGATGCAACCCGCTTGCGCATGATTGCGTGGAACCCATCCACGTGCGCGTCCGCGAACATCCCTGATGCGCTACAGTACCGCGGCAGCCCCAACAACATCCTGAAGCCGTTATTGTACTGGACGCGTAAGGCGTTGTAGGTTTTTTGTGTATATCTGGCCCACAGACTGCACGTGTAGAAAGAAGTACAATACGCCTTAAAAAGTGTTATTTTGACAGGCGTTGTACAACGTGCGAATCTGCGAGCCACCATATTACACCTCACCGACAACGCCCTACGTTCCCTTTCAACATCCACATTGTCATTCATATCCTCAGTGACCCAGTGACCCAGGTATTTAAATTGTTTGACCCAGTTAAGAGGAGTACCGTAAAGTGAGACCGGTGGTACAGAGTAGCTCTTCCTACCGGCTTTGAAGAGAAGCAATTCACTCTTTTTTACATTATACCTGAGTCCATGGGCCGCTGCGTATGTCTCACAAACCTTTAATAGCCGTCTCAGGGCACTGATTGATGGGCTCAGTAGAACCATATCATCTGCGTAGCTGATGTTGTTTACACTGTGGCCATGGATAGAACATCCTATCTTGGTTCTACTGAGCTCACCAATCAGCTGATTAGTGTACAAATTAAAAAGCTTTGGAGATGTAATCCCCCCCTGCCTCACTCCGCACTTCAACTTGTACTCCTCAGAGTGCGAGCCCGACCACCTAACCATGTTTTTCTGATTTAAGTACCAGAACTTAAAGATATTTATGAGATCACTGGGCATTGTGGTATCCCTCACAAGCTTATCCCATAGGATATCATAGGAAACCAGGTCGAATGCCTTCGATAAGTCCAGAAAACAGGCATATATTGGTGTCTTCTTGCTGGTATAGTATTGGACAGTATGCTTGAGGCACAGGATCGCAGTTTCAGTGGAGAGACCGGGTTTAAACCCGAACTGCTCATCTCGAATATCCAAGTGCTCCATTAGGTGTTTGTCAAGTATACTGTCCAACACTTTTGCAACCACCGTGGCTAAAGATATAGGCCTGTAGTTGGACAAATCTGAGGCATCGCCGGTTTTGTTCTTGATGACAGGTACAACAATGGTCTTCATGAGCTCTACTGGTAAGTAAGAGTGGCCTATGCAGAGATTGAAAAGCATAGCCAGTACCCTGGGCAAGTGAGCACCAGCATGTTGCAGGTGCTCTATACTGAGTCCATCATGACCAGGGGATTTTCCCCTCTTCATATTCCTAATGATCTTTTTAACTTCATCAGTATCAACCTTTACATGGGAGTCTGCGGTCTGGACCTCCGTATCGAGCACCTCCACCCGCTTGGTTAACAAACTTGGCTCAACCTTGAATTGATCCATAAAAACATTGGCAATACTTTGGGGATCAGACACGCCACCCACACTCACCGGGAGGCCACTAGATGGGGTCAGTTTTTTGGTGTGTTTCCAAAAGCTGTTGAAATTTTTAGATGCATGATGAGTAGCTAATATGTCCATTTTAATTTGGTTTTGGTTGTTCTGACACCATTTTAATTTCATCTTAAAAACCTTTTTAGTCTCTACCATATGTTGGTAGACAGGCCCATTAGGTGGCCTCCCATACATGAGCCATGTATGATAGGCCACCCGAGCCTCCCCATGAGTGTGTTTAACATGCCTGTTCCATCCTACAACACGGGCTCGCCTCCTATATTTACCCTGAGCGGATTTAAAACTGTCAATTGATGCTTTACCAAGTATATTAATCAAGTTATTATATAATGTATCTATTGCTAATCTGTGGCTGCTATTGTCACACAATTTATCACAACAATTAGTAAGTTCAGCAGGCAACTCAATTTTGCATAACAATGTGTGGCAAAGTGAATTATAAGATTCTATTTGGCTGCTATCTCTTTGTCCCCAAGTTACTTTACTGTTAGGGTGTACATTAGAATTTAAACATTTAGGCTTAATTAGATTTATGTTGGTATGTACTTCTAGTGGATAGTGATCTGACCAGTACACACCATGCCGTACACACACATTATTCACTGTGGCCCATGCAGCCTGGGTCACAAGGCAATGGTCTAGCCAACGCTTACTGCCGTGCACATCACTCACATACGTAAAGGCACCTGAGTGTAAGCCCAGTCTCTCAAAGTCCGCACATATCCAATCTTGTTCACAGCAAAAGTCTACAAGATGTTTACCAAAGTCACTTCCAGGGTGAGCATTAAAATCCCCAAGTATGTAAACAGATTCCGCACTAACACTCTCTACTATAGCACTTATTTCAGCCAAACATTCGGTAAATTCCACTAAATTTTCAGCACAATCAGTTGGCATGTAAACTGAAAAAACAACTAACAACCTCTGATCCTAATCCTAATAAAGGCTGATGATGATTATAAATCTTCTTTCATGGTTACGTATATATATCAATGACAGTGCAAAAGCGACTGCAATGTGTAACTTTGTAGTTGATTGTTTACTTTCTCTGAAGAGCACATCGCGTCAAGTTTATGATACTCTTAAAAACGAAATCGAATTTTCTGTTTAGTTTTCGTGCAAGAGCTAATTTTGTCGTGTAAAACCAACCGCTTGCATAGGGCAAGCGGTTGCTTTACACCACAACGAAAACAAAACTTCTATTTTAATTTTCCGAGCAGGCCCACTGGTCATTTCAAAAGTCATCCCCCTTCAGAGGGATTACTGCTGGGTCAGGTCTCGTCAAATTTGTTTATTTTTTGGTTTCATACCCAAAGGTTACACGGGACCGTATTACTAAGACTCCTCTCTCCGTTCGTCTGTCTGTCCGTCTGTCACCAGGATGTATCTCATGAATCGTAATAGTAAGACAGTTGAGATTTTCACAGATGATGTATTTCTGTTGCCGATATAAAAAATATAAATAAAGTACATTCTTTAAGTAAGCTCCCACACAACAGACATGATTTTTTGCCGTTTTTATAGATGGTACGCGAGACTCGCACTTGGCCGGTTTTATAGGGATAAGTATTATTTGATTTCTATTTCAATTGTCGTTCAATAATGTGTGAAGCCACGCAAAAAGGGCCCACCTGCGGCCTAGTTGCGGAAACCAGCCCAGAAACAAGTAAAGTATGTGTGAAGCCCATAATTATTGCCCTAACTTGCTTCGGTTACTCAAACATGAACAAAACTAGCTTCCTCCTCCATGCATAGAGTGTTGGACTCACTTGGCAGCCAGCCCGCCGCCCGGCGGGAGGTTGGGTATGTTCTCCTGCACCAGTTCCTTCAGAATGTTCGAGAAGTGAGCTTGCGGCGCTTCACGCTCCTCGGCCGCGCCTGCGTTCTGCTTGATTAAGGCTGAAATTAAAAAAAATATATTACGAAAAGAAACAACCACTTCAACTACAATGAAGTATTTCTCATAGATATCAATGTTAGAACTTGACCAAATTGTAATCACACGGGAAGCACCAGCTCTTATAAAAATAGAATCATAAAAATCGGTTCACCCATTCGATATTTAAAACGGTAACAAACAAAAAATACAGTCGAATTGAGAACGTCCGTTTTTGAAGTCGTTTAAAAATAAAAGAGTAGTAAACCAATGATGGTTTTAAAAAGAGTAGTTAGTATCATTATATTTGACTAGTTAGTCGTGCAAATGTTTAGATGAATTGAAATACATTGTAATCAACCTATATTTATGCACATATTACATTTCATTTTACTATTGTAGCGATTGTGTGCAGTAGTTGGGCTAGCCAGGCCATTGTCAGTGAGTTGAGCAGCCAGTGGTTGCTCCACACCACGCAACTACACCACAATAGCTTATATAGGTCCACTACAGGAATCAGCCCTCTTGATAAGTGCCTTATTAGCTTTTTTTCAGGGGGGTAATGCCCATAATCCCCATGCTTGGCAAGCTGTTTGGGCATTGCAGTTAGGTGACAAAATTGATCCGCAGGAGGCGCTGCCGCCCGCCCCCGGTGGACAATCTTCAGTGCGCAAGTCGCATTCGCACTTAACGTTTTATTTAGTCTAACTTCTCACGAGTTTCCGGGATAAAATTGCCATTAATCGTCTAGCAAAATTTCAGCGCGATTTAGTCTTTTTGGTAGGTTAGAAGGAACACAAATCTTTACAAACTTTCGTCATTGTTATATTTTGTAGGAAGTTCTAACTATATTCAAAGTCATATTGTATCAAAATAGCTTCCTGATCAATCTTTTTACTACAGTTTTATGATGGCGTAAAATTATCTAGTGATAATTTTACGCAAAACCCTTATGTGTGGTCTTATCTTTTTAGAGATGGATTTCAATTATTTCAAACATCCTTGTATTTTTCGGCCTAATAGTCTTCCCACTCGTGGAGTAAATTTGTATAGCAATTTCAGGGTTTAGTGGCCGATAATATTATTTTTATTTTAGCTTTATATTTGTTTTAAACTGCCACGATCCCCTTTTGTTTTTCGTCTAATGGGGGCTTGGATTTGTGACGACAGCGTGTATAATTGTATGAAAGTACAACAGACAACCAGCCAACTTTAACCGTATTCGCTACTTAGAGCGGCGGCGAAATCCAAGCGGGTATGCTATTGACAGTGAAATGCTCAGCAGAATACCGCAAACAACGCGAAATCATAAGCGAAGCCGGTAAGCTTCTTTTCAAGCGAGTAGTAGCCAATACCTACAAAGTACCGCAAGGATCAATATTGGGTCCTTTTCTATTTTTAGTATATGTAAATGATCTCCCATTTCTAGCAAAAGATCTCTGTGATATAGTCTTATTTGCTGATGATACTTCATTGATTTTTAAAGTTGACAGAAATAAACATAATTATGACGATGTAAATAATTCTCTTTCACAAATACTAGATTGGTTCACCGCCAATAACCTCTTACTCAATGCTTCAAAAACCAAATGCATAAAATTCATGTTACCAAATGTAAGAGAGCTCCCAACTAAGATAATGCTAAAGGATGAGATTGTTCACCTTGTAGACTCAACGGTTTTCCTAGGGTTACATTTTGATTCCTCTCTTCAATGGAGACCGCAAATTGATGCTCTCGCAAACAGACTTAGTTCAGCAGCGTATGCGGTTCGAACAATTAGATATATTACCGATGAAGATACAGCTAGGTTAGTTTACTTCAGTTACTTCCATAGTGTTATGTCTTATGGTATTTTGCTTTGGGGACAGGCAGCTGACATCCAGACTATCTTTGTTATTCAGAAAAGGGCGGTACGCGCTATTTATAAATTAAATCCACGAGACTCGTTAAGGGAATTATTTAAAGAAATAAATATTTTAACAGTAATATCGCAATATATCTATGAAAATCTAATGTATACACACAAAAACAGAGATAACTTTATGAAAAGGTGTGATGTTCACAATAAAAATACAAGAAACAAGAACAAATTACACATCCCATCATATAGATTACGAAAGGTAGGCAAATCATTTGTGGGCAATTGCGTAAGATTCTATAATAAGCTTCCATCTGAAGCAACTGAACTCCCTATTCGTAAATTTAAACTGTACATAAAACGAAATCTTAACAAGAAAGCCTATTACTACGTCAATGATGTTAATGCTTGGCCGGATGTCGCCCAGTTCCACACAGACAATAGTATGTAAGACCAGTTAGACTAAGTTATCCTAAGATTGTATTAGTTGATAAGCGACAAACTTGCTAGTGGTTTCTTTTTCACTTCTTCCGCTAGTGGACAAAAAATTGAAGTGAATCAGAGTCAATTGCACCTTATTTCTTGTTTGATAGTAATAACTATTTATCAAGCTGTTTATATAGTAAAAATTTGACTTGTCTAAGTACTTATTTTGTAAGTCTAAAGAAATAAACGATTTGACTTTGACTTTGACTTTGAAAGGCCTTCAGCTAAGGCGTCAACCATACTGCGAGCCTGAGCGGGCACGAAGTATCAAACATAGTGAAACCGCCGTTTGCGTTCATACTGAAGTGAGTAAAGCGGCGCGACGGGCTTGAGAGAGTAAACACGCGTTCTCTTCAAGTGTTATTATTATTACCAACTAGTTTCTGCCCGCGGCTTTACACGCGTTTTTCTATGAAAATATTTAAAGGTAGAAACTAATTTATGGGATAAAAATTAGGCTATGTTTGATTCCAGCATTGGATCTACACCTATGTATGTAAAATTAAGATCGATCGGTTTAGTAGTTTTCTCCTCCTACAATTTACTCGCCGTAAAGTCTGATCTAGAACCCAATGTATTTTTCTAAAGATAGCTAAAAGACCAAAGAAAATTACATAATCAGTGGAAAATATTCTAGTACTCAAGTGGTTACTGTGCTCTTTATATTTCAATAGCTACAATAATTCCACATTCAAGCTAACACATAAAGTCGGTTCGAAACACGCGACGTATCACTATGCAGATATCGTCTACATTATATTTCGTTTGTAACTTCTAGGGTTTCTGATAGATGCCACTCACGCCACCGCGATTTTCTTTTTACTTTGATAAGTGACCTTGACCTGTTTAAGGTGAACTTGTCTGAGATTGCTACACAATATTAATTTAACGTATAGCTTAGTTTTAGCTAGTAAAACCTATTTTATTATTGTTTTAATTGTACTTGTTCATCTCACATTTTGAAACTGACTCTTTATTACATACTAGGGGTCCGTCCCGGCTTCGCACGAGTGGACTTTAACAATTGAAGACATGGGTGAATGAAGGTGCTATGTAGCATTTTTTTTTATTTTGTATTTTTTTGGCTGAATAAAAGTGTTATGTCCATCTACATAGGTTACCACATCCTTATAAATTACTAATGTATCTGTCAGATACTCCCAAATAAAACAGTCACGAAATAATATTCAAAATAAAAATGAAAACTTTGAAGCTCGTTTCTGTAAAATTTTGATTTTGTAACATATCACCTTCATAGACTCACGTCTTCAATTAAATAAAGCCTGTTACTAAGGGATAATGTAGCCTTGTATTGGTGAAAGATTTTTTGAAATCTGTCCAGTAGTTCGAGTTTATTTGTTAGAAACAAACAAATCTTTCCTCTTTATATATTACTAGCTTTTGCCCGCTCTATTCAAGTAGCCAATGTCCGTCCACGTTTACTTTTCTGCCAAATTTCATCAAGATTCGTTCAGCCGTAAACGGGATAAAAGTATACTTTGTCCGTCTCCCGGTCCTAAGCTATCACCCCACAAGTTTTCAGTCAAGTCGGTCAGTTTTTACCCACGGCTTCGCACGCAATTTTCCCAATAATATGATTTTTTGATGCATGCAAAATTTACGTTCGGTTGTTTTGGTGTTGCCTGTTGACAAATACACAACCTTTATTAAATTCTTATACCCCTTCCACACTTCACGGTCAAGATCTGTTGTGGACCAAACTTTTTACAATATATCTTGCTCAATGCGTCGCCAGTGTCTGACGTTCTAAGAAAACGATAATTAATTACTTTTATATTATAAATTATTTTGCTATTAGGTCATCACGGGATTGTCCCTGAACTTATTTATTCTATCTATTATTCATCAGATGAGATTACGGTCAAACGAAGGTCTATTTAAAGTAAAAAAAACTACATTGTTACAGCAATTCGTGATGTCATTAGAACTGGGTTTCAAAAACAAATACTTGGTACCTATATGTTCAATCTCATATGGCTTTTTGACGATTCTATTTGTGTTATCTTTGTATTCAATCGGTGATTTTATCTTCACCCCTCAATGTCACAATAGAAAGCCATCCTTTTTAAAACTCATATTAAAACTCACCGACAGATACCCCCGTCGTGAAGTCAACAAGATTACAGGCCGTTGTATGGCTTCAAAATTCCCGTCGTTCACTTAACTGACAGTGACTACTAAGACCTCAGTCGATGCAGTAGGCTTCATTGCTTTAACCCATAAGGAATTTACTTTCGATTTAAAATTAATAGATAAATTCAGGGCCAGGACCAAAGCAATGAAACTACTGTTCGATTTAAAATATTTTAATGCCAGCAATCAGGATAACATCAAGATAAGAAAATTGAAAATACAATAAGAATAGATTACAGATTTTTGTCGAGATAAAGTAGTAGAAAATTTTATATTATAATTTTTTATAGCTACCAAATTTGATTGTAGTTAGATTTTAAAAACATAAGTGTATAAAAATATATAGGTTTGATATAATAATATATGTACTCATTTAAAATTATAAACTCGATTATAATAATCCGATATTTTATATCATCGTATTCAAATCACTCATCGCCCACCTGGCTAGATAGAACTTAGGTACTTCTAAATTGAATAATTCAATATGCAGAAACGATCAAATATGAATGTCACACTCTATACAAACGAATGCATATTTTTACATAAATAGTTATAAGTTAATATAAAATATATCAAACATAACAATATTCTAACAATACATCACTGACACAGTGCTAATAAATTATTAGTGGTAAAACTATATTAGTAAATATTTTTTTTTATAATGTAAAGAGTAATAATGAGCTACGTTTAAAGTACAGTATTTTGTACTTTTCAACTTAGTACAAGCCCATAAGTGGTTACTGTCTTATTTCTACTCAAACAAGCTAAACACAACACTGGGTATTCAAATATATGAGGAGTAAATATAACATTTATCAATATAAACTAACATTAAATTTATATATCGTCTACGGAACACAGGTTTGGCTTGCTATAAATATTTCAAAGAGACTTGGCAAATAGAATTTTATTTAAATTGGTATATCGATAGTAAACCAATCAACTCATGGGATAACATTTTGGAAGTGACATTTAGAACCCAATCACACTGGAAATAGATTCTAATTTGTGAGCACCTTCGATCGGTGACTCTTGCCATGCTCCATGAGTGCTGGTATTATAATAGCTTATGCTATTAATATTCTAACTAGATGGGCGGTCGTCTGTCTGTCCAGTGATGATTAGCATTCTTCATAGTGCACAGACACGTGCAAACTATACGATTATGGGCATCATAACTGTATGTGGCAGAGACATTTATTTACTAAGTCAAAAATGTAGAGTCATTTTAACGACTAAAATTTTACGTACCTAATCCAGTAGAATATCGGATAAGCGTGGAATCTTAGCCGGTGAATTTAAGTATGTATTTCTTTTTGTAATTTATTTACGTATCTTTGTAACTGTATACTGTTGAAGAATTTAACGCAGTTCTATCAATAATCCTACCAATTTATTTGGGGGGAAATGGGGTCAAGATCGGCTTAAAAGATTTGAGATCTAAATGGGTGCCAAGTTGCCAGTTCCTTATATCTGACATTTCTAATTGGTTTTCAAACAGATATAATTGGACAAGCAAAATCGCGTCTGAGATACAGGAAGGTCATAGATAGCTTGATATGGCTCGTGTAAATAATATATTTACACTCGCAGTATACCGTCCCAGCACCTATTATTTTCCGAACTTGGTTGACACATTTACTATACTGACTGCGTCAATATTTGTTTCTACTATAATCCTACTTCTTTTTTTGTAAACGAGGATGTTACAAGACCGAAGAAATATTGGTGGAACATATTTTATGACACATATCAATGCAACAAACACAGAAGTTCGAACAAAAATTTCATTTTTCTCTTGTTTTCTAATTTGATTTATTATTTCGATTTGCGTGTGTTTGTTCTTGATGTAAGTGGTTACCATGAAGATACCTAATGGTTTTCTGTTATTGTTATCAGTTTATGTTAAGTTTTCACTTATAAAATGTATTTGTTAACATTATAATATTATCTTGATTTCTAGAACCAGGTTAGGTTAATCATTTGATTGTCTGCGAATTAAACATCAACTTAATAAAGATTTATCGTTTGTTTCGATACCATCAAAACAAGATCATTGCTATTCCAAGCATGATTATTAATTGTAAACGTAATACAAGGAACTACTGAGCACATAGTAGAATAACATACTTACCTACCTACTTTACTTTATTTAAACATGGCCGTGGGTACAAGTGATGTAATGATATTACGTCAAGAAAATTGTTCTCTACGACAAATTATCTACAGATATGTCGTGTTGGTCCTCTTTCTGATTTAATTTATTTATTACATACAAATTTTATTAGAAAAATATGGTTTTCAGTGAGTTTACAGGGTGGCTATTTGGTATGGGAGTGGATGGAGAAATCAGAAACTGCAGTCTGAAGTAGGTTTACGTAACGCTGCTTCAGAGGATAGGTCGCCGTGATGTCCGCAGTCAATACTCGCCGACGGTATTGGTACATAATACGGGCTCATAGTATGAGAAAAAAAACGGCTTATTAGTTAGAATTTTGTTAATTGTTTACCTTTGCTGGAAATCGAAGCAATAGATTTTTCTAAAAATAGGACTAAACCCGTTAGTTTAAATTGTTTAAACTTACGGATGTTTACTTTTTAGCCGACTTCAAAAAGGGGAGGAGGTTCTCAATTGGATTGTATTTTTTAGTTATTTTTTTATGTTTGTTACGTCACTTTTTACTGGGTGGTCCGATTTTGATAATTCTTGTTTTATTTGAAAGCTGGTGCTTCTCGTGTGGTCCCATTTTAATTTTGTCCAGCTCTTACAATGGGATCCAAATAATTGAAGTTGGTTTATAGTTTTTTTAAAACAAAATCAATTATGTCTTATTTTTATATCTGACTGGTTGCTGACAAAGATTAATAGGGATGATAACTAATCCTAATAAATTTTGTAAATGTTAATTGAAAATTCCGTAAATAAGTATCCAGTTTTTATTTTCTCATAAATTGAGCCCATTATTCCTTTCACGAGTTTTCTCTAACTCATGATTTAAGATTTGGCCATCCACTCCTATCTCAAAAAGCCAACCTGTATAAAACATCATGAGCACATCTCACCTGAAGAAATTTCAAAAGCGCGAGAATCGTCCGATTCTGTTCGTAGATACAACAGAAAGTCGTGGTAGTTGATTTTTTATGACCTTTTAAGAATTACTTACGTTATCATTATTTTCAGGTTTGTTCGCGTGGGTTTTATAGTATTTATCAAGAAAATATTTAAGTCATTCGGCACGCAAATTGCTCTGCGTCGTATAAAAGTTTTATTTTATTAATTGCGTACCCTTGACTTTTGTTTAGTCAAGTGTGTGAGTATTTCAGCTAAATATGAAGGAGCAAATATCAACATTAAGTTTTCGAAAAATCGTGAATTATTATTAAAAACTAATTTTTAGATTGACAAGTCTACAAAAATTCACACAACCCATCAAAATTCGCTGGTATCGCAAATAGTTATGTCATGTTTCTGAACACCAATAGAGTATACCAGTTGCTAAATGTTAAATACATTTACAATGGAAGTACATTAATAGGTAGGTACTTGAAAATCAAATATTAAATTTGTACTAAAATCTCAATATGTAGAATTTCACATTAGCTGATGTTAGAAAGAAGAGTTATTCCAAATCAGCTAATATAAAGAATTTTATAAAGACATTAACAACAATAAATTGGAGATTTGTAAAAGGATACCTAAGCTCTTAAATTACATAATGTCTTCAGGACAACCAATAGATCCATTCTCCCACAGCAAAGTACTCGCGTAATACATAATGTCTTTTAAAATGCGACTAGCACTTGTTACAAATTCATATCACAATCATTCCATTTATAATTTTAGTCTAGAAGATTATCAATTAAAAGTAGAATCACATTATTTGCCTACTTTTATATTTTCAAGCCATCAAATGGCCAATGCAGATTTTTCTAAATCTACAGTAAAAACATTAAAGTTTTTGTAAAACCTTTACCCTAAATGACCGAATAAATTTTGCATCGATGTACTTCTAGATCTGGAAGATCTGGAAGATAGATCTAAGTAAAATGCAGGATATTGGGTACTATCTTCTCGAAAGTGGAAGGCCCAAATTAGGTGTAGATAAGCCCACCCACCCCAGTTAGTCAACTGGTGCTCGGCCTTTGTTGAGCTTCTATATTGCACCTTATCTACCAAATTTCACTAGATCTATGCCCTGAAGGCTACTTTTTATCCAGTAATTATCAAATGGCACAAGCTGTTTGACCATCAATCTGCAATTAAGATTGGTTTGATTGTATCGATTGTGACCTATTGATTTTATGCCAAAATATTTCAACATCCACAGGTTAATAGGATTTTGGCAAGGTCATCACTACAGTATTAGGCTGTTATGTCTTGGCATCATCAGAATTTGAGGTTGTACTAGTACTTGTCAAAGTTTGAGTCTGACTGCTGTATACAATACTGTCAGTCGGTCCGTCCCGTTGTCTGTGTGAGCATGCATGTAATAGAGAATAATAACAACAACCTGTAAGCCTCTCTCGGAGGTTTTCATCGAGATCTACGTCTGCTTTCTGGGCCTCGGGATTTGGTTTTGGTGCCCCCGGGAATGTCACAAGGACAATAGACATGTTGTCCTTTGATCCCTGCAAAATGATGGAAAGTAAAACATTATTCAATCAAAATGTAACTATGAAATTAGCTGTAAAGATGGTGCTAGTATTTTGACAAATATATGATTTTGATGTGTACTAATATTGCATATCTGGAAGGTCATCTTATGTTTTCATGTATTTTAACATGCTCTCAAATAATTAAACCAAACATACAGATATATCAAAGAGAAGGGTTTCCAATTCAATAAATTCCATACACCATACACATGACAGGCAGATATCTCATAAACCAATACAGAAACCATTGTCAGAAATTAGTTTGTAATTCAATTAGCACAGATTGATGTCATCGCAAACGTTTGAAACTATTTATCCTATATTTACTTGGTCCAAGAATAAATTTTTAAGGCATATGCAGAAACCATGTTGCCAGCTTGTAATCAAAAGCCAAATGAATTATTAATACTGGATAATTAAACAAAGAATCATCTAACCCCAGTCCAAGCAAAGTTGTTATGAGTACTCAATAAAAATATTAATGTATCACTTTCACTCAGCTCTGCAGAATAATAGAAGTTCCAGTCATAGGTACAAGCAGTAACAACATAACAGATGCTCACCTTATACAAACAAGTATCAATGACCTGGTTGGTTATGGCCACAAGGTCATCAGTCAACTGAAGCAGCGAGTGCACGTACGCACACAGCGCCTCATTAGTCATTACATCCCAAACTCCATCACACGCCAGCACCAAAAACTCATCCTCCGCCTCTGACCTCTCATGAGTAGAAACTTCAGGCTCGGGTGACACAAGCTGCTCACACGGTCCTCGATTCTGCACCTTCTTGTACTCGTAATCCCCCAGCGCTCGCGAGACAGCCAAGCTACCGTTCACTCTCTGAATCATCACAGAGCCACCTGCATTTAAAATACGAGACTTCTCTGTCGGTAACTCCGGCTTGTGATCTTTAGTCGCGAATATCGGCATCCCATTCCGAGCGAGCACGGCGCGAGAGTCCCCGCAGTTGGCTATGTAGATCTGTTTGGGCGACACGAACGCACACACGGCGGTAGAGCCCGACTTCTCCTCCCCGTTGCTCAGCTCCGGGAGCTCCCGCATTTTCGTGTCCAGGTCCAGGAAACCCACACGAATGGCTTCCACGATATCATCCCGCCTAAACTCCTCCGTTTGAAGGATGCAATCCAGTAAGTTTACGGAGCAGTGCGCAGATACCCGTGCCCCTGCGTGTCCGTCGAACACCGCGAAGTATGACCAGTCGCTCAGGGTCCCGTTGAGAGTTAGCTGCGCGCGGTGAGCATCCTCCATTTCCACGCGCCAGCCCTGCATCGACGCCACGCCATAGCGAAGTCCGTTTCCTTCTCCCGTCTCGTTGTACTTCCTCGTCTCGGGCTTGTTCAAAAACGCCCCCATGCTGAGTCCTATGTTATGATATTTTTATTCGCACATAGTTTCAACACCATCAGGCATTCAAACGCACGTCGCAGTCGCTATCGTAAAAGGAGAGCATCACAGGAAGATACCGATCTCACAGGTATGATCACGTCAAATGGCGGTTATGATGAACAGGTGTTGACGGAGTCCTGGTGGTGGGTTCTCACTGTTTCGGAAGCTTCTTCGAAGGTTATTAATTACGCGATGGTGTTGCGTAGAACTCGATGACAAATCGTGCTCTAGAATAAAACGAAAAGCAATTCATTAAGAATGAATGGCGGACATAAATAGTAATTGTCTATGATTGATTGACTTCGGATTCGGAACTATTTGTCTACGGAAATATTTGTCTATGGACATGAATTTTTTAAAAATCCACTGAAAAATTATAATAGGGATTTCAAAGAGAATGCGATTTGGTTAACCATTTCTCCCATAGTTATTACTATGGGAGAATTGGTTAACCAAATCGCTTCCCCGCCGTAAACAACACACACACACACACATTCAAAGTCACTCGATCTATAATATGGTGGGTTAGTTTAAAACATACCCAATGTTTTAAACTAACAATCGCCCGGGGACTTCAGCAGCGTTGCCAGATGATGCCGGATTGTCCGTAGGTTTACGGACTTTATGTCATGTGGCATGTCTACGGACATACGGATTTTAGTCGCAAATCTACGGATCATAGAAAAAAAACTTTTGCTAGTCTATGAATTGTATCTGTCATCGTCAATAAATCACTTTTGTCAATGTAAATGTCGAAGTTATTGTTATTACTGTCACTGTCACTGTTTTTTTTTTTTTATAAGGTTATGTTATGTTTTCTTTTCGTGAAAATCTAGAAAATAATTAATAATCTCAATACATAACATAATATATCCTCCGTGGAATTTTTTAGTTGTGATATATCTATTACTGCTAATAAAGCTATACTTTACAGTTACAAAATCGTACAAAATAGTTCAAAATACAACATAACCTCTAACCTAGATAGAAAATTAAGTTTCTAAGGGATTTACTACTAATGTATCTGAAAAACGTATCAGAAAACTAGTCCATGGAATAAAATAGTCCATTGTACTTCTAAAAATATGTATAGGACAATTATAAATCGATGGTAAGTCACCGTAAACATTTCAATGTTTACATAGTATGAACAGTTGATTTACATAACTGGTAACGAGGGAAGGGCCGGCGAAAACTTTAAGGGATGAACGAAAAAGAACGACCATAATTGAATTAATTTACTTTACTTTTTTTAATTCTTACAGGCTTGTACTTAGATCCGCAAGAGCAGAATGTTTACCTCTAAGCAGCAAAACACATTCATTGGATCATCTTCACGCTGCAAGACATTTATCCTTATCAGCTGTTTTCTATAAGAAAAGGAGATCGGAAGAAGAAAAGGTATGTTCAATGTAGACAGTACAAACCAAGCAACATATTTTTAAGCGATTGCATAGCTTCTATCGCGGGCCTTGAGCGCAGGGACCGAATCCAGAAATTCCGTAACGAAAAAACCTTGACGTTTGTCTCTTTAGTTCAGCAACTCGCCTCTAGATGGCATTGCAATAGCTTTACCGCGGCAGTCCCCGAGTGCCACATGTCTTTTTTTTCTAAATGTAACACCGTTTTAGACCAACTGTGAGTCTACAGGGTGCATACTAACCTAGCAAGCCAACATGGCCCGTTCGCAAGCCAGGCATTAAAGAGAGTGGGTTATTATTATAATCCAGCACAATAAAACATTCCAGGCTGCAGACAATAAAGGCCGGCCAGCTATCAAATATTCTCCGAAGGCTGGATCTGAAGTGGTTGGCATCTGGAGGAACATGACTGTCAGGGATGTAGCTGAAGTCCTGAAAAAAGATGTTGGTAGGTCAAATATATGTATTTATAAGTCCAGGGTCAATAAGTTCCTTCTAGGAAAGCATGGTTCGTCACATCTTTACTTTCTTAAAATGGCCAAATGCTTAACAATGTAAATAAATTCCAAGTAAAGTTGTTGTACTGTCTCTTTTATTTGTGCATGGAACGGTGGTGGAACGGCAGATAGACACTATGGTACTAATTAGGGGAGGCCTATTTTTAGCAGTGGTTAATGATGATAGATGATGGAATGTTGTGCTAATAAGAAGGCCTCCATGTCACTGTGGTGACTATATTATATACCTCTGTTTAAACTACATTACTTGCAAACCCTACAGGGTTCTTAAAAGGGCTTGATATATTGTTCTTTCTTATTATCCTTTTATATTTAGGTTTTCTATGAAATGTAACTTTAAATTACTCAGGCATGTGTCTCTTGATTTCTCAGACAGCAGTGATAGGTATCATTCAAAGCTATTTTAAACTCATATGGTCAAACGCAACTCAGATTTAAGCATAAGCACATCTCATCTGATGTCGCGATTTTTAACAGTTGCGGTTAGACAATTCCTATGGACAATAGGGTATATGCATCAATCTTTTTTATTGTTTTAATCGATTCATTAGGTCATTATTTAACCGAGAAATGATAAGACGCTCACTGAATTTCGCAATAACAAGGTAAAAAAAACAAATCAAAACTACAACGCTACCATATTGGCGCCATGTTTATTTGACGTCGACGTTCACACTCGATTAAAACCTTTTGTGACGACCTCGGCACTGATCATCTGAGGAAAGAGGTTTTCCGAAAAAGCTGAAAATAACCGACTATACAAAATGTGAAGTGGGCAGAATAGTGTCAAATCATGGTGCAGCAAGCAGAATAAAAAAAGAAGAAATGTGTACAGTGATGTCACATCCGCTTTAGTCAAGTAGCGTTTTGAAATTTTACGATTGAGATTTAAAATATCAATTTTTCAATGGTTAAATTCTACAATAAAAACATCTCAATATGCTAAAATAAATATGTAGATATATTTCTATCTCAATAGAGAATACGTATATATTTTTTTAGCCATTTTGGGACAATTCTGACCACAATGTCATCATCGGCATCGGCATCGGCATCTCAGACCATCGACAACCACAACTAGGGCTGTGTTCCGTTTCGCCTGAATGCGTTGATGCGCACGATGCGATCATTGTTGAAAAATAACTGCTAAAAAATTCTTGTCAGTGATTACTCCACTTTCAGCCGTGGCTGGACGGAGTGGGCATTACCGTGTGACCTTTCTCGCTGAAAGTAGAAACGGAGCGACTTCACGCGCTCTTTAAGCGTAAATCGGAACGCATCCTGGGTAATATGGCATCCACTTTGTTATACTATTCTTGTTTTCAGAACATGTGTTCAAGGCGCTAGAGTTTGCGGATAAAACCTCTGATACCGAGTATAAAGAGCGCACAGTGATACACAACCCTCAGATCATCCGGGACATTGTCAAGATCACTGGGTACCGGTTCAAGCTCGTGCCTAACCCTCATGAGGAGGTTCAGGAGGAAGAGGTAATATTAACACAAACATGGTTTGTAGTTAACCCGCTTACATTCATAATGAAGGTAATATTAAGTTATAAGTATTACCTTACCTTAACCTTAAGCCTGTATTGGTCCAATGCTAGACTCAAGTCTCCTGATAAGGGCGTTGGCGTTTATCTCATGGGGGTAGCGCCCAGTTTCCCCACGCTGGGCCTGCGGTTTGGGGATCTCAGTTCGGTGTTAGAATGGTTCTGCAGGAGGCGCTGCTGCGCGCCCCCTGTGGATATCCTTTAGTCGCCACTTACGACACCCACGGAAAGAGTTGGGGTGGTGCAACTTCTAAGCCAGCACCACACAGCACCACACTTATAAGCATTAGTGCCCTTAGATAAGAATTCAATTGTGACCCATTTCAATCACAATATCACACTTCACACTATGCGAAAGTTTGTTCATAGATAAATAAATAACAACTCAGAAAAAAAAACTATCTGCAACGGTATAGGATCAAAAAAAAAAAATTAAGTCCGAAATTTGATACCTCTCATAAAAATTTTGAACACGACGGCTACAAATTCAATAATAACGAATTTATTTTCTCTGGAAATAACCGTCGATATTTGTCATTGCTATGGCGCATCACAAAATATTCCTAGCCACATCTGCTTTATTTTTTTAAACAATTAAAAATAAAAATTTGTGATTTCGATTTTTTATGATAAAGTTTGAGCACCTGTGGTATAAAAAAGCCGCATGAAGAATGGGGTGGCCGACCGCTTATAAGTATGTTCTCAAATGGTATTACACAAAAAAAAAATATTGTCAAATTACCGAGTTAAGGCTACGTATGTTTCTCTAGCCCTATTTTTCTTATAACAAAAACAAATAATAAGATTAGAAATTTATTTCCGAAATGAGAGAAAGTGTATTTTAGATAGTTAGGGTGTTATTAATAATTGAAACAACAATTTCAAGTAGGTACTCTAATAATAAATGTTCAAATTGTTTGCCACCTACTCTAATACAGGCTCTACATCTTCTTATGAACGATCTTTTTTGAACTTGATTTGAACCTTGTCAGTTAGTTGATTCACCAATACCAGTAAACATCAACGGATCGGTTGTAAAATACGACCAGTATAGGAGTACAGACATACTGACAAAGAGAACAAATATCTAGTTGAAACAGAGACCTTTGTTCACTAACGTTCACTAAATTAAAAATCGTACACACTTACTCTACTGAAAAATATGGTATCTTGATTTGTCCTAGTTTTGATCTAGGTGTGCAATATATTACATCCCATAGCCAAAAGCATTGACTCTTTGGCATAAAGCCATGCCAAAGAGTAAATCATCCCATAGCCAAAAGCATTGACTCTTTGGCATAAAGCCATGCCAAAGAGTCAACCATTCCACAGCCAAAAGCATTGACTCTTTGGCATAAAGCCATGCCAAAGAGTCAACCATCCCATAGCCAAAAGCATTGACTCTTTGGCATAAAGCCATGCCAAAGAGTCAACCATCACTAGCTAAACTAAACTCTTTGCCATCAGAATAAAGACGCAGTGGCATCGCCCCCGGCGCCGGACGAGGCGCTCCGCCCGCGGCCGCCCGTGGTGTGCGTGATGGGGCACGTGGACCACGGGAAGACAACGCTGTTGGACTCGCTGCGGGACTCTGCGGTGGTGGATACAGAGTTTGGAGGGATCACACAGCATATTGGAGCTTTTGAAGGTATATAAATAAATACATAAAACTTTTTAAACTTTCGCAATTTGTTAACATAATTTAATGATTATTTATCGGGTATTTATCGCGTAACGCGGGGAAATAAAAACAAAGGTACGCGCTAAATACCTGATAAATAATCATTAAATGAAATAAATACATTTTTTTTTTAAGTGACGCCAATTATTAAATTCAACACTGTGTGATAGAAACTAGAGAATATAAACACACTAGCTGCGCCCCGCGGCTTCGCACGCGTTGTTCCTATGAAATAAAGGTGATTTCTATCCCACGGGAACTGATTTATGGGATAAAAAGTAGTTTGATTCCAGGATTAGGTTTAACGATATGCAAAATTTCAGCCTTATCCGTTCAGTAGTTTTGGCGTGAAAAGGTAACAAACATCCATCCATCCATACATTCATACAAACTTTCGCATTTATAATAATAATAAATAAATAAATTAAATAAAATTCATTTTTTTCAGACAACTCAAAAAATCAATTTACGTCCATATTATGTTAATCAAAAATGTTCTTAGTCTATGTTAGTATTCACGACTGTTACATGTAGGTGTAATTTCAAACACTGCAATCGTCTAATCGTGAAACTACCTCATTATTTGATTACAGTGCTTGAGAAACGAATTTCGAAAAAAAAGTATTAGCGTGATTTAAAACTGTACCTATTGCACTGAAGTTATTTACATCGGGATATTTACCATGATTTGAGTTTTGAGCTTTCCAATATTTCGGCACAGTTTCATGCGCCATGAGCACGGAATAACTGAATGTCTTGCGAGTGAGTTATAGGTAGAGTATTGGCAGATATAGGTACATATTTTATTTGTATTGCACTGAAATACAAAGGTTGAACTTAATGCCGATGCATTTTCTACCAACCAGAAACATGTTTCTACTTCTATAGCTAATCTGATAAAACTTTTAAATATATCATGGTTATTAATACTAAAGTTATTTACAACGGGATATTTACCAATTAGAATTAAAATCATGGTAAATATCCCGTTGTAAATAACTTTAACTTTAATACGTAAGGGAGCGTTCAAGTATTACGTAACGCAATTCGGGGGGGCGGGGGGGTCTCGTAAAACGTTACGATGCGTTACAGAGGCGGGAGGGGGTCTTTCTTACAACACGTTGTAACATTATTTCTTTTTTTTTTAAATTAGGGAATTAAAACTCCCAAATTGGAATTTTAAAATGACGATGGAAAATTGGAATAAAAAACTATAACATAACTTTTTGCGACTTCAGAGTAAAAATGATCACTTGATTGTTACGTAACGTTTAGAAAGGGAGGGAGGGGGGGTACAGAAAAACGTTACGGAGCGTTACAGTGGGGGGAGGGGGGGTCTAAAATCTTCAAAAATTGCGTTACGTAATACTTGAACGCTCCCTAAGTTATTTACAACGGGATATTCTATATTCTATTATCATGGCAAATATCCCGTTGTAAATAACTTAGTATAGCTAATCTGCAATGTTGTTACAGTGAAACTCCCCTCCGGAGAGAAGGTAACGTTCCTGGACACGCCGGGGCACGCCGCGTTCACCGCCATGCGGTCCCGGGGCGCGCACGCCACCGACATTGTGGTGCTGGTGGTGGCGGCAGACGACGGGGTGATGGAGCAAACGGTGGAGAGCATCCGCATGGCCAGAGAGGCTAGAGGTACGTGTCACATCACAACCTGAACAGCCTGTATCGGTCCACTGCTGGACCTCCCCATGATAAGCGCCTTGTTGGCGTTTATCTAATGGAGGGTAGTGCCCATAATCCCACGCTGGGCATGCGAGCTAGGGATCGCAGTTCCGTGGTAGAATTGTTGTGCAGGGGGCGCTGCTGCCCGCCCCCGGTGGATATCCCTTAGTCGCCTCTTACGACACCCAGGGAGATGAGTGGTGAAAATTCTAAGCCAGCACCACACAGCTAAAGTACATCACATCACACTCATATTATTTACTAGCAGCGCCTCCCGGTACCGTTGCCGCCGGACCACTTGTACCATTAGGCAGTACCATTGACATCTTTTAATAAATAAACAAAGACATTTCTTTCATCAACCCGCATAGTTCCCGTTCCCATGCAAATGAATGAATTAATGAATGAACACTTTAATGTACTAATAATGATGTATATACATTAAAGTCTAATATCTAAATAATAAATAAAAATAGTACAAAAGGCTGTGTGCTGTAGCCCAGCCAGGCCCATCCCTTCCCCTGGGTGTCGTAAGAGGCGACTAAGGGATATCCACCGGGGGGCGGGAAGCAGCGCCCCCTGCAGAAAAAGTCTACCACCGAACTGCGATCCCCAACCCATATGCCCAGAGTGAGGATTATGGCCAATAAAGCTTGTATCAGGGGGAGGCCTGCGTCCAGCATTGGACCAATGCAATATAGGCTGTTGATGTGATGAAAGTCACTCAGCGAGCTATGGAAAGAGCTATGCTCAGAGTCTCTCTAAAGGATAGGATTCGTAACGAACACATCCGACAGAGAACCAATGTTATCGACATAGCTCAAACAATTAGCAAGCTGAAGTGGCAGTGGGCCGACCATATCTCCCGAAGAACTGACAACCGATGGGCTTAACGAGTTTCTGAGTGGAGACCGCGACTCGGCAAACGTGTAGGGCGCCCTCCGGCCAGATGGGATGACGATCTGCGAAAGACTGCAGGCAGATGCATGGATGCGTCAAACTGAAGACAGGGCGCTATGGCGCTCACTAGAGGAGGCATATATCCAGCAATGTATATTATAGGCTGATGATGATGATAATGTTATAAAGAGAATAATTAACTGTCATTGATGGACTTAAGATTGTGATCAACAAGACTAGCTACCAATCATTATAAGCTATCCGAGGGATAGACCCCATATTCATAATGGTCTGCTAACATAAAACAGCTGCTAAAATTAGTGTTATTTATCAGTCTGACTTATGTTAATAGAAGAAGACAGAGCGAGATTTAGCAGTGTGCTAACTTAGCAGACTATCACACTTCACACTTTTGGATGGATGTATGGATGGATGTTTGTTACATCTTCACGCCAAAACTACTAGACGGATCTGGCTGAAATTGCATACAGGTAATTGTAATCCTGGAATCAAACATAGGCTACTTTTTAGTAGCCTATGTTTGATGCCTATTGTTAGTAGGGTAAGTAGCCTACTAACAATAGGCTACTTACCCATAAATCAGTTCCCGTGGGATAGAAATCACCGTTTAAAAGTTTTCATAGGAACAACAACGGGTGCAGCTAGTTATGAATAAGGGGGTTAGAAACTATCTAAACTAAACGAAGTGTTCTTTACAGTACCCATTCTGGTGGCGATCAACAAAATCGACAAGCCAGGTGTGAACATTGTAGGTATGCCTCTCTTCTGATCTTTTACATTTTTGCTTCTAACATAAGCTCCACATTATTATTTATATATCATATTATTAACATTATTTACCTAACATAGATATATAGATAGATAGAAAAGTCTTTATTGCACACTTAAACATAATTAACAAACAAAATAAACATTACAAAAATGTGACAATTGGCGGTCTTATCGCTCAAGAGCTATCTCTACCAGACAACCGTGGATGGATAGGATCGTTGGATTGAACATGGGGATCCGTGTGCATGTAGTTAGATAATACAAATCTTACATACAAAATAAAATAAAATTTAAATACCTACTGATTATATATACCTAGGTTCTTATATAAATACATACATATATATATATCTATATTGTATAAGGGAAATAAGGGTGTGGTCAGTGACAGCACGACAAATAATGTTCCTTTACCATACTTTTGAATATTGAATATATATAATATTAACATATTTATTTATTGCACATGTTTAATCTCAAGAGGCTTTGGGTTCGGGCCTGAGAACCCTGACGCAAAAAATCCAACATGTGACCTAAATAATCTTCAAAAATCGTGGTGTGTAGCCCGAGTAGGTGATACCAACTTTTAAAGTAAAATCAACAGAAGTCTGAGTTTTGTTATATTTGTTTGTTAATTATCTACTTATCTGTCGTCGCCCCGTGACCACGACCGCTGTAACACGGTAGAAACGTAGGGGAAAGTATAACAAAAAAGGTACGTGATAAATACCCGATAAATAATCATTTAATCTATGATTACTTATCGGGTATTTTTCGCGTAACTTTTTGTTTTAATTTTCCCTACGTTACTACCGCGTTAGTGATCGTCGTAACGAAATAAAAACCGAAAGGTACGCGATAAATACCCGATAAATAATCATTAATTATGTTGACAAATCGCAAAAGTATAAAAAGATTTACTTACCCATGTTCAACAATAAATCGTGTAACCACATTTCACAGGAAAAAACAATGCGGTCGCTATCCCAACACGGCATTATCTGCGAAGCACTAGGCGGTGACGTGCAAGCAATACCTGTATCAGCATTGAAGAAGAAGAACTTGGAGACGTTGGTGGAAGCACTGACGCTGCAAGCTCAGCTGATGGAGCTGAAAGCTGACCCCGGGGGGTACGTGGAGGGGACGGTCATTGAGGCTCAGATGGACCCAAGGACGGGGTGAGTTGATTCGTAGGGTAAAGTTGTACCGTAGTGCAGGGCTAGGAAAGGGTGTATCATATCCGGCATCTCGGCAGACGTGTGGGATCCCTTGCCAGGTGGGATGACGATCTGTGAAAGACTGTAAGCAGATTGCTGGATGAGCCAAGCTGAAGACAGGATGTGGAGCTCATTAGGGAAGGCCTATGTTCAGCTGTAGAGTAAAAAGGCTGATGATGATGTGTCATAATGTCCTATGGCAGAGTGAGTTGTACTCTAGGTAAAGACTAGATCTTAGATTCTGTGAGGTGTACCTACTCTTAAATCGTAAATGCAGCAGTTACTTTTCGCGGAATTACTCTAAGCCCTCTCCCTCTCTGGCAAACCTATTCTCTGGGTTAAATCAGCAAAATACTTAGGGGTGATTTTAGCCCGCTGCCGCCTAAATTTGCAACCCCATCTCCGCGCTGTAGCCAATCGCGCTAAGTTCATACTTGGCCGATTGAACAGCCTCCTTAGAGCGAAGAGTAAAATGTGCCTTAGAAATAAGGTGACACTTTACAAATCGGGGATAGTCATGACGTACTCCTCTGTAGTATTCGGCCACTCAGCCAATACATACGCCTTTCAGGTTGTCCAAAATAGATTCCTGCGCAAAGCCTCGGGCTGTCCGTGGTACATGCGCAATAATGATCTCCATCGCGATTTTAATCTCGAGTCCATCGCCCATTTCATATAGACCACTTCCCAGTGGCATTATGAATCGGCCTCGGATCATTACAATCCCTTGATCTCCACAATACGCGATTATCCCATTGACAACCCTCCCACGAGTTCTCTCCTCCGTAGACCGAGACACGTTCTCAGTGACCCCGTTGACCCACTCACCGCCGCTAACCCGGAGGTGACGTTAACCGATTCGTTACCGCACTAGACAGCCGACTAAAAACCGACCCCGCCGGAAATGGGGTCCGAAAATTCCCTCCAGAGTCAGAGTCAAATCGTTTATTTCTTTAGACTTACAAAATAAGCACTTAGACAATTCAATTTTAAAAATTCTAGAGCTTGATAAATAGTTATTGCTCCTCCTTCCGCCCATAGCTACATTCGCGCACCTAAGGCGTAACTCCATGCTCCTCGTAGCATCTGGCGAAAGCCCAAGCCGAGGCTCGCACCTAAGCGGTGGCCCTTGTGCGTGTCACCCCAACCTAATTTTACCGGCGAGGCACCCTCTGCGCCCGCCAAAAGTCCGGTCAAGCGGTCATGGCCATCTGCGGTCAACAGCATTATAGTACATTCGGAAAAAAAAACTAAACATTTGCTCCCCTTGAGGCCCTCGTTTGTTTTAATTCTTCACACCAAATCTACTAAACGGATCGCGCTCAAGTAGCAAGCTACTTTTTATCCCGTCACTCAGTTCCCTTGGGATATAATCTTTAAAGCGTTTCCATAGAAAAAATGCGTGCGAAGCCGCGGGCAGAAAGTAGTATTACATAGATACCTGAGAAGTAAATTAAAAATGAAAAATTTTGCAATAAATACCCATTATTCTTATATCTTTATTTTTAGATAGTAAAATAAAACATTGTTTTGTTTGCAGGAAACAAGCAACAGTCTTGGTGCAAAGAGGGACATTGCGAAGAGGTGCCGTTATTGTGGCTGGCACGGGGTGGGCGAAGGTAAAGCAGCTTTTTTTAGTTTGGGTTCCGTAGCCAAAGGGTATCGTAACTGATTTAACGGATATGCTTTTGCGGATACTGTTAAAGAGGGATACTAGAATAATGTTATATCGGTTACAGTTACGGATATTAAATTAATTCAGATTATCCTGTAGTTTCGGTTACGCAATTTTATACATATGAGATTTCATATGCATAAAATTGTAAAAGTATAATAAACTATTTTCAAAGAAGCGGTTATTGACACCGGAGCCCTGAGTCCGGTTAACGATAGTACCGAGATGTAATCGTGACTTCCAGTGGTGGGTCGTAGTGATGGGTCTAGGATAGGGTTGTACATGTTGACATGATGAACCCATCAACCGGTTTTTTGAAAGAAAGAAAGAAATCTTTATTCATAGCTTAAAAAAATACACTATTACATATAAAACTGAAGTGTTTCTTAGTGAAGTTATCCTACACCGTAAAAACTACATCATTTTTATGACATCGACCGATGTTCAATACCAAATGTTGGAAATTTGTCTTAACGACATCTAGCGGATATTTTTGAAGCGGTTCTAGGAATTTGGTTTCTTTTTGCATTCACCGGAGTGCAAATAGAAACCAAATTCCTAGATCGAGCAAACGCTTGTTTCGCTAACAACTGACCTATTTACGGATACCCTACATCAACTGTCGTTCGAAAGACCACCCCGGGCTCTGTGGGCCAGATGGGCCGGGCCCGGTCAGAGGAATTGTCCATCTGCCTTCCTCAACCCCCTCAACCTCAACAGCCTATATTGGTCCACTGCTGGACGCAGGCCTCTCCCTGATAAGCGCCTTTAGTAGCTGTTGTCTCATGGGGGGTAGTGCCCATAATCACCACGCTGGGCATGCGTGTTGGGGATCGCAGTTTGGTGACAGAATTGTTCGGAGGCGCTGCTGCCCGCCCTCCGGTAAATATCCCTTAGTCGTCTCTTACGACACCGGTGGTGAAAATTCTATGCCGCCGGTACCACACGGCTCCCTTTGCCTTCAGTATTCAGTATTTATTGCATTCATACAATTAGGTCTTAGTGATAAGGTGAGTTTAAGTTAAGATCACAGTATGTACCCATTTTGGGTGTTGCAATGGAGAACAGGCAGGTATCGCGCAGTATCTTAAAATTAATAATAATGAACTTTTATTATTATACTAATTTGTAATTTAATTTGCGAGTCGCTAAAAGGATCATTGAAGAAATCGTCAAGTTTGTAATAACATTTTTTTATGAGCATCTCTTTCAGTTTGCTTTCGAAAGTGTTATTTTTTTCTGAGTATTCCTTATTTAGGGGAATCCACCAACACCCCCAAAGAGGTCGTCAAATGTTCAAATGTTTATGTGATGGCAGATGAATCTGTGTTTCTATTGTAGGTGCGAGTGCTTCACTCATCAGACGGCAGCGTGATGCAAGAAGCACCTCCATCGACGCCTGTGCTGGTGCTGGGCTGGAGAGACTTGCCTTCCGCCGGAGACCAGGTCCTGGAAGTCAGCTCCGAGGTGAGTTCACGCATTCACTGCCCACTTTTGACCAACGCGGCGCGTCACTTCTGTATGAGCTGCTGTGTTATCCTCAACCTCATCAGCCTATATTTGTCCACTGCTGGACATAGGCCTCCTCTAATGAGAGCCATAGCGCCCTGTCCTCAGCTTGACGCATCCAGCATCTGCCTGCAGTTTTTCGCAAATCGTCAGCCCACCTGGCCAGAGAGCGTCCTACACTACGTTTGCGGAGTCGCGGTCACCACTCAATAACTCGTTTAACATTAAGGGGTAGTTGTCGGTTCTTTGCGAGATATGGCCGGACTTCAGCTTACTCTTTGAGCTTTGTCGATAACAGTTATCTGTCGGGTGTATTCGTTACAATAGAAAATAGCAAATGATTGATTTTGTTTTAAGAAAACCATAATCCGACTTCAATAATATAGATCCCACTGTCAGAACTAAACCAAATTAAAATGCGACCACACGGGAAGCACCAGCTTTCATATAAAAAAAAGAATCATAAAAATCGGACCACCCAGTCAAAAGTTCTAAGGTAACAATCATTTTTTTTTTCTTAGTTTTATCTGCGATCAGTCTCTGTTTTGAACTATGAGCAGATTAGGTAACAAACATAAAAAAAAATATAGTGAACCTCCTCTTTTTTTGAAGTCGGTTAAAAAAGATTATTTCGAGCCTCACACATCTTATGAACTTGTTCTCAATCACAGAAACGCGCCAACGAAGTAATGAAATGGCGGCACACGCTCCGCATGCGAGAGAAGCAAGCCGCGGACTCCTCCGTCATAGCGGCCAAGGAGGCCTCGCACCAGAGCGAGTACAAGGCCTACCTGGCCCACAAGCGGGCGCTGGGCCGCTACAAGATGCGCCCCACCGGGCCACGGGAGAAGATGATACAGGAGGACAAGCATCCCACGCTCAATGTACTAGTTAAAGGTATGTATGTATGTAAAAAATTAGAAATGTATTTACACCTCAACAGCCTGTATCGGTCCACTGCTGGACGCAGGCCTTCTCCTGATAAACGCCTTATTGCCATATTACAAGAAACAAGAACAAATTACACATCCCATCATATAGATTACGATAGGTAGGGAAATCATTTGTGGGCAATTGCGTAAGATTCTATAATAAGCTTCCATCTGAAGCAACTGAGCTCCCTATTCGTAAATTTAAACTGTACATAAAACGAAATCTTATCAAGAAAGCATATTACTCCGTAGATGACTACGTCAACGATGTTAATGCTTGGCCGGATGTAGCCCAGTTCCACACAGACAATAGTATGTAAGACCAGTTAGACTTAGTTATCCTAAGATTGTATTAGCTGATAAGCGATAAACTTGCTAGTGGTTTCTTTTTCACTTCTCCCGCTAGTGGACAAAAAATTGAAGTGAATTAGAGTCAATTGCACCTTATTTCTTGTTTGATAGTAATAACTATTTATCAAGCTGTTTATATATTAAAAAAATTACTTGTCTAAGTGCTTATTTTGTAAGTCTAAAGAAATAAACGATTTGACTCTGACTCTGACTCTATGTAAAAAATGAGAAATGTATTTACACCTCAACAGCCTGTATCGGTCCACTACTGGACGCAGGCCTCCTTCTGATAAACGCCTTATTGGCGTTTAACTCATGGAGGGTAATGCCCATAATCCTCATGCTCTGCATGCGGGTTGGGGATCGCAGTCGCCTCTTACGACACCAATCGGAAGAATTGAGATGGTGCAAATTCTAAGCCAGCAGCAGCTATAATATTCGAAATAGAATAGAAATAGAAAATCTTTATTTGTGTGACATGGATAAATTAACATAACATAATTACAACTAATATTAAATTACGTCAGACACAAAAAGGTCACCGGCTCAGTAATAATAATAATATAATAATAATTTATTCAAAAACTTCTTAAGTCATATGTATAACATAAGAATAATAACAACTCGAAGTTAAAGCTTCTTCAGCAGTGATGTGCACTTTTTTGGCATGGGTAATAAATAGTCAACTCGTGTCAGGGTCACGTGATGCTGATCTAACATGTTAGATCAGCCTCACGTGACCGTGGTGACATAACACGCTGCGTTACTGTAACTCAAATTAGTACTACATTGTTATGTAGCAATTATTTTCCAAACCACCACTTCTATGTCTAATATTAATGTGATTCGCAGGTGACGTGGACGGCTCCGTGGAGGCGATACTCGACATCTTAGAAACGTACGACGAGCACGAACAAGTGCGACTGAATCTAGTGCATTTCGGAGTAGGCCCTGTGACACCTAACGATCTGGAGGTAATACAACTGCTCACCTGCAGGGGTATTTTAATTCATTTGATTCGTTTCCGAAGCGAAAACTACAGATTCGAATTTGAATTCTATTCCGATGGAACTTTAGAACGCTGTTTTGATTTGGCAAAAGTTTCCGATATCGAATCCCACGGCCTTTCCGACGAATTAAAATATTCCCGCTGTATTAGGTATTTCTTACTCAAGTATTATGACCCTGTATGCTAATTGTCTTTATTACAAGAAAAGCCACTGCAAGTGCACATATCAAGCACAGACATACATTCATATTGTATTTAAAAGTCGAAGCACGAAAACTATAAATTTTATAATGTGAAACGAACAACCACTTATTAAACCCATTAAGTGGTTGTTCGTTTCACATTATAAAATGTATAGTTTAAAAACAAACAATTATTTGTTTACCTTATCGAAAAAATCATAAATAAATAAATAATGTTCGACAATTCATAAGCTAATAAAATAAAATAATATATGTCAATATCTTGTTCAAGCTAACTACAATTTTCTAAGACACTAACCTATTCTGACATTCGTTGTTATTCCACACCGACAATAGAATGTAAGAACATAAATTAGTTGTGTTAAACTTGGGCTACGTTCCGATTCACGCTTAATGCGCTGACGCGCGCATGAAGTCGTTTCGTTTCAACTTTCAGCGCGCTGACAGAGCGCACGGCAACGCCCACTTTGCCACGCCCCTCGAGCGCACGGGAGCGCATGAACTGCCTCACCTTTCGAGACAAGGCAGCTCGTGCGTTCATTCAACTTCTTTGTGAGTGGCGTCTGAGCGTTTCGTTTCATCAATCGCGCCAACGCGCACCAACGCGCTCAGATGAATCGGAACGGGGCTTCGTGCGCGCATAGCTCGTGCAGTGCGTTAGCGATTTAAGCTTGAATCGGAACGTACCCTTAGATATGCAATGATTGTATTAGTTGCTAAGCTATAAACTTGCTAGTGGTTTCTATTTTGACGACCTTTGTGGCGCGGTGGGCGAATGTCCGCCTGCGACGCAGAAGGTTGCGGGTTCGATTCCCGCCTCGGGACAAATGTGTGTACGATCTGCAGACTTTTGTTCAGGGCGTTCTGGATGTTCTGGGTTAATAAGTATGATAAAAAAATATCTATCTATGTAGTGTATTGTATTATGTATATCAGTTATCTAGTATCCATAACACCAGCTCTGCTTAACTTGGGGCTAGA
Source organism: Eupithecia tripunctaria (assembly GCA_955876795.1). NCBI lineage: Eukaryota > Metazoa > Arthropoda > Insecta > Lepidoptera > Geometridae > Eupithecia > Eupithecia tripunctaria. Next base: position 13,456,621 of record OY041617.1, on the reverse strand, counting down.
TAATGTTGTGTGAATTGTCCAGAATTATTTATTATTTATTTCACTTCTTCCCCTAGTGGACAAAAAAATTAAGCGAATTAGAGTCTATTGCATCTTTATTCTTATTTGATAGTAATTACTATTTATCAAGCTGTTTATATAGTAAAAATTTGACTAGTCTAAGTGCTTATTTTGTAAGTCTAAAGAAATAAACGATTTGACTCTGAGATAAATAATAGATTCAGGCGTTACTTTGCAGAAATCCATTGTAAAATATAAGAATGAAAAATATTTAGTAACAATTCCGCGATAAAATCTAACAAATTATCCGCCGCCAAAAACCGCCCCTTATATATTTGACTCTGACTCTGACTCTGACTGTGACTCTGATCATTATTACAGATAGCCGAGCCCTTCAAAGCGGTAATATACGCGTTCAACGTGGAGTGCCCGCCGCCGCTGGCCGTCGCCGCCAAGAACAAGTCCATACCCGTGAAGAAACACAACGTTATCTACAGACTGGTCGACGACGTAAAGGACGAAATCAGTAGCAAAATCCCTAAAAGGCAGGAGGAAGAAATTATAGGTAAACTAGCTTCTTTTTGACGACCTCTGTGGATCTCAACCCCAACAGCCTGCATTGGTCCATCCCCCTTCCACTCCAGGACAAGCAGACGCACAGCGCAATACCATCCATACTTGGTGGACGTACCCTGCACTCGCACTAAGCGGTTTTCCTCCACCTTTATTATTCGCACCGCAAAGGAATGGAACTCGCTCCCTGCCTCTGTTTTTTCGGCCAATTACAACCTGGGTCTCTTCAAGACAAGGTTGAATAGGTATCTTCTAGACCTTCGTGATTCACCGTCGGCCGCATCTTCGCTTTCCATCAGGTGAGATTGCGGTCAAACAAAGGTCTATTTACCGTAAAAAAAAAAAAGAATTGGTGCACTGCTGGACGCAGGCCTCCCCCTGAGAGGCGCCTTTATTGGCTGTTATCTCATGGGGGGTAATGCTCATAATCCCCACGCTAGGCATGCAGGTTGGGGATCGCAGTTTGGTGATAGAATTGTTCGGCAGAAGGCGCTGCTGCCCGCCCTCCAGTAAATATCCCTTAGTCGCCTCTTACGACACCCGCGAGGAGAGTAGGCGTGGTGCAGATTCGATTCTCGCCTCGGGCTAAATGTGTGTACGATATGCAGATATTTGGTCAGGGAAGAATAATAAAAAAAATAACTATTGTGTATTGTATGAAGCATATTAGTTATCTAGTACCTAACACAGCTCTGCTTAGCTTGGGACTGGATAATGCTGTGTGAATAGGGTATATGCTAGATTTTTTTATTGTTTAAATAGATTATTTAGGTTAATACATAAACAAAAAAAATATAACACCCAAAAAAATTTAATTATTGAGGTCAAAAACTAAAAGTAAAACTACACCCAGTTTCGGGTGATAAAAATGCTGCCATGTTAGCCATTGCATTTTATGACGTCACGGATCATCGAGTCCCATATGTAAACTCAAAGTCAAAACTTCATGCCCATACAAAAATGTTCAAGTATGACGTCACGCTTCACATGCCAATAGTGTTGCGTTTAGACATTTTGTTGTTGAGACTTAAAATATCTACTTTTCAATGATTAAATTTCACAATAAAAATTTCATGGAAAAATTTCTCAATAAAAACATCATAAAATACAAAAATAAATATAACTACAGATATATTTCTATATCAATCGAGAATACGTAAAAAAAATATTAGCTTTTTTGAAGTTACATGCATGCATATATCCTATTGTCGAACATTAATTATTTATTTATCATTTTATTCTTAACACGGTTTTACACGCGTTTTTTTCTGGATAAAACCTGATGTTCCACTTATGAAAGACACAAGCTCTAACACTTTGCTAGATTATAATTATTAAAAGTAAATAAGATATATTCTTTACTTCTAAGGTAGCTTTTCAGTATTCGTCCGCCGTCATCAAATTCGCAATACTCACCCCAACTATTTATCAAGCTGTTTATATATTAAAAATTTGACTTGTCTAAGTGCTTATTTTGTAAGTCTAAAGAAATAAACGATTTGACTCTGACTCTGACCATGTTAATCGAAAACAATATATGGGAATATCAATATCATATCATATTGGATGGGGGGGAGGTTCAGGGGGGGGGGGCGTGAAGGGCAACGGCACGGCTTGCATCTCGCATTTATTAAATCGGTCCAGTAGTTTCGAAGTCCATTCAATACAAACAAATAGAGGAGAGATTTGTTTGATTGTTTGTTTGTATTTGTATACATTTTTTATATTAGTATAAATTAGGATGTTTTTTCCCAGGCGAAGCCAACGTGCTGCAACAGTTCCTGGTAACGGAAGGCAAGAAGAAGGTCCCAGTGGCCGGCAGTCGCTGTATGAAAGGCTCGCTCGCTAGGAACGCTAACTACAGGGTCGTGAGGGCCCAGCAACTTGTTTATGAAGGTACGTCCCATCTTATATCTACTTGCTACTACAGTTCCTGGTAACGGAACGCACGAAGAAGGTCCCAGTGGCCGTCAGTCGCTGTATGAAGGGCTCGCTCGCTAGGAACGCTAACTACAGGGTCGTTAGGGCCCAGCAACTTGTTTATGAAGGTACGTCCCATCTTATATCTACTTGCTACAACAGTGCCTGGTAACGGAAGGCAAGAAGAAGGTCCCAGTGGCCGGCAGTCGCGCTCGCTCGCTAGGAACGCTAACTACAGGGTCGTTAGGGCCCAGCAACTTGTTTATGAAGGTACGTCCCATCTCTACTTGCTACTACAGTTCCTGGTAACGGAACGCAAGAAGAAGGTTCCAGTGGCCGGCAGTCGCTGTATGAAGGGCTCGCTCGCTAGGAACGCTAACTACAGGGTCGTTAGGGCCCAGCAACTTGTTTATGAAGGTACGTCCCATCTTATATCTACTTGCTACAACAGTGCCTGGTAACGGAAGGCAAGAAGAAGGTCCCAGTGGCCGGCAGTCGCTGTATGAAGGGCTCGCTCGCTAGGAACGCTAACTACAGGGTCGTGAGGGCCCAGCAACTTGTTTATGAAGGTACGTCCCATCTTATATCTACTTGCTACTACAGTTCCTGGTAACGGAACGCAAGAAGAAGGTCCCAGTGGCCGGCAGTCGCTGTATGAAGGGCTCGCTCGCTAGGAACGCTAACTACAGGGTCGTGAGGGCCCAGCAACTTGTTTATGAAGGTACGTCCCATCTTATATCTACTTGCTACTACAGTTCCTGGTAACGGAACGCAAGAAGAAGGTCCCAGTGGCCGGCAGTCGCTGTATGAAGGGCTCGCTCGCTAGGAACGCTAACTACAGGGTCGTTAGGGCCCAGCAACTTGTTTATGAAGGTACGTCCCATCTTATATCTACTTGCTACAACAGTGCCTGGTAACGGAACGCAAGAAGAAGGTCCCAGTGGCCGGCAGTCGCTGTATGAAGGGCTCGCTCGCTAGGAACGCTAACTACAGGGTCGTGAGGGCCCAGCAACTTGTTTATGAAGGTACGTCCCATCTTATATCTACTTGCTACAACAGTTCCTGGTAACGGAACGCAAGAAGAAGGTCCCAGTGGCCGGCAGTCGCTGTATGAAGGGCTCGCTCGCTAGGAACGCTAACTACAGGGTCGTGAGGGCCCAGCAACTTGTTTATGAAGGTACGTCCCATCTTATATCTACTTGCTACTACAGTTCCTGGTAACGGAACGCAAGAAGAAGGTCCCAGTGGCCGGCAGTCGCTGTATGAAGGGCTCGCTCGCTAGGAACGCTAACTACAGGGTCGTTAGGGCCCAGCAACTTGTTTATGAATGTACGTCCCATCTTATATCTACTTGCTACAACAGTGCCTGGTAACGGAACGCAAGAAGAAGGTCCCAGTGGCCGGCAGTCGCTGTATGAAGGGCTCGCTCGCTAGGAACGCTAACTACAGGGTCGTTAGGGCCCAGCAACTTGTTTATGAAGGTACGTCCCATCTTATATCTACTTGCTACAACAGTGCCTGGTAACGGAACGCAAGAAGAAGGTCCCAGTGGCCGGCAGTCGCTGTATGAAGGGCTCGCTCGCTAGGAACGCTAACTACAGGGTCGTGAGGGCCCAGCAACTTGTTTATGAAGGTACGTCCCATCTTATATCTACTTGCTACAACAGTTCCCGGTAACGGAAGGCAGAGGTAGATGATGATGATGAGACTATGATATTGTTAGTCTCAGAAAGTCGCCGTGTGGTGCCGGCGTCATAGAATTTGCACCACCCCAACTCTTCCCGCGAGTCGTAAGAAGCGACTAAGGGATATCTACCGGGGTCGGGCAGCAGCGCCTTCTGCAAAACAATTCTATCTCAAAACTGCTATCCCCAACCCGCATGCCCAGCGTGGGGGTTATGGGCATTAGGCCCCCGAGAAAAAATCTAATAATTGCCGGGAAAACACCTATAAACGTTTCCATAGGAACAACGCGTGCGAAGCCGCGGGCAACAGCTAGTATTTGTATATAATATAATCAGGATCTCGGAAACGGCTCCAACGATTTTCATGAAATTAAGTATACAGGGGTATTCGATCTAGCTAGGCTTGTTTTCAGAAAATGTCATTTTATTAGTTTAATTATGTTTTCAATAATTCGATTTATTGTATTCAATTGACTCATCCTGACATCTATTGGCGAATAGTAGTACTATTTTATTCGTGTTTTCAATAATGAACCTTATCCCAATCACCTTAGGAATTAAAGTGAAAAATATGACTCATCCATCAGATAAAGATAAAGATAAAGATAGTTTATTTGCTTGAACACAATGTAGGTTACACAGATGTTAATATTATTTAAGTTTCAATTATGTTCTACTAAGACTAGCATGCAAATGTTACAGTAGATAAGTTAAAAATGTATTATGTATTCTAACTATGACGTATAATGGAATTTGAGACAATGTCAAAAATAATAATAGTAAACAGGCGCAATTGTAATTATTAAAAGGTGATGTCAAAATTTATCCGTCAAAAAGTCGTTAATATTATAATAGCATTTCTTAATTAATAATTGTTTTAATTGACACCTAAATTTATTGTCATCGAGATCTTTTAATGATTTTGGTATTTTATTATAAATTTTACGTGACATACTGACTACACTTTTTTGTAGGAAAGCTGTTTTAGTATTTGGTATTTGGAGTTTACTGTTATCACGTCTATTTCTTACTACAAAATCAGACTTGCGTAGGAAAAGATGGGGATGCTTTCTTACAAATAGTGCCATTTCAAATATATATAACGACGGAAGCGTTAGTATATTGTGCTCAATGAACAAAGGTCTGCAACTGTCGGTAACGTCCAGGTTAAACATTGATCTAACACATCTTTTTTGTCTTTTAAATATAAAGTCTTTATTGGTAGAGTTGGCCCAGAAAATTATACCAAACCTTAGGATGGACTCTACTGTTCCATAATAAGCTGTAAGAATTGTTTCAGTGTTAACAATGGAAGATAATTTATAGAGCGCGTAGGTTGCGCTACTTACTCGCTTACTTAGAAGTTCAATATGGGTTTTCCAATTTAATTTACAGTCTATTTGAATACCTAGAAATCTTGTTGATTCTACGGCGTCTACTTTACTACCATTAAACTGTAGGTCTATTTGAGGATATTTTTTAAATCTTTGACTAAAATGAATTATTTTTGTTTTATTAATATTAATTTTCAGATTATTATTGTCCAGCCATTTAATTATTGAATTTATTGAATTGTTAATGTCAGAATTGTAAGTATTTATGTCATCACATTTTATAGTTAGTGTACTATCGTCAGCAAATAAGGTCATTGGTTGATTGACTGATCTAGGTAGGTCGTTTATATAAATAATAAATAGCAAAGGTCCCAGGACACTTCCCTGTGGAACGCCAAACTGGATTACCCGCTCTAAGGACCGATACGATTTTTCATATTTGGTCTTGATATCTAGTTTTGTAATCTCAGTAATTTGTTTACGGTCTTTAAGATACGAGCAAAGAAGTTGAGATACACTACCTCTCAGTCCATACGCTTCTAATTTGTTAATTAGGATGTCGTGATCTACGCAGTCAAATGCTTGAGTCATATCACAGAACACAGCAGATACAGGTGTTCTATTGTCTATTCGAAGTGCAATATTTTCAATAAATTCATATATTGCCAAGTTTATCGATTTGTTACGTCGAAACCCTTTTTGTTCATTGCATAGCAATTTATTCTTTTCGAAGTACGAATTTATTTCTTCATATATATATTTTTCGAAGATTTTCGAGAAGATTGATAGAAGCGCTATTGGTCTGTAACTATCAGTTAACTCTTTGTTACCCTTTTTAAATAGCGGCCTCACAATCGCAATTTTAAGATCTTCCGGGAACGTACCGGTTGAAATGGCTAGATTTATTAAATAACTGAGATGTGGGCTAATTATTTCATTGACTGATTTTATGATTCCCGTAGAGATTTGGTCATAACCTGTGCTTTTAGTGTTTTTTAATTTTTTTATAATATTTTTTACGTGTTGTGGAACGGATGGTGCTAAGAACATAGATTTTGCTTGATGACAAATTTTATCTGTGACGTTTATTCCATGATCGGGAATAGATTCTATTTTATTGATGAAATAATCATTAAATTGATTGGCAATGTCTGTAGGATTGAATAAATATTTATTTATATTATTATTACATTTAATTTTAACTATGGATTCCTTTGGAGTACACATTCTAGTTTTATTTATTACATCCCAAGTCGCCTTCGATTTATTTTGAGATGTCATTATTTTGTGAATATTTTGGGATTTTTTTGTTAGTGTAATAACTTTTTTAAGTCTCTTTGAAAATTTTTTGTAGATATGTTTATTAGTTTTATTATCAGCCATCTATTATTGGCGAATAGTCACACTATTATTATAAATGCGAAAGTTTGGATGGATGTATGGATGTATGGATGTTTGTTACTTCTTCACGCCAAAACTACTGGACGGATCTGGCTGAAATTTTGCATACAGGTAATTCTAATACTGGAATAAAACATAGGCTACTTTTTATCCCGTAAATCTGTTCCCGTAGTATAAAAATCACCTTTTAACGTTTCCATAGGAACAACGCGTGCGAAGCCGCAAGGCGCAGCTAGTACTACTATAAAAAAAGACGTGTGGCACTCCTGGACTGCCGCGGTAAAGCTATTGCAATGCCATCTAGAGGCGAGTTGCTGAACTAAAGAGACAAACGTCAAGGTTTTTTCGTTACGGAATTTCTGGATTCGGTCCCCGCGCTCAATGCCCGCGATAGAAGCTATGCAATAGCTTAATATCCAATAAGCATAATTTACCAAAACAACCTAGCAAAGCTCGGTCACCCAGGTACTTCTTTATTCTTAAAAAGTGTGACCGAATCGCTAATGTAGATATATGTATCTTATTAAAATTAACATGTTCCAGGTAAATTGGCTTCGATGAAACATTTGAAAGAGGAGGTGGCGACCATCAAACGGGATATGGAATGTGGACTGAGGTTCGAGGATACCTCTTTTGAGGTATGTTCCTGGATAGTATTGTTTTTAGGGTTCCGTACCTCAAATGGGACCCACTGAATCCGTCTGTCTGTCTGTCTGCCCTTCTGTCAACCCCTTTTTCTCAAAATTATTTTTTAGTTATTTAGTACCCATAACACAAGCTCTACTTAACTTGGGGCTAGATGATGCTGTGTGGATTGTCCTTCAACCTAAACAGCCTGTATCGGTCCACTGCTAGACGCAGGCCTTCCGCTGATAAACGCCTTATTAGTTTTAGCTCATGGGGATCACCCATAATCCCCACGCTGGGCTGGGTTGGGGATGGCAGTTTGGTGGAGGTTTTGTTCTGCAGGGGGCGCTGCTGCCCGCCCCCCGATGGATATCCCTTAGTCGCCTCTTACGACACCCACGGGAAGAATTGTGGATTTTCCAGCATTATTTATTTATTTCCTTTTTATTATTTCAGATGCAACCCGGCGATACGATAATATGCTACAAGTTAGTCGACGCGTCGGATCGGACGGCTTGGGATCCCGGCTTTTAGCAAAATTAAATAAATTGTAGATACGTACTTCTTGTTTTATTGACCGCCCTCAATCAGCCTATGTGCAGCTGTGGACTGCTGTGGACTATAATAGTCCACAGCTGCACATAGGCCGAGTGAGTTATAGGCCATATATATTACATATATATTACATATATATAACATATATATTACATATATATATAGATATATATTATAGGCCGAGTGAGGCCTATAATAATTATAGGGTGATGATTGTACGCACTTGTTACCTAATAGATTTGTATATACCTTCATGTCCATCTGTCCGTCTGTCACCAGGCTGTATCTGATGAACCGTGATAGCTACACAGTTGAAATTTTCACAGGTTGCCGCTAATAACAAATAATAAAAGTTAAATAATTTCTATAATTAAGGGGGGCAACATCCTTATCACATTGAGAACCAATCACTGAGGCTTTAGTTTACGACATCTTTTTCATGAACCTACTAGGGTAACCCTAACATCTGCCACTTGTTTAGATAATATTTATTGCAGTCTATCTCCAACCAACAAAGCAGTAATCAAACATTTCAAATCAGACCACTATGGTCAGAGTGTTAACTTTAGTTATAATCTTAACGATAAAAACAAAGTTGAGAAATATACGTACAGGCCTATTACAGAGAGCCGTATTAAGAATTTTCAAAGTCAAGTGGAACTAGCAGTAGCTAATATATCTTGTTCCGATAACCCGAATGATCTTTTTGACAAACTTTTAAGTGTTATAAACAAAGAACACAGCGAAGTATTTAAATATAAAACATGCACAGTTAGGGACAGGGTCGGATTTACTGATTGGGCCACTCCCGGTATTTATAGAAGTAGGAATAGACTATATGATCTTTATGGTGCTAGAGAAGCTATGTTAAATGATCCTGCGTTTCTTTTGTATTTAACAAAGTACTCAAAAACATTTAAAAAAGTCTGTAACACAGCGAAATGCCTGTTTTTGAGGAAAAAAATTGTAAACTCATCTGATAAAATCAAAGCAACATTTAGACTTATAAATAACGAAACTGGTAAATCTAAGTCACGAAAAAGAGAAATAAGGTTAAAAATTAATAATTCAATACTTATAAACGATAAAGATATTGCCGATGCTTTTGATTCATTCTTTTCTGATATTCCTAAAGTTGTTACCCGGTCTCTAAACTCCTCACCTTCAATCGCGGTTAAATTATTAGAATCATCTGTAGATAAATGTACCGAGGTTTTTATATTTAGTCATGTAAACGCTAATTATATTGTGAAAACATTTAAGTCTATTAACATCAAAAATACTGAGGATCTTTGGGGTATTTCAACCAAAGTACTGAGTTCTATTATTAAGGAAGTTGCTCCATGCTTGGCTTACATTTTCAATAGTTGTATTGATGCAGGAGTTTTCCCTGATCTCATGAAATATAGTAAACTGGTTCCTCTTTATAAATCTGGTAGCCACACTGATCCGGCCAATTATAGGCCAATTTCAATACTTCCTGCAATGAGTAAAGTTTTTGAAAAAATTATTCTCACACAGTTGTCCTCTCACTTCAACCTCAATAGGTTGTTACATAAAAATCAATTTGGCTTCACCAAGGGTAGATCGACAACTGATGCTGGTACAGTTCTATTAAAGCACATATTGGATGCATGGGATAAAGCGAAAAACGCTATTGGTGTATTTTGTGACCTTTCTAAAGCTTTTGATTGCGTGGATCATGGTACATTAATAAATAAACTAAGTCATTATGGAATTAAAAACAAGGCACTGGACCTTATGTAATCATATTTATCGGATAGAGTCCAAAAAGTAGATATTGGTAAAGAAAGATCTAGGGGATCAATAATCGATTTAGGAGTCCCGCAAGGATCAATATTGGGTCCTTTTCTATTTTTAGTAAATGTAAATGATCTCCCATTTCTAGCAAAAGATCTCTGTGATATAGTCTTATTTGCTGATGATACTTCATTGATTTTTAAAGTTGACAGAAATAAACATAATTATGACGATGTAAATAATTCTCTTTCACAAATACTAGACTGGTTCACCGCCAATAACCTCTTACTCAATAGTTCAAAAACCAAATGCATAAAATTCATGTTACCAATAAATGTAAGAGAGCTCCCAACTAAGATAATGCTAAAGGATGAGATTGTTCACCTTGTAGACTCAACTGTTTTCCTAGGGTTACATATTGATTCCTCTCTTCAATGGAGACCGCAAATTGATGCTCTCGCAAACAGACTTAGTTCAGCAGCGTATGCGGTACGAACAATTAGATACATTACCGATGAAGATACAGCTAGGTTAGTTTACTTCAGTTACTTCCATAGTGTTATGTCTTATGGTATTTTGCTTTGGGGACAGGCAGCTGACATCCAGACTATCTTTGTTCTTCAGAAAAGGGCGGTACGCGCTATTTATAAATTAAATCCACGTGATTCGTTGAGGGAATTATTTAAAGAAATAAATATTTTAACAGTAATATCGCAATACATCTATGAAAATCTAATGTATACACACAAAAACAGAGATAACTTTATGAAAAGGTGTGATGTTCACAATAAAAATACAAGAAACAAGAACAAATTACACATCCCATCATATAGATTACGAAAGGTAGGGAAATCATTTGTGGGCAATTGCGTAAGATTCTATAATAAGCTTCCATCTGAAGCAACTGAGCTCCCTATTCGTAAATTTAAACTGTACATAAAACGAAATCTTATCAAGAAAGCATATTACTCCGTAGATGACTACGTCAATGATGTTAATGCTTGGCCGGATGTCGCCCAGTTCCATACAGACAATAGTATGTAAGACCAGTTAGACTTAGTTATCCTAAGATTGTATTAGTTGATAAGCGATAAACTTGCTAGTGGTTTCTTTTTCACTTCTTCCGCTAGTGGACAAAAAATTGAAGTGAATTAAAGTCAATTGCATCTTATTTCTTGTTTGATAGTAATAACTATTAATCAAGCTGTTTATATAGTAAAAATTTGACTTGTCTAAGTACTTATTTTGTAAGTCTAAAGAAATAAACGATTTGACTTTGACTTTGACTTTGACTTTGGTTAGGCAACGTCGCGGTCATATAAAAATTAAATTTTTTTTATGAAAATTTTATGTATAGCCAGTATTTTTTTCGACAAGGTTATACATCTTTCTTCACGTTGTATGAAGAATAGAGACAATTTACGATACAAAAAGGATCCATCAAATGATATTTTAAAAACCACGTATAAAAGATACAGTAATTTCTGCACTGCACTATTAAAAAAGGCCAAAAGAAGTGACGAAAAACATGAACTAGAAAATGCTAAAGAAAATAGGAAAAACCTGTGGGAAGTAATAAAATCTATCAGTGGCCAAAAAAAGCAGTTAACCACTCGCTTAAACTCTTGAAATCCCCTAAAAAAACTAGCATAAACGAAGTAAACAAAACAGCTACTTTGCTACCGTTGGAAAAAATTGGCAGAGTCTATAGTACATTTAAACAAATTTTAACTACAATAATTCTCCAACACAATCTTTTGCGCTTCTATCAACAGACGATCGGGATGTTAAAAAGTAATCATGGGACTTAAAAATAAGTGTGCGGTAGGTATTGATATGATATCAAGCACAGTTATCAAAAGATACGCAACCATCCTCACTGTACCTATCGCTAATATTTGCAACCTCTCGTTCTCTACCGGGGTTCCAGACGTCTTTAAGATTTCACAAATTAAGACTATTAAAGGAGGGGGGGACAGAGACCTTGTCAAAAACTTAAGACCAATATCTCTTCTACCGACTCTATCTAAAATTTGGAAAAGCTTCTAAACCATCGCCTTACAAATCGCCTTAAGTGTAACAATCTACTATCTCCTTGCCAATACGGTTTTTTATCAAAAATGTCCTCAAATGATGCTGTCCATGATCTGAAGCAGAAAGCAGAAAACTACATTTAGCTACTCTTCTTTTCGGTGTCGTCAAGTTTGGCGCGCCGTCTTATCTTTATGACAAGCTTAGTTGGTTTAAGAAAGGGGGAACGAGGAGAAGATGTTGCCCTATTCTAGCAACACCCCAGGGCTCTTCTGCAGCTTTCAGGGGTAGTTTCCGTTACGCAGCAACAAAATGCTGGAACAATATTCCACCGCCCGTAAAGGACCTGAAACATATAAATACGTTTAAACTTAAATTAAAACAGTTCCTCCTCAGCGCTCAGAAGGCAGATGAAAGCGATAGATCTGTTATCTGAGGTTTCTTAGTATAAGTGTTTTAAATAGGTAATACCTTTGTACGTAGTTTTATACTTGCTTTAAAATTCACCTCACTTTTCGATGCACCTTAAATAGGACTCATTCACCATACGCAGTTTCTGTCTAAAGGTTGTCTTTGCATCGTCGCTCTATGGCCGCTCGAGCCGCGCCGCCAACGCCCGCTTTTAAATTGTTCTCATTACACTGTAAGCTACTCTTATTCGTAGACTGTAAGTTAACATAAATAATAAAATATTTACATAATTAAGTATGGCAAAGAAATGTAATCTTGTGAGTTATATCTGCAACAAACTACTACCACAAATGGCCGTGATGTGACCTGCCTTTGGCCTACACTGAAAACCAGCGCTGAGTAGACACACCATGTCTACTCAGCACAATGCTGAGTGTGGGCCATATTAGCCTGCTACGCACAAAAATTAGTATAAGTTAAGAATTAATTTAGTGAAGTTAAATATAGTGGTGTGTAGTTTTTAGGTAAATAATAGTTATTTTTTATACAAGAGTGCAAAGTTGCTTTTTAACCGCGTGTTCAATTTTGATGACCGAGCAAGCGAAGGATTCAAAAAATTAATTTTTTAATTTTTTCTAATTAAAAATTAGAATCCTGAGCGTTAGCGAGGGAATCAAAAGAGCACGAGGTGAAAAATCTTTGCACTCGAGTGCAACACGTAACTTTTCATTCCACCTCAGCGGGGAATTGACTAAATGCAAAAAAAAAAACGTTTACAATCACAAGATAGGTACACTTTTATTTCAGTTTAGGTATTAATTACTACATTATGACAGGTAAGTATTACAGAATAATCTTTAAATTATAACAAAATAATACTAAGGTATAGTTAAGAAAATTTTAAAGTAACGTTGCTACAGTTATTTAAATTGAGTGTGTGTCTGTCTACCAAGCAACAGAAAACTTACTCTCGTACCAAAATAGGCTTCTCGTCCTCCCCATATCCTCCCAACCTTCCCTCCGCCAGTACTCAGTGTAGTGTATACTGTTTAGTTATTTGTAAAGGTAGGTATATAGTATAGGTAGGTACTTACTTACCACTGTTTGTCTTTTTCCTTATTGTTGTTAAAAAATGATTGACTTTTCTATAGGTTTCGTTCAGAACTACATATAGGTGTAGTCTAATTTCATTAGCAAAGGAAATTACAATCAACGGATAGAAAAAGAAAACAGCAACAAATTATGGTTATTAATTTGGAACTAGTAGTTAGGGGACGGACGGGCAGGAAGGATATGCTAAGTTTGGATAAAAAGAAAAACTACTTTAGCCTATGTTATATTTATGAAATATTTATTATTTTAATCTTTGGACATTTAAGTTTTTTATTTTAGATCAAACTAAATAAAAAGTTGAGCCTTCTCCAACTCAGAACATTTTGAAAAAAATCGTTATCAGTTGTTACATAGGCCGCAGGATATTTACCGATTATAGCTATAATTATAAATGATGATGCAACCAACAAACGGAAAGTACGGCTTTGACACGTCTAATATCAACACAATTTACTTAAAATATCATAATTGAGTAACAAATCTGAGGTAACAAAAAACATATACGGCCGAATTGAGAACCTACTCCTTAAAAAACGGCAAATACAAAGTTCGAATCGTTTGTCAAAATATGAAATATGACGCGGTCCGATCCTTACGTGTGAAGGAAGGCCGCTATTGATTCAAAAAAATTGACAGGTCTTGGAAAAATTATCGATCGACATCACAGAAAATCGTTACGATTTCTGTGATCGACGTGGAGCGACACAGTCTGCAATACAATAACACACACGTAAACACGTTAGAATAAAAATAATTACACCGCTGCTGCCGTGCTGTTACCGCTGTACGGTACGGACGGACGCGGACGGGACATTCTTTCTCTCTCGCTCAACTCCACCAACCGGACGAACGAAACATAACAACATACACATTTTACTAGCGTCATCACCCGAAAAGGTGAGGAACACGCATTAAAAACTACATAGGAAGAGGCCTATGTCCAGCAGTTTAGGGACTGTATGATGATACCGTATTTTAAATAAGGTTCTCAAACCCTCTTTCGACTGGAACGCTTCGATAGCGCCTTCTAATTTGTCTAGTGGCGACATCTAGTTATATTTTAGGGAACTAATCACGAAGAAAATTCTTCAAATTTAATATTGCAATTAATTTATCGAATCACCTTAAACTATTTAATTATTAATGTTTACTTATTATTTGTTATCTTTTATAAAATATTTAATAACTTGTACCTAACACAAAAACAAATTTTACAATGCTTCGTAGATTGTATAGCACTGCGTTGCGTGCGAATGAGACGCAGATATTTAAAAATATCTAATCCAAATTTATTACATAGGGCGCCATATACTCGTAATGTCGTATTTTTTTATCGTGCCGCCATTGGAACATCGATTTTAGAAACGAGACTGAAATATTTTAAATGTATTAGCTTATTTCATAACGATTTCAACGATATAAGTAATACCTACATAGCAGCTCCCTACGAAACTTTAGAGGCATCGTCCCCGCGCGGGTCGACTGCATTTGCCGTCACAGATAGGGTTGCCAGGTGAGTCCCGAAAAAATACCGAACGACGAACGGGGGGGGGGGGGGGGGGGGTGTAAGGTAGGTCGAACAAAATATACCTATAGCAGCCATGCTCACTTTGAGAAAGTCATTCAAAATCATTCTTAGGTAGGTACCTTTTAGGTAATATGTAGTACCTACTTAGTTCTTTTTAACATATATTGCATTTGATGCAACCGCGTAGTGTTTTATTTGACACAACACGTTCTTAGCGCAGCTCGAGTTTATGTTGTGCAAACAAATAAATTCACTTTCCTCTACTCTCCCCGTTCGTGCGCACTCTTGTGACGATGGTCCTTTGGCTAAGTCATGCCCCTGCCCCAAAATTGACCAAACATCTTGCATTAAATACCTGGGCATCATGATCGATAGCAATATGGCTTGGAAATCTCAAATACAAAACACCTCTTCACGTTTGAGAAAGCTACTCTACGTCTTTAAAAAAATCAGGTCAGCATTAGATCTAACCACAATGAAAATGGTGTACTACGCTCTAGCTCAATCCGTTGCTTCTTACTGCATAACTGCTTGGGGCAGTGCTGCAAAAACGACCATCCTCAAAGCAGAAAGATCCCAAAGAGCTGTCCTTAAAGTTATGTTAAAAAAACCCATCCTCTTCCCTACTTCCGAAATCTACTCTATCTCCCAAGTCCTATCCATCCGCCAACTTTTCATCTTGCACACTATAAATCGCAAACATTCCATATTATCATTTGATGCTGACTTGATCAATACCAAGCGTAGACATGACAAGGTTTGCAAAATTGAGCAATGTCGCACACAATGTGCTGAGCGTCACTTTCACTATATGAGTCCAAAACTATATAACCGCCTAAACAAAGAGCTTGACATTTACCCTCTCACCCGGTTCAAGTGTAAAAACAAATGTCTCGAATGGCTGCAGTCTCTGACTTATGAAGAAACGGAGGCTCTACTAAAAGTTGTCAAATGAGACCAAACACACAAAACACAACGCATAATCATACATACACCGGCTGCTCCTGTTGCCCGGACTCCTAAGAGACCGGTGTCCTCGGGAGCTCCAAACTCTACACCTCATCTTTTACATGCATTCAAAAGCACACACAAAAACACACCCACCTCTCACACACACACACACACACACACACACACACACACATCCACTACGTGCGCACAGTAAATAACACTGGCTTTAGATTAGATTAATTAATTAGTTAAAATAGGTTAAACTTAGCTAATAGAATATTCATCGTTAGTTCTGTCATTGTCATTGTAAATGGTATTCTAGAAAATAGTATATACTGGTTTGTGAGGAGGGCGTTGTCATTCTGCGACACAGTGTTTAACTTCTGCAGATGACATCGTTTTTCAAAACTATTTCTGTTCCCCATGTTCTGTACCAATAAATGATTTTTACTTTTTTTTTTTTTTTTTATGTTGAAAAACACACAGTTCACTTTTCAGTCTCTATCCCAAATTCCAAACCCAAGGCGGTTTCGTTCATTGGTCCATATATTCCCCATCACACTGAAAATGAGCTCGACGAAGGCGTTCGACACGCGCGCGAACCTTGCGTTTGAGGGATATCATATCCCTACTTTTGTAGGCGCTTCTGAACATTAATACCGACTTTCCTCAAAATACCGGACATTGTTCTGTCCGGTATGACCATTAATTTTTTACCGGACAGGCCTCGAAAATACCGGACTGTACGCTTAAATACCGGACATCTGGCAACCCTAGTCACAGAAGAGTGAAGTCGTGCAGTACTTAATGCACCATGGGTTATTCGAAAAACAGGTACCTCCTTGTATTCCTACACCTTTGAAGATAGGGCCAATGTTCCTGACTACACTACCTACCTACCTACCTACCTACTGTACTGGTACAGTAATCATTTATTCATGAAGAGCTCAAATGTGATAAAATTAAAGGAAGCATTACGTTCGTAATATTACATTTTAGCAAAAAAGCTAATAAGTGATGAATAAATGAAAGTAGCATTACATTCGTGATATTACATTGCGTTCATTTCATGATATACAAGCAAGCATCATAGCCGTGTCCGACATCACAGTGAACGGGTAATGTTTCGACTAGTTTCGAGTAATGGTAACATCACAATGTCATATCACAATGTAATATCACTTTTTTGTGATGCCATAGTAATATTGCATAACATTCTACTGTCATGTTTTGCGCATGTCTACTCTGTAGCAGTCAAAATATTGTGGACGGTTTACTCGTTGTATGATCGAGCGACGCTCGAGTCGAGAGACCAAGTATACAAATCAGCAGCCTTGCGCCACGCTCGAGCACGGTATCCCCACCATTGAGGGTACACAGCCAGTGAGCCAGGAGGCCGAGGCCCCAGACCTCAGCGCCCCCCAAATTTGGCGCCCCGCGCGCCCATAGTATTAGAGACTGTTTTTACAATAAAATGAAAAAACAAAAGCAGACAAAAATTACAGATTACTTACATAAAAAAATACATTTGTATGTGTATAATGTACTTATTAATTACAATTTTTGTTTTGATTCAATATGTATGTATGCATATGTAGTTACAGTTCCTTTATTAAAATACTTAAATACATAATTTACATAAATGTTTTTATTTTCACAAAACGCTTTGTATGACGTCCGCTTATTATGACGTGTTTGTCAGTTCCTTTCGATGTCATTATAAACTGATTCAACTGTAATTAATTTTGTTTTAAAAAACTATAAGATTTTCATTTCATTAAATTTGTATAGTTTTTTCATGGATTTTCATGTATCCCATTGTCAGAACTGGACCACTTTAAAATGGGACCACACGGTAAGCACCAGCTTTCATATAAAATAAGAATTATGAAAATCGAACCACCTAATAAAAAGTTCTGAAGTAACAAACATAAAAAAGACTTGAATTGAGAACCTCCTCCTCTTTTGAAGTGGGTTATTATTAATTTTGTTTTAAAAACTATAAACCGACTTCAATTTTTACAGTTTTTTCATGAATTTTCATGGATTCCATTGTCAGAACTAAACAAAATTAAAATGGGACCACACGGGAAGCACCAGCTTTCATATAAAAAAAGAATTATGCAAATCAGACTACCCAGTCAAAAGTTCTGAGGTAAAAACATAAAAAAACAGATGAATTGAAAACCTCCTCCTTTTTTTGAAGTCGGTTAAAAAATAACATACCTTATGGATGATGGAGTTTCATACAGTTATCCGTCCTTTATTTGGTAACAACGGTAATGACGTACTTTTGATGTGCTTATTCCTTTTTAACAGACTTCAAAAAAAGGAGGAGGTTCTCAATTCCACTGTATTTTTTATGTTTGTTAACCTCAGACTTTTAACTGGGTGGTCCGATTTTCATTATTATTTTTTATATGAATGAATGAAAGCTGGTGCTTCCCGTGTGGTCCCATATTAATTTGGTTCAGTTCTGACAGACCATTGTCTGTCAGAACTGAACCAAATTAATATGGATCCATGACAAAACTTAAAAAATTGAAGTCAGTCGGTCGGTTGATAGTTTTATAAACAATATTAATAAATAAATTGTCAAAATAATTTGTTATCTTAATCATTTCATTCTTTCTAGCGTCATCACCCGAAAAGGTGAGGAACACGCATTAAAAACTTCATAGGAAGAGGCCTATGTCCAGCAGTTTGGGGATCAATTTTATTGTCAAAATAAGGTTCCTACACCGTCTTTGGCCGGAACGCTTCGATAGCGCCTTCTAATTTGTCTAGTGGCGACATCTAGTTATATTTTAGGGAACTAATCAAGAAGATCAAGTCTTCATATTTTTAGATAGATAGAAAATTCTTTATTGCACACTTAAACATAAAATAAACATTACAAAATATGTGACAATTGGCGATCTTATCGCTCAAGAGCGATCTCTACCAGACTATTTAATATTTCCATTAATTTATTTGCTTCGAATGATCTTAGACTATTTAATTATTAATGTTTTCTTAATATATATAATTTTATAAAATGTTTAACAATTTGTACCTACAACAATTAACAAATTTTACAATATCTTATGTGGTTGGTTTATAAAAATTGTTTATTACTAGAAAACTTACGAGATTTATATAACAATTTTACATAAATACACATAAATAGCACATAAATTCAGGCATTTGAAGTCGGTTTTCTAGTTATTTTTAAACACTTTAGGGTGCTGCTAAAATACTCTTGTCACCTTGACATTATTCATTTGTTTTCTCTTCTTCACACATCGAGTTAAATCTTAACTCGATGTCTTCACATTGATATTATTCGTTAATCAGTGAGCTGTTAAGAGGCTGTAAAGTAATAGTACCTAATTCAATGGCTGAAACGTAGTTTTTAGATTTTGGCTTAAACAATCTGCAAATTAATTTTAGGGCCATCGCTCTCTATCGATCGTTTCATAATGTTTTCTTGCAGTATAACTTCCTATCCTACTAATATTATAAACGCGACAGTTTGTATCGTATTGATGTTTGTTACTCCTCCGGTAAAAACTCCTGAACCGAACGGGCTGAAATTTGGCATACAGGTAAATTATAATCCTGGAATCAAACATAGGTTTGTATCCCTTAAATCAGTTCTAGCAAATCGAATAGAACTAGTCGCTACGTTATTCCTTATGACATAAGAATGATATATATTTTAAAATAATCCAAATCGGATCATTACTTCCTTACAAAGATATTATGTAATAAACAAAACCACTTCCTGCCGGTAAAACCAATGTACCTACGTAGGGTGTGTGTGACGTCATTGTCATCGAAGCCGCCCATTGACCGAGGAGCTGTCGCTCCTTGTGATGCCACCGCCGCCGCCGGCCGCCGCCGCCGGGGTATTGAGGCCGAGCCTCTAGGCCCCATTACCTCTCCTACCTCCCTCTCTGTGCCCCCACCATGGCCGGACTGAAATCCATCATCACCATCATCGCAGCCGCCAGTTATTCCTAGGAAGCGCAGTATTTTCTTTGGTTAATTTAATAGTGACTTTATAACAAATTAAGTTTACAATTTTTGTATTAACTACTAGCTGTTGCCTGCGACTTCGTCCGCGTAGAGTGCTGTTAGAGGTCTGGCATTAAAGACCCAGACCGGCAATGATTCTCAACCTAGTGGTTTAAACTGTGTTTAAATTGAAGCGAAAAAACCCCTCCTGCGTCGCAGGTGGAACTTGACCCGCCTATGAGGTCGCTTTTGTGAAGCACTGATATTAATCATTATACATATATTTTTCACCCATCTCATGCCCATATCACAAGCTCCGACAGCTTGGGGCTAGATGATGCTGTGTAGATTGTCGAGCATTATTCATTTATTTCCTTTGCAACCCGGCGATACGATACCTAATAAGCTATACGTTGGTCGACGCGTCGGATCGAACGGCTTGCGACCCCATCTTTTAGCAATATTCAATAAATACTTGTAGATATTTCTCGTTAAATGGTCGTTTTATCGGCAAGTTGACAACGCAGGCAACTGCAGCCTTGGAGTCCGTGTATAGGATCCCTGAGTCAACGGCTTCGTCGAAGGTGAAACGAATTAGGATATTTTAAATAAAACTCAAAAATATCAAGAGAATTGTCTATTCATTTTATTATTAACTTGATAGGCTTGTGTTGCGTCTCACTAGTTATAAAATAACTCCAATACTTATGTAATTCATAACATACTCTTAAGGCTGTATCTGGGTCTTGTTTTTTTTATTTTAAGCGATGCACTCAAACATATTAATTCCATACAAAAATGAGCATGAAATATTCATGACCCGTGCAAAAAACAAGACAATTTCAAACAGAAACATACATAGTAAATATAATAATACTTTAACTTTATTTTATTAAATCATATCTGATTATCACATCGCCTAATTTTTTGCCCTTATACAATGATTAATTGTACAAATATATCTATGAGCACAACCTATTATAAAGTTTAATAACAAAGTCTGATGTAGGAGAGCTGCCAATATAGAATACCATAATGAGCTGAACAACTACCTAGTCTAAATCTCAAATCACAGGTGAAGAATTTCAATGTCTACGGCGGTATTTTATAATTCGATTTATTACTGACAATCAATGTATATTTGCATTTAATTCATAAATTATTATAAATATTTACGGGTAGATATTTCTCGTGTAAATACTATACGATACATACCCGTGAAAATTTATAATAATGTGTTCAGTTGTGATCGCGTAATTTTAAAACACTTTAATTCATAAATGCTTGAACACAGCTCACCACTCATGCTTACAAGGGCATAGAACTGAAACTTGGATGAATGGTATTATAAAGTCACTAGGTAATTTTAGAGAAATGTTTAAAATATTTGAAATTCAATAACAACAATTTAAAAAAGTTCAACTCAAGCATTCCGTAATCAAAAACATAATCTCAAGCACGACTTAGTAAACGTGATATCTAGTTATTCACAAATAGTTATATTTATCAGTTGATATCACGTATCTGAATAATACAGCCATGAAATAGAACATCAGACATAACATTTATAAGGCCACGAAAAAAGAAATAATTTACACATTAGAAGTTATATCTTACACAATAAGGACGAGATTACAAACATGCATCAATTACAAAATTTAATAATTCTTTGATATAAATTTACAAATATATCAACAATTTAGGAGTTCCAGGGTTTAGCAGAAGTTTCTATACAAAATGTGTTTGTCCCTTACCACTGTTAGTGGTTTTACACCTTAATCGCGTTAGTGCACTAACTGGGTCTAAAGTCTCGCTCAGTTTACAAAGTGTAGAAAGAGATGCCCTCTATTTCGATGCATAAAGACAGCTGTTAGCCATTTAGCTATCTGACGGAGAGGTTCAAGCAATAATAAACTTTTTTGCGTTAACGCTAGAATCTAAAATGTATTTTTTGCCGGCCCAGAAAGACTAATGGCAACAGACCATAACTAAGTTATTAAAAACTCGTTTGGTGTTCAGTCAGATCAATTCGACCCCTAGAGTGAACACTTTTATTTGTTCGAGAGGAGCTAAGGTGTATGTAGTGTTCATTAACCATTTGTTAAGCTACTTCTGCCTTTGTTAAGATGTGCAAGATAACTCGAATTTGAAAGGATTGTGGTAAAGAATTTACCGCGAAAGTATGATTCTTTTCGTTATAAATGTCAAAAATATTAGCTAAAGGTCGCGTTTCTAAAGCCTATGCAGATTAAATTGTATGACATTTTGGTTAATTATTACCCATTTTTTTTTTCAATTAGATTCTGCCCACTGCTCATTTACGTTGTATAAGTCGCGTTGATAAATATTGGGATTGACAATGAGAACCTCTCTCCTTGTCCCGTTAGATCTTATTTGTTTTATGCGGGACAGGTGTATGAGGCGATCATTTCCAATTACAATCTTTATCAACGCGACTTATAAAAACTTTTAAATTATAAGATTGGCCGTTCCAGGGTTTACAATACGACCTCATTGATAGGTACCTATAGATTTTTAAGGAATTTTTAAACTTTGAATAATACAGTCCATGATAGTTAAGCATGACTAAATTAAAAATGCAATAGAAACGCAACGTGAAACCTTACGAAAATGTCTTTTCCATGCCATGTACAGTCAGCAAGACAGAAACTGGATAACAGCAGAACTTTAAAGCACAGGTGCTATGCTGAGTGTGTACTGCTATACTGTTTTAAACAAAGTTTTCTATGGAAGTGTGACAGCGCTCCAAACGGGAAGTTTACATAACTTTCACACTTCCATAGAAAATAAAGTTAACGCATTTATTTTATTTGTTTCTAGGTTCTACAAGTAATTAAGACAGCAAATATAAAGATTTGAACTCTAAAACAATCAACGAATCAACTGTAGTTTAAAGTCTTCTGACTTGATGAGAATTTTTACTAAAATCAACATAATGTCGATAGACTCCAAAACTACAACTGATTCATAGTTTCTTTAAGCAAAGATTCATAGAAAGTGGTTTACAATGTTAGCAAAACTTCTTGCCAAAATTAATTGTGAAACCTATAAAATATTAAAAACAGGTTTTCTTATCGACGCGCGACGGTCAAAAACCACAGAGACTTAATAGGGGGTTTTAAATAGGTACCTAAGCGAACGGCAAGGAATCATACCTCTCCATAGGTTTTGTGTTTACTACTTTCTCTTCACCTGCTAACTGTACTTCTATACGCGTTTGGCTAACAGATAGAAACACGTTTCTGAAACTTGGTTAAATAAAACGTTAAACGTTAAACTATACACATAAATATTAATGACTAAACGATAAATAACAAATAATTTAGGCGATTATAGGAAATACCGTGGTTCTTCATAATCAACTCGTAATTTTATGATACATTTTATTGCATTGCAAATCTTAAGTCTTTTCATAACTCAACTAGTTCAAGTAACCGTTAATAACGAACGAATTAACCGTTATCTCCGTTATCTTATCGAAATAACGTTATTTACAGCACAAAGCTCAATAATTGATTTATTATTTACAGTGAATAGAACCGATATTATATCAAACAATAGATAAATTCACTAGTAAGCTAAATTATTAGCTAAAATATCAGAGTCTCGACACAATTTCTCGTTAGCTTCCTACAAGAACTTGTTTGTCAAATTAATTGATTTAAATTTATAAATACCATGATTTAACTAGGTGACTCGTACAAAAGCGAAAGTTTTGGCAATTAACACTTTCCATGAATCGAGGTATCAATATTTTGTATATACGCACAGATAATTATAACACTATTCTATGCATCTGTACTAGACAGGTGCTTCATCTCATAGTCAGAAATGGAACACGCATCGGGCTATATTTTGCGCGCCAACCAGTTATTGAGTTAAATTCACTAGATCGCGCAAGATTTGGCCCAAAAAAACTAAAATAATCGCACTTGTGAAAAGCCATTTTCTAATCTCAACAAAATACTCACACAAACGGTCCAAGGTGGAGCAAAATATTTAGAAAATATGAATCAAACAAAAAACTAAACGTATTTCAATAAAAAAAAAACCAGAGTCGCCATCTATCAAGGAGAAGCGCTTACTAAGTAGGTACTTACTATTTATTATTTGTACGAAAAAAAGTCAATTTAAAGACGACCAGGAATGTCCAGGAATCATCGAAAGTAGTATTATAATATCTGTGAAGGTAATAAATTTTTAAAATGTATGAATGAAATTCTATATTATTTTGTCGATTTACACATAATTATCTCGAATACCAAGTGATACACTTCAAAAAAATAACAAGAGATGGCGTTAGTTGCAAAAACTTTTCTATAGAATGAGACCACACGATAGAGGCAATCCAGTGCCTGCATATGTAATAGCCGGTTTACATAATTCCAGTCCAGTGATCCAGTCCAGTGCTGAACTGGATTCGTTATCATCTACATTATTCCAGTAATTTAGAAGCTGTTGAAACGTGAACACGGAATGGCACTGGATTGACCGTCTACATTATTCCAGTTGCACTGGATTCAAAAGTAGACCACGAATCCAGTTACTGGACTGGAATGCTTACTGGATTCAGTTAATTCCAGTACCGGTTTGCATTTTTCCAGTAAGCAATCCAGCACTGGACTGGTTCGCTGGACTGGAATAACGTAAACCGACCTTTAAAGATGTTTTTTTTCTCTGACAAGTAAACGAGTAGGAAGCTACAAAACTCTGAAGGTCTTAGAGACTTATTCAACAACATTTAAATAAAATAAATAGTTAAAGAACAAACGCAAGGGTGCGTTTGCTTAAGCGATTAGATCGCCGACTAAGACTATATTTACACTGACATGAAAACTGACCTTAAATACAATTACACTAACTATTAACTAGTTTTTTACATGGTCAGTCTGTAATTTGCCTTGTCTTTGCTTGATAAAGTTAGGTTATTCAAAGGCAAGCCAAAATACACAATAGCCAAGTGTTATTGCGAGCTGGATATTATGATAGTTAGAATCTCATAACTATAGCTACCTTAACACCTAACGACCATTTCCAAAAGCAAAGATGCTCCTTAATTCAGGGGTACCTACTAATAGATATTTGAAGTTATTTGTATGTTACTTTCTCTTGATTATGGAAAATTCTAAAAGTATATTTATACATTTTGATTTAGTATTTTATCAGGCTTGCCGCCAAAAATAAGGCAAGTGCCTAAAGTTGTCTGTCAAGGTACCAAGAATGGTACCTTGACAGGTATTAAGAAACAAAGATTTACATCATTAGATACGCCCTTACGCCCAAAAACTGTGGCATAGTCTTTGAATGCGTGCGTTACCAAAATGCCGTCACATGCACACAATGATAAGATAAATTAATGTTTTTGTCATTAAACTGTAACTGTTATTTTTGCCATTTATTGTGCAAACACATTGCACGAACTTTTGTAAACAAGGCCACCACAAAAAAACTGAATTAACTGATTCCAAATAAGTGAGCTCACTCACCTCGCTTGGCAACAAATACGGCGCGGTCTCAGTACGGTAAGGGCCTATCTAACGATTTAAATCTATGTTAAGAAGGTAATACAAAAGGTTAATTTTTTTTGTACTTTTTAAATGGAGTTGTTAAATTGAGTCATCAAGCAATGGAAAGGCCGTAATTCATCATACATTGTTTAACAAATCTAGAAATGCTTATCGGAACTTTGCGCACTGGAGCTTTATTGAGTTGTGGTGCTAAATTGGACACTACAGATAACATTACAATTTTATAAGTGCCTTCCCTTAATTGCTTAAGATGAAACTATCCAATTGCTTTCAGTCAGGTCTTATATCTATTACTAATATTGGATCTTATCAACTCAATAGCTATCAGAACAGGACTAGTGCGTCATTTATAAGAGATAATTGAGTTTGTTTTAAAAAACTATAAACCGAGTTCAACTATATGGTTATCTCATGGATGCCATAGTCAGAACTGGACTAAATTGAAATGGGACCACACGGGAAGCACTAGCTTTCAAATAAAAAAGAATCGGAAGGCAAAGTTCACAGGTAATAAACATTAAAAAAAAGACGTGTGGCACTCGGGGACTGCCGCGGTAAAGCTATTGCAATGCCATCTAGAGGCGAGTTGCTGAACTAAAGAGACAAACGTCATATTTCAAAAAGTCATTAAAAGTTCTACTATTCATCGATAGATAGCAAAACTAAAAAGTATCACCGCTGTTCCGGTCGGAGTGGGGAGCGTGAGGTTTTTCGTTACGGAATTTCTGGATTCGGTCCCCGCGCTCAAGGCCCGCGATAGAAGCTATGCAATAGCTTAAAAACAATCGAATCGAGAACCTCCTCCATTTTTTGAAGTCGTTAAAAACAAGACTGATAGCTATTGAACAATCTATTAATTATAATAGCATCTTGTAAAACGAAGTATATTTGTTAGTGTTGTCTTAGTCCTGTTAAAAGCATGAAATCATGAAGACATAAAATCTCATAGAAAAATCTACATAGAACTGATAGATAACCACTATACTATTCAGTCCTGATTGCTTCACAAACGTAAAGCTCCAGTGAATTTACATAATACATGGGACTACCTCGTTGTATTGTATCATACAGCTATCGCGTTCGAAACCCCAAGGTTTAACGGCACTATTGCACTAGAACATCCACAAGTCATACGCACAGAATCACATTACCAGAAGTTAGAGCCAATTGTTTCAATAAAAGTCGTAAGTATTTTAGAACTCTAATTTCGAACTTTCTCATCAAACCCGTTTAAGGGGGCGTCCATAAATTACGTGAGGTGTTTAAGGGGGGGAGGGGGTCGAGTCAAATCTCATCTAATCTTACGTTGGAGAGAGGGGGGGTCTCGGCAAATATCACGCAATTTTTTTTCTGATTGAAACAAAAAAATATATATAAAATATATATTGGTCCATTTCATCCAGATTGTACATGTTAAAATTTAATCTTAAGCGCAGGTAATCGTAATACGATTAAGATCATTCACTAATTCGTTCGAAAGAAAATATTTCATTCATACTTCGACGTTATACATCTACTGACTGTCAAACCACCATATTTGTTTTATACCAAATAGCTCAATTTAATCTGAACTTACGGTACAGTGTAAATAAAAGCACGAAGCAAATTAAATTTTTTTACAATAACAATCCAACGCGTTTACGTAAGAAACCCACATTTTGAAAAATCTCACGTGAGATTGTGGGATGGGAGAGGGGGTTGAATAAAATCTCACGACATCTCACCAGAGGGGGAGGGAGGGACTGAAAATTTTAAAAAACACCTCACGTAATTTATGGACGCCCCCTAATAACTTTTGATTAGTTTGACGTATTCATACAAGAGAAAGCCAGCGCTTTCTATCCAAGCGCCATACGCAAGTCCACACGCCATTCAACCCAACACTTTACACTTAGGGTACAATCGACAACACCCGCGATCTAGCGTCGAACCGCAGGTGTACTATGCACTAGTCGACCCTGTTTATAGTATCCGGAACCCGCCTAGGGCGCGCGTCGCCGGCCGCGTGCGGCGTCCGCCCACGCGCCCACGTGTGCACACACCCGTCCGCACACGCCGTCACGAAGTAGTCCGCACGGAACTGCAACGCTGTTAACCTCTCATGCGCGATCCTCTTGCAGACTAAAGGTTCCAGGACCGGGCACTCGTCGAAACGCGGGCACATCGACGTCCCCATCAATCTTAGAGCGTCGCAGCCTCCCTCTGCGTTACCAGGGGTTCCGTTCTTCCGCAGCGCGACGGAATTGGATGCGGAACCTTTGTTATCCACTGGCTTCGTCAAACTAAAGTTCCGTCGATGGTCGGATCGCCGCTCGCCGAAAGAGAACCCTGCCAGTCGTTGCGTTAGAGAGTTGACCCCGAGGCTACCAGTTTCCTCTTTCTTCTCTTTTCCGCCGACGCTGATGTTCAGCGTCTTAGCTTTGGTCCCGGAGGCCTCCCCGGTCGCGGTAGGGGCGCTCAGCTCAGCGTGCTTGTGACCGATTTTGTTTGTTTTAGCTTTAGCTGGCGGTTTCGTCCCCGGAACTCCGTTAGCTAGGGTCTGTCCGTTAGGAGACAGATGGGTGGACGCGCGCGCCCTCACCGGAGGCTTCAAGACATCCTCCGTCAAGTCCCAGAGGCACAGCTGCGTGTCTTGCGAGACGCTGCCTAGCCTGTAGCACTGGACATTTTCCCCTTTCTTCTCATTTTCCCCATCTTCAGAGTTCGCATCCCCGAAATCGACGACATAGGGATCGAAAGCGACCACGGACACCCAGGACTTGTGGCCTTGGCAGCGCGCGGCCACTCGCCTCTCGATGAAAGACCACACTGTCACCAAATCATCCTCGCCGCCCACGACCACGTACTTCCCGTCGGGCGACCAACACACGCAAAGGAAGCCACCGAAGTAGGATCGCGCTCGGCCCATCAGCTCCATCGTATTGTAGTGGAATACTCGTAGGAACCCGTCTTGGGAGACAATGGCTATGTTCGAACCGCAAGGGGAGAAAGCGAATTCGTTGATGCAGCTGGGTTCGTTGCCGACGAGCCACCGATACAGAGGGTTTCTAGTAGACTTGGTCCGGCAAGTGTGGACGGAGTACCCGTCTCCTTGCTTGAAGAGCTGGTAGTGCGGCGCCGCGGAGCCACAGGTCAACTCCTCGTTGTACACGTAGAGTTGCCCGGAGGCGTGTGACGTCACGAACAGGTTGCTGGATCCCGGCACCCACCGGATGCACGTCACTCGCGTCTTGTCAATCAGTCTCTGGAAATTGATGATAATGTGTTGTCACTCAAAGTAATTGATAGTTTGCTGAGTACGCAAAATGTTAAACTAAATACGGCTCCTTAAAGTCTATTAATTTTTAGACAACTGTTCTTATTCAAATTGAGGTTTTAAATAAAAAAACTGGATGGATGGATGTTTGTTACTTCTTCACGCCAAAACTACTGGACGGATCTGGCTGAAATTATGCATACAGGTAATTCTTACCCTGGAATCAAACATAGGCTACTTTCTATCCCATAAATCAGTTCCTGTGGGATGAAAATCACCTTTTAACGTTTCCATAGGAACAACGCGTGCGAAGCCGCGGGATGCAGCTAGTTATTCATAAATAAACTCAGTAGTATTGTTTTTTCTCAGTCATCTTTTCAATAGAAGAAAACAATTTTTAGCTATTGCTTGAGAGATAAGGGGGCATCAGCACACAGGTCATTATGTCCACTGCTGAACATGCCTCCTGCCTCCCTGAAGTAAAGCCGGGGAGACTCCATATTTGGCAGGTGGATTGATGATGAGCATTGTAGTTTTAAAAATACACAGACGGAAGACGCTGCCCTTTCTCAGGTAGGTTCCCTTATTTGACTCTTACATCATTTACTGATCGATTGGAAGATTTGATTCCTAGAACACTGTGACTTGTGTGAGTAAAACACAGCTTTAAAAAGAGGGCAAGGTATTTAAAGACATTAAAAAGCCCAAAAAGAACCTACTTTGATTCAAAATGGAAATTAATCAATAAGAACTTACCTCTTCATTGTATAATTTACTTAATTCCTTCTTAATAGGGTCTATGAGTTGTATTTGGCCTGTTGAAAATCCTATAACTAAAGAGACGCTGTCTGCTGTCATTGTGACTGTGTTAAAGTCGTGACAGGTAGGGTTGGTGCCTTTGTACATCTTCTTGTCAACTGGCTTCGTGAGATCAGCGGCCTGGAGATAATGTGAAAGAAACGGAATTAATCACATGTCTAATTCTAAGAATGTTTATTGAAAAACAAAATAACATTCGAGTAATAGAACTTAATTAAATTAGGTATTTACAATTGAATCAATTGAGTAAAAATTTGACTTGTCTAAGTGCTTATTTTGTAAGTCTAAAGAAATAAATGATTTGACTCTGACTCTGACTGAGCTAACTGCAGACTGTCGGAAGCGTACCCAAGACCCAAGACACTTAGAATTTTCTTCAATAAACAGCATTAAAACTATCCATTTATGGCGAGTAAGAAAGTGGCATCTTTTTAAATTTGTTAAGTTTACTGTACTTTGGCAATGAACTGATTTCATGTATTAGTATTATTTTAATAAAATAAATTTATCAAGTACATAGTTTCCTAACACTCATTAAGTCTGAGCACTAGATTCTCACTGGGATTAAATATAAGATATTTCCACATTATTTTTAATGTAAGTGTACACTACTGCTATCATCAAAAACAATCCAAATGCCTAAACTTACTTATGTACAAACACACTTTAATAATGAGCTTTTAAGATTATGTTAAGATACCTACTATTCACTAAATAAGGTAGCTAATTTTCACTTCATTATCACATTATTCATTGATTATAGATACTTGACCAGTTGGCTGCAAGTTTACATAACAAAGATAAGGCATGACCCAGTGCTATAAAACAGAACAACATTTAGGTACTTGATCTAATTGATAGTGAATGCGGGTTGCAATTGCTTCTCTAACTTCCTATCTTTAGCAGGATGAGAAATAATAACTTCTGTGACCATACTATTTCTTTCGAACACCAACTTCTATACTGTGGATGTACAACACCACTCTCAGATGAGAACCAAACTCATTGAAAACTGATAGGAGTTATCAAGATCTTACCTTTTTGATGCCTCTGTAAACATAAACAAAAAGCTCCTTCCCATGATTGAAGCAGATCCTATCCTCGCAGCCTGCGTTAGGGTTCTCAGCACCGGGCTCCGCAGGCGGCGGGAGAGTCACCAGCGACACCCGCACTTGCGCCGCGCCCGGCCCTCCCGTGTAACCAACTCGATTAGGCCGAGAGTATTCAGACAGTGTCATTAATCGATAAATCCCTTCCCGGGTCGAGAACTGAGTCTTCACTTCATCCTTTCCTCCGGTGTCGGACTGCACGGCCATGCTAGCATATTATCCTGTTATTATTCATGTAAACCGCCGCCAGTGAAGCCCCGATTGGACGAGACGGTACGCAAGAACTTCCGCACGAGTTTGGAATGAGTTCACAGGGTTTCAGCCGGGTATATCGGTACAGGGGTACACATATTTCATCAAATTATGGTTCGAAACGCTTCGAATGTCTGGTTTTCAATAGAAAATCGTCAAAATGTAGCTTTATTCCGGAATGCAACCAAAAAGTCAGGTGTCAGACAACAGCAAGACAACATGACTGACACAGTGACAGAAGAAGGTGAAATGACTATGACAGCTCCTAAACCGTTGTCTATGAAATTTTTTGTGTCGTACTCTCGGGGAATGAACTGAATCATACCTTGGAGTCCGTAGAAGGTATACTTCTATATCAATGTTGGAGTCGGTATTTTATGTTCCTTGAATGAACCATTGTTCTGCCCGCAGTAAATTATTATTATTACGATTTCTATGGTTCTACCGGAGTCTGGAAATAAATAGGTATTTTAGATTCTAAACCGCCTAGCATAAGTTAAAGTAACCTGGGTGACCGAGTTTTGCTCGGTTTTTTTGGTAAATTGTGCTTATTAGAAATTATAGTAGTACTATTCGCCAATAGATGGCAGGAAGAGTCATATTTTCAGTATAATTCATAAGTTGCTATGTAGAATATTCAAAACACGAATAGAATAGTACTACTATTCGCCAATAGATGTCAGGAAGTGTCTATTGATTTCGATAAATCTAATTAGTGAAAACGTAATTAAACTAATAAAACGACATTTTCTGAAAATGAATGTACTAGCTAGATCGATTTATCGCCCTCGAAACCGCCTGTACTAAATTTCATGAAAGTCGTTGGAGCCGTTTCCGAGATCCAGATATTATAATAATGTTATAGCTGCGCCCCGCGGCTTCGCATGCGTTGTTCCTACGGAAAAGTTTAATGGTGATACATCGCACGGGAACTGATTTATGGGATAAAAAGTAGCCTATGTTTGATTCCATGATTATAATTAGGTAGGTACCTGTAGGTATGCAAAATTTCAGCCCGATCCGTTCAGTAGTTTTGGCGAGACGTAACATACATCCATTCGCATTTATAATATACCTAAGTGTGATAGCATATAATTTATCCCAAGCCCAGAAAACAAGTTATTGTATTATCTTTGCAGAAAACCTGATGTAAATTCTGCTACGACCATAGCCCTGAATCTGAAGGTTTAAGCTATCTACTATGTTCTACAGGAATATACCTTCAAATATAATATAGAATGAAGAGTATAGTGTTCGAAAGAAATAGTAAGGTCATTGATTTGTTAAAAAGGGAGTAAGGTCAAAGAAGTAATTAATTCTCATCCTGCTATAGATAGTCTGTTCAAAATGAGAAGAGTCGTGGCGTTTTGGTAAACTAACAATTTTAGTCATACTTTAATGACAGAGCAGTGTGTTGTCAATGCCATAAAAGTTGTCAAATTGGCACACAAGCCCTCACTTCCCATGGCTCTTCTCTTTTTGAACCAACTCTAGGAAGTTATGGAAGCTATTGCAATCTGCATTCACTATCATTATGCAGGGGTTAATGTATGTATCTAAATAATAATAATAACACTAAGTACCTATTGTGTAATAATGTCATCAATTCACATGTATGTACCAAACCCTAGTAAGGTGACAGTCCTCCGTACTAGTGAACATAAACACCTACACACAACACACATCTCACACACCACTTATTTTCAAAACAGAGACTTGTAGCTTAGATTTATATTCTTTTTCTTTTTGTTTACTTTTACTAAAAATATTCCTTGTTATCCTTGTTATCTTAACATCCTGTATAAATTAAGTATGTTTGTAAAATCTGCAGGTTACCTGCCTATATCCTTGCAATTGTTACCTTTTTTGGAACTCTATCTACTATAATTTCGGAGGAGGGCGTTGTGTCCGTCAAGGTAGCGTACACATACGCGAGATTACGCTTATTGATATGCCAATTAATAGAGTAAAACAGTGTATGAATTAGTGTAAAAGTGAAATAAATAGCGCCTCTTTGGTTTAAGAAATAATGACCATACTTAGTGTGTACGCTAGCTTGACTGTCAAGCTGGCGTACACATGACCATGCTCGAAAACTACGTATACTATAGCGACAAAATGTATACACATAAATAGAGTAACCATACCGTACGTGGTATGCAAAATATCATATTGATTGCTCTTATAGGAACTGAGATATTGAACAAGACCTTGAAATAAATTCCGACCAAGCGTTATGCCAGCGTACCCATTAAAAATCGAAATAGTTCCTATAGAAAGCGAGCTTTTCTTATTATAAATGATATATGTAAAAATAGCGCATGAAATGCCGCTTCTGCCAGTAGTCATAGTTTATGAAAATTCGTACTGCAACTATATAAAAAATTGATGTGAAGTGCTAGGAACAAATGCACTGTGGTACAGTCGCACACATCAAATAATTGATTAGTGAAATTATACAACATACAATGTTAGTAGGTTGGAAGAATAGGTTTGATAATTTATGTGAGCTTTTATGACCTAGGTATTTTTACCTATATTTAGCTAGTTCTAAAGCTAAACATTCATAACATAGAGAGGGAGAGAGATATATATAATTTTTTTACCCATAAACACTTAAATTGGTAGGTTCAATACAGATATGTAGTAAATAACTCAAAACAATTTTACTGAATATGTACTTACTAAATACAAGGTGATAAAGGGTAAATTGGTCCCTGCCTCAGCATGTTGCAGTATCAGGAAACATAAGGTTTTGTTAATATAATTATACCTATTTTAGAGGTACCTAGGTATGTTGTGTTCATCCACCACAAACAAAAGTAAATAACATTAAACACGGAAACCGGTATGCACATCGTGCGTGAGGGGAACAACGCGATGTTAAACTGCGTGAGTGAGAGAGCTGGATGAATAAATTTCTCAAAATATCGCGAAATCATTTTGTGTTTTTTACTTAGGTTATTGGCAGATCGTATGTACACTACTATTGTAATGCTTAACCGTGTAGGTAGGGTATATGCATAGGGTTGCCTTACGTCCTGTATATACGGGACTGACACCGTATTTTGCCATCCCGTCCCGTATTACTACATGTCCCGTATTTTGAAAATATTTGACTTGTCTAAGTACTTATTTTGTAAGTCTAAAGAAATAAACGATTTGACTTTGACTTTGACTTCTCTTTAGTTCAGCAACTCGCCTCTAGATGGCATTGCAATAGCTTTACCGCGGCAGTTCCCGAGTGCCACACGTTTTTTTAAAGGTCTTTGGGTGATTCTAAGCCACTTTTATAGAATACGTTTTTTTGATATACCTGCCTGTTTCAAAGAAAAAAAATGTTAATTTTTTTTTGTATAGAGATAAATGTTTTTTTTGTTTATTTCGTTAACGGGCAGAGATGTTAAAACCAAACTTAGTAGAGAATATAGAAGGCATATTACCTAGCTTTTTCTTCTAAAACATCTACTTCTTATCTCTGCCCGTTTAGAAACGGCAGGTGCAAAAGAAAATGGCTTTGTGTTTAATTGTTTAAAGACACTTGATTGATACTTAAATAGTTATATTTTAATAATATTACTTCATTCCATCGATAAAAAATAGGAATAAGAATAATGATAGCACAATAGCTTAGGTACCTGTATACCTGTCGTCTTACTTTCTACCTGGTATTTTTTTAGCTAGAGCTCTTATTAACTAGTTTAAGTATTAGTTCATTTTTTTACCTGCCTGAACCTTAATAATAGTAGTTCATAGTTAATACATGGTTCGATTCCAAACAAAGAAAAAAACTTTTAAAATACGATTTCTAGTACTTCAAATGATTCTAATTTCTTATTAGTTTTAAACACAACATATTTTTACAAAAAGTCGTCTATAATACAATAAATTGATGATGATGATGACTAACAAAAAAAAATTATTTAACAGTAGTGGATGAAACAAAATTAAAACCTCCTGATGTTATTTACTTTTGTTTGGGGATGAAAGCAACATACCTAACTCTAAAATAGGTATAATTAAATCAACAAAACCTTATTTGAACCGAGAGAACGCAGTGAACGAAGTTCATACCTGGGTCAATATTCTCGTTTTTTTTCTGTATGTCTGTACTCCTCTACAGGTCGTATTTTACAACCGATCGTTACGATTTTTTTGTCGTCGGGGATTTTTGATTAAAGTTGTATTTCCCCCAAAAAAAGGCAAAAAGGGGGCTTTAGAATATCTCCGCTTTGAGATATCTGATTTCGATGATTTTATTTTTAAATAAAAGACAGATATTTTATATAATTCTCATAAAAAAATTGTAAAGATTTGATCAGTATTTTAGGCACGACCAGCAGATCAATAGACGCAAAATGCAATATGTAAGCGTCGCGCTCGTCGCGTAACATTTCAAGAGTATTATACCTCCTATCACGTTCACGCGCATACTTGCAGTTTGTGCAGTACGAACTACATTGATTTTTACAGAGATGGCGCATGTACCTTATTGAAAGAGTTTTGGTTTCAAAGATTATTTCATAGCTAGTAGCACAGGTAGTAGGTAAACACTATAGAAGTAATTTACACTCATAAAATAATTGATGAAATTCTGATGACGATTATAGATCTGACTAGGTTGTATAAGTGCGCGAGCTGCAAGCAGCTCGCGTTTGTCCGTTACATGCCCGCCGCCATCAAATTCGTAATCCCCACCCTTATGTTAGTCGAAAACGATACCCATATCAAATTCTTGGATGGGGGAGGGGATTCGGGGGGTCTGGGGTGCAAAATCGTAATCCCCGACCTTATGTTTGTCGAAAACGATACCCATATCAAATTCTTGTATGGGAGAGGGGGTGCAGGGGGGACTGGGGTCCTGGAAAATAACAGCACGGCTCGCTTCGCTCGCCGTGCTGTGCCCCTTGGTCGCATTGCGGTTCGCTTCGCTCACCGCAATACGACCACGCTCAGTCGGCCACACAGCAAGGCTCGCTTCGCTCGCCTTGCAGTGTGACGAGTGCCAGTTTGCGGTTCGCTTCGCTCACCGCAATCCGGCCCACCCCCGCCGTCATCAAATTCGTAATCCCCACCCCAATGTTAGTCGAAAACGATACCCATATCAAATTCTTGGATGGGGGAGGGAGTTCGGGGGGTCTGGGGTGCAAAATCGTAATCCCCGACCTTATGTTTGTCGAAAACGATACCCATATCAAATTCTTGTATGGGAGAGGAGTGCAGGGGGGACTGGGGTCCTGGAAAATAACAGCACGGCTCGCTTCGCTCGCCGTGCTGTGCTTCTTGGTCGCATTGCGGTTCGCTTCGCTCACCGCAATACGACCACGCTCAGTCGGCCACACAGCAAGGCTCGCTTCGCTCGCCTTGCAGTGTGACGAGTGCCAGTTTGCGGTTCGCTTCGCTCACCGCAATCCGGCCCACCCCCGCCGTCATCAAATTCGTAATCCCCACCCCAATGTTAGTCGAAAACGATACCCATATCAAATTCTTGTATGGGAGAGGGGGTGCAGGGGGGACTGGGGTCCTGGAAAATAACAGCACGGCTCGCTTCGCTCGCCGTGCTGTGCCCCTTGGTCGCATTGCGGTTCGCTTCGCTCACCGCAATACGACCACGCTCAGTCGGCCACAGAACAAGGCTCGCTTCGCTCGCCTTGCTGTGTGACGTGTGTCGTATTGCGGTTCGCTTCGCTCACCGCAATCCGACCCACGCCAACCGTCATCAAATTCGTTATCCTCACCCCCATGTTAGTCGAAAACGATACCCATATCAAATTCTTGGGTGGGGGGAGGGGGTACAAGGGGGGCCGGGGGTGGGGGGTCACAGCACGGCTCGCTTCGCTCGCCGTGCTGTTCCCCGCGGTCGCATTGCAGCTCGCTTCGCTCACCGCAATACGACGCCGCTCGTGCTGCCACAGAACAAGGCTCGCTTCGCTCGCCTTGCTGTGTGACGTGTGTCGTATTGCGGTTCGCTTCGCTCACCGCAATCCGACCCACGCCAACCGTCATCAAATTCGTTATCCTCACCCCCATGTTAGTCGAAAACGATACCCATATCAAATTCTTGGGTGGGGGGAGGGGGTACAAGGGGGGCCGGGGGTGGGGGGTCACAGCACGGCTCGCTTCGCTCGCCGTGCTGTTCCCCGCGGTCGCATTGCAGCTCGCATCGCTCGCCGCAATGCTCCGCCAAAAAAAAGGTCAAATATAGGCCAATTTTCGGGTTTTTTAGGTTTTTTAATAAAAAAAGGGGTCTAGGGGGCTAAAGGGGGAAATATTTTTTTTGCAATTAAAATTATTTGCCCTACTCTACAAGACTGTGAAAAAAAAATTTTAAAAAGTCACTCTGTTTGGGAGATATCAGCGGGGGCTAAAAAAAGGGGGGTGAAAAGGGGGGGCAATTTTTTTTTCTTTTAATTCAAGAAGATACCCTCTATACGACCCTGTAATTAAAAACACTCTAACACGTCGCTTTCTGGTAGCACTTGAAAAAGGGGGGGTCTGGGGGGCAAGGGGGGGCAAATTTTTTTTTTCTTTCAAAATCACTTGTACCCCTCTATACAACCCCCATAAAAGTTTTTATCCAAGTTGGTCCATGGGCAAGAAGGGGGAGAGGGGGGGGCTCCCCGGGTGCAAATTTCAAAAAGTCGGAATTTTCCCTAGGTCCCATGGAGGTCTTTTCTACATTTTCGCAAAAAAAACCATACCTCCCCCTCCACCATCAAGGAGAACAATTGTGTCAGTCAGTCAGTGAGTCAGTGGTAATTTAGCTTTATATAATAGAATAAACAGAGTAGCTCCTCAAAAAATATTGTGATTTGCTAATGCTAGAGCTACCTGGCGCTAACTGTTGGTTGGGTGTTCCATGAAAGTGAAGTCTTATACCTACCAATGAAACTATATTATTAAATACATTTTAAATTACGGATCTTCAAAAAGCAAATTTAAAAATTGAATCAACAAAAAAATATTATTTGCTATTTACTAACGACTCCTATTCTTTTACTTATCAATTTTGAATCGATGAATCAACGCCATCTACTAAAAATACCTAGGAACAGAATTTGGTTTTCATTGACTTGAGTTAGTTTGTTTGTTGATTGAAGCTGGTGTTTTGCAACAGTTTGGCGCATTATTTTTGTGTGTGATAAAAAGGAAAGGAACCATGAGAAGATGTTTGTCTCTCGCGCCGCCGCGCCGCCGGCCGGCGGCGGCCTACATAAAGTAGGTATCATAGGGAATTTGCTAATAGTTAATCGTTTCTTTCTTATGAACACCTAACCTCACCTCACCTCACCTAACCACAAGAGTCTTCAAACTGCACGGACTAAGTAGGTAGGTAGGTAGGTATAAGGTGTTGGTCAAATCAATTTAAAATACCCAGCTAGGTACCCATTATAGGTACCTACTGAAGAAGGTTGTTCACCTGAAACCCCAGATTGACATTTAGTGAGAAAACATATGAATATTCGATTTTTAAATTCCTGCACAAACAATAAACAAACCCGTAAGAGGTAGGTACCTACTTTACCTACCTCAAATTAAATTAAGTTGACGATTTTTAAACATGGAAAAAGTAGGTGGGTTCCTACGTACTTGCTGATTTGAGATCCTTTCTTCAAGGTAGGTACCTACCTATATCTCTTTGTCTCGACGCAAAGCATGTGAATTTTAATTTATGTTATTAGGATCTGTTGACATACTTTGCAGCTAGGTATATGACAAAATATAGATCATAGCCGCAAACTATTACATATAATTTGCCTGTTTTTCTGAAAAAATTGCAAATTCCCGCTTATATGAAAAATTTTACCCGATACCCGTGTATTAAAAAAACAGGTAGATACGGTTTAAAAATAGTTAGTGTTCACGAGGTTCACTGTTCGGAGAACTACTAGTGTTATGAATGTTTAGCTTTAGAACTAGCTAAATATAGGTAAAAATACCTAGGTCATAAAAGCTCACATAAATTATCAAACCTATTCTTACAACCTACCAACATTGTATGTTGTATAATTTCTCTAATAAATTATTTAATGTGTGCGACTGTACCACAGTGCAAATTGTTCCTAGCACTTCACATCAACTTTTTATATAGTTGCCGTACGAATTTTCATAAACTAAGACTACTGGCAGAGGCGGCATTTCATGCGCTATTTTTACGTATATCATTTATAATAAGAAAAGCTCGCTTTCTATAGGAACTATTTCGATTTTTAATGGGTACGCTGGCATAACGCTTGGTCGGAATTTATTTCAAGGTCTTGTTCAATATCTCAGTTCCTATAAGAGCAATCAATATGATATTTTGCATACCACGTACGGTATGGTTACTCTATTTATGTGTATACATTTTGTCGCTATAGTATACGTAGTTTTCGAGCATGGTCATGTGTACGTCAGCTTGACAGTCAAGCTAGCGTACACACTAAGTATGGTCATTATTTCTTAAACCAAAGAGGCGCTATTTATTTCACTTTTACACTAATTCATACACTGTTTTACTCTATTAATTGGCATATCAATAAACGTAATATCGCGTATGTGTACGCTACCTTGACGGACACAGGGCGTTGCCATTTGCGACACAGTTATAAACTATTGCAGATGGCATCGTTTCCATTTATTAACCATGTACCACTGTTTTTGTTCCACAATAAACGATTATTATTATTATTATTAATGGTGTAACAATGCAAAAACATGTTGGTAAAACATTTATTGATTCTAGTTCCTTAATCTAGGTACTTAGTCTAAAGACTTCAAAAGTCCTAAACCTCTTTACTGTCCAAGGAATCTGTTTCCATGGGTACACCAATACTTTCTTTGACAGGTACCTCAGCAACAGATGATTTCAAAGTGTCTGTTGTTTCATTGGATTTAATAGTTGCATTTTCCTGTGGTTTACTTGTTTTCTCCCCATCTTTCTTATTATCTTCTGCCCCTTCTAAGAACTGCTCCCATTTATCAACTCTTTTATTTAGATCAGCATCAGTCTCGGCAATTCTGTACTTAGTTCTGCCATCCCAGATTTCAGCGGTGATTTGTCTTTTCCCAAACCATCTCCCGTTTATCAGGGCTACTACAGCATCTGCCTGCTCGGGTTCCTTCATGGTTATCTGAGCAACACCCTCGGGATGTCTGTCATAGATGACCACCTTCCGGACCTCCCCGCTCTTGCCACATTCTTCTCTCAAGTCCTGCTGGTAATCCAAAATCAGCTGCACATCTTTGTCAAAGTCTGAAGGTAGGAATAGGTTTTTGACAATGACTACCTTTTCATGCTTTGCCCGTTCCCCCACAAACTTCTCAGGTCTCCAGTCAAAAAGTTTCTGCTGCATTTTCTTTAGCTTCTCTAATTCTTTTTTTTTCTTTTTCTTGGGCTTGAGGGCAGGATTGTAATCTCCCTTTAGCTCAAAATGTGCTTTTTCCACTTTTACCTTGTTTCCTTTGAAATCACTACCATCTAATAGTTTTAAGGCCAAGTCAACTGATTCTATTTTAATGTAAGTACATAGAGCATCTCCTTTGAAGCAATTTTGTTCCTTATCCATGTACAATTTCACCTTCATTTTCTGATTGGCTGGGTCTCGCTCAACAAGACCACATTTCTGCATGTAGTTGACAAATTCTTCCTCATTTATGTCTAAAGGTAAGTTAGATACATAGACTTTTGTGTTTTTCTGTTGTTCTTGTTCAAACCAAGTTGGTTCAACTTTTCTCTTGAGTCCCGGAGGATTATCTGATTTCTTTTTTAATTCTTTTGATTTCTCTTCCTCCTTTTTCTCTTCGGTTTTCTTTTTCTCATCAGTTTTATTATCCACAAAACCATATGACATTTGATAGAAGGCTAAAAAGTCATCGTCTACTTTAGGTATCCATGCTTTTTTTTGTTCATCCCAGAAGAACTTTGACCCATCTGCTTCAGTGTAAATATGGGTATCATCTTCGTAGCTGTACACTTTACTAGTGTCTTCATCTTTGGTGACCCAGGAGTTGGTTTCTTGGTTCCATGTGTACCTCTGCTTTGTTGTAGGATCTGTATAAATAGCTTCTTCACCTTCATATGTTATGTATGGTGCATAATCACCCCAATCATGGTTTGAAGATTTTGAACAATCTTCATTGTCTTCTTTGTTTTTATTTTCATCACTACCATCGTCTTTACTTGTACTTTCTTCTCCAGCAACAACCTCAGTTACATCAGAAACTTTGTAATCTATCGCCTTTTGTGTTTCAGATAAACTAACCTTCAAATTTTGCTCTTCTTTTGACTGTTTTTCTGTTTTATTTTCTTCTAGAATGGAAGAGCGAACAGCCTCAATTTTAGCTTGTTGTTTTTCTTCTTCCTCCGCTAGTTTCTGTGCTGTTTCGTTGGAGAGTTTGATCACAAACCCAGACCTTGATTTTTCTTGTTTAGCCATTACTTTACTTTCACGTTAAGTAGCCTAGCCCATTATTCTGAATAAAAAAAAACAAGTCCGTTTAAAGGTAAGGAACTGAAATTGTCGTCTACGGTCTTTTGTTATCTATCAGAAATTAGAAATAGCTAATTATTATTCAGACGAAACAGACAGACATCAAACAAAGTATGCTACGTAAGAAGAAACGGGACCTCCATAGAGCAATATGAGTATACCAAAACGTTATTCATTGTCTATGACTGTATACACGAGAAACCAACCTATCAACTACAATTTGGACACGCGCAGACGACACTGTCACAAAGACATTCATGGCTACCAACACAAAAAATAATAATAATAGTAATGTGCTGCTGCGGCGTATCATTTCAAATAAACACTAAAATTATACTTAAAAAAACTTTATTACAACTTTATTTATAAACTTAATTATTTTAACAACATTAAGTTTCAAATATTTAATAAATAATAATAACTTTTAATCCTTAGATATTGCATTAATGTAGTTTGTTAAGCAGGTAGGTACCTAGCTCGTGATCGTTAAGGTCCTAACCGAAAATTTTGAATTATTTTGTGCGAAGAATACATACATGCCTCGCCAAGAAGAATGTGAATGGTTTTTGACCAATTTTTAAGACGTTTTTCATCTTATAACTGTTCGATTACCTATTTGCCCACAAAAATGACGATGGTTCTCTTTTGTTCGCAGGCTTGTGCCGACCGTCAATGCGCGAAATTCTTTGCATGTTCTACACTTCGCCATCTATAAAGCAGAGTTCCACTGGGTCTACGTTATAATGTGCGGACCTTATAACTTATTTTACTAATTTAGAGTTCGATTTGAAATCAGTTGGCAATGTTGGCATCCAAGCATAGGCGCTCCGGTCCTTTAAAAAAAGGCGTAATTAAGATTAGGTTTTTTTATAGAAGCGGTAGTTCCTCCTTATCGATGTTGTTAGTTTTGGCTTATGATTTGCAGAGTAGGTAGTGTACATTACCTACCTACCACTTCATAATGTTCCACGTTCGCGTAGCCAATAAGGCGGGGAGGAGACGATGGCCAGAACTGATAAGGGCGTGCTGCCAAAATCGCTCTTAAAAATAAGCTGCTGTGTGTAAGGAATCGTTCTGGAAAATCGCCGAAATCGTGGTTCTCAAGATGCGCTTACTAATTAGCGTCTGTCTGCGGAGGGCTTAAAAAAGTTGACAGTGATCGACAAGATGACAACAAAACAAAAAGAATACAATAACTACGTAAGAAGAGACGGGACCTCCATACAGCAAAATGAGTCTACCAAATCGATACTGTAATTTGCAAAACGAATAACTCCACTTTTCTTCCAATGTAACTTTTTTGTACCGAAAATAACTAAATTTTTTTCTCTACTGTTTGTAATTCTAATATCTCCACGATTTCAAGTAGTTTTGCTTCAAAACGCTATTAGAAAATCAAATAACTCCACTTAAAAAGGAAACTTCTCAATTTTGACAAACAACTCCCACGGATCCGCCATTTTGTATGACGTCACAGCAACAAGTGCATGCTCCCGAGTGCTTTAAGATCGATGCAAAATCACAAAAAAGAAGTATTCTGATTTGGAACAGTTATTAACAATTATCATGAAAAAAATACCTAGTTTGCCTTATTTTGATGCTACTTTATTTATAATAAAAACTAACAACTCCATGTTTTGTTTCAGTTTTGGTCAAAATATAATATATTATCAACTCCAAATATCCTCATTAAATCTATACGCTTAACACAAATTTAATTTTTAATCGCTGTATAAATAAAGATGATTCACAATTTCCAACGGGATTTTAGTTTTTTCTTTTGATCTGTCAGAATATTAATAATAAAGGTTTTAGTCTCGCCTAAAAAGTTTTCTGCATAGGAGTTATTCGTTATGCAAATTAAGGTATCGAAATGTCATTGTCTTTGACTATGTATACACGATAAACCTTCTACAATTTGGAAACGCGATGACAACACACAGACATTAATGGCTACCAACACAAAAATAATAATAATGTGATGTGCTGCTGCGGCTTATTCATCGATATAGATAGCTATATATCCATATCGAATAATTAAAAAGCCCTAATAATTAACTACAGTTTTAAAAGATATTATATTTTCTATAATAATAATAATAATAATACAAGCCTTTTTTTCCCTTATGTCTAGTTTGTCTTTCTAATCTCGTTTTTATTCCATTCGTTTGCACTAGTTTGGCATAGGCCTTCTCCAACCTCTTCCACACGTTCCTATCCCTGGTGATTCTTGGACATAGTTTCCCAGCTACAGCTCCCAGCTAATATACCTTCTGTTATTATTTTTCAGTTGATTATGCAGTTATCATGTGGCTTCATCTTTGTGTATTGTATTGTCGCCACTCATAGCAACCTTAACAGAAAACCAGCGCAGTATTGGGCAAATGCTTTATACTGCAAAATGCTGAGCTTTTACCCAATGTATCTTTAGGTTTTATGTACTTATTAGTTTATAGTAGATATATTTTTGTTTTTGGGTAAAATAAACGAATTTTATATATCTTATCTTAGCATCG
Organism: Eupithecia tripunctaria; assembly: GCA_955876795.1. Classification (NCBI taxonomy): domain Eukaryota; kingdom Metazoa; phylum Arthropoda; class Insecta; order Lepidoptera; family Geometridae; genus Eupithecia; species Eupithecia tripunctaria. The sequence goes on along the minus strand of OY041617.1, from coordinate 13,412,759 downwards.
TCCACGCCACCATGACACAGCTGTTATAGTTATTATAAGACGTTGCAGAAAGCGCGAACCAATCACATCTTTCATTCAGCGAAAGCGCCAACAAATATCTGCTTTCGTTAAGAATTTCAACCAATCCCCGAGCATTTCTATTTTGAAATTGGGATTTGATTTATTACCTATTCGAATCAATACGTCGTTTTGGTGTGAAGTAGAGCCATTTTTTGTTTGGAATTTGTTCTAAATTAGCCTTCGTGACAAAACTTTTTATTTTGCATTATTTTTAAAATAATTATGTACAATAATTTTGAAATAAATAATATAATTTCTTCTTCGGATAATTTTCTCTTTGCTCTCAGGCTGAGGAAAACGATTCATAGCTGCACCTGGAATATAAATATTGTGACACTATCTTATGCTTTGGATTTGCTAATTGTAATAAATTTGTAATGGTAATCGGTGTTTTTATTTTAGTCAACTGAGCCTTAATAACAGAAGGTATATAGTAGAAAATAAATATTATTCAAAACTGTAGGTAGTAACTGAATGTGATTTAGACATCACCCCTAAATCACACTTATCGATATCGATGAATAAGCCGCAGCATCACATCACATTATTATTATGTTTTGTGTTGATAGCCATGAATATCATTGTGACATGTGTCAACTGCGCGTGTCCAGCAGGGGTATTTTAATTCATTCTATTCGTTTCCGAAACAAAAAAGTCGGATTCGAATTCGATTCCGACGAATCTTTAAAACACTATTTTAAATATAAGAATGAAAAATATTTAGTAACAATTCCGCGAAAAAAACCTTCTGCGATAAAATCTAACAAATTGTACATACACCAGAGATGTTGTCACTTCGAGCTCCGCGTGCCAGGCACGCGGAGCTCGAAGTGACAACATCTCTGGTGGGACTCTGCCGTTGTTGTTTGGCGCTCTCAGTGTCAAGATCGAGTGGTGTGGTGTCCTGATGATGTCTCGTGGAGAGACGAAACTAGTTGACGACTTGCTTTGATAAATGTTCTTTCATTTTGTATAAATGTACAATTTGTTAGATTTTATCGCAGAAGGTTTTTTTCGCGGAATTGTTACTAAATATTTTTCATTCTTATATTTACAATGGATTTCCGCAAAGTAACGCCTGAATCTATTATTTAAACGCTATTTTGATTTCGCCTCGGATTGATGATCGAATGTTTCCGAAACGAATCCGCGGGTTGGTAGAAAAACTGAATTTACGGAGACTGTTTTGAAATGGTAGAAATGTTTTATGGAATATTCCTAAGTAATTTTACATTCACTTAATATCTTTTATGTATTTAAATCAATAAATGAATCATCGGGATTTTATAGACGACAATAACAAGAAACACAACAAATTCACAGCCAGTTATGTTAGTTGAGCAAACTAACTTCGATAACCATGACTTCGTACAATTCCTTGGACAAAAGTGTTACCTACCAACTTTACTAGACTTCTCGCCAAATCTAGCGGGTTTAAAGTCTAGAATAACATACGTAGAGTCCTAATTACAAAATTTGCTTCTTAAGAAGGGTACGAAGCTCTCCCGAATCTCAGCGGCCGGCCATGCCAATTTGTTTTTGTTTCACGTCGAATGAAATGGGGCGCGCTATGAGTGAGAAAGCGCGTCTAACCATCAAATACAAAACTGTGGCTTTGTGTGACGGTAGAATCTGTTCAAAAAGAGAAGAAGAAGAAGAATAATAATAATAATAAATAATGATGGACAATTCACTCACACAGCATTATCGAGCCCCAAGCTAAGCAGAGCTTGTGTTATGGGTAGGTACTAGATAACTGATATACATAATACAATACACTACTAGAATAGTGAGAATTAAGGGCGCTCAAGTCCACATTGTTGAAATTCTGAACGAAAGCAGGGACTGGTTCGCGCGAACCATCCACAGCTTTCATTCAAGCTGTGGTTGGTTCGCGCGCGTGCTGCAATGTCTCCTATGACAGCTAAGCTCATGGCTCTTCAACACCCCGTGCCCTGACATGTGACTTTGTGTAATGTGCTTCAGGGCTATTAAGCGCAGCATTAAGTACAGATGTTAGTAGCCAAGGCTCCAACGGATAACCTGAATCACCTCAAAGTTATGTGAAGTTACCTATTATATTTGATTTCTGATAATTACTTGCATTGTTTTGTTGTAGTTGCTTACCAAGAAGCCAGCAAGGAGCTGTTTCGGAAATAATTGCCATTCAGTCTTTGATTGCACTAGTCCTCCAAATAAAAAATGAAAGCATCATGTGTGCTGCCTGGATATCTTGATAATATGTTTAATATCCTCTCAACTGGCGGGACCCGTGCGGCCGTATGTGCCACGTCTGGCGGACCTCGCCACGAGTGCGCGCGCGACTGCGCGTGAGGGAGTTGTGATTGTGACGCATTCTTTCGCAGTTATCTCGATTAATTTGTACTCAGACCTAGGAAGATCTATATATTATATTTGGATTCTCTGTAAAATTTCCTACAATAAATACTCTGAAGTTGTTTAATAATATCGAATGATGATTCATGGAAAGTACGAATACGCTAATGTATATATTTATATTCATGTAAAAAAAAATAATGAATTTGATGCACTGTATGTGTTTTATTTTATAGTTTAGATTAGATAGTCTTATATTATAATTAAAATAAAAAAGAACCCGTTACCATACAAATTTTTCGTTTCTCAGAGTACCAAAGTCGGAAGTCGCCGTAAAGTGCGATTTTTTGCCGGTTTTTAATTTTGATTCGATCACTAAATAATAAATTGCCAGCGGAGAGGATTTATCAAATCCAAAAAACAAATGTAGTAATTGTTAATTTCTGATCTCTTTACATAAGTTAATGTTTTTCCTGCCTTGAGTAAAGGATAAATATGATTGTATTAGTAGGTAAGTTAAATGTGGTTTGATTTGATTGAATTGAGTAAGATAATGTGATTGTAATTAGGTAAGTACTACGAATTTATAAATGTTGATCTCTTCTTAGATCTAGTAGAGTAAGTATAAGATGCCTACATAAGTATGTAAATAAAAGTAAAATTTTCCTTAATTATTATTTTAATAAAATATGTAGACACCTACAGCTACATTTGAATTATTTGCTCCCTTTCATTCCTGGCAACAGGGAATATGATCCACATGCACAACACTTATGGCAAATTTAGCACAGCTGTAGTTTGGCTTATCGCTTTTGAAACGGATGCCTGGCTAAGGCTAACAGCAGCATCCCTCCCATCAGGATTTTGATAGCTATCTTGGGCATAAAAGTGAAGAACTATAAAAAAAGTACTTAAATAATTAGGTAGGCAGGTTGATCTCATCATGACACTAACTTTCCATAAGTTATACCTAGTAGGTGGCTTAACTTTCCTCAATACAATTATTAGACACTGACTTTTAGCTCTACATGCATTGCATTTGAGTATTTTGTCTCACTATAAAAACCCCTCAACTCCTTAATCAACCCCAGAGCTATTGTCGGTGTAAAATAAAGGTAGGTAGTAGAGGATGGGTAGCTCATGAGTGAGTTGGAAGGGGTTCGACATATCTCGCAGCGTGTGATGAAGAAAAATAGTTCTTCGTCTCTGCTGCGAACTGTGGTTGTTTCATTGAGTTCTCTCTCTCTCAGCAACATATGGTTTGAAACAAAGTTATTGTTTACTCAATTTGTAAACAACCTAAAAAATAAACAGTGGCAGAAAATCTTCGATTGAATAGGTACCTATATAGGTAGAACTTCTCTCGTTTTGATCAAGATATGATTCCTATGCTCACGTTGTTACTAAAAATTAGTTTTCCTTAAATCTAAATCCTATAGGTAAGTAAGATCAACAATAATAAAGAATCTAATACTCTGGCGGAATCGTTTCCGACAATGAATGGCTGTCGGGAACTATCCTATGATGGATCCGAATTCGAATGTCAAAAGTTTTCGAATCGGACAGTTTATAATAGCGTTCTTCGTTAAGAGATTCCGATTCCGAAATCCGAATCCGACGGCCTTTCCGACGAATTAAAATAAAATGATAGGTTGGTTTTTCGGTTATACATAGTCAAAGTCGATACGTTTGGTACTCATTTCGCTCTTTGGAGGTCCCGTCTCTTCTTACGAAGTTATTGTATTCTCTTTGGTAAACCTCAGAAAAAATATCCTTCTTCCACAGAACAATATTTTATACTATAGGTTTCTTCTGAGTCGTCAACACATTTTATATCGGAGACCATCGTTATCTACCATACCCATTAGTTTTCCCGGTCTAGTACGTACAACTTAGCCATGGAAAACATAGAAGATATGTACATCAGCCCCCTGCCAGATTCTCCATACGTCAAGCCGTTCCGTTTAAACTACACGCAGAACGGGAAGGTGAAGAACTGGGATCTGCTGGAGGTCCACGACAGTGTTGCGATTATTGTATTTAATATATCCAGGAGAAAACTTATTTTTGTAAAGCAGTTCCGACCTGGTAAGTTGAGTGCCGAAATTGTGTACCAAATAAATAAGTCATGTTACCTTTGTAGCTTGTTTTGTAGCTTGCATTTTTTTCCAAATATAATTTCTGTTCTGTCGGTTCTGTCCTCCATATAGGATACAAGCACCATGTAATTTTATTTCTGACTATCAGATGTGTCCTAACCTGCTGTAGTAGTAAGTATGCTTGCTACAAAGCAAATGAGAAATTATTTAATGTTACCCCTTCGGCCTACAGCGGTGTACTTCAACAGTCTTCCAAAACAAGCGCGTCTCCAGTCTACAATGGACACAGTGAAGTACCCGGCATCCCTCGGCCTGGCTCTCGAGATGTGTGCCGGCATCGTGGACAAGGACAAGAGCTTAGAAGCTATAGCTCAAGAAGAAGTACTGGAGGAATGCGGCTATAATGTTCCTATAGGAGATTTGCAGAGAATCATGTCATACAGGTAAACATATTAAGGTTTATTTAGGTATTAACGTATTTATTAAATTTTTTACTTTTACCAATTTCAAATCGATTATGTATAGCGAATAATAACATATTTAATCCATATCTAAACTATTTCCTAATTCACATAGTAAAAATTAACAAAACAATAAATATTTACTATTTGTTGCGTATCTCAGTATCTTTAATCTAACTATCAAAAAATATATATAAATATATAATTATTAATCAATACAATACACTTTACATACACCTTATATGTACTGTAGGTAGGTAGAGAACTAGTGAGAGAACGGGAAATACCCACTAATCCAGTGAATTACTTTCCAGGGAGTTTACCTTTGCATGCAGTGTACAGTGTATAAAACGGCAGACATAGAGACTTTTCACTTGTAAATTTATTTAAAGCTACTTAGAGTTCTACATATTTATTCATTTAGATTTATTTCCATTCATTTGCAATAACCGGTAGTTTTAAACCATGTTTTTATCGTCATGTCACGTCATACTGTGTTTTAAACACTTAATAAAAAACATAGTTTTATTTCAAACTGTTTTAAACACTGTTTAAAACACGTGTTTTAAAACAACTTGTTTTAAACATGCCAACCCTGAATTTTGTGTACATAATGTTATTATTATTATAGTATATTTTGTTAGGTTATATAGTATTTTATGTATATTTAATGTATTATATTAGGTATGTAGTCAATTGTTATGTAGTTTATTTAATAATCAGATTAATATAATTTACACCTTTTATTCAGACAGTTTACAATAAGCAGTATATTTATATTAAAGCAATATTCTTAACACACACTAACTTAAACTAACTCTTCTGCTTCTTCATCTGTCTATGTGCCTCTTTGAACAAAGGCCTCCATGTGCCACCAGCTGTGGCCTATAAATTGTTGACCCATCTTCTTGATGGCCTGCCTCATTTCCTTCTGTTGTTTCCAGTACATTATAGTTTTTGACCATTTTTCGCTCCCTCTGATTGTGTGCCCAGTCCATCTCCACTTCAGTTTTCTGATGGCTATTGATACCTTTGTTTTAGTGAGTTTTTTTATATTGGCCATTCTGATTGTATTACAGAGTTTTATCCCCATCATACTCCTTTCCATGGAGTTTTAGCATTATGTTCGCTTTTTGTTGTGGGCTTTAGTGGTTGCCCAGGTTGGGCGAACAGTCACCTAACTTTGAAAGAAATTGACAGACGTATAGGAAATGCTTGGAAACAATTATTTGAGTTTAGCAAAAGCTGTTTGTTCAATACCTGTGGTAAGGTAATGAACAGCTTTTGCTTCAAAGTCATGTTCATTTCTTTTATTCTTTTTATTCTTTTGGGTACCTTAGATCCATACGAGTACCTTAGATTGGAGGATATTATTAATTATTGATAATATTCATGACTTCTTTGTGTGTATATAGAATAAATATTATTTTCCAGGTCGGGAGTGGGTGTACAAGGTGCTCTTCAGACATTCTTCTACTGTGAAGTCACGGATGAGATGAAAACTGAAGCAGGTATAGTCAGCAAAAATTGCGCCTTACCACCACTAGGGTGGTTTTTCTGTGAAGTGAATAGTTGTTTGGCTTGCTCGATATATTTTCTTTTTTACGCAAAGCAAAATAGTTTCAAACTGGATAGGTTACGTTTGGCGATGGTACATTATCTGGATCTTTCAGTAGCTTTATTTTTTTATTGCTGTACCTACCTATTGGTAGTCCAAAGACTAGCATAGAAAGGGGTCCACCTAGGAATTGAGATATTAAGGTTATTTCTATCCCAAGGGAACTGATTTATGGGATTAAAAGCCTTTGTTTTATTCCAGGCCTAGAACGAGCTGTATGGAATATTTCAGCCTGAGAGAGTTACAAACATCTATACATACTTTCGCGTTTATAATATGTAGAATAACCAAATTTCGTATGACACATTGCTGCGAGATGGAAGCAAAAAACAAAAAAGGGCCTACCTTGCCCCCACTCCTAGAGCTCACCTCATAGGGATGGGAACTTTTAGTATGGTTGTCCTAACATCAACTCAAAAGATGGCTTCTAAGTACTCATTTATTGGACTAAATATTTCGATATTGACTAAGAAAATCTGCAAATCGTAAATCTGCAAATCGTATAAATATTTGTCCTACAGCGGGAATCGTTACCGCCTGTGAAAATCTCAGAAAGCTTCTGCGCTCAGGACAGAGCTAGGCTAGCTACACTAGTTATAAAAATACGCACAATGGACCAACCCGAGTCTGTGTGCGGAAATAAGAGTACATACACCATAACCATAGTTAATACTTTAAATGTTTTTCCAGGTGGTGGAGTAGATGATGAAATCATAGAAGTGGTAGAGAAATCTATTCCTGAAGTGGAGCAGATAGTGGATTCCCCCCAAGGGCCAATCCCCAGTCCACCGAGTTGTCTCTTTGCTCTTATGTGGTTCCTCCGCAATAAGGCAGATAAGTGGAGGAAGTAGGTCTCTTTCATATTTATATGTGGGGCGCGGGCGGTTCAAGTATAAAGTAAGCACTAAATTCAAATTTGTGCGACGCGGGCGGTTCAAGTATAAAGTAAGCGCTAAATTCATATTTATATGTGGCGCGGGGGTGTTTCAAGTATAAAGTAAGCACCAAATTCAAATTTGTGCGACGCGGGCGGTTCAAGTATAAAGTAAGCGCTAAATTCATATTTATATGTGGCGCGGGGGTGGTTCAAGTATAAAGTAAGCACTAAATTCATATTTATATGTGACGCACGGGTGGTTCAAGTATAAAGTAAGCACTAAATTCATATTTATTTGCCGGGTGCAGGCGGTTCTAGTATAAAGTGAGCATTAAAGTGGGTCTCTGCTTTTCTTATTTTCTATCTATGACATGGGCACTGATAATATAATATACTAGTGCAGATGCCTCGTCTCATAGTAAGAAATGGGACACGTTTCGGGCGAGATTTTGTTGAATTCACTAGATGGCGCAAGACTTGGCCCGCAAGAACTAATATAATCGCATTTGTGAGGAGCTATTATCTATCTATCGGTCAAACAAAAAACTAAACGCATTTCAATAAAAACTCTGATACGCCATCTATCAAGGAGTAGCGCTTACTATTTACTATTTATTATACGAAATAAAATAAGTTCATTTAAAGTCCACTAGGAGTACATCGAAAGTAGCATTATAATGTCTGTAATGAAATTTTAAAATGCATGAATTAAATTCTATATTATTATGTTAATTTACACAATCATCGATGACTAAGTGATACAATTCAAAAAAATTACAAGAGATGGCGTTAGCTGCAAAAACTTTTCTATGGAATGAGACCCCATGACATGGGCAAGGGAGGTTCTGTTAAATTATGTGTCTGTAAAATTCAGTAGGTTAAAGTTGATTTTAGCCTCTACTGATTTATTGGTAGATGGTTGTAGACATCTTCAAAAACCTTTAGTCAGATCATTGGTAGGTTAAAAGACAATTAAAGGCTACAAAATCGAAATATATATAATATAGTCTCTAAATCTTGATTTCGGTATCATAAAGGAGTCATTCAAGTATTATGTAAGCAGAATTTTAGTATGCTGGGTACTTGTCAGCAAAAGTAAGCAAAGGTCTACCTAATAATAATTATGCTAACATGAGTTTTGGGTCAACCACAAAAAAATGATTAGATGATTTTCTGAAGTCTCTGAAAACTCTTTTCGCGTTAGGGCATAAACAAATCAATCCTTTTTGTTTATGCCCTAACGCGAAAAGAGTTTTCAGAGCCTACCAATGATCTGACTAAAGGTTTTTGAAGATGTCTACAACCATCTACCAATGGTCTGGAGTCCATCAATTTTAAGTTCATCTATTATGGAACTACATATTTATTCTTAAAGTGTTATTCCTTAGAATGAATACTATTTTAGTAGCAAAGTATTATACTCATCGTTTCAGCCGGGGAGCAACCACGGCTGGGCCTTTGCCTCTTCCTAGCCTCCTCAAGATAAGTTTAAATTTAATATTGAGATACATAAAGATATAAATAAAATACCCGTATTTGCATATTTATTGCTTAAAATTTTGTTTACTATAACAACTTTCGTAGTTGACGAATTCGTTGCAACGTCGCAACGTTGGTGTTCTTCCAACGCAAACTAGGTTCGTAGTTATCTTATACAAAAACACATGTACCTACAGCCTATGCTAGTCCACTGTCGGACATAGGCCCTCCTGATAGCGCAATAATCGCTGTTTTCATTATGGTGTGATGTTATAATTCCCACGCTGGGCATGCGGGTTGGGGATCGCAGTTGGGTGGTAGATCTGAGGGCCTAGGCAAGGTAACAATCGATGTCGAAAACGATACTAGAAAAGTCCAAAAATGGGTTTGACAAATGCCTTAGATATGTCACGTGATCTGTTTCGAATTTTTCCCTACGAAACTTTCAATTGTTTTCGATTCGCTTCATAGCGAATGCCGGTTGGCTACGCCCTCTGTTCTGCAGAGGGCACAACTGTCAGCCCCCCGGATATCCCAGTCTTGCGATACTCGCACTCCGCGGTAACACTTGGGCTGGTACAAATTTTAAGGGCTCTTATACAAGGACTGCACTTCTAAAATACACGGACTGTAAGGCTGTAGGCGACGACAGTCGACGCCTGCAGTCGAGCGTTGCACTCGACAACTTGCAGTCTGTATATAACCCTCACAAGTGATAATAATGGTTCAATATCATCTATATCGTATCCATTTTGAATGGAGCATAAACGTAAACAAACCGCCCATACTTAACCTAAAATTCACTTTGTTGGCGCGTCCTTTTATACGTAATTTACATTACTTGTCGATTTTAGATCCCTTCAATAAAAATTGCTTACAATTATATCTGAAACTCGACGCCAAGCAAGTGAGATTTTGTTATTTGTGTCGTACTTTATTTACTAACATGCTTCATTCAAAATGGATAAACCATAGTAAATATTTTAGGACCTCTGTAATGTGGCGCAGTAAGGTAAACTTATCTAAATTCATTTCTTATCAAGTCAAACTGTAAATTATTATTAAGTTCCTATGAAATGATAACCTTTGCATACCAATTGTATCTATCTATCTAATAGATAGGCCTGTTCAGATCGATATGCGTACCGCTTTGATTTCGCGCTTGGTTTTCGCGGTCCGAGGTACTTCGTCGAGTGTTTTAGCGACAGGAATACTCTCTTGGATTTCGCTACAGCTCTGGTAGAGTGGTCAAAAAGAGAAGAGTCGTGGGAATTGAGGGCGCTCGTGTGCCAATTGACAACTTTTGTTGCGTTGACAACACTGCTCTGTCATTGCAGTACGACTAAAAGTGTTAGTTCATCGTAACGCCACGACTCTTCTCTTTTTGAACAGACTCTAGCGGATACCGATTCGGTCTGAACAGTCCTAGTCTGTAGTTTCATTTTGTAATAACGACAACTATACACTAGCAAAGCTCGATGTAAAAATGTAAACAAACCGCCCATACTCATTCTAAATTGCCGCGTCTTTTAATACGCAATTTACATTACTTAACGATTTTGATCCTTCAATAAGTACATATTGCTTACAATTATGCACTTATATCTGAAACTTATATCGATGGCAAGTAAGTGAGTTGTTATTTGTTTCGTGGTTTGTTTACAAACATCCTACGTCGAGTTTGGCTAGTGTATACATAGGTTAATGAATCTATCTTTTTATTGCAACAGGAGCTTTGAAAGAACCTGTGAGCCATGCAGAACTGCCCAAGTCGAAGATCGGTATACTAAACAAGAAATTAGAAAACTTTAATTGTTTTCGATTCTAGCTAAGCTGAAAACAAAATAGTCGAAACTTTTCTCAATAAAGATACCTATCTTTTCAAAATGATTAATTTTACAATTTAAATTGAATTATTTTAATACTACTATGACTATCAAATTCTTGCTCAGATGGTTTTTGATAAAGATTCATATTTATTTTTAACTAGCTGTGCCCCGCGGCTTCGCACGCGTTATTCCTATGGAAACGTTTAAAGGTGTTTTCCCGGCAGTTATTCGAATTTTTCTCACCATTTAAACCTTTCCTAAGCCTCCACGAACATTTCAAGACCAAGATAAGATAAATCCGTTCAGCCGTTCTCGAGTTTTAGCGAGACTAACGAACAGCAATTCATTTTTATTTATTTTAAATATATTTTATATTTTAGAAAAGCTACAGGCGCATTACGACATTTAATTAATTATGATTGATATGGGTTATTAATAGCAATATAAGTCATATATTTATTACTATAGTTACATGGGTTAAGTAAAATGGTAATGTTTTATTGGCTGTGATGAACTTAGACACAAAATACATATAAGGACCTAACTATAACCACAGCCTACCAATTTGCATACAGTCGTTCGACGAAGGCATTTTGACGTGTTTTTAACCGACTTCAAAAAAAGGAGGAGGTTCACAATTCGACTGTATATTTTTCTTTCTTGTTTCCTCATGAGTGCTGAGATTCAACAAGCTGCCATGGCATAAAAAATAACGTTTTTTATTTTATGATATTTTTATGATATGTATGAAGTTACTATTATTTTATTACCTTATATACTATAAACTTGTATAGTAGGTACCTATGTGTATTATTAATATTTTTTGATGTAAATTGAATGTTATCTACAATGTGTGGATATTTTTATTTATTAAAGAGTGGTTCCTAGAAGATACTTTCATTATTATTTTGTAAAAAACATAGTACAATTTATAGCTGTGTTCTTACGAATGGAATATTATTGAAGCTTGATGTCTAGATATTAATTTACTGAAAAGACAATTGTACACAAGTCTACATTATTATGGATGCTACTATAATAAAATAAGTAAGCTATATGAATGTAAAACACCATAAACTGTGATTCATTTAGGGCTCTGTGATTAAATCATGGAATTTAAACACAAAAATTGTTTCATTTGGAAATCAATGGTCGAATTAGGTAGGATCTATTCCATCGCCTATCCAGAATTGTCACTGAAAATGTGTTTCATCAAATTGGAATTCCAAAAATCGTCCTACAACTATTCATTATACATTCTGTGCTAGAACTAGATTTTTTCATTTGTATCATCATCATCATCATCAGGCTATACTAGTCCACTGTTGGACATACGCCTCCCCTAATGATCGCCATAGTACCCTGTCTTCTGCTTGACGCATCCAGCACCTGCCTGCAGCCTTTCGCAGATCGTCATCCCACCTGGCCGGAGGGCGTCCTACACTACGTTTGCCGAATCGCTGTCTCCACTGAAGAACTCGTTTACCCCAGCAGCGGTTATCGGTTCTTCGCGAAATATGGCCATGATAATGATACTCATTTGTATATCACACTAATATAAACCTCTTCACGCCAAAACTACATAACGGATCGGGCTAAAACTTATTCGACGCTCAGAACTTTACATCCCACAAATCTGTTCCCATGGGATAGAAATGACCTCCAAACGTTTTTGTAGAAATCACGCGTGCGAAAGCTGGTGCTTCCTATGTGGTCCCATTTGAATTTGGTTCAGTTCTGACATGAAAATTCATGAAAAAACTGTAAAATATTAACTCTGTTATAGTTTTTTGAAACAAAATTAATTATACCTAATAAATAAATAAAGTCTTGCCCGGGTTGACTTTGTTGATTCCGAAAAAAAAAACTGGCTTTGTCGCGTCTCGTGTGTAGGAGACTGCATTAAAATAGAAAAAAAAAATAGTATCCGATTATTATGTCGATTAGATGTCACATTATTTTGTCGTAATGACTTTGTAGGGCAAGTCACCGTAGGAGTCGACAGGGGGTCGATATTTATCTCGCTCGATATAAAATATCGATCGGAAGGTAGAAATAGGTGTTGACAGCTTTTTATGATATTTTAGAGTTTATAGGTCATTAAAAGATTGAGTTTTTTAAATTGCTTAATTCCTAAATAGAATGGGTAGGAATTTCGTCGCCTTGTTTTTTAACCGACTTCAAAAAAAGGAGGAGGTCAATTCGACAACTTTTTATGTTTGTTATCTCAGAACTTTGGACTGGTCCGATTTTCATGATTCTTTTTTTATATGAAAGCTGGTGCTTCCCGTGTGGTCCTGTTTCGTCCAGTCCTGACAATGGGATCCATGAAAATCCATGAAAAACCTATAAAAATTTAAGTCAGTTTATAGTTTTTTTTAAACAAAAATAATTCTTACTGTGTTAGCTTATCAAATATTTGTAAATGTGTTGTGTTAAAAAGTACCTAAGTGGTGCCGAAAACATGTTCAGGTGAGTAGAATTTCCAGATATACATAAAACATAAGTACCTAGAAATGATGCTCTATTCATCTTTAAGTAGGTACATTAATTAAGGCTAGGTACCTTAATAAAGCCTATCATTAAGAAACATTGCGTGTAAAAAAAATTGTTTGCGGTTTTTAACTTTTTTGCGTTGAAAAGTAAAAATTTGGTTTCGAACCACAACATTTTCTATGAAATTGTTGAGAATCAATGTTTATAACGACGAGGTTTCATCGTCGTTTCTTTTTGTCTACGTAGGTACCTACCGAAGCGGCTGAAGTCAAAAATACCTACCACTTTATTACCGTGTCAATGTTATTTTTTTTATATAGTTTGACCTTTTCTAAGTGTACATTTGTCAAAAATCATTTATTTCTCTATAGGTATAGGTACGAGTACCTGCAATGTAATATTTAAAGAAATATTTTTAACTTTGACAGGGCTTGACAAATGTTGATCGATAGTCAAAAATTTCATAATATTCCCATTATGCTAAAGTACCTACCATTCTGCTAGTTTTACGATTCCATAAGTATATTTCTTTTAAAAATCTACCGCGTAATTTAGGTAGGTAGGTACCTACCCACTTGTGGATCTATCCACGTTAGAAAATAATGAATGCAACCACCAGCAAAACATTATTCAAAATCAAGTCATTCATATCTCGAAAGTGATAATGACCCTTTACGATACCTCGAGAATTCGTCCCAGATCAGTAGATAATGGCAACATCTGTTTAATTACCATGAGTGATAAATTGATAAATCGAGGGGCTTGCCTCAAATTAAATGCTCGTTAATTTTTATACGTTTAAGTGCGTAACAGGTTTTGAAACATGTCTTGTTGAGTGTTAATGCCGCTTTTCCGGTTAATAAATCAAGTTCGACATTTGCAGGAAATAGACTTTTAATTTGTGAGCTTTTACCACCACGAGAATAGGTCCCTGACTTTGAGAGTCATATCGAAATATCAATTTTCCACTTACGTTCAAAGCATTTTAAAACTATAATGAAAACCCCTTACCGGGCAACGTTGCCCATAATTTTGTAATTTTCTTATATCTTTTTGATTAACATTTTATCGAAGAATTCACTTCGTTTATCTATCTTTATTACCGAACAACGTTGCTTTTATTTTAATTTTACTCTAATATTACGGACATTGGCGAAATTATGTCAACCCAGACGTAGACGCCATTAAAAGAAGAAAGGAAGGGAAACTATACATAACCCTTGTCCCGTTTTGTACTATGCTGAAACTCTACCGAGAGAGAGAGAGAGAGAGGTAGAGGTGGATATTGGAATGATATTCACTGTTCCCACGTTAGGCTTTCATTAGCATAAAGCTATAATTAGTTAGTATATTGGGTGTTAACATTTCAACTGCCAACGACGCACATTGGTGAAAAATGTAGGATAGCTGAAACTGGCAGTGAATTGTAGAGGTTCAACCCAAAAATGAAAATATAGCTACCCTAATTCTGCAGTTTCATCGTTAACTGCAACATAAGTATACATGTGTACCTTTTAAATAACCTGTTAATGTTATTTCATTAGTCATGATGCCATGCCACGTAAACAGATAAGACTCCAAAATCTTGTGAGCACATGTAACAGAAAGCTATAAACCACACTTTTCTTACAACCGCTAAACTCGCAAGGCAACAGCCGCTGAACTTATTTTTTTTTACAAATTGACTGGATTTTTTTATTCATTCATTATTTATTTATATTTCAGTGTAAGCGAAAGATAATAACTCGGGACAATTTTACATAGAAAACTATAGCAAGGGATAAGCGGTCTGGTAAAGTCACAGCTAATCATGTCCACGTATAGGTTGCATTTAACTCTAACTAATAATAATAATCATCATCATCAGCCCATATTAGTCCACTGCTGGACATAGGCCTCCCCTAATGAGCGCCATAGCGCCCTGTCTTCAGCTTGACGCATCCAGCATCTGCCTGCAGTCTTTCGCAGATCGTCATCCCACCTGGCCGGAGGGCGTCCTACACTACGTTTGCTGAGTCGCGGTCTCCACTCAAGAACTCGTTTAACCCCAGCAGCGGTTATCGGTTCTTCGCGAGATTGGCCGGCCCACTGCCACTTCAGTTTGCTAATTCTTTGAGCTATGTCGATAACTTTGGTTCTCTGTCGGATGTAGGTATTCGTTATGAATCCTATCCTTCAGAACGACTCCGAGCATAGCTCTTTCCATAGCTGTGTTACTAATAATATTATTAGGAATGCTGTGGTTTCATTACACTATACTCCGATTCAAAAACCTGGATATTTTTTGTATACAAAGCCGTTACAAACCCTGAGGAATATTGTTGGAAAATATTTAAGGACATTGTTGTCATCGAAACTAAACACAGAAGCTCGAAACAATTTTTGGATTTGAAAGTTGTCATTCATCATTTTGTGGACATCTCTTTAGTTTTCGAAGTCAAATTTAAACATTTTTCGCGGCACACGTGAAATTATGCGTTGTTGAAGTTAGTGTTTTAGTTTTTAGTGATAAACTTGCTATTACCTACCTTGTTTTATGTTGTGTTATAAGATTTTGTTAAGTTTTCACTGATGAATGTCTTTGTTGACATAAAATATCTTCGATTCTGAATTTGAGTATAGGTATAGTTTTTAAACACATGGGTGAATAACGAGTGACTCTTACTTAAATAAAATAAAAAATCTTAAAGTGCACTTACCTATTCACCTACTTGATGCACCCGGAAATGACCAGGGTTAATCAAGTCTACTAAAAGCTACTCTAATAAGCGGCTAAGTGGTACGCGGTACCTTCTAACTAATTAATGAGCTATGTAAATATACAACATAACATATCTGACAGGAGTTTTTACCAAACCAAATAAAGCCCCCCATTGATAGGTAGGTACATAATATACTTAGCGTACAGGGGCAGTGAACATGTTACTTACTTGCAATGTTTCAATTTGTAAATTGTCTGCTCGCATGTTGTTTCACCGTTCAATCAGCGAAATGCAATGGCTTCAATTCCATTAATATTACAATAAATAACAGCCATAACAAAGCAACTGAACAAGTAGAGTAGGTAGGTAACCCATTTATATGAATTAAAAAACACATTTACGAACCTATGCACTTCTCGAGTATTTTATTTTGTAACAAGTTGGTGACGCACGGATAACGCCTGGAAGCAAAGATATAAATCGTTAGATATGCCCTTACCTCAGTGAGACCGCGCCGTTTTGTGTCCAAGTGAACCTTACGCCTGCTTAAACCTGCACTCAGTGTACTTCTACGCACAGTGCAGTGTTAGCCGGACATGTAAAGGATGTTTGCGAGCAGTATTATAGTGATACAAAATGACGTGTGCCTTTCGAAAGTGCAACAAAAATTCAAGAAACACAAATAAAGCCAGAGGTGTAACATTTCACTCGTAGGTATTGCGAGTTAATGAAATAACTTTTATTTTATCGTCCGCATTGTCAAAAATGACTACAATAACAAATTTAAATGGCGAGTGCACGAAAGAGAAAGTTGTGTTTGCACCTAACGTGTGAGAAAAAGAGATGACACTATTTTCTCAGTACGCTTGTTTTGTTTGTGTACATTGCTACAGTTTTTGGTGGTCGGGGCGTATCTAACGATTTATATCTATGCCTGGAAGAGCTATATTGGTCTATGAAACACCTTATGAAAGGACCGCTGCCACTCTCCTTAAAGCGGAAACTAATGGACATGTGCATTCTCCCCGTTCTCACGTATGGTGCGCAAACATGGTCACTCACCAATATTAAAAAATCTCGCCTCGGTGTCTGTCCAACCATAAAAAGGTTGAATTAAAATTCAAAAAATAAAAGGGTTGTATTTGCACACACCAAAACAATTTACATAATTATTTGCATTAGAAAGCATACATATGCGGCCTTCAAACGGACATAATTTACATAAAAATAACAATTTATTTACTTCACGGGAGCAAAATAATATTTGAACGTAGGATTCAAGAGTAATACCTACACTCTACTTATCATCACCTTCTATGAGAAAATAAAAGACGCCTTATATTAGATATTAATCTTATATATATAAAAGAAAGTCGTGTTTGTTACAACACTTATAACTCGAGAACGGCTGAACCGATTTGGCTGAAAATTGGTGGGGAGGTAGCTTAGAACCAGGAAACGAACATAAGATAGTTTTTATTTCGTTCCCGGCTGAACGAATCTAGATGAAATTTGGCAGGGAGGTAAACGGTATCCCGGGGACGGACATAGCTACTTGAATAGAGCGTGCGAAGCCGCGGGGCGCAGCTAGTATTTAATAAAACATAGTTGTCTCGTACCAGCCAGTCTTTATTCAAACAAAATTTGCGTTCGATTTCTTTGGCGCTGAACACTAAGATGTTCAAAATTCAAAAATTGCGCGGCAAAGACAATTTCGGCGCACTTTAAAAAGGATTAAATACTCATTACTACCCGCTAAACGTTTCCTATAGAAAACACCACCTTTGGGTGCACAGCACTGGCGAACCAAGTCGTCCTTTTCGAATAGATTTCTGACGAATTAGTATTTAGGTACCTTTCCCGGAAAACGTATAAAAAAAAGTGATTCGAAATCGGTAATGCCAAATCATACTTTCTCATTCTGTACCTACACTTTGTTCTTGAAATTAAAGTTCCTAGAATATGATAGGAATTCAAAATACCTATAAATTAATTACCAAGATACCAACATAATGAAATGATGGTTTGGTAAGGTTAGATAATAGCACCGACAAACGAATTTCGTAAAATATTTATTCAAAAACAGGTAAGCAACCTCCGTTGGATACTCGTTAAGCGTCTATTAATTAAAATAATTTCAGGTTGTTTTAAAATATAATATATATTATTATGAGAGGACGTTATGGGGTCATAATTTAAAAAAAAAACGTATGCGGCAGATTTTTGAATAATTTACCAATTACCAAAAGCTATCCAATATTGTTTATGATGTAGGTTTTTCAAAATGGCTCTTCGTCACTCATCCAAGAAAATTACGGTAGATAAGTATTTATTGTCAGCAGCAATGAGGTTTAACATCATTGGTCAGCAGTCTGTAATTATATGTATGACTAGCTGCGCCCCGCGGCTTCGCACACGTTGATCCTATGGAAATGTTTAAAAGTGATTTATATTCCACGGTAATTGAATTAGGATTAAGTACCTACTATGAAAAATTTCAGCCGTGGATGGTCCGATTTGCATGATTCTTTTTTTATATGGAAGCTGGTGCTTCCCATGCGGTCTCATTTTAGTTTTCTTCAGTTCTGACAATGCATGGGATCCATGAAAATTCATGAAAAACCTGTAAAAATTTATGTCGGTTTATAGTTTTTTAAAACAAAATTAATTATTATTCTTGTTATCCCATAAATCAGTTCCCGTGGGATAAAAATAACCTTTCAATAGGAACAACGCGTGCGAAGTCGCGGGGCGCAGCTACTAGGTATATAAACTACTAAGCATGCCAAATGTGTTAATCCATTAAGTTAACGGTTTATAGTTTTTTAAAACAAAATTAATTATTATTCTTGTTATCCCATAAATCAGTTCCCGTGGGATAAAAATAACCTTTCAATAGGAACAACGCGTGCGAAGTCGCGGGGCGCAGCTACTAGGTATATAAACTACTAAGCATGCCAAATGTGTTAATCCATTAAGTTAACAAGAACGCAATGCTAACCGCAGTATAGGTCAATTCATTTGTAAGCTCACATATACTATACATCCATTAGTCTGTAAGTACATCGAAACATAACTATCAGTTGTTCATTATCGCAGATGCAGTATGGCAGTCGTGACGAATTAAGAGTGTGCAGTAACTACACTACGAGATGGATTGCGAGCGGGTTGACAGGATAATATGGTTTTCTCGTGAGTGAGAAGTACAGAGCAGATACGTGCACCGTGTTTTATATGCGCCAAAACAGTTTTTACCTCATTACAAGTATAAAACAAAGAAACGAAAAATTTTATGGCATAAATAAAGAAATACTTAAAGGTTTTCTTATCAAAACAAAAACCTAAGAAAAAAGTGTGCTGATCTCCCTTTTTAACCGACTTCAAAAAAGGAGGAGGTTATCAATTCGAGTGTTTTTTTTTTTAAGTTTGTTACCTCAGAACTTTGGACTGGGTGGTCCGATCTTCATGATTCTTTTTTTCTAGTTCTAAAAAATATAACACAAAACACGTACCTAATAGACAAAGATAAAAGTTCGAAAAAAATAGCCAAGCACAGCTTATTTATGGGTACTTAACTTACCAGATAACTTATAATACAAAATATATTACAGTTAGACGTATCGCTGTCATCGCTGATAATATTGTTGTTTGGGTTCAATTCAAGGTAAATTAAAGTT
This sequence comes from Eupithecia tripunctaria, assembly GCA_955876795.1. Lineage (NCBI taxonomy): Eukaryota > Metazoa > Arthropoda > Insecta > Lepidoptera > Geometridae > Eupithecia > Eupithecia tripunctaria. Next base: position 13,393,124 of record OY041617.1, on the reverse strand, counting down.
GCAATGTTGCATACACGGAATACATAAAGAATCGTAACGTAAGAATATAATATGAATAAGAACATAGATTAAAATGCACGGACGCGGTCCTCGGAAGAAACGTTCCCTCTCACAACTCGACTGCACTGAACGGAACTAAATATAATTATCATTTCAAGTAGGGATGGGACGTATTTACTCGACCAGGTTTTTATACCTGGTATTTGCTTGCAAGTGCGGAAACCTGGTACTAGTACGAAATACTTTGAAGGTCTTGCAAGTATTCGGTATGTGGGGCGTGCGGCGGAGGACTCAATGACTGACTTCTGACAGCGACAGTGACACAAAGTTCAATTTCCTATGCAGGTATTTTAATGAGAAAGAAGGTGCATGGCGCTGTTGGACCCAGTCCGCGCGTTTATAGGTACTTACTTGAAATTATTCAGGTATATTTTAGTTGACACTATTTTATTCCTTATAACAAAGCAAGCGCGGACAAATTTCCTATTAAAATATTTTGAGCCCATAGCCGTGTGTTTTGCTTGCAAGTATTATTTCTGCAAACACGATTACGAGCTTTATTCTCATGCGCACTCGGATCAACGGCCTATGCAAGTATTTAACTTTAAAGGTGGAATTATTCAGGTATATTTTAATTGACATTATTTTATTCCTTAGAACAAAGCAGGCGCGGACCAATTACCTATGAAAGTAACTTGAGCCCATCATAGCCGTGTGCTTTTGCTTGCAAGTATTTTTTCTGCAAACACGATTACGAGCTTTATTCTCATGCGCACTCGCATCAATTTCCTATGCAAGTATTTTACTTTCAAGGTGCGTAGCGCAGTTAGACCCGCCACGCGCCGCCCCGTACGCACAAGGTATCAAAAATACTTGCAAGTATTTTATCCCTGGTTTTCGGCCCTGGTTTTTATACGTGAACGTACTTGGAAGACTTGGTACTCGATTTTACAAGTACGTCTCATCCCTAATTTCAAGCGTCATCACCCGATCACAGGTGAGGAACACGCATTAAAAACTATATAGGAAGAGGCCTATGTCCAGCAGTATAGGACGTAAGAGGTTACATATATTAAATAAGGTTCCCACACCGTCTTTCGGTCGGAACGCTTCGATAGCGCCTTCTAATTTGTCTAGTAGCGACATCTAGTTATAATTCAGCAAACTAATCACGAAAAAAAGTCTTATTATTATTTCAATTAATTTATTCCTAAACTATTTAATTATTAATGTTTACTTAATATACATATTTTATAAAATATTTAACAATTTGTACCTACAACAAATTACCAAATTTTACGTGGTTGGTTTATAAAAATCGTACCTATTAATGATTAAAACTTACAAGATTAAAATAACAATTATATCCAGCGAAATTTAAATGAATAATATTCATGTGACTAGAGAAGGGTATTTTAGGCTCCTGAAATCAGTCAATAATAAATCTGCAAATTAATTTTATTATCTCTCTCTATTGAACGGTTTCTTAATAATGTTTTCTTGTAGTAAAACGTCCTATACTACTTATATTATAAACGCGACAGTTTGTATCGTATGGATGTTTAATACTCTTCACGAAAAAACTCGAACCGATCTGACTGAAATTTTTCCTTCAGGCCCGGAATGTTGAATTTGAATACTTTCTCATTCTGTACCTACACTTTGTTCTTGAAATTAAAGTTCCTAGAATATGATAGGAATTCAAAATACCTATAAATTAATTACCAAGATACCAACATAATGAAATGATGGTTTGGTAAGGTTAGATAATAGCACCGACAAACGAATTTCGTAAAATATTTATTCAAAAACAGGTAAGCAACCTCCGTTGGATACTCGTTAAGCGTCTATTAATTAAAATAATTTCAGGTTGTTTTAAAATATAATATATATTATTATGAGAGGACGTTATGGGGTCATAATTTAAAAAAAAAACGTATGCGGCAGATTTTTGAATAATTTACCAATTACCAAAAGCTATCCAATATTGTTTATGATGTAGGTTTTTCAAAATGGCTCTTCGTCACTCATCCAAGAAAATTACGGTAGATAAGTATTTATTGTCAGCAGCAATGAGGTTTAACATCATTGGTCAGCAGTCTGTAATTATATGTATGACTAGCTGCGCCCCGCGGCTTCGCACACGTTGATCCTATGGAAATGTTTAAAAGTGATTTATATTCCACGGTAATTGAATTAGGATTAAGTACCTACTATGAAAAATTTCAGCCGTGGATGGTCCGATTTGCATGATTCTTTTTTTATATGGAAGCTGGTGCTTCCCATGCGGTCTCATTTTAGTTTTCTTCAGTTCTGACAATGCATGGGATCCATGAAAATTCATGAAAAACCTGTAAAAATTTATGTCGGTTTATAGTTTTTTAAAACAAAATTAATTATTATTCTTGTTATCCCATAAATCAGTTCCCGTGGGATAAAAATAACCTTTCAATAGGAACAACGCGTGCGAAGTCGCGGGGCGCAGCTACTAGGTATATAAACTACTAAGCATGCCAAATGTGTTAATCCATTAAGTTAACAAGAACGCAATGCTAACCGCAGTATAGGTCAATTCATTTGTAAGCTCACATATACTATACATCCATTAGTCTGTAAGTACATCGAAACATAACTATCAGTTGTTCATTATCGCAGATGCAGTATGGCAGTCGTGACGAATTAAGAGTGTGCAGTAACTACACTACGAGATGGATTGCGAGCGGGTTGACAGGATAATATGGTTTTCTCGTGAGTGAGAAGTACAGAGCAGATACGTGCACCGTGTTTTATATGCGCCAAAACAGTTTTTACCTCATTACAAGTATAAAACAAAGAAACGAAAAATTTTATGGCATAAATAAAGAAATACTTAAAGGTTTTCTTATCAAAACAAAAACCTAAGAAAAAAGTGTGCTGATCTCCCTTTTTAACCGACTTCAAAAAAGGAGGAGGTTATCAATTCGAGTGTTTTTTTTTTTAAGTTTGTTACCTCAGAACTTTGGACTGGGTGGTCCGATCTTCATGATTCTTTTTTTCTAGTTCTAAAAAATATAACACAAAACACGTACCTAATAGACAAAGATAAAAGTTCGAAAAAAATAGCCAAGCACAGCTTATTTATGGGTACTTAACTTACCAGATAACTTATAATACAAAATATATTACAGTTAGACGTATCGCTGTCATCGCTGATAATATTGTTGTTTGGGTTCAATTCAAGGTAAATTAAAGTTGCAATGTTGCATACACGGAATACATAAAGAATCGTAACGTAAGAATATAATATGAATAAGAACATAGATTAAAATGCACGGACGCGGTCCTCGGAAGAAACGTTCCCTCTCACAACTCGACTGCACTGAACGGAACTAAATATAATTATCATTTCAAGTAGGGATGGGACGTATTTACTCGACCAGGTTTTTATACCTGGTATTTGCTTGCAAGTGCGGAAACCTGGTACTAGTACGAAATACTTTGAAGGTCTTGCAAGTATTCGGTATGTGGGGCGTGCGGCGGAGGACTCAATGACTGACTTCTGACAGCGACAGTGACACAAAGTTCAATTTCCTATGCAGGTATTTTAATGAGAAAGAAGGTGCATGGCGCTGTTGGACCCAGTCCGCGCGTTTATAGGTACTTACTTGAAATTATTCAGGTATATTTTAGTTGACACTATTTTATTCCTTATAACAAAGCAAGCGCGGACAAATTTCCTATTAAAATATTTTGAGCCCATAGCCGTGTGTTTTGCTTGCAAGTATTATTTCTGCAAACACGATTACGAGCTTTATTCTCATGCGCACTCGGATCAACGGCCTATGCAAGTATTTAACTTTAAAGGTGGAATTATTCAGGTATATTTTAATTGACATTATTTTATTCCTTAGAACAAAGCAGGCGCGGACCAATTACCTATGAAAGTAACTTGAGCCCATCATAGCCGTGTGCTTTTGCTTGCAAGTATTTTTTCTGCAAACACGATTACGAGCTTTATTCTCATGCGCACTCGCATCAATTTCCTATGCAAGTATTTTACTTTCAAGGTGCGTAGCGCAGTTAGACCCGCCACGCGCCGCCCCGTACGCACAAGGTATCAAAAATACTTGCAAGTATTTTATCCCTGGTTTTCGGCCCTGGTTTTTATACGTGAACGTACTTGGAAGACTTGGTACTCGATTTTACAAGTACGTCTCATCCCTAATTTCAAGCGTCATCACCCGATCACAGGTGAGGAACACGCATTAAAAACTATATAGGAAGAGGCCTATGTCCAGCAGTATAGGACGTAAGAGGTTACATATATTAAATAAGGTTCCCACACCGTCTTTCGGTCGGAACGCTTCGATAGCGCCTTCTAATTTGTCTAGTAGCGACATCTAGTTATAATTCAGCAAACTAATCACGAAAAAAAGTCTTATTATTATTTCAATTAATTTATTCCTAAACTATTTAATTATTAATGTTTACTTAATATACATATTTTATAAAATATTTAACAATTTGTACCTACAACAAATTACCAAATTTTACGTGGTTGGTTTATAAAAATCGTACCTATTAATGATTAAAACTTACAAGATTAAAATAACAATTATATCCAGCGAAATTTAAATGAATAATATTCATGTGACTAGAGAAGGGTATTTTAGGCTCCTGAAATCAGTCAATAATAAATCTGCAAATTAATTTTATTATCTCTCTCTATTGAACGGTTTCTTAATAATGTTTTCTTGTAGTAAAACGTCCTATACTACTTATATTATAAACGCGACAGTTTGTATCGTATGGATGTTTAATACTCTTCACGAAAAAACTCGAACCGATCTGACTGAAATTTTTCCTTCAGGCCCGGAATGTTGAATTTGGCAAAATGTTGTATTCTTATAATGTTGATTATACCAAAACGTTGAGTCCTAAAATGTTGACATGGCAAAAAAGTTGAGTCCCAAAACGTTGAATTCTCATAATGTTGAAGTTACAATTCCTTTAATGTTGAATTTCCAAAATGTTGAGTCCCAAATTGTTGAATTTTCATAATGTTGTAAAGTTGAGCTCAGTGAGACGATATTTATTAATGAAGCAGAAAGCTATCATCATCATGTCTATAGAAAACAGCCTACCAACCACAGTATGTCTGTATGCATGGTCCACGACTCACGGATCGGAAGTCGACGTCACTGTCACACCAATGAGCTACCTATCATCGCATTACATAAGTGAAAACAAAATAATACTAAACCCAACTTAAATTTTTATTCAACTTCTTAAAAATTATCTAACTATCGTTAAATTATCTTAAAAGCCTAACTTAAGTCTTATGTACACTATCTTTTTTAAGAATTTCAGTGGAGTGATTTTCTGTTTATTCAGACGATTCAAAAGAGTTTTATATTTTATATCGAAAAGAGTATCCTGTGCTCTTCGGTTTTTTTTAAAAGGGAAAAACAATGATCTTGTTATTTTCCGATCATAATAATTGGCCTCCTTTAACCCTTTAATTCGTAGTGTTGATAACGGGCAACATAAGAAGCAAAAAAATACTACACATTTCTCGCAATGCTTTTGTTAGTTTTGACCAAAACATGCCATAGTAGAAACAAAAAGCAACCTAAAATAAAAATTACTGCTGGCAACCCAGACCATTCAAAAGTTATTTTCCGCAAAATAGCGCCGATGCCGCCTGCACCGTGTGCATCTAAGGTAAATATTGATCAGTTTTATTAATTTTTACTCTCTACGTATTTTTTTTTCATTTGCCTTTCTATCTAAAATATTTTTCCAAAAAATGTGTGTCAAAAGCATGTACTTATTATCATAAAATAACTGACAATCGGCTTGTCAACATGTATGTTGCTCAGGCGCAACGCTGCGAAGTGATCTGTAAAGTGATTAGGATTTTCAGTGTTGCTGAGAATCAACACTGGGCATTAGACTATGAAAATCAATGTAATTTTCTGGGATGGCTTTCAACAACAGTTCACGAAGACTAATTTATATTTATCAGTTTTTGTTAAAATAATTATTGCCCAATGTTAGTACAACACACACATGTGTTTTACTAACACTGGGCAATAATTATTTTGCACAAGTACCTACCTAGGTAGAGGACTTGGTATAAAAAGCAAGCTGAAATTTTACTAACCGTTTGTAGTTTTTGCTTGCCTACCTACATCTCACTTACTGACCTTTTATCTCGATGTTTAGTATACCTACACATAATCAGGTCCTCTAAGGTATAACGGCAGTCGGTTCTTACTGGGTATATGTAGGTATATGTAGGTTTGGGTGTAGTTTGCATGTTGTGTTTATCTGCTTGCTTCAGGCTAAGACAAAATGGACGTATGATTATGGCACTTGTGCCTCCAGAAATTGCATCTTCATCCGATGTAGCAGTGAATCAGACGACGAAGTGATACGACGACGCGTAACGGTGGAGACAGCGATGCCACGTTAACTACGTGGCATCGCTGTCTCCACCGTTACGTTACTACAGTTTGGAACCAAGGTCCTATCCCTCTTTTCTAAATAAATTGGACATTTATGAAGGTTCTGACGATGAAGGGGCATGTTGTACAACGCAAACTAACTCTCCACCAACTCCATTCAACCTGACCCCGACACCAGCTTCAACCAATACAAAACCAGCTCCATTCAACCGAGTTTTGTCTGATGAAGATATCATCCCATTGTCACCGTTTATAAACGAAATACTTCAGAGTCAGAGTCAGAATCAAATCGTTTATTTCTTTAGACTTACAAAACAAGCACTTCGACAAGTTAAATTTTTACTAGTATATAAACAGCTTGATAACCAACTATCAAACTATCGATCCTTATGAACAGCTCTATGCTACATTCTGTATCATCAGTTTTATCCCTGCTAAATAACACAACGCTGCTAAAACAAAATCTAAAAGAAAGGCTAGTATATAAACAGCTTGATAACCAACTATCCAACTATCGACCCTCATGAACAGCTCCATGCTATATTCTGTATCATCAGTTTTATCCCTGCTAAATAATACACCGCTGCTAAAACAAGATCTAAAAGAAACGCTACTGCACCTAAACATGTAGCAAACAGATTTGAGAAATTTGTGAAGAAACCTTTAGCATTTAAGTGGAGAACCGGAAAGTTTCATTACGCGCAGCTACCATCGAATTACCTGACTTTGCCTAACTTTGCGCGTTACCAATTTGTGCTTTTTATATTGTTAATTAAATAATAAAAACCTGGTTCTCTTTAATATTTTGTTTTATTTTTGTCTGAGGCAAACATTCGACGGAGCCGCAGTGTCGCTAGCAAGCAACATAGTTTGTATTACCTATTTTTCCGAGGAATGGGCAGTGTTGCTCGTGAGAAACATACGATTTCTCAAAATCTATAGGCCTTCGATTTTTTTTTCTACGGTAATAGGCATCCTAGAACCATAACTTACCCAGATGAATACAAAAAAAACAATAATTTCATTTTTTTTTCGCCTGCGAACTAAAGGGTTAATAAACTTTTAAACACCAGAAATATATTAGGCGATTTCGGAAGTCTGGAGTTCAATTTTCGGTGATAGCCCTCACAGGAATTGGTGGTTCGGTGCACATCATTTGCACAGCTTATCAAATTGTGATCCATGTTATACCACTGGTTTTCAAAATATTCTAAAAACCTGTGCATATTTGGTGAATCGGGAGCTGCGTTGATAATAGCTTGCCAAGCTTGTTCCATATGAGTCGACGGAAAAAGCACAAAATAAGAGCAAATTCTTACAATACTTCTTCCAGATTTATAAAGTAAGTTGTTGCTGGATCTCTTCTTTGCTAATTCATAATCTTTGGCTTTTTTCCACACCGCTTTGTTAAAGTGCTGATAGCAGCCTGATACTTTTATATCCTCGTATGTGCTTCGTATTGCGTTAATTTGAGCAATTTCGTAAACGCATTTAAAAAATAATATGCGAGCTTGGAGCTTATTTTTGATTAACTCGAATAACCTTGTATATAGGAGTGGACAGTTGCACTCCGAGTGCGAAGGTCGCGTACATTAGCTCCGTGTTAATTAGTTAAAATCCTTATCTACTGAGTGAGGTGCACGGCAACACGCCCGGCTATTCGGGTTGTTAGCCTAGCGTTCGGTCGCAATGCACTCTCAACCTCTTATCGCAATTGATTCAGTTCACTTTAGCGTGACCGAGCAGAATATGGATAATACTTTGGAGGCACGTACTACTACGACACAAAAGTGTACAAATCCAGAAGAGATGGAAGCGGACGCGGACCTTAATAGGAAGAGAACTCTCTCAGTGAATGGAGAAGGGAATTCTTCTGAGGATTCATGGACTACAGTTTCGCGAGGGAATAAAGCCGTGAGAAAAGAAAATGCTGTGGAAGAAATAGGAGAGAACGTTCAGATCTGTGTGACTAGTAAAAATGATTTACCAAAGCAATTTGCGCTTGCAAAATTATTGCAAGACCATGTTATTGAGGATATATCTAAAATTAAATATGTCAGTACAAGTAAAATTTTAATTACCTTTGATAAGATGTCAAGTGCTGATAAATTTCTGCATACAAAAGCATTTTCCGATATGCAGTGGAATTGTTATAAAACGGCAGAAGTTGGAGTATCGTACGGCGTTATTAAAAATGTGGAGATGGATCTCTCTGAGGAGGACATTTTGAGACAAGTGTCTTCTCCAATTGAAATCATGTCGGCTAAACGTTTGAACAGAAGAAATACGGAAGAGACTGATGGTGGTGGTGCCTTATGGGTTCTGAGTGAATCCATCCGATTGGGATTCAGGGGCACATCGGTTCCACCTCATGTATTTATTCACAAAATACGCATAAAAGTTGAACAGTACACATTCCCAGTGACTCAGTGCGGAAGATGTTGGAAATTCGGTCACATGACAAGGTTCTGCCCAAGTAAGAAGATAATTTGCCCTAAATGTGCCAAAAAACATGAGAGCTGTGAAACGGAGTCATTTAAATGCGTTAATTGTCATGGCCCACATATGGCTATGTATAAATTATGCCCGAACTTCAAGAAAGAGAGGAAGATCCGTGAAATTATGTCCGAGTTTCATGTGACTTACAGGAAGGGAAAGGAGATGTATGTGCCACCATCCCCAGTGGCAGAACGCCTAGAAAGACCCCCATTTGCGAGCGACAACGAATGCGATGAAGTTGATATGACCCCGTTACCACTTCCAACAATTCAAACGCCTGATATGGTCTCTAACTCAGCAGCTGGCTGCTCTTATGCTTCTATAGCGAAATCGAAGAAGCTGTATAAAGAAAAACCGAGTCAGGTAGGAATAAAAACACACAAACAGAAAGAGAATATGGAAGAGAATGAAGTGCGGGAACAGGAGCAAGATCATGGTTTAGGAGATAATCGAGGGCGGAAGAAGAAGCAGAAAAAACGAAAACAACACATGGCCAGTGACTTCAGTTGGAACGAGGAACACTCCGTGTGCTCTGAGGAGGAACCGCCTTCTCCACCACATATGGAAACAGACCAGACGTATGACAATGATTTTACAGTAACAAGTTTACTGAGTAAGTTAAAAGACATTATATTTAGTAGGCGCTCCATAGATAAGAAGATAGAAGTGTCGCTTAAGATGTGTATTGAATGGGTAATATCTAAAACTGTAAGTTATGTGACGGCCGGAACCTTTTTTAGTTCTGACCCTCATTATGGATAAAAGTCCTAAAAATGATTTTGCAGTTAATCTGATCCAATGGAACTGCCAAAGTTTAAGACCTAAATCCGTGCCCTTTGAAGCACTTCTTAACCAAGAAAAAGTTCACATTGCAATTTTAAGCGAAACTTGGTTTGAGCCTGAGAGTAACTTTAATATAAGCAACTATAATTGTTATCGACTGGATAGGGCTGACTCATACGGGGGCGTGGCAGTCTTAACTCATAAAACTGTTATGTCCCGTGTTTGTCCATCACGCAGTAGAAACACTGGTATCGAATTGTTGCATGTAAAAATCCTAAACTGTCAGCATATTGAGAATATTATTTCCATATATTGTCCTTCTTCTGTTCATACTTCTCAAAGCGACTGGGATCGTATTTTTTCGATGTGTAATAATAAAACACTTATATTAGGAGACTTTAACGGTCATCATGATAGTTGGTCTTATAAAAACGATAGTAGGGGCAATCAAATTATGGAGGCGATGTTGGATTCCAATTTCACTTATCTCAATGATGGCAGCCATAAAAGGATAAAATTATCAAATGGTGTTCTGCAGCAATCGTCGCCAGATATTTCATTTATTTCCTCAGATTCGGTAATTAACTTCAATTGGAAAACTACAAATGAATCACTTGGCAGTGATCATCTTATCATTAAAATATCATTTACCCAAAATTTTCCTACAAACTGTATTAAACAAAGAAATTTTAAAAAGAGCGACTGGTGGACTGAATATGCCTCATTTATCGAGAATTCTCTATCTGACTTTCAGCCACCAAACGATCACCAACAGTTTTATGATCAGTTTATAGATATCTTACAAAAAGCCGCAAACACTCATATCCCATACATTAATATACCTACAGATTTAAAACATAAATTCGTTCCAAAACCATATTGGAATCCTGAGTTGTCGAAAGCAGTAGCAGTTCGCAGACTGGCTTTGGCGACGTTTCGACGCTGTCCATCGCCTCATAATTTGATTGAACTAAAAAAGAAAATAGCAGAAGCTCAGCGGTTGATCCGAGTTGCTAAATGTAAGTCGTGGCAAAAGTTTTGCTCATCTGTGGACGAAACATCGTCTGCGTCAGAAATGTGGAATAAAATGAGATGGATAAAGGGCCGTTCATTACCTAAACAAAGCGTGAACAAAGAAAAGGCAGAACAATTGCTAATCGATTTAACACCTGATTTTGTCAGCCCAAATAGTCCAACTTTTAATTCAACTAACCATACCCTAGGAATGGACATAACATTCTCCGAATTGCTGAATTGCATTAAGAAAAAAGATACTGCGCCGGGTAGTGACGAGGTTTCCTACTCAATGATAAATCACCTGCCGCTAGTTGGTAAGCTTCTGTTATTAAACTTTTATAATCGCTGCTACACTTCCGGATTTGTCCCTTCACAATGGCGTAAGATTAAAATAATCCCTATACCTAAACATGGTGCACCATCAGCTCTGCGCCCTATTTCGCTAATGTCGTGTATAAGCAAGATTTTACATTCGATTCTAAATAGACGGCTTGAATGGTACTTTGAAAAACAATACCTATTTCCGGATAACATGGTTGGCTTTCGTAAATCACGTTCATGCCTGGACAATCTTACATGCCTTACATCTCACATCCAGAAAGGATTTTCAAATGATCTACTAACTGTAGGGTGCTTTATAGACATCAAAAATGCCTATAATAACGTGGACGTGTCGTCCCTTTTAAGAATTCTGGATGAATTTAAAGTTGGTTACAAAATGTGCCGGTACTTATGGTGCTACTTAAGTATGAGAATGTTAGAGATTACAACTGAGGAGTGTATTTTAACGAGGTGGACGTATCAAGGTTTAGCCCAAGGGGACCCGTTATCCCCTCTTCTTTTTAACGTAGCCACTATAACAATATGTCAAAGTATTAACAATGTAGAGATTTCTCAGTATGCTGACGATTTTGTGATCTATAGTACAAAAAAATATGTGACCGATGCGACAAGAGAACTACAGCTAGCTTTAGGTAAAATAAGTAGTATATTGGATAATATAGGATTAGAAGTTTCCCCTGTAAAGAGTAAAATATGCGTCTTTAAAAAAGGTCGTTATCGAGGCACGATAGACTTTACGCATAACAACTCTTCATTTCAGCTCTGTGATAATGTTAAGTATTTAGGATTATGGCTCGACAGTTCACTAAGATGGGGTAAACATATTAATGAGACACGTGTTAAGGTTCAAAAATATATCAATGTAATTAAAGTTTTATCTGGTTCAGGATGGGGAGTTCACCAAAAACATTTGAGAAAATTGTACATTTCGATTATCCGTAGTAGGATTGATTACGCTAGTTTTATTTATGATAATAGCTGCCATAGTAATGTAATTAAATTAGATAAGATACAAAACCAAGCCATGCGTGTGGTTGGAGGATACATACGTAGTACACCTATACATGCCATGGAGAGTGACTTGAGTCTACCTCCTCTATTTGTACGTAGAAGATATTTAGCCGAGAAATTTTGGCTGAAGGCAAAGTCATTCAAAGACAATAGAGTTATAAAATATATCGATGAGCTTGCTTCACAAAGATCTCAGTACTGGTCTCATAGAAAGTTACCGATTTTAGCTACGGTTCATCCATTATTAAACTCTTTACCAATTCACTCCTGTGACAAACTTGAAATGTTTTCCTTACATACTTGGGTTAGCAATATAAATTTATCTAACGTCATTATAGATAATATTCCTGCCATTGTACTTTCCAAGCGTACATATACTTGTCCCGATTTAAAAAATAAGTGTAAAACTTACATCGATATTAATTACACAGATCATTATAAAATATTTACAGACGGATCCAAGGATGGAGATAAAGGCGGAGCTGCATTTTATGATCCCTTTACAAATAATAACATTAAATTACAAATTGACTCAAATATTTCAATCATGCATCTCGAATTAGTAGCTTTATCTGAAGCAATTTCATATGTAGATTCTATTGAATGCAACAAATTTGTTATCTTCTGCGATTCAAAGAGTGCGTTGCAACATATAGCTCGGTGCACCTCGCCCGTGCGAGGCAGCCCGATTGCTTATACTATTCTAGAATCTATATTATTGCTACAATCCAAAAATAAAACAATTATCTTGCAATGGATTCCGTCACACATTAATCTAGAAGAAAATGACATAGTTGACCTATTTGCTAAACAAGCTAGTTATGGTGGAATCCCGTTGTTAAAAATCCCGTTGTACTCGGATTATGTGAGACTAGTTAAGACCCAATGCATTGACCTTTGGCAGGAATATTTTGATAAAAGATCTGCAGAGAAAGGCATTTGGTACCGGACAATACAGCCTCAAATTATGTCGTATCCTTGGATTGATGACTGTACCTATACTAGGAATGTACTTGTGATTGCTCTCAGGCTCCGTTCCGGACACATTCCAACCAATAAGTTCGCATTTCTTATGAAAAAAGTAGATTCGCCCAATTGTGATGTATGTGGCTCTATAGAGGATGTACAGCACGTGTTGATGGAATGTGGTCGGAACGCAAGTGAACGAATCAAACTGTTTGGTTCCCCCAAAGTGCTTAATGTCGGACAGTGTAACGCTATATTGGCGTCACCTCTGTCAGACAAAGCAGCACAGCTTTATGACCTAGCTGAATGTTGTTTTAAATTAAGAAGTTAATAGTTTGTTAGTTTAGTTCCTGTTCACCTCCTATTTTTCTTTATCTTGGTGTTAGGTAAATTATTGTTTAATTATTTCAGAGTATTGTTATTAGTATTATATACGTAAGTGTGTTAGGTAATTTCATGATAACTTTACAGGGCGATGTGGTCGCTAAGCGACAAAGTCCCTTTATTTGATATAAATAAAAAAAAAAAAAAAAAAAAACCTTGTATATGTTTTTTGCGATTTATTGGGCAAGAATGCATAAATAACGGGATAAACGTTTATGCTCTTATCATCTGAATAAACATCAAGGTGTAAAATATATAATTGGTAGAAAGGCTTTGGAAAGTCCTAAAAGTCCCATCACCATAGTAGGAAATACTGCCGGTAGATTTTATTATTTCAATCATTTTCAAAGAACACATTACTATAATCTTTTCCTCATTTCCATCTTCTAAAATGATCATTTTCTTGGACAACCCTTTGGGAACCTTGAAATCTTCCGGCTTTTTGAACACTAGTTTATCCGATTCCAAAAATAGTTTTCTTGCCCTATACAAGGAACTTTTGACAGAGTTATACGTAGGTATATTATATGCAGGAAGGTCTGAGTTACGGTCTACAAATTCATTCAGCATAGGTACCTTCAAATATTTGTTCGATTGGATTAAGATTATAACATACTTCTTTCTTGATATCATTCAAAAGTTGCATAATTATTGTTTTATCTTCCCTTGTCACGCATTTATGAACAGATTCTCGTAGTATCTTGTTTTTATCTGCACTTAAAGTCACGGTGGCCGAACAAGAATCACGGTTTGTACACTTCCACCGCGTCGAACCATCTTTATTTGGTTTCCCATCTTTGCTTAGGGTATACTTTCCATTTATTATTAGCATATCATTGTTTTTCTGATTTTTAATAAACTCAAGAGCTTGAAACATTATATTTAAAATAACGTGACTTTATAATTGTAAACTCGACATTGACTGACAATCCGGGCCTGAAGAAATAAATCGATGACAATTTCAAGTGGCCAGTATCTTAGGTATTATATTCTTAACTAAAGAGGTTTCGTGGAAATAGTGCCTACTCAGGAAACTGAAACTCTAGCGTGGGTACTTTCCTCTGAGTAGGTACTGAAACATATTGAAACATTTTGCCATGTCAACATTTTAGGATTCAACGTTTGGTTATATTTAACGTTATGAGAATTCAACGTTTTGGGACTCAACTTTTTTGCCATGTCAACATTTTAGGACTCAACGTTTTGGTATATTCAACATTATAAGAATACAACATTTTGCCAAATTCAACATTCCGGGCCTGAAGGAAATTTTTCATACAGATAATAATATAATCCAGCCGGCCTAGCACGGGGATTGTTGTCTAGGGTAGAATAGATTTAAACGACATCGCATCGTCATACATTGCGTAAATTATTGACCATGAAGTCTGAATTTCAAACATTTTATGCATTCGATGACAAAGTGACGTGTGTCTGTGATCGTGAGCGAGACCGAAACAACTTTTAAAATTGAATTGGTACAAGGAAACAGTGTTAAAATTTCTGGGATTATACCAAAATGAACTCGTGCATATGGGACCCCCAGAATGACTCCCATAAAATACTCAGCATCCACCAGCGTCTTGCTCTCCATGGTATTTTCAATACTTTCCATTATCTGACGCATAGCATGCAATAGTAAGGGCTCTTATACACGGACTGCACGTCTCTTATACACGGGCGTCGACTGCAGTCGCTTGCAGTCGTCGGCCGACGTGCACGTCTCATATACACGGGCGTCGACAGCCGCCCAAATGTTTGTTATTTGAGTGCCATGTGTGGATGGTCGTATCGTATTTGACTCTTTTTAACCGACTTCAAAAAAAGGAGTAGGTTCTCAATTCGACTGTATTTATTTATGTTTGTTACCTCAGATTTTCATGATTCTTTTTTATATGAAAGCTGGTGCGTCCCGTGTGGTTCCATTTAAATTTTGTTCAGTTCTGACAATGGGATCTATGAAAATGAAGCAGTATTTTATAGTTTTTTAAAATAAACTTAATTATTGCATGTTCGTCTGAACGATATGATATATTTTGCCAAATACAACAATCACCTAAGCACCAAAGAGGCTACAATAACTTCGTAAGACTAAGCTCATACGCGGATGGACGTACGTTCTCCATCGCAATTCAACTGCACGAAATATCATTCCGGATGGATCATTATGCATTCATTAGCAGTATTTCTAGCGTCATCACACCACACTCTCTCTCACAATCACAACGCGATTACGCGGAACGGAACGGAACATTTATTTCTTTCTAGCGTCATCACCCGAACACAGGTGAGGGACACGCATTAAAAACTACATAGGAAGAGGCCTATGTCCAGCAGTTTATGACCATTAGAGGTTACTTGACCAAATTAAGGTTCCCACACCATCTTTCGGCCGGAACGCTTCGATAGCGCCTTCTAATTTGTCTAGTGGCGACATCTAGTTATATTTTAGAGAAGTAATCACGAAGAAAAGTCTTCTTATTTAATATTTCAATGAATTTATTCCTAAACTATTTAATTATTAATGTTTACTTAATATATATATTTTATAAAATATTTAACAATTTGTACCTACAACAATTACCATACTACAGCTACAGCTCACTGATTTCAGCACCCTAAAATAACATTCTCTCAAAATAACTAGAAAACCGACTTCAAATGCCTGAATTTTATTATGTATTCAAATTTCGCGAGATTGCTATTTTAAGTTTTTAGTAATTAATACGATTTTTATAAAACAACCACATAAGATATTGTAAAATTTGTTAATCGCTGTAGGTTCAAATGGTTGAATATTGTATAAAAAATAAATATATTAAGTAAACATTAATAATTAAATAGTTTAGGAATAAATTCATTGAAATATTAAATAAGAAGACTTTTCTTCGTGATTAGTTTGATGAAAAATAACTAGATGTCGCTACTAGACAAATTAGAAGGCGCTATCGAAGCGTTCCGGCCGAAAGATGGTGTGGGAACCTTAATTTGGACAAGACAAGTAACCTCTAATGGTCATATACTGCTGGACATAGGCCTCTTCCTATGTAGGTTATAATGCGTGTTCCTCGCCTGTGTTCGGGTGATGACGCTAGAAAGAAATAAACGTTCTGTTCCGCCTAATCGCGTTGTGATTGTGAGAGAGCGTCACTCGTTGCCTAGCGATAGTTACCTTGAAACTAGCGATGTGTCGTTCGATCATTCACAAAGATCGATATCAATCATGACCCGTTATGAAAATGACCCGGATCATATGACCCGTTCATTTGAATGATTGTTTTTGCCGGCGGCCTATCATCGCCTCACTTCGATTTTTCGTATCATTTCGATCATGCATTTTGTGATTGATTGACCCGTGCCGTGTGAGATCGGATCTTTGCGTCGCGTCGTCGTTTCGTTACTGACTGATATGGTTCTCGCAAAAACTTTTCCAATACTCTGTCTATATCATTCGAGATCTTATTGATCATTTATAGTAGATATTTGACCAGAATTGAGATAGGTAGGTAGGTATAGGTACCTACCTACCTACCTACTTTTACGTTTCAAGTGATAAGTATGGTTATGTATCTTACAGTAGATAGTCAGATACGAAGTAGGTACTTAACTTTTTTTATTGATTTAATATGCTTGATATTTTAATGAACTTGTGATAGGCCGCCGAGCGGGCGGCTTTCCTTGTTGTTAAATACTTTACATAATAGGTAGTACGTACAGTAGGTACCTACCTACAGACGATCTTATTGATCATTTATGGTAGATATTTGACGAGAATTGAGATAGGTAGGTACCTGCCTACCCTGGTTGTTAAATACTTTACATAGATGTAGGTACCTACCTACATACTTAGATATATTTACGTATTACTCAAAAGACAAGGGCTTTAATACCTAAAGGACCGTAATGCGACAATAGACCATATGACTTATTATTTTATTTATCAATTAGGCTGTGAGAAAATGAGACAGTCCGCAGAATGTGTCCTACTTGCACGCACCACTCACAGCCTCGCAAGAGCAAGACGCAGCGTCAGTGGATTTTTGCGTCAAGTCGCACGCGTCTCGGTCATTTTAACCAATGATCCGAACATTGAAATGATCGGGTCATTTCGTTGAGACTGTTCGGATCAATCACGCGCGGTTCGTGATTGCAATCATATGAGCCGTTCGTTCATGATCGACACATTCCTACTTGAAACTAACGATAGTTGACCTTGAAAATCTGTAACAGTATCGATATTTTCGATAGTAGTCAAACTATCGTTAGAGCGGCGTACGATAATCATTATTGACTTTTTGTGATAAAATCGATAGCATTAGACAAAACTTTCGATAGTATTGTATAAAAGGTATCGATACTATCTTTAGGTATGTTGATAGTATTAGACTATCGATAGTGGCATATATTAAAATAGTATCAAGAGAAAGTAAAATAATCTCACATTAAGCATTTCTTTTGTGTTGGGGATTTATATTTAACGCACACTTTATATATTTTTTCACAATTACTTTTGAATTTAATCATTAATAATTACTATTTAGTACATGTACTTACCCTACCCACTTTATAAGCGAAAATACTAACGATACTATTGAAATATAGGCCACCACTATTGATAGTACAAAAATATCAATGGGATCGATAGTATCGATTACATCGAAGGTGTGTATGCAATACTATCGATAGTTTAATGACATTAGATGAGCAATACTATCGATGGTATTAACGCACTATCGATGTCATTTTATTAATCGCGGATCGGACATCTTTGGCGAGTATTATTGTTTCAATCCGCTGGGCACTCCGGTTGTCAGCATCACACCCTCGGCGTGGTGGTCCTAGAGAAGACTAAACGTGAAAATAGTCCTTGAAGACATTAGCAATCTCTACAGGAGTGGATGCACCATTGACACTCACTGGAGTGCTAGGCTTCACATTTAATTTTGATGTGCATTAACAGAAATTTTTAAAATCCTACACAAAATGTTTACAATATTTTTATATAGTTTATCTATTGTTTGCGAATGTCGAGGATTTGAACAGATTTTTATATGATTGTAATTTTCTTTTTCAATTAAACTTAAACTCATTTCCTTCGAATATGAGCTATAAGCTTTCACAGATTCTGAGATAAATAAAGATTTTTAATTACTAACTTACCTACATATTGCACGCTCTTAAACTAGAACCAATTTAATTAAGAGAAACTTGCATCACAGTCCCAATTATAAAATACGAGAGATCATTTGAATACAATCGTCAATCATAACGTTCTACGATGAGATGAAAAACCTCTGCCAGAGAATTTTCAACCTTATTAAACTTAAAGCAAAAAGCTTGGAAAATATTCAAGATAAAACTTTCTGTTATTCTGCAGGGAAGTTTTGAATTGAACGTTACTCGCAAATTTTCCCGTTCTCGAACTCTGCTTACTATCTAACCTACACTGGCGGAAAGTTGACGTCATTAGTTGGTATATACGTGGTTACTAACAAATGACCATTTTTACCTAAAGCTCACAACTCGTTGGTGTAAAAAGCCATCCTGTAAAGCAAGCAAGCAATTTTGGGGAGGAAAAAAAAAATTCAAGTGGTAATCTTGGAAAAAAAAACGTTTTACAAATGCGTGAAAGCGCGACCGTTCTAAGGGTTAAAAAAATCTATTTTACGTAACGCGTAGTTCAAAAACCCCCTCCCACCCCTGTAACACATCGCAACGCCCCATGACATCCACCCACAGGCTGTTTTAAAGGGCATAAGAATAAACAAAACTGACAAAGAATAATGATGTATTGATTAGCAAGTAGTTAGCAAGTAGTTACTATTCGCCAATAGATGGCAGGAAGAGTCATATTTTTCAGTTTTATTCTTAAGTTTATGACGATAAAGTTAATTATTGAAAACACGAATAAAATGGTATTACTATTCGCCAATAGATGTCAGATGTCAATTGCATACGATAAAGTGAATTATTGAAAACAATAAAACTAATAAAACGATATTTTCTGAAAATGAATCCTAGCTAGATCGATTTATCGCCCCCGAAACCCCCTGTGTACTAAATCTCATGAAAATCGTCGGAGCCGTTTACGAGATTCGGAAGAAATTACTCGTTAAAAGGTATAAGATAAGATATTATTATCTTTGAACGTAAGATATTCAACAGTAGCAACCTTGGCAACGCACCTACGGGGGAAGTAGGTGTGTATATATGTATAAATGTCGGCGTTTGTAGTAGTAGGTAATAGGGTATATGCATCGATTTTTTTATTGTTTTAATCGATTCTTTAGGTCATTATTTAACCGAAAAATTATAAGACGCTCACTGAATTTTGCAATAATAAGGTAAAAAGATTCACTTAAATTTTTTGTCCACTAGCGGAAGAAAGACCTCAGTTACCAGTAGTGATCATCTCAGGAAAGAGGTTTTCCGAAAAATCTGAAAATAACCGACAATACGAAATGTGAAGTGGGCAGAATAGTGTCAAATCATGGTGCAGCAAGCAGAATAAAAAAGAAGAAATCACACACATCAATGAACATCGATGTCACGTCCGCTCTAGTCAATGGCGTAGCGTTTTCAAATTTTGCGATTGAGATTTAAAATATCAATTTTTCAATGGTAAAATTCTACGATAAAAACATCTCAAAATTCTAAAATAAATATGTAGATATGTTTCTATATCAATAGAGAATACGTATATATTTTTTTAGCCATTTTGAAATCACATGCATATACCCTATTCAATAGGCGTTGGGAACGCTCAAAGAAATGTCCATTCTACTCTGCTTTATTTATCTTTTGGCATAGGAACCATATAGGAACCAAATGAACCAATCTAATCGTATTCAATTTCAGACAAAGGAAATTCTTCCAATAGCATTAAATTAGTTTGCAAGACTTGCAAGTGACATTAATTGAAGTAAATTACAGCGGAATCATAGTGTAATTAGTGCAGCCCTAATCACTTGGTTCCAGGACTTGGATGCATCGGCATCGTTATGAACAAGCATTTGTGAAATTGTCGAGACAATCATCCATGCAATTATTTGTAAGACTTAATTTTCTTGCAGTTTTACTCAAATTGAACACAAAGTCCGGATAGCCTAGCTGGGCAGTCACACTAAATTCAGTTGTCCTTTGTCATAAATTCATAAATTCTTTATTGCACACAAAATAACATACTTACATAAGAGTTAACAAATACTGGACATGTACAAAGGCGAGCTTAACCCTAAAAGAGTTTTCTTACAGCAAACCTATGCTAACAGAGAGAGTTTATAAAGCAATTGTGGATAGATATAGTGTACATACAAGACAAAGAAAGAAAATACTAAATATACAAATAGTATTTTTTTAAAACTACATAAAAAAACTATCCTAAACTAAAATAAAGTAGGTAGGTCCCTTTGTCCTCCTTCTTTTTTTTTATTCGGTTAAAAAAGGACTTATGGCTTAAAGGCCCGTATTATCAAAGCTACCCCAAGAATTACTTGTGCAGTCATTACGTTAGTTTTACTCAAGCTTAGAATCTGTGCTTAAGTAAATCTTTATTATAAAACGCACCTAACTCTGACGCTACTTAGCTAGTTGCCCTAGAAAAATCTCTACCTGAGTGAGTAGGGTTTTGTCAATGGTCGTAAAAACGTTCCTTATCTTATAAACCTGACTATCACAATTAATTTTTAGAGCCCTTTTATAGTTTTGATGGTTATTGTGAAACGAAACGCAACGATTTCACATTTTTGCAAAGCTTTGGCGCGTAGAAATGCTTTTTAAGCCTTAGGTTAGGAACTCAAGCGTGGTCCAGACCATACATGAGTAAAGATGAGTCCAATCAAAGGTTAGAAAGTATTATTATAGTAGTAGAAAGTCTCTCACTCCCTGAAAAGTAAGCTTTTTAACATTGATTAACTTTTTAATAATATAAGATTTTTTAAAATCGGTCTAGTAGTTTCGGAGCCTATTACAAACGAACAAACAATCAAATCTTTCCTCTTTATAATATAAGTCAAGACGTGCAGTCTGTGTAAGAGTAGTAAGAGGCGACTAAGGGATATCCACTGGAGGGCGGCGCCCCCTGCAGAACAATTCTACCACCGAAATGTAATCCCAGTGGGATTATAGGCAGTACCCTCCATTAGATAAAAGCCAATAAGGCGCTTATCAGGGGGAGGCCTGCGTCCAGCAGTGGACCAATACAGGCTGTTGAGGTTGAGTCTGTGTAAACGAGCCCTATGTCCACAGCTGTGCCTCCCCGAAACAAAGACAGTTGACAGTTGTAGTAATTTAAGTTGAGGTTTTCAAATTACACAGAAGAAGCTGCTGCTTTTCTAGTACGAATAAGTAGGGATCTAATCAAAAAATGTCCCAAAAATTATGTTATGCATTTTTAGAAATTACCCTTAGTGTAATGTAAACTATATATCAATAACCAAAAACTTTTGAATACTTACCTGAGACTTACCTTTGCGTGCGTGCGTACTATGGTCATATTCTGTGACCGCATAAAGAGAGCTACGAAGATTAAAACTGAAAATTTACTTATTTATTTCTTTGTATGGAAAAAATAATTGAAGTAGAAAAAGTCATAAAACAAAAGTTGTTAGTCTTGATTTACCCAATTCGCGTTTAAGACACTGCATAAAAAAAGTTAAATCCTAAGCGCACCCCACAAAAGCGGTACGAATTTCCGAAATCATTAGGTACCTAGTACCTACTTCATCTCATGAAACCCAGTAAGGTAATTAACCAGCGTAATTACGACACAAAAGCGCTGAGACTAAAAATATGGATCCCTTGATACCACGTTACTCAGTTCTTTGTGAATTCCTTTCTTCCGCCTTTGCTTCATTTATATCTATTCAAGTCTTTGTTACGAGGAAGTAATTTTTCGTATTCGTTACGCAGCTTTTCATTTTAACTTCAATAGAAATAATGTTGAGAAAGTTGACATCAAGGTAAAAATACAAATTATACTATATCGTATCCATTTTGAATGGAGCAAAAACGTAAACAAACCGCCCAAACTTAACCTAAAATTCACTTTGTTGACGCGTCCTTTTATACGTAATTTACATTACGTGTCGATTTAAGATCCTCCCTTCAATAAAAATTGCTTACAATTATATCTGAAACTCGACGGCAAGCAAGTGAGATTTTGTTATTTGTGTCGTACTTTGTTTACCAACATGCTTCATTCAAAATGGATAAACCATAGGTATACTCAACAAACATTGCGCCTTACCACCGCTAGGGTGATTTTTCCTGTGAAGTGAATAATTGCGATCCCCGGCTTGCATGATATCTTTTGTTACGTTTGGTGATGGTACCTACCTACTTTTATAATGTTATGTATAGACAGGCACTAAGAAATAGAAAATGTTTTTCTTTTGTTTTGTTAATTCTAATTTAAATTGAATAATTTTACAAAACGGATAAAATATTACCAAAGTATTTATAAAGGAATACAAATTATGTTTTGCTTATTGCATTTAATAGACACCATTTTAGAAGTTACTGATCAATAAATTTTATCCGTCACTATTTACCATCGCATCACATTAGGTATGTTGATGGTTTATTGGTCAACGAATTGTGAAGATACTTTTGAACCTAGTTTATTTGCTTACCTCTATCCCTCTATTATTTTTTTAACCGACTTCAAAAAAAGAAGGAGGTTCTCAATACGACTGTATTTATTTTATGTTTGTTACCTCAGAATTTTGGACTGGGTAGTGCGATTTTCATTATTTTTTTTTATATGAAAGCTGTACCCTTTTTATTTTTGTTCAGTTCTGACAATGGGACCCATAAAAATTCATGAAAAATCTATAAAAATTAAAGTCCGTTTATAGTTTTTTAAAACAAAATAAATTATTGAATCCTCACCAGCCTATTGGTCTACGGCTGGACGCAGGCCTCCCCCTTATAAACGCTTTATTGGCTTTTATCTGCCCATAATCCCCACACTGGGAATCGGGTTGAGGATCGCAGTTCGGTAGTGGAATTGTTCCATTGGTGTCATTGCTGCCCGCCTCCGGTGGATATCCCTTAGTCGCCTCTTACGACACCCGCGCGAGCTAGGGCGGTGCAAATTCCAAGCCGGCACATCATGTGAAAGTGTAAATATCTTCCCCAGTGGGACCCACTGAGTTGATATTTAGCGCCACCAGCTAGCTACGGTTGGTACACAATAAACCACGCGTCCTTCCGTGAGAATGTCACATTTGACTTTTAAAGAAAGGCAAAGTATTAAGAATGTACATTATAGTAAGTGCTTTCAATTAAATATTCACAATAATCAAACCTGCGTATTCAAATGGCTTCTGATAAAAACTCTTCACCTTTATTGACACGCAGCGCCTCGCGGTTTCTTCGCCCACGTAGTTCCAGTTCCCGTTGGAATTGCGAGATAAAATATAGCCTATGTGATTCCCTGAAAGTAATCTTTTTTATGAAAAAAGGTATTTTTCGTACATAATACCGGTTAATATGCTTTTTGAAAATATTGGTTCTTTTAGCCAAAGTAGCGGCTAAAGTACTTAAAATTACCGGTACTCGTAATAACCGAAAAGAAAATACGGCATTACCGAAATAGTACCGGTATCATTTATACCAAAGAAGTACCGGTACTACTTCAAGGTCATTGGTACCGGTATTTGAAAATACTTGTATTCCAAGACCTGCATAAGAGAGATAATCGCAACAAGAGATCTCAATCGCAATCTATTAGTGTTAAAGGTTTTGGTTGGTTATTAAAGTTCACTTCATAATAGTCAGTCTGAAAAAACGTCGCTTTAAGGTTCCCGGTCCTACTATCGTCAACGCGAGCGTGATTGAAAAGCTTGTTGTTTCATCCAGCGCAATGTTAGAAAAAGAGGCAAAGCGAAAAGAGAGAGAAAGCGCCTGATCGCTCGGTTGGCATTCGGTTATTTTCTCTGCTCACACGCGGGTAGTCGGCCCTAGGTAGGAAGGTGTGCGGAATTCCATAAAACTTGTTCCCAGGAAATAACGTGTTTTTCAGTAAGCCTTACAAGTTAGTATAATAAAACTTTGTCTATTAGAATCTCCATTATATTTGCAAGGTTTCTATTTAAATATTTTTTGTACTTTTACAATTTATGAGTAGGTTAACCTACTGTAGTAAGTTACCTACATTATGAACGCCCAAAGTTCAGGTCAAATTTATGCAAAAATCATAGCTTAAAATCGTTAGATATGCCCTTACCGCAGTGAGACCGCGCCGTGTTGTGTCCAAGTCGAACCTTATGCATGCATAAACCTGGACTCAGTGTACATCTAAGCACAGTGTTAGCCGGACGTGTTGTGAAGGACGCTTGCGAGCAGTTTATAGCGCACAAAATGGTACGTGTGCCTTTCGAAAGCGCAACAACAATTCTAGAAACACAAACAAAGCCGGAGGTGTAATATTTCACTCGTAGGTATTGCGCGTTAATGAAATAACTTTTTTTTTATCGTCCGCATTGTCAAAAATTACTATAATAACAAATTTAAATGGCGAGTGCACGAAAGAGAAAGTAGTGTTTGCAACTAAAGTGTGAGAAAAAGAGATGACACTATTTTTGCGCTTGTTTTGTTTGTGTAGATTGCACATGTTTTAGACATGATGCGACATGTCTCACACACATTGCTACAGTTTTTGGTGGTCGGGGCGTATCTAACGATTTAAATCGATGCAAAAACAGAGTTTTGGAGTCTTATTCTGAATTTGTTTCTCCAAATTTTTAAAAGATACAAACCTAGATATAGTGCACAAGATACCTCATTAGTTGAAAAATTTAAAGATAGATCTGTTACAACGCTGATATATAAATTGATGTTACAAAATGCTTGATGTTGGCCATTTCCGTTTCCTTTTTAATAAATAAACGCCATAATCACGTAAGAGCGTTTGTATAAAAAGTACGATGGGTTGGCGCATCAATCTACTATTACTTGAGCATGTAGTGTGAAAAAAGATTATATCTATTACGGCTCGACGAACGAAACAATCACACAAGCAATCAGAACTCAACAACCAGCCAGATAATTACAAGTAGCGAATAGTTCTTTCCGTCTAACAAGACAAGACGCCACTAGCCTCTGGCAATACAAGCCGTCATTATTCCCTAACAGGCAGCGCACTGTTAAAGCCAATTACATCGTAAACAGCAGGGGATCAGAGGCGTAATTGATACTAATTGTGAGCATTGAACCACGCAGAAATATTGAGTGCCAATCAGACTGTAGCACGAATAATATGGCCAATACCATTGATTAATTAAAAAGGGAAGATAGGTTACGTTCTCCCAGCGCTTACTCAAAAATTGGCATGTGTTACAACTACACGCAAACACATACGCTCACAGTTATATTTCCAGTCCTGTGCAATACGAAGAAGAACAAAGACGGAAAGACCTACCTAAGACCGAAGTGAGACGAGACAACAATATTTCACGCGAATCACGACCGCCCGTGCCGCCGGTCCGACGGTGACTGAGGTGGGAGCACACAATTTTACACAATATGATTGTCATTTTCGAGAAACGAGTACCTCATCTTCCTTTTTTAATTAATCAATGGCCAATACTCAGTAAATTATAGTGCAGAGCGCGGTGAAATTCTAACGGACAAATCCTACTAATATTATAAACGTGAATGTGTGGATGGATTTATGGATGTTTGTTACTCTTTCACGCAAAAACTAATGAACAGATCAGGCTGGAAATTGCGAAAAGCCCATACAGGTAGTTCTAGACCTGGAATAACACATAGGCTACTTTTTACCCGACTATACCAACGGAGGAGCGTATTTTTTAAGTAGTCGGAGTCCCCAAGCTAATGAATTCTGTATGTACCTAAAACACAGAATTCATTAGTTTGGGGCCTCTAATGAATTCTGTATGTTAGGTACATACAGAATTCATAAGCTTGGGGCCTCCGACTACTTGAACATAAAAATTCAATGATTGGATAATTTTCAATGGGTAATATTTATTTGGAACAGTATTGAACTCTTGTTTACAACTTTTACCAGTTTTACGTAGTCAGGTAACTTTAACTTTATTTTATTATCCCATAAATTAGTTCTCTTGGGATCTAAATAACTATAAAACGTTTCCATAGAAACAACGCGTGCGAATTCACGGGCAACAAATAGTAATATCTAAAGGTAGGTAGGTAAGCTTATCTGCGGAAGCCTACTACGGATGGACAGAAATTTCGTGGTAGATATTTATAAGGTTTTAGTTTGTACGCGAGGGACACAAACGGACGTGGGTCACTATAATTTTCGAGATAAACGATAAACCGCACAAATGGCCTGACTGGCTTTATATTTTGGTATTATTCGGGTGTGATCAAGATGGGCAGGGGAGTCTGGGAGTGAAATGTTAATATTTGTCATTTTTCAATGGAGCTTTAAACCACTCACCACAAATCAAATCCGTGTTTCTTTGTCGCTATTCTATAAAAATAATATAGTTAGAGGGGTGTTGGATCTATTAGTTTACGCTATGGGTAATTTCTAAGAAATCAAGTTATATCCCAAAGACTTCCTAAAGCGTTTAAGCGATACTTCACACCGGGACAGCTTCTATCCCTTTATCAAGCACAAATCCGGTCTGGTTTGGAGTATTGCTACCATGTTTGGGAAGGTTCGGCCAAGTACCAGCTTGCAGCCTTAGACTCGATAGAACCTTCAGACTCACTGACGAGCAGAACCGTGCAGAGACTAAGGTTCAAAGTCTTGAACACCGCCGCAAGGTTGCTCATCTCTCGATCTTTTATAGAATAAATTTCGGAGGATGCTAACAGGAACTACATGACCTGATCCCACCGTCCCTTTTCCACTCCAGGACATGTAGACCAGAGCGCAATGTCATCTATACTTGGTGGATATACCCTCCACTCCCACTAAGCGGTTTTCCTCCACCGTCATTATTCGCACCACAAAGGAATGGAACTCACTTACTGCCTCTATTTTTCCGGCTAATTACAACCTGGATCTCTCAAGACAAGGGTGAATACTGTGAATAGGTATCTTCTAGACCTTCGTGATACACCGTCGGCCGCATCTTCGCTTTCCATCAGATGAGATTGCGGTCAAACGATATTTATCGTAAAAAAAAAAAAACTTCACTTTTTTTCTTCGGTTTTTGTTTTGGTAAGAAACCTAGATGTATTTCTTTAGTTATGTCTATTAATTTTTCGAATGGTTCTTTTTTTCATTAACTTGTAATTAGGTAAAAACCGTTTTGGCACATAGAAAATTCGGTTCACGTCTTTACTTCTCACTCGCGAGAAAACCATATCTTGTCATCCCGCTCGAAATCCATCTTGTAGCGACATTATTGCAATGTTTGTTTTTGTAGATTAAGTTACTAATAATATTCTATTCTAAAAATGCTTGTGCGAAGCCACGGGTCAAAGATACTGATATCTATATCTATATCTATCGTTAGTCTCACTAAAACTTCAGAAAGGCTGAACGGATTTATCTTATCTGGGTCTTAAAATGTTCGTGGAGGTCTAGGGAAGGTTTAAAAGGTGAGAAAAATTCGAATAACTGCCGGGAAAATACCTTTAAACGTTTCCATAGGAACAACGCGTGCGAAGCCGCGGGGCGCAGCTAGTATTTTAATAAATTCTGGCGAACTTGCTGTGATTTAACAAATTTAGAGGGGTTTTCCATGAAGAAACCGATGTCGCTGACTGTACCTCAAGGTGACCGACAGAGGTGACATTTAACGAGAAAAAATAAAGAAGCTGAGTCTTGGCTTATTACAACCCAATGACTATTAAAGAGTTACGACTATAGCTCTATAGTTAATTGATTATCCTAACGTTAAGAGTAAAGTATCTTGTCTAGACGACCTAGTTATTACTAAGTAACTTTGGCATCAAGTCTATACCGTATTCATCGAGTATGTAGAATGTAAGTAAACAAACCACGTCAAAAAATATCAGCTTATTATTTAATTATATTCATCAGCTGAAACCTAACTAAAAATAATATTATCTATCTAGAAACGCCCTTTTTGGGTACACTGTGTCTCTAATATATTATTTAGATACTAAGCCTTCAAATGAACACAATGATTGCAATAAATTAAATATGAATAAGAAAACTCAACGGTCATTTACAAGCTATTTACCGTGATTTGAGTGTTGAGCTTTCCAATATTTCGGTACAGTTTAATGCGCCATGAAACGAAATAAAAAAGTTTTGACTTTATTGAAAAAGAAAATTACAATAGAAATAAATTTAAACTAGTGCTTTCAGTAAAGCAATTGAGCTCGTATTGATGTGGATCAGTTGAGTTACCTGTAGATTGTTGCAACAGTAGAGGAGACCGGGGCAAGATGGGATACTTAAGGGAAAAATCGTCATAGTATGAAAATTACACTGTTTATTAAAAATCTCTTACAGCAAAACCAACTCTTACAGTTTTAGTTAACATAACAATAATAAATTATGGCACTAAATCACATACTTTTTTGGCAAATGGAAACTAAATGGCACATGTCAAATATCCCGTCTTGCCCCATGATCGGGGCAAGATGGGAAACGCTATGGGGCATAATGAGCACACATTTTAATCTGGTCGGCAACGTTCACATATATGTGCCTCTTCATCGTCACCTGCGCAGGAATTATGGGCCCAGCCCTGGCACATGCAACAAATAACCCATCCTTCAGTGGACTGTGAATATAGGTACCCGCAATATATGCAAGGACAATCATTTTCATCGTCTCCAGATGAACTAGTGTCTGTGTCTATTTTGCGTCTTTCTCTTTTATTCCTTTTTCAGTTCTTTTCTTTTTAGTCTTTTTATTGTGAGGTTTCTTTTTATTGGAATTATTTACTTTTTGTTTTTTATTTAAATTACTCATGAGCTCATTCTTGTATGGAGAAGAAGCATATGGGGCAGGACGGGATACTATCCCATTATGCCCCGACCGTCTTGCCCCAACAGCCACATTTTGCAAAAGTAACAACAATTCTTACCTACCATTAATTATTCTGTGAAAACGCAATCTAAATTCGTTTGTTTTACACTACTGCAATAAGAACGTGGTAAAATATTACAACAGCACTGATACTTACCAGGGTGCCCATCAATTCAAAACAGAAAACTTCGTAAAAATTCTCCAAAAAACAGTTTTTCTCTCCTCGCAACCAAAACACGCTGTGACACGCACGCACCGCTCGGACAGGTGTGACGCGACTAAACATCGTACGAATGGCGCTGTGTTAGGCTCTGTTGAATTCACCAGTCACGCACACAAGCCCACTTCCCGTCCTGCCCCGAGCTTCGTCTTGCCCCGGTCTCCCCTATTAAATAAAAAAATAAATAAACAGTCACTATTGGTTGAGAAAAAGAAAAATTATTTCATGCAGCGTTGGTGATGAAATTTCGGATACGTGAAAGTCATATAATAATCTAGTAAAACATAAAATGATGCACTAAAAAATATAATTTTGTTCAACTTCTGCTATCCCGATGGTTCTAAATCCGATATTCCATAACCGTTAAATAAAAATAACGGTTATTTCGTTATAGTTATTGTGTATTTTATTATCTTTTGAAAACGTGAGGCACATATTGCTTCTATTACTGTCCATTGGTTATATCGAGCTATCTCTTTTATAGTTTTGTTATCATCATAGCGAGATTAAGTTTTAGATGAATTAATATCATAGGAGCCGACCACTTGAAACTTAAATAATATTCAGTGTTGGGTTTACTTTCAACGGCTTGGTTTGAAACGAACAAATCTTCCCGCCAAACGAGCCTTGCCTAGCTTCTGACTGGAGTCGAGAAGTTTACGCGCCGCGCTGCAAGAGGTCGCGAGCGAGCGCCGCGAGCGCACTTCACTTCAAAAAAAAACTCAAGAAGACGACGGGACATTGACCGCGCATAAAATCGAAACAAAAATACAAAAATACTCAAAAACCAAAACCTCAACAAAACAATCTAGTGTCAGTGCAGCATCAAGAAGGATTGTGCATTATTTCCGGGCCCGGAACACCTCCAAGGCAGCTCAGGTCAGGGAATTGAGAAGGTCAGTTTATACAGATCAAGCCGGTACATTTTCATGTTAATTTAGCTTTCGAACCGCACATTCAGATTAACTTTAATGTTCGTTTATTAGTTTGTAAAAATACCTAGCATGCTAGAATGCTGCGAAACACGTTTCCAAACTTTTACTATTTACTTACTTGAGTGTAATAGTAAAAAGTAGAGTATAAAATTCATCTTGTGCATAAAACTGTCTTTGGTGTGATTATGATTACATCTCTCTCGCAGTCAAGATTCCAGTAACACCTTCGCTTTGCTCGTGAGTTATTTTATCTGAGTTGCGCTCGGGTTTCAATGACGCTCGTGACGTGACAAATTACATTACACTAATATTATAAATGCAAAAGTTTGGATGTATGAATGGTAATTTATTACTTCTTCACGCCAAAACTACTGAACGGATCGAGCTGATATTTGCATTCAGATAATTCTAATAATGGAATCAAACAAAGACTACTTTTTATCCCATAAATCGAAATCACCTCTAAACGTTTCCATAGAGCACAGTTAGTCAACTATAAAAATATAAAAAAATTGTAGCTTTCCATTTCATCATCATATCACATTTTGAGAAGGAATCAGTGTTAGGTGATGTTTTCATCGGCTAGCTTCTGTTCTAATAGAAAGTTCGTGTTTTTATCATGACTTTGTTAGTTTTCGTATCTTTTCGTTTTGTGGGCGCCTGATCTATCTGTTCTATGTTTTTATCAGATAAATTTCTATCTTGTCTAAGGAGGGTATTCCATGGGAAAGTGTGTAATTAACATAAAAACTTAATTACCACCAATTTGATTCTATTTCGTGTCAAAAAAACTGTAATTATCAATTGCCTCTGCGATTGGTGAATTATATAGTTCGTAAATTACAACATTGGACATAATAATTAATTTTCTTTTAAAAAACTATAAATCGACTTCTATTTTTATAGTATTTTCATGGATTTTCATGGATCCCATTGTCAGAACTGAACCAAATTAAAAAGGGGCCAAAGGGAAGCACTAGCTTTATATATTAGGAAAAAATATGAAAATCGGACCACCCAATTCCAAACCTCGTCAAATGTTCTGAGGTAACAAACATAAATTGCCTATATCTCCTAGTTTTACTTACTCACCTAGTAAAACACTTGAATTCGTTCGAAACCCCTGAAGCAAGGACACTTAGAGAAACCATTACAAGAAGGGATATAGTAAAGGAATTTACACCGAGACTGAATATTTCGGAACACAGTGTAAGGCTATAAAGCTGTACAATAAATTACCTGTATCTTATAAAAGTATATATAAACCAAACATCTTTAAAAATAAACTCAAAGAACTCTTGTTAAAGAAGTGTTCCTACTCTGTAGAGGAATTCTGTGTTGATAAATCTGACACTGGAGATCTGTGATAGATATTATTTTATAATTATTTTCGGACATTTTACTCATTACTTTTGACATTTAATTATTCTGTATTTTTGACATTTTACTTATTTATTCAATTATCCTAATATAGTTTTACTTTTGACATTTTATTTATTCTGTTTGTTTTTGACATTTTACTTATTTATTTAAAATCTTAATATTGGTTTATTTTTGACATTTAATTATTCTGTATTTTTGACATTCTGCTTATTGTACACTAATTTTAAAATGTTATGTTTGACATCTAATTGTTTTGTTATTTTATTTTAAATGTTTTGTATAATACTATGTTAATGTTAGTTGCTTATATATTATTGTATCATACCTACTATGTTAATGTTAGTGTACCTAATTTAAGGAAAATTTCCGACACAATGTAACAATTGTTTGTGAATAAATAAATGAAAATTAGTGGTGTGCGTGCTTAAAGTTTTTTCAAAAATTAAATTCAGTGAGCAAAAATTTTTTTAGAGTCAGTGTTAGTTCTTAGAATTTATCGCATAAGTAGAGTACCTAAACGGAAGCACGATATGGTTACTTGAGACCTCATCCCACATTGTAATGTAGCGAGCTATTTGCAGCGTTAGCGAATTTGCAATTGTGTTGTTTGAGATTATGTACTCTACCTGCGTAGTTTGAATATTAAATTTGATGTTATTTTATAATGATGATTGATTGTATTTTTTTAGTGTTGAAAAATTAATGAATAGTAATATTTTTGTAGATGTTTCTGTAATTTGTAAAATTTAGAGCAAATATTTTTTTATTTGATGAAGTTACGACTACAACAGTATTTGTTTTTTTTTTTTGATTAAAGTATCTATGTTTTACAAAATTAAGGATGAAATAATATGTGGACAGTAAATTTATAATTAATGTTGAATATGTGTATAAAAATTGTTTATGCCGACAGTACTTGTATTTTGTAAAGAAATGTATTGATACATTTTTCATTTGTTTAAAGATATAATTTTTATCGTAATTAAAAAAAAAAGCAGTTTATTGTTTTTCACAAAATTATTTACAGTTAAGTTTTCATTGTTTACTCTTAAAGACTTTATTAAAAGATTATTGTTTTAATGTATTTTAAAGATTAAAAAACAAAATGTATTTTTTTAGACTGACTGTACTTTTCATGTTCATTTGAATAAACTTTGATTGTATTGTTTGAACCTACTTAGGAATGCGACTTCGTAACATGATCGCATTGTTGATGTCAGCTAATTTGTGTATGAAGGCATGAACTTGTGTAACTTTTAAGACATTTTGAATTGTAAAGTTTTAAATTGGATTATAGGGATTGAAATTTTGTTTTGTATAATTTTTTTTTTAAAAAAGGGGAGGATTGATGTGGTGACACAGTTTAGCTAGCAGTACGCGGCGCAAACGTGTTTCGCTTATTCAGCTTTTTCTGTAGCTAAGCCGCGTCTCGCCAGTCATTCCACCAACCTCTACCAGAAAACACATACCCTAGTTATGGGTTACAGATTATATTAAAGTCACTTCGTAGAGCCCCCTTTGAGTAGTCATATCCTAATTAAGGATTAAAGATAAGCATTCTATAGTAATTTCATGTACGAGTGTTGTGTGTTATCAATAGACTCAGTTAAAAATAATAACTCTTTTATTCCAACCAACACACAATAGGTAAAGTAAAGAATAAAGAAATATAATACAAAACACGTAATTTAGTCAGGTACCTACCTACTTCGACGATTTTTTTTTTATCTATAGTAATATTATAAAGAGGGAAAATTATATTGTTTGTATTGAATAGGCTCCGAAACTACTAGAACGATTTGATAAAATATTTCATCATTAAAATGCTTACTTTTCAGGAGGTGACATACGCTATATTTGATCCAGGAATTCCCACGGGAACGGGAAATACGCGGGTGAAACCGCGAGGCACTGCTAGTTAATTTTATTTTGATATAATTTTTATAAAATAAATAATAAGAACTAACCGCTGGAGTCAGTGCGTCATCGTGGCTCCAATGAGCTATTATGACCATTAAAATACACTACTCAATCACGTAGGTAGATCATTAAACTCATCAAAATACAATAAGAGAAACTATCACAGGAACTGGGAACAGCGTGTTGCCAGACGCGCTATAATTATCGTAGATCCTCGATAGTTTTGAGAGTCATGCGATAAAAAACCTCTTCACGCCATAACATCCTGAAATTAAATATAGACTATTTTTTATCCCATGAATCAGTTTCCGTGGTATAGAAATCACCTTTAAACGTTTCTATGGGAACAAGGCGTGCCAAGCCGCGGGCCGCAACTAGTAAAAATATAATATATTAATTAATTATAGTAGGTACCTACCTAGTAATATTTTTCCCAAAAATAATCTGTGCCCTCAGAGTTAATCGTTTCGTGTTTGCGCAAGATTCAGTTTAGATGTACGGTTTTTTTTGCATTTTACAAGGAACAAAACTAGGTAGCAGAAGTTATTTGTCGCTTTGTGAACCATCTATCAACTTATGAAAAAACTTTATTCAATTCACACGCGCGAACACGAAACTAAAAACCTTAGCACGACTTCATAACTTTATAGCTAGTGTTGTCTTATTCGTTTATAAGGAAGATGAACGAGACGACACTAGCGATATAGCCAGATATAGCCACGACACGTCGTTCAGGGCCGGAAAAAAAGATTCATTTTAGCTTGTTAGGTACTTACAACTTTATAGCCTACCTGTCCGTTATAGCGCAAAATGGCTAACAGTTGTCTTTCTGCGTCGAAATAAAGGCCATCTCAATGCAAACTGAGCGAGGCTTTAGTTAGACCCAGTAGTGCACTAACGCACTAAACATGTTTAGTAAACGTTACGCGCTAAGGGAGCCGACAAGAACTAAAGGTGCGATAAAAACACGATAATTTTGCAGTAAATCTAGAACAATCCTATCCTAAGGATCTGGCAACACTGACTGGGAACAACCCTATACTAGATCGAGTTTCCTTCGAGATTATTCATGAGATATTCAGTGGAAAACGATTTTCCTCGATTCGGTGAGAAGGCCCATCAAGCCTGAGTAGAGTACATACCAAATTGCAGTAGTAACCGATAGCAAACTGATTTCCTGAAATAGGTAGCGACATTTCAAGCATCTCGAATAGATGCAAAGAAAACGAAATTCGATGAGCATGACGCGCGTGAAGCAATAATAAAATGAAGGGACAGAAAAACTATATTTTACGTCGTCGTTTTTAACCGACTTCAAAAAAGGAGGAGGTTCTCAATTCGACTGTTTTTTTATGTTTCTTTCCTAAGAAATTTTGAACTGGGTGGTCCGATTTTAATGTTGTTTTTTTTATATGAAAGCTGGTCCCGTGTGGTATCATTTTAATTTGGTCCAATTCTGACAACGGGATCCATGAAAATCCATGAAAAAAGATCCATGCGAAGTATTTAAATATAAAACATGCACAGTTAGGGACAGGGTCGGATTTACTGGGCCACTCCCGGTATTTATAGAAGTAGGAATAGACTATATGATCTTTATGGTGCTAGAGAAGCTATGTTAAATGATCCTGCGTTTCTTTTGTATTTAACAAAGTACTCAAAAACATTTAAAAAAGTCTGTAACACAGCGAAATGCCTGTTTTTGAGGAAAAAAATTGTAAACTCATCTGATAAAATCAAAGCAACATGGAGACTTATAAATAACGAAACTGGTAAATCTAAGTCACGAAAAAGAGAAATAAGGTTAAAAATTAATAATTCAATACTTATAAACGATAAAGATATTGCCGATGCTTTTGATTCATTATTTTCTGATATTCCTAAAGTTGTTACCCGGTCTCTAAATTCCTCACCTTCAATCGCGGTTAAATTATTAGAATCATCTGTAGATAATGTACCGAGGTTTTTATATTTAGTCATGTAAACGCTAATTATATTGTGAAAACATTTAAGTCTATTAACATCAAAAATACTGAGGATCTTTGGGGTATTTCAACCAAAGTACTGAGTTCTATTATTAAGGAAGTTGCTCCATGCTTGGCTTACATTTTCAATAGTTGTATTGATGCAGGAGTTTTCCCTGATCTCATGAAATATAGTAAACTGGTTCCTCTTTATAAATCTGGTAGCCACACTGATCCGGCCAATTATAGGCCAATTTCAATACTTCCTGCAATGAGTAAAGTTTTTGAAAAAATTATTCTCACACAGTTGTCCTCTCACTTCAACCTCAATAGGTTGTTACATAAAAATCAATTTGGCTTCACCAAGGGTAGATCGACAACTGATGCTGGTACAGTTCTATTAAAGCACATATTGGATGCATGGGATAAAGCGAAAAACGCTATTGGTGTATTTTGTGACCTTTCTAAAGCTTTTGATTGCGTGGATCATGGTACATTAATAAATAAACTAAGTCATTATGGAATTAAAAACAAGGCACTGGACCTTATGCAATCATATTTATCGGATAGAGTCCAAAAAGTAGATATTGGTAAAGAAAGATCTAGGGGATCAAAAATCGATTTAGGAGTCCCGCAAGGATCAATATTGGGTCCTTTTCTATTTTTAGTATATGTAAATGATCTCCCATTTCTAGCAAAAGATCTCTGTGATATAGTCTTATTTGCTGATGATACTTCATTGATTTTTAAAGTTGACAGAAATAAACATAATTATGACGATGTAAATAATTCTCTTTCACAAATACTAGACTGGTTCACCGCCAATAACCTTTTACTCAATGGTTCAAAAACCAAATGCATAAAATTCATGTTACCAAATGTAAGAGAGCTCCCAACTAAGATAATGCTAAAGGATGAGATTGTTCACCTTGTAGACTCAACTGTTTTCCTAGGGTTACATATTGATTCCTCTCTTCAATGGAGACCGCAAATTGATGCTCTCGCAAACAGACTTAGTTCAGCAGCGTATGCGGTTCGAACAATTAGATACATTACCGATGAAGATACAGCTAGGTTAGTTTACTTCAGTTACTTCCATAGTGTTATGTCTTATGGTATTTTGCTTTGGGGACAGGCAGCTGACATCCAGACTATCTTTGTTCTTCAGAAAAGAGCGGTACGCGCTATTTATAAATTAAATCCACGTGATTCGTTGAGGGAATTATTTAAAGAAATAAATATTTTAACAGTAATATCGCAATACATCTATGAAAATCTAATGTATACACACAAAAACAGAGATAACTTTATGAAAAGGTGTGATGTTCACAATAAAATACAAGAAACAAGAACAAATTACACATCCCATCATATAGATTACGAAAGGTAGGGAAATCATTTGTGGGCAATTGCGTAAGATTCTATAAGAAGCTTCCATCTAAAGCAACTGAGCTCCCTATTCGTAAATTTAAACTGTACATAAAACGAAATCTTATCAAGAAAGCATATTACTCCGTAGATGACTACGTCAATGATGTTAATGCTTGGCCGGATGTCGCCCAGTTCCGCACAGACAATAGTATGTAAGACCAGTTAGACTTAGTTATCCTAAGATTGTATTAGTTGATAAGCGATAAACTTGCTAGTGGTTTCTTTTTCACTTCTTCCGCTAGTGGACAAAAAATTGAAGTGAATTAAAGTCAATTGCATCTTGTTTCTTGTTTGATAGTAATAACTATTTATCAAGCTGTTTATATAGTAAAAATTTGACTTGTCTAAGTACCTACTTATTTTGTAAGTCTAAAGAAATAAACGATTTGACTTTGACTTTTGACTTATAAACCATATCCAGTCGGGAGAAACGAATAGGGAAAAATCATGGAAAATCATATAAACAATGTACCATTTTAGGTAGACAATAATAAATCAATTATTCCGTGTGACATTTACATTGCAGCCCCAGTATATGATTTATTTTGAAAAAATACTTTATTTCGTATTGATATGCATGCAGCCTCTCGAATTACCTTTTCTCAATCATATCGATTATCGATCGATTTCGTTGTAGGTCGTCGTAGTCGAAGGGCCGGAGAGCAATTTGACAATTTATTACTGTTATCTAACTAATAGCTGCCTCAATCTGTGTTAGATTTTGTTTCTCAAAAGTTGCTAGTTTATTTGGAGAGGAAAATAACTGAATAAACCTTAGGTTTGGTTGACATTCTATGACACAAAATAAAATGTGCTTAAAACTTAGCCTTTGGAGACCTTAGAGCCCGTGTTCAAAATTACTAATGAAAACTCACGGACGTGAGATATACTGTCCCCAATAGTCAAGAAATCTCTACCTTACAACGAATTCAAGGAATTCCATGGTTACCATGGTTCCCTGTGGGGTCTAAATTCGACCCCTTTCTGCTAGTCCACTCATTCCGGGTACTTTGTATCTTGTATATCAGCAACGAGGGAATTAACAAAACATATTCACAAGTTGTAAAAAAATCCCAACCTAACGACGAATTCAAAGAATTCCACGGTTACCATTTCATTAACATAAGTACCTAATACAAAGTTTCTTACGTGTTTGTTATCTCAGTGTCTTTATGATACTCGGGTAATCAATCAAATTCCGATATTATGCTTCAAGGCTTAATATCTGATGGGTGTAATTTTCACACAATCATACACCATAATCCAATAATATTGTCAACTAAGTTTGATTTTGATGAATACCTTAGCAAGTTATTAGGCTCGTTCGTTATTATTATTATACAGGGTTATTACAGGTTACGGCGACCGAGATTCTGGAGGGGGTTGTAATTAACATCATTCATGACTGTTTTTTTAGAAACACCTAAACGGTATTTAAGATATTAGACATTTTTATTACCGAAAAACCGACCAAACCACTCATAGCTCAGGGTAGAGTCGTTTAGTTTTTGCCTATTCTATTGGCCTATTTTTGGGGATTTGCCTCTAATTTATTTGTGTTTGCCATTATTGTCTAGTAGATAAGTTTATTTAGTGTTTTATTAGTTTCTGCCCGCGACTTCGCAAGCGTTGTTTCTATGAAAAAGTTTAAAGGGGAGTTTTATTCCATGTAAATTGATTTATGGGATATGAAGTATCCTGTTTTCGTTTCCAGGATTAATCTTTTAATATTGGCGTAAAGAGGTAATAAATAGCCATCCATATAAACTTTCGAATTTATAATATAGTGTGATGGCTCTGATGATGGCTTTGGGTGAGTTTTGGTGGGCAGTAAGAGCGTATTATTTCATAAATCCCCCCGCCACTAGTGTAGCCAGCACAGGCCATAACAAACGAATTTATTTATATGCTCGAGCTATGTATGGGGAATTTCCTGAAATCCCCAACGAGACTGCTTTGATTTGGGGAAAATCACGAAAATAAAACCGGATATTTGACGACCTCTGTGGCGCGGTGGGCGAAGGTCCGCCTGCGACGCAGGAGGTTGCGGGTTCGATTCCCGCCTCGGGACAAACATTTGTACGATCTGCAGATATTTGTTCAGGGCGTTCTGGATGTTTTATATGTTTAATAAAAAATATCTATCTATGTAGTGTATTGTATTAT
Organism: Eupithecia tripunctaria; assembly: GCA_955876795.1. Classification (NCBI taxonomy): domain Eukaryota; kingdom Metazoa; phylum Arthropoda; class Insecta; order Lepidoptera; family Geometridae; genus Eupithecia; species Eupithecia tripunctaria. The sequence continues at coordinate 13,353,699 of OY041617.1, read as the reverse complement.
GTATATCAGTTATCTAGTACCCATAACACAAGCTCTGCTTAGCTTGGGGCTAGATAATGCTGTGTGAATTGTCCAGCATTATTTATTTATCCCCCAAGTGAAGACTGCCTAGGGGCATTTATGGAATGATCCCTAAGCGATATTTTGTCACTTCGCAATGGAAGGTTTTATCATTGATTTAAAAAGGGAAGATAGGTTACGTTCTCCCAGCGCTTACTCAAAAATTGGCATGTGTTACAACTCCACGCAAACACATACGCTCATAGTTATATTTCCAGTCCTGTGCAATACAAAGAAGAACAAAGACGGAAAGACGTATCTAGGACCGAGACAACAATATTTCACGCGAATCACGACCGCCCGTGCCGCCGGTCAGACGGTGACTAATGTGGGAGAACACAATTTTACACAATTTGAGGTTGCCACTTTCGAGCAACCGTACCTCATCTTCGTTTTTAATAAATCAATGGGTTTTATATAATTTTCCGTCTAAAAGCTTTTAATCCGGCTCTTGCTGTCGACCTCATACCTATCACAACGCTTTACTCCCAGTTCATATTCACCCACTTGATCATTTTCCTTCACTTTTTACTTATTACTCAGTTCATCATTTTTCAATTTCATTATTCATTTCAGCTAAATGCGCAGTTTTGATCTTTGAGGGAGGCTTAAGTCATCTGATCACTAAGATAATAATACCCACAGATGGGTCTATTCCTCCTGGATACTGAGATATGGCATGGGGGGTTTTCGAAAGAGAGTGGAGTGGGGGGGATATTGCTTCGTTATCGTGACATTTTGTCCGTCAAATAAATCACACTTCACACTTATATTATAAATTCGAAAGTTTGTATGGATGTATGGATGGCTGGATGGATGGATGTTTATAACCTCTTCACGCCAAAACTACTGAACGGATCGGGCCGAAATTTTGCAAACAGGTGATTCTAATCCTGGAGTCAAACATAGGCTACTTTTTATCCCATAAATCAGTTCCCGTGGGATAAAAATCACTTTTAAACGTTTCCATATGAACAACGCGCGCGAAGCCGCGGGGCGCAGCTAGTTCGATAATATATGTATTGCGATAATTATATCAGTCATCTAGTACCAGTAACACAAGCTCTGCTTAGATTGGGGCTAGATAATGCTGTATCGGTCCAGCATTATCCGACAAATTAAAGTTGGTGACGTCGTAATAATATTAGGAAATATGAAATTATAACATTTATCATTTTTGAATCGGTTATTGGCTAAGCTTGGTCGTCGATGTTATACACCGACGGCCATGCTTAGCCAATTCAAAAGCATTCTAAGATTTTCACACATCTTGCCCTAATAAACCCACATTTACCATCAAACAAAGCAAATTTAAACAATCACAAACCCACATCACTTGAATGCGTGAATTGAAAGGTAAATCAAACAGTAGGCACAGGCACGAGTATAGTTACCTATTGTAGGTAATCAGTGGGTGGCGAGCGGTTCGGTAAACCCTAAACCCGAATATTTAGCGACCATTCAAAACTATTGAGGCGCATACTCGAGTATAGGTTAGTTTACTTCAGTTACTACCATAGTGTTATGTCTTATGGTATTTTGCTTTGGGGACAGGCAGCTGAAAATTCGTTTACGAATAAATTGGTTAGGGAATCCTTCTAGAATTAGACATAGACATATCATTTATTTGCCACCTCAATACACACAGATGGAAAATGAACAATTATGAAAATTTAAGATGTTACAAAATATGTGGGACTCGACGCCCTGAGAAGGACGTCTATAAAAACTTATGTTCCTTAAAATTACAACAACTGCCTGAGTATGATAGCTGTACTGGATTTAAGTAACATATTATGGTCTTACAATGCAATTAAATTTATACCTACTGACAAAAAATTATAACTAGTCTGATATTAAACTTGGGCCGTACAAAAATACACATGGAGCAGTTGAACTTTCTAAAGACCGGAAGCTAGATAAGTAAGTTACATTGGGCTTTTAGGAATTTAAGTTAGTGAATATGATGTTCGTTATTCCAAAACTTTGAGCAGCAATCAGCGATCGATCTCAAAGGTTTACTATGAACATTTCACTTAGCAAGCTTACTTAGGTGATATTGCGTAAGTTTCGATGGAGCTCGAAACGTAAAGGCAAACTTTACCTTGGTTTTAAACTCTATCAAGTAATTTTCAATCGGCTTGCACGTGTTTGTGATGGAAAGATGAGAAAGGAACAAACTGGGATGATTGATATTTCTGAGATTTGCGATCACTCGTCCAACACCACAGCCGCTACACAGGCGCCTATACAGGCGCCACGAAATATGACTACTAAGTGGAAAGGGGATCAACATTTGTTTTAAGTACGCTTTTTTATATTTTAGTTAGTCACAGTTGGGATCAACTGTGACTCGGAATCAATAATAACATTCACATGTAACGTTTACCCTATAAAACATTAGATACATTTTTCTCTCCTCCGTAGACCGAGACACGTTCTCGGTGACCCCGATGACCCACTCACCGCCACCTCCACGCATAGCATCTGGCGACAGCCCAAGCCGAGCGAGCCTCGGCAAACCTAAGTGGTGGCCCTTGTGTGTGTCGTCCCAAACTAATTTTACCGGCGAGGCGCGCTCTGCGCCCGCCGTCTGCGGTCAACAGCATTATGGTCCATTCGAAAAATCGAGTTGGTAAGAAAGTTTGTCTTCGTTTTGTGCGGCTGTGGGGTTGGATCTGTGAGTGGTATCTTTAGCTCGTTTATCGATAAGGCCAAGGTCACACTGCGAGCGCTTAGGCTGTCTCGTAGGTTGGCGTCACGCGATTAGCAACACGCAACAAAAGAAAAACAAACGTATGAAAGTATACCTACTTACAGGACTAGCCATACAACAGTTGGGGATCACAGTTCGGTGGTAGAATTGTTCTACAGGGGGCGATGTTGCCCACCCCTGGTGGATATCCCTTAGTCGCCTCTTACGGGAAGAGATGGGGTGGTGCAAATTCTAAGCCAGCACCATACAGGTTCAAGACAGCTTGAGTTTCAAACAAGAAAAAATAAGCTTCAACCTGATTACGGCTTTCACCGATTGTCCTTATTATTTAAACAATGAAATTTTCAACCCTTAATTAGACCCTGTTAGTATCTTGTTAGACCCCAATATCGTCTGACGTAATCCGGGTTAAAGACACATTAATCGATATCTTATTTCTTGCAATCGAACGAGTAACAAACAAGACACAAACATGGGGATGCCATCATTATTTCTTTTTATTTATTTATTTATTTATTTATTTATTTATTTATTTATTTATTTATATATTTATTTATTTATTTATTTATTTATTTATTTATTTATTTATTTATTTATTTATTTATTTATTTATTTATTTATTTATTTATTTATTTATTTATTTATTTATTTATTTATTTATTTATTTATTTATTTATTTATTTATTTATTTATTTATTTATTTATTTATTTATTTATTTATTTATTGCATACATGTCCATTAAAAGTTGTTAACAATTTTATAGGTAGAATCTACATGAACCCTGTAAGGGCGTTGCAACATTCTGGGTTAGAGTTCTTATGTAGGTATAAAAGTTAGTAATTTTATAGTTGCGATACAAAGGAAAAGAGATACATATTATGTTGTCAGCATCTACGAATAAGAATAGTCAGGAACAGTAACTGCTTTATAAAAATGCCCCAACCAAAGTTGTGCTAAAGTAGGCGGGGCTTAAAAGTCGGGCTCAGCGCGCCATCAGTCGGATATTTATCTTGCAAGCGAACACACGTCCAGTCTGCACAGACGTTTTCGTGAGTATCTTTGTGAAATAGCTGTGAATCATCATGCCAACATGTGTTGTGAAGTGGTGCAGGAGCCATACAAGATTAAAATGCCTAGGGATCAATTTTCACTAGTAAGTAGTAGCTAAATTATAATAACATTCATAGATGTTCAGATACGTCATCAAAATGAAATGTTCAATACTATGCAATATGAAGTCAGTAAATTTTTGACTTCGTTTTTTTGTTATTAATACAAAACAATATTATGGTCAATAATACGCAAATTGAAGTCAGTTATTGATTTATTATATTTGAGATACATATTTTTTAATCTTAGAATTTTTTTCTTCTTGTTGATGAAATATTGAAATGTAACAAATACAATTAAGATATATTTATAACACTTATGTATGTATTTATTTTGCTTGTATTTTGTGTTTTAGTTTTCCTGCCGATCCTATTCGGAAAAAAAAGTGGATAAGTGCAGTAAAGCTAGAAAGACAAAACACAATTACTAATGAAAACTATGAAAACCAGCAGAGTATAAAACAAAAGAGAAGAATCGCACGGTGTTATCAAACATGTAAGACCAACGACGCGACGCTTCAACTGCCATAAACCGTGGAATAAATTATAGGCTTTATTACCCGGAAACTGCAAGCCAAAATCAAATATCCAGAATGAATGAAAATGTATATTTTCACAAGCTAATTAATTTGAAAGATTTCGATGTACTCTCGTATCCATCGGTGGTTTTGTTTAAAATATGCTCACGCACCGAGACACTAATAAGATATAAATAAAAATAAATGACCACGGAAAATCACTTACTCGAGCTAGTAATCTGTCAGTAATATCAACACAGAGTTTTTCTAAAATATGGGTAATTCTCACAGGGTTCAAAAATACGTGTCCGACTCGAAAAAACACATAAAAAGTATCCGTAGCCCTATGAATCTTTTTCAGGTAGTAGATTAGCCAAAAGTAATAGGGGGGGGGGCTATTTTAGTTTTTTAATTTTCCTATTCTAAATAAGTAAAAATAAATAAAAACCTTGGAAATACTGATTTTCGTGGTGCGTCCGGACCTCATGTTCTAGTGTTTATAATTTTTTATCTCATTGCCTATAAATAATAGCACTATTTCACACAGGTTCACAATAAACCAGATAGTTACTAGCTTAACTGACACTATTACTACGCAAAAAATAGCTTTAGTTAATAAGATACAACTAGATAACTTCGCGTCCGATGTTTAGCTCTGATAGCCATGGCGCGCACTAATTCATTCATAAAAACTGTACTTTAGTAACTACGTGAATAGTTGTTAGACAGAGACAAACTGTCAGTCGCGATCCATCAGTGGTGAGAACAGCACGTGTCCATGTCTCCGCGTCGCTTCGAAATTACGTTAAGTAATCACTTTCCGTGGCTTGGTATACCGCAAGTTCTGATTACCATGTAGACTATAAATTCGTTCATACTAATCCTATTGTTTTAATTGTTTTAATAATATATGCTTTTTGTGTTCCTAATTTCTACTGCAGACATCAATGTAACATAAACCAGCAAATTATGAAATTATTTAGGATTTTCAACTTTTTTCTGATTTTCGTGGTTTTGATTTCCATGTTTGTCGAAAGGTCAGTGAAACCCACGAAAATCAAATTTGCAGGCTTATTAACATTTGTTAATGTATTGTATAACACGGCTTACACATTGTCGTGTTCACGGTATGACACCCTGACCGTGACAGTGTGTAAACCTGTTGAAAGGTCGGGAAAAATAAGTAAATATATTCACAAATACATCTTAATCGACCACCTGATACTGATTATATAAACTTTCATACATAGATCATATTGTTATTGTGATTTTTTTTTTAATAATTTGTTTTATCTCAATCAAAATAACTTCAGCCAGCTTTGCTCAAATTGCAATGCTCGAAGTAAATACATATAGCTTATAACCAGTGATCGGAGTAGGTAGAGCGATTTGGGTTCATTGACCGCAAACGTTGATGTTAATATGGATATTCCACGGGATTCCGACTAATACTCTGGGATTCGATTATTATAATTATTTTTATCAATAAGTTTAAAAAATGGTATTATGTAAGTCCATAAGCGCAGGAGCGACGGTGTCAATTTTACATCAGCAACACGTTGCCAATTTTTTTGTCAAACGTGTGATGTTGCCGCTTTCTGGACACTCGTCGTGATATAGCTGCATTATACGCTCTTGGTCACAGGTGCAGGGAGTGTCACAGGTGTGGCTAGGGTGACGCACCTGTTTCCTGTTTCTTATTCTTATTCTTAATTAACTTATTGTTAAATGTTGTCTCACTCGATTACTTCGCTTCTCAGAGTGCGCTTGTTTGCTTCCGGTTGTGTTTTGTTGTGTGGTGAATTTCTTTGAACCCTGGCTTGTTTACTGGATTCTGGAATCTCCTTACTACTACGACTTTGGCTAGCCTTTGTGGACTCTGATTTACCCTTATTGGATTGGATATTTGGAGTTTTTTTTATTGGATAATCATTTGGTAAGTTTTTTTTGTTGTTAAAAGTAAATTTTGACTACAATTAATGTATCAATCTACCTTGAAATCATAGAAAAATTATATGTTTGGGCTTAGTGAAAAGCTTGCCTAAAGTCAAACCAATAAATAACATTTTGAATACAAAAATTAATGTAGGTACAGTATTATTCGTCCAAAATGCAAAGCCTTTTCTTGTTAGCTAAACTTTTTTAATACTAATGTTATTGTATTCCAATCCAGTATTTTCTTCACTTTGATGTATGTCACTCTCTTAGCGTAAATTAAAAACTTTTAGCTGCCTTTGCATTTTCAAACTCGTACTAGGAATAAATATTTTTACTAGTTTTGTTTTGTTTTTTGAACAAATCAGTATGTTTTGACCACTTAGTGTTTATGTGACTCTATTAAGCATTTCTAATTAAACGACATTTTGATTCAGGTAAAGTAAGTACTTCGACATGGCGTCGTCAAGTTTTGTCAAGCCTGAAACAGTTCAAATGTGGATACGTGAATATCCTGAGCTGATCTTTGACGCTGCTAGCTATACTATTTACTGTACCAAGTGTGAAAGCCATTTAACAGTAAAGAAATCTAATGTCAATCGACATATTGAAAGTGCTCAACATCGAGGAACTTATAAACGGCCACAAGAAGAATTTTATTTTGACCTTATTCAGTTTTTAATTCTTTGTAACATTCCTTTGTCGCAAATGAAAAATAATGCTTTCAGCATTTTTTTTTTCAAAAATACTTGTGTTGTGTTTGCTTTTGTAATTGCTTGCACTCACAAAAAAGTGCCTGACGAGTCACAATTGCGTAAAGTATATTTGGACAAATTTTATAGTAATAAAATTGCCTCCATCTATGAAAACATTAAAGATGAGAAACTTTGGATATCGATAGATGAGACAACTGACTTTTTAGGTCGTTATATTGTGCATTTCTTGGTAAAGCCACTTAATGAAATCTTTTCTGGTCGACCTTATTTAATTGCCTGTAAAATGCTTGAGGTAGTCAATGGCCAAACCATTTCAAATTGTATTACAGAATGTTTGAAAAATATTTGGCAAGACAACTTTGAAAGAAAATTTGATAATGTTTTAATATTATGTACTGATAGTGTGGCATACATGCTGTCTGCGGGACGAAATTTGAAATTTGTTTTACCTCAATTAAAACATGTTACCTGTTTGGTACATGCACTTCATCGCGTATCAGAACAAATACGGTTAGAGTACCATGATGTAGATATAATAATATCAAATGTGAAAAAATATTTTAAAAGCCCCTAGCAGAATAAAAATATTGAAAGATATGTATCCAAACTTACCTCTTCCTCCACAACCAGTAATAACTAGATGGGGCACTTGGCTTAAAGCTGCTTCGTATTACGCAAAATATTATGAAGAAATAATAAATGTTGTTTCTCGTTTAAACAGTTCTGAATTAATGGCATAAAAAATATTCTAGAAAAAGAAAATCTACGGAATGAATTAATAAAAATCATTATACGATTATTCTGCAACTCTTTTAATGAAAATTCATTAAAAGAGTTGCAGAAACAAAAATTAGCATTAAGCGACTCATTTTTGGCTTTTGATCAAGTCAGAGCTGTTTTAAATGAATGTAATTCTGATAGGATAAAAATAAAAATTGAAAGAGTTTTAGATAGAAATCCTGACATTGATATCCTCAGAGAATATGAATATGAGATAACAAATCCCGGGATTCGGGGAATATCCATTTTTCTACTTAAAAATCAAATCCCGGATTCGGGGAATATCCATATTATTCAAACATATGGCAAGTACATAAAATAGCTCCACCTACTCCGATCACTGCTTATAACCAATGAATATGGGAGGGATTAGATAAGCCTATTTTACTAGTAATTTAGGTATGACTCCATCGTTAGTATCTAGAAACGTGACTGATTATTTATAATTTTATTTAATATTATTTAAGATTGTTTGATCTCATGTGATCATGTGATTGAAAAAACGTGATAATTGATGTTAGATTTTTGTAATACTCTCTTAGTTTATATATTTAATAACAATATTTAATTTTGTTCCTTAGTTTTAAGAAAATTAATATATTTTTATCTGCTTACTAACTTTTTTATTATAAACCTACCCGAAATTTCTTCTTAGAATGATTGTAATAGGCTAGTTCAAACAAAACGTACATTTCAACACATTAAAGTTCAATAATTTTGTGTATTTGATTTCGGTGGTATGAATGTTGATTTCCATGGACACCATAATTTTAAAATTGAATAACTTCGGAACCGTTAGGCCAATAAAGTTCCCTCCATTACCAATAAATTAGTAATCAAATCTTCATATAGAATATTTCGTCATTATGTGTAATTTCAACCAAAAAAAAATGTGCCACGAAAGTCAGACAAAATCTGAGTTTCCGAAGAATCACCCATATTTGATACTGAAGATATTATCGTTGAACTTCTGAAAATCCGTCTTCACTACATTGCGAAGAAAGACTCTTTTTTAATGTCTTCTAGACTAAAACTTAATAAATTAATCATATTTCGCGGAACATAGATTTTATTGATGTGTACAAAGTAACAAAAACAAATTAATAAAAAATATTGTTAACCATTATATTATATTATTAATAACTTGGTTCGCTCTACTTATTGCATAACATCATCCACGCCGCCTTGTTACAGCTGTCATAGCAGACATTGCAGTACGCGCGCGAACCAATCACCGCTTTCATTTAGCAAGCGCCAACCAATCCCTGCTTTCGTTCTAAATTCAACTAATCACGAAGCAATGTCTAATTGGAACTTTGGCTATGATTCGTTTTTTGACTTATACGTCATTTTGGTTTGAGCCAGGCCCACTTTTTGTTTGAAGTTTGTTCTGAATTACCCTTCCTGACTATTCTTATTCGTAGGTCAGCATTAAGTAGGGCTATAATAATTATTGGGTGATTCTTCGGAAACTCAGATTTTGTCTGACTTTCGTGGCACATTTTTTTTTGGTTGAAATTACACATAATGACGAAATATTCTATATGAAGATTTGATTACTAATTTATTGGTAATGGAGGGAACTTTATTGGCCTAACGGTTCCGAAGTTATTCAATTTTAAAATTATGGTGTCCATGGAAATCAACATTCATACCACCGAAATCAAATATACAAAATTATTGAACTTTAATGTGTTGAAATGTACGTTTTGTTTGAACTAGCCTATTACAATCATTCTAAGAAGAAATTTCGGGTAGGTTTATAATAAAAAAGTTAGTAAGCAGATAAAAATATATTAATTTTCTTAAAACTAAGGAACAAAATTAAATATTGTTATTAAATATATAAACTAAGAGAGTATTACAAAAAATCTAACATCAATTATCACGTTTTTTCAATCACATGATCACATGAGATCAAACAATCTTAAATAATATTAAATAAAATTATAAATAATCAGTCACGTTTCTAGATACTAACGATGGAGTCATACCTAAATTACTAGTAAAATAGGCTTATCTAATCCCTCCCATATTCATTGGTTATAAGCTATATGTATTTACTTCGAGCATTGCAATTAGAGCAAAGCTGGCTGAAGTTATTTTGATTGAGATAAAACAAATTATTAAAAAAAAAATCACAATAACAATATGATCTACGTATGAAAGTTTATATAATCAGTATCAGGTGGTCGATTAAGATGTATTTGTGAATATATTTTTACTTATTTTTCCCGACCTTTCAACAGGTTTACACACTGTCACGGTCAGGGTGTCATACCGTGAACACGACAATGTGTAAGCCGTGTTATACAATACATTAACAAATGTTAATAAGCCTGCAAATTTGATTTTCGTGGGTTTCACTGACCTTTCGTGTACTTTTTGTCCACGAAAAACATGGAAATCAAAACCACGAAAATCAGAAAAAAGTTGAAAATCCTAAATAATTTCATAATTTGCTGGTTTATGTTACATTGATGTCTGCAGTAGAAATTAGGAACACAAAAAGCATATATTTTTAAAACAATAGGATTAGTATGAACGAATTTATAGTCTACATGGTAATCAGAACTTGCGGTATACCAAGCCACGGAAAGTGATTACTTAACGTAATTTCGAAGCGACGCGGAGACATGGACACGTGCTGTTCTCACCACTGATGGATCGCGACTGACAGTTTGTCTCTGTCTAACAACTATTCACGTAGTTACTAAAGTACAGTTTTTATGAATGAATTAGTGCGCGCCATGGCTATCAGAGCTAAACGTCGGACGCGAAGTTATCTAGTTGTATCTTATTAACTAAAGCTATTTTTTGCGTAGTAATAGTGTCAGTTAAGCTAGTAACTATCTGGTTTATTGTGAACCTGTGTGAAATAGTGCTATTATTTATAGGCAATGAGATAAAAAATTATAAACACTAGAACATGAGGTCCGGACGCACCACGAAAATCAGTATTTCCAAGGTTTTTATTTATTTTTACTTATTTAGAATAGGAAAATTAAAAAACTAAAATAGCCCTCCCCCCTATTACTTTTGGCTAATCTACTACCTGAAAAAGATTCATAGGGCTACGGATACTTTTTATGTGTTTTTTCGAGTCGGACACGTATTTTTGAACCCTGTGAGAATTACCCTATTATGTATTATAACGCTCCTACGTTGGTAGTTGGGTAAAATAAAGGTTGTATGTGTGTTTTTATTGATTACATCGTCGGACATTATGACTGCTTTGGGGAGATTTGTGCTATTGTGGAGAGTAGTTGTGTTGAGGCTATCTTTATCCTAGGAGATTTTAATGCACACCCGGGTGAACTTTTTGGAACTGAATTATTAAATATATATATATGTGGATCAAAAATGGATCTGTGCAGATATTGACCAGCTTGGTGTTAATTCTGGCAGCTACACCTTTATAAGTGATGCCCATGGTTGCACTAGATGGCTTGATCATTGTGTTGTCAGCTGTTCTGCCTCTCAAACAATAAATGACATTATAGTCACTTTCCATCAGGTGAGATTGTGGTGAAAAGAGGGTCGTATCGACAATACAAAGAAATATGTTTGCCGATTTATTCGCCAATTTTGAACCGATTTTAATGATTCTTTTATTATTGTTTGTACCTAGAGACATGACTCATAAAAAAGTTATTATTATTTTTCTTATTTGCAAAACGAAGCATCTGCGGCTCGCTTTAGATTAATCAAATAAAAACATAAATAAAACTCGATCACCGATGGTGGTCATGTGGTCATTAAAAAAAAGGTAATGAAATGTGGGTTTACTGATAGACTTCCGTTGGTCGACTGGTTTCGAGATATTTAGGACTGCTCATTGTTTTTAATTAATCAATGGGACTGCTCTGTTATTTATGATTTTGTAGATATTTGTGTCACGTTTCTAAGGCCCGTATTATGAAAGCTTGCTCAGTCATCGATCTATGCTTGAGCTATGTTTTTCTATGGCATAAACGTCACTCAAGCATAGCTCTATGACTGAGTAAGCTTTCATAATACGGGCCTTAATGTCGAGAGAAGAGGAAAAGAAGAGCTACGGTTCTACAAAATGGGAATCAAAATAGCCGAAATGGGGTTATTTAGAATCCTCTTTTGTTCTACGATTTATGCATTTTGACATTATAATAAAAAACCAAGTGCGTGTCGGACTCGCGCACAAAGGGTTCCGTACCATTATCAATAAAAAAATACATATCATTACTTTTATTAAAAAAATAAACAAAAAATGTGTGATGAAACGGTGATCGGTTCTCAAACTAACAAGGACGTTGCCCCCCTTAATTATTAAAACTATGTAACTTTTATTATTTGTTGTTTCAGCGGCAACAGAAATACATCATCTGTAAAAATGTCAACTGTCTAGTCCGTCCGTCCGTCCGACAGACGGACAGCGGAGTTACCCTTTGGGTACGGAACCCTAAAAATAACTTAGAACAATTGATTTTTCTATGCCGATATAAAAAAATTGCTCCCTATAAAAGTCACCGCTTACTAAGTACACACAAATTATGTGGCACCTTTTCTATTGAACAGTTCTGAAGTTCTAATAAAAACTTAGCCAGGTAGGTAAGTACTTACTAAACCAAAACAAATTATTTACTAACCAAGTTCTGCATATTTTTTCAGGACATTTTCGGCAAGATTTTTTTAATCTAAAATTTATCCTTATTTCTGTTTCAATTTGCACCACCCCAATTCTTCCCGTGGGTGTCGTAAGCGACTAAGGGATATCGGGGGGGGCGGGCAGCAGCGCCCCCTGCAGAACCAATCTTTCACTTAACTGCGTTCCACAACCCGCATGCCCAGCGTGGGGATTATGGACATTACCCTTAATGCGGTAAACGCCACGCGTTTATCAGGGGGAGGCCTGCGTCCAGCAGTGGACCGATACTGGCTGTTGAGGTGGACTTTGTCCCATTTTTGTCAGAGCAAAGCATAGATGACGGCATAAAAGAAGAATCAACAGAGCCGGTTTTAATGGTTCTGTTTTTTCATTTAGTATGAACAATGCCAATCAAATAAGTACCTACCTTCGTCCGACCACATTTCAACAAGACAGTCGCTTGTAATTTCAATCTTTACTTTGTCTCCCTATAACAAACGTTTACGTACAAAAAACTGATTCAGGACCGCTCAGCTGAATCTTTTGTTAAAACTCGAGTAGTTAGTACGAACACAGACATCGATAAGGATCTGAGGGGTGGGTCTATTGGACGAGACGAATCCTGACGTATCCTATTTAACCTACTTCAAAAAAGGAGGAGGTTCCCAATTCGACTGTTTAATTTTGTTACCTCAGAACTTTTGACATACTTTTTTATTTGAAGGATTTTATTTACAATCGTGCGTCCCATGTGGTTTGGTCCAGTTCTGCTAATGGCATTCATGAGAATACCAGAAGTATTCTTAATTGAAGATTATCTTTTTCAAAACAAACTCAATTATTATAAAAAAATTGGTACAGCGCCTTTATCGTACGGAAATAGAATTACGCAAATCCCGACGGAGACGTTACGATCACGTCTCGTTATTAACGTCAAATGAACTCGCCCCTCTGATAGTTAATTGGACAATGCCCCACAACAGCAAATATTATTTTGAACTAGTGATATAATGGTGTCAGTTTATGTCGCCAAAACTAAACTAAACTTATATGACAGGACAAAAAATGTCGCCGTCCCTGTCATAACAATCAAAATGATAAGGATGGCATCATTTTTAGTCCTGTCAATTTAGTTTAGTCTAGTTTTGACGACATCTGAATAGACGTAATTAGTATTTTATTTTATTATAGAGGTAAAATAATTACCTATACCGTCAGTGGCGTAGCTAGGTGGACAAGGGCCCCGGTGCAGAGAATGAATCGGGCCCTCGCCGAGGGCTTACTTATCCCTTTAGTAGGCTTCGTCGTCGATTAGAAATAAATGAACCTAAATAAAGAACAACGCACATGACAATCAGTGTTGCCAAGACCCTTGAGCTTGAGTCGTAACCGTAAGTTACGTTTCGTTTACTGAAATGCTACATTGTAATGTACAATGTAATGCTGTGTGAATTGTCCAGCATTATTATTATTATTATTATTATTATTATTATTATTATTATTATTATTGTTGCTGTAAAACAGGCAATAATGTTTTTTTGAATTTATGTGTTTTTGGGGTCAAACTCTGGTGACCTTGTACGCTAGCTAACCTAACATAACTTATTCTATTAGTTAGAACCAAAACTGGTGCTAGAAGGGCATAGCCAGGATTCTGTAGTCAGTTGAAGAAAAACAAAGAATACACCCATCTTTATCAACCACGGCGAGCGGAGCGAGCCGCTTATTTTTTGGAGAATTTTCTGGATTTTGAGGAAAGTATTTTTTTTGGCAATTATTGTTTGCGGAGGTGGAAGAAATGATATTATTGTGAGCCCAAGATCGACATGTATACCTAAAAATGCATCACGAAACACAACATGATGTTACCGACTTTCATTTATCTTCGATTATACATATTTTGACATCTTTCTTTATTATGTAATAAATTGTTTGTTCCCAACATTGTTTCCGCTTTAAAGCACCGCTAAATTCCTTTTTTAACCGATTTCAAAAAAGGAGGAGTTTCCGAATTCGAAGGTATTTTTTTATGTTTGTTACTTCAGAACTTTTGACTGGGTGGTCCGATTTTCATGATTATTTTTTTATATGAAAACTGGTGCTTCCCATGAGGGTCCCATTTTGTTCAGTTCTGACAATGGGATCCATGAAAATTTAAAAAAAAAACTAAAAATTTTAAGTCCGTTTATAGTTTTTTAAAACAAAATTAATTAACTTTCCATAATTTTCAATTTTCAATAACTTTTGTAAATTTAGAATTTCGCATACTTAGAGGTACTGAAATTTTCCTACATTGGGTGTCAATGTTTTATGGATAACAGGAAGCTCAACAAACACAACAACAAAGCCGCTTGTTTGGTAATGATGCGTGCGGTGGAAAGTAAAGTTCGTTAGTAATCTTATCAATGTACCTAATCATCACAGAATAATTCTGCCTAGAGAGTAATTCTGCTTTTCTTTGACCGGCGCAGCGCTAAAGGCCTAAAGGTGTGTGTAACGTCTTTGAGACTTAACGACAATTTTTTTATAAAGGAGTCTAAATCTTATGTGTAATAAATTAATACTTATTATGTTATGATAGAGCTACGTCTGTCAGCGTTTCAAAAGACATTTCGAATTTTAAAAGGTAGTAAATATTTACCTAAATTACCTAGTTCGAATAATTTGTTTAAGGCGCATACCCGAGCCAATCTGACAGCAATTCCTATTTTATCATATATTTTTATAAATATTTTACGTTTATCATAGGAATTTTTAAAAATCCTACGTTCAGTTTGTGGTATCTATTATAAACTATTTTTTAATACCTCATTTATAATTTTATCTCATATAGTTTAGGAGGAGATGCAAAAATAGAGTTTGGTGGCCAAAAAGCGCAACTTCGTATCTCTTCCTAAGCTTTACAAAATGAAACTATTACAGGCTTATAATAGATACCACAAACTGAACGTAGGATTTTTAAAAATTCCTGCGTTCAACGTAATAATAAGATATAATAGTTGGGGGCGCCACTTTCGCTGGTGTATGGGCCTTAAGTCATTATTCGTTTATTTGGCATTTGAAAACTTTTTGCAAATGCAAAAATAAACCTACCTACATTGCTGACTAGCAATAAATAAACATCTTTAAAAAAAAATCTCCGGCTACAAAGGACCCCCTGAGCTCCAGGGCCCCGGTGCACTGCACCGCCTTGCCCTATGATAGCTACGCCACTGTATACCGTATCCATTTTGAATGTAGCAAGTTAGTAAAAAAACTACGACACAAATAACAAAATCTCACTTGCTTGGCGTCGAGTTTCAGATATTAAGGTAGGCAATTTTTATTGAAGGGAGGATCTAAAATCAACAAGTAATTTAAATCTCTATATATAAAAGAAAGTTGTGTTATTTACACTATTTATAACTCAAGAACGGCTGAACAGATTTAGCTGAAAATTGGTGGGGAGGTAGCTTAGAACCAGGAGACAGACATAGGATAGTTTTTTTTCGTTCCCGGCTGAACGAATCTTGATGAAATTTGGCAGGGAGGTAAACGGTATCCCGGGTACGGTCAGACATAGCTACTTGAATAGAGCGTGCGAAGCCTCGGGCAAAAATTAGTTACGTATAAAAGGACGCACCAACTAAGTGAGTTTTAGGTTAAGTATGGGCGATTTGTTTACTAACATGCTTCATTCAAAATGGACACGGTAGGTAGAGATAAACCATTCTTAAATTGAACGCGTCTCCTCTCCACAGAGTTATAACAGTTTATTTCTCTTTTGTGAGCAAAAGCAGACTTTTCTTTTTCGTCTTGGTAGTATTCAATTAAGCAAGCAGACTTTTTTAAAGTTATAATTCAACGTCTCTGGCTAAAGAGTAATATTTTCGTATAATTTTGACGACCTCTGTGGCGCGGTGGGTGAAGGTCCGCCTGGACGCAGGAGGTTGCGGGTTCGATTCAATATAAATAATATTATCAATATCTATCTATTTAGTGTAGGTATTGTATTATGTATATCAGTTATCTAGTAACCATTAAAACAATCTTTGCTTAGCTTGGGGCTAGATAATGCTGTGTAAATTTTCCAGCATTATATTTATTTATTATAATTCTGTAAAGACGCATTCATTTTAAGAATGTTCTATCTCTACCTTTATTTGAGTTTACTTTGACAAAGCCTGTAAACAGCTGCTTTTATGACACTTCTTGGACATGCATTTCAATTTCTGTTGTATGGTTCATTATCTCTTGTCTGACTTGATTGTATGTAGTATAGTTTTATGTTTATTTTTCTTTGTATTCAATTTTAATTTATGTGTAATGTTTTAATATTTATAATGTGTAACTGATGGATATTGTCTGAATAAATAAACTTTTTTTTTTTTATTTTAATTCTAGAGCTAGAAAAACAAAACATACCGACAGTGCTAAAACCACTGTCATGGTCTTTTTTTTCTCTCTGCAGCGTACGTACAACCCCATATGGTGGTGATATTGTGTGTAGAAAATGTAGAAAACAATATATAAAAAGAAAAAATACGTACGCTCTGTAACAATAAGTTTCGAAGAGATTTATCTCAGTCGAATCGAGACTTCCCAAGTCAGGACAAACCCACCCGTAATAAAATAACACAAAATAATAAGTACCCTCCGCTATAGCTATAGCTTATTCGTTGGGTTTCGTAGAACTCGACTCATTATTTACATTTCATTAATTCGTTAATGTCGTTTTCGAATTCCATATTTTCTCCAGCAAATAAATACTGACGAGGGCCATTTGAGAGAAAAGGCCTGATGTCGTGGTTACAGGCCATTTTGATGGTAAAATGGTGTTAATGTTACGTTAGGGGTTAACAAGTTGTTGAGTGATTGATGGAAAACGGTTTTCGGTGCGCTGAGCTTTTTTGTGGGATATTATATGTAGGTCCGGTTGAACAAAAGCTGTTCGTTATAAGAAACCAGATTATCTTTATCGGTATATTATTATATTACTTATCTACTATTAATATAGGTATAGTAAAAATAAATGTGGGTAGATGAAAACATCGCCTTTGTCCCCCAGCCACGTAGTGATTGAAAAGAGTTGCTAGGAATGCTCTAGCGTCATTTTTAACCGACTTCAAGAAAAGGAGGAGTATCTCAATTCGTCTGTTTTTTTATGTTTGTTACCTCAGAACTTTTGACTGGGTGGTCCGATTTGCATGATTCTTTTTTATATGAAAGCTGGTACTTCCCGAGTGGTCTCATTTTAATGTTGTTCAGTTCTGACAGTGGCATTCATGAGAATTCATGATAAAACTGTAAAAACTGAAGTCGGTTTATAGTTTTTTAAAACATAATTAATTATTTAGTATAGGATCGAGTTAAATGCAAAATGACCGCACTACGGTTTCAGAGAATTTGAAAACACATGCAATGGTCGTTAACCAGTTTTATTCCACTATTCCATCTGGCTGAATAGACTTCGACATTTGTTTATCTTTGAAAAAGTATTTACAAAAGGAACAGTTTTGTTTTAATTTGTGATTTTTTGTGAATATTGCGTTTTAAATGACTACGCTTCATGTAGTCAAAATTTAAACTCAGTAAATAAGCGCCGTGCTACTTATTATTTTTCACCGACTTCAAAAAAGGAGGAGGTTAACAATTCGACTGCATTTTTTATGTTTGATACCTCAGAACTTTTGACTGGGTGGTCCGATTCTCATGATTCTTTTTTTATATGAAAGCTGGTGCTTCCTGTGTGGTCTCATTTTAATTTTGTTCAGTTCTGACAATAGGATCCATGAAAATTCATGAAAAAACTATAAAAATTTAAGTAAGTTTATAGTTCTTTTAAACAAAATTAGTTATTATTCATACGTTTGAAGGAGGATCTAGCTGGGCTGGGCAGCGTTTGGGAAACTACGACGAGTATTTTCGTCATCCATACCACAATGCTAGAAAACTTAAGTTTTCAATCAAAGCGCCCGTCATGACCTACGGAGCTGAGACGTGAACACTCACGATAGGGCTGGTCCACCAGTTTAAAGTTCAGCAAGCTATGGAAAGAGCTATGGTCGGTGTTGAGAGGTCACCCCCGCTTAGCGGGGGGTGGGTGCCTTGGGGGGGAAAAAAGCCTACGTACTGTCATCTATTACCTTCCGCATACTATGGTGACCCCAACCCAAGTAGAAGAAGCATTTCCATTTACACGCCCCGTTCTGAATTATTAGCATCGTAACAAGATAATTTCATACAATTCCTCTATTTCTCGTTTGATGTTGGTTTATTTGCCTTAAAGCTCTTAAAATAATTAAATTTCACCCTAAGCTTAATAATACTTGTACCTTTTAATAACGGTGACATGTAAAGTGTCGTAGAAGCTTTCATTTAAGTTTAACCCTAACCTTTAACCTGGAAAACAATATTGCTAAAATAACTGCTTTCAAAACCACTGACTAAATTAAAGATCAAAGGATAATTAATTCGTGTTAAGAAAGGAGAATTTAATTCGGCACATTTACTTGAACGCATTGCTATTAATTATCTAGCTTAGTCTCTGTGGTGGGTATTTATTAAAAAAAAAAACTATCATTTTATTTACAAGAATCCGACTTTTTCTGTCCACTTCTGGACGCAGGCTGTCTACACAAGAATATTTTACGAGTTTATGGCCCGTATTATGAAAGCTTGCTCAGTCATAGAGCTATGCTTGAGTGACGTTTATGCTATAGAAAAGCGTTGCTCAAGCATATATCGATGACTGAGGAAGCTTTCATAATACGGGCCTATGTCTATAGTCTATATATTTAAATTTGATGTATTTGTATGATTTGACAACTACGGCGGTACCCCTAGCGCCGCCGCCTATGTTATATTATTATTACGTTGAAGAAAGAAATTTTCAAAAAATGATTGGCGAGTTTATGATAATTTAAGCTTGCTTTTAATTTTATCAACAAATCAAAAATTAGATAAAATACCAAAAAAAAGACGTGTGGCACTCGGGGACTGCCGCGGTAAAGCTATTGCAATGCCATCTAGAGGCGAGTTGCTGAACTAAAGAGACAAACGTCAAGGTTTTTTCGTTACGGAATTTCTGGATTCGGTCCCCGCGCTCAAGGCCCGCGATAGAAGCTATGCAATAGCTTAAAAAGTACATAGATAACTATCCTTGCAAGCGGGGCTCCATGTAATTGCACTCTCTATTCCTCACAAACATAATAACAAGAACCTATTATGAATGCTTAGATAAGTACCTATAAGTACATAACTACGAAGACGAAATAGGGGAGCGGGGGCATGTAGTAACAATTTTCAGTTGTTTTGATGGGGAAGTCAAGATAACAATAATAAAGTTATTTAATAGTAGACGTAAAATATCCATTTATCCATAAGAATAATGATTGTACTGGATTTCATAATGGTTACTTTTTTTTTTTTTTTATTAGCCTGTTTCGTCCCACTGCTGGGCAAAGGCCTCCATTGCCATTTGAGTATGGCGGTCTTAGTTCCTACGTCGGCAATGCCTGTCATAGAGCGCAACATCGTATTTCTAACGCGATCGATTCGCCGGAAGCCTAGGATGCTGTGCTTCATTGCCCTTTGGCAGATCTTGAGCTTGGACTTTTGTAGTTCAGTCAGCGACCACGTCTGCGCACCGTAGGTTAGTTACTTAAAAAAATTATATTAACTATCACGGTTTATGAGATACAGCCTGGTGACACACGGACAGACGGACAGACAGCGGAGTCTTAGTAATAGGGTTCCGTTTTACCCTTGAGAACGAAATCCTAAAAACCAACCAGCAAATGATAAAAATACCAATTAAGTATATTCTATTACCAGTCACTTGAAAATTTCAGCCAAATTCCAATGGAAATGTTTAACAAGCAAAATAGCATACCGTACGCTAACACCTGAAATAAATAAAAACGCTTCACGGACGGTACAAAATATCACCCTCTTAAAAAGACTTCATATGAAACGAAGGAAACGTGACAGGAATTTGCAAGAACAAGTGAATTTACCACTTTCTGAGTGCGAACTCTTTGGAAACTGCCATCGTATAATAAAAAAGTAGGTAATAGAGTCTGTTAAAAAATGCGTAAAAGAGAAACGTCGTCGTGGCGTTACTGTGAACTAACACTTTTAGTCGTACTGCAATGACAAAGCAGTGTTAATATAAGAATGAAAAATATTTAGTAACAATTCCGCGAAAAAACCTTCTGCGATAAAATCTAACAAATTGTACATTCATACAAAATGAAAGAACATTTATCAAAGCAAGTCGTCAACTAGTTTCGTCTCTCCACGAGACATCATCAGGACACCACACCACTCGATCTTGACACTGAGAGCGCCAAACAACAACGGCAGAGTCCCACCAGAGATGTTGTCACTTCGAGCTCCGCGTGCCAAGTGAGGCATCGCTCGCAAAACCGCCCCTTATATTCACTCATGGTGACGCATCACGCCCATTACCTGCGTCCGTGACATCACCGCTCGCGCCATTTCTAGAAAAAATCCGTAATAATGGCGATCGAGGCAAACCTGTACTTAGTTCATTCAACAATGTATTATTACTGTATTTTGTAATTTCTAAATTTTCTAAGACCGACAACCTAAATCCCTTATCACAAGTATGTAAAATTGAAAATGAGTGATTATCATTTAATGAATGACCCGATTCTAATAAATGTTTTGCAAAATTTGACTTTTCTGGATGATTGTTTCTATAAGCCGCTAAATGTTCTTTATACCTAACCTGAAAACTACGACCCGTTTGACCTACATAAACACCATTACATTCATCACAAACTAACTTATAAACACCAGATTTCTTATTGTTATCCAATCTATCTTTTCCGTTACAAATCTGTTTTAATAAATTGTTTGTTTTGAACGCTACATGTACTTTATTTTTGGACAAAGCCCTTGAAACTCCCTCACTTAATGGACCTAAGTAAGTTAAACTTCCTACATATTTATTTATCCTATCTGGGGCAACAGGGTACAATAAAGAACGGACAATGTTACGTTGTTTACTCCTAATTAGACCATCAACTATATTCCTACTATATCCGTTTCTTTCTGCCATATGGTAAATAATAGATATCTCTTTATTAAAGTTCTCCCGTGATAGGGGTACTGACATCAATCTGTGGACAAAACTACGATAAGCTGCTAACTTATGTTGTAATGGATGACAAGAAGAATTCGGTATTGTAATGTCTGTATAAGTCGGTTTTCTGTAAATTTGGAAATCGTGCCTATTGTTTAACCTAGTTAAAGTCAAATCTAAAAAGTTCAGCGAGCCATTGGTTTCCAACTCGAGTTTGAATTTAATTTTAGGATGAATTGTATTAAGTTTGTTAACAAATAGTTCTATTTGACGTAAACTTCCGGTCCAGCATATGATAATGTCATCAACATAACGATAATAATATAAGATTTTTGACTCCCCTATAATGTGTTTAATCTCAAAGCTATCCATGAAAATATCTGCTATAAGTGGACTCAGTGGTGAGCCCATAGCTAACCCCTCCTTTTGTTTGTAACATTGATTGCCAAATTGAAAGTAATTTTGCTGCATACAAGCCCTAGTGAAAGATATTAACTCCTCCTTTTCTGCCGGAATTACTCGTTGTCGTTCAAGATGTCCTTCCAATATTCTCAAACTCTCCTCATATGGTACGTTTGTAAATAAACTTTCTACATCCAGCGACAATAATTTCGCATTATGAGGCAAGTTGATATCTTTAACTTTATTAATTAAATCCATACTATTCTTTAAACTATATTTGGGATTGAAACCAGATCTAGATTTCAATTCATAATTCAAATATTTAGACAAACCATATGCTGGTGCTCCTATGTAAGAAACAACGGGTCGAATCGGAATATTAGACTTATGTATTTTAGGTAAACCATATAACAAAGGTTTTCTAGGATTCATGGGAACTAGAACAAAGCAGTGTTTTCAACGCAACAAAAGTTGTCAATTGGCACACGAGCGCCCGACTCTTCACTTTTTGAACAGAGTCTAGGCATCTAGAGTCTGTTCAAGAACTCTATTCATCTCAGAAACAGCACACTTTTTTTCTTCGGTATTTTTTGTTTTGGTAAGAAACCTAGAAGTAATTCTTTAGTTATTTCTTTTATTTTTTCGATTGGTTGTTTCATTAACTTGTAATTAGATATGAACTGTTTTGGCGCATAGAAAATTCAGTACACGTTGTATTTTTACTGAGCCGTGCATTATTATAGCCACTATAACAACAAATAGTAAAATAAATTTAATTTAATAATTGAGGCGCACTGGCGCATACACGAGAGAAAGTGGCGCCGCCACCTATATATAAGATAAAATATCTTATATATTAAACAGGAAATTTAAAATATCTATCGCACAGTTTGTGGTATCTATTAAAAGTTATTTATTAATGCCCCTGTAATTAATGTATTTAATGTAAAAAAATTATTAATAATGCACAAAACACTCCTATGCGAGACGTCCGTGCAGATCTTAGTTCCCCCACTTAGAATTAGAATTAGAATGCCCCTGTAATTGTTTTATTTAGTAAAGCTTAGGCAGCGATACGAAGTTGCCCTTTTTGGCCACCAAACTCTATTACCGCATCTCTGTCTATGGCGCTGTCATAATCAGGTATGTGCTCTAAGGGGGGCAACGATCATCCAAGATGAATAAGGATCAATGTTGGCCGCGGTCAGCATTGAATAGTACCTCGCCATGATGGCATTTTTAACTGACTTCAAAAAAGGAGGAGGTTATCAATTCGACTGTTTTTTTATTTTTGTTACCTCAGAACTTTTGACTGGGTGGTCCGATTTTCATGATTCTTTTTTTATATGAAAGCTGGTACTTCCCGAGTGGTTCATAATTTTGTTTAGTTCTGACAGTGGGATCCATGAAAATTCATGAAAAAACTATAAAAATTGAAGTCAGTTTATAGTTTTTTAAAACAAAATAATTATTATTTTTTGTGCCCATGTGACGTGAAGTATTAGGGTGTCTCTTGTTTCTTGGCGAAAATAATACCTATCAAGTATGAAACGGAACCCTTCGTTTGCAAACCGACTTGGCCGGTTTATAGAGCTACCTACCAAGTCTTTACTATGCTTATACCTACAGGTAGACATGACAGCTAAAAGTTATCTACTTGTAAGGCAAACCGCGTAGGGAGCCATCGCGCCTCACACTTTATTGCTGTCGTGTAGGTATTACTTTATTAGTGCGACCTCACCTCAGCGAAAGGTTACAGTGTATGGTATTACACATAGTAGAGTAGATTTACATACATCCGACAGAGAACCAAAGTTATCGACAGCCTTAAGAATTTGTAATCTGAAGTGGCAGTGGGCTGGCCATATCTCGCTCAGAACTGACAAAGTTAACTTGTTCTTGAATGGAGACCGCGATTAGGCAAACGTAGTGTAGGACGCCTTCAGCCAGGTGTGATAACGTTTTGCGGTAGACTGCATGCAGATGCTGGATGCGTCAAGCTGAAGACAGGGCGCTATGGCGCTCATTAGGGGAGCCCTATAGGGCTATAGAAGCGCCAAAGCGCCCTATGCCCTACCGCGCACAGGTGCATTATGTCCACCTGTGGACTAAAATAGGTTGATGATGCTGATGAGAGTAGATTGGCGCAGCGGGTGAAAGTCCGCCTGCGACGTAGATGGTTGCGAGTTCGACGTTTCTACCTCGGGACAAATCTATGAATGATTTGATCAGATATTTTGATCGGGTATTTTCTATGTAAGTATACCTTATACCTAAAACATATTCTAGTACAAGGCGATTAAAAGCCGCCTTAAGAACAATTCTACCACCGGACAGCAATCCCCAACCCGCATGCCCAGGCAGTGTGGGGATTATGGGCACTGCCCCCAATGATAAATAATGAAACATAATGAGAAACTAACTTTTAAAATATCCTTTTTCAAAAGCATATAAAAACAAATACTTAGCCAATCTTTTCTGAAAGAAACCTCCTTGTACCTCATTCTTATTTCAAAATTCTCTATCACGCTTTTCATGGCAGATGTTGCCAGTCCCACGAGGGTAGGTGACGCTGGGACAATACGTCGTACTGAAATTTTATCCTATTCGTAACGATAATGATACGACCTCTTTGGAATATAATGTGGGGTAAGATCCATTCCAAAAAGGTGGTTTGAGATGCTGGCGGAATAGCAGCGTCGGAGATGCTTGAAATGGATGTTATGTCTGATTAAATAATTTCTAAATTTCTAAAAAAGAAGGGGGGCTTAGTATACCCGAGCCAATTTGATAGCGCCACCTATTTTATCATATTCTACGGTTTAACACAGGAAATTTTAAAAATCCATCGTACAGTTTGTTGTTTCTTCGCTTTCCATCAGGTGAGATTGCGGTCAAACAAAGGTCTATTTACCTTAAAAAAAAATCTATTAAAAACTAAAATAATAATATAAAATAATATCTATTTTAATCGTAATAATATGATAAAATAGGTGGGGGAGCCACTTTCACTGAGTCGAAATACTCGGTTGAATCGAATAATTGAATATATTATCTGCAAAAAAAACAATCCCGCAGTACATAAAATAAAATTAACTTTCTTTTAGTTGATATTGCTGCTGCTGCTGCCTGCCCCCCGGCGGATATCCCTTAGTCGGTATACAGAAAAAAAGCTGGAAACTTAAAAGCGCTTACGGACGCTTCACAGCGCTGGTAACCCTCGCAGGAAAATATATGAACGCGCGCCGATAAGCACTGAACGGTGCCGACAAGTTCCGACAAGCTTCAACACGCGCTGGTCAGCGATGGGCGCTGCCATCTAGAATTAATAAACAACTGCGACAACCTGCTTCCTTTGTGTAGAACGGAGGAACGCTTATAAGTTTCCTGCTTTCTTTCTGTATACGGCCTTAGTCGCCTCTTACGATACCCAAGGGAAGAATTGGGGTGGTGCAAATTTAAAGCCAGCAACACACAGCTATCTAGCAACACACAGCTATATATCATAGAAGGGTAATGCCTATAATCTGAAGGGTTCATACAATTCTACCATCGAACTAAGATTAGTTCGATGGTAGAATTGTTTTGCAGTTGCTGCAATACGGTAAATAGAGTACCTACTAGCGAACTGGTCAAGCAGTCTTCAAGGTGTGACAGAAAGCCCAGTGGGAGTGGGTGGTAGATATAAATTGTTTGAATTACCTCGTAAAGCAGTCGTGGCCCCATTTCCTTAGTTAATCTTCCCAAATCGTGACTCCCAATACGGTTAGAGTGGTGCTATAGAGCCCGGCTTTTCACATTTAGGAATCAAAGTTTGAAAAATAACAGTAAGTAGGTACCTACAAGATTTTCTGAAGATCTTATTACCTGCCGTAGTCATTTTCACTGCAGAGACTGTTCTGTGTGACTGAGTTCCTAAACCACTTCACACACGACTAGTTTCACGATCCAACCGTACCTTATTGTATGTAATCCGAGGAGTGGGGGTCCTTCCTGGAGACTTGTAGTTACAGGTTTTTTCTAAAACCTTATAACAAGCTCCAGCCACTCAGAATATAGGTTCAATTAGGTTCTACTGTACTTATGACAACGTCGGGCGCGGTCAGTACTTGGATGGGATAGATGATGTCATAAAAATATTCTAAAATAATTTGTGCAAAGCTTTTTCCGGCCTTTTTGTGAAGTGTCCTAAGTTTCCACCGAATTTTCCGTCCCTGTGTAGGTCGTTGGGAACTCCCTAAACGAACATTCCTTAAGTACTTCATTCATTACTAGATACTATCACCACTTTTTGTCTTACCTATTACAATTGACCGACGTAATGGTGGACAAGAAGTGGCTAGAATATGAAACTTGCTATACCTACATGGAAAGTGCATGCATAATAAGATAAAATAAACTAAAACCCAACTTCAGCGGTCACCGATTTTGCTTATTATATTAACAATGAAATTTTCGACCCTTATTTAGAACCCCGCTATCTCGATAGACCCCTCCAATATCGTCTGACTCAGTCGAGGTGAACTCTTTCCCGAGACAGAAGGGTTCATGATCGCGATACAGGACCAGGTGATTGACACGCGCAACTATCAAAAACATATTGTAAAGCGTTAAACGTTGGTGTTCTTCCAACACAAACAAGGTTCGTAGTTAACCCGCTTACATTCATAATGAATATTGTAAAGCTACGTAACTTAAGAACTGATACGTGCCGACGATGTAACAGCAGCTCGGAAACAATACAGCACATCACCGGAGCCTGTAAGGCTATTGCCCAAACAGACTACAAGTTTAGGCACGACCAAGAAGCCAATATTGTCAACCAAAACCTAGCTATAACATTCAAACTTTTAGATACTTACTTCTATTAAGCCAACACCCTATTATAAGTATGTGCCAGAGACTGTTTTGGAAAACGCCACACACAAACTTTACTTCGATAGAGTCATCCTTACTGACCGCACTGCACACTTCAATAGACCAGACCTGACCCTGTTAGATAAAACCAACAACACGGCTCTCCTCATTGACATCGCTATACCGAACACTCATAACTTGCAGAGCACCATAGCAGAGAAGCTCTCTAAATATGTAGATCTCAATAACGAAATTACTCGCATGTGGCGCCTGCAAAAGGTATCTATAGTTCCAATAGTTTTATCTTCAACTGGAGTCATTCCGAAACAGCTTTTCCAATCCATTGATTGTTTAGACCTACCTAGAAACACCTACATACTAATGCAGAAGGCTGTCATTTTAAACACCTGTAGGATCGTCAAGAAATTCCTGCAAAATGAGCTTCCAAGTGAAGTCTCCCCCTCTGAAGGCCCGTGAGCTTTGGATTTTTACCGGTTTTAAACCAAGAAGATAAGATCTTAACCCGAAAATAATAATAATAAATAATGTTGGACACAATTCACACAGCATTATCTAGCCCCAAGCTAAGCAGAGCTTGTGTTATGGGTACTAGATAACTGATATACACAATACAATAAACTACATAGATAGATATTTTTTGTAATACCCTAAAACTAATGGTTTCGGTATTTCAAGTACTGGTACTTTGAAGGACCGGTACTGTACCTAAAAATACCAGTATTGAAATTAAATTATTGAAACCTTTTATATATATATATTATATTATATTACATATTATATATTTTATATTATTGATACCGGTTGGCATCGGTATTTGAAAATACCGGTATTCCAAACAGTAGGTAATAGTTTCAGCGCTACGTAAAATCGGCTACATACAAACAAACATAGGGTATTTATACCAAGTGCCAAGCCAACCTCATATCATTACCCTCCTCCGTTGTTAGTCGGGTAAGATAGGAGATTATTTTTGACTTTATTTTCTCACCACTTTGTAATCGTTTTTCATGTTCTTCTGTATTAATATGGTAGGTTTTTACGAGGAAATTGCTTTATGCGGTTTTAATTACAGTACCTTTTTCAGCAGTGGAGGATTTCTCGTCAGATTTTCCCCCAACTGACCTTTAGTGGGTTCTCTGAATTGTTATGTGGGCTGTTAATGTTAATACTTTGATGACAATAAAATGGGATGAAAAGAAGTGAAATGTAATTCTAGTTTTCTAGCATACTGGTAGGTAGAGCAGTATAGTGTTATATTATTTATTTATTTAATTAGAAAATCAACGGCTTACACTAACATAACACAATTTACTTAATAACACCAGAGAATCTGTGGTAGAGCGCCGTTTCTTTGGTGAGAAGAGAAAGGACTACTTTTTTTGTTTTAAATTATTATTTAGGTAGTTTGTCCAAGGAGCTTAACTTGTGTAACGAATCGACCCTATCTAAAAATTAATTAAAATTTAAAAATTAATTACACAGATAGTACTGCCAATAGGTAAAAAACTTTCTACCTGAAACTTTCAGCCAAGGTTTTCGCCTGCTCGGCAATATTTGCCTTCAGCGAGCCATAAAAATTAATAATGTAAAAGGTAAGTACGTGGGCCTATAATTTACGATACAACGGCCATAAAACTTTTTTCTTATCTTAATGCCCTTCTCCTTGCGACTATAAAACGTTTAAACCCCAAGTCTCACATTTTTGCTTCATCAAAAATCTGTACCTATTACTAACAGCCGGTTTCTCGAACGCTTGTCTTGTCACATTGAATGGATAGTCAACGGCTTGTTATATAGGTACGCACTGCGGAATCTCACAGCGTGAATTTTAATCTCGCGGAATATAACCTGCGTACTTACCTTAACTTGTACGTACGACGACGGCTATCTACAACTTTATAGTGCTCCAAACAATCATATTTTCTTCCATTAAGTTACAGAATTCTGCAAAAAAAAACATGCGAGTAATAAAAGCAGTGCGTATACAGCCTGACAAATTGTCAACAATTTGTCACAATAATAAGCGTTTGAGAAACCGGCTGTAAGCCTCCTGTCTGTCTGTCAGCGGGCTGTATTTTATGAAACGAAATAGTTAGGCAGTGGAAATTTTGTCAGAGTGTGTTTTTCTATTGTTGCTTTAACGATAAATCACCATCATCATCAGCGACAATGGCATCCATGATAAAACCATAAAATTGAAGTCGGTTTATAGTTTTATTTTAAACAAATGCAATTATGTATGCAAAACTGTCGATTCCAGAAACTGAATCTAAGAAGTAGGATGACAATGTCATAACGTTAAATAAGGATTTATCCGATTTCCGAACGAAACGATAATGGCGCCTGATGCTACGACGGTATTTCACCGGCCGCACTGCCATTTTTTCACAACAAAAGCTAAACGATTTTACTTTTCAATTAAGACATTTCCGCGTTCTTTGAACATCGCCTTAGGTATCTTATGATTAATGTTTTTGACGCATTTAATTTAATAATTATGAATACAATTAAAAAGGTATCTATAATAAACTATTTAATTTCATAATATTCATTTGAATTTTCTACTAGGTACATATGTATAAGCACTAGGCACCTACATCACAATCAAATCATAGAAACAAACAATTTAGAACTAGAACCTATTTCAATTGAAATAATTGAGCTATAGTCTAGATCTGATGAGAATATTATATAAATTATTGGTAATATAAAAACTACAAATTTAAGAAACAAGTTTCACGAAGGCAACCCTGTATTGTCAGATAAAACCGCCCGCTGTTTTATTAGATGAAAATGTCGAAAATATTGGACCAGCGGGATGTCGTGCCTCGACATCTAATCCGATAGATTGTCTATGCGGCACTCAATACAATTTATGGTGGATTGATTGACTGTGTTGACCGACATTGTTGTTTAGTTTATTATGACAAGTGGGTTTGTTTACCATTTTATGATGTTGTTTTATTATATTAGTGAACATGCAAAGTGAAAAAAACAAGAACTTTCTAACTACATAATTTATACATCCTGTTCGACGTTCATTTTGAAAACAAACTAGTAAGTCAGGATAAAAGTTAAATCAAATTATGCATAGTAAAATGTTTGCTTTCTCACGAATTGATACGTAAGATCATATGGGATGCTTTTAAATATTTTTGTGATTAAGTATAATGATGTCGCATCACGTCACGAGGCTATGTAAAGGTGACAATAATTAATTTTGTTTTAAACAACTATAAACCGACTTCCATTATTACAGTTTTTTCATGAATTTTCATGGATCCAATTGTCAGAACTAAACAAAATTAAAATGGGACCACACGGGTTGCACCAGCTTTCATATAAAAAAAGAATCATACAAATCGGACCACCCAGTCAAAAGTTCTGAGGTAACAAACAAAAAAAAAATACAGTCGAATTGAGAACCTCCCCCTTTGTTTGAAGTCGGTTAAAATACTTTTAAAGTTATCGATAAAGACGCGGTGTAAAAGTTTGCAAATCATTATTGCACTCAATTGGTAAATTAGCCATATACCTACCGTATGTGGCTAAATTGGTTAAATAGGTAGTTCAAAATCAACCTCTTCAATATCGATTGCTTTGACAATCTGTCAAAATAATTTATTCCTTTCGCCTACCTGATTTTGTTATTCATTCATTGTAACGCCTCTGGCAGGATCAGCATTCGTCTAGTCAATGTAAGATTGTTTTTTGTTTGTACAGAAAATTCCACGAATATTTCCTTTTCTCTGAATTTCTCTTTGAAATCGCCAGTATTTCATTTGTCGACGGGTGAGTCAGCAAAGTCTTTTTACAGTATTACCGAGCTGGCTACAATAGGTACCTATCTGGTTAATGTTTTAGTACCCACTTTGTATTTATTATTTTCGTTGTATCGCTTTGGGGCGACGCGTATTGTTATTGGTCGAGCTTTTAAGGTATTTATCTGTTGGTATAATGCTTTTATGCCTTTATCTAATCGTCTCCGTATTATTTTTTCTGACAACATGAATAATAAACAAAATGGGGGTCACTTTTGACTGCCATATATGTACTGCTATCATTCGGTATCACGATTTTTGGGTCTTCTTGAACGCTTGTGAGTACCTAAGCGGTTTGTAGGTGGAATTAGTAACCAAACGAATTTGATTCTCATGAACGATCCACTTTTCCAGCATTTGTATTGTGACTTTGAAATTGTTTTCATAGTGGATGCCATAATTATTAGACTACCAACGTACCTACACTAATAAGATCATCATAGTTTCAAACATTCATTCACATTTCATCACGGTTATCTTGTTTTGCTGCGTCGTATTCTTCATTGTTAAAAGTTGTGACCGTCTTAGAAAGCTTTCACGGAGATGTTGATAAACTTCATCATAAGGTAAACAAGTAGTTTAGAAAACTGGACCACTTTATCCGTACCTACAATAGGTATACCTACACTTATTTATCTATAATTTTAGTACACATATTTTTCTGCTGAAAATATAGCATCATTCATACCTTATAGTTACAACATCTATGAAAGTTTAGGTTTTGCTCGTTTGGGGGCATTGGATAGAACGCTCGATATTTTTACCGAGGATTTTTTACCTTTGTTCTGTCACCTACTGAGGACCACAATATTTTGTAAACGCTCTTGGTAGAGAGAGAAAGTTGGTTGGTATTTAATAAACTTGGCAGCTTAATAAGTGGTAGTTTGTGATGTTTACTTGCTTATAGTACCTACCTATTACTGCAAAATATAGGTAGGTTTAGTTTTAATATGACTGGAAACATGTTTGAAACAAAGTTTGAAACAATTGTTGAATGAGTTTCAAAATATCCAGTTCATCGCAGAGCCTGTACCTATGGATTTGTCTTATTATGCTATCATAAAATCCTTCGGTTCCAACATTTATACATCACTACTGAACCGCCCTGGCTTCGCACGGAGGCAATGCTGATGAATTATACATAAACATTCCTCTTGAATCATTCTATCTATTAAAAAATCGCATCAAAATCCGAGAGGGGACAGACCGACAGCGGGAAGCGACTTTGTAATAAACTATGTAGTGAAGTTGATCCTTGCTCAGCGGTGTACATACAGTCAGTAAAACCGCGGATATTCTGAACAGTCGAAATTCGAAGCCGCGAGCAGGCGCACGCCTCAACGCTCCGCGTTTCCGAACGAAATACGTACGCGAGCTTCCAAATTTGGACGTTGACTTTGTTTTTTCGGGCGATTCTTTGTTGTTTTATTTAGGTTTTTTTATTTTGGTTCTGCCTGTGTAAATCCGTTTATCAAGTAGGTAGGTATTTGATATTAGATTGTTTTGTGAGTGAACAGTGTTTCTAAAAGGATTGTTTGAGCAACATGTGAAGAGTATACTATCTTTCAAACAGGTAAGATTCAATTAAAATAAAACCTAAATAATTGAAGTCCATGAGGTTAATAAGTATATAATTTGTCATACTATTACAGCCATTTTCTTCTAACTTAAAAAATATATATTTATGTAACTACTTCTTAAAAATCATACTCATTAGATAGGTAGGTAACTAAAACAATAATTTTATCAAAAGTAAATCTAGGATATAGGTATTCTCTACTTTATATTACACAAACTATTAGCCTCTTATTTGTGTCGCAAAAAACCATTACTTACCCATTTAAAAAAGATAAATTCAGGTCCCTGTCAGCTGTCCAGTCTTTGAGCCTTTTAAGTGCTTCGGTAAATGAGCCTTATTTTTCGCAGCTAATTGTAACTGAGGCCTTTTGTCTCTCACTAATTAGTAACCTGGAGAAAAACCCTGTTCCGAATATTTAGTAGGTAAGTAGGTACTTTTTTAAGTCTAGAACAGATCGGCATTTGAAAGGATTCATTTTCATAATATTATAGCATAACATAAATAATGATTTTGTCTATTCATCTATAGGTACATAAAATATTTCTTAGAATGGTTTTCTTTTTACTTACGTAAGTTATTCTATTAGGTGAACCGAACCTTGTAATGCTAGTTAGGTAGATAGGTAGGTACCTACCAGCGGCGAAGGGTGAAAATTCAGATAAGAAGCCAGAGCTAAAAAAAAATTACCATTACAGCTTCGTGCGATTTAGAGACGAAGTTAGTGCGCGAGCATGTTCCTACCTAAAGCAGAAATTACTTATTACAAATTAGAAAATAAAAATTCTGTAAGTTATAATTATAAGTTTATAACTTATTCTGTTTAAATAAGCAATGAGCAAAAATAACTCAGTCGATTATAATGTTAAATTGATCTAAACATGGCCAATGTTCTCTTCACACACAAAATCAACTGTCATTAGATTAATTATTATTTTAATTTATTTAATTATTTGATCTCATTTTGTTTCTTTTTGTTGTAATTCTATTGTGTGATTTTCGGTGACTTTTAAATAATTTGTTATATGGATTTTAAATCTGAAACAAAGAGATAATAATTAAAAGTTGGATCGGCTATGCATTAGAACTAATTAATTATCTATCACTCGAGCTGTCAAAAAGAAAATAATGCATGTGGTGGACAATAAGTTCCAACTTGACGATGTCGATTTTGCTTTCAAGATTAGCTTGAAACAAGTTTATATGGTGTTATCCTAATTGTCTAACTATGATGAAAAGTTTGATTTTGTCGCACGTCGAGATAAACATAAACGCGTAGGTAAACGTACACATTAAAACAACGCTCACGAAATGCAATGTATCCATTTATTAGAGTGTGATAATTTGGTCACGGGTCATCGCACGATCACTGACATACTAAGTAATAGGTAATATAGACCTGGTATCGCGCTATCAATTAGTAGTTAGTGTCCAGCTTTACTATCAGGCCTGACGACTAAAAGATTCTAATAAATTTATTTTGTAAGTCTAAAGAAATAAACGATTTGACTCTGACTGTAAGGGGATAGGAAGACCGTGGAAAAGATGGATGGATTGTGTGAGAGAGGACATGGCTAAGAAAGGTGTGAGTACAGAAATGAAGGCAGATAGAGCAGAGTGAAGGAAACTGACATGTTGTGCCGACCCCACCTAGCGTGGGATAAGGACCGGAAGAAGAATAAGAAATTAACATGGTAAACGGCTCAGTCGGAAGACCAGCGTTGGTTGTACGCACAATAAACTCATTGAGAGACTGGGAGACTGGGACCGTTTTGTAACTCTAAAAAACTGTATCAATTTCTAAGTTCTTTTTATTTTAAATCGTATGTGTTTGAGTTACAAATAAACGTTCTATTTCTATTTTTCTATTTGGTATACAACTTAGGTCTGTAAGCTTAGGTCAATAGCACATGCACCCTGTAGTGCAATGCAAAATAAATAATGTTGAATTCACACAGCACACCCATTGATTTAAAAAGGGAAGATAGGTTACGTTCTCCCAGCGCTTACTCAAAAATTGGCATGTGTTACAACTACACGCAAACACATACGCTCAAAGTTATATTTCCAGTCCTGTGCAATACAAAGAAGAACAAAGACGGAAAGACGTATTTAGGACCGAAGTGAGACCGAGACAACAATATTTCACGCAAATCACGACCGCCCGTGCCGCCGCCGCCGGTCAGACGGTGACTGATGTGGGAGAACACAATTTTACACAATTTGAGGTTGCCACTTTCGAGAAACCAGTACCTCATCTTCGTTTTTAATAAATCAATAAGCACACCAAATAATTTTTAACATTTAAAATGGCAAAATTAAATTACAAGTTGTATTAAGTAAACCAATACCTTTAATAAAAGATACAAATAATAGATCTATAATATATAGATAATACGAGTAGAGCAACTTTATTGATTCAGTTCCAATGAAGATTTTAAATCTTTGGATAAAGAGATAATGTTATACGGATAGAATAGAACAAACTAGTAATACCGAGTACATAATGTAGGTAGAATTTTAAAGAATCATAGGAAATTCAGGGGTTGCCTAGCCATAAGCCGACAAAAGCAAAAAAATATCTTATCTTCAAAAGAGATCCAATCTTTTTACCTCCCTCGCCTTGAATGGAGTAGTTCGACCATCACCAGCTTTTAAATAAAAAAAAGAATTATCAACATCGGATGACCCTGTCAAACGTTCTAGGGTTATAAAAATTAAAAAAAAACAGTCGAATTGAAAACCTCTTCCTTTTTTGAAATCGGTCAAAAAATAAGAAAGATACTACAAGTATCCTACTATCACACTAATATAATAAATGCGAAAGTTTGTATGGATGGATGGATGGATGTTTGTTATCTCTTCACGCAAAAACTGCTGAACGGATCGGGCTGAAATTTAGCAAACAGGTAATTCTAATCCTGGAATCAAACATAGAACATAACATAGATATACATATCAAACATACTTTATATCCCATACATCAGTTCCCATGGGATAGAAATTATCTTTAAACGTTTCCATAGGAACAACGCGTGCGAAGCCGCGGGCGCAGCTACTAAATTATAAACGCGAAAGTTTGTAAACATGTATGTATGACTGTTTGTTCCTCTTTCACGCAAAAACTACTGAACGGATCGCGTTGAAATTATGCAAACAGGTAATTCTAATCCTGGAATCAAACTTTTTATCCCAGAAATCAGTTCCCGTGGGATAGAATTCGCGTGCGAAGCGGCCGTGAAAGTAGAAAACCCGTGCTAGAATAAACCTGATATTTAGCTTATTAAATATTGAAGGCAAACCTGCCGCGGTTTGGAGGGTTTTTTTTTTTTTTTTTTGTTTTTTTTACGGTAAATAGACCTTTATTTGACCGCAATCTCACCTGGTGGAAAGCGAAGATGCGGCCGACGGTGTATCACGAAGGTCTAGAAGATACCTATTCACCCTTGTCTTGAAGAGACCCAGGTTGTAATTGGCCGGAAAAACAGAGGCAGGGAGCGAGTTCCATTCCTTTGCGGTGCGAATAATGAAGGTGGAGGAAAACCGCTTAGTGCGAGTGGAGGGTACATCCACCAAGTATGGATGGTAATGCGCTGTGCGTCTGCTTGTCCTGGAGTGGAAGGGGGATGGTGGGATCAGGTCATGTAGTTCGAGTGAGCATTCACCAAAATGTATCCTATAAAAGATCGAGAGACAAGCAACCTTGCGGCGGTGTTCGAGACTTTGAACTTTAGTCTCTGCAAGGTACTGCTCGTCAATGAGTCTAAAGGCTCTTCGTTCGATCGAGTCTAAGGCTGCAAGGTGGTACTTGGCCGAGCCGTCCCAAACATGGCAGCAATACTCCAAACCAGACCGGACCTGTGCTTGATAAAGGGATAGAAGCTGTTCCGGTGTGAAGTATCGCTTAACCTTATTTAGGACCCCTAGCTTCATGGCTGCTGTTTTGGCCTTCGACTCGATGAATGTGCCAAAGTTCAAAGTTGGTGTGAGAGTGACACCGAGGAGCTCCAGTTGATCATTTATAGGTACCGGTACATTCCGGAAAACGGGAAGCTGGACAAGCGGACTCTTTTTAGCAGAGAAGAGACATGCTTGCGTTTTAGAGGCATTGAAGTTAACCCGATTGGCTTTGCCCCAGTCCGAGACTGCCTTAAGAGTTAAGTTCAAGCGCTGCAGCATGTCTTCTCTCTGCACCTGTACGTCATTCCGACTGGCTTTCCCGTTGGATAGGTACCTCTCAACCACGGTGCTGTC
Source organism: Eupithecia tripunctaria (assembly GCA_955876795.1). Classification (NCBI taxonomy): domain Eukaryota; kingdom Metazoa; phylum Arthropoda; class Insecta; order Lepidoptera; family Geometridae; genus Eupithecia; species Eupithecia tripunctaria. Next base: position 13,317,218 of record OY041617.1, on the reverse strand, counting down.
GTCTGCGTACCCAATGATACCGGGTACCAGCAGGTCATTAATGTGCAGCAGGAACAACGTGGCAGAGAGAACAGACCCCTGAGGTACCCCGGCGTTGATCGCCAATTGATCAGACGAGCATACCTATATCGATCTACACATAAAGTAAAATTCAGGAGATTGGGTAGGTACTAGCTTCTCGAAAGTGGGACGCTCAAATAAAGTCTAATTAGGTCCAGCCCCGGCGTTTGTGTTTAACGTGCTTATTGTTGTTTCGGTCGCACTTCGGTCTAGGTACGTCTTTCCATCTTTGTTGTACATTAGGTAGGCATATTGCAGATTGGAATAGCGCGTCGTTGCTCCATACTGATAAGTTTTTTTAATTCGTAGTTGTATCTTACTTAACACAACACGAATAATTTTTTGAGTTAGCGCTTGCAGAAGTAAGTTCGGTCTACCATATCATATCTACAAATTTTACTTATACCTACCATAACACAAAATACAGGCAGAGGAATACAGGCCCAAATGCTTTTATAAATGAAGAAGTAGTGAAAAGTTATTTTATAAAAGCGTTAAGTTTAATTTTATCAGATGACTTAAAATTATCTAGGAGGTTCTCAATTAACTGTTTGGCTGTTTGACTTCAAGAGAAAACTGAAATAACATTTAGAATTCGAATTAAGAAGCCAGAATTTTCGAAGTTGTTTTTTACCTTAGTTTTTCTAAGTAAATGACAGAAGAACCTTCTATTACTTCCTTAAGAAATCTAGCATTCAGGATTCAAAAGCTCAGTTTACTAGAAATGTAGACTAAAGCGATTCGTTAGGGTTGCCTCTTTTATAATAATAATAATAAAAATAGGTAAATCATTTATTTGAGACACAAACAGCTCTGACATACTTAGATATAGCGATGGACTTGCTAGTGGTTTCTTTTTCACTTCTTCCGCTAGTGGACAAAAAAATGAAGTGAATTAAAGTCAATTGCACCTTATTTCTTATAGATAGTAATAACTATTTATCAAGCTGTTTATTAGTAAAAATTTGACTTGTCTAAGTACTTATTTTGTAAGTCTAAAGAAATAAACGATTTGACTTTGACTTTGACTATAAAAGGGTAACCCCCGGTTTCTCGAACGATTTTGACAAATTGTTGACAATTTGTCAGGCTGTACACGCACTGCTTTTTTTTGCAGAATTTGTAACTTAATGGATGTTCACTAGCGGAAAAATATGAATGTTTGGAGCACTATAAAGTAGTGTATGAACTAATAACTTAAATAAGCTACCTACAGCTTATTTAAGTTATTAGTTCATACATAGGCAAACTTTACACTAGGATAAATCCTGTGTCGTAAAATTATAATTAACAAACTTTATGATGTTTATTTAATAGTAGCTAGGTTAATTAAAATTAAGATGGGTACTTATTCTATTAATATTATTATAGAATAGGTACTAGTATCTGTGGAATAGGTAACAAAAATACTTTGGACAAAAATATACTAGAGTACTAAAATCGATCGAAAGATATAGGTACTAAAATCGCCGTGTGGTGCCGGTCACCAAACTGCGATCCCGAACCCGCATGCCCAGCATGGGGATTATGGGTACTACCTCTCCATGAGATAACAGCCAATAAGGCGCTTATCAGGGGTAAGCCTGCGTCCAGCAGTGGACCAATATAGGTTGTTGAGGGTATTAGATTTGAAGAAAATCGAGGAAGACATTCAAATATTACGATTTGTAGTGAAAATGTCTTAATTTTTTTCCATTTCTTCGCCAACCCTAGATCCTCGCAAGCTTAAAACTGAATTTCCCTACTTAATTAGTCTAGTGGCTCGTTGCAAGGTGCACTTAAGTAAGGCGGATGATTTACTTCTACTTAGTTACTTACTTAGTTACTTAGGTACTTCTGTTGTAAAGGGGCAGCATGAATGCATACTAACTAATAAACTTAAAGTATGTAGGTCTGAGAAATAGAATTACGATAATTAATCCATCGATGGATTAGAATGAAAATAAAAGTGGAAACTAATCCATATTGGATTTGCGTAGTGGATTAGAATGGAATAGGCCAAAAAATCCCGGGCCCGTAATCTTAAAAACCTAATTGTTAAAGTTTCTGATTTGTTTTCTTGCAAAGCTAATCCTAAGTAAGTGACACAGGGGTTGGTTTGGTGGGAAAATGAAACTTCGAGTTTTTAAGCTATTGCATAGCTTCTATCGCGAGCCTTGAGCGCGGGGACCGAATCCAGAAGTTCCGTAACGAAAAAACCTCACGCTCCCCACTCCGCCGGGCAAGGAGGTGTGGCTTGAAGGCCGTGCATCGTCTAACGTCGTTTCAGTTCGGCAGTCTTCGACACGGCGTTGTGTGCGTGCGATTAGACGTATTGTACGACTCTACGAAACTCGCACGAATCGAGACCAGCTGCTTCGAAATCGGACGAATACATAAGCAGCTGTTTATGAGAAAGTATATAGGTGTATAGGGTCACCACGCTCATAAAGTGTAACTTGAATTAATATTAAAGAAAAAGCAATACTGCATGAATAAAATAAATAAATAAAATTATAATTGCATAAGTTGATACAAAATGCTATGCAATAGCTTTACCGCGGCAGTCCCCGAGTGCCACACGTCTTTTTTTTTCCGAGTAGGCCCCCTGAACGCCGAAATATTACGATAAAACTTACAGAAACCTAAAAACAACATAATATATCTTGACGTTATGTTACGTTACGTTATGTTACGGCCCTTTACCCTCATTCCACGGTAGAAACCGCGCAATTTTAGGCTTATGTCTGTCCATGACATGTCCCATATCAAACTAAGATTACGACATGCGACAGCGAAATGTGTCAACCTTATTACGACGTGGTAAAGGTCAAATCGGCTAATGTACGAGCCTTTTATACACGAAGACGCTAGCACGCGACGTGCCGTGTTGACAGCCTGACAAACAACGTCTCATCCATCAATTAATGGCTTGAAATTGGGAACAGATTTGACGCTTGGTAATTGACAAGTCCATCATCATTGAGACATTTTCAGGATTTTTTAAAACAACTTCAAAAAAGGAGGAGGTTCTCAATTCGACTGTTTTTATTTCTTATATATTTTTGAGGTTTATTATCTCAGAACTTTGGACTGGCTGATTTTCATGGTTTTTTTATATGAAAGCTGGTGCTTCCCGTGTAGCCTTGGCCGGATGTCGCCCAGTTTCACACCGACTATTGTATGTAAGAACATATTTTTTTTGTATTAGACTTAGATATGCAAAGATTGTATTAGTTGATAAGCGATAAACTTGCTAGTGGTTTCTTTTTCACTTCTTCCGCAAGTGGAAAAAAAATTAAGTGAATTATAGTCAATTGCAACTTATTTCCTATTAGATAGTTATTACTAATTATCAATTATTATAATTTAATTTGGTTCAGTTCTGACAATGGGATCCATGAAAATCCGTGTAAAAATCTATAAAAATTGAAGTTAGTTATGGTTTCTTAAAACAGCATTACCTAATTATTCCGCGTTCTTTATTTGGAATAAGTCAATCTATTGTACCTATGTGTTCGAGAGTGAATGCTAGCGAAGTTTTTATCATTTTAGCAAAAGTGTCAAAAACACTAGTAGCCGCTCTCGGCTGTGATTCGACTGGTGCACTTCCGACGAACAATGTGGACATAGCGGAAGCGGATTTTGTCAGATTTCAATTGAACGTTTTCCCACTGCGAGTTTATTTCCTTTGAAAACTGTCAAAAATCCGACCCACTAACGTTCCCGCCAACAGAAAGGCAACAATCCGATAAAGTTTTTAATAACGTTAGTGGGTCGGATTTTTGACAGTTTTAAAATATAGGAAATAAGCTCTCAGTGGGAAAACGTTCAATTGAAATCTGACAAAATCCGCTTACAAAACCTATGTACCAAAAACAACATGTAGCAAATGAATAAATGATTCAATTTATAATAACACCGCAATTATTTCAAGTAATGATGTTCAACGTCGTTTCAACGTAGTCTTCAACTATGCTGAGTACTTAGATGAAAGAGTGGCTGAGTACAAAAGCCTCTCGTACGGTTCTACTAAGCTAGCTATTTAAATAGAACTATGTGAACCAACTTCAAGACCATGTAATTTAGTCGATTTATCATGGACATCCTATTGTTACCTGATACGTGCCTTTATGTAGAGACGGAATACGAATTACACCGGGTGTTATTTCAATAACCTGCTAGTACCTTATGTAATTTACTTTAAAGACGGGCCGGGCCGTATTGAGATCGCGCCGTGTTTGTTACCAAGCGAAGAGAGTGAGCTCACTCATTTGGAATTAGTGAATTGTTAGTTTTTGAGGTGTGCTTGTTTACAAAAGTTCGTACAATGAGATTGCACAATAAATGGTAGGAATAACAGTTAGGTTTACTGTCAAAAACACTGATTTTATCTACTCAGTGTGCGTTCGTCGGCATTTTGTTGACATACGCATTCAAAGACAATGCCCCAATTTTTTAGGAGCGTATTAACGATTTAAATCTTTGGGTACCTATCTAAAACCTTATTTTTTGATTTATAGAATAGAAAATCTTTATTTGTATGACATGGATAGATTATCTCAACATAATTAGAACTAAAATTAAATTAACTAAAAGTAATTTACCTTTTAGTATACTTCTAGGTTTTTGCGAGTTACGGAATAAAAGTCGTCGCCATTAAGCCTCTCGTTGTTAAGACTGACCCGGCAATTAATTTTCTTTATTTTTACGTTGAGTTTTCCACTTTTTCTCAAGAAGCTGTAGCTAATCTGGCAAAGGCTGCCTCTTCAGCAAAACTTTAAAGTGCCTTCCTATACTTCACACTATAATATTATAAATGCGAAAGTTTGTATGGGTGAATGGATGAATGGATGGATAGTTACTTCTTCACGCCAAAACTACTGAACGGATCGGGATGAAATTTTGCATATAGTAATCTTAATCCTGGAATCGAACAAAGGCTACTTTTTATCTCATAAATCAGTTCCCGTGGGATATAAATCACCTTTATACGTTTCCATAGAATCAACGCGTGCGAAGCAGCGGGGCTCAACTAGTGTACATAAATAAATAATGCTGGACAGTCCACACAGCATCATCTAGCCCCAAGCTAGAAGAGCTGGTGTTATGGGTATAGATGACTACAATACATTACATAAATAGATTATACATAAAAAATACCAACTAAAAGAAATATTTGCAGTTCGTAGAATGCAGGAATCGAACCCGCAATCTTTTATCACATGCGACCTTCACCCACCGAGCCACATAATATTCTTGTATATCCCAGTAGAAATTAAAGTTTTTCTTAATCACGTTTATTCGAAATGCTCAATATACATAGCTTTGTGTAATTATTGAAAATACAGTAAACCAGGATTGTGAATTAATTATTGAGTTAAATCCACATACAAATGAGTTTTAATTTGCATAAAAGTGGTCACACGCCTGTCATACGAACACTGGGTTCCGTAGGCATATGGAATTGTATATTTGCGAGTAACCAAGTCCCAATGACAACAATGGTTAGACGTTCAAATGTCGCCAAAACTAAACTAAACCAATTTGATAGTACTAAAAATGTCACTGTCCCTGTCATAACGATAAAATAATAAAGATTGCATCATTTTTAGTCTTGTCAGATTAGTTTAGTCTAGTTTTTTTTTTTTTTTATTTATTTAATAAAGGACTTTGTCGCTTAGCGACCACACCGTCCTGTAAAAATCAATACAAATAATTTATAATCTATAACTATACACTAGGATAAGTAAATAAAGAACCTAAAATAAAGAAAGCTAATTAAACCTACAGGCAGAGACAGAGGAGCAAATATAATAACATTAATAACCTAAGAACTAAGACCTAAATCTGCAAGTTTATACAGCATCTCGGCTTCACCCGACAAAGGTTCAGCCAAAGTGCTGTTTATACGTCCGATGCCGATATTGTACCTGCCGAAGCAGAGTTTAGTCTAGTTGTGATAGACATCATTATCTATGTTGCCATTTTTGTACGGGATTTAATGATGCTTGCGGATCAAAAATCGTGAACAAGCGCTATACAAATATTAAAATATAGGTAGACCTTAATTAACATTACCTCATTGAAATTTTTAGGAGCGGATACTGTACGAGTATCTCAAAAGATATTTAAAAAAATCATCAAGAAGAGTGGAGCCTCTAGCAAATTATTTTACTTAATACTTTGTATCTACAGACACAAAGTTATGTATCTAAGTAATTTAGTGAATCGTCAGCCTTTTAAGTTAGTCAGCCGTATAACGGCTAGAAACCTACTTTCCAGACAAAAATAATAAAAAGTTAATTTGTGGAAATTGCAACTTGCGCACTCTCACAGTTACAAAGATGAATTTATGTGACAGAAGGAATGACGGCGGCGGCGGCGCGGCGGCGGGGCGTACCAACAGCGGGATTTTAAATAATTGAATCGTTTACTGCCATTGTGTACGGAACCATAAAAATTACCAGATCACGAGTTTTCGACTGTCAATTTCTCATTTATTAAATACAATTTCAGTGCTTATTTATTCTAGTATTCTTTTTCGATGTCAATAAACGATTTACACCCTATAATGCGATAAGCCTCAAGATGTGTTAGATTATAAAAACTAGCAGCGCCTGGCGGTTTTACCCGCATAGTTCCCGTTCCCGTGGGAATTCCGGCATAAAATATAGCCTATGTCACATGTATGTATGTCACTCTCTGAAAAGTAAGCTTATTAATGATGAAAGATTTTTTAAATCGGTCCAGTACTTCTGGAGCCTATTCAATACAAACAAACAAATCTTTCCTCATCTTTTCTCAGTATAAATAAGCCCTTTTTAATTAGATATTAAAAACCTCTAAATCTTTTAACCCTCTTTATCACCCCTACCTGCCCCTAGCTACCCCTAGCTGTCATACTAGCGCGGGTATGCGCATTGATTAATTAAAAAGGGAAGATAGGTTACGTTCTCCCAGCGCTTACTCAAAATTTGGCATGTGTTATAACTACACGCAAACACATACGCTCACAGTTATATTTCCATTCCTGTGCAATACAAACAAGAACAAAGACGGAAAGACGTATCTAAGACCGAAGTGAGACCAAGACAACAACATTTCACGCGAATCACGACCGCCCGTGCCGCCGGTCCGACGGTGACTGAGGTGGGAGCACACAATTTTACACAATATGAGGTTGCCATTTTCGAGAAACTAGCACCTCATCTTCCCTTTTTAATTAATCAATGGGTATGCGGCTTAAATCCATTCTACTCGCAAGCCCTAGTAGAATGGATTTTACGGATAACGGATTTAGATAGGTAGCTAACAATGGCTCTGCAGCGAACAGCAAAAGTACCTTCAGCAATAACCTGTTCTACTGAAACTTTCAAGTCCTACGAACCGGAAATTGTCTGCGAAACTTTTGAAAGGCGATAGTGTAAGTCTTGTACAGCGAGGGTCTTAACGTTAAACCTCTTTTTGCACTTTGCACTGACATTCTACGTTGTGTCCTTGGTTCTTATTCAATAGCTCTTAAATAGGTAGGTGTTCGTACGTTTTTCATTTTAAAAAGAAAAGTTCTAAAAGCTTTCTCCGAGATTTAAGATTTTTCAAGATCTTTTGTAAAGTTCTCGACTGCTTTTATCAGACTTACTACGTTTGAAGCACAGGCATAATACGAGTTGCGTGGTTTAAGATCCCTTTATCAAATATTTTTAAGCATAGGTACTTAAGTTGGTGGAAAGTAATTAACTAATATAAGTCTTGACTCTGAAATTGAAATCAATTGATCTCAGTTATAACTTTAATTAACAAGATACAATCGATTTGTCTTCTATTTAGGGCACAAATTCTCAGAAAAGGTGGTTAAAATGAAGGCTTCTTTCCATCATAGCACAAAAAGTGTTGGTAATAATAAAAAGATATTATGCTCGGGTGGCCTCACATGAGATTGGCGGTTTATAGACATCTTTTCTCATATATTTTTTGATTATCAAAACTTTTATATTTTGATACCCGTGCCAATATGACAGCGCTGCCTTTTTTATCATATTACAGATGGGGGCGCCACTTTTTACAGGAAATTTTAAAAATCTATTTTACAGTTTGTCTATTATTTACAAATATTATAAGGTATTTTTTAATATCTCTATAATAGTTTTATCTTGTATAGGCAGAGATGCGAAAATAGAGATTGGTGGCTAATAAGGGCAACTTCGTATCTCTGTCTATGATTTATAAAATAAAACTATTAGTCATTAATAAGTAGCTATTATAGGTAGCATTAATAATAGATACCACAAACTGCATCTTTTATCGCATATTCATTTACATAGTCTATATATTTATTCATAATTTGACATTATAATTGAAAATCCAAGAAACCGAAAGGTGAAAAACCGTCACTAGCTTTTCCTTTTAGAATAAAATAAAATAATAAAATTGGCACACATGCTGAAAATCTCGGAACACATGAAATAAAACGTGTTTATGAATTTGAACGTAACATTCTCCAGATTTCAACTGGGGGTGTCTTGGGGTGAAACGGGGGCCGATTATCATTATGAAATTCTCACATACCATATTTCTGCTTCTGCGAAAAAGGTAATAGAGAATTTATTCTACTTACCTACCCCGCAATATGATCGTGTCTCGTTTTATTTTTGTCGTTGCCAGGTTTGGTGATACGTTTAGTAACACATTTTGTCCATGGTAACTTGAAATGATGATCGTAATATCGTAACAGACTAATTTCTTTCAACAGCGTTTTTGAAATGGCTTGTTAATCCTTCTAAACATGACACACACAGTCATTTCTGAGTCTGGTCATTTTAGAATTTTCATTATATAAAATGGTATATAGTAATGTAGGACAATTCACACAGCATTGTTTAGGCCCAAGCTAAGCAGAGCTTGTATTATGGGTAGGTACTACTAGATAACTGATATATGTACATAATACAATACACTACAATAGATATTTTTTATTATACATAGAAAACATCCAGAACGCCCTGAACAAATATCTGTAGATCGTACATATATTTGTCCCGAGGCGGGAATCGAACCCGCAACCTCCTGCGTCGCAGGCGGACCTTCCCTCACCGCGCTACCGAGGTCGTCAAAATAAAAAACCTAGCATTCGTTAAATAATTCGATTAGATTTCCGTTTTGTTTCTATCTATTCGATTTCATCGGCACTATCTTTTTGAATAAATAAATAATGCTGGACCATTTACGGCGGTCCCGTGAAGATCCGACAATCACTGGAGTAAACGGGTTCTTGAGTGGAGATCGCCACTCGGCAAACGTAGTGTAGACGCCGACGCACTCCGGCCAGGTGGGACGACGATCTGCGAAATACTGCTGGCAGATGCTGGATGCGGCTGAAGACACCATGCTATAGCGCTCATTAGGGGAGACCTATGTCCAGCAGTGGACTAACATAGGCTAATGATGATGATGATTCACACAGCATTTGAACGAGCATTTCGTTTTACGGAATATTAACAACCCATAGCGTAGCTAAGGATGGTAGGTACCGCGAACAAAGCCGCGCGTACAAGCAAGCTCAAGTTAAAAACGTGTTAAGAGATTTACAACGGAGGCAGATCATTAACCTCTGTATTCAGACGCAGTCGGCGAGATCAAAGGGTCGCGCTGAGGGCCGGATAAAGAGCAGCAGAGGCTTAACACCATAGTAGAGTCTCTCTGGATCTCTAGAGTCTCTATATGCTTTGTCTATGTCTCTTCTACGCCATCGTCTATGTCTTATTGCAAACGCCAGGTGGCTAGCAACACGAAGTACTTTCAATGTGGCTGGTCCCCTAAATTTTCAACATCTCATTAAGGCGCATACACCAGTGAAAGTGGCGCCCCCACTTATTTTATCTTATTATTTCGTTAAACACAGGAAGTTTTAAAAATCTATCGTACAGTTTGTGGTATCTATTATAAGTTATTATTAATGCCTCTGTAATAGTTTCATTTTGTAAAGCTTAGGCAGAGATACGAAGTTGCGCTTTTTGGCCACCAAACTCTATTTTGGCATCTCCTCCTAAACTATGTGAGATAAAATTATTACAGAGGTATTAAAATATAGCTTATAATAGATACCACAAACTGTACGATGAATTTTTAAATGTTCTATGTTAAGCGTAATAATATGATAAAATAGCTGGCGCTGTCATATTGGCTCCTGTATGCGCCTTAAGGCGGAGCGTAAACGTGGACATTTTTGTGTCTTGTGTCGGATACAGCTACCGATAAATATTTGATTTCTATAGAACCAGTATCAAATCATGCACTCCCTGCGCATATGTGAGTCCAGTTGCTCCCACTTAGCACATACTTATTGACAATCAAAAAGTGTTCGGTGTGCAAAAAGTGTCTACGTTTGCGCAGCGCCTTAATTGTGGCTAAATCAAAGCTGAATTATTGTGGAAATTTTGAACTGAATTTAGAAATAAAATATTGCTTTTTTCTTAGGGATTACAATAGCACGAAATGCAATAAATAAATTGTTGACAAGCTGAGCTTGATTTTGTGTTAGTAAAGTCTAATCACGATAGAAATAGTGAACTAAATGATTTTTTTGTCGATTTAATAGAAGATGTAACTTGTAACAAATAATAAATTTTGTTTAAAAAAACTTTAACTTTTATAGTTTTTTCAAAAATTTTCATGGATCCCAGTGTCAGAACTGAACCAAAATGGGAGCACACGGGAAGCCCCAGCAGCATTCATATACAAAAAGAAACATGAAAATCGGACCACCCAGTCAAAAGTTCTGAGGTAACATAAAAAAAATACAGTCGAATTGAGAACCTCCTTCTTTTTTTGAAGTCGGTTAAAAGTACCATAAGATAAAATAAGTAACATTAAACTGATTTCTCTTTGGTTAAATAAACTTTAGTTATTCTTCAGACTACAAAACTTTACCTCTCTTACGCGCTCCCAAAGCGCTTTTTATGATGCGTAATCCAACACGAAAATTTAAATTAATTCATCAAGGTGTGATCAAAAAGACATCGTTGTGTTACTGGCCATGTCAGAATTATACTATAGATACTAGATTTCTTTGGAAACGTTTAAAGGTGATTTTCATCCCACGGGAACTGATTTATGGGATAGAATAGGTAGCCTATGTTTGATTCCAGGATTAGGATTATCTGTATGCAAAATTTCAGCCCGATCCGTTCAGTAGTTTTGGCGTGAAAAGGTAACAAACATACAAACTTTCGCATTTTTAATATTAGTGTGACTAGTTTTTGCCCGCGGCTTCGCACGCGTTGTTTCTATGGAAACGTTTAAAGGTGATTTCTATCCCACGGGAACTACTAACAAAGATAGACGTGGCTTTTTTCCTAAACAGTTTTGAGGTTATTTTTTTTCTTCAGTTTTTTGGGATCTAATTTTTGTCTATTCTACACACAACAAAACCTTTACTCAACTTACGAATTATTTCTACAATATGATAGATCATCATCATCATCAACCTATATTAGTCCACTACTGGACATAGGCCTTCCCTAAGTAAGATATATTCAGCAGTCTTTCGCAGGTCGGGTGGGACCCGACTGGAAAGCGTCGTACATTACGTTTGCCACGCGATCTCCACTGAAAAACTCGTTTACCCCAGCGGTTGTCGGTTCTTCGCTGATAGATACTCCTCACCTCACCTACACCTCCTCGGCCTGGAATAACACATACTTTTTATCCCATAAATCCGTTCCCGTGGGATAGACGTATGAAGCCGCGGGGCGCAGCTAGTGAGTCATATAAAAAACTCACCCGGATAAAGATTAGAACCTAACAAGTCCTAACACCTAACTGTAAGCGAAGCGTTTGACCTCATCACCGCATGAATGGACAAAAAGTCTAGATCGGTCAAATTATAGCCAAGGTTGATTGCCGCAGGTTGAAAAAACGATTTCATTAGCTTGAATAATTAGTTTTGTTTTTATATTCGTAAAGGCGGTGGAGCCAAAGTTTCCAATGCTAGCAATTGCTTGGGCTTAGATTCTAATTGACGAGTCTTTGTCTTAGGTATAGGTTGAAACTGGTCTGGTATCAGTCCGACTCGCGCATTGGGTTCCGTAATGCGTAAAAATACAAACTTACAGCTTGATAAATGAGTTTTAAATAGACTCCAATATCAAACACCCTGTATAATCTGTTTAGATGATTTGTATGTTACCATATTTTTTTAATGGACTATAATGATGTTGACCGCAGATACCCATGACAGCGTTACCGGACTTTTGAGAAGGGAATTCTTCGACCCCGCTTCCGGTGGGGTCGGTTTTTAGTCGTCTGTGTGCGGTAACGAATCGGTTGACGTCACCTCCGGGTTAGCGACGTTGAGTGGGTCAACGGGGTCACCGAGAACGTGTCTCGATCTACGGAGGAGAGCAATTTATTTATTTACTTATTGTTTATTTAATTAACACAGTTAATAAAAACCAATTACATTAATTAAAATGAAATATTTACATTATTCAATACAATTTAAGGTAGGTATGTCAATAAAATAAATTAAATTATACAAAGATAAGTAATTAGTACTGACGTTCACAAAACAAAAAAGAAAAGGTATAATATCATATGCAATATATATTATATTTTTATCCCATAATCAACGCGTTCGAAGCCAAGTGCAGACACGAGTGGAAAATAATTTCCAAGAAATGAATGTTTGAATTCAGTTATATTCTTACGCTAGCTTAGCTAACAACAAAAACTGAAGCTTGGATCTTTCTTTGATCCGCGTCTCAAATACTGTTATTAACTCTATCCTAGTTAGATCTCTTATAGAATTCACCCCCGTCTAGGGGGTTGAGATACTTAACCTTTCCCATTGCAAGCAGTAGCGCCCACATATTTAGATTATTTATGGGCAACAAAGTTACAGGTCTTGTGATACATAGTCGAACTTATGTAAGTAGCCCTACTTAAAAATAAAACATTACTAATAAAAATTGGGATTATAAAACATATGAATAATCATTATAATAATCTTAAATATTAAACAGTTATATAATGGATTTAATATGTAATACATAATAATAAAATCGATATAAAATGATTCTTTCTCTCCCATCGTGTTTGGATTTAATTTAATAAAAAAAAAAAAAAATTAATTTAATCCTAACTCGTTGTTCTCTCCCTAGTGTTTGTTAGGTAACTTTTTTGAAAGATGATGCTGCAATGATGATGGTAGAGTCTGTTCAAAAAAAGAAGAATCGTGGCGTTACGGTGAATTAACACTTTTAGTCGTACTGTAATGATAACAGAGCAGTGTTGTCAACACAACAAAATATTTTTATCTATTTAAGATTGTGCATTCTAGAAACAATAAACTAACACTAGAAACTGTAGCAGATGCAGCTAATCAAAGTTATTTAAGGTTTTTATAAACATTTGTTTAATTAGAAATCGTGAGGGCACTACTACCCCGGACGTAGAGGCTAAACTCAACTAACTAACTCGATTCACGCGGTAGCCCCTCGCAATCCTCGCTAGGAATTCAGTTATTTCGAAAACAAGGATTATTTCAGTTTAATATAAGAAAAACAGGAGTTTCATCAGCTTTGATGAAGCAAGCTCTCTATAGAAAATGAGTTAAGGCGTATAAATAAATAAATAAATAATGCTGGACAATTCACACAGCATTATCTAGTCCCAAGCTAAGCAGAGATTGGCATGGTACTAGATAACTGATATACATAATACAATACACTACATAGATAGAAACATTTTATTATACATAGAAAACATCCAGAACGCCCTGAACAAATATGTGCAGATCGTACAAATATTTGTCCCGAGGCGGGAATAGATCCCGCAACCTCCTGCGTCGCAGGCGGACCTTCGCCCACCGCGCCACAGAGGTCGTCGCATACCCGCCAATATGACAGCGACACTTATTTTATTATATTATTACGTTTCACATAGGAAATTTTCAATATCCATTGTACAGTTTGTGGTATTATAAGCTATTTTTTGATACCTCTGTAGGTAATAGTTTTATCTAATATAGAATTATATCGGAAGAGACACGAAAATAGAGTTAGGTGTCAAAAAGCGCAACATCATATCTCTGCCTAAGCTTTACAAAATGAAACTATTACATAGAGGACTACTATTAATAAATAACTTACAATTTATATCACAAACTGTATGATGGATTTTTAAAACTTCCTATTTTTAACGTTATAATAAGATAAAATAGTTGGGGGCGCTACTTTCACTGGTGTATATTTCTTGTACCTACATTCCTGCAAATAAATTATTTAAGATTATTATTATGAAGCCGCGAGGCGCAGCTTATCACACTTATAATATTATAAATGCGAAAGTTTGTATGGATGAATGGATGTTTGTTACCTCTTAACGCCAAAACTGCTGTACGGATCGAGCTGAAATTTTTCATACTGTTTATTCTAATCCGGGAAACAAACATAGGATCCTTTTTATCCCATACATCAGTTCCCGTGGGATAAATCACCTTTAAACGTTTTCATAGGATCAATGCGTGCGAAGCCGCGGGGCGCAGCTAGTTTTTAATAAATTATCATGTCGAGCAGGTTCCAGGTCTCAGCTGTGAGACGGTAACCGCAAACTGTCTCTCCAGACACAATGGCCGTGTAGGTATAGGTACTTGTCGGGATTCACTGGAATTGGGAATTACTCCGAGTGAATTGATATTGAAGTACATGAAATTCGTCTGCGTGCTTAGGTAATTGGTTTTCCAAGACCGTGTATTTTATTAAGTACGTATTATGTCTCTCGAACCCGAGTTTGGCAAGCTGCCGTGTGGTAATATCTAGAATTTGCAAAACCCCTACTCATCCCACGCCTTTCATTGGATTCTTAGGCCTCTGTTTACAGAGATCATCGCACGCGTAAACGCAAGACGCCGCGTGCGACGCGTCAAATCAAACAAACGCGTGTAAAAATGCTTCTTCGTAAACACACTCTACCATAGTTTGGATTTAGTGCGGACCGCCCCGTTGCACGCCCCGCGTCTCCGTGAACAACGCCTAAGGAATATTCACTGAGGGCAGCAGCGCTTCATGCAGAACAATTCTATTACCGAACTCGAATGCTCAGCATGGGGATTATGGCTATTACCCGCATAAGATAGAACCTATAAGGCTTTTATCTGGGGAGACCTTCGTCCAGCTGTGGACAAATATAGGCTGTTGATGTATAACTGAGGAATCCTTATCGGCTCGGATGAGTTGGTTTAAATTATGATTTTTGTTTGAGCGGTGACAAAGCCCCTTATTGAGGTATGCTAACATTAAACAGCTGCTAAGTAGTGATATTTCTAACTCTGACTTAGGGAGCGCTCAAGTATTACGTAACGCAATTTTTGAAGATTTTTGACCCCCCCTCCCCCCACTGTAACGCTCCGTAACGTTTTTCTGTACCCCCCCTTTCTAAACGTTACGTAACACTCAAGTGATAATTTTTACTCTAAAGTCGCAAAAAGTTATGTTATAGTTTTTTATTCTTGGTGTAATTTTAATTGCCTTTTAATAAAACAAGAGATTGTTAATTCGCAACATAAATTTTTGGCGACCAGACTAATAGAATCGAGGGATTCCCCGTAAAACGTAAACGAAAAGGGTTGCCAATTTGGGAGTTTTAATTCCCTAATTTTTTTATATGAAAAAAGAAATGACGTTACGTAACGTGTTGTAAGAAAGACCCCCTCCCGCCCCTGTAACGCATCGTAACGTTTTACGAGACTACGGGGGGGCGGGGGCCCCCCCGAATTGCGTTACGTAATACTTGAACGCTCCCTTATGTCAATAGAAGAAGACAGAGCGAGAGTTAGCAGTGTGCTAAGCAGACTATTATGTATGAATAAGGGTGTAAATCTTTAGCGTTCTTTTCTTAGCTACAAGTATGTAGAAGAAAATAGTTTCATGTGATTTTTTAGCTAAATTAACTTGAGCCGATAGTTATCCCAAAGCAGAGAAAAGCCAACGACCTTTCCATATCATTTAAATATTATTTTCATAATTAATTAACTGTCTTGTTCCGTCTCAAAAGAGACGATTCAGGTAATAAAACTTTTGAAGCCATTATGGTTATTAACACTAAAGTTAGTTATTCCGAGATCATGGCGCATGAAACTGTGCCGAAATATTGGAAAGCTCAAAACTCAAATCATGGTAAATATACCGTTGTAAATGACTTTAGTGATTTATATCATGCCTTTGTTTTGGTTAACTTTACATTTCTTGGTGTTCATATTGTGTTACTTATCCTACTAATATTATAAACATTACAGTTTATGTATGTATGTTTGTTGCTCTTTCACGCATAAACTACTGAACGGATCGGGCTGAAATTTTGCACGCCTATTCCACGGGAACTGAATACTGATTATTGGATAAAATGTAGCCTATGTGTTACAACTAAAACAGGTAGTTTTAGGCGTAACACATAGGCTACATTTTATCCAATAATCAGTATTCAGTTCCCGTGGAATAGGCGTGCGAAGCCGTGGGGCGCAGCTAGTTTTTATATAAAAGAAAGTCGCCTCAGTTACACTATTTATAACTTAAGAACGGCTGAACCGATTTGGCTGAAAATTGGTATGGAGGAGCTTAAAACCAGGAAACGGATAAATAATACTTTTTATTCCGTTTCCGTAGGATGTGACATAAAAATTCCAACGGGGGCGCAACCGCAGGGCACAGCTAGTCATTTATAAATAGTCACTAACATAAGTTCATTCTATACCACAAATGGGTCACTACATAGAAGAAAATAAGAATAAGAATAAAATATCTTTATTTTATAGACAGAACAAGTAGCTATACATTTTAGAGCAAGTAAAAAAAGTGTACTTAGGTCCGTCTACAAAATTGGCTCTGACTCAGCATGAGTTGAATGACGAAATAAATATGATTATTCCAGTTTTTAACCCTCGACAAAATAATAAAGGGGAAAACGTGAATTTATTTTTTTGTAGTCCCGTTTTCCTACAACCCAGAGTCAATAATGTTGCTATTTCCATTTTGTTATTATATAAAACCGTACAAGTGAGCATATTCAAGTGTACTTACAAGGGTACTTAAATTCCAAGTGGTGTTGTTGAAATGTCTTTGTTAGAAAATTGGCTTCTTTCTGGGTTTCTGAGTTGAAGCCCAATCTTGATTTCTGGCAACAAGAGGCTAAGAGGTATAAAAAGTTTTATTTCAATATTTAATAACTCAAATATAATAATTTTGGTAACCAGCTGGTCAATTCATTTATTTGTACGTGTTTGGGAGTGATCTTTTTCTTTAATTTTTGTATTATCATGAAGCTTTGACTTTGAGTTAGGACAACGGTGATCTGGTGAACTGTGACGTCACAGAATGCAAGGGCCAACATGGCAGCGTTTTTATCACCCGAAACCGAGTGCAGTTCTGTTTTGTTTTCTACCTCAATAATTTAAAATTTTGTGGATGTTATATTTTTCTGCCTAATCGATTAAAAAATGTTCTATGCATATACCCTATTGGCAAGCTGCTCTCGAGATGAAACTAACCAGAATTATCTAACCTACCAACTTTAAATTCGACAGCATATATTGGTCCACAGCTGGACGCAGGCCTCCCCCTGATAAGAGCCTTTATTGGCTGTTATCTCATAGGTGGTAGTACACTTAATCCCCACGCTGGGCATGCGGGTTGGGAATTGCAGTTTGGTGACATAATTGTTCGGCAGGGGGCGCTGCTGCCCCCTCCCTAAGTCCTAACCTACCAGCATATCTAAAATTAGTTGTCAACTTTCCCCCAAAACAAACTAATAACCAACCAGTTCGTAGTAGAATGTTTGTATTGTATCATAGAGCAAACTAGCAGGTTTAGTCAGTAGAACGTTTGTGGCAGTGGCGAATTACGGCGCATACGCGAGTGAAAGTGGCGCCACCTCCCATTTTATCTTATTATTACGTTTAACACAGGAAATTTTAAAAATCCAAGGTACAGTTTGTGGTATCTATTATAAGTTATTTTTTAATGCCTCTGTAATATTAGTATTTTATAAGGTTAGGCAGAGATACGAAGTTGCGCTATTTGGCCACCAAACTCTATTTTCGCATCTATACAAGATAAAACTATTACGAAAATATTAAAAACTAGTTATAACAGATACCACAAACTGTACCTATATGATAATATAATTTTTGCACACCAAAGCTGTCTAGCTGGTAAGCCATCGCAAGGGATATTTTAAAATTATCATACCAACCATGTTACCCGATGTCTGCAATTAAATGATTTGATTTGATTATACTGTTACATAAAAACAGAAGGAATATATAAAATAAAATCAAAATAAAATTTTGAAAAACCCACGACGGATATAATAAATAGTATGTACCTACTTAATCGAAAAAGGAAGAAATAATTTTTGCAAAACCCCCGACTAAATGGAATTGAAAAAGACAATTAAATTACCTTTAGTTACAAATATAGCTTCCTAACTTTTTTCACCTATCCATTACTACAAAGCCAAAAAAATCCGTCGGGTGGCTGCGGACAACAGGTAATCTATACGTTTTTTAAATTGTAAATTCAACATAAAATATAGTTCAAATTTGTATCTATTACATAATTGACTGTATGAGATAATCTTTATACCTAGTCATTTAAATTCAGGAACCTCAACCTCAACAGCCCGGATTGGTCCACTGCTGTACTGACCGACCACTGATAAACGCCTTATTGACGTTTATCTCATGGGGGTAGTGGCCATAATCCCCACGGTGGGCATGCGAGTTGGGGATCGCAGTTCGGTGGTAGAATTGTTCTGTACGGGGCGCTACTACCCGCCATCGGTGGATATCCCTTAGTCGCCTCTTAAGACACCCACGGGAAGAGATGGAGGTGGTGGTGCAAATTCTAAGCCAGCGGTACCGGAAAATTCAGAAAATAGATGGCAATTGGCAATAGGGTATATGCATGTGATTTCAAAATGGCTATAAAAATATATATGTATTCTCTATTGATATAGAAACATATCTGCATATTTATTTTTGCGTTTTGAGATGTTTTTACTGTAGAATTTAACCATTGAAAAATTTAAGAATGAAAAATATTTAGTAACAATTCCGCGAAAAAAAACCTTCTGCGATAAAATCTAACAAATTGTACATTTATACAAAATGAAAGAATTTTTTCATTTTGTATAAATGTACAATTTGTTAGATTTTATCGCAGAAGGTTTTTTTCGCGGAATTGTTACTAAATATTTTTCATTCTTATATTTACAATGGATTTCCGCAAAGTAACGCCTGAATCTATTATTTATCTTAGATCAGCAGGTACAGCTGAACAGGCAAAATTGTACATCAAACTCACTAAGTCACATCGTATTGCAGCTCAAAACGTATGGTTCAATCAACAATGTAAACATTTGGGGGTTATTCCATCTTATATTAATATTAGAAGTCACTCAAATAGTAGGGCAGCTGATTTAGCTTTGAGTAGGGCTAGGAATATTTGGTTAAATGAAGAAATTAAACATTGGTTCACTATTAGAGATAACTTTAAAACGCACTTGAGGGTTTTACACATGGAGTTAGCTTATTTATTGCACAACATCGAATTTGATTTATTAGATAATAAAGCCAGGGAGTACGCTGCAGAGTTAGCTCATAATAAATACTTGGTTCAGTCAAGAAAATTAGATCGGTTAGTAAGGGATAAACAGAGAGTGGATCAACAAAGGAGGAATAGCAATAACTTACATCCCCCATGTCCTCATACCTTCTATCAACGTCTAGAAAATCATAGTAGTGTTCAGTTTACAAATCCAGAAGTATCATTATTAGAAAAGGGTCTTAAATATAATTTACAACCAGTTTTGAATAAGAAAACTTTAGAGATATTGGCTGTAGATTCTGAAATGGCAATAGTTAGGGGGAGAGCGGATGAAGGGGTCAAACATGAAGTAGCCTCATTGATTAAAAGGCCAATTAGTAGTCCAACTTTGGGCCCCATTTTTCCAAGGGATTTAAATGCTTTCAAATCGTTAAGAAATAAAATAGATCAAAATAATTTGATTATTACAAAGGCAGATAAGGGTAATACTGTGGTTATCTTAGAAAGGGGTAGTTATGTGCAGAAGGTTAATGAGGTCATACAGGGCAATGATTTTGAATTACTGAGTTCCGATCCGACTAAAGTTTTCACACAGGAGTTAAAAGATATGACAAAAAACTCAAACTTTATTTCTCCTAACTCTCTTAAATATATAGTTCACATGAATCCTAGAAAACCTTTGTTATATGGTTTACCTAAAATACATAAGTCTAATATTCCGATTCGACCCGTTGTTTCTTACATAGGAGCACCAGCATATGGTTTGTCAAAATATTTGAATTATGAATTGAAATCTAGATCTGGTTTCAATTCCAAATATAGTTTAAAGAATAGTATGGATTTAATTAATAAAGTTAAAGATATCAACTTGCCTCATAATGCGAAATTATTGTCGCTGGATGTAGAAAGTTTATTTACAAACGTACCATATGAGGAGAGTTTGAGAATATTGGAAGGACATCTTAAACGACAACGAGTAATTCCGGCAGAAAAGGAGGAGTTAATATCTTTCACTAGGGCTTGTATGCAGCAAAATTACTTTCAATTTGGCAATCAATGTTACAAACAAAAGGAGGGGTTAGCTATGGGCTCACCACTGAGTCCACTTATAGCAGATATTTTCATGGATAGCTTTGAGATTAAACACATTATAGGGGAGTCAAAAATCTTATATTATTATCGTTATGTTGATGACATTATCATATGCTGGACCGGAAGTTTACGTCAAATAGAACTATTTGTTAACAAACTTAATACAATTCATCCTAAAATTAAATTCAAACTCGAGTTGGAAACCAATGGCTCACTGAACTTTTTAGATTTGACTTTAACTAGGTTAAACAATAGGCACGATTTCCAAATTTACAGAAAACCGACTTATACAGACATTACAATACCGAATTCTTCTTGTCATCCATTACAACATAAGTTAGCAGCTTATCGTAGTTTTGTCCACAGATTGATGTCAGTACCCCTATCACGGGAGAACTTTAATAAAGAGATATCTATTATTTACCATATGGCAGAAAGAAACGGATATAGTAGGAATATAGTTGATGGTCTAATTAGGAGTAAACAACGTAATATTGTCCGTTCTTTATTGTACCCTGTTGCCCCAGATAGGATAAATAAATATGTAGGAAGTTTAACTTACTTAGGTCCATTAAGTGAGGGAGTTTCAAGGGCTTTGTCCAAAAATAAAGTACATGTAGCGTTCAAAACAAACAATTTATTAAAACAGATTTGTAACGGAAAAGATAGATTGGATAACAATAAGAAATCTGGTGTTTATAAGTTAGTTTGTGATGAATGTAATGGTGTTTATGTAGGTCAAACGGGTCGTAGTTTTCAGGTTAGGTATAAAGAACATTTAGCGGCTTATAGAAACAATCATCCAGAAAAGTCAAATTTTGCAAAACATTTATTAGAATCGGGTCATTCATTAAATGATAATCACTCATTTTCAATTTTACATACTTGTGATAAGGGATTTAGGTTGTCGGTCTTAGAAAATTTAGAAATTACAAAATACAGTAATAATACATTGTTGAATGAACTAAGTACAGGTTTGCCTCGATCGCCATTATTACGGATTTTTTCTAGAAATGGCACGAGCGGTGATGTCACGGACGCAGGTAATGGGCGTGATGCGTCACCATGACTGCATATAAGGGGCGGTTTTGCGAGCGATGCCTCACCATTCGTTCGCTCGCGTTCGCGCGGGCAACACGTACCGTCCGTCCGTTAGAGCTCCCCGTAGCTCCAACCCGGCCATTGTCCGCCTCGCCCTCGCTTGCGCAGGTAGCTAGCCTGCTTCTATTGTTTTGCTCACACAAAACAATTAAACCAGTTCTTCTCAGAACTAACCTTTCTGTTTCTCGAAGTATTTAGTTCGCTATAGAATTGAATATCTTCAAGACTTTTAACAGCAAACGTTAGCGTCCCGCTCTTTTCAGAGCGACGCTTTTTGCGAGGTTCTCGTTTTTTTTTCAAAGCGGTCTCCTCTGTCTTGTTTCTAGGACTTATCAAACAGTAAATCCACGCCTTCAGTGGTCGACCAAGGGATACGTAACCGTGCCAACGAACTTGGTTGGGCGCTGACCCGAAGCGCCTACTTTACTTCTTCAAAGTAAAGTAGAATTCGGCTGGGCCTGGGACCACCGGCCTTGGGGGAGCACCCTCGCCGACCCCAGGTAGCGCTAGGTAGTTACTCACCCCTTTAGCCCCGTAAGAGTGGCATAAGGGACACACAATTAGGTAGGACACGCAGGTACACACCCCCCCCCTGTCTAACCCGACAGGGAGGGATCACTCACATCTCCCGGGTGTCCCCCCCGGGCATAGGGACTTTCCCCCGTGCTCTTAAAGCATTTCCCCTGTCCACTATGGACATTACCGGTTTGTCAGTGGAGAACCTGCGTGGATTACTCCACGCAATCTTCACGCAGCACCCCTCCCTGTTGAATGACGTTTTGCACTCTCTCCGCCCCCTCCCCGCCTCCACCCTTAAACCGGCGATACCGGACTCCCCGGATTCGCCGGATGCGTCCCCGCGGGCTCCCTCTCGCTCGCCCTCTCCCGAGGTCGACGAGATGGAGGTCGCTGACGACGTCTCCCACACGTCCGATGAGGCATCGGCTTCAGACTCTGAGCCCGAACACGCTTCTCCCCCTCCCTCCTCCTCTTCTGACGACGGCTTTGTCACCGTAGACAGCCGTAAGAGGAAACTGGGGAAGAAAGGGAAGAGCGATCCCCCCGCCAAGACACTAAATCTTGGCGCTTCCTCTCCCCCTCCCGCGGCCCCCACGACCGCCACTACTCCCGTGGCCCCCGCGCCCCTGTCCTCTCCCCGCAAGGAGAGACCACCCCCACCTATTTTTCTCCGCGAGAAAGCCAAATGGGCTAACGTGGAGAAATTACTCCAACTTAAGGGCATACATTTTGTCAAAGCCCAATCCGTTAAGGAGTCTATAAAACTCCAATTACAGACGTCGGATGACCACCGACGTCTCACCACCCTTCTCCGCTCCGAGAGCATAGGCTTTCATACCTATGCCCTCGAGAGCGAGAAATCCTTGCGGGTCGTCATTCGCGGCGTTCCCGCCGAATTTGACGCCGCTACGATTAAAGCAGACCTAGACTCCCAAGGCTTCCCCATCAGGGAAGTCCACCGGATGTATAGCGGCAAAGACAAACGCCCATTTGACCTAGTATTGGTCATTCTAGACCTTTCGCCCGAAGGGAAAAAGATATTCGGCCTTAAGACCGTATGTCGCCTCTCCGGCCTTTCGGTAGAGGCTCCCTTCCGTTTAGGCCCCCCCGGACAGTGCCACAGATGCCAACTCTATGGCCACTCTGCGCGCAACTGCAATGCGCGTCCGCGTTGCGTCAAGTGCCTGGGCGACCACGGCACCGCTGACTGCAAACGCGCACGCGACGACCCGACCCCGCCTAGCTGCGTGCTCTGTAACGCCGAGGGACACACCGCGAACTATCGCGGTTGCCCCAAGGCGCCGAGAGCTAGCAACAAGGCTCGCTCAAGGGCCCCGGAGCGCTTTGCCCCTTCCGCCCCTCAGTACACCAAGACATCCTCAAAGGTGTCTACGGTCCCCTATCGCCCCCCTACCACATCGGCATGGGCCAAACCTTTGGCCTACACAAGTATAGCCCCTAAGGCTAAAACTAGGTCTCCCCCTCTCCCCCGCCCACAGGAGCCAACTCGCGCCCCTGCTCCCACCCCCGTACCTCAGCCCCGCCCCTCAAAGCCCGGTCAATCAGCACCCGCTGCTGCTTCGGCCGGCCTTGGGGGACCCGCCCCCGCCGTGGACTTTGGAAAAGTCACTGCGCTCCTGCGCAAACTTAGCCAAGCCCAAACGGCATTTGAAAAACTGATGATCCTCTCGGATCATCAGGAAGTCATGTCTTCCCTTGACAACCTCTCTTTTAAGTCTCAATAATGGTTTCACAACCTGAGAGACTTAAACCCCGCTCCATCTCGTTAGCGTTTTTCAATGCTAACGGACTCAAATCCCAGAGAGAACTCGTTCATCAATTTCTGGTTAATCACCAAATCGATATTTTCCTTGTGCAGGAGACCTTCTTAAAACAGGGCACTAGCAATCCTAGGATTGCTAACTATCAAATAGTCCGAAATGACAGAACGAACGCCCCCAAAGGCGGTACTGCCATTTATTTCAAGAGGTCCCTGCACTGCATACCCCTTGATCCCCCTCCCCTCCAAGACTTAGAAGTCTCTGTCTGCAGGCTTGCGATGACCGGTCATCAATCGGTCATCATTGCATCCTGCTATCTCAGCCCAAATAAGAAGCTTCTTAAAAGCGATCTTGAATCAGTCCTCAGTCTCGGAAGCTCAGTCATTCTGGCTGGCGACTTCAATTCCAAAGACCCGATGTGGAACTGCCGCATTCGTAACGGAAACGGCCGCAGCCTTTCCCGGTGTCTTGGCTCCCTCGATCTAGACCTGATCGTCCCTATGTGCCCTACGCGGTACTCTCCCAACCCCCGTTTTGGTAACGAGTACTTGGACCTGGCACTGCTACGGAATGTATCCCTCCGGATGCAATCCATAACGGTGATGCAGGAACTTGACTCGGACCACCGCCCGGTCGTGATGAGGCTTGGCCCCCCTCCCAATGACACCCCTCCCACCAAGACAGTGGTGCAATGGTATAAGCTTGAGAACGCTCTCAAGAATATTCATTCACCCGCCTTGGAAAAAATCCCCGACGATATTAGCTCCCTAGACGACATCGCAATTGCGGTTGACTCTTTGACTAGTCACGTCCAATCCGCTATTAGCGAATCATCGAAACAGGTGCCGGCGACGAACGATCGCCGCTGGGACCTGCCAGATGATATCAGACGGCTGATCACTGAGAAGAACGCAGCGACTCGCCGCTTTAGTTCCTATCCTACCTATCTCAATCGCTTTAGAATGAACTCGCTTCGCCGTAAGGTTAAGAGAGCCATTCAAGAGCACCGAAACTCCTCATGGGACGAACTACTTTCAAAGATCAAACCGGGTCACCAGGCATACTGGGACTTGGCGCGATCAATGAAAGCAGATGGCGTCTCTATTATGCCCCCGCTTTTACGTCCGAATCACCAAACGCCAGCGTTTGAAGATAAGGATAAAGCCGACACTCTGGCCGAAAGCCTGGAAGCCCAGTGCTCCCCCAGTCTCGAACCTGTCGACCCTGTCCACCTTGATACGGTGAACAGTGAAGTCGAGCGCTTAGCGTCCCTACCCCCTTCTGCCACCCTTGACCACGTCAAGGCGGCTGAGGTCGCAGCGATCATTAAAGATCTCCGACCGAAAAAGTCCCCCGGCTCGGATGGCATCAGCAACAGGCTCCTTAAGAGATTCCCTGTTGCCCTCATCTACCTCCTTGTAAGCATCTTCAATGCAGCCTTATCCACTTGTTCTTTCCCTGATGTCTGGAAGGAGGCCAATGTCATTGGCATCCACAAACCAGGCAAAAAGGCGAACGAACCTTCCTCCTACCGCCCTATCAGCCTCCTCAGCTCCCTGGGGAAGATCTACGAGCGACTCCTTCTGAGTCGTCTCTGGGCCCACGTCAATGAGCACAAGCTCTTACCCGATGAACAGTTCGGCTTCCGAGCTCATCATTCTTGTCCCCAACAGGTGCTCCGCATCACGGAGCACATCCATTCCATGTGGCATCACACATGGCCAGCCGATACGGGAGCTGTCTTCCTCGACGTAGCGAAAGCCTTCGACAAAGTCTGGCACAATGGCTTAATTTATAAGCTTTCCACTCTTGGTGTGCCCGACAGACTCGTACTCATCCTGCGAGACTACTTGTCGAATCGAAGCTTTCGTTACCGCGTGGAGGGCACTCTCTCTGACCCCCGACCCGTCCGAGCCGGAGTTCCCCAGGGATCCGTTTTAGCCCCACTCCTCTTTACGCTGTATACCAGCGATATCCCCCGCCACCATAAAGTGGAGCTCGCCCTCTTCGCGGACGACACAGCACTATACGCATCCGACTCGAATTCGAGTCGGGTGAGTATGAGGCTGCAAGCCGCACTAGACAAACTAGGTGCCTGGTTCAGAAAATGGCGCATAGAAGTAAATCCGACGAAGAGTGCAGCAGTGTACTTTTCGCGGAATTACCCTAAGCCCAGGACCCTCTCCCTATTTGGTAAACCCATTCCCTGGGTTAAATCAGCCAAATACTTAGGGGTGATCTTAGACCGCCGCCTTAATTTTAAGCCCCATCTCCACGCTGTAGCCAATCGCGCTAAGTTCATACTTGGCCGATTGAATAGCCTCCTTAGAGCGAAGAGTAAAATGTCCCTTAGAAATAAGGTGACACTTTACAAATCGGTCATACGCCCAGTCATGACGTACTCCTCTGTAGTATTCGGCCACTCAGCCAATACTTACGCCCTTCAGGTTGTCCAAAATAGATTTCTGCGCAAAGCCTCGGGCTGTCCGTGGTACATGCGCAATAACGATCTCCATCGCGACTAGGGAATGGACACCGGTATTCGGTATTACCGAAAAACCGGTAATACCGAGTTATTTCAGGCACTTCGGAATACCGGTATTGAAATTGCAAATACCGGTAATTCGGTATTTTGAATTTAACGTTAAAATAAATGAAAAAAACTCATAAGGCGGCTCTAGATTACAAACAACTTATTTTAAATTTATAATGATTGTAAAATTGATGGACAGTCTATGTTTTCGCTTCACCATGTTTTTGTTCACGGGGTCTCAAACCGACTTCAAAATAAATAAACGACCAAATGCCCGAAGGATAGTGTTAGACTGTTTTTTGATTTAAATCTTTACTTTTATAAAAGTTTTAAAATATCTATAAATAGATATTTTTAAACAATCAAAGTATATAAGCAGATAGACGGACGCGGGTGGCTTTGAGTAAGCCGCCTAGCTAATAGCGAGCATAGCGTTCGGGACATTATTTCTGCATGCATAAAGCTCAAAACTGATTGACGAAATTAACGACGAATGCAGGTGTGAGTGCAAAACAAGTATTGTTCCTGTAATTTCATGGAAACAAACCGTCGGACCCGTGCGGTGCCTCTTTCTTTGTCACGCACATTTTGAATTGCATAGTGCGCTCTCGCTCGGTAGGCCAGTTATCTATCAATTGTTACTACGCACGAGCACAAGGTTCAAACGGTAATCAGTGTATCGTAGCATTTCGCAGTGACAAGTTCAAAAACAGTGTGTGTTTTAGAAGAAGATGTGCCAATTATTTTCCAAAATGATGGCTGTCCGGCACATTACCAACGAACGGTACGAGAACATTTAGATAATGTATTTCCTAACTCGTGGATCGGTAGAGCTGGCCCTATACCATGGCCACCACGGTCCCCAGATCTGACACCCCTGGATTTCTACATATGGGGACGTGCAAAAGAATTAGATTATGCAACAGAGGTGCCCACAAAAGAAATTTTAGTGGAACGAATTAACACCGCATTCGTAAAAATGCAAGAGGAAATGCTGCTTTCAACCACAACCACAGAAATCAGAAAAAGATGTCGTGCATGCATAAGGTGTGGAGGCGGTCAATTTGAGCAAATGTTGTAATTTAAATGTAATAAAAACAACATAACATAAAAAACGTATTTTCTTTATCT
Source organism: Eupithecia tripunctaria (assembly GCA_955876795.1). Classification (NCBI taxonomy): domain Eukaryota; kingdom Metazoa; phylum Arthropoda; class Insecta; order Lepidoptera; family Geometridae; genus Eupithecia; species Eupithecia tripunctaria. Next base: position 13,289,421 of record OY041617.1, on the reverse strand, counting down.
TGACCCTAGCAACAAAGTATCACTTAGGTCGACCCCTGATGTAGTATTTCTGCCATGTAGCATATCGTTAGAAAGGGTTAAGGGGAACTTTTTAAAAGAAAGCTAATTTCAAAATGACTTTGTTTTTTTTCAATGAATTTAGAAGTTGTCACTTTTCATAACTTTTACGCCGATTTACCACTTTGAAAGCTCAAAAGTTTTTTTGTGGATATTAATTGTAACAAGTAATGATTTATTTAGAATAGGAAAACATCGTAGAATACAAGCATACTTTATTTTGTGGTATAATAACCACACACAAAAAAGGTATGACGATTTAAAGACAAGATTTCGGGTGGTTTAAAAAAAAACTAAAAATTTGCATATCTAAACTACCGTGACACTTCGGACATCGGGTGTATCGGGGAAAAATAACACGTGACCCCCACCCCCCCACACCCCAAAAAATCCTGTCGATCCATGTACCAAACACCCTGTATAGTTGATTATAATTATGTCAAAAAAGATCTTAGTTCTAAATGTTGATTATTTCGAATCTTTATTAATGTGTTATTAAGAATGTTTAGAGTTCTAAATTTTTAATTATTTGTTTGATTACTTATATCGTGATTATTTTGTTTTATGGATTTGTGTGAAAACTTTCGAGTTTTAAATGTTTAATTAAGTTTGTAGTTGTTTCTTGTTGTGATAAATATTTGATTGTTATGTATGTTTAAGTTAAAGAAAGACTGTATAGTAGTACCTAAGTACCAAAAATTCTCAGTTAAAATTAAAGTTGATTTAAAATACTGCTTTTTTTTAAGAACTCTTTTTTATTACAATAAAGATATACTTATTCAGTCTTAAACAATATAACACGCAGAAGAAAACATTTTTTTCGACTTTTTTAATATTTATAGTAAAATACCGAAAAATTACCGAAATACCGGGATCCCGGTTTTAAAAATATTGATACCGAAAAATTACCGGTATTGGCAATAGGTCCATTACCGTCATTCCCTAATCGCGACTTTAATCTCGAGTCCATCGCCCATTTCATAAAGACCGCCTCCCAGCGGCATTATGAATCGGCCCCGGATCATTACAATCCCTTGATCTCCACAATACCCGACTATCCCATTGACAATCCTCCCACGAGTTCTCTCCTCCGTAGACCGAGACACGTTCTCGGTGACCCCGTTGACCCACTCACCGCCGCTAACCCGGAGGTGACGTCAACCGATTCGTTACCGCACACTACACAGCCGACCAAAAACCGACCCCGCCGGAAGCGGGGTCGAAGAATTCCCTCCTTCCGCCCGCAGGTGCATTCGTGCACCTAAGGCGTAACCTCCATGCCCTCTCATAGCATCTGGCGACAGCCCAAGCCGAGGCTCGCACCTAAGTGGTGGCCCTTGTGCGTGTCGCCCCAACCTAAAATTTACCGGCGAGGCGCCATCTGCGCCCGCCAAAAGTCCGGTAACGCTGTCATGGCCATCTGCGGTCAACAGCATCATAGCCCATTCGAAAAAAAAAAAAAAAAAAAAAAAAGCGATGCCTCACTTGGCACGCGGAGCTCGAAGTGACAACATCTCTGGTGGGACTCTGCCGTTGTTGTTTGGCGCTCTCAGTGTCAAGATCGAGTGGAAACTAGTTGACGACTTGCTTTGATAAATGTTCTTTCACTTTGTATAAATGTACAATTTGTTAGATTTTATCGCAGAAGGTTTTTTTCGCGGAATTGTTACTAAATATTTTTCATTCTTATATTTACAATGGATTTCCGCAAAGTAACGCCTGAATCTATTATTTAACATTGAAAAATTGATATTTTAAATCTCAATCGCAAAATTTCGAAACGCTACTCACATTGACTAGAGCGGACGTGACATCACTGTACGCATTTCTTCTTTTTTTATTCTGCTTGCTGCACCTTGATTTGACACTTGACATTTCGTATTGTCGATTATTTTCAGTTTTTTCGGAAAACCTCTTTCCTGAGATGATCACTACAGAGGTCGTCACCAAAGGTTTTAATCAAGTGCGTACGTCGACGTCACATAAACATGGCGCCAATATGGCAGCGTTTTTATCACCCGAAAATGATTGTAGTTTTGATTTGTTTTTTTTACCTTGTTAATGCGAAATTCAGAGAGCGTCTTATCATTCCTGGGTTAAATAAAGACCTAAAGAATCGATTAAAACAATAAAAAAAATCGATGCATATACCCTATTGGAAATGGCAGCCCCCCCGACGGATTTTTTTGGCTTTGTAGTAATGGATAGGTGAAAAAAGTTAGGAAGCTATATTTGTAACTAAAGGGAATTTAATTGTCTTTTTCAATTCCATTTAGTCGGGGGTTTTGCAAAAATTATTTCTTCCTTTTTCGATTAAGTAGGTACATACTATTTATTATATCCGTAGTGGGTTTTTCAAAATTTTATTTTGATTTTATTTTAAACTTTTTAGAGATTTTCTACTTTACTTACAGCCCATTTTTCGAATGCAGATCATCCTTTTCATTAATTAATCAATGGTCAACTCTTTAATCAAGTGTATTTAATTTTTAACAAGTCAGAATTAAACACGTCATGGTTTTTGACAGTTTTCAATGAAAATCTGTCAAAAATTCCTTACTTGAGATGTGAGACGTGCATGAATTTCAGTTGCGTTTGAATACTCGGAAGTTTAAGTTTCGGAAACTGAACTGAGGGGTGAGTTTGACGACAATATCGAGACGTCTCAGTTTCCCATAGATTTTAGTATAGCGCCTCATCTCCCCGTATCGTGCGGACTGGGAACTATGTAAATCCCATACAAATATGAGACGTTACGATCATGTCTCGTTACTATCGTCAAATAGGATTTCTTTTTGTTTAGTTTAAAATCGTTGCGTTTAGTTTCACAATAACCGTCAAAACAACAAAAAAAGAAAAATTGTGATAGTCAGGTTGATAAGGTAAATGAACGCTTTTCGCCTAGATAAATGTGTAGACCATAGACAAAATTCAACTCACTTAAGTAGAGATTTAGGTAGTGCAACTAGCTAAGTAGCGTCAGAGTTACGTTCTATAATAAAGATTTACTTGAGCAGAGATTCTAAGCTTGAGTAGAACTCACGAAATGACTGCATAAGTAAAGCATGGGGAAGCCTATACAATAAGGACCTTAGTAAAGCAAGCTGAGTGAACCTTACATTAGTAGAAATTCATATACCGACGACAGAGGCACGCCCTTTTTGTATTTATTTTATTTTAATTATTATGTGATTATTAAACTAGCAACGCACCGCGTTGCCTAGCAACGGAGTGTGTTGGCAAACACGTCTATAAAGGTACAAAGGTTGCCTGGAAGAAATCGCTCTTAGCGATAAGGCCGCCCATTGTGCAACTGTTTTTGTGTTTGTGTTTTCTTTTCTGTATCTTGGTGTGCAATAAAGAGTATTTGTATTGTATTGTACAAAAATATTTTTTTAAAACGTCGATTGCAGCGCCCCCTGGTGAGCAAACACCATAAAACTTTGCTAAGAACCATCGCCAATGAACCCCATACCTTATACTGAAAACTGTGTCTCAATCGAACAAACCGTTCTGGAGATATATGGCAACATTGGTTTTCACTAAATACACATATAACAGCGCCCCCTGGTGAGTGAAGACAATAAAAACTAGCTAAGAATCATCGCCACCAAATTTCGAACCCGAAACTGAAATCCGCACCGTAATCGGTCAAGCCGTTTGGGATATAATTGGGAACATTGCATTTTGCACATACATACATACATACATACATACATACATACATACAAACAACATCACACCCTAAACGCATATACCGTCTCCGTTCCGTCGCGGGTAAAAAGAATAAAATCGGATTCTAATCTGCACTGTTTTATGCAGCCCCTTCTCCCCCCTGTATAAAACTTCTGACGCTGTCTGTACGTACATAGTTAACACTGAATGTACCTACACAGCTAGAAACGTCTTAGAAATCATCGCTTTTCGAAAATAGCTTATCGAAGAAAACTTGCCTACGTTTCGAGAAACGGACAACACTCGTCCACTTATAGGTTCTTGATCGATGAAAAAGTCATAGAGGGGGATGTATTTACCTACCTACAGGTTAATTAAGCTTAATGAAGTTCACCCCCCACTAAGGGGGGGGCCCTTAGTGGGGGCTGATCGTACTTATCCTAACAATTTTGATGAAACCTCTCGAGCAATTGATCAGTTGATCTTCGTGAATAGTTAATGTTAATGTAAGATTGATTAATGATGGGTACCTTTTAGAATTAAGTGGGATACTCTAATTTAACAGTGGAGGAAGTGGGTGTTTTAATGAGTTCTTGAAATTATTTTAATGGACAATAGTTGAGTAGGGAGGGTGTCAAGTGATAGGACTTCATTATCAACCCCCGACAAACTCCGCACAATATTATCATAAGGTTCTATGGAAAGAGCTATGCTCGGAGTTTCCCTGTAGTATAGATTCGTAAAGAATACATCTGACGGAGAACCAAAGTTATCACGCGCGCATTGCTCAAAGAATAAGTAAGCTGAAGTGGCAGCAGCCATATCTCGCGAAGAACCGACAACCACAGAGGGAAACGTGTTCTTGAGTGTAGACCACGATTCAGCAAATGTAGTGTATGTAGGACGCACTCCGGCAAAATGGGATGACAACCTGCCATTGAGGGTAGAGGCTGGATGCGATAAGCGGAAGACAGGGTGCTATGGTGTTCATGAGTGGTGGCATATGTCCAGAAGTGGACTAACATATGATGATGATGGCGGCTGATGATGATGTTGATGATGAGGGGGTTCTACCCAGAAGTAAGATTAGGTTGGGAAACAAGGCAGGTGGTGTACGGACAAAAATTGGGGTTTGGGGCTAATCCCCCACTTATTATAATTTTTTGCATCATATTTAATGACATTTATGTATATGTTTAAAAAGCGTAATATATATATTAAAAGTATTTTATTTATATAACCTTCATAAACACATAGATCACCTAGTACTATCCAATGGGTAGTTTCACCCCGCTCCAATTTAAGTATTAATTCCACCGGGCTCCAAATAAAAATAATTAGAGTCAGAATAAGAGGTAACCTTTAATTCATTGTGCTACCTGGTGCAGCCTTGGTCGAGTAGCTGTAGATCCGAGACCTATTACGTGAATGGTAATTTCTAACGGACATAATTAAGGCGCATACCCGAGCCAATATGACAGGGCCACCTATTTTATCATATTATAACGTTTAACATAGGAAATTTTAAAAGTCCATCGTACAGTTTGTGTTAACTGTTATAAGCTATTTTTGATACCTCTGTAATAGTTTATCATAGATAGTTTAAGAAGAGATGCGAAAACAGAGTTTAGTGGCCAAAAAGCGCAACTTCGTATCTCTGCCTGAGCTTTACAAAACTATGTAAATACAAAACTGTTTAAAAAACTATAAACCGACTTCAATTATATGGATTCCATTGTCAGTCATTAATGAAAAAAACTATCTCTGCCGAAGCTTTACAAAATGAAACTATTACAGAGGGATAATACGATCTATTAAAAGTTATTTATTAATTATAATGCCTCTGTAAAAGTTTCATTTTGTAAAGCTTAGGCAGAGATAGTTTTTTCATTAATGACTGACAATGGAATCCATATAATTGAAGTCGGTTTAAAGTTTTTTAAACAAAAACAATTATTTGAAGTCGGTTAAAAAGAAATGAATAGTAACAAAACAAAATGTATTTCTTCTGCTTATTTTGCTTGGTTGTATAACTCGGATCCCTTTGTCAGACTTCTTTGTTGTATTAATTCAAAATAGAAAACAAACAGCAACCGTTCGCGTGTCACTTCCACTTATTCCCCTTTATCCCTGAAAGTTGGCTCGTTATCTATTGCATTAGCCGTGAAAATGTCGTGTCGACAGCCACTCGGGGCAAAGAAACTAAATTCTCAAGGTATAATCTAGATAACTTCAACGAGAGATGTAATCTACATTTAGATAATGGTGTCCTGTTACGCAAATGAACTGTGGCGTCGATACTTTAGTATCAAATCAATTAACTCCTTTTTGACTAAATATAAATAATATGGCGTATTTTAAAAAATTATAAGTCGACTTCAAATAGACAATTTGACAATATTGAAGATATACAAAAATTATCACATCACACTAATATTATAAAGGCGAAAGTTTGGATGGAAGTATGGATGGATGTTTGTTACCTCTTCACGCCAAAAGCATACAGGTAATTCTAATACTGGAATAAAACATAGGCTACTTTTTATCCCATAAATCTGTTCCCGTGGGATGAAAATCACCTTTTAATGTTTTCATAGGAACAACGCGTGCGAAGCCGCGGGGTGCAGGTGCAGCTAGTATACCTATATAATCCCTCATATAATTTGCAAAACTGATCTTTCTTCGTTCTATGCTATCCGTCTTCATTGATACAAGTACTTTTTGGATATCCTCCATGCATCAACTTTATAAGTCGCATTTTTACATCCGTTGCCATGGGAACCGGAATCGAGATATATTATTCTAGGGAGTGAAAATATTATGAGAAGAGGATGTTTTTGATACTTTATCAGCGAACACATAATTATACATAAATTCTCGTTGTAACTCGTGATTTTTCTGAAGTATTTTTTTGTTTTTTCAGCTTGATGGGATACATACTAAGCCATCGAAAATAATAAAACTTTTAAAAAAATACTCAGATCAGAACTTCAGAACATCAGAATTCTCTTCTGACGAAGTTTCTAGCAAATCCAGTACCGCATGTAGGTAGGTACTAAAAGGCGACGAATTTGGACAGAGCGACATAAAAAGCTTAAAAGGAACGAGAGAACTTAGGTAGGTAATAAAGTCGTTCTCCCCTCTGATCGAAGGTAAAGGCCACCTCAAGATATTTCCAGGCGTCTCTCTCTTTGGCCGTGTTCATCCAGTGTTTGCCAGCCACTTGAGTAATATTATCTGCCCACCGAGGTATTGGTCTGCCTCTGTGTCTGTTGCCTGTTGGTCCTGGCCAGGTTGTTAGACGGCAAGTACATCGATTGTCTGTCATTCAAGCGATGTGACCCGCCCAGCGCCACTAGTTTTTTTTAGTATTGTAGAGCATACGTGACCTTTGTTCGGGATCTAATAATTTTGTAACTAATTTTTTGATTTTGATTACTTTCAAGATACTTCTCTCCATACTTCTTTGGCATGACCTGATTTTGATCTTCATTCTATATGTAAACTTCCAAGTTTAGCTGGCATTGTTAGTGAAGGAAGAATACAGGAATCCATGATTTTCTGTTTGATTTACATATTTTCATGGGTATGTTAGTTTTCAGTAGTTACTTTACGTTCCGTCACTATCCAAACTAAATAAAGTACATCCCTATGTACAGAGACCAATCTCTGCACATCAACAACAATTATTAATTTTCTCTGCGGTATCGAGGAAAATTTCCTGCTGTACAGGGTGTTGGTTTGAAACCCTAGCGATGAGTCGTACCAACCCCTTGGTTCAAGAGAAAGAAGACCTAAACAAACAACCACATACGAGAGTGCCTCAAATAAATTCTGATAAAAATTGCGCTTTCAAACACAAAAGTGAAAGCTTTTTACACACCCTTTATTAAGGTAGGTATGTAAATCCCTCTTTCGTTTTGTCACAAAATGTTGTACAAAACTTTCGGTACACCGTATAATTTGTATCTACAAAAGTACAAACCAAAAAGGGAAATTGTGCAATATGAAAATCAAAGTTAGAATGTTGTAGCAATAAGGTTCAATAATACTAATTAGGAAAGCAATTTCTGCTTTTTTCGACCCTCTGAGCAGCTGTTGCTAATAACCTGCAACCCTAATTGTACGTTCCTTTGAGAAGATTAAGAAAATCCCTGTCTAGTCACAGAATATCGCGGTGAGTAGAATATTTTGATTTTTACTTAGGTGGGTTTATCTAACACGAGAAAGTTCTACTTAGTATTCGTAAGCGATAAGGAGTGAGCTTAAGGCGACCTTTTTTAGTGTAGTCAGTTACTAAATTTACTTTAAGCAGTAGTGCTGTGAATAAGACATTAGTAACTCTGACCACAATAGACATCTTAATAAGTTGCTCACTGCCATATTTAGTCCAAGTCCAGTTTTTATGAATCTACCAACAAGGCCATTTTGCACAATTTTTCTTATATTTATTTATTGATATGGTGGTCGTATGGATTACAACCTCAACCTCAACCTCTACAGCCTGTATTGGTCCACTGCTGGACGCAGGCCTCCTCCTGAAAAGCACCTTATTGGCGTTTATCTCATGGTGGGTAATGCCCATAATCCCCATGCCGGGCATATAGGTTGCGGATCGCAGTTTGGTGTTATAATAGTTCTGAGCGCTGCTGCCCGCCCCCCAGTGTCGTAAGCGTCCGCGGGTGTCGTAAGAGGCGACTAAGGGATTTACACCCTTAGTCGCCTCTTACGACACCCGCGGGAAGAGTTGGGGTGGTGCAAATTCTAAGCCAGCACCACACAACTATGGGTAACAACAAGATTTATAAATTGCTAGATAGGATTGCCTTTCCGTTGTGAGACTGCACCGTTTGCCAATAAAAGTACGTGCAATACGATTGCACTTTTAAATACAAAAAACTCTTATTTACTCATGCGTGCGTTGGTATTTTATTAGCGCAGGGCAAGGCGAATCTAACAATTTAAATATTATCAGGGTTTCGCTATTTTCTCTCAGTACATCTAAAGTAATTTTTGGTTGGATCTATATAATATAGGTATGTGAATTTAATAAGAACCTGGTAGGAACCGACATGTTCAAGCAAATAACATCAAAAATCTTCATGTGATCCAATCATAAAGAACGAATTACAAAGGGGGCAAGCGGCGAACAGACCGTTATTTTAACTTATTTTCATGATTGTTATTTTCGAACGAACATTGGTAGATCTCGAGTTTGTTCAATCCGTTCTCAAAAAGGTATTGTTCTTTGAGTTTATAAAGTTTAACAAATGGCTTGGTTAACTTTTTTGATTAAAAAGGTTAAACAGAGAGCTCGTTCTCGGAAGGTGGGTTATGAAGGCGTGCTTGAGTAATTGAAAAATGTCTGTAAGAGTATCTAAGTCTAATTAGTGTCATTATTATTATTATATAATATATTTATCTGGATATTTCAATAGACAGGTACCTATATTTTAAATCGACGTCCTTGTAAAACGATATTTGTCTGTTAACTTAGGCCCATTTTATCATTTTTATTGTATTTTATAAATATCTCTACAAAAATCATACATACCAGCCGTGGCTATAATAAATCGACGGATTGACGACCTCTATGTCGCAGCGGGCGAAAATCTGCTTGCGGCGCAGGTAGTTGCGGGTTCGATTCCCGTCGGTACAAATGTGTGTGCGTCTGCAGATATTTGTTCAGGGTGTTCCGGATGTTTTCTATGTATAATAAAAAATATCTATTTAGTGTATTGTACTAAGTATATCAGTTACCAACATAGTACCTAACCATGACAAAAGCTCAGCCTAGCCGAGATAAATGAATTGTCCAACATTATTTATTTATATCAAAGTTTATTAATGTTGATTTTGTGTTTACTAGTGGATAGACTACGTTCAAAACTATCATTGGTATACCAAAATAATTAAGAAATAATGTTGGCCAATTCACACATCATTATCTAGCCCCAAGCTAAGCTTTAAACTAAATGAGTATTAAGTATAAAGATTTGAATACTACTATATGCATTCTACTATGAATTAAATAAGTATAAATTAAAAATTGCAGCGTATAAGCTCACAAACATTGGGTATCTCAACTCATAATAATTAACTATTTTTTCTTGCAAGCCCAAGATATTTCCATTATTTTCATTCATACAAATTACGTAACAAAATCTTTATTACGGCATTAAACAAAGATGAAACCTGATAAATTAAGGGTTGGTCATCAACTATCCACCAAATAAAGGAAAATTAATTGCTCAACTTAATACTGAGGCCGGCGGCCGGTCGTAAAATATTTTGGCTTTAGTGCATCGTCAGAGTTTTAGTGCGGAAGACTAACTTTTCTTTCCTACGTCATGCAGTTAATTGGACGAAACACGCTGGCGAGGAGAGCATTGGTCCACATCTGGACGCAGGCCTCCCCTAGATAATTAGATAAATAGTCTTGTTGGCTTTTATCTCATGGGGGTAGTGCCTCTAATCCCCACGCTAAGCTTGCGGGTTGGGGATCACAGTTCGGTGGTAGAATTGTTCTGCAGGGGGACGCTGCTGCCTGCACCCGATGGATATCCCTTAGTCGCCTCTTACGACATCCGCGGGAAGAGTTGGGTGTAAATTCTAAGCCGGCACCACTGAGCGAAAATCAAAGACGAACTTCTAACATATCGTTAAAACTCTGTTTGATAAAGTCTTATTTAGCCACTTATACACACAGCGCAATGATCGTAGCTTGACATTATAGACCACTATTTTCACGACTTTATGTAGCCTACTTGTTTGAGATTGTGTTTGATAGAAAGACTGTTTTATAGGGTTTCACTTGTATTGAGTCACACACTGTCTTAGGTACACTTTAAATACTAATTAGAGCTGATTACTTTCTAAATTGATTAGTTTTAGATTAAATTACTGAGAGCTGATACTAGCTCGTTGACGGCAGCGTTGGAAGAGAGCGAGGCACAAGAGGAACAGATATATTTATCTGAATCCTAAACACTACTATCTCTTTTAATAGTTATAAATAAGAAAGTAACTGACATCATAATCATTACAATTAGTTGTTTGTTTGTTACCTTTTTATGTCTAAATAACTGAGACGAAACCGCAGACAGAAGCTAGTGAGAAGATTTGTTCATAAATCTAAAAATGTAAATTAGCATGACGGACGATTCTCACATCAAACCGTCGTCAAATCAGCGCGTGATGTGAGTAAACAACCCTTGACTCCGTGACTAGAACCGACTCTATTAAGGGCGCCTTATACCGCAAATGCTGTTTTTAAAATCAATATGAATCAGTCAAAAATTGACGTAAATTTCTGAAAAAAATATATGTTTCAGTTGAGGATCTTACAGAGTACAATTCGCTTACATTTACACAATCAGATGAACTTCGCTCGATAGAAAAAAATACCAAAGTTGCCTCTTTTTAAAAATCATTTTCAATACTGTGCCTAAAATAATAAACTTATTGACCTTATTTTTACACCAATCTTTAGATAAATCATTTTTCTAGTACAAATCGCTGAGGTGGATGTTGTAGTGTTATTTTCCTATTAATGATGCCTAAAAACCTACAAAACCGCGAGCGGCGCGACGTCCGCGGGCTTCGTCAGTCGCGCGGTGGCGCTTACCGACGTCGGACCTGTGCCAGTACTCTTCCTGCCCGACGCGCGACGTGCGACGTGCAGTGATTTACGAAAATAAAATAAAATTGATCTGAACCAGTACATATCGAAAAAGATGATGAATTTTGGAAATCAAAGTTATCACACTTTTACCACAAATGTCAAATTCAAATTCAAAATGTTTATTGACACCATGTTGTGGGTTAGATAAGAAGTAAATAGGTACCTACAAATACTTTCAAACATGGACCCGGTTAGGGCACTACAATACATATTAATATTAGTAACATAGTAGTAGTAACATAGTAGGTACATAGGTACCTATTAGAATTAAAGAGTTGTAAACTTAAATTTAACATGACAGCAACAAAATTAAATGCTACTATATTTTTTTATAAATCAAATTACAAAAATAATAAATTAAATTAGTAAAAAATGGAATAATAAACAAATAAACACATTAAATACAAATTTATAGATCTAAGAACTCTTGCAAGGAATAAAAACAGTTTTTAATTAAATATTTTTTTAAAGTAGCTTAAATTTATGTAAATTATTTTCTTTCTTTTTTATTAGCTTAAATTTATGTAAATTATTTTCTGTCTGCTGCCAGAAATCGTCAACCCCAGACATATCGTGGTATGCCTATACGGAATCTGGCATTTGAATGCGAATCCACCAAATCCGAAAATAAAGAAAATGAGAATTTTTTATCGCAAATCATTATTAATTTGCAATCTGGTCCTATTCCGTCACCCGCGGGCAGGGCCGGATTTATCATAGAATCTGAAGCTTAGGGCGGCAAAATTAGAGGGGGCGGCATATTTGGCCCAAAAAAAATTAGTGCGCCAATTTTTTTTGCGCACCAATTTTTTTACCAATTTTTTGTTGCGGTGGCGTGGGAGCGGGGCGGCCGGCGGCCGGTGGCAGCAGCCGCTTCCCCACTCTTGCCGCCTAGGGAGGGCCTGTTACTGCCGCCTCGACTGACTACGTGTCCTTTTCGTTAGGTACTTGAGGAGTAGTTTTTTATACTTTGCAGTATAAAAAACTACTCAACATTATACTTAGAAAATATTATTAATCATAAAAAAAGACGTGTCGCACTCGGGGACTGCCGCGGTAAAGCTATTGCAATGCCATCTAGAGGCGAGTTGCTGAACTAAAGAGACAAACGTCATATTACAAAAAGTCATTAAAAGTTCTACTATTCATCGATAGATGGCAAAACTAAAAAGTATCACCGCTGTTCCGGTCGGAGTGGGGAGCGTGAGGTTTTTTCGTTACGGAATTTCTGGATTCGGTCCCCGCGCTCAAGGCCCGCGATAGAAGCTATGCAATACCTTAAAAAAATGATATTGTGTTTGCCAATGAGACGTTTCGATTTGAGAATCTAAATAATTAATTTAGGTATGTATTAGACATGTGCGCCGATGCTCATTTCATCGGTGCGATGGCGGCGCCCAGCGTCGAATTGGTTGGCGGGGTCGGCGTGATCGGCGTAATCGGCGTGGATGTGAAAATAAGTAAAAGACGCCTTAATCCTCACTGAACTTTTAATTATTTACTTATATCAACAGTTGCGGATTATCCACGTAGCACGAGAAGCAAAAGCTACGGGCCCCGCGCCTAGGGGGGCCAGGCGCTAGGCTCTTGCGGTCAAAATGATATAAATGTCAAACATTATATATGTTGTAAAATTATTGCAGATACATTGCTATTTAAGAAGGCAAAATCGTTGAAAAACATCTTCACATCGTTACATAGCACCTTTAGCTTCATCCAGCGCAAGTTGATTTGTGTTTCATTTCACGCACCATTATTAATTGTTGGATGCATACCTACCTGGAACGTGGTACCTCTGCCAAATAGTTATTGTTTACAATAAAGCTTACAAAACTTTCCTTTTTTCGTTTATTTCTAGAGCTGCTAGCGTTTTTGTCTTAGCAGCGAGTAAAAAGTTTTTGACTACAAAAGAATTAGTCTCATAGATATGTGCAGTTCACTCTGCTCACCATTGTCTTAGCTATTTTATTTGCTGAGTACTCAAACTTCTCACATTTTCTTCATATTTTTACCGATCGCCCTGCACGCCGTTTTTTATTTTTATTTGTGTCTTACTTTATTTTAGCCGCAACAGGCTAGAAAAGTGTGTCTACAAGTCGTTTATCGATAGACTTTCACTAAAATCGTAACCAAAAAAATTCGTAGCTCGCTCCGCTCGCCGTTTTGTTGCTTCCTTTGTTTTTGGCAGCAGCTGTAATAGTCTGAAACATGCCTGCAATTTTGCTTACCTTAGTCTTAGATACGAGTTCAGCTTGCTCCGCTCGGTATTGTGTTAGTTTTACAAGCGTTTTAGTTCTTTCTTACTACTACAGATAAAATGTACCTAATAAGACCAAAAATGTATTGCTCCGCCTGTCAGTATTAGAACTTAACCCTGGTTTAAAGTAACTTTGCTCACCACAGCAGAAATCTTTAGTATTTAATTTACGTTCATCCTAAATTTGAAACAATATGCAATTCAAGGGCCTCTAGATCACATTTGCTACGGGCCCCGTGCTGGCTTAATCCAGCACTGCATATCAACAATATGTGGTACGCTTACATCAGAGCATGTTGATTGCCGTACCCAAACTTCTCATTTTTTAACCGATCGCCCCGCTCGCCGTTTTTTTTGTGTGTTTATTTCATACATTATTTTTGCGGCAGCAGGCTAGAAAAGTGTGTCTACAAGTCGTTTATCGATAGAAGATCACTAAAATCTTAAACAAAAAGCGGCTCGCTCCGCTCGCCGTTATGTTGCTTCCTTTATTTTTGACAGCGGCTGTAAAAGTCTGTAACATGTGAACAATTTTGCTTACCTTTTTCTTAGATACGAGTTCATCTCGCTTCGCTCGTTATTGTATTGGTTTTACAAGCTTTTTGTCACTATCAAAATACCCAGGCGCACAAAATGTTTACTGTAAAAACACGTAAAGTTTACGCGGCTCCCTGCACTCGCTGACAACATTTACTTCAGCCGTTTGCCTCGAATTTGATCCCGTTTCAGTTCTTTCTTACTACTACAGATAAAATGTACCTACCCAAAAAGACACATTTGTAAAATCAAAATTTCAAAAACTAACAACCTCTACGGCGCGGCGTGGCGACAAACCATATAGTACAATGAAATGTCAAGTGCGACATTCTATTGTATATTTGTAAGATCTTGTTTCTTGTCAAATATCAAAATTCTAGGTCAACGGGAAGTGGGTATAGGTACCCTATAGTGTTTGGTCTATGGCGTGAATAAAACTTTTTTTTTGTGAATAAGCTACAAATTAACATTATTTTAGTCCTAGCTTATTGCCAAATTAAATGATTCTAGTTCTACGGCAAGTACATGATTCGCTTGTACAAAACGCAAATACAAAATATTCAACCGCCCACTTTTGGATATTTCGACGTTGACAGGTGCATGGTTAGCAGTATTGGGCCTTACCTACCTATCGTCCTTAGCCTACCTTTGAAGTTATAAGTAGTGCAGTAAAAACAAAGCTATGCTTTTCTTAGCTTAAAAATAAACAAATAAAGTTGTAAAAATTATCTAGAAACAAGATTATTCCCTAAAATAATTGATTTACCTAGTTGAAAACTACAAACTGAATTATATAGTTTTCAAGATTTTTCATGGATCCAAATTGAAATAGGACCACACGGGAAGCACCAGCTTTCAAATAAAAAGTGAAACAAGAAAATCGGACCACCCTTTCAAAAGTTCTAAGGCAACAAATATTAAAAAAGAAACAGTCGAATTAAGGACCTCCTCTTTTTTTGAAGTTGGTTAAAAAAGGAATTTACTTTATTTAGAACAGTGTATCTAGTTATAGAGAGATTTAGAAGTTAGTAGAAGCGGCAAAAATTGTAAAGCTTTGGGGCGGCAAATGTGTAAATCCAGCACTGCCCGCGGAGCAGTTCAGTGAGGACCTAGACTTCTTAATAAAGATCCAAATGAAACTTGGGTCATAACATAATATGACCATATGGATAAATGAAAATGAGCCTGGACCCAGCACTAGAACTCTAAATTATCATGAATTTTAATTAAAAATAAGCATTTTATTCCTCATATTAAATCCACCTGTATGTATAATAAATGAGAATAAATATTGTACATAACAATTATGTTTGTTTTCATTTGTTGTTTGTATTCTTTAGGTATGTACCACAAACTCTCCTACATTCATCATTATCACCTCTTATTCAAAAAGTTTAGTAAGAGTAATTATGTTTACAGTCAATACCTACATAAATCCAATAAACTTTCATTTCAATCAAATAAAAGAATATACTAAGGGAATATAGTCAATAAAATAATCAATATACTAAAGGAATACAGTCAATAAAATTAAACTCACCGTACCTACTGCATTATGTTATACTGTGGCGTTCTCGCCCGCCGATAAAGATCACCGGAGTTCATATGAAGTCGGCTCCCGCGTAACGCGGATGCAAGTCGACTGGGCGAGTAAAATGCCTAAATCATCGAAACAAGGTGGCCTTAAATTACTGTTATGGAATTCGTAACAAACGGTCGGCCGGTTGGTGTGGAGTTAAATTATAGGAAACTAGCTGCGTGGAAAATAGTTGAAAACGACGGAGCAATATAAACTATGATTCATTAATCATTATGAATATAAACGGGTTAACTAAGAACCTTGCTTGTGTTGGAAGAACACCAACGTTTCATCCCTTAACGAGGGACATCTTCAGGGCGAGTGCGGTTCTAGATTATATTCATAATGCATTCGTCAAACTACATGATGTAATATACAGGATGGGGCAAATTTTTGGCCCCTTAAGGGTAGCTACCGTTTCTTTTATACCAGCTTTCCTATAAAAAAAATCGGGCCACCCAGTAAAAAGTTCTGAGGTAACAAACATAAAAAAGTCGAATTGAGAACCTCCTCCCTTTTTTTAATAGTAGTTACATACGAATTTAAATTAAGAACCATTGAATAAGTGACATTATTGTTTTCATTTACTCGTTTTTTTCATAGAAAATGTATGGGAATTGTTTTTTTATTATTGCCAAAACTTACGATTTGATTTGGTATGTTACTTTGGGAAAAGTGTTCTGGTTGGAAATAGAGTCGATTAAGACCACCTTGTTTTTTTGACAAATGTCATTTTTTGGGTGAACCGTACTTTTTTTTAAAAAACTAAAAATGACAGTATATTTTTCTTCAAAATAAAACAGAAAGTTCCTTAAAACAAATCCTTCTAACTACAAAAGAAACGGTAGCTACCCTGAAGGGGCCAAAAATTTGCCCCACCCTGTATATAAGATAAAATAAACGATGATTCACCACGAATTGTATGAATTTTTAACATTCGCAGAAGATCACTTGGGTGACACAGGAATTGGTTAGATTTAGTTTGCAGTCGCTGCTGTACCTACTCATAAACGTGATGGTAAAGTTAATCATTTAGATATTTATTCATTGTAGTCGTAATAGAAGTTCTCAGTTTGCACCAAAAATCTAGGATACAAACTTTAAAACTAAGAAGTCATAAATAGAAAGGTAGGCTAAGAGCGTATCATGTATTTTTTTTTCAAATATGCTCCGTAATTGTATCTCTAGGTTTGCTGTAAGAAGTGTTGATTTCCGTCAAAGAAAAAGTTTAAAATAAAACAAAATATGCAGTTATTATTTTCTTATAATATATAGAAGGCATGACTACTTTCACGACTACTTTCTTTTCTCTAACTCTCGTGGTTTCGAAGTAAACCATCACCACCTTCTAAAAACACCCTGTATACCTACCCGAAGTACAAAAAGTAGAAAACTCATTTCACTTTAGCCTCATTGAGCTATAACTCAATAGAGCCATCCATAAAAAACTGACAAATCTAACTAAAGGCCAATGGGAGCCAGTTGGCAACATTGTTCTGGGATAACCTGGACCGAGGCCAGCGCGACACGAGAACAATCGAATGTTTGATTTATTAAGAGGCCAGCAGAGGTATTTTAATTCGTCGGAAAGGCCGTCGGATTCGACATCGGACTTTTTTGACAAATCAAAATAGCGTTCTAAAGTTCCGTCGGAAAAGAATTCAAATTTGAATCTGACGTTTTCGCTTCGGAAACGAATCGAATGAATTAAAATACCCCAGCTGAACTCGTTTTACCAATTCATTACGGATGTAAGCAGGTTCACTACGAACCTCGCGTTGGTGTTGTCCTACACAAATAAGGTTCGTAGTTACCCCGCTTACATCCGTAATGAATTCGTCAAAGTACAATAGTTTTTATAGTAAAATACTTTTAAGAACTGCAGAGTACCTTACTGCTTTTAAAAATTCCACCCCACACTTCCCAGTTTTATGTTGTTTCCTTCACGTTGCAGACCACCAGACTCTGGAACGCCCTCCCCGTTTCTATCCAACTAGCTAAATCCCTTCCCATCTTCAAAAGTATGGTTCACCAACACTATCTGTCCACTCTTGATAAGTCTTCCTGATATTCTTTTTGCAATTTTGTTAATTATTTATTTTCTGTGTTTCTCTATAAATATTAACGTGTCTTTAATAACGGAACCGTCAGTTTCTATACGTACCGATCCTATCCATCCAAAGGTTGCCTAGAAGGGATCACTGTTAGCGATAAACCCGCCGTGTGCCACTCTAGATATAAAGCAGTAATTTATTTGTTTCTTTTGTGTATGATAGTGCAATAAAAATATAATCTCTATCTATATATATATATTAATATAATCTAGGTAGATTATATATAACTTTCAGTATTGTTTAAATATGAACATTTACATGAAACTCCACTTAACCTGAGTTATAGCTAGAAATTTTATTAGGTGTAAAACGCTATCTCGACACGGAGGATCGCTATAAGGTAGTAATAATATAATGAATTTGCTGGAGGTGCAAAGTTTCATGCTTCATGGAAATTCTACTCTGCTGTTTATTGAACGTACCGGGATAATAATATCTAATATATCGTATCTTCAGAAAATATTGGCTTTGTAGAGAATGTACTGTTGACGAACAAAACTGCTGAACTAGGTCAAGTTTCCAAATCGTGCTTTCCATTTTAGGTATTATATTACCAACCTATTCCGAGTTTAGATGATTATGGATATATTATTATACTATTTTATCATAAATTACATCAAGAAGCTGCAACACAATGATTAAAGTTTTTGAAAAATATTCTTTAAGATGGCAACATACACTCAACTATAAAAAAGTGGCTTCATTTTTTAGTTCACCGTAAGGCGTCTTTATTTTTGTTGGTCTGAGGTTTACTCATAAGTATTTCCCTTTCGACAGTTCAAAAATCTGATTCCGAGCATAGCGGCACTTTTTGGTAACTATTTCAAAATAATTAGTATTTTAAAAGCATAGCGGGAATCTGTCTATCTGTGTGGTAGTTCTCGCTCGCGTCTACATAACAAGTTGCAAAACTTAGTTAGAGCGAGAAGTTGAACGAAACGGAGAAATAGATTTGAACACAATCATTATTTTACTAATAATTTATGTTACATGTAAGATTATTATTACTATAATCTAGAATAAAAAAAATGTTGGACAATTCACGCAGCATTATCTAGCCCCAAGCTAAGCAGAACTTGTGTTATGGGTACTAGATAACTGATATACATAATACAATACACTACGATAGATATTTTTTATTATAAATAGAAAACATCCAGAACGCCCTGAACAAATATCTGCAGATCGTACAAATATTTGTCCCGAGGCGGGAATCGAATTCGCAACTTCCTGCGTCGCAGGCGGACCTTCGCCCACCGCGCTACGGAGGTCGCATAGCGAATCCAACCGGTTGTTTTACCTATGTAGGTTACAGACCTATCTATACAAGGTGCCAGCGTGCGTCGTGAGAGAGAAATAACAAGTTTCAAAATAACAATAGGTGACTATTTATTTAAATTATTACCATGGACTTTCATCAAGAAGCAGCAACACAATGTTTGCAACACAGCAATAGTACATATGTACTAATATTATAAAGAGGAAAGATTTGATTGTTTGTTAGTTTTTATTGAATAGGCTCCGAAACAACCGGAACGATTAAAAAATATATTTCATCATTATAAAGCTTGATTTTCAGGGAGTGACATAGGCTATATTTTATCCCGGAATTCCCACGGGAACGGGAACTACGCGGGTGGAAATGCGAGGCACTGCTATTGTTAGATAATGTTATTTTAACAAAAGCATTTTTCCTTCGACCGACAGTTCAAAAATCTGATTCCGTGCAAAAAGGAACTTTATATATGTAGGTATTTTAAAAACAATGCATAGCGGGAATCGAATATATCGAAACTGGATTATTCAGTGCTCCCGCGAAAACGTTTGTTCTGTGACCTTCCAATTAGGTAGGTACTTCCATCCATAATATCTCACCACACTCTGTTATTTTTAGTCATGAAAAAGCAAGTGAACTACAAAGGTTCATAAAAATTAGACGAAAGGGTTACGGAACCCTGAAAACTGTACGTGTTTCTATTGTGGGAAATGAAATAATAAATTGATGCTAAGATAAGATAGAAGCTTCTGCAAAATGGTTTTATATATTCTCGGTAAAAGGGAGGAAATATGAGTAGAAGCTAGTACAACAAGCTAGTACAAACTAAGTAAATTATTATTATATGAGTTACGTGATCGAAAGATTTTAAAGTTCAAAGATCTGAACCACAGATATAGCTCTGTGATCTGAACATAATAATTAATTTTGTTTTAAAAAACTACCACACGGGAAGCACCAGCTCTCATATAAAAAAATAATCATGCAAATCGGACCGCCTGTCAAAAATTCTGAGATGAACATAAAAAAAATACAGACGAATTGAGAACCTCCTCCTTTTTTGAAGTCGGTTAAAAACAGTACCATGTCAATATTATTTACTATAGGAAAACTTTTTGACAGTCATATAAATATCAATCGGTTCCCTAAAATAGCGATAATAAACATTTATTTATTTATTTATCTATACTAATATTATTATAAAGAGGAAAGATTTGATTGTTTGTTTGTTTGTATTGAATAGGCTCCGAAACTGAACCGATTTAAAAAAATCTTATAAAGCTTACCAGTGACCTATGCTATATTTCATCCCGGAATTCCCACGGGAACGGGAACTACACGAAACTTACAACAGGTTACACGAAATTATTGTATCTTTGAAGTATAACGCTTCTACAACAAAATTCCCAAGTGAGTTGCAAAAAGTATCAGTAAATAAATTCAAACATTATCAAAACCTTGCTCATACATTACACCGATCAAAATAAAGCATCACTGTAAAGCTCTGACTATTTAATTAGTTATAACCGTTTATAAAAGTTATACGAACCGGTTTCACACATTTTGTATGGTTTGAGACACATTACAGCGACACCAACTTATCGCTCCATGGCTATAAGGCTCTAACCTTTGGATTCCTTCTGCACACAGTCATTACATCACATCTAAAACAAACCACCATGGATCTCGTTAAACACAAACTATCGTGTTACTGGGTGTAGTTAACTCCATGTAACAGAATCCATTCACTACGCTAATGGTTTACGGACGTTGAGATATTCCACCAACGAAGTTTGTATGGATTAACGGAGTTTTCAGGTACCTAACAGTGGATGGGAAAATGGAAATATAGGCACAGAAACAAGATAGGCCGCCTGTTATACAATGGTAGCTGGGGATCTCAAATACAATCGGTTATTTTTTTGTGGTCAGGATCATAGACTTTATGAACCATAATACCAGATGAAAGAACGGTAACAACTCAAAACAGGTAGGTGCACATTTGAATTTGAAAACCGACCAATCATGACGAAACTGCTGAATCCAATGAAGAAGTTGTGAAATAATTTGGTCAGGTACCTTAAATACCCGTATGAACATTTTGTACCTACCTCCTCATTTACAAAAAATAGGGTAGTGGGTAGTAGGGTACGAGTAGGTACTTACATACTTAATTGTAAATGCGAGATCCACACCAGGGTATGCAGTATGGAGGGAGAAATGCCGATTTGGGCACAGCAGTCGACATTCACATGCAACTGTGTTTGTCCTGTCTGTGTCCCGATAGAGGGAGGAAGAGTGACAGAAGAATGGAGTCGGTGAGTGTGTGGAATGGTGGGCTCACTAGTTCAGTATGGGAGGAAGAGCGGACGCCAGTCCGATTGCGGAGGTTATTATGTTCCCGTGGTTCGGCAAATACGGCGAAAAAGGGGTAACGGAAAGGTTTTTAGTGGGTATGACGCCCTTCAGGGCGTTGAGTCCTACATAATTCTGGTCCCCCCAAGACCAGTCTCTTCATAAACGAATTTAGCTCGCCGAAGCAAAAAAAAAAGTACGTACTTAGTTATTGGCAAAGTGTTGTTTTGTAGTAAGTTTACTTGTTTGTTAGGTACTTATGAGTAATTCTACGAAGCTCTTTGGTTCGATTTCCAATCCCAAAGTGCCTGAGTGCCTGAGTGCTTTGAGCTTTGTTTTATTCCAGGATTCACGTAGGCGAAACCTGGGGCTAGTCATTATTTGTTTCTACTTATAAACAAAACTCAACAAACATCGTTTTGTTAAAACATAAGCATTTCAAAAAACATCATAAAACTCGCAGAAAAGAATTTTATCATACAAACTTCAGTCTACTGTCTTAAGATGAATAATTTGTACAGAAGTCTTCAAGTACAGAAGTCTTCAAATTAATCCTTGTTTCGGGTCTGCGAGAGTAAAACTTGTGTAAATTCAAAACTTTAAGGTAGAAAGGTAAATTTACTTTAAAATTACTTTATTTTGTCCCGTAGAACAAATAAATGAGCATCTGTAATGGATTAATTTGTGAAAAGGATTGCAGATGACGCGGAAGGGGTGTTTTGGAGAGTTTTATAAAGTGCGCTTTGTTATTTTGAAAAACAAAGCAAATGTAATAAATAAAAAATAAAACTTTTTTTTTAGCAATTTTTTTTTGATAGATTCTTTCGATAGTTTTGGCGTGAAGAGGTAACAACAATCCAATTGAAGTGAATTAAAGTCAATTGCACCTTATTTCTTGTTGATAGTAATAACTATTTATCAAGCTGTTTATATATAGTAAAAATTTGACTAGTCTAAGTACTTATTTTGTAAGTCTAAAGAAATAAACGATTTGACTTTGACTTTGACTTTGACAATATCGAAACTTTCGCGTTTATAAAAAAATATTACATATTTCACATATTTTTCCGTATGGTATATATGGTTTTATCTATAGATGAATAATCTTCTATTGTTGAAGCTGAGCACCGTGTTTGAAAGTAAACGTTAATCGTTTACTTTCAAACACGTTACTTAAAATCACAAAAAAATTGACAAATAACACATCATCAACTAGCCCCAAGATAAGCAGAACTTTGGATTAAATAAAGCCGGCAAATCTCAAGCAAAAGCAGAAACGAAAAAAATAAAAAAATCTCAGGCCGATATATCTATAAAGATATATCGGCCTGAGATTTCCCCAATAAACTCAACCCTTGAGATGGATTCGGCCCCTTTCTGAATTATCAATGAATTGTTCTGCGTATAACATAAATTTCGTGGAAAGGTCTTTGTTGACATGCTGTAAGATTTTTACATTGTTAAAATTGAGACAGGTGTAAAAAGAACGTACAAAACGAATAAATGCGTAATAGGTGGTCTTATTCACCCAGACAACCTTAGGGACCTTCATGGACGTAGAAAAACAATTTTTGATAACTTACTCTATCATATTTACGTAATATTAATTCGAAACCTATCCGCTTTACGTCAGTGGAGACTGTGTCTCGGCAAACGTAGTTTAAGATGCCCTTCGACTAGGGTGAAAGACTGGAGGCAGATCCTAGATGAACCTAAGCTGAAGACCAGAATAATAAGTGATTAAAGTCGAAGATTTCTTAAAGTAAACAAAGAAAAAATGTGATAGAAAATATGTAATTAGTTAGATAAACCCCAATAACAGATTTTGTTTAATAAACTATGAACCGACTTCAATTATATATTAATAAAAAAAGAATCATGAAAATCGGACCTCCCAGTCAAAGTTCTGAGGTAAGAAACATAAAAAAAACAATCGAATTGAGAACCACCGCCTTTTTTTGAAGTCGGTAAAAAATTAATTCCTATTTTAACAACCGGTTCTAACTAATGCATTTTTGATTTATTTTCAGGTACTTCCAGGAAAAAACAAATAAAGCTTGTAAAGGTAGGCAAGTCAGAACAAAAGCCAATTTTCAGAGCAACTTGAAATATGGAATGAATGATGTAACAGCTCACTTCGACGGAGAATGGGTAATGAATAAAATTGAATATAAAAACGCTGAGAAAACCCCTAAAGTATCAGTAACTGTATAGATATGAAACTCTCTATGTGCCGCACTATCGGGAAAAAAATATTTTTGTCCGGTACGTGCCCCCGACTGATGCGGGGTACAGGCCCAGCTAGCGAGAGCAAGCAAATTCAAATATAAAATATTTGTTACTAAAAAAGATGATAACATTACGGTTGTCTCCAAATCGCGAAGGCGAACGAACGCGAAAGAACCAGTGTGGACATTTATATCTTTGGTGTGGACATCATTGCGAAAGCAAGCGAGTCCAAACGAGGGCTTCGTTCGCCTTAGGCAAATATTAGCATATATAAATATAGGCAAAAATGTATTTGAGTAGGTACCTATTGACATTATTTAATTGTTTTTAACTAAACTTGCGTACCTATATGCATACCTGACCATAATTCTTAATTATACGTTATACGTGTCGTCTTACTGTTATACTTACCAACTTTAAATTTGTTATTTTAGTAACTAGACAAGTAGGTACTGCTCACCTTAGTACCTCCATAATATTACCAAAAACAACCTCGGTCTGCCTTCCACTTGTTGATACGCCCAACAGGGTACACATTGTGATACTTAGCTATATATAATAACTAGCTGCGGCCCGCGGTTTCGCACGCGATCTTCCTATGGAAACATTAAAAGGTGATTTTCTACCACGGGAACATATTTATGGGATAAAAAGTAGCCTTTGTTTTATTCCAGGATTAGAATTACCTGTATGCAAAATTTCAGCCAGATCCGTCCAGTAGTTTTGGCGTGAAGAAGTCACAAACATCCATCCATCCATCCATCCATACATCCATACAAACTTTCGCCCTTATAATATTAGTGTGATGTGATAGTGTGATTACCTGCCTAGCAATGTGATGACAACAATAAATATTATTGAGTATTGAGTAGGGTGCCGTGCTCCGGTGGCTGTCGCTGCATCAAAGAAAAATGGAACGAACGCATCGATCGTCGAATCGCACTCATTTGCAATAGATCGTTCTCGTTCGTTTGGTTGGTACCCACCATGACGACGATACACGACGAGCGACGACATCACACCAGCGACTACATTTTTATGTCTGACATTAGATTAGTTACAGTTCTATTTGCTTATTTTGTCTCGTGTATTATGGAAATACCTTTTACGACAGTAGAGTACTTTTCAGGAGTGATCTTTCAAGCTAAAAACACTTAGTTACTGTTCTAAACTGGATTAGGGCGAGAAGGCTGAAGTATACTTAAGTCCTTAAGCGTAAGAATAATTGGGTAAAAGTATTAGGTGCTGGCAGGTTTATCCGAGTTTTTTATCTACAGAGCGAATTAAGGCGCATACACCAGTGAATTTACTTTCTATTACGCTTAACACAGGAAACATTAAAAATCTATCGTGGTATCTGTTAAAAGTTATTTAATTTACCCTTTTTGGCCACCAAACTCTATTTTCGCATCTCTGCGTAAACTATACAGGGTGGGGCAATTTTTTGGCCCCTTCAGGGTAGCTACCTTTTCTTTTGAAATCGAAGGTTCTGTTCTTAGGAACCTTCTATTTTATTTTGAAGAAAAAATAATTGCCAATTTTAGTTTAGTTTTGTAGTAAAAAGTACAGTTCTCCCAAAAAATTACATTTGCCAAAAAAAAACATCACCTGTCGTCAGGATGGCGGGTCACCGGGCCGTAGACTACGTACGGCGTCGAATCGCAGAAATTTATATATAGGTAACCTTACCTACCTTACCAATGATTGCTTCCTAATTACTGTTGTAATTTTTTTTTTGGTAAACTTCCTCTCTCTGTGCAAGTGTCCAAAACCTGCAGTCATCTGACTGCAGGTTTTTGTCGTGAGGTTCCAAAATGATATACATTTTCAATATGAATGAAACATTGATTAATTAATAATTAATTTTGTTTTAAAAAACTATAAACCGACTTCAATTTTTACGGTTATTTCATGAATTTTCGTAGATCCCATTGTCAGAACTGAACAAAATTAAAATGGGACCACATGGGAAGCACAGCTTTCATATCAAAAAAGAATCATGAAGATCGGACCACCCAGTCAAAAGTTCTGAGGTAACAAACATAAAAAAAAACAGACGAATTGAGAACCTCCTCCTTTTTGAAGTCGGTTAAAAAAGGAAAGATAGGTTACGTTCTTCCAGCGCTTACTCAAAAATTGGCATGTGTTACAACCTTACAACTACACGCAAACACATACGCTCACAGTTATATTTCCAGTCCTGTGATATACAAAGAAGAACAAAGACGGAAAGACGTATCTAAGACCGAAGTGAGACCGAGACAACAATATTTCACGAGAATCACGACCGGCGCCCGTGCCGCGGTGCGACGACGGTGACTGAGGTGGGAGCACACAATTTTACACAAAATGAGGTTGCCATTTTCGAGAAACTAGTACCTCATCTTCCCTTTTTAATTTATCAATAGAATGAAAGCAAGTAAACTACAAACCTTGTTTGTGTCGGAAAAACACTAGCGTTTAATACCTTAACGAGGGATATCTTCAGGGCAATTGTGGTTCTAGAAACGCGTGCCGCATCGCTTCGAGCACTGGATGAAACGTTGGTCTTCTTTTAACCAAACAAGGTTCGTAATTAACACTGCAGAATCGCGGTAGTCGCAACAGCAACCTAAACGCGTTGTTATATTGGACCCGCAGAGCATTGTAAGCTTTTTGGGTGTAGTTGACCCACAGAATCGCTGAGTAAAATGATGTACAGTATGCTCTGAATAAGGTGAGCTTCACCGCATCTGTACATCGTGCGAATCTGCGGGCCAGCATATTTGCCCTGACTGACAATGCTCTGCGTTCCCTCTCCATATCATCATCGTCCTTCAGGTCTTCGGTCACCAAGTGTCCTATAGGTATTTAAAGTTAAACACTCTTCTGAGAGGCACGCCATTCAGAGTTAAAGATGGAACAAATACGGGACACTTGGTGCCGGCCTTGAAGACTATGAACTCCGACTTCTTAACATTGTATGCGAGTCCATGTGACGCAGCATAGGACTCACACACAGCAAGAAGCTTTCGTAGTGCACTAATTGAGGGAGCCAGGAGCACCATGTCATCAGCATAACTGAGGTTGTTTACACAGACCCCATTGACATGGCATCCCACAGGCATGCTGCTGAGTCGCTCAATAAGTGCATCCACATACAGGCAGAAGAGAGAAGGTGAGCTCAACCCCCCCTGCCGCACCCCGCACTCCTGCCCATATGCGTCCGAAAGCTCGCCCGTCCACCTCACCGCCTGTGACGCAGGAGGTTGCGAGTTCAATTCCCGCCTCCCGCCTCGGGACAAATGTGTGTACGATCTGAAGATATTTGTTCAGGGCGTTCTGGATGTTTTCTATGTATAATAAAAAGATCTATCTATGTAGTGTTTTATATAAGGTATATTAGTTATCTAGTACCCATAACAAGAGCTCTGCTTATGATTATTATACCAAGCCAATGTTAAGTTAAGCAACCATCACACTATATAATACTAGCTGCGCCCTTTGCTCGGCTTTGCACGCGTTTTTTCTATGGAAACGTTTAAAGGCAATTTTTATCCCACGGGAACTGATTTATGGGAACAAAAGTAGCATATGTTTGATTCCAGGATTAGAATTACCTGTATGCAAAGTTTCAGCCTGATCCTTTCAGTAGTTTTGGCGTGAAGAGGTAACAAACATCCATCCATCCTTCCATCCATCCATACATCCATACAAACTTTCGCATTTATAATTTAGTGTGATGTGATGTGTAGCCGCGGGCGGACTAGTTAGGTAGTAGTAGGTAGTTAGGTACCTATAATTCCAATTTGGTAAATGATTTATGAGCAATACCCATTTGTCAACATGGTGTGACGGCTGAAATTATAACAGTTTCACGCATTATTACAAGGACTAGCTTTGGCACGTGACTTCACGCATTGTATTCGGTGTAGAAAGCTGTTCTGAGTAACAAATCCGGTAACGCTGTCAAGTCCGGTAACGCTGTCAAGTCCGGTAACGCTGTCAAGTCCGTTGACGCTGTCATGGCTATCTGTGTCAACAGCATTTTGGTCGATTTATGCCAGATTCGTCCGTAGGAAGTACGACTCTCATAAAAAAATATGCTATCGGCCCACAATATATTTTATGAATATCCCAGTTTTCTTCACATTTGTGGACATCATATGTGGACGTCACATTTGTGGACATCACCACGTCCACAAATGTGACCAGACAGACAGCGGCAATAGCGACTTTGTTTTATACCATGTAGTGCAAGTACGTTTATTAGGAATTAATAGGTTCTAACTACCGACACCTGCTTTCGGAAAGAGTTGTGGTGGTGCAAATTCTAAGCCGGCACCACACGGTGAGGGAAAACATGCATGCAAACTTCCGCATTTATCAGTGAAACTTTCAGTTCCAAGCTTATGAACTCAAAACACATGAAAGCTATAATAAACCCATCTCGCACCGAATTAATAACCTGCAAATTCCTGAAATTTTCGACTCCCGTCTTCGCTCAAATACCCCAGTTAGAAGTTTACATAAATTCCAGTACAGGCTTCACTAAATCCGGAAACGGATTTCAGGATTTGTAAGACCATAACCATAAGGTTGCCAAGTTGCAACAAGACTGTAGTGCCAGAGAAAATGGAAAATTTTCTAGATTATACTTTTTTTGCGGAGTTTTATGGTGAGAAGCGCCATCTGTGGATAAGCTTGGTTGGAATAAGTTTCTTAATAATTTTAGTAGGTAGATTGTACATTTTATAGCAGATGGTGGATTTCGCATAGGAACTTATACTAGGTTCATTTTCTGTGTTTAAAGCATGCAATAATTCACACCTTCTGTTTCTTTTTAGACATAGTGATGCGGATTTTATTAATATCGGGACTAATGAGAACTTTGGTATTCATCGAGCTAATAGATTGATGTTATTATTTCATTCAGTCAAAGGAAATAAAAGCGTGGAGGGAGTATACCTAATTCTCAATGTCCTCATGGAATTTAAAATTTCGTAATGGGTTCCCACAAACCGGTTCGATATAGCTACATAGGTAAAAAGTTACATTGTCAATTATGTGTTCTTGAATCCGGATGTTTGTTTCGTCATCATAATATATAAATACAGAAGAAATATGTATTACCCCCTTAAGGGGGATTTGTCAAGGGGGAGAACTGAAATAACCCGTATTACCTACTACTCACAGTACATAAAAACTTTTCGATGGAATAGATTAAGAGTTTACCATAAGCAATTTTGGCGATGTTGTAATTCGAAATCATTATTTTGTTCTGTGAAAGCCACCTTCATATACAGGTGATCTTTTATCTTGAATTACATGTTTAAAAACACGATTGATGAAAGTTTTCGCGATAGTTTATTTTTTTGAAATATAGATGTTCTATTTACTTTTTTTACGTTTTTTTGCTTAGAAACCTAGAAGTAGGTCTTTCTTTAGTTCTGCCTTTTAATTTTTCGATTGGTTATTCAATTAACTTGTAATTAGTTAAAAACTGTTTTGGCCTATAGAAAATTCAGTGCACGACTCTACTCTGTCGGTAGGTACCTACTTCCCACTCGCGATAAAACCATATATTGTCATCACGCTTGAAATCGATCTTGTAGCGGCGTTATTGTACACTTAAGCTTTCTTTTAGTGATTTACAATGAGATTATCTGCATACACAAGTTGGGTTGGTAAGTATCATCGTTCAAAACAGTTTAAAAATGAGTTCAACATACGTACGAACTCATTACGGACGTAAGCGGGTTAACTAAGAACCTTATTTGTGTTGGAAGAACACCAACGTTTCATCCCTTAACTTATACGTACGAACATTCATATAACTTAGAGGTATACTTAAGAAAGGTTTTTTTGTAACCAAAAATCTAAAATATGTACTTTGTTAAAATATTTTCCTCACTGACAGCAGTTGTAATACGTATAATAGAACAAAGAATAATAATAAGAAAATTGTAAAGGTGCATACCCATTAGGCGCTAATGGGGTACACGTTTTGCGAATAGCAGCCAGCCGCCTAAATTCAAGCAATGTACAACAATTTGTGCAATTTTGCGGTAATCATTATGCGAACTTTGCAGCAACCGCACCGTGCACGTTGTAATGAAAATGGTAATGAAAATGGATTCTAATCTTAATAAATCCATTTAAATGTTGAGCGACAGAAAGTATGTATTATGTTTTTTCATAAGATGAATTAGTATTATAATTAAAGTAACTCGCGAGTAATTGATAAATATCAGTTAGATAAACAATAGGAAAACTACAATCAAATAATAGAAATAAATTTAAAATAGTATTTAAAATTGAAAAAATTTGAGCTTACGAAAAGTTAATGAATACAATTATATATTGATACATGAGTGTACTCATATTAAAATCATAACAATAGCTAAATAACTAAAAAGATTTACCTATGGTGAATTTATTTGTGGTAAAGGTGGTAAATAGCTTGTTATTAATGTGATGTGATGTGTGATGTGGCCGCAGGATGAATATGTCCAAGACAAAGGTAATGGCGAGCATCTCTAATGTCGCAAATCTAACTGTCACAGTTGGAAATGAAGCGTTACGAGATCGTTAATCGATATGTTTATCTTGGGCATACTCTTTCCTTCGGTAAAGAGCATCAACTGAAGATATCGCTCGAAGAATTCAGCTCGGATGGGCTGCCTTTAGTAAATTAGACGACATTCTTAAGTCCGCCTGAAAGCCGCCGAAATTCCACAATGTCTGAAAACCCGGCTGTACAACCAGTGTGTTCTGCCTACCATGACTTACGGTGCCGAGACATGGACGCTCACCCATGAGGCTGTGTACAAGATGAGAGTGGCACAGAGAGCCATCGAGCGAGCCATGCTCGGCATCAAGTTTATAGACCGTGTTCCCATGTCCAGATTCGAAGTCGAACAAAGGTGAAAGACATTGGAAATCGCATAACGGAACTAAAATGGAGCTGGGCAGGACACCTTGGACAGAGACAAGACGACAGGTGGAGCAAGGCGCTCACTGAATGGCGTCCAAGAACTGGTTACAGAAGCGTCGGGCGTCCAGCGGCAAGATGGACGATATATCCAACATTGCGGGACGAACCTGGATGAGATTGGCTCAGGACCGTGTGGAGTGGCACAAAAGTTTGGAGGCCCGACTTCACGCACTGCTGGGTATACCAGCAGTGGGTGAAGTCGGGCTGCGGATGATGATGATGATGATGATATTAATGTGGTAGTGTTTTAGAAATTGTATTTTGTTTCTATTTGTGGGAACTTATAGAACTTATCAATAGCCTCTTGTTATCTTTAGACATCTCTTATAATGGATCTTTGTGCTGAAAGATCGCCTAGAATAAATAAATAAGAAAGAAAGAAAACTGTCACAAAATAAATGACGCGGCGCGCTCATGCGCAGTGCTCGGAGGAATGCAAGACGCGCTCGTCTAGAACCCCACTCACCCTGATGATGTCCCTCGTAAATGATGTAACTTTGTTGTTCTTCCAACAAAAATAAGTTCGTACTTAACGCGCTTACGTAGTTATCACACTAATATTATAAATGCGAAAGTTCGTATGGATGTATAGTTTGATGTTTGTTACCGCCTCACGTCAAAACTACTTAACGGATAGCGCTGAAATGTTACATACAGGAATCAAAGATATGCTACTTTTTATCCCATAAACCAGTTTCCGTGGGATAGAAATCATTTTAAATGTTTCCATAGTAACAAAGCTTGCGAAGCCGCGGGGCACGCAGCTGTCCGTAGTGAAATAGAAGAACCAAAACCTTTAAATAATACATTATTTACTATGTGTCCTGCCTTAGCTTAATGTTGGTAAACAGAAAGTTGAGTAACGCATAAGGACATAATTACTTTTGTTTAAAAAAACTATAAACTGACTTCAATTTTTATAGTTTTTTCATGAATTTTCATGGATCCCGTTGTAAGAACTGAAAAAATTAAAATGGGACCACACAGGAAGCACCAGCTTTCATATAAAAAAATAATCAGGAAAATCGGACCATTCAGTCAAAAGTTCCGAGGTAACAAACATTAAAAAAAATACAGTCGAATTGAGAACCTCCTCCTTTTTTTGAAGTCGGTTAATAACAGACACATTTGCAGCGTTGTCTTTATTTTATTTTAGGACCAAAAGCGGCAGAAATCGATATCATAAAGCGAGCTCAGAAGAGACAGTGAGAAATGAAAAAGCTAACATTCTGTTTGTTTCCGAATAAAATAAAGTAGAGTGGTAGAGAACACCCAAGTTCATTATGATATCCTGTCTGGTATGAGGTATTTTTTTTTGGAATATTACACACGGACGTTGTATTTGTTTTACCATGTCGGCTCCATCTGTGCGGCGAGCGGACATTATTTTGGACAAACGAGCGACTATGCATTTGTTCGAAATAGGTTGGATATCCAGGATGGTCTAACCTAACATCTAATGGTCAATTATAGAGAAAACTGCGTGACCATGACTTTGTTGAATCAAATATTAGGTGAAGCAAATGTTTATCATGTACGTGGAATATGAGGCTCTATGTACTTAGTACCTAAGTTAGGTTAGTACATGTCCCTAAGTAGGTAATTTGAAAAGGAATAAAAAAACTATGTAGTTTCAAATAGTCGTATTCGATAAAGTCTCAGAGTTCAGTTCAGTTCAGAGTTTTCAGAAGTTGTAGTTATTTTACTAGTATTTCCTTAATTTGAGTCTAATTATGTAGTCATTGTGCTATGTAATTTTCGATGATAGTGAACTTGACCGTTCCATGAGTCATAGTGCCCAATATGAAAAGGACACTACAAATCATTGATTAATTAAAAAGGGAAGATAGGTTACATTCCCAGCGCTTACTCAAAAATTGGCATGTGTTACAACTACAAGCAAACACATACGCTCACAGTTATATTTCCAGTCCTGTGCAATACAAAGACCAACAAAGACGGAAAGACGTATCTAAGACCGAAGTGAGACCGAGACAACAATATTTCACGCGAATCACGACCGCCCGTGCCGCCGCGCCGGTCCGACGGTGACTGAGGTGGGAGCACACAATTTTACACAATATGAGGTTGCCATTTGCGAGAAACTAGTACCTCATCTTCCCTTTTTAAATAATCAATGCTACAGATTGAATTTGTAACTGTCTTGCGCAAACTATTTGAAGGAGTACGGGTTATTTCGGTCGTCCCCACATTTATTTACATTAGGATCAACGGGACTTTATATTCACGTTTATCTCCATGTTACTAACGGGTGAATACTTTCTGTTGATCCCCGACCCCACTAAAATATTTACAAATAAACCAGCCATTATTTTTTATAACAATCGTGAATGGAAAACCTTCACATTGCCACGTTATATATCTTAGACTTATGACGACCTCTGTGGCGCGTTGGGCGAAGATCTGCCTGCGACGCAGGAGGTTGCGTGCGGGTTCGATTCCCGCCTCGGGACAAATGTGTGTGCGTACGATCTGCAGATATTTGTTTGGGGTGTTCTGTATGTTTTCTCTGTATAATGTATAATTTTAAAAAGATCTGTCTATGCAGTGTAGTGGTATTATGTATATCAGATATATATAGTACTCATAACACAAGCTCTGCTTAGCTTGGGGCTAGATAATGCTGTGTGAATGGTCCAGCATTATTTATTATTGTTATTTATAGTCGCTCGTTTGCAACCCACAACGCGTGGCTATTGACCGCATGTTAAGTTTATTTGTCTGTTATTAATAAACCACACAAATGGTAAATAGATTGATTGAAAGCCAAATATGTATTCGGATCAGTGATTTATTTTAATAATTTTCTACAGAGTTATTTCTAGATAGAAATATATTTCTGGACTAACCTACCTACAGGATGTATCAAGAGGGATGGATCATCGGTGAGGGACCTCGGTACCTATCGATTTAACATGAGGGTTAAATCGACAGGTACCGTGGTCCCACGCCGATGATCCATGTATGTTCTTCTATATTCAGCGGTTCAAAAGTTATTTGGACTTTGATAACTTATAGTCAAAGTCCGATTTCATTCTGCACTTCGCAAATGCAGCCAAACTATAAACTATTGGTTCTACGACCCTGTCTTTTTATTTTAGGCAAGATTAAAAGTGGGTCTTTTGAACCCCTGTAACAATTTATAAAAATCTAATTAAGAAGGTCAAGTTCTATTACAAAATCGAATATTGTTAGCTTCATTTCTATGGTTCTTCAACAAATATTTCACATATTATTATTTTCGACAACCTTAGAAACTACTGGTTTATGAAGAATAAATCCATAAAATTTCATTTGGCTAGAGTAGGTACTTAGGTTCAAAATGTACCTACCGTTGGTGTTCACACATTCAGCCATTACATTAGTAATTTCGAAATTCGTCAAACATTGGTAATGAATTCATCAAACTAACGATAGTTTCTATGACAAATTAGTGAAAATAAATAATTACTTACGAAACTCAAATAAATTATAAGCCATTTTGAAAACAAATAAATAAACGCAAGCTTTCGACTTGAGCAAACTCTTCGAGGCCCTTACGTAATTACGTATGCCTTATTTCAAGAAGGTAAGTAAATAAATTACAAACTCGTGTTCGTTTTGAAGGTCGAAAGGTTAATAGGTCTGGAACAATTTAATGAAAGTAGGTACTAAAATTCTCATAAGTTTTTCATGCAAAGGTCCTTTCAACCTGACGACATCCGTAGTTGGTTTTTACCCGACTATCAACGCAAGAGGGTTATGAGGTTGGCACGTTTGTATGTATGTAGCCGATTTGTATGTTCCCACGTAGCACTGAACTTGATGCGTCTCAATCATTGATTAATTAAAAAGGGAAGATAGGTTACGTTCTCCCAGCGCTTACTCACTAAAATTGGCATGTGTTACAACTACACGCAAACACATACGCTCACAGTTATATTAACAGTCCTGTGCCAAAGAAGAACAAAGACGGAAAGACGTATCAGACCGAAGTGAGACCGAGATATTTCACGCGAATCACGACCGCCCGTGCCGCCGGCCGGTCCGACGGAGACTGAGGTGGGAGCATACAATTTTACACAATATGGGGTTGCCATTTTCGTGAAACTAGTACCTCATCTTCCCTTTTTAATTAATCAATGGTCTCAATACCCCAGTTTTTATAGGATATACGTCAGACGATATTGGGGGTATAACGAAATAGCGGGGACTAAGTAAGGGTCGACAATTTCATAGTTAGTAAAATATGGTCGTGTGAGGCAGAAAGCATTGCAAAGTCGTTAAGCTACATCAGCCGCATTGTAGATGTATTTGAACAGACTGGTTGTCTCAACATCTTCAGTATGTATGTAACCGATAAAGACTGGCATATACAGGATGGGGCAAATTTTTGGCCCCTTAAGCTACCCCGGGTAGCTACCGTTTCTTTTGTAGTTAGAAGTTTTTGTTCTAAGGAACCTTCTGTTTTATTTTGAAGAAAAAAATATTGTAATTTTTAGTTTTTTGAAAAAAAGTACGGTTTGCCCAAAAAATTACATTTGTCAAAAAAAACAAGTTGGTCTCAATCGACTCTATTTCCAACCAGGATCACTTTTCTCAAAGTACCATAACTAAATCAAATCGTAAGTTTTGGCAATAATTAAAAAAACAATTCCCATAAATCTAGGAAAAACGAGTAAGTGAAAACAACAATGTCAATCATCCAATGGTTCCTAATTTAAATTTGTATGTCACTACTTTTTAAGGCTTATGTCATAATAAAGTCCCAAAAATTTTCGGCATCGACGGGAATCGAACCCACGTCCTCCCCTCAGTACGGGGATGTCAATGACGAGTGGAACTTTGTTTTTATTCATGGAATGGGAAACCTCTACCGACTTAGGAATTGGTAGGGACTTAGTCGATATCGTGTCGGGTAGTAATAAACACACCTTCCATAGACCTACCCTACATTATATTACCCGAAACACCTAGTAATTTACCTTTAATCTACTTAAATATTTAAACGTGACTAAAATTTCAATAATAATTCATTTTCAATATCAAATTATGTATGAACCAAAGTTATTTACAACGGGATATTTACCATGATTTGAGTTTTGAGCTTTCCAAACTTAAGTATAACCATGATGGATTTAAAAGTTTTACGTAAGAACCTACTAAATTTGAAATAATCATTATTATTTTCTCTTTGTATCTCTGATGTCTGTGATCTGTGGTTTTCACACATTTTGGCAAATCTTTACCTACATACATACATACTGCACTTACCCTATATTTGTTTACAGAAGTAAGACATATCGTAACTTGGGGGTAAGTTTTTTTTAATACATATAATAATTAATTTGAATTATGGGTTGTAATAGTAGATTACGCAGATGTTGATTATTCCCAGTCAGTCTTTCACATATTAGCATTGTTTACTTTGTGTTCACATGTTATTAGTTAATATTGTCACTATACGTGAATATCTTTAATTAATATCTCCAGTGTTATTAAGTAAATTGTGTAATGTTAGTGTAAGCCGTTGATTTTACAATAAAATAAATAAATTATTCCCAGCGTCTTACGTTAGGCAGGAGCCTTAGACCTCAATTCATGGATAAAAGGGAACGGAACTTTCTGCCCAAGCACAGAATCTCTAGATAATTGATTTTGCTTTAGAAAAACTATAAACCGACTTAAATTTTATAGATCCTATTGTCAGAACTGGACCAAATATAAAGGAGACCACACGATAAGCACCAGCTTTCATATAAAAAAAGAATCATGTAAATCGGAAGACCCAGTCAAAAGTTCTGAGGTAACAAACATAAAAAAAATGCAGTCGAATTAAGAACCTCCTCCTTTTTTTGAAGTCGCTGAAAAATATTTGATAAGACTATCAAAAAATATGCTATATTTTTTTCACTCATTTTATTTTAACATTTTTAAGATGACTGACATGAATGAAAGAACTATGTCAAAACTATCGTCGTGTCGATAGGTCCTTGAAAATGAAGCATATATCCAAAATATGCATTTTATATGTATAGAAATATTGTTTGTGATTTTGTTGGTCTGCACTACCCTTTATCCACTGCAGTGGTAAGTAACAGCCCCCATATATATTTATCAAATATACTATCACAGAATTTTCAGCTGAATATTGACCAAAACGTGCGTCACGACTGAAAAGTTACAACCGATGTAAAACATAACTTTTACCTAGTTTGCTTTACTACGTCCACAAGGTATTTTACTAGGCTATTGGGATTTTATCTTTGGAAACTTTTTGCGCTACGTAAAAACTTTTATTTTTAGTTTTGTTAGAGGTCGCGTTCACGCTTCGGTTTTAAAAATAACTTGTGAGTTCAGAAATTTGTTGGTGATGTTTTGGCAAAATAATAATACTTTAATACTAATTTTGGCCAGTTACTTACTCAGCTTAATGCCGTTTAGGGAATAAAAAAAAATCGTGTTTAGCTACTTACGTCGTGACTAGGTAGTCGGTACCTATTTCGACGACCTCTGTGGCGCAGTGGGCGAATGTCCGCCTAAGGAAGCGAAGCAGGAGGTTGCGGGTTCGATTCCCGCCTCGGGACAAATGCGTGTACGATCTACAGATATTTATTCAGGGCGTTCTGGATGTTATCTATGTAGTGTATATTGTATTAAATATATCAGTTACCCATAACACAGGCTCTGCTTAGCTTGGGGCTAGATAATTCTGTGTGAATTGTCCAACATTATTCATCATTATATCTATAGAAAGTAACAAGGCTCGTTGGCATTAAACGCCAAAAAAATCTATAACAGCAAGATAGCAAAGGGTTAGTATAGATAACAAAACGTTACACCAAATAAAGAAGGCCAAAAGTTTGTTTATTGCGTGACCTGGCTACTCGATTTACCTAAACGAATGGTTGCGTTAATATTGTGGTAACCTAATGGTAACATTCCGAAACGAACATTCCAATTCATTCCAATTTACACTTGTCATAAAAGTTCAAGGGCGAATATGATGTTATGGTCGTAAACGTTTTGCTGCTATTAAAAACTGCTATTATAATTTAATATTTATATTTTAATAATTTATGCTAATGGCTTTGCACTCGTTGTTCGATGGTTTAATGGATATTTCGGTTCCATGAGAACTGATTTAAGGGATAAAAAGTAGCTTATATTTTATTCGAGCCCTAGAACTAACTATATTACAGTTAGTTTTGGCGTGAAGAGGTAACAAACTTTCGCTTCATAAAATTAGTGTGACTTTACAATAATATTTCGACGACCTCTGTGGCGCGGTGGGCGAAGGTCATCCTGCGACGGAGGTTGAAGATTCGATTCCCGCCTCGAGACATATGTGTGTACGATCTGCAGATATTTGTTCAGGGCGTTCTAGATGTTTTCTATGTATAATAAAAAAAAACTATCTACGTATTGTATAAAGTATGTATATCAGTTATCTATTAACCATACATAACACAAGCTCGACTGCTTAGCTTGGGCTAGATAATGCTGTGTGAATTTTCAAGCAATATTTATTTATACTTATGTATATTTAATTTTCCAAAATTGGAGCACTCTTAATATAACCCTACAAAATACAAAAAGGCTCATTACCACTCCACGATTTTTTGCGCCAGGCATGCAATCGCGACGAGGCAACGCACACTGTTTTTTATCTTATCTACCTACGCCTACCCACTTCATTATAATATAATACTAACAGGTGTACCTACCTATTTTTTGTTGGTAAGGTCACTTATTTTTTACCTACGTGTTTGTGATCTTTCTTATCTAGATTGTTAAACACCGTAGAATTACCGTGACTACTTATTATGTAATACCTATTTTTAAGATACCAATGTATACTCATCCTAAGTGGACTTGTTTGTTCTTTTTGAGTATAAAAATAAAGATCTCTAAACCGATTTATACTATGTTTGTTTTATTACTTCAAAACTACTGAACGAATCTAGCCTACATCTAAACCTGGAATAACAAATACGTAAGCTAGTTTTTTTTTCCATAAATAGTTCTTTTTTATTAGACGTCATAAATAAAGAATTATGTTCTCGAGATAGACTTAAATAGATTTTTAAATGTTTTACAGAAACTAGAACTGGGAAACCTTGGGCAGTAACTAATCTCATAGGCAAGGTATTTCAAGGCGTTGTGGAACAAGCCCGTTAAGCTCTTTGTTTTTTTATGTAACTTTATCCCGAAACAAAATGATCGTTATCCTGCGTTCAGCAATCAATTACTTCACCCCTCGATAAATTGCGCCATTTACAACTCAGACGTGTTTCCTAATATCTCACTTCACAGATACAGAAGCAAAACCCGACTTTGGGAAATAATATACGTCGTTTATAGTTCCCTAATAAGTTCCTTATTGATTATGGATTTTGGCAAATCCAAGGGGGGTTTCATATCGCTTATATCACTACGCTTGGGCAGGGGGGTATTGGTGGTTGCAGGGTGTTAATTTTACCACGAGTTTCTTTTTACGCAACTGATTGCCCAACTTGTTGTTCAAAAGCAGAAAGTAGCAGTATTGCGTACCTTAGCAACGGGGCATCCCTTTTGAACAACCCATGGCTCAAGTATTAACAACAATTTCTGCAACTCATTTAGTTACCCGTTACTCAACTCGATCTTTTTTATACCAGTGACAGAAGACAGTGTTCAACATTCATCGCTGAACTAGAATTATTATTGAAAACTGTCTTAAACCCGCTGCCGCTCCCGCTTCCACTTTCAACCGAAAACGCACCCATAACTATGGCATGGTACAGTTTTACGTGACCTAATTATACGTGTAATGCTACGCA
The DNA here is from genome assembly GCA_955876795.1 of Eupithecia tripunctaria. Classification (NCBI taxonomy): domain Eukaryota; kingdom Metazoa; phylum Arthropoda; class Insecta; order Lepidoptera; family Geometridae; genus Eupithecia; species Eupithecia tripunctaria. Next base: position 13,249,860 of record OY041617.1, on the reverse strand, counting down.
ACGCATACATTTGTCCTAAGTACGACAATTATGGAGCCATATTTGAAAGGCATAGCACGTGTCTATTTTCTTTTATTCAACCTCACTTTATGTTTCTACGTAATTTTGTGATACGTAGAACCTCGATGTCACAGGTCTACGCATGCTACGAGTTTACGTAGCAAGCTCTACGATCCTGTAGCATAGGTCTAAACGCCCAATGAATGATACGTTGTCACAGGTCTACGCATGCTACGAGCTTACGTAGCAAGCTCTACGATCCTGAAGCATAGGTCTAAACGCCCAATGAATGATACGTTGTCACAGGTCTACGCATGCTACGAGCTTACGTAGCAAGCTCTACGATCCTGTAGCATAGGTCTAAACGCCCAATGAATGATACGTTGTCACAGGTTTACGCATGCTACGAACTTAAGAGACAAGCGTGATATTTCAAAAAGTCATTAAAAGTTCTGCTATTCATCGATAGATGGCAAAACTAAAAAGTATCACCGTATCACCGCTGTGCCGGTCGGAGTGGGGGGTGTTAGGTTATTTTCGTTACGGAATTTCTGGATTAGGCCTCCACGCTCAAGGCCCGCGATAGATGGCTATGCAATAGCTTAATAACATTCCATTCTATTCTATTCTAAAGTGACGCTTCTGTATTTATTCAAGAAGAAGCTATTCGCACGCAACGGTCCCGCAAACGAGCCACTTACGACCAACGGTGTCTTCCACTTCTGGCCAATTGTCATCTGTATGCATCTTACCGCCCTGTGTCATTCCAAGAAAGAGGATTTCGTTCATGGTTGATTATGAATTTCTATTATTTTTATAACCTTAATTATGTTTCATTATTATGAGTACCTACCTACTTATCTATTTTACGTGTGATGTCGGCGGCATAGAATATGGACCACCCCGATTCTCCCGACCCCTAACAACAATAACAATAATAACAGTATAATACAAAATAATAATTGAATAAATAAATAAATCATTACTAATAATGACAATTCACAAACATGTAGGTAGTATTCAACAACAAATAGGTGGTAAACACACACAATGTTAATTGTACTTTTTTAATTGTCTTTGCTGGTTTTTCTGTATATTTTTTATTCTACCACTACCTACCTAATAAATTACTGACCTCACTACCCAAAGGTAAAGAATGCTATATAGCACTTTGCTCGTATATTCTATCTAGCTATATATTCATTCAAACGTCCATAGACTACAATTCGCTATTATATTCCTCATAGAAGATAACGTAACCTCAACACTAACTAAGATAACGTAACCTCAACCTCAACAATGTTGGTAACCGCATTATACTCAAACGAATGCCAGTGACAAACAAAGTGACCGCAGAGGTTAAGTCCTAAGTACTTAAAATTTATGACATCTTTCTAGATCGGATTAGGTTTATATCCATATTGTACGAGTAGAATCAAGTTGAGTTTAGATTTGTCATTTACTTTATAAAAGAAAGTTTAAAATTGTTAACAGAAACTGTACGATGGATTTTTAAATTTCCTGTGTTAAACGTAATATAACAATAGTCAGTCATGCTTAAAACTTATATTGATAATTGCTCGAATATAGTAAAAAAAATAGTTATGTCAAATATAATAGAATTCATGTTAGAGGTATACATACGCCCTAACGCCCAAAAACTGTGGCATTTTCTTTGAATGTGTGTCTGAGTTAACAAAATGCCAACGCACGCACACTATGAGTAGACGAAATTTGTGTCTGTTTTTTTTACTTTTCATTCTGCAATCACATAGCAAGAACTTTGTGAACAAGCACACCACAAAATACTTTTCATTCTGCAATCACATAGCAAGAACTTTGTGAACAAGCACACCACAAAATACTTTTCATTCTGCAATCACATAGCAAGAACTTTGTGAACAAGCACACCACAAAAACCTACATTTTACTGATTCCAAACAATGTCTTGTTTGGAATCAGTAAGAAAAATCAGTAAACGCAAGTTAGTGAGCTCACAAACTTCATTTCGCAACAAACACGGCGCGGTCTCACTACGGAATGGGCCTATCTAACGATTAAATCTTTGATTTACACTGAGTTTTTGAACCGACTTCATAAAAGGAGGAGGTTCTCAAATCGACTGTATTTTTTTAAATGTTTGTTACCTCAGAAGTTTTGACTGGGTGGTGTCCGATCTTCATGATTCTTTATTTATATGAAAGCTGATGCTTCCCGTGTGGTTGGTTCACTGCTGACAGTGGTATCCATGAAAATTCATAAAAAAACTATAAAAATTGAAGTCGGTCTATAGTTTTTTTAAACAAAATATATAATATAATTATATGATCAGATTAAGAGTTAAATTTCTACTTCATCGGCTGGCTAGTCCAATTGTGGGCTATAATTATATAGGTGCAAAGTACAATTTAGATTCAAAACTAAATAAAATATTTTGGTTCCACTCCAATTGCTATTTTATTTACACCGTACTTCTGTCGGGTAGCTAATCTGTCGAATCCAAGCATCTGCCCAATTCACGATCTGTCGAGTAACGAAACTGCCGAATTACGAATCTGTCTAATCCAGAATCTGTCCTACACCGAACAAAGGGATATAATTATTACTTACTTCTGAGATATGAGATACTAGCTTCGCTTCGCAAGCGTTGATTCTATGGAAACGTTTAAAGGTGATTTATATCCCACGGGAACTGATTTATTGGATAAAAAGTAGCCTATGTTTAATTCCAGGATTAGGATTACCTGTATGCATGTTGATTTTTTTTAAACTGATTTTGCGTGGCATTTGACTATTTAAGTATAGGTACTTGTTTTAAAATGTTTCTTATGTTATGTTATGTGAGTCTAATTTTGTTGTAAAAGCTTTTTTATTTGACTTTAAAATAATTATGTAAATACCATTGTTGATTTTTTTATTTTATAATGTTGTATAGTCATTTTGTTTTTTTATATGATACGTGTAGTTTTAATTAAAGTGCCAAAGCCAAATAAAAGTTTCTCATAAGTATGCCTTTTGTATATTATTTTACTAACACTTTTTTGGTTGACTGTACTAAAATTCACCCAAAGTAAAAATGGTGTGAGTTGCAGAACGAGGAGTATAGCTTTTTTACGATTCGTCAACTCACACCAGTTGGGACAAGATTCATGGTGTGAGTTGACGAACGACTCAAAATTTCAGCCCGATCCGTGCAGCAGTTTTGGCGTGAAGAGGTAACAAAAATCCATCCATCCATACATCCATACAAACTTTCGCATTTATAATATTAGTGTGATGATGTGCTAGTGTGATGTGGAGTGTGATAGTGAGATGTGATTATTTATTTACCTTCAAACACAATTTTCGTACATATTTGGATACAAAATAGAGATTTAACCGAACACCTTTCAAAACAAGATTCCATTCCATTAGACATTTGGGGGATAGTATCGCTCACGTCCGTAGGTGTTGACCCTCTGTTACCCTACACGTGTCCTCTGGGTGGTGCTAAGAGCGGTACCCTCTGGTGGTAGGCTTCGGCCGTGGCTTTTCACTACCCTCCGGACTGGGAAAGTCCGTGAAGCAACTCTGTTGTCTTTCGGAATGTGGTCCGGAGTAGCCATCTTCTAGACCTTCGTGATACATCGTCGGCCACATCTTCGTTTTCAATCAGGTGAGATTGCGGTCAAACGAAGGTCTATTTCTGATAAAAAAAAAAAAAAAAAAACAACAAAGCAGCTAGTTCTACCAGGCCACATGGCACATGAAGTCCACCACCAGTATTTTTTAATGTTTTCTATATTCATATATTTCCTTTTGAGTTTCCTATGGACAAAAAAAAAGTGTATTAGAGTCAATAGCACCTTATTTCTTGTTTGATAGTAATAACTATTTATCAAGCTGTTTATACTTACCTGTCTTAGTGCTTATTTTGTAAGTCTAAAGAAACAAACGATTTGACTCTGACTCTTTCACGTTGACTGAACTTTGGTAGATCGCTACGAGACGGTACGCTGCGTGATCGGAATATATCTTTTAGTTATTGAAAATATATGAATGTGCTATTATTTTAGCCATATTATTCTAGTCTTCGTTTATATGGAAAGAGGCAGTCATGGAAACGAATTCACCAAAATCGAACCCCAAAATTAAGAAAATAAAAATCCAAAGGGAAAACCACAGATAAAAACCTCGAACATTAAAAAGGTACCTTTTTAAATTGTTTTTTCTCAACCCGTAGGCGTTATTGGATACAAACTCAATTTCCTTCAAAAGATAAATAATGTCCTTGCATTTTTATATATATTTTTAAATCTTTTTTACCTCCGGTCACGTCGGAACTTAATCAAAAATAATCAAATTCACTGATTACGTGGAAGCAGAATGGGATATTGAAACCGCAAATGCGTCATTTCTGCTGCCTCTGTGGGTCCATAGATTTACAAAATGGAAAATAATGACAACAGAAAAGCCGGATAAACTTTAATACTATCTTACTTCTACTTCTAAAATTTGGATCTACCAAATGCTCACTATTTCATTTGATCGCGAAAAGTCTGAAACTAGGCTGCGTTTTCGATAGACAGCGGGGGCGCAGAACCCGGTCATTGGCAATTTTTAAATTAATTCTGTAGCGTGGCAACGAAACGTTTAATTGAAAAATGCCAAAAGCTTCCGGCAAACTTGCCGGAAGCTTTCGGCATTTTTCGGCATAGATATACTACTCACATCTAGAATCTCTGAAAAATGCCGAAAGCTTCCGGCATTTTTCAGAGATTCTAGATGTGAGTAGTAACGGTGGTAGTGACACATTACCCACATCTATGGTTTATCCATTTTGAATGAAGCATGTTATGTAATTTTAGGTTAAGTATGGGCGGTTTGTTTACGTTTATGCTCCATTCAAAATGGATACGATATAGGTACCTATGCGGGTTATGTTATGTACTCTGTGCCTAGTCAGTGAGTCCGGCTTTTTTGCTAAAGTCGGACGATCACAAAAACTATTACTATTCCTATACACCACACTAGCTCTGGTGACCTATGTCCTACCTTGGCATTGTCATGCAATCATCCGATGGTAATCATCATGTACCAATACTACCTTGTTTGCTTAGTAATCGCAGATGATGTCTTTACAATTGGAATGATATCACACTAATATTATAAAGGCGAAAGTTTGGATGGATGTATGGATGTATGGATGGATGTTTGTTACCTCTTCACGCCAAAACTACTGAACGGATCTGGCTGAAAGTTTGCATACAGGTAATTTTCAACTACAGGTAATATTCTAATACTGGAATAAAACATAGGCTACTTTTTATCCCATAAATCTGTTCCCGTGGAATGAAAATCACCTCTTAATGTTTTTATAGGGAAAACGCGTGCGAAGCCGCGGGGCGCAGCTAGTGAATGAATATAGATTTGTATAATACCTCAACCGAGTGTCTTAGGTATTCATTGTAATGTAATTGAAGTGAATCAGAGTCAATTGCACCTTATTTCTTGTTTGATAGTAATAACTATTTATCAAGCTGTTTATATAGTAAAAATTTGACTTTTCTAAGTACTTATTTTGTAAGTCTAAAGAAATAAACGATTTGACTTTGACTTTGACTTTAATTTTTATTTTCCGGCTGTCCATTTCTATCTTCGACTGTTAAATAATTTCACTTAGTTTTTTTTCTGTGGAAACTTATATTACCCATCATTTTGATGTCGACGCCGAGTGCCGACTTTCGCACTTTGCCAAATTTTGCAGCATTCAACGCAAGTATCAGCAGAGTACCTACTTTAAGGCGCATACCCGAGCCAATCTGACAGCAATTCCTATTTTATCATATTTTTACGTTTATCATAGGAAATTTTAAAAATCCTACGTTCAGTTTGTGGTATCTATTATAAGCTACTTTTTAATACCTCTTTTATAATTTTATCTCATATAGTTTAGGAGGAGATGCAAAAATAGAGTTTGGTGGCCAAAAAGCGCAACTTCGTATCTCTTCCTAAGCTTTACAAAATGAAACTATTACAGAGGCATTAATAAATAGCTTATAATAGATACCACAAACTGAACGTAGGACTTTTAAAAATTCCTGCGTTCAAATTAATAATAAGATATAATAGTTGGGAGCGCCACTTTCGCTGGTGTATGGGCCTTAAAAAACCCTTATGCAACCAATCGCTTATCGTCGACTATCGCGTAGTGCCGATTTTTGTTATGTTTTTGTAATAAGTAGCGTTTTGTAGACTATTAAATTATGTCGTGTATATTTTCGCAGTCTGTCAAATTTAAGTACAGTAAATTTTCTGTTAGTTTACGAGCTGTTATTTTTCCAAAAAATGTAATTTAATTAAATATGATATAAATCGAACATGTTTTTGTAAAACACGTTTGAACCGACCTAAAAAAAACTTACGGCTCAATGAGTTTCTGAGAGTTACGAATCATTATTTGAAGTTGATTGAATTGAGCCTACAATATCATCCGTCCGTCCATATACGGTCCAAGATTTTAGTACCTACGTAAGTAATGTATGATAAATCAATTTGCGTACTAATACACACATAGCTGTACACCAGCCAACTCGATATAAAACGCTTGTAAACAAGCCACGACACAAATCACACTATAAATGCGAAAGTTTGTATGGATGTATGAATGTATGGATGGATGGATGGATGGATGGATGGATGTTTGTTACTTCTTCACGCCAAAATTACTAGACGGATCTGGCTGAAATTTTGCAAATAGGTAATTATAATCCTGGAATCAAACATAGGTTACCTTTTATCCCATAAATCAGTTCCCGTGGGATGAAAATCAATTTGCGCAATAAGAAAACGCCAATAAGGTTCAATCAAGGGGGTGGATTAATACAGGCTGCTGAGGTTAAAGGTATGGGCGGTTTGTTAACAAATATTTTACATCGAGTTTGGCTAGTATATAGAGACGAGGTACGACAACCCAGAGACGCTAAACAATGCGTACGATCAACTCCACAATTGAACCGGGAGGTCGCTCTTGATTGCCCCTTGTCCGGGCTCATCAAGACCTCAAATTCATTAGTTAGCGTGATTTGATAAATGGATGCTGACTTCATAGATACACATTTAGAAAGGGCGTTGTTTCCGTTCATTACAAAACTAGGGGACTATTTTATAAAGCTCACTTCACTAAGCAGTAAACACGCACTAGTGGTTGAACAGTGGCGATTATTTCATATGCAGCAGTATAAAGCGATTTCTTGAGAGTAAAAGTTCATTTATTGCTTGAAATACAAATTCAAATTCAAATTCTTTTATTTCAGATAAATAAATCCATAGTTTGTTAGTAGGTACAGTTTCTTATATTAAATGTTAGTGACTGAAGTTATTTATAAAATATAATAAAATTCATATTCAAATTCATTTAAATTAAACAGACAACATTAGATTAAATCATATAACATTAAATTAAATTACATATAATCAGATTGAAATAAATAACTACCATGAGATTAAATTAAAACATATTAAATAACAATAAATCAAATTACATAATAATCAAATCGAATTAAATACCAACCGTGAAATTAAATTAAAACACATTAAATTACAATACAAAGGGTCAAATATAAATTAAAATCAAATCAACTAATCACTTTATAACAAAGATATAAAGATCTTTTTAGGCATGCAATCGTTTTATTACAATTAAATAACTAAATTAAATTAAAAGCAACACAAAATAGTAAGCAAAATTAAAAATAAATGGTAATAAATCAAATCGTAAATTTAAAATCATGTCAATCATTCTGTATAATAAGCTAATTGCAAAAACAGTTATGAACTCTAAGAAAGTAGGTACTAGATAGGTACCTACCTACCTAGATGGGTAGGTAGCTTGATAGTTTCAGCACTTTACAAGGAAAGTTTAGTTAAGTTTTAAGTCAGACAGAACTTATGTAACAGCAAATCAATGATTTGTTGTTTTCGTTCCTATGAAAACAAAAGTTTTGCTATGTAATCAAGTAATATTCAAAAAAATTGGATTGTTGAATAAATGTCAAGGCAACTACACAAGGCGAGACCGTAATATACTGGTCACTGCTTTCTAAGATGTACGCAAAATTACATCACACCTTACACCGTGATGTTAAGATCTAAATTTCTTTATTTTTAACCGACTTCAAAAAAGGGAGAGGTTATCAATTCGATTGTATATTTTTTTATATTTGTTACCTCAGAACTTTTGACTGGGTGGTCCGATCTTCGTGATTCTTTTTTTATATGAAAGCTGGTTCTTCCCTTGTGGTCCTATTTTAATTTTCTACAGTTCTCACAATGGGATCCATGAAAATTCATGAAAAAACTATAAAAATGAAAGTCGGTTTATAGTTTTTAAAACAAAATTAATTATTACAACATGCGTAGGAGTTGAACTAAATTGTTTTGATTGATTCTTCGCTCGTGGCGACCATTAGAACATATTGACCTCTTCTAAACTTTGTTGATCGTGTGAGGCCGAACTTGTTATGCAAAACTTTTGGGTAAGAAAAAATGTGGTATCATAATAATAGTGTGTTGAATGCATTGATTTATTAAAAAGGAAGATGAGGTTTCTCGAAAGTGGCAACCTCAAATTGTGTAAAATTGTGTGCTCCCACCTCAGTCACCGTCAGATCGGCGGCACGGGCGGTCGTGATTTGCGTGAAATATTGTTGTCTCGGTCTCACTTCGGTCTTAGATACGTCTTTCCGTCTTTGTTCTTCTTTGTATTGCACAGGACTGGAAATATAACTGTGAGCATATATGTTTGCGTGTAGTTGTAACACATGCCAATTTTTGAGTAAGCGCTGGGAGAACGTAACCTATCTTCCCTTTTAAGGTCCAGATACATGTGAATCGGCGTAATTTGGGTAAAGTTTTTACCGTTTTTCTTCTTATTCTTTATAGAAAAAAGTTTGAAAAAAATATATGATAATCTATGCTATTCAAGGCATTTTACCTTTAAGCCGAAAATTTGAAATTCCAATTTTAAGTATCTGAAATAATAGTGCAAAGTACCATCCATTTTCTCCGTTAAAACTCTTTTTCTCCTAAACTATCAATCACAAGATTTATTTAAAGTTATCACCATGTAGAATAAAAAGTTACGGAGACTCTCTTCCGCCCACTTTTTCAAATAAATTATCTAATTATTTTTAACGAATTTTTTACGTAATCGATACAACGTTACTCGTGAGCCGCCCCTCTGCCGGCCCTACAATCAGTGCGGGACGAGACGTTGTGCTGAACGGACCTGTGCTACTTTTAACAGCAATATTATTTTTCGCTGCGGAACCAACTTGAAATTTATTTATTTGACGATTTTTAGTATACAGCGGGTTTATTTGTAAGTTTGTTGTAAGGTAAATGTTTAGTAAGGGGTGATTATAGTTTTGAATAGGTATTATATTTATTATTTCTCTGTGGTGCGGTGGGCGAAGGTCCGCCTGCGAGGCAGGAGGTTGCGGGTTCGATTCCCGCCTCGGGACAAATATGTATACGATCTGCAGATATTTGTTCAGGGCGTTCTCGGTGTTTTCTATGTAAAATAAAAAAATATCTATCTATGTCGTTTTCTGTATTATGTATATCAGTTATCTTGTACCCATAACACAAGCCCTGCTTAGCTTGGGGCTAGATAATGCTGTGTGGATTGTCCAACATGATTTATTTATTTATTATTTTAAATAATTATGTGTGCAAAAATAGGTATAATAAAATGAATCGTAAAAAACGTTATTGAAAATAAAATACACGATGAGAATACAAAGAAATGGTAAGTAGGTACTACCAATATTTTATTAATTGTCTCTGTACCTAAAGGACTCAACTCACTGGTCGTTGCACAATTTTTTAGGTATCTATGTACTTATATTTTTCTTTTTTCGGTCCAACTCATAATCATCATCATCATCAGCCTATATGAGTCCACCGCTGGACATCGGCCTATAGCGCCCTGTCTTCTTGCCGCATCCAGCATCTGCCTGCAGTATTTTGCAGATCGTCATCCCACCTGGCCAAATGGTGCCCTACACTACGTTTGCCGAGTCGCGGTCTCCACTCAAGCACTCGTTTACCGCATCGGTTGTTGGTTCTTTGCGAGATATATCTCGCCATATATGGCCGGCCCGCTGCCACTTCAGCTTGCTAATTCTTTGATCTATGGCGATTACTTTGGTTCTCTGTCTGATGTATTCGTTACGAAACCTATCCTTCAGAGAAACTCCAAGCATAGCTCTTTCCATACCTCGTTGAGTGACTTTGAGCTGGTGGACCATCCCTATCGTGAGTGTTCACGTCTCAGCTCCGTAGGTCATGACGGGTAGGACGCAATGATTGAAAACTTTGGTTTTCAAGCATTGCGGATTATGGATGACGAGGAGACTAGACGTAGTTTTCCAAATGCTGCCCAGCCTAACTGGATCCTCCAAAACCTAGTCAACAGAATGTTCAAAGAGAATAAAGCGAACTGGCAAAATATACAGGGGACAGGTATAATAAGTATTGTTTTTGTCATTATTACTCTGTAAAAAAATAATAAATAATATTTTGTTCATATAAAAACGGTTTTTTTTAGAAATGAGTCGATAAGCATTGTCGTGTATTATTTTTTGTATTGAATTACTTGAAAATTGGGGTGGTCGGAAATCGGAAGTTGAAGATCACCAAAAATTTACATCTCGGCTGGGAGGAGAGTAAGTACGAATATACACAGAATACTTTTGTCTCATTTTGTTATTTATCTCGATGTTATTAGAGTATATTTGTATCGTAGCTAATGTCGACCGAAATAATCTAAGTTTTCGTTTTCGGCCCCCATTTTACCGTGTTATTCATAGGGAATTTGGACATCTGTTTGGCCGTGGTCGAGAACGGCCACCATGTTTAGAATTATGGTTTCGTTTTCATTCAACTTTAATTTCTTCGAAGAAATGAGGTGGCCGGAATAGGAAAGGCCTTTAAACCCCATTTCGTTTTCGGCCAATTCGTATAAGTTAAGATATTCTCAGTAGAAATCAATCATTTTTGTAATGGACAAGAATAATTACCTTCGAAAAATATCAAATTAAGCCAAAAGACAAAGCGATGGCTTAGCGGTTTTGAGGAAAATGTAATCGTATCACATCCCGTATCCTAGAATAGACCCACCAAGCTCGCGTAACATGCCTGTGTAGTTTTCCCGCAATGAAGAACGGTCAAAGAGGATCTGTACCTCCCGTACAACGAGGGCTTCTCCTTAGAGATGCGCATTTTATACCACTCCAATGACAAGAGTGATATAGATATATAGATAAACTTTTTAATCTATAGATATATATATCACTCATTTAGCTCTTTAGCTCATATAGCTCAGTAGATTAATGATGTTGTCTTGTTGAGTTGCTCATGCTCAAGCTCATGAGCACGAGATAAAAAACAAAATATAATGTCTCCGTTCAACTGAGCTAGGTGGCGCTAGAGTGACAAATAAAAATAACTTGCGTACACTATATTATGTTCTTTAAAAAAATAAACGAAAGAAATAAAAAATACTTATCCGTTAACAATAATACTGAACACGATTACTTCTAAAATAATTACATTCAAACAGTTTGCATAATTATTACAGGCCTGAACTTAGTCTTGCTATCTTTCTCTTTTTTTCATGTTGTATCTGACATCGTACATGTCGCTCCATCAAATCACTCGCCTTGCTCAGTCGTCTTCGCTCTCACTCATTCGCTCATTTCGCTCAGCACTGATAAGGTTCGAAAATTAATCAATGAGGTAAATGAGCGAAAGATATAGTTGAAACTAAGGTGAGCGAGAGATAGATTCACTTAGTTGATAATGTGGATCTTGGTTCTTCTGCAGAGGAGCCTGGGCACCAAGACTTTCTGTAGCGCTGAACTGCATCGGCGCGTGTTCTGTGCTCGTATGTTGGTTCCATTGCTTCTGGTGTAAGTGTCCCTTACAATGCATCCCTGGTACTTAAAATCTATTCACTCCCTTGAAAATTGAGTAGTGGACTACAATGTCCTCGCGTCGTTGTCGAAGGTTTATATCACGCCTTATTAGGATGTACTTACTCAGTTTTTTTTTTAATCTTGAGGTCCACAGTCGCCTCTTCCAAACATTGACATGATATGTAAAATCAAATAATGAATTTTATACAAAAAAAACTTCAATAATATATCTGTCACAACTTTTCTGAACAAAAGCATGAAAACTTTGTAAGTATTTTATTCCATGAAACCTTTTAAGTTAGCGGTCGAAATCGTGTTCAGGTCAGTAGGAATTTTGTGGTCGAAAATTGAAATTTTACTCATTTCCGATTGTTTATTGTTTATAAAAATAACTTTACAGCATAACTATAAAACTCTTTATGTGTTTAAAACTCAGATATCTATACTACCGACTAGTATCATTTCGAACAAGGCTGACCAGTTGGAAATATTTTTTTTGAGGCCTTAAAGTCAGAACTTCGCTAAATGGTTGGAATCTAGTGCAATTGACTCTAATCCACTTAAATTTTTCTTCCTATTCAACGATACGCCACTATGGAAGAAAGGATCTTAAAATCAGCAAGTACTTTCCATTATGTTCAAAAATAACAAGAAAGTTAATTTGAGGTTAAGTACTGTGTACTATTTTGTTTATCATAATATGCAGGGTTTAAAACATATTGAATATAGCTACAAAATAGGCAGTGGTAGGTGGTTATTCTCTTTATCCCCACTGAATACGGAAAAGGAAATATCATTGGTATTATTATAATAATAAATTTAGTCGTCGTTGTTGAAGTTTTATATCACGCCGCATAAGGATGTACCTACTAACTTTTTTTTATCTTGAGGTCCATACTCGCCTCCTCCAAACATCGACATGATTTGTAAAATCAAATAATGAATATTATAAAAAAAAATTGTCTACAATTAACTTTTCTGAAAAAAAAAGCATGAAAATTTAGCATTTTATTCCATGAAAACCTTTTAAGTAAGCGGTCGTAATCTTTTTTAGGTCCGTAGGAATTTTGTGGTCGAAAACTGAAGTTTTACTCATTTCCGTTTTTTTTTTAATAAATAACGCAGCATTATAGCATAACTATAAAACTCTTTATGTATTTAAAACTCAGATATCTAGACTACCGATTAGTATCATTTCGAACAAGGCTGACCAGTTGGTTTTTTTTTGGAGAACTTTAAGTCTTCGCTAAATGGTCGGAATCTAGTGCAATGACCCTACAATTGACTCTAATCCACTTAAATTTTTCTTCCTATGGAACAATACGCCACTAGAGAGGGGTGCAATAAAAAAGGGGGGCAGTTGATGTTTTTTAACAGTAGGTTAAAAAACATCACCTATATATATACTTTAATTATTATTTTTACTTACTTTTTACTATTTTGGGTAGGGTAGGTACTATTCGAGACAGAGCTATGATCTATTTGTCATAAAGCTGCAAATTATGTCAATACATTCCAAAAACATAAATTAAAATTCACATGCTTGGAGTCGAGGTAAAGAGATATAATTAGACAATATTTATTGAAGAAAGAATCTTAAAATCAGCAAGTACTTCCTTATGTTATGTTCAAAAATAACAAGAAAGTTAATTTGATAGTAAGTACTGCGGGTTTGTTTATAATTTGTGCAGGTTTTAAAAAAATCGAATACAGCTACAAAATAGGCAGTGGGAGGTGGTTATTCTCTTTATACTGAATAGTGAAAATAACTAATAACTAATACTCAATACTGAATCCAGTGGGGAAAAGGAATTATCATCGGTGTTTAATAATTAATTTTGTTTTAAAAAACTAAACCGACTGCAATTTTTATACACAAAATTGTCATGAATTTTCATGGATCCTACTGTTAGAACTGAACCAAATCAAAATGGAACCACAAGGGAAGCACCAGCTTTCATATAAAAAAAGAATCATGAAAATCGGACCACCCAGTCAAAAAATCTGAGGTAACAAACATATTGAGAACCTACTCCTTTTTTTGAGTCGGTTAATAAATGTAATAAACAACCTGTAGAGGCCATGCGGTGGCGGCGGCGCGGCGGCGGCAGCGCCCGGCTATAACTACTAGCACTTATTCTGTGGCGGTGTCTGTTGTATTGTATGCAACATACTTATACTTATGTTGGTGCGCGCTGCGTGATATAATTCAGATGTGGTGCGGGGAATTTTCATTGGTAAAGTCCATTCGAGCAAGGTCATTGGCATAGATCGCCCTCTTAATAAATCAATAGTTGAATGTTGTAAAGTGGTTTGTTTATAAATTATGCACTATTGTGTAAATTGAAGTTTCTAACTTGTCCACTGATCTAATTAGGTTTAATATGGAAGTAATAAATTATATGATGGAAATGTGGACGATATAATAAATTATATCGTTTACATTTCCCAATATTTTATTACTTCCATACCAATATTATAATTAGAGCTCAAAGTGCTTTTACCTGTTTTCTTATAACAATAAAAGTTTTAATTATAATATTAGTATGGAGAAGTTATAAAATATTGGGAAATGTGGACGATATATTTTATTACTTCTATACTAAAAAACTCAGTGCTCTACCTGTTTTCTTGAGATCACATTGAGGACAAGTCAGAAATGTCAAATTATGTACATAATAGTGCGAAAATAAAATTTGGTGGTCAAAAAAGGCAACTTCGTATCTCTGCCTATAGCTTTACAAAATAAAACTATTACAGGGGCATTCATAAATAACTTATTATAGATATCACAAACTGTACGGTGGATTTTTTAAATTTCTTGCATTAAACGTAATAATAAGATATAATTGTTTTTTTTTTTCAAAAACTATTTGTGTAACTATATATGTTTTATATGTATTTTCATGGGAAACGCCAGCTTTTAAATAAAAAAATAATCATGAAAATTGGACCACCCAGTCAAAAGTTCTGAGAAGAAAAAAAAATACTATCGAATTGAGATCCTTTTTTTGAAATTGGTTCAAAATAAGTAGCGGCGCCACTTTCACTCGCATATGCGCCTTCAGGACGCAAGCGGATTAATGTAATTTTGTTATTGCTTTGAGGTAGAAGTTTTGCTGCGCGCGAGATTTCTTTCAAAAACTGTCAAAAATTCATACTCACTCCTCCGCATGCTATTCATCATTTAGCCTGACGAGCCTGCCACATCTGATGATCATCTGAGGTCACAGTTTAATTTCATTTATTTCACCATAATGTACATTTATACATACACTTATACATTTATACAGTAAGAATCTGCCAAACTTCCGGATCACGTGTACGTGATATAACTCGGTTTAATACGCGCAATGTTTCCGATATACAGAATTATATCGCAACCATTCTTTTGCGGATTTACTCTTTCCAGATTTTATCACGATCACACTGCGAAGCTTTCGTTTTGATACGCAACGTAGGTAGAGTCATATTCATGAGGTTTTTATTTTATGATGCCTTAAATCTGGGTGGAGGAAAATTCTCAGGGGCTTAATAATATTCTAGCTAGATGGGTAGACCCTGATCGTTACCGCTGTCAGTGCTTAAGAAGGCTAAGAACCTCTCCCAAATCTCAGCGGCCGGCCCGTGCGAATTTGTTGTTGTTTCACGTAGAATCGCATCGTGTTGGCCATTCCGCGGAATTCACCTTATTTTGGAATTGTGCTCCCTGTGTCGCATCGCCCCCCGCGTTTGAGCGAGCGGTTGCAGATATTTGAAGGAATTTCTCAATTTTTTTGATTTTTTCGTACTTTGCGATTCTGTTTGAATAAACGACTGATTTCAGAAATATTTTTGTTTATTTCGAATGGTGAATATATTTAGGATGTTTGCAGCGTGATAGATTTTCGAATAAAGGTTTCTAACATGCATAATATAGGTTGAAAATGATTCGATTTGGTGGTCAAAATATGGCAAATTAGTTTCATTCTCATTCAAGATCATAATGTTTTTTAAAAAACTAAAACACTACGAACATAGCTATTTGTCATCCGATTATGTATGGAAAATTTCAATACGATCGGAAACGTAGTTTCCAAATGAAGCGGAAAGTACATTTGTATGGGCGCTAAGGTATCCGTTCCGTTCTTAAGAGAAAAAAATTAGTTTTTAGTCCGCGCCATTTAAATTGAGAGTAAAGTTTGTTGAAAACGGGAAAAAATAAGCAATGATAACATAGAAAGATTGGTTCGTCCATAGAATCTGTTCAAAAGAGAAGAGTCGTGGGAACTGAGGGCTCTCGTGTGCCAATTGGCAACTTTTGTTGCGTTGACAACACTGCTCTGTCATTGCAATACGCTTAAAAGTGTTAGTTCACCGTAACAACACGACTTTTCTCTTTTTGAACAGACCCTACCAATAAACAGGTTACTTTTTATTTTAAGTAAATAATAAAAAAAAAATAGAACTATAACCCACTTAAATTTTTGAACATTTTTCATGGATTTAACTTAGTGAGAGCGAGGAGTCATTTTCTTTGACATAGTAGGTTAATATTAAGTATGTTTATACTAGACTAATCATTTGAAAAATTGGAAACCTATCCGTAAATAAATATTTTTATTATTATTATTTTCATAGATCCCGTTTGTCAGGACTAAACCAAATTAAAATGGGTATAACCATACGGGAAGCACCAGCTTTCATATAAAAAAGATTCATGAAAATCGGACTACCCAGTCAAAAGTTCTAAGGTAACAAACATAAAAATAAATTTAAAAAATACATGTACATTCGAATTAAGAACCTCCTTTTTTGGTGTCGGTTAAAAATATCCTCGTTTTGTCGATGGTTTAAAAAACTGAGAGTGCTAAAGTAACCGATTCGATTCCAACCGGTATAAGGTTATTAACAATGAGTAAATACGTAGGTCCATGCCTGATGATGAGATAAGGCTACAA
Organism: Eupithecia tripunctaria; assembly: GCA_955876795.1. Lineage (NCBI taxonomy): Eukaryota > Metazoa > Arthropoda > Insecta > Lepidoptera > Geometridae > Eupithecia > Eupithecia tripunctaria. Next base: position 13,232,960 of record OY041617.1, on the reverse strand, counting down.
ACACCACCCTCTTCTGAAATTGACTGTACCAACAACGTTGCCTATCCCACCGCATAGGTACTTATTTAGATGCGCGCATTGTTTTACGATAACAACCACGCTCAAATTACCAACTCCCAAAGGGTTTATTTTTCATGTGTGAGCGTTATTTACTTGGCTTTCGCGGGAATGTTGTTTACGAAGTTCCCGTTATTCTAAATATTGTTTGGTTTGATACTAAACTAAATGAAAATAATAACTGGCGCCTTTGTTACTTCATGAGCGTTGATTGTTAAAACTGTTTCTGCGAATCGAAGAACGAAGCTTGGTAACGAAATAATACGAATAAAATAACGGAGTTTCACATCAAACGGTATCGAAAATTTAGTTTCTTTATTCCTGGAAACCTTCTTGGAACGGAAAAAATATCTATTACTCTAAACATTAATTAAAATTAAATAGCAATAAGTATTCAGTTCATAAAATTTCACTATTTGTACTAATAGGTACGAATACGTCTAAATAAGACATTTTGTGAGTATAAAGGATATACTAACACATCCATGGCCTAAGACGCAAGTGCTTAAACTCCGCCCCCGTGGGTCGCACAGGGCAGTGAATGCGTTAATAAAGGTTAGCGTATATGAACATGCTTCGGGTTAAATATTAGGCTACATTTTATTTGCCTGCCACGCACGAGGGGTTCAATAAATTCCTAAGTTTTTTTTTGTATGATATGCAGATTTTTCTTACGAGGGTTCTGGGGGTTTCCTATATTATTATATTTTAATGTAAGTAATTTTTATTATAATTATATAATAATGTTACATTTATTACATTGAAATATAGTTGTATAATAGGGGTCAATAAGCTTTATCAGGGGAGGCCTGCGTCCAGCAGTGGAAATATATAAAAGGAGGTGAGATTATTTATTTATTGTATACGTGAACAACGCGTGTAAAGCAACAATCCTAAATTCCGTACAATTTAAAAGTCATTTCCCCTGACAAACGCGGTTCCTCTCATTTCTGCTCCACCGACACCGCCGCTGTATTCATGCTGATTTATTATCTTCTAAATACATCGTAAATTCCTCAACTGTTCGTTATTTTCTTGCTTAGTCTGCGAATCGATTACACTTTGTAATTGAGTTTGTTTAAAAAAAAACTATACACCGACTTCAATTATATGGATCCCATTGTCAGAACTGGACGAAATTAAAATGGGACCACACGGGAAGTCTCAGCTTTCAAATAATGAAAGAATCATGAAAAATCGGACCTCACTGTCTTTTTTTGAAGTCGGTTAAAAATTGTTGCCTTATCAGGGCATTATGATGATGATTGTAATAATGATGTCGTGGTTTCGTTTTCACTTCTTCAACAAATAAACAATTTGTTTTTTTTGTGATTTCGAGTCAGTTGCACATTATGTCTTACTTGATATTAATTACTAATTTTCAAAACAGCTTGCAGCCATACAGTAAAATATTTGACATAATAGTGCGCAAGTGTGTGCGTAAGCATTTGGGACACACGGGATTTTTTCGGAGGTATATTTTTATAAACGCGAAAGTTTGTAAACATGTATGTTTGTTGCTGTTTCACGCAAAACTACCGAACGGATCGGGCTGAAATTTTGCACACAGATAGTTCCAGGCCTTGAATAACACATATTCTAGGCTTGCGAAGGCGCGGGCGCGGCTAAACTGAGTATTTTGATTGCGAATTTATTGAATGCTTATCTTTTTATATGATCAAGTTGTAAAGCTGTTTTTTTATAATATATCCAATAAATGATTAGCACGGCACACCTTAATACATCGCCGTAAAGATTTTATTGAAAAGAAAATGTTTTATTCACACAAATTCCGTTTATTGTTTCATTGTTAATGGAATCTTTATTGCATATTAAACTTTTATGAATAGGTACATATTATTTAAATAATTAATTTAATTTATCAATGGGCTAGAGGACTAGCTTTCGCATACGGCTTCCCACGCATGGATTTAGCAAAAAAATATTGTCACTCACTTTGTCTAGGTAGGTAAGCCGATAAACGTTGCTTCATTGGTTATTAAGATACCCCAATTTAATATAATTATACAAGGTTACTGGTTATGTAGACCTAGATCCTTGATGGGGTTTTAATTTCTATCATAACTGAATGATTTTGTTTTCTACTAGGTACTTACTGCCTTACTGCCTTAGATCATTCGATCTAAGTTTTTTTCTATTAATTCAGTCAATAGTCTGGACTGTTATACCTTGTTAGATAGCTAAAGAAATATATATTGATAGCTAAAGAAACGTAAATATTTTTACGCGCTTCTGTAACATTACTACCCTCGATGTTATTTAAAATATCACTTAAAGAAACAAATACCTTTACATTTTTTCGCAAACACGCAAAATTTCATTTTAAAACTATCAAGAAACTTCCGTCTATCTACTCAAAACACACAATACAATCTGAGGTAAACGGACAAGCAGACTGACAGACAAACCTGCCACCCAACGTCCAGATGGTTTTGATTTTTGTCACTTAGACAGGGCACAAACGTGGACACTTTTGTGTCTTGTGCCAGATTCAAGCTACACCGATGAATAGTTGATTTATATAGAACTAGTAGGAAATCATCCACTGCGCATACGTGTGTCCAGTTACAAAATAAAATAAAAATAAAAACATTTTATTCTTATCATAAAATAATTACATTTGTTTTAAAAAACTATAAACCGACTTCAATTTTTATAGTTTTTTAATGAATTTTCATAGATTCCATTGTCAGAACTGAACAAAATTAAAATGCGACCACACGAGAAGCACTAGCTTTCATATGAAAAAAGAATCATGAAAATCGGACCACCCAGTTAAAAGTTCTGAGGTAACAAACAAAAAAATATATATATACATATATCCCGTCAAGCGCCAAGTGTGTATATGGTGCTCATAAGAACAAAGTGCCCCGAGCGGCTTATGTGTATATGGTGCTCATGAGGCGCTCGGCGCCATTGTTTGGCTCTTTACCATAAATGTCGGAATGATGGACTTCCATTGGCTGGACTAATGTCAAGCTTCATTCAATACAAAACGAAATACAGCCAATAAAATCAAATTGAGACCGGAAATTGTTACCATTTGAGCAAAATTGCCAAGCACCCCGCGAACCGCTCAGTTGGCCGCCATCTTTTAAAAATTTGCGCAACAGCAAAAATTTTTAAAAATTTCTCAAGAACGACTCATTGAATATTCCTCGTTGATTATTCTTTGTATTTACTGGGAAGATACTGTAGATTATGTGTAAATTTATAGAATCACCAAAAACGGTAAAATTTTAATGAAAAAACGTGACTAACTTTTTCATCGTGCATTTTTACAAATCCAAGTTAAATAAATAAATAATGCTGGACAGTTCACACAGCATTATCTAGCCCCAAGCTAAGCAGAGCTTGTGTTATGGGTACTAGATAATTTATATACATAATACAATACACTACATAGATAGATATTTTTTATTATACATAGAAAAACATCCAGAACGCCCTGAACAAATTTCTGCAGATCAGTACACAAATTTGTCCCGAGGCGGGAATCGAACCCGCAACCACCTGCATCGCAGGCAGACCTTCGCCCACCGCGCCACAGAGGTCGTCGAGAGTTCCATGTCCGCTTTCTTTATGAATGATACTCTTTAGAATTATGGGGTTTTATGGTTCTTTATGTTCATGAATAAGCTAGGTAATTGATCAAGGAATATTTAGATACCAAGAAGTAAGTACCTGCTTATAGCAAAAGCAGGTAGAAATCATTTTGCGTAAAGTTTGTCAACCCACAACCGCGGGACAAACAAAGGGCGCCCGGCCGTTGTATGAAGTTTTGCAAGGTGATTCATCCATCAGTGACGCGCGCGCGCTGTACGCGGCGCACGCCTAAAATGGCGTCCGTGTTTTGTTTTAGTTTGTGAAAAGTATTGTGGTGTAATTATTGTGTTATAAAGTGATGTGAATACATATAATTATGCGTAAATACTTATGCTACCTACTAAAAGTGTTAGTTTTGGTGAATATCTATTGTGAAGTGAAATATGATGCAAATTGTGTCACGATTTTGACTCGAAATCACGAACTTGGAAGGTAATTAAATACTTTCTGTATCATGTAAGTATTATTAAATTATTTTAAGGGCATGCAAGCTATTAGGAAAGTTTACGACGAAAACAATGATGTATGATTTATAATATATAATTATACCATACTCCCGTAAAATTGCTTTTTCTGATGACGTCACGTAAAAATTATCGCCGGTAAAAAAGGGCTGGCGCTCGATATCGTAGGGTGGCAAAAAAAGCCGTCGTTTCCACGGGATATACAGTCGAATTGATAACATCCTCCTTTTTTTGAAGTCGCTTGCTTTTAAAAAGATCTCTCTCTGTGGTCGGTACTTCATGACTAAAGATTGTGATCACTATAGCCCGCCTGCGACGCAGGTGGTTGCGGGTTCGATTCCCGCCTCGGGACAAATGTTTGTACGATCTGCAGATATTTGTTCAGGACGTTCTGGATGTTTTCTATTTATAATAAAAAAAATATCTATCCATGTAGTGTATTGTATTATGTATATCAGTTATCTAGTACCCATAACACAAGCTCTGCTTAGCTTGGGGCTGGATAATGCTGTGTGAATTGTCCAACATTATTTATTTTATTTATTTATTTATAGGATGTCTCAATTGTGTTGGAGTGGACGGCTTGTCTCCAGCGAATTCTGTTTGTGGCCATTTTCACCACGTCGTAAAACTTGCAACCCCCTTGAGCTGATCTGTCCATCTAGTTGGAGATCTACCGCGAGATCGCTTGCTCTCCACGTTGCCAACAATGACCAGCTTTTCGAGGTTGTCGTCGCCGCGCCTTGCAATATGACCGAAATAGGAGAGTATACGGCGGTGACAAATCGTTGATAGCCTGTCCTTCACTTTCAGTTGCGTAAGGATCGATACGTTGAGGATTGATGCGTTTGAGATGTGGTGCTGGAGGCGAATGTTACGGATTCCTTGGACGGCAAAACGCACCAACGCGTTGGTCCTTTTCCTCTCTCTAGCTAAGATGGTCCATGTCTCTACTCCGTATAAGAATATGGGGAAGATCAGAGCACGAGCAAGGCGCATCTTTGTCTTGCACGAGATACTTTAAAAAGATATCACAATGTAAAAAAATAAAATGTATTTGTATGTCATTTATCGTAGAATGACAATATAATGGCTGGGCTGGACGTGTGTCCAGTAGCTCCCACTTATGACATACTCATTGACGATCAAAATGTTTTCGGTGTACCGTGTCGGCAACAAAAAGGGTCTACGTTTGCGTAGCGCTTTAAATAGAATCTTATTTTTAAAATACTAAGTTCCTTGATTTTATATTTTATTTATCTGTTCTATGACTTTGGATTTAAGCACATTCTTTTATGACATATTGTAAATTGAGATACCAAGTATATCTTGAGCTAACACGATGAATAAATAAATAGGTATAAGTTTTAAGAGATGTAGATTTTGGTATCACAAATCATTTACCTTTTTACATAAATAATAATAAAATAAAGTTAAAAACTACAACCCAACTACGTAAAAGTTTTAAACAAACGTTCAATGATGTTCAAAATAAATATTACCGTAATAAAATTAAAAATAATTTATACCTACCTACATACATACAAAACGTTGGTTATCAAGTAAAATAAAAACATTATTATGATCAAGGACATTAGCAAGTTATCTATTATTATTATTACTCGTATAAGAGTATTGATTAGTATTGATAAAGATTAAGATAAAGATATTTATTTGCAAAAACATGTATACAAAAAGGTGACATATAGTGAGATAGAAACAACAAGCTTGACCGTTTGCGGTATGCAAAAATTATTAAGGGATGACAGCATGCAGCGTTAAAAACTCTCAATTCATTAAAAAAATCGTCTAGGCTAAAGTAACATTTTGAAATTAACATTATTTTTAATTGCCTTTTAAATGTTTGTTCATTCTAGGTTTCTGTACAGTTTAGGTAATTTGTTAAATATCTTAGGAGCGAGAATTATTTGAATTTTCGATTAAAAGTATTATACCGTGCTATTAGGTAGATATTTTATCTAACCATTTCTAACCTCGAATTTTTCCTCACAGATTTCCCCACACACCATGATTTTCCTCCATACCGGAAAACACCAATCATAGCAGAGCGCGCCCTCCCACCGACCAATGGGAGCGCTGCGCGGGAGCATGGATGGACCGTAGGATGCGATGCACTCCGGCGCCGATATACGTAATCCTGCTGATCTCCGCTTCGCATGCGTTCATACCAGGTGCTGATGGTAAGACCTAAGTACACTTTCTTGACATAAGTCATCGTATCAGCCGCATCACGTCCACTGCTAGACAAAGGACATAAATGACGCCACAAAACGCGGTCTCCGCCACCACCATCCATCGACTCCCTGCGACCGCTTCTATTTCGTCGGTCCATCAGGTAGATGGTTTTTCAACACTCGTTTCGCGTTTCGCGTTGTATCGTGGTCGCCACTCAAGGGCCCTTTACTCCTCAGTAGCGGTTGACACAAATATTCCGGCATATCTCTCGTTGACCAAACACCTACCCGAGGTCACATGAAAGAATCCCATGATGACACAGCGTAAAAAAATCGCAAACATAACTAGGTTTACGAATCGCGGTGAGTCTAAAGTGGAGATGGGCACGGCACCTGATAGACAAAGGCGCTCGCAAAGTGGTGTTCGATGGTGGCCAGTAGCTTCGTGGTAGACCACCTGCCAGATGGTCAGACGATATCTTCAAGGTCGGTAAACTCCATAAGACCTTATATGAGGCTCACACAGAACCGATTGATACCTGTATCGTCACTTACCAACAAGTGCGATTGTGGCCCAACGAAGGTCTAATAAAAACGTCACGATAAAAACTAAGAAAACTGATAACGGTAATAAAATAAAATACTTATATTAAACCATGCTTTCTGTTTGGTGTTCAGGCTTCAGCCGTATCCTGAATTTGGGCGCTGGGAGGTGCAACACAGTTTTTTACTTATGCGCTTTCCAGTGTTCCACTGTATTAATGTATTTGTTCATAAATAAATAAATAATAAAAATAAAATGGAATAAGAGGAAACCTATACACAGCAGTGGGTATCACCGGGCTAAATGATGATCGCGCTTGCTTCGATCTTTTTTTGATCGCGCCCGGATTATATTCAACCCTAAAAACTTAGCAATGGAACTTGTTGAAAGTATAATTCGTCCCCAGGTCCAATCTCTCACCAGGAGTCTCTGGAGGGCGGCAGCACGACCCTGCTCTGCGACACAACTCCTCACTCATCAGACGACGAGTTCCTCATCCTCGTCTGGTATAAGAACAACCTTCCGATTTATAGGTGAGTTTTACTATCACAATAATCAATATCATAATAAGGGTTTAAAAGTCCTCACGAACGTCAGTCATGAGAGAAACTAACAAACATACATCCATAAAAATTAGGTACAATCAGATAATAGAAACAAATAGAGTTTGATGAATTTTGTAAGTTCTATCCAATAACTTTTATTGTGCGTGATGACTTTGAAAACAAAAGCCAAAATACTCAAACCCATACAGCCAAATTGAGTAGTAGGTATCTACTCCTCCAATCTGTATTAGTCGGTTAAAAAAAATACGACCTTGGCGATAAGACCACTATTAAAAAAAAATCCGTGTTCTTTAAAAAGTAAGGCTGCATTTTTTCCGCTGGCCATGAACAAAAGCTCTGTGAAAGTGATTTTCTCTGAGAAGGCTAACATGTAGGTTTTATCCAACCTGTCGTTTATTCTTAGGCTGCATATTCATAGTTTCCAAGTTATTTTAAACTCCTGAAAGCCCAGTACCGTCTTTAAATATGCAAAATTAGTGAGCTATAAAACGAAACGAGTGATATTATGGGCATATAAATGGGTGGTTATACCTTTGAATGTAAACCGGGAATTCCTTATCATAGCATAAAAATGTACATATTATGGCTTTTGCCCTAATCACTCTGGCCCGATTTCACCGAATTACAACAAAGTTCAGGTTAAACGAGTTAGAAATTGTGAGCGTTGATCGAGTTTGGCGAGTTACGTAATTTTCAGGAGTATTTTGAAGTTCAACGTTTATTTTAAGACTTGGGTACCGTGCCAGGGATTCAGAAGTTATTCCAACACGAGTCATAGCATAGGTACAGACTGCATTATGATGTGCCTTTGTTAAAACACAGACACGACTCTCCGTCAATTACGGAAGTAAGCGGTTTGAGTATGAACCTTATTTGTGTTGGAAGAACACCGCGACTCTGTAGTGCCTGACTCTGTAGTAGTTCTTAGGGTTGGTTTTTCAGAGAACTGCGGAAGCGCAAGTGGATTTTGGACAGTTCACAATGAAAGGTTAGCCTGCTGCATGTGCGAATAGAGAGAACTGGGTGGTGCTGGCTGAGAATTTGCGCAGCGCCCCCTGCAGAACAATTCTACCACCGATCTGCGATCCCCAACAACCCGCATACCCAGCGTGGGGATTATGGGCAGTACCCCCTATTAGATATACGCCAACAAGGCGCTTTTCATGAGGATACCTGCGTCCAGCAGTGGACCAATGTATAGGCTGTTGAGGTTGAGGTTGAGGATGTGAGATTTCGTTTCATAAAAGACAAAGGTTTAGGTGCTAATTATTACATGCACACAGACCCTATGTATATTCGATGTCTCTGTCCATACCAGGTTGTCTGGCAGAGATCGCTCTTGAGCGATAAGACCGCCAATTGTCACTTAGTTTTAATTATTTTATTTGTGAACTGTTTCTTAGTTTAAAGTGTGTTTAGTTTAGTTTTATAAGGTATTTTCAATCTATCTATCTATCTAAAGTTTCACGTCTTATAGCAACTCACTGTACCTAGAAGTTCGTAGCACCTACTTAAACATAAAAACTCTAAGTCAAGTCTACTTATGCTTATACTCAACGCGAGACACGACGAAGAAAACGACTTAGTAATTTCCCCCTTGTCAATCACAGCTAGTATGCAAAGCAAACACTAGGTTCATTACCTATTCATAAACACACGCCTCGCTGGCGCCTTCCTAGAACCAAACTGGGTTCCTAGCAACCTACTGTACCTACCTATTAAATGAAGTACTTACCTGTTATCTATGCCTGTATAGGAACTGTGTGTTTTCATAAACTCTGGTTATGTGGATAAATTGGTTGCGTACAGCGTTCAAGAGAATATTTTGTTAGAGAATTGGACCTTCTTAAATAGCAGACACGTAGGTACCTATGCTATTTCAGAAATGAAAAAAATCACCTAATCACCAAACACAAAAAAAAAGACGTGTGGCACTCGGGGACTGCCGCGGTAAAGCTATTGCATAGCATTTTGTATCAACTTATTCATGCAGTATTGCTTTTTCTTTGATATTAATTCAAGTTACACTTTTTGAGCGTGGTGACCCTGACACCTATATACTTTCTCATAAACAGCTGCTTATGTATTCGTCCGATTTCGGAGCAGCTCGTCTCGATTCGTGCGAGTTTCGTAGAGTCGTACAATACGTCTAATCGCACGCACACAACGCCGTGTCGAAGACTGCCGAACTGAAACGACGTTAGACGATGCACGGCCTTCAAGCCACACCTCCTTGCCCGGCGGATTGGGGAGCGTGAGGTTTTTTCGTTACGGAATTGCTGGATTCGGTCCCCGCGCTCAAGGCCCGCGATAGAAGCTATGCAATAGCTTAAAAATTACCAAACCAAATCAATAGCTTTAAGCAAAAATCAAATGTAGTCAAACTGTGTTCTAGACAGTCCAAGACTGACCCATAAGATTGTCTATTCCTATCTATTCCTATGGTTTTACCCAGATTTATTTATACTAATACATATTATAATGAGGAAAGATTTGATTGTTTGTTTCTTTGTTTGTATATATAATAGGCTCCGAAACTACTGAACTGATTTAAAAGTATCTTGCATCATTAAAGCCTTACTTTTCAGGGAGTGACAAAGGCTATATTTTATACCGGCATTCCCACCGGAACGGGAACTAAGCTTCTGAAACAGTTAGGCGCTATTAACAAACTAGTTGTTAATAATTTGCATCTTATTCCAGTTACGAAGTCCCAGACCGGGAGTGGTCGGAGCCATTCTTCAACACGTCCTCCCGTCTGGTGGTGGAGCACCGCCGCCGGCCCAGCTCGCTCACCATCTCCGCGCTCACGGAGGAGGACCAGGCGCTGTACCACTGCCGCGTGGACTTCCAGCTGGCACCCACTCGGAACATAGGGATTAATCTCACTGTTGTTGGTAAGTTGGTTCAAGTAATTGCATTTATGCACTGCACGCACTCAAAATTGTCAGAGGACTTTACAGATATAGTCAGCCAAAATTGCGCCTTACCACCACTAGGGTGATTTTTCTGTGAAGTGAATAGTTGCCAACCCCGGCTTGTTCGATATCTTTTATTTTTAACGTAAAGCAAAATAGTTTCAAACTGGATAGGCATTACGTTTGGCGATGCAAAAATTGCGCCTTACCACCACTATCCCACTAGGGTGATTTTTCTGTGAAGTGAATAGTTGCCAACCCCGGCTTACTCGATATCTTTTGATTTTAACGCAAAGCAAAATAGTTTTAAACTGGATAGGCGTTACGTTTGGCGTTGGTACGTAGAGCTGGCTGGTTTAGAGTTCGACTAGGAGGACATTTAATGCCCTTAGGTTTCCTTCATATTCCATTGTTCTAATGGCTATTTGAGTTATTTTTTTTTCTTTTCTCACTTTATTCTCCTGCAATAAGAATAGAAGGTTTTTGATGAACACATTTCAAAATAGAAGAGGAATCATTTATCATAAACATAAATATCGGAACATAGGGAACAATCTCACTGTTGTTGGTAAGTTGGTTCAAGAAATTGCATCTATGCACTGCACGCACTCAAAATTCTCAAAGGTTTACTTTACTTTGAAATTTATCCAATGTCGAAGTAACATTACCTCATAACCTTTGACAATTTTGAGATATAGGTGTAGGTAAGTACCTAAGTAATCAAGGACTCAACCTCAACCTCAACAGCCTCTATTGGTCCACTGCTAGACGCAGGCCTCCCCCTCATGTATGGCGTTTATCTCAAGGGGGTTATGCCCATGATCCCCACGCTTGGCATGGGTTGGGTAACAGAAAGCACACGAGGCCACCTAATGGGTCGAGGCCGCAGCCAGAAATATCACTTGGTTGCGGATAGGGCTTTATGGAGTTTTTGACAGTTTTCAATGGATTCTGGTGCGCAGTAGGGAAACATTCCATTAAAAACTGTCGTAACGACCGTAAATTACGTCCGTCTTTCTTGTGAAATAAATGAAATGAAATGGTTTATTGTGGTCTTTTCTTATTTATTTTTGGGTATAGCAACCTAAAAATCAATCACATTGTGTGTTAAGTGAGCATTTCTATGTCTTCATCGATAGCAAAAGACCTCCATCTCGTAACTTGTCTGCAAACATTACACCAACTAGCAAAATAATGAGGATTCGCGGTAACCCTTGTCAAAGGAGATAAAAGCATACGGTATCCTCATCCTCATCCATATATACACATTATTGGATGATTTCTACAGGCCAATGATATTAAAAGCAAGTTTTATATCTCTGCTGGTCACATTGCTTTCAGCCTATTTTGTATGGTAGCCCTAAGAAATAAAAGTAGATGCGAGATGACGATTGTCTTCGCTGTGTTGAATCATGCGGATGCGAGCGAATCTGTGGTAACTTTTGGCCCCGAGAATTGGGTAACAATAAACTTGGTTTATTTATGTATCTTTTATAAATAGGTATTAATTTTAGACTAAATATAACATGGACTTGCACTGCTTCAACCGTCAACCTACCAAGGGATTCGCATCAACTGTGATCTGGAAATAAGGACGTTGGTGCTATTAAGTAGATTTTTAATAGTTTTAAAATCAATTTGTAAAATTGTGTATTGAGAAATACACAACTTCTGAGTTTGGCCTCCACCGTAACGGGGGCTTATAAATCAAACCTGTACCCAACCTAACATGTGGCTTTAAAGTCTGTTTAATTTTTAATAACCATTAGTTTCTGTTATAGCTACGAATACGGTTGAAACTGGCAAGTGTAAATAATTCAGGAGTTGCCGTATTCCCTGCCAGCACTCTACAAGCTACTATAACCGCAATATCTACATAGCCTTTTACCTTTCCGTTTAGCCAAATTTGGTCGCACCAGGCCAGATGAACCTATTTCCCCATCCGGTCCTGTAGGTACATGGGATAGAGCCTACTCCTTTTAACCGACTTTAGCCTAGCACTACAATATGCCCTCTAACCTCTAACGCAAAAATGGTTGACCGCATGTAAAAAAATATTGAATGAAACTTGTCATATTATGCTCTACAATTTTATAATAGTTGCCAACATGATTGGAGCAATAAAAAACAAGATAATGGACAAAAACACTTTTTTGACATTTGACCTTGAATAACTTACGAGTCAGACACCAGATTTTATGAGTTTTAAAAGACAGCTTTTAAAATGCCAAAATGAAGATGAAATACATGAATTCCTCTCTCAATTTCTTTGTGGATTGCTAAAGCGACTGGACTAATATTATTTTTCTATTGTATCTTCGTAAATGGTCCCATAAAAAAATATTACCTGTGGATTAAAAGGTAAGTAGGTACCTTAGTTTTACGCCAAAACTTAAAAAAAAACAGTGTAAATATACGAAATTCTTTTAATTCTTTCAAAACAATCACGTAACCGCTAGACGACAAGCCAAAGCACTGATCGTTTTTTTGACATTGTTTTTAGTATTTTTACTTATCTAGAACAAAAGTACCAAATAAGCTTATTTGCAAGCTTTTATTTATTTATTTAACACACAAAACACATTACAATGTTAGCTAAAATGAACATACTGAAAATATTGTTTTAATCTACATTGTAGCGTAAAAATATGTGTGTACATACAGCTAAGTATACATCTTCGTAATAAATGGACTAATAATAAACACAAAAGTCCTATAATTATGCAGTTATATAAAACTAAATATATACAAGAAAACTAATTCTACAGCCAGCAGTGTCTCTGCCTAGTGCACATGTACAGAGTTAAGTATATATACATATACGCACGCCATGCTATACCTAAGACCTGGCAGTATCCTTTATACTTCCACCACCAGGCTTGTCGATTTGACGCTTCGATCAAATATATAGGTATATTTGATCGAAGATTTGACGTCATCATAAAGAAGTTAGATATTTAATTCTGACTATGGATATCTTTTAAGCGTAGGTTTTCCCTGGTAAGTTGGGTAAGATTGTATTTATCTAACCAAGAGCCATCCAACAACGGATACCTTCTGACTGTGGTATCATCTATCACAGGGATTATTAACTTGATACAATCGAACCAGGGACACAAAACAGTGGCCATGGTCAAATAAATCTAATAAACTGAACTGAAAACGGACACAAAATGGAAAAATCACATCTTGCCAAAGCACATAAAATTATATGTACTTAGGTAATATTCATCTACGACTTTTTTGATTATGGCATTTTATACATATTGAAATCTTTCCTCTTTATAATATTAATATAGATAATATAGATTAGTTAGTATAGACAAGTCAGGCGCATCAAATAATAATAGGGTATATGCATGTGATTTCAAAATGGCTAAAAAAATATATACGTATTCTCTATTGATATGTAAACATATCTACATATTTATTTTTGCATTTTGAGATGTTTTTATTGTAGAATTTAACCATTGTAAAATTGATATTTTAAATCTCAATCGCAAAATTGCAAAACGCTACGCCAATTGGCTAGAGCGGACGTGACATCACTGTACACATTTCTTCTTTTTTTATTCTGCTTGCTGCACCTTGATTTGACACTATTCTGCCCACTTGACATTTCGTATTGTCGATTATTTTCAGTTTTTTCGGAAAACCTCTTTCCTGAGATGATCACTACCGAGGTCGTCACAAAAGGTTTTAATCAAGTGTGCACGTCGACGTCACATAAACATGGCGCCAATATGGCAGCGTTTTTATCACCCGAAAATGATTGTAGTTTTGATTTGTTTTTTTTACCTTGTTAATGCGAAATTCAGTGAGCGTCTTATCATTCCTCGGTTAAATAATGACTTAAAGAATCGATTAAAACAATAAAAAAAATCGATGCATATACCCTATTACTTGCGTACGTAAAGTCCCAAACACACTAGTAGGTACATGTGTAATGGTGGCACTTCACATGGCTATTTGTGTTCGTTATTGGGTGTTTGTTGTATTTGGCAAAACATATGACGTTCAGACAAACATGCAAAAAGAGGCAAATACGACTATCATGGCACTCAAATGATGCTGACTAAAAATCGAACCCGGTTAGTAATTCTCGTGGATAACATAAATATCAAAACTATACTGATTATAGATTGATATCACAATTTGTTAAACTAATAAAATATAAACATATATACAATTTCTATTATTCTTATTATTTAACTGCTTTGATGTGCCCCGAGAAACCGACAAGCGTACTGTCACGCGTATTTGGTATTGGCCTTATTTGTCAACTAGGCAAATAAGGCGAACCCTTTGTCAAATAAAACATGGCAATTGTTTGCCAAATATACCAAATACACAAATATAAATAGCCATGTGAAATGCCACCATAATGTACAGGAACGTCCCCTGTTCCCTGAGGAGTGACAAAGAAGTCTGACATAGACAGAGTCAACTGCAAACCCGGTTGAAACCGGCATGAGATTAGACTAGTTTACATTTACACTATGCAAATCAAGCGAACTTATTACTTATGGACGTGGACGTATTGAGGATTATTCAAACTCAAACTCAATCTCAAAAATGCTTTATTTTCCATAAATACAATAAATGTACACTTAGAAAAGGTCAAATCATTTATAATATTGCTGGGGTTGGAGTTAGAAATGTATCAGCGAAATTTGAATTTTGATTGGGCTTGACAACACACGCGTTTTCGCGCTCTCCAAAAATGATGCTTAATATTGAAGGCAATTTCAATTTCCTAATACTACTCTAGTACTTGGTACTTTACAAAATTTTTAGACTGCGGTTTGGGTGGATTTTTTAAAAATCCTACGTTCAGTTTATGGTATCTATTAGGTCCTTACATATGAAATTGGCGTTTTGTATGGGAGGAACAAAAAGTCGAATATTTTTTAATATAATATATTTAATTAATCAAAGTATGAACCATTATTTTCTATGCACTTTTGCCATCTTATAGGTAGTTCATTGATCCCTTTACTAAAAAAACCAGTCGGACGGGAATCAATAAAATCTTTGAAGGCGATTTGGACTGCCCCATCGGAGTTGAATTTTTTCCCTTGCAAGAAGTTATCCAAATTTCGAAAAAAATGGTAATCTGTTGGAGCAAGGTCCGGGGAGTACGGAGGATGTCTTAGACTTTCCAATTGAAGCTCTTCTAATTTAGTAGCCGTCTGTTGCGCAGTGTGTGGTCTAGCGTTGTCGTGAAGCAGCAGTGGCGTGGAGCGATTGACCAGCCTAGGTTGTTTAGCCGCTAGCTTTTCCATCATGGTTTGCAATTGCTGACAATAGACATCAGCCGTAATAGTCTGGCCAGATTTGAGAAAACTGTAATGAACAATATCGGCACTAGTCCACCAAACGCTTACAAGTAACTTTTTTGGGGTTAATTTTCGCTTGGGGCAGGATTTGGCTGGCTGGCCAGGATCCAACCATTGCGCTGAGCGCTTCCGATTATCGTAAAGAACCCATTTTTCATCACAGGTAATGATTCGGTTTAAAATACCTTCATTATTGTGCCGGTTTAGTAATGTAACGCAGCAGTCGACGCGCGTTTGCCGGTTTGCTTCAGTCAATTCGTGAGGTACCCACCTTTCAAGCTTTTTAATCTTCCCAATTTGCTTCAAGTGAATTAAAACAGTTTTATCACTAACATCGCAGCCTGCAGCTAACTCGGACGTGGTTTGCGATGGATCCGCTTCCACAATAGCCTTCAACTCTTCATTATCAACTTGAGTCTCAGGCCGTCCACGGGGCTTGTTCTGCAGGTCGAAATTTCCAGAACGAAAACGTTGGAACCAAAAACGAACTGTGTTTTCTTTTGCAACACGACCGCCATACACATCATTCACCCTTCGAGTTGTTTCCGCAGCACTAGTACCACGGCGGAACTCGTACTCGTAAATAATGCGATATTTTAAGTTTTCCATTTTGTAAAATGAGTGACGCAAACAGAAAAAAACAGAAGAAAAAAAAACAAATGAATGACGATCATCGAAGCACAAATACATGAGTCTATAGCTGTACAAATTTGAATTTGGAATTCCTTACCAAAGAGGAGAAATTTGTGATTAAAGTGGCCAGTACGAAAAACGCCAATTTCATATGTAAGGACCTAATATTATAAGTTATTTTTTAATGTCTCTGTAATAGTTTCATTTTGTAAAGCTTAGGAAGAGATACGAAATTGCGCTTTTTGACCACCAAACTCTATTTTCGCATCTCCTCCTAAACTACATGAGATTAAATTATTACAGAGGTATTAAAAAATAGCTTATAATAGATAGCACAAACTGAACGTAGGATTTTTAAAAATTCCTATGATAAACGTAAAAATATGATAAAATAGGTATCGCTGTCAGATTGGCTCGGGTATGCGCCTTAAGTACCTAACCTACGTAGCAGCGGATACTTTTAATTGGCCTTCTGCACTCATGCGCTGGCCTGTACATGTATTAAGTAAATAAGTATTCGAAAGACAGGCTGAAACCACAACCTCAACCTCAACAGCCTGCATTGGTCCACTGCTGGACGCAGGCCTCCCCCTGCGCCTTATTGGCGTTTATCTTATGGAGGGTAATGCCTATAATCCTCATGTTGTGCATGCGGGTTGGGGATCGTAGTTTGGTGGTATAATTGTTCTGCCAGGGGCGCCGCTGCATGCCCCCGGTGGATATCCCTTAGTCGCCTCTACGACACCCGCGGGAAGAGTTGGGATGGTGCAAGTTTCAAGCCAGCACCACAAAGCTAGCTAAAAGTTTTTTCTAAAATTTCTAAAATAACAAATATAAATAATCTTTGTTCCCATTGCACATCGAAAACGCAACCTTAAATCGTAAAACTTCACTAATACAGCCATCTGTGTTTAAACAAAAAGGTCAGTTGTTTTTACAAACCAATTCCAAGGAGATCGTAAAGTTAATGACGTCTTACTTATTTCTTTAGGGTTTCTACTAGTACCTACTATCTGGACCATAATAAAACGTCCTTATTTCCCCCCTGGCGAGCATCAGGGACGGAACTGTCGAGCTAGGGTCCCAGGATATTTTACAGTGAAGTTAACCGTTTATACGCTGCCTAGCGCGATGCCATTTATATTTCAACGAGCGGGATGAAAGGCAATGACCTTAGTGTGGCTTAAGGTGGTCGCAGATTTGGACCACTCCACTGCCGCTCAGCAGAAAAATGTTCATTCAAATATTAACTTTAACTCCTAAGGCCAATACGCCGGTGAAAGTGGCGCCCCCAATTATTTTATTTTATTATTGCGTTAAACGCAGCAAGTTTTAAAAATCCTACGTTCAGTTTGTGGTATCTATTATAAACTATTATTAACATGTCTCCCGCAAACAAGGGTGGTTTTGTCATATAAACCACGCGTGGCAGATAGATTGGTGATCGCCGTGGAGCGACACCTATTGTTCAATTCTGTTCAATTCAAGTTCAATTTGCTTATCATACGCGTAACCAGGAAACCAGGAAATACGCTATCGCAAACAGAGCCTTTGATCAGTCAGACAGAAGCAGTTCAAATAAGCTTTGCTATCGAAGTTCAGCTAACAATAGCGACCCTATTCGTACTATTATGTGTTAAATTGTGTGAAATATTTGTGGTGCGTGTTGACTTTTGATTGTTACAAAATCGGTCACAGCTAGGCAGTGAGTTGTATGCTGGTGTAAGCACTTCAATGCAGCTAGATAGGTACTTACTATTTTTGTAATGAAAAATAAAAATAAAAAATAATGTGGGACAATTCATACAGCATTATCTAGCCTCAAGCTAAGCAGAGTTTTTGTTATGGGTATTCGATAACTGATTTACAGACATAATACAATACACTATCGATGGATAGATATTTGTTTATTATACATAGAAAACATCCAGTATGCCCTGAATAAATATCTGAAGATAGTATAAACATTTGTCCCGAGGTGGGAATCGAACGCGCAACCTCCTGCCTCGCACGAAGACTCGTAGGCGGACCTTCGCCCACCGCGCCACAGAGGTCGTCATTTCCATTGTCAGCTTTTTTACATTTAATTACTTAATAAAACATCGAGGAGGTTGGGGTAATATTATCACCAGGTAAAATTGTAATCGTAAAAGTCTAGTGTAAACCTTACCATCATCGCGCAAATAAGACATGAAACTTTTATTACAAATATCTAATCTCTCTCAAAAACGTTGATATTCACGTCGTCCATGTTTTTCTCTCGCAGCAAGCAAAGTCACAGACAAAAGCCAGCATCATAAACCCCAAAACACTGGTGCTAATCCCAGTTCAACTTTAAACCTTAACTCGCTGGTCCGAGTTATATTAGACTGGGGAATCGTTTCTATTGTGTAAAGCTGACTCTAACATTGTCCTCGACTCGAGTCTTTGTGCTTCGCAGCTTCCAATGTAGCTTTTTAGCTGAGTATTGTATTATACAGTACAGTCCACTGTACAATATTATATTAAACTATAAGTGAATCGGATGCGATCAGGATAGGATGAGATCTTAAATGGAGTCTACATAGCAACAGACACCGCTCACAAAATATTCATCTATTCAAAGCTTTATCGCGCTCACTCTAGGTAAGTATAACTAAGTACATGTTTTCCATAAGCCATGATTGAGCTTAGAAGTCCATGCAAATTGTGACAACAAATTCAAACAAACTAATGGTTAACAAAATTTATTAATGAAAGTATCGTATCTCAAATCGACAAAAAATTTCTTCTAAAATCAACAACACGATGGGTAATTTTAGGTTGAGTTCTGCAAAAGAGTAAACAATTCCCACATTACCTACAGGGATTGTTTACCTTTTTTGCTAATAACTCAAAAAATGAGTTTGATCTGGCTACCTAACGTCGTTTGTGATGATTTAACCAACATGGTGACTACACAACACCATGTCTATGATGATAGCAGCTTACAAAACTGCTGTACTGAAAAACATCTGTAAAACATCTCAAAAACATCTGTACCTCCGGCCTGCAGGATGCAGGACCACGGCCATGACCATCAAAACAACCGCAGCGAATCCTTCATAATAGAACTTTGCCCAATCACAACTTTGTAGCGACCACCGACTGCCATTCCTTCGTAGAATAAACAAAGGCTAGAACTGAAACTGTTCACCTCCACGGAAAACTTACGAATCTGCTGTTTTTGTGATAGCAGTTTTCCGTGGAGGTGACGACATTGTTGTGACTATGTGATTTTGTAGAATAGGTAATGATAGAATTGGAACGGCTTTCAATTCGTTGTAGCACGGTACTGCGTCAAAATTATGGCATTGTCTTTGAAAGCGTGCGTTAACTAATACACACGCATATTATGATTAGATAAAATTAGTGTTTTTGTTAATAAACCTAACTATTATAATTGGCGCAAAATTATTATCAACAGAAAAATCACAACAAAAATACAAATCTCTCCAGTGCTGCCAACATGTAAGCATGTAAATTTCCCGGTAATTAGGAAAAAAATTAAGTAAAGTTAAAGTCCTCGTATTTATTAAGCTTATAATATTATGAATGAGGTACTTAGTACTTTAAATAGGTAAAACAAAATAATTTTGGTTGTATTTACAGGGTGGCACATTTAGATCGGTTAGTATGGGAAAGTCAAGACATTACAAAGATATCTTCTTAGGAATCATATCATCGATTTCAGTAACAAGAAAAACTGCATCCATAAATTTAATAAAAACTTGTACAAAGCTCGGGAATCTAACACTATTTATGTTTAGATTATCGGTTGTGTGTAGGTCTTATAAGCAGTAAATGTTACCAAGAAACATGATGTCAAAAATGAATAAAATGCATTGTTCTCATATCCTTTAATTTATTTGAGAAAGTTTTAAAGATAAAGATAAAGATATTTATTTGCAAAAACATGTGTACAAAAAGGTGACATAATATAGTGATATAGAAACAACATGTTTGCGGTATGCAAATTATTAAAAGATGACAGCATGCAGCGTCACGTACTATCTACAATTTACAATTTATCATTAAAAAAATCGTCTAGGCTATAATAACATTTAGAAATTAACATAATTTTTAATTGTCTTTTAAATGTTTCTTCATTCAGGTTTCTGTACAGTTTAGGTAGTTTGTTAAATATCTTAGGAGCGAGACTAACAACACTTTTTTGCATTACTGCTGTTTTAGCAGGATGTGTTTGTAATCTAGTGTTATCCCGCCTGTTTCGACTTACAACGTCAGATAACCGGGGAAACAGATGGGGATTATTTTTTACAAAAACAGCGATTTCCATTATGTAGAGGGACGGAAGTGTTAGAATTTTGTGTTTCAAGAATAGTGGTTTACAGCTATCAGTAATTTTTATTTTAAACATAGCTCTCATACAACGTTTTTGTAGCTTAAAAATTATATTTTTATTGGTTGAGTTGCCCCAAAGTTTGCAAAAGAATATTTATTAGTTACCGTTCTGTACACATTCCTTATCTACTATTTTCGTACCACCCAGCACAAGTTGGGTCATCGCGTAAAATTGCTTTAAACTCGCACCACACAAACTATTCTAGGTTAAATGTGTTACTGGCACAATTATACAGATAACCCACAGGCGCAGGTGTAGGTAGGAACAATTGTAGTTGAGGAGCGAATGGATTAGATTTACACATTAAAAATAACCAATTGGTAAATCGTTTCTTTGAGTTGTTTCAGTCTAAACTTGCTTTTTTGACAGGCTTACGACTTCAATTATATGGATCCCGTTGTCAAAACTGGACCAAATTAAAATGGGACCACGCGGGAAGTACCAGCTCAAATTAAAAAGAATCATGAAAATCGAACCAAACATTCCAAAGTTCTGATAAAAAAAATATTAAAAAAATACAGTGGAATTGAGAACCTCATCCGTTTTGCTTGTTAACATTAAATTTATTTGTTTGTAACAGTCTGTTAACTCAATTGTTTCAATTGTAAACTAGTTCTTATTTATTTGTATTATTTTATTGGATTTATAAACAAATTATGACATTTATAAATATTATATTATAGTAATACAGACATAACCAAGAATTTCCGCAGTAAAAGGCTGATCTGAATCCGTTATTCATCTATGAGCACTTTTTCTTTAAGAAGACGTTCTCTCTCACTCAATTTAGTTTTAGAAAGATCGTTTCTAGAAGTAGAATGCAGTAATAACACTTTTAAGGAAAATTATGTCACGTAAACCCATTCAATGTCCTGAAAACTCTTTTTCATTTAAACATGATGCCCTTTCTACCATAGAGGCACTCCAATCTTTCTGCTGGTACAATTTGGTTGCAGTCAAGATTTGTTAGATTTCCAGACATTGTTCATTTTGTCTCCTAAACAAACACGACATTTTATAACAAGGGTCGCTATTTATACACACAATTAACCCAGAAAGTTTGACTGTCACACTAATTATTAAAAACTGCCTGCGGACTCTACCGCGTAGAATTCACAATTTCAATGGTTTTACGAAGTTTTAACAGACAATTTTTTTTCTCAGTTTTGTTGATTGGTTCTAAATTCTGTGTACCTTCATAATTCGGTAGCCACCTAAGTATAGGTTTATTCAGTAAAAAGGTGTAATTTTGCACATAAACAGAAGTCAATTTTATAATTTTTTATAGTTAAGAAGATAGATATTTTATATTTTTATGTGTCAGTTTGGTACTCGTAGTTAGGTACAAAACTATGATTTGTGTTACCAAATAATAAAATTTATCTATTTATTTACCTATGTTCAATAGTTAGGTAATTCTAAGTTTTGAATCATTTGGATAGATTTTTTTCTTAGATATTATGTAGTCTTAACCCTGATATAAAGGCTACTTTTTACCCAAGAAAGACGTTTTCTTACGAAAATACGGGGAAAAGCTAGTATATAGGTAATATTTACACGAGTTTGAACTTTCTGTCACAGTCAATACCGATATTAATTCTATTTGTACGTGCCGAGCGTGTCTCGAATATATCGGGCTTGCAGATAGCCATGTTGGTATTTTGTAATCCGCTGTGTAATGAAAAATACCGTTCACTATCTTTTTTCACATCTTTCAGTCAGCTCAACAGCCTACGGCCAGCACCAAATAAAAGTCTTTTTTAGACACATTTTTGGAAACCAAGCGTGTATGAATAGGAAACCTACAGCTGTTTTTAAACAATTAAATACATGCTTTTTAATTTTATAAAAAGCATGTATGATGAGAATGAAACATAAGCAGTTATTCAATTCTAAGCATTTCTATCGTACTTTATAAATACATTATTGTAACTGTAAATTAATACTATATCAATACTATATCATTAGCCATCCCAGCTCGCCAGTGGGCGCCCTACACTACGTTTGCCGAGTCGCGGTCTCCACTTAAAAACTCGTTTACCCCATCGGTTGTCGGTTCTTCGCGAGATATGGCCGGCCCACTGCCACTTTAGCTTGCTAATTCTTTGAGCTATGTTGATAACTTTGGTTCTCCTTCTATTCATTACGAATCCTATCTCTCAGAGAGACTCCTAGTATAGCTCTTTACATAGCTCGCTGAGCGACTTCGAACTGGTGGACCAACCCTATCGTGAGTGGCCACGTCTCAGTTCCGCTCCGTAGGTCATGACGAAAAATAAAATACTTAGGTAAATTATTTTAAATGCGGTAGGTAGCAACAAATATTATTAACAGGCGGGATGTTTATAGCTACAGCCTGTGGAATCTTGGCGACGCTTCCGACTGGTATTGAATGGATGTCTGCAGCTAGCTCAATTGTTTCTATTTAGTTAATTGTTTCTATTTAGTTCAATTTTTTGAACTGATTGTAATTTTCTTTTTTTACGAGTATAGCCTGGAAAAGTATTGGGATAAATGGCTACCCTAATATTTTTTTTCTAAGAATGTTTGCCAATCTGTACCTACCACAAAAGAATATGTACCTTATGCTCTACCAGTGCGTTCTATAAATACGGCTCAGCCGGAAGCTGTAGCCGTTGTAGGGCAAGAACTTTAAAATGACAGGGATCCGAGAGATGAATGTCCGCAGATATCATTTGCATACCGACCTTCGAGAAGCAAACCTAGAATAACAAGTAGACCCAAGTTAACAGAACGATGTCATTAGACAATATTGGTGGCATTGGGGTATATGCATATGCATGCTAAGCATGTATATGCATTTTAGTTTTTTTAATCGATTATTTAGGTCAATACATAAACGAAAAAAAATATAACAGCAAAAAAAATGTAAATTATTGAGGTAAAAAACAAAAAGTAAAACTACACTCAGTTTCGGGTGATAAAAACGCTGCCATGTTAGCCCTTGCATTTTGTGACGTCACGGTTCATCGGGTCCCCTATGACTTATGGGATTCGATGAACGTTTATGTATTAACCTAAATAATCGAAAAAATAATTTAAAAAATCCATGCATATACTCAATTACAACCGGGGTATCTTTAAGACAAGAGTGGATAGGTGTCTTCCAGTCTATACCTTCGAGTCACTTCGTCGGCCACATCGTCACTTTCCATCAGGTGAGATTGTGGTCTCCATGTGGTCTCAAATGTCCGTCGACAATTATATATTATAGGGCCTGTCAACTCAAAGTTAAAACTTCAAACAAGTTAAAATATGACGTCAGGCTTCAGGTGCCAATAGCGTTCCGTTTAGACATTTTGCGGTTTAGATTTAAAATATCTACTTTACAATTATTAAATTTCACAATAAAAACATCATAAATACAAACATAAATATACATATATATTTCTATATCAATAGAGAATATGTAATAAAAATATTTAGTTTTTTTGAAGTCACATGCATATACTCTATTCCTGTCGGTTCTATTTTAGAGAAATTGGTACTTAGGTACATTCGATTCGGGAGAAGAGAGGCGTACTTACTTAAGGATGTGGCGGCTGAGGAAAATATTTTTTCGAGCTGCGAAACACTTTTCTCTTTTCCGGTTAGTTTCAGTCGATTCCCGCTATGCGCGGATTTCAAAATACCTGAGAAAAAGTGTCGCTATTTTCGGTAGGTATCAGATTCTGGACTGTCGAAAGGAAAATGCTTATGTTTTTAAAAATCACAACTTAAATGTCTATACGTTGGTTACCTTCTTACTACTAACCTAATTGTTAATTATCATATCGACTAAACATTTCAGTGTAAGTAAAAGATTTTCAATATCCTATGCAAATAAACTGTAATTGTATTGTTTTACGTATAAAATGATAACATCGCATGGGCTATATTCTTTAACTAGCTGCGCCCCGCCGCTTCGCACGCGTTGTTCCTATGAAAACATTAAAAGGTGATTTTCATCCCACGGGAACAGATTTATGGGATAATAAGTAGCCTTTGTTTTATTCCAGTATTAGAATTACCCGTATGCATAATTTCAGGTAGATCCGTTCAGTAGTTTTGGCGTGAAGAGGTAACAAACATCCATACATCCATCCAAACTTTCGCCTTTATAATATTAGTGTGATGTGACGTTTGGGTGGTATAAGATAAAGAACAACAAACACCCCGATCTCCTGGACTATAAACAGAGCATTGAATGTATCAATGGGACAGATGTTTACGGAGCTACATTAGAACAGCCGCGATGATGAATGAATGCATCATCAGGGGGCATTAGTAAAAATGTGTCGGAGGTAGAGACATGGCCAAAACAAGTGGGAAAATCCGGCTTTTTAATGGCGACTTTTTGTCATGAAAATGTTGTAGCATTCAACTAATGGTAAAAAGTTGCGTGAGATTCGCACGCTTGGTTTTCTAACTATAAATTGAACGGGCAGATTTATTTGCCTGTTCCTCATTTTACTACTTTAACTAACTAACTATGAACTATTATGAACTAGCTGCGCCCTGCTGCTTCGCACACGTTGTTCCTATTTTTATATTGAAACATTAAAACGTGATTCTCATCACGGGAACTGATTTATGGGATAAAAAGTAGCCTATGTTTGATTCCAGGATTAGAATTACCTGTATGTAACATTTTAGCCAGGTATTATTAGATAGGATCCATATACCACGCCCATTTTTCTGATAGCATTTTTGGTTTGTAACTAATAAGTAAGTAAATACCTACGTGAAGAAAAATTTTTGATTCCGATAGTTTCCTTATCGGGCTCATTTTTCTGGTTGTGGTAACGTTGGTACAGTCTTTTTCTTAAGAAAACTATTCATTGTAGTTTACAATTTTTATCGTACACTTTTTAATAGATACCTAGGTGATTATCAAAAGATCACGAACCGCTATCCGTCCAATCCGAACATCCCTAGTGACTGATGTAGATATATCGTAGGGCCGAATTCGAAAAATATTTGTGTTCCCTTGATAATGCGAGATAAAAGTTCTTTAACGATAAAAGAAGACATTAAAACTTTGTTTAGAATTGTTATTAATTTATTTGTTTGAAGACTCGAGTTTATGGGCTCGAAAGGAGGGCATAATGCTTGTGACCAATTTTGCCGAACACCTTTGGACATTTATTACTACAGTATCTTTTCAAATTTGATGTACCTACATAGTTATTTTAGGCACATACACTAGTGAAAGTGGCGCCCCCACCTATTTTATTTTATTATTACGTTAAAAACAGGAAGTTTTAAAAATCCATCGTACAGTTTGTGGTATCTATTATATAAGTTATTTATTAATATCTCTAACGCATTCTATTTTGTTAAGCTTAAGCTGAGATACGATGTTGCGCTTTTTGGCAACCAAACTCTATTTTCGCATCTCTTTTTAAACTGTATAAGATATAACTATTACTGTTTTATTAAAAAATAGCTTTTAATAGATACCACAAACTGTACGATGGATTTTTAAAATTTCATGGTAAAATAGATGACGCCAATATGACAGATATTGGCTCGTGTATGATAACGAAAATTAGAAATAGACGTCTTTTTCTGTTAAGGCGTAACATAAAAAAATATGTTAATATGTTTGAAGATATTTTAGAACATAAGGAGCATTTAACGAATAATTATAGCTAAGTATAAAAATTTTGGTACCTAATCCTGTGTTTCAGGCAATATGAGTGCTAATTATGAAATACGAAATAGTCACTTACTATTACGATATGTCCATTTAGTTTAACAATGTTGTTTACAAACAACTTCTGTATATGAATAAAACTTAATTATAGTATTTACTTAATTACATAGCCTAATAGAGTTAAGTTAAGACCTAACTAGAACCTAACAAGATGCGATCCGCTCGGCTCCAGTTAAGCCTGTTAGTAATTATTCCAGATTGATAATCAAACTTGAACTTTATCCGCTTAGAGTTTATTGTTACTGAAAGCTACCAGACTTGCAACGACGTTGATGTTTATCAGTTTAATGATAACACTGTATGTCCCATTAGCCCGTAGGATTTGTTTACGTAGAGTTTCGTACAGCAAAGCCTACAAAGTTTTATGTATTTATCAAAAGTACACTACTTTTACATGACCCCTAACGCAATAGTGTACCTACTTACTTATTCTTACAATAAAATTATCATAAAAAGATAATCAAACATACTTGCTTCTAATAAAATAATAAATTACCTACCTGTCCAACCATAGTTGAAAAATTCAGAACTTATTACTTAATATAACATTTTTAATTCTACAGCAAAATAAGACAATTTCCATTAATAAATTCGTTAAAAAAGTTAAACGAAACGAATGGTGTTTGACGATTTTACGTTATACAAGTGGATTTTGGACGAGGAAATACTTGTGTAGCTACAGGAGAATGGCTTTATGAGACTTTATATTATTAGAAAAAAATGTCATCCCCATTCTCAGATTTTCAAAATGTATGGAAAATGTTTTACGCGATTTCTGATTATTTTACAACTCAAAGTCCAACCTTGGTGGATTCGATAAATGGTACATGAAACAGGATTCATGGGCATCAAATCGTGGCCATGCCTATTTTTAACCCACTTAAAAAAAAGGAAGAGGTTCTTAATTCGACTGTTTTTTATGTTTGTTACCTCGGAACTTTTGACTGGGTGGTCCGATTTACATGATTCTTTTTTTATTTGAAAGCTGGTGCTTCCCGTGTAGTTCCATTTTAATTTGGTTCAGTTCTAACAATAGGATCGATATGAATTGATTATAGTTTTTAAAAACAAAATCAGTTATTTTGCGAAAATTTCTCAAAAAAATATGGTGCATCAAGTACTAGTTGGTGCGATATGGAAATTGATATTATTATAGAGATTCGAAATATTTATTACGCTACGAGCCACCTGATGCCATATTGCTTTTATAACCGATTTCAAAAAAGGAGGCGGTTCTCAATTCGACTGTATTTTTTTTTATTGTTGTTACCTCAGAACTTTTGACTGGGTGGTCCGATTTTCACGTTATTTTTATATAAAAGCTGGTGCTTCCCGTGTGGTCCCATATTAATTTTGTTTTGTTCTGACAATGGGATCCATGAATATTGATGAAAAAACTATAAACATTGAAGTCGGTTTATAGTTTTTTTAAACAAATTTAATTATTTTTCATCGATGTGCGTACTGCGTAGGTTTTTTTTTCTTCTGATCCAGTTACTAACATGTAGAATATTGTTGCAGTGTTACCCAGCCCGCCGTTCTTCATGGACGAGGTGAACAACAAGGTGGAGACCAGGATCGGGCCCTACCACGACGGAGACACCCTCGTGCTCAGGTGTCTGGTCATAGGAGGTGACTAAACTATACATTTTGCGCTGCTGGCCTCAGCAGCTGTTTAAGGCTCGAACCTAGTGGTTTTGTTAAAATACTAGGCCTAGTAATCACGGGATCCCTGTGGTAAATAACAAGAATAGGGTATATGCATGAGTGACTTCAAAAAAGCTAATATTTTTTTTACGTATTCTCTATTGATATAGAAATATATGTATATTTATTTTTGTATTTTATGATGTTTTTATTGGGAAATTTAATCATTGAAAAGTAGATATTTTGAGTCTCACCAGCAAAATGTGTAAACGCAACGCTGGCACGTGAAGCGTGACGTCATACTTGTTTTTTTTTGTATGGGCATGAAGTTTTGACTTTGAGTTTACATAGGGGACTCGATGATCCGTGACGTCATAAAATGCAATGGCTAACATGGCAGCGTTTTTATCACCCGAAACTGAGTGTAGTTTTACTTTTAGTTTTTTACCTCGATAATTAATTTTTTTTAGGTGTTATATTTTTGATGAGCGCCTAATCCTATGACTGTCCTTTTCACAAACGACGTTGCGACCCGCAGGGGCAGGCCGTCGTCGTCGCACTACTGGGCCATGAAAGAGTTAACCCCCGACAAAAATTAAGGGTATTAATAAGATGGACGCGTTGTTTCTATTTAATCAAATTGTGGTTCAAAGGTTTTCCTAGTTTTGAAGAAAAAGGTGATTTTGCGGGGGTTGTAATTTTTTCGAAGGTTGATTTGCGGGAAAATCGGTGATGATGCGTGAACCGAACGTGGGAGGTTTTTAGGGTTCCGTATCCATAAAGTAAAACGGGACCCTATTACAATTAACCCCTTGGAAGCTAAGTAGTACCGGGTTTGTATTGTACCCTACAGAGGATCTCCGACAGGGGATAATCAGGCAGGTAAATGTAGAGTACCTCTACATTATTGAACAAGACTGGTAATTTTTAGACAAACAACAGCCGGTTTTAGAACTTAATAATCAATGATCAAATCTCTAATCAAGTGTCATTTGGGATGCATGTTGATATCGTACTTTGTTATTGAACAGAGATTAGTTGACAAGTCTGTCAAACCTTGTTGTACCTAAAATGACTTAGGTACAGTCATTTTAGGTATAATTAATTCGCACGAACAGACTAATTTAATTATATATAATTTCATTCATCAAACAAATTAAAACTGCAAAAATAAACGAATGAGTGACTAACTGAGTACTTACCTAATCCTTATCGAAATCTCTGCAACCACTTTCAGCAAACTGTGAATTTGGTTAATATACCCCCTCCTTCATCGCTTGTCTGGCTAACAAAATATTAACTAGTTCGTGGAAAATTACGTATTATTCCAGGCTGCTGGCGTGGCTTATTATGTATGCCAAAATCCAGTCTATTCGGTAAGCCAAATTAAATTTTCATCAGACCCCATTCATAGTCCAAAAGTTTGGATGGTGGTTGCTTTGCGTGCATCCGGCCAACTTTCGCATTAAATTATAATCAGGTAGGAAAATACATCCTTAGACTTATTTACCACAAGGTTGATAGGTTTTACAAGGTTGATAGGTATAATCCGTCCCGTCCAATTTATTTATTCATTCACAAATCAGATAACAATCAAATTGAAAATATGCAAAGCATTTTTACAATTTTGTTCTAGATTGAAATCAATAATGTGAACATAGAAAAAAATAATGTTGCATGCAATATAAGTTAAAATAACCTAAGGCGTAAATAGAAGGACATTAAAAAACACTGTACCTTAGATGATAATAATAATAAAAATATTTTTTTTAAACACCGCTTAAATCTTCAATGGTTGTTATCGAAGAATAGATCTTCTTATCCGATTTAGCTACTTCGTAGTACAAAAGACACCTCTGTGGCGCGGTGGGCGAAGGTCCACCTGCGACGCAGGTGGTTGCGGGTTCGTTTCCCACCTCGGGACAAATGTACGATCTGCAGATATTTGTTCAGGGAGTTCTGGGTGTTCTCTATATATAATAAAAAATATCTATCTAATACTAACTACTTACTAATGGTCTGTTCGACTAACTACAGTATACGAGTAGGTACACTTGTTACATTGATGATATTAAACAAATTAGTAACACGCGTGGTTAGACGGAATTAAGCTAAGCACAAAGTTAACAAGAAATTAAGTCTAATCCAGACTGGATTAGTAATTTAATTACTCATTTATTAACCACTTTTGAATTATTTTCGTGTGAAATAATTATGTAGTTTGTTTTGAAAAAACAAAAAACCGACTTTAGATTTCTTGTTTCCTTTTTTTTTAAGTTTGCGGGATAAAATAGTTTTGACCATGGTGATTTTTTTTATATTAAGTACCTACCTACGTTATTTGCCAACTTCTTAGTAACTTTTTTATATTACAGACTATCTCAGAATTATTTCTAAACAATAGCGAAATAATCATCCCCACCATAATACGTATAATATGGTGAAATCGACGAACACACATAATAAACAGAATCTACACCTTTTTTAAGTCAGTTTTTTCATCCGCACGCCTTTCTTCACTCGACAGATTCTATCTACTAAACCTAACGGAGTAAAGATTTATTGACCATTCGTATGTTGGACGTATACCTAATTGTGTTGCATGCCGTTGGTAAATCATCATTAGCCCTGCCTATTACACAGGGGTGGTGTCGACACCACACATTTCTTCTACTTGACGTCAATTTGGCGCCCACATAACATAGGAAAGGCGCATACACGAGTGAAAGTGGCGCCGTTACCTATTTTATCTTATTATTGACGACCTCTGTGGAGCGGTGGGCGAAGGTCTGCCTGCGACGCAGGAGGTTGCGGGTTCGATTCCCGCCTCGGGACAAATTTGTGTACGATCTGCAGAAATTTGTTCAGGGCGTTCTGGATGTTTTTCTATGTATAATAAAAAATATATATCTATCTATGTAGTGTAATGTATTATGTATATCAGTTATCTAGTACCCATAACACAAGCTCTGCTTAGCTTAATGCTGTGTGAATTGTCCAGCATTATTTATTTATTATGTTTAACACAGGAAATTTTTAATATCTATCTAATAAAAAATCCATCGTATAGTTTATGGTATCTATTATAAAATAAGTTAGTTACTAATGCCTCTGTAATAGTTTTATTTTGTATAGACAGAGATACAAAGTTGCCCTTTTTAGCCACCAAACTTTATTTTCGCACTAATATGCACACAATTTGACATTTCTGACTTGTCCACAATATGATCTCAAGAAAACAGGTGGAGCACTTCGCGTTTTTTAGTATGGAAGTAATAAAATATATCGTCCAAATTTCTCAATCAGAATTTGAAGTTTTTTCATGAAATTGCATGGATCCCATTGTCAGAACTGAACAAAATTAAAATGGGACCACACGGAAAGCACCAGCTGTCATATAAAAAAGAATCATAAAATTATTATTATTATTAAAATATATACAGATCAACTAATCAACTACCTAATATAATATAAACAGGGTGATTTTTAAAAGGCTGGTCTTTTTTTTCAACCTACAGTGACCATGTTCCTAGCATCATCAGCAACAAACGTTTATTCTACGACTTCTGATAATTAGCTAATCTTTATACATATATTTCTCCTTGTGTGTATAGTACCATCAATGGTACAAGTAATACTACCATGTGTCCTTAGTACCATTAAAAAAGATACTAGTTTATACCGTGTATTTAATAATAATATAAATAAATAAATCAATAATGCTGGACTATCGCAAGGTTTAGGCTTAAGACGGGGCGCAGCGCGAGCTCTTTCTAGCTAGTCGTTCAAATGCCACCCGCCTACTGCTCAGAAGACCAATAATATGGGGAAGCGATTAATTTAGTGGCCCCTGGATATATGCCTTTTGTCACGGATAAAAAGGTGAGAAGTTATAGACAGAAGCTATTAAAATATTCAACCATTCCACTTTTGCCGCTTACGTCAGCTTGATTAGTTTTTTTCCCATATGTTTGTATACATGGTGGTTTTTATAGGTTTCAAAACCAATTAGAGTGAGACATTCAAATTCCTCTTGCGGTTGTAGTTTTTAATTAAAAACGACGGAGCTGGGTTCAATTAACCCAAGAAACTATGTGTTAAGGGTCTCATTCGAGGAATTACAGAAACTTAAACATTATTGAGATTGTGGAGCTTAATTTATCGTTTACTAAGGCATTTCACATTAATTTGTCATGTGAGTACTTCAAGCTTTGGTATTAATAACTATGCCTTTATTTTATTTCACTAAATGAGAGAGCCCAAAGAGCCGTAATGAAAGTAAGTTACTTTTTAACCGACTTCAAAAAGGAGGAGGTTCTTAATTCGACTGTTTTTTTACGTTTGTTACCTCAGAACTTTTGACTGGGTGATGCGATTTTGATGATCCTTTTTATTTGAAAGCTGATGATTCAAGTGTGGTCCCATTTTAATTTGGTCCACTTATGACAATGGGATCCATGAAAAAACGATATAGTATAAAGATATACTAAGTTATATTTTTTAAAACAAAATAAATTGATGAAAGAACCTCTAGATAGAGCGATCGGTGCTATTTACACGGAGTGGTTGATAAAATATGTCTACGAGTGCACTATTTATATTGTGTATTTTTTTCGTAATTTGGCAACTCTTACTTTTCAAAGCTGTCACCTACAATACAACATACATATCATCATCATCATCAGCCTATATTAGTCCACAGCTGAACATAGGCCTCCCTTAATGTGTGCCATAGCGCCCTGTCTTCAGAGCATCCCACGCTTCTCGCATCCAGCATCAGCCTAATAACTGCTATGAATATTGAAATATATAAGATACTAGCAGTGCCTCGTGGTTTTACCCGCGTAGTTCCCGTTCCCGTGGGAATTCCGGGATAAAATATAGCCTATGTCCCTGAAAAGTAAGCTTTTTAATGATCAAATAACTTTTTAAATCGGTCCAGTAGTTTCGGAGCCTATTCAATATAAACAGACAATCAAATCTTTCGTATTTACAATATCAGTATAGGTGAAATATATATAATATTTACAGGAAAACTCAGAGCCTTTAAGCTCGTGGATTGACAAAAAGCCCGGTACAATTAATGATATCCAGTGAATCCGTTGTCTATTAAAATATTCAAGCGTACTAATCCCATCGTTAAAACGTGGAAACACTGTGTACTTAGGCATAATTAACATAATCTGCTCTGCTAAATTGAAATAATCTGCTAAATGCTACAAGCGGAAATGCGACTTCCCAGTATAAGTTCTGATTAACATTAACCGATGCGATTTGCTAATAATATAATAGACTAGCAGCGCCTCGCGGTTTCACCCGCGTAGTTCCCGTTCCCTTGGGAATTCCGGGATAAATAAAGCCTGTCACTCCCTGAAAAGTAAGCTTTCTAATGGTGAAAAATCTTCTAAATCGGTCCAGTAGTTTTGGAGCCTATTAAATACAAACAATCAAATATTAGGTCCTTACATATGAAATTGGCGTTTTGTATGGGAGGAACAAAAAGTCGAATATTTTTTAATATAATATATTTAATTAATCAAAGTATGAACCATTATTTTCTATGCACTTTTGCCATCTTATAGGTAGTTCATTGATCCCTTTACTAAAAAAACCAGTCGGACGGGAATCAATAAAATCTTTGAAGGCGATTTGGACTGCCCCATCGGAGTTGAATTTTTTCCCTTGCAAGAAGTTATCCAAATTTCGAAAAAAATGGTAATCTGTTGGAGCAAGGTCCGGGGAGTACGGAGGATGTCTTAGACTTTCCAATTGAAGCTCTTCTAATTTAGTAGCCGTCTGTTGCGCAGTGTGTGGTCTAGCGTTGTCGTGAAGCAGCAGTGGCGTGGAGCGATTGACCAGCCTAGGTTGTTTAGCCGCTAGCTTTTCCATCATGGTTTGCAATTGCTGACAATAGACATCAGCCGTAATAGTCTGGCCAGGAAAAAAAACAAATGAATGACGATCATCGAAGCACAAATACATGAGTCTATAGCTGTACAAATTTGAATTTGGAATTCCTTACCAAAGAGGAGAAATTTGTGATTAAAGTGGCCAGTACGAAAAACGCCAATTTCATATGTAAGGACCTAATATTTCCTCTGCATAATCTAATATATAAAAATAAGTCGGGTTTTCCTTCCTGACGCTATAACTCCAGAACGCACGAACCGATTTCCACGGTTTTGCATTCGTTGGAAAGGTCTCGGGCTCCGTGAGGTTTATAGCAAAGAAAATTCATAGAAACAACGCGTGCGAAGCCGCGGGGCGCAGCTAGTACTATTATAGATAAATAATTATGATCGTTTAACAAAACTAAAAGCCGACATTGAATCCCTTAATTATATAATTTTTATGTATACTAATATGTATCCTATTATTATATATTAATATATATATATATATATATATAATAGACAGGGCGCAATAGGTACTTAGGCACCAATAAGCGCGAGAATAAGAACTGCAGATTTTGGCCCTGTGGAAGGTAATCCATCCTTCCCAATTGCTTAGGTTGTCTCTACCTTCACATATTTAAACTATTTTATTCTTATATTTGGTCTTTTCCAATTATCCGTCGCGCCGTGTCGTATCGTTATGTTTTAAGGAGTTTGAGACCCCTCAAATATTATGTAATTAATTACCTAAATGTGTGTCATGTAGGTAAAGGTCTTTCATATATTTTAATTATCAATATACTCTAGGTAGATTGTAATTACCACTCATTTGATTTCTCTCTCTCTCTCTCTCTCCTTCTCTTGTGCAGAATTATCATCTAATAATGGAACTTCTTCATACCTAATAGCGATTGAGCAGCACTCACCCTATACCTATGTTATGGGTAAGTAGGTACTTGATATAAAAATACGTTACATTACCTAATGCTACAAAACCACGCTATTCAATAGTTGATAGTTTCATTTACGCGCTGTCAAAATAGTTGTAGATATTACCTGTATATTTGAAAGAAACCTATTTTCGAATCCACCCCTACTAACTTCTACAGGGTACAGGCAAACTATCAAACCCTCTGGAGTTTTGTGTGAAAATATGATGACCCTCGGCTATACCATCGCTACTATGATAGAAGGGGGTCCGATGGGTCAATGTTTTATGGATAGTACGGAATCGTAATAAGCCAAGCGTTTAGAACAATTTATAGTTATTATAGCCTGGAAGTGGGGTAAACGCAAAACGAGACATTTTCGAAACGAAGAACCATCCCATTTTTTTTATTCCTCAGTTTCAACAACTCATAAAATCTGTGATATGTTTAATGGAAGTATTTTTCTATGCCCGCCAATAAAATGGTTTAATTATGTATATTTTTTATCTCCATCTGCCTTGTTTCGCTAAATTATCTCGGTGTCTAAACGCGCCTAAATTGATAATATTCATAAATTTATCGTCAATATTATCTACCAATTTTTGAGAAGAAAACCTTCAAGTGATGTGACAGCAAGTACAGCTAAAATCACGTCACTGAATCCTTAGCGAATCAAGCTCCCGTCTAACTTCATTCTAGGAGTCCAATATCCACTTCTATTTTCTTTCCTCCTAGGTCGTCCACCACCTCGCATCAGCTGGTACTCCGGCGACACTCTGGTAGACGCGTCAGACGGAGACAGCGATATCCCCAAGGTGAAGGAGAACGAGCTCTACCTCCCTCTAACTCGGAACAACGCGGCGGACTTGTCCTGTCGAGCGACCAACACGCGCCTGGCACCTCCTGTGGTTGCGACGTTGGAAGTGGAGCTTTATTGTGAGTTTTCTGACACAAAACGGGACTGGAGTGCCTCATTGAGGCATCAGCCCCATCCACACACACAGTAAAGCTGAAACGAAGCTGTCAGTCACCTAAAGCCCTGCTCCGATACTTCAAGGAGCTGGGCTGATTAGGGCCTGCTTAGGCAGGGGGATACTGCACACGGATACTGCACGGATGTTTTGCATAGAAGTGTTTACTCCTATGCAAAACATCCGTGCAGATCTTAGTTCCTCCACTAGAATTAGAATTAGAATAAGGCACGGGATCAGACCTGGAGAATCCTTTATTTTCTCTGTCTGCAATGGATCCCGCGACTCCAATGAAGGCTGCTTCTTCTTTCTTCCAAAGAACTCTGCCACTGATGGAGGTCCTGAATCTTCCTAAAGAGGAATATCACAATAAAGAAGTCACTGTAATCCCTTGTTCTGGACTTACTTCTTCATTGTGTTATTCTTTCTTACAATCTATCGATTACAAATGTGACCAGACATCAGCGTAGGTAGTTTGATAAGTATAACGTGGAATTTTTGTTTGAAAAGTACCTTTGCATAATCGAGAATATTCTTGGCTATGTTTGAAGAAAATCCCTGCAGCATTTATTTATTTAAATAGGACATCCAACATGAGTTCACACAACGTTATTAGTAACAAGTAAAATGGTTCTTAAGTCTGTGCGACTCTCTATCTTAGGATGTAAATATTAAGAAGTTTCAAGGTAAAATATCGTCGGGGTTTGTCGAACTTTTGTATATTTGCTATTTAATATTGCTTTCCACCTTCCAGTGCCAGCATTCAACGTGTCAATCCACTGGATATCCGGCACGGAAGGCGACTCCATCCAAGCTGGGAAGACGGCCATGGTGAAGTGCACCGCGCGAGGGTCCTACCCTCAGCCAGATATCAGCTGGATGCTGGACCACCGGCATCTGACGCATCATAGCAACCAGGTAACGCTGAATAGGTACTTCAGGAACTTTATTGCTCAAATATTTTGATGGGTAACCTCAAACTGTATGTCTGTGCTTTACTTGGGACGAGGAGCATATTGGGACTCTACTGCCAATATTTAGGGTTCCGTACCTCAAAAATTAAAAATAAAACTCTCTTAGGATCACTTTGTTTTCCGTATGTCAACCCTCTCCTTTTCTCAGTGCGGGAACCCTCGGTGTGCGAGTTCGACTGGAAATTGACGTTTTATTTTTGTTAGATGAATAAGCCCAAGAGCGTCATGGACCTCTGGGAATAAGCCGATTTTTTCTTGCTTTCTTGAATACATTACGCGTGAAATAACCTCTTTAAAAAAATAACAGGATGGAGGGTTTTATAAGAACCAAGCCTTATCTATTTCATATAATTTATTAACCCTTTCTTATAGTGATCTCATGTATAGTCAACAAAAATTACACCTTGCCACTACTAGGGTAATTTTTCTGTGAAGTGAATAGTTGCCAACTCCGGCTTGCTCGCTATTTTTTGTTTTTAACGCAAAGGAAAATAGTTTCAAACTAGATAGACGCTACGTTTGGCGATGGTACTTCCAATAACCTGAGCGATTTAGCTTCTACAAGACACAAAAGATAGTTAAACCTCAATCTCAGCAGCCTATATTGGTCCACAGCTGCACCAGGTCTCTCCCTGATAAACGCCTTATTGGCTTTTATCTCCAGCAATATCGAGGTATTGCCTATAATCACCACAATATACAATCGAACCTTCCATATTTCCAGAGCTGGGATGGGTCCACCCGGACGGCGGTATCATTCCTCGAGCTGACTCCGGCGGTGGCGGACAACAGCGGCACACTCGCCTGCCTCGCCACCAACCCTGCCATGGCGCCCAGCACTGGCTCCAAGGCTGACGTCATCAAACTGAATGTCACCTGTGAGTGTAAACAGAATTTTTCGTCCCTACCTGCAGCTGCACCGTATTCTTAATTTATAAATAATTGACAGTCTGATAAAACATAAAGCCATTATACTCGTACTATATTTTCTAGGAAGCTTCATTATTTTTAATCGACTTCAAAAAAAGGAGGAGGTTCTCAATTCGTCTGCATTTTTTTTTTTTTTTTTATGTTCGTTACCTGAGAACTTTTGACTGGATGGTCCGATTTGCATGATTCTTTTTTTATATGAAAGCTGGTGCTTCCCATGTGGTCCCATTTTAATTTTGTTCAGTTCTGCCAATGGGATGGGAAAAAACCGTAAAAATTGAAGTCGATTTATAGTTTTTTAAAACAAAATTAATTATTTTTTTAAACTCTGCAATATCTCGTAAATACTATGCTGCGAGCATTGATTTATTAAAAACGAAGATGAGGTACTGGTTGCTCGAAAGTAGCAACCTCAAATTGTGTAAAATTGTGTTCTCCCACATCAGTCACCGTCTGACCGGCGGCACGGGCGGTCGTGATTCGCGTGAAATATTGTTGTCTCAGTCTCACTTCGGTCCTAGATACGTCTTTCCGTGTTTGTTCTTCTTTGTATTGCACAGGACTGGAAATATAACTATGAGCGTATGTGTTTGCGTGTAGTTGTAAAACATGCCAATTTTTGAGTAAGCGCTGGGAGAACGTAACCTATCTTCCCTTTTTTAAATCAATGGCTGCGAGCACCTTTACTTATTATCATCAGCCTATATTAGGGAAGTATCCGGAACCCGCGCGGCTTCGCTCGCACTTGACTGGTCCTGTTGATTAATGACTGGTCTATCATGAATCATGATATTTATCAGTGAACCTAGGCTGGAAGGTAGGTAAGAATAAATGCTGGGAAAGCCGAACAATGTATGTAGCGAAGGTATGTAGTTTGGATAGCCCTGATCTAGATATTACGATGATTATTTCAGATAGCCCGATCTTGGAGGTGACGAACCTCGGAGTGGGTCCAGTGACCGAAGTGGTGGAGCTGGACCCTCTGCACCTGGAGTGCGACGGGCGGGCCAACCCACCGGTGGAACACTTCAAGTGGTATTTCAATGTAAGTTCTTTGACCTTCCAAAAGACCGGGTTGGGGTACGTTTCGTCCGAATATAAAACCCGTCCGCGAAATGTCCTCTACACTTTTAGATTCGGAGTGTGACGTCACACTCGTATGACGTTGTATGATGTTCAAGTATGACGTCACGATTCGGGTGTATAGAGCGTTGCGTTTAGAAATTTACCGAAAATATCTACTTTTCAATGAGTATATTTCACAATAAAAACACAAACACATAAAATACAAAAATAAATATACCTACAGATATATTTCTTTATTAAAAGGAAATACGTAAAAAAAATAGCTTTTTTGAAGTCACATGCATATACCCTATTCTCAAAATCACGGCGCACAATAAAAGTTGGATAGTTCCCTATACGTAGCGTGTCATTTTTAGGCGAATTATATATAATAAACAACACAACGACACAACTCACACAACATTAACCCCAACATTAGCCTTGATCTAAGCAAAGCTTGTGCTATGGTTATTATACTTACCCCCTTATGCATAATAGTCTTCTTCTATTGACATAAGTCAGACTGAGAAATAACACTACTTAGCAGCTGTTTTATTTTAGCAGACCATTATGAATAAGTTGGCTAACTGATATACTTAATACAACAAACTACGTAGATAGGTATTTTTTATCATTCATACATAACATCCAGAACACATCTGCAGATCGTACACACATTTTGTAAATTTTCCAGCACTGTTATTTAACCCGACAGAGGTCGTCAAAATAAAAGAACAATAAAACATAAGCCATTTAGTTAACAGAATTCGACCCCTGGCTGTAAGTACCTAGGAATTTAAATTACAAATTCAGAAACAAAACTCAGGCGAAACAAGTGAACCAATGATCGGGCAGCAGCGTAAGTTTTCTCTTCCTTCATGTTTTCTCGCCAACCAAAACATCAAGAACTTTTTTCATTAAATGTATTGGGAGCTTCGACTTAGCGATGTGTTGCATTTAAAATTTTATCAAATGCATCGCATGTGCATTAGTTGGAGATGATTTTATTTGGTTTTATCTGTTTCATCATTTTTATAAGTGTTTGTTTTTCTTTTCTGTTACTTAGAGCGACATAATCGCAGTGTGATAAGACTAAAAATAAAGATTTAAATAAAACTGTGCCTAAATCCAATCCCTTATGCGCTAGCATAGCATTAAAGCTACAAAATCAGGTGTTAGACTTGATATTTAACAACTAACTTCAACTAATAATACCTACTAACTTTAACTATTATACCACCAAACTGCGATCCCCAACCCGAATGCCCAGCGTGGGGGTTATGGGCGTTACCCGCTATGAGATAAACGCTAATAAGGCGCTTATTAGGAGGAGACCTGCGTTCAGCAGTGGACCAATACATGCTGTTGAGGAAACGTCAGATTTGAATTTGAATTCTATTCCGACGGAAATTTAGAACGCTATTTTGTTTTGTCAAAAGTTTCCGATATCGAATTCGACGGCCTTTCCGACGAATAAAAATACCCCTGCAGATCCGCTAGTCGATCTCTAAGTTTAGGCTCACACGCAGCCACTTTGATTGCAAAATGTATTCGAACAGGTCAAACTTTAGAGAGCTAAGTAAACAGCAAGTACTTCTTAAGTAAGCTCATTTATTAGCTCGCATATAAGGAGAGCAAAGTTTGCTCAGCTTAGAATCAGCAAGGATATGCTTGAACTTATGAAAATCAAGTTAAAACTTGGGGTGTATGGAACTAACAGTGTTGCTATTAGGTACCTACCTACCTTCCTACTTGTACGGTAGGTACATATCAAACTAAACAATGGTATCTATTCAGATTTTGCCAAAACTAGACTAAACTAATCCAATAGGACTAAAAATTAAGCTATTATTATTTGAACCGTTATGACAAGGACAGCGACATTAACTTTGGTGCCATCTGAATAGACACCAATATGTCTGCATGAATTTAGAGTCATATACCGAGATTATTAATCAACCCATGTCGAGACTGCTCGTCTTGATGGGATGATGATCTGTGAATGACAATGGCACAAGGTGAAAACACGCCTATGGCGCTCTTTAGGAGAAATCTACGCCCAACATCCCTTTGTGTTGACTATTTGATTAGAAATAAATCTTCAGAAATGATCTGAGCGTTTAGTCGAGTCTAGTCGATGCGACGCGTGACCCGAGATCGGGTGAGTATCTGGCGCACAGCCCATCAGAATTGCCGTATTTGCCATCCCAGCGGGGCAACGCAGCCAGGGTCTTGGGAACGCTTCTGACTGGTATTCTTAAGGACCAGTTGAGTTACCTGTGGATACTTTGCAACAATCTTCAGTTAACTCAATTGTTTCAATCGTAAATAGTTCTAATTTATCACCCTATTATAAATGCGAAAGTTTGTAAGGATGTATGGATGGATGTTTGTTACTTCTTCACGCCAAAACTACTGAACGGAATCCGGCTGAAATATTGCATACAGGTAATTCTTATCCTGGAATCAAACATAGCCTGCTTTTTATCCCATAAATCAGTTCCCGTGGGATGAAAATCACCTTTAACTTTTCCATAGGAACAACGCGTGCTAAGCCGCGGGGCGCAGCTAGTTTCTAATATAAGATTGTAATTTCCATTGTCGATAAAGATCTACCTGATTAAAGTGTCACCTTCTCCCTCATTAAAGTGTCATTTCCAGGACACAGTGATAAAGCCAGGCGGCCCCTGGGGCCGCGCGGTCCGCTCCCGGAGACTGTACGTGGAGGAGGCCACCAGGCACCTCACGGGCCGGTACGCCTGCGCGGCCTCCAATGCCGTCGGCGAGACCAGGGCGGAACACTTCACTATTACTGTTTACTGTAAGTATATTATCAAGAGCTGGTTGTTATCCCTCAGTGACAAAGAGGGGGCTGAGTCAATAGGGTTCACCGTGGGTTCACCATTCCAGGAGGTAAAAATTATAAGGGGAAACAGCCCTTTTTTGCTCGCCTGTTTAGAAAAATATTTGTTCCAATAGATAATAATAATATGATTGTGAAGGTACGGAGCAACATACTCCACAAAGACAAAAGCGTTCACCAAATACTAAAACGTCATGCACGAGTCATCGACATCAAGTTGATGATCTTTGGAAGACGCGACGCTAACGGGCAGATAGACGCAGCAAATTAGACGTAATTTAATTTTAATTGTAATTATGTTATTGTAATTTATCCATGTCACACAAGTAAAGATTTTCTATTCTATTTTATTCTATAGATGACTAAGCATATAGGATATATGCTCGTTAACGTTATATCGTCCGAAGACCTTTAACTTAACGACCATGACTTGTCTGAAGCCAACGCAATAAAACCTACTTATTTTAAATCATACCAATAGTCATTTAACCAATTTCAGTTCCCCCTGAATGCGCCGAGCGTGGCATCACCCTCCACAAGGAAACCATCAGCTGCAACGTGAAGGCGCTGCCCGCCCCCGACACGTACTTCTGGCACGTGCAGCCTCAAGGCTTCGAAGTCCAGCACATGACCACTGGCTCGGCGATCCTGCCTCTCAGCCAGATCACTGGGCCGTTAGCAGACACGCTGAAGGCGAGCTGTGAGGCCAGTAACGGGATCGCGAGCCAGGAGGAGCAGTGTGAGAAGATCTTCAGCTTTGAGAACCTGAGGCCGCCGCAGCCGCAGCAGTGCGATCTGGCGTATGAGTTCGGGGAGTTCCAGATTAGGTGTATACCAGGTACACAACTTAACTTTCGAAGTATATGATCCGCCTGATGGTAAGCGGTTACCGCAGCCTATGGACACTTGCAATATCAGGAGCATTATACGCGCTTTGTAGACCCTATCAATTTCTTAGAAATCCTTTTTTAAAAAATCCCATGTCGTGGTCTTGAGGGAAAACAATAAATTGTCAACTTTGCCTGATTTATCAGGTTCTTATATGTATAACTTTTCAAAAAGCGTACGTTATTTACGATGTAAGTAAATTGTGTTTGCTAAGCGTGGAAAATACGACAAACCGAAACAGGGTTGTGGTTATGGTGAGGTCTAATGTCCACTGTGATTCCATCAGTGTCCACAGTGGACAAACCGAAACAGGGTTGTGGTTATGGTGAGGTCTAATGTCCACTGTGATTCCATCAGTGTCCACAGTGGACAAACCGAAACAGGGTTGTGGTTATGGTGAGGTCTAATGTCCACTGTGATTCCATCAGTGTCCACAGTGGACAAACCGAAACAGGGTTGTGGTTATGGTGAGGTCTAATGTCCACTGTGATTCCATCAGTGTCCACAGTGGACAAACCGAAACAGGGTTGTGGTTATGGTGAGGTCTAATGTCCACTGTGATTCCATCAATGTCCACAGTGGACGTGTTTTGGTTGAGATGTAAGAACCAATAAATTGTAGAGTTCTGATTTCCTCATTATAAAACTTATCTTCACCATTTACTTCGCAGTGGAAAACGCATCCTACTACGAAGTAACAGTCTGGAAGATGTCGAGCACCAACACCTCGCTGGTGCTGGACCGACGCGCGTCCATGGGCTTCGGCAGCGGACAGGCGCTCGCGCAGGGGGCGTGGCTGGTGCGCGCGGCGGTGGGGGAGCTGCGCGCGGGGGACGAGGCGGGCGCGGTGGCGTGCAACCGGTACGGCTGCTCGCGCCCGCTGCTGCTGCGGCCCAGCGAGACGCTGCTGCTGGCCGCTGCTCCGCCCTGGTACCACAGTGAGTATTGCTGCTGGATTTGTTGCCATAGGAACGCTCAATGAAGCTGCAAGGCGTACCAAGGGCTATCAAAGCTATGAACCACTAAGCTGATATACAACAGATAGGTCTTAATGCGCGTTCTGAAGAACCACCTTCGGTACAGATTCTTCAGAGGGTGGTAGATGCTTTGACGCGTTCAAAACAATAAGGTCCTGATAGTATTGTAAACATTCACAGGAACACTCGTTGAAGTTGCAACGCGGACCAGCAAACTATAAAATATTCTCTAATCGCATTGTGCACACTCGAAAGCAGATGAACAGTGCTTAGACTTGCAATGCCGTAAATCCTTGTCCAGTCTCTTCTTTTAAAGGTTTCATGAAGGGTCACGTGATACTTTTTTACTATGAAAACTATCGTAGTTTGGCGAATTAATTGCGGATGCTCTTTCGCTAAGGGTAGTTAGCGACCTCTGTAGCGCGGTGGGCGACGGCCCGCCTGCGACGCAGGGGGTTGCGGGTTCGATTCCCGCTTCGGGACAAATACTTGTACGATCTGCAGATATTTGTTCAGGGCGTTCTGGATGTTTTTTATGTATAATAAAAAATATCTATATATGTAGTGTATTGTATTATGTATATCAGTTATCTAGTAGTACCCATAACACAAGCTCTGCTTAGCTTGGGGCTAGATAATGATGTGTGAATTACCAAGCATTATTTATTTATTTATTTAGTTAACCCGCTTACATCGTTCATGAAATTCTTAACAAAAGACTGGACTAGGATTAGGAAACACAGCTTGAATTCGTTCACTGCCCAGCATCAGTAGTGCGACCGGAATGAGCGCATCGTCATCAACATCATATAAAAAGCACTGATATTTACTAGCTAAAGCTGACGTAGGTCTTTCCAAGTCCTTAACTTGTCGTCTCGTCTTTCCAGTTTTCTTCGAAAAGGACTTCGGCATATCCCTGGGCGCCGTCGTCCTGCTGACAGTGTTCATAGCGTCCAGCTACCTGGTGGTCCGCATAGCAAGGAGACCTCGTCTGAAGGCTTCCCAGCCGGTCATACAGGTGCTCCAACTGGACGATGTGGCCAGGAGCTACATCGAGAACGTTGGAGGTTGGTACGTCGTCATAATCATTCATTTTCATAAACTTATTAAATAGTTATTTAAATCCACATTCTAGCGTAACCTACTTAACAGTCTATCTCAGGATATATAGGAGCCTACTTAGAAAA
Organism: Eupithecia tripunctaria; assembly: GCA_955876795.1. Lineage (NCBI taxonomy): Eukaryota > Metazoa > Arthropoda > Insecta > Lepidoptera > Geometridae > Eupithecia > Eupithecia tripunctaria. The sequence continues at coordinate 13,188,190 of OY041617.1, read as the reverse complement.
TAATAGAATAACAATTATTTCGACATACACATACGAGTAGGTACAAGAAAATCATCGATGAAAAAAAACATACAAAGCTAAAACAAAGAAGAAGAAGGTTAACGTTGGTGTTCTTTCAACACAAAGGTTCGTAGTTAAAAGGCTTACATTCATAATGAACAAGAAGGTTGATACTAGATTAAACATAATAGGATGGGCGTCAAATCAAGTTTTGACCCATGACCCTGTGCCGAAATAGGTATTGGCTCAGTGTGTGCTGAACGATTGCCGCCTAGCGCTATCAGCCAAAACCTTTGATTTAATCAAAACTAGGCACTGGTAATAAGTTAGCAGTTACCTACCACTGCTACAATACTTGGTCGGTAGCTCATACCTTATGCTCATACCTTACCTAAGGTTTGGGCAATCAAAATTGCTACCTAATTTTTGTTACCATCTTTAAAGGGCTTTGTCGATTACCTTTTATAAATAATACAAGTGAGTGATTGGTGTCTATTCCTTTCCTTTCTTCTTTTAATGGCGTCTACGTCTGGGTTGACATAATTTCGCCAATGTCCGTAATATTAGAGTAAAATTAAAATATATGCAACGTTGTTCGGTAAAAAAAATAGATAAACGAAGTTAATTCTTTGTTTAAATTCAATTAGGCAGTTAATTCATATCAGACCAACAAATAATCAAATAAAGAGACTAAACAAAGGATTTATTATGAGCGATCTCAATAAAGCCGCAGAAACCATGCCCCTTGTAATCACACGCGCTCACGCATACAAATACAAACCAAATCAGTGCCTACGAAGAAGTACGAAAAAATAAAAAATAAAAAAAATAAAATCAGTTTATTGCAGGCACAAAAAGACCCATATTACACAAAAATACAATGCACACAATATAATAAAAATAAAAGATTAAACTACTCGTAACATCGGTTACCTATTTTCTATTTCCATCCATGTGGAAGGAAATCCAGTGTCTGTAAATGAGATTGGCCAAATAGTCAGAAACAGCCCTCAGGATGGTGTTGTTGGAGCGACTCAGTCGATTCCAGAAGGCTGCTGTCCTCGTCCTTATTAAGGCAAAGAAGTCGGGAACTCCTGCCTCAGAAAACATGGTCGACGCACTGCAGTGTCTTGGCAGCCTCATAAGGGCCCGGTATGCATTATTATACTGTACCCTTATGGTGCTGAAAGATTTCCTAGTGAAGTTGTACCAAAGTTGACATGTGTACATACCTAGGCAGTATGCCTTAAAAAGGGTGTTCTTCACATCGGCACTGCAGTTGGCAAATCGGCGTGCGAGCATGTTACCTCTGACGGCAAGAGCTCTCCTCTCCCGCTCTATGTCCATATCAACTTTTGATGATTCCGTCAGCAGGTGACCAAGGTACCGGAACTGGTTGACCATTTTAATGGTCGTACTGCCCAAGTGTACCTCGGGTACCTTATCAGGACCTCTTCCTGACCTGAACACCATTAATTCGGTTTTAGAAACGTTGTATTTTAACCCATGAGCAATAGCATATTGCTCACAGGTTAACAGCAGCTTTTGCAAACCTTTGACTGAGGGGCTAAGGAGCACCATATCGTCTGCATAGCTTAGGTTATTTACACAAACATTCCCTAAGTGGCATCCGATCCTGGTGTTCCTCAGCTCCACGATCAGATTGTTAACGTAGAGGTTAAACAGGTCGGGAGAGGTCAACCCACCTTGACGAACACCGCAATCTAGCCTATAGTCGCTAGAAGCCACTTTACATTGTTTACTTGGTTTCCGTACCAGTACCTCAACAGATTCACCACATCATTTGGTACTCGCGCATTAACTAATTTTGACCAGAGAATTTCATAATTCACAAGGTCAAACGCTCGACTAAGGTCTAAAAAGCACGCATAGACTGATGTACCTTGTGTCGTATAATAATTTACGGTACTTTTTAAACTCATGATGGCTGAATCCGTTGAGAGACCGGGACTGAAACCAAACTGTGCATCATCAATTCTAATATTTTCAAGCAGATCTGGATGAATGAGCCGCTCGAGCACCTTTCCTAAAACTGTTCCTAACGATATAGGACGATAATTTGTGGACGAACTAAGATCTCTCGTTTTATTCTTAGTAATACCAGAGTGAGTGCTCGTCACGTTGCTCGTCATCGTACGCGTCTAGATCCGAGTAAGGATACTCCAGTGTGTAATTTTTTTTTTCATTGGTCTGAGTATCAGACATGGTAAATTACACCATGTTGTAGGTAGTAGGGTAGTAGGTACTTATTTTCAACCACTCGAAGCCTACATAATGAATGGTAGAGCTCCTTAATCACCTACCTGAAAACTGCTGTAAATAAGTATTTTTTTTTGTATTTTATTAAAAGTTTCACAACTCTTTCCTATTTTCCAGAACAAAAGATCAACCCATCATGCAGCCTTCGCTCCTACAGTAGCGGGTACTCGGAGGCGTCGAACGAAACAGCGCCAACTATCGACCGACGCCGGAAACCTACCGTCTGGGACCGGTGGGACCAGCCGCCGCCCGACGTCACTCTCACTTTGCATCGAGAAAGCGCTGTATAGACTGAACTGCCTACAGAAGACAATAGAGTGCGCTAGTGTGCTTCAGTGTAGGGCGAGTGGTTGGTGGTTAATTAGTTCCCATTTTTGCCGTTCTAAAAACAGAAAAAAGCTGGCGCGGCATTTCTTTACCACAGAACTCGAGTTAGGCACATGCCATTTTATTAAGCGCCACCTTTCGTCAAACGGAATAACTAAAAACAAGTTCAAATGATGGTACAGAAAATGATTCCCCCTTCAATAGGGGCAGTTAATCACTCTACATAGGAAGAAAACTGATGAATTAGTACAAGCACCGCTCAACAGAGGTCAGTAATGCCGTGAAAGGTAAAGTGATGGTTGAAGAAAAGAAGTGGAACGTGCAATTAATTAAAACCTAGTAAAGCAAAAACTAATATTTTGTAAATAGTAAGCTAGAAGTTGAAATTAAATTCTGAACAACTGTTAATATTTTCTTGGCAATCTTTTAACAACGAAATTGTGAGGGTATTATTATTTAGGTATTTTTTAAGCTTTATTTCCCTCTTAGTGCTTACCTACAAATCGAACTAAATGTTGTGGCTGAGCTTTAAAATTTTATTTACACTGTTATCAATGTTATCTATCATAGATAAATCTGTAAATAATATCATATTTACATTCTCAAATGCCAAACTGTTGAATGCACACGAAAATAATAGATACGAAAATTAAATTTAACGATTATATTACCTAGTTATATACCTAGCGCATTTAATAGGAAAATTCTAAAGAAAACAAGATTTCCAATGATGTTTTTATTACTAAGACCATTCTGCTGTTCTACCAACTCATGTCAATGCTTAATGCTATACTGTTGTGCATAATACCTACATACGTAAGACTTATATTAAGTTACTTAGAAAAACCTTTAAATATTTAATAAGTTAATATAATAAATACTTATGAACTACACGGCTATCAATTTAGAATGTAGAGCCAGGAATTTCCCCTTTATCATTAGGTCTGGTTGATTTTTCATCAGTTTCATTGGAACGTTTTTCAGCTACTACAATAGGATTTCGTTTGAAATTACTCCTTACGTTACTTTTCAGTCTATTCGATGGCATAAATCGTTTCATTTCTTCTTTATTAGTACTCACATTTACTTTTGAAGTAAAAGCATTTTTATCGTTATTTGCATTTTGTTCTTCATTTTTAAGACTCAAAGCTATTGACGAATCACCAGGCGGAATGTATACAAAATCTTTGTTTAAATCCGTGTTTGATTCAACTGCAGCCGGCTCACTAAGTTTAACTTCTGTGTAATTCTTATTGCTGTGTGAATTAATTTGCTGATACGAATATTTTGCCACAATTTGACCATTGACTGTTTTGTTTTTCAAAAATTCTTTCACTACGTTCATTTTGGCGTTTCCAAAGGTACCGTTGATATTACTCGTAGATACACTTTGCTGATTAATTGTTGGTTTGTTCGTATTTTGAGTTGGATGCAATGTAATTTTCTGTGTTTTGTGGTAAGGGCAAGATTTGTCTTGTTTTTCTTGGCAAATAATAACTCTTTGTGCATTGTTTCCAAAATAATAGGGATGCGCTAAAGCGTCCATTTGCGGATTAGGGTCACCCATTATAGCACCTCCATTTCCATTATTTCCAACAAATTGCAGTCCAATTTCATTGGTAATTGGTTTACCCATTCCATGAGATAAATATGGTGGGTTCTGGCCTAGACTTCCTCCTACAGTACCAGAGTTAACATAATATACAGATGGTGGATACATTGGTTCAAAATATCCTGGCATTAAATTTGGATTAACATTGTTATTCTGAGGTGTATTTCCTACATGTCCTTGTGCAAATCCTTTCATACCAGAATTGACGTTGTCAGCAGCTCCATAAGGCGCTTGTCCTAATATACCTCCTGTCGCGATACCTTGATTAACATAGTAGGTTAGTGGATGCTTGCCTTGTCCAGAGATAATACCTTGATCGACATAATAACCAGGAGTCGGATTTTGGCGTAGTCCTGGCATATTACCAGAGATACCTTGATTAGCAAAGTAACCAGGATATAGCAGCTGATCTTTTCCTGGTTCACTCCCCGAGATCATACCTTGATTAAAATATAAACCAGGAGGTGGGATCAGGTCATTTCCTGGCGCTGTCCCTGACATAGTACCTTGATTAACATAGAACGCAGGAATATTCCCCGGGATACCTTGATTAACATTATATAAAGGAACTTGATTTTGCGCTGCTAATGGTATACTTCCTGCTACCATACCTTGATTAACGTAGTAGGGTGGTCCATTGATTCTTAGGGGCTGGCTGATAGGAGTAGCATTAATATTACCAACATTCGTGTTCTTCTTAACAGCATCTGAGACCTGAAGATGCTGTGTCTGTTTCTCTGTTCTGGTTACTAACACATCTTTGTTATCATGAGACTCGTAGGTCATATCTGCATTTGGACCTTCTTGCTTGTAATAATATTTAGATTTAGGATTTGTAACCTTCAGTTCCGGAGGCGCGAAGAATTGAGGATATTCTGGTACGTAAATGTGTCCTTCCTCTTTAGTAATTACTTGCATTGGTTGTGTAAGTACATCCTCTTGGATATACCCACCGAAGCCTTGAGGAATCAATAATTCTTGCATGGAACTGTCTAGCCTGCCAGTTAGAATTCCCGTCCTTACCAAATTCTTGACCATCTCTATGGCTAGCAGTGTCTCCCTTTGCGTTGTTGTGCCTAAATATGATCCTATGATCGCCACCTCTGGTTTGACTATTACAGGGTCTTTTATTTCCTGTGTAGGTTTACCTTCATCTTTGTCGTGCTTTTTGTCATTTTTACTGACTTTTACAAGAAAGTCGTCTATGCCTGGGATTCTGAACAGCTGGTATGTTTCGTTGTTGGAGAGGATTGGACGAGCGACGATGACGGTTTTGCCCCCGATGCCAAATAATTTGTTAACGATAAGACTCTTGAGGTGTCCAATAGACCTTTTTGTCCGAGGCCTGGCAAGCGCTGTACTTGCTAGAAGGAGGCACTGTGGAAAATAAAATAAACGTTTTACAAATGCTACGCTACACGTCAGTTATCAGAATGGGAACAACAGATAGATTAAAAATCCTAGTCAGATTAGTTTATGAACAAAAAATATGTGGATCGTTTTATGTATTTCTTTTTTTATTAAGCTTTTGTACGGTCTGGAAAATATTGAAATCTGTTACTAGGAATTTGAGAACCTAAGGTTTTACATGTAAAACAAGGTGGATAATAAAGCAGATAAAATAAAGCCCTAAAAATAAATAAATCAAAATAATATCATGAGTTCCTATCGGCTGATATAGCTTAGTTTCAAAACAATACATGTTGTGACTACCTATACCGTGTCCATGGAGAATGTAGAATGTTATTAAACACACCATACTTAACCTAAAATTCACTTTACGTCTTTTAAACGTAATTTACATTACTTGTAGATTTGAGATCCTTGCTTCAATGAATATTGCTTACCTACAATTACATCTGAAACTCTTCACCAAGCAATTGAGTTTTAGTTATTTGTGTCGTGGTTTGTTTACTAATATTCTACGTGCTCGATGAATACGGTTTATCATAGAGGAAGATGAACCAGTTTTTTACTTACCAAGACTACACTCCACTTCATTTTGTTTTGACGCACTGTTTCACCAACAACTTGTTTCACGAGTTATTCATCACCACGACTGAGTACAAACGAAGACCAGAACCATATTTATAATATAGTCGTTTGTGGAGAAAGCTCTGATGAGGGATGACTCAAATGTTACGCATAAGTAATTAGTTAGTTAATGAGATTCTACCTAACTAATTAATGATAAGTGCCATCGATTTGATAGAGAGCGAAGGAAAACTAACGTCTGCTAAAGTAAAGTTTGGATATTTTAAAATGTCACATGAAGTGTTTGTTTAAAAAAACTAAAAACCTACTTCGAGTTATTTACGTATACACTTTTAACTTTATATACATTTTTTTTTGTACTTCGGAAATTATTTTTTATAGGGCCACCTCGGGATCATTTTCTTTACCTACAAAAGCAAAAGAATCGCTAAAATCACTTCACAATTCACTGATAACATAAAAAATAGTTACGTAAACACAACCTTACACAGAATAGGTATACTGTTTTTAGGTCGGTTAAAAATCTATAAGGGTAGGTACTCACCTACTATCTAAATATAAATAAGACACTCCAAATTAATTAATATTTTATTCTAAGTAGAGTATTGAGAAATAAACATCTAACTATATATGTACTCCGATTCAGAACCCAACATATTTTATGTCAACAAAGACATTTATTTATCAATGAAAACTTAACAAAATCTCTCAATAACAGAAAACAAAAAGTTATTAGCAAGATTATCACAAAAAACTAAAACCCTAACTTCAACAATGCATAATCTCAAAGGTGCAGCCAGAAATGATTAAATTTGAATTCAAAAACGAAAGAGAGTTCAAACAAACGATGAATCAAAGCTTCAAATCAAAAAAATGTCTCTTTCTAGCTTCAGTGCTTAGCAAAGTCGTTAAATATTCTCCAACAATATTCCATAGGTTGTGTAACCTCTTTGTTTACAAAAAAATATCCAGGTGTTTGGATCGGAGTATAAATAAATAAATGCTATAAAAAGTTTTTGACTAGAATATACCTACACATAGGTATATATATTCCTATACATTACATACATTTATTGTCTTATACTAACTTATTATCATATTAATCTAATGGAAGACATTAATTGATGAGTAGTATCAGAGACTAGTTTATACTATACAAGGTAAGGCCAGCAGTGGGCTGATGTAATATGACTTACTAAAATGACTGGCATACGATTCAGGGACGTCTACAGGAAGATGTAAATAACTAACATGAAAATTGCAGTGTAATATGTAAATAACGTTAGCTATAATATGGTATATGCACGTGACTAACTTTAGCTGTACCTAATAAATAGGGTATACTGTGCATGTGACGTCATACTTGTACATTTTTGTATTGTCATGCATGAAGCATTGACTTCGAGTTGACTTGACGCGGGTGATCCGATGGAACGTGACGTCACAAAATGCAAGGGCTACGACATGGCAGCGTTCTTATCACCCGAAATTGAGTGCAGTTTTACTTTTTGTTTTACGGGTGACATAGGCTATATTATATCCCAGAATTCCCACGGGAACGGGAGCTACGCAGGTGAAACTGCGAGGTGCTGCTAGTTGTTGTATATCCCAATAATTTAAAATTTTGTTGATGTTATATTTTTTTCGGTTATGTATCTAAATACAGAAAATTGAAGTGAATTAGAGTCAATTGCACCTTATTTCTTTTAACTCTCATGCTTATTTCGTCGTAACGTCTAAGTGCTTATTTTGTAAGTCTTTCTTTAAACGATTTGACTCATGACTCTTGAATAATGGATTAATAAATTTAAAAAATCCATGCATAACATATCAGACATAAGCTACCAACCTTATATATAGTCAGCTAAAATTGCGCCTTACCGCTACTAGGATGATTTTTCTATGAAGTGAATAGTTGCCAACCCCGGCTTGCACTACATACATTTATATACATTTGTTACTTGTACTTGTACTTTTGTTTTTAACACAAAGCAAAATAGTTTCAAACTGGATAGGCATTATGTTTGACGATGGTACATTATCTATCTATATATATAAAATTAATTGCTGTTCGTTAGTCTCGCTAAAACTTGACAACGGCTGAACGGTTTTACCTTATCTTGGTTTTGAAATGTTCGTTGAGGTCTACGGAAGGTTTAAAAGGTGAGAAAATCAACGTGTACGAAGCGGGGCGCAGCTAGATGGCAGTACATAAATGATAAGAGGCATCATTCAGGCGCACCACGGACCCTCTCCATCGAAGACGTGTCTGGAGGCGGGGTGCGCGTGGTGAGGCTGCGGCGAGCCATGCAGGAGCTCGCACATGAAGCTGATGTACGTGATCGCGAGTCGCAGCGTCTCGATGCGCGAGAGACGCTTCTCGTACGCGAACGTGGGAACCTGGGGAGGAAAACTGTGTTAAGTCGAGCGTATGTAACCTACCCGCATGCCCAGCGTGGGGATTATGGGTCCCTCCAGATAAACGCCAATAAGGCGCTTCTCAGGAGGCCTGCGTTCAGCAGTGGACCAATACTGGCTACAAAGCAAACAATATTATAATATAAATGAACTTATAAACTAACATTTTTGAATTAATTATCTCAAGAATTGTTTATATATAATTATTAATGACTAGCGAACATGTTTTTATATAATTCATAACAAAGGAAATTACAGTTAAAAACTAAAAATAAATTAGAATTACTGTTATATTTGTTCGTAGAAAAATAAATTGCTATACTTTAAGTGAAAGGTGATAGACACGAAGACATTGTTATACCAATCTAACATGGTGTATGTACCAACTTCAGCTGTAATTAGAACTTTAGCTTCCTATCAATTTAGGTACATATCACACAAATATTATAAATGCGAAAGTTTGTATGGATGTGTAGATGTATGGATGGAAGAATGTTTGTTACCTCTTCACGCCAAAACTACTGAACGGATCTGGCTGAAATTTTGCATACAGGTAATTCTAATCCTAGAATCAATCTGTTCATAAAACACTGTTAAACGTTTCCATAGGAACAACGCATGCGAAGCCGCGGGGCGCAGCTAGTTTGCAATAAAGTTTTTGCAATAATTTCTTACGCTTGATAGTTTGATGTTACTTCGGTAACTGATACACTACATTAAAATTTGTTTGGTTTTGTTTAACCATTCGTTTTGCCTTTAAAACTATCACTACTTTTGACTTTCTCATCATGTTTTACTTGTAGTTGTACTGCACAACGCTTGCACTCATTCATATGAGTCAAATCGTTACGAAACAGCATAAGTTCTTGGTAATCCGTAACAGCGGTAACCAAGTGCCGTCTTGATGTCGCAATGGTATAACATTTGTGTAAATATTATTATTATCCGTGTGTCCAGTGTTTAGAATAGATAGATATTTTTCTACTATGTAATTTGTAATGTGAAAGTATTGTTCTTTTCTGTTTTTATTATATGACAGATGTAACGGTTTAGGCTAAGTCCTGTTATGTTATATCTTGATGTTTAAATAAATAAATAAAATAAATAAATATGAACTCGAGCTTACCACCGTTACAAAAACAATGATAGTCATAGGAAATTATCTAGATACATAATGAACACATCGTGTATGTATACATCCTGTAAATGAGCTACGAAATAATAGAACAATACAAATAATCTAAATGCAAATCCTATATGAAGTAACATTTTACTCACGAAAGTAACAAAAGCCGGCTGCGCGTTGATGTCTATTTTAAAGAAAGCACATACCATAGAGCGTAGCACTGCTACGGAACTGCTACGAGACGCCATTACTTCTCTGAACTTGCTACGCCGCCGTAGCAAGTTCATAGAAGTAATGGCGTCTCGTTTTTTTAAGCTATTGCATAGCTTCTATCGCGGGCCTTGAGCGCGGGGACCGAATCCAGAAATTCCGTAACGAAAAAACCTCACGCTCCCCACTCCGACCGGAACAGCGGTGATACTTTTTAGTTTTGCCATCTATCGATGAATAGTAGATGTTGTGTTGTTAATGACTTTTTGAAATATGACGTTTGTCTCTTTAGTTCAGCAACTCGCCTCTAGATGGCATTGCAATAGCTTTACCGCGGCAGTCCCCGAGTGCCACAAGTCTTTTTTTTATTGGATAATAGACAAGCAGCTTAAAGCTGGTATTTCTATATCATAGTGCTTTTTTTCCTAGTACCACAAACACAAATGAAAAATTTGTGTTAACACTGACTGTCTGGCAACGCGATATACGATTTCAGTACCTTGTTGATTTTTTATTCTATTCTCTACAGATCAACCGAAGTTTCTAGGGAGTGAAACCAATATGACGGTTGTGGTCGGAAGAGACGCCACCCTGACCTGTATGGTTGAAAACCTCGACAGCTTCAAGGTAAGGATGACTATGAGTATATATTAAGCTATTGCATAGCTTCTATCGCGGGCCTTGAGCGCGGGGACCGAATCCAGAAATTCCGTAACGAAAAAACCTCACGCTCCCCACTCCGACCGGAACAGCGGTGATACTTTTTAGTTTTGCCATCTATCGATGAATAGTAGAACTTTTAATGACTTTTTGAAATATGACGTTTGTCTCTTTAGTTCAGCAACTCGCCTTTAGATGGCATTGCAATAGCTTTACCGCGGCAATCCCCGAGTGCCACACGTCTTTTTTTATTTTAAAATTGTGCAATAACGCCGCTACGATATGGATTTCGAGTGGGAAACCGAACAAAAAAAAGTGCTGTGTCTGAGATAAATCGCAAAATCTTGCAAAACATCTATTTTTCAAAAAAATTAACTATAGAGAAAATTTCACCAATCGTTCTAGATAAAAAATCGAAGTAACGTGTCCCTAAATAAGAAGGCTTTCATAGATTCTGAGATAAATAACGATTGTGTGTGATTGTGAAGTAAACACCTTATGGCACACTCTTAACATCACACAACAACATCTTTAATGCGTTTTGTATTTTTTTTATTGGATTCATTAGGAATCGACAGTTTTTATGACCACTTCACGCACTTGACGGATCTTGTTTCTTTTGTTATGTTACCCCACTACTGGACCCAGTCTGGTTGTAAAACTTTCCGTGGCACGTAGCTTGGAGCATGGAGCATGCCGAGTGGGGCGAATGTGGACAATGTGACTTACGTATACGTACCTATCTTTTCAAAAAGGTTTCATCCCAAAATAGGACTGAACGTTTTTAACCATTTAAGGTAAAAAAGTCTGATCGTACTTTTAAAAATGAAATCGAATTTTACGAGTAGTTTTCGTGCGAACGCATCTTAAACAAGCGTCATAAAAAGGGAACTCACGGGGAATTTGAGTAATAGATTGACTGGACTTTCAGGGAAATTAAAATTATTAATTAAATTAATTTAATTAATTAAAAATTTATCAATTATTTCTTGCGTAATCTACGTCACCTATAAACTGGATCCGTGCTCTTATTTTTACTTTGTTTTTCTATGTTTAACTTAACTTTCATAATTAACTTTAAGACCACTAATTGTTTAAACCTACTTCTATAATTTATTTACTTATCTTGTGTCAAGGAGCCGGGCGATGCGGCAGCTTCACAGTTTTAAACTTTTGCTGTCTCATCGTTCATTTGTAACTTACTGTATCATGTACATTGTTCTAAATAAATTATTTTGTATTTGTATTTTGTATTTTGTATTTGTATTTTGTATTTGTATTTAAATTGACACCTGGAGTGTTAGACATTCGGGGAATTTACATTCAGGAAATTAGACAAAACAGACAGGCTAGACATTCCGGGAATTAGACCTAATAGACCGAACCCATATGAGCTCTATCTTCTACGCAAGAGTCGTAAGAGCTCAATGCCACATCTTCACATTCTTCTGTCTTACCTTCCTCCTAAGCTTGTCGAAAGCCTCATTCAGGTTGAACATACGCCGTCTCTCTCTGATGTTGGCTGCACGTCGTTGTGCGACAGAGGCGACACGACGTCTCGTCTTCTTGCTGTTTGGAGTCGAGCGGTGGCTGTTGCGACCGCATCCCGCTGCCGACCAGACTGTTATCAAAACGATTCATAAGGATTTGACGAGAGGATTTTATAAAGGATCAATTATTTCCACGATTTGATGGTATGGAACGTATACAATGTACTTAGATAGAGAAAAGTTGGAAAAGTTGCGCATCATCTAAACTTAGGTTTATGAAAGGGCATAGCATAGCCATGCTCTCTAGAGTCCATAGAGCTTCTATTCTCACATCGAGCATGGCATAGATAGAGTCTAGTAAAGTAACATGATGATGCAGCTGGACAGTGGCCCTAAGGGCGTTCACTGCACAAGAGTCGAGGCGGAGGACGCGTGTGCGAGCGCACTCGACTTTGCCGTTTGTACTAAGCTGACTTTGTGTCCGTTTTGTAATAGGCTATACATTATGTTTGGTATAACGTTTGCCATAAATAAACTGGGGGTAGGTGAAACTAAATGAAATAGCTTGGTGGCTTTTTTAACCCTCAAAAGCGTCCCGCCTATTTAAACGATTTTTTTTTAAGAAATTTCGATTTTATTCCGATATTGAACTATTTAGTGCCGTAACTTGATTTTTACTTAATAAAATGATTTACAATCATTTTAATTTACATCTAGCATGTTAGCCCTTAGTGCCCTAAATAGAGTGGTGCGATCTTAACAAGTCATGCAGAGATTTTAAAAATCGTGATTACGCAGCAGCACTCCTTCCCCAAAAACCAAAATGTTTCAGAGGGCGCGTTTTATCACCGCACACGGGTCGCAAAAGTGGCTATCTACGGCACTGTATCCCAGTAGATACTCACCCAGCTCCGAAGGTGGGAAGGCCAGGATGTCCGGATAGGCCACGGGGGCCGGCGGCGCGTCCCACAGCGGCCCGTACGGTGACACCTCGCTGCCCTGCATTATAAACCCTATTTTTAATTGAATAAATGTTGTTTTTGTTGAAACCGTACCTAGATACGTGTAGGTAAGTAAGCAGATTAGTCAGAGTCAGAGTCAAATCGTTTATTAACTTATTTCTTTAGACTTACAAAATAAGCACTTAGACGAGTCAAATGTTTACTATATAAATAGCTTGATAAATAGTAATTGGGTAATTCTCAAAGGGCTCAAAAATACGTGTCCAACTCGAAAAAACACATAAAAAGTATCCGTAGCCCTATGATTCTTTTTCAGGTAGTAGATTAGCCAAAAGTAATAGGGGGGGCCTATTTTAGTTTTTTAATTTTCCTATTCTAAATAAGTAAAAATAAATAAACACCTTGGAAATACTGATTTTTGTGGTGCGTCCGGACCTCATGTTCTAGTGTTAATAATTTTTTATTTCATTTCCTATAAATAATAGCACTATTTCACACAGGTTCACAATAAACCATATAGTTACTAGCTTAACTGACACTATTACTACGCAAAAATTAGCTTTAGTTAATAAGATACAACTAGGTAACTTCGCGTCCGACGATTAGCTCTGATATCCATGGCGCGCGCTAATTCATTCATAAAAACTGTACTTTAGTAACTACGTGAATAGTTGTTAGACAGAGACAAACTGTCAGTCGCGATCCATCAGTGGTGAGAACAGCACGTGTCCATGTCTCCGCGTCGCTTCGAAATTACGGTAAGTAATCAATTTCCGTGGCTTGGTATACCGAAAGTTCTGATTACCATGTAGACTATAAATTCGTTGATACTAATCCTATTGTTTTAATTGTTTTAATAATATATGCTTTTTGTGTTCCTAATTTCTACTGCAGACATCAATGTAACATAAACCAGCAAATTAAGAAATTATTTAGGATTTTCATTTTTTTTCTGACTTTCGTGGTTTTGATTTCCATGTTTTTCATGGACAAAAAGAACACGAAAGGTCAGTGAAACCCACGAAAATCAAATTTGCAGGCTTATTAACATTTGTGAATTAATTGTATAACACGGCTTACACATTGACGTGTTCACGGTATACCACCCTGACTGTGACAGTGTGTAAACCTGTTGAAAGGTCGGGAAAAATAAGTAAATATATATTCACGAAAACATCTTAATCGACCAGCTGATACTGATTATATTATATAAACTTTCATACGTAGATAATATTGTTATTGTGATTTTTGTTAATAATTTGTTTTATCTCAATCAAAATAACTTCTGCCAGCTTTGCTCAAATTGCAATGCTCGAAGTAAATGCATATAGCTTATAACCAATGAATATGGGAGGGATTAGATAAGCCTATTTTACTAGTAATATAGGTATAACTCCATCGTTAGTATCTAGAAACGTGACTGATTATTTATAAGATTGTTTGATCTGATCATGTGATTGAAAAATCGTAATAATTGATGTTAGATTTTTTGTAATACTCTCTTAGTTTATATATTTATTAACAATATTGAATTTTGTTCCTTAGTTTTAAGAAAATTAATATATTTTTATCTGCTTACTACCTTTTTTATTATAAAGCTACCCGAAATTCCTTCTTAGACTAGCCTACTACAATCATTTGTAGTAGGCTAGTTCAAACAAAACGTACATTTGACACACACACAAGTTCAATAATTTTGTATATTTGATTTCGTTGGTATGAATGTTGATTTCCATGGACACCATAATTTTAAAATTGAATAACTTCGAAACCGCTAGGCCAATAAAGTTCCCTCCACTACCAATAAATTAGTAATCAAATCTACATGTAGAATATTTCATCATTATGTGTAATTTCAACAAAAAAAAATGTGCCACGAAAGTCAGACAAAAACTGAGTTTCCGAAGAATCACCCAATTACTATCAAACAAGAAATAAGGTACAATTGACTCTAATTCACTTCAATTTTTTGGCCACTAGCGGTAGAAGTCAAAAAGAAACCACTAGCAAGTTTATCGATTATCAACTAATACAATCTTAGCATAACTAAGTCTAACTGTTCCTACATAATATTGTCGGTGTGGAACTGGGCAACATCCGGCCAAGCATTAACATCATTAATGTAATCATCTAAGGCTTTCTTGAAATGAATTACGTTCTGTCTAAATTGATTAAAATTTTTGAAAAAATATTTAATAATTCTACTTTTTCGAGTTCTGTGGTAGTCAATGTGGTAGGGTAGGTACCTAAGGCAAGTGCTAGGCGTAGCACTGCTACGACACATTTTGCTACGAGAAACTTTAGGCTAAATAAAAAGGCTTTAGGCACCGCACTCAGAGACATCAATGCTTACTTAAACTGTCACTAAGTAAAGATTTTTGTGGAATCTGTTACTCAATAGGCTCTTAGACTGTAGACGTACTAAGACTCATTTGCCAAGAATCGCTGGAAAGGTAAGTAGGTATCTAACCTAAGCCAAAACTTTCGAAAGCGTTTCGAGGTGATTTCAAAAATTTCTGGAGTTAACTTAATTCTTTTTTAGTAATGAACAGATGAAATTGTAGGCACAACCTGTTTAAGTTAGAAGCTGAGCATTATATGATCAGAAAAAATTACGGCAGAGAATCTGCGTTTTCTCTGGGAAGAAACAAAACGGGCAGGGTGTGGTCATGGTACAATAAGGTACTTGGACCATGGTGTGGTCATGATCACTTACGGCAGAGCTGGACCAGACGTGCGCCGCGTCGCTGCCGTATGACATCAGTGGGAAATGAATCTTGAATCCTTTGCACACGACCAGAGGAAATCAACACCAGCTTCCACCAACTGTTCGACTGGACTAGTGAACTCTACGGGTTTCGCTTTACAACTGAATCATATCATAACTTGCTGTATCAAAATATGATCATTTTATTAATTTTCCTGGTTAAGAAACTTTCAACCTTAGCTCTGGAAAACAAAGCTCATAATGTGGGATCACGCTGTGCGTGGCAACCCTAACCGTAGAGCGCCAGATTTCTCGCCTGTGATTGGCTAATGAAAGGGGAGATTAGGGTGGTGGATGCGGATTGGTTGCAGCTGGTGCAAAAGGCGGGATCTGCTGTATCGACTCCTGTTTCTGAATTTCAGAATACGTAGTGTGTATTTTGTTATAGCATTTTTTTTACTTTGTATGGCGGTTTTAATAAGTAGGTATAAGACTACCAAGAATCTACTCATCCAATCTCTCTCTCTCTCTTTCTGAGTGTAGAAATAGGTTGGTTAACCAACTTGAAAAAGAATCAATTTTTTTCAAGGTACTTTATCTGCTTAGTGAATATGCCAGTCCCGTTATGCAATCACAATCACAAACTTACTTTATGTAATACTAGCTGCGCCCCGCGGTTTCGCAAGCGTTGTTCCTATGGAAACATTAAAAGGTGATTTTTATCCCACGGGAACAGATTTATGGGATAAAAAGTAGCCTTTGTTTTATTTCAGGATTAGAATTACCTGTATGCAAAATTTCAGCCAGATCCGTCCAGTAGTTTTGGCGTGAAGAAGTAACAAACATCCATACATCCATACAAACTTTCGCCTTTATAATATTAGTGTGATATAGCTGAGCCCCGCGGCTTCACGCCCGTGAATGTTTTTATGTCATGTCCCACGGGAACAGGATATCATATGTCCATCTCCTGGTTCTAAGCTACCTCCCCACCAATTTTCAGACAAATCGGTTCAGCCGTTCTTGAGTTATAATTAGTGTAACTACACGACTTTCTTTTATATATTTTCTACTTATCCGTTGGATAAATATGTAGGTATCATTGTTAGTTTTCACGACTACCAAATAGCGCTTTCGCATGAAAGATAATATGAAATGATGTCCATAATTTATATTTAGTTATTTAGTTGAAATTAAAAATAAGTAATAAATAGCTAAGTAATAAATGATTATAATATGGTTAAGTATAAATAAAACTGATCCATATCAATACCAGTCTGAAGCTTACGCTTTCTGAAGTTTACGCTGCAGATAATTAACGGATAAATTGTGATTGATATAGATCAATCACAATTTATCCGTTAATTATCGTTTTAAGTTTTGCTTTTCATTGATATTTTTCATCCCTAGGGACAAAAAGTATTACTTTCATCCCACCTAACAGGCAACATCCAACCCACTTTCCGAGTATGAGTGATGAAAACTAGTTGTTCAACACTTTAACCGGATATTGGTGTCGATTCTGTTGTTTTAGGATTCGCTAAAATTAGGATTTCAGAATTTCAAATAGATGAAAACGATTCTATGGATGAAACATTTGACTGACACGTTTTAAAATTAGGATGACAGCTCTAAAATTAAGTTGACAGACCTAAAACAACTCAAATCAGTTAAAATGGCTATAAGCATATTCCTTGCGTAACATTTTAGTTGCTTGAAAAATAAAACTAACTGGTTTAAAATTAGGATGACAGCTCTAAAATTAGATTGATAGATCTGAAACAACCTATCTTAGTTAAAAGTAGCTTTAACCCTATTCTTTGCATTACATTTTAGCTATGGTTAGAAACGTCTACCTAATTTAATTAGGTCATGGATAAAATTTCGATTCGATTTTAAACTGGTATCGATTTGAATTTCTAAACGCTTTCTCATACAAATGGATGAACTGTTTGACCCATGTAAAGAAGTATTTTGAAATAACATTTAAGAAAAAAACATATTTTGCTCACAGCAACACCCAACTACTCAACAGAGAGGTTTTGCGATTTTGAAAAACGTTCTAATATAGGTATTATTAGGACCTGTATAGAGAATATTATAATTTTTAGGTCTACCTAGAATAGAAAATTTTTAAATCTTAACTTTTAGGTTAGGAATCCTAAAACAACAGAATCGACACCATTGTGAAACAGGCCCCTAGTCTATAGAAACTTTCGTAGTTTGACAAGCGGGTCAACTACCAGCGCTCAAAGGGATGCTTTACGCGCGCGTCTAGAACCGCACTCGCCCTGAAGATGTCCCTCGTTAAGGGATGAAACGTTGGTGTTCTTCCAACACAAAGTTCGTAGTTAACCCGCTTACATTCATAATGAAGGCCCTTAGTCTTTTGTCCACTTGTCCAATGCACCTGCACTGACAAACAATTCCAAACGCATTGACTAATCAAATCAGATTCAGATCACGAGGCGTGACCCACAGATGGCGGATTGGTTCCACGTCACGGTCACACAAAGAGTTTGCCAGGATTTGGGCAATTTGGGATCATCCGTCAAATTCGGGAGATTTGCCAAATCTGACGCGAAATTGGTGCGGATAGGGTAAACGAGGGTTGCGAATTAATTTAGATTAGTGGACTTTTGTATTGAGGTTTTTATTCTGTCAATCGATAGACGGTGATTATTAAACTGTATTTTTTTTTGATGCATGAATATCTTTTATTTCATAATACAGCAGCTACCTACAGCTTATTGCTGATAGGCTGGACACCGACTATCTCTTTGTGGAGCACTGGACAGGAGCGTATTGTGCTATCTCAATTTCGATAGTGATTTATGTGATGATTTTATTTGTTTTCATTTTAATGATTATTTGGTTTTAGTATACATTTTTAATTAGTAATTTAAATGTATTATGTCTCGAATATGGACACTTTAAATTATATTTCTGTATTAAATTTATTGTTGTCTGAAATAAACAAATTGAATTGAATAATGCCTTCCCAACTGCAACTATTTTAGTTCAGATACTGACTCCGGAAACTATTGTAGCCCACAAATTCTTATAAATTCTATAGCCCTGAGTCCGGTTGACAATAGTATCGAAACTTGATCGTGACGTCTCATTTTTGTGGTATTTGCGTAGTTATCTGTCCGCACGATAGAGCTTTACCAAATCAACCGCCACTCTTCACGCCCCGCCTATACATAAACATCATCGTACATTGCGATATGTTTGTGTTTCCGCGTGCGATGACGGGGCCGCTGCACGCGCCGCTGCACGCCCCGCGTCTCCGTGAACAAGGCCTAAGAATCATAGGCGCATGCCCACTTATACTTGACCTGGACTTTGCATGAATACAAATAATAAGAACTAACCCCCTTATTTATAATAGTCTACTAACTTAGCACGCTGCTAAATCTCGCTCTGTCTTCTTCTATTGACATAAATCAGACTGAGTAATAACACTACTTAGCAGCTGTTTTATATAAGCAGACCATTATGAACAAGGGGGTTAGAACGTTACTATGACTCTAGATAGAGAAAAAAAATTCCTACTTATGTAGGTACTTTTACCAACAGGTTTAGTGGCTTAGCCACAAATCTGAAAACAAATTAAAAAGTCAAAAATAACGAGGGCTGTTTAGCTGTGTCAAATTATTGAGATTTGCAAAACATGTCGAATGGATTACGCGCTTCAATTACACAGAGGGGTGTTATTAAACGTCCAGGGGTAGCCAAGGGGGTGCCCGCACGTGCGGCGAGGGCGCCAAAATATGTTTTGATATGTTAACTAATTGTGACAAAAAACTAAATGGAAAGTAATTGGGACGAATAAACTTACGGTAGTGTTTTGATTTGTGCGGTTGAATTCGATTCTTGTCCACACTAATGTTAGGTTTAAATGCGAAAGTTTAGATCGATGGACGGATGTTTGACTTCTTCACCCCAAAAACACTAACCCAATTGAATGAAATTTATAAAAAAAATGTATTAGATGCAAGTACCTGCCTAAATCTAGCAAATGGTCTAAAATGTCATAATCTAACAAAAAAAACCTATGCAAAATGGTAGCTGTGTGAACCTGGCAACCAACTTTGAGTTTATAATGTTTTTATGGTCTTATTTGATTGTACCGGGCTTGTACCCGATTGTACCGACAAAATTTTCGTTCGTACCCTAAGGGGGTAAAAGTTATGGGAAGGGGGAGGTTTTTCAATAGTCGGGTTTTACTTCAGTAAGTAAATTGAATGATAAGACCTCGGAATTCAATATTTCCTAGGACTTAGGCATAGCAACAGTCAGAACTTGAAAATCCTGACATAAAACACGAATAGTCACAAGTTTTCAGCGGGAAAAAAATTAAATACATGAATGTAAACTTGAAACTGTGTTCATAAATTACCATACCGTTTGTAAATTGACCTAGTAATTTAAAAGCTTCTTAAAAATAACTTAAAAATAAAAACTAGGATTGATCTTGAATAAAACAAAAGGTTTTCAGGAAAATCTGAAAAAATGAAACGAATACAAACGAAAAAAATTACTTGAAACTTCGTAATTGGTCAAAAGTTGTCGATTTTCGGAAACTGACAAAGAAATCTTCAGAAATAATAATCTTTTTATCTACATAGAAAGCTATAATGATAGACCTTGAATCAATTAAGATGGTTTCAGCCAAATCTGGAAGGTCCAAATGGGTACAAACTTAATTTTAGCATTATAGCTAAAAATGTATGCAAAATATCCCCTTTTTTAATAATTGACAAAATTTCTTTAGAAAATGCTTACAAAGTTTCTAAAAATTTTATGATTATGATAGATATTGAAACACATAATGTAATTTCAGTAGAATCCGGGAGGTACAAATGGGTACAAACGAAAAAACATTACTTGAAACTTCGAAATTGGCAAAAGTTTTCGATTTTCGGAAACTTACAAAGATTCTTGTGAAATAATAAGTTGTTTATCTAGATCGAAAGCTATGATGATAGACCTTGAATCAATTAAGATGATTTCAGCCTGGATCTGGAAGGTACAAACGGGTACAAACGAAAATCTTAGCATTGTTTCTAAAAATGTATGCAAATTATCCCGTTTCTTTCATAATTGACAAAAAAAATTAAGAAAATGCTTAAAGAGGTTCTTAATATTGGCTGATTATGATAGATATTAAAACACATAATGTAATTTCAGTAGAATCCGGGAGGTACAAACGAAAATCTTAGCATTGTTTCTAAAAATTTATGCAAATTATCCCGTTTCTTTCATAATTGACAAAAAACATTTATAAAGTGCTTACAGAGGTTCTCAGAATTGGCTAATCATGATAGATATTGAAACACATAATATAATTTCCGTAGAATACGGGAGCTACAAACGGGTACAAACGAAAAAGCATTACTTGAATCTTTAAAATTGATCAAAAAAATTCTATTTTTGGAAACTGACATGGTTTTATCAGAAAACTAGAGAGTTTTTTTATCTAGACCGATAACTACAATGATGGACCTTGAATCAATTAAGATCAATCCAGCCAAATCTGGAAGGTACAAATGGGTACAAACGAAAATCTTAGCATTGTTACCAAAATTTATTCAAAATATCCCATTTTTTGATAATTGACAAAAATTCTTTAAAAATGCTTACAAAGGTTCTAAAAATTGACTGATTATGATAGATATTGAAACACATAATATAATTTTATTAGAATCCGGGAAGTACAAACGGGTACAAACGAAAACAATTACTTGGAACTTCGTAATCGGTCGAAAGTTGTCAATTTTCGGAAACTGACAAAAATTCTTCTAAAATAATAATCTGTTTATCTTAATAGGAAGCTATAATGATAGACCTTAAATCAATAAAGATGATTTCAGCCAAATCTGGAAGGTACAAACGGGTACAAACGAAAATCTTAGCATTGTTTCTCAAAATTTATGCAAAATATCCCGTTTCTTTCATAATTGACAAAAAACATTTATAAAGTGCTCACAGAGGTTTTGAGAATTGCCTGATTATGATAAATATTGAAACACATATTGTAATTTCAGTAGAATCCGGGAGGTACAAACGGGTACAAACAAAAAAACATTACTTGAATCTTTGAAATTGGTCAAAAAAAAATAATTTTTAGAAACTGACATGGTTTAATAAGAAAACTTGAGTTCTTTATCTAGACCGATACCTAAAATGATAGAACTTAAAGCAATCAAGATAATTTTATCCAAATCCGGAAGGTACAAACGCGTACAAACGAAAATCTTAGCATTGTTACCAAAATTTATTCAAAATATCCCGTTTTTTGATAATTGACAAAATTTCTTTCGAAAATGCTTACAAAAGTTCTAAAAATTGACTGATTATGATAGATATTGAAACACATAATATAATTTTAGTAGAATCCGAGAGGTACCTACAAACGAAAAAACATTACTTGAATCTTTGAAATTGGTGAAAAATTTCAATTTTTGGAAACTGACATGGTTTAATAAGAAAACTTGAGTTCTTTATCTAGACCGATACCTACAATGATAGAACTTAAAGCAGTCAAGATGATTTCAGCCAAATCTGGAAGGTGCAAACGGGTGCAAACGAAAATCGTAGCATTGTTACCAAAATTTATTCAAAATAATGTTTTTTCGTTTGTACCCGTTTGTCCATCTCAGATTCTACTAAAATTGCATTATGTGGTTCAATATCTATCATAATCAGGCAATCCTCAGAACCTCTGTGAGCACTTTATAATTTTTTTGTCAATTATGAAAGAAACGGGATATTTTGCATAAATTTTTAGAAACAATGCTAAGATTTTCGTTTGTATCCGTTTGTACCTTCCAGATTTGGCTGAAATCATCTTTATTGATTTAAGGTCTATCATTATAGCTTTCGATCTAGATAAACAACTTAATATTTTAGAAGAATCTTCGTATGTTTCCGAAACTCGAAAACTTTTGCCAATTTCGAAGTTTCAAGTAATGTTTTTTCGTTTGTACCCGTTTGTACCTCCCGTATTCTACTGAAATTACATTATGTGTTTCAATATCTATCATGATTAGCCAATTCTGAGAACCTCTGTAAGCACTTTATTAAGAAATTTTGTCAATTATCAAGAAACGGGATATCTTGAATAAAATTTTAAAAACAATGCTAAGATTTTCGTTTCTACCGTTTGTACCTTCCAGATTTGGCTGAAATCATCTTTATTGATTCAAGGTTTATCATTTTAACTTTCTGTTAACATAAACAACTTAATATTTCAGAAGAATCTTTGTCATTTTCCGAAAATCGTCATTTTTTGACCAATTTCAAAGATTCAAGTAATATTTTTTCGTTTGTACCCGTTTATACCTCCCGGATTCTACTGAAATTACATTATGTGTTTTTATATCTATCATAATCAGTCAATTTTTAGAACCTTTGTAAACATTTTCGAAAGAAATTTTGTCAATTATCAAAAACCGGGATATTTTGAATAAATTTTGGTAACAATGCTAAGATTTTCGTTTGTACCCGTTTTTACCTTCCAGATATGGCTGAAATCATCTTTATTGATTCAATGTCTATCATCATAGCTTTCAATCTAGATAAAAAACTTATTATTTCAGAAGAATCTTTGTAAGTTTCTGAAAATCGATAACTTTTGCCAATTTCGAAGTTTCAAGTAATGTTTTTTCGTTTGTACCCGTTTGTACCTCCAGGATTCTACTATAATTTCATTATTTGTTTCAATATCAATCATAATTAACCAATTTTTAGAACCTGTGTAAGCATTATCTTAGAGAATTTTGTCAATTTATCAAAAAACGGGATATTTTGCATAAATTTTTAGTTATAATGCTAAAATTTTCGTTTGTACCCGTTTTTACCTTCCAGATTTGAATAAAATCATAGTAACTGTTTTAAGTTCTATCATTGTAGGTATCGGTCTAGATAAAGAACTTAAGTTTTCTCATTTAACCATGTCAGTTTCCAAAAGTCTAAATTTTTTGACCAATTTCAAAGACTCAAGTAATTTTTTTTCGTTTGTACCCGTTTGTACCTCCCGAATTCTACTGAAGTTACATTATGTGTTTTAATATCTATCATAATCATAAAAAAATAATTCTGTGAGGTTTTTTGAGGTCGTAATTTTTTTTGAACTAGCAAATATTCGAAAATTTTTGATATTCGAATATTTTTTGGCTACTATTCGAATATTCGAATATTATTCGAATAATAGAATATCATATATAAAATAGAAAAAACTATTTTGTAATTAAAATCATCTTTTATTGTAATAAGTATTATTTCCATGAAAAACCGACTATTGAAAAACCTCCCCCTCCCCATAACTTTTACCCCCTTAGGGTACAAACGAAAATGTTGTCGGTACAATCGGGTACAAACCCGGTACAATCAAATAACGGTTCGGTTCGGCTCGGCTCGGCTCGGTTCGGTCCGGTTCGGTTCGGTTCGGCTCGGCTCGGGACGGCTCGGCTAGGTTTGGTTCGGTTTGGTCCAGTTCGGTTCGGTTCGGTTCGGCTTGGCTCGGCTCAGCTCGGCTCAGCTCGGTTCGGTTCGGCTCGGCTCGGCTCGGCTCAGCTCGGCTCGGTTCGGTCCGGTCCGGTTCGGTTCGGTTCGGTTCGGCTCGGCTCGGTTCGGTTCGGCTTGGCTCGGCTCGGCTCGGTTCGGTTCGGCTCGGTCTGGTTCGGTTCGGTTCGGTTCGGCTCGGCTCGACTCGGCTCGGCTCGGCTCGGCTCGGCTCGGCTCGGCTCGGCTCGGCTCGGTTTGGTTCGGTTCGGTTTGGTTCGGCTCGGCTCGGCTCGGTTCGGTTCAATTCAATTCATTTATTCCATAGGCATACATATATATTGCTCTTAGAAATGTCAAATAACAATAATACTTACAGTAAAATAAAAATAAATCTCTTAGATTTAATTAACTTATTATATTTTTCCAAACATCTTTATCCGAAAGGAAGTCTTTTACCGAATAGTATGCTTTTTTTTGTAGTGTTTTTTTAATCAACTTTTTGAACGTTCTTTCGTTCAGTTTAGTTACTTTGTCAGGTAAAGTATTATAAATATTAACACAATTCACAGCAAACGATTTGTTAACCTTCGTAAGCCGCGTAAAAGGTTGGACGAGACTATTGAAGTTTTATAAGAAGAATTTCATGGTTGACACAATCGAAAGCTTTCGATAGATCACAAAATACTCCCAGCACGTCAGTTGATATTTCCCATGAGTCATATACGTATTCTACGAAGTTAACTACGGCATCAGTTGTAGAGCACCCTGGAATTATTTTCGAAAATTTCATCAGGGTTCGATTCGAATCGAATCGAATCGAATCGAACCGAGCCGAGCCGAGCCGAGCCGAGCCGAGCCGAGCCGAGCCGAAGCGAACCGAACCGAACCGAACCGAACCTTTGGGAAAAGTGTTCCTGGTTGGAAATAGAGTCGATTGAGACCAACTTGTTTTTTTTTGACAAATGTCATTTTTTGGGCAAATGCAGGTACTTTTTTTCAATAAACTAAAAATATCAATATGTTTTTCTTCAAAATAAAACAGAAGGTTCCTTAGAACAAAACCTTCTAACTACAAACGAAACGGTAGCTACTAGCTACCCTTAACGGGCCAAAATTTTGCCCCACCCTGTATATAAAAAATAAGTCTAAACTGCATATAGATAGATAAAGAGTCTATCTATCTATTTGTAGTTTAGACTTATTTTTTTATCATAGTAAGTTTGTCTAAGTTTAAGCACGCCGTTTTGTTGTTTTTGACCTTGTGTGGTTGGCAGGTTGAAAATGCCATCGGCATTATGCCCACTATCTGTGTACTTTTTTATAATTGTGGGCAATAAAGTATTAAAAATAAATGAATCTATAGATAAAGAACGCTAATTTTATAAATTAAACCCGAATTTCCACGCAGCTTAAATACTTACTACTTCTATTCATTCAGTTTATTGAAGTCTTCACAATAGATGCACACGCGCGACAGAAATCTAATAAGTTAATATGATTTTAATAAAACAGAACCGTGACGAACTGCGCTTGGACACCCTTGTGTAAGGGATAGGGTAGAGGTCGAGACCAAGGGATGAATGGGGTTTGACTCGGATAAATATAAATATTAAAAGAATTCTCTGTTTAGTTAGAGTACAAAGAAGATAGGGATTACCAAAAGCGCATAGCTTAAATTAGAATGTAGGCGAAATGAAGGCCTATTTATTGACGACTTGAGTCAGTCAGAGTCGGGGTCAAGTCGTTTATTTCTTTAGATTTACAAAATAAGCACGATGCAGGTATGTAGATTAAGTAGGAACATAACAAAAAAAAGGCTAGTTACGAAAACTTTTAAAAAAGCTAAGTGTTATCTGCAACCCAGACATAATATTTATGATGTTTGTGTTCTTTAAATAAATAAATAAATAAATAAAACCCAGAGCAGCAGAAAAATCCGTTTACCGTATCTGTTAAATAAATAAATAAATAGCGTTCTTCGTAGAGGTTCCAATTCCGAATCCGACGGCCTTTCCGGCGAATTAAAATACCCCTGCTGTATTACCCAATCGGATGTCGCTGGGTAAATCAAACTGCCATCTAGGCGCATACCCGAGCCAATCTGACAGCAATTCCTATTTTATCAAATTTTTACGTTTATCATAGGAATTTTTAAAAATCCTACGTTCAGTTCGTGGTATTTATTATAAGCTATTTTTTAATACCTCTTTTATAATTTTATCTCATATAGTTTAGGAGGAGATGCAAAAATAGAGTTTGGTGGCCAAAAAGCGCAACTTCGTATCTCTTCCTAAGCTTTACAAAATGAAACTATTACAGAGGCATTCATAAATAGCTTATAATAGATACCACAAACTGAACGTAGGATTCTTAAAAAATCCTGCGTTCAACGTAATAATGAGATATAATAGTTGGGGGCGCCACTTTCGCTGGTGTATGGGCCCGGCCCGCGCGATACCGCTACCGAGATCCCAGCGAATACCGCTGTCGCTCAGGGAATCAAATACCGCGTAGATCTAAGATAATCTTTGATCTAGGCATAATAACAGCGCCTTCTGTACACAACAGTTGGCATTATGCTGAGTCTAGACTATTTTGTTACTGCAGCACACATTGGTATTCATTTTGTTAAACTTTCGTTAATGCTTATCGTTAGAGAAAGTTTTAAAGCAAAACAAAATCGTTAGAGTAATTAGTTTTTGCGTAAAAACGATTTTATTTTTTAGTGTGAAGTTCTGAAAAAAATGGACTTGGATGTTTAATTCTTTTTTTAATCGTTAGAGAGGGTTTTCCTTTGCTATATTGTTCCTGTATGTGTTCTTATTTTGTAAGTATGTATTGAATTTTCATAATTGTTCATTTATACAGGGTGTAATCGTTAAGTGTGCACAGGCGATTATTCCGTAACTATTGCAGATATCAAAAAACTTTAAACTGATATCGAAAGTACTTTACCTAATGAGTAAAATGACATTAATAACTTTTTAAAAATAAAACGAGAAATATCCAAAAAAATTACCTTAATCACTCCCATACATTTAGTATGAGATAGTAGAAAGGTTTTAGTTTCCTTATTTTAAGTGGAATAGTACCTACTCATTTTACCCTTGTCATTTTATAATTATGTACGATATGAAGGTATTAATGAATTTCAAGTAGATACACGTGTAGATTAATTATCTTACCACTTCAAATTTATAATAAACCTTGTTTCAATATTGTATTGATTTGAACTAGCTGAAAAGCAACATACTAAATAAAAACAAAAAGAAAGATACTCTTTGGTGTTCGTTCTAAATTCAAATTCTTTATCGCGGGTTCTCGTTCCCGCCAATTTATTGTATTTTTCAATTTGCGTTAATAATCGTGATTGTTGCATTTATTGATTGAAAAATGGCATATTACAATACAGAAAAGAGGGACATGTTAAAAATGTACTACAAACATGATTGTAACAATAGGGCGGCTATTATCGCCTACAGAAGAGAGTACCCAGATAGAGAAGTTCCTTCTGGTACGTATTTACCTACGTAAGTTGGATAACAATTTGATAAATTATGGATCTTTTAACAGAAAAAAAGGTTCGAGAACAAGAGCTCCGGAATTTGATAATGACTTAGATAACAATATTATTAACTACGTAGTAGATAATCCACAAGAATCAACGCGTTCAGTGGCCCGATCATTTCCAGTGTCCCACAATTATGTACACAAGTTATTAAAAAAACACAACTTCAAAGCATTTAAGATAAAACCTACTCAAACGCTGCACAATGATGATCCTGCTCGTCGGCTGGTCTATTGCAATTGGCTAGTCAATAATTATGTCAATGTAAGGTCAATTTTATGGACCGATGAAAGTAATGTTTCAAACTGCGGCATTTACAATAGAAAAAACTCGCATTATTGGTCAATTGACAATCCTCGCTTAACTACTGAAGTTAGAGCTCAGGTGCGATTCTCAATTAATGTGTCGTGTGGTATTCTTGGAGATCGGATCATTGGGCCATATTTTTACAGTGGAACCTTAAATGGACAGAGATATTTCTCCTTTGTACAAAACGATATGCCAAGTCTCTTAGAACCAATTCCAGACGATGAAAGAAGGTCGATAATTTTTCAACAAGATGGAGCACCTGCACATAATACAAATGTTGTAATGAATTTCTTACGAAACAATTATAATGGTTTAATAGCCAATAATAGTGCAACCCCTTGGCCTGCCAGATCCCCGGATCTCACGCCTTGTGATTTCTTCCTATGGGGATTTGTCAAAGACAGTAGAGAGTACACAGCCTAGAAGAGTTACAGAATCGTGTACGTCGTGCAATTGCTTTAATTACTCCGCAAATGTTAAGGAAAGTTCATTTAGAAACTGTAAATAGAGCTCGTCATTGTATTGCACAAGGAGGACGTCACTTCGAACATATGCTTTGAACACAAAATTTTGTACTTACTAAGAAATAAAATGTATGGCAGTGATTAATGTAATTTTTTTGGATATATCTCGTTTTATTTTTAAAAAGTTATTAATGTCATTTTACTCGTTAGGTAAAGTACTTTCGATATCAGTTTAAAGTTTTTTGATATCTGCAATAGTTACGGAATAATCGCCTGTGCACACTTAACGATTACACCCTGTATTGTATTTATAGTGGTGGCAAATAAATGATATATTTTGTCTATGTCTATCTAAACGGGCCTCGAGGCAGTATGAAGCTAATAATTGGATTTGTCTACAAACGTAAAAAAATATAAATGAATTAAGAACCTCCTCCTTTTTTGAAGTCGGTTAAAAAAGAGGAGGTTCTCAATCTGACTATATTTTTTTTGTTTGTTACCTCAGTACCTTCTTTTGACTGGGTGATTCGATTTAGATGATTAATTTTTTATTTGAAAGCTGGTGCTTCCCATTGCCCCCAAGAGATAACCTCCAATAAGGCGCCCAGCAGTGGACCAATACAGGCTGTTCAGGGTTGGTGCTTCCCGAGTGGTCCCATTTCAATTTGGTTCAATTCCGACACTAGCATCAATAAGAAAACCATGTAATTGACGTCGGTTTATAGTTTTATAAAACAAACTTAATTACTTGAAGTCGGTTAAAAATATAACACTTTATAATCAATCCAGATTTATTCTCATTACTCTTACAATCTATTTACATCGCTTAAAAGATTAATATCCCTTCAAATTACTTAATTATTATCTTTCGTCTAGTGCGAATAGTGACGTCTTGGGGACGTGGTTCGTCCGTGAGACGTGAGCTTCTTTTGGCATGATGTCAGGAACCCTCCTTCAACTTGCCGTTTTCGTTGGCCTTGGCGATGCGCTCCATTACTTCGTGGTTGTACGTCGAATGGAGCATGAGGCCAAGAACTCCCGCTCTGTGGACAAAGAGAGATAACATGGAACGGGCGTATGTAAAACCCAAATACACATTGGTATCTATTCAGATGTCGCCAAAACTAGACTAAACTAATCTGACAGGACTAAAAATAATGCCATTCTTATTATTTAGATCGTTGTGACAGAGACAGCGACAGTTTTAGTACTGTCAAATTAGTTTAGTTTTGGCGACATCTGAATAGACACCATTATCCATTGATTTATTAAAAAGGGAAGATAGGTTACGTTCTCCCAGCGCTTACTCAAAAATTGGCATGTGTTACAACTACACGCAAGCACATACGCTCACAGTTATATTTCCAGTGTGCAATACAAAGAAGAACAAAGACGGAAAGACGTATCTAAGACCGAAGTGAGACCGAGACAACAATATTTCACGCGAAACACGACCGCCCGTGCCGCCCCGGTCAGACGGTGACTGAGTGGGAGCATACAATTTTACAAAATTTGAGTTTGCCACTTTCGAGAAACCAGTACTTCATCTTCCCTATTTAATAAATCAATGCCATTATCCAAATCATTTTTTAATTTTATATTAAAAAAAATATGTATCAATGACATCAGTACGTGGCTGTTTTTAGTTTGCGTCATGTAAAAAGGACGCTGGCGGTCAAGCTGCGCAGTAGACGATTTATAGGTCTATTTTGTGGTATGCGGGGGGGGGGTCACGTGCTGCTTGCTTGCCGGTACGCTATTGGTTCGTCAGTTGACATTTGCTTTCAAATGCGCAAACACACCGCTTCCACTCTCTTCCAGCGTTCTTTTTACGTGACGCGACCACATGAAATGGGTTTATCAGCACAGAGTATACATTTATTTAGTGTGATAGCTGTATTTAACTTTAACGTCAATTGTAGCTTTTGCAAAAAAAAACAAAGATTTCAGATAGAGGGGATTTTTAATAAATACAAATTAACGATGTAAAAACTTAAGCCGTTAAAAAAGTAGATTAAAAACAAGGCTCAAGTATCAAGGGTTTAATGATGATGATGTCCTTTTAGCCAAATTTCGGCCACGGCATCATCCATCATCCTCATTTCGCTTTGTGGAAAGCAATAAAGTAAATCTCACCTAGACGCCATAGCGAGTCGAATACTTCTCTCCTGTTTTATTATAAAAACTATCGTAGTTTGACGAATTCATTACGGATACAGATTACAGTGCTCGAAGGGATGCGGAACGCGCGCGTCTAGAACCGCACTCGCCCTGAAGATGTCCCTCGTTAAGGGATGAAACGTTGGTGTTCTTCCAACACAATAAGGTTTGTAGTTAACCCGCTTACATCCGTACCGTAATGACTTCTCTCCTGCTCCAACAGCTCGTCCAGCCGCAGCCACTGTCTCACTCGCTCCATGTCTATCTCCGCACGGCGCAGTTTCTCCCACTGGTAGTGTTTGAGAGACTTCTCACACTCATTTAGAAGCCATAACGAGTCGAATACTTCTCTCCTGCTCCAACAGCTCGTCCAGCCGCAGCCACTGTCTCACTCGCTCCATGTCTATCTCCGCACGGCGCAGTTTCTCCCACTGGTAGTGTCTGAGAGACTTCTCACACTCACCTAGAAGCCATAGCGAGTCGAATACTTCTCTCCTGCTCCAACAGCTCGTCCAGCCGCAGCCACTGTCTCACTCGCTCCATGTCTATCTCCGCACGGCGCAGTTTCTCCCACTGGTAGTGTTTGAGAGACTTCTCACACTCACCTAGAAGCCATAGCGAGTCGAATACTTCTCTACTGTTCCAATAACTAGTCCAGCCGCAGCCACTGTCTCACTCGCTCCATGTCTATCTCCGCACGGCGCAGTTTCTCCCACTGGTAGTGTTTGAGAGACTTCTCACACTCACCTAGAAGCCATAGCGAGTCGAATACTTCTCTCCTGCTCCAACAGCTCGTCCAGCCGCAGCCACTGTCTCACTCGCTCCATGTCTATCTCCGCACGGCGCAGTTTCTCCCACTGGTAGTGTTTGAGACAGGCTTTCTTCGGCGCTCGGCAGTACTCCCCCGTCGGTTCGAACACATGTCGCACTAGGGGGCAGCCGCAAACGTCCGTGTCGGATACTTTGGGGTCTTTGAAATGCTCGGGACACATTACCTGATGAGGAAACAATTTTAATTCATATTCAAATTCTTTTATTTCAGACCAGCTGCGCTGCGCGGCTTCGCACGCGATGTTCCTAAGGAAATATTCAAAGTGATTTATAAACCACGGGAACTGATGTATGGGATAATAATTAATTTTGTTTTAAAAAACTATAAACCGACTTAAATTTTTATAGTATTTTCATGGATCTCATTGTCAGAACTAAACTAAAATAATACTATGTAAAAGGCGACTAAGAGATATACACCGGGGGCGGGCAGCAGCGCGTAATAGATTTTTCATTAATTAATTTAATAATATTTAAATAATATGTAGTACGTAGTCTAAGATAGTTTTAATATGAGAGATAAGTATGTAAGTACCTACCTTAGTTACTGACATTTAATATGAGAAACTACCTACTAACAAACTATGGATTAAGTAATCACACTAATATAATAAATGCGAAAATTTAAATGGATGGATGGATGTTTGTTACCTCTTCACGCCAAAACTACTGAACAGATCGTTCTGATATTTTGCATACAGGTAATTTTAATCCTTGAATCAAACATAGGCTTACTACTTTTTATCCCATAAATCAAATCCTGTAGGATAAAAATCAGCTTTAAACGATTCCATAGGAACAACGGCGCAGCTAGTACACTCATAAAGTGATGCAAACTTTCTTACCCGAAGTCGTTTACAGTAAGTCCCATTGACCGGGTTGTAGAAGTCACAGAACATGCTCTGTCCGTCTATCCTGGTGCGGTGTCGACTCCCGAAGGAGGCCTGCGCCTCGTACTTCACGAAGCACTTCTCCATGTGCTTGACGGCGGTGCGGGAGTGGATCTCGTGGCCGCACGTGATGCAGTACATCGAGGTCTCGTCGTCCGCTTCCTGGGGGTGCCAAGAACTAACTGGTTAGTTTCATGTTTGCAAGTTTTTTTATTTGCATTTTATTTATCAACCTCCTCCTTTTTTGAAGTCGGTTAGCTCAAACTCGAATCATGGTAAATATAGCATAGCTTTATAGTAACAATTAATTTTGTTTTAAAAAACTATAATCTCACTTTAATTTTTATAGTTTTTTCATGAATTTTCATGGAAAACATTGTCAGAACTGAACCAAATTAAAATGGGACCACACGAGAAGCACCAGCTTTCATATAAAAAAAGAATCATGAAAAAAACAGTTGAATTTTTTTT
Source organism: Eupithecia tripunctaria (assembly GCA_955876795.1). Lineage (NCBI taxonomy): Eukaryota > Metazoa > Arthropoda > Insecta > Lepidoptera > Geometridae > Eupithecia > Eupithecia tripunctaria. The sequence goes on along the minus strand of OY041617.1, from coordinate 13,155,196 downwards.
TAAGTCGGTTAAACGCCCTTAAGGGGCCGGAGAAGACCGCGCAAAAATTCTATTCGAGTCGCGTACAAAACTCCGCTCCGAATATCGCTATCTCAGGTTAGCTGATGCAGGCGCGCGCGGGGCACGGGACGCGGTACTACAATACGTGAAGGGAACACACAACCATAGTGCCGTGCCGTCTTATGCGTGTGTGTGTGTGTGAGTAAATGTAGGTTGCTAGGTATCTATCTATACATCTGCCACTGATAACAATTTGAAGGCGGTAGCTACCTATTTCTTTAGGGATTTATTGGCGAGCGCCTTATTGGTTTTTATCTCAGGGGTAGTGCCCATAAACCCCACGCTGGGAATGCAGGTTGGGTTGATCGCAGTTCGGTGGTAGAATTGTTCTGCAGGCCGCCCACCAGTGGATATCTCTTGGTCGAGACGTGGTGGGTGGGACATCTGCGTCATGGGCCATGAAGGTGTTAGTATGTATAGTAATATACGCATTTAATGCCCAGTCCGCTACACGGGGAAAAGTTTCGATAGATAGATAGATGTTTGTTACTTCTTTACGTCAAAAAGAGGCAGAAATTTTGCCTAGATGGAAACTTACAACAAAAGTTCTGCTTTGCTGGAATTACAACACAACAAACTTTCGTTATAAATATCCATCAATTTGGTTGTACCTACTTACCTAACTACCTACCTATAATTTGTGCAAGTGTGATTGAAGCAGGCAAAAAATGCCCCTTATTGTTTAGGAGTTTTGTGAGAATATTTATTTGTTGTGTAATGAATGAGTGATCTGATTATACTACAATATCATAGTAGGTAGATCATTTACAACTCAACCTTACCTACTTACACACAGGTACCTACCTAAGTAGGTGCATGGTTTTTACAATTTATTATTACTACGCACTTTATCTACAAATATAATTAATAAACCTACCTATCATCCTATAGTTATTCTAATAGATACCTACCTACATAGTACATAGTACCTACTACATAGTAGTAAGTAAATACTAAACTAGTAGCTAGGTAGGTAAATGTGAAACATTGCATTTAGTTACAACAGAGGTATTATTACCTAAACCTAGGTAAGGTAGGTCCCCCATCTCATACATAAAAACATCAAAATTCAAAAATGCTTTATTACCATAAATACAATAAATGTTAATGTACCTACACTTAGAAAAGGTCAAATCATATCAAAAAATACACTGACACATTTTTGATTTCAGTCGCTTCGGTATGACTAAAATTAAAGAAACAACGAAGAAACCTTTAGACTGTTAGTTGTTATTATTTTTCGAGTTGACTCGAAGACAAATAAGTTATAAGAAATTAAAAATAATTATAACGCCGCGACGCGACGTGGAGATTTGAACTCGGTTCTTCTCGCGTCTGAAGCAGACAAGGTCCGCCTACGCCACGGAGCAGTTACAATTAGTGACGAAAATAAGATTTGCACCATAAGTTCACCTTATGTGTACGTACCTAGGAAGACGTCACAGAAAATGTTTATTACAACCTACACCTACATTTACTTAGATTTTTTTAACAAACTCCTGGACTTTATAAAACATACAATTCCTACATTCGTGCCCGAAGTATCTACCCACCTATACTTCAAAAAAAAATATAATTCAAAGTTTGGATAGATAGATAGATGTTTGTTACACTAACTTTCGTTGTAAATATGTTTGTACTTGTACCTGCCTACCTACAATTTGTGCAAGTTTGATTGAAGCAGTAAGACAGCCACTAACGTATTTTTTAGGTGTTTTGTGAAAATATTTATTTGTTTGAGTAGGTAATGAACGAGTGATCGGACTACAATGTCATTGTAGATCCTTTACAACTACCTTACCTATGGTTTATCCATTTTGAATGAAGCATGTTAGTAAACAAACTACGACACAAATATCATAATCTCACTTGCTTGGCGTCGAGTTTCAGATATAATTGTAAGCAATTTTTATTGAAGGGAGGATCTAAAAGCTACAAGTAATGGAGATTACGTATAAAAGGACGCGCCAACAAAGTGAATTTTAGGTTAACTATGGACGGTTTGTTTACGTTTATGCTTCATTCAAAATGGACACGGTATAGGTACTTACACACAGGTTTATAAAATTTATTATAATACGCACCTTATCTACAAATATAATTTATCTACCTACCTTTCATCTTATAGTAATTCTAATAGACATCGACATAGGTAAGTAAATACTAAACTAGTAGCTAGGTAGGTAAATGTGAAACATTGCATTTAGTCATAACCACAACACATGTATTATTATTATTACCTAAACGTAGGTAGGTACGCCATCACTACATAAAAACATCTCAATTACCTGAGTAGGTACTATACTACCTAGCTAACCTTCCTATCCCAATCCAACTAATTATATACCTACTACTGTACTATACTCTATATATCTTTTTTATTATACATATAAAATACCCAAATCACCCGATCTATAGAGAAATTTGTCCCGAGCCGCAAATCGAACCTGCGACCCGTTGCATTCCGGCGGAACCTCGCTTGCCCGCCGAGGTCGTCGTGAATAGTGAAAACAATGCACCTACTCATCCAACAAAACGCCTTACTGTTAGAAATTGATGACATGACATTTGATTAAAGCATGGCATTGTCCCACCTCACAAAATAGAATGAGGCCCTCATACAAACTCATTTTGAAACCATGTACCTACCCAACACTTGATGTAGTTTAGAAAATAGTAAATAAGAAGTACTCTTCCTTCTATTCTAACGTCCATCCATAGTAAGTACCTAATAAGGTGTCATATCCCTACGACAACGACCTCGGAGATCGTCGTTCGTCGTCGTCGTCGTCACTCGGGGCCGAGCGGCGCGGCTGCGGCGGGCGCACCGTGTAAATACACGTTGCATTAGCGTGTGTGCGTGGCGTGCGTACCTGTACGAGCGATCACATAACCGAAGTAATCCCGCCCCGTGCGTGCGCGATAGCAATAGTAGCCGTTAAAAAATGGTATTAATTTGGTTGTGTTCCGTAATACCAAAAATGATGAATGAAAACTTTTTGTATTCTTCACATAGTATTGTTATTCTGTAACTAGACAATATAAGCTATGTTCGACCGTTAAGAACGCGTAAGATATTATTGTTTTTAATACGAAACAAATAGGAAGAAAACTGGTCTATTTTGGCATAAAAATGTGCAAAATGCGATTGTCTATATTTCGTTTTAGGTAAGTATTTTGAAAAAAAAAAACAACGGAGGGACCTAGATAAATACGATTCAAATACAAATAATACAATAGTATACTGCAAATATGGTTGAATTAGAAATCATTTTGGTATTGCGTTTGTATGGGCAATTCACCCTTCGCCGGCCTCTTAAATTGGTAGGTACAATACAAATATGTAGTAAGTAACTTAAAACAATTTTATTGACTGGGTACTTACACTAAATACAAGGTGGTAAATGTGTCCCTGCCTCAGCATGTTGCAGTATCAGGCAATTGCCCAACACTGCGCTGGTTTTCAAATCAAATTCATTTATTTTGCGAAACATGGGTAACAGAGATGTTAGATTAAAATAGAATGAGCACAACCATGATCAGCTTTAAAGCATGCAATGTCACAGTAAATGTATGTTATACAATGTTCTAATAAATACAGTGTTCAAATTAATACAATGTCAATATCTAAATTAGATATTAATAATAAAAGAATTGTCTGATACTAGAATTTATCCATAAAATATTCATTAACACTATAATAAGCCTTATCAATAGGGTATATGCATGTGATTTCAAAATGGCTAAAAAAAATATACGTATTCTCTATTGATATAGAAACATATCTACATATTTATTTTAGCATTTTGAGATGTACTTATTGTAGAATTTAACCATTGAAAAATTGATATTTTAAATCTCAATCGCAAAATTTCAAAACGCTACGCCATTGGCTAGAGCGGATGTGACATCACTGTACACATTTCTTCTTTTTTTATTCTGCTTGCTGCATCATGATTTGACACTATTCTGCCCACTTCACATTTCGTATTGTCGGTTATTTTCAGATTTTTCGGAAAACCTCTTTCCTGAGATGATCACTACCGAGGTCGTCACAAAAGGTTTTAATCGAGTGTGAACGTCGACGTCAAATAAACATGGCGCCAATATAGCAGCGTTTTTATCACCCGAAAATGATTGTAGTTTTGATTTGTTTTTTTTACCTTGTTAATGCGAAATTCAGTGAGCGTCTTATCATTTCTCGGTTATAATTGACCTAAAGAATTGATTAAAGCAATAAAAAAATCGATGCATATACCCTATTCATAATTGTTTTAATTTATGTTTAAAAATATGAATAGTATTGCTTTCTTTAATTCTTGTCGGTAGGTGATTATAGATACGAGGTGCCATACAGAGGAGTGTACATACTTGAGGAGTGACAGACATGTTTATTGCTTACCTTATCATCAGTGTTCACAATGGTAGCGTTCTGCGCTCTCGCGACCAACGCGTCCAGGTCCTGATGCAGCTTGTCCAAGGCGCGCAGCTGGTACTGAGCCTTAGCTATCCCGCTGCGGACCACCTCAAGCGATTTGCGGTTCTTCTGCTCCGCGATGCAGGACGATAGGGACCATTCTTGTATGCGCTGGGGTAGGACCTGGTAGAAAAGGTTGATATTATGTACAACTTGCTACTAGATTATGTCGTCTTCGCATGCGTAGCATATATCCGTCCCGGGTTATAGTTGACCTTTTTGCAATCAAGGGTTAAAAGTTTCTTTGTTAATACTAAGCACAATCTGTAAAAGCCGTAGTCGTGTTTTATTTTATTTTTAACTTCAAAAAAAGGAGATGGTTCAATAATAGATTTAGGCGTTACTTTGCGGAAATCCATTGTAAATATAAGAACGAAAAATATTTAGTAACAATTCCGCGAAAAAACCTTCTGTGATAAAATCTAACAAATTATACAAAATTATACATGTATACAAAATGAAAGAACATTTATCAAAGCAAGTCGTCAACTAGTTTCGTCTCTCCACGAGACATCATCACCACACCACTCGATCTTGACACTGAGAGCGCCAAACAACAACGGCAGAGTCCCATCAGAGATGTTGCCACTTCGAGCTGGTTCTCAATTCGACTGTTTTTTTAATGTTTGTTACCTCAGAACTTTTGACTGGGTGGTCCGATTTTCATGATTCTTTTTTTATATGACAGCTGGTGCCCGTCTGGTCCCATTTTAATTTTTTTCAATTCTGACAATGGGATCCATGAAAATTCTTGAAAAAACTATAAAAATCGAAGTCCGTTTATAATTTTTAAAAACAAAATCAATTGATTCAGCTCGTACAGACAACGGCCCGGCTGGTCCGCTGGTACCATCACCAAACGTAACGCCTATCCAGTTTGAAACTATTTTGCGAAGCGTTAAAAACAAAAGATATCGAGCAAGCCGGGGTTGCCAACTATTCACCTCACAGAAAAATCACCCTAGTAGTGTTAAGGCGCAATTTTAGCTGACCATACCTGGTATATCCGTGTGGTGGCCCGGCTGAGGCCGCACTGCGCGCTGCAGTACTTGCTGCCGGCGGTGGCTGCGCGCGCGCAGGCCGGCCCGTAGCACTGGCGCGGCGCCGCCGTCTGCAGGTGGGCGATGGATTCCTCCGGCTCGTACGTCTCGCGCTCGTGGTGGTCGCGCTTCTTCTTACGGTTGCTGCTGTAAGTCAAATAATAGTTATGCCGCTATTCGACGCCTATTCGTAGATGTGTACGCCTTGCGCGCGCGAAGGGAGACTGCAAAGTAACATGCAAGGCAATTCGTGCACGATTCGCGCGCCACTTCTAATTCTAATTCTAAGTGGGGGAACTAAGATCTGCACAGACGTCTCGCATAGGAGTGTATTGTGCATTATCGCCCTGCCTAAGCAGGCCATAACCAGCCCAGCTCCTTGAAGTATCCGAACAGGACTTTAGGTGACTGACGTCAGCTTCGTTTCAGCTTTTCTGTGAGTGTGATGCCTCAATGAGACACTTCAGCCGCGTTTTGTGTCTGGCCTCCTCTGTGGCCGTGCAGTGTACCACAGTCTCTTCTTCTTGGAAGCAGCAACAACATAATTTATTTATTTATTTATTTATTTGTTTATTTAATTAACACGGTTAATAAAAACCAATTACATTAATTAAAATGAAAAAAATTACATTATTCAATACAATTTAAGGTAGGTATGTCAACAAAATAAGTGAATTTATACAAGAAGAAGTAATTAGTAATGACGTTCACAAAACAAAAAACATTCTCGTAGTAATTTAGTCCAGCCGTCAGCGAACAAGTCAACGTCGGGGCTGTCGTCCAGGAGAGCGTTGAGTGCGTTGAGTACGCGAGGGATGGGTGACATGGACCGCGCCGCCGTGCGGGACTGCGGCACGGCCAACAACCTATGTTTCCGAGCCCGGCAATAATTGTTCGGAACGTAGAGTCGACACAGCTCATTACTCAGGTCCGAGGTTTCAATTTTGCCTTGGAGGATTTTGCACATGGTAATCATTTGATCGTTAGCGCGCCGGACCTCGAGTGTGTTATACCCTAGACATCCCAACAGAAACTTGGTGGGGTAAAGATAGGGGTAGTAACCGTAGCAACGCCTGTAGAGGAACCGCAGGAACTTCTTTTGCACCTTCTCAAGCATGAGGGTGTAGGTACTCTCGTGCGGGTTCCACACACAAGCGCCGCTCTCCAGTTTGCTCCTAACAAGTGCAGAAAAAATAAGACGAACAATCTGGTCGTTCTCAAAATCACGGGCATTTCTGAGGACAAACCCAAGACGCCTGAAGGAGTCCTTGGCCAAGGAGCGGATGTGGTCATGGAATGTAAGCTTTCGGCTTAAGCTGCTGTCTGTGGCTCCAGTCTTGAAAATATGATGGTTATTGTAATACGGTATTATGGTGGATAACAGACACAAAACGGGGCGCGCTACTACGTACACATCAACGAGTTGCCTTGCATAGCATGACACACTGCAGGCGCGGTTCGTTGATGCGTACGCGGCATCAGATTTGATTGTTTTGAATAAACTATAAGCGACTTCGAATCCTTTAATTTTACACTGTTTTTATGTTTTGCGGGACAAATAGGTACTAATCGCTAACATTTTTATAGGCCGTTTACATACCTCTTTATACCACCTTGCTCAGGATCAATCTCTATACAAATGCATAAGAAATATCAAAATAAGTCCATAAATTGATAGAGAAATTGACGAACATACAAACATAGAATCTCCTTCTTCTTAACCGACTTAAAAAAAAGGAAGAGGTTCACAATTCGACTGTATTTTTATTTCTTTTGTTATATTTTTTACCTCAGAACTTTTGACGACAGTGGTCCGATTTTTATTTGAAAGCTGGTGCCTTTCCTTGTGGTCCCATTTTAATTTGATCCAGTTCTGACAATGGAATCTATATAATTGAAGCCGGTTTATAGTTTTTTTAAACAAAATCAATTATTTCAAAGTCAGTAAAAAAATCTCAGAACACAAACGCCAATTTGACTCTAAGCCATATAATGTGTAGCTTCAATAATATTAAAGAAGGTGCTACAAGGTACTTACCTAATAGCGCCTAGAATCAAAAATGTTACCTGGATGGTTTAGCTGGCTTGATGCGGTGCTTCACGCATATCCTGACTTTACATTTTGGTCTGGACCTGTTAGTGCCTCCGTATTTGAATGAGTCTTCACATGGTTCACAGCTGGAATACAAATTATGTTAAGCTCATTTGTTTTGTGAAGCTGAGGTGGGGCCTCTTTGTTTTTCAAATGGTGATTAGCTGTTTGTTGTTAGGCAGTATTTGTTTATTTATCTAGCACACGATACACATTAATACAGCAGCATAAATGGAAATACAATAAGATTATTATAATCTACATTGTAGCATAAAAATATGTGTGTAGCTACATATAGTTATTATTTGTACTGTAAGAAATGTGTATAGTGATGTCACGTCCGCTCTAGTCAATGGCGTAGCGTTTTGAAATTTTGCGATTGAGATTTAAAATATCAATTTTTCAATGGTTAAATTCTACAATAAAAACATCTCAAAATGCAAAAATAAATATGTAGATATGTTTCTATATCAATAGAGAATACATATATATTTTTTTAGCCATTTTGAAATAACATGCATATACCCTATTGGACTAACAATAATAAGAAAATCTAGTTTGTAAGAGACACTGGTGATCAAATTAAATTTAAACAACACAACCAATTCTACATCCAGATATAATCTGATTATCATTCTTTCTTTATAAAAAAACTAGCAGCACCTCGCGGTTTAACCCGCGTAGTTCCCGTTCCCGTGGGAATACAGGGATAAAATATAGCCTATGTATATCCCTGAAAGTAAGATTAATTTCTAATGATGAATATTTTAAATCAGTCCAGTAGTTTCGGAGCCTAATAATTATTTATTAGTAATAATTATTTATTTATTTATTGATAATTGACGGAATAAAAAAAAGTGACGTCCATATCACACAGTGCTGAATTTAGCAATGACTAAATTAGCACTGTGTGATATGGACGTCACTTTTTTTTAGTTTGTTTTTGTTTTCTCGTAACCTGTTGACAAGTTTATTCTTAAAGGCGTTTGTTTTTTCAATGCAAACAATCAAATCTTTTCTCTTTATAATATTAGTATACTCGTAGATTACATCACTGTAATACTACTTTGCTGTTGCGTATTACAGAATTCTAAGACTGTCTGTAAACACCACATCCTCTATGTACTTACTGGCCACAATCATGTGTCTGCAGACAGCCCGGGCATTCACCACATCCGTCTCGATTGCTGGGTCTCTTAGACGACTTGTTCTCAGAATGGTCCTTCTCTTTTCTCTTCTTTTTTTTGTCATCTCCGCCTGGAACTTTGACTACCAAGTTTGTGATGATGATTGTATTTATGAAATATGTTACCTAAATTGAGATAAATATCACTAATAGCGGATTAATAAAGCTTTGTGAAAGAGAATCTCTATACATATAGGAATAAAAATGTTTTTTTGGAAAATGCCCATTTTTCTGCTAACAGTATGTATAAGAGTTACAGTACAGTAGAGTTGAAATTTTCTCAAATTACTATGAAATGAAATGCTTTGAAAAAGAAATACACAATAACAATGTTAATAGCTCAATGTTCAGCTAAAATTAGGTTTCAGGTTACAGTTTCTCCACAACTATCTTTTACGGATAGTCTTCTAAGGACATTTTCCTGCACATACACCAGTTAAGACCTACCCTTTCTGCCCCATAAAAACTGTACCCTTGGCATCGAAACTTACTATTTGCCTTTCAAACATTTCATTTTTAGTCTTATTCACATAACTTTAAAACAATTTAACATTTTAATTATTATTACCATCTGTATCCTCATTTTCCCTTTTCTGTGGCCTGAATCTGGTTTTCAATGTCGGATCTTCCTCTCGACAGCGCTCACAGAAGTAGTTCTTTATGTATTTAGCTTCTCGCTCCGAGATATTGATGCAGTCTCCGTGGTACCATTCTTCACAGGAGTCACATGCTCTAGAATTAAATAATTGGCTAATTATATCAAACTATAGCTGTGTGAAATGAAGGTATTAGATGCTTTTTTTGATGAGCCTTTGTTTGACCACAATCTCACCGAATGGAAATTTAATTCATTTTGAATTTTTTCTTTTATTTACAATCAAATTTTCATTGGAGTATCTCCATGAACCATCTAACTCCAAGCTAAGCAGAGCATAAGTTTATGGGTGTTATTGAGTAGACTACATTACTGATAAATTTACTGGTTAGTTCATCCATCAATTGGATGGACATTATGAGAACCTATTGCTCGATAGGACATTACGATTCACATTTTAATGTGGATTAAGCCAAGAAATATGTCTCAAAACATAAATCTTTTGGTATTTCGTCAATGTTTTGTTACTCACATCATAAAACGAGAGCTGTCTGATGACCGGCAGATGCAGTACGCCTGACCAGCCTGATTTAGCAGGGTAGTGATCTTAGACTGTCTCTCAGGCAGGTCAAACTGCTTGGCTATGTCAGCTTTCTGTAAAAAGATAGTCAAAATAGAAACTCATATAAGTAATGTTTTGTCAACATTCAGTGGTGTGTGGAATACTTACACTACGTTTGTGTTTCCTCTCGCTCATGGTGCAGATGATATTTAGCTGATTAAATAATATAATGAAGGCATTTACGCTGGTTTCATTTGATTTTTGAAGATTTTCGTACAATACAAAATTAAACTTCTTTTTTGCTTTGATCAAACTCTTTTGGGGTAAACACCACTTTTTTCCCGGTTTCCCCAGATGATGAACTTCTGCGCAAGAATATTCGCAATTTCCACTTTTCATAGTTTAGTTTAGACGATAATAATACATTTGTTCAATCTTTATGCTCAGTCATGCATGGGATAAATTAGATGTGAAAATTGTGGAATGCATAATAATAATACACCTTAAAAGCTCCCTTACTTTGAGTTAATTTAAAATAGATGGCAAGTTTTATACATTTCCACCAATTCCATAGACAAACATTAATCTGACACTAGCAGCAGAAAGAAAACGAAAAAAAAACAACAGAAACTTCAAGCCACAGATGACACAGACAGAAGTAAAGCGGCATAGAGCAAACCAAAGAGAATACACATCAAAACAAACGTTGCCTAGCAACGGCGTTGTTTGGTCGTTTGTTTATTGTGATTTTGAGGTTAGAAACAACTATTCATACTGTTTTCTTGATTTGTTTTGTTTTATCCAAAATGGAAGAGCTAGAGACTCCCCAAATCATAACACACATTGAAACTAATCTCGACCACTCTTTGTTTGACTGTAAATGGGTACCATGTTCTGCAAAGTTCGTTGTTATCGGCTCCATGCCGAGGGGAACTGGCACCATCGAAATATACGAGATTACTGCTGGGGAAGCTAAGAGAGTAAAGTTAATAGAAAGGTCTCAATCGTTCAAATGTGGTACTTTCGGAGCCAGCAATGACATGGACAGGAGACTAGCCACGGGGGATTTCAAAGGGGCATTGGAAATATGGTGAGTAAACTTGGAGTTTTATACTACCCAACCTGCAGCCTTCTCATTTAGATCTTCAGTAGTCTCATCGGATTATGAGAGTGAGGGAATAGAGAATGCACCTGCTTTTGCGCACACTTGTGCACTTTTATATGCCCTGCACATCTGGCTAGTCTCATATGAGACTGGCCACTGTGGTCAGTTCAGCTACGAGAATATCACATAGCATCACACATTATCAGGTCTGTGAATGAGGTCTCAAGTACTCAAGTAAATGTGCAAGAATACCATGGTGACACTGTCTGTTTTATCTGCCTAACTGCCTATTGTGTTTACAACTAATTTATAGGTACTTATTGCTATTTTTAGAGAACCCTTGTTTTATTTGATCTAGTTTTATGAATTGTTATAAAGCTTTTTGTTTCCCAAATATTTATTTATTGACCTTAAAAACCTGAGGTCACACCAAAAAGCCTGTGAAAATCCCAGGAAAATCCTGCACTTCTTAGGCAACCAGCCTAAGAAGTAGCAAACTAGCAAAAAAAACAAGCACAATGGCATCTACCAACCTGAGTCTCAATGCGGAAAAATTTGTACACACACCAATATCCATTTACACCTACCTAAGGAAATTAGTATAGATCATAGCGAGCCAAAAACATGAACTTATTATTAGAGTGAACTGAGTAGAGTATGTTGAAAAAGAGAAGAGTCGTGGGAATTGAGGGCACTTGCATGCCAATTGACAATTTTTGTTGCATTGACAACACCTATATCAGGTGTTGTCAATGCAACAAAAATTGTCAATTGTTGTGTCATTGCAGTACAACTAAAAGTATTAGTTCACCGTAACGCTACAACTCTTTTTTTGCACAGACTCTATTAATTTGATTTTACAGGGACTTGGAAAGTAGCAATCAGGTGTACATAACCAAGGAACACACAGATATCATAAACTCAATAGATGCGATGGGTGGGAGTACTTCGAACTGTGGAGCTCCAGAAATTGTTACTGGCAGTAGAGATGGTAAACTTTAAACTATTAATTACCCTTTAACTATTGATTTAAACTCAAACTTGGAGTGCAGTGGTGCATCTGGTAATATTGCAGTTGCACTGTTGGGCAGTGAATGCATTAAACAATTTTGCTTTCTTTACTAATGTATGAAGTAAAATCGATTACCACACATATTAGCACAAACTTTTACACTCAGTTGTGCATCATGAATGACACTGGCCTTATATTTGAATAATTAGAATAGATTTAACTTAGATATTATACCTTACTGAACAATGTTGCCTATAATTTTGTATTTTTCTTGTATGCTTTTGATTAATATTTTATCAAAGAATTCAGTCCTTTATCTTTTGTACCAAACAATGTTGCTTTTATCTTTATTTAAATAAACTCGGAAAGGTTTGTAACACTAATATTATGGACATTGGACACCATTTAAACTATTAAAGAAAAAAAAGACTTTAATATACCTATATTAAAATATAATGAATAGTTATGTCTTTGCTACTCTAGCCAGACCATAGTGAGTAGAGCTTGGTCATTCTGCGACACAGTGTTAAACTTCTGCAGATGATTGTCTATCAAAACTAGTTTTGCCCTCATTTTCTCTACCAATAAACAATTTACATTTTTATTTTCTTTTTTCAGGTACAGTAAAAGTATGGGACCCTCGGCAGAGAGGCAAACCTGTTGCTAACATGCAGCCAATGGCCGGGGAATCCAAGAGAGACTGCTGGACGGTAGCTTTTGGTAACTCGTTCAATGATTCTGAAAGGATTATTGCTGCGGGATATGATAACGGGGATTTGAAGATGTTTGATCTTCGCACTATGTCTCTCAGATGGGAATGTAATCTTAAGAATGGGGTAAGTAGATAACTATTATTGTAAAATACCCAGAACAGAACAATTTTGTCACCCCTTTAGATAAACGCCAATAAGGCTGTTATTAGGAGGAGGCCAGCGTCTAGCTGTGGACCAATACCAGGTTGTTGAGGTTGAGGTTGAGTACATACCTATACCTATACTATACATACATAGAAAAATACCAGCAGTGGACTATTATAGGCTGAAAATACCCAGAACAGCCGGAACAAATATTTGCAGATCATACAAACATTTGTCTCGAGCCGGGATTCGAACGCAACCTCGTGTCGCAAGGTTACTTTCGCCCGCCGCGGCCGGCACATGGGTCGCAGAATCGAACCCGCAACATTATGCATCGCAGGCGAACCTTCTCCCACGCCACTAAGGTCGTCAATAATAATTTTCCTTTCTTATTTTTTTAAAATTTCAGGTCTGTCATACAGAGTTTGACCGCAAAGACATTCCAATGAACAAACTGGTTGCAACCACTCTGGAAGCAAAGTTCCATGTTTTTGATGTGAGAACGCAGAATGCAAGCAAAGGGTTTGCACAGGCAAGTATAGTAACCATAGTTACTTCTATAGGAACTACCTACTTAAGTCTAAGCTAATTAAATTATACAGTAACACAGAGAAAAATACCTACCTTCACAAGCACAAAAACGCAGATAGGCCGACATACTTTTTATCTAGAATAAGCGCGTGGGCCAACACGGTAGGTACTCTATTCTAAAGTTCCTTTTTAGAGAAAACTAATATTATTATTGGCTGTGTGGTTCTGGCTTAGAATTTGTACCTCTCTTCCCGTGGGTGTAGTAAGAGGAGACTAAAGGATATCCACCAGGGAGCGAGCAGCAGCGCCCCCTGCAGAACAATTCTACCACCGAACTGCGATCCCCAACCCGCATGCCCAGCGTGGGGATTATGAGCATTTCTACCATGAGACACGCCAATAAGGTATTTATCAGGGGAAGGCCTGCGTCCAACGGTGGACCAATACAGGCTGTTGAGGTTGAGAGAGAACTCTTTGCAGTCTAAACGGATTTACTGTCCGGCCTCCACGGTGCGTCCCGAAGGAGCGCCGCGTATATGCATCATAAGATTAAATAGGTTTACTTTAAGACTTTTGTTAAAGTAAACCTATTTATGGTTTGTCCACGTTGAATGTAGCATGTTAGTAAACAAAATACGACACAAATAATAAAATCTCACTTGCTTGGCGTCGAGTTTCAGATATAATTGTAAGCAATTTTTATTGAAGGGAGGATCTAAAATCGACAAGTAATGTAAATTACGTATAAAAGGACGCGCCAACAAAGTGAATTTTAGGTTAAGTATGGGCGGTTTGTATACGTTTATGCCTCATTCAAAATTGACACGGTATAGTTATGGTAATTGTTGCAGGTTTTAAACAACAGCGCAAAATGCGGGACAATCTGGATAGCGCGACATTTGCCGCAGAATCGCGACCTGTTTGTAACGTGTGCTGGGAACGGACAAATTTCGCTTTGGAAATAGTAAGTATCCTTTTGCCAAGCTACTTTCAATCTAGCCGTGACTATAATTCTATTTACTTCAGTAATACCTATGCCACAACTCGGCAAACTTAGTGTAGGACGTCATCCGGCCAGGTGGGATGACGATCTGCGAATGACTGCAGGTAGATGAAGATGACTACAAATAAAAATATCAAGTTTCCTAAAAAATAGCAGAAACTAAATTCAACACCATGAGTATTGAGTATACAATAATACACAGCTGTGTGTAGGGTCTAAGGCACTCCATAGCGCCCTGTCTTCATCTTACCGCAACCAGAATCTGCCTGCAGCCATTCGCATGTCATACCAGACCTCATCTCCCCAACATCTTCCCATAAAATGCAGCAATTGTGTCGATTCTGTTGTGTTAGAATTTGGTTAAATTAGGATTTAGGAATGTCAAACGATACATTTCGATTCCTAAATCATTATTTTAGCTATATACTTAGTTTTTATGTGATTAGAAGATATAAAGATAAGATAAGATATTTCGATTCCTTAATCGATTCCTAACGATTTCTTAATCATTATTTTAGTCAGTTCTGATGTCAAATATAAGATAACTATTCAATCTACATATTTGACATTCATAAATCCTAATTTTAGCTTATTTTATCTAATTCTAAAACAACATAATCGACATCAATGTATTATTTCCAGTGAATATCCAGAACAGCGTCACCGCCTGGACGGCCAGGGCGTCGCCTTCGGAGTAGCTGGCACGCTGAAGCGGCTCCAGCGCATGGTCATCAGCTCGCAGCCAATCAACGCGCTGGACTGGAACCGCGACCACACCGGATTGGCTGTGGCCACTGCTTACGACCAGTGCGTTAGAATTATAATCACTACGAGACTTAACTTACAATGAATTTAAGGAGCTATTATTGGTTGCACGTTTTAAAGATCTTAACACTTTCACTACCCAACCACGATTTACCTCAACCTCAACCTCAACAGCCTGTATTGGTCCACTGGTGGACGCAGGCATCCCCCTGATAAGCGCCTTTATTGGCTGTTGTCTCATGGGCGGTAATGCCCATAATTCCCACGCTGGGCATGCGGGTTGGGGATCGCAGTGTGGTGACAGAATTGTTTGGCATGAGGCGCTGCTGCCCGCCTCCGGTAAATATCCCTTAGTCGCCTCTTACCACCCGCGGGAAGAGTTGGGGTGGTGCAAATTCTATGACACCATACGGCGATTTACACGATTTACATAAAGTTTTATTCTAGCCGACTTACTGCCGCTTGCCGGGCTTTTGGTGGCAATTCAGATGTCACGAAAACTAAACTAATTTTATACGACAAAGAATTGACTAAAATAATGAGGATGGCATAATTTTTAGTCCAGTCAAATTAGTTTAAGGGACATCTGAATAGAGCATTGCGGGTCGCGCCGCAGAGATTGGGCAATGAATGTGTTAGTGATGAATTGAAGTAAATAGTTCACAGGATTTGAAATCTTCTTTGACTTGAAATGGAGATTCTTCCTACTAATATTAAAAAGGCGAAAGTTTGTGAAGATTTTTGGTTAAAGATGCCGAAACCGAAAGCCGAAACTAATAAACGGACCAAACAGAAATTTTGCAGGAGTATTTTAATTCGTCGGATTCGATATCGGAAACTTTTGTTAAATCAAAATACCGTTCTAAAGTTCCGTTGGAATAGAATACAAATTCGAATCTGACGTTTTAGCTTCGGAAACGAATCGAATGATTTAAAATACCCATGCAGGAATAACTACTATTTATAATGATAATTGATTTCGTTTTAAAAAACTATAAACCGACTTCAATTATATAGTATTTTTATGGATCCCATTGTCACAACTTGACAAAATTAAAATGGGACTGAACTATGAGATGGGGAAGAACTAGCTTTGAAATAAAAAAAACAATCATGAAAATCTAACCACCCAGTCAAAAGTTTAGAACCTCCTTACACAGGTATCTCTATACTTAAAAGGGGATTTCCAAAGCAATGAAAGATGTATAATAGATTAAGTTATAGAAATAAACAATTTATTATTATTATCCTTATTTTGAAGTCGGTTAAAAACGCGTGCGAAGTCGCGGGCAGAAGCTAACCTTAGATAAAGTAAAATTCCTTCGGGAGATATGTTAATTAAGTTCTTTGATAATTGAAACAAAGTGTTTCGTTTAGTGCCTGCACTGAGTGATATGTTCCTGGTCAATAAACTAAGAATATTACCAAGTTTGTATTATTTAGAAAAACAACAAGTCACTTTTCTCTCAACAGAGCGATTTATTGATAACCTAGCACTTAGGAATATAAATTAAATTAAGGCTAGCGATCAGTTCTTATTACCAAAGTTAGTTATATTACGGGGTTTGTATTACCTACTCAAACGGACAGTATTCTCAAAACTTATGATTTACTCTTTTACTTACGTAAAGTCTAAGTAATAAGTTCTCAGTATACTGCCGTGACGCGGTCTAATTCACAAATAATATTGCCGTTTTACATAGCTATGACTTATACGAGGCATAAAGCATCAAACATCCCACTGATTAATAAGATAATGTATAAAGGCGAACGCTTATCAGCAACGCTATAAGTCGAGAAAATAAAGATTGTGATTGATAATGTCATGCTGTCCCACTTACGGCCCTTTCGGCGAGCAACATCCCGTTTTCTGTGTGTTTAAATACGAGGCATTCACACAGAGAGAGAGTATACTAATCAAATCTAATAACCGCTTGTTGCTGTATCGTAAACAAGATAAAATAACCTATAACCAATTTCTTTTTTTTTTATTCTTATTGTTTTTTCAGTTAGAATCATTTAATTACCTTCTAGCATTTCCTTTTTTCACTAAACTTAGTTGTTGAATTGGAGCCCAGCTCTCGCTTAGCTTTGTTTTCGTTAGGCCTTTTTGTTGCGTGTTTTTTTATTCTGTATGTATGAAAAAAAATATGTTGATAGCGCTGTGGGCTACATTATGAATAACTCTCATCTTTACCTACAAAGTAAAGTAGTAACAAAAATGTATTATAAGTTTAATGTAGTCATTAATAATTCCTAAATAAAATAAATAAATAAATAAATTTGTTCGACCTTCAGACCCCGCTATCTCGTTTGAACCCCAATATCGTCTGACGTCATATGCACCCGATAACCGGGGTATTGAGACGAATCAATCGATACCTCATTTGTTGAAATCGAACGAGTAGTTTCAGCGCTACGTGGAAACATACAAAATATACAAATCCGCTACATACATACAAACAAACATAGGGTGCCAACTTCATAACCCGCCTCCGTTGATAGTCGGGTAAAAACAGGATGAAAGCTACTCTGTGTGAACCCACCAATGATTTTAGCAGGATCCAGTAAAAAACCGTGCGTTCTTGTAGAACCGAACTGCCGTGGGAAGGACCGTTAGATTTTATTTGACAAATTATTATCTGCGAAGGATAGCATAACATTTACAATTACAATGATTACTACACGAC
Organism: Eupithecia tripunctaria; assembly: GCA_955876795.1. Taxonomy (NCBI): domain Eukaryota; kingdom Metazoa; phylum Arthropoda; class Insecta; order Lepidoptera; family Geometridae; genus Eupithecia; species Eupithecia tripunctaria. Next base: position 13,137,221 of record OY041617.1, on the reverse strand, counting down.
TTATACCTACGCCACTAAACGAAGCTGTTATTTGATGAATGCGTCGATTCGTCATCAATAAAGATCTTTGAATTCCGTGTCCGTTACACACATCTCTGGTAAAATGTGGTGGTGGGCCTTGGTGAAACATTTTTATACCGCAAATAAATTAGCGTGCGCTACTGAGAAATATTCATTCACCTTTATAATACGCTTAATTCAAATTATATGCAAATTATAAGACAACAGCTACTTAACAGACAATGGTCCAATCTTCGATTAAGATGCCTAAGGGATTTGAAACGGAACAGCTAACATACCTACTTTGTAACCAACTACATCACTTTTAAGCGTAATGCCAAATCTTAGATCTATACAATGTGCACTGCATACAGACACTAACTCTTGTCTGGCTCTATTACTGTTCTCGATAAGGATTGATAAACAGCGATTTTGTCTTAAAATTTAACCGACACTTTAATGGTGCTGTCTTTTTTATTTCTATTGTAAAAAAGGGATCGCAAAATACTTCAAAATGTCAAATAAGTTAAATTTGGTTTTTACGACAATCGAATCGAAAACAACGCCACTGTCTACAGCGTCTATTCTATTCTTCAGTTATATGGAAATATACAATAAATGTTAAAATTATAAACTAAGTTTTAATAGATAGAAACCAAATCGGTGCATATCTTTATTTTATCGAGAGTCGTAATCGCGTCATTTTATCTCTCCGCGTGGCGGGATTTGGAACTAACGTTTCAATATAAAACATCGATTAGTGTTGACTACTAGCGCCACCAATCACGCGTAGAGATACCTGGAACTCGTGCGGTTCTGTAAATGCATGAAACACTCGTATCTTAGTACTTTACTTTCGAACATGTAACGGCTAGTGAATCCGAACGGTACAAAAACTATTTTTTCATACTTCGTAAGCTAGTTTACTAGACGCTATAATAACTGCACTTTTTGCCTTGATAACTAGAAGCATGGACCTGAACAATTGGTTCATGCTAGAAGATTGAGCTTGATTTCTTTAATTCGGCAACAATTGAAATGGTACCGAGAGGTGTTACGGGGCGATATGTAACGTGTTACACAGCGATTCGTGCCGTCAGTACAGGGATAAAAGTGCTTGCAACAAGCAACGAGACGCATAGTACAGTACATGGCGTAACTTATCATGTTCGCTGCGAATCGTATGTTACGTCCTGTAACACCGTTCAGTACCACCTTTACAAGTTATTAATTTCATCCATAGATGTATAGTCGGAAATTGTAAAATGGTGTTCATAGCTTGTCAATCCAAATCAGCTTGTTTTGGATTCACAGTAATAATAATAACCTTTCGGTAATTTACACAACAATCCATTATAACAGGCATACATTTTCTTTGTAGACAAATCATTTAGGATATTTTTGTATGAGATCTATCTAACGCTTCGAATCTACTCTTCAATATACCTCACTTAGATCTACATTGAATTTTATTATAACCGCCATATATAATAGATATAACTGTGTTCAAATCAACAACGTTAAAAGGCTATAATTACTTCTCATTGCTTACAAAAGGTCACTGTTTTGTCATAGTCTTATTAATTCATTTAGAATGGATCAGCTCGTTCTGTTACCTTACCCAGGTATTAAGACTTCGAAGAGAGCTTACAGAAGTGTCCAAGTTAACATAACTCTATTTATCTACAAAGGCTTTCCGGAAATAACTTATGTTCTAATGAAAAAAGTCGCTCTCATTTAATTTACAGAAATATACACTCACGAACACATTCGAATCCATTTTCACAGGTTGATTCAATCACAGTGAACTTTTTATGAAAAAGTGCATTGTTGAATCATTAAAAACACTTCCACAGAAAATTATGTTATAAAAAGGATATCTCAAATTACAGTTTATATTATTGCCACCAAAAAAGTATTCATCTATTGCGAAAAGTCATTTAGAATATATTTCTTATAGTTACAAATAAATCTGCTTTGATAAAAACATAAGTTTTTCTTATCATTAAAATTTTCGGGGAAACAATCAATGCAGAGGTGAGGTCATGATGTAGTTATGCTATGCTGCATCAGTTAACAATATATAAATTTGTACACCATAAATTAAAGGCTTACATATAACTGATTCGAACTAACTGCCTATTGCACTCCTAAATGCTCCACGAAGCACACTCACTAATCATAAATTACTTTGTCGAACTAAAATCGAATATTTACTTTTCATTTCAACTTACGCTATTTTACGGTTTTTTATATATGATCAAACATATTAGAGCGGTTCATAAATAGGTTGGTTAAAGCGATAAGAACTTTTATTTTGCAAGATGTTTGACCATACAATCAACAATGCTATAACAAAAATCACATTCTATTAATGCATCTGTTAAAATATTCCCGTTTATTCGACTTGAATCCGTTATTATAAGTGCATAGATTACAGTAATGCTCTTAAAACAAACACATTTTACACAGGTAAACATATTTTAACTTAATGATTCAGTTCATTCAATAATCACAACTAGTTAATTAAATAGCTATTTACAAAGCGATAACTGTTCTTTTTAACCAAACAAATAAATATTTTTATTCAGAACGTCATATTGGACACAGAACGTAAACAATCATTTCAATACACTTTCCGTCTCTGTTTCATACATAACTTATTGAAATAGATTAGTCGTTCAAACTGAAATGCTCAGAAATTTAAATTACGCCATTTTGAGATGGATAAACGTTTTAAAATGACGTCAGCATCACAAACTATTACAGTTCTCTATACACTGCTAAAAGCGATGTAGAATGTTTGTAAACAAACAGTCCAAACATTGCCTAAAATTCACTATGTTACCGCGTATGCCTTTTTATACGAAATTTACTTTACACCAATTATATCTGGAACTCGACAGCAAGCAAGTGGGGTTTAGTTTTGTTTGTGTCATGGTCTGTTACTTCTAGTTCGTATAGTGTATAGTTTGAGATGTTTTCTTACTGACGAATTTCAAAGAATCAATTATACAGTATGAAAACAACCGCAATCTAGATGAAGAGTAAAATAAATGGAATTATAAGTGTATATCCACGGTATGCGTCTATGGTACTGAGACACAGTACTGAGATTCTTGGATAGGTTCTGTGTCGTTGTGGTACATTACAAACATGAGCGAGGCTTAAGGAGCGTAAGCTATGTGTCCGCACACGGCTTCTGCTGTCGTTTATCGTTGAACGCGCGTCAGTACGCCATTGAACCTGGAGACAGAAAATATTGTTTGAGTTATATAATTTTAACAAATTAAATATGGACATCGAATGCTTTAATTTTCAACTGTTTTTAAGTTTTACGGGATAAATAATCGAGATAAGATAAGTTATGGATTGTTAGTTCCGACAGAAAATGGACGAACATACATAAAGCCGAACAAAGAATTCTTCTTTTCCTTATTGAAAAGTCGGCTAACGGCTAACCTATTTTCTTTAATAAAAAACAGTACTAAAATTTATCTACTTAAATAAATGACACTTATAATAATAACTAATAATAAACAGACGATAATAATTTAATAAAAAATAATTGTTGAGTTGAAACATGAAACAAAGGGTCGTTACTCGATAGCACGGCGATAGTTTGATAATCTATGTGCATTGTACATTTGGAGTGCATTGACTCAGTTGCGATAAGCTTGGATAACCTAATTACGGATATTATCTTTTTGTTGTTTTGATCATAAAACAATCATGTACAAAACAAAAATAAACCTTGAATTAATTTAGTTGATCATCATCAGCCTATATTAGTCCACTGCTGGACATAGGCCTCTCCTAATGAGTGCCATATTTAGTTGATATTTGGTGTCAATTCAGATGTCGCCAAAATAAACTCGCGTGCGTATGTCATATTCGGTACCAAAGTTTCTCAAAAGACCTGTATGTCATAGCCGGAACCGGTAAACATCATCTAATATCTCGTGAAGAGTTAAAAAAAAAGACAAAATGGCTGAACTGTAAAGACGTGTATTTCTGATATGATAATTATTTAACGAAAGACAAGGCAGTATGGCCCTAATATGGCTTTAGCCTAATTTGTCCAAAGCGACAAATTAAAATATAAATAAAAAAAAAAAAAATCGTGAAGAGTTAGAACAGGCGGGAAACTGCACAAGATAGATCATTAGCCATGACTTAGCCGCCAATAAGAGAATGATATTCGGCTCGCTTAAGGTTGAACTATACCGTGTCCATTTTGAATGAAGCATAAACGTAAACAAACCGCCCATACTTAACCTAAAATTCACTTTGTTGGCGCGTCCTTTTATACGTAATTTACATTACTTGTCGATTTTAGATCCTCCGTTCAATAAAAATTGCTTACAATTATATCTGAAACTCTACGCCAAGCAAGTGAGATTTTGTTATTTGTGTCGTATTCTGTTTACTAACATGCTTCATTCAAAATGGATAAACCATAGTCGCTCATTTTTTCATACAAACGTGGAAGAAGAGTAACTGCAAGGCTGTTTGATGTTGACCATACAAAACTAAGGATGAAATCAATTTATACCGTCAGAAACTATGTTTGTATACAACTAAAACAGTAAAAAAGTATACGTTTGAAAAATACAAGCTTCTTAACTTTCGTATTTCAACACGAATTTTAGCTTAACTTTGGGCGAAAATAAATAACATGGGAAAGAACACTCTAAAAGAAGGGTTTACCGACATAGTTTAGTTATTAATAAGATATAATAAATTTATTTTGAAGAGATACATTCAATAGTTTTTCTATGATAACCCTTGTGCTAAAGTCTGTTCGGCGACACAAATCATTGTGCATTTCATTCTGTCGCGCGGGTATGTCTATAATGACAGGTGAGGATTTAGGCCGCGCTCACTGATGACAAATAGTGCACTCTTAACTATAGAACTGCGTGTCTACCATGAGTTGTCACAGTTAAATCGTCTGACGTTAACGTACGACGTAGTAATGTATGTACGCAGATAGTTTGCTACGCGACTCATACTGCGCATTTAGTACCCAACTATCCGCTAGAGGCGTTTTAGAAGTTTCCATACATTTTTTGTTACCCATAACACAAGCTCTGCTTAGCTTGGGGCTAGATAATGCTGTCTGAATTGTCCAGCATCATTTATTATTATTATTTTTAACTACAGTCGCTAGCGAGTGTATATTTATTTATTTTAAGGAAATCCAGCAGCACATACATACAAATTAAAAATAAATCATCAAAACAGGAGGTTATTAAGAGGTTTTCAAGGTAAAAAATAATAATAGTTACATGAAAAGTGTGAACAAGCTGAGTAAACTGAAAGCTACAAACAATGGAATACATTAAACAAAGCAGAATTGTGAAAACTCATGGTAGACACACAGTTTAGTATGTAATAGTGTGTGGGTAAGTTACCTTGTGAGATTCAGTCGAGGTTGTCCTGGAAGATGAGCCGCACGTACCCGGGCGTTCCCTGCAGCGGCGCGGCGCAGAACGGACATATCGCGTGGAAGCCATTCGTGCCGTGCGGGATATCCACGCTGGCCCAGTATCTGTTACAAACCACATTCAATTCTGGTTAAAGACATTTTATTTCTAAGGAATATTATATTCACTTTCATGAGAACCAGTCTTATATTCTAAATAATATTTATTTCTTATATTCTAAATAATTAATAATCAAACTATAAACCGACTGACTGTCATGAATTTTCATGAATCCCGTTGTCAGAACTGAACCAAATTAAAATGAGTCTCATTTTAATTTGGTTCAGTCCTGTTCCTTTTTTTGTCGGTTAAAACAGTAGTAAGTCTATAGGCGAATTAGTTGCGAACAAATTAAATAAACAAAAAGGTTGTGGGTAGAGTTAAGTATGACGACGGGAATGAAAGAAAGAATATAATACAAAAAAAGGCATGTGGCACTCGGGGACTGCCGCGGTAAAGCTATTGCATAGCATAAGTCATTATAAGTTCTGCTATTCATCGATAGATGGCAAAACTAAAAAGTATCACCGCTGTGCCGGTTGGAGTAGGGTTATTTTCGTTAGGTAATTTCTGGATCTGGAATCTCCACGCTCAAGGCCCGCAATAGAAGCTATGCAATAGCTTAAAAAAAAATGTTCGACGCATTACAAAGATCTAGTGATTTTAAACACTCGGGTTAAAAATGGTATCAACCTTTACTGCTCAAAGTCGACTCAAAGTCGACGTTGCTCACATGCGAGGAATATTTATACGGACTATTACTAATGGTAAGGTTTTTTCCTGCACCTTATTTCTTATTTGATAGTAATTACTATTTATCAAGCTGTTTATATAGTAAAAAAATGACTTTTCTTAGTGCTTATTTTGAAAGTCTAAAGAAATAAACGATTTGACTCTGACTCTGACTTTCGCAATGACGTCCAGACTAGCTCTTTCACGTTCGTTCGAGACTTCGTTTGCTTTCGCTCGCTTGGCACGCACGCGGCGTAACACATTAAAGTATCATGCTGATCTAGTAATCTAGTAATGTTACTCACTTGACAGTCCTCTCCGAAGCCATATGCCCGCACGGATTGAAAGCGTACGTCGGCGGCGCGGCGTCGACGTAGAATGCAGGTTCGATTCCCATGCAGACCCGCACCACTGTGCCGGCTGTCATGCACATGGGGCAGCGACGCATGCCTTCCTCGCTCGAGTCCGCGCCCCACGAGTGTTCACCTGCGAAATACGACCATTACAAATTAAGGTTTCTATTATTTATTATAGCGCTTAAGAATGGTGCCCCCATACGAATGTACTTTGCTCTTCATTTGGACACTACGTCACCGATCGTATTAAAATTTTCCATATATAATCAGATGAATAATAGCTATTTTTGGACAGTTTTCGTTTTTCTACAAAACATTATGATCTTTAAATGAGAGCGAAACTAATTTGCCATAATTTTGACCACCAAATCGAGTCATTTTCAAGCTATTTTTTATGCATGATAGACACCTTTGTTCAAAAATCTGTCGCGTTGCAAACATCTATAAATATATTCACCATAAGAAATAATCAAATATATTTCTGATATCAGTCGTTTATTCGAAATAAATCAGGAAGTACGAAAAAAAAATGAAATTCCTTTTAGTTTCTGCAACCGCTCGCTCACACGCGGGGGGCGATGCGACACAGGGGGCGAAATTGCGAAATAAGGCGAACGCCGACGAATAGCCGACACGATGCGATTCTACGTGAAACAACAACCTCCTAACCTCTTATCCTCTTTAATCCTCTCTCTCCTTCTTATCTTCGTGATCGCTTCGAGTTTCTTGTGCCCCGTGGCAAGCCCTGTAGAACAGTTATATCCCTTCGTCTGCGTACCCAAGAGCATAAAACCAGCCGCTACCATGATTCTTTTACTGTGATGGCACCCAGACTCTGAAATGCCCTTCCATACTCTATACAAGCAAGTCCTTCACTTAGCGTAGTTAAGTCTAGGGTAAAAGAGCACTATCTCTCTCTACAGTAATAGCAGATAATATATTATATATAAAAATATGTATGTATAGATATATATTTAGTGTTTTATTTTCTTTTAGTTTATGTTAGTTTTGTATGTAGGTTTTTAAATATTACTACCTGTATAATTTTCTTTTTGTCTTGTACACTATCTATCCACATAAGTTTCATTAATTCTATGTATATTCTCAGGTTTGCTGTTAGAAAACTCTTTTAGGGTTAAGCTCGCCTTTGTACATGTTCAGTATTTGTAACTTTTATGTATGACTTGTGTGTGTGCAATAAAGAATTTAAGAATTTAAGAACAACAAATCCGCACGGGCCGGCCGCTGAGATTTGGAAGAGCTTCGTAGCCTTCTTAAGCCCTCACTGTATGAAGTACCAGAGTTTTTCGACTCTTCGTCATATTATCTACGCATTTGACCTATGCATTCCCGTACTACGGGTTGCCATACCTCCACTATGTTCCCTTAGACGCCTCTTTGGACATGAAGCTACTCCGCAATCTCACGAATTTTACGTACTTACATCGATGTTCAGAGGGTAAATTCAACTTTATTGCGTTGAAGTTAGAACCTTTATTGATGAACCTCAATTCATCTACATTTAATGCAAATAATAATATCGAACGTACCTTGTACATGTCCGCAGTTCAAATACACGTAAGGCTGGTTCAAGTCTTGCTGGGCGGCGGACAGCTTGCGAGGGATGACCAGCGTGTTTAGACCCACGGGACATTGCGGCCGCCCGGCGTTTAGTTCGTCCACTAACGCTTCTAGATCGCGTTTCGTCTGAAAACATACATCATAAGTCATCTAGACATTTAGAAACTAGAATTCAAATTGTAAACTAAAATGTAGTAATAAATTTGTAACAAAGCGCACGTACAAATTCCACATGGAGTAAAATAAAGTAAAACATTTGGAATTAAAACAAAATTAGAAAACGGTGTGTAAGTGTAATGAATGAATCACACCAATATTATACAGGCGAAAGTTTGTATGGATGTATGGATGGATGTTTGTTACTTCTTCACGCCAAAACCACTGGACGGATCTGGCTGAAATTTTGCATACAGGTAATTCTAATCCTGGAATAAAACATAGGCTACTTTTTATCCCATAAACCTGTTCCCGTGGGATGAATAAAACCTTTTAATGTTTCCATAGGAACAACGCGTGCGAAGCCGCGGGGCTCAGCTAGTGATGCATAAATGCGTAGCCATTTGCGCCATACAGCACAGCTAAGCTTTGATTTATTTATTTGATTATTATTTTAATTGTACCCACACCATAATTAAAACTAAAGTTACCGGTGAATTTTTCAGTCCTTCGGCGCTTCTCCAAAGCAGCGTTGCGCCACACAAGTCGATCATTGTCCCGTCCCTCAGTATGTTTGTCTCTGCCTGACAAGGTAGGCCCTGGAAAAACACAAAATTCAATGAAACTGTTGAAATTTTAGTTTTCAGTGTTTCTTTTCATCTTTTATGATTCAATTTGGAGAAGATTCGTGATAGATAAGGATTATAAATTTTTCTATATCCTAAACTCACAAAGAAAATTACAATCATATACAGACGTATTACATATATTATGTAGGATAGTTAAGTAGGTGAGTGCAGTTAAGTTTAAACTGTCACTGATAACTTTTTTTAAATTTTTTAAGGTTGGACAATTCCCACAGCATTGTCTAGCCCCAAGCTAAGCAGAGCTTGTGTTATGGGTACTAGATAACAGATAAACTTAATACAATACACTACATAGATAGATATTTTTTATTATAAGTACATAGAAAACATCAAGAACGCCCTGAACAAATATCTGCAGATCGTACAAATATTTGCCCCGAGGCGGGAATCGAACCCGCAACCTCCTGCGCCAGAGGTCACAGAGGTCGTCGTCGTTTTCAAAAGTTTATTGATATAAGTAGTGAAACATTAGAACTATACCGTGTCCATTTTGAATGAAGCATAAACGTAAACAAACCGCCCATACTTAACCTAAAATTCACTTTGTTGGCGCGTCCTTTTATACGTAATTTACATTACTTGTCGATTTAAGATCCTTCCTCCAATAACAAAATGCTTATAATTATATCTGAAACTCGACGCCAAGCAAGTGAGATTTTGTTATTTGTGTCGTATTTTGTTTACTAACATGCTTCATTCAAAATGGATAAACCATAGTATTTACAATTTAAACCATTGAGCTAACCGCAGAATGTTGCAAACAATTTACAAGTAGCTCAACTGATCCTTATCAATACCAATTGGAAGCGTGACTATCCCAAGATTCAATTTCTATATTTTTATATACAAAAAACTAGAGTGGTTTGTTGAGTTCGGAAAGAGTTGAATGTATACAAATGAAATGCATTTCTATATTTTACATTCAAATATTTTTCGATTATACCAGAGACCTGCATTGACTGCAGACATTGGAAATTTTATAACGCACAATAAAATCTGTATTGTATTGTAGCGACGCCATAAGCTGCTTATGGCTTCCATATTCTTGTTTTATGACCAAACTTATCTTATGATAGCTATTGTGAGCACACAGAAATGTTCCAACATAAAATCAGTATTATGGTTAGATAGTAGCAAGATATATTAAAAGGTGTCATGTGACACCTTTAACATTATCATCTATACAATCTATTCTACTTTGTTGACCAAACAGACAGTTCTGACAATGGGATCCATGAAAATCCGTGAAAAAACTATAAATATTTAAGTCGGTTTTTTAAAACAAAATCAATTATCCTGTATTTAATTTTTCTGCTATTTTTTGGTGTTTAATTGTGTATTGTATTGTATTGCAATGAGGCTACCTTCTGTTGTGCAGAGCGGCTCTCTCGCAGCGAGAAGACAGCGCCCCCCACGGAAGTCTCGCGCCAGGGCCCGCAGGTGGCGCTACCGCCGCAGAAGTCCCCGCGAGGGTGCATGATGAGAACGCCGTTCGTCGTCAGACCGTCTATTTCGTGATTCTCTGTCCATTTTGTCGCCTTTTCCTGTAAACAGAGAAACGTAGAAATGAAAATAAATCCATTTTGAGGCAATCCATGCCAGGAGTCAGAGTCAGAGTCAAATCGTTTATTTCTTTAGACTTACAAAATAAGCACTTAGACAAGTCAAATTTTTACTATACCTATAAACAGCTTGATAAATAGTTATTACTATCAAATAAGAAATAAGGTGCAATTGACTCAAATTCACTTCAATTTTTTGTCCACTAGCGGAAGAAGTAAAAAAGAAACCACTAGCAAGTTTATCGATTATCAACTAATACAATCTTTGCATAACTAAGTCTAACTGTTCTTACATACTATTGTCGGTGTGGAACTCGGCGACATCTGGCCAAGCATTAACATCATTAATGTAATCATCTATGGAGTAATAGGCTTTCTTGATAAGATTTCGTTTTATGTACAGTTTAAATTTACGAATAGGGAGCTCAGTTCAAGCTTCTGCCCAGAACAGCTTTTCGCACATGCGCGTCATGGCCTATGATAAATTTATACGAAAATCATATTGTATTTTGACAAAACCAATTTCATATAAAAGGAATTTAATACTTTCACTTTGAATCGTCGCTTCCCGAACTTTCTATCCTATAAATTCTGTATCATCCAGAAATAATTTCGACAAAGTGAAATTTAATTACGAAGATGTTCATCTTAAAATAACTTTCATCGTAAACAGGTCTTGAATATGAAACAGCTATCAAAATCTAAGTCTAGTTAAGAACGCCTACGGCTTTTGCGAGACTATGCCTACAAAGTTACGTCAGAACAAACGAACATTTAGTACGCCTACGATACAAAGGCACGTCACAGCTAGAATACACGTCAAAGCATAACGCATCGAAGATTGCTTGAATAATAATAGTACATTGTACATCATGTGAGAGAGGGCCCAATTCCTATCGAGCGTGTCATTTAAGGCACGAGGCGCAGCCAAAGGCCTTAAAACACACGAGGTTGTCGAAACACCGCTATCTGCGTGAGAAATGCAATTCCATGGATTTATTCCTCACATCGTTAGAAATATATTTTCAAACATTTTTCTCCCGCTAAACGCGTGATAAATGAAATTCCATGTAGTTTTTCCTCCGTTTTCCCGCGTTTCGGTACGCCGCCGGCAAAGACGGGCTTTCTATCTTCTATCTTATGTTTAGAAAAGGAATAAGCAACTTTCTGAGCAGGTGTAGTATAAATGCTATATTCCGTTCAAGAATTTTAAAGTTCGATTACCCGAAATTTTAAATAAACAAAAAATAATAAAACTCTAGAATCAGCTGAAGTGGCAGTGGTCCGGCCATATCTCGCGAAGAACCGACAACCTGGGGTAAACGAGTTCTTTGGTGTAGACCGCGACTCGGCAAACGTAGTGTAGGTCGCTCTTCGGCCAGTACTGTAGGCTCAAGCACGCCTAAGACAGGGCGCTATGGCGCTCATTAAGGAAGCCCTATGTCCAGCGGTGGACTAACATAGGCTGATGATGATGCTGTAGTTGTCCCGCAAAACTTTAAACAACAGTGCTAAGGAATATGAAGTCCGTTTTAGTTTTTTCAAACTAATCAAATTATTGTAATTTAAAATCATAAACACGTTCGGTACTTCTTGTATGTATCAAAGTCACAGCGGCATCTGGATTTTGATCCGGGATAATCATTTACTTTTCAAATAAACACAATATGCATGGATAAATATTGTTGTGTTCGAATATTATTTGTTTGAATGGATAAGATCTCTCTTTCAAAAATGAGGTCGTTTGTTTTCAACTTTTATGTAGGCTTGTTATTTCCTCATTATCAAACATAGCTAAAAACACTCTCCATCAAGTCACATTTCAAACAAAAAACATAAATCTAAATTCATAGTCTAGACCACCTTAACCCCCTCAACCTCAACAGCCTATATTGGTCCACAGCTGGATGCATCCCCCTGATAAGTGGGATTGGCTGTTATCTCATGGGGGGTAGTGACCATAATCCCCACGCTGGGTGTGCGGGTTGGGGATCGCAGTTTGATGGTAGAATTGTTTTGCAGGAGGCGCTACTGCCCTCGGTAGATATCCCTTAGTTGCCTCTTACGACACCCGCGGGAAGAGTTAGGGAAGTGCAAATTTTAAGCCGGTAGCACACGGCGGTTGCCCAGCAGCGGGATGAAATAAGCTCATGAAATAAAATATTATCTAAACAAATCGGTTCATCGACGAGTCACGATACTATAAACTTATAATCGGTCATTTAGTGAATAAATCTATATTTATAAAGGAAAGTCGTGTTAGTTACACTATTTATAACTCAAGAACGGCTGAACCAATTTGGCTGAAAATTGGTGGGGAGGTAGCTTAGAACCAGGAGACGGACATAGGATAGTTTTTATTTCGTTCCCGGCTGAACGAATCTTGATGAAATTTGGCAGGGAGGTAAACGGTATCCCGGGAACGGGCATAGGCTACTTGAATAGAGCGTGCGAAGCCGCGGGCAAAAGCTAGTAACTTATAAATAATTTCAACCTAAAATAGTTCATCCGTTTTCGCTAATTCATGTAAAAGAAAAGACCCGTTATGTAGCGTAATGTAGGTTAGTACGAGTTCGGTTGCAGATTCTATTGTTTCGTTTACAAAGGATCTGGCCTGGATCCTACCTCTTTTACTTTTGCTATTAGGCTAGTTGCTCTACATAACGTACAAAACAATCGAAAGTTACAAATGGATACTTTATATTAGATACAATGGATTAAATTAATAACAGAATAGTACCCTACAGATAGGAAACGGAAAAGAGCTAGACAATGCAAAAGGAATAGAGTCGACAAACAATAAAAAGATGGAAAGATGTCAATTAGCGCGTTCAATGTCGCTCTTAAGCGATGCGACTCGGACGCATTTTATGGTGATGGGTTGGTTGGAGGCACTCAAAGTGCTAAGCAAAGAAGTCCCTGCAGCATGAGACAAGACTATGAAGATATCTAGCGATAAGGCCGCTCTTTCTACTCCCGCGATTCTTGTCGCTTTTTTGGTATTTAATTAAGTGTTTTATAATAAAGAGATTTCTCGTAAATTTGTCGCTGATATGAATCTACCAGTTCATCTATAAGATAGATTGACGACATTGCAGCGGTCGCATGGAGTCGATGGATAGAGGCGGCTCAGAGGGCCTATAGACAATGTAGTAATCGATGTCGAAAGCGATAGTAGAAACTTCCAAAAATGTATAGGTTTGCCATATGCCTTAGATATGTCACGTGATCTGTTTCGAATCTTTCAATTGTTTTCGATTCGCTTCATAACGAAGGCCGGTTGGCTACGCCCTCAGCACCGGTGTTTGTGGCATCGTATGAGGGAGGTCTATGTCCAACTGTAGACGTGTGTGGGCTGTTATGAATCTGCAAGTACTTACACCAAGGAATATATTCCTCGAGGAGTCGAACCCAGCTGCGTATATGCGACAGTTGTTGACATCGTTTCTGTCAGATAGGATGCGGCATGCGAACCGCGATATTGTGCTCTGTAAGACCTTCGTGTCGCCCGTCTTGTCTCCAGCTACTGTGTCCATAACCACGAAGTCGATTGGGGATTCTGATGATCTGCCGATCTGTGGGCAAAAGAGAATGACTTTAGTGGAAGCGTTGGCTACAGAGTCACGGATATAACGGTGCTCAAATATATCTTAGTTAAATAGTTAACTTAGTTCAGCTAGATCGAGTTCCGAAACTTAGTTCAACAGTTGACTGAGTTAAACAGTTAACTTAGTTCCGAGTTCACATTTCTGTCACAGGACTCTTGTAACTGGTGAAACCTATGAAAGTTCAGCTTGATTCAGTTACAATTTGTAATACATATTGATTGTGTGACACTGATATGACATGACAGCTCTTGAACTGCACTGGATCAACTTAGGTCCAATTTCACCATTCACTTCCTTTTGAACGCGTTTACAAAAACGTTGTTTACATCCGACTTTGAATAGAAATTGGACGTAAGTCTGTGTGTCATTACAGCAGCGTTAGGTCCAGCATTGGACTATACTCGTAGCATGGGTTGATTGATTGACAAAAACATATTAGGTGTGACCTTTACAATATAAAAAAACATTAGCAGAGGCCGGATTTACGGAACGGTAGAGCCGCCTTTGTATACCGGAACCTCTTACTTCCATAAGCCGTGAAAATGTTATTAAAAATACGTGAGCATTTTGATAATGAATACCTTCATAGACTACGTATAAAAAGTAAGTAATTTTCCTAAAGAATCATCGTTGGCACATTCCACCTTCAATAGCTATGTGAAGGTGATACTGACTTTTGTTCAGCACAAAAAATATCTTTAAAAGATTACGTAGTTCGACGAATATATTATGCTCCTGTTCCTCGTATGGTGTTCTTCCAACCCTTCTGTTCCTAGTAAACCCACTTACATTCATAATTAAACTATTCCAACGGTAACGTTGGAATGGTTTTTAAATATAACAAAGAATGCTGGATAGACGGTAGTGTGCTAGGTATACACCTATTGCAGGGAGATCAAAATTGCCATCATTCTTTGTTATATTTATTTGGGGCAATAGCCCCAAATAAATATAACAAAGAAACTTAATGCTGCTGAATAAAGCATGACTGTGTTTTGTCAAAAAGATAACCGAGATAGCTGTCCGATTAGGTAACTTAGGGGTAAAATACAGCCTATTAAAATTAGTTTAGTCTTTCGAAAATCTGCACCAGCGCGTCTCGACTTCTCGAGGCTGGGAAGTGGGATATCTGCGTCTTGGGCCATGACAGTATTAAATCCAGGTACTGACCCGGTGTTACGGGCAGGGCTTGGAATACTGGAATATTGGAATAGGTCAGTAACCGGGTTTAGTTAGGTACTGACTAAAATTACCATAACTGCATAGAAAGGATCAATGTGCCTTTTTTCCTTGAATGAATGAACGTCCCAATAAGTAGAAAAGTAAGCCGATGGTACAAGGACAACGATACCTTGCGGTTGCGGTCTGTACCTACATACGAGTATATGTACACATACAGACAGACATACATTTGTCAAAGCTAACGGATGTCAAACCACCAGTTATACAAGTAGGCACTTGTTTTAATCAAGCTAGGTATTTGGGTTTACTGGGTAAATTAAATAAATGTGATATGATAGAATACTTGGGTCTTATCGTAACATTTCGGGGAAAACACACATATTGTTGTCGGTTTGTTTTGATTAAACTGGGTAATTTCAGATCACGATCTGAAATTACCCAGTTTAATCAAAACTAACAAGCAAGAACCACACGTGGTTCTTGAATTGACTCGCTGTGCAGACACACAGAGCAACTTTAGTTGAGGAAACTGATAACTTTTAAATATATTTCGTGTACTCCTTTTTAAGGTTTAAGAGAAGTCTGCAACATAGTTTTTCTGTGGTCTGGACCATGAAAGTGGCACTCACTTTCTAGCCTTGGCTGTGCAACAAACGCAGGGGCGCGCCGAAACCTGACCCGGGGATAGAGAAGAAGAGAAGAAACTTAGGTAGGTATATGAAATAAATGTCCACCCGTATGTAATAATAAGTTTATATGAAACAGCTCGTTGCCTGTTGCTTTGTCTGTATAGCGCCTTACTGTACAAATTGTGTAGGTAAGGGAATTCCAGATATGATTCTTGAATTGAATTACTGTACGAGTTGTGTAGGTAAGCCAGCACGTAGGCAAGGCATTATGCGAGACGACTCATCTTCATCGAGCATAAATACTTCAATGTGCTACTAAATAATAGGCATCCTTTATTCATCTTAAATATTGACTTTGTAGTTGGAAGCGGCTTTGTACCTAATATTTCAAATTCTACCTTCGCATTTCAATTTCTGTTACCATGTAAAATTCCCAGAAGATCTGACCCAAATCTCCCAAACACGGGCCTCAAACCCTTTATGGCAATCTATTATCTATTTCACAATAGGTTTCTTTGAATTTGTTACTGTGTAATGTTAAACCCTTGTCATGTTATCAGTATCCAGTTTTAACTTACCCACCCATATCATTATTATCATGAATCAAAAATGTCGACGAAAGTTGCTCATGCTTGTGCATGTTGGTTAAACTCCTGGTACATCCTTTGAGGCTATCTAGGTTTAAAAAAATAGCTGAGCGTCCAGTTAAAACGGTGCGTGAACCAAGAGCGGCAGCGCATCAGCAGTGTCAGCGCGTCTTGGAGACACTACCGACTGGTATTTATTTGGATCAGTTCAGCTACATGTAGGTTGTTTCCAACATTCTGCAGTTAGCTCAATTGTTTCAATTGTAAATACTAAATCTAATTATATAATAGTTTCTACTATTTTATTGTGATTTTTTTTGTTAATAAAGATCTATTACACCTCCGGGTTACAATAGGTTACGCTGCCACCTTTTATCATACCTAATAAGAAGTGATGACAGATGTGCATCTTAAAATAGGCAAACTATGTGATGATGACATGATCTGAACGGTCAACAGCTACTACCTCCCACAACGTATCGCCGCTATCAAAATAATTTAAACGCAATGCTACGACAATCTCCTATCCGAGTCACAATGGCAACGTTTCTACAGTGGTTCTATTCCTAATATATGCTTTGTGTAGCTGTGAAGTGCCGGCTTAGAATTTACACCACGCCATTCAACCCATGGGTGTCGTAAGAGGCGACTAAGTTATATCCAATGGGGACGAGCAGCAGGACCCCCTGCAGAACAATTCTACCATCGAAGTGCGATACCCAACCCGCTTGTCAGCATGGGTATTATAGGCATCACCCCCATGAGATTGAATCTAATAAACCGAGTATCAGAGAGAGGCCTGCGTCCATCAGTGGAACAATGTTTTGTTAGTCTTCCCTAACCGTTAGTTTGTTGAGGTGAGGTATTCTTTCTTAATTCCGCTTCGTCTAAATGTAATTTATGTGCTAAATGACACGATTGATTGAATGCAAGAAGTACCTTCAGGAAAGTGGAAACTGGCAGAAGCGATATGACCATGGTCGATCTCGAGCCAGAACGATGATGATGAAATGCCACGAACCGAGAATGTTCAGCGTGGAAACACTACCCAGGGTTGTGGTAACGGGTGGTGGACGTGAAGGCTGCATTACGTCAACCGTTCCGGACAGCGCGCGCGCCGCTCTACTTGCCAATGACGAGGAGCATTGCCAGCCTCTAGATAAGAACTAGCTTCCTGCGGCTCTATGGCTCCGAGGAATTTGTTTTAAATCAGTTTGAAGCCGGCTTTTGACTATGGGATGTAATATATATTACATGTTCAGCTATATATTACATTCAGCGATTGCTGTTTACACTGTAATATGTATATATTTTGGGACAGTTCAGCTTCGATACCCACTGTGTCATCACGTTCTTTATCGAAACGGTTGAATTATGAAATGGATAATATGGAGATTGGTTTTGCTGGATTCCTAGTTCACCAGACGACGGAGCTGCTGTATGCGATTCACATATTTTAATATTACAATATAATTTATAACGTAGGTAAGGATTGCGTATCTACTTCAAATAACAAAGGCTCGTGCAATGTCATTGCACAAGAAATGGCAATATAATGACAATTAGCTTTATCGACAAAAACACTAATATTCTTCTCATAGTATGCGTGAGTCAGCATTTTGTTAACGCACGCATTCAATGAGAATACACCACAGTTTTTGGGCGTAAGGGCGTATCTAATGATTTAAATCTTTGGATCCATGTCAGTCGCAGGGACCGCACGGAATCCCCGAGTGTATTTCGTGAACGTCCAATCATGGGATTTGAATAAATTCAGTCACGCAAACCTTTATGGAAATCAAATATTTTAAAAGTTGATTATTTATAACATCTTAGCATGACCTCGGCTATTGGGCATTGGCATTCAATAAAGCTTTGCGCACATGAATCCCACACCGCTACCACACAGTACAGTGACGAATTGCTTTCCACGAGCTTTAAACTAGCCCTCAAGCTGTTTGTCATCTGATGATAGCAATGTAAAATACCCAACATTATTATTTAACTATTTATCTAAATGTTAAGAGTTAAAGCCCAGATTTTATTGCACATTTTTGTATTGTGCGGAAGCGGTGCGGTCCTGATCTGCGACAACCATAAGACCACCATTGTCAGAAACAAAAGTATTCTGCCTCAAAATCTTTCAGCGAAAGCTATCTCAATCAAGTCTAAAATTACCGACGTTAACCTTAATTAACGTAAGTACGCTGAAGAGAAATTTGAACAGCTAAATTTCCAATTCCGTGAAACTACAAATCTAATTTATTCCTAGGAGGTCGAACGGGTTCAATGTTCAATTAACCAATAATCAGCCGTGATTGTAGAGGGCGTAGACTGTAGTACCACCGAGAGCTGGTAACCACTGGAGCTATTTTGATTGCGTGGGCAATCAAGATGCTTTGAAGTTGTAAATGTCACTGGGACATTCGTTAATACGTTGACAGTTCAAGGTTGGACCCATAGAGGAATTTGTTTAACTAAGTAACTCTAATACTCATTGAAGTAAGGTTATTGAACAGGAATGCAGATTAGCGTGATCAAAGCCGCATTGCCGAGGTTGAGTAATGGTATGCGCGGAAACGTCGTCGCAGGCATTTGCGTCACGTGATGCCAACCCTCGAAGAACACATAGTAAGAGAAATAACCAGCACTATTTTAAAGACCTAGTACTTATCACGATAAGCACTAGGTCTTTAAAATAGTCAAGAGTGAGTTGATCAATTGCGGGCATCAGGGGAACGAAGATATCCTGCTGCTTCCATTCAATCGTCGCGTCCGGTCCGTTTTGATCGCCTCACCTGAACAGCCTACATTGGTTCTCTGATTGACGCAGGCCTCCTTTGATAATTTTTGCGCCTTATTGGCTTTTATCTCCTGGGAGGGAGATACCATAATCCCCACGCTAGGCAAGTGGCCAACCCACATGCCTAGCGTGGGGTTTATGGATCGCAGTTCGGTGGTAGAATTGTTCTAAGGTGCTGCTGCCCGCCCCCCGGTGGGTATCCCTTAGTCGCCTCTTACGAAAACAGTGGGAATAGTTGGGTTAGTGCAAATTCACCACACGACTTTTGCCGTATTGATCATTAAACGGACTTTTCGATCAAAAACCATTAACACTTTCATGGGTCAAAATGCAGAAGTGTTCCTTCGCACGGTTTGTGCGACGACGACGGCCGAGGCTGGGCAGTGAATGCGATATACTTACTGACTAACAACAAAAAAAAACAGCGTGGTTAATGGATAAGTTAATCAAAAAGTGGATCGATCGAGTAGGCAATAGAAAGCTGATACGTTCCAAAAGAAATCAATGAAGTACTGCATCATCATCATCATCATCATCATCAGCCTATATTAGTCCACTGCTGGACATAGGCCTCCCCTAATGAGCGCCATAGCGCCCTGTCTTCAGCTTGACGCATCCAGCATCTGCCTGCAGTCTTTCGCAGATCGTCATCCCACCTGGCCGGAGGGCGTCCTACACTACGTTTGCCGAGTCGCGGTCTCCACTCAAGAACTCGTTTACCCCAGCGGTTATCGGTTCTTCGCGAGATATGGCCGGCCCACTGCCACTTCAGTTTGCTAATTCTTTGAGCTATGTCGATAACTTTGGTTCTCTGTCGGATGTATTCGTTACGAATCCTATCCTTCAGAGAGACTCCGAGCATAGCTCTTTCCATAGCTCGCTGAGCGACTTTAAACTGGTGGACCAGCCCTATCGTGAGTGTCCACGTCTCAGCTCCGTAGGTCATGACGGGTAGGACGCACTGATTGAAAACTTTCGTTTTCAAGCATTGCGGTATGGATGACGAGAAGACTCGACGTAGCTTTCCAAACGCTGCCCAGCCTGGCTGAATCCTCCTCTTGGCCTCCTTCTCAAAATTGTTTTTACCCAACTGCAGAATTTGTCCAAGGTAAGTGTACTCGGAAACAATTTCGAGAGGGTGGCCATGTACGATGACCGCTCCCGGATCAATGAGGCCATTGATCATGATTTTGGTTTTATCCAAATTCATGCCGAGACCGATGCATCGTGAGGCTAAAGCTAGGCCGTCCAGCATCTGGTTTAGCTCCTCCAACGACTCCGCCATTACGACTATGTCATCAGCGAATCGAAGGTGTGAGATGTAATCGCCGTTTATGTTGATGCCCTTACCTTTCCAGTCCAGTGTCTTAAACATATCTTCCAAGGCACTCGTGAACAGTTTCGGGGATATAACATCCCCCTGCCTCACTCCTCTGCGCAGTTGGATGGGTTTGGACTGCTGGTCCTGTACTTGGACACTCATGGTCGCGGCGTCGTAGAGACATCTCAGCACCTCGATATAACGATAGTCTACTTGGCATCGCTGTAAGGATTCCAGAACAGCCCAGGTTTCGACAGAGTCAAAGGCCTTCTCATAGTCCACAAAGGCCAGACACAGGGGCTGATTATACTCTTCGGACTTCTGTATAATCTGCCTCACTGTGTGTATGTGGTCTATGGTGCCATATCCTCCGCGAAACCCGGCCTGTTCCGGTGGCTGGAACTCGTCGAGTCTCCTGGCGAGACGGTTCGTGATCACTCGTGAGAACAGCTTATAGACGTGGCTCAGGAGTGAGATGGGTCTGTAGTTTTTAAGGAGGGTTTTATCTCCCTTCTTAAAAAAGAGCACCACCAAACTCCCGCTCCACGCCTTTGGAGTTCTCCCACTGTGAAAGACGGCGTTGAAGAGTTTCTGTAGTTCCTGTATAACAGGGGCTCCTCCGGCTTTTAAAAGCTCTGATGTTATGCCGTCCTCACCGGGGGCTTTTCCATTTCTAAGCTGCCTCAGAGCTAGCACAATCTCGTCTTGACTGATGTCTGGCAGTTCGTCGGTATAGTGGCGTGTCAGGGTGGCTCTTGAATCGTGGTCGACTCGTTGGGGACGAGGGGCATGTGCAGCGTATAATCGGCCATAGAAATCCTCTATCTCGGCGGATATCTCCAGCTTCGACAAACGGTCCTCCCATCGTGCGTTTTAAGCTTCGTCAGGTGGCTCCTGCCAAGCTGCTGAGTGAATACTTTGGACCCTCGGTTTCGCTCTATTGAAGTACTGCAGTGTTCTTGATATTCGATCGGAACTGTAGCACGACCACGAGGCGCTGGCTGCATTATGCACTTGCGAAATCGATTGCATGACCTATGGGCAAGTCAAGGTCGGTTCAGAGCCGACATACAACTTCTAAGGCTTGAATTCATATCCGCAAAGGGAATTATTTACGACATCTTGCGACACCTTTTGAGGCTTCATGATGAATGGCATAAAAAGATAACGGCGACGACATAATCGATTCTTAATTGCCCAACAGGCCAGGGTTACAAATCACTCGTTGGCCGGAATGCCCTTTGATGTGCCAGCTGCCAAATTCAATCACAGGCTACAAAAAGATTTAATGTAACGACAGCTGAATCGAAGTCTGAAAGAAGCCACAAAAGATTATATTGTGTAACAGTTGCATCTGTGTTTAAGTGATACATCTCGAGCAAAACTATAAAAGTGAAGCGTGACTAGAGAAGAGACAAAGATATTGGTATTGCACGCTATTCGGACTGGATCATTATACCCAGGAGGCCTATTATAATGCCCCAATACTCTAATCGAGTGTTTCGTTACGGCCAATGTAGCAACAACTAAGAGTACTAAATTTGCACAAAAAAATACTAAATTTCAAATGCAATTGCGTATTTTGAAGAAAATATGCCTTCAGAGCTGCACTGATGGTTTAATTCTAATTTATAAGATAATTATGCAAGAAATTTAATTAGAGGCAGGATACACACTCAAATTCCCTTCTAAATTCTCCAATGTGTCAGGGTCTGATAATTATAATAAGAAACAGAGGTCAAACATGTTAACTACGGGAGGGAGTTTAAGTGATGATTGCAAACATACAACAAAGCTGAAACTACGGGTCACTGCCATGTATGTCTATAACATACAGCGGTAAGAAATAGGTCCTTCCCACAATATCGTTGTACAAACGTAATAAAGTAGCCTAGCCCGGCAGTAACCGATATCAGCTGGCCACAATGTGATTACGGCCTACGTACACAGACCACACGAGTTATCTAACTTCTACAATTACATTTACGACGTAGAGCCAGGTATAGAAAATTAATAGTATTGTATACCTTTACGAACATATACGACTATTTTCCATTCGTTTCTGTAAAGCATTCAATCATTTCAAAAACTAAATGACGCGGTCATGAACAAACGTAGGTATATAGTAAAAGTAGGTCGGTGACCTGGCAAAAACCCCAAAACAAGCTGATAGTACTAAAGAACAACAGATACCTACCACCTATAACTTATCGGTATTGGAATTTCCAGTCTTGTAGAAGTACTATCGAGTTAAAATATATTATATCACTAACTAGACAATATTTTGTTCTTTTATCCAACTATTTGCTTCTATCATGATCATGAAATAGGTATCCAAGGCTACAGCAAATTTATCACATAATTTACGTTTGTTTGTACAAATAAGACGGCTAATTTTATTACACGAAACGGAAGGTTGTTCCATTGTTGTTTCGGAATCTCTAAATTCCGGTTTCTCATTATTATTTACTGCTTGTCAAATTGTATAATATTCTACAAGACAATAAGAATAATTGTGGAATAAATCACGTTTGCGTTCTGAGGAATTCAGTAAATTATCTGCAAAATGAGTTATTATTTCAACCGCCAAAATATTTCTATGCAATTTACAAGATTGATGATCAAATCTGATTTAACAAGATTTGTATGTCTCCTAAACTCTACAACAATAGATTTCTAAAACCAAATACCAATAGCATCGATTTCAATATTTAATAATGCCATGTTTGTCAGTCAAGATATGGTGATCTATTTATATGACAGGTTCTATTGAGCAGTGTGATACGTTCAGTATACCTTCAGTATACCTTCGTGTTCCACTTTCCACAATGGTTTATTCGAAGCCACGGGCAGGTGCCAGTTAATGGGGGCAAGCTGTACAGCCCACGCTTGAAGGCAATTTCCTTGCGATGAGCACGATAGACTTGTGTCACTCCGTTTTTCGTGAAGGTTTTTTATCGAGGGATGCTAAAGAATTCTTTCGATTTTGAGGCTCTTTTGGTTTGGATCACTCAGTTTTTGGTGGAGTTTTTTATCGTGTGGGGAATGCTAAAGAATTCTTTAGGTTTTGAGGCTTTTGGGGTTTGGCTGTTAGTTGAATTGCGAAGAGTGTTCACTCTCTTAATATCTAGTTCTATAGCATCATAGGCGTTTGAAATCTAATCAAAAAAATATATGCTACCAGCTTCTGCCATTTTTCTTGCGCGTTTTTTCTAGACACATGATGATGTGAAAGATGCAACACGAAAAAACAGTTATCTTAATGAAAAAATACATTTCAAATCGTTCATCCGCTTTGTCTTGAAAAGGTGTGAGTAGCAGTATAGTCTAGTCTTGTTTTTTTTTCAAAACTGCTAGGTAAGTACATTCCTGTTACATCTAATTCATAACTTATTTCTGAAGCATGCGGAAGCGGAAGTTCCGTTCCGTATTATTGTTGTTGACATGAGTTAAAATAATGAGTTATGAGACGTGGGAGTTTCGCTTGGCAAAACGAAAACTCGTAAAGATAAAATTGTTATGGTTTTACCAGTATTAAAGAATTAGTCATCGTCAACGACACGTTTTCAGTTAGAGACGCCCGTAAATTTCATAGACTACATGTGTTTGCTAATTTCCACAATTAGTTGAGTAGAATTTCAGATTATTCAGAGAATAATTAATTTTGTTTTGAAAAAGTATAAACCGACTTGAATTTTTATAGTTTTTTTCATGGATTTTCATGGATCCCACTGTCAGAACTGAACCAAAATAAAATCTGACCACACGGGAAGCACCAGCTTTCATATAAAAAAAGAATCATGAAAATCGGACCACCCAGTCAAAAGTTCTTACGTAAAAAACATAAAAAAATACAGTCGAATTGATAACCTCCTCCTTTTTTGAAGTCGATTAAAAAGGTCAGACTGATGCTATTCATCACAATGACGATGATAAGAAATTATACAAGCAAGTTCGAACGAAATATTTTACCGATTCAAGGTAAATCCAGACAAAAACCGATCAATAGACAGCTCACTGCTACATTAGCCTATTCAAATAAAACCGAACAAAAACGAAAGCAAACAAAAAGCAGCATGAAAAAGCACAGAAAGATATTGCCAAGTGCCGCCGAAACCATAATCTTTTACGACTGTGCTGTGTTTGTTACAAATAACCCGATGCTTTACTGTCTGGCGCCGCCGGCGAGTACCATTCATCAGCTTCCTGTTATGCTGCGACAAAATCTCAGGTACGTAGCAAACATTTAAACCTCTTTTACAAAGCAATTCCAACCGAATGTTTCTGGTTCATAACGGTTTATGCACATACTGAATGAGGTGGCCGGAGTGGAGCTTACGGCTTTTGTTCCTAGTTTTGAGAATACTATTAATAAATAAATAATTCTGAACAATACCACACAGCAACATCAAACCCCAAGTTAAGCAGACCTTGTGTACTATGTATGTTTTAGAAAGAAAGAGAAGAAATATATTTATTTATAACAACAATAGAAACAAAATAGAGAGCCAGACACACTTATAGGATAAAGTTGTTATAAAAAGCAACTTTTTACATACTTTGGTACTGTACATTATATATAATACACAAGCTCTGCATAAACTTTTGCTTGTAACAGTTGTAACTCTTTGATATTATGATCATTGTTCATGGTGATTAAAATGAAACTTTGTATAGGAAATAAAAAGCCACTTTTATTGATGATGATGTCTCAACTGATATAAAAGCATTATAAGAAAATGTATGTTGACTGTCCAAGACATGATCAACTAAGACATATTATAAATTATATTTCCAGTTACCAAATTCAAAAAACTACACATGCTAGACTCAACCGCCAATAGCTTAATGTATTGCCTACATTTAAGAGGTTGGTAGGCGTGGTGTAGGCGACGCGGACATCAGAATATACAAATTGTGCTCAATTATGCATGATGAGATCTCATTATGTGAACAATGAACTTTACGAATTAATTCAGTTAACCGATCCAACTGGTTGCAGCTTGTTTTTCAAATGAAACTTTATAAAATCGTAAACAAATTCATCAAGACACTCAATAAACTGCAATTCACATTCCAAAAGTGGACCATTGGATTTTCACGTGCAATTAACTCTTTTTGCAGAATTTAAATTCCTTCCGGACTTCTTGTTTTAAGGATTATTTTATCAAGATTAACACTGCAAGTGGCAACTGAAATGCATTACAATATTTCCGTTTCATAATAAAATTACGGAAACATACAGGTATATTTGAGAAATACCTTGTTATTTATTTTCGTTTGCTGAAAATAAATAACAAGGTATTTCTGAACACGTGTCCGGTTTGTCTGTTTCCCGAGCTAAATGTGACCCTCTGGACATTTTATTTATTTGGGTCAGTATAGAAACTTGCAATTTAGCGCTTTGAACCCTCGTTTATAAGGTTGAGAGTAATGGTGTGTAAATAAATAGGGAAACATGAAATGATCCGGCGCCTGTCAGCCCTGGCGGCTGGTTGCCATAGCTGTTGTCAATGGAGTTCCCAATGGGTCAACCCATGTCAGATACAGTCTTTGATGGACATGACTTCTGATGGGTAGACCTCATTTAGTAGTCGGAGTTTACTTTGTGACATTTTCATTAGAGTTCTAATAAAAGTATATATGAGATATTGACGCATGACGCTCGTAGGATCTGGAGCCCAATTTAAGCAAGCAATTGCTTCGCTATGACAATAGCAAAGAGAATATAACGCTACGCTAACAATAACAATGACAATAGTATCGACGCAGAATCGGTACGTATGAAAAAGAAACTCTTGAAGCGCGTGCGGTTTTGGTGAATTTTCACAGATTTTGATACAATGGTTTCTACTTTGACACGTTTGACGTTCGTCTCTCGATCTGTAATTTCTTTTATCTCAGGTAAAATACCAAAACGTGTCGATCCTTCAAAATAAAGCTATTAGTTCAGCCGAATATGGCTCCTTGAAGTGAAAATCAGCTATTGATTACTATGAAAGATAAGGTCAGGAAGAAGAAAGCGTGTTGACAAAGTATACCGGAAGAATAAGGACGACCCGCAGGCAAAGACATAAAGGTCAGAGGAAGTATGTGTATGCAGGTGGCTCAAGACCGTTAGTCATGTAAAATGCACATAACGACAATCCTACTAATATTATAAACGCGAAAGTATATTATGGACGTTTGGATGGTTGTTACTCTTTTAAGCACAAACTACGAAACGGATCGTGCTGGAATTTTGCATAAGAGTAATTCTAATTCTGGAATCAAACATATTTTGTATCCCGTAAATTAGTTCCCGTGGGACAGGAGTCATCTTAAAGTG
The DNA here is from genome assembly GCA_955876795.1 of Eupithecia tripunctaria. Taxonomy (NCBI): domain Eukaryota; kingdom Metazoa; phylum Arthropoda; class Insecta; order Lepidoptera; family Geometridae; genus Eupithecia; species Eupithecia tripunctaria. The sequence goes on along the minus strand of OY041617.1, from coordinate 13,110,240 downwards.
TTTCCCTATAAAGAAGAACGCATGTGAAACCGCGCGGGTAGAAATTGGGTAACAAAACACATGCCTGAACGAAAATGTTTTTAGAACCATGAGCACCCAATTCCTCTACATATTTTATGAAGCAAGGTGGGATTTACCCTGTCGACGATGTCTTGAAGACTTTATAGGTTCAGAAATAAACGATGCGAGCTGTAATCGGGCTGGCACCGAGCAGCCCACGCAACACCTCGAAATGGGACATCCTCCGTTCTAGTTGCACGCGCTTCATTGTTCTTACGCAAACTGAATGCAATAAATACATTATCAAATTGGCTTACACAATGTCTGGTATTAACTGGGCTGGGATTGGTATTATCGAAGATTAGCGGGACTCATTGTGTGCGCTTTATGCAACTTTAGTATTAATGGGATCAGCAGCGTGGAACGAGGAATTTGCAGATTTATTAGTGGCTGTGTTATCGGAGCATGAAATAACCGACAAAAATCAGACAACGGTCTTAGAAAGAACAATGAACGAACCAACCCTTTCGTGGGTGAAAGTTTACGCATGAAATTATTTGTGGAATACTTAAGCTAGCACAAGTTAATCAAACTTATTAATTAATACGCACACTGCGTATTATTTCCACTTGTATTCTAAGACTGGTACTTTGTGGATAAAGAACTTAAGATTGTTATGGATTAGTTTCCCTAATAGAGGAACACGCGTGAGGGCTTAGGGGCGAAGATTTATAGAGTACATTAATTCAACAAACAATAGATTCGAATAGAACTATTATTGGAAGACATACGTTGTGCATTAATAGAAGGAGATGGTGTGGTATTATTTCGGATTCAATTTCCGCTTTTGAAACTGATTAGGCCAAAACTAATTCGAAGTCACAGGTTAACACGATATCCGTAGTAAACACTTGTGGGAAGTTTGTTGTATTATGTGACTAGCAGGCCCTTAGTTATTTAGTATCGAGGCAAGACACAGGTTTACGCTATGATGAAAGTATTCAAATGTTTGTTTATATCATCAGCATTGTCATCATTGTTGGCCTTTTTCATCCACGAAGGATGTTTATTATACTTGATATATATTTTTGAGTTCAGGGCGTCACGTCGCCGGACGCCTGATGAAAGACCAACGAATGCTACTTATTCTAATCTAGAATGGTTTCAACCTCTTTAATGTCGTGTCACTTCATCTGGATATTCTGTAATCTGTGGTTTACACATACGGCCTTAACAGAAATGCATTTACTGAAGATAATGACAATCCAGAAGAACGATTTGGAAACGCTTGTAGTGCACGGATTGGACCTTTAATTCCTCGATCAGTTCCTTCAAATGCAGTCTATTCATGGATGTTAGTATGCTAATGCCCATTTTTACTTTCACCGCGGTTAACGATTTGATGAAGGACCATTCAACAATAGCCTCCAAATAACAGCAATAAGAGATAATGAGTGTCCGATTGTCTTCCATTGTTAGTTTCGCATACAGTCATCATATCCCAATTCTCGCGGCCATTGTCCGTCCAACAAAAGGTAATATTCCAAGATGGCCGATCCTGCGCCATCCTTCGCGGGGTTTTAAAAGCATCGTTTTGTAGCCTTGCAGCAAGTGAGGGGTTCCTAACGTCATATTACACTGCAGGGCTTATAATTATAAGCACGGGCACTATGATAACACTGAAGCCTATGGTGTAATCCAAGATGGCAACGATCGTATGATAAGATTAAATAAACCAAACTCTTTAACAAATAAGAGCGTGAAGCTGGCTTCTCGCATCTCTTTGACCGCGTACAGAAAATGCTTAAAACGTCAGTCAGCACCATTGATTAATTAAAAAGGGAAGATGAGGTACTAGTTTCTCGAAAATGGTAACCTCATATTGAGTAAAATTGTGTGCTCCCACCTCAGTCACCGTCGGACCGGCGGCGCGGCGGCACGGGCGGTCGTGATTCGCGTGAAATATTGTTGTCTCGGTCTCACTTCTGTCTTAGATACGTCTTTCCGTCTTTGTTCTTCTTTGTATTGCACAGGACTGGAAATATAACTGTGAGCGTATGTGTTTGCGTGTAGTTGTAACACATGTCAATTTTTGAGTAAGCGCTGGGAGAACGTAACCTGTCTTCCCTTTTTAAATAATCAATGGTCAGCACCAATTCAGGATGACAGCTCGACGGCATCGTCCGATGAATACTTCTATGTCCAACGGGGATCCATCTATTAGGTAGGACGGACCGACACCCGTTGAGACATCTCGCGACCAAATCGTTTAGTTTGCTCTTTTTGTCAGTAATTAGGCTGTCCCTTATGTACTGATGTCTATCTAATGAATAAATAAATAAAGAATAGGACGTTGCATGACCATGATCGATTGATTCTTTCATGAACAAAATGACGATGACGATGATTTTTATATTTTTCCTTGCATTAAAAATCAATCAATGCGATAACAACCCTACTTAGAAACAAACAAAAACAAAAGAGTGTGTGTGGTTTGCTCCTCGTAGTCGCTGAGGAAGCGCCCGATATGGCATAATAATGTATATCACAAAATCACAATCACCAATATGAACAAAAAAACAGCAGGGGGTTTATTCACTATTGAAAATTCACGCGAACGCGTTAGGGCTGCAGTGGACGGCATGACTTTTGCATGATTGTTTGTTTGTTTGTATTGAATAGGCTCCGAAACTACTGGACCGATTTAAAAAAATCATCATTAAAAAGCTTACTTTTAGGGAGTGACATAGTAAACTATATTTTATCCCATAATTCTCACGGGAACCGAAACTACGCGGATGAAACCGCGAGGCGTTGGTTCATATTGGTGTGATTTGATATTCGAGATAAATATGTATATCTATGCCATATCGGGCGCTTCTCTTTCCCGTCTGTTATTATGACGTAAAATATTAGGTCCTTACATATGAAATTGGCGTTTTGTATGGGAGGAACAAAAAGTCGAATATTTTTTAATATAATATATTTAATTAATCAAAGTATGAACCATTATTTTCTATGCACTTTTGCCATCTTATAGGTAGTTCATTGATCCCTTTACTAAAAAAACCAGTCGGACGGGAATCAATAAAATCTTTGAAGGCGATTTGGACTGCCCCATCGGAGTTGAATTTTTTCCCTTGCAAGAAGTTATCCAAATTTCGAAAAAAATGGTAATCTGTTGGAGCAAGGTCCGGGGAGTACGGAGGATGTCTTAGACTTTCCAATTGAAGCTCTTCTAATTTAGTAGCCGTCTGTTGCGCAGTGTGTGGTCTAGCGTTGTCGTGAAGCAGCAGTGGCGTGGAGCGATTGACCAGCCTAGGTTGTTTAGCCGCTAGCTTTTCCATCATGGTTTGCAATTGCTGACAATAGACATCAGCCGTAATAGTCTGGCCAGATTTGAGAAAACTGTAATGAACAATACCGGCACTAGTCCACCAAACGCTTACAAGTAACTTTTTTGGGGTTAATTTTCGCTTGGGGCAGGATTTGGCTGGCTGGCCAGGATCCAACCATTGCGCTGAGCGCTTCCGATTATCGTAAAGAACCCATTTTTCATCACAGGTAATGATTCAGTTTAAAATACCTTCATTATTGTGCCGGTTTAGTAATGTAACGCAGCAGTCGACGCGCGTTTGCCGGTTTGCTTCAGTCAATTCGTGAGGTACCCACCTTTCAAGCTTTTTAATCTTCCCAATTTGCTTCAAGTGAATTAAAACAGTTTTATCACTAACATCGCAGCCTGCAGCTAACTCGGACGTGGTTTGCGATGGATCCGCTTCCACAATAGCCTTCAACTCTTCATTATCAACTTGAGTCTCAGGCCGTCCACGGGGCTTGTTCTGCAGGTCGAAATTTCCAGAACGAAAACGTTGGAACCAAAAACGAACTGTGTTTTCTTTTGCAACACGACCGCCATACACATCATTCACCATTCGAGTTGTTTCCGCAGCACTAGTGCCACGGCGGAACTCGTACTCGTAAATAATGCGATATTTTAAGTTTTCCATTTTGTAAAATGAGTGACGCAAACAGAAAAAAACAGAAGAAAAAAAAGAAATGAATGACGATCATCGAAGCACAAATACATGAGTCTATAGCTGTACAAATTTGAATTTGGAATTCCTTACCATTGAGGAGAAATTTGTGATTAAAGTGGCCAGTACGAAAAACGCCAATTTCATATTATGTAAGGACCTAATATCTATCGCTAGCTTCTGGAGTTGACCCAATTTGAAGAGTCCCCAAGCGCAAAATTGAGTCATTTACGTTTACAATGTTCCTCACACAAAGTACCGTGATTACTTTTAAAGTACTTAACGAATTACAGTTAATTGGGAAATTTAGAAGAAACAAGATAACAAGACGATTTCGTTGTACTTTGTATTTGTGTGAGGGTAATAAATGGATACTAGATAGAAAATAAATATATCACAATAATTCAATTCAATTCGTTTATTAATTCAGACAACACAAAGATACGTACCTATGTAGAGTAGACAAAGAAATGTAACAATACAGACATAAATTATTAGAACAGAGGAAGTATAAAGGGCAGCCTTATCCCTGAGAGCGATTACATCCAGGCAACCTTAGGGGGGACTGGACATGAAAGAACAATATAGACGGTGGCACTTGAATAAATCTATTAGATAGGTGCCCTGATTTCCTGAATCCGTATTATCTTTCTAGCAACGCCTCGCGGTTTCACCCGCGTAGTTTCCGTTCCCGTGGGAATTCCTGGATAAAATATAGACTATGTCACTCCTTGAAAAGTAAGCTTTTTAATGAAGAAATATTTTTTTAAATCGGTCAGTAGTTTCGAAGCCTATTCAATTCAAACAAACAAACAATCAAATCAAATCTTACCTCTTTATAATATTCTTTCAGCATTAGTATACGAGTATGTAGATTAATATTTTTTTCAAGGTATTTGGAGAATTATTTTAATGACAATTCACCGTGTTCCAAGTGTTCCAACATTATTTATAAAATTATCATACATCGTGGAAATATTACTTTGTTTTATTTTTCTTTTTAACCGACTTCAAAAAAAGGAGAGGTTCTCAATTCGACTGTTTTTTTTATTTTATTTATGTTTGTTACCTCAATACTTTTGACTGGGTGGTCCCCCATCATTCTTTTTTTAAATGAAAGCTGGTGCTTCCCGTGTGGTTCCATTTTAATTTTGTTCAGTTCTGACATTGGGATCCATGAAAATTCATGAATAAACTGTAAAAATTGAAGTCGGTTTAGATAGATAGATAGAAAATTCTTTATTGCACACTTAAACATAATTAACAAACAAAATAAACATTACAAAATATGTGACAATTGGCGGTTTATAGTTTTTTAAAACAAAATTAACTAAGATTTAATTTCGCAAAGCGATTTAGTATATTATAGCTGTTAGTCGATATAAGGATACTTATTCGTTCACTCGTGTGCCGCTAAGCCTAGCTCTTGCCAACAAAGCTAGACCACCTGGTTCCTTGTTGGTATAGGATGCCTGTGGTAAATTTGACTAAGTCACAGACACGATCTGCTTGCTTGAAGTAAGACCTTCAAACAAGCAGATCGTGGAGTTCTTAGTAGGAGAAGAGTCAATAGGTGTATTCTTGACCTTCGTGATACATCGTCGGCTACATCTTCTTTAACGACCTCTGTGGCGCGTTGGGCGAAGGTCCGCCTGCGACGCAGAAGATTGTTCGATTCCCACCTCGGTATAAATGCGTGTACGATCTGCAGATATTTGTTTAGTAAGTCCTGGATGTTTTCTATGAATAGTAAAAAATATCTAGCAATTTATAGTGTATTGTATTATGTATATCAGTTATTTAGTACCAATAACACAAGTTCTGCTTAGCTTGGGGGTAGATAATGCTGTGTGAATTGTCCAGCATTATTATTATTATCTTCACCTACCATCAGGTGAGATTGCGGTCTAGCGAAAGACTCTTGAATAAAAAAAAGGTACAAACGTTTATGTATCCAATGCTGGGAATCCTATGGTTAGCAGTGGTGGTAAATGACAAGGAACAAACCAGCTCAATTCGTTCATTACAATCAATGAATTAGGGATATGTAATGTAATCTTTACCACTGATTTCAACCGCCACAGAGGAAAATTTGAAAAAAAAAAGAATTTGAAAATTGAAAATTTGATTAGCCTATGTGTGTGTTATTTTTAAGTGTGCAATAAATATGGTTTTATCTATTGAAACACTTGTTTTTTTCTTAGCCCTGCTTACGATGGAGTGGCTAGGACCAACGGAAAAAACAGAGATAATGCTTACAAATTTATTAAGTCTAGGTTACAGATGGGTGTGTTGCCTCCGAATCACGTTACTAAAATTATTGCCACTGGCCGGCTGGCTATCTATTGTAGAATCTAATGTCTAACTTGTCTAAGTGCTTATTTTGTAAGTTTAAATAAATAAAGGATTTGACACTGACTCTGACTCCAATCTATCTAAACACCTAATCACACTAATATTATAAATGCGAAAGTTTGTATTGATGTATGGAGATGGGTGTTTGTTATCTCTTCACGCCAAAATTACTGAACTTCCCATGGGATACAAATCACCTTTAAACGTTTCCAAAGGATCAACGCGTGCGAAGCCGTGGGGCGCAGCTAGTTTATTACAAATCGGTGAAGTTGTTACTGAGAGGTGATAACAAACATTCACACAAGCTTTCGTATCTATAATACGAGTAGGATAGGAGTTGTGGCTTAATTAGTAATTACCCAGGTAATAAGAGTGCAAATTGTCAAGTAGTCAACCATGATCAGAGTCAGTGTGTGTAAGGTGTAAGGAGGTCGAATGGGTTGCCGTAACGGTTCTGCTTTAATGACTTCGTGGCTTGAATGTGATTATGATGACACGTTTCGTTTTGCCAAGTCGGTACATCATTCGCGCCAAGAAATTACGCGGCTTTGGAGGCCAAGGCTATTTGTTTTAAGAATGGAGAGATTCCACGGAAGACCCTTATAAATGGAGCTGCAGACTGTTGTAAACAATTTACAGGTAGCTCAACTATATCAATACCAGTCTGGAGCGTTCCCAAGACAACGAATTCATTAAACGGCTAGTCGGTTAGGGAAAGGTAGATGGAAAAACCGAGAGGTAGATCGCCTATGAAGTGGACCGACCAGATAAGATGTGCTACAGGTATGCATCAAATTTCCAAATACATTATATGGCGTCCTGGGCAAAATATTTGGAAAATCGGTCATTGTTCAACACGTGTCCGACATAAATGACTGTTAAGTTTAAGTATATTAGAAGTTAAGTTGTTAAGTTCTTTAAGTATATTAGAAGTATAGAATAAACTACTTTTAAACAGAACAGAATATACATATATTCAATTATCTCATAAACCGACTGAGCCGGAAGTAGTAGTTTTATTGCCACTAAAGAACAATTTCTCTTATAGCCAGGTAATCAAAATGTATTCTTATTAGAAAACCATTATTATGCATTTACTGTGGTACGTTTCCGTACGACTTTAGATGCGAGGTTTTATTTTTATGGACGTTTGCACAAATTGCAGTTCGTAAACATTTGCTGTATACTTAGTTAATTGTTTTAATTGTTACTACAATAATTAATTTAGTTTTAAAAAACTATAAACCTACTTCAATTTTTATAGTTTTTTCATGAATTTTCATGGATGCCATTGTCAGAACTGAACAAAATTCAAATGGAACCACACGGGAAGCACCAGCTTTCGTATAAAAAGAATCAGGAAGATCGGACCACCCAGTCAAAAGTTTTGAAATAACAAACATTAAAAAAAAATACAGTCGAATTGAGAACCTCGTCCTTTTTTTGAAGTCGGTTAAAAACAACAGTCGGCGGCTCTCTTCCACCTTCATCATTGGCATCTCTAAGGAATGGAACTTCCTTCCTGCTTCTGTTTTCCGGCCAATTACAACCTGGTTGTCCCAGGTCTTAAAGAGTCCCAGGCTCTGCAAGACAAGAGTGAATGGGTGTCTTCTAGACCTTCGTGATACACCATCGGCCGCATCTTCACCTTCCATCACGTGAGTTGGAAGTCCAACAAAGTTTATCTGTATACTTTTCTATATACTAATATTAAAAAGATGAAAGATTCAGAGTCAAATCGTTTAGTCTTTAGACTTACAAAATAAGCAGTTAGAAAAGTCACAATTTTACTATATAAACAGCTTGATAAATAGTGTAATTACTGTCAAATAAGAAATAACAATTTTTTGTGAACTAGCGGAAGAAAAGATTTGATTGTTTTTTGTTTGGAATAGACTCCGAAACTACGAGTAGAGGACCGATTGAAAAAATATTTCATTATTAAAAAGCTTTCTTTTCAGAGGGTGACATAGGCTATATTATTAATCCCGGAATTCCTACCGGACGGTTATTACACGGGTGAAACCGCGAGGCGCTACTAGTTTTAGTATAAGAAGAAAGTTTTGCATGTTTGTTACGATTATTACACAAAAATTACTGAATCGATGTCAAAAATTATTTCACCATTAGAAAGCTACATTATCCCTGAGTAACATAGTGTATATTTAGCCGCGGCAGAAACTAGTTTAAAATGTGATATTTTTGTGGGTCCGTGAGCGGAGGCCTATTAGATACGCTAATAGGCCTACACTGTCTGCTTGTCAAGGTCCATTCTACTTTTGATCGTAGGTGGAAGATATTTGAATTAATTGATGCTAGATTCCAATCGTTCGTAGCCTGCAGGCTTTTACAAAATCAGTACGAAACAGTTTACATTTTTAATATTTAAAAACAACAAGCTTTTTATAGGCCGTGTGGTGCCGGCTTAGAATTTGCAACACCCCAGCTCTTCCCGTGGGTGTCGTAAGAGGCGACTAAGGGATATCCACCGGGAGCGGGCAGCAGCACCTGCCACAGAACAATTCTACCATCAAACTGCGATCCCTAACACACATGCCCAGCGTGGGGATTATACGAATTAGGGTGGCCCCATGAGAGCCAATGAGGCGCTTATCAGAATTAGTCGCCTCATACGACACCCATGGTAAGAGTTGGGGTGGTGCAAATACTAAGGCCCTAAACCGCGAAACTAGTCTAAGTAATTTTTATTTATTTAAATTTTGTCTATCACATAGTAACAAGGCAAGAGAAATAAAACCTTGTCAAAACCGTAAAGTTGATACACCGTATCAAGTAGAGTAGGGCATTTGTAATTTGATCGTCACGCCAAATATTGTGTTTGTTTCAAAACAAATATTGTTGACATGTAGACGCGACCTTGCTTTTAAGGTTTCCGCTCGTACAGTCGAGCTCAAGTGTGACATTAAGTCTTAAGGACATAGCACATAAGTACATCGTACACCGCTACCACACTACAAGAATTGAAATACCTATGGGTTTAATTTTATTAATTTTGACAGTTACAAAATAGCTTTGCTGTTTTTGTAACTGTCAAAATTAATCAAATAAACTTTTTTATGTATGTATAATAAAAATATATAAGTATGTATGTCTGCTGAATGTCTAGCGACTTGTGGGCAAGGACCACGACAGAGTGGAGCTCATCCAACGCTAGGAGGCGACTTGGAAGGCCTTTTTTATTATTATCCTGAGGGAAATGCGCAGGCATATCGCACTGCCACGCTGAGACAGTGCGATTATGTGGGACTCCAACACCACTAAAACTATCAGGGTGCTTCCGTCTCTGCCGCTTGAGGTGGGAACATGGGGACGCTTTCGCTTTCTTCCACGAACCCACCGCGGCTGCCCGATATCAGGCCCCTCAGTGGGGGTGTGGAGCACCCCCCTTCACGACGCGCCGCGACCACCTCGGAAACGATACCTGCCCATTGTGCGCCAGACAACCCCGTGTCCGAACGCCCAAGGTCTCGTGGAAGGCCTAGGATGAGATGGCGAGACGAGCTTGACGCACATCATCCATCATGGCCTGTAACAGCGTTAAATCGCGAGGAGTGGAAGGAGAAAAGAAAGGCTTTTGCCCAGCAGTGGGATAGCAACGGCTAATACCTAAATTAAAAAAAAAATTGTATGAAATACAACATTCTACACTGTAGAATGAATTTCATACAAACTTTTTTTTACTTAAAATTTGAAAAAAGTCTGTCAGGCAGGCGAGGGGATAATACATAGCTTTTTAGTATGGAAACGTATGTATGAAAAATGGAAGGGCGAGTTCAACTTTTTAATATTGAAATCCAGTACGAGTATTACGATTATATTTATCAAAACAATTCTACTGACCTTGGGAAAAAGAAAAAGGCATATAAATCACGCATTTATACGAGTGTGAGCGACAATACAAGCCAACGCTGGTTGGTGCTATATTTACTGAAATATGTATACTTTTATTAACCTACTTCAAAAAAAGGAGAAGGTTCTCAATTCGTCTGCATTTTTTTTTATGTTTGTTACCTGAACTTTTGACTATGATATTAAAGCTGGGTGCTTCCCGTGTGGTCCCATTTTAATTTGGTTCAGTTCTGACAATACTAAATTTGTTTTGGCAACTTTGATAGAATATAATACTTATTTATCTATAATTAATTTTGTATTAAAAAACTATCTCCTTTAACTATCTCTACGATCCCATGAAAATTCATGAAAAAACTATGAAAATTGAAGTCGTTTATAGTTTTTTAAAACAAAATTAATTATAGATAAGTAAGTATTCTAATCTATCAAAGTTGCGAAAACTAATTTAGTATCGTCTATTTTCACAAATTATTAGAAGCTCAAATTACCACATGTTCTCTTCTAAACATTCGAATTGAACATGACAAGAAACTGAAAACATCCACGTGAAAGAAATAAAACAACACGCGAACATGTTTCCCTCGCTACATCCAATTCCTCTAAATTAACAACTCAACTGGCCATTCAATGATGCCCAAAACAAATTGTGAGATGAGCAAAGTGGATGCTCGTCTAGACATACGAGAAGCATAAATGAACACAACATGTACCCCCACTCCTGCTCAGCGCCTTTTAGGTGGGATCCCAGTTAAGAACAGACAAGCATGTAATAAATAACCCTTTTCTGCTTCTCAAAGAACACTTTGCAGTATACTACAAGACAATATTTAAAAAATCATCTTTAAATAATCTTAATTTATGTTTTACTTATTTTTACTCGAATGTTAATAGCAATTTATTGTTCTTATAATGATTTGTATAATTTGTTCATTGACCGAGTGAACGTTAGTGAACAAAGGTCTCTGCTTCAACTAGACATTATTTCTCTTGTCAGTATGCCCGTACTCCTCTGCAGCTCGTATTTTACAACCGATCGTTACGAAATCCCGTGTACAGATTCTACGTTTTTATAGTTTTTTTTGTCGGGGTTTTTCATTAAAGCCGTACTTCCCTCAAAAAAGGCAAAAAGAGGGGCTTTAGAATATCTCCGCTTTGACATCCGATTTCGATGATTATATTTTTTATTAAAACGTAAAAAAATAATCATAATTCTCATAAAAAATCGGTAAAGATCTGATCAGGATTTTTGGCATAAACAAATTTTATTATTATTATTATTTGTGTTTAATAAAATAATTCTGACATTTCGTCATTTTTTGTTAAAAAATTAAGTGTTCGCGAGGTCTAATATTCGGAGAAGTACGAGTACTAGATTAATATATCCTCTATATATAAATAAACAAATTAACACATAAATTAGCAAGCGAAGTGTCAGGGGTCGCGGTCGGCCATAGCCGCGAAGAACCGGCCACCGCTGCTGGGGTATATAAACGTGTTCTCGAGACCGCGACTCAGCAAACGTAGAACCAACCACCTGTATGAAAAATATCAGCCCGATCCGTTATAGTTTTCGCTTGAAGAATTAAGAAACGTCCAAATTTTCGCATGTGATATAATCATAATTATCTACAAGATCTCACAGATGAGAGGCGCTTAGATTAGTTTCAACCATAACCGACTATGATTTAATCTGCGTCCAGGGTCCGATGAACCGCCGCGCCACCCCCACCCCCCATTCGCAGAGGACCCTCGTCTAGATATACACTAAAACAGTCCCTGAAGGCCGACGATCCCGAAGGCACAGATGTCTTAAAAAACCGTTTGAGATACTTAGAGAAATGGCTTTAGTTGAAAGAGAACACTTTTAGCTCAAATCTTGAACATGAAAATGGAAATAAAACGTAACATTTTTATGAGTAACTTATGTATATAATTTTATTAATAACTAGCCCGTCCTGGTTTCGGGTGGACATTTATTTTTAACCGACTTCAAAAAAGGAGGAGGTTCTCAATTCGTCTAACTACCATCGTTTGTTACCTCAGAACTTTTTTGACTGGGTGGTCGATTTGCATGATTATTTTTTTATATGAAAGTTGGTGCTTTCCGTGTGGTCCCATTTTAATTTTGATCAGTTCTGACAGTAAGATCCATGAAAATTCATGAAAAAACTGTAAAAATTGAAGTCGGTTTATAGTTTTTTAAAACAAAATTAATTATTAATTAAGATGTAGTCTATGTTACTCAGAGATGCCAAGTAGGTATCGCTGAGTAGCATAGGCTGTTGACACTGACAGAATGTTACATTAGGTAGGTATCAGTGGCGAAAGCTTCGCCACTGATACTCGTACTACCTACTAAAGTAACATTATAGTGGTGAATGAATTTTTGAAATCAGACCAGTAGTTTTTGAGTCTTTCTTTTCGTACATACAAAAATACAAATCTATCCTCTTTATAATTTTATTTTTGTGAAGATTATTGTGCAAGAAAATTACAATCTTTCAAATATTATAAGGAGGAAACATTTTATTGTTTGTTTGTATTGTATATTGAATAGGCACCCGAACTACTAGATCGATTAAAAAAATTCGCTCATCATTAAAAAGCTTACTTTCAGGGATAGACATAGGCTTTATTTTATGTCAGACGGGAACTACGCGGGTGAAATCGCGAGGCGCTGCTATTCAAATAATATAAACAAATCCGGCTCGAAGGACCAGGAACAGTATTAAACACTATTCGTATGAATTATGCTTCTAACAGCGTTTCATACGTCTTATAAGAGCGAGAATATCTTATTTCGATGTCATTTCTTATATAATTTAAAATTTCATTGAAACAAATATCTAAACAAAAATCATTTTTTTTTAGGTTAAAGATAAAAACTTAAAAGATTCTATGAACTTTTTACTTCTTATCTCGATCCGAGGAAACTTTGCTAACAACGTTGTAACAGAACACTTCATTAAAGATAAAAGGAGCAACTACAGAAAGAGTAGTTAAAAGTTTCTTTAGTAGTTGGAAGTGAATATACCTACCTCCAGTACCTACTCAACACAGAAGACCAGAGCTATGACATGATTCGCTCTGTCACGCTTGTCCACGCTTGGTGGACCAATGTTGGGAGTCTAAATATCGAGAGTAAATAAATTCCTTCAGGGAAAGCGTGCTCCATCTTCTTAGGCCAAATAGAGTGAGAAAGAGAAGAGTCGTGGCGTTTCGGTGAACTAACACTTTTAGTAGTACTGCAATGACAGAACACTGTTGTCAACGCAACAAAAGTTGTCACGAGCGTCCTCAATTCCCACGACCCCTCTCATTTTGAACAGACTCTAGCAGCGTCTCGCGGTTTCACCCACGTAGTTCCCGTTCCCGTGGGAATTCCGGGATAAATATAGCCTATGCCACTCCCTGAAAAGTAAGATTTTTAATGATGAAAGAATTTTTTTACGCCACGACTTTTCTCTTTTTAACAGACTCTATAATATTTCATGAAACGGCTAGAAATCGAAAGCCATTTTGAAAATCACTCATTACTCGTAAAATAGAAACCAACTCGCAGACTTGTAACAAACAATCTTCTAACTACAGTAACAAGTTTAATTTCGGTGGTGGTCCGTAATCTAGGTTTGCGGTTTACTAGACCAACATCCAGGCAAGGATGGAAATTAATGGAGAAAGTTTCGCTATTACCGCGACCACGGACCCGCGGGTCCTACGAACCACAGTTTAATTGATGTTATATTATGTTTATATTTTATAGTGGGGTTTTGGGGTTAAGAAATTCATTGGTCATACGAGTAGATAAATCTATACTAATATAGGAAATATTTGATTGTTGGTTTGTTTATATTGTATAGGCACCGAAACTACTGGACCGATTAAAAAAAATATTTCATCATTAAAAAGCTTACTCTTCATGGAGTGACATCGGCTATATTTTATCCCGGAATTCCCACGACAACGGGAACTACGCGGGTGGAACCGCTAGGCGCTGCTAGTAGATAGATAAAAACGTACAGGCAGATTGAAAAGCGCTCTCAAGTCCGGTAACGCTGTCATGGCCATCTGCGGTAAAAGCATCTAAGTCCTTTCGAAAAAAAAAACAAGCGATTTGAATCTAACTTATAACAAATAAGATAACAGAGGGACATTTTATTTATAATTTATCAAATTATACATATTATGTATAATCAAGTCAAGTCGTGGGGACACTTCGTATATTGGTATATATATATGTTAAAGCTGAGCTAGTTGACCTACCTCTAAATTGTTGGCAACAGACCGCAGTCAGCACAATACTCTTCTAATTCGTTTCAATTCTCTAATTGTAATTAAAGTTGAAGAATAACTTTATCATCAATTAGATCAGTTGAGCTACTTCTAAATTTTTACAACAGTCCGCAGGCAGCTAAATACTAGTTCTAATTTGTTTATTTAGTTCTTATTTGTAGAAAGTTTGTAAATATGGATGTAAACATGTATTTTTGTTTCTCTTTCACGCAAAAACTACTGAACGGATCGAGCTGATATTTTGCATACAGGCAGTTCTAGGCCTTAAATCACACATAGGTACTTTTTATCCCATAAATCAGTACCGGTGGGATAAACGAGCGAAGCCGCGGGGCGCAGCTAGTGAGTAATTACATGACAAACACTCGGAACTTGAACGCATCAATGTAAAAAATATTACGATCTAAGCTATTCTCAGACGTAGGTCACAACAATGACAGAGACCAAACCAGTTTCCCAACGTAAGTTTGGGAGATATACGAGTGAAAGTAACAGGGACCAATGGCTGTTATAAAACGTATGCCTGCCACCATCGATATCGATGTAAAAACGGGAGATGCGGCACTGGGTTCTCGAAAGTGGCAGCTTCAAATTAGGTCTAATTGTGTCCTATCATCTCAGTCACAGTCGGAACGGTGCTGCCGGCGGCGATCGTTTTTGCGTGCAATTTGTTGTCTCGGGCACACTTCGGTCTAGTACGTCTTTCCATGTATGTTGTTCATAATAAATAATATTACAAAAGAATGGAAGATTTATATATATAGTGATGATTTATAATTTAATGGTTTACTTAAATTATAAACCATCACACTAATATTATAAATGCGAAAGTTTGTATGGATGGATAGATGTTTGGATGTTTGTTACTTGTTACCTCTTCAAGCCAGAACTACTGAACGGATCTGACCAAAATTTTTCATACAGGTAATTCTAATCCTGGAATCATACATAGGCTACTTTTTATCCCATAAATTAATTCCCGTGAGATAAAAATCACCTTTAAACGTCGTAATTCCAACAACGCGTGCGAAGCCGCGGGGGCACATCATCTATTATAATATAACACAATACAGGCCATTTATTGAGTTAGACCTGAACTTACGTAACATATCTACAGAATTTTACTTATATTATATCTATGGCTGCCACAGGAGGAATGATATACGATGAGATATAACCACACGCGGCTCAACCACTCTTCATTGATCATGAGTTTGAGCCAGGCTGCAATGCAAAGTTTTAACAGATTTTTTTATGTTTAAGTTATAATACGAAAACACGGTTTTTTTTTGTATTTTCAGCTTCGAACAACAAAAACTATTCCGCTGTTTGAGTGAAGGTAAGAAGGATCACACTTATATTTTAGATGCGAAAGTTTGGTTGATGGATGTTTGTTACCTCTGTGACCAAAACTACTGAACGGATGGGGCAGTTAGTTCTAATCCAGGAATCAAACAAAGGTTACTTTTATCTACTCCCAAGACATAGATATAGCCTAAGTTTCGATAGAAGCAAAATTTTTAAACGATACTTTTCCATAGAAACAACTAATGATACAAGCCAACATGGCGCTTAGCAGGCGGAGGCCTGCGTCCAGCAGTGGACCTGTGTAGGCTGTATATAACGATGATATAAACATACATAATTATTTAAATCCCGGATCAGTTTTTCATTGAGGGTTTACAATTAACTATAAACAAATCCAGGGATATTAGGGAAACTATTTCTGCAGGCAGATGCTGGATGCGTGAACCTAAAGACAGGGTGCTATGGCACTTGTTATGGGAGGCTTATGTCCAGCAGTGGACTAATATAGGCTGCTGATGATGATGATGGTGATGATAAACAAATACCGTCAAGAAACAATTTAAGCGATCCATGAGATTCTACGTGATTCCGCGTCAATCCGACACAACGCCCTTTAGGCACGAAAACGAGTGACTGGCATAAAAACATTCGGTGTGCCGCAAATAGATCTAAAATCACATGAAAATGGAACGACATGGTTCCGTAGCTGTACCTATGGTTCCCTTTACGTAGCGTGTTGTTTCGTAGCGAATTTTATCAGCTCTTTTGGTAGACTACCAATAAAGCTGATATAATTATCTAATTAATTTTGTTTTAAAAAACAATAAACCGACTTCAATTTTTACAGTTTTTTCATGAATTTTCATGGATCCCGGGATGGTACACGGGATGCACCAGCTTTCATATAAAAAATGAATCATCATGCAAATCGGACCACCCAGTCAAAAGTTCTGAGGTAACAAACATAAATAAATATAAAAAAACAGACGAATTGAGAACCTCCTTCTTTTTTTGAAGTCGGTTAAAAAGAGAAGAACCGTGTGAAGTGAGGGCGCTCGTGTGCCTTAACAACTTTTTTTGCGTTGACAACATTACCCTCTCATTGCAGTATGACTATAAATGTTAGTTTACCGTAACGCCACGACTCTTTTCTTTTTGAACAGATAATACATACAATATTGTTACTGCAATCTGAACAAGATAGAATAAACTAAAACCCGATTATGGCTTTCACAAAGAGATTACTGCAAACATGTCTCTTTGCTATGGCACCGTCGATTTATAATAAAATTCCACTCTCAATTAGAGAATTACCGACCACGATATTTGAAAGAAAGCTGAAAACCATATTGACTGTAAAATGTTACTGCATAGTGAAAGATTTTATTAATGATAAGAACTTTGACAAATAACTTTAAAACTACTCTATTATATTTTAAAATTTATATCAATTTTATGTACATATTACAACTAAATTAATTCAATTTATTACCATTAATTTTCGTTTTTTTTTGTTTATTTGTAGAATCTTCAAATATTATTGTAATCAAAAAGATAATTGCAAGCCCCAAAAAGGGTAAATTACATTGTTACGCATTTCTGTTTGTACGATCTTCTTCACATGTAATGGCAATAAATATACTTTTACTTTTACTTTACTTTTACCGATTCTGCTTAATAATGTAACAATGAAATTTTCTACCCTTACTTAGACCCCGCTATCTCGTTATACCAATATCTTCTGACATCATTTACTCTATAGCCACCGCAGTATTAAGAGGAATCAATCGGTACCTCAAAATCGCCTACACTACTGTATGTATGTAGCATCCAAACTAACATAGGATGCTAACCTCATAACCTCATCCGTTGGTAGCTACGTAAAAAATAAAGCAAAATGTTTCTCTATTTGTAATGTGGTATGGTAGAAATCACACCACATAATAGTATAGAGTTGAGGTCAGCTCGTGGATTTCGTAGATGACATGTAGGGGCTAAATCGATAATGATGTGTTACGATAAGGGATACTAATTTATGCAACAGACGGTCTTATAAATTACGGACAAAGAGACAGTTAACTTAAATCAAATCCAAAGGGCCCAGTTTAGGGTTCCGTACCCGATGGGTGAAAACGAGAACTTATTACTTAGCCTCCGCTGTCTGTGTGTATGTCCGTCCGTACATCTGTCAGCGGTCTGTATTTCATAAGCTGTAAATGGTAGACAGTTGAAATTACAGAGTGTATTTCTCTTGCAGCTTTTACAACAAATAAAAATTAAATATTTATTTGTGTATTTGTTCTATTAATAATGAATAGGGCAACGTACATACCAAGTTGAACAACGATCAACGAAGTTAAGCAACGATGGGCGCGGTCAGTAAGTACTTTTTTTTTTTTTTTTTTTTTTGGACTCGCTAGTTGTTAGCATTTGCCACAATCGTTTTTTTTTTTGTTTTTTTTTTTTTTCTTCAAATAAAAAATTTGGGAAACATTTTACTCTATTAAAAAAACCTACTACGAGAATATACATAGTAAGTACTTAGATAAGTAACCCAAAACCCAACATGACGCGCCAACTCACCGCGTCGTTTGGCTTTTGGTTTGAGTAAGTGCGAACCATCAAAAATTCTGTTAAAGACCTTCACTTCTCTTGTTGCTTTTGCGAAAGTATATTAACTTATGTGTACGGAACCCTTAGTGTGCGACTCGCACTTGGCCAGTTTATTCAAATCGATGCCAAGACGTAGATGGTGTCTGTAAGAGTACAACTTTACATCGAATCTGAGATAACCGTGGTCTACATTGCGGTTTTACGGCGGAGATAATCTGTCATTCGAATAAGCCTATCGTTCGCCTGCTATCTGGTTTACGAGGAAAGGCTGGCTTAGTGAATCCAGTATCATTGTATTACTCTAATGTACTTCTTAAAGCGCGTTTTGTGACTTGCTCTATTGCCATAGATACATTACATACCCCCTTATTCATGAAAATCTGCTAACTTAGCACACTGCTAAAGACTACTGAGAAATAACACTACACACACGACTGTCAAACTGCGATCCTCAACCATTGATTAATTAAAAAGGGAAGATGAGGTACTAGTTTCTCGAAAATGGCAACCTCATATTGTGTAAAATTGTGTGCTCCCACCTCAGTCACCGTCGGACCGGCGGCACGGGCGGTCGTGATTCGCGTGAAATATTGTGATGTCTCGGTCTCACTTAGGTCTTAGATACGTCTTTCCGTCTTTGTTCTTCTTTGTATTGCACTGGACTGGAAATATAACTGTGAGCGTATGTGTTTGTGTGTAGTTGTAACATATGCCAATTTTTGAGTAAGCGCTGGGAGAACGTAACCTAACTTCCCTTTTTAATTAATCAATGTCCTCAACCCCCATGCCAAGCTTGGGGATTATGGGTATTACACATCCATCCATCCACAGCCTGTATCGGTCCACTGCTGGACGCAGGCCTCCCCCTGATAAACGCCTTATTGGCGTTTAAATCATGGGGGGGTAGTACCCATAATCCCCACGCTGGGCATGCGGGTTGGGGATCGCAGTTTGGTGGAAGATTTGTTCTGCGGGGGGCGCTGCTGCCCGCCCCTCACAAGATATCCCTTAGTCGCCTCTTACGACACCCACGGGAAGAATTGTGGGTATTACACCCCATGAAATAAAACTCAATAAGGCGCTTATCAGGGTGAGGCCTGCGTCTAGCAGTGGACTAATATAGGCTGTTGAGGGACGGAGATTCATAGTAAAAAAAACGTGTTCTTGGAGACCGTGACTAGGCAAATGTAGTGTAGGATGCCCTCCCGGCGCTATGGCACTCATTAGGGGAGACCTATGTCCGGTCTCAGCAGTAAACTAAAAATTATGATGATGATATTATATAGTTTTATATATGCGTGTGATCCCAGCTAAGTGTACAATTAAGTTTATCTTTACATTAATAGCCTTTAAACAATCCACTGGCAGACATAGACCTCCCCTGATAAGCGGCTTTTTGGTTAATGTCAACGGGTAATGGATAATCCTCACACTGGGCAGGTTGGCAGGGTTGAGTATCGCAGTTCGAAGGCAGTGAGAGAGTTATCTTATCTAGTTTGATAACATATCTATCCATCTATTCAGCTTATAAGCACCCTCTGACATTTTCTCATTCACTATTCTATTCGCTCCTGTGAAACTCTAATCCTCTTTTTGGAGGCCAAAATATCGTCTATCAGCAGGCTAGTGGACTGCTTACTCGTCTCTGAGCATCTCTGGACCTCCATTCCGTAATGATACATTCATTATGGAGGTCCATCAACCGTCAAAAACATATTAATATGGTATTGTTAATTTACAAATCTAGTACAAATAAATAACTAAATTACAAAGCCTCTATCAAGGAATTTCCTCTGAAGTCTCACGATAACACTTTTATACCTTTTCCGTTCTAGCTGAGTTGGGAATTCAGGTTAGAAACCCCATACCATAAGCTTCGGCTTCGACCTTTAAAGTTTTCTAAGAACTGGAGCATAGCGTCAGTGCAGCCAATAAAAAGTAGAAAAGCCACTAGACGGTCCACTGCAGATGACAGTTGGTGTCGTCGAGCCAGTATCGATTCCGTCGGGTGTTGCGCGCCGTCGGCCTGGAGACGTCCTTGGCCCCACCACGTCCCCCTCTGACGTCACACCCCACCCCCACGCTGACCCGCTCCGCATGTCATGACGTCATCACTAGACTGAAGATGCATCATGAATTTTACGATCGAGGTAAAGCGTAGAATTTTTATTGCGGATCAGCGTCTTTTGATCAGAGGTTCAACGTAATTCATTCTGACGTTGAACTTTGACCTTCGCGAGATGAAATGGGCGGTCGTGCAAGGGCTTATTGAGGAGGTACGTGGATAGCCTGAGTTCATTGGTATGAAGACAAGGTGTCGCCTTGATATCGCAATGATTGATCAACGTTCAAACAACGTCTGTTTCTAGACAGTCCTGTGAACCCTTTGAAAGTCGATCATGCGGCTGAATCATCTATTAAATCATAAGTGCATGCTCGTACCTGTAATTAGATTACGGAAGCGATGACCATACGAGCCACATGAACAAACAAAGCCCGTAAAGGTGCCACAGATGAGAATAGTGTTACGATCAAACAGGCCATGGGTGAATCAGTAGTTACAGCTAAACGATGCATGCGTACAGAACGGTATTAACCTGATGACAGACATACACTCTGATGATGAACTAAATACTGACGATAAGCTGAAGCTTTCCATTACCAAAATCAAGCTCCAACGTAACCCACAGCCCATATTTGAACAGATCCACGTAAGCACACGGTTGGAAATTGCGCACAAGGGAGTTGCAATAAATCGTACCTACTATAAACACGCATGGGGGTTCATTTGACGCTTATTGAATCGCTCTCCTTTCTTTGATTCACCACGATGAATCACCTTTACAATTAAAACTTTAAAACTTGCTGTTTATACATAGAGATTATAACGTAGCAACCTGCTTTCTGTGTAACAGCCGGGAGGCGTGCATTCATGCATCGCATACAACGGGCACAAAGAACCAATCAATTCACATTGACGCTAACAAGAGATCGCAGATTTGACTCCATTCTACTCTGCTCGGCCATAAACTGCCTTCTTTCTTTGAAGATCCAATTGCTATTATAATCTGGTTAGTGGTTAACCCAGTTTCGAAGCTGGAGGTCGTAGATCATAAACTTAAGACGCTATATGTCTTTCATTATCTGCCTATTAATTCAATTTCAAAAGAAATAGCCTGGAAGATTTAAATCCCACTATTATAAAAGCAATCTCATATGCAACTGTAAATTCCTGAGATTGTGGGGGCGGGCCTGACGATTCATCGAAGGAGAGATTCCATCGTACCCCATTCACCTCGGGTCCGTATAATATAAGAACATTTGCATATTTATTGAGCACTAGACCTAAATCTTTGGGCAGCGAACCGCGCTTTAAAACAGAAACCATTCATCATGTCCTCGCGACACTTCGCAGCTCTTTTCGCATTTGTATTTTGTAAACAAGATACAAATATACAACGTAGTAAGAAAGCCTTGGCATATCGGTCAGACGGTATCTGTGAATACCCGATAACAGAATATAAAGGCAATCATAATACAGCTTTGATAGTCTGCGAAAAAGAGGTCGCAATATTGCGAACAATTTAATCCTAAAAAACATTGCGGAGCATGTTTGTTTGACGAAATTGCCAGGCTACACGTCAGGCCGTATCCGCCTGAAAACTGTTTTGAATAACAGTTTTTGCGTTACTATTTTAGAAATAAACAATGACACAGCGCATGCTAATGGTTGTCGGGACGTTCGTTCTGTTGTTGGTAATGATATGAGTAAATAAATATTTATTGGTGTTTGTATGAGGGTTTGCGGTGCCCTTGTGCTGTTCGAAAGAGAGAAATGACGTCCAAACGCTCGACAGGGTGTGGAGCGGTGCGTCGACTGCGGACAACGAACTTACAGCCCCATAGGAATACTAGCAAGTGAACCAGTCGACATACGAAACCACTGTAGTCCTCTGTAAGCTTACACTCCGTGACGGCTAGGAAAAACTTAAATATAATCCACTTAACGTCCACTGACTTTAAATCCAGTTCATTATTACTTTGTTTGGGTATCGAGATCAATAAACCCAACTCAGTGAATCGAAGGATATAACTGATTTAGAAATGCTAATGAGATTGAATTTAGATGCGAGGGCGAGCTTAGTCCATTAGAGAACCATGTAATTCTTGATTATAAACTATCCAGAAACTATAATCTATAATTACGATCTTCCGCCGCCACGCGTCCTCGTGGTACCAAAACATCATAAAACTCGACGTGCCATACGGTTATTCGTCGGTGAAAGTTAGTTATCAGGCGAGACAGACGCCTGTTTATTGGTTAGATGTTGAGATAAACGGAACCAGC
This sequence comes from Eupithecia tripunctaria, assembly GCA_955876795.1. Lineage (NCBI taxonomy): Eukaryota > Metazoa > Arthropoda > Insecta > Lepidoptera > Geometridae > Eupithecia > Eupithecia tripunctaria. The sequence goes on along the minus strand of OY041617.1, from coordinate 13,087,413 downwards.
CTCTGCGTGCGGTCAATGAGTCGATGTAGGGACCAACGCATTGTTCTCCCGGGGGGCACTAACCCATATGCGCCGATTAGATACGAGCGACGCCGCCCGACGCGACGCAGCAACTATGTAAACACGTCGCACTCGCATCTTGCGAAACATTGCAATGTTATCTTTATAAGCGTGAAAGATTGTGGGTTATACTATAAGATAACATTAGTCCTTCCTATGTTTTCAGACATCGAACAAAAAAATAAATAAAAGGAAGCCAAAAGCCTACAGTTCCAGTTGCGTCTATGTCCGATCACGCAAAAGTATTTTCCACATCAGCATAGGCCCGTCGACGATTTCATTAGACGACAGTGGAAACCCCAGAGATCTTGGCACGAAACCAACGGTTTCATTAAGAAATATTTCAACTGTAATGTTTTTATCTTTCAAATGCGTTGAAAGAATCAATTTCACCGCCTGCGCTATGTTAGTCCCGGGTCCCGATTTAGCAATCGAGCTCACGTATTGTTTGTGCTTGTTGGCACATTGTTTAGGCACCTCGTAGTTCAAACAGACAGCGTCTCTCTGATAAGCGGGGCTCGGGGACACAAGCTGTCGACACCGGGGGGATATCCCTATATCATTGTGTGGCAACTTGAACAAACATTTCCACACGTCTCGCGCTTTCATTTACAATGGGAGAAATAGCTTTCCTCGTTCAGACGTTTGAAAGGAACAGGGGACTATTCGTTTTACGGTAAACACGTGTTATATACCAACTACTCTAGTATAAGCAGACATCACGCAAGAGAAGCGTGTGTTCAGAAAATCCTTGGCAAAACAAAGTTATTGATTATTGTTTATTTTGATGATTATTTTAACACGCATGTGTGTGATGTGAAGCCGTTAACGGATTTTATACCTGCGATGAGATGTTTGATTATTGAAGTCTTTGTTTGCCGCATTAGGAAATCCTTTTAGGGCCATAGCAGACACGGCGGAATCTGCGAGGATGCAAATCTCGCGGAGTATTAGAAATTAGAAATCTTAAATAAACGGTATTAATAAAAAAATTGATCCGAATACAGCTTTATCCACAAAATTTTCAGGTTCTTTTAAAAACATACAGAGATACCTTTACGATATCCTCTCCAACACCAAAACATTAGCACTCACCTGAAACATATCAGTGTCAGGATCCTCCGTGTACTCCACTATGACCGCCTGGCTGCGGCTAAGTGTGTATGATATCGAGTGCTGGCTGGCATCCAGGATGGCCTTACTGCTGTGTGGAGTCTTCACTACGTAGTGCTTTGAGCGCCGCACGCCGTTCGGTGCTGGTCTTCTGTACAGCACGAATTTGCTGCGCCGCCGACCTCTCTCGCCGGTTGGGAGGTAGCCGTTGTAACTGGAATGGAGAACACGACTTAGAAAGGGCCGAAACAGATGGAAGTGCGAGTCTGCTTGATATATTTCTGCTTCCAGAGAATGCTTTTATGTCTTATGTTAGGACGATGACGCGTCGTCGGAGACACTAAAGACAAATACCTTTTGGGGGCTTCTCGGCCTAGGCCATGCATGCACCTTCAACCATAGATATAAATCAGAGTGGTTCCGTACATTTGTAAATACTAGCTAGAACTTTCAATGTTAGCTTAGGTGCAAAGAGGTTTAATTAGATTGTTGTGGTGTGTTGTGTTGTGCCCTACTGATTAATATCATGATAAGCTTGTAGGGTATTGCAAGACATAGGCCTCTCTACATGTCTGTACCAGGTCCCGATCTTTAATATATTTCGTGTGTTAGAATTTGCACCCTAACTCTTCCTGCGGGTCTTCTAAGAGGCGACTTAGGGATATAAAGCCAGCACAATTCTACCACCAAACTGCGATCCCAGCGTGAAGATTAGGGGTATTACCCCCATGATATACAAGCCAATGAGGCGAGGACCTGGTAACGCATAGGCTGCTGCCAGCAGCTGTGTCACCCTTTGGACTTGCGTCCAGCAGTGGACCAATATAGTTTATTGAGATGAGGTGAGGAATTAATATGTAAATCAAATACCATTTTCTGAACTACCAAAGCCTTATCCACAGCCATGTTTACTAGCAGCCAACGTAATCGATACCGGCAATCGTTTTTATACGGTTTATAGCCAAGGCTATCGGTACATTAGCGCTATCGAAACAATAGTTATTATTAAAAGACTCCATTATATTCTTCGATCGTCAATGGGAAAGGTTAAACTTCCGTGTGAAACATACCAACAATCATGCAGCTGTATATATATATCTATGTTCTATTCATAAGAGTATTCACAGGGTACGTCATTTTCATTTTCTAACTACATAAGGGATTACGTATCACTCAATAACATTTAAATTGTCATTTTATTGCGATTATGGGTTTGTGATTTATATTCTTCTTCGGTTTTACTGAAGTTGGGAATTTATTTTAAATACAGTCGTTTCCAATTTAAAGGGTTTTATTTTTATTACCTTTAGACTTTACAGGACTCTCGAACACGCCAAATATTTAGAGATAAAAATAAAGACACATTTATTTGGCCAAAACCAGGTAACAAAATACAATAATTATTTAACGTTTGTTTTCAGCCTTATCAAATATAGTTCCATATAATGGACTTCATCAATTGAAAGAATTTATCACGAAACCTCCATAAGATATACTGTTGTTAAAACTTAGGGAACGATTACATAATTATAAGACAGGTTAGACGTCTTTCTGAATGATGATAATTCCAGCTGAAAACCTTGAAATGATCGTGTTATTTAAGAAATTTACGAAATAAATGATTTTTTATTATAATTTGACAAAGGCCTCCCCAACAATGGCTGACTCTCTGGCGGTTATGCGCTTCCCACATCGAGTGGTTTCTCGCGACCTTCACCAGGTTATCGGTTCAACTTGTGGGGGTCTGCCCACGTTGCACCTTCCGGTATGTGGTCGACAGTCAGAACCTCAGAACCCTAAGGTTGATCACATAACAGGTGAGAAAAAATCGGATTTTTACTTAGGTCCTAAAGTAATTTAAATAGCATAGATAAGAAGTTTTGCTATGCTAAAACAAACTACGAATCAGCAGTCGTTTTTTCGTAGTTCAGCATATTGGTATTAAGATATTTATTAAAAAAAACATTATGTAGACTCCAAAACTGCAATTGATTCAATCAAAGTTTCTCCTGACCACTTCATTATGGATTTAAGCGGATTAACTACGAACCTTATTTGTGTTGGAAGAACACAAACGTTTCATCCCTTAACGAGGGACATCTTCAAACAAGTGCGCTTCTTGACCACCTTAAAGCCGCAATGGCCACCAGTTCCCATAGATAAAACGCAGCCCTAAGAGGATCAATGCTTTGCACCCAGTAATTTCAATAGATAGATCAAGTGTAGAGAAAAGCTAGATAATTTTCTAGAAACAGGCCTCACGTAGGTGCAAACTAGCTAATAGATCGGCGTAACACGACCCAGCTACGTGCCTGCAGCCGTGTGCAAGTGTGATAACCTTAAGAAACGTAATAACCCTCGTTGAAGCCGTACTCCGTACTCCGTCCATGACGTAACATTTAATTCCGTACGAGACTGCTATACTTTGTCCAGTCTAGAGTTCTAGACGTTGCGGGCAAAGTTTGGATTCAGGCGATTGGAGTGGCGAATCTTAGAGAGTTCTATGATCATAAATACAGCTTTGATTGGCCTAATGTAGCTGGCTAAAGGCTGAAATTAGAACAGGTTTTAGCTGACAGGAATAAAACCTTTTTGAACCAATTTGAAAAAAGGCGTACATAGCCGAATTGAGAACAGTTTGGCTATTTTTTTATAATAATTGTGTGATCATCTGATGTATGTTCTTTTTGTCAACTCATTCTTAATGAGGTGTTTCCTTAATGTCAAAATATAGACTGAAAAGAAGGCGAGGAAGATCTCTACTCTACCGTAGACTATAACTATAATCCACGTCTACCAGTCATCACATTTGCAGTTCATTCAGAGAAACCAACTGCAAACCAAATAGATCACAGTTCCGCGTTCTGCATTATTTTTGCGGCAAGAAACCAGACAATGTTAAACGCTTGGGAAACTAAACAAGTGCACCTTTGTGTTCGTTATGTAAGGTACCGTAACCGCTCGCGTCTCACGTTTGACATAATGCACTTTTTGTGGTGTTTTCTGTAACTGCCGCTAAGGCTAGACCGTTTACCGACAATATATCACACTAAGTTATAATATTATGTATTAGGTATATTATTATTATATTATAAATGTGAAAGTTTATATGGATGTATGGATGGATAGATGTTTGTTACCTCTTCACGCCAAAACTACTGAACGGATCTGGCTGAAATTTTGCATACAGGTGTAATTCTAATACTGGAATAAAACATAGGCTACTTTTTACCACATACATCAGTTCCCGTGGGATGAAAATCACCTTTAAACGTTTCCATAGGAACATCGCGTGCGAAGTCGCGGGGCGCAGCTAGTTTAACATAATATCGCATAACTCATGAGAGATTTTAGTAAGATCTGAAGCCTTTATGGGACCAAATGCAATTCATAAATTGATAGGATTGGATAAACTTTAATGTTTCCCCTGTAGGTGGAGCTAACAGCGCTGTAGTCCGTAAAAAGTCCCAGAGATTTTCGGCTCATAAGTAACCGACTTTGTGGTCTAGCGGTTATGACATTTCCGTACCGTACTGAGAGGAGGACGCAAGTTCAAATCACGTCGAAGGCAAAATTTTTTGATTTTCTTAAAAATTACCCGGAATGTGAGGGCTTACGCACTATACCTAATAACAAAAACCTTACAAATGCAAGCTTCAAATAAGGGTGAAGTAATAGCCATTATACGGTCCTGAACTCTTGAGGTTACTCCATGCATCTAAGAAAGTTTAATTGAGCAATTAGTAAGGCGACCACTAGTCTAGAGAAAAATGCACAATGCGCAGACGTTAGTCTTTACGAGGTTTTTTGAGGGCACATCAAAGAGAATCTCTGAAACTAACGTAACCACAAACGTTTAAGTACCCTTAGCTACATAAGGTTATGCAATATTATACTTCTTTATATTAAGACTATAAATGTAAAAAATGGTAAGTTTGTTTGTTAACCTAATCACGTCAAACTACTGAATGGATCGTACTGTTTTTTTAAGTAGTTTATTCTAGAGTTGTACTCAAAGGCTGCTTACTATCCTGAAAACATAAAATAAAGCCATTGGCGTCGATTCTGTTGTTTTAGAATTTGCTAAAATTATGACTTAGGAATGTCAAACGATACATTTTGATTACTTAATTGATTTATAACTAACCTTAAATCCTTATTTTGGCTAATTTTGATGTCAAATTGAAGATAACTTTGCTAAAATTAGGACTTAGGAATGCCAAACGATACATTTTGATTACTTAATTGATTCATAACTAACCCTAAATCCTTATTTTGGCTAATTTTGATGTCAAATTGAATATAACTATTCAATTTAAAAAGTTATCGTCTATTTCACATTCGTATAATCCTAATTGTATTTTATCTTATTCTAAAGCAAGAGCATCGACACCATTGTTTTTAACATGACACATTTGTTAGCTGTCAATGTACATTTTTCTTCTATTCGTGGCTTTACAAAGCAAACATTGTCCTTTCACAAAAAAATACATTATTCACGTAAGATATATCCAGTGGAGTTTATAAATACGCCTTTTATTATACAGACGCATGCGAAGCTACAAGCAAGAACTAGTTCTTTTAAACTAAGCTCCAACTGCTCCAAGAGAGTTCTTGGTAAGACTTGAAGTCATTGCCTTCACGGAACTATCGTTCAAAAATAAATTCATAACTGGGACACGACGAGACAACTCATCGAAGCGGACTAATAGGGCACATATCTATCGCCACACCCTTCCCACGTAACCAAGTCATGTTTTTCGCTGAAAAGGGAACTCTTGAGAAAAAACTCGCAGTGACAGTTACGTCACTCGAAGGACTTAAAATTTCTAAGCAACTGTTCGAAAAGACAACGGTGTTTTTACCCGACTTCAATTTATGGACGGATTTTTAAAATTATTTATTCTTTGGATAAATCCCGAGGTGGTTCCATAAATATAATAAATTTTTGTTTTTTTTTAACAATCAAATTATTTATTTAAAGACCAAGTGTACTTAGCGTTGTTCTAATATGTCTTAGTATTGCACACAAATGCCCCAGTCACAATATTTCTCACTTAAACTGGCCCTGGCCCTGTCTGCGCGATGACTCTCACTCGACACCATTTTTATCCTGCCGTAAGTCACCGAGTCAGTGTCCGTCACCGGAAAACCCAACCTTAGGCACGCGAGCTGTAAGCAAGCCATGCGACAGAGTAATTGCTCCAAATCATTAGTATAAGCAAACTCTACATCCATAGCTGTGTGGTGCTTAGTGCTTAGAATTTGCACCACCCCAACTCTTCCTGCGGGTGTCGTAAGAGGCGGGAGGCGAGCAGCAGCGCCCCCTGCAGAACAATTATACCACCAAACTGCGATCGACCGACCACATGCCTAGCGAGGGGCATCGGGTTATGGGCATTAACCGTCTATAAACGCCAAAAAGGCGCTTATGGGGGAGGCCTGCGTCCAGCAGTGGACAAATACAGGCTGTTGAGTTTGAGGTTGAGGAAATTGGTACCTCTTACTTTGTTGTAAGCATAGATCTAAATAAAAAAGGGGAGATGAGGTCCTAGCTTTTCGAAAGTGGAAGGCCCAAACTAGGTGCAATAAGGTCCACCCACATCAGTCATAAACGGACCAGTTCGTGTTACGCGTGCTTTCTACGAGGTACATTAGTGTAATTTATTGACTAAAATACCATCCCTCGTGTTTGTTCATTTTAGGTAATTCTTTTAAGACTTATTAATTTCATTTAAGACCCTTACTTATGTATTATGCATAGAATTTTTACAATAACAATATTCTTATTCTTTTTCTTACACAAGATTGGAAATGCGACAGCGAGCCAATGTTTGCGTGTAGTTGTCACACCACACACTGGCCCGTCGTCGCGTCGTTAAGTAAGCACTGAGAAACCGTACCATATCTACAAATTTTACTATGGACTATGGTTGCACGCCGCCCCGGTAGTGTTTTTAGGAAAACCCCTGAGTCACAAACCGATACTTATAGATATTCAAACCTGTAGAGTTTGAATAAAACCGTAGAAGATAAAGGTAATGGCTAGTTATAATAAGTGAGACATTTAGTTTTCAAAAACAAATGTAGTTTAACTATAGAAAAAGTTTTTACATTTTTTTATAAATAAATAAATTTTGTAAGTACCTACTTGCTTATTCATAATGGTCTGCTAACATAAAACAGCCGCTAAGTAGTGTTATTTCTGACGAAGACAGAGCTAGATTAGCAGTGTGCTAAGTTACCAGACTATTATGAATAAGGGGGTAAAATTATACTTTTTCTCTGGTTCCTTACTCGGTCATTAATTTTAATAACGGAATTGTATTGAATAATGGCAATGACACTTACCTTATTAGCTACTATGTATTGAATATTCAACGTTTGCGAAAAATATTTAATCGCTTTCTTAGCATTCCAACAAAGTCTGTAAGGAAAAGGGTAGTCAAACTTCAAGTCACATCGAATGAATAAAATATGATTCATAATCGATACGGCACGGTACCCCACAAGACGTCTCCGTTCCATTCCCTATTCCCTATTATTACACGACCCGATGCATTTCTAGAGTGCTTTAGGGACCTTTACATCGTTCCGGGCCGAGACAGGGATAACGAGAACTGTGCTGTCCGTGTATAAGAGCGTGTACTTTGCACCAAACTTCTGTATTCTTGCGACTGTTCCGGAAGATATCGGATGCGTCCCAAAGAGAACATGTAGGGCAAGCGCGGGGATTGTTGTCTAGAGTAGACAAGATAGAAATTAATTGTCATCGAAATCGTAAATTATTTGAAATTACTTCCTTCAACTAGTGCACATTAATTTTTATTTCTAAAGAATGAACCCTCATATGATTAAAATCTAGCCACAACTAATGTAATGAGTAATTAAAATTTAACTTAAATATAGGAACAGCACCTCCTTGGAACAGGAACTCGATTTTTTTAATTCGTTTCCGTGCAAAACCACCTTGCATAAGATTAGCGTTGATACGAAAACGAATCACAAACGATTTCGTTTTTAAAGGATCCTGCCTCGGTAAAGCTGTGGCCTCATCAGTCATCACTCGTAGTAACGGAATAAGTTTATGCCTACCAGTGGGTGATGTCCAACGAAATTATGATGACGAAGATTAGTTTCAGCGCGTGGTGAACGAGGATAAGATTAGTAGGTGTAAACTACTCGATAATGGAGAAAGTACGTGTAATTTCAGATGGATAGTCTCTTGAGCTTCTGACTTCCGGTCACGTTCCGGAAAGTATAAGACGGGCTCACTAGTGAAGGGGGGATAGCGCTTCGCTCAATTAAATTAAATAGTCCATTACGTATGAGTCCGTGGTCTATGGGAGAATCCTTTGTATCATGAAAATTAGTATTGATTTACTGAACTCTAAAAAAGAAAGTAAATTCCGCTAACAAGATCAGAGGCCCGAATCCGTTTGAGGATAGTATCGAAACGTGATCTCGGTGTCTCATTTTTGTATGGGATTTCGCACGTAGAACGGTTCGCATCGCATGTGTGTGTACTACAACTCATAGAATAATTGAGTTTGTTTAAAAAAACTATAAACGAACTTCGAGTATAGGTATGGTTTTTTCAGGGATGTTATTGTCAGAACTGGACCATATGGTACCACAGAGGAAGCACCAGCTTTCAAATAAAAAAAGGATTATCAAAATCGGATAAACCATTACAAAGTTCTGAGGTAATAAACAAAAAAAATACAGTCGAATTGAGAAACTCCTCCTTTTTTGAAGTCGGATAAAAAGGAGACGTCATTATCACGTCTCGATATTATCAACCCGACGAAGTTTTATTAAAATTCGTCGCATAAATTGTAGGTATTTCATACATTTGATCATGAATCATTTCGTAAAACGATCGCACCCTATAAAACCCAGTCGATTTAGAAGAAACCTTTCTCGAATCATTTTTTGTCTGCGTCAATGAGCTGTCATTTATCAGGATAATAGAATATCGACAAATATATCAAGGGTCATCTTTCATAGAAGCCCCGAAAAGGTATAATGCAAGCTATAAACTAGCAATAAAACGGGTTAGTATCATCTCGTCTAACAAAGCAGCTGGTCTAATGAGCAAGTGGTCTAAAACGCAACTGGCATATGGTCTTTAACGCTTCTCGCCTACAACGCAACTGGTCTAAAAATACATCTTGCCTGAAACGCAACTGGTCTATAATGCTACCCGTCAATAATTTAACCCGTCTAAAACGTTCTTTGTCTAAACCTCATCCCGTCAAAAATTAATATAGTCTAATGTCTGATAAAAAACATTTTCATTGTTCTTAAAATGAAACGACAAAGTATATGAGAAACAGACTTATACAGGGTGTGGCAAATTTTTGGCCCCTTCAGTTTAGCTACCGTTTCTTTTGTAGTTAGAAGGTTTTGTTCTAAGGAACTTTCTGTTTCATTTTAAAGAAAAAAATATTGCCATTTTTAGTATAAAAAAATATATAAAAATAAAAATGTATATATAAAAAAGTAGTTACATACGAGTTTAAATTAAGAACCATTGAATGAGTGACATTGTTGTTTTCACTTACTCGTTTTTTCATAGAAAATGGATTTAGTATGTTACTTTGAGGAAAGTGTTCCTGGTTGGAAATAGAGTCGATTAAGACCAACTTGTTTTTTTTTGAAAAATGTAATTTTTTAGGCGAACCGTACATTTTTTCAAAAAACAAAAAATGGCAATATTTTTTTCTTCAAAATAAAATAGAAGGTTCCTAAGAACAAAGCCTTCTAACTACAAAAGAAACGGTAGCTACCCTGAAGGGGCCAAAAATTTGCCCCACCCTGTATATATATATATAAAAAAACTAGATATATATAAAAAAAACTAGCTACCTCAGAATTCTAGTACGCCGCTTTTTCAACATAAAATAAACTCCTACTGACACATGTATTCTTATTTCTCAAAGAACATAAATGCAGTTCATTTAACTAAGAATAACAAAACTTGAACTTATATTTAAGTATCTACTTATATTTCATTTGAGATCACTTGCATTTTAGATCACTCGCTAATTAGACCAGCTGCATTTTAGACCACTTGCTAATTAGACCAGCTGCATTTTAGACCACTTGCTAATTAGACCAGCTGTGCTTTAGACCAGTTTGTACTTAGACCAGCTGCTTTTTTAGACGAGATGATACTAACCCAATAAAACTCAGATAAATATCGAATTGCAGTAACAAAATGTTACAATCCTTTATCGCTGACGGTAAAATTGCTAGACGGTCAAACTCTATCAGAAATAGTAGCATGAATAATGCAATGTTCCAGTGTATATTATTTTTGGAAAATTTACATGATAGGTATATTACAATTTTTAATTTTAATAACATGTATGTCGCTTTGTCTGCCGAATTATTTGCTGCACCTCGAAAGAAAAGATGATCCATCTAATTGGTATAGTTTCATCGCTTCAAAAATACAAACATAACGTAAAAGTTTTTCTAAATATCAAGTAAAAATATAACAAGGGATTTGAAGTGAACTTTGCAGTGGTGGGGCGGATTGGATAATTTATAGAGCTAAGAAAGACACAAAACTAATAATACTAATACTAAAAAAATAAAGGCGAGCGAAGCAGAGCCGCGATTTTTCATAGAATATTTCGCACGAATTAGCAGTTTGAATTTTGTTTTATTGTTCTTAAAAGTAAAACTACTAATTTGTATTATTTTCATAATTTCACAAAGGCACCGAAATGGCTCATGTAGTACAAAAAAAACATACGCGAAACAAAAGTATAACATGGAGGTAAGTGTCACGAAATGGGATGCGCGGGTGGTGTAGTGTAAAATTTAATGTGGCTATGCATCCACGTCTTCTATGGTTTATCCATCCAGCATGGAGCGTGTTAGTAAATAAACCACGATACAAATAACAAAAACTCACTTGCTTGGCGTCGAGTTTCAGATATACATAATTGTAAGCAATTTTTATTGAAGGATCTAAAATCGACAAGTAATGTAAATTACGTATAAAAGGACGCGCCAACAAAGTGAATTTTAGGTTAAGTATGGGCGGTTTGTATACGTTTATGCCTCATTCAAAATGGACACGGTATAGTACCTACTTTCACTCAAGAACTCGCCTAGACGTAGGACGATGTCACAGTGGTAGCGATACCAATGAAACAACGTTTGTAAGTGAACAAACAGTGGTGGGCGGCACCACATATGCAGACAAATAATTCATCCCATCCCATAGCGCCGCGTCGCCGCCGCCGCCATCGTCTTACGAGCTCGACCTCGGGCTTAAGTAACTCTACGAAAGTAAAATACGTATATTCGGCTCAAGAATACTAGATATTTTATGGTAACAAAGGGGTTACAAGACAAATTGCGATACCATAGAAATGTTGCTAGAAATTTTTACGACTGTTGATTAGTCAATTACTTGATTTATTTATCTTTTTTTAAGAAAGCTTGCCACCGACTAGACGTCCGTAACAATAAATCAAAGGTTTTTGGCTGAAAAACAGCGCTGAGAGTCAATCGTTCAGCACATGCTGAGCCAACACCTATTTCGGCACCTATTAGACATAGTATGCTGGGCGTCAAATCGAGTTTTGCCCCCATGACCCATGGGGGCAAAACTCGATTTGACGTAGGACGATGTCACAGTGGTAGCGATACCAATGAAACAACGTTTGTAAGTGAACAAACAGTGGTGGGCGGCACCACATATGCAGACAAATAATTCATCCCATCCCATAGCGCCGCGTCGCCGCCGCCGCCATCGTCTTACGAGCTCGACCTCGGGCTTAAGTAACTCTACGAAAGTAAAATACGTATATTCGGCTCAAGAATACTAGATATTTTATGGTAACAAAGGGGTTACAAGACAAATTGCGATACCATAGAAATGTTGCTAGAAATTTTTACGACTGTTGATTAGTCAATTACTTGATTTATTTATCTTTTTTTAAGAAAGCTTGCCACCGACTAGACGTCCGTAACAATAAATCAAAGGTTTTTGGCTGAAAAACAGCGCTGAGAGTCAATCGTTCAGCACATGCTGAGCCAACACCTATTTCGGCACCTATTAGACATAGTATGCTGGGCGTCAAATCGAGTTTTGCCCCCATGACCCATGGGGGCAAAACTCGATTTGACGCCCAGCCCCCATGACCCATGGGGGCAAAACTCGATTTGACGCCCAGCCCCCATGACCCATGGGGGCAAAACTCGATTTGACGCCCAGCATACTATGTCTAATTTAGTACTGACTTTTATTCTTGTTCTTTGTTCTAGTTTTGTATGTTTTTATCTGTATGTTTTTTTTTTCATTAAAGCTGGTGCTTCCCGTGTGGCCCCATTTTAGTTTGGTCCAGTTCTAACAATGGCATCCATGAAATAATTAATTTTGTTTTAAAAAACTATAAACCGACTTAAATTTTTACAGTTTTTTCATGCATTTTCATGGATCCCATTGTCAGAACTGAACAAAATTAAAATGGGACCACACGGGAAGCACGAGCTTTCATATAAAAAAAGAATCATGCAAATCGGACCACCCAGTCAAAAGTTCTGAGGTAACAAACATAAAAAAAACAGACGAGTTGAGAACCTCCTCCTTTTGAAGTCGGTTAAAAACAATATAATTGAAGTCGATCTATAGTGTTTTTACCAAAAAAAAACACAATTATTATCTGATAAAAATGTCAGTAGTTTTTCGCAAAATTGTGCGGCTGATTCTAAACTAAACTATATTTTCCCCAACCACATTTTGTAATTTATTTTGTAACCCCTTTGTTTACAAAACATATCTAGGGCTCTAGAACTGAGTATGGTCCCTTGGCACTTTTTCCGTTTCTACCAGGGAGTATATTTCACTCTAGTTGTCTGAGACCCGTGCCAAGTGGTAACGATTTCCTTTGGCCAGTGAACGAGCAAATACGAGGGAAAGTGAGAGATCACAGTAAAATACGACGATGCGGAAATATAATTTCACGGTTTATTATCATTAAATCGATTCAAATCGACCTGCTTTCCTTCATTTTGTGTATTGAGACAGATTCAATTATATTACCTGGTGTTTAGTTGCTTTCTTTCTTCCAAGTATTTAGATTTGTAAAATAACTAGTTTCTGGCCACGGCCCGTCTTGTTTCTATTTAAAAAAAATTAGGATATTCCGATTCCATGGAAACTGATTTATGGGGTGAAAAAACATGTGTGTTATTGCAGGTATATACCTACATCTATGCAAACTTTCAGACAGATCCAATCCGTTCAATAGTTTTGGCGTGAAGAAGTAACAAACATTCATAAAAACATTTGCATTAAGAATATTAGTGTAATTTAATTACTGATTTAATTATATAGAAATTTAGTAAATATGAATTTAAAAGGAACAAAATCGATACAAGTCTTTGCCGCGTGAAAATTTACAGTTACTCTCATAATTAACAAAAAGTAAAAGTAGATCAACCAGCTTCCAACAAAAATATCCAAATCAGGCCGAAATCTCTAAACACAATCTCGTTGCACGCTATTGCAGGCACGCAGACATTTGGTGCAACAAATCTATTTCGGTGAACACACTTCCGCACCGAGTCTGCGTGCGATCCAGACCAAATCATGCACCTACTTTCGAAACCGTTATAAAAACGGTTTTGTAAATAACGTAATAAAAATACTAGCTTTATTGTTCCTGGCACATGCGTACATCAATAAATGGAATAAGGTTTAATGCCGGAAGTTAATGTGGACGCCAAGGTTCTAAAGGTGTTGTACAAGAAGCACAGAATAAATATACAGTAATATATATATTTCCGTCAAAGGTTTGTAATATAACTAAATATGCAGTTATTGTTTTCTTATAAATCGAAGGCCTCTGCCATGACTCCATTCACGAGTATTCTCTAACTCTCGTGGTTTCAGACTTAGCCATCACCGTTCTCCTCAAAAAACGACCTGATTTGAATTGTACTAAATATACAGGGTGTATATTACTACGGCAGAAGAACAATACAATTCAAAAAAACTGTTAGCTGTAGGTACTGTGCCCTGTGGCACCAGCTGGATGCTAATCGTCCTTATCACAACACCAAGGCTGACAAATACCAGATCCTCGGAATGGTTGGGTTATGATGTCAGCAACCCACCAAAGATTTGCCTAGTCAACAGATGTGTGTGTTGACTAGGCGTATCTAGGGAATATCTAGGGCTCTGATAGAGCTATCTTTAAGATAGTGTCCAGGAGTCCTGTAAGGGTAGCATAATGGCATTGTACACAATATGCCATGACACGGTACTCATATAAATCTAAGTTTCTAATGTGTTCCGTGGAAAACTGGAAATATTATGATCTGCTATCCAACGTATGTAAGTTACTTAGGGCTTACTGCAGACTCAACTGCATGCTGTTTGACCGTAATCTTACCTGATGGAAAGCGAAGATGCGGTCGACGGTGTATCACGAAGGTCTAGCTAGAAGATACCCTTGCCTTGAAGAGACCCGGGTTGTAATTATGAGTATGTTTTGCAGTGAAAACGAATCAGAAATTTCGGCATGTTCCGAGTAGGCCCCCTGAGCTTAGTAAATACGTAATACGGGATACAAAACCGTTAAATAGAACGCCAACAGCCTAATTAACTTGTCGTTCGCCGTATATCACAGGCATGTGCCATAGGGAGGAATGCTCTTTAAATTCCTTTTGTTTCACATTGGAACGAAACGCGAGTGGAAATACAACGAGCATTATTTGAAAGGCCTTTGTTTTCTTTTCCTAATTAGATTGGTACGATACTATGATACTTATCAAGATTCAAGATATGCCGCAGAAGTGTTTCCACGATTAGGTAGGTAGCTGTTTAAATTATACTTATTCGAGATGAGTAAGAACGTATAAGTAGCAGTATTCTGATATTTCAAATAATTGGGTTAGTTTAAAAATAAACTAAACCGACACAATTTTATGGTTTTCTCATGGATTTCTCTGTTAGAACTGGACCACCAATAAGTACTGACAAGACATGATAACTTGAAGTCTTTTGACTTTCTTAGTTATACGTCTTACCCCCGAATAACCTACTCAAACACAACTCAGGTTTAAGAACGTTTCAAATAACTTTTGGACAGGTTTTCATTAACAACTGTCAAAAAATTGCGACTAGACACGTGCACATAAGTTTCTTAATTCGAGCGTTAGACACTCAACCATGCTGAATTTTCATAAAGATCCATCACGACGTACTTAATGCTTCGTACATTTTCAGCCAAAAAGCAAGTAGAGGTACTAAATTCGTGACATAAGCCAGGTATCAAATCACCGAGACGTGACTGCAATGGTAACGTTGGTGTTCATGACCTCCAAGCGGAATACAAGAAACAAAGTTTTGCGGTCAGCTACTCACTCAACGAACAGCAGTAAAATATGAATTCGTGTCATGACCGCGATTTAACTGCTCATGCACAGATTGTTCATGATATTGGTAGTACATAACTTGGTTATAATTGCAATCATAACAAGTATTTTAAGTTTTACAGACAACAGGAAATTCTTCTACAAAAAAGGCCATCACAGCTATATCCTGTCCATTGAGCTTGTAGAATGTTAGTAAACAAACCACGACACTAAAACTCACTTTCTTAGCGTTCAGTTTCAGATGTAATTGTTAGCAATATTTATTGAAGGAATGATCTCAAATGGACCAGTAATGTAAATTACGTATAAAAGAATTCCGTCTCAGAAGTCAGGAGTAGGTAAGGTAGGTACTCTCAAAATCACTTGTACGCCATTCTTCTGCGTAAACATACTGCGTACTTGAGACGCCGCCGAGTCGCGCCATTGCAGGACCGTTTTTGCTAAAGTTCCAGACGTAAATAGTAAACCAAAACTGCGCAGTTCGCCAAATTCATTCTCTCTCAAGCCTTTAAAACCTGATTCATGGAGAGACCTTATAAGAGCACGCTGATTGCATTCATACATTTCTAAGCACGCTAGAAACAGAAAGTGCTGTTATGTTTCAATGAAAACATTCCAGAAACGGTAAAGCTTGCAGATAAGGCATGCACCCTAAGATTATGAGACAGAGATGTCTTACAGACGATTATGATGACCTTCTGGCGTTTAATATTGTCGTTATCTATTCCATTCCTTTAATTACTAGCAGGAAGCTTTAATTGGCTGGTAATATATAAAGGCAGCTGCTGGAAAAAGGTAATTGAATTTCAAGGTGGAAAGTATAGGTACGTTGAAATTTAAATAAATTATACAATGAGGACACCCCTACACGGCTGGCAACAATGTCGGGATAGTAGTTGTGAACACAGACATAATAAACCAAGTCGGTTTTTCCAAACCCTTTGTTACCCCTTGAACTAATTTAATTTACCTATAGATTTTTGGTTATTATAGTTTATAGTTACACTATGGTAATTCCCGTCAATGACGTAATTTTTTTGGGACCTTTTTGATTTCTTAATTTAATTTATATTGGTAGTAAATAGTAAGTTATGCCGTGTGGTGCCGGCTTAGAGTTTGCACCACCCCAACTCTTCCCGCGAGTGTCGTAAGAGGCGACTAAAAGATATCCACCGGGGGGCGGCAGCAGCGCCTCCTGTAGAACCATTCTACCATCGAACTGCGCTCCCCAACCCGCATGCCTAGCGCGAAAGCGTGGCGTGTTTTTTCTTGGTAATAAAGGAGTAATTGCAGGCAGTATCGGTGAGAAAAGAAAAAGTTATTTCGAAAAAGCGTATGATGAAAATGAAACTGTACAAGAGTAGATTGATAAAGTTCTGCTAACATAAACCTCGAATATCAAAGTTGACTTTCTGAGCTGACCAATATCATTTTCCAACTTTACAGGCATCTCACTGAAGGTACGTTCTGAGACTTCATGAATTATTCGTCTGCGAAGCGAATTATTCGACGACATACGCTTAATATCATGGTAATATGTAACGCAATGTAACAGCGGCGTAGTTGTTCTTATTTCCATAAAACACTGGATTCTCGGGGTCGCCACGATTTGTTGTGTTCCTTGGTTACTTTTTGCGTGGCATTGGGCCAACATGGCATTGAAATAGATTAAATCTCTGTCGAAACGTAGCTGGAAAGAATTACTTGCGTAGCAGTAAAACCGAGTTTCAGTTGGGATCAACCTTTTACTTTTTATTGTCTTTGCGCATTTTGGACGATCATTTATTTAGTTGATTCATGATTCATGATGTAGTTATGTCCTGGACATAGGCTTTTTAGATCCTATTGATAAAATGTCCCAAAAATTACAATACAGTTTGCCGGTTGAAAAATTGTGTAAAGTATCAGTGTTTACCTGTACCCACGAGTATGTAAGTAAAACGAATAAAATATTCGATTAATTGACAGGATGGTTTGCGGTTAATCAATTTGCAATGAAACACTGCATATTTATGAAGATAGTGTTGCCTGTATAATTAGCATGAACCTACACGCCGTGATTGAAATAAATCAAACATTGTATGATTGTATGACGAACTACGCAGTTGCCTGTGTTTACTTAACCTTGTACCCGACCACTGACATTTTGAGCCCAGATTAGCAGCATTGTCCAGTGCCCTTTCATACGTTCCGGTTTCCGGGTAGCCGGTTCCCGGACGTACCCGGAAACCGGCGGCCAAGTTGATAGAACTGGTACTATGGCGTTCATCGTTAGCTGAACCACCTGACAGGTTCCAACTAATCCATGTCTCGTTATTTATTACTCGCATCAGGTTTCATTTTTAACCGACTTCAAAAAAAGGAGTTTCTCAATTATACTGTTTTTTTTTTATTTTTGTTACCTCAGAACATCTTGACTGGGTGGTCCAATTTTCATGATTCTTTTTTGTACCTATATGAAATCTGGTACTTCCCGTGTGGTCCCATTTTAATTTGGTTCAGTTCTGACAATGGGATCCATGAAAATCCATGAAAAAACTATAAAAATTGAAGTCGGTTTATAGTTTTTTAAAACAACATTAATTATATCTTATTAAATTCGTTCAACGCTTGCTATCTTTATTTTAATGAAAAAATCAATTTCTGAAATAGTTTCTATTCATGGAAATTTACTTCAAACGTCAGCTAACAATGAACGCTACAGTTCGATAGCTTACAGGTACCGGCATTTTTTGCATGGAATTCGTTGCCGGGTTCCCGGCACCGGTTTACCGGTAATCGGGGTGTGTGAAAAGGAGCTCAGTGTTAAGAGTGACACTGTGAAGTGAACATCCTCCAAGCATTAAGCCTTAGACAATCTTCGCCATTATATCAACACTTCCACATTGTTATGCACATTTTAAATTCATAAGATATCGAACGAGATATTCAACGTCTTTGTCAAAGTTTTGTTACAAGTAAGACAGTTCTTGAAAGTTTTGATTTAATGTGTTGAATTTTTAACGACACGGAGTTTATTTCTTCAAAACCTCATAATAATAAATCATTTCCTTACGGCGCCATGGGAAACATCCGCCACCGGTTTGCAAAATGGTAAACAAACTCGGAATCCGGTTCGTTAAAATAAATCATAGGTTTCATTAGTAGATCAAGAAGAGGCAGCTTTTTACTTTGCTTGTGTAAACATGGCTTTAACGCCCATACATCAGTGAAAGTGGCACCCCCAACTATTTTATTTTATAATTACGTTAAACGCAGGAAGTTTTATAAATCCATCATACAGTTTTTATAAGTTATTTATTAATGCCTCAGTACGTCATGTAAGAGATACGAAGTTGCGCTTTTGGCCACCAAACTCTATTTTCGCATCTTCTCCGAAACTATTAAAATAAAACTTTTACAGAGGTATAAAAAAAAAGCTTATATTAGATACCACAAACGGTACGATGGATTTTTGAAATTCCTATGTTAAAGTTAAAAATATGATAAAATAGGTATCGCTGTCATATTGGCTTGGGTATGCTATGCGCCTTAATAATCTCCCAAAGTTCTACGTAGGTACCTGGATAGTAGAGCTGACAGTATAACATTTTTTAAGCTCTGTTAGAAGTTATTTAGCTCGACCCACATGTTTTTTGAATATTCAAAAATACATGCCTAAAATTTTTCAAAATGTTGTTTTTTTTTAATTATTTACCTGGCATTGTAATACCCTAGTTTTACTTTGTTTAAAAACGCCAACTTCTATAACTTGAGTTACTTTTCTCTGTGTATTCCACACTTACCCAAGAATAACCAGCTCGCCATATTTGATCAGGGGTTTAGGTTTTTGTTCTGAACCGCTCTCACCAGCCTCTTCCAATATTGGTGATTCTGCTGTGCTGTCCGCAGCTCTAGAACAAAGATACAAAATAAACGTTTAAATCAAAGTCATAAACTTAGAAACCAGTAGATGGAGACGTGTAATAATTAATTGTTTCGAAACAGAAGAAGAATTCCATAATTTAACACTATTTCTATGTTTTGTGGGACGAATATAGTAATTATGGGGTTTTCTTTTATACAATAGCGAAATAACCATAAATTCGGTTCGGGACGGAGAAACACAGCTGAAAATAGAACGTCCATATTTGTTCCAAATTGGTGAAAAAGCGGCGTGGATTGGAGTTGACAGAAATGAACATGAGTTACTCTCGTATTCATCTCTTCAACTAACGAATTTAATGAGACACAAATTAACAGTAGCAATAGAGAGTATATTTTGCAGCAGTTGAAATAGAGGGTTTAGTT
Source organism: Eupithecia tripunctaria (assembly GCA_955876795.1). Classification (NCBI taxonomy): domain Eukaryota; kingdom Metazoa; phylum Arthropoda; class Insecta; order Lepidoptera; family Geometridae; genus Eupithecia; species Eupithecia tripunctaria. The sequence goes on along the minus strand of OY041617.1, from coordinate 13,067,544 downwards.
TTACGTCCCCTGAGCATGATCAACAGACTATGCCGACCCATATTCAATCTCTAGAACATGAATCACAATTCCAAGAGTCTCAATCGCCATTCAGGGAATAACTAACCAGTCATGACCACCTACAACCTTCCGCCTTCTAAAATTTATAGATGTCGGGTCAACTTCTACTTTACATCTCGCCGAGAACTGGTCTAGAGACAGCTGTGGGTCAAGATTAATAGTAAATTATGAGCGGAAACCGGTCTGGGCCGATGCACCAACACCGACACTTACGCAAGCATCATAAAACTAATGGTTATGATGACTCCACTAATAAACAATGTAACTTAACTTAGTCATCCGGATAGTAACAATTAAAAGCTCTGTTATTGTTTCCCTTTGTGGGAGCTTAATTCTTTGACAGGGCATCTTTCATCGACCTAATAGTTTGAGTGGTTTATCGATCGTGTACGATAAGGTCGATAAGTTATCGAGTTTAGTCCAAGTCCCTGTGAACTAGGCCACTCTATCTCTAAATGCACGTACTCAACGTTTGAGCACTGCCTGACATAGTTGACTCTCGCTTTTGTAGCGGTCCGGTTATTATCAGGTTTGGCCTATTTAGCATGTGCCTAAAACTTTAACGAGGTAGGTATACTCTTGTGCAATGGTAAATTTGGTGAAGCACCGTTAGTTCGACTACTGGATACGCGAAAACGCTGTCATTTACTATTTGACCCAGATATTTAGAAATTGTTAGTGAACCGCCGCCATTATAAAACAATACAGCCCCAATTCCTTGGAGAAAGCTTCAAAGTAAGAATTCGTAATTTCCGCGTAGGAAGAATGAAAGCTCCGTATAAAATTGGAATTTCCATATAGGCTGGAGCTTGGGCCGCGTCGAGTTGCCGTGATTACGGGCACGGGGTCAAAGCCCCATCCCGCCCGGAGACACCGACCACAATTACCACAGCTTTTGAACAAGAATCCGCCGCTGGACCGCAGCTATCAAATTACCCCAATCAGAAACAGACTCGGCACACCAATCAAAAGCAGATCTTTCCAGAAAGCCGTTTTTCAACGTAAGCTTTGAGTCGTTATAGCTCATGCGCCTATTACGTAAATCTAGCGTTGTAATTCCGTGACAGAAACAATCAAGTTCATTTGCATGTCTGGGTGTATTTTTTCCGCATGATTCTACGGTTTGTCTCACCTTTGTCTGGATGGTGGGTTTTAGATTAGATTGATTGGACGTGATAAGAGAATTAATGACAGAAAAAATATTAGGTATATCAGAAGCTTTCCATCTACCCGATCCAATAGGAAAACAATTTTAATTCCTTATGAACTTATTTTTACTACTGTCCCACTGCAGGGCAAAACAAACTTTCTTGCAGCTCTTCCTGTCCGCAATTGCTATCATCATCATCATGTTCTGGAAGCACATCAAATTCGTCCAGCCATCTCCGTGGTCTAATCACGCGGAAAACGGAAGTATCCCTTATGAATGAAAGCTCGTTCTGATAGTAATTTACTATGGAGAACTACCAGGAGAATTACAAACTATGAATAGTATGTATATTGTCAATTCTCAGAATTACTACAAATGAGTCAGAATGACACTGCGATGACGATTTCAGTAAACTCGGCATACTGAGCACGTGTCGATAAAAGGCTGCGTAGCATCCGGTCCTCACCACGCAACACCAAATGCGCCAAATGTGGGAAGTGGGGACGCCAGCGGAAGTTTACTTGGAACAACTCCTACACGATGAGAATGTATCTGCAACGATAGCACGCAAAAGTTCGCGGTAAGCAAAAGCAATTTCCTATGGATATGTTGATGAAATGCAAAACGGAAGACGCCTACATGCAAACATTGTAGTTGGAACGGCCTGATTGCGATTGCAGAGTTGATTCTTTTGTCGCGTTTCTTTTGAACAGTTCAAATTGTATGTAGATTAAATGAGGCTTTATATAACTAGCTGTGTGGTGCTGGCTAAGAATTTGCACCACCCAACTCTTCCCGCGGGTGTCGTAAGAGGCGATTAAGGTATATACAAAGGGGGGCGGGCAGCCGCACTCCCTGCAAAACCACTATACCATCAAACTGCGATCCCAACCCGCATGCTCAGGGGCACGCATGCGTGGGGATTATGGACATTACCCTCCATGATATAAACGCCAATCAAGGCGCTTACCAGCCGGCTTAGCACGGGGATTGTTGTCTAGGATAGAGAAAAATGACATCGCATCATTGCGTAAATTCTTGAAGTTGAAGAAAAGAATTTCTAACATTTTACGCATTCGATGACAAAGTGACATATCTTTTTTTCTATTCTACCCTAGACAACAATCCCCGTATTGGCCTACAGGGGGAGGCCCGCGTCCAGCAGTTGACCAATATAGGCGATTGAGGTTGAGGTTACATTTCTAACTCTATAAGTTTCAATCCCCACTTTCACCAAATTTACTGTTCGCACGGACAGTGAAATCTTAGGGCTCTTATACACGGATTGCACGTCTTAAATACAAGGACGGCAAGGCAACTGATTGAGTTGACTCGATGGCTGCCGTCGACTGCAGTCAATTGCAGTCGATGACTGGCGTCACCTGCATTCGAGGGCTGCACTTTCTTTGCAGTCGACAACTTGCCTTCCGTGTAATTATGAGCCCTTAAATTACATCAACTCAATTTCTACCATGATCTCAAGTATTGTCTCCAATTCAAAACCTTATATAATGAAGTTTTCATAAGTATCAACAATAAAATCTGACGGCAGAAAACTCAGTAAGTTCAAGTTCAAACAACTTAATTAAAATGGAATCAAGATCTCATCCGAGTGTTGATGTTGATTCATCAACGGAATTTCTCGATTGTTACGCAAATATCTATATGTGGGACCACGTGTTGGTAGATAACGTAACTTTAGAAATGGTAGACCCAAAGTACTTAAACTAGAGATAACTTCAGATAAAGTAAATCTTAGAAGTAAGAAGCTTGAGTGTACAGATCAGCAAATTCTGGACCCTTTTGGATAACGTACATTTCAAGGGATTTTATGGCAATGTCATCTCTCCAAGCTCGTCAACTGTTTCTATCCCTACAAGTATAGGAAAAAATGTTTTTTTTCCTCAAGTTGCCGCGCAAAAGGCAAAACCACGTGCTTTCCAGTAGGTATCGTAATCAACCGTTGATGAGCAACGGTTGATGGTTCAACAGTCGTTTTTTTCTGTAGACGGAAATTATTTTGAATCGACGTTGGATCCGGATGCTGCTTACATGCCTAACGTTCTTGTTTTCAGACATGCTTGGGTATGATGGATTTGATGCTTCGGAAATTCAATAACATTTCCTTGAATCATTTGGCACTTGAAGTTCAAGGAATGCTTGCCACCGGTCAATAAACTTTCAGAAGCGAATGCCTCAAATCACGAAACGTTGAAGCGTGACAATTAATAACGGAAAACCAATTGCGGTCAGGCCATTCCAATAATTCTGAATAAGGGTTCAGATGAGTTGGGAAGTACAGAGAGTTTTGGGGTCTCCTTCGTCTGGAATGCTAGCAGCTAGCACGTAACAGTAGTGTAAGATTACTAGAAGTACACGAAGCTAGATGTGGCTGTTTCGCTTGTAATTGATTCGGGCACCATTCCTTATCCCCTTAATTGTGCATCAGGAGGAGCTGATAGTGCTGGATTTTGCAGCAGTGTTAATTACAAACTGGTACATCTAAAAACTCGTGAACCAAATATTTCATGAAGCAGTTGCCGTATCGGCCAAATTTTTTGGCAACAGCGTGCATCAATCGAGGCCATCAGCTGACGTGCGGTCAGCGAACCACGACCGACATGTCGGCACATGTGCACGCGCCCGTCACCATCGCACCGGGCTGCGTGGTTGTCTTCCATGCACTTAACATAGGTTCGCAGTCTGGTTAGGCTAAAGCACGTGCGGCCAGGCGGCCGGACATCTGATGCTAATTTTCATTTTTACATGGAGCACCAGTACACGGAACAATAAGGTACCTACTACTAAAGGTTATTTTTAGATAGAGTTTTTTATAGATAGCTTTTATTGGGTACACATACACACAGCACATAATGCTTTACTGATATCTGCGTGTCTATATTTTCATTATTGCTATCCTCAGAAATGAGAAAACCACAGCCAAATTCCATTAGTTACTGTTTCATAGGTTTTCCTGAAACTTACGGTGTAATAAATTTGTAATAATGTTGTTTGAACAAAAAAGTCTCTTATGCTTCGAAAGTGCCCGAGCCTGTTGACAAAAACTAACCTTTGGGTAATGCTCCTCTAACATTTCATATCCCTACCTACCACCAATATCTAAGTAGGCAATTCTCAGAATTCTGAGGAAAATATTGAAAGCTCAGCAAGATCATGAATTTAGTAAATTCGGCCGGATACCGGAAGGGTCTCGTGAATTTCCATTATCCCTCAACTCTATTACAAAACGACGAGCGACTTCTTGTTAACCCATTCCCAGATGGGTGAGTTGGCACGCGCCCTTTTTTATGGCCTTAAATTTAAAAGGATTGACTATTTCTATTTAATTTTGCGTCTTTTTTTTAACGACTAACCGGAATCCAGTTATGTAATTTACGGGGCGTAACGAAACATCTGTTAGGCAGGTGTACAAGCGGCATATGGGCGTGCAGGTGTGGACCGGCCCGCATTTGGAGGGCTTTTGTCGGTACCTTGGAGCCCGATCGTGTTTAGATAAAGAAGAGGCATTTTCGATAGACTTAAGTAATTCTAGACACCTCTGAAATATGACCGTCTATGAACTTTCGGGGCGACAGCGCGGCGGCGGCGATGGCGACATTGAATTTAGTTTTCAGCGGTTCGCTATTAAACCTAAAGATTTATTTTAAAGTGAGTAAATTTCAGACCCCGGTGTTCATAACTTGTTGTGAATTTTAAGAGCATCTTCTGGGCTTGGAGTAATAAATTAGTAGGTTAGATATCAACGTCGTCATGGAATTTACGTCTTTAGTCTGAAAAAGGTAACATAATAAAGTACCTAGGTACATCGTATTATTTCTTTATTTATCAAAGTACCTAAGTACTTTTCTACTATGTAATCGCGATATGGTATAATGGTGACCGATGTTATTTAGACTTTTCGTCCATAACATGCAATGTCTTGCATTTTGACAATGGCAAACTTTTATATTTTCATAAATTTAACAAAACCTTGGAATTATATCTCAAGCATTTGGCTTCTAAGAAGGGATGCGTATTTTTTTATAGCGATCCAACTAGAACCATGAGTTGTAGTTTCGCTACAAGCTGTGGGGTCTAACAGGTAAAATCCAACACACCTTCCACGAACCGCGATGATTAAGTACAAAAGTTTGCTCAGCAGAAAATTCAGAGGTTGATTGAGCAACAGCCAAGTGGTTGAATTCTTTCAGAATTTCCAGAGGTAGTGTGGTTTTTAGAGCGGATGTATAATCTTTATGAACATTCCGATTCCGGTCAAGGTATTTTAAGGAACTTCCCAGTTATTTACCACTTTACGCGCTTTCTGAAATTTCAGCAAAATTATTTACTACTTATAGCAACAATGCCATAGGGTTTACTTTACACACTATAGGACAGTTGTTTACTCGTTTCGTCATTAACTTTGCATGGGGACGCGTCATCGCCAACCACTTTAAAATGTCATGGACGCAGGCTGTTGGCATAACTTTGCACGCAAAGTCAGGGCAGGCATAATTAGGCATCCGCTCCAGGTAAAATAAAGATACGGCAGGCGACTGACTGGTCATTGGTACTGAACGATAACATCATAGTAGGCCGCAATAAATCACAGGGTACATTAGCGGCATAATAAATGAAAGCTAAAGGCCGACCCACGCACGACACATTTCACACAATCAGCTAAGTGAAGCAGAGGTCGGCAGCCCTACAGAGATGAAACTTTAATGCGGTCTACTTGCAAGAGGGCTGCGCGCGACACACTGGCAGTACTAAAGGTTGCTCTAAAAATAGTATAAAGTGCTCTAAAAATTGAGGGCGGTTATAACGACTGTTTACTTGATAGTGGAGGTAAACAATCGTTCATCAATGAAAGAGTGTGGCGACGAGCTTATTCCTTTGTCTCGGGGTTTGTCGACATCAAGTGGGTACTGTCGAGGCGAGGTTTGCCGACCCTTCACAGATAACTTATTAAAACTCACATCAAGAGCGTGCGGTAGCTAGGTAAGTTTTCTATTGCGTCTCAGTGCTATGCTCCATGTTATGCAAGATTCTACACGTAGATCTAGGTAACTATATACTACTGACGTAGATTTGACGCGATGCGACGTGACTCGTTGGAGAAACTACATTCATTGTAAACAGATCTGTTTAAGCTACATAGGTACATACATAATCCAGCTATTTATTCTTTCCTTTATATTGTTATAGAGAGAGAGTGATAAGTATTAAATACTTACTAGAAAAAAATAATTCGGGACGATTCTCACATCATCATCTGCCCCAATAGGTTTTATAGTAATCTAATAAGTTTTAGCCGAGGTGAGGCTGAGGACAGCTCAGATACAAATAAATTAATTTAGACCATTGTGGTGGTAGTGGCTAAGGAGACATGCTATAATTTATAGTTGCAAAGCAAGAACCTTACATTGACCACATTAAACAAAATTAGAACCTGCCAAACTGAACCACCAGTCTGTGACAAACTAAGGCAAAGTCTCAAGAATGTCCACAACATGAATTCTACATATAGGCACTTCCTTCAATTTATTTATTAATTTAATTACATATATATTTACAATGCCATTACAGTAGAGCAGCACTAACGCGACAAAGAAATATAGAAAAATACAAAATACACATATTATTATAAATTAACAAAAAAATGTAGGTACCTACTATACATAAATTACTTTACATAATTATATGCATCCTATCCAAAAAAATTAAAACTTGAATTAATCATAAATTACCTACCTGATATTTCCACATGAGAACCCTGGTCAAAATATAACTCGGTACTGAAATAGCAACAGTATTAATAGAGTTGGAAAGAAGCCACGAAAATAAATACAATGACCGGTTATAAATGTAGATGTTAAATCAGTCACACAGTGAAACTGTTGGGTTTTAACATTTAAGATTTTGCTTATAATTCGGCAATGGCTCACATGAACTACACAGGGTGGTTAGACTAGCAACCTGCAATGCAAGAAAGACCTATCTGTGGCCTAGTTTATACACAGCCTAGACAAATCTTGTAGTCCAGACATTTTCCGTCTTTAGACCAAGGAATAATAATTTTGTTTTGCGGCCTCTACCTAACCTTTAACACAACACAGCAGCACAAACAGCGCCCTTATTCCTTTAAATTAACCGCTTCATCATAACAATGGTAACATCTCAGAAATACACATTTTGAGGTTTTACGTTCAATTAAAGAAACTACAGTTGGAAATCTCTGCAACCAGATGCACCAACTAGAGTTTTTTCCATCTATGGACAATTCAATGAATACCATTGACGCAGTAAAGCGATTCTGCCCTAGCCCCAGCCATATTAGCATCCCCAAGTGATATAATGAACTGGGAAGGTATCCAAGAGCTGATTTTGTATCATCACAGCTCAACACTTGTTTGTGTTCTTTAAATAAATAAATAAACACTCTAACAGCTGGTTAATGTCAAAAAGTAATAGGTAAACAAAACTTTATCATTATCTACACCTCTTGTATTTATGGTAATGTAATTAGAAATACCTAATCATGGCCAGTAATTAAAGTAAGCATAGTAAGTAACAATTGTTTTTCCTGATTCATTTTAAACATAGTAACCTTGAAGTGTTTTGTTGATACTGTGAACTCGATAAATATTAGGATTTTCACAACAATTTACAATATGTGACAGTTTTTGTAATATTGACTAATAAGTAAATAATGTTGGATAAATCACACAGCATATTTGAATATCTATTAAAAATAAGAGGCAAATATAAATAAATTAATAAATTTGGACAATTCACACAGCATTATCCAGCCCCAAGCTTGTGCAAGCAGAGTGTGTTGTTATGGACCTATATGATAATACTAGCTGCACCCCGCGGCTTCACACACATTGTTCCTATAAAAAACATTAAAAGGTGATTTTCATCCCACGGGAACCGTATTATGGGATAAAAAGTAGCCTATGTTTTATTCCAGGATTACAATTCCCTGTTTGCAAAATTTCAGCCAGATCCGTCCAGTAGTTTTGGCGTGAAGAAGTAACAAACATCCATCCATACATCCATACAAACTTTCGCCTTTATAATATTAGTGTGATGATAATATACCTTGGTGTAGAACATTAAATTATGTTTATTCATTAATATTAAGTTTTTATGAGCATTGTAATATACCTACTTACCTACCTATAAAAATTTTATAGATTGATTAGCAGTCATTATAATTGCAGTGGATAATCAAAGATGAGTAAAATAAATGTGTATCTATTGTTAAAAGTTCATGTTACCATGTCCATATCCTTTGTTTTCATATTTTGGTATTTATCAGATATACAAATAGAAAAGGTTGTGCATATCATTTAGCTATGTAACAATATATCTACAAAATTAATAAAAAACACGAAAATCCTTGGAAACATGCATCACAACAGAATGTTGTAAACAATGCTATTGTTTGAAGTTTTACAAATCTTCACATTTTCTACTGAGGGTTTCAAAACATGATGAGAATGACGAAGAATTTGAGTGATTTATCAAGAACAGAAGCTTGAGGGTTCCGACAAAAGCACCACGTTGGTTTGGATGCTGTTTGGATGACAAAAACGAACTTACCGTTTTACAACCATGATAGAATCCGTAAGTTCTTGTGTGGACCCTATGATTCGAACTGAATTCTAATAACACTGAACCAAACTGAAACACCATGAATTTAGTTCTACCACCATCAAATCAATTTTATAAATTCACACATCGCTGAAATAGCGTAAATACACCGCTGGGTAATCCACAATGTCGATTTTACACTTCACAGCCGTAAACATGAAAACAATAAAAGTTCTTTATCACTACAGTATTTATGTTTTCTAGTTCCAATGCTTTCACGCGAGAATAAAACAAGAACGTTTTGATTCATTCAACCCCGTTTTTAGCAACAAAATCTCAAAACACAATCTGGGAACTGACTGACTGAAAAATTGTTTTGTGTTCTGCAACTATATTCATACCGTAGCACAACAAAACGACGAAGCCAGTCTGAAGTTAGTTGAGCGTCGCTTGTCATGGGAAGCAACTTTGAAATACAATTTTGTGAATGTCATTGTCAAGACTGCTACAAATGACAATGACAGTAGTCATATAAAAAGACGAACGAAATCACCACAGTTTCATTTGCTAAAAAAGCGGCAATAATAAATACGGTTTCGAAATACCCGTCGTTCCCTCACATAAATAGATGTCTGCGTTCCATTCCATGTGCGTTCCCTTCATTTTTTATCCCGATTGTATTGGCTAGGGGCTATTTATACTATCTATACGTAAGTATTAGTACCCACTTAGGTTCTTAGAAAAAATAGGTAGGGAGATAGATGTATTTTATTCAATTCACTCACCCTTTCAAAACAATTTCTCTTGCTCTGTCCATCAAGAACCCAATAAGCACTGAACTAACAATAAGTCTCATATTCTTAAATCCAAAACAAGTCCTATTTTTCCTTTCACTGTATAACGTAGAAAGTTTTTTATGTCTAGTTAATTTACGAAGTACATTTTCTTGATATTTACAACTGAACCCCATGTTTTCGTAAATTACACTTCACACTCGCGGAACCTCGAATCAAAACTGAATGCAAAACTGCAAAATCGAGAATCTGTTCTATCGCACTAATGGGGTTCATCGTGTCTTGTACCAACAAGTCCTGCGATTACTTTCTCGTGGCACAGAATACCTTACAGTGAGTAGGTAGAACTGTAACTGCTGCCTCCAATGCAGCTTAGGTACAGTCTACAACATCAATCGTTAGGCCATGGGCGCCAAAGATTCTGCATGGCTCTGGCGAAGCATGCTTGTGGTTTAAAACAGATAACTGGGAGGGAGTAATAACTATCGTATTACTTAATTATGTACCTACTAGCTGCGTCCCGCGGTTTCACCCGCGTGGACAATTTCAGTAATATACCTAATACCTATTGCAAACCCACTCTATACGGGTAGTTTTGTAAAATTATAAATATTGTAGTAAGGTACTTTTGGTACCTACCTACTTACAGTTTATTTATAAGTACCTACCTACTGACCGAGTTTTGAAATAAGTAGGTACTCATAGGTTAGGTTAGGTTAGGAGTGTGTCGTTTAGGAAATTTCCATTCACTTAACGAAACTATCTGATGTGATGAACAACGATAACCGTTAAAATAACTATCTATCGTTAAGAATCGACAACAAATAGGACGTTGAGATTTTCACGACAGAGGATGGTTTAATGAAATAACTTCCTTCATACTTTTGCTTCATGCTTTTGCAGCTGCACATTGAAACAGCAAGCGTATTATGAAGTTAATTTAATTACTGTATATAATTTTTTTTATTTTCTTTTTATTGTTTATTGTGATTTTATCTTTTCTCACTGTATTTTACTACAATATTTACAATACTATCAATAATAGGAAGGAGGTACCCACAAAATTTACTAATTTCTATTTAAATTTATGATTTTTTTTCTTTTACTTTATATAGGTACCTAGTAGGTACCACCGATCTAAAAGGACGGACAAACAGGAAGGAAATAATTCGAGAGCAGAAACTAATTCTGTGGCAGAAACCTGCAGAAACACAACTTCCTATTTTCAGAACAGGTCTAAAGTGGGGTAGGTAGGTATTGCAGCAATACCCACTTAGTAGGTACTTCTCGCAATAGGTAGGTACTATATTTTTTTTTGTTTTTTTTTTACCATTTTCGAGAAGGTAGGTACTTCTCGCAAATGGTAAAATGTTTAGATTCGAATTTAGAAGACAATAACCGCCGAAATGCTATGATTCAGCATTCTTCAGGTTTCCTATTGTTTATGTAATGCGCAGAAGTGTACCACAACAAGACTGAGTCATACAGTACAGACGTAGATACTAACTGTAGTGTTGCCGGCAGTCAAAATAAAAAAGCTCCGATCCGAACGCCAAAATGGTCCGAAATACATAATAATAAAAATACTTTATTAATTCACTTTTATGTTTTTTTTTTAACATTTAACATAACATTTTATTTTGATTATACTTATTTTCCCATCATCATCATCATCAGCCTATCTTAGCCAACTGCTGGACATAGGCCACCGCCAATGAGATCCGCAAAGGCAGAAAAAAATCCGAATCGGAACAAAACCTCGCCAGCAACACAACGACAAAAATGAAGATAGTTGAGTGAGGACATGTATTTGTATTTTGTATAGATAGCCATTGCAAAACGCAACTGCAGGTTTCGACTTGTCTGCTTGGAACCAACGTCCATTAGTCATACAATATCGCATCTCGTCATGATTGTATAAATTCAATTAGGAAGTAGATAGGTACAGACAGCGTCATAATTAAGTAACCCCCTGAAATAACACATGCTGGTTTTAATCGAAACCTGTTAATCGTAGGGCTTTTTTAAGCAGTTGAAAATCTATACTAATATTATAAACCACCCACCCTTTCATGACACCTCCATGTTATACTGTTTTTGTTTGTTATTTGTTTATTTTTGAAACTCTTTTTGTACCTGTGTCCAAATAAATGTTTTTTCTATTCTTTCTATTCTTCTATTCTATTCATAAAGAGGAAGATTTTGTTGTTTGTTTGTATTGAAGAGGCTCCGAAACTAGTGGACCGATTTAAATTATTTCATCATTAAAAAGCTTACTTTTCAGGGTCATAGGCTATATTTTATCCCGGAATACCCATGTTAACGGGAACCGGGAGGCGCTGCTAGTAAAGTATATTTTAAATAAACTACCTACATAACATGTAAACAGGATTCTAACCTGCATTGTGTTAATCTACTTAATTCTGACGCTGTCTGTACCTAATTAACTACTTTATTATTCTTTTATATTTACCTATCATTACCTTTTGAATTTACAGCAAAATGATAATTATTTTGCTGTAATATAATGTAATATAAATTATTATGCTGTTATTTTGCAGTATATTAGGGTTCCAACTAAATGCTCAGTGAAATAAAAAACTTAATGAAAAACACATGATGTTTATTGCTTAGAATACTATTTTAACCATTTTAAAGGTAAGTTTACAAACAAGTAGGTACTTATTAAGCTATGCTATGATATTATTAACAAGACCTTAGTTAGGTCCTAAGGTACCAATAGTTACTAAATTAAGTTAGAATACAAAAAAATATTCAGTCGAAACTCGAAACATGCCAAAAAAGATACTTCAGTACCGAAGTTTTATAACAAAATATTTTATAAAAGTATATTTTCAATTTTTTTTGAATTGCAAATAGAACCTCAAAAACAATAATGTGCAAAAAACATTATGAACCTACATCATTCATATCGAGACATGCAAAAAAACTTTTTAGAATTCGAATTAAAACCCTGCTGGAGATTACACTAAGTATTTTAAAATAAAAACCATTTAGAAATAAATAAGGATGATCCCAGCGAAACTAAGAAAAAAACAGTGTTGGTGCAAAAATAAACTAAAACTTATCTACTTAATAAAATAAAACTAAAAGGCGGTAAGGCTTGGCGTACTTATTAGAAAGCCAAATAAAAAAATACTATCTCTAACTAACATGTAGGTACATAATTATAATATTCTAGACAATCCACACAGATAGACAATCATCTAGAATATTCTTGAATCTCAAACAAAACTTCAAACACCCTTATTGCTAGCACTACCTGTTTTATATAGTACATCATACAATATCACTACATAGTATAAAACAAAGTCGTTTCCCACCGTCTGTCTGTCCCTATGTATGCTTAGAACTTTAAAACTACGCAACGGATTTTGATGCAGTTTTGTTTTATAGATAGAGTGATTCAAGAGGAAGGTTTATTATGTATAATACATCAGCATTGCACGCGTGCGAAGCCGGGGCGGGTGGCTAGTTATACATAAATATATTTTCATAAACAGGTAGGAATCGAAACAGATAAAACCACACTTACTCGTAGGTACTACAATAACTTTATCTGTATTCGCAGCACCATATATTACTGTAGTTAACTATAACTAATAAATTAATAGGAAAATTATAATTAGAATAGAAACAAATTAGAACTAGTATTTACAGTTTACCATTATTATAGTATTGCTGGTTACTTCACACAGTATATCCTATATAATTATATGTTGCCATTGTTGTCAGGGGACTATGACTATTCAACTGAAATACATTTATACAAATAAATACAAACTTTATAAACTGTCACATCACATAGTACCCATATCAGCCCTGCTTTGCTTGGGGCTAGATTATGCTGTGTGGACATTATTTACTTATAATGATTATTTATTACGTGGAAAAAATATATTAGATTCTTCTGAAGCTGCTGGATGGTAAATAGTATCTTTAGCTACGAAGAAATAATAAGTCAGGAAGTATAATTCAAAACAAATTTTAAACAAAAGAGGCTTGAAACGAAACTCTGGACACAACTTTTAAGCTCCGCCTATTGGGACACGACTTATGTTGGGTAATTTTGGACACGACTTATGTTGGGTAATTTTTTAAACGCAGTTACATTTCCTGCGTTATTATTTTTCGTTGGTCTTTAGTCCATTAATGTACTTACTAAACATGGTACACAATCTATATCTTCATGTTAGGATTTAAATATGTGTCCCTATTGATTTTTTTTTGTTTGTTTTGTCCCTGACCACATGCTTACATTATACGTTCCAAGTAGGTTAGGTAGTTACTTATAAAAACCTACATTAATTTGCCACCTGATTATACATATAGACTGATCAATTAATATTTGTTCAACATCAGTCCAATAAGTAGGTACTTAACATAAGGTTTGACCACAGATCAATTTGATCCGCATTTGAAAAACCGGCGATTAGACTAATATCTATATCTATAACACTCTGACCAAACTCAAGATTAAATCTTTACATACACTTTACTAAAAATAATTTTCATATCCCATCTCGAAAAGAGTATTTTGCTCTTCGGTTCACTATCTGAGTGTAAAAGCCGTTTTTATCCACAACAGGATAAAGTAAATTTAATTTAGAACGTTTGTGAACTTAAAACATCATTAAACCCATTTACTTCTACTTCCATGGTGTCGAATTTATTATAAAACCTTTTTTAATTTGTTAAAAACTTGAGCCTTCTTGGTGAACAAGTATCTTGTGATTGTAAATGTTATTTTTTGCGTTAATTTATTTATTTATTTTAAGGAAAACCAGCAGCACATACATTACATACATACAAATTAAAAATAAATCATCGAAACAGAAGGCTATTAAGAGGTTTTCACGGTTAAAAATAATAATAGTTACATAAAATTGTCAACAAGCTGAGTAAACTGATAACTACTATATTTAGTCATTTCTTCGCTGCGGTGGGATGAAAAGTTACGTGCTGCACTCGAGTACAAAGATTTTTTACCTTGTGCTCTTTTGATTACCGCGCTAACGCTCACGATTATAATTTTTCAATCACTCGCTGCCCTCGTGATTCAATTTTGAATAAATGAATTTGTACTTTGAGAATATACAAAACACCGCAACATCTTATCGAGACAACACCAATCATTGATTTCTCCTACACGAACTTCAGAGGCAGTATACCATTAGACTATAAGTACCTATGTACATAGGTGTAACATCAATACTCCTCATAACCGTAATAGTCGTCTTCAGGGCCGTTCTGCAGCATGGCGGAGAGAGATAGCTCGTCGTGCACCGCTTCTACTGTGTCCTCGTCATCCTCGAAATCATCCGCCTCGGGCTCCGCTGTGGTTTCTGCAAATAATTATAATAAGTTGGATCAAGGTTCGTAAAAAACCATAAGAAGCCATGTGCCGGGAATTTGCACCACACCAACTCCTCCCGTGAAGTGAGAAGATAGATTAAGAGGGCGCATTGCGCGCCATTTCGTGAATAGGATAGTCATAGGATTTGGCGTTTATAGGAGCGGGACAGAGCATACGTTTTTGGAACAGCGGTGGCGCAAAAATTATGTTTTTGTATATTTACACTCATGAAAAACTACTTATGAAAAACACAACCGAGGAACCAAAGAATGCACCTACGAATCAAAACAAAAATCTTTTCTATAGACCGCGGGGTTCCTGAGATCCAAATTAGGTGTAAAACAATGCAATTTCATGTTTTTTTTATCGTTATTTTTTGTAATGAATCAGGTTTTCACAACCAAGGAACCGAAGTGTTGAATTTTATGTTAGTGGCCTAAAAGGGCCTAGTTTTTTTTAACAAATTCACTAGGTCCAGCCGGCAGCAGCGCCTCTGCATAACAATTAATCCACAACCCATGTCGAACGTGTGGACTACGGGCACTAATGAGATCAAAAACAATAAGGGCCCTTATCAGGTCCTACATTGGGGGCCTGCGTTCACCAGAGTACCAATAAACAAATAATAAATAATGTTTGACAATTCACACAGCATTATCCTGCCCCAAGCTAAGCAGAGCTTGTGTTATGGGTACTAGATAACTGATATACATAATACAATACACTACATAGATACATATTTTTTTAACAATATAGGCTGTTGATGTATTACATTTTTAGTTTAAATATGGAAGAAGCTGTTCACCTGTAACACAGCTACATTGTAGCTACCACAGCGGACAGAGATATTTGTATTTATTATTACGATACAATATGATTTGAGTTTCCACTTACCGGCAACAGATGGCGTGGGTGGCGCCGGCGTGGCAGGTTTGGGTGGCGCTTTTTTTGCTTTCGGCGTGTTCGGCGCTGGCTTTTTCCGTTTTCGAGCCGGGGAGTCTGGTACCGCAAGTGTCGGTTTCTTTACGGTTGGCGACTCTGGTATTGTTACTATGGGTGTTTTAACGCTGAAAATAACAAATATATAATAAGTTTCAACGTATTTATTGTAACTATTTGTGCAAAAGAACTGGGGATTCAAATATGGACCCCGCTTGGGCAGAATATTTTAAAGTGTAGATATAGAGGTACATATAGACAGGGTGTAACATAAGGGGTGGATCATCGGTAGCTGGGGGGTGGGGGACCTCATGTATGTTCTGTGATTGATTATAAATAATGTAATCAATCACAGAACAATTGACAGTTGAAAATTTACTGACAAAAAAAAAGGAACATGAACAATGTATGACACTAGAAAAATTAAAACAAGGAATTTAAACTTATAAATACTTGTATTCTTAGCTTCAAAAACTTTTGAGTAAAAACTGTTCTAATAAAATATACGCACCACAATAGCGTGGTTCTAGCTTTATCATTAGATAAACTGTTTATTTCTTATTTATATTATATAAACTCTATAAAAATGGTTGTCTCTAAAGTCAGTTCCGGAACGATTATTTTACGTGATGACGTCATTAAATTGATCCATTGAAAATCTTACCTCGTAGTTTATATACCTTTTTTGCCATTCTGGTGTTAGCTAGCTATCAACGCTATCTAGTAGACGAAATTAGAACTTTAATCTTCAGTGCTTTAGTCGTTATGACAACATCATCAATTTAAAAATTATAGTTCTAATGCTACCCATGGTTCATCGATTTAGTAGACGTTATCATGTCAAAAACTAAGTTAACTAAACTATTTAAATGCAAACTAAGTAGACTGTACAGATATCAATAGGGTATATGCATGGATTTTTTAATTTTTTTTATTCGATTATTTAGGTTAATACATAAAAGAAAAAAAATATAACACCAAAAAAAATTAATTATTGAGGTAGAAAACTAAAAGTAAAACTACACTCAAAAAAAAAAAAAGTAATAATAAAAAAAAGTAATATAGGCAAAAAGTGCGTTTTTTGCCTCAACCCAAGGACCTAGGGGTCGTCACCCATCGAGTTGAAGCCGGGGTAAAGAGGCCAAGCCTCGAGGCCCCCCTCCGTGCCCCCACAAGGGCCGGAAAGAAGTTGATTGATTTAATAGACGTTATCACGTCAAAAACTAAGTTAACTAAACTAAATAAATGCAAACTATGTAGACTATAAAAATATCAATTGCGGAAATCATTAGCAATGTCGATTTGGTTTGACCTTACTCTACATTTTGGTAGGTCAGCGTGTTATCATATCAGGCTATTCTTGTACTTGACTGTGACGAACTTGGATATAGTTTTATTTATTGTTTTTGGCCAATGTTTTTATAACGACAGAACGCCAAAACTACTGTTTGTTATGTTAGAGCGAGACACGTGTTTTGTATAATTAAATAAGGGTCTCATCTATCGAAAAGTATTCTAAGCTTGTTACAGCAATATAAGTACATAATATACAGGGTTACAGGTTAAGTCGACCTAGATCCTGAAGCGGGTCAAAGTTTCCATCACTCCTGACTGATTTTATTACAAAACACCCTACTTCAAACTTAACCGTTTTCAAGACTTTGACTTTGATTTGTTTATTGACTTTGAATTTTTTGTTTCATATAAGCAGTCAGTAAAACCAAAAACACAAAAAAAAATAGACCAATAGGCAAAAACCTATTGGTCTATTTTTTTTGTGTTTTTGGTTTCCAGTTTATTACCTTATTTCTTGTGTTTGCCATTGTTGTGTAGTGTATGAGTCGCTTTAATATTATTAACACTAAAATTGCAATTATTTAAACGAACTAGGTCGCTGTAGAGTGTAGACGATTGATAGTTATCTAAGTGTATTTATGGAAATAAAGCATTATTGAATTTGATTTTGAAAAATATGTGTGTGTGCGGTATTGCACATTCTTAAAACACGAAATTCAAGATAAAAGATCGAAGTAACATTTCTTTAAATGTGAAGGTGGTAGCTTTCACAGATTCTGAGATCAATAACGATTTAGAAGTACAATTTTGAAGTAAATTGCTTATTCACACCCTTAATTACTAATTACTAATCAGTTATTATACCCACAACAAAAGCTCTGCTTAAATTGGGGCTAGATAATGCTGTGAAGTGTTTATTATTGCTTTATTTATTAATATTATTAACTTACTCAGTTACAGATTCTGCCATTTTCGTAGTGCTCGGTATGGAAACCCCGGGAAATCGTAGTTGATCTTAAGCACTGATTTTGTGCTCGAGTATATCAGTTATCTACTACCCAAAACACCAGCTCTGCTTAGCTTGGGGCTAGATAATGCTGTATGAATTGTTTATTATTACATTATTTATTATTATTAACTTACTCAGTTACAGATTCTGCCATTTTCGGAGTGCTCGGTATGGAAACCCCGGGAAGGTCCAAACTCTTCAGTATATCGTAGTTGATCTTAGCACTGATCTTCCGTTCAGCGATCATCTTGCCGACGGCCTCGCTCGCCGTCGCTGCGTTCAGAGCGACCTTCTTCTTGTATGAGCCACGCAGTTTCTTCTTGCTTTTGTTTTCTTCTTTTTCTTTAGCTCGAATTTCTTCTTTTACTGAAATTATTAGTGAGCATTTGAATTAATTTATTTAATCAATGAAAGTCACGTTGTATGTATTTCTTAAGGCCTTACAGTGATATTCTATCGATAAAGATTTTGCTTTTGTGAAATATAACATTGCCTCGTTAGTCTGGCGATCGCTAGACCAGGGAGTGTTCAACCACTGATATTTAGGTCCCAGGTTTGAATCCCGTCCCGTATTCGTTACGATTCTTATCGTGCAGAAAGAGTCCGAGCAGAAATACTTCAAGGAGCTGGGCTGGTTAGGGCCTGCTTAGGCAGGGGGATAATGCACAAAACACTCCTATGCGAGACGTCCGTGCAGATCTTAGTTCCCCCACTTAGAATTAGAATTAGAAGACTCCGAGCATAGTTATTTCCATAGCTCTCAAAGGACACGTGACGAGGTAATGAAATGTGGCTACAAAAGTTACTATAATGCAACTCTTTCTTCGTCCATATTGTGAATCTAAACAAAAGAGCTACAGATTTTAGGTTATTCTTGTTTTGTGCTATGGATAAATTCTATGAAATCAAATAAAAGTTACAGTTTTTCGGATCGATAGGTATCCGACATCGTGGTCTAGAGGTTATGACATCCCCGTACTGAGAGGAGGATGCGAGCACCATTCCCGTTGATGCCGAAAATTTTGGAATTTTATTTGATTTCTAAATAAGTCTGTTTAGCAGTACAAATGATGTTATTATCTTAATATAAAAACTTTCTTAGTTTGAGGAATTTATTATGAAATGTTAAACGTAACGTGAAATGTTGGTGTACTTCCAACACAAACAAGGTTCGTAGTTAACCCGCTTACATTCATAATGCATGTTATTATCATTTGGCGTGTTTTATATAAAACTATAAACCGACTTGAAATTCCGGTAATTAGTCTTTATCTACGTCTCGGAGGAACGAAATCACTCTATTGGTAAAATTCGTAAGCGGAGATATCAATTAACATACGAAAAAAAAATACAGACGAATGGAGAACCTCTTCCTTTTTTGAAGACGGTTGTAAAGGATACTAGTTGTCCTTTACATTTAAAGGACATCCACTAGTTAATTAAATAATTTAAATGGTCAACGCCTTTTCTTTCAAGTGACATAATCTAGACAGAACCTTGACATTTACTAACAAAACAAACTGTATCCTTTTACAAATCGACTGAAACTGCTTAATAAACATATTAGATACCTACTTATGTAATTAATTTAAATAGATTTCTATAATAATTATTTGTAAAGCCAAGGTCACAATATCGACCAAAAGCATACGTACAGCATTATGCAAATATGGACTTAAACACGAAATAGTTGGATACATTTTTACAGTGAAGGCATAAACTAGTACACAAAGCCAGGGCCTTGAAGCTTTTGGCGAAGTAACACACTATCACACTAATATTATAAATGCAAAGGTTTGTATGGATGGATGGATTGATGGATTGATGGATGGATGGATGTTTGTTACCTCTTCACGCCAAAACCACAGAACGGATCGGGCTGAAATTTTGCATACAGGTTATTCTAATCCTGGAATCAAACATGGCTACTTTTTATGCCTAAATCATTTCCCGTGGGATAAAAATAACCTTTAAACGTTTCCATAGGCACAACGCGTGCGAAGCCGCGGGGCGCAGCTAATAAATAAATAAATAATTCTGGACAATTCACACAGCATTATCTAGCCCCAAGCTAAGCAGAGCTTGTGTTATGGGTACTAGATAACTGATATACATACATAACATAATACAGTACATAGATATATATTTTTTATTATTATTAAGTATTCTATTAAGTATATCAGTTATCTAGTACCCATTACATAGATAGATAGATAGATAGATAGATAGAAAATTCTTTATTGCACACTTATTCAAAGAAACATTACAATAGAACAGCTTAAAAACTAAGTGACAAGTGGCGGTCTTATCGCTCAAGAGCGATCTCTACCAGACAACCGTGGATGGATAGGATCATTGGATAGTACTAGGGGATCGGTGTGCTCATGAAGGTTTTATAAATAAAAATAAAATACTTTATATATATACATATATATATATACATATACATATAATAACACTTAAAATATACTACATACATAACATTACTTATATATACCTACATAAACTACTTATATTCATAGGGACATAGAAGGTGTTCGTTCATTGACAGCAGGACAAATAATGCTCCTTTACCATGGTTTTGAAAGTTGGTAAAGACTTTGCTCGCCTCACCGAGACTGGCAACGCGTTCCATAGCTGTACAGCCCGAGCAGTAAAGGAATGGGCGAAGAAGGAAGTAGAGTGAACAGGTACTTGAAGCATGAGAGTTTCAGAAGAGCGTAGAGAAAGAGCGTGAGAATGGTGGAGAAAGGTAAAAAGGTCTTTCAGATAAGGGGGTGCAGAGGCGTGAAATAAGGTATTATAGAGAAGAGATAGAATATGAGAGTTTCGGCGAAACCGAATAGGTAACCACTTAAGCTTCCTGCGAAATGCCGAGACATGGTCATATTTGCGTAAGCTAAATATGAACCTTATGCAGAGCCATAACACAAGCTCTGCTTAGCTTGGGGCTAGATAATGCTGTGTGAATTGTCCAGAATTATTTATTTATACAAAGAAAACATCCAGAACGCCCTGAACAAATATCTGCAGATCGTACAAATATTTGTCCCGAGGCGGGAATCAAACCCGCAACCTCCTTTAAATTTTATTTTATTTTGTATGTAAGATTTGTATTATCTAACTACATGCACACGGATCCCCATGTTCAATCCAACGATCCTATCCATCCACGGTTGTCTGGTAAAGATCGCTCTTGAGCGATAAGACCGCCAATTGTCACATATTTTGTAATGTTTATTTTGTTTGTTAATTATGTTTAAGTGTGTTATAAAGAATTTTCTATCTATCTATCTATCTTACCTCCTGCGCCACAGATGTCGTCAATTAGCATATTATGCATCACTTACTCTTCTGCTGCTTCAAATACCCAGCATTGATCCTATTCCAAAGCATAGTCTTCTGTCTCGTTTCCTCCTCGGTCATTATAAAGCTGCTGACGTACTGTTCGTCTCTCTCGCTCAGCACCAGATCCTCTGCATTGACCAGGTCCTTAGCGAAGGAGGGCTTTGCTTCTGGTTTGATGAACTTATCGTTTTTTTCGTCTTCTTTCGGCTGTCGGTCCGGCCCAAGACCTATTACTGATAAATCCGGACCTGGAATAATAAAGATAAACAAATAAATAGAAATTACTCCACAGTTTTGTCATTATCATCAGCCTATATTAGTCCACTGCTGGACATACGGCTCCGTTAATGAGTGCCATAGCGCCCTGTCTTCAGCTCGCCGCATCCAGCATCTGCCTGCAGTCTTTCGCAGATTGTCATCCTACCTGGCTGAAAGACGTCCTACACTACGTTTGCCGAGTCGCGGACTCCACTCAAGAACTCGTTTACCCCAGCGGTAGTCGGTTCTTCGCGAGATATGGCCGGCCCACTGCCACTTCAGCTTGCTAATTCTTTGAGCTATGTCGATAACTTTGGTTCCCTCTTTACAGTTTATAGGACCGGAAAAAAATGGTCAAGACATTAGCATAGAAGTAAGTTCACACGGCATCATCTAGTCCCAAGCTAAGCATAGCTTGAGTTATGGTTACAAGAAAACTGATATGTATGAACAAAATAAATTACAGTCGAATACTGTTGCAAACAATCTACAGGTAGCTCAACCGATACATCAATACCAATCGGAAGGGTCTCCTAGACGCTGGCTGCTTAGTACATTACTTACATAGATATATTATTTATTTGGAAAACACCTGAAATAATTTCTGGAAACTGTACAAACATTTGTCCTGAGGCGGGATTCGAACCTCCTGCGTCGCAGCTTCACCCGCTGAGCCTCTGAGGTTGTCAATTGTCATTGTCCATCAGATTGTTGTTACCTCTTCACACCAAAACTACAGAACGGTTTATAATCCTTCATCCAAAATTATAATCCTGGAATCAAACATAGGCTACTTTTATATCCCATAAATCATATCCCGTGGGATATAAATCACCTTTAAAAATTTCCATAGGAACACCGCGTGCGAAGCCGCGTTGCGCAGCTAGTTAATAATACTAATGAGATTATAAAGCCCGGCACATACGCAGTCCTTTCTCAACCTTCAGGTTTTCTTTCTTGACTCCCTCACACTCCTTCATTTGCCGGATGATACTCAGTGTGTCCTCTTCTACGAACATCGACGCTTGAGCCTCCTCGGAGTCAGGGTCGTCAGCGTCGTCTGTGGAAGAAGACAGTTACGATCAGTAAACATTATAAACCGGCCAAGTGTGAGTATACTCGCACGCGGAGGGTTTCGTCCCATCTGTATGTATAATAAACAAATATCTATCTATGTAGTGTATTGTATTATGTATATCAGTTATCTAGTACCCATAACACGAGCTCTGCTTAGCTTGGGGCTAGATGGTCCAGGATTATTTATTTATCTGAATGAACCTATCTCTCAAACATCTTCATCATCATCAACCTATATTAGTCCACTCCTGGACATAGGCCTTCCGGAATGAGCGCCATATCCCTCTGTTTTCAGCTTGACGCATCCAACATCTGTTTGCAGTCATTCGCAGATCGTCTCCACTCAAGAACTCGTTTACCCCAGCGGTTATCGGTTCTACGCGAGATATGGCCGGCCCACTACCACTTCAGCTTGCTAATTCTTTGAGCTATGTCGATAACTTTGGTTCTCTGTCGGATGTATTCGTTACGAATCATATTCTTCGTATTTTTTTTATGAAAGCCCTCTTTAATGTACATTATTTATTTTTATTATTTGTTGGCAAGAAAATACACATTCTGAGAAAGTTTCAACGGTCCAGCTGTTACGGTTCATGAGCAAGAATCCTCTGATAGAATAGACGGTGAATTATTTATTTAAAAACTTTATTGCACTGAAGTACAAAAGGGTGCACTTAATGCCGAGACATTTTCTACCTGCCGACATGGTTTTGGGGGTTGGCGTGCTAATCTAAGTTTTACAAATAAGTACATCATCATCATCATCATCAGAAGCCCGACTTCACCCACTGCTGGGCATAGGCCTCCAAACATTTGTGCCTATAATAAAATACAAAGTAAAAATAAAAAGTTTATTTATTCAGACAGTGGTGTCTATTCAGATGTCGCCAAAACTAAACTAAACTAATTCGACAGTACTAAAAAATGTCGCTGTCCCAGTCATAACGATCAAAATGAAAAAGGATGGCATCATTTTTAGTCCTGTCTGAATAATATTATGGACATTGGTGTCTATTCTATGATAGATAGTATTGTGTCAGATACAAGCTATAAATAATAATAAATATTTAATTTCTATAAAACCAGTATGAAATCATGAACTCTCTGCCCCTACGTGTGTCCAGTTGCTCCCACTTAACACATACTCATTGACGATTAAAAAGTGTTCTGTGTGCTGTGTCAGCAACAAAAAGTGTCTACGTTTGCGCAGCGCCTTAGCTCGTCTAAGAAATCCAGCATGGTACCTGATAATATAGAGGCTGGAGTGCTTGGAGTTCTTGCTATTGAATTCTTCTTAAAGCTTTTGCAATCCTTTTCTATGTGTAATTCTATCTCCCTCTGCAGTTCTGTCAGCTCTTTCTCGCCATCTTCTTCTTCCATTAACTGTGAAAAATAATCATTTGTTAAGAGTAAGCCATAAGCAATTTAATAATTAACGTGTATAGAGGTCATTTGCAGTTACTTGTCAGCGCTCGTCACTCGCCTCACATGTCGGTTTTTCCGCAAAATCAAATGCGCTTGCCTGCGCTCGGCCAATCGTGTCCACATGTTTGCGTAGTTTGTGGTGCAATAGTTTGCGTAGACTTGCCAAACGTCTAGACGGTGGCACTTGCCTTGTATCGATTTGCCTAAGCTCGCGTTAGTTTTAGCTCGGCCAACATGTATTGGGGGCTTTGTAAATACTTAATAATATAATAGTTTACAATGTATACATTTAATAATTATATTCTGAGGTATTTCTATGCCTACGACAACAATTACTTAGCAAGGCTACATGATTATGTAAACTTGCGTGCAACAATGTATCGTAAAACGTGCATAAATTAACACAGAAAAATATGTGACATTGTTAACTAGTCTAGTTAAGAATGTCACATATTTTTCTGCCTATTTAGTTCTAATATGGAAGAATCAATTACTGATCCATTCATGACTAGTCCAGTCAAGAGGCTTACATAAAATGCGTTGAAAATCAAGCCTACTTTATTTTCAACGCATTTTATGTAAACAAGGTCTCAGAAGCATATCTTTAGACCTCACTTATGTTATGTTACATTTTCAGATGGACATTATGTTGAATTTTGGCTAAAAAAAAACTCTGCGAATATTGCAACTATATCTTATGAATGGGCTGTATCTTATGAATCGTAAAATGTAGATACATTTTACGATTCATAAGATACAGCCCGCTGACAGATTCAAAGACAGACATACCGGAAGTTTACTAAGGCGCTCTTTGGGGACGGAACTCTAAACGGCATAATTTATCAAGATGTCTTAATTTTTCGATTGGTTATTTCATTAACTTGTAATTAGGTAAAAACTGTTTTGGCACGAAATTTCGGTGCACGTCTCTGCTCTGTACTTCTCACTCGCGAGAAAATCATATCTTGTCATCCCGCTCGAAATCCATCTCGTAAATATCACCATCAGCATACATGATGGGTCTAAAAACTGCATCAACAACAACACTGGTATGTGCACCTATAAAATATGTATAATTAAAACTTGGTTCTGCCCTCGGCATTGCATGCTTTTAATCGGGATATAAATGTAATCTTAATCTAAATCCTCGTTAAATTTCATTAGGATCCGTCCAGCCGTAACGGTAACGCGTACGTACATAGGTAGCCCCTTTATGACATTTTATATAATTTTTCCCGTGTGGTGCTTGTCTAAGAATTTGGGCCACCCCAACTATTCCCGTGGATGTTTTTTTTTTACGGTAAATAGACCTATGTTTGACCACAATCTCACCTGATGGAAAGCAAAGATGCGGCCGACGGTGTATCACGAAGGTCTAGAAGATACCTATTCACCCTTGTCTTGAAGAGACCCAGGTTGTAATTGGCCGGAAAAACAGAGGCAGGGAGCGAGTTCCATTCCTTTGCGGTGCGAATAATAAAGGTGGAGGAAAACAGCTTAGTGCGAGTGGAGGGTACATTCACCAATGGATGTAGTAAGCAACTAAGGGATATCTACCTAACTGCGATCCCCAACCCGCATGTACAGCGGGTGGATTATGGGAATTACCCACACGGTAAGCTAATAAGGCTTATCGGGAGGAGGCCTGCGTCCAGCAGTGGACAACATAGGCTGTTGAAGTATTAAGGTTAAGGTTATATAATTTTGGTCTCTAAAACGAAATTAATAATGCAGAAATGCAGCGTAACGATGGAGCCAGCGTCTTGGCGACTTCCAATTGCAATTGATTTAGATTAGTAGAGCTTGATTGTTTGCAACAGTCTGCAGTTAGCTGAACTGTTCACGTGCCAAAAATTTGTACCTAAAGTTATAATTTCTTTTGTAGTATTTATAATTTGTCCCGCCAGATAGCTTCCGTTTCCGGAATCGAGTGGATTGTCTCTGATTTCGAGGATCTATTTCCGGAGAGTGGACTTGTGGACCTTCGTTATTAAAAGAGGAAACGAAAAAAAACCTTGATTTTAAGGGTTATAGTTAGTACTTCTTTCAGTAGAACATTTGAATGTCGGCATGCAGTTAAAAAAAAACCTCTTGAAGAACAAGCACACTTGGTCGATATACCACAGTGTCGAGCAAAAAGATTCTGCACTACTTTCATAATATCCACAGCCAAAGAGTGAAATAAGCTTCCTGCGTCTGTTTTCCCATTATAGAGTACAATCTTGGAGTCTTCAAATCCGGGGTAAATAGGTTCTTTCTGGAGAAGCGTGCTCCATCTTAGGGCCCATCTTTCCTTTCTTAAAGCGAGTTGGTAGTCAAACGCTTGCATCATCAATGAAAAAACATATTCAAAAAAATCCATCGACGACTTTTTGACTTTGAACTACCATAAAAAAAAACTACTGAACCGATTTTCAAACATGGCTAAGAACAAGAACACTGATATAATAACTGCGTTCCAACAAGTTATTTATTACTAGCTGCGCCCCGCGGCTTCGCACGCGTTGATTTTCTCACCATTTAAACCTTCCTTAAACCTCCAAGAACATTTCAAGACCAAGATAAGATAAATCCGTTCAGCCGTTCTCGAGTTTTAGCGAGACTAACGAACAGCAATTCATTTTTATATAAATAGACTTATCCAATTAGGTTCATCTCATTATTTTTTGTTAGATCGAATCTACTTTAAGCAACTAGCGGTAAGACACGGACTTTATCAGGCACTATACCTTCTGCAAGCGATCTTTATCCCGTTTCCTAGCAGCTCTGAAAGCCGGCGGATCCTCTTCTTTCTCCAGGTCCACATTCATGAACTCATCCAGGGTCAGGGCGCTGGATGGAGTGTCCCCGAACTCGAGGAGTCGTTTCCGAAGAGTGGACTCGTGGACCTTGACTATTCGGACAACATCAGTCGGCGTTCGGTTGAAGTCGTGAAGACGACCGGCGATAAGCAATGCTGGAACAAGCAAAAAGCTAATTTTAAAACTTCACCATTATTGGTTCACTGTTGGATGCAGGCTTTACCCTGATAAGCGCCTTATCAACCAATTGCAGCGCTCTTTCTGGATACAAAAGCCACCTATAAGCCAACCTACGCTAAAACTATATCACAATGAATTATGTATCTATGCAATAAACAAATCTAAACCTGAGAAAAATTACAAGATAATTAAAATTAGAACTCCCAACTCTTCCGACCGACCTGTATGCCCAGTATTATGGTCATTACCCTCGTGAGATAAAAGCCAATAAGAGACTGATCAGGGAGAATCCTGCGTCTAGCAGTAGACCAATATACGAGTAGCCTGTTGAGGTTGAGGTTTAGGTAACCGTAACTACGGTTACCTAAACCTCAACCTCAAAAAACAGCGAAAAAACTTACAAAAGAAAAATTTCAGACGCTTGTACGCCTTGTATACACTCAGCTCCACTTAAATACCTAAGGGTTATTAAACGTTATCAGCTGGCTACTTGAATACGTTTAATATGTTGTCAATTGTCAAACTACAAATACGACTTTAAAAATATTAGCCGCTAATTTACAATCCAATAGCAAGCGGGGCTTAAAAACAATGTTGGACTGACTCTGCTCAGCGAATTTACTGTACGTACACAGTTCTGTTACTAACGGAGATAATTTGATAATATATATGTACTTAGCAATATTCCTATTGGAAGTACAAATCATAACCGACGGTACAAAAAGGTTTCCGACTTTACTTCACGTGACTTTACTTTACAAACTTAAACAGAACAAAACACAACAAACTGGTTATTTCTTTTACCTTATTTGCATACATCTTTCGCGTGAATGTCAAAATCACTTGCTCCACATAAGAGAACCGGTGGATATGCAACAGCCGACTAGTTTTCAAGGTTCATTTTGCAAACTCCACTGAGTCATGAATTGCTAATTTACGCGTAAAGTCTAACTGTGAACACAAATATTTGAAACCACTAACCTAGAACCGAAATTCTCGATTTTAAAGGTGACATTGATAAATAGATATGGCAGAAAAGTGTTGTGTTGATTTAAACAGAACCGTAGATCGTGCATTCGTGCTGATATTTGCAGGTCACAGGTTATTACAGCTTCTACAATATTTCTTCAAGATGGCCAACCACGCGGCCGCAGCTGGGATATTCATTAATTTTATGGGCATTCGTTTCAAGGTCATTTCTACATACCCTCCTCGTGACTTACAGTAGATAAGACGTGGCCATGACGGTATACCATCGTGGTATGCGTGAATATCTTCGTCACACCACTTCATATGATGATGATAGACTATTGCTATTATATTTTGATTGATTTTGTGACGTGTCCAAGAGTTCTGTAAGGTCTAAAGAAGTCTAAAGGAAATAAAGCACTTTGATATTTGATTGAACCAGGCTCTTTAGTCTCTAAGTCAAAGTTATGGACCTCAGCTATGTTCTAGCTGGGCCAGCCCGTGAGAACCCGCTGCCTGGTATGGGCCTCCTCTCCATTTAATTTTTTATATAGGCTACCCATTGATTTAAAAAGGGAAGATAGGTTACGTTCTCCCAGCTCTTACTCAAAAATTGGCATGTGTTACAACTACACGCAAACACATACGCTCACATTTATATTTCCAGTCCTGTGCAATACAAAGAAGAACAAAGACGGAAAGACGGATCTAAGACCGAAGTGAGACCGAGACAACAATATTTCACGCGGGTCACGACCGCTCATGCCGCCGGTCCGACGGTGACTGAGGTGGGAGCACACAATTTTAAACAATATGAGGTTGCCATTTTCGAGAAACTAGTACCTCATCTTCGCTTATTAATTATTCAATGTGGCTACCTAGGCTTTGACAAGGGTGTGACAAAGCTTACCAGCGCCGCAAATCCCCGAAGGTCTTCTGCCGGAATGTATAGAGTCCCTCTTCATCCTCTGCACCAGTCTGAGAGCTGTCATGCTGACCTCATGCTGCTTCTCTTCAAACTGCAGCTGAGAGGAGAACCGGAGGATGTAGAGGCATGGATCTGCGGAAGAAAAACATCTTGGACCACACGCTTATAGATACGCCGATGGAAAGACGATATTCAATAATAAGAAATAAATAAATAATGTTGGACAATTCACACAAACATTATATAGCTCCAAGCTAAACAGAGCTTGTGTTATGGGTACTAGAACTACTAGATAGGTGATATACTTAATACAATCCACTATAAAGATTTTTTTTATATACACATAGAAAACATCCAGAACAAGCTGAACAAATATCTGCAGATCGTACAAACATTTAATTCGAGGCTGGAATCTAAACCACCGCGTCGAAAAAAACCAAAGAAAAATCCCGAAATTTCCCGGTATGCGTGATTTTACACGAAGCTTGTAAGCTGTTTGTAATAGGTATACCCCTTCCTTTAGCATCGTCATATGAATAGCCCATGGCCCATTAATAAAAAAACGTTTTTCCGACAAGAGGAAGAGAAGATTTCACCATCTTAAACCTTGATTTAATTTTATTCCGCAAGGTTTCTTGGGATTTTATTTCAACTCATTTCATCAAACAACAAGCCTGCAAACGAAATGCGTATTAATTAGGCATTCATTTTATTATTGGGTAAGTCGCCAAGGTTCCGTAAAATTTCGCAGACATTTAATACCTTTTAGTGATATTTTTTAATTTTAAAGTTTGTCTGTTTGTGTAAATGGGTAATCCATCTCCAAAACTACTGAAAATTATAATGAAAATCTACAAGAATGAAGACTCAAATCATGAATCTGAAACTCTTTATTTCCATAAATATAATAAACTCGTTTCTGCCCACGGCTTCGCATGCGTTGTGTCTATGGAAACGTTTTCTCCCATGACAACTTTAAAGATTTACGAGATAAAAAGTTGATTATATATAATAGTTTTACGCATAATTTCAGCCGTTCAGTAGTTTTGACGTAAAGAGG
This sequence comes from Eupithecia tripunctaria, assembly GCA_955876795.1. NCBI lineage: Eukaryota > Metazoa > Arthropoda > Insecta > Lepidoptera > Geometridae > Eupithecia > Eupithecia tripunctaria. Next base: position 13,037,271 of record OY041617.1, on the reverse strand, counting down.
TAAAAAACAACAATCCATCCACGAGAATATTATCTATCTTAACTTACGCATCCTACTAATACTCGTATTATAAACGCGAAAGTTTGTAAACACGGCAGAAAGCAGAAGTGGCGTATCTCAAAGATTGGCCTAAATGACTTTTAGCCATATTATATTAACAATATAGCTAAAATTCATTTAGCCTAATCTATAAATTAATAATATGAATAACAATATTGTATTAACAATATAGCTAAAACTCATTTAGCCCAATCTTTGAGATACGCCACTTCCGCTTTCTGCCGTCGATATGTATGATTGTTGCTCTTTCACACAAAAACTACTGTCGGATCGGGCTGAAATTTTGCATACCTACAGGTAGTTCTAGGCCTGGAATAACACATAGGCTACTTTTTATGCAATTAATCAGTTCAATCAGTTAGGCGTGCGAAGCTGCGGAGTGCAGTTAGTTTATAATCTTAGTGATCACACGAATGTAAAAACATTGGGTGACCAGACATAATAAGTTACTTTGTGAAGTAAGAAGTAGTAATTAGTTACTAAAGTGATAAAAGGTTCTTCAGGCTTCCGCCATAAACCAGTACCTACTCCGAGCGACTTACGTAGCATTTAATGTTCAATACGATGCACAAATAGAATCTATTCTATTCTATTCTCGAACGCAAATCATCTTCATAATTAAATAATCAATGATCAAATCTCTAATCAAGTGTCATTTGGGTTTCTTGAATGATGATTACGTACCTACTTTGTTTTTGAACAGAGATTAATTTTATGGTCAAACATGAAAATGAGTTTTAGTTTCTTCAATGATCAAATAATAAGTGATTTTCCTCAAATTCGCTGAAATAATCAAATACAATTTATGAATAAAATGAATGGGATGAATGAATTATGTGTGACCATATGAAAATAGACACAAATTTAGCAAACGTAAGATGATCATTAATTAGTAAATTTATGTCTAATCAGCATTCGTGCGACCCGATATGATTTAAGCAGTGTGTCAAGTTAATTTCCTTGTCAACTGATTTGATAAGCGTTCGAGACACGGAACTAAAGTGATATTTTTATTTAACAGTAGACTAAAAGAAAGAAGCAGTGAAGACAGCTACGTTTGATGTAGGTACGTGAGAGAAACCGCAAGAAAATGCTAGTCATAAGTTAAATAGTGTTAAATTCTTTCTCCCATGACGGAATAATGAGTAATTATGAATACATTGCTTAATCGATGCTTACACTCGAATATACCCTCATACCTACTACTAAGTAGGTTTGTAACGTAAGTACTAACTTACGTTAGTAAATTCATAAAAAGTTTGTTAAGCAATTTTATACACAGACACATAAAATATGCTGGACAAATTTAAAGGTAACATATAAATATAATGTTCCGCAGTAGACGTATACGGATGATGACGATGATGATGCTGGACAATCCGCACAGCATATAGTTATTCCCAACGTCCCACGTGAGACGTGATCATTCCCATCGACTCACGAAAGTCAGAGCGTCGTCTATACCATCTATACCATTGTTTTTATTTCTATATTGCCTATTTGTCAAAAGATGAAGGCGAGATATTATCTAGCATAAACCTTAGCAGAGTTATAATTATAATTCATTGTTTTTAGCTATAATTGAGGAAAGTTTGCTTCGTTTTTCTTCAAGTGAGATTGCGGTCTGAGTCAGAGTCAAATCGTTTATTTCTTTAGACTTACAAAATAAGCACTTAGACAAGTAATTTTTTTAACTTTACGAGTATAAACACTTGATAAATATTGATTACTATCAAATAAGAAATAAGGTGCAATTGACTTTAATTCACTTCAATTTTTTTTTTGTCTAACGAAGGGACATTGACGTTAAAAAATGGTATAGCTATTAAAAATTATGATAAGTAAAATTTTAGATAGGTGTTCTAAATAAAATATAATGTTCTTCAAATATCAGAACATTTAAATGTAAGAAACATTTCATTTTCAAGAAAGTATAATTTTAAGGCCCATCCACTTTACCTTGAAATTATATTTTCTGACTGTAGTCCTTGAGCGTGGGAAATTGTGATAGAACACCCACATTTATATTTTTTACTCACACAGACCCATCGCGCATATATAGTACTACTCTAAAAATGAATAAATCTACGGTTCGGTGGTTCGCACAAGTTACATATTCATTACGTGTTTCGTCTTCATGGATGTACGAAAATGTCGCAGAAAACACGCAATGTATTTAGTGATTATCTAGTCGCACTGTCAAGACCGCGGTCGCGTAGTGAGGTTAGATGGGAAGCTAGGAGCAAAGGGTCGGGTCAAAGTAACTTAGGTAAATCCCAGAACGCTTACGTTCTGGGTTTTACCTAAGTTAGCTTTTTTATTTTTGTGGAGATATTTGTGATATTTACAAGTCAATATTTTGCGTAATATGGGAAATGTGAGGTTTCATATATTAGTTTTTTTTCGGCTTTCCCATATCTTCCTGAAATATGTATAAAACAAGTAATTATTAGCTGTCTACTACAAGTATTCTTGCGTTAATTGCAATTTTGTAGTTTGTGCCAAAATGGTCGCAAAAGTATATTTTTATGGACAGAAACAAGACCTAATTTAGAAAAAAAGATTGACCACTTTAGTTTAATTAGATCACTGATTTAGATTCACCACTGAAATATATATATTTCACAAAATCAATTTTATAACCGCAACTGTACTAAGAAGTGTTGACTATAATTTTTTTTTTTTGGATCCTTTTTCGTAACTCACGACATCTAACATCTTTGATTTTGTCGAAATTGATATCCAGGAGGGAAAAATGCGATAAACTGTTTATATAGTAGGCATGAAAAATATATCGTAGCATAAAGATAAAACATATTATATAACATGATAACATTTAAAATTTTGTAAATTGTAATTTTTGACTCTTCCGACTCAAAAGGTTGCAGACCTAAGTTTTCTAAGTCAGTGATGTCACCGGAGAAATGTAGCTCATGATCCTCCCAACTCCCTAGTACGAGAATGTGCTACCATTTTGACACAAAGAACAAAAAAGTAATGTATAATATATTGCATATCGTTACCCTCCCATAAACTTATCAGGTAATTAGTTGTGATTTTGTATTTATGGGTATAATAATGTAACTAGGTTGTATAAGTGCGTAACTAAGTAATTCCCACCCCAATGTTAGTCGGAAACGATACCCATTTCAAATTCTTGGTTGGGGGAGGGGGTTCTGGGGGGGCATGGGGGGAGGGTAACAGCACGGCTCGCTTCTCTGGCCACGCTGTTCCCCGTGGTCGCATTGCAGCTCGCTTCGCTCGCCGCAATGCTCCGCCCGAAAAAAAAGGTCAAAAATAGGTAAATTTTTGGGTTTTTTTAGGTTTTTTAACAAAAAAGGGGGTCTAGGGGGCTAAAGGGGGCAATATTTTTTTTGCATTTAAAATAATTTGACCTACTCTACAAGACTTTGAAAAAAAACATCTGTAAAGTCACTCCGTTTGGGAGATATCAACGGGGGCTAAAAAATGGGGGGTGAGAGGGGGGGTAAATTTTTATTTCTTCCAATTCAAGAAAATACTCTCTATACGATCCGCCATTCAAAACTCTTCCAGCTCTTCTGTATCTGGTAACACTAAAAAATGGGTGGATTGGGGGGGGCATGGGGGGGTTTAAAAAAAATGTTTTAAAAAATTATTTGTACTCCTCTAAACAAATGTGAAAAAACCCTTTTGCATGTTACTACTGTTTGGGAGATATCAACGTTGGCTAAAAAAGGGGGGGGGGGGGTGAAAGGTTTTTTTTTCTTTACTTTTAATTCATGAAGACGCCCTCTATACGACCCTGTAATTGAAAACACTCTATCACGTCGTTTTCTGGTAGCACTTGAAAAGGGGGGGGGGGGGGGGGTATGAGGGGCAAGGGGGGTAAAAAGAAATTTGCAATCAAAATCACTTGTACCCCTCTATACAACCCTTATAAAAGTTTTTATCCAAAATGGTCCGTGGGCAAGAAGGGGTGGAGGGGGGGGGGGGGGGGCTCCGGGGTGCAAATTTCAAAAAGTAGGAATATTCCTGAGGTCCCCCAGGCATGACAAATACATTACCGCAAAAAAAACCATACCTCCCCCTCCACCATCAAGGAGAACAATTATGTCAATGAGTCAGTCAGTAAGAAAGATTCGAAAAATTCAAAATAAAACTCACATACATACCTGGTTTGCCTACTTCTTACGTAAAGAATACAATTTAGAGTCCAACACTCGGGACCCACCCTAAATGCGAACGGACGTGCTCCCACAACACTCGGGACCCACCCTAATTAAATGCGAACGGACGTGCTCCCACCTTGAACTCTGAAGCGGTACTAAATTATCACGCGCGCGCACTCTAATATATAAATCGAATTGCAAGAAGCTACTTGCGCCATACTAAAATGTATGACGATTTGCGCGTAAAAAAATAATGATCTTTACGTTTAGATTATTTCTTTTTGGTTTAAATAAGTAAAAAACTTGAATGGTCAATGTATTATTTATACTTTCTGCTCACTATTTAACCAAAAATATTTGCGAATATAATAACGAAATAGCACAGAAGCTTAAAGTAGAAAAGGTCGATTTCGATGTTTTGATCAATGTTGACGAATGTTTTCCTCGAAAATTAACAATTATTTTTTAAATATCAAGCGGCAAAAGTGTAGACTCATCTGTTCAACAATTGTGTTTTTTTTTGTAACGTCATTCCATAAGTAAGTTCCATAATATTTTCAAAGTAGTGAGTGCCTTTCTCGCGGTTTTTAGGGACGGGCCTCTTAAAACGCATAAAGACTAAAGATTCTGAGCTCAGAATGGCCTCAGTACTCGTTATGTAGAGATATATTTAAATACTAGCTAGCACCCGCGGCTTCGCATGATTTTTCCGGATTAAAATTACCTAAGAGTGAGTGTGTTATTCTAGGTACGTAGCTAACATCTATGCAAAAATTCCGCCGAATTCGTTCACAAGTATAGGCGTGAAAAGGTTAGAAAAATGCAAACTCTTGCATTTATTTCTGTGATATCGTTAGTATTAACAATTGATTTTGTTTAAAAAAATATAAACCGACTTCAATTATATAGTTTTTTCATAGATCCCATTGTCAGAACTAGACTAAAATGGGACCACACGGGAAGAACCAGCTTCCAAATAAAATAGTAATCATGAAAATCGGACCACCCAGTGAAGTTCTGAGGTAACAAACAGAAAATTAATAAAAAAATACAGTCGAATTGAGAACCTCCTCCTTTTTTAAAGTTTGTTAAAAAGTACTGAGCTCTACCTAAGTACCTACCCTACCCAACCATGTCTACCTAATACATGATGATGATCATCCTTGCCGATTTCGGATACGGTGACACTATAATAATAAATAATAATGAATTGTTTATTTCTATAACTTAATCTATAAACATCTTTAAATGCTTTGGAAATCTCCTTTTAAGTATAGAGATACCTGTGTTAGGGGGTTTCGCTCCTGCCTTATGGAAAATAAGTCTAACAGATTAAGTAGATTTAATGTGAAAAGTTATACATAGCTTACATTTTATAAAATCTAATTTCTAATTAATGTAACAATTATACTATATATGCAAAAATAAACTCTGGTGCGTCTGAGATGACTGGCGCAAAAAAATTGGTTTTAAATGTAGGTAAGCGGATACACATGTCAGTAGGTACACTAATAATGATCATGATTAGAATTTTAAGAGGATGAACGGAAATCTAACTCTATACAGGGCCTCTTAAAAACAAAATCGAAGTTTCTGATTTGTTTTCGTGCAAACGCTAATCTTATGTAAGTACATAAGCGTTGGTTTTGCACGACAACGAAAACGAAACTTCGATTTTTTCTTCTCCGAGTAGGGCCCCAGACCAATTAGTAAATACCTAATTAAAAGATGCAGGTATATTGTCGACCTTTGTTTTCACAAAACGCAATAAAACCGGACAGAATAATTGATGGGTGGCATTACAACACCTGTATTTAAGAAACACGATAAAATAAACTATTTTATTAATTTTGTTTTAAAAAACTATAACCAACTTAATTATTTTTGTTTTTTTCATGAATTTTCAAGGATCCTTTTGTCAGAACTGAACAAAATTAAAACGGTACCACACGGGAACGACCAGCTTTCATATAAAAAAGCATCATGAAAATCGGACCACTCAGTCAAAAGTTATGAGGTAACAAACATAAAAAAACAGTCGAATTGAGAACCATTTCATTTTTTGAAGTCGGTTATAAACCCGACAACGGCGCTCACCGATTGTGCTTATGTTTTTAAGAATGGACCGTAACGCTATATGAGAGAGTAAAGAGCAGCATGGGAGATTCTACAAGATCCTCACAGCCTGTGAGGATCTACATCAGGTCCTGTGAGTCACAGGACCTGATGTAGATCTCTTTAGCTCAGTAAACTGGCTAAGCTTCGGTGACCTCTTTAATGAAACCGAAGGTTTTGTGGTGCAATTATGGATGAGGTGGTAAAGACGAACAGTTACCGAAAGTATATCATGAAAGATGGCACGATCCATATCTGCCGAGCGTGTCATCTTCATAAAGAGACCCACCGTCATATTATACTTTCGGGTTGTTCGCACCTTGCTGACTCCCAGACTTGCTAGATAAGTAAACACCCACCACCCACGATTTTGATCTGATTTATTTAATTCTTACTCTATTGCTACGGTACTTTCAACTTTAAAACTATAGGTTTAGATATCAGTGTGATATACTGTGTTGCTTTGAAAGCTTTGGCTGAGGGACATGTTTCAAGCGATGAAATGTCTACTTGGTTAACTTTTGAACGCAGTTGGTTTTAGAAGACGTGGTAATTGATGTTTAGGCAATCACGATCATCGATGTGACCGCCCCGGTAGGTACATACATTATTTTAATTTTGTCGATTTATTTATTTATTAGGACTACGAACTAGAGACGCAAGTTTCCCGAAAACGGCCGTGCCTACGCTCTATTGGGACCGATCCATCAATATAACATTATAGACATGACTGTTCTGGCGAATTAACCTGATATTGTAATGAATTGTGAAAAGATCAGTTAGAACCATTGATTAATTAAAAAGGGAAGATAGGTTACGTTCTCCCAGCGCTTACTCAAAAATTGGCATGTGTTACAACTACACGCAAACACATACGCTCACAGTTATATTTCCAGTCCTGTGCAATACAAAGAACAAAGACGGAAAGACGTATCTTAGACCGAAGTGAGACCGAGACAACAATATTTCACGCGAATCACGACCGCCCGTGCCGCCGGTCCGACGGTGACTGAAGTGGGAGCACACAATTTTACACAATATGAGGTTGCCATTTTCGAGAAACGAGTACCTCATCTTCCCTTTTTTATTAATCAATGGTTAGAACGGCGAGCGGTGCTCGCTGATATGATATTACCATACCACATCATGATGTTAACCTCGTTAAGAGTGTGCAATAACGCCGCTACTGATGGATTCCGAGCGGGATGACAAGATATGGTTTTCTCGCGAGTGAGAAGTAGCACGCGATGCGCCGAATTTTCTATGCACCAAAACTGTTTTTACCTAATTAAACAACCAAGTTAATGAAACAACCAATCGAAAAATTCATATCTATAAAATTAATTCTAGGTTTCTTAAATTAAATAAGCTTAAACAATAATATGAAAATATGTATAATAATGGGTCTCCTGAGGACAACAGTCTCGTTAAGTCTAGAGAGGCAACAGGAGATCCCATCAGTGTGTGTGTGATTCGCACTCCGTCATTGCAGTACGACTAAAAGTGTGTTAGTTCACCGTATCGCCACGACTCATCTCTTTTTGAACAGACTATAGTACGCTATAGTGCGTTGAGTACGCATAGCTGAATCAGTTTTTACATATAGTAAAACTATGAAAAACTGCATCAACTATGCGAGGTAAGCTAAACTTAGTTAGCTTAGCTTTAGGTCCGCAGGCTGCATTACGGTCATCAATACATAAATCTATGGCTATACGGAAACAGAATCCCTGTCAATAAACTTAAGGCTAAGTGAGTAATAAATCTAACTGTTTGCTAATAGGATTCCTTGATGTTGCATCACGTCTGGTAGGAAAAGAACAATGACTGACATAAAGTATTTTGTAACTATTTTTCCTTGTCTGGCCGACTGTTTGATAAAACATCCTCGCAATATTTACTCGTTTATTTGTAGGCAAAATTACAATAATGTTATTTTAGATATAATCATTGGTTGAAAAGCAGACAGTTTTTGGTATGAAACGGCAAAAATGAATTTGACATGGAAACCTGTGGTGCGACACAGCGCTACACCATTTTATTTTAACTATTTTAATGAAACTTACAAATATGATTGTACAATTATCAATCTATTAGTTCAGTGCTGGACATAGGCCTCCCTTAATGAGCGCCACATAAATTATGTAAAAGTTACTTTTTATTTCCTTTATCATATACTGGTAGTATATGATAAAGGAAATAAATAATGTAAATGTAACTGAAAATTTATAAAATATGTAGATATCATAATGAATCATATTTTATTTGGCAATTCAATAACGAGTATCTATCAAAATAATCTAAGATGGCCGTCTGTCATGTAATGTAATGTGAGTTATATAACACTTACACAAATGCATGCAATAATTTTGTACACTATAATCATATTTATTGTTAATGTCATACTTTACAAACAAAGTCAGCCCTATATACACTTCCTCTTTACATTTCGCTTTCGTAGGTTTCAATTAAAATAAATCCTACTAATATTGTAAACGCGAAAGTTTGTAAGTATGTATGTGTGTAAACATGTATGTATGTTTGTTGCTCTTTCACGTAGAAACTACTGAACGGATCGTGCTGAAATTTTACATACAGGTAATTCTAGGCCTGGAATAACACATACTTTTTATCCCATAAATAAGTTCCCGTGGAAAAGGCGTGCGGGGCGCAGAGAGTAAAAAATAAAGGCCTGCCTGCCCGTGTTTTCACGTTGCGCCCCTGTGCTAGCTTAATTTGGGCCCTCCAGGGCCGAATTTTGCTAACCAGTCACTTTACGATGACACTAGTTTTGTCGCAGAATCGTCCTTAAATACATTGAAGTGTATATAGTACTTCACTGCATTTAAGGAACCATAGAATGCATTTAACGAACCATAGAAGGTTACCTTAAATGGAAAGAAACTCCCAACTGTAGTTTATTTGATTATACTAATAACATTACTATAAAGAGGAAAAATTTATATTTTTTTTATGTTTGTATTGAATTAACTCAAGTGAGATGCGAAAACAGAGTTTCCTGGCCACCAAGCGCAACTTCGCATCTGCTCCTACACTATACAAAATAAAACTATTACATTGGCGCTAGTTTGAGTCAGGGTAGCGCCTTAGGGATCTCAGGATCTGAATCTGATACATGCGTCACTTTTCGAGTTTTGTGCCGTTTTTGGCGTTGATGGCGTTGCACCCATCCTCTACATATCATTTTGGATGGTTCGCGTCCAGGTGGTCGGAACACGGCCTCTACCGCTGTTCCCTTCCTTTATGGCTAAAACCTGTTGGTGGTTTTCATTTTTGCGCAAAATGTGCTCAAATATGATCAGTTAAACCAAATCAAATTGTACTTATATTATGGCTGAAATTTTTGATAGCACCAACCACGTACGTTTATTTTATACTGGTGGTGCGTTTGGCCACCAACTCGCTTTCAGAAGGTGAAGAGGTAGCCTAAGATGGAGCAAGCTAGTACGTAACCCATTGTCACCTAATTCAGTGTTTTAACGAGATATTTCTTAAAACAAATAGCAGGGCGAACACTATTTCTTATTGCTTTTTATGGTTTTTAGTCTGGGTCATAGTAGTTTCAAAATTTAAACCTGTATATTATTCACATTTAGGCTATTAAACACTCTTGATTTTCGACATTAATAATATCACAACATGTTTGTTTGGATGCAAATTATGCGTACCTACCTATAAGTTTAGAATTTTCATAAGAATTTTATAAAAACAAAACTGTAGTTATGACAGAGTACTTAAGACTCCTCTCCTTTCTAGCAGGGGTATTTTAATTCATTCGTTTTGTTTCCAAAGCGAAAACGTCAGAATCGAATTTGAATTCTTTTCCACGGAACTCTAGAACGCTATTTTGATTTGTCAAAAGTTTCCGATAACGAATCCGACGGCCTTACCGTCGAATTAAAATACCCCTTTAGATGAAAGACAGAAAGAACATTTCAACTTTTCCATGGTTAGTGCAAATATATTCTTAACACCCTTATTACGGATGAAGGGGGTAAACAATGTGCTCACCTGAAGAAGTCCCTCGTTAAGAGAAGAAACATTGGTGTTCATCCAACATAAATAAGGTATACACAAATTCGTAGTTAACCCGCTTACATCTATACTAATATTATAAAGAGGAAAGATTTGATTGTTTGTATTGAATAGGCTGCGAAATTACTGGACCGATTTAAAACATTCTTTCATCATTAGAAAGCTTACTTTTCAGGGAGTGACATAGGCTATATTTTATCCCGGAATTGTCACGGGAACGGGAACAACGCGGGTGAAAGTGCGAGGCGCTGCTAGTCCGTAATAAATCGCAACACACTTTTTTTTTATAGTAGCTTTACATATTTTTGCAACTGACTGTACGACACTCATTACTGATGTAACAAGAACGAACCCAAAATTATTGTGACCTGACCGGATTTTTATGCATTGTGTACCTACCCACCAAGACCTACACCTAAAAACAATGAATATGCATAAAATCACAATAAATGATATGAATGCGAATATATAAGTGGATTAACTACTAACCTTATTTATGTTGGAAGAACCGCACTCACCCTGATGAAGTCCCTCGTTAAAGGTTGAAACGTTGGTGTTCTTCCAACACAGATAAGATTGGTAGTGAACCCGCTTACATCCGTAATGAATTTGTCAAACTATGACTGTACATTTAAGGCGCATACACGACTGATTGTGGCGCCGCCACCTATTTTATCTTATTATTACGTTTAACACATGAAATTTTAAAAATTCATCGTACAGCTAGTGTAATCTATTATAAGTTATTTATTAATGCCTCTGTAATAGTTTTATTTTGTAAGTCTTAAGCAGCAGAGCTACGAAGTTGCCCTTATTGGCAACCAAACTCTATTTTCGCATCTCTGCGTATCACAATTATAAAAAAATTGCTTATAATAGATACCACAAACTGTATCACGGATTCTTAGAACCTAACTTAAACGTAATAATATGATGAAATAGGTAGCGCTGTCATATTGGCTCGGGTATGCGCCTTAAGTATATTTCAAAGCCGGGTTCACATTATCGAGCCCTCGAAACCTTCAAGTGAACTATGAGTGGGTAAAAACTGGTCCATTTACGCAACTGCATTGTCTGTGGCCTGTGTGGGTAACAGAAGTGTCAGATACTGCGTGAAACAAGCTATTTCAAAACCACAGTGTGGCCCCTAACGACCTTTTCTATATACAAACAGATTCGAAAAATACACATTAACCCATTCGCTGCCTAGCCTCTGCGGTGGGATTGGAAAGCTGGGTTGCCACCGCTAGCGGAGCGGACCCATTTTAACTCGCCAGAGTAAACTGCGTAAGTACTTGTATTTCCACCAACAAATAGGCCCGTATTTTGAAAGGTTGCTCAGTCATCGATCCATGCTTGAGTAACGCTTTTCTATTGCACAAATTTTTCATTTTATTTATGACTGAGCAAGTTTTCATAATACGGTCCATAGTCTAGCGGAAAAGGCTGAGTAAGCAGAAAAGGTTTAATAGTAGATTAGTATCATAAATAAGGCAGAATAATAATTTTACGGGAGGGCGCTTTTTTTAACCAAGAGCGAAGAGAGGGATTCAAAGTACGTCGCCCGAGCCAAAAATATATTTTGCGCCCGAGTGATAAAACACTCTACTTTTCATCAATCTCTATGACAAAATAAAAGGCGCCTCATTAAATTATTTCAGCTTAGATACAAGAATTTATTGGTATGATACTCGTTATTAACACGTACCTAACAGCGTTTCTGCCAACAAAAGCTACAGGAGCGTAGCAACACTATTTATTACCATTGCAACCTTCGCTAGCAATAACAATGAAACTAGCTGATGAATGATTTTTGAACTGAAGAACGCAATAATTTGTATAGGTTGTGTTGTGTACTGTAAGCTGTGTGGTGCTGGCTTACAATTTGCACGACTCTAACTCTTTCTAAGGGTGTTGTAAGAGGCGACTAAGAGATATCCATCGGGGGGCGGGCAGCAGTGCCACCAAAACCATTTGCCGCAGAACTATTTTACCACCGAACTGCGATTCCAACCAGCATGCCCAGCGTGGGGATTATGGGCATTACCTCCCATGAGATAAACGCCAATAAGGCGCTTATCAGGGTGGTCTGCGTCCAGCAGTGGACCATTACAGGCAGTTGAGGTTGAGGTGACACGATTTTCAGAAATTCAAATTACCAACATAAGGCGAATTTATCAATCACCTAGAGTGGGATAAAGACAAGCATCGATAGGCCAGCATCAGACGCTCCGCGCTAATCGCATCCAACTGATTTTTACAGACTTCCTGGACGAGGTTCTATGTTCGTCTGTGTGTTAGAGGGTTGTACTGGATGGTGCGTCCACTGAAGCCGACGCGACCGCCGTTTGTAAACGAAATTTTAACATTGACACACGAATTTTCGAAGCAAGCAGACGATTTTTCTAAGAATGAGAATAGCGACTCGGCGGGAAGGAGGAAAGGCGTCCGTCGGAGTAGGCTCAGGACTTCAAAAGACCATCAGCACTAAGCGGATCACCGGCATTCCCGATGCGTTTACTCCGTGCAGTGCTCAGTGGACGCAATTCTATGGGATGGTTTTTCTGTCTTTGTATGGTTTCAAAGAATACTAAAATCAGTTAAGAGTTCGCAGCGTCCGACCCCGGCCCGTCGCCTTTTTCCCACTCTACGTGATTGATGAATTCGCCTTATTATTCTCTGCTCATCACTTCACAAATCAATCATCAGCTAGTTTCTTTGCTGTTGGTAGCCAAGGTTGCAGTTGTAATAATTTGCGTTGCTACGATCTTGATGATATAAGCTCCTGTTGGCAGAAAAGCCATTCACCAATGATATGACGATGTTAGGTTTAAAGTACTTAATTAAACAGCTAGTAGGTAGTTAATTATGTCTTAATTATTTTACCAATAAATTCTTCAAGGTATGTCTTGTACTCGTAAGCTTTACAAATTTATTGCGTTTTGATGCTCTTTTCACCTTTTCGCAGACGGAATCTACATTGAATTGGATGTCCGAAACATTCAATTTACAAGCAGCTACCACCTAGTGATCTTATCATACCAACTATGTGTTTCTTTTTCACTTCTTCCGCTAGTGGACAAAAAATTGAAGTGAATTAAAGTCAATTGCACCTTATTTCTTGTTGATAGTAATAACTATTTATCAAGCTGTTTATACAGTAAAAATTTGACTTGTTTAAGTACTTATTTTGTAAGTCTAAAGAAATAAACGATTTGACTTTGACTTTGAACTAAATCTTTATCTGTGCTAGTCGTAACTACCTGTGATTTGGGGGTCATGTCCACGTCGTGACTGGTTGTTCCTTATGTGTTTTTTGTTGTGTTAGTAAGTGTGTATCATCTGTTCATCATCATCAACCTTCATTAGTCTACAGCTGGACATAGGCCTCCCCTAATGAGCGCCATAGCACCCTGCCTTCAGCTTACCGCATCCAGCATCTATCAGCAGCGATTCGCAGGGCGTCACGTTTCCCTAGTTGAGGTTTCCTCTCAAGAACAGGTCCTCTGTTGGTAGTTGTAAACAAATAAATCTGATTCCAGCTAAGGCCTTATCATGAGGCTATTTGCATGCGACACGAATTATTTGCATGCGACACGAATAAAATTCTGTGCCGGAAACCGACGTGTAGGTAGAGTGTAGGCGACCCAGTCTTTGCATCTCAGTCACGCACGGTGTTTAACAATCTCAATGGAAGAAAGGCCAATAAGATGTACATCCATTTTACTTGTTTTCTTAATCTTTTTTTTATTGTCGATAGACCTTGTTTGGCCACAATTGCACCTGGTGGAAGGTGACGATGTGGCCGACGATGTATTACGAAGGTCTAGAAGATACCTATTCACTCTTTGCCTTGAAGACACTTGAAGGTTGTGATTGTCCGGAAAAACAGCAGTAGAGTGTGAGCGTTACTTGGTTTTGAAATGCCATGTTGTCTGCTCAGGTTTCAAGAAACGCTAATCTTATGGGCAAAAGAGTTGGTATGCACGAAAACGAATCAGACACTTCGATTTTCTTTTTCCGAGTAGGCCTTCTGAACGAATTCGAACTGAGCGGGATACCATGACAGAAATAAAGCATTTTTATATTGTTTTTTTACTATACAAAGAGGTTTGAAGATCGACTTCGTGGTCTAGAGGTTATGACATTCCCGTACTGAGGGGAGGACGTGGGATCGATTCCCATCGAAGCCTAAATTTTTTGGGATGTTATTTATTTGTTAGGTTTGATGATTTTTGTGTTAATCACAGTAAAAATTATACTTTTGGATAGAAGACCACAACACAACACTAAAATAAATATATGTTATAGAAGTATAATATAACATATTGTCCTAAAGCGTCATGTTTCTGAGATATTCACACAATATGCAGAAAAAAACATAGCTAATTATTTTATCTATTATACTATACATAATAAATATATGAATAAGTTCAATAGTGACCGAGTAAGTGCCAAAATCCCCCTTGCCTGTGAAAAGAGCCAAGCAAAGTAAAACTAAACAACCTTTACCTACCTTTAAAAATGCAACGCAACCAATTCCTTCCGCTTTCTGACGAAGGACTACCTGTTAATGCATTTACACAACATGCAACCAAGTACTGTAAATAAACACCTATGTCTTCCTACTTTCGGTTCAAAATGCACTGCAGGATGAACAAAAGAGATTTCTGATTGTTCACGATACTAATAAGAAAGTAATTTACGCCGAATTCACTTTCATCGTTTCGTAAAACACTTCTCTGTCAGTTATGTAGATGCTTCTGGCTTTTTGTTCCGGAAATTGATGGTTTCTTGAATTGTGATGGAGAAATCTTTTGAAGTAACGGTAGGTCATAATAATTATGTTTAAGGCGCATCGCATACCCGAGCCAATCTGACAGCAATTCCTATTTTATCATATTTTTACGTTTATCATAGGAATTATTAAAAATCCTAGGTTCAGTTTGTGGTATCTATTATAAGCTATTTTTTAATACATCTTTTATAATTTTATCTCATATAATTTAGGAGGAGATGCAAAAATAGAGTTTGGTGGCCAAAAAGCGCAACTTTGTATCTCTTCCTAAGTTTTACAAAATGAAACTATTACAGGAGCTGTCCGTAAAAATAGATGGAGGTTGGAGAACCTCCTTCGACTTATTCGACTGTATTTTGTTTATGTTTGTTACCTCAGAACTTATGACTGAGTGCTCCGCTTTTTATTTGAAAGGGGGACCACACGTGAAGCACCAGGTTTCCCGTGTGGTCCCATTTTAATTTGATCCAGTTCTGACAATGGGATCATTAAATATGTATTTTATTTTGGATTAAAAAAAAAACTTTTTAGCGGGCAAAAGTGTATAATTTCCGCAACAATAACAATCGTTACATTAACATTTTAATGGAACTATTTATACAAATGGTGTAAATAAACAAAGTCTTGTATATGCGTCATTCTAACCAAACAGCTTCTAAGGTTACAGAAAACAGTGTTAAATTAACCATGGATGTACAAATAAAATATATGTTATGTTCATAGATAGTGACATCTATTATTTGAAGAAGCTACAAGATGTAACCCGACAGGAAACTGCACAGGCCAGACCTAAATGGCGTTTTCTCTGCGGTCGGTAGGTACTCCAAGACATCAAAAAACAGGTATTTGCTGATCATGTCCGGAAGAATGTAAAACGTATTTACATTCCAAACGAGTTGATTAACCTCAAAACAAGGCTCCAAATAAAACACAGAAAGTTGTAGAGCTGGAAAAACTTCTACAGGTCCAGGAGCTCAATTCTGCTGTCCTATCGCTTTATTTACTATGACAATGGGATCCTCACTATCTGTCCCTGGATTAAAACTCTAGCTAGATAGTTCCTAAGAAGCTATTTGCTACTGCACGGAGAATGGTTTCACCCTTGACAAAAACGAAATATGAAGCGCGTTCAGTCGCCCATCAGTAGTAAATATCATCTAAAGTAAAATGTCAAAATATGACATTCTTAGATGAAACCTGAATGAATTGTCATATTACAGTGGTTAGTTTAGCAAAATAGGGCATTAGCCAGAGCATTCGACGGGATTTTCGATTCGCTTAATATAAACAAGAAAAATTACAAATATCTATAAGATCTCAAAAGCATTGGCTGGCACCAAATATAATGATGTAATTTTTTTATGCAAATCCATCCCAAAATTGATTGAAGATTTTATTTTCATTGTGATGGGGTTATCCAAGGTCATAGACACCGGTGTTTCCCATACAACGGTAACATGAACATACAACTTACCATTCAATTTGTTACAAATTTAAATTCCTCGTCCTAGTTTCATAAACTAGAATAACAGCCAAAACTGCTTTTCAACAAACAAGAAGTTTATATATCGAAATATGTGTTAAAGTCTGTTCAAAAAGAGAAGAGTCCATGGCGTTTCGGTGAACTACGAGTAACACTTTTACAATGTTGCAAGTGTTGTCAATGCAACAAAAATTGTCAATTGGCACACGACACGAGCGCCTTCAATTCCCACGACTCATCTCTTTTTGAACAGACTCTACAGTATAGAAAGGGAATAGGGACAGATATGCCAAGCAGTGGGGCGTCCAATCTAAAGGATAAAATGTAGGTAACACATAAAATCTAGTAACTTAAAACGTATAAAATCATTCAACATTATAGTGTAGTTCAACATTATACAGGGTGACTGGAACTCAACCCGCCATAGCGAATTCTCAAATAGAGGAGGTCATTTGCTAATTATTGGACCTTACTTTCCCAAACTAAAGTTTTATAGTTTTGGTGGTATGTCAATTTTAAACTTTATTGAGAATTTTCCAAAATTTGACCTTCAAGCATTCGTAACTTTTTTTTCCTTCATTAATTTAGATTTTTTTATTATTTGTAGATAGTCATAAACATTTGTGATTAAAATACGTCGGAACTTCCCTCAAAATAGGATTAAAAAATAAGATATTACGATTTAAAAAAAAAACTTACACAAAAATAAAACTTAACAATCAAATTTATCCTAAAATAATAAAAAAACTGCGGTGTTTGCATAATTTATTCTACTCTAAATTAACTCTCTGATTCGTCATCTTTCCAACGGTACTAAATTTGTATTCAAATAGTTTGATTCGATAGACATATCGGTGGGATTTTCAGGTCAACCAGTAATTTTGATCAAAAATACTGAAAGTGCCAACGAAAGGATGAAGCGAATTTCGCAGAGTAATTTTGAAAATTTATGAGTAGGTATCAAATAAAAGAAATTAAGTGCTTAGTATACTTAAATTATTTATTTAAAAAAAAAACTTTTACGATGTTATTATACCTTTTTTACATTTAAAAAAATACTTTAACGATGTAAACCCTTTTTTACAAAGTAAAACCTCTTTCTTACGCTAAGAGAATTGCCATACTACTCTTCTTTTTAAACTTTGATTTTGGCGGGAACTGATGGCATGGATAGTTGTTATTGCTTGTTTGGCCACTCTGGTACTAGTCGCGGGATCTTCTTCAAAAGCTGCCAAAATCTGCTGATTAATGTCTACAGGTAATTGCCGCACACCTCCTCGGGGCTCCCTTGCGTTCAAGTTACCTACACGTTTCTCTTAACCAACGATATGTGGTAGAAAATGTGTCACGGTCAGGTAAGCGTCTATTTGGATCCTGGTAAATTTAACGCGCATCGCGGGCGTTACTGTGTGCAGCATCGCCATACGCCAGCATCATGTCGGCGTGTTCTTCACGGGTGTATCCCGGCATTTTAAAACGAAAATGCAAAAATAACGAGGTAAAATAACGAAAAATAATAAGAAATAAAATCAAACCAAACAAGCAATAACAACTATCCGTGTGGCATGCAGTCAGTTCCCGCCAAAATCAAAGTTTAAAAAAAGAAGAGTAGTATGGCAATTCCCTTAGCGTAAGAAAGAGGTTTTACTTTGTAAAAAAGGTTTTACTTTATAAAAAAAGGTTTTAAATCGCTTAAAAGTATTGTTTTTAAATAAATAATTTAAGTATACTAAGCACTTAATTTCTTTTATTTGATACCTACTCATAAATTTTCAAAAATACTCTGCGAAATTCGCTTCATCCTTTCGTTGGCACTTTCAGTATTTTTGATCAAAATATCTGGTTGACCTGAAAATCCCACCGATATGTCTATCGAATCAAACTATTTGAATACAAATTTAGTACCGTTGGAAAGATGACGAATCAGAGAATTAATTTAGAGTAGAATAAATTATGCAAACACCGCAGTTTTTTTATTATTTTAGGATAAATTTGATTGTTAAGTTTTATTTTTGTGTAATTTTTTTTTTTAAATCGTAATATCTTATTTTTTAATCCTATTTTGAGGGAAGTTCCGACGTATTTTAATCACAAATGTTTATGACTATCTACAAATAATAAAATAAATCTAAATTAATGAAGGAAAAAAAAGTTACGAATGCTTGAAGGTCAAATTTTGGAAAATTCTCAATAAAGTTTAAAATTGACATACATATCACCAAAACTATAAAACTTTAGTTTGGGAAAGTATGGTCCAATAATTAGCAAATGACCTCCTCTATTTGAGAATTCGCTATGGCGGGTTGAGTTCCAGTCTCCCTGTATATTAGTACATAATATTATAAAAGCGACAGTTTGTGAAGATGTGTTTGATGATTTTGTGCACCTGGAATAACATATACCTAGACTGCATCCTGGCAACAAATGGCGTGAGAAAGTGCAAACAGAAACTAGTATTTACGAGTATAAGGGAGAGTCAATAAAAATATTTCAAATAATACCTACTTTAGTTTTTTTAATAATATATCTGGTATGATCTGCTTTGGTTAATCTGTAAAGAAATATCAACCAGACCAGTCACGCTACTTTATTTAATCCTGTCTGCTTAAGACTTGTTTTGTTTGATAATAATCATCAGTATTAATTATGTGCATTTTCACATAATGATATTAAAATAATTTCGAATATCTCTAAAATTACCTGGTATGAAGACTACAATTCTATCTAAGAATTATTTAGCTTAATAAATAGATAAATAATACTTAATTGTACGAGACAGACAGATAACAAAACAGAACTAGATGCTAGGAATAGACGAAGCTATGAGCGATGGCAACCTTAGGATAGGACAGGATAACACAAGTTATTCTTAGCTTAGGACTAAATGATGCTGTGTGGATTGTCCAGCATTATTTATTCACTCGCTGATTCTATGGAAACGTTAAAAGGTGTTAAAGGATTTATATCCCACGGGAAGTAGCCTATGTTCGATTCCAGGATTAGGATTACATGTATGCAAAATTTCAGCCCGATCCGTTCAGTAGTTTTGGCGTGAAGAGGTAACAAACATCCATCCATCCATCTATCCATCCATCCAATCATCTATCCATCTATCGGAATGGATGGACAGCGGACGCTGGCAGGGGCCTATACCAACGATGGGTGATCCCAGGCTGGGTTGAATTCTGCTTACCGCAGAATCGTCCATAGATATTCAAAGACAGAAAGAGATGCAATATATGGGAGTCTCATGCTGGTAAACGACCAGAATGGAGACGACATGTACTGGAGAAAGTATATGACTTTCAAGGAAAGAAGGCAGGGACTGAACCTTATGCGAGACCAACTAAAGGCCAGACCGCCCTTAAGGTGGCCACGAACGTCTTCCAAATCTCAGCGGCCGGCCCATGCGGATTTGTTGTTGTTTCACGTCGAATGAAATGGGGCGCGCTATGAGTGAGAAAGCGCATCTAACCATCAAATACAAAGCTGTGGATGTGTGTGTGTGTGTGTGTGTGTGTGCGCTCGTGCCCAGTGACGGCACAGAATAGGTTCTAATTAGTACGTAGTCGGTTGATGCAATCATTTACAAAATAGGTAGGTACCTATAATAGGATAGGCAAGTATACTGGTCTACCAACTACTAACTTTATTTTTGTGACATGTTTGAGACTGGCGGAAACTTGATGAGTAGGTATAGGTACCTAACCTATACCTACTCATCAAGCTTCCGCCAAGTTAAAAAGCACTCGTTAGGTAGGTAGGTAAGGTACCTACCTAACGTGTGCTTTTTATGTTATGAACAATATTCCAATTGTTTTTTTCATGTATTTTATACTTACCTAGGTACTTAGTTCCCACTCCCACCTACCACTACGTAGGTATCAAATCAATCAAGTGTAGGAAGGTAGAGATAAACCAGATGGGGCGTGCATTTTTACAAAAGTTTATCCGTAGGTACTACTAAATAAAGGTACCTAACCACCCTTACTTACCTACCCAGTGTTTTTGTTTCTTTTGGTTTTTTCCCTACTGGCTGAAATTTTGCATACAGGTAATTCTAACTTCAACGCGTGCGAAGCCGCGGGGAGCAGCTTATAAATAAAAATGCATCGCCGAACGACTGCACCAAATTGGATAATTCTTTTTGTTTTATAATATATACTGCTAGATAATCTCGTGTTATCCAGCATTATTTATTTATGTGTTCGTTATTGTTAGGACAAGGTTTGTAAAGAAGAAAAGTTAAAAAAAATATATATATTTTTAATCTCAAAGTGAGTGAACTAGGGCAGAACGAAGTTCGCCGGCCCAGCTAATTACCGGAGGCGGGCAGCAGCCCCTTCTGCTGAACAATTCTGTCACCAAACTGCGATCCCCAAACCGCATGCCCAGCTTGGGGATTATGGGCATTACTCTCCATGAGATAACAGCCAATAAAGGTGCTTATCAGGGGGAGACCTGCGTCTGTGGACCAATATAGGCTGTTGAGGTAATAATTTACTATAGTTTGACCGAAACTCCTGTACCGCGCCTGAGGTATGCGCGCGGCGAGACGGGGGGGAAAGTCGTAAGACGCACACGAGATAAATATCCAAAGAGCGCTATCTCGTGATATCAAGACCATCATTTTTAAAGTGGCCGAAAGAAAGCTCTCAGCACTCTTGCTCTTTTTTTCCCCGGCCCCCACCTCGCCGCACTTTCCTAAGGAGCGGTGCAACAGTTTCGGAAGACTGTAACGTAGCACACTGCTACTTCTCACTCTGTCTTCTTTTATT
Organism: Eupithecia tripunctaria; assembly: GCA_955876795.1. Lineage (NCBI taxonomy): Eukaryota > Metazoa > Arthropoda > Insecta > Lepidoptera > Geometridae > Eupithecia > Eupithecia tripunctaria. Next base: position 13,015,830 of record OY041617.1, on the reverse strand, counting down.
GACATAACTCAGAGTGAGAGAGAAGTAACGCTGCTTAGCAGCTGTCAACATTATTTTCCATAACGTTTTGCGAAAGACTGCAGGCATATGCTGGACGCGGCAAGCTGAAGATAGGGTGCTATGGCGCTCATTAGGGTAGGCCCAGGGCCGGATTTACCATAGAAGCTGAAAAAGCTAAAGCTTAGGGCGGCGAAACTAGGGGGGCGGCAAAATTGACCCCAAAAAAAATTAAGGTTGCGGACACGAGGTGGGGTGGCGGCGGCGGCAGTAGCCGCTTTCCCCACTCTTGCCGCCTTGGGAGGGCCTGCTGCTGCCGCTTCGACTGCCTTCGTGTCCGTTCGTTAGGTACTTAATATACATTATAATAGTATACTAAAAAAAATTGGTAAGTAGGAAAAATTACTAAACATTTAACAACAATTATTTAGAATATGGTATTATTTATATAAAAAAAAACAATAGATATTGTGTTTACTAATGAAGTTTCAATTTGAAAATAGAAATTAATAATTTAAGTACGTATTAGACATGTGCACCGTTGCTCATTTCACCGGCGGCGGCGGCGCCCGGCATCGAATTGATTGGCGAGGGCGGTGTCATCAGCGTAATCGGCGCGTATGTGAAAATAAGTAAAAGACGCCTAAATCCTTACTGAACTTTTAATTAACCACTCATATCAACAGTGGCGAATTGTCCACAGGCAGGAGTAGCAAAAGCTACGGGCCAAAATAATAAAAGTTTAAAACATTTTATGTTCTAAAACTATTGCAGATACTCATTGCTATTTAAGCAGTCCTAAATCTTTCAAAAACATCTTCACAAAGCACCTTTAGCATCATCCAGCGCAAGTCGACTTGTGTTTCATTTGACGCACCATTGTACATTTTTGGATGCATACCTACCTGGAATGTTTTTAGTTGGTAGCTCTGCGCCAAAGACAGATTTTAATAAGTAGTTATTTTTAAAAACCTTTACAATAAATCTTACAAAACTTTTATTTTTACTTTATTTCTAGAGCTGCTACCATTCTTGTCTTAGAAGCGAGTAAAAAGTTTTTTAATACAAAAGAATTAGTCTCAATCAGATTCAGATTTGTGCAGTTCACTTTGCTCACCATTGTCTTAGCTATTTTATTTGCTGATTGCCGTACCCAAACTTCTCATATGTTTTTTACCGATCGCCCCGCTCGCCGTTCTTATTTTGTGTTTGTTTCATTCATTATTGCTAGAAAAGTGTGCCTACAAGTCGTTTATAGATAGACGTTCACTAAAATCTTAACAAAAATAAACGCTTTTTTTCGCGTTATGTGGCTTTCTTTTTTTTTTGCCAGCAGCTGTAAAAGTCTGAAACTTGTGTGCAATTTTGCTTTTCTTGGTCTTAGATACGAGTTAAGCTAGCTGGAACGTTGAATGGAGCATGTGAGTAAACAAAATACGACACAAATAACAAAATCTCACTTGCTTGGCGTCGAGTTTCAGATATAATTGTAAGCAATTTTTATTCAAGGGAGGATCTAAAATCGACAAGTAATGTAAATTACGTATAAAAGGACGCACCAACAAAGTGAATTTTAGGTTAAGTATGGGCGGTTTATTTACGTTTATGCCTCATTCAAAATGGACATGCTATAGGTAAATAACACGTAAATTTTGCGATAACATTTGCTTCCGCCTTTTGCCTCAAATTCGATCAAATTTCAGTTCTTTCTTACTACTACAAATAAAATGTACCTAAAAGAACAAAAATGTATCTTTCCGCCTGCCGGTACTAAAACTTGCCCTGGTTTAAAGTAACTTTGCACAAATTTTCATTTTTGAACTAACGTTAAATTTGAAACAGTAATGAATTCAATGGCCCCCAGTTCACATTTTGCTACGGGCCCCGCGCTGGCTTAATCCGGCCCTGCATATCAACAATATTTGGCACGCTTGCATCATAGCATAATAGACGTGACATCAAACAAATCACATCTTTAATTATGACCGACAATTAATTACATTTGTAAAATCTAAATTTCAAAAACTTAAAAACCTCTACGTCATGGCGACAAACTAAATCAAACCACATAGTACAATAAAATGTCAAGTGCGATTCGGACTTGAGCACCAAGGGTTTCGTATAATTGTAAGACCTGGTTTCTTGCCAAATATCAAGATTCTAGCTCAACGGGAAGTAGGTATAGGTACCTCTAACTATAGTGATTGGACTATGGCTTGAATAAAATATTTGTTTTTTGTGAATAAGCTACAAATTAACAAATTTTAGTCCTAGATTTTACATGATTCACTTGTTAACTTCAAAATATTCGGACATAAACGGTTGTAACGTTTGATCGCGTTGACATAGAAGTTTTATTTATATCACGGCTTCCAGAGGCTATAACCTTTGAGTTTTTTGAGACCAAGTACGAGCAACTTTTGGATATTTTGACGTTGACAGGTGCATGGTTACCAGTATCTGGCCTTACCTAACCTACTTATCTTCCTTAGCCCACCACACCTTATAAGTAGTGTAGTAAAAACAAACCTTTGCTTTGCTTTTCTTAACTTAAAATTAAACCCAAAAAGTTGTAAAAATAATGCAAAAACAATATTTTTTCCTAAAATAATTGATTTTGTTTCAAAAAACTTCAAACCGAATCCGGTTTGAATTATATAGTTTTTTCATTAATCCCATAGTCGTAACTGGACGAAATTAAAATAGGACCACAATCAAATAAAACAGAACATGAAAATCGGACCACCCAGTCAAAATTATAATAATAATAATAATAATAATGTTGGACAATTCACACAAAATTAACCAGCCCCAAGCTAAGCAGAGCTTGTGTTATGGGTACGTAATACAATACACTACATACATGGATATATTTTTTTTTGTACATAGAAAACATCCAGAACGCCCTGAACAAATATCTGCAGATCGTACAAATATTTGTCTCGAGGCGGGAATCGAACCCGCAACCTCCTGCGTAGCAGGCGGACCTTCGCCCACCGCGCCACAGAGGTCGTCAGAATTATTAGGTAAGAAACTTTTAAAAAAATACGGTCGAATAGTGAACCTTCTCCTTTATTTGAAGTCGGCTATAAAATAAATTTACGTTATTGTGAACAGTGTATCTAGTTTTAGAAAACTTACACAGAAGTCGGTAGGAGCGGCAAAAAATTTAAAGCTTTGGGGCGGCAAATGTGTAAATGCAGCACTGGGTAGGCCTATGTCCATTGCTGGACTAATATAGGCTGATGATGATGATGATAATTTATCGTTAGAGGAACACTAGAAATACGCCCTCAGTCAAAATTTATAATGCCTAACCATTGATTGATTTAAAAAGGGCGCGTTTTTAATAAATCAATGTGCCTAACTATCACGATTCATAAAATGCAGCCCGCTGATAGACAGGAGGCTTAGTAATAGGTACAAATTTTGAGACCCTTACGCGTACAAAACCCTAACAATATCATCAGCCCAGAACGGATCTTCCTTCGTTCTATGCTATCCGTCTTCATTGATACTTTTTGGATAGGTATCCTCGCATCAATTTTATAAGCCTCTTGTTATTACGTCCGTTGCCATGGGGATCATGGAGATAAATTATTAGTAACTAGCTTTTACCCGCGGCTTCCCACGCTCTATTCAAGTAGCCTAAGTCCGTTCCCGGGATACTGTTTACCTCCCTGCCAAATTTCATCAAGATTCGTTCAGTCGGGAACAAAATGTCCATTCTATGTCCGTTTCCTGGTTCTAAGCTACCTCTCCACCAATTTTCAGCCAACTCGGTTCAGCCGTTCTTGAGTTATAAATAGTGTAACTAACACGACTTTCTTTTATATAAATAGATAAAGATAGATTAGTGAAATTATCATGAGAAGAGGATGTTTTAGATAGGTACTACCTACTTTTATGTTTCAAACTTTAGACAGTAAAGAAAGAATTATTAAACTTCGATCAGACTTGGCGAAGATGTCACCCAAAATGTAGTTTTTCTGAAGTAGGTAGGTAGGTACCTACCTATTTGGTTGTTTTTTAAGCTTGACGGGATAAATACTAATCCTTCGATTGTAAAACTTTTATGTGATCAATTCAGGACCATTTTCTATAAAACAGCAAAATAATTCGGTCCATAATCCATAGTAGGTTAGATAGGTAGCTTAGCTAGGTACCTATTTACTGGATGGGTCCATTTTTGCTGGTCATTTGCAAGTATGTTCGTAGTTTACCAAGTCAAAGGCAAAATCCAAATCCAATACACAGGCCAAGTCGTAAGTTTTCTAAATAGAAATTATAGGTACCTACCTAGGTATCTCGTTTGATTACGTCTAAATAAGGCAAAATACTAATACGTGTAGCAGAAATAAATAACTAGCACAGAATAGCCGACGACGCCCGACCGACTACGAAAAGATTCGTCGCCGCGTCGTCGGTCGTCGTCATCGCATCGTGTCGGCTATTCGGCGATGTTCGCCTTTTTTCGGAATTTCGCCCCCTGCGCGCCGCATCGCCCCCCGCGTGCGAGCGAGCGGTTGCAGAAACTAGAAGGAATTTCACCAATTTTTGAAAGTTTTTCGTACTTCCCGATTCATTTTGAAGAAACGACTGATTTTAGAAATATTTTTGATTATTTCTAATTGTGAATATATTTAGGATGTCTGCAGCGTGACAGATTTTCGAATAAAGGTGTCTATCATGCATAAAAAATAGCTTGAAAATGACTCGATTTGGTGGTCAAAACATGGCAAATTAGTTTCGCTCTCATTTAAAGATCATAATGTTTTTTAAAAAACGAAAAAACTACAGACATGGCTATTTGTCATCCGATTATGTATGAAAAATTTCAATACGATCGGGGACGTAGTTTCCAAATGGAGCGGGAAGTACGTTTGTATGGGGGCTAAGGTATCCGTTCTGTCCTTAACATACAGTATATTATGTGAACTGTACCTTAACGTGCGCACCCTGTGACCGCACGCTCACGGCACAAATTGGATACGTCAGTCACATAATTTTTTATAACAACTTTTATATAACTACATCCTTTAAGATTGTATTTTAATTCTACTTACTCATAGTTGTAGGATACAATATTCGTATATTAAGTTTCTTCTGTTGTTATAAATAAATGTATTTCTTTCTTTCTTTCTTTCTATAAGGGCTAAACATCAAATTCCCTAAACTTCATGAGTCTAAATTCCAAGTCACTGTAGCCGAAAACGGCTAGGTGGATATACTCGTACAAAGAAACTCTAGTTTCTTCGATCTATGTGCATCTCCGATTGCACATAGAGAGATGGATGGAATGATTTAAACTTTGACACATTTGACACACGTTCCTCCTTAGTTTTCTTCAAAGGTAAAGGCCTAAAATGTGTTATTCTGAAACGATACCAAGTTTATGTTATAGCGAAGCCATGTGGAAGTAGGGCCCTGATTAAAAAAAAATATGTTGGACAATTCACACAGCATTATCTAGCCCCAGAAACACAACACTAAATAAATAAATAAATAAATAAATTATTTTATTATACATAGCGGCGGACTTTCGCTCATCGCGCCAAAGAGGTTCGTCAGAGGAGGAGATTTATTTATTTATTATTGCTTTGCTTCCTAGACGATCTTGGAGTCCTCAAAGACAGATTGCTAAAGAATAAGGCTCCCTGACCAATTAAGTTACATTTTAGAACATTCTTAATGTAGTTCTTCAAATCAATGATCATGTGAGCATTTGATACTCCCAGGGGCAATGCGAACGTGACATCGCAACCGAATCCAGATGGAACAAAGGTAATCTATGCGGGGGCATGTATATGGTCTGCTTATAGAACCGTTCGGGCGCGGACTGAATATTGATGCTGCCTGTCCGTGGGTTCTGTTCTACTGTTAACTTTTCTATGTCTTGACCAGCCTATGTCAGCCTCTATGTCTTTACCAGCTTATGTCGGTCTCTGTTAACTCATCTATGCTATGAATGAACCACCTGCCGTTTAGTCTATGTTGATTCATTTATGCTTTGAATAGCATATGTAAGACGTCAGTCTCTGTTAACTGACTTATGCTATGATTGAACCTCTTAAGTCAGTCTCTGTTGATTCATCTATCTTTGACCAGGCTATGTAAGTCTATGTTAAGTCATTTAAATCTTGACCAGCCTATGTCAGTGTCTGTTAACTGACTTATGCTATGAATGAACTTCCTAATTCGGTCTCTATTGACTCATCTAAGCTTTGACTAGCCTAGGTCAGTCTCTGTTGACCTATCTTTATCTTGACCAGCCTGTGTAAGTGTCATATATGTCTTGACCAACCTATGTCAGTCTCTGTTAACTCCTCTATGCTATGAATGAACCTACTAATTCAGTCTCTGATGAGTCATTTAAGCTTTGACCAGACCCGATTAAAGTAGCGTTAGGCTATTACTAACTCTACTTTAATCGAATCCTATTTATGTTATTATGAATAAAGCAATCCTCTGCTATTTAATTAAGTTCTTCACTAAAATAAAAGTCGTCACTACCATAGACTTATAATTTTATTAGGTACTACCTACCTTAGGGTAGGTAAGTCTATGGTCACTACAGCCGCTATATTGACTTTTTCTAACAAAGCTTAGCCAGTAAGAAGCCATATTTGTGGAAGTTATGTGATTATGATTAAGTTAGACGCTTTTTTAGTATCTTGTTCATAGACCACATAGTTAATTAAAGGTGATTTGATTACGATAAGCTAATCTGACTAGTCATTGTTTTTATTATTCATCTAGGTGTACGTTTATTATTTGGTACTCATGTAAATAATTTGTTTGAAGACCTTCGCCGTTGTTAGATATCTAATTTAGTCGCAAATAGCGTTTTTATGTTACAAAGCTGAAGACAGGGTGCTATGGCGCTCATTAGGGGAGGCCTATGTTCAGCAGTGTACTAATATAGGCTGATGATGATGATAATTACTCACAAATAGATCTAATAGCTGTGTCGTGCTTAAAATTTGTACCACCCCAACTTTTCCCGCGGGTGTCGTAAGATGCGACTAAAGGATATCCGCCGGGGGCGGACCGCAGCGCCCCCTGCAGAGCAATTATACCACCAAACTGCGGTCCCCAACCCGCATGCCCAGCGTGGGGATTATGGGCATTACCCTCCATAGGCTTGCGTCCAGCAGTGCACCAATACAGGCTGTTGAGGTTGAGATCTGATTTTACCAGTTGGAGTGAAACTTCACAAGATTGTATATTTTAGTAATCTATGTCTTGGTTTCGTTATCTATTGTTTAAAGAATATTAGGTGCCTATTACCGAGCTGGGTATCGGTCGCAACCTCGTGGCTTTATTTAATGCATAAATTTCCATAATTATGTAAAAAAAATGATATTTACTTTTACGCGGGTAACTGAGCGTTTGTGACGATAGCTGCCATTAATGACAGTAACTGGCATTAAACTTTTTAAACATTCTCGATTTGTAAACAAATTTAATGATTATTTATCGGGTATTTATTTATTTATTTATTTATTAAAAAGGAACGCCAACAGCGTATACATAAAGCATTTTGTTTTAACTTAATATCTAGGCAGGTTCTAATATATACGCTTATAATAGGCGGACACAACATTGTTACACAATACTTTCTTAAAAATATTTAAATTATTAAATGAGATTTATTATTTATTAATGATTTATTATTTATTAATTTATTATTATTTATTAATTTATTAATTTATTAATTTATTAATTTATTAATTTATTAATTTATTAATTTATTAATTTATTAATTTATTAATTTATTAATTTATTAATTTATTAATTTATTAATTTATTAATTTATTAATTTATTAATTGTTTTTATTTCCCCTACGTGTTACAAAGGTACGCGATAAATACCCGATAAATAATCATTACATAACTGTCATTTTGACAGCTGTCATTGAAAATTATATATATTATTATCATGCTATGATTTCATCTTTCGACCAAAATGCACTATTTAATAAGATCAATAAACTATAACATAGATGGTAAACACGACACTGACTTTCGTGAGACGTTGGGTATACTTTTCGTGACACGCTGGGAATGTGCACGTCTCACGTGAGACGTTGGGAATAACTCCTGGTCTGCTAATACTTTTTATCTGTACGTTGTTATTGAATCAGGTGTTCGAAGTTGCCGCCGTGATTGGGTAAAATATGAGTAGATACTTACTTACTAATGTTACCTTTCGCGTATTCATGTATGTTGGAATCCATAAATAAATAAATTAGCCGGGAAGCCGGAGGTTATATTTAGCATTAGGTACCTAACTGCTTTGTTTACGTAAATGGCGAAAAACTGAAACTACATGCCATCCTTTGTAATTCAACTTATTTATTTCACCATAGATATAGGTATAACATGATATAGGGACTAACCATCTCATTCATAATAGTCTGACAACTTAGCACACTTCTAAATCTCGCTCTGTCTTCTTCTATTGACATAAGGCAGACTGAGAAATAACACTACTTAGCAGCTGTTTTATGTTAGCAGACCATTATGAATGTAAAATCTAACATAATATAATAAATAATAATAAAAAGAACAAAAAAATTACAGAGCAGAACACTATTCATATTAAAGAAGAAACACGAATAATATTGATATTTACACAAACACTCTTAAATTTGCTTAAATTCACAATAAAAAATAATACAGCAAAATCACTTTTTGCGTTTGTTACCTCTGCACACCAAAACTAATGAAAGAATCGGGTTGAACTTTGATGAACTTTTGGGCCTGGAATAAAACATAGGCTACCTACGTGTCATCCCATAAATCAGTTCCCATGGGATAGAAATCACCTTTAAACGTTTCCATTGAAACAAAGCGTGCAAAGCCGCGGGCAGAGACTTGTTAGATATAAAGCCATTGATGATAATGATTGCAATTGCCTGGGAGAAATCGCTCTCAGCGATAAGGCCGCCTTTTGTGGTGCTACGTTTATTTATTATTTAGATACGAGACTTTTATATATATTAATTATTATTAGTACTTACAATAAAGTGTTCATTTATATCACACTTCACACTAACATTATAAATGCGAAAGTTTGTATGGATGTATGGATTTATGGATGGATGTTTGTTACCTCTTCACGCCAAAACTACTGAATGGATCTGGCTGAAATTTTGCATACAGGTAATTCTAATCCTGGAATCAAACCTACTTTTTATCCCATAAATCTGTTCCCGTGGGATAAAAATAACCTAAACTTTTCCATAGGAACAACGCGTGTGAAGCCGCGGGGCGCCGCTAGTATTTTTATATCTAGTCGTAAAGCCAAAATAAATGACCTCAACTCCTCAATAGGCTGGCCCTATCACGCAATCGAATTGCATTGCCATTGCCAACGACCTTCTACAGCCGGGTGTGAAATAAAGGTTAGAGATATCGGAAACCGGAAATACTGCCGGTAATACGAAAATGTGTTCGTTCGACTCCGACGGAAGCATATTTTCAATTGGGAATTAGTAATCGAACTAAACTATCACGTTTTTAACTCTACCTATACAAAACTTAAGGTAGAGTTGCAGAATAAATATATAGGTAGTTATTCTGTGACTCTACCTTAAGTTAGTTGGTAGTTATGGCGTGTAGAGGTAACAAACATTCATCCAAACTTTCGCATTTATAATATTAATGTGGTAATAAAGGTTAGAGATATCGGAAACCGGAAGTACTGCAATATGAAAATGTGTTCAAATCAAAATATATATGAAATACATAGTCAGTGCAGCATGACGCCTTATAATGTACTAGCAGCCCCTTGTGGTTTTACCCGCGTAGTTCCCGTTTCCGTGGGAATTCCGGGATAAAATATAAATATATAGCCTATGTCACTCCCTAAATAGTAATCAATTTTTTTTAAAACGCAGTTGGACTCCTACGGAACCAATTTTTCAATTAGGAATTTGTTAATCGAGCAAAACCTATCACGTTTTTAACTCTACCTAAACTTTTTTTAACACAATTGCGACTTTTTACAGCAATTATAAATCGTCTTCGTCTGCTGTATTTAATAGACTTAAAAAAGAGGAGGTTCTATGTTCGACTGTATGTATGTACTCGTACCAATATGTTTTTTTATGCATGTTTGTCGATTTCTCTGTAAAATCAGGAAAATGTTTTTTTTTCTGTTGTATAGATAAAGTTGCTGAAGTGTTGGCTTAAAAAAGATATTCTTGAGGCATACATTTTTATCCAAAAAACTTAAAACATAGTGTAGGTACCTACATAGAGTCTGTTTAAAAAGAGAAGAGTCGTGGCGTTTCGGTGAACTAACACTTTTAGTCGTACTGCAATGACAGAGCAGTGTTGTCAACCCAACAGTTGTCAATTGGCATCCGCGCGCCCTCCATTACCACGACTCTTCTCTTTTTGAACAGACTCTACTAAGGAATTTGAAGTCAGATTTCGGATTTTGCAAAAATATCAAATGATGTAAACAAACAAGGGACGTGAATGGTGATAAATGCATTAGCAGGTAGAAGATATCAGAAATAATTAGGAAGTCAACAAACATATTTACCTTAGCTCTCATAAGTATTTCCTCGAAGCTAATGTGAATAAACTTTGTAACATTCAAATAAATTTTATGCATTTCCCACTCACGTTCTTTTTAGTCCGATCATTGCCATTCCGGCGTTTTCTTTTCTGTACGATTAGTTAAAGATACCTGAAACTCCTTTATAGTTTGAAGAAAAAACATAGAACGAATAATATTAGCAATACGGGTGTCTTCAAAGCAACTATCTAGCTGCAATCCACCCATTGCACATTCCTATCGACGCTCTATATTGATAAAACATGACGTCATTTCACTTTCATTAGTATTGTGCACCAGCTGGATTTAAAAAAAACAGGTGTCTAGTGTCTCGACTTGCGCAAGAGACGCCGGCGATCGCGTTCGCGCCTTCAGAACCGCATCGACCATTCAACCGAGCACATCGGCGCGCATTCTACCAACAGGTTTCACCAAATAAAAAAAAAACAGTGACGTTTGTGTGTCAAAAGTGTAGTGAACTTTAAAAAGGATCGCGTTTTTTGGACATGGGATTGCCCGGTGTCCTGTAGATCTGTTGGGAGTGAAATGAAGGGAAGGTCTACCAGAATACCAAGGAAGTTGCCTGTTATCTTAGGAAGAGTGCTGCTGAGGTGGATTTTCACGAAGGCAGATCTAGTGCTGTTCGTTTATCGGTTTGTTTTTTTATTTTATTTAAGGACTAGCGGTCTGTCCCGGCTGGCCCTGCATTCTAGTTGTGAAAGAACTTTTAAGGTCTAGTAGGTTTTGAGTTTATTCGTTACAAAAATACAAATATTTCCTTTTCTTTTTACTTACCTGCTTACCTGTGCCTACTTAATATGTGTGCCTTTAATACTGTTACTGTTATTTTTGTTACTTTTCCTGTACACTTTGTGTGGGTACCTTAATAAAGACTCTATCTATCTATCTTTATAATATTAGTGTAGATTTATTCATTTATTAAGGAAGATAAAAGATCTTACGCTATTGACTATAAATCCATGTTATATCTTAAATATATTAAAAGACTTAACTATTACATAGATGTATAGTGGTTTTCATGGAAAATCAAACTATTGAAAACAGGCATGTTATGTTTCCCATCACGCTGGAAATTCCGTACCGGTTTCACCCAGTGGTAGTTACATCTTGAGAAATCTGAAAACCCCAACTCAGTTCATCCTTTATCATCATTATTTGCAACCAGGTACCTACCTATATCAGTAGAACTTTAGTAAAGCTTATGATACGAACTGATAAAAAATAATTGTACTACTTTTATATCAGCTATCGGTCAAGAAGGTTATCGTAGGAAAAACCCACCAACAAAACAGAACAACAAAACAAATTCCATGTTTGTAAACAAATGATATAGATATACCGCGCGATTATCTTAATATTAAATGATAGGAGGATTGAATAAAACGAATACAGATTGACCGGTTGATAAGTATTTATTATGTTTATTTTCTGGGTTTATAACACTTAATTTCTACTAGTTTTTTTTTGTAAAACTCGGAATGCATTACTTACATTATGCATAACCCTCATGCATGAATCGTATAAGCTACATGAATAAATTTTATTATTAGAAGTATTTTTATAATTTGTTCATAATACCCTCGGCTCTATATTTAAGTTCTTGCATTTCGCACAAAATGTAGGTTACTTAAACATATTGTTTTGTTTTTTGGAATACCTATAAAAATATCTCAAAGTTAAAAATAGCATCTTGTTAGTCTTCAAGATATAAAAACAAAATGTCCTTGAGTATAATAAAAGGACTTATTATTGATATCGTGACAAGTTAAAAGAGTAAGGCCAAGTAAAGTGCCAATTAAAATAAAAAAACTTGTATCACAGCCTTGTTTACGTTCTGTGATAATGATAATAGTAGATAGCCGATCAATCTATATTTGTAAAAGCTGACTGACATATCAAGATATCTCTGGAAATACAGGTATGTAGTTCGAGAGATTTATATTTTAAGCTCGTAGTTCTTGGGCTACAAGACTTAAATTTTGAATGTAAGTTCCTATTAAAACGTTATAAGTACATAGTAAGAGCATATTTTTAAAATTCATATTCCAAAGAAGTTAAAATTAATAGTTTATGAAAAACTAGCTGCGACCCGCGGCTTCGCACGCGTTGTCCTATGGAAATGTTTAAATGTAATTTCTATCCCACGGGAACTGGTTAATGGGATAAAAAGTAACCGCTGTTTGTTTTCAGGATTATAATTACCTGTATGCAAAATTTCAGACCAATCCGTTCAGTAGTTTTGGCGTGAAGAAGTAACAAGCATCCATCCATCCATCCATACATGCATACAACTTTCGCATTTATAATATTAGTGTGATAGTACACAAAGGTCATTTTGATATACAATAACATCATAACATAACATAAATGTTCTACGTAATTTATAGCGAACATTCTGACTCAGAATTATACAGAAACTTGATTGAATAGATGAGCCGTAGCGAGGTGAAGATGCTTTACCATAGGGTTTCCAAGTTAAAAGAAAGAAAGAAAATGATTTATTACACACTAAAAATAAAATAAAATAAAAGACTATTTAGTAACACGAACAGACACAGTTAGTCGGTTTATAGTTTTTTAAAACAAAAATAATTATTCGTTTAGCCCACGGCATAGCACGCGTTTTTCGATGAGAACGTTCAAAGCTCATTTACAGTTCATGGGAACTGGTTGTTTTAATAAACTCAAAACGCATTACGCATAATTTCAGCCCAGGTCCTTCAGTAGTTTTGACGTGAGGAAGAGACAAACATTCGTCATCCATCTAAACTTTTGCATTTATATTATTAGTGTGATTATGGATGAAGCCCTAGGGTTTATGTGCCTCAATATATCAACACCCTTTTGTCAAACATTTGAAACAAAAATTTTAACACAGACTGACGTTCAATGGTTTCACTCAGCCTCGCCGGAGCACATTGAGTGTCATCGCCATAGCGTTAAGAGTGTGAGTCAGCCCTATGATAAGCTGTGATAAGGCTACTGAACGACCAGCTATGCTTGTTTACCTTACGAAGACTGCGAAAAAACGTGTTTAATGGAACCGGTCGTTTGTAACATTAAGACTGTATTTAATATTAGTGCCAAGGATGGGGGCTGGGCTAGGTTTTCAAAATAAATTTTAAATATTCAATAATCTTAACATCTAATTTACATTAAATGTTGAATAGATAATTAGACATAGTAGGTATAGAACCTACTTTTCCAGTTAATCGGTGTTGGTATACAGATTATTGAGGACCACAGAACCACACCTCACCTTAACAGCTTATATTCCACTGCCTCCCCTGGCTATTCCTGATGATAAGCCCCTTATTGGCAGTGGTCTCATGGGGGGGTGCCCATTATCTCCACGCTGCGCATGCGGGTTGAGGATCGCGCAGTTTGGGGGGTCGAATTGTACCGCAGGAGGCGCTGCTGCCCGCCCCCGGTAGATATCCCTTAGTCACCACTTACGACACCCGCGGGTAGAGTTAGGGTGGTGCCAATTCTAAGCCAGCATCACACGGTATAAATGGAGAATATGAAACAAAGACTGGTGGGACGACCACAAATGAGATGGAAAGACATCAAGATAGCGGCCAGAAACTGGACATTAACTGCCCATAGGAGAAGGAAATAGAAGAGTTTAAGAAAGCCTAAAACAGTCTACTGGTTGACCAAGGCTAGACAGAAGAAGAAGAAGGATACAGATTGTTTTGTCTTTCAGCATAGGTCTCCCCTGGATTCTTCCATAGCACTTAGTTGGTCATCTGTTTTCCTCTTCCAATGTTTGCCTGCTGTCGGCTTCGATCAAATATACATAGGTATATATATTTGATCGAAGGCTGTCGGTTTTATCTGATTCACATTTTCCATTTCCCATTGTATCAAATGGTCTTCCCCTCCTCGCTCGTTGTTCATCTACAAAATACCTACCATTCGGTAACATCTTTTGGGGCTATGTTTTTTTAACCGACTTCAAAAAAAGGAGGATGTTCTCAATTCGACTGACTTTGTACAGTACAAACTCTCGCTATGTTTAAAAAATATATGTTTTCTGTATGGTTTTCCAGACATAAAGCGCAGAGTTTGAGACCGACATTGTATATTTTACTATAGAAGCTTTCGACGAATTCATTATGAATATAAGTGCCTGAGGGGATGCAGTGCGCGCGCGTCTAGAACCGCACTCGCCCTGAAGATGTCCCCTGTTAAGGGATGAAACGTTGGTGTTCTTCCAACACAAACAAGGATCGTAGTTAACCCGCTTACATTCATTCCGATATTGTACTTAAACCAGACAGTGTATACCTATAGAGATAGAACCATGCAGTACAAGTATGTCTGCTGTGGTGATTGGAATTTTAATGTCCAATTAATGTTAATGTGGCCCATTTTAGGTGCGCTCAGAGGAATACCTGATCTATTAATTGCATTTTTAACAAAAAAATAGAGAAATATAAATACATACTTATACAATGAGCCGCATTAATAGGTAACCAAACCACCCTGACAGGTTCCGATTCTCGTAATTACGTTAGGTTTTTTTTGTATAAATAATATAATAAGTTATAGGTTTTTAAACTTATATACTAACTTAAAATAAATTACTATATCAATTACTTATAAAACTTATTTTTCAACTTAGTTCTCAAGTCGAGTTTTTTTTTTTGTACTAGGTACGCATAAATTTTGACAGAGTAGTAGTTTCATTGGAATGACGCGGTACCTTGTAATTAGGTAGTTTACACACACACACAAAGAACAAATAAATAATAAATTAATTAATAATGCTGGACAATTCACACAGCATTATGTAGCCCCAAGCTAAGCAGAGCTTGTGTTATAGGTACTAGATAACTGATATATATGTACTTAATACAATACACTAAATAGATAGATATTTTTTATTATACATAGAAAACATCCAGAACGCCCTCAACAAATATCTGCAGATCGTACACACATTTGTCCCGAAGCGGCAACCTCCTGCGTCGCAGGTGGACCTTCGCCCACCGCGCCACAGAGGTCGTCAGACAATATGCATGTACTTCGTGTAAACTCATGTTTTACAATAATAATAGCTTAATTTCTAAGTGTTAGTGTTAGAATTTATAAAATTAGGCACAACCAAGTAAAACAATCTACAGGTAGCTCAACTGATCCATATCAATCAGTCAGAAGCGTCGAAATATAATTATTTGGCTGATAAAAATGTGTTTTGGCGTGTCGTAACAAAACTACGATAAAGGCATTAAAACATATTTTATTGCCTTGTAGTTTCGATAATTTCTTAGCAATTTTTAGACTATCAAGGTATTATGATACCGAAAAAAATACACAATACCTAATTCAACCATCGTTAACTGGTTATAGTCCGCGTCCTCGAATTTATTTTCTTTTTGGTATATGCACGACTATGAAGCTCCCTAATAGGGTATATGCATGAGACTTAAAAAAAGCTAATATTTTTTTTACGTATTCTCTATTGATATAGAAATATATCTGTATATTTATTTTTGTATTTTATGATGTTTTTATTGTGAAATTTAATCATTGAAAAGTAGATATTTTAAGTCTCAGCAGCAAAATGTCTAAACGCAACGCTATTGGCACGTGAAGCGTGACGTCATACTTGAACATTTTTGTATGGGCACGAAGTTTTGACTTTGAGTTTATATAGGGGACTCGATGATCCGTGACGTCATAAAATGCAATGGCTAACATGGCAGTGTTTTTATCACACGAAACTCATTGTAGTTTTACTTTTAGTTTTTTACACACACGTTGAGCAAAAATATGTCGGAAAAAATCGAATTGCTTAAAACATTATGACACGACTATTTGATGGTCAGACGAACTATCAAACAGCAAATTAGCAGTGGAATAACTACAGTTTACTATGTAGGAATTCGTATAAATTTATCTTTAGCATTTCATAAACAGATATTTGACCATCTCTTAATTGGCGCATATTTGACTTACGCAATGGAAAGAACTAAATAAAACTTGACGTAACATTCAACTTTCGCTGTTTCCTATTCGGGGATTCGCAACAAGATCTTAACTTTCGTACGCAGATTGTGCTCAACGGTTTGATTGAAAGCACTCGTTTAAGTTATCTGTATTAACATATTACAATAATGTTCGAAACAATTATTTTTATCTTTATAATAAGTTTTATACTCGGTTTCGTAAAAATATCAAGAACGCCCGGTTGGTGTAAAGAAAAGTAAGTTGCATTGACATTATTACCAACCAAACCAGACTTATAAACTTTAAAATTCCTTACTGAAGCAGGTTTAATCTCTTTTGAGTTCAAACAAAAGCAAAGTGTATTTATCTTTTCTTTGTTCACGTCGGAAAGAGAAAAAACAACGTTTAACCATTTCGCTTCGCTATTGGGTTACTACCCATAACTTAAGCTCTGCTTATTTAGATAAAGCAGCCCGAAGGGGCTAGATGATGCTGTGTGAATTGTCCATCATTATTTATTTATTACTTGTTTCTGCCCGCGGCTTTGCACGCGTTGTTTCTATGGAAACGTTTAAAGGTAATTTATATCCCACGGGAATTGATATATGAGACAAAAAGTAGTCTATGTTTGATTCCAGTAATTAACTTACCTGTAAGCAAAATTTCAGCCTGATCCGTTTGGTAGTTTTGGCGTGGAGAGGTTACAAACATCCATCCATCTAAATTATGTCGTTTTAAAACATCCAACTTATACGCATTTATAATATTAGCACAGATATTAGTGTGATAGTATAGATTATTCAGAGTTATAAATACGGATGTAAGCGGGTTAACCACGAACCCTATTTCTATTGGAAGGGTTGTATTTCTATTGGAAGAACACTAAAGAGGGACTTCATCAGGTTGAGTGCGGTTCGCGTAGCGGTTGCACTGCGTCCTTACCGAAAGTTGTCACATTTTTATAATAAGGTGCAGGTTTCGAAATCTGCAGAAGACAGTTTCAAGGTTAAAAAGATTGCAAATAATGTAGAGAATGGGTAGATAACAAGCGTATTGAATATCGATGAGAATATCAATAAAAAGGTCGGTCAAGAACACGGACCAGTGTTTCAATGTCGCTCTCAACATTAACGTTGCTCATCGGTAATATGTCGCGAAGGTCGCTATTTTGTACGTTTTATTTATCATAGCCAGTCATTTATATCCTATTTAAATATTAAATAATAGTTATTATATTGTATTGAAACAACACTTTGTTCCAATTAACTAACTGCACGCATTTCGTAGTAGGTAGAGGTATTATTATAACTATATCGTATCCATTTTGAATGGAGCATAAACGTAAACAAACCGCCCACACTTAACCTCAAATTCACTTTGTTGGCGCGTCCTTTTATATGTAATGTACATTACTTGTACATTTTAGATCCTCCCTTCAATAAAAATTGCTTACATTTATATCTGAATCTCGACGCCAAGCAAGTGAGATTTTGTTATTTGTGTCGTACTTTGTTTACTAACATGCTTCATTCAAAATGGATAAACCATAGTGGTAGTTATTATTTGTTTATTAGTTGCAAGTATTTTGTGGTAGACTGTTCAATATGTTATGTGATAGGAGCAGGAGGAATTAAATTTAGAATATTACATTATTCCCCGTGGTTTTTATGTTCAGTAGGACCATCAGGACATGGGTGTCCCAGTGCAGCTCCTACCAGTAGGAGAATTTAGTAGGACCACGAAGAAGAAGCGAGTATTTACATTTAAGCTAACTGCAATCAATTTACAGGTATAGCTTACTGATCCATCTGTAACTATTGCATTCATGCATTTTTGGAAATTTCTTTGTTAATCAAAAAATATTATACTTAATATTGTTTTAATTTATTACTTGATTGTAATATACTTTTTCAGTAGAGATCTTGAACTAATTACTAATTAAAAAAATATTATTCTCTGGTAGAGGTACAATACGGGTACCTTTATTTCTTAGGTCTGATGTACTCTTTGTATTATAAGTAATGAGTCTTTCATTATATGCATACCTATAATATTATAAGGAGGACAGATTTGATTATTTGTTGGTTTGTATTGAATTGAATAGGCTCCGAAACTACAGGACCGATTTAAAAAATTCTTTCATCATTAAAAAGTTTTCTTTTCAGGGAGTAGGCTATATTTTATTCCTTTATTCCCATGGGTACGGGAACTACGCGGGTGTAACGGCGAGGCGCTGCTTGTTATTAATACAAAGACTACTGTATCTACCTCGTCATTATTGACTAATAGGGGCTGATGTTGATGATGATAATAATAAATAATAATAATAAAAATATTTATTTACGGATAGGTTTACAATTTTTCAAATGATTATGTCTAGTACAAACATACTTAATATTAACCTACTATGTCAAAGAAAATGACTCCTCGCTCTCACTAAGTTAGAATAACTTGTATTGAGACACGAGGGCTCCTTCCTTCGGATACAAATAAGTTAACGTAAGTGCAAGTGTAAGTAAACTAACAAAGACGAGTAAGGAAACCGTGTTAATATTTAATACAATACAACTAAATAGAAGGAATTTATAACCTGAGAAATACATAAAACATCGCATGAAAAACTAATAAGAATAAGAGGCTGAAAAACACAAATTACACACCAGATGATAATAATAATATATTGTTCTGTCTCTACTTAAACAGTTTGTCCCACTTATGGGCAGTGCTATCTTTTCTATAAGGGCACACGGGGCACGGGGCCCCTATCGTCAGAGGGGGGCCCCAAAAGGCCGACTACTGAGCGACTTTCTGGCAACCATAAGCAGTGACAATCCAATGCACACAAGCTACACACACAAAAGCTCAACATAGCTTAGTGTGTGATTAGAGAAGGTTAATAAAGGGCAGAATGAATAAAACCTTATGATAATAATAATCGTGAGAAATGACTGCAATCGGGTTGGCGTTGGCAACCCTAAATCCATTGCACTGCAAGGCCAGCGAGATGCGTTTTAACAGCTTATGTATATTGTTTCAGTTTTATTTGGTATGCGTGTCACTTGCAAGTTCGCTCCTCAATGAACAGCAGCGTGGATTTTTTCGAGAGTCTCATCGATGAAGATGGAAGATTTGCCGAGTTGAACTGCCAGGAGCCGGCGGTGCCGAGGGGGCATCGAACGCGGCAGCGACAAATTATAAATCAAGGTTCGATTTTTAGAGTCAGTTCAAAAAGAGAAGAGTCGTAGAAATTAAGGCCCATACACCAGTGAAAGGGGCGCCCCCAACTATTTTATCTTATTATTCCGTTAAACGCAGCAAGTTTTAAAAATCCTACGTTCAAATATGATAAAAAATACGTTCAAATATGATAGAAACGTCAAAATATGATAAAATAGGTATCGCTGTCATATTGGCTCGGGCATGCGCCTTAAGGGCGCTCGTGTGCCAATTGTCTTATAAAAAGAAACTGTGTACCTCTAAGTGTCGCGACTCGCTGCCTAAGAATTGACCCCAGCTAAGACCCCCCCCCCCCCCCCCCCCTAAGGCTTTCTCATGAATGCCATCGTCAGAACTGGACCAAAATTAAATGGGACCACACGGGAAGCACCAGCTTTCAAATAAAAAACGGAATCATCCAAATCCGATCACCAAGTCAAAAGTTCTGAGGTAACAAACAATTAAAACTAGTCGAATTGAGAACCTCCTTCTTATTAAGCTATTGCATAGCTTCTATCGCGGGCCTTGAGCGCGGGGACCGAATCCAGAAATTCCGTAACGAAAAAACCTCACGCTCCCCACTCCGACCGGAACAGCGGTAATACTTTTTAGTTTTGCCATCTATCGATGAATAGTAAACCTTTTAATGACTTTTTGAAATATGACGTTTGTCTCTTTAGTTCAGCAACTCGCCTCTAGATGGCATTGCAATAGCTTTACCGCGGCAGTCCCCGAGTGCCACACGTCTTTTTATTTTTTGAAGTTGGTTAAAAAACAGTGAAAGCTCTGAACAAAAACGTGCTACTCCGCACCACCACTGAATCTTGTCTTAAAATAATCGATTTTGAGCGCATTATTAACTCGAAGCCTATGGAAATGCAGCACCACCACCAGCCACCAATCATCCGTGGCTTCAACCCAATCAAATCTTAGAATTCTTATTATCTTCTCCTCAACCTCAACAGCCTATGTTGGTCCACTGCTAGACGCAAGCTTCCCTCTGATAAGCGCCTTATTGGATTTTATCTAATTGGGATATTGCCCATAATCCCCACGCTGGGCATGCGGGTTGGGGATCGCAGTGCGGTGGTAGAATTGTTCTGCAGGGGGCGCAGCTGCCTGCCCCCGATGGAAATCCTTAGTTGCGTCTTACGACACCCGCGGGAAGAGTTAAGGTGGTGCAAATTCTAAGCCGGCACATTATCTTCTCACAATAGTTATTTTTAACATTCGCCCCTACATCTTTCATCTTTGCCTCAAGTCTAGAGGTACAGGTACAATCAGTCCAATCCAGCTCCTCCGAGGTTTTAAAAATACGAAGGAGGAACTACATTTTTGAAACCTTTGAACTCTTTTTTTATAGGTTTATATAATGTTTTGTTTCTTTTCTGAACGAAACCGGTTTTTTGATTGGCTGGTTTTGTTTGGATCGTGCACCACGGCATGCGCAGTAACCTTCCACAGCTTATTGTTAGTGTTGCAATAATAATAAAAACTCCCAATTAATTGGTAGTTGGTAGGGACTGCGCCGATTATGAGTTTATGAGTATGAGGCTCAGCGATCCGAAGTGTGCCCTGTGTTGGATTTCGTACGATAATTATCGTATTTATACGATAATTAGTCAATATGTACGATATACTATCCTAATTCATGGATCGTACGCAAAAATACGATAATTTTCATGTTGACAAGTTATTTTTAAAAATTACATAAAAAACCACCTTTTTACATACAGCTACTATCATGCGACGCAATAAAACGTAGCAAAAGTAACTGCAAAATGCAACTGCACCGATATGAACCCACAGATGCAATGTTACGAAGAGCAAATGACAAAAGTAATGACGGAATGCAGTGCATTGAACAGCTTGCAGAAATTGATATATGTAAATTTAGGGTAAACAAAAATCTTGGTCTACAATATAAATTATACCTTAATTTTTTCCCCTTTTTTCTTTCAATACTACAAGGTATTATAGGTTATATTTGTATTTGAAAAAAAATATCGTTTTAAACTCTGTTTTTCCAAGATGTACGATCTTTTTTTTATAAATACTATATTTTTAACGAAACGTACCTACGATATTTTTTAATCTGTCCGCATCCAACACTGAGTGTGCCTCTATGCGATAGGAAAAGTCACAATTATGTTGTTCCCTTTATTACCTATACGAAAATGTCAAGCCTGACAAATTAGTCGCAATCTTATGGAAATAATATGGGGTTTTCTGTAAAAGAAGTTTCAAAACAGTTCAACTAGGCGAAAAAAGGCACTTTGATGCGGGTTTCACACTCTATAGACCGTACATGGTTTGTATTTGACGTCGTCCCTTTCCGCGAAAGATCCCCTACATCTCTTTTTTTACTGTTTTTCTAAAGTTCCAAGCCAAATGGGAAAATTCATAAAGCAATCTGGCAACACAGCACCAATTGACAATACATCATGACGTCATAAGCAGACAAACAACATGGCGGACTTTGTGTATTGATTTCTGTCGCGCTCGCAATGTTCGAATTAGAATTGTAAAATATTGTCAGGCCACGTACTCACAATGTCTAATTTGTGCCCAAGAAAACTTACAAAACCCCAGAAACGTTTACAGGAAGGTAGAGATAGCATGTCCGTTGCACAAACGAATGCATGGATGAACGGTGAGCAAATTCTTTATTGATTTAGCTGTCCTGTGAGTTGCACGTACTATAGTCGTATTTTTGCGTCGAAAAGGTCAACGAGTAGGTTAATCAGTAATGCCTGTGAATCTGTTACGGTCTGCCCGATCCATTTTTACATACTGTCTTCACCTATTATTTTAGTAATTTGTAAAAAAAAACCCAGACTGATAGTTATGTTATTGTTTGCAGCTGAAAACATCAATAATGGTGGTGGATTATCGTTATCACCCCCACATACGATATCGCAGCGAGAGACAGGAACCCAGGTGTCTCAGTGCTACAGCGGGCCTCCTTCTCCCTGCGGGTCAACCAGTGTCACCCCGTCACCCACATCTCCAGCTCCGCCCCCAGGTTCTGCAACCATTGACCCTAACTGGCAGGCAACAAAGCCAACTGTGCGAGAAAGAAATGCAGCTATGTTCAACAATCAACTCATGTCAGACATCACATTCATTGTTGGCAGCCCTTGTAAGTTTCAGCCACTCAATAATGTGGTAAAACAAAGGTTTATTGACTGTCTAAAAACTATGTACGTTCTATAATTAAATTATTAATTTCAGGTCACACACAAATAATACCAGCTCATAAATATGTCTTAGCCACTGCCAGCTCTGTGTTTTATGCAATGTTTTACGGAGGATTGGCGGAATGCAAAAACGAAATAGAAGTCCCCGATGTTGAACCTTCAGCTTTTCTCACATTATTGAGGTAACTTTCATCACTTGCATTATTCGATACCTTTCTTGTCTGTTGTGATTCTTAGTTATCTAATTATAATAATATGTATTTCAGATACATCTACTGTGATGAGATTCAACTGGAGGCGGACACAGTATTATCGACTCTCTATGTTGCCAAGAAGTACATTGTGCCGCACTTGGCCAAGGCATGTGTCAATTACTTAGAAACAAGTCTCACAGCTAAGAATGCTTGCC
This sequence comes from Eupithecia tripunctaria, assembly GCA_955876795.1. Classification (NCBI taxonomy): domain Eukaryota; kingdom Metazoa; phylum Arthropoda; class Insecta; order Lepidoptera; family Geometridae; genus Eupithecia; species Eupithecia tripunctaria. Next base: position 12,992,456 of record OY041617.1, on the reverse strand, counting down.
TTCTTCTAAGCCAGTCAAGGCTATTTGAGGAACCTGAGCTGATGCAGCGATGCTGGGAAGTTATAGATGCCCAGGTATGTGAATCAAGTGAGAACTTAGCAGCAATCCGCTTAGAGCAATCCTCATCATACAACAGTCTGCTCATGGAGCTCTCTGAATCTTCGAGTCAGCTGTCTAGTCCAGGGAGTAAAGAGAGTATAAATATTTGCAACTGATGTCATAATTATAAGTTACCTATTATGCTCAATTGTTGAAATCTATTTGCACAACCCACTGCTTGTGTTCGTGGAAACTCAACCAGCCCGTCTGTATAAATTAGACTTTTAAATGAGCCATTAAAATGTGTTTTTTAATTAGGATCTTTGGTTGTGAAGTAATAATGTTTGTGTGATTGAGTGTTACTTGATAGTGCACTAATATGTATGTCTCTAGTCAGAGTCTAGGCTAAACTAAAGTAACTGCAATACAGTTTGCTTAGATTCACAATAGTATGTAAATAGATGTTGTGTCAAGCATGCATTTTGTAAAATCATTCCATGTGTAAATGAAATGAATAAAGAATCTCTATAAATTGTATTGCAGTTTTAATTCTAACCTTCCCTTTTAAATTGAGGTATTATTTCTAGGCTGAAATGTCACTGACTTCTGAAGGATTTGTGGACATAGATGTTTCCACATTGGAGTCAGTTTTAGCAAGGGAGACACTGAATTGCAAAGAGATAAATTTATTTGAGGCAGCCCTGACTTGGGCACATGCGGAGTGTTTGAAACGAGAAATTGAGCCCACTCCGAATAATAAACGGGCAATGCTTGGAAGTGCCATATACCTCATAAGATTTCCCACTATGACATTAGAAGAGTTTGCAAACAGTGCAGCACAACTTGGAATACTAACTCCTCAAGAGACAATAGATATATTTCTACATTTTACGGCAGCTACTAAACCACAGTTGGCTTACCCTATCAAGCAGAGGACTGGACTCAAAGCTCAGGTAAATTTTTAATATTATAAAATTACCAAGTGAAAAATTAAGTCGCCTAACGAAATGCCAAAGTTCTTTGACTCCTTCATCACATAGTTTATTTGGTTAAAATCCAACCAATTTAACTACATTGGTGTCTATTAAGATGTCGCCAAAACTAAACTAAACTTATTCAACAGTACTAAAAGTACTAAAACTATGTCATAATGATCAAAATAATATGGATGGCATCATTTTTAGTCCTGTCAGATTAGTTTAGTCTAGTTTTGGCAACATCTGAATAGACACCATTATCTCTCACTGTTAGAGCATTCTTATACTGAGGGAAGCATGCAGTCAATTCCCCTGAAGTAGTTTTTTTTTTGGATAATTATTTAATTTCTAACACATAAACAAATCTTGTAAAAAAAATCCTTTTTTAGATATGCCACAGATTCCAGTCATGTGCATACAGAAGTAATCAATGGAGATACAGAGGCAGATGTGATTCCATACAGTTTTGTGTTGACAAAAGGATTTTCGTGGTCGGATTCGGACTATATGGTTCCTCCAACGGAGCAGCTGACTACAATGTAAAGATTGAACTGAAGCGGCTAGGAAGAGTGTTAGCTGAGAACAACACGAAGTTTTTCTCCGATGGCTCAAGTAACACCTTCCATGTCTACTTTGAGAACCCTATACAGATAGAACCTGAATGTTCATACACTGCATCAGCAATACTAGATGGCAGCGAGCTGAGCTACTTTGGCCAGGAAGGTCTCAGTGAGGTCTATATGGGCACAGTGACATTTCAATTCCATTGTTCATCAGAAAGTACAAATGGAACCGGAGTACAAGGGGGGCAGATCCCAGAGCTGATATACTATGGACCCACTGTCAATAACGTTTTGGCCAACTCAAATGTGAATGAGGACTGACAAACAAACAGATCTCGCCCATGTGGTTACTATTCAATATAAGAGGGCAATATTTTAGCTTTTCCCAATTTTTCAAATATGTATTTAAAATGGTGAATTTATAAATTGTACTTAACCATTCCCAAAAATTTAAAATTGTTTTGTTTGAATGAAATGATGTAATTGATAGATTGTTGCAAATGTAGTGAATAAGAATGTACCTTGAGAATGTGATATGGGTGTTGTAAAGAGCTCTCTATTGTAGATTTTAGATCTAACCCTCTCCCTTAACAAAATCGCAAATAAAATGTACTATTATATTAATGGATTGTATTTATTATTAAATCGTTAGAATAAATGAATGAAGCGAAATGATGGAAATCAAGGTTCACATGATATTTATAGCTGGTAGATATAGACATGTCAAGACATGTTTTTGTTCAGTCAGTTTTGCAAGTCTGTAGGTTTACTAAGGTTGATTTGATGCTGCACTTTGTTAAAAATCTAGAGATATGCATACATAATAATGATACTTAAATAAATAGATTAATTATGGTGGTCAATCCAATCTTAGGCGGGTATAGAACCCGTAACCTCCTGCGTCGCAAATGTACCTTCGTCTGGCTTTGTAACTATTTCACGTAAAATCTCTGACAAGACCCAACAAAGTAGGTATTTTAAAATAAAAACTCTTAGTTTGTAGAATAAATTCACAGCAACTACACAATGCAAAAAAATATCAAAGTCGCCTACCAGTTTCGTCTCTCTACAAGTCATCATCAAAACACCACAATACTCGACTTAGACACGACGAGAGTTCCAAGCAACAGCGACAGAGTCCCGTGAGTGATGTTACCTCTCCCGAGTTCCTGGCGTTAAGATGGGAGTAGTTTCGTCTCGCCCAATAAGGGTCCAAACGACACTACCAAAAATAAAGGTAATAGATTTCTGCAACGTTACTTTGCGATAAAAAATAATAACTTTCGTGAAAAACGTATGTACATAGGTAGAGAATAAATAAATAAAAAACTTTTGGGTAACCAACGTCATCGGTGGGCCGAAGAAACTAGCCCAATCGTGGGATGTTACAGGCTACTTGTAATTAAAAAACTAATTCTACCACTTACCATTTGGTGGAATGTTGATGCAAAGAGCTCTTGCCAGTCTGAAGTAGGTGCGACCCAGTTGATAACAGCATATAGGTACTGCATCACTGACATCAATCAACAAATCTGGTAATTTTTGCTAAGGAAAATTAAAACTAAAAATAAAGGAAATAAAAAGCACCTACAAAGAATATTCCTAGCCTTGAAATGTTTAAATATTTGTAAATGAAAGATAAGAATATAATTTTGAGCTTGCTCAAAATCAGTTCAATAGCACCAATCAATAGCAACTTTTCAATATTATTCAAGTATTGAAAAGTTCAAAAATAGCAATTAATATCTATCTATACTTATAATAAAACTGTAACGGGTCCAATTCTGTACATTGAAGATATTTTGAAATTTTTTTTTGGAATGCACTAATTTTTGCAACAGTAATTTTTTTCGTTCATGTCTGTCTGTATCATGGCCGCGCATCACGCCGAAACTACTGAATGGATTCAAATGAAACTTGGCATGATTTGAGTTCATACTACGAGGAAGGACATAGGATACTTTTTATCCCGGAATTCATTACGGTTCCCTTGGGAGAGGGGATGAAAGTCAAAATGTAGTACTTCGTTGTAATTCATCAACACGTCCGATATAATTGATTCTTTTTTGTTAGAAACAATGTTGCAAAATTTTAAAAATTAAACATCATCAGCCTATATGAGTCCACCCTTAGGAGAGGGGATGAAAATTGAAATGTGTACTTAGTTGTAATTCATTAACGCGTTGTCCGATTTCAGTCAATCTTTTTTTTAATAGAAACAGAAGATTGTAAAAAGACAGTCAACATTATCATCATCATCATCAGCCTTTATCAGTTTGTTAATTCTTTGAGATATATCCGACTTCACGATCTCACTTTACCTACACCGCTAACATAAACAACGCTTAAAAGCTCTATAACAAAGCAATGACTGTTTTAACAAGGCACACAACGCAATGTATTATTTAACTCCTAATAGTATAACTTTTATGTTATTGAATACGGTGTTCGTAAATTTATAAATATAACAGGGGTAGACTGATGCTGTGTCAAATATTTGACATTATAATCACATCACACTAATATTATAAATGCGAAAGTTTGTATGGATGGATGTTTGTTACCTCTTCACGCCAAAACTACTGAACGGATCTGGCTGAAATTTTGCATATAGCTAATTCTAATACTGGAATAAAACATGGCCTTTTTATCCCGTAAATCTGTTCTCGTGGGATAAAAATCACCTTTAAACGTTTCCATAGGAACAACGCGTGCGAAGCCGCGGGGTGCAGTTAGTCCTGAATAAATTAGATCTCAATGGGAATTGAACCTTCATCCTCCTCTCAGTACAGAAATGTGCTAACCAACTACACCATGAGGTGAAGTGACATAGGAGTTGAAGAACTTTGGGACTTCCTTCAGACTCTAGCACTGCAAAAGCCATTGCAAAATTGCTTGACGAAAACTCCCCTATCAATTTTATTATGAGCCTATTAAGTCCCACTCCAGGACAAAGCCCTCAAATATTTCCTGCTTTTTCCGCCTATAACTATAAACCAATTTTCTAATAAAGCGGAGCCTTATACTACAGCAATACAATATCTTTATGAATAACACTAATTTACAACATATATCTTGTAAAATTGCAAAGGATACGAGGTGTGCCCTCAGTTCTGCAGGTCATGTAGACGCAGGCAGCCTGCGTGTGGCTTGCTGGACGTCCAATGGTCAGATGTAGCGAAAGCGCCATCTTGTAGAAGTTGCATGCAATATCTATACACTGCTGGTTGAGTCGGAGCTGTTGGCAAAGGTGGGTGATACCCTCTCGTGCTTTCCTCAATGTGACTTCTCTTGATTCTTGCCCAATGCCAACATTGAATGCTGAAAGTATGAAAGTGATCTGGATTATAGTTACAAATAAAATAATAATAATGTTGGACAGTTCTATCTATCCCCAAGCTAACTAGAGTTTTTGTTTTGGATAACTGATATACTTAATAAATTATACTACTTAATAGATATTTTTTTTATGCATAGAAAACATCCAGAAAGCCCTTAAAAAAATCTGCAGATCATATAAACATCTGTACCGAGCGGGAATCAAACCTGCAACCTCCTGTGTTGCAGGCAAACCTTCACCTTCTACGCCAGAGGTCGTCCTAACTAAAGGGTCTATTGAAAAGAAATGAAATGTTATATTTATTGCATAAAACATGGTTTATAGGTAATAAATGTTGCAAGTTTTGAGCTCATGTTTAAATATCCTTTAGCATGCAATTAATTAACTTATGGTTAGGGCTTAAAATTAATAAATTCACTGATATCATAAAAATTACACTCATTTAGGCAATTAAATAATTTCTTCTATTGGTATGCCTATTGGTAAGTTGTTATAAGTTTGTTTGTAATCAAATCAATAATCTAAGCCAATTTAAGGAACTTATAGGCATTGGTTTGATTAAAAGTAAATTTCTTGTATTTTCAGTAGGGAGTCTACAAAACATACATATTTCTAAGTGATATAAATAGCCATACAATGTGAGTGAAGCTGCAGACTTATTATAGTTTAATTTGAATGAACTGCTTAGGTTTTGTTCTCAGGAGAGTGCAAGTATTTATTTTTATTTTATAATTTTATCAATAATGTTAGTCGTTACAGCTACTACACAAGATCTTACAAGGTAGGTACATAATTTTTAAATAGGGATGCTAAGTGAACCAATATATATGTAAAATCACATTAATACCTCTGCCAAATCCAGTAGCACCTCCTTTAGAGTCAGCAGACACAAACTGCCCAATAGCAGAGGCTCCTCCATGAGAATTTTCTTGGAACTCAACTTCAGCAACGATAATATTGTCTTCCAATACTGAACCACAGTTGGTGCAAACAGCATCACCACGAGCTGGGTCAACTTCTATGTCTGAAGACCCACAATGCTTGCATTTCTTACCAGACATGATTCTGTAAGAGATAATAATTATAATTGTTTTGTTTGTAACAGGTACTACCGGGACATTACCGAAAACACAAGTTTTTACCTGTAGGTTTACAAATCAGGCTTTGGCGTAAAGCCGACTTTCTGCTATCATGTATTAACCAAGAAGGCGGCAGGCATCAGATCTTTACTGGTACCTAATCGTTATTACTCCTTGCGGTAAGGAAATCTTAAGAGTAAAATGTGACTGGAACACCACCCTCACCACTAGATTTCACCGATTATCTTCTCTAACAAGAGGATCGATTTCGTAGGTAGATTTTGTTTTATTTTCGTTGCATACAGTGCGGCGAGCAAGCAGCGACAAAAACAATTAATCCCGTGACGAGGCCATGCAAAATTGCAACGGAATGGAACTCAAATGGAACTGGACTGGACGGAACCAAGTGCAAGCAAAGCAATGCAATGCGAGCGAGCGAACAGCTGTTCGAGTTTTGATAATCAATGTCAGATTTTGACATTGACATTTTACGCGGCATCATCTTCTTTTCATTTTTGGCTCTGCGCCATGGTTTGACACAATAGGGTATATGCATGTGATTTCAAAATGGCTAAAAAAATATGTACGTATTCTCTATTGAGATAGAAACATATCTACATATTTATTTTCGCATTTTGAGATGTTTTTATTGTAGAATTTAACCATTGAAAAATTGATATTTTAAATCTCAATCGCAATATTTCAAAACGCTACGCCATTGACTAGAGCGGACGTGACATCACTGTACACATTTCTTCTTGTTTTATTTTGCTTGCTGCACCATAATTTGACACTATTCTGCCCACTTTACATTTCGTATTGTCGGTTATTTTCAGCATTTTCGGAAAACCTCTTTCCTGAGATGATCACTACCGAGGTCGTCACAAAAGGTTTTAATCGAGTGTGAACGTCGTCGTCGACGTCAAATAAACATGGCACCAATATGGCAGCGACTAAAAGTGTTAGTTGACTAAAAACCCAAAACTATTCTCTATTTGAGCAGACTCTATCAAATATTGCACATAAAATGAACGAAAAGGAATACATTTTATGGAGGTTGAGTTTGTATTGTATCAGATTGTATAAAAAAAGTAAAGGTGTCCCAGAAATGGTGGATAATCCTGCACTTGCGTGTGCGGGGGAAGAGATGGGACCCCACAAAAAAAAATCTATCTCCAACAGTCCACGGTCTACGACATTTTTTGTAAAATTTTAACATATCCCAGTTTTCTTCACATTTGTGGACATCACGTCCGTTAAGTGAGGCCTAGTTCGGATTTTTTTCTTTGAAAATGTTTATTATAAATATAAGAATGAAAAATATTTAGTAACAATTCCGCGAAAAAACCTTCTGCGATAAAATCTAACAAATTGAACATTTATACAAAATGAAAGAACATTTCGCTGCTTCCCTGCAAAACAGCCTCAAATCAAAATTTCTATTTTTTCAGGAGAGCCCGTCAAAGTTTTGCAAATCATTTATTTTAGTTTTTTGCATGTTTATGTTTTATATTATATAAATGAAGTATACCGTTAACTGCGCCTTTTGTCCCTTTACCTTTACGTATTTTTAATTTTAGAGTAGCTGTAACTGAAACTCGGATAAAGTAAGATAAGTCTGTTTAGATTATATAAAAAAAAACATTTTTGTCCATTCAATTATTAAATCAAATGACGCAAGTGACAATAAATCATTAGTTTATTTCGAAAAACCAACATTAAGTACTCAAAAAATCAAAAGTTATCAAAGAAAGAAATAACATACTAAATAATGAAAAATACCTATTTAAAATTAAGCCTTACAGACATCATTCTCATATAAAGACAGTTAAAAAAAAATATTATAATAAACTATAAGATTGAAAGATCCTATTTATGATCTTTTTTTTAAATATTATAGTAGGAACATAACACTCATTGACACCTCTGGCTCCTTCTCCCTCGTGCCAAACAAAGCAAGTGGTATTTTTGGTGCCAAGCTCAGTGTTTGTAAAGTTTAGCACATTCAATTTTGAGATGTAGTAAAAGCTTGACTTTTCACCTGGAGGACACGGCATTAATGCTTGCAAATCGTAGACTACTTCAACAAAGTTGTTGCTGACATTTCCCTTGTCTTTTTCTTTTTTTTCTCTTTCTTTGGTTGCCAAAAAGAGATATTGAATTCATTAATGAATAATGTTGTAATACGCCTGGTAGAAAACAAGCGTTTGGCTACCAACACACTTTAAGAAAGCGACGATAGAGCACGCTTTTCCAGAAGGAACTTATGTACCCTAGATTTGAAGACTCCAAGAAGAGAAGGAAGACGGACGCAGGTAGTTCATTCCACTCTTTGGTTGTGGATATTATGAAAGTAGAGCAGAATCTTTTGGTTTGACACTGTGGTGTGTCGACCAGAAATGGGTGGTAAAATTTGCGTCTGCTGGTCCTATGATGGAAGGAAGAAGATGAGATAAGGTCGTGCAATGCTTGCGCACAATCACCAAAGTGGTACTTGTAGAACACTGACAGTCTGGCAACGCGCCGCCTGTGATCGAGGCTTTATAGGCTAGACTCTGTAAGCGAGACATCATCTACAAGTCTAACAGGGCGTCTTTCAATCGAGTCACGAGCTTCAAGTTGGTATTTAGCCAAGCCATCCCAAAGGTGACAGCAGTACTCCATGCGAGTTCGGACCTGTGCCTTAAATAAACTAAGGAGCTGTCCTGGTGTGAAGTACCGCCGAATCTTAGCCAGGATGCCCAGCTTTTATTTGATTGTGATTAAAAAGCTATAAAAAAAACTTACGACAAGAAAACATTACAAAAAGAATCCCACTGTATTAAAAAAAATCTTTAGTAGGTATAATTTGATTTATGAACGTTTATCACTTAAACAAACTACCAAACTGATCAAGCATTATCTTCGCTTAATAATGTAGACCAAGATTAACACATTACCTGCTTTTAGTCCAAGAAAAACGCTTGCATGCCGGCAGAAGCTACTTATGTAAAAAAACGTTTTAGTTTTAAGAGTTCTTCCCAAAATGACGGTAAAATTATTACCAAACACAGCCGCATTTCAAGAACGCCTTTTTTGAGTAGAAAAACATAAGATCTACCTAATATTTTTCTATTCAAAGCAGTAAGATTCATAAATAACACTTTTGATTTTAAATAATTATTACATACTTGCTAGCATTTATAAAAAAAGCGGCCGCATTACAAAATAAGGCCCTGTAGTTGAAAACATATTGTGGTACTTACATGATTTTTTAGATCAAAGCAGCCTCATCTTAAAATACGACAATTTTGCTTATAATTTTCATTACAAAATTACCAAATTATTAGGAATGTGACCCCTTAGCACATAAGTGACGTGCGCACACGGCGATGTCCTGGTTGCAACTAACAATATGGCCGTGTAGCTCCGAACTAACCGACCAAATGAGGTAGAACCAAAGGGGCGTTTGTGTATTTTTGTGAAAACTATCGCTAAAAGCCTAGGTGTCTTCTTCACAAAGCATAAACCAACTAATTTAATAAGCATTTTTGCAATAAAAACGATTTTGGACATTTTTGGGTTGCGGCTGTTTTGCAGGGAAGCAGCGATTTATCAAAGCAAGTCGTCAACTAGTTTCGTCTCTCCACGAGACATCATCAGGACACCACACCACTCGATCTTGACACTGAGAGCGCCAAACAACAACGGCAGAGTCCCACCAGAGATGTTGTCACTTCGAGCTCCGCGTGCCAGATTTTAAATTATTATTAAATATTTGATTAATGAAAAATATATTTATTACCTAAAAAAAAAAAAAACAATGTAGAAATTAAAAATGAATATATAATAAAATAAAATAATCATAAATTTTCACTTGGCACGCGGAGCTCGAAGTGACAACATCTCTGGTGGGACTCTGCCGTTGTTGTTTGGCGCTCTCAGTGTCAAGATCGAGTGGTGTGGTGTCCTGATGATGTCTCGTGGAGAGACGAAACTAGTTGACGACTTGCTTTGATAAATGTTCTTTCATTTTGTATAAATGTACAATTTGTTAGATTTTATCGCAGAAGGTTTTTTTCGCGGAATTGTTACTAAATATTTTTCATTCTTATATTTACAATGGATTTCCGCAAGGTAACGCCTGAATCTATTATTTAATGTTTATTATGCTAAATTATCTTTAAAAAACTCAACTAGGATAGTAGTTAACTAGTAGACCTGTTTGGTGCTGGCTTAGAATTTGCTCCACCCCGCAACTCTTCCCGTGTGGGTGTCGTAAAAGGCGACTAAGGGATATCTATCGGGGAGGGGGCAGCAGCGCCCCCTGCAAAACCATTCTACTAGGCATGCCCCACACGGGCATGTTTATTATTTAGACCCCGATTTTGTTAGATGTTACCGAGCTTATAATCACCGGCATGCTGTGACGAATCAAACGATAGGATAGTACGTCATTTGTTTTAATCGGACTATTAGTTTCAGAGCTATGGGGAACATAAAATCGGCTACATACATACAAACAAACTTTATGTCAACCTCATTATCATAACCCTCCACTCCTCCGTTGGTAGTCGGGTAATAAGCACTTCCTGCCGGTAAAATTATGATCCTTGCCTCTGCCTCCGCGTCCCGTCCCATGACTACCTGTACCTATCTGTAGTAGGCATACCTACTTACTAAATAATAAACCCACCTACTGTAAGCTGAACATTCCTGCTGAAATATTATTACGTCACAGAAAATGAACAGTCTCATTGGCTGAATATCACGCGATATCTAAAAGCAGAACATGAGATCACCGTTTGATTTTATGAAATATGTATTAGATCCGAAATGATAAGTTTTTCTTGCTATTCGTGGATAGTTACGACATTTTGGAGCTACACGTTGCTTGGATTTCATGCTAAGGGCATCCCCACAGCGATGACAGGCAACAACGACGTCACCCATCCATCCTTTTCTTTCGTGCAATCTGCATCGATGAGTCATCATTGTTGTGTTAATTTTCGTGGCTGAACCTTGTGAAAGGCGCCTTATTTTTATAGTAGATTTGAATGAGAATTATTGCGAATAATGTCACATTAGAATCTGGCAATCAATAAAAACAATCATTTTTGATCTGTCAAAAATCAAATCAAACCACAGAATCACACAACTGCGCGACTAGGAATTTTGTAGAATTTTGTTGCTATTGCGACTTTGCGTGTAGAAAATAAATAGTGTTTGACTTATTACGTATTCAGTCACATATTTTGGTTGGTTAAACAGTGGAATAAAGTGCTTAGAACTGATGACAATGAAGCTGGAGATCAGTGATAGTCAATCGAACCAGTCGGATTTCTCTTCTGATAGTCAATCGTCACAGGGGTCGTCTACCAATGACTTCGTTTCGTCTGTTCCAACCTCGAGATCCCTGCTCACGGTAAGTACATGCCGTATTGACACTCTCCTTGGTACATTGGGTAAACAATCAGACAAAATTACCCTTGATATAAGCTAAAAATTCATAACAATGTTGACTACCTACTTACAGCATTGATAGGGCATTCTATGTATGGAAAATTCCAAGAACACTAAATGAAATGTAAGGTTAAAACACAGGCAATTTAATTTGCATGGATAGTTACAACTTAAAATTGCATTAGACACAAAACCTTTTTTATACCCGTCGATTTAATAGTTGAGATATATTTTATACAAGCTTGTTCACTGCTTTTTAATTGATCAATACAGTACTCGTCATAAAACTTCAATTTGTATTTACCTTCTGTTGATTCATGCAATGTGAAGATTGAATTTGAAGAATAAAGTAAAGAGCAAGGCTATGCTATACCTACTTATAAATAAATACACAAAATGTTTACAAAAAATAAGACATAATACTAACTTATCAGAGGTACATATCACTCAAACCAAACATAATTTTATCCTTATGTAATGCTGTTATTGAAATGACCTGATTTCCTGCTTACCCAAATAAAATGTACATGAATGAAATTGGAATTTCCCGAAGCCAACTGTAAGCTCACAGGTAACAAGTTGAAGAATGGATTTTTGACTTTTTAGACAAAATAAACACTTAGTCTCACAAGTTAAATTTTTGGAAGTAATTCCTACTCACTTACAAGTTAAATTTTTGGAAATAATTTATTGATTTATAGACAAGCAGGTGAGAGCAGATAGGTCAAAATAAGTAAGCGCTTTGAAAGTTTTTCACAACACTAAGTAGTTTCTCTCTTAAAGTGGTCAGATTGTGAGTTCGTAACTCCTTGGCAGAGTATGTTATTTTTTTATTAAACCTATTTTATTCTAAAGTTTAAATATGACTATGTCATTTCTATAGCAATATCTTGTATGTGGACTAAACAGTTTAGCAGCGGGAGCATTCCTTCCTCTGACACACGCTGAAATAAGCAGATATTTACATTGTGTGATTGGCTCGTGTCTCCACCTCTCATAATAATAAAGCTACTTAAATGTCTTCCTTGCTGAATTTTCTGCCTCTGCGGCCAGTCTGAACAGAAACTAGCCAAGTATGAACATAGCTCCTTTTTCTTCCGATGATAAGTTGAAATAAAGGATTTTAGAGCTGGTTAATAATCATTAAGGATTATCAAAGTTGATAAGAATATTTTAGTTTATGTTATGACTGTTAAAAATATTCCTAAGTCTATAGTTTTTATGACCATTAAATATTTTGAGGAGTATATCCTCCCTAAAAAATTCTGCTTGGAACTGTTTACATGTTAGTAGTGCTAAACTTGCTATCCATATCCGTGATATAATAATTATAAGGCTCTTGTAAATGCCAATTATAAAATTAATTTTATCTGATAAATTGCATTAGTCACCACTATTTTGAAAAATATGCAAAGTGATTTGCTAGAAAGTATAATAAATAAATAAATAATGTTGGAAAATTCACACAGCATTATCTAGCCCCAAGCTAAGCAGAGCTTGTGTTATAGACAACTGATATACATAATACACTACATAGATAGATATTTTTTATTATACATAGAAAACATCCAGAACTCCCTGAACAAATATCTGTAGATCATACACACATTTGTCCCGAGGCGGGAATCGAACCCGCAACCTCCTGCGCCGCAGGCGGACCTTCGTCCACCGCGCCACAGAAGTCGTCATTAATCCTCTTATATGAAAACAATTATCTATATAGGTAGTAGGTACCCTATATATAAATTTATAAAATATGTCGTGATTATTATTCAAGTGATTATCGACAAAGTGCAACACATGGTCAAATCTAATTGGAATTCACCAAAACTTGCCCTCTTTTGACTTCTCCAAAATAATAAAACTGTTGCTCTACAATAAATGGTTAAACAACAAGGTTACGTTACAAAGCAGGAAAACATTCGCGAGCCGTTGACCGGGGTATGACGTCAGCAGTTCGACGAAAACTCGGCGCCTCTAAATAGCTACTGCTGATCTGTGGTCCTTCGGCGTCTGCGCAGCACTCCTAGCTTTGTTTGTCCGGCTGTCAGCAGTATAAATAGAGCCGGATTTTGACTATGGGACGTAATATATCGCACTCCTAGATAAAAACTAGGACAAATCAAAATACCATGTTTTCCAGTAGACTAAAATAAAGGCCGGCCAACCATATCTCGCGAAGCACCGACAACCGCTGGGGTATAACGTGTTCTTGAGTGGAAACCGCGACTCTGCGAACGGTCGGGTGGGATAACGATCTGCGATTGACTGCAGTCAAATGCTGGATGCGTCAAGCTGAAGACGGCGCTATGGCGCTCATTAGGCTTCCATGGTATATTCACTGCCTAGTCTCGGCGCGGCGGTGCGACCCGCGGAGCGTTACACGGGTACGGATACTGGCACCTGCGTCATGGGCCATGAAGGTGTTATCAAAGCCTATGTCCAGCTGTGGACTAATATAGGCTGATTATTATGATATGATGACTCTAAAAGCGATGTGCTGAGTGTACCTATATTACAGTTTGTCACCGCTGGCTGGTACTAATAAAGGCGTACTTAGTAAATAAAAAAAGTACCTACTAATAAAGGCAGCATAATCATCAAGGTGCCCTATAAATTCTATTATACTTGCAAAACGCTTTATCTATAGCATCCATCTATCTAATCTAATCGGCTTGTTTGTTATTATTGTAGCTCTATGAATCGAAGCGCAAAATAAATTGCGCAGTAGTTTTTGAAAGGAGTATCAGTCATCTATGCTCCGATTCAGAATCCATAATATTTTATGTCAACAATCATCATGAAAACTTATGAAAATCTCATAAAATAAATGAAAAAATAACAAGGTAATAGATGTTAACAGCAAGGCTATCACAAAACCAAAATCTTACATGTGCAGTGAAAAATGTTTAAGTTTTAATTGAACGGGAGAGGGAGGGGTCAATTAAATGACTATAACAGGAAGATGAGCAGGTAAACAAACAACTAACAAAAAATCCAGCGAATAGGTAGGTAGGTAAATTTTTCTTTTTAAAAAAATTTGGCTTTAATTTCAGCAAATTTATCCTGTTTGTCGAGGATAATGCAAAATAAGGCTCATACACAAGTGAAAGTGGCGCCGTCATCTATTTTATCTTATTATTACGTTTAACACAGGATATTTTAAAAATCCATCGTACAGTTTGTGGTATCTATGATAACTGTTATAAGTTATTTAATAATGCCTCTGCAGTAATAGTTTTATTTTGTAAAGCTTGGCAGAGATACGAAATTGCCCTGTTTGGCCACCAAACTCTATTTTCGCATCTCTCCCTAAACTATTTAAGATAAAACTATTACAGAGGTATTAAAAATAGCTTACGTATAACTAATAGATACCACAAACTGTACGATGGATTTTTTAAATTTCTTTTTTACGTAATAAATTTGATAAAATAGGTGGCGCTGGATGTCATATTGGCTCGGGTATGCACCTTAAAACAGACAGACAACAATCGTGAATGTGAATTTTGTGGTTATTTCTTAGTTATCTATACTAATATTATAAAAAGGAAAGATTTCATTGTTTATTTGTATTGAATAGGCTCCGAAACTACTGGACCGAAATAAAATATTCTTTCATCATTAAAAAGCTTACTTTTCAGGGAGTGACATAGGCTATATTATATCTTGGAATTCCCACGGGAACGGGAACTACGCGGGTGAAACCGCGAGGCGCTGCTAGTCTACAATAAACAGGATCTGTATACAGTATACCTATTTGGGAACATCCAACGTAATGGTATACGGTTAGTACGCCTGGTACCTATTCTAAACGTAGTTTTGCAATCAGTCACCCCTCGGTACATGTTTATTAACCAGAATTGATTCGCAGAATTGTCCATTGAGGTTTGCACGTGGACCTTGAATAAGTCTTCAAGGCGACACTATTACAGACGGAATACAAAGACATTCTGTGTTAGTTACACCTTATTTCTTGTTTGATAGTAATAACTATTTATAAAGCTGTCTATATAGTAAAACATTGACTTGTCTAAGTGCTTATTTTGTAAGTCTAAAGAAATAAACGATTTGACTCTGACTCTGACTCTGTTGACTTCTATTAAGATAGTCATCGACCTGTATTTGTCCACTGCTGGACATAGGCCTCCGCTCTTGAACGCCATGGCGCCCCTGCCATCAGCTTGTGTTTATGACGCGCTAACATAGTGAATTTTAGGTTAAGCGGTTTGTTTACAAACATTCTATATGAATCTTGCTTGTGTATAGCTACTTAAAGTTAACTTGTTCCGTTGACTACATTGTGTAGTTGTTCTTGCAAGGGTAAGTATCAGTCAGTTTAACTGAAGTTTATTATAACTTCGGTAGTTTCGATTGTTTGGGAATCATTATGCCAGACTTAACAGAACAATAGATGTACTCGTATAGTTTTCACTTCACGTATTTTCTTGTGTCAACAGCCCAGAAATCTAGATTTCTGGTGGTTGTTGTTAAGAGTGTGCCATAAGCATTTTACTTCAAAATCGTTGTTTATCTCTGAGTTTGTGAAAGCTACCACCTTCCTTAGACAGGGAAATGTTACTTCGATCTTTTATCTTGAATTACGTGTCTTAAAAACTCTATTGTTTTTTTTAAATAGATGTTTTGCACCCATTATCTCAGAAATCTCACTTTGGTTCTTCGGTTTTTATTTTGCTAAGAAACGTATAAGCGTTTCTTTAGTTATGTCTTCTTCGATTGGTTGTTTCATTAACATGTAATAAGGTAAAAACAGTTTTGGCGCATAGAAAATTCGGTTTACGTTTCTGCTCTGTACTTCTCACTCGCGAGACAACCATATCTTGTCATCCCGCTCGAAATCCATCTCGTAGCGGCGTTATTGCACACTCTTCAGGATCGACCTATCTTTTCACGTCCCAAAGTAGTCTCGACACATCCAATATAACATACTGCGCCCCGCGGTTTCGCACGCCTAACCCACGGGAACTGATTTTTGGGATAAAAAGTAGCCTAAGTGTTATTCCAGGCCAAATCCTACCTGTAAGCAAAGCTTCAGTCCGATTCGTTCAGTTGTTTTTGCGTGAAAGAGCAACAAACTATACATACATGTTTACACACATACATGACATACATGTTACAAACTTTCAGGTTTATAATATGAGTAGGATTTTCCTAGTAAAATGCGGGGAGACGCTAGTAAGTACTTTAC
Organism: Eupithecia tripunctaria; assembly: GCA_955876795.1. Classification (NCBI taxonomy): domain Eukaryota; kingdom Metazoa; phylum Arthropoda; class Insecta; order Lepidoptera; family Geometridae; genus Eupithecia; species Eupithecia tripunctaria. The sequence goes on along the minus strand of OY041617.1, from coordinate 12,975,807 downwards.
CAATCCAAATATACTTACCAGTAGTAATATGTAACTATTTAAATGTATTTTCTACAAGAATATGTCGTTACGTAGAGTAGAACACTGCCAGCGCGCGAGTAAACATAAATTAGCAAGTCAATTAACAGAGTTCAGGTTGGGCAAGACAAGAACTCAACATACAAACGCCTACGAGTTATTGTTCTAGTAAATCCTTCCCATAACACTCTGTGATGTCGTTTCAAAGATAATACCTACGGAGTACGGATAGCCTTGCAAAGTGAAAGTAGCGCCTTGAAACAAGCAAAAAACCAATGAATCGGAAATTCCGAATGGCCATAGATTTGTAAGTAGGTTATTGTGTAAAATTTAAATTCTTGAAATAAACATAAACTAGCTGTACCTACCTCTACCTCAACCTCAACAGCCTGTATCGGTCTTAGCTGGACGCAGGTCTCCCCTGAAGCGCCTTATCGTCATTTATCTCAAGGGGGGTAATGCGTATAATCCCCACTCTGGGCATGCGGGGTGGGTATCGCAGTTCGGTAGTAGAATTATTCTACAGGGGGCGCTGCTGCCCGCCCCCCGATGGATATCCCTTAGTCGCCTCTTACGACAACCTACAACTAGGCTTCATAAAACTAATAAATCTTTTAAAGGGTATACGCATCTATACCGTGTCCATTTTGAATGAAGCATAAACGTAAACAAACCACCCATACTTAACCTAAAATTCACTTTGTTGGCGCGTTCTTTTATACGTGTAGGTAATTTACATTACTTGTCGATTTTAGATCCTCCCATCAATAAAAATTGCTTGAAATTACAACTGAAATTCGACGCCAAGCAAGTGAGATTTTGTTATTTGTGTCGTATTTTGTATACTAATGCTTCATTCGAAGTGGATAAACCATACAACAAAACCCCTACTGAGCAAAAATTATCAGTAAATAAATTCAAAAAACTCTCAAAACCTTGCCGTACAAAAAGGCTTACTTTTAAATATCAGAGGATAAAAAAGCTTGGGACGGATTTTGCTCTAACTCGAAAATTAACAACTATAGGTTTGATAGTCGTTTCTATACTTTAGTTAGTGTATGTATACTGATGCGACCGAAATACCACTCTATTTCCTTGTTCCGTGTCAGTGTCATTTTTAAATTGATCTTTTCTAAGTGTAAATTCATTGTATAGGTATGTATGTATAAGGAAATAAATAATTTTCTCCTTTTGCTTGTGTACAAGCCATGACGGGTACAACATTGATTTATTAAAAACGAAGATGAGGCACTGGTTGCTCGAAAGTGGCAACCTCAAATTGTGTAAAATTGTGTTCTCCCACATCAGTCACCGTCTGACCGGCGGCACGGGCGGTCGTGATTCGCGTGAAATATTGTTGTCTCAGTGTCACTTCGGTCCTAGATACGTCTTTCCGTCTTTGTTCTTCTTTGTATTGCACAGGACTGGAAATATCACTGTGAGAATATGTGTTTGCGTGTAGTTGTAACACATGCCAATTTTTGAGTAAGCGCTGGGAGAACGTAACCTATCTTCCTTTTTTAAATCAATGGGGTACAAGCACTTTTGTTGTTACGTTTTCGAGACATTTTCGTTAAAAAGAGTGATCATTTCGATTTGACCCAAATTAAAATTTTATTGTGATTGTAATTTTTTTTGGAAAAGTAATTTGACTAAACAAGTAAACTATTTTAAATTTCTTAAAAAATCAAATAAAGTCCCAAAAAATTTGAACCCTCGTCCGCGTATTTTCTATTTCTCAAATGCTCCCAAATTACAATTGAATCGAAGTTCGTTTTATCATTGGTTCATAGACAACGATTTGCGACAAATTAGTACTTTCTCGTTTGTTTTACTTGTAGAAAGCACATCAAAATAACCAGAAAGCACATCAAAATAACTAACCACAAGAAAAAAAATAATATCGTGCCAAACAGAAACGATCACCCATATAAGCACTTTGTTTTTGCATTAAATAATTGAGTATTGTACGCTTACTTTATATCGTTCTAACTAATTCCGAGAAATATTATAAGGGCGAATTTGTGAGAAAAAGGATCTATATGTCATGAATTCATGAAACAACGCTAATAGTACTGAACGGATCAGGATATATTGCACGCAAGTGAGAGAGGGAGGACATAGGACAAATTTTTATCTCAAAAGAAATCACTTACAGTTTGCCCTAACACCTTCATAGCCCAAGAAAGACGCAGGTGTCAGTCTCCAGCCCCGTTTAACTGTGGCACCCCCCTGCTGGTCGCACCGCAGAGGCTGAGCTGTGAATGTGTTAAAAACATAGGCATGAAGTTAAACTATTGTGTTGGCAATAACGACCTCTAAGAAAGAAGAAAGAGACCCTTAGGTTAATTTTTTTTTTTTTAAACAAAATCAATTATCTATCATATTGGGTTTTGTCCGTCGGTTAAGTAAATTTATCTGCAGACAATCTAGTAGTAGCTGATCAACTAGTTTACCACCGAATACTCAAACAAAACTCAGATTAAAGCACGTCTCAAGTCGCGATGTTGCATTTCGGGTGTTATACTCCTAAAACTAAATAATTCATCATCATCCTGATTCTACAGACGCCTTGGTCTGGTCGAGTAAAATTAGCCACTCTCTCCTTTTGTTGGCTTTTCCCTGCCAGCCGGTCACTCCAATTGCCTTAAGGTCTTGTTGGACTCCATAGAGCCCTGAGTTTTGGTCTTCGAGGGAGTTCCTACATTATTAACCGACTTCAAAAAAGGAGGAGGTTCTCAATTCGACTTTTTTATGTTTGTTACGTTGTGCACTATGAAAGCTGGTGCTTCCCGTGTGGTCCCATTTTAATTTGGTTTAGTTCTGACACTGGGATCCATGAAAATTCATGAAAAAACTATAAAAATTTAAGTCGGTTATAGTTTTTTAAAACAAAATTAATTATGACAATAGCTATATTCATATCAACACCAAATACCCTTTCGCCAAAACCTCCTGTAAAGATGCTCTACATTTTAGAATTAACAAACCAATATTTTCCTTATTTCAGTTAATATCAAAATATTTTCGAAATACGAGGAAATGCACAGTTAGAAAAACTTTAGGTTAAAATTGCTAATGTTACTTATTTTACTGTTAAATGCGTTTCAGTCAAACCATCAATGTTTAATCAAACACCCATGCCCAGCATGGGGATGATGGGTTTATTATGGATTTATGATGGATTTATTACCCCCCATGAGATAAAAGCCAGTAAGGCGTTTATGAGGGGGAGGCCGGAGTCCAACAGTGAACCATTATGGGCCGTTAAGTTTAGGTAAACCAACAATATTTACCTCATTTAAGCAACATTACAATAAAATTTTGCAATTCGATTCAGAGAAACCGAAGTAGTTTTAATGGAATGGATTTAAGGAAAACGCACTTTTCGAATGAATTCGATTGGAATTGGTGAAATGATAACGATAATACTTATTCGTTGTAGTACTCGTATGACGTCATAATGTAACATCGATAAAGCAAACAAGGCATGTTCATTATGTAAAGGCAGACGTACGGATGACGTCACCATGGGGTCACAGACAGCATGACTCTCTCCGGGACGACCGACGTTCCGTTTTCACTGTCAAGTTGCATGGCAAAATGGCATTGTCGTACCATGGTGTATGCAGTACCTAACAACAGGTTTGAAATGAAATGCTTCATTAAAAAAGAACAGCATTAATACAAACATTACCTAGTCGGTAAAATGCGATCGATTTCTTGTCAAATAATAAATATTTACTGTTATTATAGACTGATAGATGGTACAAGTTAAATAAATAAATACAAAGGGGTTTGAAGATATAGGCCATAACATCGGTCACTATTTTATTTTGCCCTTATCCAAAAGCGTCAGGTTTCTAAGATATTCAGAGATGAAAAAAACTATGTTTTCTTCATTATGTGTATGATATATCTCAGAGACCCGATGCGTTAGGAAATTATTTTATATGACATTTTATGTTTGTTTTAGTATCTTCTATCCAAATACTATACATTAACTGTGTGCGGCGATTTTTAAATGTTTTTAAATGGCGAGTAGTTAAATGTTAGGATCACACCCTCCATACAAAAATCTTTAAACCACTTTATTTATTTCCACATTATGCCATGCAATGTACAGAGTAGTAATGGACGGTGTGGTTGTGTATGGTTTATGATTTCTTTGGATTATTATTGACGTATGTATACATTGTCTCCTTGCCTAACAACATTATATTCTTTTTTTTATAGTCCATAGCATTTGACCACAATCTCACCTGATGGATTTTTTACAGTTGTTCTTTGACAGTTTTCCTGTATCGCTTTTTCTATTCTTGAACTGTTCTTGACCAATCCCTTTTAACTGCTCTAAATTTATCCGTCCATTTAAACCCAACGAGAAAGCCTCCCCAAAAATCTACGCGCAATTTTTTTTGTTATATTTTAGACACACAGGTCTAAAATATAACAAAAAACACCTCTACAGGTCTACATATTGTTTGGAAACCTTATACTTAAATATGCGTGAAATCTTAAATGGTTTATCGCATTCAGAGTAGGTATAGGTACTAAAACAAATCTAGAAATGGTCTAGGCGCCGTCTCATTTCAAACAGTCCAGATCACGCAAGGATACAAAGCAATCTATTATCCTTTATCAAGTAGTTAGTGTCTATGGTGAAATATCGCCCTAAATATCAGGTATTGAGAACTGGTTCATCGATCGGAACTGTGGATAAGTTATTTATTGCAGTCAGCAGCTGCAAATGTTTCTGTCGACGCAAAGACTGCAGGCTTTCAGTGCCTAATATATGAGAGTGTTGGTTAATTGAAGATGAGGTTTTTAAAAGGATTAGAGTACATTGCAGTCAGAAAGATGCTTGTTTGTTTATTGCTTCTACAAGTAATTTATATAGAAGATAAGAAGTTTTGTGTACAATGTGCTATATTCTAGAAAATAGAATAAAATCGATTTTTTTCCTGCGCAACTACACACTTTAAATCCTACGATGGATTTAAACATCTTTCTGACTGCGATATTGTCTATGTCAATTTAGGTGGTAGTCTGTTCTGTACCACCTAAATTTACTTTTCTATTGTTTCGCATCCCCAGTCAGTGTCAGCTAACTGTATATTTTATATATATAAAGATTTTTCTCTTGCTAGTTTGTTTAAGAGTTGAATTAGAATTGTAATTTACCTAATTGTTAGGTTCTTCACCCGTATCTGCATTATTTTTGTTGCAATTATCCTTCTATAATAATTTATTATTTTACTATTGTTATATTAGATATTTGTTTATTAGTTATTATTAGTTGGTTTCTTCCTCGTACTGTGTGTTATATATAGTTTTAAGTAGGTTAGGTACTTGGTAGATACTATCATCGGCTTTACAAATGACCTACATAACCATGTTAGCATGTTATAATTTGAGCCGGCCTTTGTTTAAATTGAAATCAAACACCAATTTATTCCTTCTTGATACGCTACAAATTATTAGAAAATACATTAACTAATCCTCTGATGTTTGTCATCTTTCCCATCCGATGTTTTTGTATTATTTGCCAAGTGATACAGTTCGTGAAATTATTTGCTGGTGTCACTGGAAAACTATTCCTTGAATCACTGAAAGATATCTTCAAATCTTCAATGGATCCACAAATTTTTCTTGGCTGGGGTTAGGGAATAGTTGGAATTCTCGATTGGTTCCTAAGTCGTTTTGGAAGTGAGTTGGTTCTGCGCGTGCGCGTTGCGGTCGCCAGCCATCATACAAAACCGGCTGCGAGCCGAGAACTGACTCAGTCTGTTATAAAACATTCTAGCTACGCGTACGTCTACAAGTAGACGACCTATGACTCATACTCTTATCACGTTGAACTGATTACGCTCTCGTATTTGCGAACTTTTGTAAAGTGATTTTGGGATTTTGGGCCCTTGTGCACTGTTATTGTGGACTATTTTTGTGGAAACCAGTCTTCATGTCTCAGCTGGTGCCCTACCACATGTACAGCAGCGAGCAGGACGACAGTCTAATGTTCGCTACTATGTTCGATTACCAGGCAGATGAATATTCAAAACCAATGGTAAGTGTTTTTATTATAGTGCTCTAATCAAAAAATATAAAACGTAATTTTGCGTTCCGTAAGTCTATAAAAAAACTTTCAAAAAACTTTGTTGAAGTTCGCCTACTTCTCATGCTTCGTAATTTTTTATCAATATGCCGAACATGTACAAATTATTTTAGTTTTATTGCGTCATCGCAGATTCACAAAAACCTATAGGTAATTGCTTTTGTTTCGTTTCCTAATGATTCTTTTTCCGTTAATGCTAGAGTAAAATAGTTACTAAACTTTGAAAAAAGACGAAAAAAATACTAAATTACTATTCATAGACCTTTCAGTGCTTATAATATCAAGAAATAGCTTACCAAAGTCAAGTGTTTGTTTTTCTGGTAAGCGATGACTCATCGCAAGTGTTGTTTTGTTCGTAGTAGCTAATCGGAATAAAATAAAACTGTACTTATTAGTATTCAAAATATATTTAAAATTACAGTTTTATTTTTGATGCGTCATCAAGAATTTGCTAGTCATCATCATCATTCTAGCCACCGCTGGGTAGAGATCTCCTTTCGCTTTTAGAATAGAATTTACCTCAATCCTATTCTAAAAACGAAAGGAGGGTTCATTACTAGTACCTACTAGAAATTAATGTATACTTACCTACTAGTATTTATATTTTATAAATAATACCTCTATTTACGACTTATACGACTTATTTCAATTTGTACGCACACGTATATTGTAGATTATATAAAAATAATATTTAATTTATGTAAATAAATAACAGCATAATTATTAAAAAAAACATAACCTAGTTCACATTAAGTATGTACTTTAAAATTAGTCTCGTATCAAAATGTGAATTGTATAATCATCGTATAACACTAGCAAACACTTTACGAGACGACCCCTAGAGGCTCCTAAACTCTACAACAGATGGCGTTACTGGTTCAAAACTTATTTTTATGTTTTCGAAATTGACATGTTTTTGTGCTGTGTTATGTCATTAAAATAATTTTCTTCTTTGAATAAAATTATTATTCGCCGTTTGGTTTAACGTTTCATTTTTATACTGCCTACGCTCTGAGTGGGTAGCTAGTTTTGGGGGGCAGGCTTGACGTCATGCATGGCGCGACGGAACGCAACTCCGATGACGTCATTACGCACCTCGCTTCTAAGAAGTGGTAGGCTACTTACCAAATTTATATGGATAACAATTTTATCGTCTTATATCATTAATTTGCGTTACGTAATGTTCCACCGATTTCTGGAAACTCTTTTTCTATTAAACGATCGGTGACGTGGATATCATCACAATATTATGTCTTTTATACAAAAATAAGTACAATAACAAAAAGTTTATTTGAGACCATGTACATTATTGTACATATTTAAAAACTAAAAAATAATACAATGATACTGACGACGCTAAAAGTATAACTAAAAGTAAACTTTCTCGCGTTCAGTATCGTCCTCTGGACACGATGAAAATATAAAAAAAATAGGTACAAAAAGTATTTAGCTAATAAATATTAGGTACTCGTAGCTAATAGCATTTAGCATTTCTATATTAGAATCAAACATATAAAAGGCATGATCTACCAATAACGAAAGGGAATTCTAAAGTCACAATATTATTTGGTGTTGAGGTCATTTGATTGGGATTTACCATTGATTAATTAAAAAGGGAAGATAGGTTACGTTCTCCCAGCGCTTACTCAAAAATTGGCATGTTTTACAACTACACGCATTATACCTACGCTCACAGTTATATTTCCAGTCCTGTGCAATACAAAGAAGAACAAAGACGGAAAGACGTATCTAAGGCCGAAGTGAGACCGAGACAACAATATTTCACGCGAATCATGACCGCCCGTGCCGCCGGTCAGACGGTGACCGAGGTGGGAGCACACAATTTTACACAATTTGAGGTTGCGACTTTTCGAGAAACCAGTACCTCATCTTCCCTTTTTAATAAATCAATGGGATTTACCTCAATACCGACCAACCTGTAGGCATGATGAAGGTCACGTATGCTGCTGGTAGGATACGAGCTATTTCATAACTCGATCGTACGATTTCTCGCCTGACCTACGTTTGCTGAATATTACTTTGATAATTATTGGTTTTGTCAGCTCTTTTTTTACATTAGACTGGCTCAATATACCTAAAGTACCTATACCGTATCCATCGAGCATGTAGAAAGTTAGTAAACAAACCACGACACAATATGAAAAATTCACCGGCTTGGCGTTGAGTTTCAGATATAAATGTAAGGAATATTTATTGAAGGAAGGATCTCAAATCGGTGTAATGCTATTTCGCACCACAGGCTTTCATAAATCGACTGGTAATGTTAATTACGTATAAAAAGGACGCGCCAACAAAGTGAATTTTAGGTTGAGTATGGGCGGTTTGTTTATAATGCTACATGCTCGCTCGATAGATACGGTATAGTTTAATTATTTCCTGCTAATACTTTATTTATAGGATAATAATTCAAAGTTTGCAATGACTAATGTTTTAATAATTATGTATCTTAAACTACCCGCTAGCAGTGGCTCGGGGATGCACCCGCGAAGTTTCCGTTCCTGTTCCCGTGGGAATTCCCTGATAAAATATAGCCTATGTCATTCCCTGAAAAGTAACTTTTTAAGGATGAAAGTATTTTTTCGCAGCCTATTCAGTACAAACAAACAAACCATCAAATCTTTCCTCTTTATAATATTAGTAACTAGCTGCGCCCCGCGGCTTCGCACGCGTTGTTCCAATGGGAACACTAAAAGGTGATTTTTATCCCACGGGAATAAATTTACGGGATAAAAAGTAGCCTATGTTTTATTCCAGTATAAGAACTACCTGTATGCAAAATTTCAGCCAGATCCGTCCAGTAGCCCCGGCGTGAAGAAGTAACAAACATCCATCCATACATCCATACATCCATCCAAACTTTCGCATTTATAATATTAGTTATATTATAATATTAGTGTGATGAAGATAACACAAAGGTATTTTGGGACTAAGCGAGGCTCTGTGTATTGTCCAGCATTATTTTATTGCTTAACATTTGATTGTCCCTGTTTCAATATTTATATAATTATTGAAACATCATCGCGGTTATGATACTTAACCGCGATTGAAATGTTTTCCAACTCAACTTATAATTAATCCACTAAATTGATAAATAAACCTAGCTTACCACAGGCGTCACGACCGCAGACTTGTTTACTCTCTAAGATTTTTTAAACCTCTATGAATGAAATCCTGGGTTTTTCCACTATGCTACAATTTCAATAGTGGAAGTATATACAGAAGGTAAATTACAAAATAACACGTACTCACGTACCTTTAAATCGTATTAATGAATCATATTTTTAAGTTCTCTCAAATATACGAATCAATTTATGAATGAAACATCTGGTTTTTCCTATTTTCAAATAGTAATGTGTAAAGGAGGACTGTTAAAGACTCTAATTCTAACAATGCAAGGACAATTATTTACTAGCCACCGCCTCGCAGTTTCACCCGCGTATTTCCCGTTCCCGTGGGAAATCCGGGCTAAAATATATCCTATTTCACTCCTTGAATAGTAAGCATTTTAATGGTCAAAGATTTTTTTTAATCGGTCCAGTAGTTTCGAAGCCTATTCAATACAAACAAACACTAAAATATTTCCTCATTATTATATTAGTAAGTATAGATTATTTGTAATAAAGCAAATAAAACATCGCACACGTATCTGCATCATACCATTGCGCTATAATTAAATTAAATTTATTAATTCATTCACAAATCAGATGACAATCAATTATACATACCTAAATATAAAGCACTTTTACAAACTCTAATATAATGTGAACATAGAAAAAAAATTGCATGCATTAGATTTAAATTACCCTTAGGCGTAAAAAAGGACACTGTTGCTGATATAATAATGTTACAAGATTATTATATGTTTTTTTTTATTATGTAATGTAGTTTTCCAGTGCCCTTCCAAGGTGCATGTACCCAATTACAACTAACCATTCACACGTAAGCAAAATAAATAAAATATTGTAATATGTAATGTATATCAGTCATCTAGTAGGTACCCTTAACACAAGCTCAGCCAGCTTGGGTTTAGATGCTGTTGTGTGGATTGTCCAGCATTATTTATTTATTCTTCAGTTTACATTTTTAAACTTCAATGCTCTAGGATCTGTTCACCAAGACCTATCGCTTGCACAACAATAACCGGATTTGCGTGACTCGGGCCTCATGGTAACCTTTGCGCGGCGAAAACTTCAAGTCCGGCTGGCTCGACCCACTTTGGACTCTTGCGAAATTTCTCCTCACTACTTCCAAGAACACGCGTGTTCGCGTTGGGGAATCCCGCGCAGCAAATACCCTGTTTGAATCACACAAGTATCAACTTCAGAGTAATCTCTTTCATAATGTGTCCTGGGCATTACATTTTGTATATTTCAATACACTGTCAGCCATTATCTCAAGATATTTCTTACTGATGTTGGCATATCTTTACTCATAACCATTTTCATTCACTCTGCTTCATGACATGGGTTCCTTTAGTTCAGTTATTTATTCCACCGTAGGTAATTGTTTATACTTAAAGTGTCGTTATAATCTAAATAAATATTGCTTACATATAATTTTGAAGTTTTTTAAAAGTATAGAAGCACTCATGGGATTGTACTCAGAAGAGAGAGAAAAACAGACAAATAGTGATTAATAATAATAAGATCATTTATTTAATAATATTAAGATTATTCTTTTAGATTCCTATATAAACAAACACATAAAATAACAAATGGTTGGCTGTAAACTAGAATTAACAATAATGCCAGAAGATAAATAAAATAAAACAATAAAATTATAGTTAAAACACATGACAAGAGTCCTTTTGAGGTCACAAATATAGGTCCTACAGCTTTAGTGTTCGCCAATCGAAACGTCTGAATTAAACTATTGATTAACCTCGTTAACTCGTGCAGATGGGTCTTATTGACCAACACCTATTAAACGGTTGCCGTCAATACGGGCCGGATGCAGACAATTTGCTTTAATTGTAATAAACTCTTCTTCTACCTACATGTCACGACTACGCCCATAAGGAAAACGTTTTCTGGCTATTTTAACAGAACCTGTCCTTCGGAAGAATTAAGCAAATTGCAATAATTAAACAGTAACAATGTAAATCTATCACATCAGAATCTCGCATTGTAACGGATTAGGTAATCTTCAGTTCTCACGCGTTGTTCCGAGAATCTGTGAGTCACCGCCGATTACATCGGAAGCAATACTTTGCTAACATGTGACGTTTCTTTAATACTGTTCTTGACTTGCTATATACAAGGTTATCTTGCAAATTGTTTCATGCCGTGGTGAAATATACCGCCTATCAACACTTAAGAGTATACAGTTCCTCTATCTTAATCTCAGCATTGAAATAACCCGCCGAATTTTTTATCGGTGTCATCGGCGTTAAAACTCAAATTATATTATAGATTTCATAAATAACTTTATTTAACAAATTTAGTGATATTTAGTTTGCAAAAGTAGTCTATTCTATTCTATTTTTATTTCGCTATCTGGCCAAGTTCTACTTTAGTAGACATAATTATAATTATACATAATAATATGACTATGTTTAAGAAGCGAAAATATAGTACTACTATAAACTATATTCTCAACAGGATCCGCAAAGTGTTACGGTACAACTGATGCAATTCTCATATATGTAGTTAAATATCTCCGGCAACACACCTGCGAAGGCGCTGACGTCACCGATAAACAACGTGGTTACTATTGCCAACTTTTTCTGTATAATTTCTATAACTTGTTTCTCATTTGCTATTTCAGCAACATTGTTCTCTTTTGTTTTGTTATTCATGTTACAGTTAGAAAGTGATTTGTTATATAAATATCAGGTTTCAGGTTTGTTGTTCTAAATCTCGATTACCTACTTTGAAAATTATCTTGCCATTTCTATCTTCCGTGCTCTCTAGTTTAACCATAAAACAATCAACGCCCTGCCCAAGTAGCAGCATTAAAGGTAGCCTTAGCTTCTTTATGGTCTTTACTTTATGGTTCTGGAGATAACGTGGAGTGGTCCATGTCCAACTGTCCATTAGCAACGTTGCCTTTTGTTTCTTCACTAACGTTTATGGAATTGAATAGTGATAAAGTCAAAGTGATGATAAGAGTCACGTAACAAGACCATAGATTTGTGCGTGTTTAACTTTACGGGGTGACTTTAACCTTGTTGTAAATATCACGACCTAAGATTTCCAACGTGACTTTAATGAATAATAATGTTATGGTCGTTAATTTTAAATTACACTTAAATATTTATTAATCATTTATTTCAGAATACAATCCATATCACATTATTATATTACACACAAAATACTTAAGACTAAACATATCATGATAAAAATAATTACATAAAAATTTAAAAATTACAAATTGGATAAAATAAGATAAAATGTCAACAGAAAATAAAATGAAATTATACAAAATTTTAATTTTAATTTTATTCAGATGGAACCTATAACTATTTGCATCCACCTGTACTGAATGGGGAATCCAAAAAAAAAACATATTTTCACGGACAGACTATGTCCGTGAAAATATGTTTTTTTTTTTGGATCAGCTACGAGTACCTTAATTTGAATTTACAAAAGTTTTTCTCATTTTGTTGTCACTGGTTATCAAAGCCCTTTTCAATCCTAAAGTCACTTTCTAATTTGTATGCAGACAGCAGTAGCCGTTTGTCATTTTCCCTCTATGTCACATTACTTTGTCAAGCTTTGTTAACTGTCACCGGGTACCGCTGCGCCCGCGCACCTCGCCGCTAACCACCCACGATGTCAGCCGTCAAAGTCCTTTATATAACTATTATATTATATTTTTTGATTAAAAGTATTTATTACAAATTATTCTCAATATTCTCACTATCACACTAATATTATAAATGCTAATGTTTGTATAGATGGATGGATGGATGGATGGATGGATGGATGTTTGTTACCTTATCACGCCAAAACTACTCAACGGATCGGGCTGAAATTTTGCATACAGTTAATTCTGATCCTGGAATCAACCAATGGATACTTTTATCATATAAATCAGTTCTAGAGTCTAGGTCCGTTATTCTCAAATTATATTAAAGCACGCAATACCTATAGTAGATTTATTAATTTTACTTTCCTCATTAGCTATTACATCATAGTGATAATAATATGTAATAAATATTTTGTTCCTAAACAAACAATGGTCTTAATAATATTAGAACTGTTAACACAAATTGTGTAATGTTTACTTATACTTTATTCTTTATTGATTAGGACTTCCTGTTTATATAAACTAAATGACATAATTTTAATCAATTTTATACAGCAGAGCCGGATACTGGGCGGATTTGGTGTTAAAACTACGAATACATTTTGTAATGAGGGGTTTTCGATTTGCATTTTTATGAAGAAAAAAAATTGTACTATGTGGCAAGGCCGTCGATTGGCAATACTTAATATACTTATGTCAAATGAATGTCAAAAAAAAACAACAAAAAATTATGCTAAATTGGCAACACAAACTAGAAACTTGAAAAAGTTGGCTTTCCTTTCATTTGCATATCAATAAAAAAAAAATGAAGTGAATTAGAGTCAAATGCACCTTATTTCTTGTTTGATATTAATTACTATTTATATAGTAAAAAGCTGTTTATATAGTAAAAATTTGACTTGTCTATGTGTTTATATTGTAAGTCTAAAGAAATAAACGATTTGACTCTGACTCTGACTCTGAATAAATGTTTATCTATCAATCTATCTATAATTTGACATTGATATACTCTATTTGTACATCTATCGAGAAATATGGCTTTTTGTTTTTTCGAATAAAATCGAAAACCCCTCATTGACTGATGACTTGATGCGCTGCACAGCAGTCTCTATAAAACCTCATTTTAAGTGACAACATTTATCGCATTTTAATCTATTTGCCTTGACAAAAACGAACCCAATGAACAACTAAAGTTCCCCATACAAACTTTTGTTCAACCTAACTGTCCACTTTAATACAGACCCAATCTTTTCATCTTCACAATATGCCACAAAGAGAGATATAAAGTGTCATAAAACCTGGAATGGGTGTTTAACTGTTTACACGAGCCGCTCGAGCGTGCCACAAAGGTATCAGTTTTTTTAACATATCACTTGAACAATAATTGCTGCAAGGTCTGGTATTTTGCCTTTTCGTCCGTTACGGGTCCCGGTGAGACCTCGGGTATTGAGTGAGTCATAAGCCGGACCGTTCTGCATTCTACCGGACATTCTCCTCATTCCAATTCTGTTATCTTGATCTTTTTATCGACATAGGTAAATGCATCCACGCCATGTAAAATGAACAACTTCATAGAGTCATTACAAAGGATTCACAGTAAATATCCGTGCTTTATATTTCTTTGTTTCGCGAGGAATAATTACGTCACAATTATAATCATAGAGCTGATATTTACAACAGCTGCGTAGTCCTTGTAACGATTATGGGCAAGAATCGTGCCTGTTGCTCTATAGATTACTGACATTTTCCACGTTTCCGCCTAGATTGCCTTATTAAAAGATGTCATGCTTAGGTTGCACTTGCACGTGCGTTGATATTATTTTGTTTTATCCACACAAAGGTCGCCTTGTGCTAACACTGGTAAACATGAATTCCGGTCCTTTATTACATTGCTGTTAATGTTTTATTCCAGGACGGCTATAACTCTTGAGATTTAAAGCATAAAAGACATGTAAATGAAGTCCAATCCCGCCCACAAACACAACAGAATTTGTGATAGACGGCACAATAACCGCACTACCGATACCGACGCCATTATTTAATGAACCCTCGTCAAATGAAAAGGTCAAATTATTTGAAAAGATTAATCTCATAATTTATGTGGGTCTTATGCGCCCCACCAGATTTCTCGCTTGACGGACTGCTTTATATGAAATTGATTTCATGTCATCCATCTAACAATAAAAGACCTCGTTTTTTCGGCTCTCTAATCCCCGTTTGGTGATGGCTGGAGTTTATGTGGTTCTATTTTAAATATTTTGATTTCTATTGTTCACCCAGTTTGGAATCGAAATACCAGCTTGGTGGTAATAATATAATCACGCACGGAATAAAACTCAATTCTCTGATGATCGTAAATTGTCGAGAGGATAATTTGCACGCCAGTTACCGAGAGTAATGTACTCGTAAATGTTTATGACTGCTGCGTTTTGGACTTCAATGCTATTTTAAAATTATTATTTGTTGAATTCTTTCAGCACCATTATACTTTTTTGCAATATGAGATGGAATCCAATATCTCAAGTTTATGACATTCTCGCGAGGGCATGAGAATGCTCCATAAAGTACTCTTTAATGGAACTGTCCAGCTTGGACTGACTTGCTTCATTGTCATCTGTTCTTCGCTGTTTTACTCGTACTTAAAGTTTTTTTTACTGACTTGGGCCATAAATATAGATTGACAGACAAGTCAACAAACTAAATTAATGCCTTTGGAATGATTGCTTTACTTGCCGCAATTCAACGAAACCAATTTTGTATTTAGCTACACCCACGCGAAATTCAACTGTTCACCGCCAAAAGGTCAACTCAGTTTTGTTGAAAAATACTGAGAATTTAAAGACGCAGTCTGGCCCTTTTCGAGGTTCCGTGGTTGATGAACAATGAAAATTTCCGCTTGGCCAAACTACGCAGTTTGAATTTAACATAAACACCTACTGTCATTATACTGCTTATTAGTCGTTCGTTGAACCCCATGCTTGGGGTGATCAAACTTAAACACAGTACAGTACTCCTTCGTGTATGGACTTGATTGATCAGCAAGGACGAGGCGTTCATGCGTTTGATGATAGCATCTGTTTATTTTTAACCTTTCCTCATTATCCATCAAATACATAATCAAATTATAGTCTCGAACTCATTCCCTTTAGTGTTGGATGCGAGTCGTTTTACTCTTTCCAGTAAGCACTTCTTTATGAGGCAGTCATTAAACTAGACAGTGTATAATAGGTGAACATTAAAAATGCGGGCCCTCGTAAACGGGAACTTAACTTCATATTTAGTCATATTAAAGTTGTTTAGTTTTATTATTATGTCCCTTATAAAAAGTTTATATTCCATTCGGTTTGTGAGTTTGTGTACCGTACAATGTTTATTAGTGTCATGTTGAGTGAGTTTGTAGAAAGTTTTTAAATTATTTGTTTTGTATTACCATTGACAGAATTATACCAATAGTTCAGATCAAATAGTTATGTACCTTCTAGTATCATGCCGAATTGCTATGAAAGGTTGTTCATACTGATTCAATTATTCCAGTTGTGTTGCCAGCCGATCGCGTTGCATACATACCTTACCGAGTTTCTGCTGACCGAACGCTCCTTTAGCCCAATTAGGAAGACACTAAAAAGGTTCTGTGTTCGTTTACGCCTCATTGTTCTCCTCGGTATCTGGGCTGCCGCCATAGTTTTGCAATTGTGTGCCCTGTTTCCTCGTCTTTTTAAGGTATCGAAAGTTCTTGATTTTGCGCAGCAAGGTTCGTTTACGTTGTGCAATATCGCGTAGGTGCGGTGTATAATGCGCGGGGGCCTGTCTGGTCGGCTCGTCGTCGTCGTCGCTGGCTCGGTGTCAGGAGCCGAGGGGTGGTGTGTGCGATGCACCGGTGTGCCGGCGCCGAGTGGGGCGTAGGCGTCGCCGGGGGGCGTCGCGCCAGGCTTATCAGACGGTGGCGGGGCCGCCGGCGCGCGAGCCTCACTCCTCGTTCTGACGCTGACCGCGCGCCCGTCTCGTCCACGCTCGCTGACACCGGTTTAGATAACAAAAACCTTTGTCCAGCCGGAGCAATAATATTTACAAATTGTGCACCGCGCCGCGGCGTAATTTCTGAGGGGTTTTCCGACACCCGACCGACATCTGCCAGGCGATTGTTTTCGTAGCGCACATGCGTGTTTCGCGCGTGTTGTAATCAAGTTCAGACAAGTTTTGGATAAGTTTTATATAATTCTGTTCCGGATTGTTGTTGTTGTGATAGTGACACTGTGTTTTTGGATTGCAGTTTGAGGAAGTTTTGTAAGTATCGAATAATTTATCCTCTAGATTAGCACCAGCACCGACGAAAATAGCCCCTGTTATTGTTGACATGTGTGCATTATCTGATCAAACATTTCCATTGCACCCTTGTTGCATCAACTGTCGAAATGTCGGTACAAGTGGTACCGGCGTCGTTTTGAGCAGTTTGTTGTCTTAGACCTTTGTCTCTGGTGGTGAGATCACTACGTCCTCGGGTGGTGTTGGCTGGTGGTGGCGGGTAGTGTGACGTCGCTGCGCGTGCGGCGTGTCATCGCTCGCGGTCAGTTGAACGAACCCTCCGCCGACCGTCGTCAACCTTGCCATCATCGCGATTATTTGCATCACCATTGTACCCGTGGGTTGTAATCACGCCTCTAATTATTTTCTCTTGAGTTTTCGTGAGGATAGCTTGTATTGTGACTTAGATATCTTCAAGAATGCTGTCCAAGTCCTATCATTTCTTATTTGAAGATAGAAATAATAGAGGTACTAATAATAAATCAAAAAGATCCTAGTAGGTACCTACTAGGATCTTTTTGATTACCTTTAGCTTTATTATTACGCTTTGTATTGTCAATAATCAATGTAACTGTATTAGGTAGGTACATTGAATTACTACTCAAAGTTCACATTTTTCAAATATTTTGTATCAATGTGATCTTTGATATGCGATACGTGATACGTAGGGCCTTTCATTATTAGTAAATGCGAGCGATAAGATATAAACGGAGTAACATAACAACCCATAGGTACTATCTACCTATAGGTATGTGTTATCGGTTCACAGCTTATTGTGATTTCAATAAAATACTGGAGTGCTTGTCAACAAACTATATAAAATTTCCACAACAAGAGTGTCCTCAAAAGAGACGCACGCAAATAGTTTTGAGGTTTTGAGCTTCACTGGGCGTATAGCTGTCTTCACCTCTATGACGATCAGAACCTAATAATGTATTTAATAAAGTAAATCTATACAACAATACAAACTCATATATTCAACTGACAACAATACATCCTGTGTGTATTCAAATTTCATGCTTGCAGTATTATTCTCCCAGATTTATAAAAATGTATAAATCAATCTTATACGGGCTTATTATTCCCTTTGTGTAGTAAATGTACATTGTCTACTAATGAGTTGTCCTTGGTGATACACGTAGGTATCCTTTGCTCTTTGACTTGACTGTACAATAAGATCTAAACTTTTCCTGAAATTGTTTTAGTCAATCTGTATGTCAGATTTTTCAGATTTCAATAATTTCAATTTTTAAGGCTAACAAAAACGCACTTAGACTTACCATTTTTTATTTATACATATTATATTTAATATTACAATACATTATTATAACAATAAGAGATGAGGTGTTATTGATTTTCTTTTCACTTAATTTTTTTGTATACTACTGGAAGAAGAATGGTAAACTAGGATTTCAAAGAATCTCTCAAGTGATAGGTACCTACTTAAAATAAAATAAATCGCTTATTACGGAACAAAACTAATAGTTATAAATGGGAACGATGCCAGGTTCAGAAGTTTTAAAAACTTCTTTGCAGATGACAACTTTCTCCTCCGAAATTAAAGTAGAAAGAGTTTCAAAAAACGTTAAAATTACAAAATATACCTAGGTACTTACTTCTTTCAATATAAACAGTAAAATAAGTATCACAATGAAAAGGTATCTAAAATTCTAAAGTAAACGCTTTCGTTTACTTTAGAATTTTAGATACCTTTTTAAGAGGTGAATCAGGAGTTTCAACACACTAGTAAATGTAATGATCACTTCATATTTCATGAGTAAGTATTGGATTCAGCACAGAGTCTCAACTAGAGAAACGTTGGACGGCTGCCAATCAGCTGGTCTTAGCGCTTTTGTTTCTCTGGGTATTGTTTTACTAAATACAATACAATCATGGTCGAAGAAAAAGCTAAGCCTGAATTACAGAAATAGGACTTCATAGTTTAAATTTAGGATTAAGAATATAATCAATGTCGAAACTGTAATTAATAATCTGTTATGGAA
This sequence comes from Eupithecia tripunctaria, assembly GCA_955876795.1. Taxonomy (NCBI): domain Eukaryota; kingdom Metazoa; phylum Arthropoda; class Insecta; order Lepidoptera; family Geometridae; genus Eupithecia; species Eupithecia tripunctaria. Next base: position 12,956,598 of record OY041617.1, on the reverse strand, counting down.
CAACCCTTCTTTTTCAGATAATTAATAATCATAATAAAGTTTTATTTTTCAACAAATAGGCTTACAAAGTACATGAATTATTCTGAGTAGAGGTAGTAACATTCTATAGTAAGTTCTTTGGATCAAGAAACCTTTAGGGGTCGAATTGATTGATGCCTTGCTCTGACTTAGTTTTTACTTGTATGCAGATAGATGCAAAGGCTCCTTCTCTCAACTCTACATTTGATATACTAGTGTCTGTTGTAAAAATGTCACCAACAAAAAAACGGATGAAGTAAAAACAATTTTCGCAGTTTACCCGACTACAATCATAATGAATTCGTCAAACTACAAAAGTTTTCTTTTCTAAAACAGCTTTATTTTAACTAAATAGGGAAGTTTTTAGGGGTTATGTTAAAAATGTCACCGGACCATTTTTGTGCTACTTTTTGGTCAAATATAAATTTTTATGGGTAAATTCTTCACCGTCTTCCATCGTAAATTTTGTACTGCCAGCATCTCATGCTACTAGAAAGATGTTTTCATAAAAGATTATAAGACACTCACTACATTGATGTAGGCACCCTTATCCTAAATTAACATTATGAAGTCCTATTTATCATGTTAAACTGGAGAATCAAAACTTTCATGCGACTATTCATTACTTTTTCCCATCGAACGTGTATTTTCTGAGTGATTGTGAAATATTTGCGATAAATACAAGTGTTTGTACACTTATTCGTGGAAGTGCGATAAGCTATATACAGGGCTAAACCGAACAGACAATTTGGACGCCGCTATCTACGCGCTGATAACAAAATTGCCCGCTGTCCTGTTTGCATTCTAAAGACCAAATATTTGGGTACCTAAGCATTATCAACCTTGTCCTATTATATATTTTGAGCTTACTGTACCATTCTGAAAACGTATGCTCTGTCCCGCTCCTATGAACCGGAAATCCTATACCTATCCTTTTCACAAAATGGCGTGCAATGCGCCCTCTTAAGCACGGCGATGCTTAGACTTTGATCAAGCCTCAACATTTTTTCGGAACGAAACTTTCATTAACTCAAACTCCTCTCTCCTAGAATAGGTATTGATACAGTGAATTACCGACACTAAAAATTTGGATCATTGACAATATTTTCCGTGAAAACCCCCTTCTATTGGAACTGTTCCAAAGAAAATGAGAAGAAAGAGATCTTCATACGCTAGCTTTGTAAACCTTGTGCAATAAACAAAGACGATAGTAAGTAACATACAAACAAACATTTATCTAAAAAGTAGCTACTATACAGTACAAGCTGCTGCTCGCGGCTTCGCACGCTTTTTTCAGGATAAAAAGTAGTCCCCAGGATGCCATCAACCTCCCTCCAAACCTAACATTTCATTGTACTTACAACAAACTAATCTCGCCTCTTTATAATATTTGTATAGACAAATATTGTATGGATGTAAGTAAAGTACCTACCTAACCTACTTACGTATAAAGGACATTTTTAAACATGGTAGGTAGTAGGTATTCGTTGAAACGATGCAGATAATTCTGAAGGTCTTCCTCAAACAGTTGACGTTTTTACGTTGATGGGCGTTTTATCTCTGGTGCTAGGCGGTGCCAGTCCGCCCAGCTGATAAACGTTGCGCTTTCCAATGCGCACGCGCAGGCGACGCCATTTGTTACACTATAACAGGAAACTTTGTAATGGACTTTCGACGATGCACTTTCCAAAATATTTCGCAAGTTTTACTATATTAGATAAAAGCATTTATTAGTCTCTCACAATAGATGCTTAAAACAAAAAGGGACACTAAAGTAGGAACCTAGTTATGAGGGCCTAGTTAGGTATTTAAATGCAAACTTTTTGCAGAACTATAACCACCTGTGTCGTAATTACAATACCATCGACTTTAGTCTTGTAATATATTAGATAAATAGATAGAGTTTTTATTGGGCACACACACAAACTGCACAGAAAACGTTAGATAGGTAAGCAGAAACCCAATCATAAAAAATATCACATAAAAAACATCAGTACCTTTTAAAGAAGTGAAAGTCAGCCAAATATAACAATAATTGGTACCTACCTACTAATAGGGAGTTCATATGGAGTAGAGTTTAAGCAGTAACATTACTCTTAAAGAAAAATAATTTTTCAAATTCCGTTTTCAAGCTGTTAAAGGATGTCAGTGACAGAGAAATTTCCAGAAGCAACTCATTGCCGCCGCAATTGTCTTTTGTTAAAAATATTACAGGCAATAAAGCATTTAACTCGAAGGATGTCTGTAGGACCTCAAAAGAAATTAACATAAGTGCCGCCAAACTCAGCGAGCAGGCGTCAAGACAATGGCTTTGTCTGTCTGCAGGTCGCGCCATAACTGTTATAATATCATTCTACAAAGTTATTTAAATGGCACCGACAAAAGAGCATTAGCCGGTAATCTCTGCAGTTCCACTGAGCACTCTTCGTTCGTTATGATGGCTCCTGAGCAAACTTTGTCGCTCCGCTTTGACGTCCAGGATTTTGACGTTCGCTTTGACGTTCATGACAGGACTTTGACGTTCGCTTTGACGTTCAGGACAGGACAGGATTTTGTCAGTGAGCTGATTTTGAATTGCCTCCATCTGAGAATCTTGGATTCTTACAATCTAAATATTATACCATACATCTGGTTCCCATAACAAACTCTGCTTATTTGCTTGATGCTGATGTATTAACGTCCAGTATTATTTATTTATTCTATTCGTAAATATGCTTCTGAATGTGGGACTTGGGGTCTCTACTTAAAATAATAGCATTGTTATGAGAACACTCAAAACCCTAAGTTTTAAACTGTTTTTCAAGTTTTTCGGGGTGAAAAAATCATAATGAATGACAGAGAAGTAAACGGACATACGTACATAAAAAAACCTGTTCATCCAGCCGAACATACCTAGAATAGAACCTCCGCCTCTTTAACTTATTCTATTTAAACTTAATATTTACTTGCAAAGAATGAAACTGATAGAGCTAACCTTAAATTGAAATTAATATAAATTAAATAAAAATGTCACAGTATCATACAGATAAAATTGATAATATTATTTTATACAAGATAAAAAATTATAATAAAACTAATCAAGTAATCAGTGCTCTATTGTGAGACAGATGGATATCTGTCTCACAATAGAGCAGACAAACTGACATTAGTTCCAATCGTCCATCATTGATGTGTCACTAATAAGACGAAATAAAAAAAAAAACATAAAAAAATTACAAAATCATACACGCCTAAAAAGTTTAAACTGCTCTTAACCTTTTAGTTTTACTTTAAACGTAAACATTTCGAGTTGATGTTGTGTTTTATCGCGTTCCAAATCTTCTACACCCTTTTGTAACATTGCCCTTCCACGGACATTGACTGGTTTCTGGTACCCAGATGTTGTTAATTGGATATCTTTTAAATATTTTTTTTGCAGTTTTTAAATTGTTAGGTATTGGGGTGATGGCCTCCGATTCCGAAGTAGCACGATTGTTGACTTCTCACATAAGCAATGTGGGCGACGTAATTAAAACTTAGCTCAAACATGTAAATGTGTGTAGGAGTTGCCCCCGAGACTTTGATTGCTACGCTACCTCATTATCATCAGCCATTAACATACGTCTCCCTCCCCTAAATGAACGCCAGCGCACTTCAGCATCTGCATGCAGTCTTTCGCAGGTCGTCAAACACTACGTATACCGACTCGCGGTCTTCACTAAAGAAATCGTTTACCCCAGAACTAGAGCTACCTTAGTCATTATTGAGTCCGCAGCTGTCGTTTCCGTATAAGCCTTGCAAGTCATCTTCGCAAGTGCCGAAAAACTAACACTAATAATGATGATGATCAGTCAATCAGTAGTACGTTAGAGTCTGTTCAAAAAGAGAAGGGTTGTGGCGTTTTGGTGAACTAACACTTTTAGTCGTACTGCAATATTAACAGAACAGTGTTGTCAACGCAACAAAAGTTGTCAAATTGGCACACGAGCGCCCTCGACTCTTCTCTTTTTGAACACCTAAAATTGCTCTCTACCTACTCGAGAGCCATTTTATACGGCATCAAACTCAAATAGTAACAATGCATAAATGCACAAGCGAAACATTGATTAACATTACACCAATCAATTTTAATAAATGAGCTCAAACAATGAGCCTTCTTGACGACGTACTTTGGTTTATCGGTTTAACAATTGCGACACAACTTCTAAATTAATTCAAGATAATGCACATAACTGGACGCAACCTGACCATTTCGAGAATCATAATAAATGTTTAATTTAAAGGGCGATTCGCATTACAATTTATCGTGTTAGGGTTATACTTGTAACCTATTATAACCTAACTCTTTGTTTTAACCGCGCAGCTGCCGTTTGTTATCGCCTCACAATAAGTGAACCTACCGATTTGAAACATTTTGTCAGTACCTATAGATAAACCGCTGTACTCTTACTTTACCTTATTCAATGTGAAGTCCATATTACATATATGAATATGTTTCACTTTATTCAAGGAAAAGTTTACTAAAAATGTAAAACACGAATCAGAATAATCCGATACAAAACAAAAAGGTGGCGAGTTCCAATTACGTTGTGCGATTCTTTTTGTGTGTTTTTTCGGCGAACTCTGCGGTTGGCAGCGGCGCCGCGAGGAATGCCCGCCATTTCCGGACGATATCCGTTTCTTCGCTCCGCAGTCCGGCGCCATACGCTTGGCTTTAGATAACAAACATACCTATGTCTCCACTTTGAAACATGTCAAAATACAATCGCACTTCACGTCTCGATCACCTATCACAAGATAATACAAGTAGGCAGTAATATTTCCGCCACTTTACATGTTTTTCTTGTTTACTTTGCATTTCCTTATGAGCAACCTTGGGGCAGTTTTCTTTAAGGACTTCGCATACTCAAGTATGGAGGATCATTCAGTGTTTATGTTTTGTTTTCACCGTGGAGATTTGTGGTAACTGGTTCCACTATTCGATCAAAGCAGGGGAACCTCATAAAACATTCAATAGCGAAATTTTCTCCAATGCCACGCTGATTCATAGCGCGATGAATCATTCAGCGTAATCGAGTTTTTGAATTGTGCCTACGACGAATGTAAATACGCGATCGTAGTAACCTGCGATAGAGAGCGAGCCGTGGTGAGTCACGCGGGTTTTCCGAGAAACACAGAATGGTACGGTTTTCGTGAAAACGAAGGTCGGCTCTGGTCGAACAGTCTACTTAATGCCACCCTCTTTATGCCGCCGACGGGTAATTTACTTCGTTTAACAATGAAAGCGAAACAAATTCCTGGAAAAGGTCATCGAAAAAGACCCTGCGTTTCATAACTTAACCCTTTGTGGTTTAATTTGAGGGTTTAACTGGTGGGGTGCGTTATGGAAAGCGACAGTGAATCGTGAAACTTGGCTCCTTTCCTCGGAGTTGTTCATTGCTAGGTAGATTTAGATTCGCTTTTATCCTGTCTGGTTGGCGCAGCAATGGTTCCAACGAGCGCGTTAGTTTCGTCCAATAAAGGTGAAGTGAAGGGACGTTGCGTTGGCGCGGTGCCAACGCGTAGTCGGGTTATTTTATTATTCGCGCAGTGGCGGTCAATGTCGCGCCAGCCGTCGGCGCCGCACATTTACTTGCATGTGTTGCTTGTGTTAATTCACTTTTAAGCTTTATTATGTTATTTTTATCGCCAGATACATCCTTTAACAGGGATTTGCCCTCGACTCTACTGCTTAACTGGTTACAAATTGATTCAGCAATTGGCAATCAAAACAACGATTCCCTATCGAGCTCGCTTACACGAATTCACATGATTAACCTCGTTAAGAGCTATTAACTGTAGCATGCAGTTGCACCCATCCCTGGCACAAGACGCACTGCAAACAGATCTTGGTTTATGTTATTTAGAATCAGTTCAAGGAATTTTGAACTCGACGAACCAAGCACTGCTATTAGTGCGAGCAATTAGCGCTGTGTTAATGAGCTACAGACAGCCGACCAGATACGAGATTCACTAGGTCGGACCATCACTCCTCCGTCTAAGGACCACTCAGATTTGATAGCGTGTTCGTCTGGGCGTGCTTTATTGCGTTGCTTGCACGCGGTGAGAATCGGTTCCGTATTTCCATGGAATTGAGGTCAGTTTTTGAGAAGGCCAGTGTCCAAGGCTTGGTGTATGACATGAAAAGAATGTAACCACCGTATACAGATAGCTCCTCGCCTGTAATTGAAACCTTTTTTGTTTTTATTTCATCTAGCTCCATTTCTATATCTAGATTTAGTTTTTCATTTTGTTTTGTTATTGTCCTCCCCTCCTATAATGTTTTATAGCATTTGAATGCGTTCAAGCACTAAAACCAATTAGTTTTCCTTCACAGTTCAACGCACCGACTAAAAGTCCATCTTGTGCTTAGGTTCATCAGTCTGAAGTCCAAGGACTTACATCAACATGTCTTTGGCTATATATTTGAATAGTCGGAATAGGATAAATAGAACGAAGTTAGTCCGAATTTCGTTGGACAGTAGGCGTTTCGTTCACCTGTCGCATTATCACGCGGTCGCCACGTGCGTTGGCGCACGTTCCGAAGTTTCATAGAATTTACACCGAGCGCAGACAGATTGTAAAAGATATCAAGTTGATTTTGACCTTGTAGTTTGTTAAAGTGGCTTCCTGAACGAACAACCATAAATCTTGCGCAGGGGCTTGTTGTTTAATAGGTTCAAATCAATCGTCGACCGAACCAATAGATCTAACCAGCTACCATTCAATGTCAGATGCTCTTCTACTATTTTGTGTTAAATTAAACAGGTTTGCAGCGCTTGTGGCTATCTTTTCCTGAAAAATCTGATAAAACATACAGCTAAATAAAACCATGACGACCGATGCTCGGGGTAAAACACGCGACATTTGTTTTTCTTTGTTGAACGTTCATTAATCTTGTTTCAATAACAATATATTTATTAGTTGTGCGTGTAGATAAAACACGTGTGTCCTTAATGTTGTAGAATTCCTCGAATATTATATCGACCTTATATTATATCGACCTTATATTTTATCGGAAATGTTCTATTAAACAGCACGCTGTTTACAAACTGCTTATATTCCGATTTATCATTTCCTGAAATAAATTCCGTATAGAAAATAGCGGAAAATTCAGGCTGTTAATATATTTCTCGGTATTGTATTGTTCTGTAAACAGAATAATAGATAAGTAGAGCAGCGGGCATTGGCTCTCGTGTAGATTGTACAGTGTAGGCGAGCACACGTGCGGATAACGGCTGGCTTATCGCCTGCCGGTTGCGGTGTCCTGTCGACGACATCTGAAATTAAATCGAGGTTAATGTGCTAACTTACCTGATATTGCTAGTATTGCGACGTTAAAATCGACGTACAATCGACACTGTACGAAGACTATACGAAGCGTGTCAATGGATGCGATTTCAGAATTCATCTATTTCTGCAGTGGCTTAAATCTGGGTACTACAGTAGTCCAAGCACAGTGATTCGGTACAGTAGTCTAGGGTAGAAAAGACAAAAAATAAATCGTATAGTCATCGTTTGGCGTATTTTCTCTACAAAATACTAATATATGTAGGTATAGTTTGGTTTGACATAATTTACTGAAATTATAATTTTTGATATAAACTGGAAAAGCCACTGATTCCTGAAACAGAGTTTTGAACTAGTTCAGGAGCCTATGGATTCTCCTGTCTGTGGTTATAGCAATAATATGTCAATAAAACAATTGTTACTCTACTCGAAATACACGTACATTATTGATGTTGAATGAAGGCAAGGGAATTTGGATAGATCTACACAAAACTGAATTTCCTCCGAATAGAGAATAAAATCCCTCATTTTCAATTGCAGTCAAGGATCTTGAGGAGAAACCCTAAACAACAATCCCTATCCCCAACCTCATATAACATCAGTGCAGTGATCCCAATCCTTGCCCTACTGACAAAGATAACAAATCGACAATCACTAGACTTAGATAATTTAAACCAATTCAGAATACTCAGTAGCAGTGACGGTCAACCGTGTTGTCCTATAAAAACAGTTGTAACATTATGGAGTGTTTTCTGGTCGCACGGCAGGATACGTCACAACTAGATATAGTGGTGATCTCATGGCGTACGGCCGATAACGTGGAGTACTGTAGGCGCAGGGTTTACGTTGCGTGAGATTCGCGGAATAATCGTAGGTTCGAGGAAGGAGATGTCACAAATAACTATAATTAGGTATCCGATAAACATTCTGAGGTTATTTAATTACGATTTACTTTGTTATATAGGTTTTAGTGCGGTTGAGTGGAAACTTCCGTGCTTTTATGGATATACTAGCGCTTCGCGATTTCACCGGCGTGATTCCCGTTCCCGTGGGAGTACCCGGATAAAATAAAGCCACTATTGAAAAGTAAGCTTTTTAATGATGAAAGGATTTTTTAATCGCTCCTGTAGTTTCGTAGCATATTCCATGCAAACAAACAGACAATCAAATCTTTCCTCTCTATACTCGTAATATTAGCATAGATTTATTTATTTATTTATTTATTTATTTAATTCGGATTGCCATCAGCTTAACTAATTACAATAGAAATTAAAATAGTCACAGAAAGCTAATAATAGGCATTCGCTAATAGAATCGTAATAAACTAGTGTGAATGTGAACACTAAACGTTTTATCGTCGACAGTTGCGTACCTAATTATATTAAATTATTTTAATCAATTTATAAAAAGAAACAATAGCTAATGGTTAAGAAAAAAGAACTACATCATGTGCAAAAGTAGTTGAGAGTCATGCATCGCCTTGCCCTGTGAATGCTAGTATTAAAAGGGTCAATGTTCAATATCCTGCTAAATTCATTAAAAGTTCGACTCGCTCGCACTATATATGAATTTTGTCTATAATTTGTTCCAACATGTTGGACATGTAGTAGGGGGTTGTGTCTAAGCTGCTTACGTGGTATATTGAGGTGTAATTTGCTAAGGAGTTCAGGACAGTCAACATCATTGTTAATAATCTTAAGAATATAAAGATAATCAGCTATGTCCCGTCTATTTTTGAGTGGCAAGAAATGGAACCTCTTACAGAGTTCATCGTAAGTAAAAGATTTATATGGAATCTTTACTCTAAAACACAGGTATCTTAAGAACCGCCTCTGAATACTTTCAATACGGTCAATATACTTCTGATAACGCGGGTTCCATATCTGAGACGCGTATTCTAGATGACTCCTTACAAACGTGCAATATAGAAGTTTAAAAGTTTTGACATTGGTAAAGCTCTTAGAGATTCGCATGACAAATCCCAATGATCTCGAAGCCTTACTTATTATGTTATCCAAGTGAACGTCAAAGAGTAGTTTTGAGTCGTGGTAGACTCCAAGATCACGCATACCAGTAGCCTTAGTAAGTAGCTGTCCTGCCAGTGTATAACACGTGGGAATAGCCCGAGGCTTACGAGTGAGAATAGATGAAGTTTGGTTCCGTGTAATTTTGTATGTTTGAAAAAATAAAAAGCCTGAAATACCCAGTATAGTCATTGCGGTTCAGTAGAAACTTTCGTGCTTTTGGTTATAATGATGTTTGGTTCTATGCAATTTTTTGTTTTAAAAAATGGTACACTTCATCGATCAAGGTAATTGCCGTAGGCGGCGACAGCAACAAAATTTAATCTTGAGCTCTTCTTCATCATCAGCCCGTATTTACCCACTGCTGGGTGTAGGCCTCCTCCGAGCTATGCCACTCATTCCAGTTCTGGGCATCAGCCCAGGACTGGAATGAGTGGCTATATATGAGAGGCTATCAAGCCTCGGTCAGTTTGGGTACTATGACTAATTGACTATACAGGGTGTTATGTTAAGTCACATTAGTGCACCATACTTGTTCACTGAATATTAATCTGTGGTAGCAGGTGAATGACCTTCAGTGTTGTGCACTAATTTGGCCTTGTCTACATATCTTATTAGTCTAGTAGACACAGAAGCACACGAGTAAATAAAACGGATCCTAATAAATTAACAGTAACAAGCAAGAATGCGAGATAATTCATAATCCGTCAGTTAATTGTTAGGTAAAGCACCGTGACCAATTAACGCACAGAAGCGAGCTGTGGCTATTTAAGAAGGCTACGAACCCCTCCCAAATCTCAGCGGCCGGCCCGAGTGAATTTGTTGTTGTTTCACGTAGAATCGCATCGTGTTGGCCATTCCGCGGCATTCGCCTTATTTTGGAATTGTGCTCCCTGTGTCGCATTGCCCCCCGCGTTTAAGCGAGCGGTTGCAGAAATTTGAAGGAATTTCTCAATTTTTTATATTTTTTCGTACTTTGCGATTCATTTTGAATAAACGACTGATTTCAGAAATATTTTTGTTTATTTCTAATAGTGAATATATTTAGGATGTTTGCAGTGTAACAGATTTTCGAATAAAGGTGTCTAACATGCATAAACAATAGCTTGAAAATGACTCGATTTGGTGGTCAAAATATGGCAAATTAGTTTCACTCTCATTCAAATATCATAATGTTTTTTAAAAAACGAAAACGCTACAAACATAGCTATTTGTCATCCGATTATGTATGCAAAATTTCAATACGATCGGAAACGTAGTTTCCAAATGAAGCGGGAAGTACGTTTGTATGGGGGCTAAGGTATCCGTTCTGTTCTTAAGACGAATTTCATTTAAGCAATTGTGGTAATTGACCGCGCCAAGCGCCTTCCGGAGCTGCTCTTTGTGTCCGCTGCAATGCGCTAACGTCATTACGCAGTTGATACAATTACTAATGACTGCTTATCTACATCATTGCGAGAGCGATTGTCCTGTCTACGTCTTTTGTTACTCTACGCACCCTGATCGGGTCTCAATAGCAAAGTTGTTCTATTACCAATTATGGAATATTATTACGGACTCTCACGAGCCTATTTTGGTTGTAATATGGCTTCCTACATATGATAACATGTCATAGTCGGATTGCCGAATAAGGCTGTATTGAGTGTCGGCGCCCACGGGCCGCGGCGTCCTTGTAGCAAGGTCCTGCCCACCGCCCACTGGTGCTAAGCAGCATCGTTTCTAAAAATGACATAACTGTAAAATCTTGTAAACAAAAAATTAAAATTAGAGGAGAGGAAAATTAAGCTGAGTGCAAATGGTTTCAGCGAGGTGGTACAGAAAATGCTTCACTCAAAAAATATAACGAAAGTGGAAAGTGGTCTGATTTTAATTACGCTGTTCCCCTTTCATGCATTTGTAACTTTTCATGATAATCTCACTAATGAGCTTGCCAGCCGCTCGACGGCAAGACTGCTCGCTGAAATCCGGGAGGTGCCGCCGGCGTTGTTTACCGGCAAACTTGCGTTACAGATAACGAGCCGGCAAGATAGCCGGCACCGCGTGCGATGCGAAATGATGCGAAATATTTCCGGAGTTAGAGGAGTATTCTATTAATAAGTGATTCGACGTCGCTCGTGGGCGAGGATTTCGGGCTCGCAGGCGCGGGCGCGGCAGTAGCGCGCGATCAGCCGCGGCCGCTGCCGTCGTCCGCGCGCGAAACGAACGAACGACCCGCACTCCCGCGCATACGATACCCCCGCGATATATCGCGACTTACGATTATACGATCCGCCCCATTGCCCGCGAGACAACCGACAATAAACCACCAGCTACCACCACTTACCCTATAAACCGGCAGTAACTGCACAGATTGTAGTCAATACTGCACATTGCGAGGGCGGATTAACGAACAAATCGACTAACAAACTCGAACCGTACGAAGGTGTCGCGTCGCAAAAAGCGCAACACAATAGAGTAAGCGTCTAATTATAAACGTGCTTGAGTGAGCGACGCAACATGCAGAACATAGATCCTCTGGAGATCGCCAACATCCTCGCCACCGAGCTATGGTGCCAGCAGGTATACTAAACTTACCATCGTCGTAGCGTTAAGGCCGCCCTGTACCTGTACCTACCTACCACGTTATCTGTATTTGTCTTGTGCACTACAAAATATACATAATATGTGTGATGTATTGTATCGTAAACATCTTAGTATTTATCTCTCTCTATCCTATCGTAGCTCTCAACTAAGACCGTATTTAACCGACTTCAAAAATAGGAGGTTTTCAATGACTGTATTTTTTATGTTTGTTACCCCAGAACTTTTGTCTGGTTCGATTTGATGATAATTTTTTTATTTCAAAGCTGGTGTTCCTTGTGGTCCCTTTTTAACTTGGTCCAGTTCTCACAATGGCATCCATGAAAAAAACATATAACTGAAGTCGGCTAATAGTTTTTTAAAACAAACTCAATTATTAACATACTCTAAATGTGATTTATGTTCGGCATAACAATTAAAGCTTCGAAAATAACTAGCGGACCTGAAATCGTAAGGGACCTTTCATCTTCTAGCCCAAACATATTTCTAAAGAATTCACTCTTAGTGAAATAGTAACGTCGCTTAATTTTGTATTGTACGAATTTAAGTTAACTATCGAAAATGTAACGTAAGTTTCCTAATCGTCAAACAACCACCTACGATTCCAGGTGTCAGTCGTGTAAATTAACGCGTAACAGATAAAAATATACTCCTTCTGTAGAAATCACCTGCTGGTTTCTGAATACATATTTGTAGAAGCATCTTTCAGTCATGACCTATTTAGAAAAGCATTAGAAGATTCAAAAGCAGCGCAAATCTAGCGGATTCACGCTGACTGATTTATTGACGAGAACACTTTCAATTTAGCATGCTTCACCAATATTCTTATATCTATGTCAAATAACTAGGTGTCATGTAACGATAATATATCAATTAATATGTTATTGTTGTGATACTTTGTTATGCAAATATTTTGCTGATAAAACAGTACTGGAATGTGGAAGCAAAGCAACTGCAATATAACAATAATATTACATAACTATTTATTGAGACGACAGCTGCAAGTTTAAAGGACAATGGTTTATCTTTATGTACTTACTTTAATATTTCTGATGTAACTTTGAAATGAGAACTAACTGAAGGTAATTTTTTTAACATGCCTCTAAGGTGAATAAATTTAACTGAAGTCTACTGACGCGTCATCTCCCAAATCTCGCTGACTCAGGGTGACTTGTGACTATTTTGGTTAACAGCTCATCTGGCAGTTCTCTAGTTCGAGTTTAACAGAGTACCTACCCAAATAAGACAGTTTGATACAGTCATCGTTTTTATTTTAATGTCTACATAATTCTTTCTTCCTCATTTTCTTATAAGATCGGAAAGAGACGCCGAAGACAAGAAAAACAGAGCCCACGTGCTTTGATAAGGCTTTTTAATTCTAACTAAATCAGTTTGCAACAGTTAGCCTAATGGTTTCAATTGTAAATACTAGTTCTAGTAATTTATTTATATTATTTGCTTGTTATTTCCATTTTCGATATTAAAATTAATCGTTTTGGGTCTTCAGAAATCTTGATTATTCTGCCTAAGTTGACATGTACCACAACAGCTTATAATGTAGTAGAGCGCCGTAGCAGGCGACACCATAGAGATTAGGAAGTTATTGCATATCTCGGTCTTCCTCAAGACTTTCAAGTGTAGTCTTCAGCAAGTGTCGTAGATTTTCTTCAGCAAGTTTCTAACCTATTGCTTCTTTTTTTTCCAGTTGGCAAACCTCGAGGGCCTCCAGTCGGGGGTCCCGACCCGCACCACGGCCACCATAACGCCCACCCAGCTGCGGAACTTCGAGCAGACTTACATAGAGCTGACCAACTGCCGCTCGGAGCAGGCCACGCACGCGGGCTTCGTGCCGCCTTCGGTCGCGCACGCCAACAATTACGGTAAGCACTAACTAATTGCAATCCTGTCATCACATTATCAAAAAGAAGTAACATAAACAAAGGTGGTTCCCCGTACTGGCGCGAACGCGCGCTGTGTGACATGGTACATACATTACGCCCCATAACACAGTCCTACGTTCAAGGCTCTGAAGACTGATCGACGTCCTTTTAACAAACCTATTGCTGCCAACCTATGAAGATTTGTGCCATTTTTTACATTTTGATATCGGAAATAAGGGTAATTGGGTTTAGCCTCAAAAACTTTATTCTACAAAGCTAAACTATCAATGAGCCAGTATCACTGCAGCACTGGTGCAACGTGTGTTAATGGAACTGTGCTTAGCTCCACGACTTATTGTCAAAAAAGTCAAACCATCTGACAAATAAAATCCGAAGCCAGTATCGCTGGTGCAACTTGTCTCAATGGAAACAAAGGACTTTTTCGAATTAGTCATCGTACCAAAGTTCTCATAAGACCTCAATAAAAACACATAGAACCACCGAACCACAAAACGTCACTGTGAATTCCTCAATCAGTACATTGGTAGATGATACACATTGTCATGCCTGTTACTGGTCTGTGATTGATTAGTAATCAATCCCATCACAATCAATGATTAGCCATGACCGTTGCACCAATGAAAACAAACTTTTACGAATTAGTCATCGAACCAAAGTAGGTACTTACTCATACGGCACCAGTAAAAGCACACAGGATCGCCGAACCACAAAACGTCACTGTGAATACCTCAATTAGGGCATTAATACATGATACATTGTCTTGCCTGTTACTGGTAGGTATGTGATTGATTAGCCACGACCGTGGACAACAAAAGAGATTCCAAACATCATAATATTTGACTTCTTCAATCGGTGCAAGTTTTTCTATCTTCATGTCGTTTTAGACACTTTTATGTATCGTTATCTTATGTATTTTCCTCCGGAATGGGTTACCCCAGTGAAATATGCATCTAGACAGGCCTCTCACCTCTGAACAGTTTTGAGTCGACTAGGTATTTGCTATAAACAGATGTCTACGAGTATTTGAGATGTTTGGACTTTCACTAAAGACGCCGTCTCAAACTGTTAGAACACCTATCAAATCGAGATAGAGCATCAGTTAAGTTCGGAAAGAAACGAGCGACGCAATAGCCGTGTGCATCTTTACACTAATCATTGGGCACACTTTTGATCCTTTCCTTATGTCAGAAGTTATAAAACCTACATCAAATACACAGAACTTATCGTTAAACAACCTCTCCCATTCCAGGTATGCTGAACTCAGTAGGGTACTGTGAGTCCGGCCCGACGACAGCGCTGCACGTGTCGCCGGGCCCGCTCTCCGCCAGCGGCGACAGCCTCAGCAGCAGTCCCGGCCTGCCCATGCCCAAACGGCGCAACATGGGCGGTCGACGACCCACCAAGGCCCCCCAAGACATCTCCCCGGAAGAAGAAGAAAGAAGACAAGTCCGCCGCGAGCGAAACAAAATGGCCGCCGCTAGGTGCCGCAAACGCAGGCTCGATCACACTAACGAGTTGCAAGACGAAACGGATAAGCTAGAGGAAAAGAAGCAGAGTTTGAAAGAAGAAATCCGGAAGCTAAACTCTGAACGGGAGCAACTACATTCTGCTCTAGAAGCTCATATGATTTCGTGTCGTCTGCATAAGCGTCCGGCGAGCCCGCCCGATGTGAAACCCTTCCAGGATTCAATCCCGTATCCCTATCCCATGGTTGAGGATGGAGTGAGGGTGAAGGTGGAGGATGTGGAGCAAACCGCTGACCCGGTCATGGGGCACATGGATAATATGTTCACATCTCCGGCTAACAATAAAAGGTGAGACTTTACTCTTATGCGAAGTAAGCAGCTGTGTGGTGCTGGCTTAGAATTTGCTCCACATTATAAGTATTTATCTATGTAGTTTAATTCATGGCGTGTAGTACCTAAGTATACCAGTACCCCCATAACACAAGCTCTGCATAGCTTGAGGCTAGATAATGCTGTGTGGGTACTAAACCATTTCAATTCATATTATTAAAAAAACGGCGATTCTGTAGGACTTTTTACAGTACAAATTGTAACCGAAAAGAAGCTGTAAAAATTCGCGTTGCGTATTGTGTCACAACAAAGATACAACATCATAGTTTTACCTATCAACCCAAAGTTTCCTACAAAAGTGTCTTTTTCCGGTGCGATGAATGTGTCGCTAAAAATATTTAAGACTAACTGCACCCGTGGCTTCGGACGCCTATCCCACGGAAACTAATTAATGGGATAAAAAGTATGTGCCTAAGTGTTAATCCAGGCCTAGAACTACCTGTATGCAAAATTTCAGCCCGATCTGTTTAGCAGTTTTTGCGTGAAAGAGCAACAAACATATACATGTTTACATACATGTTTATAAACTTTCACGTTTATAATATTAGTAGGATTGCGCCTACCAGCCCAATTTATCCATATCGCTTTTCCCCACATTGTTCTCTCGTTTTAATTAAGCACAGGGAAACGCTATCCACAAATCACTTATATGAGTTTTTTATTATTCTTAATATAAATAACCATCATAATTAAAAAAGTTTATTTAATTTTCCTTTCTACGATAAAGGCCGGCTATCATACGGATAGGGAAACAGAGTTTGGTTGGGTTTTTCCCAATGTTATTTTTAACAGGACATGTATCTACAGTGTTGTTTTAATGATAAAAACCATGACAGTTTTAACAAAACTATTTTTTTATCAATTTTCCTTCCAACGTGCCTGAAACTCTTTCGATTAAATTTTTATCTATATTATAATTCTCGAATGGCGACCCTTCTCTTCAGCCGAGTAGCCCGAACTTCCTACAGACTATATATAGCGCTATTGTTTCGATTCAGAGAGTCAGAGTCAGAGTCAGAGTCAAATCGTTTATTTCTTTAGACTTACAAAATAAGCACTTAGATAAGTCATTTTTTTTCTATTTAAACAGCTTGATAACTAGTAATTACTATCAAATAAGAAATAAGGTGCAATTGACTCTAATTCACTTCAATTTTCTGTCCACTAGCGGAAGAAGTAAAAAAGAAACCACTAGCAAGTTTATCGCTTATCAAATAATACAATCTTTGCATATCTATGGTTTGTCCACTTTGAATGGATAGTAAACAAAATACGACACAAATAACAAAATCTCACTTGCTTGGCGTCGAGTTTCAGATATAATTGTAAGCAATTTTTATTGAAGGGAGGATCTAAAATCGACACGTAATTTAAATTACTTATAAAAGGACGCGCCTACAAAGTGAATTTTAGGTTAAGCATGGGCGGTTTGATTACGTTTATGCCTCATTCAAAATGGACACGGTTTAAGTCTAACACAGCTTATTTCTTCTGTTCTTACATACTATTGTCGGTGTGGAACTGGGCGATTCACAAAGAAACTAACCTTTTTTCCCCTTCCAGGATAATGTTGTCGGCGGCGAACCTGGCCGTGATCACCTCCTCCTCCCCCCTCACTCTGGACACCCCCCCGGTCCAGCTCTCCATGTCACGCCCCAACAGACCCAACTCTCTACAGGTGCCGCTCACACTGAACCCAGCACAGGTATGTATATCAGCAAAAATTGCGCCTTACCACCACTAGGGTGATTTTTCTGTAAAGTGAATAGTTGCCAATCCCGGTTTGCTCGATATCTTTTGTTTTTAATGCAAAGCAAAATAGTTTCAAACTGGATAGGCATTCCGTTTGGCGATGGTACCATGACTATTAGTAACTAGTTGCGCCGTTCGCGTTGATCCAATGGAAACGTAATTTCTATCCCACGGGAATTGATTTATGGGATAAAAAGTAGCCTATGTTTAATTCCAGGTTTAGGATTACCTGTATGCAAAATTTCAGCTCGATCCGTTTAGTACTCTTGCCGTGAAGAGGTAACAAACATCCATCCATCCATACATCTATACAAACTTTCGCATTTATAATATTAGTGTAGTATTGTTAGTTACTATTAGTAATGTGGTCGCGAGCTCCTCCCCCCTAACACTGGACGCCGCCCCGGTCCAGCTCTAAATGTCGCGGTCCAACAGAGACCGCGACTCTGCGAACGTATTCTAGGATGACCTTCTGCGAGATGGGTTCATGGAAGACTGCAATGCGGCAAACTGAAGACAGGGCGTTATGGCGCTCATTGCGGAAGAACTGTATCCACCAGTGGACTAGTATGTGATGCTTATGACTCCTACGTTAGGTATCCTACAATGGATTATGGATTGAGAAAGTTACAACATAGATTTTGATGAATTCGACATCAAAAGATATTTGCTGATACTTCATGGGAGTAGAAGTTATACTGAGGAAATTTGAACGGACCTTGTGGAAGGTAACACGAGGAAGAAAAGATTAAGTGTTAAGATGACTATGATAGAAACGAATGAAAGTAGAAAACATGTATCGACCCTGACATCGTTTAATTTATTTACTTACCGATTTCTCCTCTACTATGTGTTTAGATGTTAGAAACGAATGAAAGAAGAAAACATGTTTTATCGACCCTGAAATCGTTTAATTTAACTTACCGATTTTTACTCTACTATATATTTGCAATGATTCTTATATTCTATTTAATTATTTCCAGATGCACAGCAACAAAGCCCTCGGCAACAATAAGATCGCCGGCATTGAAATCAGCACCCCCTCCAACGGCATCCCGTTCAACTTCGACAGCCTCATGGAGGGGGGCACCGGCCTCACCCCCGTGCACCCCCACCCGCACCCCTGCGCGCACCAGACCCGCGCCCCCCCGGAGATCCCCTCCCCCGACTCACACAACAGTCTCGTCTCTCTCTGAGATCAGCTCGATGCCACTTACATGCTCTTTGAACAGCTGCAGAGCATCTGAAGTGGCAACACGTCCATAGTGGTGTATAAGTTACGTGATGGACTTTAAAATTCTATATTGTCTATGAACTGTATTCGATCTACGTCTTTTCTATTCTATTCTATCTTTCTTCGGTCTATGACTGTTCTATTTATTGAGTGAATTTGCTCACTGCTTTTAACGTAGTATTTTATGGCCTAGCGTTGCCTACGGAAGTCAATTGAGAATATTTTTTATAAAAATAGAGTGTATTTTGGCGGAATAATAATTGTGATCTAAGATAAAACAGAGTTTTATTTGAAGCATTTCAGGGATTATTTTCGTGTTGTGCTTTATTCTAGCCAGGCTAGCCATAGGTGCGTTACGATAGATGCAGTTGTATTGTAATATCTTACGATTCTTCTGTAGAACTTGACGGCACAAGTTATCGCGCGATTCTCGAAATATCTTGTCATAATAAACCTAGTGCCATCTACTATGACTACTCTCAGGGATACAATAAGTATAGTTAACCATTAACAGCAATATATATATTAAATACTTAATATAATTAATATATTCGATGTAAGTTAGCTCAATGTTGATGTAACGAGTGTACCGTTCCATTGATTTAGGTATTGGTAGTTTGGAAATTATATTTAAGCCTTTTGTGATACGTCCAGTAAAATTGTAATTCGTCCCGAAGGGGATTTGTATTGAAGTGTTGATTCATGCCATTGTACGTTATATTAGGGTAATTTATTTTATTAAATTATTAAACAATACATTATTGCGAATGTATAGGTATCTCAATGAGTTACCTAATGGTTTAGGATTGTTTTAAAGATATAAATCATGTTGCTATGGCATGAGTTGACACAATTTAATAAACCACTGGAATTAAATTATTAGAATAAGGCAATAACTAGATTAAGAGCACTAAAATTAATTTTAACGCATAACTTAGACCAAAATATTATTTTATATGCTTTATTGTAGTTTTAATGTAAAATCTAAGCCAAATATTGATTTTATGTTAGGTTTTAGTTTTAGCCACTTTCCTTCAAGTATTACGGCCTGCGCCGGGTCGGCGGAGTATTTATTTAAAGATAATGTATGTTCAAATCATCACTATCCAGTAAATATTAAAAAATTGTGCAGAGGCACAGATTTTTATAACTATAACGCATAATAGAGAGTAGATTGATAAATGTAACTTTTTCTATACCATTTTATAAACCAACGTAGTGTAAATTTTGTATTTTTTCATAAAGTTATAGCAAAGCGATATATTTGATACTATTTGAATTTGTAAGCAGATTAAGATATTTAACTGTGAATCGGAAAATATAAATTTGTTTACATACACCGTATCTGTGCTTTTTATTTTAATTGATAAGTTACCTACTTGTTTTATTAATGGGACGATCAGCCCACGTCAGAGGTACCGTGGCTAGCATGGACACTTCGACTTATAGACCAAAGAACCTTTTAACATTACGGAGCAATAGTTGTACTCCGAAGAATTAGCAAACTGAAGTGGCAGTGGGCCGGCCATGTCTCGCGAAGAACCGAGAACCGCTCTGGGGTAAACGTGTTCTTGAGTTGAGACCGCGACTCGGCAAACGTAGTGTAGGATGCCCTCCGGCCAGGTGGGACGGCGATCTGCGAAAGACTGCAGGCAGATGCTGGATGCGTCAATCTGAAGACAAGGCGCTATGGTGCTCAGGGAGGCCTATGTCCAGCAGTGGACTAATATATAGCCTGATGAGTGACACTACGACTGCGTTTGCTATGTTTCTGCTCCGAAGTCTTACTCAGTTTGCATAGTCTAGACAGAAATGCCGTCTATTTCAATACAGAACCTTAGTCATCAGTTAGTATGTTAGTCATTTAGCTTAAAAATACAAGCTGAAATAAACTTTATTACAATGTCTTAAGAATCTAAAATGTATTTTTGAAGGCCCATAAAAAATGCCAGAAAACCTTATAATTTTATCAAATTAAAGTTTAAAACTCTATGATTTAATTTAAGTGTAATACATTAGGTAGGTACTTCCTACCTACGTTTTTGTGAAGCTGATAATAACATAGAGACAATGTTTCGTGTTTAACATCTACATTCAAAATCACACTAAGGACTTAAGATAATATTAATAACACATTAGACTAGCAGAAACAGTTGCGTGTTTAACATCTAGATTCAAAATCACACTATGGGCTCAAGATAATAACATATAGAGACTAGCAGTACAGTACCTACCTAATAGTATTGCATGTTTAGCATCTAGATTTAAAATCACACTAAGGGCTTAAGATAATAACATATAGAGACTAGCAGTACCTAATAGTATTTCATGTTTAACATCTAGATTCAAAATCACACTAAGGGCTTATATTGGGGCTTATATTGTGGCTTATATACACGGGCGGCCGACGACGGCTGCAGTGGAGCCTTGCAGATTTCCCGTCCGCCTTATTTGAGACGTATAGTCAGTATACCTACCTAAGAGCGCAAACAATACAAACGCGAAAGTTTCGGTTGGGTAGGTATGAAACAAACTCAATTCTTGTACTCAATAAGATGTACGAAGGAGCGCTGCCAGCTCCTCTTGAAGTAGTTCTTGAGCACCATGTACATGTAGAACAGGACCTCGAGCACGCTGGTGCAACTGCAGCCAATACATAGGCCGAATATGCCGCCGAGATTCGCTGTAAAAACATAACAAGTTAATTTGACAGTTATACAATATATACAGGGTGTAACATAAGGGGAGGATCATCGGTGGCTGGGGGGTGGGGGACCTCAGTACCTATCGATTTAACCCCCATGTATGTTCTGCGATATTCAATAGCCCAAAATTTATTTTGACTTTTGTAAAATTTGTGGGACCGAGGGGTACCAAGGAACCAGTATCGAACTTGTTTAAAAAAAAATGACAGGGTTGCAGACGTAATATTTTGGCTGCAATTGCGAAATTCAGTCTGAAATCTGATTTTGACCAACATTTTACAAAAGTCAAAATAAATTTTGGGCTATTGAATATCGCAGAACATACATGGGGGTTAAATCGATAGGTACTGAGGTCCTCCACCCCCCAGCCACCGATGATTCACCCCTTATGTTACACTTTGTATAGATAATTCTTTATTGTACCTACCACACAAAGACAACAATACAGAAATAAAATTAAATGCTCAGAGTAGACGCAGTTCAAAGGCGGCCTTATCGCCTTGAGCGGCATCTCTTCAAGGCAACCTTGGAATAGACTGGACATGTTTCTTACATGTCCAGTCTATTCCAAGGTTGCCTTGAAAAATAGATGGTGCGACTCGAAAAAAGAAATCCATATCTACTTATATGGTTCTATCCGGTGGAGTAATCCACACTGCATAATCTATTCTAATAATGCCCTACGAGCCGCACTTCGGCCATGGAGACCAGTCTCAACGAAGACTGCTCTCTATTCCCTCACTCTCATAATCCGATGCGATAGCAGACCGACACGACCGGGGAGAGGGTAGGCGCAGGACCAACAGCTTACCGTGCTTTCCGAGGCACGGGGGTGTAACACCGCCAACTTCCTGGCTCCGGGCTGCTACTGTGAATTTTTCTTGCTAGAAAAACCCCAATAACAACTATTGGCTCGACCCGGGATTTGAACCCAGGACCTCATAATCAGCGGTTGAACATACTAACCGCTAGACCAACGAGGCAGTCTTCATCTAGTCTAGACTATGCAGAGCTTGTGTTAGGAGAACTAGACAACTGATATAATATTAAAATATATTACATTGATAGATGTTTTTTAATATACATGTGCAATGTGCATGGGCGCAATATTGGCTAAAAAATGTGTACTTTTATACTTAAAGTAAATATATATTATATTCTACTCACAAACCAGTATAGTAAGAGACATAACAGTCTCCTGTTTTTTCTTCACGTACATGGCGTTGGTGAAGAAAAAGTTCATGATGAACGAGCTCTTATTAAATTTGATCCCATCACTGAAACAAAAACCGGTTTCTGCTAGGCGCTTAGATAGTTACGGTACGTAGTATAATATTATGTAGGAAGTAAACAGGGAAGTATATAACATAAGGGGTGGATCATCGGTGGCTGGGGGTGGGGACCTCAGTACCTATCGATTTAACCACTGAAACTAACGTAACTATATGTAATTCGATTTTGAAAAGAAATTTATCTTTAATTTTCTTATAATTTTTTTTATATAATGATTGGTAAAGGGGCACCAATGGACCACTTTCGATCTTGTTTAAAAAAACATTACAGTGTCTGAAATTCAGTCTGATATCTGATTTTGACAAAAAATTTACAAAAGTCAAAATAACTTTTGAACCAGTGAATATCGCAGAACATACCTACATAGGGGTTAAATCGATAGGTACTGAGGTCCCCCACCCCCCAGCCACCGATGATCCACCCCTTATGTTACACCCTGTATATAGATTTTTTTTGTATAGTTTAGGAGGAGATGTGAAGTGCACTTGGTGGCCACCAAACTCCGTTTTCGCATCTCCTTCTAAACTATACAAAAAAAACTATTACAGAGGTATTAAGGAAAGCCTAAGCCTATGTATATAAACAGGCCAATAATTTTTTTTTAATTCAACGTAATAATAAGATAAAATAAGCAGCGGCCTTAACCCGCTTACCGCTTAGGTACATTCATAATGAATTGGTCAAATAACGGTAGTTTTTCTAAACCACTTGGTTATTTAGGTGATACAATGGGTACTACTCACTAAGGATTCTGGAGCATGTATGGCATAGCATTGAAGTTTCCAATGATGACATCCGATGTATATTGCCGAGACATACAGTCGGACAGGCAGCCGCAGTTGTACATCGCCTTGCTTAAATCTTAAAAAAATCTGTTTATTAAAAAATATTTTGTATAATGTAAATATTTTAAAAATAGTTTCATCAATTTCAATCTTTTCACTGCTGAGCTGGGCTAGATGATAGCATTATTAATATAATATTTACATCTAAAATCTTTATATCTACTTACTACACTGCTGGACAGGACATAGGCCTCGCCGTAGGCCTTTACAGCCACAGAAGGGCCAAAGTAGGCCAGACAGAAGGCGGGATTGAAGAGTCTCAACTCAACAGACATCTATCCCGTCCAGACCTACAGAAAAGCTGAACCGAGCGAAGCCGGTCAGCCGGTCATCCCGGAATTCCCACGGGAACTGGATCTACGCGGGTGAAAGTGAGGTGCTGCTAGTACTTTATAATTTTTTTTCTTGCTTTTCTTCAAACCTGGGCATGCGGGTTGTGGATCGCAGAGGCGCTGCCTGCTGCCCAACCCCTGATGAGCTTTCTAAGTCGCCTTTTACGACATCCACTAATTTAAAATGGCCTATTCTCACGCCACCGCCCGTTCTACTGGTCTACTCACACTTAGCTTGCATAATGCAGGGTATATGCGTGACGTTACAGAGTCGATGAGTGCTCACGTTGGTAACGTAGAACATAACGCATTCGCACTCCTCTTCGAAAGTCTGTATTAGACACATCAGGTCGCAGTCCGATTTGCTGTATGACTCGAAGTACGGGAGATCGAACTCGTGGTCCAGGTAGCATCTACGACTGGGAAAATTATGTAAATTGTAAACTGGTGCTGCGACGGCGGCAGATTTCGTTGAGGGTCTCAAGAGGCACAAATATGCCGTCGTGACAAAGACAAAGTAAGTGTCGACAGAGCCTATTGGCATTTGCACCCCTTGGAGTAGAAACCCTAGATCTGTGGGGGACCGAGCTCTGCTTTTCTTAAATTTATCAGTGTCAGGTCGAAGCAACGTGTGATCCGAGACCTGGTGATGCAGACATCGTCTTGGGGACGCTTTCGACTGGTATTGATATGGATCAGTTGAACTACCTGTAGATTGTTTGCAACGGTCTGCAGTTCAAACTAAATACCTACTTATAAGTCCTATAACCCGGATGAGGGCACTAAATTACGCATACTGTTGAGTCGCGTAAGCCAGCATAGAGTACCTTAGACTTGGAGCTCTCGCCCATGCATGAATATGAACTTCCCACTTGCGCGAGATCATCTTCTGCAGGCCAGCCAGCGACTCCGCCTCGTATGGTATGGTAGAAGTACTTCTGTTTTCGCATTTTGACTCGCAGTTGGTCCATTGTGTAATTAATAGTGGTGCATTATGTCAACAAAGGATACTTATTGAAAAGTGTTTACTACTACAAATAATAATAGGTAATTACTACAAACACCACACACCTTCACCATGGTACATGGTGGTTACACATAATACCATGATCTTTTCCTAAGCCCGTCGTTAGTTGCACTTTTCTAGCTCCTACCGATAGTAACTTAACCACACTTTACTCTGGAATAAACTTACTCTCTAGGTAGCAAGGTCATCACATCCTCGGAGCAGTACGTGTAGGCAGCATTCAGGATGTGAAATGATTCAGTGTTCGTCTCGACGAGCGTCATCTCACGGCTCGAGGGGAATTCACTTGAATCAACGATCATTACCTGGAACCCATCATGCCATTCGTTATGCCATACCAAACAAGCTGAGGTTGGAATCAGGTTTTGATAATGATCACACATGTTTCTATAAATAAAAAAAAAGCATAAAATAAAATGATCACACTATATCACACTTAATATTATAAAGGCGAAAGTTTGTATGGAAGTATGGATGGTTTGTTACTTCTTCACACCAAAACTACTGGACGGATCTGGCTGAAATTTTGCATACAGGTAATTCTAATCCTGGAACAAACATAGGCTACTTTTTATAATCAGTATATAATATATATATACCATAATCAGTTCCCGTGGGATGAAAATCACCTTTTAATGTTTCCATAGTAAAAACGCGTGCGAAGGCGCAGGGCGCAGCTAGTATTGATGAGTGATGAAAAAGAGTGATGAAAAAGAGTGATGAAAAAGAAATGATGAGATGGTGGAGTTCTTTTGTGTCTGCTGATCTTTCGTGACTTTTGTGATCTTTCTGAATTTGAATCTGAATCTGAACCATGATGGGGTTCAAATCTTAAATAAAGTTATAACATTTTTGCTAACTTAATTTTACCGAATGATGATAGTTCTAAAATATTTTTGTATCAGATATGGAGTTTAAACTTAACAGGGGGGACCGATCCATGAACGACATCTTTCTAAGATAACGGTACCTTTACAGCACCTCCACTGAGTATGGTGCCATCGACTCCGTCATCAGGGTTGTAGTCTCCGACGACGACCAGTCCGCGGCTCTCGCCTGTGCTCTGCACGGTTCTGGTCTCCAATTCAGGGTTGTGTTGGTTCCTGTATACACATGTAGGAACGAAGACGAAGATAAAAATTCACCAAACTACGTCCACACTCAATGGCGGTAAAAATATATAATAATATTCTAGATTAAATAAAAAGCCAAGACAATAACAATATTTTTGAAATTAGATTAAAAGACATGCTATTAAAAAACGCTACTACGAATAAATGAATTTTTAGCGATACTTTTGATGACTTGTAATTTCTTTTTTTTTCAATAAATTGACAGTAATACCTTTATCTATTACTAAACTAAAATAATATAAATTTAGCTGACCGACTCCCATTGCAACACCCTAAATGGGTACATATTGTGTGTACTTAGTCGATAAGTTCTGATATACTTAGTCGATAAGTTCTGACAAATTGTATATATACTAATACTAACCATAATATGAAGCAATGAATAAATGAAATGAAATGATGTTTTTAAAGAGCCGTCGTGGTCCATGCTACGCCACTCCGCGGCGCTGCGAACGCTACGAGTGTGTTCTATGAGCCTAGCAACGAATGATTCTGGTTTACGAAGGTTTCGCATGGAGACGCTACGAAAAAATATAGAGTCTTAAGAGGTATTAAGAGGCGAATTGAGTTCAGATAAAAAAGTTCGAGAAATCCTGCTCTATTGTAATCCGTTATCAGTTATAAGATTATATTTGGATTTTAAGATCAGGAGAGAAATTTTGCTAAAAAAAAATCTCGTCGATAAAGATGTCACATAGAAAAAGGCAACTTCTTAAATTAAAACAGACGTGGTAATATAGTATATTTTTATGATTCCTGCCGTTCCGACATGAATATGGTAAAGAAACTGAAAGCCTGTAAGTTGCTATATTTCGAGTTAAACAAAAACCCGGTGCCATTTTTTTTTCTTGACTTACATTACCCCGTTGAAAGAGTATTTGTTGTTGAAGGAGCAGCACAGGCCATGCATGGTGAGGATCGGGAATAACAAACCCTTGCACTTTGGATAAGGGATCATATCAAAGTAGCATAGTTCCAAGAAACTGTCACAGCTGTGGGCCAGGCTTCCCATCAGGTATGGAATCTGAAGACGAAGAGGAATGGGTAAATTAAAGAAATATATGCATCAACCCCGAGGATTTTTATAATTAATTAATTTTAATAATTACCTCACAGGCTTAGGCAAAGACAGCAAGTGCGCATAAGAACGCAGAGCAGGCGCTACGCGAACCGCACTCACCGTTCCTCGTTAAGGGATGAAATTTTGGTGTTCACCCAACACAAATAGGGTTCGTAGTTAGCCCGCTACATCCGTATCAAATGTAAAAAAAGTACTGATGACTTCAGCGACTAGCGACGAGTCTCGATCAACATCTCGAGAGACTCTCTCCTAGTGAAGGTACCTAAACTGTATTTGTACGTTAGACGTAGTATTTTTATGTTCTCGTTAAACTACATGCAAAGTGTGTGGCGACACGCTGTAACTGTCGACACCAGATAAACCTTATAATGGTTTAACTTTACGGGGCTGTAGTAATAAAATTAGAATAAGTAGTACCTACAAATACAAAAGTTTCATTACTTACAGTAATGTTCACACGGTCGAAGTCAGCATCCATAATCTTCAGGTCGGCCTCGCTCGGTTCAGATGGAATTATTTCATAAAAGCCAATCAGACTACGAACTGCACTTTGCAAATCCAACTCAGATGTCCCATTTCTGTTAAAAAAAACCACTATTAGAAGTAGATATTTCAACAGCTGAGTCGGACGCCATTTAATAGCATTAAGCCCTATAATTGTTTAGTGTTTTTTTGTTTTATATGTAGTTTTAACGGTGTAGGATAACTACTAAGCAATTTTCTTCAGTGTATGTATGTGTGTTT
Source organism: Eupithecia tripunctaria (assembly GCA_955876795.1). NCBI lineage: Eukaryota > Metazoa > Arthropoda > Insecta > Lepidoptera > Geometridae > Eupithecia > Eupithecia tripunctaria. Next base: position 12,928,765 of record OY041617.1, on the reverse strand, counting down.
ATTATAAGCTATGAATAAAGATTTCTTTTTCTTTTTATATCACGACGCACATCCCATTAAATATTTGCTGGACTTATTTAGATTTTAAGCTTTACTAGAAGTAGGTAGTCATAATTAACTTTCACTATCTTTTTCCATTTTATGTTTCATTCAAAAAAGTGTCACGTTGTTGATGAAGTTGTGGTTACGACTGAATTTCATCTAATAGATAGCGTTGATAGCTAGCTAACACCAGTATGTCAAAAACAGTATATAAACTACGAGGTAAGATTTTAAATTGATCAAGTAAATAACGTTATCTCGTAAAATTATCGTCCTTAAACCGACTTTAGAGACAAACATTTTTGATACTCATCCCTTGTTATAATATGTTAGTGTACGGCCGTTCATTAAATAGATCATTTGTAATGTAGAGCGAGAACTTCTAACACAAATATTGTTACTCAAATGAAGGTCTCCACTACTACAGGTACTACATGTACAGGATGTTGGCTTTAATATTCTTTTCTGTTTTTTTTAAGCTATTGCATAGCTTCTATCGCGGGCCTTGAGCGCAGGGACCGAATCCAGAAATTCCGTAACGAAAAAACCTCACGCTCCCCACTCCGCCGGGCAAGGAGGTGTGGCTTGAAGGCCGTGCATCGTCTAACGTCGATTCAGTTCGGCAGTCTTCGACACGGCGTTGTGTGTGTGCGATTAGACGTATTGTACGACTCTACGAAACTCGCACGAATCGAGACGAGCTGCTCCGAAATCGGACGAATACATAAGCAGCTGTTTATGAGAAAGTATATAGGTGTACGCTCAAAAAGTGTAACTTGAATTAATATCAAAGAAAAAGCAATACTGCATGAATAAAATAAATAAATAAAATTATAATTGCATAAGTTGATACAAAATGCTATGCAATAGCTTTACCGCGGCAGTCTCCAAATGCCACACGCCTTTTTTATAAATCTTAGACTCTGATTGGTAAAGGGTACCAAAGGCCCACTATCGACCTTGTTTAAAATAAAAAGACAGGGTCACAGACGTAATATTTTGGCTGCAATTGCGAAATTCAGTCTGATTTTGACCAAAATATTACAAAAGTCAAAATAAATTTTGAACCAGTGAATATCGCAGAACATATATGGAGGTTAAATCGATAGGTACTGAGGTCACCTACTCCAGCCACCGATGATCCACCCCTTATGTTACACCCTGTATACGGCAGCTCCCAAACTTAGGAAACAGAAAAATAAAAAGTTACACTTACCCCAACTGCTGAATAAGTTCATCAAGCGAACTGACAGTGATCTGGTTCGGCGAGCAAATGGTGATGGAGGGGTAAGGCAGGTTGGTGGTCAACTCGTACTGGTTCTCGATCGTGATCTGAGTGGGCATCTCCACAAACCGGTTGTACAGGCGGAAGGTCAGCGAGAACGAGAGGAAAACTACCGCCGCCATGTTCACGGACCAGAAACATCTACAAGAAGATCATTATTTGGTACAAAAAGGGTAGACTCATCCACTTTGCCTGTTATAAACCGCTCTCGTTTTCAGAACTTTCAGTGGCTATGACACACATGGTGTTCTTATCTGTAAGCTGCATCTACAGTGACTTTCCTGTAGCGTAACTCCTTTACGACTCTGCCGTTGCACAGCTACAGCGTAGCTCCTCTACGACTCTGCCGTAGCACAGCTACAGCGTAGCTCCTCTACGACTTAGCCGTAGCACAGCTACAGAGTAGCTCCTCTACGACTCAGCCGTAGCACAGCTACAGCGTAGCTCCTCTACGACTCAGCCGTAGCACAGCTACAGCGTAGCTCCTCTACGACTCAGCCGTAGCACAGCTACAGCGTAGCTCCTCTACGACTCAGCCGTAGCACAGCTACAGCGTAGCTCCCCTACGACTCAGCCGTAGCACAGCTACAGCGTAGTTCCTCTACGACTCAGCCGTAGCACAGCTACAGCGTAGCTCCTCTACGACTCAGCCGTAGCACAGCTACAGCGTAGCTCCTCTACGACTCAGCCTTAGCACAGCTTCATCGTAGCTCCTCTACGAATCTGTCGTAGCACAGCTACAGCGTAGCTCCTCTACGACTCAGCCGTAGCACAGCTACAGCGTAGCTCCTCTACGACTCAGCCGTAGCACAGCTACAGCGTAGCTCCTCTACGACTCAGCCGTAGCACAGCTTCAGCGTAGCTCCTCTACGACTCAGCCGTTGACAGCGTAGCATACGTAAGCCGTAGTATAGCTAGACAGCATTTACAAATAAATAAAACTAACCTTGACAAGCGATCAGGATATAAGTAGAAATATTTCAGACCTAGCACAGTGCTCTCTAGGCAAAATTTCCGTAATAAAGTCCGGAAATTCCCCTTCATTTTACAGTATAATGTAAACAATTAAAGTCCACCTACGGCACAATATTGTACCGATCGAGCGAACTGGTGATCTACGATGATACCAGGCGTGGGATATATCGAGTGGACTCATTATCTTTCACATCTACAACTAATTAATGCCCCTTGAAATCGTTTATTTTAATGAATATCCGTCACGACAGAATGCACACGATACAGTTTGAAACTTCACATAAATAAAAAAATTATATTAACATTTTAGACATAAATTTTTGTGACGATTTAAACATGATGTTACTTAATATAACTGAACTTAGCATTTGAAGCCGCGAGAAGCTAGTTCAATAAAATACAAAGTACAGTGTAGGTACTACCCCGTATCACTTATACATACAATGTGAATAGGTAAATGATGTTTTTATAATAAACAATATTATTATTATCCTATTTGAATAATATGTCAACTTTTTTGTTTTATATAATTTTTGTCATTGATATAGAAGTATATGGATAGATTGTATGTGTAACCGGTGAGCAAGACCGAGTATACGAGTGGGCGGGGTTAAAGGTGTTGCCATGCTATTTTCTTTCCCTGATTTTAGGTTCATTATTTCACGTCTGATTGGATTAGATTTGCGATTTTCCTGTTCATCAATTTGGAGATACATCTTCAGAACAGGCTATTCCACCAAACCTTTGTAGGTAACTTTCTACACTGGTCACAGGTATAATAATAGGTCCATAGTTTTTGTCACAGCCTTTATGTACAAATTAGACCTAATGATTTTGTTTTTTCTAGAAGTCAACAAGTTTGATTTTATATTCATCCTGGAGATCAACCCTTGTCAGCTCGAAGCTATAGGGAAGCAACCCTTAGCTTCTACTTAGCTCATAGCTACCTCTAGCTCATCTCAGCTTACATTAGGTACTTACTGTTCAGTAAACTGCCTCAACACCTACAACCTCCTGCATCGCAGACGAACTTTCGCCCGCTGCGCCACAGAGGTCGGTAAAACATTTAATTTAGGTAAGCATAAAATTAAAACAACTTTTAGTGAGGTGGGTATATTTTTTTATTATAGTGTAGGCAATAATTACAAAATACGAGTAGAAATAAGTTTTAGAATACAGAAAAACAATGTAGTTATAACAATAATATTTATGTTAGTAATTAAATTTTAACAGCAGACTTCAAAATCACATTTTTGCAAATTAACTAGTTCTCCGAACAATAGAACTCGCGAACATTAACTTTTTAACCGACTTTAAATAAAGGAGGAGGTTCTGAATTCAAGTGTATTTTTTTTATCTTAGTTACCTCAGAACTTTTGTCTGGGTGCTCCGATTTTCATGATTATTTTTTTATATTAAAGTTGGTGCTTCTTATGTGGTTCCATTTTAATCTGGTCCAATTGTGACAGTGGGATCCATTTTTGAAGTCTGTTTATAGTTTTTTGTACAAACAAAATCTATTATTTAACAATTACGAAATCAGACAATTATTGTATTTAACAGAAAGTTTATGCCAAACATTCTGATCAGATTTTTACCATTTTTTTACGAGAATAATGATTTTTTTTTACTTTTCGATTATAATAAAAATGCAGACGTTTAAAATCTCGTGTACAGATTCCACGATTTTATAGATATTTTTATCTATTTTATTTTATTTTATCAACATATTATTCTAAAGACCCCATTTTTGCTTTATTTGGGGGAAGTACGCCTTTAATTAAAAAACCCCGACGATAAAAAAAAATCTATAGAATCTTGGAATCTGTACACGAGATTTCGTAACGATCGGTTGTAAAATACGACCTGAAGAGGAGTGCGGACAAACCGACAAAGATAAAAAATGCCTAATTGAAACAAAGACATTTGTTCACTAACGTTCACTCAATTAAATCTTGAACTTTGGATATTTCTAAGATAACTTATAGGTAAAACGAAATTTATTGGTACTTTTGAAATTATACTTCAGGTGAAATGAGCAGACAACAAAATGTAATGTCACTTTACACTAAACAATAATATTACCTACATCCCGAAATACTTATTCAAACATTTTATTATATTAGTAGCATTATAATAGTAAAAAAGTGCGATCAATCGATTGACGATTTTTTAAATTGGCGCTTACGCCTTTTCAAAAATGTATGCTTTGTCCCGCTCCTATGAAAATCCTTTGATTTTGCCTGCTACAAATTTGGATGACGCCTTCGGTTCGCATCCTTTGCGACCGGTGGCTTCTATCCAAAGCAACCGGACAATGTTGTTTTCGGGAAATCTGTAACAAATAAAAACATTTTACAATACGCATCAGCTCATTGTGTAAATTCGATTTTATTTAATTCCTGCACAAAAGATAAACAAACCCGCAGCACTTACATCTCAAATTAACTTTCTTGACGACGGTTGACGTTGACGATTTTTAAACAATGAAAAGTACTTGCTGATTTGAGATTTTTCTAAATGTATTGAGCTTGACTCCAAGCATGTGAATTTTGATTTGTTGTTGGGATCTGTTGACATAATTTTTGCACATGACAAAAATATTTCAATGCACTATTGTATTGCACTATTCGAGTGCAGGCAACCCTAAATTTTCGTAATTTTAGGTTATAATTGTTGGAATATGTATTGGTACACCATTCAACTTGTCTATGAGGCTGAGATTAAAGTAAGGATTTATGATTAAATCAATGCTTTACATCTGTCAATGTCGTCTCGTTGACACTGACAGAACTCAACTCTAAAATCTGTTCTGCGTAACAATCAACGTAATGATTACTTGCTCTCTCTCTGTTCTGAAATAGCACACACAACATGTCTGTATAAAGCTGATTTTCTATATCCAATAATTAAGTGTTAATCGTATAATGTAATTCCTAATTGTTTTCACTGGACAATAATAACTATTGTGCTATGTGATTCTGTTCGTTTATTTTCACTCGCCGGTTCCAACCCACCAACCTAACCTATCTTCACTGTGCATCCACTGTGTGTAGGATTTACATGGACAAAGCTAGGCCTAGGCTAGGCTACTCACCGCCTGGCTGGCTCTCTGCTCAACAGGTTATGGGCCCAGGTCCCAGGATTATCACAACTGATTACGGGCACAGTATTTAAGAAGAGGAAGACATTCTACACTTGGGTGCCGGCGAGGACACGAACACGAGGAAGCGGATTTTATATTGTGTGCAATGTCACAGCAGCCGCAAGAAGGTGCCGTTGGCGGGCACACGCCTCATGTGTCGCCAGCAGGTCTGTACACTTTTGACAAATTGGATGGAATTGGCTCGTATCACAACTGGAAGTTCCAGATGCGAATGGCGCTTATCATGGAAGGCTTATGGTCATGTATTGATGGTTCTGAGACTAGCAGCAGCACGGATCAAAAAGCTTTGGCTAGAATATGCTTGGCAGTTAAACCGAATTGCATCCAGTATTTGCGCGATGCTACAAGCGCAAAGCAAGCTTGGAAAATCCTCCAGGATGTATTTGAGGATAAAGGACTTTATCGGAGGGTTGTGCTTCTAAGAAAACTTCATAGATCCGACTACCATGAATATAATTCAATGGGAGCTTACATCGAAGGAATAATGACCCTAGTACAACAACTTGCAGACATCGGAAGGATCATTGATGATAAAGAAGTTGCAGAAATTTTACTCAGCGGTCTACCACAGGATTTTGATGTTTTGGTTTCTGGTCTGGAAACAGCAAACCTCTCCGAAACTCTCACGAGCGAAGCAGTGCGAGCTCGACTACTTCAAGAGGAGTTCCGAAAATCCACTAAAAATGGCAAATCAAATGATGATGTGGTTTTATTTACGAAGAGTAAACCACTTAAGTGCCATTACTGCCAGAAGCAAGGGCATGTCAAATCAAAATGTTTCAAGTTGAAGAATGATTTGAAGAAGCAAAGCAGTAGCGATGTCAACTTAGCTGCGGGGTCTGCGGACACACTGTTGGTATCAGCAGTGTCACTCTTATCTGTTTACGGAAGCGTGGACTGGATAGTGGACTCCGGGTGTACTTCGCACATGTGCTGTGATATGGACCTTTTTAGAGACATTGACTTAAATTTTAAATCAATAGTTACAGTTGCTAATGGAGAAGCACTGAAATGTCAGGGTCTTGGTGCCGTCTCTTTGAATCTCAATAATAGTAGTGATCTAAAGATTTTGCAAAATGTAATGTTTGTTCCTAAATTGACTACTAATCTTATATCCGTTAGTCAGCTAACTAGATTAGGTTTTAGAGTAGTATTTGAACAGGATAATTGCAAAATAATGGATCCTAAAGGCCAGCCTTTTACTAGTGCAACATGTTTCAGGGGTATTTATAAACTTGATTGTTTTTCTAACCCAAATTGTATTTCAGAATGTAATGTTGCTACCACAGGTGCTTGTAAGCAAGCAGAACAAAGTTCTTTAGCAGCTATTTCTAGTGTGCCATTGGAAGTATGGCACAAGTGACTTGGGCATTTGAGCTTGCATGGTTTGTATGGAATACGGAGTCTTGCAGATGATGTTGTTTTTGAAGATGACTGTCATGGTAAGTTGAAAATTTGTATTTCATGTTTTAAGGGGAAGCTTACAATGAAATCTTTCCCTAAGAGCCAAGCAAAAAGAGCTCATGATCTTTTAGAGTTAATACTCTCAGATGTTTGTGGGCCTATGTCAATCAATAGCTGGGGTGGTGCATGTTATTTAGTTACATTTACTGATGACTTCTCTAGAAAAAGTTTTGTTTATCTTATGTGTCATAAGAATGAAGTCATGATAAGTGGGTAAAACAATCAAGCGTTTCAGAACAGATAATGGAGGGGAATACTGTAGTAAAATCTCAGAAAAGTTTCTGTCTAGTGAGGGCATTATTTATGAAACTAGTATTCCCTAGTCCTGAGCAGAACGGCGTATCTGAACGCCTTAATAGAACCCTTATGGAAAAAGCCAGGTCCATGCTCTCTGAGGCCTGCCTCGACAAGCGTTTTTGGGGAGAGGCTATTGCTACTGCAATATACCTACAGAATCGAAGCCCCACGGCTGCTTTGTCCGGCAGTATTCTTGAACAGGTGTGGACAGGTTCCAAAGTGACCCTAAGCCACTTGAGAGTATTTGGTTGTAAAGCTTTTTCATTGATTTCAGAACATAACCGTCACAAGCTCAATGCAATGTCATAGGAGTGTATTTTTGTGGGTTATTGTGAAATGTCCAAGGGTTATAGATTAGTAGATCCAACTGAACCAAAGAAAATAATTAAATCCAGAAATGTCCATTTTATTGAATTGACGGACTCTAATGTAAAATCTAATATGATGAACTGTGATATTAATTCTAATAAGTTGGATTGTGATATAAATACTAATGATATTATTAAATCTAAAATGATAAATAATAATAGTAATGTTAAATCTAAAATGATAAACAATGATAATATTATTAAATCTAAAATGATGAATAATAATAATAATTTTAATATTAATGACAAAGTTTGTGTTCCAATGTTGAACTGTGATAATGGTAATTCTAGTGAATTGATACCTCCTTCTGCAATTTCAGGTGGTGAAATGGAGAGTGGACGTGTTGGGACTGAGGCCCCCAGCACAAACACGTCTGCCAGTGCTGATGGGTCAGCATCGCCATTATTCGTCGACTGCGACCAGGTGGAAGAAAATGAGCAGTCTTGGGCAGAGGAGGGCGACCATATGGTGGAGTCTGAGGGCAACTCTATGCTGGATACTGAATGCAGACCGAGCAATTTTGAGTTGCCAAATCAATGTCCTGTACGGAGTACAAGGGGTATGCCACCTTAAAGGTATGATGACTGCGAGTATGATTATTCTCTCTACTCTCATGGGCAGATTGCATTTGACAAACCGTTATCATATGAGGATGCTATGGCCAGTCATTTTCGCGCGAAGTGGCAAGCAGCCATGCAAGCCGAGTATGACTCTTTGTTAAGCAATGGTGTCTGGAAATTAGTCGAGAGACCACTGGATAAAAACATCGTTAAATGTAAGTGGGTATTTAAAGTCAAGCAAGATACTTCTGGAAATTTTGACAAGTATAAGGCTCGTCTAGTTGCTCGCGGTTTTAGTCAAAAACATGGTATTGATTATGATGAGACATTTTCCCCAGTAGTCAGACACTCAACAATGCGGATATTGTTTAATTTGGCAAATGAGTTGGACATGGACATATAGCACATAGATGTAACTACTGCTTTCCTTCATAGTCAACTAAAGGAGGAAATATTTATGGAACAACCTATAGGTTTTATGACTGATAATAATAAAGTCTGTTTGTTACAGAAAAGCATCTATGGTTTGAAACAAGCAAGTAGGGCGTGGAATGAAACTGTAAATAAATTGCTACTTACTAATGGTTATTCTCAAACAAAATGTGAACCTTATGTGTATGTTAAGAGAAACTCTAGCAATTTAATTATTTTATAAATGTGATAATAATGTGTCTGACAATGATTATAATTTTAGAGAATTGATAGGTAGTTTAATGTACCTTAGTGTCTGTACTAGGCCAGATATAACATAATGCATGTAATGTTTTAAGTCAATTTAATAATTGTTATGATAAGACTCATTGCTTAGCAGGAAAGAGGATCCTTCGCTATTTAGCTAAAACTATTGATTATGGTTTAGTTTTTAGTAAATGTAATAATTTAGACCTTATAGCTTATGCTGATGCTGATTGGGCGAATGATCCTATTGACCGAAAATCTTATACTGGTTTTGTAATAAAGTTAGGGTCTAATACTGTTAATTGGGAGAGCAGAAAACAGCGCTGCGTCGCTATGTCAAGTACTGAAGCAGAGTACTTATCCATAAGTGACGCCTGTAAGGACATTCTGTTTATCAAACAGTTTTTGTTTGAGATAATGAATAGAAATATTGTGTGTCAACTATTTAATGATAATCAGAGTGCCCAGAAAATCTTGAAATCTATTCAATGTCATAAAAGGACAAAGCACATTGATGTACGCTATCACTTTGTAAGAGATTTGATTTCTAAAAATTGTATTTGTGTCTCATACATGCCTACTACGGAAATGATAGCTGACATTCTAACAAAAGCTTTGTCTTCCTGTAAACATAATGGCTTTAGGTTTCATTTAAATGTAAGAACTCTATGAAGTTGTATTGTATAACTGTAATGAGGGTTGGAGTTCCGTTGTATGGTGTAAGGGGAAGTGTTGGAATATGTATTGGTACACCATTCAACTTGTCTATGAGGCTGAGATTAAAGTAAGGATTTATGATTAAATCAATGCTTTACATCTGTCAATGTCGTCTCGTTGACACTGACAGAACTCAACTCTAAAATCTGTTCTGCGTAACAATCAACGTAATGATTACTTGCTCTCTCTCTGTTCTGAAATAGCACACACAACATGTCTGTATAAAGCTGATTTTCTATATCCAATAATTAAGTGTTAATCGTATAATGTAATTCCTAATTGTTTTCACCGGACAATAATAACTATTGTGCTATGTGATTCTGTTCGTTTATTTTCACTCGCCGGTTCCAACCCACCAACCTAACCTATCTTCACTGTGCATCCACTGTGTGTAGGATTTACATGGACAAAGCTAGGCCTAGGCTAGGCTACTCACCGCCTGGCTGGCTCTCTGCTCAACAATAATAATGAAAATTCACCTAAAACATCGTTTTTGAGCCATGTCTGTATGTAAAAGCGAAAAAATTGTAATTTTATAACCTTTAGATAATCAAAAGAACTTGTACTTACGAGTGGAATGATAATGTTCGGCACTTTTGCCTCACCGTTACTTTTACATCCAAAAACACTACACCGAGCCATCATTGTGTTTCACTTAAAGGTTTAGTTCCTTTTTAAAGCCTTAAAAAGTTCACAACCACAATATTTTGCGAAGTCCGTTGGCATAGAATGAAAAAAAACAACTATGGTCGATCACTACGCAAATTTGTTTAGCTCATCTAGTAGCTAAATATTGCAAAAATCCGGCTATGCGGTTGAGACACAAAACCAATCGTTCTATCTCATTTCTTCATAAGCTTAATAATAATCATAAGTCGTTCTCGCTTTAGTGCGAGTGAGATGGCATTCGTCAGCGTTCTATAGGTTTCTCCTTCTACGAATTTTTGTATACCTCTCACTAAGTTTGCTAATTGAAGATAGTTGTTTATTTTCAACTTATGTCATAGCACCAATGATTCACCTTCATACACTGCCATTCCACTGTGACCTCGACGCCGAATTTAAGCCATCAAACTCCACACTTATTATGATAGTTTTGTCTTACTATATAGTATATTTGTTTGTAGTAGATTGTTATCATCTACCATTTCATTTTATTCATAATGTCACTAAAACAATATTGAAATCTTATAAACATTCACTTTTAATATTTTCACGAGTTATCTCGGTACCACTATTATTTGCTTTCTGTCAATTTTCTTCTTTATATAATGGGTCCTAAAGCTAAGATTTGTTTTAAATTGGGCTTGTATAACCCAGGCTCTTTAGGGACAGGTCAAGATGATTTTCTTGTTGCAATGGAAAACCTCAAATGCGACATTGTAGCCATTAATGAAACTTGGATAAAAAAAGGCGAAGAGGCACGTGCACCGAAGGTTCCTAGCTATGGTTTTCGCAATACCCCACGCCCAGAGAGTATGGGTCGCAGTAGAGGAGGAGGCGTTGGTTTTTATGTAAGGCGCGGTATCAATGCTCGCCAAATTGCTCATCCTGATGCAAAAATCGAACAAATGTGGTTGTCCGTTACTATTAATAATTTAAAATTAGCAATTGGTACTGCCTATCGTCCGGAGTGGATAAACGTGGATAACTTTTTTGACGCACTGACTGAATCAGTTGTTTATTTCGGTGCTCACGATCATGTAATCGTTCTAGGAGATTTCAATGTTGACTGTATGAGTCCTTATGACCTTAAGTACTCAAAACTCGAGCAATTCTTAGATTGCACTAGTCTATCTCAGGTGGTGATGTCATCTCCGACTCACTATACCGACCACAGTCAAACTCTTATTGATGTTATTTGCACGGATTGTAAAGTACGTGATATTTCTGTCGTCGACATTAGAGGTAAACGTGGCCACTCCTTTGTTACAGCTACGTTAAATATTAAAAGAGAAAAGATCCCGCCTAGGACTATAGTATGTCGATCGCTTAAGAACATTGATCATAAAAAGTTTGATGCGGACATCCTGACTTTGGATTTGAGTCATATTTCGAAGGCGGCCACCGTAGACACAATGGTAGACAATTTTACGTCCCTAGTCACTGCTCTTTTGGATAAACACGCGCCTATGCAAAAGATTAAAATTAAAGACAAAAGTACACCGTGGATCACAGATGTCATAAAAACTATGATCAAATGTCGAAACGAAGCACACGACAAGTTCCGCACCACAAAGCTCCATAAGAGATCCATAAGAACCGGTATAAGGAACTGAAGTCATTTGTAGCCCAAAGTATATATAACGAAACCCGTGCGTACTATGACTTTCGCATTAATTCGGAAATGAACAAAGAAAAAAGATTATGGAAAAATTTGAAAGACGATGTTTTAAATGCAGAGTCGAAAACTTTCTTACCTGATATTTTTGATAATCCAGATCTTATAAATAATCATTTTTTAAATATTCCTGGCTCGACAGATATCCCGATCTCTAACCTCTCATTTTTTTGAATCGAATAAATTTAATAATAAAACTTTCTCTTTACATGAAATAGATGAACATGAAATAGCTAAAATACTTTTGAATATTAAAACAAACGCTCGAGGAGTAGACGATCTCTCTATGGATATGGTTCTTTTGACACTACCTCATACACTATCATTGATAACAGGAATAGTCAACAAATCCATAGCTACGTCTACTTTTCCCAGTCAATGGAAAATTGCCAAAATAAACCCCATACCTAAAATCCCTCACCCAACTGATATAAAGGACTTGAGACCTATAAGCATTCTCCCGGTTCTCTCAAAAGTCTTGGAGAAAGTGGTCTATAGCCAACTCAGCGGTTTCATAGAACGCAATAAGATCTTGCCAGACGTCCAATCGGGTTTTCGTGGAGGAAGAGGTACTACTACGGCATTACTTGACGTTGTTGATAACATTCTTGCTGAACAAGATCAAGGGCTGGGGACTATTTTAGTACTTCTGGACTTCTCTCGCGCGTTTGACTCGATAAGTATCCCGTTGCTTTTGACAAAACTCTCATATTATGGAGTCGATCCTGCGGCGGTTCGGTGGTTTGATAGCTACTTAAGCAATCGTTCTCAGTTTGTGCAAATCACTAAGCAGGATGGAATACAACTGTCATCATCTTGTAAACCAGTTGCTCGTGGTGTGCCGCAGGGGTCAATCCTTGGTCCACTGCTGTTCATAATTTACAGTGCTGATATTTGCTGGCAGATCAAACATTGCAAATACCATTTATATGCCGACGATGTTCAGCTGTACTTGCCAGTGGATCCGGGGAATGTTCTCTACGGTACTGCCAAGCTGAATGATGACCTAGGCCGAATAGCTGACTGGTCTCATCAAAATGCTCTTATTCTTAATCCCTTAAAATCTAAATTTATGATCCTTGGTTCACCGCGTTTGATAGAAGGTATTTCAAGCCATTCACCAAATATCAATATTCATGGTCAATGTATTGAACGTGCACGTGAGGCTAAAAATCTTGGTATCCTATTTGATGATACTCTACGCTTCGAGAACCACATAAAGAGCATTGCAAGAAATTGTCTTTATAGACTAAAGCTACTATATAAAATAAAGAACTTTCTTAGAAAAGAAATCCGCGTAAAAGTTTGTGAGTCGATAATTCTATCGAAGCTTAATTATGGCGACTTGGTTTATGGCCCACGTTTACTGTCGAGAACAGCTCGCCTTCTCCAGAGGGTGCAGAATGCGTGCTGTAGGTTTTGTTATGATATCCCACCGCGAACGCACGTCACGCCTTACATTAACAACTCGTCCACGCTCAATATGGCTTCGCGGAGGCATTTTCACTTAACAGTTTTAGTACATGGCGTCGTAAAGTTCGAGACTCCAGAATACTTGTTTACAAAACTGTATAGTTTTATAAGTAAATATAGTTTAAGGCCTACAAGAAATTTATTGCACTATAGCGAATATAAAACCGTAGCGTTTAGGGGAAGCTTTCGCTATCAAGCAACCAAATGTTGGAACAATATCCTTCCACCCTTACGACTATTAAAATCAAAGTACACTTTTAAAAAACGTTTTAAGTCTTATTTAATAGATCACCAAAAAACAGGGTTGCCTGGTGCTATGACCCGTTATGGTGCACTATTTTCTTGCTAGGTTTCGCAGCATACAGTTGCCAGCTCACTGGGTTATAAATCGGTATAAAGAAGAATTTATTCTCATAAAAAACTTACATTGAGTTCACTTATAATGAGATTTATATTAACTTATTTCTAATTTCTTTCTGGCTAGCGCCCTAAGTTTTATCATTATACGATATTTATAAAAATAATATTTAATAACTAAGAAGACATGCAAAAAAAAACGTTTTTAAAATACAATACGAGATCGTAAAATACACAGAGCAACATAGGTACTCTAAATAAATTTCAAACCATAATGGAGGGTAGGGAGACTTATTTAAATTTGTTGTTGGTTGTGTTGTGAATCGGTGCACTGTATTGTTCTACCGGCGCGTGGCGGCTTTTGTGCGAGTACTTTATGTATAGTGTTTTTTAGATTGTGATTATGTGCGTGTTATAGACCGGGAGAAAGCTGCAGTTTATGTTACTCTACTGTACTATGCTATAGTTTTGTAATACCTTTCGATTTTACAGTGTGTTTTTTATTTCGGTTTGTTTTTTCATTCTTAATGTTAATGTTAATGTTTTAATGAATATACCTGATAATGTTTTTTTTTTTTTTTTTTTTTTTTTTTTTTATTTATGTATTATTTTTAATCTTGAGTCCAGAATATGTTGTTTTAATTTCTTTTTGTAAACGTTTAAACTTGTGCATTCTTTTATTTCGTTGGGTAATTCGTTGTACATTATAACACTCTGACAGAGAAAGTTCCTGGAACCAAACATTTTGGTCCGAGGTGGTCGCACATAGATCTTATTCTTACACCTAAGGTTGTATTTATATTTTCTTATCGTCAGTTGTATATTTGTTTGTATAGTTTTATTTAAAATCTTTTTTATTAAAATGCATGAGTTATACTGAAAAATTTCTGTAACGTCTAACAATTCGGTTTTTTTATAAATTAATTCAGTTTTTTCTATATATTTAAAATTGTATAAACGTTTCATTACTTTATTTTGTGCTGTTTGCAATTTAATTAGATTAGATTTTGCTGCAGATCCCCATAACTCAATTAGATATTCCAGATGTGGTCTGACCAGCGAATTGTAGATTGTATTTTTTGTTTTTGAAGGTACGCAGTTTCCCATTTTGCAAAGGGCTCCAGAGAGCGATACTAATTTTGACCGTACACGCTCAATGTGCGGCCTCCATGAAAGTTTTTCGTCTAAAAGTAAGCCCAGATATTTTTCGGTATCAGAATGACGAACATAATCGTTATTCATCTTTAGGGGAATGTGCAAAGAAATATCTTTATTGATCGCTGAAAAGATCATATAAGAGGTTTTAGCTATATTCACCGTAAGGAGGTTGTAAGAGAACCATTCGGAAAGCAGTTTAAGATCATTTTGAGCTTTGTCAATAATTTCGTGTATAGCTTTGCCAAAGTAAAAAATACATGTATCATCGGCATATAAAGTTACATTTCCAGAGAGACCGATTTGGTTTATATTGTTTACATATATGAGAAATAGTAGTGGACCAAGTATTGACCCTTGTGGTACTCCACATGTTATTTTCCGCGGGGTGCTTGCGTAGTTTCCTATTTTAACTATTTGATGTCGATTTGTCAAGTATGATGTTAAAAGTTCGTAAGCAGGTCCTGTAATGCCTAAATTATTAAGTTTTTGCAATAGTTTTCTGTGACTGACAGTGTCGAACGCTTTTTTTAAGTCGATAAAAACACCCAAGCATATATTTTTTTCATCGATGCTTGTTTTTATTTTGGTAACGAGGTCTATTGTTGCTGACAATGTATTTGACTGTTGCCTAAATCCGTATTGCTGGTCTATCAAGAATTTTTTCTCTGTAAGGTATTCGTTCAAGCGTGAGTAAATTATTTTCTCAAAGATTTTTGACATCACCGGCAACACGGAAATAGGTCTATAGTTTGTTGGGTCAGACTTAGAGCCAGACTTGTAGATTGGTGAAACTTTTGCTAATTTTAGGTCATCGGGGAATTCACCTTTTTCCAAGTACTTGTTTATACATAGAGCTAAAGGTTCTATTATTTTAAATTTAATACATTTTATTGCTTTAGTAGTGATTCCATCTAATCCTCCACTACTGTTACTTTTTAGATTATCAATAATTTTACTAACTTCTTTTATTGTACAGGGTTTAAGTTCATTTAGTGTTTGTTCGTGAGTGTGTTTTTCGTTGTACATTAGTGTGTTACCGGGTTGGTTGTGATATTGAGTAGGAATCTTATTCGCTAAGTCACTACCAATCGAGGAAAAGAAGTCATTGAAGACTTCGCAGATCTTAGTACCGTCCGTTATGGCTTGAGAATTTGATATTATTTTAGGGGGGAGTTGATTGTTTTTTATTTTGTTTGCAGATAATGTATTTATGAGGCCCCACATTTTCTTTGGATCTTCTTTACATTTCATAAATTCATTATAATAGTATCTGTTTTTGTCCATTCTGATCTTCTTCCTTACTTTGTTCCGTTCTACCAGGAATACTTTTCTTAAATTTTCGTTTAGTTTGTCTTTCTTAATTTTTCGCCATAGTTCGTTTCGTTCGTTTATCATGTCGATAACTTCCTTGTTTATCCATTCATCTTTTGGTAGATTCAGGATTTTTGTTTTGTGTACTTTGTTTTCATTTATTAGTTTTTGTACAAAATTTTGTAAATAGTCGTATTCATTGTCATTGTTTTCGTATGTTGCTTCCTTGATTCCCCTGTATAGTTTGTCGTAGTCTAGAGCTTCGTATATTTTAACTTGTCTGATATGTGGCTTAAACTTTGAAATTTCCAGAAAAATTTGCTTATGATCGGATAATGCCGAATCTAGTAGTCCTAATTTGAAGGTGTTTTCAGTAAGATCGGTGATAATATGATCTATGATAGTTCCAGTAGTTGCTGTTTGTCTAGTAGTATATTGTTTGTCTATTCTATTTAGTATTTTGAAACCGGTTTCTTCTATTAGATCCAAATAGCGTTTACAATCTGCATCATTCGATAATAGGTTCAGATTTATGTCACCCAGTATCAGTGATCGCTTTCTTGATTTTAACTGGTTAGACAGTTTGTCCATAAAGTCATTTACATTTCCAGGTCTGTATATGCCGCCGACATTAAGCGCAAATTTAGGTAGATTTACCCAGAGGTAGTGGTTCCCATCTTTGTATGTGTTCTCTGTTATCTCGAAGCTCAGGCTTTTGTGTACATAGATAGAAACTCCTCCACCTCGCCGGTTTTTTCTAATGTTGTAGGCATGTTCGTAGTTCAAGAGAGCGTACAGTTTTGCATCCTGATCGGAAGTCAGCCAGGTTTCGGTTATTACTATAATGTGTAGTATAGGTTTTACTTCTTTTATTATACATTTTATTTCATCAAACTTGCCCTTAGTGCGAATGCTTCTTGCATTTGTATAGAAGATTTTTAACGATGTAGAATCTGATGGTATGTCTTGATATGTATTTGCTGTGTAATGTGTTATATTGTTTGAATCAATTGAAGAGCATTTGCAGTCCAGGTCTTTTAGTTTTTTGTCTCTTTCCGAACAATTTTTGGGATCCCTCTCATATATTTTATTATAAGATCTGTTTCCCCTTCATCTTCTCGGCGTTTGAGTTCAGCCACAAGGTTTTTTAGGTGGTTTTGTTGCATCTGAGTTTGGTCTCCAAAGATCTTGTATTGCTCAGGTAGTTTATGTTTGTTTGATAGAAGAATTTTAGTAGTGTCAGGAGCTTCGAAAATTATTTTGATTGGCCGTGACTTCTCCACATTGTATTTGCCCAACCTGAGGGTTTTGCGTGGTTTTGGACAATCTTGCTGTACATTGCAGAGAATTTTCCAAACTTCTTCTAAGTCGTCCTTAATTCTCGATATAGGGTTGAGATGGGTGCTTTCTTTAAGCCCGACCATGATGACATTCTTTTCTCGTTGACATCTTTCCTGTACTTCGTATATAATATCATTATGTGCTGTAGTTGGTATTTCTTGCTGTAGATTTTTCTGTACATTAGACTTTAGAGTGTCAATATCCTGTTCAATAATGGCAATTTTTGCGAGTGTAGATTTATGTTCAACAGTCATGGTTTCAACAGCTTCATTGAGCTTTTTGTATTCGGCCGAAAGATTTTCTGTTGTGAGCTTAATGGTTTTGACTTCATCTTTTATTTCTTGAATGTCTTTGTGTACTGCGTTGATACTTGCATTTTGAACTTCAGAAGTTTCTTTAATCAAGCCTGTAATAAAATTTCGGAGTTCAGACATCTCCTTTTTGAGGTCATACTCAGTCCCTCGTTCCTTTCGTTTTCGCTGGTATTTGATCACTCGTTGTTCTTCTTCTTCGTAGTTTGAAAGATTTGATGTGGATCCCCCGCCGCTGCCGCTCGCACTCACAGTCAGACCACTTGCTGGTGGCGTCCTCACAGCTTTCATTTTGTAACTTGAGCTTTCGGTTATCGAAATAAAGTTGTTGAATTGCACGCTTCTTACGAATTTGTTGCCACTTCACTCAAATATTATGCTGGTAAGTATTTTATTTATTTACATGGCACACAGTACAATGAATAATAGATCGGTACCGAGTATTATTTATCGTTTGCAATTATTTCGCGTATGCACACGTCCGGTCGCTTCGAGCGCTAGCGCGTTGTGTGTAAATGACTCTATTCATGTACCTATAATAATAAAATTATGTTCATAATATCTATTTCACACATTCACACATGCACCATTAGATAATATAAAATTGTTCACTATTTTCTTTGAAATAAAACTATTATATATTTTATAATATCACTACCTACTTACTCTATCCGGTAAGCCTCACAGGGTCTTGCGACTAAAATGGTTTCGGCAGAATATCAGCGCCTTTCTACTCCTGAGTGGTAAGGCATTAATGCTGAGCCGAGACCTTTTTGCTGCTGTAACACAGTACAGTCTCTCTTTTTAGTTAATATTTTGTGTAATTGTTTTTTCTCGTATTATAAGTAAACTATGTACCTATTATTCTTAAGTCCTGTTTTGTACTGTGTAAGTGGCAAATAAATGATTGTCTATGTCTAAATGATTGTCTATGTCTATGTCTATGTCTATGTCTTTAAATGTTTATTCAGTGGGAAGGTAAATAAAACACGATTTAGGAAATGTATAAAGTTTATTGAAATTTTCATGACATACATATGAGCGGATGGTAACAAGTTGATACATTGGTATTTGGGAAGGCTTGCCGAAATATGCTACACTAAATTTTACTGGACTCATGGCTGAAAAGACGCTTTGACGCGTACATTTAGGTACCTATATACTTTTAACTCGATAATCATTTTATTTTTAATTCATAATTATGACAGCAAATAAATAAACAGATTATTTTTAACAATGTTTCTGAACGTTTATTGGTTGAACAAGAATTCGTCAAGCGCTTGGCCATAGAAGAATGCATATGGTCGCATTTATTGCTATAATATGCTTATATTGCATTTTTTTTTACGGTAAATAGACCTTTGGTTTTTATTTTATTGGTCTCTAACCAATTCTGATCAATTCGACCGATTGGTCAACTAATTCTTGATCAAAGTTAATATAAAATTAACCCAAAAAGCACTCGAGAAGAGGCTTCACACTAAATAGGTTATTCCTAAAGTTAAAATTTGAAATTGCAACTGCATAACTCTTGTCTAACGTTAAGGTTACAACATAAGAAAGAAAAAATATTACTGCTTACCTAAACACGAGATTTAAAACACCCTCACAATCTTTAAAAAAAATTTAGTACTTACCTACATATTAATGAAAATTATAAAATTATATATACCTAATTTTTTTTAGTTACTAACGAGACCTTAGATGTTATGTCTTTGGCTCCAGAAGCATGACTGGCAATCCTGTCATTCAAACCTGAACGAGGAAACCAATTTCATCCATATTTAGGGGCCAATCTCCGTTTATAACTTCACTTTTTCGCCAAACAAAAAATACAATGACTTTATTATGTATTCAAGTCATGACCAAGGTAAAAAATTGGTCTATTCGTTGTATGGTAGAAGACAGAACGGTGGTTCCACCCCAGACGGGCCGTTAGCAAACCCTACCACCTAAAAAAAATTGTAATTTTATAACCTTTAGATAATTAAAAGAACTTGTACTTACGAGTGGAATGATAATGTTCGGCACTTTTGCCTCACCGTTACTTTTACATCCAAAAACACTACACCGAGCCATCATTGTGTTTCACTTAAAGGTTTAGTTCCTTTTTAAAGCCTTAAAAAGTTCACAACCACAATATTTTGCGAAGTCCGTTGGCATAGAATGAAAAAAAACAACTATGGTCGATCACTACGCAAATTTGTTTAGCTCATCTAGTAGCTAAATATTGCAAAAATCCGGCTATGCGGTTGAGACACAAAACCAATCGTTCTATCTCATTTCTTCATAAGCTTAATAATAATCATAAGTCGTTCTCGCTTTAGTGCGAGTGAGATGGCATTCGTCAGCGTTCTATAGGTTTCTCCTTCTACGAATTTTTGTATACCTCTCACTAAGTTTGCTAATTGAAGATAGTTGTTTATTTTCAACTTATGTCATAGCACCAATGATTCACCTTCATACACTGCCATTCCACTGTGACCTCGACGCCGAATTTAAGCCATCAAACTCCACACTTATTATGATAGTTTTGTCTTACTATATAGTATATTTGTTTGTAGTAGATTGTTATCATCTACCATTTCATTTTATTCATAATGTCACTAAAACAATATTGAAATCTTATAAACATTCACTTTTAATATTTTCACGAGTTATCTCGGTACCACTATTATTTGCTTTCTGTCAATTTTCTTCTTTATATAATGGGTCCTAAAGCTAAGATTTGTTTTAAATTGGGCTTGTATAACCCAGGCTCTTTAGGGACAGGTCAAGATGATTTTCTTGTTGCAATGGAAAACCTCAAATGCGACATTGTAGCCATTAATGAAACTTGGATAAAAAAAGGCGAAGAGGCACGTGCACCGAAGGTTCCTAGCTATGGTTTTCGCAATACCCCACGCCCAGAGAGTATGGGTCGCAGTAGAGGAGGAGGCGTTGGTTTTTATGTAAGGCGCGGTATCAATGCTCGCCAAATTGCTCATCCTGATGCAAAAATCGAACAAATGTGATTGTCCGTTACTATTAATAATTTAAAATTAGCAATTGGTACTGCCTATCGTCCGGAGTGGATAAACGTGGATAACTTTTTTGACGCACTGACTGAATCAGTTGTTTATTTCGGTGCTCACGATCATGTAATCGTTCTAGGAGATTTCAATGTTGACTGTATGAGTCCTTATGACCTTAAGTACTCAAAACTCGAGCAATTCTTAGATTGCACTAGTCTATCTCAGGTGGTGATGTCATCTCCGACTCACTATACCGACCACAGTCAAACTCTTATTGATGTTATTTGCACGGATTGTAAAGTACGTGATATTTCTGTCGTCGACATTAGAGGTAAACGTGGCCACTCCTTTGTTACAGCTACGTTAAATATTAAAAGAGAAAAGATCCCGCCTAGGACTATAGTATGTCGATCGCTTAAGAACATTGATCATAAAAAGTTTGATGCGGACATCCTGACTTTGGATTTGAGTCATATTTCGAAGGCGGCCACCGTAGACACAATGGTAGACAATTTTACGTCCCTAGTCACTGCTCTTTTGGATAAACACGCGCCTATGCAAAAGATTAAAATTAAAGACAAAAGTACACCGTGGATCACAGATGTCATAAAAACTATGATCAAATGTCGAAACGAAGCACACGACAAGTTCCGCACCACAAAGCTCCATAAGAGATCCATAAGAACCGGTATAAGGAACTGAAGTCATTTGTAGCCCAAAGTATATATAACGAAACCCGTGCGTACTATGACTTTCGCATTAATTCGGAAATGAACAAAGAAAAAAGATTGTGGAAAAATTTGAAAGACGATGTTTTAAATGCAGAGTCGAAAACTTTCTTACCTGATATTTTTGATAATCCAGATCTTATAAATAATCATTTTTTAAATATTCCTGGCTCGACAGATATCCCGATCTCTAACCTCTCATTTTTTTGAATCGAATAAATTTAATAATAAAACTTTCTCTTTACATGAAATAGATGAACATGAAATAGCTAAAATACTTTTGAATATTAAAACAAACGCTCGAGGAGTAGACGATCTCTCTATGGATATGGTTCTTTTGACACTACCTCATACACTATCATTGATAACAGGAATAGTCAACAAATCCATAGCTACGTCTACTTTTCCCAGTCAATGGAAAATTGCCAAAATAAACCCCATACCTAAAATCCCTCACTTAACTGATATAAAGGACTTGAGACCTATAAGCATTCTCCCGGTTCTCTCAAAAGTCTTGGAGAAAGTGGTCTATAGCCAACTCAGCGGTTTCATAGAACGCAATAAGATCTTGCCAGACGTCCAATCGGGTTTTCGTGGAGGAAGAGGTACTACTACGGCATTACTTGACGTTGTTGATAACATTCTTGCTGAACAAGATCAAGGGCTGGGGACTATTTTAGTACTTCTGGACTTCTCTCGCGCGTTTGACTCGATAAGTATCCCGTTGCTTTTGACAAAACTCTCATATTATGGAGTCGATCCTGCGGCGGTTCGGTGGTTTGATAGCTACTTAAGCAATCGTTCTCAGTTTGTGCAAATCACTAAGCAGGATGGAATACAACTGTCATCATCTTGTAAACCAGTTGCTCGTGGTGTGCCGCAGGGGTCAATCCTTGGTCCACTGCTGTTCATAATTTACAGTGCTGATATTTGCTGGCAGATGAAACATTGCAAATACCATTTATATGCCGACGATGTTCAGCTGTACTTGCCAGTGGATCCGGGGAATGTTCTCTACGGTACTGCCAAGCTGAATGATGACCTAGGCCGAATAGCTGACTGGTCTCATCAAAATGCTCTTATTCTTAATCCCTTAAAATCTAAATTTATGATCCTTGGTTCACCGCGTTTGATAGAAGGTATTTCAAGCCATTCACCAAATATCAATATTCATGGTCAATGTATTGAACGTGCACGTGAGGCTAAAAATCTTGGTATCCTATTTGATGATACTCTACGCTTCGAGAACCACATAAAGAGCATTGCAAGAAATTGTCTTTATAGACTAAAGCTACTATATAAAATAAAGAACTTTCTTAGAAAAGAAATCCGCGTAAAAGTTTGTGAGTCGATAATTCTATCGAAGCTTAATTATGGCGACTTGGTTTATGGCCCACGTTTACTGTCGAGAACAGCTCGCCTTCTCCAGAGGGTGCAGAATGCGTGCTGTAGGTTTTGTTATGATATCCCACCGCGAACGCACGTCACGCCTTACATTAACAACTCGTCCACGCTCAATATGGCTTCGCGGAGGCATTTTCACTTAACAGTTTTAGTACATGGCGTCGTAAAGTTCGAGACTCCAGAATACTTGTTTACAAAACTGTATAGTTTTATAAGTAAATATAGTTTAAGGCCTACAAGAAATTTATTGCACTATAGCGAATATAAAACCGTAGCGTTTAGGGGAAGCTTTCGCTATCAAGCAACCAAATGTTGGAACAATATCCTTCCACCCTTACGACTATTAAAATCAAAGTACACTTTTAAAAAACGTTTTAAGTCTTATTTAATAGATCACCAAAAAACAGGGTTGCCTGGTGCTATGACCCGTTATGGTGCACTATTTTCTTGCTAGGTTTCGCAGCATACAGTTGCCAGCTCACTGGGTTATAAATGACTCTATTCATGTACCTATAATAATAAAATTATGTTCATAATATCTATTTCACACATTCACACATGCACCATTAGATAATATAAAATTGTTCACTATTTTCTTTGAAATAAAACTATTATATATTTTATAATATCACTACCTACTTACTCTATCCGGTAAGCCTCACAGGGTCTTGCGACTAAAATGGTTTCGGCAGAATATCAGCGCCTTTCTACTCCTGAGTGGTAAGGCATTAATGCTGAGCCGAGACCTTTTTGCTGCTGTAACACAGTACAGTCTCTCTTTTTAGTTAATATTTTGTGTAATTGTTTTTTCTCGTATTATAAGTAAACTATGTACCTATTATTCTTAAGTCCTGTTTTGTACTGTGTAAGTGGCAAATAAATGATTGTCTATGTCTAAATGATTGTCTATGTCTATGTCTATGTCTATGTCTTTAAATGTTTATTCAGTGGGAAGGTAAATAAAACACGATTTAGGAAATGTATAAAGTTTATTGAAATTTTCATGACATACATATGAGCGGATGGTAACAAGTTGATACATTGGTATTTGGGAAGGCTTGCCGAAATATGCTACACTAAATTTTACTGGACTCATGGCTGAAAAGACGCTTTGACGCGTACATTTAGGTACCTATATACTTTTAACTCGATAATCATTTTATTTTTAATTCATAATTATGACAGCAAATAAATAAACAGATTATTTTTAACAATGTTTCTGAACGTTTATTGGTTGAACAAGAATTCGTCAAGCGCTTGGCCATAGAAGAATGCATATGGTCGCATTTATTGCTATAATATGCTTATATTGCATTTTTTTTTTACGGTAAATAGACCTTTGGTTTTTATTTTATTGGTCTCTAACCAATTCTGATCAATTCGACCGATTGGTCAACTAATTCTTGATCAAAGTTAATATAAAATTAACCCAAAAAGCACTCGAGAAGAGGCTTCACACTAAATAGGTTATTCCTAAAGTTAAAATTTGAAATTGCAACTGCATAACTCTTGTCTAACGTTAAGGTTACAACATAAGAAAGAAAAAATATTACTGCTTACCTAAACACGAGATTTAAAACACCCTCACAATCTTTAAAAAAAATTTAGTACTTACCTACATATTAATGAAAATTATAAAATTATATATACCTAATTTTTTTTAGTTACTAACGAGACCTTAGATGTTATGTCTTTGGCTCCAGAAGCATGACTGGCAATCCTGTCATTCAAACCTGAACGAGGAAACCAATTTCATCCATATTTAGGGGCCAATCTCCGTTTATAACTTCACTTTTTCGCCAAACAAAAAATACAATGACTTTATTATGTATTCAAGTCATGACCAAGGTAAAAAATTGGTCTATTCGTTGTATGGTAGAAGACAGAACGGTGGTTCCACCCCAGACGGGCCGTTAGCAAACCCTACCACCTAAAAAAAATTGTAATTTTATAACCTTTAGATAATTAAAAGAACTTGTACTTACGAGTGGAATGATAATGTTCGGCACTTTTGCCTCACCGTTACTTTTACATCCAAAAACACTACACCGAGCCATCATTGTGTTTCACTTAAAGGTTTAGTTCCTTTTTAAAGCCTTAAAAAGTTCACAACCACAATATTTTGCGAAGTCCGTTGGCATAGAATGAAAAAAAACAACTATGGTCGATCACTACGCAAATTTGTTTAGCTCATCTAGTAGCTAAATATTGCAAAAATCCGGCTATGCGGTTGAGACACAAAACCAATCGTTCTATCTCATTTCTTCATAAGCTTAATAATAATCATAAGTCGTTCTCGCTTTAGTGCGAGTGAGATGGCATTCGTCAGCGTTCTATAGGTTTCTCCTTCTACGAATTTTTGTATACCTCTCACTAAGTTTGCTAATTGAAGATAGTTGTTTATTTTCAACTTATGTCATAGCACCAATGATTCACCTTCATACACTGCCATTCCACTGTGACCTCGACGCCGAATTTAAGCCATCAAACTCCACACTTATTATGATAGTTTTGTCTTACTATATAGTATATTTGTTTGTAGTAGATTGTTATCATCTACCATTTCATTTTATTCATAATGTCACTAAAACAATATTGAAATCTTATAAACATTCACTTTTAATATTTTCACGAGTTATCTCGGTACCACTATTATTTGCTTTCTGTCAATTTTCTTCTTTATATAATGGGTCCTAAAGCTAAGATTTGTTTTAAATTGGGCTTGTATAACCCAGGCTCTTTAGGGACAGGTCAAGATGATTTTCTTGTTGCAATGGAAAACCTCAAATGCGACATTGTAGCCATTAATGAAACTTGGATAAAAAAAGGCGAAGAGGCACGTGCACCGAAGGTTCCTAGCTATGGTTTTCGCAATACCCCACGCCCAGAGAGTATGGGTCGCAGTAGAGGAGGAGGCGTTGGTTTTTATGTAAGGCGCGGTATCAATGCTCGCCAAATTGCTCATCCTGATGCAAAAATCGAACAAATGTGATTGTCCGTTACTATTAATAATTTAAAATTAGCAATTGGTACTGCCTATCGTCCGGAGTGGATAAACGTGGATAACTTTTTTGACGCACTGACTGAATCAGTTGTTTATTTCGGTGCTCACGATCATGTAATCGTTCTAGGAGATTTCAATGTTGACTGTATGAGTCCTTATGACCTTAAGTACTCAAAACTCGAGCAATTCTTAGATTGCACTAGTCTATCTCAGGTGGTGATGTCATCTCCGACTCACTATACCGACCACAGTCAAACTCTTATTGATGTTATTTGCACGGATTGTAAAGTACGTGATATTTCTGTCGTCGACATTAGAGGTAAACGTGGCCACTCCTTTGTTACAGCTACGTTAAATATTAAAAGAGAAAAGATCCCGCCTAGGACTATAGTATGTCGATCGCTTAAGAACATTGATCATAAAAAGTTTGATGCGGACATCCTGACTTTGGATTTGAGTCATATTTCGAAGGCGGCCACCGTAGACACAATGGTAGACAATTTTACGTCCCTAGTCACTGCTCTTTTGGATAAACACGCGCCTATGCAAAAGATTAAAATTAAAGACAAAAGTACACCGTGGATCACAGATGTCATAAAAACTATGATCAAATGTCGAAACGAAGCACACGACAAGTTCCGCACCACAAAGCTCCATAAGAGATCCATAAGAACCGGTATAAGGAACTGAAGTCATTTGTAGCCCAAAGTATATATAACGAAACCCGTGCGTACTATGACTTTCGCATTAATTCGGAAATGAACAAAGAAAAAAGATTATGGAAAAATTTGAAAGACGATGTTTTAAATGCAGAGTCGAAAACTTTCTTACCTGATATTTTTGATAATCCAGATCTTATAAATAATCATTTTTTAAATATTCCTGGCTCGACAGATATCCCGATCTCTAACCTCTCATTTTTTTGAATCGAATAAATTTAATAATAAAACTTTCTCTTTACATGAAATAGATGAACATGAAATAGCTAAAATACTTTTGAATATTAAAACAAACGCTCGAGGAGTAGACGATCTCTCTATGGATATGGTTCTTTTGACACTACCTCATACACTATCATTGATAACAGGAATAGTCAACAAATCCATAGCTACGTCTACTTTTCCCAGTCAATGGAAAATTGCCAAAATAAACCCCATACCTAAAATCCCTCACTTAACTGATATAAAGGACTTGAGACCTATAAGCATTCTCCCGGTTCTCTCAAAAGTCTTGGAGAAAGTGGTCTATAGCCAACTCAGCGGTTTCATAGAACGCAATAAGATCTTGCCAGACGTCCAATCGGGTTTTCGTGGAGGAAGAGGTACTACTACGGCATTACTTGACGTTGTTGATAACATTCTTGCTGAACAAGATCAAGGGCTGGGGACTATTTTAGTACTTCTGGACTTCTCTCGCGCGTTTGACTCGATAAGTATCCCGTTGCTTTTGACAAAACTCTCATATTATGGAGTCGATCCTGCGGCGGTTCGGTGGTTTGATAGCTACTTAAGCAATCGTTCTCAGTTTGTGCAAATCACTAAGCAGGATGGAATACAACTGTCATCATCTTGTAAACCAGTTGCTCGTGGTGTGCCGCAGGGGTCAATCCTTGGTCCACTGCTGTTCATAATTTACAGTGCTGATATTTGCTGGCAGATCAAACATTGCAAATACCATTTATATGCCGACGATGTTCAGCTGTACTTGCCAGTGGATCCGGGGAATGTTCTCTACGGTACTGCCAAGCTGAATGATGACCTAGGCCGAATAGCTGACTGGTCTCATCAAAATGCTCTTATTCTTAATCCCTTAAAATCTAAATTTATGATCCTTGGTTCACCGCGTTTGATAGAAGGTATTTCAAGCCATTCACCAAATATCAATATTCATGGTCAATGTATTGAACGTGCACGTGAGGCTAAAAATCTTGGTATCCTATTTGATGATACTCTACGCTTCGAGAACCACATAAAGAGCATTGCAAGAAATTGTCTTTATAGACTAAAGCTACTATATAAAATAAAGAACTTTCTTAGAAAAGAAATCCGCGTAAAAGTTTGTGAGTCGATAATTCTATCGAAGCTTAATTATGGCGACTTGGTTTATGGCCCACGTTTACTGTCGAGAACAGCTCGCCTTCTCCAGAGGGTGCAGAATGCGTGCTGTAGGTTTTGTTATGATATCCCACCGCGAACGCACGTCACGCCTTACATTAACAACTCGTCCACGCTCAATATGGCTTCGCGGAGGCATTTTCACTTAACAGTTTTAGTACATGGCGTCGTAAAGTTCGAGACTCCAGAATACTTGTTTACAAAACTGTATAGTTTTATAAGTAAATATAGTTTAAGGCCTACAAGAAATTTATTGCACTATAGCGAATATAAAACCGTAGCGTTTAGGGGAAGCTTTCGCTATCAAGCAACCAAATGTTGGAACAATATCCTTCCACCCTTACGACTATTAAAATCAAAGTACACTTTTAAAAAACGTTTTAAGTCTTATTTAATAGATCACCAAAAAACAGGGTTGCCTGGTGCTATGACCCGTTATGGTGCACTATTTTCTTGCTAGGTTTCGCAGCATACAGTTGCCAGCTCACTGGGTTATAAATGACTCTATTCATGTACCTATAATAATAAAATTATGTTCATAATATCTATTTCACACATTCACACATGCACCATTAGATAATATAAAATTGTTCACTATTTTCTTTGAAATAAAACTATTATATATTTTATAATATCACTACCTACTTACTCTATCCGGTAAGCCTCACAGGGTCTTGCGACTAAAATGGTTTCGGCAGAATATCAGCGCCTTTCTACTCCTGAGTGGTAAGGCATTAATGCTGAGCCGAGACCTTTTTGCTGCTGTAACACAGTACAGTCTCTCTTTTTAGTTAATATTTTGTGTAATTGTTTTTTCTCGTATTATAAGTAAACTATGTACCTATTATTCTTAAGTCCTGTTTTGTACTGTGTAAGTGGCAAATAAATGATTGTCTATGTCTAAATGATTGTCTATGTCTATGTCTATGTCTATGTCTTTAAATGTTTATTCAGTGGGAAGGTAAATAAAACACGATTTAGGAAATGTATAAAGTTTATTGAAATTTTCATGACATACATATGAGCGGATGGTAACAAGTTGATACATTGGTATTTGGGAAGGCTTGCCGAAATATGCTACACTAAATTTTACTGGACTCATGGCTGAAAAGACGCTTTGACGCGTACATTTAGGTACCTATATACTTTTAACTCGATAATCATTTTATTTTTAATTCATAATTATGACAGCAAATAAATAAACAGATTATTTTTAACAATGTTTCTGAACGTTTATTGGTTGAACAAGAATTCGTCAAGCGCTTGGCCATAGAAGAATGCATATGGTCGCATTTATTGCTATAATATGCTTATATTGCATTTTTTTTTACGGTAAATAGACCTTTGGTTTTTATTTTATTGGTCTCTAACCAATTCTGATCAATTCGACCGATTGGTCAACTAATTCTTGATCAAAGTTAATATAAAATTAACCCAAAAAGCACTCGAGAAGAGGCTTCACACTAAATAGGTTATTCCTAAAGTTAAAATTTGAAATTGCAACTGCATAACTCTTGTCTAACGTTAAGGTTACAACATAAGAAAGAAAAAATATTACTGCTTACCTAAACACGAGATTTAAAACACCCTCACAATCTTTAAAAAAAATTTAGTACTTACCTACATATTAATGAAAATTATAAAATTATATATACCTAATTTTTTTTAGTTACTAACGAGACCTTAGATGTTATGTCTTTGGCTCCAGAAGCATGACTGGCAATCCTGTCATTCAAACCTGAACGAGGAAACCAATTTCATCCATATTTAGGGCCAATCTCCGTTTATAACTTCACTTTTTCGCCAAACAAAAAATACAATGACTTTATTATGTATTCAAGTCATGACCAAGGTAAAAAATTGGTCTATTCGTTGTATGGTAGAAGACAGAACGGTGGTTCCACCCCAGACGGGCCGTTAGCAAACCCTACCACCTACATTATATTACCAACTTCAAAACAAGTATGCTTAAATAATTATAGTTATTTCTGTTTTATACACATTGTTAAAATTGTTCTCCGTATTATAGTCACAATTTAAGAGTGCATGAATTTAATTTCTAATATGTAAGCATATTTTATCTATAAATTAAATTATTTAAGATTCATATGGACCGTAGAATAATATCTTCATCTGCTAAGTAGTCTGACATAAATTATTTATATAATATTATATATTCAATCTGTCTCAACTTTAAACAATAGCTAAGCGGTTTGATTTTCGTTGACACAGAATGAGAAAATACACTGCTTAACCGTTGCTTAAAGTTGATAGAGGAAACCGGGTTAAAGACTTCAAACGCTATCGGACGAGTAGGTAAGTTCTTAATATTATTCTCCTGAAACAGATAAAATAGGCACATAAGTTTACATGTGTCTCCTGTTAAACATTCCTCGCATTAATTTCTATTTAATTTGATTATCCTATAGAAATAAAGTGATTTTAAATAGCTATTGATAAATTTTTGGCCATTACTAAGCCACCATTTAAAGATAAATCCTGTAATTCTTGAATAAATCCTGTACTTATTCCTGAAAAATGGTTACATTTTGCTTACATCGTTATTTTAACGAAATCACGCTTCGTATTACTCATTGGAAAGTTGTGCTACGAAAGCTTATGTCTATTTATGTATGTACGTCTATGAAATTTACCTAACTTTTATATTGCATAAGGAGATTTAGTTTGGGCTATATTATATTAATATATTTAATAAGATTATAAAATAACAGATAGTTTTATAACATAGGTAATAAAAATCTTTTTGCAGGTACTTAATTTGGCGTTTACAAAGTATTAGGTAATTCCAAAAGATACATGTTTCTTAAAGGAATCAATATTTTAGGTACGAATAATTTATATGTCTATAATTAAGTAATATGAAATAACTATTTCGTAATAACGTTTACTTAGAACCTGTTTCTATAAGGACAAACTAATTCTAAATATAGCATGTTCAGTTTTATATATTTGGTCATTTCAGCAATATAAATAGATATGAAAGCTAATGTATTATTATAAAACTCTATTTATAAAAGTTGTTATATGGCGAACAACTAGGTTTACTACTTACATAATAATATTTAAAGAGGGTAAAAATATTCTATCGGGAACCAGAAACTATTTTACAGAGAGCTTACAAAATTATTCAAGAAAGTATACAGTATATAACTAGGTAGTTGGTGAATTTATAAAGACACATTATTTTTCGCAAATATATAGAAATCATTAGCACTCAAGCGATTAAGATATTTATTAATATTATGGCTACTATTTGACGATTCTATTTGGAAAATATAAAATGTATTTTATTAATAGATTCATAAACGACAAACTGTCTCAATAAATATCTAAATAACTACACATTTAACATTCACTTCACGATAGCCGGTTTTAAACGCGGCTCCAACTCAAAATGCAAACGATTACGAAATAAACTAAACAATATCAAATGCTTTTGGTATCATAAAACCCCATAAATATCGTATTTGCTACTTCCAATAAAACTACTAGAATAAAGTTTTATCATGGTATAAATATCCATCTATAACTACATCTCACATGTGTTGTGCGCTCCAATTCTCATCGATAATTCTACAATCCTGTTACATCTCGAAATAATCAATACAGACCTCAACAATTTATAAAATATCCTTACAATTCCAGTGCACTCCATTCAGTTCAAACACCAGTAACCATCAGAAACGTCAGTCAAAATCCGTGCCTCAACATACCAAAAAGCAAATCGCTCGTGCTCACAACAAAAGCATCAGTGCTTCAACACCGGGGATCCGAAGACCCCAAAAAGGTTTCGAGGACCTTAAAAAGATTCGTGCAATTCCCAGGTTAGTACTGGTCAAAAAGATAATGGCCCAAAAGGGAGTTACCCTTTAAAAAGTGCTTTTGGCCTTCACAAAGACCTCTTTGGGCCTTAAAAGTACCATGTGGTACAATCCGTGCCGTAGGGGACAGGACACCGCGCTGGGCGGGGCGGGACGTGCTCAGAGCGCGCTCTCGGCGCGAAACGTATCCGAATGTCAGGAGTCCTTCAAGACGTGCCAGCGTTGCACCTAGGGAAATACAACATAATATAGTGGAGAATTAGATGGCGTAAGTATAAAAAAAAAGTAATTTTGTAGAGTCTGTTCAAAAAGAGAAGAGTCGTGGCGTTTCGTGAACTAACACTTTTGTCGTACTGCAATGACAGAGCAGTGTTGTCAGCCCAACAAAAGTTGTCAATTGGCACACGCGCACCCTCAATTCCCACAACTCTTCTATTTTTGAACGGACTCTAACAAAGGATAGGTAGGATTGCTTGAGGTTTGACCACGGATCACAAAGTGATTTCAGATCGAAGGAAGAGATTGCCACATTACGCCCCTACCACTCGTGGAATAGATTTGAAAAACTATATCGAAATACAAATACAAATAAATAGTTTATTGGTACAATGTACATTATTTAAAAACTATAACATTTGAACAGAACATTTAACAACTGTGTAATGTTACAACTGTGTCGCGTTCAGTATCGCCCTCCTCTGGACAGGAAGAATATGAGAATTATTTACAAAAAGTACTCAATTACTCTACGTTATATTAAGTTTAAATTACAGTTAGTTCACACACTTATTTAAATTTAAAAAATACATAAGACTAATTTAAAGTATTTAACAAAGCTGTGTTAAAATAAAATTTGGAAGGTACATTCGAAGACGCCGGTATCATGGGAGTGGGAGTAGAGAAATCATTTGTGGGCAATTGCGTACGATTCTATAACAAGCTTCCATCTGAAGCAACTTAGCTTGATTATTTAAACTGTACATAAAACGAAATCTTTTCAAGAAGGCCTATTACTCCATAGATGATTACATTAATGATGTTAATGCTTGGCCGGATGTCGCCCAATTTTACACCGACAATAGTATGTAGTAGGTATGGAACATAAATTAGTTGAGTTAGACTTCGATATGCAAAAATTGTATTAGTTGATAAACGGTAAACTTGCTAGTGGTTTCTTTTTCACTTCTTCCGCTAGTTGACTTGTCTAAGTGCTTATTTTGTAAGTCTATTTGACTCTGACTCTGAGTCAAGGCAACGACAACCTGCCGATGAGGGTACCTGATGGTGGAAAGGAAATGGTTAGTACCTGATGATGCTGCTCGCACAGATCGGTCCAGTGGCGCTGCTCCTCGTGGCCCGTGTTGCTGTGTCCGAGAGAGAACCAGCCTACGGTCTCGTTTCGCTTCACGCTCCTCCGCCAGCAGACCTCCACTGAGAGTGTCACTTCCGTCAGTTGGTAGAGCGCCACCTGGTGGGAAGATGTGTACAGTAGTTATGAAGACGGGTGGAATGTTTTTGGATGCTGCTGCAGTGAAGTCTGACTGTACATCACTGCAAGTATAATCACACAACAAGTTCATCACTGCTCAGATGTGTATACACTCCCAAGATTTGTGTTATTTTAAGTTCAGGCATAGTCAGAATGTAGTATTCAAATGTCAAGTACTAAACACTTTCTATTTAGTCAAATTAAAAACTTGGAAGTGTATACATATTTTCGCAGCTGACTGTACGTGAAACATCTTATGCGTGCTAGAAAACAGCAATCAGTGGAATACTACATGGTAGGCTCAATTAAAAGTATTTATTTCTGTTACGATTGATAAGGTATACAGAGCGTTCTCATGGCGCATTGCAGAACGACTAAAAGTGTTAGTTGACCGTAGCGCCGTAGATAACTACTTATCATTTTTATTGTAAAATATTCCTTTCCGACGCAAATGTATTTGTTTGAGAATAAAGAAAGTGAAAGTAAAACTGAAACTAGCGGTCGCCTACATGCCCTGAGCCTTACCTCGAAACTGAAACTTCAGGTCGCCTACATGCCCTGATCCTTACCTCGAAACTGAAACTAGAGGTCGCCTACATGCCCTGAGCCTGACCTCGAAACTGAAACTAGAGGTCGCCTACATGCCCCGAGCCTTACCTCGAAACTGTAACTAGAGGTCGCCTACATGCCCCGAGCCTTACCTCGAAACTGAAACTAGAGGTCGCCTACATGCCCTGAGCCCTACCTCGAAACTGAAACTAGCGGTCGCCTACATGCCCTGAGCCTTATCTCCAAACTGAAACTAGCGGTCGCCTACATGCGCGGAGCCTTACCTCGAAACTGAAACTAGCGGTCGCCTACATGCCCTGAGCCTTACCCCGAAACTGAAACTAGAGGTCGCCTACATGCCCTGAGCCTTACCTCGAATATGAATAGCTCCTTGTAGAGAGGGTTGGACTGCGCGCGGCGCGTGCTGGTCTTCACGCGGTACAGTTCCATGCCGCGCGTGCTGAGGAGGCACAGCCTCACGTACGTGTCCGGGGACTTGTTGGGGGACAGCTTGCGGAAATGCGTGCCTTTTATCACCTACAAGCATTTACTTATTTCATATTTTATTTATCTTGCTTACATGTACAATTCATTCTTATGTCTATGCCGTATCCATCCAGCATGGAGCATGTTAGTAAATAAACCACGAAACAAATAACAAAAACTCACTTGCTTGGCGTCGAGTTTCAGATATAATTGTAAGCAATTTTTATTGAAGGGAGGATCTAAAAACGACAAGTAATGTAAATTATGTATAAACGACGCGCCAACAAAGTGAATTTTAGGTTAAGTATGGGCGGTTTGTATACGTTTATGCTTCATTCAAAATGGACACGGTATAAGTGAATGGTTAGTTGTAATTGGGTACGCTGGAACACTGCAAAGTTGAGTTCGAATTTACACAATACATAAAGAAAACCTAGATAATCAAAACATTAAAATACATTTATACAATATTATAAATTAAGTTTCAAGCATAAAATAAAGGTAATAAATTGGCTTTAAAATTAGAACTAAGAAACCAGTTTTTTTTGTCAGTTATTCAATAAGTTTACCTATAGGTAATTATAATTTTTTGTTTCTCTGTGGCAAATTGATGAATCGAATAATAACATTTTTCTATACAAATAATTTAATTTTATTGCAAAATGTTGAAAAAATTGGTTTGTTAAAAAAAATTATAAACGAAATTGTCTGAATTAGAACAAATTGAAATGGGACCACACGGAAAGCAAAAAAAAGAATCATCAAAATCAGTTTACCGAGTCGAAAGTTCTGAGGTAACAAACATAAAAAACAGGAGAATTGAGAACCATCTCCTTTTGAAGTCGGTTAAAAATAGAGCATTTTTATGCATCTGCTCGTCCTATGATGGAAGGGAGAAGATGGGATAAGGTCGTGCAATGCTTGCGCACTATCACCAAAGTGATCACCGTCGGTGATGAAGGCTTTGACGACCTCTGTGGCCGCCCGCGACTCAGGGGTTGCGGATTCAATTCCCGCCTACAATATAAATGTGTGTACGATCAGCAGATTTTTGTTAAGGGTGTTCTGGATGTTTTCTATGTATAATATAAAATATCTATCTATGTAGTGTATTTATGTCAGTTATCTATTACAAATAAAACAAACTCTGCTTAGGTTGGGACTATATAATGCTATGCAATATCCGATTTTATTTGTACCCTAGCCTCTATAAAAAATATTAAAGTGAATTAGAGTCAATTGCAACCTTATTTCTATTTGATAGTGATTACTATTTATCAAGCTGTTTATATAGTAAAAATTTAACTTGTCTAATTGCTTATTTTGTAAGTCTAAAGAAATAAACGAATTGACTCAATCGGAGCCATAGTGGCAGCAGCGGCTATGTTACCTCAACAGTGAGGTATCCAGTGGTGGCATTGTACTGGAGGCCAAGTAGCAGTTCCGGAGCCGACCTGGTGCTGCAGCATGAGGAGGCCGAGTCGGAGCGCGCCAGGCTGCAGGACTCGAACCCCAGGGGGGTCACCACCGTGGAGATGGAGGGGCTGCCTAGGACCCCGGACATAGGGCTGGCTAGCTCTATTTTTGGCAGCTGAAACTTTAGTCATTTTTGTATGAATAACACTTATATTATAAATGCGAAAGTTTGTATGGATGGATGGATGTTTGTTATCTCTTCACGACCAAATTAATGAACGGATCGGGCTGAAATTTTGTATACGGGTAATCAGTTCCTGTGGGATACAAATTACCTTTAAACGTTTCCATAGGATCAACGCGTGCGAAGCCGCGGGGAGCAGATAGTATTTTATTATTTTTAAACGGAGTTTTAAATAATTATGTCATCCTTAGGAATAAAGTCTTAATTAGTAATCGATTTGCAAAGTTTCTTGAAATACACGATTTACAAGTTAGGTTGTCGTCGTGCAGAAGTCTGTGTGCGACCTTCTATAAAAAAATGCACTGATAATCTTTATTACCCACACGTCATAATAAATTTACAATAAAGATTTTAAATACGGTCGATTTTGTTAATTCAAGTAAGTGTGTGATTTTGAAGTATGTCATTTACATCGGGATATTTACTATGATTTGAGTTTTGAGCATTCTTTAGCTTTTTTAATCTTTTGCTATGGCCGTTACGTTACGTAGTGGTAAGGTGGTAACGTTCGTGGCATAAAAAGAAAAAGACTTAAAATGGTAGCTAAATATATCTGCTAATAATAACTTACTCGCAGGACCTTCAGTTATTCCGTGATCATGGCACACGTAACTAATAAATAAATAATAATAAAAAATAAATAATGCTGGACAATTCACACAGCATTATCTAGCCCCAAGCTAAGCAGAGCTTGTGTTATGGGTAGGTACTAGATAACTGATATACATAATACAATACACTACATAGATAGATATTTTTTTTTATACATAGAAAACATCCAGAACGCCCTGAACAAATATCTGCAGATCGTACAAATATTTGTCCCGAGGCGGGAATCGAACCCGCAACCTCCTGCGTCGCAGGCGGACCTTCGCCCACCGCGCCACAGAGGTCGTCAACCACAGAGGTCGAAACTGTGCCGAAATATTGGAAAGCTCAAAACTCAAATCACGGTAAATATTCTGGTCTATTAACACTATCTCTCCTCAGTCTTAAATTGCTGGTTTCTGTTCCTTTTATCCTTTTATGTCATCCAAGAATTTGATATGGGTATCGTTTTCGACAAACATAAGGTCGCGGATTACGATTTTGCACTTATACAACCTAGTATAATGTACATGTATTTTATAGTATGTATTATATGTATGTATTTATTGTACGAGTATTAACACGCCACCGTCTACGAGTACAACTGCTTCGTGTCCATCCCAAGGTTGTCTGAAAGAAATCGCTTTTAGCGATAAGGCCGCCCATTGTGCAACTCTGTTATTTTTCTTTTCGTGTATTTTATCTTTTGTATTTTTTTGGTGTGCAATAAGATGTATTGTATTGTATTGTAAAGTAAGCATGTGTTTGTATGTGCGTATGTTCATTAATACCTGTACTCCTGGCTGATGATGCTGCCTCGGGGCCAGCTGCAGCCACAGGCTGTTCTCCAGCTCCATGTTGAGGGTCGCGAAGGAGACGGAAGCCTCGCCGATCAGGCGGTGCCGGCGCATGCGCTCGCAGCCGTATACACGTACACGGAGGCCAAGCCCGTGGACGTCCTCTGTGGCATACAATAAATAACGTTAAATAACTGTAATGTTATAAGCACTTAATTAACAGCACATTTCCCGAACAGTACTGAAATGACCAGCAGCCGGCTGGTCATTTCAGTACTAGTTTGCTGCTCATGGGAGAATTTTCTTTTGTATTTATTTTCGTAAATCAAGATGCGACAAACAAAAGTGCGGCAAAACTTCATCAATAGGCCTGAGGACTAAAAAAAATTTAATTAGTCTATCAATTAAATTATCAGAAGATTCTTCTTGTAATCTAAATGATGGACTAATAAATGATTATTTTTTGTCGTCAGGCCTATTGTTCATTTTATCACAGATACATTTTCGCACTAGCGGATTTTGTCATGCTGATGATTTGTCGATTGGTCTTTGTACAGTTCAGTGACATCAGTACCTACAAATTTTGACTATTGTAAATTTTGACGAAGGTATAATTTAACCACGGTACAATCAGACCACTCTCTGATTCAAAAATACTTATTTGAATTTGCGGAACCTACTGTATATACATACAAAGGCGAAGAGGCGGGTATTTCGATTTGTATAAATCTAAATCAATATTTGATTTAGATCTACACAACGTTACGTTTCTATGTAAGTTCTATTGAAAAGATATTTTTTTGCGTTAAATTTAGGTACATTTAAATAACAAAAATTCAATTAAATCTTGATTGATTATAGACAGATAACACAAGGCACTTTCTTTGAAAGGCTGAACACAACAACATTTTAAGAGCTTTCCTTTAAAGGATAAAACTGTTGTTATTCATTAATTTTGATTCAGGACCTGGGTGATGGACTTTCAACTTCTGAAGCGGGCCTGTTAACTGTTTTTTTTTTTAAAAACGATGTATAGCGCGAATTTTTACGGTTGGCGTTCATTGAACTTACCAGGGTTGATCTTGTGAAGAACGAAGCTCTCCATGTACTGAGGGTTTTCTCCAATTCGAATCTTCGTTTTGAGCTTCTGTTTCTTCAAAGGGAGAAGAACAATTCGCACCTGTTAAAAGTTATGAACATAAGTTATCTGTCATTTATTAAAGGCATAGATATCTACCTATTCAAATTCAAATTCAAATTCACTTTATTTAATCACAAAAATAACATATAGATCTATGCTATCTCAATGCTTGAGGCATATAAAAATAGTGTTAAATGACTGGTGTAGACTTTTAGAAGAGGGGATCTTTTTACCATATTGAAGTAGGTTAGTACGTTCGTGCATGCGTTTAGTAGAAATGTCTCGCCGGTTAAAACAATCCCAATATATAAAGTTCTTGAAAAACTCTCCGAGAATCCTAAGCCGAGATCGATTAGAATCCATCCACCTACCTAACCTGCACGTCAAAAACCAGGGGACGCGAAAGGGCAGCGTCAACAACGTCAAACTTTTCCGCTAGAATAAAATTTTAGTCTCTGCGACGACGGTGTAGGTGCGCAAGCCATTTAGGCGCAATCAGAGCGTCCACCCGGGGTCTTACGATCGCGCTTTCCATTCTGTCTGAGTGCTTATTTTGTAAGTCTAAAGAAATAAACGATTTGACTCTGAATCTGACTTATCCCTCGTGTTTAATGCGCAGGTTTAGCGAACACTTTAGTGTGGAGGTTATGGTTTTGCCACACGATATGAGTGTTGCCATTGTTTAGTTACCTGGCTCTGCAGGATCTGAGGAGTCTTCTGCTGCAGAGCTTTTGCTTGCAGCACGTGCACAGTCATGGAGCGCACGGGCGCGTCATACAGCAGGGTGAGCTCCACGCAGCCGAGGTCCTGGCTCCCGCTTTCAGCGCAGAGAAGTGACGTGTCCTGGTACAAATATTTATTGTTGAATTTGTGTTTAAAAGATTTTATTGAACAAGCTATTATAGAAGCAACACTTAGATGGAGAAAGTACCTATCATTGATTTTGGACATATAAAAATGTATTTAAATTTAGAATTATTTAAATTCTTAAATATTATCTCGCCAATATGTCGCGAACAACCAACAACCGCGCTGGGGTAAACAAGTTCTTGAATGGAGACCGCGTCTCAGTAAACGCAAAGTGGGATGACGACCTGCGATAGACTGGAGGCCGATGCTGGAAGCCTATGCCCAGCAGTGGACTAATATAGGCTGATGATGATGAATTTCGTAAAAACATTTGCATGAGTGTAATGGGTGTTTTGTCTTCAATTCAATAACTGGTTATTCTCATAGATCACTAGGCATTTAAAAATAATTATTATGGTAATCAATATGGTAGGAAGGTTCACCTTCCTGAATAATAAAGGTAAATTTCCTGAAAGCATGTGACAAAAACCCTAGACTATATGTATATTGGCCGAAATAATAACCTAATAATAAGGTATCAAAGAAACTCCACATTCTGCCAATTACCTCACAAAAGCTGCTTGTCAATAAAAATATATGATTTTAAAGTTACGATGTTTGACATGTATCTAATTATTTGGGTTTGTTTAAAAAAAACTATAAACCGACTTCAATTTTATCGTTTTCTCATGGAAGCCATTGTCAGAACTGTACCAAATTGGGGGACTACGCGGGAAGAACCAGCTTTCAAATAAAAAAAAGAATCATCAAAATCGGATCACCCAGTCAAAAGTTCTGAGGTAACAAACATAAATAACAGTCGCATTGAGAACCTCTTCCTTTTTTGAAGTCGGTTAAAAAGTGAGAATCACTTACGTTATGTGCAAGACCATCGCTATCCACACTGCTCTGCGCCTC
This sequence comes from Eupithecia tripunctaria, assembly GCA_955876795.1. Lineage (NCBI taxonomy): Eukaryota > Metazoa > Arthropoda > Insecta > Lepidoptera > Geometridae > Eupithecia > Eupithecia tripunctaria. The sequence continues at coordinate 12,888,337 of OY041617.1, read as the reverse complement.
CAAGGTGTGGATGTAATCTGCGCGCTGGCAGACCACCTGGTCAATCTTGGTCTCTCTTATACTCGACTCCCTTAGACCGGTTTCACGAAGCGAAGTCTCTCGTAAACTGGTTTCACGAAGGGAAATGTCTCGTAAACCGTTTTCACGAAGGGAAGTGTCTCGTAAACCGTTTTCACCAATGGACGTGTCTCGTAAACTGGTTTCACGAAGGGCGGTTTCGACCAACTCCACGTCGAGCTTGGTCGACGGACAAACGTTCTCATTCTTTTCTTCGTAGTGGCATTCGACTTCTTCTTTTTCCTAACGAGTAAGTTTCTTGGTTATGTATGAATTTTAACGATTATTTCTTAGTTTTGTGAGAGATTGTACCTATACCTACAATTAGGTAGTTTTAACTTTCAAAATCTAGGTAATCTAGTGAAATTATGTTAAATTTTTAAATGGACTGAACATGCGTATAATTTAACTGTTTTAACTGCGTATGATGGGTGGTCCAAGCTAACACCATCAAACGAAATAAGAGTGAATCGATGCAACTTGATATTCATTAAGTTGCAACGATCTAAACGGCTGTAATTTTCTATTTTATGTCAATGGGACTCCCACCTCCTTTATCGTTTGATAATATATGACAGGAACACTATATTTTTAAGATGAAAAAAAAATCTACGAAAAACAAAACTAACATGCTTCTTACTCAGACCAAATAGATTCAAGTGACATTTGAAAATGGGTAGGAATAAAGCTATCGAAATAGCTTCAATTATCGCGTTCTTAAAATGACATTAGGACAAAATGGTTAGTAGGTACCACCTTTTAAGACAACAACAGCTCTCTGACGTGATATATAAATATAAAGTGATACAAATACGACCCGTTAACGTCAACAATCTCACCTGTATGCGCAAACGCAGCTCGTCGTCGGAATCGGACGCCTCGTACGCGTATATTCGTTCGGGGAAATGGTTCGGTTTCGACAAAGCATCTATAACAACACAGATTTACGGACAACTTCAATAAAGGTTAGGAACTAGCCTAGACTTTTCTACCAATTTATATAGGTGTACGGTGGGTGTACGGGATACGCGTCATAGATCTTAGTGGAAGCAAAAGGAGCATTGAAATAAAATGCAAGAGCTTACAGAAAGAAAGAAATGCCAAATCGAGTAGGAGTTCTGAAATATTCCCAGGGGATTTGTGAGAGCAAAGTTCAGTTTGCCGTCTAGTCTCAAATCTACTAGACTGTTCTAGGCATGTTATCTATTTTATTATAAAGAATAGAACGCTAAATCTGTTGCATCTTACAGCTAACTTCACGTCGGCCAAGATCCATGGTGCTTAAATCACTAATCTAATTCACCCTAAAGGTGTTAGCATAAAAGACAAAGAAATCCAACCCTAGGTTATTTAGGCCACAAGGGAGTCCAATGACGCACCAATTGACCTTGGAACTACATACACATACATACAAAAATAATGAGTTTATCTATTCTACACGCTAACGCTTTCATGGCACAAACGATGCCGTTAATAATTAATCAAATCGATACCATGACTATTGTATTCTGACTTCATAATCTATCCGTCACTATCTGTATTTCCTACTAAGGAACACACTAAGTTTGATTTATCTTGAAATAAAGGTAAAAAACAAAAAGAATTAAGAGAAAGAGCTTACCAGACGGAACATTGTTCTGATGCGAGCAGGGCTCGACGGCAACTTGAGGGTTCACAGGGAGAATTCCATCGCGGCACTTGCGATTGAAGGCGGTGGAATGACACCACCGTCTCCCAAGGAACAGTAGAACCACCAGAACAATTGTAGCGAACGCAGCTACTGCGCTTATATACGCAGTCGCCTCCACTAAAACACAAAACGATGAATGATACACTCCTTCGATCGTACCAACCACTAGTTGCAAATCCTCACCATTTGAGTTGATGAAGCCAATGTTGGCCACCATCCTGCCTCACTGGACACCATCGATGCGCATTATAGACGTTCACAGTTAATTTTCCAGATAAAACAATGCAAGGGAAGTTATTGGGACGTGTTAGCACAGCCGGGCTGTCAGAACGACTCGGCACATGCGCAGACGTTGGGAGGCAGGAAGGGGTGTGTGGCCCGCTCCGCTCGGCTATAGGACGAAGCTTGAAGGGCCTTACAGGTGAGGACATAGCTAGGTTTGTATTTATAGGGGCCTCAAGGCCGAGGACGAGCGAGGAGCCCTCCGGCCTTCGCTCCAGAGCAACTTGATTCGATTCGATGGAGCGCGATGGATAGCTCGATCGATTAGCGATGCAAATTGTTGTGTAGGTACCACAGAGGTACTTCTTTCATCTGAGGTAGGTACCGAGGGCGTGATTTAGGAAAGTTGCAGAAGTTAGAGTAACCGTTATCTATCAACCACCGCAAAATAATTGTGTGACAATTATTTTCTCATAACAAAACGGTTCTTATTGAAATTCGCTAAGGTGATTTATTTTATCCTGCCTGGGGAAGGTACTACTTTTAATTAAATAATTAGATAGTGAGATACCATGGAGGTGCCGTGGAGATACCTTATAATCCCTCGGTAATAAAATTAATATGAGACCACCCCAGGATACCTAAGCAAAATCATTCCTCAAATTACAGAAAACATGCCGGAAATACTTTTATTCGTAGATATTAATCATTATCCCAGCCCATTTCAAGCCAATATTTAACAAAAACGACAAAAACAAAGTGCATGAAATGAAAATACGCAGCCGGATTAAGCTGCCATCCAATTAGGGCGCTGGACTGGTGCCAAGTGCCCCTGGAATCGTAAAGCGATGCGATACGAACACGCCGCGTCTTTACGAAAGCGGTTGTGGGTAAATACGTGCATATGTGCCAGGCCAAACGTACCTAGGGACTTATGCCGTGAAGTTAAGAAGTTGCCAAAACAAACCTATACTTGTGATCTGAACTAAATTAGGGAAATAACTAAGTACCAATGTACTAGCTAGGAACTTCTGTACCACTACCATCCACTAGGTACTACCAAGTTCGATTAAGAATAAACCGGAATAAGTAAAAATTCTACTAGTCTAGCTAATATACTAAACTGGTAGAATTTTTACTAATAATGAGTAGAGTTCTCTGAACTTTAGAAAATCGGACGTTCAGCATCTTCGTAATAGGTAACTATATAGGTAAGCATGGATATTATTGTCTATCATACTGTATAATGTCTATCTAGAGGCGATTAGCAAATTAAATAGTACATTGTTACCCAAGGGATGAAAGTAACTTAATCAGTCCCACCCCCGAGAAGGTGTTTGGCGCCCGAGCGTAACGAGGGCACTGATAGTTCGAGGGTCTAAATAAGTTACTTTCACCCAACGTAAACATTGTGCTTCGAATCACGAATACAAGGAAAGTAAAAATAAATAAGCAATGAAGCAGTAGTGGAAAACCTTTTACCATCTAAATCAAAATGAAGGTACCTACCTAAGATCGTAAAACGATTTTATAAAATGGCGCGCTGAGAAAATAGTGAAATCGTTATAAGAAAACGTATTTTAACGAATTCTCAAAGACTTACCAACCCTGAACAAACATTATGGAGCGTGTATTCTATGTTGAAGACAACATTGAGTACTAAACACAGTATCATTTAAAGGATTTCGAGATATTAAAATCATTTTTCAAAAGGCAAAATGGTAGACTTAATCAAATAAATCCAAAGTTTTCACTTCTCAAGAGTTAGGTACCTGGAAAAAACATTTCACTACTTATTTTACCATACACTTTAAATAAATATCTCACCTAAGTTGTTGATTTAGGTATGTAAAATATAATTTATTTTTGTTCCTTGTATTCGTAATGAAAAGCACAGTGGTTACCTCAGGTGAAAGTAACATTTAGTTAATATTTAATAAGTAGGTAACTTTCATCCCTTGGGTAACAATGTACTATTTTTCAAATGAAAATGTATTTCGCGTGCAGATATAGAAATAAGCTGCATCTGGCAAAAACCTAGGAGGTAGGTACCTACTAACCTGCCTATGATTAAAATTTATTTTTGAATAGTATTGGCGCAAAGAAGGAATAAACATTCATTCATACAAAACCAAATATAGCATTTATATTACCGAATACATTCAACTGGAATTCCCGGAATCCCACATTCACGCGGCCTCGGAACTCGCACACGACTTGTGAAAGTGATGGATGTTATTCGTTAAACAAACAACGAGTATAATTCCCTAGGTATGTGGGTAATTCATCAGCTGTTTAGCTTTTATTTCCATTTTAGTTCACTTGACCGAGTTTCGTCCTAACCAGGTACCTACCTACCGTACCGGCACAGCGGATACTTTGGGATAACAGATTATTTTTGATTTTTATAGCTGCAATAAAATGAAATGATGGGTTACGAGAGATTTTTGGCAATGGCATGGCCCCTGTTGTTGGAAATTTTAACTTTATAGCAAATGTGAAGGTATATTATACGTTTTACAAAAAAATCTATAATATTTTGTAGTTAGCTTTACAAAGCTGAAAACCCTTATATTTTAACAAGCGTTAATAATTATACATAATACATAAGTAGCTAGAACTCGCTGTGCCCTAGCCAGGTTCATATTTGAGACTGATTAACTTGAATAACTTAAGTACATTATGGTCACAATAAAGAATTTGAATTTCTTTCTAACAACTACTACATAGGTACTAATAATATAAACGAGGAAAAATTTGATTGTTTCTTTGTTTGTATAGAATAATAGGCTCCAAAACTACTAGACCGATCAAAAAAATTCAAAACTTCATTCAGCTTTATCATTTTTACTACTAGTGTTTCAGAGTGACATAGGCTATATTTTATCCCGTAATTCCAACGGGAACGGGAACATAAAGCCCTTTACTATAGATACATGTACCTCCATTCATATACGATGATCGGGAGTTCTGATCAGCGTGACGGACCCGGCCTACCACCAAGTCTGCCCCTCTGGTTTCATAGACGATCAAAGGAAGTGGGTTGATCGGGAGTTCACATCAGCGTGACAGACCCGGCCTACCACCAAGTCTGCCCCTCTGGTTTCATAGACGATCAAACGAAGTGGGTTGATCGGGAGTTCTGATCAGCGTGACAGACCCGGCCTACCACCAAGTCTGCCCCTGGGCGTAGGTCGATACGAAATTCTACTAGTGCTGTCCTGGTATCATTTTACATTACGAGATTTACTTTACTAGGTTACCAAACCTGAGAGAAGAATTAGTCTTGACTGCAGCATTACCGCCATTACCGGCTAATACGGGGGTAAAGTTAGAGCAGATTTTGCCCCCATTTATGGACATTTACAAAGGAACCTAAGCTTTAGAGCCTATTCAGTTATGTGTTGTGGAGCTAGCTACCTACCTACCTAATTCTTTCACAAAGGTTACTATGCTGGCAATTGTGTTACCTATAGGTTACGATCACCTATAGTTTGCTTACAGTTCATTAAGCTTAGGCCAAACCTGCGCGTCAACCGCGCGGCGGACGAGCAATGGCGCCTAGCACACCTACGCGATCGAGACGTGCAAAAGTCCTAGGGCCTGATTCCACTAACACAATCGCCTCACTATGACACTATTATCGCTTTATTATCGCGTTACAATCACCGCCATTGACACCTTTTGGTATTCTACTAACGCGATCTTTTTTTGTTTAAGCCATATCTATGACTAGGTATGACGATTATGATTCTAATATGCCCTACCACATTATTGACACGATATTATAAGTCATAGAGATTTTAATGTTATGGTAATAGAATACCAAATAAATTTACGACTAAATCTCTATCTTAATCGTATGGCCATTATAGCATTTTGTTTAAAAATAGTGGAATTAGGCGTGTCCGTCAAGGTAGCGTACACATACGCGATATTACGTTTATTGATATGCCAATTAAAAGAGTAAAACAGTGTATGAATTAGTGTAAAAGTGAAATAAATAGCGCCTCTTTGGTTTAAGAAATAATGACCATACTTAGTGTGTACGCTAGCTTGACTGTCAAGCTGGCGTACACATGACCATGCTCGAAAACTACGTATACTATAGCGACAAAATGTAAACACATAAATAGAGTAACCATACGGTACGTGGTATGCAAAATATCATATTGATTGCTCTTATAGGAACTGAGATATTGAACAAGACCTTGAAATAAATTCCGACCAAGCGTTATGCCAGCGTACCCATTAAAAATCGAAATAGTTCCTATAGAAAGCGAACTTTTCTTATTATGAATGATATATGTAAAAATAATGCATGAAATGCCGCTTCTGCCAGTAGTCATAGTTTATGAAAATTCGTACTGCAACAATATAAAAAGTTGATGTGAAGTGCTAGGAACAAATGCACTGTGGTACAGTCGCACACATCAAATAATTGATTAGTGAAATTATACACCATGCAATGTTGGTAGGTGGTAAGAATAGGTTTGATAATTTATGTGAGCTTTTATGACCTAGGTATTTTTACCTATATTTAGCTAGTGTACGCCAGCTTGACTGTCAAGCTGGCGTACACACTAAGTATGGTCATTATTTCTTAAACCAAAGAGACGCTATTTATTTCACTTTTACACTAATTCATACACTGTTTTACTCTATTAATTGGCATATCAATAAACGTAATATCGCGTATGTGTACGCTACCTTGACGGACACAATTAGGCCCCTGCATGTTTGACGCGCAGGTTTGGCCTAAGTATGACCTCATTGTCTCTACCTACTCTACCTATCTTGAACTTTGCCTTTTGATCCTATAAGTTATCAGGCGAATTTAAAGGAGTAAGCTACCACGAATTAATAACAGATACTTTTGTTTTACTAAAGGCTTTATTATTACAATCTAATATAAATTAAATATATATCTATTGGACACAAGTAACAAATAAATGGGTATCAAATAAAATATTACCGGTTACAATGAAACGCCATGATAATATGTATTTTGAAAATGTTTTTTTTTATTAACACTTACATTTTTACAGCGCTCCTAGCCAACAGAGTAATACTATAAAAAATTAATCGGTGTAAAGAACTGTCAAACGCAAAACAATGTTAACTCTACGTGTACATAAACAAACGCTCACAAAGATCAGATCATCATTAATATCATCAACGACTATTGTCTGATGCAATCGTTCTCAACAAGCACAGAAGGACACCCTAAAGAAACGATCATTAAATCTATAAACATTTCATATAATTTAGATTTTATTAGACGCTATAATGTTATATTTTATTTTACTTTTGTAACCATTATTATAATGTTATATGTATTCGTTACGAAAAATTTAAAGGGAGTCCGGTCGGTCCTCCTACACGGCACAAATGCCCACACTGCGCTCCTGGCGGCTCCGCGTCGCAGTAGCGCACACTGCGCTTCCTGGCGGCTGCGCGTCGTCGCAGAAGCGCACACTGCGCGTCGCAGGAGCGCACACTGCGCTTCGCAGGAGCACCGACCGGCGACCAAAACAAGACGACTATCATAACTGTATAATTTTAAAAATCTCTAATTACGCATCCCTACGTTGTTATTATCCTTTAATTAAGAAATAAAATCTTACGTAATTACCATGAGCAGACTATTTTAATTAAATTTGACAAAAATCGCTAATAATCCGATTATTTAATAAAAGAAAAGCGTCGTGTGGTAGTGGACGCGCCGGCCGCGCCGCCGCCGCAAGCCGCGCGTTTGCTTTATTTATCTACTTTACGATTGAAAATACAGCATCAAAATTTCAACTACCTACCTAACAGTAAGCAGCAGTACTCTACAACCGACGCAGGCACGCCGCTCTCACACGCCACTCACCAGATCCAATCCTCAACTAAACTTTATTCACTCGAAAAATTCAACTTAAATCTAATTTCACTTAAATTATAATATAATAATGGCTCTTAACCGGTAATTTTATAAGAAATGCTTTTCGTTGGCCACCGAGCTGATGCGCGGCGCGGCGCACTCGATGCACGAACGATCTACTACGCTAACGATCATTTATTACTTATTATATAAGTATGTGAAAAACAATTATCGGTATTACATTAATTACTCTCTAACTTATATGCATTAGGGTTAAAGGGCGACTACTGTAACATGCAGCCCGCGCTCGACGCAGCGGTGCGGCTCACCAAACAAAACACCCACAGAGATTCACGAATCACAAGACAAACGTTATAACGATCCAAATACAAAAATAACATGATTTACTTTCAAAATAATAATCGTTAATATTTTTTTCATAATCACAAATATCGACTCCATATACCAGTGTGCATATATACATATATGTAAAAGAATGATAGGTAAGTTGTTGGGCGGCGTCACAGCCGTGCTCGGCCGCGTTACGCGTAACGTTACATAGTACATAGACAGTGTTGTGTGGAGAGGTTGAGACGCGGTACCAAGCGGTGAGAAGCGAACACGACAGCGCAGCGCAGCCCGCTCTCTGTCAGTCTGTATAGAACACAAACGAACGGTAATGTACGCAGCGAGTGATGCGCGGACAGTTGTCGGTGGTGTCTAGTAGTAAGTCTCTTGTTCGAGCCAGCCGCCGGGGTAGCGGCGCAGGTAGAAGCGTCGGATCTCGTCGTAGATGAAGATCGACAGCATGAACGGAATGGCCGGCAGCCACCACACGAACCTGCGGGGAAACAAACTCATTTAAACCCGGTTTTTAGGTAAAATTTCACATATATTTTGAATAGGGATAGGGGACTTTAGATAGGGTTCTTTCTCAAAGGACAGATAATTCGGCATCACCCAACGGAACCACCAATCAAACTAAACCCAAGGAAACGCCCCTGGGTATGATAGCCCTCTAAAACTAAATTGGGATCCAGTATTGTAATCTAGAAGTAGGTTAACTATTGAGGGAAGGTATGGAGGATTGTTGAATTTGTGATGAAATAGCACGCTTCATCATCATCAACAGAATCCAGTTTGGTTTCATTCGAGACTTTCCGTTTTCCAGTAGTACATTGCGTCTACCATGTGTATATGGAAATCCCATACACAAATGCAACGTCTGAATACTGTCGGAACTCAGGGGACGTACTCTTAAAAACGAAATTTAAGTTTCCGTTTTGTTTTCGCGCAAACGCTAATATTATGTTAGCGACATAAAGAGTTAGATAGGCACGACAACGAAAAAGAAACTTTGATTTTACTTTTTAGAGTAGGCGAGCAAGCTGACCCCAGCGCCATATGGGATAACTAGCTGGAGAGAGAGAGAGAGATAGAGTAGACTGCCAGGGTTCTGTTGTTTGACTTGATCTCCCCTACAACAAACAGGAGAAATACTCACTTGAGAGGGTACATCCTGAGACCCTTGTCCATCCCCGGAGTATAAGAGAGGAAGGCAGCGAGTGCGGTCTCGAAGATGATGCCAAAGTTGAGGGCCCAGTTGCGCATGCCCTGGTGTACGATGGAGTTGCGGCGCGTCTTGCAGATGATCAGGTCAGCCCACTGCACCACCACGATGGACACGAAGAAAGCGGTGTGGCAGGTGAACTCGAGGGCTTTGCGGTCGCGGTACGTCTGGAACGAGGTCGCGGAGGTTCAATGTCGCGTAACGTGAAAATGAACCAAGGGTGTAGCGCTGTTTTTCACCAAGTTTTTCGCACCACAAAACAAAAGTAATAATAATTGTTTTTGTGGTGCAAAACAGCGCTACACCGAACCAAGGAACTTAATTGAAACAAAAGAAGTGAATAGAAACAAAAAAAGAAGTGAATAGAAACAAAAGAAGAAGTGAATAGACACAAAAGAAGTAAATAGAAATATAAGAAGAACTATACTAAGGTTGCCTGGAAAAGATCGCTCATAAAAATAAATAATGCGGGACAAATCACACATCATTATCTAGCCCCAAGCTAGGATAGATTCATAGATCGCTTTGTTCTTCGTCTACTCGTAGCGTTTATTTCTGTATTATTTTCTCTATCTATTAGATTTAAACAAAAGAAGAACTCAACAGCAACAAAATAAAAACTAATTTTAGGGCTACTACGGATTTATAAACCAAGAATAGCCTCGTGTATTTTTTATTGTCTTTCAAAGTCTACAGCCCTAAGCCCTTGTAAACAAAACTACTAGCTGGAATATCCGTAAGTACCTACTTCGACGAGTAAATAAGATAAAAATAAAATTCAAAGAAACAACTTATTTTTGGGTAGAGTCGCTGAATTCGTGGAATGGAATGAATTCACATTGTAAAATCCAAAAGCGATGTCGTAAGTTTCAATCATTCTTGTGTATTTCTTTCAAAAACCTAAGAAAATACGTCGTAGAAACTAAACAATAGATGGAAACGTAAACAGTCTCAAAGAAATAAGTTATATTCGAGCTGCCCGTTTCGAAATCACATTAAAAACTTTCCGATGTTTTCGTTGAAATGAAAGCAAATAAATTAAGAAGTCGTTTCTTCATTTAACTAATTATAGAAGCGAATTGTTAAGGCAACTTAAATAATGTCGGAAACTTTTCTTATTTGCTGAAATCTCAGTACCTATAGAATTTTGTGTTAAGCAACTTTTAAATTTTTTCTTGTTTACGAAATAAATGACGAATTACATCTTGCAAATTAATTTCGTATTTCAATTAGTATTTGGTGTTTTTACATGTTTTTTTCGCGCGGTTCGCCAGAGGACAAGAAGTCTGGCGATTATTATTCTTGTAAGATAACCTACACCGACACCGATTGTGCATATTACTTCTAGACCCCGCTATAACGTTAGACCCCCAACGTCGTCTGAGGTTATACCTCATTTGTTGAAATCGAACGAGTAGTTTCAGCGCTATGTGGAAACACACAAATCGGCTACATACATATAAACATAGGGTGCCAATCTTATAACCAACGGAGGAGCCGTTGGTATGATCTATGTATCTATGAAAACAAGCAGAATACAGGTAAAAATCTAACTGAAATACGTACCCATTCCTGTCCATAAGAGTCCGTAAGATCGTTGATGGCCTTTGAGTCCCAATGCTTCCTGATTCCAAAGAGCGTCTTGGGCAGGAATCCGTTCTCAGCCATGATCACGAAGTAAACGAAGAACCCGGCAGCGGCCTGGATCATTCCAATCTGACCGTACGCCATCGAAATCAACCTGCGCACACGCTGATGGTAAGTACTGAACTTTGGGGTTAAGGCGTGTTGTCATAAGCAATTTGTAACGTGCAGAGGTTGAATATCTATGGTTTTAACAGGGATTTTAAGCTTGTAGTTATTGTTGGTTAGTTTTGACGTTGATATGATAGTAACTTTTTAAAGTTGCTTATTAATAAACTGAACTCGTTCTTATTAGTACTATTTAAGCTAGGTATGTTATTATTATTTGTTGGACTATGTAAAATTTTCTTGAAAAGGCGAGAAAAATTGCTGAATAAGCACAATAAATGCCCGTTAAATAGTTCGAATAATCATTAAGATTGATTTTAAATTAATTTGTATCATATCAACTGTAATAATCAATAGAAAAATCAGCTCCATAGAGTTGATTTTTCTTTAACAATGAACATTTACAACTAGTCATTCGGGTTAGGAAAAGCTTTGGAAGGGCCTATAGACGACGCGACCAAGTTATACAATTGAATAATATTCAATATTTAATTATATAATATAAAGTTCAATATTCAAATGTTACTTGTTTTAAGATCGAGTTGTCTTTAGGATATCACTAGTTCATGCATTGTTAAAGCCGGCGAAGAAGGCGAAAGCGTTAGGGCTGTGTCATGTATGAGTTGAAACCTATCAAGCGGAAAATAAAATAAAAGAAGAAAAAATCATAATTAAAGAGCTCAATATTTACAGAGATGTTGTATGTGAGTTTGAGCTTGTAAGCTTTCGCGCAGTGGCTTTGATTTTAGCTTGGTGCTTTGATAGAGTATAAATATAATACAATATGATTCTAAATACTATCTACGTATAATAAATATGCTATTGATATATTAATAAAAATATTACGAAATACTCCATGTTGCCTAAAACATTCCTTCAAACAAAACACGTCATAATGACGATGTATCATTCGAATAAATCTAATCACTACGGATTGAACACGGACGCACACAAATTATTCACTAGTGCTCTTTCTAGGGAAAACTCTAAACATTTCTCTAATTTGTTCACTAAACGTGCATTTCTTAGACTGCATTGCTAATGTTTAGTCAATCTCTAATTTTAAAATATGGAAGAGTGAAGATCGGAGAGAAATAGAAATAAAGGACTAGATTCTATAAAACTATTGAAAATAGACTTCTAAAAATTCTGTAGAAATCTATGAATTGTTAGCGGAAAAAGGCTTTAATAGTGTTGGAAGAAATTCTATGAAGAACTTGTATATTTATTGTGTATCTGCTTGTAGAGGGACGAATCACATTCGAGGATCGATACTACTTGGTCGTTTGCCAGAAACGGGCAGCGGGTGGGCGGGGGGTATCGGACGGTATAATCACTCTTCCACATCCAGTGTCAATTGGTACTGTTCAACCACAAGAAGCCTCACTGATAAAATTATAACCTTTAATGGAACCAATGTAATAATCGAATGCAAAATTAATTCAGTGGGCTAGGCATGTGTTAACACCCAAATGAGGAACTAGTAAGCTAGGCGCGGACGGTGCAGGGCCAACCTTCTGTTGACGAGGTTGTCACGGTATGGGTCTCGAGGCTGCCGCTTCATGATATCGGACTCGGGCGCCTCGTACGCCAATGATATAGCAGGCACCTTCGGTAACACCAACACATCAGCACAAAAACAACTACGGGGAGGAACTCTCCCAACAAAGGTACTTATATCATACATATACATAATAAATATACGTACAAACAACCTGGACTACGCCACTCCGACACCTAAACACTACCTCTAGCGATATCTCGTAATAGTAACCAGTATTACATACTAAGATATACTTAAAATATAACGCATACTTGGCTAGGAATAAAAGAGGAAAATTGGCGTGATCAAAATGTAAAATAGCTGTTACCCTTCAAAGAGACCGTCTGAAGTACTAAACTATGGTGAAAGAAGTTGTAAAACAAGCCTTAGTAGCGGTTTTATAATAATATACATCAAGTGTAGCTGTCCCTAACATAGGAAGGTATGAGGTACCCTGAGCTGTGACCGAGTGTGACGCAATATGAGACATGTGGTGTCATGAAGCCTGTAGCGCACGTGAATACAGTCGGAATGATAAAGATGTTCTCTGAGAAATAAATAGTGTTCATGTTGTGCATGGAGATAATATGACAGATAAGAAATAAGAAATTCAAAAAATACAATAGGTACTGTAATTAATATACATAATAAAAACATTAAATAAGATGTCGGTCATGCATGACAGAGACAGGGAGACATCAAGCTCTTACCTTCAAACACGAACACACCACAATAAGAAACATTAAAAAGTTAAGCAAATAGATGAAAAGACGCGTTAGGTGTGAGTCTTAGATAACGAAACACGTCCTTCCATGGAGACTTCAAGCTACATGTACGTTAGGAAGAAGGAAAGACGTAAGAAAAGACACGCAAGGCTAGAGAGGTAAGGAGCGGTGCTTTCATCGCCTTTAAAATCCATAGAGCGGAGTTGTGACGGGACGGTCATGGTCCACAGCAGGCAACAACCAAACCTCAATATCGAAACTAGACACGTGGTAGCAAGCAAGTAGCGGATAGAATAATATCATCGAGCGAGTGGACGTCGCTCGTGGGTATGTTACCTCTCGTTAACGAGTTTATCAGTGAAAGGGTTACGCGGCTGTCGCTTCATAATGTCAGACTCAGCTTCCTCGTAAGCCAGGGAAATGGCGGGCACCTACACAAACACTAGCGACGTGAGCGGCGGGCGAACGGCGGACCGCTCACTGGCCGCTCGGAAGCGGTGCATCATCCTCACATGTGTACAACATCGAACACACACAGAGACTTGCAAACTTACACCACGCAACACTCTCACTAACACTATAAATGCACAACGAAATGCTGATATTTTAAAGGAACTTTGATCTTCCACTGTTTTATTGATTTAATAAAAAAATATTGTTAGCAAATGTTTATTGAACTGATTTATTATTGACTTTACTGTTAATTTGTGTTGTAAATAAATGTAATCTCAAATATAGCTGTTTTAAAGCCTGTGTGGCATTTTCGCTGTTCGCTTGAAATGAATACCCAGCAACACAAATATGTTAGTCAGTACTCCACAGTAGCGTATGCTTGCAAGAACTCGTTATACTTAAAACTATACACATACAAAAAACATAAAACAGAAATCATATTAATCGTGAGATGACATCTGTCGACCGAGTTGATTATTGTTGGGATGTCGAGAAATTAAAAACTCTGATCGGATGTTGTATGGATGTGATTTTGATTCCCGATTTGTTGAAGTTGATGATTGGTTCAATTGATAAAATGGTGATGGTATGAAATGACGATGACATAAGTGTGTTGTGTCTGTTTCAGTTGGGACTACTATTTCAGCTATTGTTATAGACATTAATTAAGCTTTTTCTTGTCATCAAGATAGTCTGTAACTTCGATTAATAAGACAAAACATATAACATCAAATATCACAGTAGTTTGACTTTGTTAGTTCAGCTACAACTCTTGAGTTTCATGCTCGACTCCACGCCAAATATATTTACAGAACCATCTGTTATTAAAACCAATAGATAACATTAACGGCAAACGCAAAGGGGTACAACATCGACGTTATTGGCAGGTAGTTATTGGCGACACACGAATGCGAATGCGGTATAAAGACCTCTCGTTTACAAGTTTGTCGCAAAACGGATTCCTAGGAGGGCGTTTCATAATGTCTGCCTCTGCCGACTCGTAGGCGAGTGCGATCGCTGGTACCTAACATTAATTTCACATTCATAAATATTGCCAATTTTATATTTGATAAAGCTGGAAATTCTAAGAAAGACAGATTATTATTTTCAACATTTGCTCTCCCTTTACAATTTTCCGTCTAAATTTATTTATACTTTGGAATAATATAATAAAAATAATATAATATAAAAATAAATAGAAATTGAAAGAAAGAACAGATGTTAGACACCGTTATTTTATTACAACTTTCAGTATATTTTTGTTCTAGCTTATGTTGTAAGAGAGGTTTCTTTGTCGTGTTCTTTACTTTTCGATACTACGAGTAAATCACTGATTCAACCCCCTTCAAACTGGAGTAAGACATCACTTTATTTGAATAAGGATTTCAATTTCCGACTGACTGATGTGACCCAAAAAAAATAACAACATGTATACAACAGATATGTCACCGTAGAATTTGCCCTTTAAAATAATTCTACTATTAATGCGTGGAATTATTTTTTTCCATAAAACAAATAACTACCACGCTTGAAAATTTAAAAAATATATCAGTAAAATGTTTATCATAAGTTCCGCTTCCTATGAGACTAATTTCATAAAATGGGTGGTACTTTCCGCAATAGCTATTTAATTACAAAAGTCTCCAAAGGAACCTCTCAAACAACACCAAAATCAACCACAATCATAAAAGAAGATCAAACTTACCATGTCAGTTCCAAGATCGATGCAAAGGATAGTAACGGTACCTAAGGGCAAGGGGATATCGCATAGGATGAAGGCGAGGAAAGGCGAGATCTCAGGAATATTGGAGGTGAGGGTGTAGGCGATGGACTTCTTCAGGTTGTCGAAGATCAGCCGGCCTTCCTCCACGCCGGTGACGATGGACGCGAAGTTGTCGTCCAGTAGAATCATGTCGGCGGCCTACAAGGTTGTACGGTTTTATTTGGAAGTTCGGTTTATTTCCTAGCGGTCAATGGATTTAGGTTTTACTTTGCGGGATATATTGTTAAATGTTAGAATGTTGGATCTTGTCATAGAAGTATGTTTTTTCTGGAGGTGTTGAGCGGTATTGTTACTAAATATTTTACTTCTAATATTATGTTATTTAATTTGTCCGGTTGTTCTGTAGGGTTACGGCATTATTTTCGAAATATGATTATGAAGTTCAGTTCTGAAATATTTATATTAACATAGGAGATGTAGTTTCACTCAGTGTAGCCATTTGAGATATTTAATACTATTGAGTAGTATTGAGCTGACTTAATTGGCTCACCAAGCGGACTCAATATATAATATAGCATAATAGACCGATCATAATACAGGCACAATATATAATTTTAAACTGGACTTGTAATGAAATTAGTCGCCAAGAAATGTTTTGGCTTAACTGTTCCCCGCATGGAATATGATTTATAATAAAGTGATTGATTCAGTCGAAAGCTGTCAGTCATTTGGGTCGTGTTTTTTTTTTACATCACAAGTCTTTTATAAAGTATACAAATTGACTTTGACCGTCACGTATTGACTTTGAACGTGATAAATTGACATTGACGGCCACATCTTGTTTTTTCTGTATAATACCATGCTGAACTTCACAAAGTTCATAAGCTTTTTGGTATCAAGATTATATTTTTGGAACAGAAATAATGACTCTGCAATTCAGTATCCGCTCTCATTTTGTACCCTTTTTGTTATCATTAAAACAGATAAAAATATTTAATTTAAATACGCAATTAATAAATTTTTTCAACCGGATTAAATACTAAAATATTTCGATCAATGGCTAGTTTGCAATTACCTAAACAAACCACAAGCTATTTTCAGAATAGCTTTTTTCAGTTGAATTGTATTGTGTCAGGAAATCTAAGTTACTGAAACTAACCTGTTTCGAGACGTCGGATCCAGCGATGCCCATGGCAACACCGATATCTGCCTTCTTGAGCGCGGGCGAGTCGTTGACGCCGTCGCCAGTTACGGCCACGATGGCGCCGAGACGCTGGCAACCCTCGACGATGATCAGCTTCTGTTGGGGCGAGGTGCGGGCGAACACGATCTCTGTGTGGTACCTGAGGATGGTTTCTAGCTGTAGAACTTAGAAATATACTACTAAAGTAAAAACCACAGAATTGAGAAAACTAAATGTTACTTTAGTCTTTGAACAGGATTGGATAAACTTTAATGTTTCCCCTTCCGGAAGAGCTATGGTTTGGCTGTAGAACTTAGAAATATACTATAAAAGTATAAACCTTAGAATTGAGCAAACGAATTAAATATAACTTTAGTCTTTGAACAGGATTGGATAAACTTTAATGTTTCCCCTTCAGGAAGAGCTAACGTCGGTAGAGTCCGGACAAAGTCCCAGAGATTTTCAACTACTATGTCACATGACCTTGTTGTATAGTTGGTTAGTACAGTAAATTGCCGTACTGAGGTATTTTTTTAAATATTATTTGGGTCTTTGAACATTTTGAGATCTGATAAGGGCTCCAAAGTGACACACAAAACTTCCTTGTCTGATATCGGGTGATTTAGAAAGTCTTTTATTTTATTAAACTTCGTAGAGATTAAATCAAAATGATAGGTTCTATTGATTTATATCGCTTCTATGTAGACCAAAGTATAGAAGCGACGAAAAACCATTAGCAGATTTTTTTTGAGTTGGAAAAATCCGTACCAGTTTTGTTTATTTTCTGTATAAAATAGTAAATTAGATAGATAGATATACTTTATTAGACACTTAGAAATAATTTACAGAAGAATAATTATGTAATAATAAGCGACAATTGGCGGATTTATCGCTCAATAACGATTTCTCTCAGAGGTGTTATTTAAAATATAGACGGCTGTTATATAAAAAAATATAGACGGCCTTTATTTTCTTATTCGAATTCGCAAGTCTAAAGAATTCGTATTGGAATGTTCGTGATTCAATTATTTTTCCATCTTTTTTGATATATTGCACAGTTTGCTACAAACTTATCTCAAGGCGCTGGTAAATTTCCGCAGAAAAGTTACTCGGTAGTTATGAAACTATTTTGTGATGAATGGGAAAAGTTTTATAAATGCAGAGTTGTACCATTAATCATATATCATTTCGGAAATAAAACAAATAAATAAAACTTGCGATTTTCATGCGAGAATCTCATGTTTCTTGAACTTCCTGTACGCGGTTTTCGTTTTAATTTTATGTTGGTCGTTAAATTTATGAAGGTAAATTTTAAAATGGAAACTAAGATTGCGGGGTGAATCATAATGATAAACATTGTACCATCTGCCAGCTACTTCCCTAACTCCCTACCTACATTTATGATTGAAAAATGTAAAATTTGTTTGTTTTGTATATGATTGTGTTTGTGTAGGGATTTCTCTGGAACGAATGGTCCTTTTTCTCGAGTGATTTTCGCTTTTTTCCAGATATGCGAAACCACGACCAAAAGCTATGCTATTAGTAGAGTTTCTATCTCTTTATTAATAAAATTTCACAAATAAAGAATATTCATAATTGAAACTGTTGAGGTAACTGCAGATGGTAGCAAACATTCTGGAGGCAGCTAACTGATTAATTTTGGTTTTAACCGATTTAGATGATTCTTTTGGTTTTAGAAAATTATACTGAGCTGGCCCCATTTAAATTTTATTCCCAATACACGTTAATCACTATGAAGAAGGAAATCTTAAAGAAATCAAAGTCGGTATATCCATTCTGTGAAAACATTTCAATATATTGACATTAATGTCAACAGGGATAGACAGAGAGGGCGTTATGGCGGTTATTAGGACCCTATGTCCAGCCGTGGACTAATATAGGTTGATGATGATGATAAAAATGTGTTACTTACTTGAGAATCTCATCAAGATGATCCGATCCGATATCCCTGAGCTCTGAACCGTGTACAACGGCGGCTTTGGCCTCGCGCGGGTTCACCTCCGACACAGGAATGTTGAGACGAGCCGCAATGTCCTCCACGGTCTCGTTACCCTCCGAGATGATGCCCACGGACTTGGCGATGGCCTTGGCAGTGATGGGGTGGTCACCGGTCACCATGATTACCTGGACAGTTTTTATGTTATACAGTTTTGTTGACAGGACATCACACTAAATTATAAATGCGAAAATTTGGATGGATGTTTGTTACCTCTTCACGCCAAACCTACTGAACGGATCTGGCTGAAAATTGACACACAGATAATTCTAATCCCGGAATCAAACATAGGCTATTTTTTATCCCATAAATCAGTTCCCGTGGGATAAAAATCACCTTTAAACGTTTTCATAGGAATAACGCGTGCGAAGCCGCGGGGTGCAGCTAGTAGAAAAATATATCCACCCGGCGGCAGCAGCGCCTCCTGCTGAACAATACCACCGAACTGCGATCTCTAACCCGCATGATCAGCAGCGTGGGGATTATGGTTGTAAGCCCCATGACGCAATTTTCAGGGAGGACTGAGCCCAGCAGTGGACCAAGTTTAAGGTAGGGCTGTAAGGTGTGATGTAATTTATGAGACGGCCCCGGGTCGATTTTATATTGCAGGTTACCTAGCTAACCCGGTAACTTTGTTAGTACAAAATGCAACTAAAATAGATAGGTAGGTCCTGAATACGAATTTTTAGCTACGCTTATATGCTCGGTTGACTCCGAACTAAGCTACCTAACCTAAATCATCTGTAGATGTCAGGCCACTGATGAATCTAGTTTGTTTTATATCTATCGATCGAGTTGATATATTTCCAATTACAAGTCAACTACATGACGGCCGTCGGCTATCAATCTATTCGACATTAACTGCCAACGACATCAAAACCTCTGAATAGTTTATTACGCACACATGTTTTGTGTAGTTCCGACAGTCGACAATCAATAATAATTTACGCTCCGAAGGAGCTTTGATTGCATAAAAAAATAAGAAAGTTATGGAAGGAAAAAGTGTATTAAACGGTTGATAAGTTTCTAATTGTATTATTTTTAATATTTACTTTTGACATCAACTTTTTTCTTTATCATTGACATTCATTAAAATACACTATTGACTTTCTAATTCATGGTATACTAGCTGCGCCCCGCGGCTTCGCACGCGTTGTTCCTATGGAAACATTAAAAGGTTATTTTCATCCCACGGGAACAGATTTATGGTATAAAAAGTAGCCTATGTTTTATTCCAGGATTAGAATTACCTGTATGCAAAATTTCAGCCAGATCCGTCCAGTAGTTTTGGCGTGAAGAAGTAACAAACATCCATCCATACATCCATACAAACTTTCGCCTTTATAATATTAGTGTGATGATTATTGTGCTATTGATTCACTGACTTGAAAATTGATCGTTTTCGATTCGTTTAACTTAAGCTTATTTTACGTACTTGATAATATCTCATTTTGCATGTTAACGCTGTAAGCCTGACCATGGTAGACTAGAGATACTATAGTTTGACATATGATCAATGTACACATTAACCTATCATTTATGTTTTACCTTGATACCGGCTGATCGGCACTTAGCGACGGCGTCGGGCACGGCAGCACGCGGCGGGTCAATCATACTCATCAGGCCAACGAAGCGGAGGTTGTCCAATGGGAAGTTAGGGTCGTCTGTGTTGAACTTGTAGCCGATCGGGTACTTGTCAGAGGGAAGCTGCAGATCGCAGAATCCGAGCACACGCTCTCCCAAACCGCCAAGCTCCAGGTATGCGTTGTTGAAAGCCTCTTTCATCTCCTCGTCTAGAACCTGTGGGTACCCCAGAAGGTTATACCATATCGAAGGATCGACACCGAGAATGACGGATAAATAAGCGGACTATATAGGTACGGGTTCCCCAGAATGTTATACCATATTCAAGGATAGACAGCGAGTATGACTAGTGAGCGAGTCATATAAGTACGAGTTTCTCAGAATGTTATACCATATCTAAGAATACCTATAGACTGAAAGTATGAATAATGGGCTTTATGTGTACGAACCTTTTCCTTTCCTCCGATGAAGATCGTGCTGCAACGTTCCAAGATTCTCTCGGGAGCTCCCTTCATTACAAGCAGGTGGCGAGGGTCGTTGGGGTCGTCGCTCTCGTGAATCGAGACCTGGTACTTGTTGGTCGAGTTGAAGGGAATCTCGCACGCCTTTTTGTTGCGCTTGCGGATAGATAAGACATCTCCTAGAGCCAGTTCCATGCATTTGAGCAGGGCAGCCTCTGATGCGTCACCGGCCACTTCCTTCTTCAAGATAGGGACGCCGTCCTGGCCTCCTTTGAACTCGGCGCGGTTGCAGAGAGTCGCGATCTTGGCGAGAGCCTTGAATCCGGGGCTGGTGCGGTCTGTAACAAAAGACGCATCGTAAAAACAATTAGACGCATCGATCAAAATCAAGTTCATGTAAAGAATCGAATGTAAGTGTAACGTGTAACAGTAACCGTACCGTATTGTACTCCGGACTGGTCCTCAGTGGTGTCGGCCTCGATGATCTGGTTATCGAACCACATGTGGGCGACGGTCATCCGGTTCTGCGTGAGGGTTCCGGTCTTGTCAGAGCAGATGGTGGAAGTGGATCCGAGGGTCTCGACGGCTTCCAGATTCTTCACCAGGCAGTTCTTTGAAGCCATTCGCTTGGCAGTAAGCGTCAGACATACTGTTACGGTGGCGAGAAGACCTTCAGGTACGTTGGCTACGATGATACCTGTAAGCAGATATTTGAGATAAGATATTTTACTAGTGATGAATACCACACAGACTAGGTAAAGTGTAAATAATGATGTAATATTGCGGCACGGTTAATCAAAGTGTGAAATTTTATAATTAACCGTTTTAATTGTAGATAATGAGATGTAAAGTAGAGATGTAGATAAAGACTATTTTGGGATGTATCAGAAGTATTAAGTTTGTATGAAAGACTTACCAATCAAGAAAATGACAGCGTCGAGCCAATGGTATCCGAGAATGAAGGCAATGACGAAGAAGGTAACTCCAAGGAACACAGCCACGCCCGTGATCAAATGGATGAAATGGTGGATTTCCTTAGCGATGGGCGTCTCTCCCGTATCCAAACCAGAAGCCAAACCAGCGATACGTCCCATCACCTAAAAACATTCATAGTTTGCATCAGTTGTACTCTAATATTTTTGCAGCCTATCAAATCTCGTCTCTGTTACTTACAGTGTTATCACCGCAGCAGATGACAATCCCCTTAGCGGTACCCTCAACAGCGTTGGTGGAGAAAAAGCCCAAGTTCTTGGTTTCCAGGGGGTTCTCGTTGGTGAAATCGGAAGAGCGGGATTGGGGTTCGGATTCGCCGGTCAAACTCGAGTTGTCCACTTTGAAGCCTCGTGCCTCGATGATACGGATATCAGCTGGGATGCGGTCGCCGAACTTCACCTGAAATAACACAGCCGGAATTGAACAGCTGGTCTTAAACCCCCAGTTACTATCATCTTGAATAAACCAGCCATTGCCTAAAGATGGGAGATGTTTTCCTTTCAATGAAATCATTTGGCAACCAGTCAAACATGTGGCCCATTTATCATCAGAATCTGGCAAGAGTTGTTGATCTGTTGATCATTATCATGAATAGGAAGTATGAAGTGTTTTATTGAGATAACAGAACGGAAAACCTGGTTTAATCAAGCACGTGTGAGAAAAATAATGTTTTATATGACTGAGGATCCATTTTAATAAATAAATTACCTCAACAATGTCACCAAGCACCAAGTCCTCAGCGCGGAGCGTCAGTTTCTCTCCCTCACGGATAACGGTAGCGAATTGAGGCACCATGTTCTTGAAGGATTCCATGATCTTGGACGACTTGCTTTCCTGGTAGTATGAGAAGATGCCCGTCACGATAACCACAGCTGACAATACGATTCCAAGGTACAAGTTGTCGTCGGCAGGCTCCTCCACGGTACTCGCCTACAAGAAATCAAACAATTCAAAACACGAATAACATACAAAAATATAATAACTCAATGTCAAAACCAAAATGTGTTATGATTGTGAAATTGTCGTGATCATTTGTAGTGCCCACTGACCTGGATTCCATAGGCAATAAAGCAAAGAATAGCACCAATCCACAGTAGTAACGCGAAGCCACCGAACAGATTTTTACAAAACTTCACCCATTCTGGCGTTTGTTTGGGAGGCGTGAGTGCGTTGGGTCCGTCTCGTTCCAGATTCTCTTTTGCTTTTGCGTGACTAAGGCCCTGAAATGGAACAGCAGGTATATATAAACCGTCAGTAAAATCACCCCTACAAAATCACAAAGTATTTGATATTGTTACATTTTCTGGGTGGGTCTGAAATCTTTGGTACAGCTCTTCGGGTGTTACTTTGTGGAAATCAATATCCAACTCCTGTTTTAGGTCATCTAAGTCTCCCGCTTTCCGCTTCTTCGCAGGAGGTTTTCGGCGTGTCTGTGAATTGCAGAAAGCGATACGTTAATAACACATTAATTTAATAGATTTTCCAATTTCCCAACACCGTTGATTATAGTTTTTCTTACAAGATATGTAGGTATCAGATTTTGCAATACTGACACAAATTCCAGCTCGGAAACGTCAAGGGTATAGAACCCATTTAATCCAAATATAGTTTGCAATAGCTAATAAAATCACAGTTAAGCTTCAACTCACCTTGCAACAGGAGCAATGTAAGCCTTATGTATGACAAAATGCATTTCAACGTGCCTTAGAACAAGATCAACTCAGTGACGACTGCCACCAAAGTAGTTATGGATAAAATGAAAGATGATAATATGAATAAAAACCTTGTACTGTCCGTCAGCTGTTCTATTATCGTCCTTAATGGGCCCGATGGTGGCGACTCGGTAGGAATCGGTGCGGCCATGCTGCAAACACAACTAGGGGCTAGACACATTCTACTAGCCGGCCCTAAGGGCCATGCGAACATGGGTGAAATGGGTAACTGCGAGCAATGATTTTGCATGAACTTTTTTTTTATGTAACATGAACAAAAACATATTTATTATGAATGTAGGACATGCAATATCGTTACTCAAGTATAAAACAAGAAATGAGAAACAATCTAATTAAATTAAAAGGGTCTCACACATGATGTACAAGGTTGATATGAAATATACAATAATGGCTTAAAATGTGCAGAAATAACAAAATCACGGAAGTATAATAATGCAAACAACGATGATTGTATGCGAAACATTTTAAAGCATTCAATTGCAAGCATACGGAATTGATATACACACGGTGACACCGAGAGTACGCAGCATAACCTTGTCCAATGTATTCTATAGGACGAGGGACCGACAGCGGCTCAATGGCGCTCAATTGATCTGAACTAGTTGCGCGTGCGAAACTCCGCACAAATAAAAGGACGCCGCACAACTATGCATCAACGGACCGATATTATACAGGGATTTACTATTCAGTCAATGTCGAAGAGGATTAAGGTCGAACCATAATCTTCGTGGGCGTTGCGGATGGACGATAAATGACGTGCGCCTAGATCATTCGACGAACCCTGTCTAGCAATAAATGTTCCAGAATAGTACAGGTACTAACCGGAAACGGTCTATTACGTACATCTAGTTCGCATTGTGTGCAGTTGGGGAGTAATGTCACATAATCTAAATTCGTCCGCGGTGCCGTAAACAAGTCAGACGTAGCCGTCGATAATTGATGAACGTTTTCATACCAGGCCTCATTAAACCGCGCCCTGGATTCAAGCGAAGGTTACTGAGAGCGTTGAAAATCGCTAACAAGCCGAGAAAAGTGCTTACCGAATCTACGGATTCTAAACATGATGGATGGTTCCATCACGCTAATATATAACTAATCTGTTTTGCGTAGGCCAATATATTCAAGATTTGATAGACAATGAATTCGAGCAATCGGATTAGGGATTCATCAGCATCGTAGAAGCGGGACCTTCGAGCTCGACGAAATAATCATTGGGTGGAAGTAAAGATGGAACATGAGGATTTATCGGAAGAGCTTGCGGCAACGGCGGACGGGGGTTACATAAGAGGTGCGCAAAACAGACATGCGCAGTGCGGATCAACCCCCGCTCGCTATCCTCGACATAAATAGCTAAAAGACAAGGTTGCCACCCCCGAGCCCCAACGACCGCATTTATAATCTCTATAAAGGTTAAACCGGAATATCCGATGGCAAATCGTAACCAGTTCTGTCCGACATAAAACGGTCACGTCTCAGAGGGGATGATAAGAACTTGTCACAACACTGCACGTGATTCCTGTCGCAAAACTGGCAGACCAGATGGCCCCAGATGAATAATCCAAGATTCACAATGTCCTTTGAGTTAACAGAAGGGCACGGATTGTTCCTCACAATATTTTTTTGGGTCATTCATTCTTTTAAGGAACTAGGGTGAATAAAATTGACTTCTTGGGGCGTTTAACAGATTCGGCGTGTCGAACAAAGTAGAGCAAAACAGTTCGAGTTTTTACATGAAAATTCAACAAAACGCCACGTGTTTTTAAATAAAACAATAAAAAACGCTGAACGAAAACACAGATAGCGAGAATGTGACACAGTGACTTATGAATCAATGCTAAACAAATGTCAAAAAGTCAGCGACCGGAGATTCATTGCCACGGTCACAAAACTGCTTTATACCGAAAATTTGTGGTTACTATCGTAGTAGATGCGTGACGTGTGCGTGAATGAGACAATTATTTTTAACAGTAATGAGTCGAGACTAGTGTGGCGTGGGCTGGCGCATGGGTACGCGGTGACGGTAGCCGATGCTCGTGCCAAAACACTATTATTATCCGAAGGAATCCTAGTTTCCCAAGCCGAAGTTCGCACATGCATTAATGACAATAAGCATTGATGCATGCTGAAGGATTCTCAGCCTATATTAAGTCATATAACAGATGGCGCTGCCGTCATGTTTACATCGGCTCTACGTTAATTTATTCAAATAAAATACTTTAAGTCTACGTATCTGAGTAAATACTATACAACACAATTAGTAATCCCATAAAGTTCGTGTGACAGTGTCTTCCATCAAAATTGACTAAAATCTGAAGAGAAAAGTGAACAATACAGAAGTAAGGAATTGAACTCTTGAAAGAGTAAAATCCAGTGAAAAATACTCCAATTATGTGAAATAAATCAGAGACACTGTGTATTCGTGCTTTACCAATGCTATTTTTGCAGTTATCTAGTGAGTAAACACCAATTACAACTTTTGTTTACAATAAATAAAAAATGACGGTGCTCTGATAAAACTCTGACTCATAATACTGCACGAATTACCGAACTTTTACTATAAATTGACATCTGTGAGCCGAACCGTAATTTCGACTTCGTCCCTAAAATCATATTGGCCTAGCGGTTAGACTGGACAGATTGCACGAAGACGACACCGGGATCGAAACCACCAAAAGCAGCAAATTTTGCACGAATATTTTTTTCCCTTTAATTAGTCCTGTCAAACTCTTGTCCAGTATGAATTGCGCGGGCTGTTTTTCGACGATATCAGAATCGGAAGATAGTTTGAAATGCACGATTGAGAGATGCGGAAAGCATTACCACCTGCTTTGCGGCGGAGGGAGCAAACAATCGCCTAGTACGTGGGAGTGCCCGGAATGTTGCTGTGCGCAAAAAAAAGGTGGAGACAATAGTCTTACCCCTGTCGGCGCCGCCTCTAGGAAGAACCGCGATCCTAATGTCACCCACCGAAAAAAGATACCCATACCTATTTCTACGGATGCAGAGCCGGCAAGTAATGCAGAAACCGCATCACAATTGTCAGCGGAGGTTCGCAGCTTGAGACAGGAGGTATCGCTGCTGAGAGATCAGCTTGCTCTAGCTATTTCAATAATTACCAGCTACGACGCAAAACTGGAAGGCTATTCAACGCAAGTGCAGGCGCTTCACAGCAAGTACGAGCAGGCGGCGGCAACTTCGGTAGCCAAAAACTTGCCTCAGCCCCAGGAGCCCCCACGGGAGCCCTCGACAGGGTCATCTTACAAGCCTGCTATGAAATCAAAATCGAAGTCGATAGTACCGAAGAAACGCCTTCCTAACATCACGTCTATAGTGGCGCCACCACGTCCAGACAAGGAGAATAATACTGAGGCGACGCGGCCCCGCGGAGGTGAAGCAGGATCCGGAACCGGCGAATCGTCGGGTTTAACTCACGGATTGGACCAGGGACCGGAGGACCAGCAGCAATGGATCGAAGTGAGGCGAAGCCGCAGGCCAGCTTCACTGTGTGGTACAGCGGGCCCTACTGTAACGACACTCAAGGCGGTGGAGCCGCGTAGCTATGTTCACCTGTGGAATATGGAGTCGAGCGCTGAAGAGATCCGTACTTACCTTCGAGACCTGTGCCCAGGGGGGACCTGCTCAGTGACGGAACTATCGGCTAAAGGGGACTACAAGTCTTATAAAATAGGAGTTCCCCTAGCGTATCAAGAAATCTGTCTGTCCGTCGAAGTATGGCCAGTTAACGCAAAAATTAAGCCCTGGATTGTATATCCACCTAGGTACAATGTTCGTACACCTAACCAGCCCTTTCGTGGGGGCGAAGAAAACAGGCACTAAAAAAGTTTGTAATATAGAAATATATTACCAGAACGCGAGAGGGCTGCGAACTAAATTAAATCGGTTCTACACAAACATAGAGACTTCAGGGTGCGACATTTTCGCGATAACAGAAACAGGCTGCAACGACTCTATAGACGACGCCGAGATAGTACCGCCGGGGTTTCAGATACTGAGGTGCGACCGCACGGACGGAAGAAAACACGGCGGGGTATTCCTAGCAGCCACGCAGCGAGTTGTGTTGCGAAAAGTGGACGTCCTAGAAGGGGTAGATGTTAATAATTGTGTTTTCGAAATAATAGGGGCTACAGTTCATCTCAATAATATTTTTTTGTTTTTTTGTTGTGTGGTATACATCCCCCCAAAAAGTACGGACAATGACTATATGATTTTATTTAGAATAATTGAAAATTGGTGCACAAGATACAATTCGTGTTTAGTTATAGGTGATTTTAATATGTATTCTTGTAATGATAATGTTATTAACTATTTTGAATTTGTGACAGCTTTCTGCGAGTTCGCTCAGAGAAATGAGGTAAGGAACTGTAATGATCGAATATTGGATTTAGTTTTAGTCTCTCTGGGCATGGATGAGGTGGTGGTATGCCCCGCGGACGAGGAGCTGGTGCCGCGCGATGAGCAGCACCCGCCGCTCGCGGTGTCGGTGCGACGCGCTCCACCGCATGCCGCACGCGCGCCGCCCTTCGCGCCGCCCTCCGCATCACCGTCGCCCATAGACGAACAGCAATGGAACTTTTCCAAAGCTGACTATCACGAACTGTATTCGTCGATTGCGGCAGTGGATTGGAGTCCTCTCTACGGAACTCGAGATCCAGAGGAAGCCTTGGATTTACTCTATTGCACGTTAATAGAAATTTTTGACAAATGTGTTCCCAAAAAATGCCATCGTAAAACAAACTCTAGGTATCAGTATCCGAACTGGTACACAGCGGACATCATAAGAGAGATTAAACTGAAGGCAAGGCTACATAGGCAATACAAACAAGGAGGATCAAGTTACGTAGCATTTTCAGAAAGTAGAGCAAGGGTGAAGAAAATGATAGAGGAGGCGCAAACTCAACACCAACAACGAGTAGAGCAACGTCTGACGGAGGATCCGAAATCGTTCTGGAATTTTGTTAAATCAAAACGAGGGACCGTAAACCGAAAACAGATTACACTGCACGGAAAAACTCTCTCGGAACCGGAATGTGCGGAGGAATTCGCGAAGTTTTTTCATTCGGTTTACGGTACCTCACCGGCTCTCCTAGACGTGGCAGCGGCGGAGGCGGCGAGCCCCGCCAGCGCCGCGCGCGTGCACGTGCCGCGCCTGACGCTGGCCGAGGTGCGCGCGGCACTGACGAGGCTCAAGCCGAAGCGGTCCGCAGGCCCAGACGGCATACCAGTCTTTATTATGAGAGACTGTCGAAAGCCGCTTGCGGAACCACTTGCCCACATTTACAATGCTTGTCTGGAGAAATCACACTTTCCGGAACGATGGAAGCTAACAAGGGTTATTCCTATACCTAAGGGCTCTGGATCAGAGGTGACAGAATACCGACCGGTGGCCATTCTGTCAACGGCGGCGAAGGTCTTCGAATCAGCCATGCAGCGCAGCATGCAGACGCAGGTCTCGGCACGGCTGTCCGACGCGCAGCACGGTTTTCGGCCGGCGCATAGCACCTCAACGAACCTCCTTGACTCCATGGCCTACGTGCTACCGCAAGTCGACGCAGGGGTGCAAGTCGACGCCGCCTACTTCGACTTCAAAAAAGCGTTCGATCTAGTCGACAACGACATCTTGCTGCAGAAGTTGGCGATGATCGGCTGCACCACCAAACTGCTGCAGTTCTTCGCGAGTTATATGAAGGACCGGCGGCAGTATGTCGACTACGCGGGATGCAAATCAGAGGCGTACTCTACCTTAACCGGCGTGAGTCAGGGAAGTAATTTGGGGCCGCTAGAGTTTATCTTAATGATAAACGACCTGCCGACCGTCGTCCAAGACGCCAAATGCTTGTTGTTCGCGGACGACCTCAAGTTACTCTTGCCCATCAAGGACGAAAACGACTGTGTGCGCCTTCAGCGGGACGTGGACAGAGTGGTAGAGTGGAGTAGGGTAAATGAACTGCAGTTCAATACCAGCAAATGCTCTATAATTACTTTTAGTCGAGCTAAGACCCCAATCTACCACGACTACCAGTTGAGGGGTACACAGTTGAAGAGAGTCGACTCGGTGAGGGATTTAGGGGTTCGTCTGGACGACAAATTACAATTCCGGGTGCAGGTGGTCAACATCTGCAAGAAGGCATTTAGAACTTTAGGCTTTGTACTCCGGCAGACAAATAGCTTCAAAAACCTGCAAGCAGTTAAATCGCTCTATAATTCGTTGGTAAGAAGCCATTTGGAGTTCAATGCAGCGATATGGGCTCCGCACGAGGCCAAGTACAGCCAAATGATAGAGCGCATCCAAAATAAATTCCTTAGATTTTTATACCTGAAGATCTACGGTATATACCCCTTCTACCCGTTGATGTATCCAACCTTGTTTGTTATAGGCATGGTTGGATACAACAAGCTAGAAGTAAGGAGGGATGCAGCGCTTGCCCTGCATTTGTTCAAGGTGTTGAGAGGGATGATCGCCCATCCAGGTATTTTAGTGGAAATACGGCTGAATGTGCCTACCGACTTTGTGCACAGACGAAGGCGTCCCGCCCTATTGGCAGTACCAAAAGCGCGAACCAACCTGCTGCACAAAGCACCTCTGACGCGCAGCATACGCACGCTTAATCAGATTGCCGAGAGAATCGATCTATTTTACTGTTCCGTGAGCGAATACCAAAAGGCTTTGTTTTTTATTTTATGTTATAGCAAGTAATTTTTAGAATTGTTTACTATTAATTATTTATCTTGGGACATTTAAATCGTATTTTATTGTATTTTTAATGTAGTTTTTTGATTTCTTTAGAATTAATCATTGACATTGTGACTTTTTATTGGGATTTTACTGTGTAATTAATATAGATTTAAGTATCATTAGGATTATTTATTGACATTGAGACCCTTAAAGGATTTTTTATTGTGCAATTAATATTAATGTTGACATAAGTATTTAAGATTATTTTAATTATTATATAATTTGAAGAATAGATTAAAACGGTACTCTATTGCATTGGGTGTGCCCGTAAGGATAGATGTACATTTTTATAAATAAATAAATAAAAAATAAATAAATAAATAAAGTCCACTGCGCTTTCTTTCATCTGCTATGAGTTTCGGTAATGTAAGTAAAAACTGGAAAACCATCAGGTACCTACCTTTTTTATTTCAATTATACAATGAAGGCAGAACAGTAAGAAAAGAAAACGAATAAGTACTTTAGCAATTGAATCTTATTAGCAATTTAAAAATCGGATTGAGTATCTCAATGTTTCGGTATCGAGTGTTTTGTGAGATTTATTATTTGAATCGCAATCGAAATAGTTTGATTAAATTAAACATTCGTGATGATTATGATTGAACGTAAATCATGTTGCTGAATTAAAAGAGATATTGTTTGAGTCAGTCATATTATATCCCTAAAAGGTGAACATTATTATTGTTTTTGGCCTGCGGCAAAATAATTTGAGTCAATGCTTTGTTTTTACACGTATTTAGAGTATTGATTGAGTAATTAACAAAATAATTATAATAAGATAATATTTTTGTAAATATTTAGAGCTATTGAACTCTAGATGAAATAACATAAAGGTCGACCTGACAACCTTCCAGGTCTAATGATCTACATTAGCGCCATTTAAAAATATTATTATGAAATAGAGAGTATTGACATATAGAGATAATAAATCTAGAATTTATGAGGAGGTACCAAGCACGAATTCCAAGTCAGTCCGTCCCAAGATTTCCTGGAAGAGATCGCTTAAAGCGATAAGGCCACTCTTTGTACTTCCTTGATTCTGTATTGAATTTTATGTTTGTGTGATTTAATAAGGAGTTATCTATCTAACCGTCCATCTATAAAATTTCTCGAGCACGTTAGCAAGGAGATGAATAATGAGTTTGGTATAAATGGTATTGCTATATTCGCGGAACTAGGACGTTCAAAATCGATGATGACCTAGATTGAGTCTGAGTCAGGGCTGGTATAGCTGTGTACAGATCGGTAACTCTGATAGCTTCGGTGATTACCTTACTTTCAGCTTAGGGACTTAATTGTAGCTTTCGTTGTACAAAACAAGGTGCCAGAAAGGTGAGGAGTATTAAAATGTCATCAAGAAGCTAATATCGTTTTAGAACTTTGTAGGCGAGGTACACTTTTGTTATAATTCCCCGAATAAGGAATGGATTTCCATCTCACCGTCGAAATGACTTTATAATCATCGTGTGCAGCAAGAGCAAGCGACTCGTTAGTTTGGTTGTGTAGGTACTGTCAATTCAAGTCCGTATGACTCCCAAGACGCCCCATACACACTTCTCCACCGTAAAAAGACCTAACTTCTGAAAATCGCAATCAAGTTTCGATAGTCAAATCCCCAAATACTCAAACGCAACTCAGATATAAGCAGATCTCAAGTATTCCATTTAATTGTTGAGGATTCGAGGATGAATAATTTATTAACCTATCGATGTGAATTTCAGAAATTAGGTTTTTTGCAGTGGGGCATGGTATCGCCACTGTTGCAACTATCCCTACTTTACTCTACACGAAGACCCTATTTCCGGAACAGGCCTCATAACCCTATTGGTCAACCATTATAAATAAAGGAATATTTGTGAGACAGTTTAAACTCAAGGGCCAGTGAATACATCATGTGTGTAGGGAATAGATGGACCAAATAATGCATGGCCTTGTCATCGAGTCGGCTGCAATTAGAAGTTTGTGTATTTACAACAGTACCTACCTGGTAACGATTTTTTTGGGTGAAGTAGAAAGTATTCTAGTTAAGCTTTGAGTGATATTTTGATTTTATGTCGTTGATTCGCAAAAAATAAGTTTAATTTATGTTTTCCTCTTGTCTTTTTTATTTTAAGGATGCTACCTATTAGCCAATGAGCGACTGTTGTAGGTAAATAAGGACTGAAGAACCGGAATAGTTAAAAAAAATCGCAATCGGGGTCAACATTAGGGATCCAGTTTACATTAGAACTATAGGGCAGTTGCAGGTGATTTAGAAACTTGTATCGCACCCTGGAACCAACCTCTATTGGGCCGGCTATAGTCTCTATACCCTGACCCGATCATGTTACTTAGGAAACTGCCAAGGATCACGTCTAGTATCCTAATTGATGCGTGCTGTCGTCATAAAAGGATAAAGGAAATACTCCAATGGAGCGACGGTACTCTATGCGATTTAAATGACATAATGACGAGGCAATTTTCTAATAAACCTTCGGAGCTCTTATAGTTGTGGCCGAAGCAGTCCCGGCAACCTGTTAGGCACTTCCTTCAGAACACCTAGAGAGGAGTGGAATCTTTGTCCGGCTAATGTGTAACTCACGACACAAGGCGATCTGGTTGGAGTCTTATTACATCTGTATAGGGACTATTTTATAATAGTTTTTAAGACTGTTGAGTATCGATTTTGAATTTTTGAAAGATATTTTAGGTGTGCTTTACGTTGAGCTAATGTATTTTTTTTATCCGAATTCAAAAATTAGAAGGTGCTGTGTTCGGCTGGATGTATGATTTTTTTATACTTATTTTTTGTTCGTCGCTTTCGTCGTCAATTATGGACCGATTTTGAAAATTCTTTCGCTATGTATAAAGAATGATCTAGACGTGGTCCCACATAATTTCCGATGGATATTGGCCTGCCAAATCTAAGGAACTTGAAGCAATTTTTACAAAATCATTTAATTATCTTCTATTTTAGTCGATCGCAACTATCGGACTGAGATTGGTTGCTTAATAAGCAAAAAAAAGTATTGATTTAAAAGAGGAGCCGGTTAAAAGTGTATTAGTTTTGTATGGTATAAAGGCGCTTTCACGCAGCTATGTTATAAAGTGGGTTTTTTATTCGGTGACATGACTCTACAATCCTGTTTTAGATATTGTATCAAAAGGTTTAACATTTCGATATGAGTAAAACTTTCAGAATTCTAAAGATATTTCGAGGGATTTACTTACGTAAACCGTTCGTCATACTTCTGATTGATTTATTATATTCTGAATCATGTTTGTTTTAAATTTAGTTATTTTTGGATATGAGAGAATATCCAAAACCGATGGTGGATTTACGAAAATTTTCCTCGATATTAATACCTCAGGGGATTATTAAGAAATTTTCTTTTTATAATATTGTTTAAGGATTGATTATAAAATAGGGTTTCTATTTTGAGTTTCTATTATATATTGAACCTAGGCCAGGTTCAATATATAATAGAAACTCGGGGTCTTAAGCAGAAATTTAAAAAAAATGTGCTTTACAATATTGCTGAAGGTGATTAATCTGAAGAATAGTAGGTACCTGGTTCAATATCTACTAAATTAGCGAAAAAAAACACCATTTTGTCTCAGAGATGAAGAATTGACCGTGTGGATGAAGGAGGAAGTAACTCAGCGGTGGCATGAGAGACCGGCGCGGTGTCCCGCTCTTCGCCGCACAGATCGATACACCGAGTTACGCAACCCGGCCGGCGGCGCTGTCTCCATCCTTCCAACACCGCTTCTTCTTTCCTTACAATTAACAACTACCGTGCGATACGTACTGCTAATGAATGAATCGAAATTTAAGAAAAAATCGTGCATGGGATTGGTATTTCAAAAACCGAAGGGAACAAAGGAGAAATTGCTGATGAACGTCGTTTCAAAAATGATAGGATTCTTTGTAAGCACTAAGGAAGCCGACGAGCACTGCTACCAGCCGAGGTGGCCGTTACCTTCCTGCACTCACTGATAGCGGCATGCACTTGCACCGTCACGAATGCACTTCACCACGACGACGGGCTACTGTAAAGGCTAAGGCAAGCACTACAGAAAGCACCGCACTCACCTCGCCCATTTTCTTTAGTCTTTATGTAAAGGCGGATAGAAAGGAACAAGCCGCCTCTCGGTTTCGCCTCTTTCCCTCTACGATGTGGGGTGGGTTGTCGCTAGTTCTGCAACAACGGGGACCTTTACGGCTTCCGCGTTCCAACGAAAAAACTTAAAAATGTGTGCGCTTCACGTAGCCTCTTCGAGCGGCACTGGGGGCTATGTCATCGTGGTATGAAACTAAAACCCGGTATGAGAGTGCGCGGGGCGGAGGCGCTTGGGCGCGTCGTTCGGCGGCCTGGTTCGGGCGGCGACTGACGGTGGGGCCGGCGCGTATCGAGCCGACAGCGCACTGACGTCACACTGCGTCACGACGCCAGCGCCGCGGCTGCCAGCGTCGCGCGCACCCCGCTGCGCACGCCGCCGCCGCCGCCCCGAACCCCCAACCGCGCCACCGCTGCCGCTGCCGCCGCCGCCGCTCGCCGCCCGCCGCTCGTAACCTTCCACAACCCGTACGGAGAAAGCCAGCCCTGCTTATCGACATCCTTCCCATGCACGCACCGCATCTACCCAACACTCGCAAATCTCATCAGATATCTGAATTATCTAACCCACAACCGATTATCCTTTCTCTACATCCAATTTAACCACCTTGAAGATATCTTCGAATATCTAGACTAGAACACAAAAGCTGTGGCTCCAACGGCGTTAATAAATTTTTACTAGGCACTTAACCGGTAGTAGATCGAGTAAAGCGGACGGAAGGATGTCTCGCTAAGCGCCCAGCCCTAATGCTTTATCGAGTATAGAAACCGTTTTATCTGAAGGACGACCTTTCACCAGAAAAGCGATGATCATCAATTTAGGCTTACTCGACAACACTGCGGGAAATTTACGCTATTTGGGCACATGATCGATTTTTGATAATATTTTCAAGCCAAAACGTGGGATAACAATTTTACTGCGTGCTAATTTTACGAGGTTATTAATTGCATTATGATTATGACATAGCCGCCATTCAAAGGCAAATAAATTGTAGACGTAAAATCTTTAATAATTGAAGACGATCTACTACTACTATGTAGGATCTACGAGATAGGAAACCACCCCGCGCCCAACTAAATCCACAAGGTTACTGGTAAAAGAATTATTACCTGAGGTCGCGTTATATTCCAACCTAAAAGGGTTTCAGACGTATTATTCGGGGTCATTAAATCCTTTGTACGAAAAGAAGCAGTAAATTGCGTGACACGTCCTTGAGACTTGGAAATTGTAGTAGTGTTGACTTAACGGCTTTTGAGGATTGGGGAAGTTTTAGAGGCGCAAAAAGCTTTGCACGTGTCGGTGTCGGTAATATCCCTGAAGACTTTGACAGCTCGTGGGTGAGAAGTAGGTGAATGTTGCTACGAGGGACGGTATGCACCTTATTTTTAGATCGGTCGATAAAGTAAATTGGCAACAAACTTCTGACGGCAGACCAGCGTTGGCTGGTAGCTCGCTAGTTTAAGAAACTAGCAAGCTACCAGCCAACGCTGGTCTGCCAACCCATGCTGACGCAGACTTTATGACGTCTGGGCTTGCATTTAATATTTTTTAACTAGGTTTATTCTGCTCTTTTAATGATTTATCGAGGTCGAAGTATCGATTTTGATCTGCAAATCAATTGCTTAATTGTTTTAAAGGATTTAATTCGGTGTGACGTAAAATGAGTGTTTGCTCATAGAGCAATATTATCACTAAGCATTTACCTATTTGCCCACTGTTACTAGACATTTATTACTAGTAGCAAGCATAACGTATTTTTGTTTTAATTTTAAGCTTTGTATCGTAGTCAGGTACCTACTTGTAAACTCTTTATAAAATGAATCTAACGGCAGGGTGTATCTACTTTTTGGTTTAACTTTTAATTTTTTTTATCTTAACATCTTACAAATTGTATGCGTGTGTTTTATATAAAATATAAATTATTTACTTACTTAATTCGAAGACTGATAAGGGTTTCGGATAAACGTGTTTATTCATTTTGTATCAAAGATAATTCAGAAACAATTACGCAAGAAGACCATCAGGAACTCGTGCGCGAATATGCCAGGTTTTCACGCAGACATGGCATCTTCGCGAACTTGTTCCTGATGATGGGCAGAACCGGAACTTCACGCAGTGTCAGTTTACCAATAACCCTGTATAAGGGTCATTATAACCATGAGTCATGACTATGACAAAAATGAAACTTGTATTTTTGTATTGTGATAGGAAATAAATAGCACTTTTGCGCCCAGTTTACAAGAAGAAGTGTGGTGCCGGTTTAGAATTTGCACCTTTTCCGCGGGGGTGTCATAAGACGACTAAGGGATATCCACCGGGGGCAAGCAGTAGCGCCTCCTTCTGAAACATTCTACCATCGAACTGCGACCCCCAACCCGCATGCCCAGCGTGGGGATTATGGACATTACCCCCATGAGATAAAAGTTAATAAGGCACTTATCAGGTTAGGCCTGTGTCCAGCCGTGAACCGATAGACTCTTGAGGTTGAGGTTACAAGGGCTTGGACTGGAGTAGGTACCAGCCAACTAGGCAGCGAAGTCAGATTTCCGGCGAGAGCATAGGGCGAGAGTCAACGCAACCTGTCAGATATTAATTTCCGCTACTTGACGCCACCCGCTCCGTAATAACACGTCAGCAAATATATTACACTCATGTTATTGACGTATCACTAGTGTACGGCGAACGAGATATTCAAGTGCGTAATTTCCTAACAGATTGCTTTAGTATATTTGCTAGCTGAAAATCTTATCGACTAGAACATAAAGTCTAACGTATAGGATTTAAACTCTGCCGTAAAATCTGGCAACAATAGTGGGTTCGTTTTATTTGCAGCTCCCTGCAGAATATGCCTGTAGGCGCAATAAAACGCAAAGTTGCACTTTTCAATTTCAACGTCCGTCGTGAAGCGGCCTGGGGCGTATTTTTCATTTTACCAGCCTGGACGGGAATGTTAAACAAAAGGATTTCTCCTCATTGTTCTAGTTCAGATTGTACTCATTTCAACTGCGTATATCGCAACTACAGCACCAATTCAGAGCGGTTTTGTTCATAAGTCAACGTTTGGTTAATATTTCAATGTTCAGGTTATTGTTAACAAGATTGGGTCGGTAATGCCAGGTAATACGGTCAGATCAATATGATTTCAATATGTCAGCGGTAACAAAGGCAAAGTTTAATACGCATGCACTGCGGCAGCAGCCCCCTTCGTGTCCCGGGCATAGGTCAGTTACCACCCGCTTACCTACTGCATTGTACGATATACTCATCAGAGAATTAGTTCATGGCAATTATTACACGATTTTACACGAGATCTTGGAACCTATGAAGATATGATGTGGTTAAGCTTAGATAAGCTTTACAAAAAAGCATTCGCCTTATGGCACATGTATCTTAAAAAATCCAGGAGGCAATGTCAAATAATTTCAAGAGGCAGTTAAAATGGTGTGGCGCAAACATCTCATCTTTCAATAAAAGCCACATTAAAAACATTCCATATAGGAACAGGAATGTATTATGGTTTTGCCAAATATGCTCGAACAATGAAAAGGGAAAAGATCGGACAAGAAGATTTTAAACGATAATAATTTATCAGGGGTGTTCACGATGTATTATGTAAAGGCATTAGTATTTAAGTCGTGGCTGGAGGCAGGCCATTCCTTGCTGTGAAGGACCGGCTGATATGAAAATTCGTCGTCGAGCGGCCGGCAAGGGGCGAGGGGTGGTGGGGGGACACGGAGCCTCTATTTGGGTCACCCCGGGCGTCATCCCTCGATCGATAGCGGAGCCGGCGCGCGCCGTCCTGCCTTCTCGCTCACTCCCCGTCGTTGGTTACCTAATGTGTCTCGCATACTGCCTTACCAACATTAATTATTTTCAAAATCGCCCCTTACAAGAGATTTTAAACAACACACGCACATATTTGTTAGATGCGTCTTTTCATGGAGGAAAATCGAGAAAAAATACTTTTGCTTAAAAAGAAAACGCCCACTTCCATCCTTGCATAGGAACAACGTCCTCCCTAGCTCTTTCCAGTTTCCTAGTCTGTATTTGTCTTATGTAACAGAGAACAAAAGACATAAGTAATCCACAGTAGACAGACAGTGTTACAGCGGCTTTATCAGAACAAGTTTTTCAGAAGAGGCCTGCGGTTATTCCGCTGACGGCTTCAACGTTGAAAGGCTGATGCAATAAATCTCGAGGGCTATATCTCAAGCGAGTGGTAATTTTAAAACTACGCTGAAAGCTTATAATGAGGCGTTCCGAGTCGGAGAGCGAGCTGAAGTGGCCGCATAAATATTGCTGACGAGTCGACTCGATGAGGCCGCGAATGTTAACTAGGCTGTTGGAAGAAGTATGGGAAAACTAGGCTGTTAATAGGCAAAAACGCCTCTACCTTAATATAAAGATGTAACACGATCTTCATCCGATAGGTAGTGTTAAAAGATTTTTATTATAGGTAATAAATAAGATTATATTTCACCCCTCAGCAAAACCTACCATAAACTCGATAAACAAGAGCAAAAGATCATATTCAAGTTATTTGCATTTTGACGATATCATTCTAGAAACTTTTTGCATTACGCTACACGGAGTGGCAAACTTTTGTTGGACAAAGTAATTGAATATTTCACCCTTTCGGTCCCTGAGGGATCTTGTACGCCAACCTAACGCGAAATACTAATCCATAATCCAGATACGTAATACCTATATAAGGTACTAGGAGAGTCGTTATTTTACTAGATTGTTTACTAAACGGTTTATGGAATTCCGTTAAAATCACGTGAATCCGCGATTCAATAACTATCTATCTTTAATAACGATCGCAACGACGCGACGCAACGAAGTATTTCCGTGTCAGTGTTTAATTTTCTAATTTGACCTTAAGTGTACATTATTTATGGAAATAAACTTTTTGATTTCGTTTTTTTTTATATTGCATGACGATACAGAGCGTTGACACGCGTTGCCCACGGCCCAGTCTCTAATTATCTGTTAGGGTATAGTTCAGATTTAAAATAGATTTTCTGTTTAAAACCTAAACTATGACGTAACAACAGCAGTGTAGGTTGGTACTATTGTTAGCTAAAATGCCGTAACCGAACGATATCTGAAATAACCCAGTCTGGAACTTCCACAAAATAAAGTAAATGTTCAATACAGCTTGGCAACAGTGACGTGATGAAGGAAATTGTTGCCAACGTGTTCTCGTAAACCTTCAGAACTTATTGTAAACCTCTGCAGGCGAATTTATTGAGATAACTACCTGGTTCCCACGGCATTAGAGGTTTCGAGAGCGTCTTTGCAAAATGAAAAACGGATCAGAGGGCACAGTGGCGGACCGAAAAGTTTCCAGACAAGAGGTTTAATCAAATCAAAGGGAACTTCTTGCGCAGACATTAATCTAAAACGGTCGGTACTTGCGGTTAGAGTAATAATCATTACGTGTAAGTATAATAAACACCGCCGTAGACGTAAAATTTATTTCTGGTTCGAACCGCGATTAGTTTATTTGTTCGAACAAATGATTATTTGAAAACTAATGAACGTTTTTATTCGCTATGAGCCTTTATTAAAGAACGAAGTTAATACTGAGAATCTGTGTAATAAATCTCGTTTATAATTAAATGTAATTGCAGCCTCGGTGTCACATAGTAATTTGGTTTAATGCGCTTTTTATGGCTATGTTTGCCGTAAAACAGAGTCAGGGAGGGTAAGAACTGAGATGGCTGCAAGTTTTTAAATTGTAACTGCAGAGACTGAAAATGGTCAGCTAATGCTACAATACCGCAACGTAAAACTACTCGAAGGGGATTAGGAAAGGTGAACCAACAACGCTATCCAAATCGAAACTAAGTTCCAAGCCCGTATTGTCTTTCAACCAAAGTTGGTTATAGTTATGACGGATCCAACTAATAACATCGAGGTCTGACGGTAGTTATTGAGGCATTGTTAGGTTTCTTACCAATAGAGATTTGCCTTCAGTGCACAAGAAGTCTGCTTTGTATCGCTTTGAACCGCCTCAAAGAAGATAAATCTTCAATCTAATCGATTGCATAAACCAACAATTTCCACTTCAATGTTATGCACTATTAGTTATTCCCATAAAAACCATTGTGCACATGTGAACAGTTGACACTCGGCTAAATCAACGTTTGCTTTAGTATAAGCCCAGTCACGAATCTGATGCCGATATTAGTTCTTCTAATACCATCTGCTAACAAGAATAAGTGATTGTTTAATCAGAAGAAACCAACAAGCAAGACTCTTATTGAGTAACGAGCAGTCGGCATTTCATTTCCCGACTTTTAAATAGGGCATAAACACCGAGTTCCGTGATTTGATAACGCAATGAAGTGGGGGGTTATTAATTTTACACCTCGGGAGGAACGAAGACGAGGCCAAAGTGAATAAAGCGTCGACTCAATTTCCGATATTAGATTTGCCTATAGGCGCTAGACCGGGTGCTAGGCAGTCGGAATTCTCTGATCGAAAGACGATAATAATATGACA
Organism: Eupithecia tripunctaria; assembly: GCA_955876795.1. Lineage (NCBI taxonomy): Eukaryota > Metazoa > Arthropoda > Insecta > Lepidoptera > Geometridae > Eupithecia > Eupithecia tripunctaria. Next base: position 12,847,400 of record OY041617.1, on the reverse strand, counting down.
AATCTACCAAGTGTCGTAATCCGATGATTTGAGACATCGAAAAGCTGAGCCAATGTAAAAGAAAATTCAAATCAGGCTGCAGTTTAAATTGATTATGGTTCAAATTGAAAGGAACCCCTCAGATAATATCCGATATCAGCAGTAGGGAAATTACTTCCGCGACAGAAAAGCACGGAAAATCAGTAAAAAATTCATTGCGTCGACATCAGAAAGGGATTCAATCACCATCTGGAACCAACGAGGGCAAGCTTCGTAGAATAAGTTTAATATCCATGGTACGCAGTCATACAGAAATATTTTAGTCAATGAAATACTGTAAAGTAAACAGTAATGTACAACTATAAACTTTATACGTCACGGTCGTTGCTACGGGCTAGTATGTTGATTCACTCACTTTTCGCGTGTAAACCGAAGGTGAAGTCGAAGGAAGTTTATTGAAATATGAACAAGATAATATTTATAGTTCTGAGAAATAGTCTAAAAATTGCACGCCTTTCAGCTTTACTGCCTCGAATGCTTTCAAAAGATATATCTGTTCAGCTTTGAAATCCCTGCAATCCTAGATTTATCCGGCGGTATTTGTAAACGCAATATTTTTCTGACCTACTTTATTAGATATAAAATTTGGAATGTACCCATTGGTTTCGCATACAACATTCTGTATTTTAGACAAGTCTTAAATGAATTTATCTTCAAAAAAATAACGCAAGGCACTCGAAGCCAATAAAGTGTGTAAACATGAAAGCATTTTGCCGACATACGATAGTGGATGTTAGGCGATATTTGAGCAGCCCCGGGGTTGCAATAACTTAGGGGAATTAGCAGCGTACGGGTCAACAAACACACCACCACAATCACGTAACAAGAGAACAGAATATCTTATCTAAAACGGACCTAAAAGAGTAGAAAATGTACGTGCCGTCACAAACTTTGAAATCTCGAAGGAGCATTAGCATTATAAACGTAGGTCGTTGGGAAGTTTACCCGTTTTAAACGCAGTAGGATAAAATAGGCCCGACCGTATATCGGGAAAATGGGATCTCGTTAAACTGCAGCACTTCTGAATGATGTCATTGCTCACTGCAACAATCCATCGAGGACGGGGTCATGTATTATGCGCTAAACAACCTCCGGGCCATTATAGCTCACATAATAACTTTATCTCTTAAATGGACCGATAAGTGTACGCGAGAAATGCCGTGCTCCTTATAATTCAATTATGAACATGGCGCTTACATGATGGCCCGACATAGGTTCGTTAAGTCCTTTAATTAATTCAGTTACAATTAATCAACAACCTTCGCTCTGTTCAGAAATAGCACACTGATTTGTTTTGTCTCGTCAATGAAATAGTAAACATTTTTAAGAAAATGGAACATGCATGTTCCATTATCGGAACCAACAGACCTTTAAATGTTGCTCAACATAAATGTCCCAACATACTTATGGCTAGATTTACAGATTTATGTTAGGAACAGCCTCAGAGGTTCATTAAACGATTTGACGTGCCTTATTTTGACACCAGATTGTCTACTCTACGCTAATTGGAGCAAGCGTCATACATTAAGTTATTTCGAGTCTGGCGGCAAAAATTATCAGGTGATGCATAATTTGATCATAATGAATTGAGAGACTATTGAATTTTCGTTGGTAAAGCATAAGAAAAGTACATTCTATTTTGGAGCAGAGCGTTCCATCCGTTTCTGCTCTGCGCCGGTGCGCGCCAGTGTAGGTTGGGCGGTCCCCGAACGATTTCCGTTCGCCTCGCCATTCCACCACCCGGAGTCCTCAGTTCAATGCACCACGTACTGATTCCTACATTTGAAGATGTTGTTTCGCTAGGTACTCTTTTATTTTATCTACGTAGTTTTCAGATGGTTTACGTAAGGCGTCCTAGTATTATAAAAATTGATGCGTTGCATTGCAAACTACCAACCACAACAACTTCGTAAATATAATAATAAATTCAAATAGCCTTTCCTCCAGACTGTACGTGCAAATAGGTATACTAACGAGTTTAAAAAAAGAATAATCAGGCGAGGCATATAATCGCGATGCGACCATACGTAAGCCCCCAGCTTTTATAAAAAGCGACCAATGAATTTAGAATGAACGTTCCTAAGGCCTGAAACGCCCAGCAATTTGAAGAAATTACTGTGGAAAAGTTTCAGCGTTCTTCTCTCATTATATCGTAATCCGAGGACGGTGGACAAATTGGGTGTGGGTGTAGCATGAATGAATTTCGCACAGACATACAGCATAGTGGCTATCGGTGTGGTGCCTGTACAGACCGGTTTATGTTAATGTCCCATTTGGAGGGATTAGTGGAGCTAGGAACACAGGAAGGCGGTATTAACTAAATAAACAGTAGGAAATGTTACAGAATTTCAAGAAGAGCAACCCAAGATTTACTTGTTTCAGGTATTCGTAAAAGCAGGCGGCAGCAAAAAGATTCATCGCATAACGTGAGATAAAATATAATGAATGCAATAAGATTTTCCGAGAGCATTCTTTGCGCATGCCTGGTAGAATAAATTTTCCGTGAGAAGTCGAGCCATAGCAGCAGCTTTAAATGTGCTGAGTAGTTTCAAATTCTACAGAGAGTAATAATGAGTGTTTCACTTAAGAACTTGCATAATTGTCTCTTGCTTTACTTTTGAACAACAGAGTAATTTTATTCAGATATCAAGTAGATTATCCTACTGAAAATAGTCTTCCAGGAATGTTCTTCTATCAAGAAAACCTATAATTATAGACCTTCTGTTATATGCATAAGTGATAAAAGCTACAACGAATGCTTACGCATAAAAGCAATAACAGAAGGCTGAAGTCTGAAGAGGGAACTACAATATTATAACAAACGAGTCAACTTTGGCCCGAGGATAATGGTTCCGGGCGAGTCGGAGCCACCACGTCAATGATTGCTATCATAAGAACCCTTAGCTTGAGTGAAGGTTTCGTTTGGGTAGAAAATACGCTATTTGCATAATCATACGAGCACGTCGGATTTCACGCTAATGATAGTTCTGTTTGTTCCGCAAACTTTTAGGGGTAGATAGAAGTCTGGCTCTGCGCTATTTGAATAGTCATCGTGGTTTTCATTTCGAATTTATTTGACTTGGGAAAGGTATCTGATGAAAGTTCGGGCCATATGCCCTTATAAAGACAGTAAATGGAAATTTATGAGGTCAAGCGTCGTAGACAGAAAAGTAGCTCGGTCTGAATTTTAATGATGACGTAATATAGGTACCATCCATAAAGTCCGGATAGAACCGCTTGCACACTGGTTAAGGTTCGTGCCAGGATACATCAACCGAGGATCGTGAGATAACAAAGCGGTACAATACGTGACATAACAATATAGCATACATTAAGTAAGGCATATAACATTAGTCACTTGGTTACCGGTTAGCGGGCACACTGCAGTTATAGCCGGGTTTAAAAGTGACCTTTAACCTCATCCGTCTGGATGAAGCAGGAGCGAGTTTAGTGACTCAGAGGAAAAGGACGGTTTAGGTTTGTTAATTCTAATTGACAGAATTACCTAGCGCAGACTGCGTAAGGTCAATCTGGAATCGCTGGTTTGCGAGAGTTCCCTCATAAAGACATTCGTAGAATAAAACGGGCAAGCGCGTGAATTGTTTTTAACAGAACAGTTCAGAGAATACGTCAAGTCGCCATCAATCAAGGTATTTGCTACCCCTAGAAAACTAGTTCTACAACAAATTGGGACTGAAAAGTTTGAGCAACAGAATCCTCATAATTAACGCTACAATAAAACAGTATTTTATGCATCGAGGGGATAAAGCAGTATCATAACGTCATTAGCGTCATTGAATCTCGAACGCAGCTGAAGATTCTAGAATAACTCACGAGCGAAGCGAGGGAGGTACTATGTGGTGTGGATACTCGGTGCAAGAGGGGTTCAATCACGTCCAACCCGAAGGCAGACGAGAATGCCTACGAAAAAATTGTAAAAGTTTCGTAACGTCTTTCGCGGCATTCGTTTTTATTCTGCCTTCTGAACAGAGGTTCGTTTGAATTTCGAAGACTTCTGATGTTCTAAATTCAATCTCATTATTTCTCCTTCTTCATTTTCAGCTAACGTTCCTTAGGCCTGAAACGCCCGCCCTATAATCACTTGCTTTTGGTCGGGGATTCATGTCGTACGAGTATAAAGTGCGTTTTAAAAGCATAGAGTGTAAAAAAATATTTATTTGACGAATACAGTAGGTAATGATGTGAATTCTACAAATCAGATTCATATTAGCATTCGCCGCTCCAAAAAGCGAGGAATAAAACAACATAACAGTAGTACCGTAGTACTTAAGCACCCACCCTTCCGGCGTGCTAAGATGAGAATGCCAGAATTGAGAAGAAAGGAACAGGTTCTTTTGATTCAAAGCAATAAAAGGCCCGAGCATTGTAATGGCATGGCTGAATAAATAAAAGCCCATAAAGCAACGACAAAGGCCCGCGATTAATGCAATGTAGTCTGAAGATGCTCAACATAAATGTCCCAGCACAATTATGGGTAGATTTACAGACTTATGTTAGAAACAGGCTCTGAGATTTTAATTAAACGATTCTAGTGCCTTACTTTGATGCCAGATTGTCTAGGCTAATTGGAGCAAGAGCACTACGACGCACAATTGCAGACAGCAATTTTCATGCGCGACTTACAAATTTGAAAACTGCTATGTAGTAGTATAACTAAAATGTAGTTGTGCAGATCGCAAATCTAAAGTGGAAAATAGCAGGCAGGACATTTGGCTTGACTGAGATAGACTACATCCATTACGGAATGGTGGCCCAGAGACGCTCAAAGACAGACGCAGACCACCATCCTGATAGTCAGACGACATCAGCCGGAAAGGAGTTTGAGAATTAGGGTGGCACAGGACTTATACCCAGCAGTGGTCGCTAACAGGCTGAGATTTTTTTAGGGTTATGTGGCATTGCGGCCATGATAGCCTATTGTGATTGCCACTTTGTGTGTTCTCGAAGCAGCTGCGTTCATAATTCGAAACTAACCCTTGTAGCTGCTAGGAACTGTAGGATTTTTTTCGGAGTGAGGCGCAGGAAATACATAGATAGATTATGTTGTTCGTGGGGCTCAGCTCATCAATAATTTCAAACTCAGCCGCAAGAGAATCCATACCTAGTCGAGTAGGTACGAGTAAATAGAATATTTGAAAGGTTTTTCGTTTTGCGAATAATCTTGGATTACCAGTATTATAATATTCGTTCTTACAAACTCTGATTATTACTCTTGCGCATTGCAGACAAATCTAGAACAGGATTAATCCCTTTAACTCGCGTTAATGCGCCGCTTTGTGGAGGCATACTGAATTAATAATTAGCTTCGCGGGAAAACGCTTTGTCGAGATCATTAGGGAAACGTAACAGCTTTTGAATTGACGCCAATCTGACTAGCCTCAATTTTCCAGAAGGCTTATAGCATGGATAACACTAGAAAAGTTTAAGCTAGAATAGAGAAAAATGATTAACGATGCGAAAAACTGCACTGCTAGGAATCGCAAAATACCAGGAGACCTTTTAGACCTTCTACCAGTTCAACGTTTTAGACCTTCTACCAGTCACTGGATACTTACTCCTAAAAACCAAAATTGAAGTTACGGTTAGATTTTGCGTAAACTATATCAACATCTAGGGGGTAGGTTTTGCTTGAAATTTATATTTTTGTTTTTCAAGTAGACATCCATAGCGACATCACTACTGCGCTACTACTAAATACTGTTACTCTGTGACACAAAGACATACTTTTTTACTTTACGTCAAATTTAAGGAATAACCTCTAAATACATATTTTAGGACATGATTCGATGTTTTTTAGCATTCTATCTACCATACCCTAGACCAGCCATTCTCAAAGTGTGCTGTGCTCTGTAGCGGGGCTCCACGACAATCCTGGTCGTAATTAAAAAAATAATTCATAAACGGTTCAGTACTAAAACGGTAAGGTTCTATAGTATTAATAATTTTGGATATATTATTATGTTATACGACAGTCACTAATTGTATTATCTTTATTTATTATTATCACGTTTATTTACCCAAATACCCGATTAATAATACTAATAATAATGTGTTGAGATCGCGTAAGTCTGAAAATATTTTGTCATTAATTGTTTTTAATTTTAAGTACACAGTACAGGGAGGTAAACGGCATAACGGACATAGGCTACCGTTTAAGTACACAGTTGGCAGGGAGGTAAACGGCATAACGGACATAGGCTACCGTTATGCCGTTTACCTCCCTGCCAAATTTAATTTATAATATTAGTATAGATACGTTCTTTTACCCCAACAGCCGCTAGAAATGACCCAAAAAAATTGCTGGCTTTCATAACTCCCTAAAATTTTCCCACCGCCACCGCTAAAGTCCATAATAATGGTCACGGCTTGCACCGCTCGTCAGAGCGGTTACGTCGTATTTATTCTTGTCTTTTACATTTTTTCCCAAGTCTTTAAAATGTTCATTCCCCATTCTTCAAATTTTTCCTGTTTTTTAACTAATCTAGTCCTTTCTTTCATTTCCTTCACAAATATTCTAAGAGCCGCTAAAATCATTCAAAAAAATCGGGTCTCCTCCTGCTTGCCGTTTTTATATCGTCTTTTCTCTCACAAATTACCCAAGAGTCACTAAAAAGTATTTCAAATTTTCGAGGCTTGCAATCTCTTATTTCATTAAGGCAACACATTTCGATGATCGTCGCTAAAAAAGTTTGAGACACACTGCCCTAGACAATCCCTGGTTAAAGCTGTTTATACTAAGCCGACAAACCTTACTAATTGTGCAAGCCCAGAAACATTTCAGCATGATTTACTTCATAGAGGATATCCCAGAATATTCTGTAATTTTCAAGTTCGTTGGGTTTAACGTAAGGGTTGAGGAGATATGGGGGTCTTATTAAGCGACCACTAGCATTAGCGAGACCAAATTAATTACAGCAGTTAAATCCTCTTTATCGAAAAATGCATAGCATAAGCTATAAAGCCTGAACATAAACATTAATATCGTCAGATTAATTTTCCTTTATGCACATTTGCTTGCACATAACTTTGTTTGCGCGTTGTGCAGCGACTTATGAATGAAGATAGAACAACTACAGCAAAGATTATCATAAATAGAAATGTGGGAGTCGTATAAGTTTTTGATGAACTCCACAACTTCTTGAGTCTGAATACTTTAACTAGAGGTAGTTTAAATTAAAGAGATGATACCTCTCGGTATATTTCATTTAAACATAATAAGAGAGAAAAAGGATACAATAATGTCGAGTGTAACCAGAGTTAGGTACGTGTTACAAAATGTATAAATATGCTGTCGGAAGACATGATAATGATAAATCACACTTATATTATAAACGCGATAGTTTGCAAACATGTATGTATGTCTGTAAACATGTATGTATAAAAAACTACTACCTAAACGGATCGGTCTGAAATTTTGCATATAGTTAATTCTAGGCCTGGAATAACAGATAGGCTTCCTATAAATCAGTTCCCGTGGGTTAGGCGTGCGAAACCACGGGGCGCAGCTAGTATAGTATAAAAAAAGACTGCCACAAGGTGGTCACAATGTGACTGTACATCCGTACAATGCTAGGATGGTTCGATTAATATTGTACGCACACCACATGCAAAGACGCTACATACAAATAAAGTAAGGGTTTACGACGACCTCTGTGGCGTGGTGGGCGAAGGTCGATTCCCGCCTCGGGACATATGTGTGTACGATCTGCAGATATTTGTTCAGGGCGTTCTGGGTGTTTTCTATGTATAATAAAAAAATATCTATCCATGTAGTGTATTGTATTATGTATATCAGTTATCTAGTACCCATAACACAAGCTCTGCTTAGCTTGGGGCTAGTTAACGCTGTGTGAATTGTCCAGGGGCCTGATTCCACTAACACAATCGCTTCACTATGACAATATTATCGCTTCATTATCGCGTTACAATCACCGCCATTGACACCTTTTGGTATTCTACTAACACAATCTTTTTTTGTTTATGCCATATCTATGACTATTACCATTATATTTATATGCCCCACCACATTATTGACACGATATTATAAGTCATAGAGATTGTAATCTAAGATATTGGAATACCAAATAAATTTACGACTAAATCTCTATCTTAATCGTATGGCACCATTATGGCATTTTGTTAAAAAAATAGTGGAATTAGGCCCCAGCATTATTTATTTAAAGTGCATATTGCTGCGTTGCGGTTTTCCCAGTACCTTACAGCCCTGTGTAGTTTCTAGGCATTTTGCAATCCGGTGCGCTTGTGGCGTACCGCAATGTGTTCAAGTCTTTATACCCCTGTCTCTCCACGAGCAGGGCACGCCGAGGCAAACATAATTATGCTCACTCTGTTGACTTTTCAGCGCTTAGATGCGAAATTACTTAGAGCATGACTAGTGCAAATAGGAGCAGCTGAAGCGCGATTATTAGTGGTGCTCAAGGTTTCAGTCAACAAAGATCAGGATTATACCGATGTCTGTTTAAATATAAATAGTTGTAGACTTCTAGAAATATAACTACAAATTCTTCGATTTGGGAATCATTTCAGGCTTCTAAGTTCTTGTACCTATTGTATTTTATCATTGAATTAACTAATGTAGTCGGGGGCACCCATATTTATTTTTGTATAAGTAATATAATTGATAAAATAGAATACAAAGGGAAAAAACCATTTTCTATTTCTTTAAGAGTATAAGTTCTAGGTTGTCGGATTTTCGTTTTGAACTACATTTTATTGGTAGAGCACTATAGCTTGAAAGTAGCAGCCTACGGCTACGAACGAGCTACGCCGTAGATACTCGAACTTGCAAATTAGAAACATTCAAAATTCATCATGTTTTATGGTACAAGAGAATAAATAATTTGAATCCATACTAATATGACTAACATAAGAGCGAAAGTCGTGTTACCTTTTCACGCCTATGTGGCGGAGGAACGGATTTGAATAAAATAAATTTGGCAAAAAAATATTGATGGTTTATACATATAATAGTCATATTAAAATCCTGCCGTGAGGCACTCGATTACTGCTTTCACAACATATCTGTTTCGATCATCATTATACGAAATGTGTCGAAAACGCATCAATTTGACAGAATAAATCCATTAGTCAGCAAAGACTCCAATCAAACTCGTAAAAACCTCCAATCCAAAAAACCAAAGAAATATACCTACTGGTTTATTTTTTTAGATGGATTGAGAGGTGATTTGGCCCAGTATCAGAACCGAGAGAGTTAGATTTTTTTTGTAAAAGGAGTCATGGCCTCAATTAACAAGAAAACAAAAACTGCATATTCATATTTTTATTTTAAGTATTTTTCCTTTTCGGAAATCTCACCGATTGATTTTCAAAAAACATGACAGCTTGCATTTATGCACCAACAGATTTGGCTGCTGACAAGCATACCTACTAAAAATAATAAATGCATTATTGTAAATGAAAGAAAATGTTTTTTTCTTGTTTGAGTTCGAACACTGCTACTAAGCATCAATGTGGAAATTTTAGCCGTAATACAAAGCCTGTATTTATCCCCGACAAAACATCTCACAATGAATTGTATAACTGTGATGAAAAATGTAGTTCCTATTTTCTTTTAGAACCCAAGACTCTTTTGACATCTTTTTTCTAACTCTCATTATGGTTTCTGATTTGCCCCTCCAGAACCATCTTAAAAAGCTTCCCGGTATAGCCAAGATACCTCTTGCTTGGCTCCAATGGCTCTTGAGGTTGTTTTTTTTTTACAATAGACCTTCGTTACCCGCAATTTCACCGATGTAAAGCAAAGATGGCCGAGGATGTACAAAGGTCTAGAAGACCCTTATCTTGAAGAGACCCAGATTGTAATTGGAAAGCAGGAAGCGCAGAAGGACGGCATATCCAGGAGGTACTGATGGTATTGCATTGTGCATTTGCTTGTCCTGGAGTGGAAGGAGGATGGTGGTTCCAAGTTTCTACCAAGCACTGAATGAAACACGCAGCACTTTCTTAAACTAGCACACCGCGAGATGCCTCAGCGCTCGCTCTAAACTAGAAATCAATTTCCAGAACCCCATTTGCAACTTTGTCTTGAATAAATTCAATTTCTATTCTCATCTCCGCAGAGTTCACATCGCTGTGTCCTCGATTTGTTTTTGCAATTGTGTAAAATGTGAAGGAGTGTCGTGTCGATGTCACGTCACCCGAAGCGAAGCGGTTCGGTAATAAAGACAGTGTGACGCCCATATTCAATTATCAAGATTGGAAGAGATGCCGTCTCGTTTACGGAGGACTTGAGTATGTTGGTTTAATTATTTTGTAATAGCATTTAATATACATATTTCAGCGGTTTTTGTGTGAAGATAAAATTGCAGAACCAGATTGAAGTGAAGGGAATCTACTTACTGTCTATGATATATTCGATAGCTTTCACACGTACCGGCATAATTTGGTGTTTTTTTTTGTTTAATTACCCGGCAACCAGGGCGCGTGAAAAGGGACTAAAGAAATAATAGAACTTGATTTTGAATTTCCCCAATAATCTTGAAGTAAGCCTATGAGGCACGGACAGAATACAAAAACTCATAAACTCTGCTCGAAAAATAAAAGAAAAACCTGCCTCAGCAGTTCCAACAGAATCAATGATTACGCAATTTACAGTCAGCGAAACAAATACGCAACTGCCAGAGTCGAGAGTTAGTGAACGAAGTTTCGGAAAGCAACAAAGAAGCAGTATAATCAATGTAGTCTTGCAGAACCTAGTGCTTAGGGCGAGCGGGCACGGTTATGTAACATTCAGCAGTCCTGATCAATACCACGCGGCGGGCACTTCATGTTGGAATGGCCGTATACGGTCACTGCGCTCCGTTCCACAGCGCTTCTCGACATCAAACGCTGAACCTGCTATCCTTTATCCTACCCCTTCCCTACCAGTAAGGTAAAGGACTATTCGTTTTTTAATAATAGGTAAATGCAAATGGACTGCAAAAATCTCCTTTAGAGCTTGCTTTTATTGCATCTACAAATACGTTATTTGTATACTCCAAGTTAGATAATTCTAAGGATTGAGTAATTAATAAATTCTGTTACGTAACGTAGTATAGAGATACATAAATAAATAATACGTACGTTGCTTTAAAATGTTTTTTATTTGTGTAATATTGTGCATTCTTGGATTAAACTAACACTAGAAACTGTACCAGAGTAAAGGTATGAGGATTCCAGTTTTTAGATTTCAATAACTTTATTTCTTTAGGCTTACAAAATAAGCACTTAGACATGTCAAATTTGATGCTCTAAATTATAATCAAATAAGAAATAATAATAGTCAGTAGTTTATTATTTATTATTGATTATTATTTATTCTCTTAATTTTTTTTGTCCACTAGTGGAAGAAAATACTTGACGATGTTGGGTGTCGCTGTCGCTGTCTTGGAGCGGAACGTCCGTGTATGTCGTATTTTATACAGGCCAATGTACGGGGGAAAGCCGGCGCGCTCCACTCTAGATATCGCGGCGCCCATCTTGGCATGAATCCTGGCTGACGTCGGCGTAATTTTAGTTCTCGTTTTAACTCCATCTGATAGTTTCCACCGCATATTGGCTTTATCGATAATGTGGCTTCAACTTGGTCGAAGCTTTTGAAACGATTACATAATACTTGCGCTTACAGTACTAGTTGTAGTAGCCATGGCTTCAAAATTCGTACGTGTATGTGTATGTATGTACTGTACTATGAGTGGGATAAATGGGGTTGTTGAAACCTGCATTGTCTTTTAAGCTATTGCATAGCTTATATCGTGGGCCTTGAGCGCGGGGACCGAATCCAGAAATTCCGTAACGAAAAAACCTCACGCTCCCCACTCCGACCGGAACAGCGGTGATACTTTTTAGTTTTGCCATCTATCGATGAATAGTAGAACTTTTAATGACTTTTTGAAATATGACGTTTGTCTCTTTAGTTCAGCAACTCGCCTCTAGATGGCATTGCAATAGCTTTACCGCGGCAGTCCCCGAGTGCCACACGTCTTTTTTTTTTGATGAAAGGAATTGTACCTTCAGTATTGGTTTCTTTTCTCGGTACTGTTATTACTAAATATTTTCATCGATATATTTACAATAGATGGCAATGGATAGTAGAAAAAAATAAATGCGTTGATAGACCCTTACATTGCGGTTATTAAGATCAAGCTCTTTCTTTTTTTCAATTGTAGGTATGTTATGTAAAGATTGGTAATGGATGATGTTTTTTGAACTGTCCAGCTTTATTTCACTGTTTTTGGAGAAAATAATTGTTCCTACAGTAGCAAAAACTAAATGCGTAGACAGACCGCTACAGTGCGGTTATTAAGATCGAAGCTTCATAAAAGCTACTATAAAATAACAGACATAAATTTATTTATGGATACGTAACAGGCCAATGAACGGATAAAAAAGTCATTGTTCATTTTATTACAAGTGTTGGCAATGCGATTTGGCACAAAACTGCATGGCTCATAAATAAAAAGTCAAGATAGTAACATGAAATTTGACATTACGGACCACATTTTCGGCTATGCAATTAGTTTGTCTTGGCTTCCGCCTGTAAGCCCCTGTCCTGGGGCTAGGGCTAGATTTTAGGTAGATATGTCGCGAATACGCTTACGCCAACATTTGTAGCGGAAACTGTCGCCGAAATGCCATTAATCCGTCGGTCGGCGTCGTCGGCGACTTTGCTGTACTCTAGGTTACCTATAGGTTTATTCTACGCGACCTTTATTTATAATCTATACTAATATTATAAAGTGGAAAGATTTGATTGTTTGTATTGAATTTTCTCCGAAACTACTGGACCGATTTATATTTCATCATTAAAAAGCCTACTTTAGAGGGAGTGACATAGGTTATATTTTATCCCGGAATTCCCACGGGAACGGGAACTACGCGGGTGAAACCGCGAGGCGCTGCTAGTTGCTGATAAAACGATAAGTTTACAAATTATTTTATTTGAGATGGGATGACAAGTAGGTACTTACTAGTAGTACAAAAGGATATTAATAGCTATGGATAGAAAAACAGGCAAGATTGAGCAAAGCTTTTGAATAATGTAACGAACAACCCTGAAATTTATTCCGGAATATATGGCTGCAAACAAAAAGGTGGGTATTACACGCAGAGAGAACTTTTATTCACATTTACATGTACTCCGTGCGGTTGTCATTATTCGAAGGGAAAATTCACAAATTCCATCATAAATCCCGATATAACGGTATCCAAACATTTTTATGGTTTAGCAAATTCTTAGCAATGCTCAGTAGCCAAACATTTTTATGGTTTAGCAAATTCATAGCAATGCTATTAAACTGAGTCAAAAGGTAAGTGTGTCAATGACAGGCTCACACGTCAACTCAGTAACGTCGGCGGAGGGACCCCTAAATTTGTTTCAAGGCCCCCGTTTTCCCCGAGCAGCCCCCGAGGCTCCCTAATATGGAGACATTAGAATGCCGACACGCAACCAGCCCAGCATACTAAACCGTTCAGGTACTTTTCTAGGAGACGCAGTTCGAGAACATTCTCGTACTACGAGAACAGCGAGTGTTTAGGAAGAGAATCGCATACCGAATGTCCTCCACAAACCAAAAGAACTCATCAAGAGATATGTAGACACAACCGAATTATACAACAAAGTACATAACATCGGTATCGTGTTGGGCTGCCATTTCAGAAGAAAATGACAACATTTACACTTTAATGGACACTTTGGCGGCGGTGAAAACATCTCCATCGATCGATTTTCAACTTTGTTTCCTCTTCAAGATATGAGTTATATTCGTACAAAAATTGTTTATTTAGTACAGGGTGGCTGGGCGTGTTTGCCCGTATCATCTGCCCATCATCTAAGTACCATACCTTTCCGCCCCGTTCTATCTATCACGATGAGGGATAGGTTTGTAACACAGATACCTACTCAATCTTAAAAGGGTCCTCTGATATATTTACTCATCAAATATGAACTGGGGAAGCAGTTCATTCATACAGTTTTTCAATTATAAAACAACCTAACGAATGTTACGACATAAAAAGAAACCTACGTAGTTAATAAACACGCGGGTCAATTAGAACATACTGAAATATTCACTATTAAAATGTGTTAATTAAGTGTGTACCTACCGTTTTGTGCGAAAAACTTAGTTTAAAGGTAGTAATTTTATGTATGGTATTACTTACAACTTGAGTTTGTAAAAGCCTCAATGGTTAGGTACTCCCGAGTAAAGCCCATCATGCTCTTCTTCTTGCATAATGGAATACACTATTGAATAAAACATAGCAGTTCTACTCCTTGATACGTTCAGTCTATAGTCAGTAACATTACGCCAATCCAGCAGGACGGTCGGGTCGATAAAACATTAATATTCGATCAAACGGGGCTTTAATAAAACATTTCGTAGATTACAAAGTAATATCGTATAGCGTATCTATAGAGAGGGTAACACACGACAACCTGGGATCATAATAAATTATAGTAGATTATAGTATTTTGAAGAAAAATACCATAAACATAAAAAGCAATGACCTGGCAAAACAACGCATTGAAATAAAAGCTGTCCATGTTACGCCATGCGTGAAGCTGATGGATCGAAATGCCTGAGGGACAAAGGCTACAATACAAGTACAATCTAGTATTCTATTTGCATTACGTAACATTTTTCGAGCCCCTTATCCCATTTCATTTTGAATAAATACACCAATTCATTCGAAAAGTGCATTTGTGACAGAAGGGAGGAAGGAGGGATCCGAAGCTCCCACTCAGTCCAACACTAAGCTAATTGAAATCGATACCGGAACTCGACAGGAAACTCAACTGAACAAGATAAATGGGGCAAAGTATTACTATCGTAAACTACAGGCATTCCTATGACAAAAGAAGAACTAACAGGGATTAAGAAGTTCGGTAGCTCTTTTAATTAAGATATAGAGACGCCTGTGTCAAAGGAAAATCTTCAGAGAGAATGCAATATTCACGAGAAAGGACGGGAATGCAATGCTTGACCGAACTTTACAGATAAGAATGCTAAAGATGCGGTGGAATTGTACTGGATCGATGGGCAAAGTGTTCTGAGGACGAAATACATAATATTGGATATTCTGCGAGATACGAACATTGACATTTTAATTCGAGTCTATTCTTTAGGAATTCGCAAAGTAATTTGATAATAAAATTTGGGTACTGCGGTACTACCGCCTATCACTTTCACTTGGATCTGTGAGTAGATTGAGGGTGGTTATTGAATTTCAGCTGTCTGGTTCTGGCTTAGAATTTGCACCACGTGTCGTAAGAGGTAACTAAAGGATATACACGGAGGGGGCAGCAGCGCCTCCTCCAGAATTATTCTACCACCGAACTGCGATCCCCAACCCACATGCTCAGCGTGGGGATTATGGGCATTTCCCCCCTATGCGCTTATAAGGGGGGTGCCTGCGTGTAGCAGTGGACAAATACGGCTGTTGCGGTTGAGGTATTGAATTTCCAACAGAGAAAAACGCAAAAAGCCATCTCAAAATATATCGTGCTCAGTTTCTTCTTTCAGGAAAATTCTCTAATTAGCGCTATCAACCTAAAAATATAATTGTTGAAAATGTTACGTAGCAATTAAAATTTGCGCTTGAACATTATTTTTAGTAGTCTAACTAACTAGGGGCCTGATAAAACATGGTTTTGTTTTATTAAGAGAAGCCTTATCTGTTATAATAGCGGCGCTCCTCAGGAAAATTAATCGGGAAAGTAAACTGACCTTCGGTTCCTTAATTGGTTCTGTTTCTTCGCAAAGTACTTTAGGTGGTAAACAAGACACTAATTGGAGTGTGCTTTAGTGTGCCGAAGGCGTACATATCTCAATAACCTTCAATTGCAGTCAGGAAAGTTCTATTTTGGTGAAATGCCACGCCCAGTTCACCTCTGACCTTTACCAAATACGGAGCGCAAATGAGAAAACAACTCTCGTGGGTACCTATGCCTATCGAGCCCGCCCTGTCTGTTATTCTCTACCTGTTTTATCCCGTCTAAAAGCTCCAATGACATGATAAAAATAGGGGATAACTACAAACACAGCTCGCTGTGGAAATGTACTATAGTTCTGATCAATAAAATATCAGTAGGTCATAAAACGGACTTTATATTGCAGAAATACGTTTTCTTTATGGCCAGTATCTTTAAGGCGGTTTATGTTTCCATTAAGACCACAGATTCACATCTCACTTGGTATACGCAACGTGAGGTTAATGTTATTTTTGTTTGTTCTATCAGCCATTACAACTGTTTGCTAGTAAAACAAGTGAATATGAACCTAAAACCATTTAGCGGAGTTTTGTTCCTTTGCCAAGCGTCCTTTGTAAGTGTCTTGTTACGTTAGAGCCCTGCAAGGTTTGCCAAAAAAAGTTGCTTCTACAAAAAGTCTGAATTTTAAACTAAGTTTCACTGTAAAATATCACGTGACAGCAGCAGCCAATTTGCAGTAAATCAAGTGAAGACGTTGGGAGTGACGTGAACTGTTTCGTGCATGCGGGAAAACTGCACAAGAATAGGTTATGTAAAGGTTCACGTATTCTTGGTTTTACTTGCGAGAAAATATTTTATTTCATGATCTACATATATCTATACTAATATTATATAGAGGAAAGATTTGTTTGTTTGTTTGTATGGAATAGGCTCCGAAACTACAGGACCGATTTTAAATATTCTTTGATAAAGGTTACCTACAATAAATAAATTTCATTTACTTCTCAGAGAGTAAATGAACATAGGCTATATTTTATCCCGGAATTCCCACGGGAACAGGAACTACGCGGGTGAAACCGCGAGACGCTGCTAGTGTTTAATAAATAAAGTCCTTTCTTTGTTTTTCTGAAAGAAAACTTGAAAGATATCTATTTGGAATAGCGTTTACAGTACGGAGCCGCGCCCACCTCGGTCTCATAAATAAAATGGCGCCGAGGCAGTAAGGTATCATTAATCTACCCTCCGTAGAAATGGGGCATCGATTCGACTGCACTTTGCATTGCTTTGTCTTAGTTGCTAGAAGCATTAAATATTTATTGCAGTGGCGCCTGTTAACCTGTGTTTGGTTATACGAAGAAAATTAGTGAGCAATGACAGTATCAAAAATGAAAGGTTTTAAGTTATTTTGAAAACAGATTTCATTAGCTTGTAAGCTGATTAGATATCCAGTTAAACCTCAACCTCAACAGCCTGTATTGGTCACTGCTGGACGCAGGTCTCCCTCTGATAAGCGACTTAATGTCATTTGTCTCATGGGGGGAAGTGCCCATAATCCCCACGCTGCTGGTCATGCGGGTTGGGGATCGCAATTCGGTGGTAGAATTCTATGTAGTTATTGAATAGCTTTAATTTCGTGCAACAAGATTAAAGTATACCATGGGATTTCATTCCAATTATTCTACAATCCCAAAGTGATTCAATTTTAAGCAGCGCAAACTAATCTAGCTTTTGTTAAATTCACGGACGAAAGACGAAGCGCAAATACTGTCTGAAACGTTAAGTAAAAAATTGCACTAGTCGAGTTAACCTAATTTTTAATGAGGTCAGGCTCCGTAATTCCCTTTTAAACGGCAGAAACGATTTCATAACAGTGCTTTAATTTTTGGAAACAGTTCAAAAGGGTTGACTTAGCTGTCGTAATCAGCCCTAACACGGACTTTCTAATGACCTGACACACGATACGATCTTCCCGCAAATTTCGGTCAAATTTCGATGCAAAAAGGTTAAGGGAAATAATAGCCTTCGATAAAAAACAAGCTGGTCGTTATCAGCATATACCTAAAAATGCACATAATAACCCAAAAAAGACGACTTACAGGGGCTTGAACCCGCATCCTTCGCTCAGTAGTAATGTGCTAGCCAACCAAGGTAATGAATGCAGGTGAATATTATTTGATTGATTAGAAATTACCCCGAGTGTCAGGGCTTACGCACTATAATATCAAAAACTTAAGATATCAAATAACATTTGGCTCATCTATACCTACTTACTAATATTATAAAGAGAAAATATTTGATTGTTAGGTTGTTTGTATTGAATAGGCTTCGAAACTATTGGACTGATTTAATAATTAATTTTGTTTTAAAAAACTATAACCGACTTCAATTTTTATAGTTTTTTCATGGATCCCACTGTCAGAACGGAACCAAATTAAAATGGGACCGCACGGGAAGCACCAGCTTTCATATAAAAAAAGAATCATGAAAATCGGACCACCCAGTCAAAAGTTCTGAGGTCAAACAAAAAAAATAAAAATATACATACAGTCGAATTGAGAACATCCTCCTTTTTTGAAGTCAGTTAAAAAAATATTTCATTAAAAAGCTTAATTTTCAGGAAGTGACATAGGCTATATTTATCCCGGAACACCCACGGGAACGGGAACAACGCGGGTGAAACCGCGAGGCGCTGCTGGTATTAGACAATGCTGTGTGAATTGTCCAACATTAATTATTATTATTACCTGTGACGGACTTTCCTCTAAACACAAACTTCCCTAAACACAATTCTGTTTGCATGCCAATTCGCCCGTTTCCCAAATAGGATTGCAAGTTGAAACAATCTAGTATAAATCGGTAGACCACGTAGACAGAAATTGTTAGCCTGGTACCAATTTGGCGCCAGTGCACCTAACTTATGAAGGCGGCAGTACGACCTGCGCGGATCGATGTCGACCCCTTTACCGAGCAATGCACCAAGCCTGGGAAAACCGTGGTGTGGTGCTCGTTACTTCATAAAACATGTAGGTGAGTTCGCTTTTAACGGGGTTTTCCGTCTCTTACTACACTAAAATAGAATTCACCCTTCACGGTATAGTTCTAAGAAATTGTTATTAACTTTACGTACCTGTGTGGTTGCTTCCACGATTTCCAGAATTCATTATAACGTTTATGAAATGTACCGATTTGTAAGGATATTTATAGTTCCAACATTGTTTAATAATCGTTACTGCCCGCGGCTTCGCATACGTTGTTTCTATGGAAACGTTTTAAGGTTATTTCTATCCCTAGAAAACTGATTTGTGGGATAAAAGTAGCTCGTATCTGTTATTCCAAGTCTAGAACTACCTGTATGCAAAATGTACTGAATGGATCAGCCTGATCCGTTCAGTAGTTTATACATGAAAGAGTAACAAACATCCAAAAATCAAAACCTCTCGCGTTTATAATACCAGTAGGATTACATAGAATTCATTTATATGAAAGCCTAGCCTATGTTAGGTATATATTTTGTCATTATCAAGTATACTTTATAGGAGTATTTCTTTAGACTATGCCGTGTTGGCATTGGTATATGGCGTTCTAAGCTCTTCGTATCAGGGGTAATTTTCTTTCATGGCTATGAAAATAGACTGAATAACTAGGGTGGAATGGAGGCACTGTTGAAACTAAGTCACATTAGTTTTCAAGATAGGAGTTGGCGATAATCATCGCGTGTGCTTTTTTCGTCACTTCGCATTCATGAAGGGGTTCCAGGCTAGATATTCTATGTTTTAGTGAGTAATGAGTATTTAATAACAAAATACCAAAAGGCACAAGTATTCATAAATTTGTAGATTTTACAGAGTAGACTAATGTTTACTTCTCAGCACACATACATTCGTCCTCAGCCGTGGATGAAACACGTCTCTCTCAAAGGCCGATTTTGGCATAACCCAATCACCACGACAAGTCTACACCAATAGAGGTGTTTTATAAAATACACAGAATAATGTCAAGAATCGAACTTATTTGAAACAAAAATACGGAAAAATAGTATTAGATTTTAACGCTTTCCCCTTGCCATCAGATTAATTTAAAGTAAATTAGATCAAAACTAACTAAGAATACAAGAAAGCAATGTTCATTATTCTATTAAGTAAAGGTATATCTATCCACTTCCCGGATTAAAATAAAAAAAAGGCATGACAGCACTGGCACAGGAGCGTGTCATAGCATGGCTAATTGCTTCTATGGCGGTAATAAAAGTGGCCCTTGAGCGCTCTACATAATAGTTTACAGTAAAACGCTATTATGAGCGTTTTACTGTTTACAAATATGAGGTAGATATAGTTCGAGTACGAAAAGATCTTGTGGCAAAGACGTCCACAAAATCATTGAAATTCTAACTCTTGGGAAATTTCAAAATATGTGAAAACTAGCTTCTGCCCGATAAAAAGCCTATGTTTGATTCCATAGCTGTATGCAAAATTTCAGCCCGATCCGTTCAGTAGTTTTAGCGTGAAGAGGTAACAAACATCCATTTATTCACACAAATTTTCTTATTTATAATATTAGTGTAATTTTCGTTTGCAGTCTGTCACTCCCCCTCCTCTATTTATTCAAATTCTCAGAACAATATCATTTCCCGGATTTAAGTATCTTGCAAAGCCTTGCAACAATTCTAAACCAAGACGAATAAAAGCTTTCAAATAAATTGAAGCATTTTATGCAGAAACACGAATGGCGTCGCGAGGCAAGATGGCGGCAAACCGCCCAAGATGGCTCCCAACAAGACTTTATCGATGTAATGCGATATACAAACAGAAGTTGGCGACGTCAATTCAATGAAGGAAGAGATCCATTGTTGGACAAGTTATAAGCAGATCAATATGTAATTAGTAATGTTCCATTATCTTTCAGAGCTGAAAAGATAGATCCCGAGAGAGAATACTTCTTGCTTGATAAAGGTACTTACTCTGTTTACTGATCATCTTCTGCTTTCACATCCCCCAGCGTTCATAAAACTTCAATTGAATGCCCTTCTAGAGTTTTTAAGAAATTAGAGCCATGGTCAATTTAGACATCAATAAGATGTTTTTTCAGGTATCGGATCGTTGATGACATTTTAGATTTTATTTATGAAAGTGTTTTGAACAATCCTACTAACTTTGAACTGGGTGTGAATTATTGTACCTTAAATCCTATTTTTTGGTCTAATTTGACCGGACTCTGTTATATTTGCTTTGATATTCTCTAGCGTTCTTAGAACCCCACGAATTAAATGTCCTTTTAGAGAACCTTTTTCACAGAATCAGAGCAAAACGAGACAAAGGCATGTCAATCCATGGAAGTGGCAGAACCGATACAGCCGTTATTAAGATAACAGTTATCAAATGTCAAAACCATTCCGAGATAACAAAGATCATAATACAATTCAGCGCCATTGGCATTTACGAAAGCTCTTCAGCGACGGATGTGACATTACGCAATATTCCGCCAAAAGAGCCTCTTTCCAAGCAAAATAGACATAATAACAGCAATAAATCTGCTGCTGTTAGCTGATATATCTTACGGAAAAAATAAAACCAACGCAAGGTAGATGTGGAGATATTCCGCCCCATTTTTTTACAGCGTCGTATAGTTAAAAGTTTCCGCTTATTGTTGGTTTTACGAGTATTGTGCGTCGACTCCACACCCGAACAAGTTCACCCAGCACACACAGCTGGCATTAATACTTATATCATCCTCAATCTCAAACTGAACAGCCACGTGTGAACAGCCTATATTGGTCCACTGCTGGACGCAGGCCTCCCCCTGATAAGTGCCTCTATTGGCTGTTACCTCATGGGGTTACCTAATGGGTTGGGGATTGTAGTTTGGTGACAGAATTGTTAGTCGGGAGGTGGGGCTGCCCGACTCCGGTAAATATCCCTTAGTCGCCTCTTACGACACCCGCGGGAAGCGTTGGGGTGGTGCAGGTTCTATGCCGGCGGTACCACATGGCGCTTTAACTTACTCTTATTTATATCATAACCAGTAATAAACTCATATGACCTACTGCTGCGTAAACCTTAAAGATGCCATAAAACGTCCGCTACCAGGAATAATGTCCACATGGCTTTATACTGAGGCCGTGTGGTGCCGGCTTAGAATTTACACCACCCCAACTCTTCCCGCGGGGGTCGTAAGAGACGATTAAGAGATATCTACCGGAGGCGGGCTGCGACCCGCATGCGTAGCGTGGGGATTATGGGTATTACTCCCATGTCCAGGCTGTAAAGGTATGATGTGGCTTATAATTTGCACCACCGCAACTCTTCCCGCGGGTGTCGTAAGAGGCGACTAAGGGATATCCACCGGGGGCGGGCTGCAGCCCTCTGCAGAACCATTCTACCACCTGACAGCGATCCCCAACCCACATGTCTAGCATAGCATCTAGATTATGGATATTACATGAGATAAAACGCAATAAGGCGCTTATCAGGGGGGGGGGGGGGGGGGGGGGGGGGTCTGAGTCCAGAAGTGGACCATTATAGGCTGAATGAGGTTTAGGTAGATAAGGCGTGAAAGAAAATGTAACTTGGACAATATTTTCTAAGGTCTCGGTACTGAAGAGATACACCGATGCAATTCCACTGCGCAATCGTATCGCCTTGAAATCGATTGCAAATCGTCAGTGTGATAACTGATCGAACAGGGATCCTCTATCTATCATATCGTATTCCAATAAGGCAAATAGTTCAATTCAGTGTTCCTTTTAGACCGAGTGTGTGTGCTGAACAGGCATAGGTTCCTCTATCTATCATATCGTATTCCAATAAGAAGGCAAATAGTTTGATTCAGTGTTCCTCTTAGACCAAGAGTGTGTGCCTTGTTCTTCGGTTTTCATTTACATATTTTGATTAACTGAGCTTTAATTAAGAGCCAATATTCCAAGGCACTGTATTATTCATGCATATCGAATTCCAGCACATTGCCATCACAAGGCGTAATCGAAAATCAATAGTGCTTATTTAATGAAAATGGGCAGGTGTGGGGGAGAATTTCGTACATTGCATTTTGTCGGCAATTTATATTCATGTGTCGTTTATAGGCTGGAAGTAATTAACGAAATTAACCGATCCCCTTGATGATAAAGCTATTTCCTCACAGACGCGTTTTTAACGGTAGATAATCATTTGCGGTATTGCGATAATTCGTGCCGATTCTTTGCACACAGGAGCGTTTTTATCGCACGATGTTTTGAACCTACTAACGCAGATATGTGTAAGATCGGTCGTGTCCTTATTCAAATGTTCTAAGAACCATTATAGCTATACCTATTGCAGGACGTAGAAACGCTTCGCCTAAAATATAGCATGCGTTCTAATACAAAATGTGCTGAAAACAGATAACGCATGCGATATTTTACAGACCGATAAAAACGCGCTTGTGGGGGAGAGGCTTAAAGCTAGCTTAGTTAGGTATAAGCTTCGGAGCTTCTGGCAGCCCTGCGCGACAACATCAATCGATTTTTCCAATCGATGTGTTCTAAATAAGCCACCCCAGTCTCGCCTTACTTAGGCGTATTTCCTTCGAACGGCCTTCACAAAACATTGCCGTTACCAACCTGCTTATCTTCAAGACTACACGCAAAGTATTTGGTGCCTTAGAAATTCCAAGCTAAAATTTCAGGTTACGTACATACAATGCCCGGGTTCGTTACGTAACATCAGCAAGCTGGTGCCTGTATAAGCCTCGACCTTTTTTCCGACATTCTGGTAATTTCAGTGAATTAATAACCTTACATTGCGTCTAGCCCTCGCGGTGTTCATTAGACCTAAGACCTTGTCTTGAATTTATAGAAAGGGCGAACTCTCCAGAGTTTTTGAAACCTGCTGAGAGCGAATTTCCACTGACAAAGATTTCGCGCCCTTCGGGTAAAATATTCGCCCTGAGAGATCTTGTTATAAAGTGCCGGTTATTATTCCAGTAACAATGTTCGACGGTCTGGAGCCGAGGCGAATATTCACGCTCCGTCGGCAATACTCTCTCCGAGAGACATCGTTAGAGCACAGTTCGTCCTTGGATACAACAACAATGAAAAATAATAAGATGGATTTACTTCAACAATCTCCCACATCACACTTGAATTTATTTATTTAACGCTTTGACAAGTGATAGACTTTTTTACTTTAGACACAAACGAAAGAAAATTTAATTTAATTAAGGCGACTTGACAAAAACAGCCTCTTGCATTATCTTATCATCTTCGCAAAACTTTTGACCGAGAGATCCTCACTCCTTTCATACTCGTAAAAGGCTTAAGTTGTCAACGTCGACCCGAAAATCCAATTAGATCTCCCTTTACAAAACTTCTACATTGAGATATTATTTGTGAAGAGTTCAGGGGTAAAGTTTTATTGCAATATCACATACTAGGAACAATCCAATTAAAGGCTGTGATATAATTAAGAGCAAAATCTGTGTACAGTTTCACGCGCTAACGAGGTGGCCGCCTACAGCGCTGTAATTAAATAGCAAAAGGCGCACAACGCTGGCGTTCAGCCGCTCCTGAATAATATCCTCATTAGAGCAGGCCGAGAACAGTTACACAACGTCTCTAGCCACCCACGACACCAGGAATTATGAGGACACGGTCTCATTCGCGACATCCTGCGGGAAACGCGACCACTTGCGTCAGCCAGAAGGACCTTACACTGCCGTAGTTAGTCACTTGTAGACGATGTCTGAGACGAATCAACTGAGATATATGGCTTTCCAGGACCCTTGGAAGCTATTTAACTATTTGCAGAAAATCTACTAGGCAGTAGATTTGTGCGAGAAAACCACGCCCTGTGTCAGCTGTCGCGTTTCACAAGAACGGTCTTAAATAACACGCTGTTGGTCTTCCAAACCACGGAAAAGCAAAGCTGTTTGATATAACCACACACAAATTCCTTAAATTCCTGGGTTGGTATGGGTGATTCCACCTTTACAGGCAAAGCTGTTTCCTAATTTCACACTCAGCTGAGTATTAGAGGCACTAAGGCCGCATTTTATTATTATATATTTACGCTCTGGAAGGACCGAGCTATAAAGGATTGAATCGATTATGGCCAATTGCCAAAACGCTATCGGCCGCTGGGAAAGGTAGGTAATCTCAAATTAAATTTACATCATCTTGACAAAAATCTTAAAGGTGTCAAAAGAAGATTTCGTAATACCATACCATGCTATATTATCGACACGTAATAAATAGTGTAGGAAAAGTACTGTTGTATTAAAAATTACATCCAGATGGGGAATACGATGAAAAATGATACGCACTGGCCATTCAGTGCAGACGTAGGTATTCATTCATCCCGTAATGTGAATACCACAATGATGGGATGGGCTATGAAGGTCGTACTATTCACATATTGCCAATAGCAACTGATTGCACTCATTATAGCAAATCATGTGTTATATTGCACATTGATCGTAGCACCGATTACATAGGCGTTTCCTGATAACATAGCCTTTAGTTACGTATATTGGTTACTTAGATTGTATTAGATATGAAGTAAGCTATTTCAAGAGAGAATTATTTTAACGTGGAAGTCGTAATCTTGAAGGGACTCGATACAATACACGGTCAGTTTGAAGCTGTAAGGATCAAGACTGTTTAAATCTGTGAACTTTTTAACCGCTTGAGCTGTTTCGTGTTTCTGTAAAACGAAGACTGTAGTTCACTTTGCATTTGCAGCTTGTTGTCTTCGACTTTGACTGCTTCAATTTTGCAGTCTAGTTAGGCGAAAAGGCCACGTAAAAGCCGAGAGATAACAATTTAAACTTTTATTTATTCCAGATTTTTCTTGACAATGCTGACAAGAAACAAACACTAAACTACTAAATAACAGTCTTAGACCTTAACGTCGTAAGATTAACTAGTAGCTAATCATTGATTTTATAAAGGTTTATTTTGGATCCGACAGCAGCGCACCAACTTGATAGTTACGTAATGACTTCAGTAGAAACTGAACGGTACCTAGCAGGAACTCAAATCTAGACGAAAACTGCCAAAATTACCTGCTATTGTGTGTGAATTGCTATGCTGTAGGTTCTATTCCCGCGGAGGAAAAAAAAATGTATTCACACGTATTCGTTACAGGCCTGGATGTATGCCTATCAATCATCCCCATACGCTTAACTACTTTGGGGCAATACACTCTGTCAGTGCAGATCCCACTTAAAATAGAACTGGGGCTAGATAATGTGTAATAAATATGCCGCAAATAGTACCAAATGCCCCCTACATTACAGCATAGAGACAAAGCCTGGTACAGCCGCACGTAGGTCGTACTTGTACCTACGTGCGCGGGTCAGAGGAGGCAATTTTGCCTACGGATGTGAAGCTAACCTTGGACGGAGATGAGCGCGTCTTGGAGCGCGTGCTGTGTCCTTTGGCACAAATGCGGATGTGTTCAATTGAAGCAGCCGTTATCGAACCGCGCTAAACACAGCGCAAGGTAAATGCCTGAACAGTTTGCGATTCTGCTTGACCATTTGATATGTTCTAGAATAGAACAGGAATTGAAAAATAGTCGTGTTCATGGACATCCTTTTAATAAAAATAACAATTGAAACGACAATACATCATCATCGGCCTTATTCCGTCTATAGAGACGATTTAGGTAATGTGTGTGGTTGGGTTAGATTTACCATCGCCACATATTAAAAAGACCTAGCCAGCTGTGTATGTATGTGTATAGGATTTAAGATAGTGATATAAAAATCCAATTTTCAGTGTTTTTTTTAAGTTAATCTGGCAGTTACATACTGCCAAGTTCAAAGTGGATGTGACGACAAAACCAATTAGCTATTCTGATTTTCTATACACATATATGTTATTTATTTTTATTTTTAAAGCCATTGTAAACAGGAAATTCACTGATTGAGAAGTTACCCGCTTGGTTTCCTCATAGTTCGCCACCCTGTAGCGAACTATGAACACCGCTGCATCGAGGACATAAAGTGGCGATCACATTAGGCATATAATGGCCATAGTGACACAAGCAAGGTAAAGCAGTTGAAGTTAATGTGGAGTGTGCATGATGGATAGTGTTTCCCGAGAGCATATAGCCCAGCAATGCTCAGATTAGAGTTGCATTGTGGAGCCCCGCAGTTAATGCTTTAAAGTGGACAGACGATTTGTATCTAATGTTGATTCATGAAGACCAAGGATACAATTGGACCATAACTACAATAAACTGCCTATGGTGTCTGTACTCCTTTTTCTGCACTGAGACTTGGGTTGATCCATTGTGCATAGCTCAAACCCTATATTTATATCAAAATAATATAAATAAATTAAAACTAGCATTTAACAATTGAAACAATTGAGCTAACTGCAGATTATTGCAGGTAGCTCAACTGATCCACATCAATACCAGAAGTATACCCAAGATGGTGGCTGCATTGCCCCACTGTATGGCAATGCTGATGCGCTGCGTTAGATACTCACTAGCTCTTGGGTTATGCATTGCTTTGCAATAATTAGTAGTAGCAAGATATTGAATTTGGTATCATATTGTTATCGCCAATACTATGAAAATAATGTGCGAAAAACCTTATCATATTATAAGGGTTTCGTTATGCATCACAATAAGAAGTTTATTTTTGGGTGTTTTTGTAAGGATTGAGAGAGGACAAGTAGAGAAGATCAATTATTCAATCTTGAATAGGTACTTAAAAAGTAAGAAAAGACCAGTAAACGACAAAACCACAAAAGAGTTACGTAGGTAGTGTCGAGCCGAAAATATTTGAGATCAATAAATCAATAACGTTGAAACCGACGACGTTTTATGAATTAAAAAAGCGTAATTATACTTGACCCAATCTTTTAAAGGATACCTGATAAAATTACCATTATAAATAGTTAATAAACGACAGTAGCATCCCGGTTAATATCATAGATCGAGAATTAATTCGTAAAAAACTAGTAACCGACTGACGGGGCGTGGTCTTTCCCAGCGTTTTCCGGTCAAAAACATCAAATTACGCAAACTTCAACGGTAAAACATAAAGAGTAACATTGGAGGTAAATTTTTCATTATGAATAACATACTTAAAAGATCAAAATACATAGAAAAATAATTTTATTTTGTACTTACATCCAGAGATTCCTTTGACGCCATCTTTCGCACACAACAAATTTGACGTTTCTCTAAAAATCGATAACAATGAGAAAATATTTATTCGGATATTTGTATACATTTTCAGAAATGATATAATAAAAATCGGGTATACCCGTATCTTAGATTCCTTGATAACTGGTTAGATAAAATATAACAAATAAAATAATATTAGATAATCTACGAGTACCTAAGGTTTATTTTTTGGTATAAATTTTTCTATATTATCTGTGATTCAAAGTTACATAAAGGCAGCGTATCCGAACATAACAAGTCAGACGTTGACATTGACATTTTGTACCAGAGTTCCTAGGGAAAAGGTGATTTCTTCCGTCCACACAAAATACTAGGTATTTCGATAAAACTATAACGCTTCGCGGTATGCCACGGTCCATCCAAAAACTCCGGTTCGTTTGTCTTCTTCAGGACTTTCATTGACCGTTCGATAGAATCTAAGACGAAGCACCATGTAGGCATAGCACGGGGATAGTTGTCTAGGGTAGAATATAAAAAATTACGTCATTTTGTCATAAAATGCGTAAAATGTTTGAAATTCATTCCTTCAACTTCAATAGTTCCACGGGAACTGATTTATATGGGATAAGAAGTAGGTAGCCAACGTTTGATTCCAGGATTGGAAGTAAAATTCATCCCGTCCGATAAAATACTAAAAAAAATCGGCTTAGACGGAATCGAAACAGCATTCTACACTCAGTACGGGGATTTCATAACCTCTACACCACGAAGTCGGATACCTAGCGATCCGAAAATCTCTGATACTTTTTACCACTATAGCGCCGTTAGCTCTATGTCCCCTTCACTTTTGATGATGATGGGGGTACATTTCGTCCGAATCTTAAATGTCGTACTTACATTTCTACTAAAATAAATTAGGAACCATTGCTTCTATATTTAGAGAAGGCGCTAGATTATTATCATAGATATCATGGACGTAGGTTGTATTCCCGCCTCGGGATAAATGTTTGAACGATCTGCAGATGTTGGTTCAGGGTGTTCTGAGTGTTTTTATGTAGGTACCTATAGTCAAAAATTATCTAAGTACCTACCTCTCTAGTATAAATTATCCCATAAATTCCACAAACATATTTAACTCTGTTAACTGTCCAGCATTATGTATGAATAAAATATTATCTCTCTATATTTATGTCTTTAGGGTAGGTACATAATATTTTTTCATATACACAGGGCAAGATAGAACATTTTACTGAAAAAAGACTTTATTTTGATTTCAAAAACAATAAAAACTGCATTCAAAGATTTTTGAATAATTGCCTGTCTGAAACGGAAATCGAACCCGCCAAATTGAAAAAAATCCTCCGTAATTTTACGATACCGATCAAAAGACTAGGTATTATTTTTTCCTAAATAACATAGCATCTAGAATAAAAAGAAGACCATGAAATTTTACATTTATAATTTCAGAAAAATTCATACCTTGTTTAAAAAAAGTAGAGTGGAATAGAATCAAGCAGTGGACCCTAAACTACCTAGGTACTATCTATACCAGATTAGAGTGGAACAAAATGTCGAATCTGATCCATTTATGGATCACCGTAGGTACCTTAGTGGATCAGAGTGGATGTAGTTTGAGTAGAATTAGTAAGAAGGTGGCTGTTGGTGCCGGGCCGGCTTAGAATTTACACCACCCCAATTCTTGCCGCGGGTGAGAGGCGACTAAGGGACATCTATCAGGGGGCGGGCAGCAGCGCCTTCTGCAGAATAATTCTACCACAAAACTGCGATCCCCAATCCGTATGCCCAGCGTAGGGATTATGGGCATATTATTAGGGTGACGCCTGCGTCCAGCAGTGAACCAATATTCGGTTGAGGTTGATTAAGTAGGTAGGTACTATTTATCTTTACCGTGTCCATTTTGAATGAAACATAAACGTAAACAAACCGCCCATACTTAACCTAAAATTCACTTTGTTGGCGCGTCCTTTTATACGTAATTTACATTACTCGTCGATTTTAGATCCTCCGTTCAATAAAAATTGCTTACAATTATATCTGAAACTCGACGGCAAGGCTTGCCGTCGAGTTTCAGATATAATTGTAGACACAAATAACAAAATCTCACTTGCTTGCCGGGCAAGCAAGTGAGATTTTGTTATTTGTGTCGTATTTTGTTTACTAACATGCTTCATTCAAAATGGATAAACCATAGGTATTAACCCTTATAGAAGACATAAAGAGGTAAAGCACTTACCAGTAAATAAGTTAGTTCGTTCACTTCGGATTTCATTTCTAGAGTTTACTTTAATACTACCTAATAAGTAGGAAAGTAGGTAGGTGAAAACACTACTGACACTTGACTTAGCAGGTAACTCGCCTTTTAGATTTGGTTCCTAAGTTACTTTCTTACACCACAGTGTAGGTATACAAAACCGCTATACCCATACAAAACTGCTGGTCAAAATTAGCGTTTATTTTTATTTTGAGATTGGCACCTAAATAATTCTTATGGCACGGCACTCTGATTACTCACAGATTTATTAAATGCACAATCGACATGCTTAAAATAATATACTTAATCTACGCTACCTAGGTACTGTATAAAAATGGTAAATGGTGTGAAACACCCATCGAGCGCAAATAATTTTTTCAACTGCCCAAAAGAGAAACTAGACCAAACTTATCATTATTTCATAATAAAACTGGTTAGGTAGATACTAATACCTGCTGTTTTCAAAAGCGTTGCATTAGGTCAAATCTAATTATTAATTAAAACTCGTAGGGCTATGGTAACTAAACTATTGCGTAATATTCATGTGATGATGTGACGGTACAAATCCGGTAGGAATTAATTTTTAAATTTATTATTTTTTATATCTTGCCAGTAGTGAAAGGACCTATTTTTATAACATACTATATTAAATCTATGTTTTATACAATGTATAGTGTTAAATCGTAATCATATAGCTTAGGGC
This sequence comes from Eupithecia tripunctaria, assembly GCA_955876795.1. Lineage (NCBI taxonomy): Eukaryota > Metazoa > Arthropoda > Insecta > Lepidoptera > Geometridae > Eupithecia > Eupithecia tripunctaria. The sequence goes on along the minus strand of OY041617.1, from coordinate 12,816,522 downwards.
CTGCCTGCCTACTTTTATTATTATATTCACTTAATAGCTAGATTTTATTTTTATTTTGAAGCTCGTTATGTTTGCAGTTCCAATCCAAATGACGACCTCTGTGGCGCGTTGGGCGAAGGTCTGCCTGCGACGCAGGAGGTTGTGGGTTCGATTCCCGCCTCGGGACAAATGTGTGTACGATCTGCAGACATTTGTTCAGGGCGCTCTGGATGTTTACTATGTATAATAAAAAAGAAATATTTAAGTACCTAGTGTATCGTATTATGTATATCAGTTATCTAGTACCCTAACACAAGCTCTGCTTAGCCTGGGGCTAGATAATGCTGTGTCAATTGTCCAGCATTATTTATTTACTTATATATGGGTCGAATCACAGATGTACCAGGGATGGAATTTATGTATACCTAGAGGATTTTTTTTTAGACTTTTCGATTTTTACTACATAAAATGTTTTACAATCTTTTTATAGGACAAAAAATCTACATATTCAGAGTCCCTATTCAAAATGGCAGATTCTTTGAGTAAACGCTTATTTTGCTATGTTTTATAAGGTGCTTTGATACATTTCGACGCCTGCAAGGAAAATCATTATATCTCATTTTCCGCAACTTTACTTTTAGGAACTTTTAGGAGAGCGCGTTACGGTTTAAAAAAATCCTGTGGGTTTTTATTATGACTTAAAGTAAAATAACCGTGTTAATTTGAATCGCTTAGGGTTTATCTAAGATATTATACATGTGTATTGCGTCTAATTGCTCGTTTTCATGCTTATTTATGATTACAATGATACGCCACAATGTTACGTTACACACACTGACATTGTATGAGTTACAATGTCAGTGTGTGTAACGTAACATTGTGGCATACAAAGTAATAATGTAAGTATCAACTTGCATTTTAAAAGGAAAAACATTGTATGTCTGAGATACAATTCGATTTTTTTTTGTTTGATTTAGAGTTATGATTTCAATGAAAAACTCAATACTTTTTTTGTTATAACAACTCATTCATAAAGAATAGAACCACCAAGCTCCTGAAGCCATACCTTTGTAGTTTTCCTGCAATAATAAAATAAATAAAAATAAAAATCATTTATTTCAGATTATAAAATGTACCGATATGGCATGGTCCATATCGGTACATTTTATAATAAATTACACATTTAGAAAAGAAAATAACATTAACACAACATTGCTTACAGCTGCAGGTGTGCACTCAGTGCCAGGTGTAGGTTGCAAGCACTGAATGCACCTCTACCCAATGCCGCAGGAATCGGCCGTTCATGTCCTCAGCTACTGCTGCGAGGTGGCTGTTGCGGCTGGCGCGCAGGCGACACAGCGAGGCGGCGCAGCGGGCTCTTAGCACAGCTGGAAAGCTGTCCACGCCCGCGTCAGCAAACATGCCTGACCTAGATAAAAAGTATCATATAAGCCTATGTTTGATTCCAGGATTAGAATTACCTGTATGCAAAATTTCAGCCAGATCCGTCCAGAATTTTTGGCGTGAAGAAGTAACAAACATCCATGCATCCATTCCAGGGTTGGAAAAAAAACAGTTCAAAATTTAAAAAAAAGTGTTATTTTTTTGTTTTATTTGTTTTTATTTTAACTTTTTACCTTTAGGGATCAATTTCAAATCAATTAAAGCGAATTATAGCGAAATAAAATATTTAATTAATATGTAGTGTAGTGTAGGTATGTAGAGAACTAGAGAGAGTACGGGGAATACCTACTAAGCCAGTGAATTACTTTCTTTCGACCGACTTTGCTGGGGGACTATACTGGACCCAGTTACCTATGCAATGTACAGTGTATAAAACGGCCAACATAGGGACTTTTCTACTTGTAAATTTATTTTAGAGTTCTACATATTTATTCGTTTGGATTTCTTTCCATTCATTTGCAATAAAATGTAGTTTGGAACCCTGTTTTATTCTTCATGTTTTAAACATTGTTTAAAAAGTGTTTTTAACTGTGTTTTGAAACACTTACTAAAAACATAGTTTGATTTCAAACTGTTAACGTGTTTTAAAACAACTTATTTTTATCATCCCAACCCTGATTCTTTCATCCATCTACAAAATCTACATCCATACAAATTTTCGCATTTATAATATTAGTGTGATTTAACCATGATTGGTCATGAAAAATTCAGAGCTTGGACTGCACCGTACAAACTTTTATTGAAACTTCAAATTGATGTTTAGAGCATAGAATCAGTAGGCGACTAGACCTGGTACTGAACCTGTTGATAACTAAGACATCTATGAATTATAGCCGGATAAAAGTAAAGCATCATATCTGCTTCAGTCAAACGCTCCGATCATATTTATCAAATCCGTAGAGCCTCGGTACCCCATACTTTTAGAGTCACGACTCTGAAACAAAGCTAAGATTAACTGGTATGTTCACAGTGAGAAACACCCGCCGGATAATGTTGTTATGGCTGTCATGGTAAGATATACCAACGGCCCTAGTACACTAAATCCGTGATGACCAAAATGTTCAACAGCAGTATGTGTTTGGTCTTTGGTAACCAAAGTCATAATGCGATAAAGAAATTTGTTTGATCCAAAAGTACGAGTATGTATGTAAGTGTATGCGATCATATTGATTCTACAATATAATATCTCTGTGACAATTTTTCCGATTAAAAAACTTGAAAACTATGTTAATACACGTGCACTTGCTCGAAAATTGAAGTTTTTTGATATTTTTTTCTTTTTATAAAATAACAATGAGGCTTAATTTTAAACTATGTACTTTTTAAAACCCAAATATCTAGACTAGACCACTAATTAGTATTTTAAACAAGGCTGACAAGGTATATTACATCTAGTATTAACATAATATCACATAAAACACACTCTTTCACAAAAACACAAAAACAGTTGGAAGAAACAAACAACAGCACTCAGACAAACAAGTGGGCGCGCGTGCGTACCTATGCGTAATAAAATAACATTGTACCTATGTCAAAATATTGAGTGTGATTTTAAACTAAACATGCGGACCATCAAGAATTATTAAAAAATGTCGAAAAAAATAAATGTACCTACCTATTTTGTATTGCAATTTTATTACTGTGGGCCATTATTTACTTTTTTCCACATTCTAAATCAATAACCAGAAGCAGCGAGAGGCTTTTGAGGGTTGAAAATCCGCCAAGCTATTGCTTGGCGGATTTTCAGTTTTTATTTATTTTTAGTTTCACCTACCCCCATTTTTATATGGCAAATATAGCAAACATCCTGTATTTACATTCTATCATATTCCATAGTCCTTCCTTCCTTTCTTCCTTTAATGGTGTCTACGTCTGGGTTGACATAATTTTGCCAATGTCCGTAATATTTGAGTAAAATAAAAATAAAAGCAACTTTGTTCGGTAATAAAAATAGTAGGAAGGGAATTCTGCGATTTAATGTTAATCAAAAAGATTTAAGAAAATTACAAAATTAAGGGCAACGTTGTACGGCATTGTACGGTTTTACCTACATGCCAAAAAACAAGAAATGTCAATCACCTGTCAGCTATCACAACCGTCAGGTAAGTCTGTCAAATGATTTTGGGATAATTCGTAGCAGCGGTGCCAGATTAGGCGAATTATCGCCACTTAGGCTACCTTGGGGGGTCAAATGGCGACCAAAAAATCCAATCGGCTACCAGTAGCCATTTAGGCTACCTAGAAAAAAAGAACGGGCGATTTAGGCTGTTTCAGGATTACCCCAAATTTTTGAATAATTTCTTCTTATTTGTATGCTTAAAACGAAACGTAATATGAACGTCCATCGTTCGTCGGTTCTTTCCCCAATCTTCTATTCTACTTCCCGGACACAATGAGTGAGACCTCGCTGGGATGCAATTGCCTAGCGCCGCAATGAGATGTCACGAATCAAGGTGTCAATTTAATTCGTTCGGGTGTAACATAGAGTTTATATGATGGGGTATAACTCGCTGTATGACAGAGACAGAGTTCAAAACAAGAAAGAGAAACGCAACTACTAAACTAACTCAACTTCTAACAGGCCACGCGCGATTTTTAATTGCTTCCTAAATTGTTATCATCGAAGGAAAAGTTTGATACACTATTATTTGAGGCCGCTAGAACCAGAGTGGCCTATTCACAGAAACAATGATTCACAATATGGAGGGAAGTATGAATGTGTAACATTCAAATGAGTTTTATAATCAATTATTTTGATGATGGTCATAGTGTTTTATTATTTAATATGGTTCATAAAAAGACATTTTTGTTCATTCTGTATTTAATTATGGTGATATTCAAGAGATTTGCTTGTTTTGTTATTTAGGCCACCATGGCGATGAGTAAGCAGGTCATTTATCTACATTGAGTGAACATTTTTGTCACGTCTCCTATATTTTAAGTTATGTTTTATTTGTATTTTAAATGACTAAATAAATAAGTTCACACTCTTACTTTACCTTCAATAAAATATATTTTTTGGATTTACGTTGTCCTTTCTTTACGCGTCTATATTTGGGCTAAATATAGGCTTCTTAACTCAAAATGTTAGGCGAATTAGGCTACTTGTACGAAAAAATATATTAGGCGATTTAGGCTACTCGGTAGGCAAAATAGGGCGAATTGTGTTAGCTTTCATCTGGCAACTCTGATTCGTAGTACGCCGCGCCGTTCATTCAATTCAATTCAATACAAAATTCAGTCAAATTTTCAAAGTTTGTTGGGGTGCCTGTATTTGTGTTTATTTCAAAAATAATCCCTCTAAAGCTCTGCAATTGTTATATGCATCAGGCTTACTTTTTTAATGGTTCAAAATCAGAGCGTACTTAGATTGCAAAGATTTTATTTCAGTTATAACCTTATTTCAATGTAAAGAAATATTTTCCGGAGCTTTTGAAAATGGATAAAAATGTAGGGTTTGTCGACATCCTAGAGCCTCGGCGGACTGAGTCTGGGATTTTATCATTCATGACAAGAAGATGGAATCCACAAACCACGCAGGTCCTGGATAGATACTGTTCTCCTCAGGAACTCAAAGATATCGTCGCTAATTCAGTTTACCTGGATGCGGTAATAGAAGCGGTAAGTTATTTGAACTAAAGCTAACTAGGTATAATAGGTGTATCATGTACATTTTTTCTTCTTATTAATAATAATAATAATAATATTATTAATGCTGGACAATGCACACAGCATTATCTAGCATTATGTAAATAATCATTAAGCAAAATTTATAATATCTATTTACTGGATAAAGTAATAAGCTGTATTAAAAATTATTTGTGAGTACATTACATACCTACCTGCTTACTATCTGTAGTTTGAAATCTTTTAATAAAGCACAATTTTAATAAATTTTATTTACATAAGGAATCAACACAACGGGGAATTAGCAAGAATGAATTACGTAAAGAAGTGAAAATGTTCCTAGAAGAAATGGGTTTTGAGAAGAAGCTGTACATCATCCGATGGATGGGAGTCATCTTCCTGAAAATTTGCTTCATGATGAAGGTCAAACTGTTTGTCAACGAGGCTGCTATCCTAAAGGTATCTTCTATTTTGAAACAAATTTTAAATTCACTACTTAACGCCCGAATAGTTCTCAAAAGCTTCTCAGATTTAAGCATTTCTCAAGATGCAATTTTATGTCAATTTTCAATGAAAATCGATGAAATATTTTCATTGAAAATCGCTTGAGATTTTAATTGCGTTTGAGTAATCGTTACTTAGTTTCTATACTCATGATGATGATTTCGTGTGAGAAATATTTTTAAGGAATATCCTTCCTTAAAAATTAATATAAAAAGTAAAATTTACTAATTAAATAGCATAATTGCACATTTCAATCAAGTAATCATTTGTAAAACAAGTTTTAATTAAATAAAGAAATAATAATAGCTTGTACAATGAGGTAATTACTAATTGGGTATTGCTATAACAAAAAATAGCTTGTAAGTAAATGTATACCTACACTTAATATACATTTAATGCAGAGGTACTTTAAAAGTTAACGAAATCCTTTTGACTGTTGTTTCTGACTTGTTTATATGGGAATTTGGCATATACATTGGCTACTGGGAACCTAAGAACTTATAAATAGACATGCTTCTATATATGCATGCACCTTTATGTAACTAAATTATTAATTAACATAAACTTTCAGCTGAAATCAACAATGGGAGGCAACCCTGTGCTGTTCCTACCCACGCACAGGAGCTATGCAGACTTCTGCGTGATGACCTATTTGTGTTACCACTACAATGTTGACTTTCCTACCGTGGCTGCTGGAATGGGTATGTTATTATTAACAACTAGCTTTTGCCCGCAGAATTGGACAAACTCTTTAAGAGTGGGCTATAAGCAATTTAGGTACTTCTAAATTGTACTTCAAAATCGTTTCTTATCTCAGAATCTGTGAAAGCTAGCACCTTCATATTTAGGGAAATTTTACTTCGATCTTTTATCTTGAATTTCGTGTTTTAAAAACACGATTGGTGAAAGTTTTCTCTACAGATAATTTTTTGAAAATTTGTTGTTTTGCACATATTTTGTTTTTTATCTCAGGAACAGCACACTTTTTTCTTCGGTTTTTGTTTTGATAAGAAACCTAAAAGTATTACTTTAGTTATGTTAATTATGTCTTTTAATTTTTCGAATGGTTGTTTCATTAACTTGTAATTAGGTAAAAACTTTTTATGCGCATATAAACTCGGCCCACGTCGGTGCTGTATTTTTCACTCGCGAGAAAACCATATCTTATCATCCCGCTTTAAATCCCTCTATCAGTGCCGTTATTTGCACACTCTTAAGTGCCTATGTATAGTATGTATAGTACCCATAACACAAGCTCTGCTTAGCTTGGTGCTAGATAATGCTGTGTGATTTGTCCCACATTATTTATTTATTATGATTTGGCAGCCGTAAACAGTGACCCTGAGATACAGTTGAACTTCTTGCTAAATTTCATAAAGATCTGTTTAGCTGTTAAGACGTGAAAAGGTAAAAGACAGATAGAATTACTTTCCTTTTATAGTGTTATTATAGATATTTGACTCAATACCATAAATACTTAATTTGTGGCCAGAGCTGTTGGTTACCTGTTGGTGCATCTGGTACATGACTGGTATCAGGTTCGGTAACACAGATGTAAGTACACTAATAGTAATAGGTAACTATACCTCTGTGGTAACTACCTTCTTCTAGCTAGATAGACAAAGGGTCGCGGTCGCGTACTCTTTGTCCATCTCATAATTATAATCTACGAAATAAGGAAAAACTAGTCAAACCAACGGTACGTCTTGCGAAGGTACAAAAGCAGGGAGAATCTATAAAAATACAATTATATAATAAACTACCAATTAAAATCACAGACATTGACAATTTTGATCATTTTAAACATAAAATTAAATTTTTCTTTGAAAGCCATGCATATTATAGTATTAATGAATTTATGTGTAGCAATTTATTGATTTAAGTAATTGAAATGTTTAATTTATGACTCTGTTAACGACATAGAAAAGAAATGAATTATTATGAATGGAATATTTATATTGTGTATTACTAATATTATTATGAAAACATTAAAATTTTCTTGAATGTGAATTGTAAACCATGACTTGCCTTGTATAACTTCCAATGTTATAATGGTTAATAAATATAAATATACAAATATACATCTATCTATTTGACGACCTCTGTGGCGCGGTGGGCGAAGGTCCGCCTGCGACGCAGGAGGTTTCGGGTTCGATTCCCGCCTCGGAACAAATGTGTGTACGATCTGCAGATATTTGTTCAGGGCGTTCTGGATGTTTTCTATGTACCTATAATAAAAAATATCTATCTATGCAGTGTATATTATGTATATCAGTTATCTAGTACCCATAACACAAGCTCTGCTTAGCTTGGGGCTAGATAATGCTGTGTGAATTGTCCAGCATTATTTTATTTTAATCTAATCTCCTTGCCAGATAACAATCCGAACGTTGGTATAAAAAGGACAGCAGTGGTAGGTATAGACATTTCACACACCCTCCTCTCACGCGCGATCAAAATGCATATCTACCTACATACTAAGGTCGTTTAAACCATAATAGGGTAGCGAAATCCGAATGTCAAAAAGAAAAATGACGACGTCGGGCCTACATCAAAAAGTTTATATGTGATTTGAGATAAAAAGCCACCATCTAAAAAATGCTTAATAAAAGTGACGCTGTGCTGCGTGACCCTCCGTCATAGTAAGCGGCGGCGGCTGCGGCGGTGCTAATTTTAGGTAAAACTCTGAAAACTAAAAATCTTAAAAAAAAAACGAATTCCAGGGTAAAAAAATACCCCAAAGCTATTGCAATTGGTTCCACCTGCCCCCAGTTTCCATTATGGCAAACGTGGTACTGAACACATTACTTATATTTTTTAGTTTTTTTTTGCCATAATTTGCCGGCCTGAAAATCTGGCGTTCCTGCCACCAAAGTACTATTTTCCTTTTTTTTAAAGGAAGAAACGTCCTAGGGCCTTTTTCTGAACGTTACGATACGTAAAATCACGTTACGTATGCAGAAACCTTTAGTTCTCTAAAGTTTGCCCTTCTCCTTAACCCATTCTCTGAACAAGGTGTTCAACTTTTCCGCCGACGCAACGACAGTTGCGTTATGTAGTTTATTTAAATGATGTTATATAAAAAAGAAACAGTTTTTGTTATATCGATTTTTACAAGTAAGCTAACAGCTGCCATTTAGTTTTTTTAACACATACGATTCAATCGTCTTTTTAGAATATTAATAAAATCTACAGATAGGGCAAAACTACAATTGGTATAAAGTTGGTCTTTAGTAGATAATGATTTATAGGAAAAGCTCACTGCTATCTAAATATTAATTAGGTAACTAATATAAACTACAAAAAACGGTTATTAACTATTTTTGATTTTACTTATGTACTTAGGTACTTGTTAGATACACGATTTTTGTAATTCTGTTATGATTTTTACTTTTATCTCAGGTGTAGTACCCAATATTATAATAATAGTAATACTACTGCTTTTGCTCATAAATACAACTATAGGTAATAATCGTCTTACAAAGTATACAAAGATTAACTACTTATGATTATAAGTAATTATATTTTGATTTTTAACTCAGAACTCTGAGTAGGTGTAGCAGGTACCTAATATAATAATATAATAAATAAATAATGTTAGACAATTCACACATAATTATCTAGCCCCAAGCTAAGCAGAGCTTGTGTTATGGGTACTAGATAACTGATATACATAATACCAGTTATCTAGTATACATAGATAGATATTTTTTTATTAAACATAGAAAACACCCAGATCGCCCTGCACAAATATCTGCAGATCGTACACATTTGTCCCGAATGATAGTAGAACAATAGTAATACTTCGGTTTTTGCTTATAAATACAACTTTATTCACCATCTTACAAAGTATGCAATACAAAGACAGACACTCGTAATGTTAGCACAGCATGACAGCATCTGTTATGTGTCCATAACATTAACATGACTGTGCTTTGTCATTCACGAGGACTTAAGTGTTTTAGTGCACATTGTATCATAAACAATATTCTTCCGTCATTCTATCTGTTATCATCATTCTGAAATAACAGTAGGTTAACTTTACAGCAGATTATTTAAATAAAAAAACGTTAAGGGCTTGTATGCACGGAATGCCGTCTTATATACATGGGCGTCGACTGCAGGGGAAGACAGTCGCCGACTGCAGTCGACGTTTTCACGAAAATAATTGAACCAGTTTATCTCATTCCTTCGTAAAAGTTTATACGTGAAAAAGTGTCCATCTTGTTCTCTATTCACTAATATTTCTTGAACCCACAGTAAACGTGTTTCTTTTTCGTTGACTGCAGGCGACTTGCAGTCTGCTATTACGAGCCCTAAGACGAAAGATGTGACATGACCATGAGTCCTGTGAGAACTAAAAGATAAAAATACTCAGATATTTGATGCGGGATGCGTCAAGCTGAAGCCAGAGCGCTTTGGCGCTTATTAGGGCTGTCCAGCTGTGGTCTAGCATAGAGGTTCTCCATCAGGACCTCAACATGGAGTTTTTCAAAAAGGGTCTTCTAAAACATAAAGGGTCGGCAACGCGCGTGTAATGTCCCTGATATTGCAGGCTTCCATTGGCCTCGGCAACCAATTATCATCAGGCGGACCGTATGGGAAAGATCGCAGACTACGGTTTATCCAGGAAAATGGCGTGCGAAGCTGGAGGCAGATCGATTAGATCTATTATAGATTTAAGTGGCTCATGATCGCTAGGGAGGACTTAAATCCTGAAGATACCGGGAGCTTTTATAGGATATTAAAAGGAAAATAAAGTAGTTAATTGGAATCTAATAAAATCTTAAGTAGTTTGAAGACCTTCATGGCGCATTGGGCGCCTATAATGTTGAATTTGTGTTTTTGATTCCTTCCATGGGACAAATGTTATAGTTGATCTGCATTTGTTCCAGGTCTGGGTTTATAAGTATAAATAATAACTAAGTAATGCTGGACAATTCACACAGCATCATCTAGCCCCAAGCTAAGCAGACCTTGTGGTATTGGGCCTAGATGACTGATAATACAATACATTTTTAAATCCATCATGGTTATTAATACTAAAGTTATTTACAACGGGATATTTACCATGATTTGAGTTTGAGCTTTTCAATATTAAAACAGCAGTTATTCGGTGATCATGGCGCATGAAACTGTGTCGAAATATTGGAAAGCTTAAACCTCAAATCTTGGTAAATGTCCCATTTCTGATAAATTTAGTATAATTTAGTATAATAATGATAAAAACCTCTTAAATATATAGATCTTAAATACGTATTAAAACGATGACACTACCGAAGCTTTATAAACTGTGTGGTAGTGTCAAATCAACGCAATACATAGCATAAATATGTATTTTTTTATTTTCATAGAAAATACTAACAATAACTTGTTTATATTATGTAAGTACTAGCTGCGCCCCGCGGCTTCGCACGCGTTGTTCCTATGAAAATATTAAAAGGTGATTTTCATCCCACTGGAACAGATTTATGGGATAAAAGTAGCCTATGTTTTATTCCAGTATTAGAATTACCTGTATGCAAAATTTCAGCTAGATCCGTTCAGTAGTTTTGGCGTGAAGAGGTAACAAACATCCATCCATACATCCATCCAAACTTTCGCCTTTATAATATTAGTGTGATGTGACTTATATCGCCTACTAAAGCACAACTCTACTTACTTTGGGTTAAATGCAGTAATGTAAAAATATCCAATAATATTTTATTTCTATTTATAAAATACTACAAATAGTGACTATGGCTAAAAATTCCACTGTCTTCCAGATTTCTACTCCATGGCAGTCATAGGCAGACGAATGCGGGAGACATGTGCGTTCTACATCCGACGCACATTGGCCGGGTCTCCGCTGTACGCCGCGACGCTCAAGCAATATGTCCGGACGGTCGTGGCTAAGCATTGCGCGCCTCTAGAGTTCTTCTTAGAAGGGACTAGGAGTAGGAGTAATAAGAGTCTGCCGCCTAAGTTTGGTATGTTCTATTCTATTCTATCTAGTCTAAAAAAGAACTCATCAGATCCCACTTCTGAAATATAATTGTGGCTAAAGATTGCGCGCCTGTTGAGTTCTTCCTAAAGGAGCTTTAGAGTAGGAGTAATAAGAGTCTATGTTCTATTCTATCTAGTCTAAAAATGAGCACATCGGATCCCACTTCTGAGCGAGATTATAGGGGACGAAAGAGAGAACGAGGGATCATAATGCAATTTGGCATTAGGTAATTGTATCACGGTAAAGTGCATGCAAAGCCGCGGGCAGAAGTTTGAAAGAAATACAGTGTTTGATTTTGTTCAATTTGATTTAGACACAATGGGAGGCCTCTGATTCAGGTCCTGTCGCGACGTAAGATGACGAATATTAATTGAAAAATGTAATTGAACATTGAGTTTTTCGCATATATTATTATTAACTTTAATACCCATTGACACATTCTTTTTAAATATGACGAGTAAACTGCCTATGAGATTACCTATTGTAGTGATAAGCGAGTTTTGTGCCTACCAGCTGATCAGTATTGGTTTAAACCTTATCTATCTATTACTCACCGGTTTCAGCTAAATATAGGTAGGTGACCTTTGCAATGCAGATAAAAGAATAAACAATAGTTTTGATAGCCATAAGTAGGTCTAATAGTTTCGATAATCTATCAATTTTTTATGTCATTTACATAAAAAATTGATAGATTTACTGGTTGGAATTAGGACTTATGATTTTGGAGACTTTTAGTACCCATTACGCACATTTTAGCGTGTTTTATTGCGGCTAGCCTCTGCAGGTTGCACAGATGATATAGTACTGGGCAGTGAATGGGTTATAGGCCAATATACATTTTATAACTAAACGCTAAAACTGATCAAGAATAGGGGTTTAATAAAGCTGGCTAATTAAAAAGGGTTTAATAAATTTAGTCTAAAAGTGAACGAAACATTTTGTTGGTTCCCCCAAGTAGTTAACCATCCAGTGCAGATCTTATAACGAAAGTTTATTTACAATACGTCTAGCAATGGAGGATGAAGTTTACTTTTAATATTAAAGAGTTCCGTTTATATTTTCTTTGGGATAAAATTCAGCTTTTATAATTACACACACATACATACAAACAACATCACACCCTAAACGCATAAATACCGTCTCCGTTCCGTTGCGAATAATAAAATAACGGAGGTTTTGTTTGTCTATCTCGTTTCCTGTTTTGTTGAAAAGTAACTTTGTCTAGCTAGAATATTCTCAGCTATATCCGATGAAAATAGGTGCATACAAATTATAATGATTTCGTTGAATAAAAATCTTCGGGCCTTTCGTTTCTTTAAATTAGTATGTATGTTTCACCAGGAATGCTCTCAATGACCCTGATGCCGTTTTTCGCGCACGAGGTGTCGGACATAACGATAGTGCCGATCAACGTGAGCTACGACAGGTTGATTGAGCACGGCCTGTTCGCGTACGAGCACCTCGGCGTGCCCAAGCCTAAGGAATCTACTGGGGTGAGTGTTAGGGTAGTGTATTGTATTGGCACTATTATGTCAATAGACGTGAGTTACGACCAGGGTTGGAAAAAAAAAACAAAAAACAGTTCAAAATGTTTAAAACAAGTGTTTTTTTTATACTTTTTTTTTATTACTTTTTTATACTTTTTTACCTTTACGGATCAATTTCAAATGAATTATAGCGAATAATAAAATATTTAATCCATTTCTAAACTTCTAAACTTCCTAATTCACATTAGTAAAAATTAACAAAACGATAAATATTTACTTATTGTTGCGTATCTCAGATCTCTACTTAAACTAATTATTATTATTATTATTATTAACCAATACAAAACACTTTCATACACCTTGTATCAGTGTAGTGTAGGTAGGTAGAGAACCAGAAAGAGAACAGAGAATACCCACTAATCCAGTAAATTACTTTCTTTCGACGGCCGACATAGGGACTTCCTGCGAGACTTTACTGGCCCCAGTTACCTATGCGTACAGTGTTTAAAACGGCCAACGTAGGGACTTTTCACTTGTTAAATAATTTTAAGCTATTTAGAGTTCTACATATTTGTTAGGATTTATTGCCATTCATTTGCAATAAAAGGTAGTTTTAAACCCTGTTTGTTTCTTCATGTTCTAAACATTGTTTAAAACTTGTTTTAAACTTTGATTTAAAACACTAACATAGTTTTATTTCAAACTGTTTTAAACACTGTTTAAAACACGTGTATTAAAACAACTTATTTTAATCATGCCAGCCTGGTTACAACCGGTTGATTGAGCACGGCCTGTTCGCTTACTAACACCTCCGCGTGCCCTCAATCTCAACCTCAACAGCCGCCGTATTGGTCCATTGGGCCTAATGCCCATAATTCCCACGATGGACATGCGGGTTGGGGATCGCAGTTCGGTGGTAGAATTGTTCTGCAGGCGGCTGCTGCCCGCTTCCCGGTGAATATCCTTTAATCGCCTCTTACGTCACCCACGGGAAGAGTTGAGGTAGAGCAAATTCTAAGGCAGCACCACTCATCGACACACCTCGGCGTGCCCAAGCCTGAGGAAACTACTGGGGAGAGTGTTAGGGTAGTGTATGGCACTATTGTAAAGTGCCAATGATCGTGAGCCAAAAAAGTGATTTCAAATATGGGCTCTATCTCGTAGATAAATGATATCGTGCCTGCATCATGATGACAGTCAGGTCGCGAACCATTCGTTTGAAGCTTGCGGGAAGCCGTTTTGACTCTGTAAAATGGATCTAAAGTAAACACAAACCACTAAGTAAGATTGCGACATTGTCAATATCACAAAGCCTTGAGTAGTTTTGTGTACATTGACAATTATGCGCCGCGCGGAATGTAAACAGCTGGCTGTTCATGCAGATTCCACTGTGATTAAATTATTAAGTACCTACTAGTTTCTATCCGCGGAACTATGGAAACTGTTAAAGGTGATTTCTATCCTACGGGAACTGATTTATGAGATAAAAAGCTATATTTGATTCCGCAGGATTATAATTACCTGTATGCGAAATTTAATTATACAATGAAGTATTAGGTAGTTACAGTTACCAAATTAACATCCTAAACATCGACGACCAAAGTGGGGCAGTGGAGGTTGTCGGTTCGATTCCCACCTCGGGACAAATGTGTGTACGATCTGCAGATATTTGTTCAGGGTGCTCTGGATGTTTATATATGTAAATTAATATATCAATATATTGTATTGTATTAAGTATATCAGTTATCTAGTACCCACAACGCAAACTCTGCTCAGCTTTGGGGCTAGATAATGCTGTGTGAATAAGCCTGATGAAAAAATTCTAAGTAGAAATAGAAAGAAGGTTCAACAAAATATGATAAATGATGTAGCCAGTTAAAGTTCCGGGTGACGTCACGGCTAACTTAAACGCGTTGTAGTAGATATGTGTTGTCATCCGTGATGATTGAGGATTGAGGTGGAGATGTCATCTAACCTTACCGTACAACGTAGCCCATAATTTTGTAATTTTCTTATATATTTTTGATAAACATTTTATCGAAGAATACACTTCCTTTTATATTCCACACACTCCATTTTTATTTTACTCGAATATTACGGACATTGGCAAAATTATGTCAACCCAGACGTAGACGCCATTATAAGAAGAAAAGAAAAGTCATCCGTGATGCCACCAAATGGCTCTGTCGGAAGACCAGCGTTGATTGTAACGTGTTTACAACCAGCTCATGCTGTGACAGAGACCGTTTTGTGACTCTAATCGACAGATGCTTTGTCTTTTATTTTAAGCCATGTTTGTTTTTTTTGATTAAGTTACAAATAAAATAATATTGTATTCTATTCTATTCATCTCAGACAAGCACGTCTCAAGTAGCGATTTTCTGACTGTTTTCAATTAATATCTGAGATGTGTTTGAGCGGGCGTTAGACTCCCAAACTTTGACGCGCTGTATTTGTGTAATTATTTGTATGATTGAGAAAAGAAAAAATATGTTTCCAATATTTTTTGATCATCTAACTGACTAACTAATCAGAATTTTTTAGTCATCAAGCCTATTGTCCAACATTATTTATTACTTATTTATTTTAGTACCTAAAACGTTTCAGGGTTTCCTCAAAGCGCTCTCCAGCCTCAACGACTCCTTCGGCAACATCTACATAAACCCTGGCGCCCCGCTCTCCGTCCGCGAGTACATCCAGAAGGAAGCCTCACACCCCCACGAGGTCCTGAAGCCGAGGGACCTTCAGCAGATCACGCCGGACCAGTTCAAGGCGGTGCAGGTGAATATTACAAAAACGAATAAGTTTTATCTAGGCGTTACAAGACACAAAAAAGTACATTGTACACCGAGTTGAGAAAATGGCCAATTCCTATCAAGTGTGTCATGTGGGGCTCGAGGCGCAGCCGAGGGCCTTATGAATAGCGAGGTAGGAATCGCTACTTCTCCCTTGTGATATATAGTGGCAACAGAGATACGAAGTTGCCCTTTTTGGCCACCAAACTCTATTTTTCAATTTTCCAGCTCTTAATAAAACAGTACGATGGATTTTCAAAATATCCTGTGCTAACCCTTCAAAATCGATTAAGACATATGTCTTACTTCGTTGTTGGTCCGTCAGGATCGATTAAGACATATGTCTCACTACTTTGTAAGCCATATGGCTTCTCTTGTTTTTTCGGTTTTTTGATGAAGTTAGGATATAATTTCAATTGCATTTATGTTTAACAACTTTATTACCAACAACTGCACACTTTTTGATAACTTTTTGAAACCATTTTGAAAGAAATATTAGAGATATACCGGGTGAAAGTTCAGCGCGCGAAAGTGACGCCATTTTTTTTGTGAAAGTCTGAGTGAAAAGTGTGTTTTGTGTACTTTATCCCAAAGAATCGGTAAAAGTTTCTTATTTATTATACGTTTTAGAGGGTTACCAAGGTTTTTACATAGTTTCAATAGTATATGTTGATAAACATAAGAGTAGTAGTAGTAAAAGTAGTAGTACGATTTTACGACCATTTTTTCAAATGAAGGGTCTGTGTAAAATTAATCAAAAACACAATAAAAAACATTTATAGCCAGTTTTATAGCTTTATTGCATAGCTTTCAGATAAAGTAAGCTGAATCACCCTACTATAAAGCATTCTAGACCTAGACTTAAAATAACACGTGAGCGTGCGAATCCGCATTCGCGTGCAAAAATCTGTCGATGTTAGCGGTTTTTAAGCGCAAAAAATCTCGATATTAAAACGTACGTAACAATATGATATAATTATTTGTTTCAACTATAAACCGACTTAAATTTTTATAGTTGTTTCATGGATCCCACTGTCAGAACTAAACTAAATTAAAATTGGACCACACAGTCAAATAGTTCTGAGGTAACAAACATAAAAAAAATACGGTCGTATTGAGAACCTGCTCTTT
Organism: Eupithecia tripunctaria; assembly: GCA_955876795.1. Lineage (NCBI taxonomy): Eukaryota > Metazoa > Arthropoda > Insecta > Lepidoptera > Geometridae > Eupithecia > Eupithecia tripunctaria. Next base: position 12,799,549 of record OY041617.1, on the reverse strand, counting down.
TTTTAAAGTCGGTTAAAAATTGGTGGCTCTGTCATATTGGCTCGGGTATGCGCCCTAAGACCTAAGCTGTATTGTATACTATGTATATGTAAGCAAAATAAATAAATAATAATATTCTATTGTATTCAGGATCTGGCTGGCCACGTGATCTCGAAGCAGCAGGACTGTACGGTGGCCACCATCTCAAATCTTATGGCTTTAGTTCTCATGCAGAGCCTTGTGGATAGTAAAGCTTTGTCTTTCACGGAGTTGCACAAGGAAGTTGAATGGATGATGCAGGTGAGAGATAGATTAATAATAAATAAAACCGGCCAAGTGCTCGTCGGACTCGAGCACGAGGTTCCGTAATCACACTAATATTATAAATGCGATAGTTTGGATGGATGGATGGATGGATGGATGGATGGATGGATGTTTGTTACCTCCTCACGCCAAAACTACTGAACGGATTGGGCTAAAATTTTGGTTACAGGTAGTTCTAATCCTGGAATCAAACATAGGCTTTTTATCCCATAAATTAGTTCCCGTGGGATAGAAATCACCTTTAAACGTTTCATAGAAAAACATGTGCGAAGCCGCGCGACGCAGCTAGTCATCTATAAAACAACAGAAATACGTATTCTGTGGGAGTTTTAGTAATAGGGTCCCGTTTTACCCTTTTGGTACGGAACCCTAAAAAATTACCAGTCTAAAGAATAATTGATTTTGTTTAAAAAAAACTATAAACCGACTGCAATTCTATGAATCCTATTGACAAAAAAAAATTCAGTCGAATTGAGAACCTCCTCTTTTTTTAAAGTCGGTAAAAAAGAAAAGGTTACTTTGAACATAATGTTGTGATGTTCAAAGTAAAATTTACAACTTACAACAACTTTTTTTTGCAAAATTAACTTGTCTTAACAAAAACTTCTTCACAGGTGCTAAGGGATTTGGGCGCGAAGGTGTTTGAGAAGGATTTGAAGAGCAGCGTGGAGAGGATCCTGGTGGTGCACAAGAGGATGATGGCGCTGGACGAGGGGAGACGGCTGCGGCTGCTCGCTGAGCCGGTCATGGACGTGTCTGCTGATATGAAGAAGAAGATGAAAGGTAAAATAATAATGTCCACCTAGCCGAATTTCAACCACGGCGGCCAGTCTCATCAGAGACTAGCTAGATGTTCAGGACACATGATAGAAAGAAAGAAATGTTTATTCATAGCTTAAAAAATACACTATTATACATACATAAACTGAAGTGAGTTTCTTAATGAAGTTATCCTACACCGTGTATAGTTATATACACGGTGTAGGATAACTACAATACATATGTATACATATGTATACATATAACATGATAGTGCACAAATGTGCGCGCAAACACAGGTGCACTCTCTATTCTCTTACTCTCGTTATCCGATGGGACGACAGACAGACACGACCGGGGAGAGGTCAAGTGCAGGACCAACGGTTTAACGTGCTTTCCGATGTACGGGGACCAACGGTTTAGTGTTTAACGTGCTTTTAGATGCACGGGGGTGTATCACCGCCAACTTCCTGACTCCGGGCAGTTACAGTGAATTTTCCTGTCCTGTGACCACAATATCAACTATTAGCCCGACACGTGATTCGAACCTAGGACCTCATCAAAGGTTGACCGGTTACCGAACCCTATAAACTGATTCGAAGTTTCTGATTAGTTTTCTTGCAAACGCTAATCTTATTAAGGAGCAAGCGAGTTAGGCGTTGGCTTTTCCCGACAACAAAAACTTTTCTGGGTAGGCCCCCGTCTTTTGCTAGCAGCAGCGTCGAGTTCACGGAGATCGACTTCTATTTCGTCTCTCCAGAGGACAGGATCTATTTCGTCTATCCAGAGGACAGGATCGAGTAGTCTTCACCTCGATGGTTTCCACTCAATCACCTTAATTTTTTTATGGACCTTCCTACCCAGTCTGTTCAAAACGAGAAAAGTCGTGGCGTTACGGAACTAACACTTTTAGTCTTACTGCAATGACAGAGCAGTGTTGTCAACGCAACAAAAGTTGACAATTGACACACGAGCCCTCACTTCCCACGACTCTTCTCTTTTTGAACAGACATCCTTCGTTCGTAAAAAGGACAATCGCACTATGTTCATCATCAGCCTGTATAAGTCCACTGCTGGACATAGGTCTCCGCTAAACGTCGCCACGAATAGCGGCACTATGCTAATATCGGATATATTGTGTACTTATAATGTAATGTGTGACATATTTATTATTCTATAATCAATTGTAGGAAGTGAATTGTAAGCAGCATTCAACTCTGATCCTTACCTAGTTACTAAAGTAATTATAAATCAACTAGTTCCTGCCTTCGGCTTCGCACACGTTGTTTCTATGTAAACGTTTAAGAAAGAAAGAACGAAAATGATTTATTAAACACTACACTACAATACAAATGAAATAAAATACTACTTAGTTACAAGAACAAACACAGTAAACTATTATTGGAAAGCTAAAACGAACACAATTAGGTAGGTACCTACCTATACCGTGTACATTTTATATACTTATATACTTAACCTAAAATTCACTTTGTTGGCGCGTCCTTTTATACGTAATTTACATTACTTGTCGATTTTAGATCCTCCCTTCAATAAAAATTGCTTACAATTATGTCTGAAACTCGACGCCAAGCAAGTGAGATTTTGTTATTTGTGTCGTATTTTGTTTACTAACATGCTTCATTCAAAATGGATAAACCATAAGTACCTATTGGGTTGGTACTAAGTAGCCCCCTCAGCAGGCAAACGAGCGCGTGTGTGTAGGTTTAACAGGTCCTGACTCAGCTTTTTGCTCTACACAAAAACATGGAGAAGGTAATTTTTGAAAGAGCGTTGGTTTTCAGTCAGAACCTGGCAGGGTAAGTAACAGACACGATCTCAGATCCAGCGCACACAAAGACGTATAATAATGTATGAATACGAACGAACAAGTTGGCTACACTGGTAAACAAAAACACATTTTTATAGCACTAAATGTTTTAAAGGTTGTTTATATCTCGTACGACTAATTAGAATTTTTAAGTCGTCAGGCCTATTATCTGAGCGTCTGGTCGAAGCGATGCGTGACCCGAGAGCTGGTGAGTATCTGGCGTAGCAAATCAGCATTGCCATACAACGAGGCAATGCAGCCAGCGTGTTAGGTAGTCTGCAGTAGTTTCAATTTATTTCTATATTGATTGTAATATCCTTTTTAAAAAATATTATATCTTAGCAATCAAAAGCTAATTTATTTTAAAATGAATTCATTTTCATAACCTGCAAGGGTTTTACTCAAACAAACGAAAATCAATTAACCAAGGCAATGACAATTACAAGTACACAACAACGAGTACACGTCCGACTAGCACGACGACTTGTGGCGAAATGAGAGCGCTCGTTCCCTCAGGTTTTATAGTAAAGATTGTCCATAACCTCAGTACACATCTATCAATATTATAATAATATATAATGTTGCTTTGATTTTATTATTTAACATGATTTCTTTTCAGGTCACGAGCTGAGCGCCGAAACAATGGCGAGGGCCATACCGGTGATACAACTGCAGCTGTACGTGAACCCCATCCTGCACTACATCGTCCCGCCGGCGATCATCTGCGTCATAGCGCTAGCCGGGCCCCTGACTAAACGTAAGTTCAATCTATAATACCTACTGGATATATCTTCTGGCTCTAGATTTCATAGATTTATTTATTAAACAACTTACAAGGTTAAATGTTGATGCCATTTTGTATGGGCATGAAGTTTTGACTTTGATTTGACATAGGCGATCCGATGAACCGTGACGTCACAAAAACTTGCAAATCAAGGTACATATAGATATTCTATTGTGTTGTTCAAACATTACATCAACCCATAAAAACAAAATTTTTAATGTATTCCTATTGATAAGGCTTTGATAAATATTTCGTGATGTTTCAGATCAACTTGCTACTGATTATCATCGCATCAGGACACTCCTGAGCCACGAATTTATCCATTTAGAAAAGACTGAAGAAGCAGTAAGTAATACAGGGTTAGCCATCTGCAATCCCCAAAATGTTTATCCATCTTATAAATCATTTTGGAGATTGCATTACCAGATAAAAAGTAATTGACGAATCTAATTCGAAAATAGATTAACTGGTTTTGATATTTTTTGGTTGACCATTTACGAGCGTATATTGCAGCGATGTAAATTCTTGTTGAATCGCTTTTAATTTGCTTGTTATCCCAGAAAACGTGTGCGAAGCTTCCAGAACGTAGTTGTAATAATAAATTTGATTGCAGACATTCAACTCTGCCTTCGAGTACTGCCGCACCAGGCAGGTGACCACAGCGGAGGGCGGGCGGTGCGCGGCGGGGCGGGGGGACGCGCGGCTGCGGCAGGTGCTGCAGTGCAGCGTGGCGCCCGCTCTCACCACCCTCGACAAGTGCATGGAGGTTATGACCGAGGTCAGCAACAATTGTTGTAACGGATCATTCTTGTGTCGGATCGTTATCGAATGCGTACAATATTCTAGATTAATTCCTTCAACATACTTATTATATTCAGTATCAGGTTATCGGTTGACAACCGATGCGTGAAGTGTTTAAAAACAAGAATTAAGACCTGGCGTCTTTACAAACGTGTATGTGATGGGCAAAACCTACGTAGTGTCAGTGAATTAACAGTAACCTTGCATATAAAAATAATTTACTGTTCGTTTGTCTCGAAAACTTAATAACGCGCTTATAGCTGTGTTGTGCTGGCTTAGAATTTGCACCACCCCATCCCTTCTCGTGGGTTTCGTAAGTGGCGACTAAGGGATAACCACAAAGGGCAGCAGCGCCCCCTGCAAAACAATTCTACCACCGAACTGCGATCCCCAACCCGCTTGCCCAGCGTGGGGATTATGGGCATTACCCCCCGGATAAAAGCCAAAAAGGCGCTTATCAGAGAAAGGTGCGTGCAGCAGTGGACCCATACAGGCTGTTAATGTTGAAGTTCTAGCGCTTATACAGGAGTGGTTAAAATAGAAAACAAAATGAGAACACAAATTGTAGGTGATACGAAGTTATCTTCGACCCAGTAGATGCTTCTTGTAACACAGTTTTCATTTTAATGTCACCTTCTTATTATAGATAGGCAGCTGCGAACACAAGCAAGCGTTGAAGCTGATCCAGCGACGAGTAGAGTCGAGCCGCTGCCACCCATACTGCCTGAGTCTAGACGCCATCTCCAACTGTCTGCAAGGGCTGTGCGCCGCCGGGGGACTGCTCAAACAGAAAACGTAAGCAACCTTCTGCAGTTAGAGCAGTAAGAGTAGAGTCGAGCCTCTGCCACCCATACTGCCGGAGTCTAGACGCCATCTCCAACTGTCTGCAAGGGCTGTGCGCCGCCGGGGGACTGCTCAAACAGAAAACGTAAGCAACCTTCTGCAGTTAGAGCAGTAAGAGTAGAGTCGAGCCGCTACCACCCATACTGCCTGAGTCTAGACGCCATCTCCAACTGTCTGCAAGGGCTGTGCGCCGCCGGGGGACTGCTCAAACAGAAAACGTAAGCAACCTTCTGCAGTTAGAGCAGTAAGAGTAGAGTCGGGACGCTGCCACCCATACTGCCTGAGTCTAGACGCCATCTCCAGATGGTGATTGCGTCTGCCGGCGGCCTTTGCACTGTTAGCCTAATGAACCGCATTCTTTATAGACCTACTAGCTGCGCCCCTCGGCTTCGCACGCGTTATTCCTATGAAAACGTTTAAAGTTGATTTTTATCTCACGGGAAGTGATTTATGGGATAAAAAGTAACCTATGTTTGATTCCAGGATTAAAATTACATGTATGCAATTTCAACCAGATACGTTCAGAAGTTTTGGCGTGAAGAGGTAACATATATCCATCCATCCATCCATGCATCCATACAAACTTTCGCATTTATAATATTAGTGTGATAAGATTTCCTGCCAATTGAAGTGAAGCGAGGCAGTTACTTTGATCTACTGAATAGAGCGAAGGTTTTATGCATAAGGGTACGTTTCCACTGACGCAGAGCTGGGCAGAGTGGAGAGGAACGGACAATCGATTTGAGCGCTCACATCGCTGGTCCGTTTACCAGTAAGCGCGTTTACAGTCGACTGTGAAACGTCATCTTTGCGCTCACACCGCCTATACTACCGAGCATGGTCGCTGTGAGCGATCTGTCAAAATTGACATTGTGATATTTGCTAAAACCTATGCAGACAGTTTTAGTTTTTTTTTATATCTTTTTCCAAAAAAATCAACCACAAAAGGCCAATTTTCAAATAACTATAAAACTATTGAGGTTATAATTTACGTGAGCGATGTGAGCGCGTCTATGGCCGATCCGTTGATCATAGCGCGATAACTGTCGATATCGCGCTAAATGATGCTGACCGACTTTTGCACTTTTAGCGCTGATAGTCTTATGAACTGTAAAGGCCGTACCCCTTGTTCCATGGTGTGACCGGACTATGTTTGTGTTTGAACTCGATGAAGGTAGCAAAAATCCTAATAACCAATATTTCTTTACAGGAATGAAGAACACGTCTATCATAATGTGCCAGAAATCATGCAGGGTTGCCAAAATCTAGTCACTTCCGTGTTACCTGTTTTCAACATAGACTATTGCAGGAAAAACCCAGTTGTTTACGACGCAAAAGTTATTGCTAAGTTGTAGATATATCGGTGTATTTATTTATAGGTACTGACAGTATTGAATTATTTACGAACTACAAATCAGTATCATTAATTAGTACTAAGGGTCACCTAAGCTAAAATACGAAGTTGCATACATAGCCTGATTTTACTCACTGCTAGGTATAAGGCCCAAGTTTGTGCCATCCAAATCATAGCCATATTATCTATCTATGTAATGTATTGTATTATATTATATCAGTACCCATAACGTAAGCTCTGTTTAGTTTGGGGCTAGATGATGCTGTGAGTTGGCCAGCATAATTATTTATAGCCATTTAACCACCGACAATAGTGTAGTTAATGTAGTATATACAATTCTAGAGTATTTTAGAATCACGTAATGGTATTGGATCATCTGTAGATTCTAAGAACTAAAGGACTAAATTTACAACAATTTATTGTAAGTTTGATATATCTGTATTCTTTGTAATTGAAACATTCCTTTCCAAAATAATCTTCCATGTATTGTCGTACTAGAATGTAAATTACATAAATTTAAATTGGTAATGAATTTATGCGTGTTATGTTTTCCGCTTCCAGTATTATTGAACATGTTCAAAATGGTTTTAATTTGGTTGTATTTATCGTTTATTGCATAATATAATAGGTACATATGATATGAAACTACTTTGAGTAAAAAGTATGTAGTCAATAACTAACCTAACCTAAACCTTCTTAACATTCACTGCTCAGCATGCTGAGCAGTCTAGGGCCCCTATGATGAAAGTTTGCTCAAAGTGTATGCTTGAGTAACGCTTTTATATGGCATAAACGGCATTCAAACAGATATATGACTGAGCAAGCGGTCATAATACGGACCTACATTGTATTACGTATTTTTTCTGTGATAATATTCAAAGTCCAAGGTTAAGTGACCTCAGAATATGTACCTTACCTATCCATCATGTTTTGTGTTACTTATGAACAAGATTTCTCGCTGTTACCATTATTTAGGTTAATTTCGAGTAATTTAAGTAGCTGTGTTTGTTTGCGTTAAATTGTTAAGTTTTTTATGATTATCTGTTTTGTTGAGCAGTCGAATAAAAGTTTTCATTATCATTTCTGTGTTTTATTCATATTTATTCATAAATAATAAGGCAATTATTTTCAAAAATCTCACTATAATTTCAGATATACAATAGTAGATAGCGTTTTATTACCGACACATCTTAGGGTGATATAATCCATACATACAGCCAAATCCGATGCGAAATATTTGTAAGCAAACCACACCCATACCAAAATCTAAAATTCATTTTTATGCCCTGTATGTACATAAGTTATTTATATTTTCTGTTGATTAAGATTTTTCTATATTGTTAATAACTATATATATATACTAATAACTATATATCTGAAATTCTACTCAAAACATAAGAATTTTAGTTATTTTTGCATACAAACATTTCACATCGAATTTGGCTGGAGTTTAAGTAAGTTAGCAGGAATGTGGCGTTCGAAACGATACTTATGTCATCATTCAAATCTAGTCCACGACTGGACATGGGCGCGCAATGAGCGCCATAGTGCCCTGTCTTCAGCATTTTACATCTTACTAGTTATTTTTGTGCATGTACCTATATCTAAGGCCCGTGTTATGAAACCATGCTTAGCCATCCATCTATGATTATTAGAGTACAACTCCATTTCCTTGTTTTGTTTATGTAAAGGTCTAAGGCCCGTATTATTTAAGCTTGCTCAGTCACAGAGCTATGCTTGAGTGACGTTTATGCCATAGAAAAGCGTTGCTCTATATCGATGACTGAGCAAGCTTCCATAATACGGGCCTAAGGGTCGGTTCACATCTGATGGAAGTTGCGTCGAGCGTATCATCGGTCGCGTCTATTCGGACAAATAGGGTGTTTTCATATCTTGGAAGATGCGTCGGGCGTAACTTCATTTTGCCACATTATTACGCGTCTATTCAGTTTCTGCATTCAGCATCTACAGAGCGTACCGATAATGCGTTGACGGTAACGGAACCTGTACGCGCGACGCATTAACGCATTATCGGTTAAGTGGGAGAGGTTGAATGTTTGGCGTTACGCGACCGATAATACCTACGCGACTCATCTTCCGTCAGATGTGAACCGACGCTAAAGGTAATTAAGTACCGAGTTTATAATACGGGCCTAAGTATTAGAATGGTGAATTGGATGTGATTATGGCCCTAATTTTCCGGTCATAAAAGATATAGCTTGACCATTTCGTGTTGACGCGAGATACATTTTTGTTTTTTTTTCTTCTGCGTTCTAAGAGGATTAACTCTAAGGGCAAAGTACTTTGCTGCTTAATTCTACGATTTTCCTAAACTATTGTCTATGATCCCACGATAAAGCCAACTTTGATTCAATTGTATTTTCAGATCATTTGGGAAAATGTTGATTTAGAAAAGTGCAGATGAGGCGTTGGTTTTTGAAAGTGACAGCCTCAAATTAGGTTCAATTGTGTCCTTCCACCTCAGCCTTAGTCGGAACGGCGTCGCCGGCCGGCGGTCGTTTTTCGTCGTTTTTCCCAAATGCTCTAGAAATACCTATGAATCGAAGTTACTTAATTCATACGTTGATGGAAAACGGTTTAAATTACTTTTTCGCTAGTTTTATTCCTCAAACCACAAATAAATTTATATCTCACCCCAACACGAAACCTCAAATCCCTATCTTCTAACTTTAATACAAGCGCAACGTTTCGACAACGTATTCCCTAGCTAGAGGTAAAACAATTGTAGTTCCCAAATAACACAGCAAACATCTCTAACAGATTTTGATTAACCTAATACATAATTTATTTATTTATATAATAGTCTGCTAAGTTAGTGTTAAAGTTAAGTCTCGCTCTGTCTTCTTCTATTGACATAAGGCAGACTGAGAAAAAACTCTACCTACCTACTTAGCAGCTGTTTTATGTTTTTATGTTAGTAGACCATTATGAATCAGCACCAGTCTTCACGTTTTTATACGTTGAGACATCTTGCTTTGGCAACACATACTTTATACACATTATGGTAAATGGAATGATAACTTAACTACAGTACGAATTTTATTTAACCCGATAAAAATTTCGGGCCGTAAAAATTAATAAGAGCTTGCTCAGTCATTGGTCTATTCTATGATTAAACGTTACTCAAGTATTGATGACTGAGCAAGTTTATGTAATACAGGCCTTAGATTACCTATGTATGTATGTATACAATTTCAAAGTGGAACTTCGCTAAATAGATGTTACAGTATTATTGAGATCAAGCTCAAAATGTATGTACAGGATAAAATAATAAAGTAAATTATAATAATTTAAGGATTGCGATAAATAGATAATATCATTTAAATAAATATTACAACAACCCACATAAGGAGAATAATCTCCAATACAAATAAAACGAATTTTTATTATGATAGAGGTAATTGCTGCATGCCACACTACACAAGTGTACAATTGCACGCACACTACACAAGTGCGATCGTATTGTATATTAAAAATACGAACACGTAATTCATTTGCGTCGTTTATCTTCCAGAAACGCACGTTTTTGTTTAGGTCGCCAGTAAATGTACTGTGATTTTTGTATGGGAGAAGATTCGCCTTTTATACCTTCTAAAAGCTAATAGACGGCTATACACACGGTAACGCTTTAAACCGTTTGATTTTTAAACACAAATATATTTAACATTATCCAATAAGATAATCCGACCGTCACACTCTGACGCACGCAAATGAGTAACAATTAACCAAATATTATTAAAACCTTGTAAAAATAAGAGATAACAAACCCAAACACTTAAAAACGTATCCCTACCACATTTAAGAACATTTAAGTAGTTATTAAGTTACTTCTTTCTCAAGTTTTTATAGGTAAAAAAACCATTACATTCTAGAAAAACAATCCCATTACAATGCACAGTCAACATTACAAATATCTTTTTATAATCAATGAATGGCCAATTACAATCCTTAAGACAAGAGTGAATATGTGTCTATACCTTCGAGTCACTTCGTCGGCCACATCGTCACTTTCCATCAGGTGAGATTGTGGTCTCCATGTGACCTCAAAGGTCTGTCGATAATTATAAAAAAAACATTTTTGGTGGAACACTGTATAGGAGCGTAGATTGTGCTCTTGACAGCTTTTGACCTGTGTTCCAAATGGTCTTTGGTGCTTTAATTTATTTTGATTGTGATGATTTTATTTGTGATTTTAATAATGATTAGTTTTGATATTTATTTTTCATTTGTATCATATAATATGGACACTTTAACTAGTAAAGTTTTTTAAACTTACGCGATCAGAACACATTATTATAAATATTCACGGGTATTTAAGGTGAAAAATAGTGTTAATAAACGCGATAAATGCCCGTGAATATTTATAATAACTTTAACTAGTAATTGCACCATAATGGATTCAAAAGTTTTATTGTAAGAATTTTTGTATTATAATTTATTGTTGTCTAAAATTTTTTTTCCTCAAGGTTCAGGACTTTTGAATCCAGCGACTTCCAAACATAAGGTACAAATTACGAAGATGAACGTTGTACCTGTTCAATGTTAGTAGCGTTGACTGTAAGTGCCGCTTACATAAACCAAAGTCTTTGACCCATAAAATAAAATCTTGCTCAGTCATCGATATTAAGCTTGAGTCGTCACTCAAGCATAGAGTAACATCAATTGTGTCTTTACTCAAATAGAGTTACATCGATTGAGTCGTTACTCAAGCATAGAGTAACATCAATTGCGTCGTTACTCAAATAGAGTTACATCGATTGAGTAGTTACTCAAGCATAGAGTAACATCAATTGCGTCGTTACTCAAATAGAGTTACATCGATTGAGTCGTTACTCAAGCATAGAGTAACATCAATTGCGTCGTTACTCAAATAGAGTTACATCGATTGAGTCGTTACTCAAGCATAGAGTAACATCAATTGCGTCGTTACTCAAATAGAGTTACATCGATTGAGTCGTTACTCAAGCATAGAGTAACATCAATTGCGTCGTTACTCAAATAGAGTTACATCGATTGAGTCGTTACTCAAGCATAGAGTAACATCAATTGCGTCGTTACTCAAATAGAGTTACATCGATTGAGTCGTTACTCAAGCATAGAGTAACATCAATTGGGTCGTTACTCAAATAGAGTTACGTCGATTGAGTCGTTAGAGTTACTCTAAAGACTCAACTGATGTAACTCGATGCTTGAGTAATGAATGACTCAATCGACGTGATTTTTGCTATAGAGAGTCGTTATTCTCTATGTCAGCATGGATCGATGACTGATCAACTGATCATAGTTACATAATCGGGCCTTATAGTAGACACGTTTCAGTCCACTTTCTCCTATGAATAAAAAAAACAATCACTTAACTTCATATTCGCCTGATCAAATTGAAGCTATACTATTCATATATAAGGCAAACATGTCTATTTCAATTAACGCCTGAAATGGGGACTCTTCACTCAACCATGTTTAAGAGTTTGGTTGATGAATACGGAGCGGATTTCCATGGGGCAGAGAGTGAGCACCCCTTCCGTCAACGGCTTGTGAATGTTGACGAATGTCAGCGAACTCTCGAAGATTCGGTCTGCGGGGGCGTCCATGTAGTCTGATAGAATTATCTAGAACAAAAATCTTAGATAGATAGATACACTAGCTAAGTCTTTATCACACTAATATTATAAATGCGAAAGTTTGTATGGATGTATGGATGGATGTTTGTTACTTCTTCACGCCAAAACTACTGGACGGATCTGGATGAAATTTTGCATACAGGTAATTCTAATCCTGGAATCAAAGATAGGCTACTTTTTATACCATAAATCAGTTCCCGTGGGATGAAAATCACCTTTTAACGTTTCCATAGGAACAACGCGTGCGAAGCCGCGGGGCGCAGCTAGTTGTAAGATAAAATACAATACAAGATGAAAAATTTAGAAAATCAAGCAAGCACAAAAGACGGCCTTATAGGTTTGAGCGATCTCTTCCAGGATGGACCTTAGGATGGACTAGAAATAAGAGAACAATATAGACGGTGGCGTTCGAAAAACTTAAGAAAATGAAAGCTATATCTTTAACCTCATCAGCCTGTATCGGTCCACTGCTGGACGTAGGCTTCCTCCCGATAAACGCCTTTTGGCGTTTAACTCAAGAGGGTTAATGCCCATAATCCCCACGCTGGGCATGCTGATTGGAGATAGCAGTTTGGTGGAAGATTTGTTTTGCAGGAGGCGCCGCTGCCCGCCCCCAGATATCCCTTAGTCGCCTCTTACGACACCCATGGGAAGAATTGGGGTGGTGCAAATTCTAAGCCAGCACCAGTTTTTTTTAAAATCTTTATTTAAAGAGCTTAATCACATTGCGATTATGTCGCTCCAACTAAGTAACAGAAAAAAATACACTTATAAAAAATTATAAAAACTAAACAGATTTTAACTTATTTACCAAACTAAACTAATTACCTATTTAAATAAATGAGAACATTAAAATCAGCTCCGATCGGTCTGATCGGAGCTGAACTTAATGTTGTACAATTTCACTAGACTTTAATAATCCCTAATAACAGTCAACATAAATAATGTCGCTCACCTTTCCATCGCAGAGAGGATACGACTTCTCGATGGCTTTGTTCCCGAAGCAAGTGTCCAGGTGTACTCGTTGGAACGTCATCCCAACGCCGGCCATTGCTTTGCCGTCTTTACCCTGCGTAAAAGAAGAATCTAGAATTATATTCAACGACTACGATGCATTTTCGCACAATGATGTTGGAATAGGCTCCGAAATTACTAGACCGATGAAAAAAATTCTGTATCATCTACTGCCATGGCGCGTTGTTTTTGCGCTGCGTTCTCACATACTTTGTTATAATCGTTTTAATTAGTTTTTTATTTTATTACTTTGTCTGTTCGTGACGTCACTATTTCGGGCTCTAACGGAAGACCAGCGCTGGCTAGAACTCTTCCGGGAGCCTAGCAAGCATTTATGCTGAGTTAGGGCCTTTTTATCACAACTTTTATATAACTACATCCTTTAAGATTGTATTTTGATTCTACTTACTCATAGTTGTAGGATACAATATTCGTATACTAAGTTTCTTCTGTTGTTATAAATAAATGTATTTCTTTCTTTCTTTCTTTCTTATCAATAAAAAGCTTACTTTTCAGTCTATACTAATATTATAAAGAGGAAATTTTTGATTGTTTGTTTATGGAATAGGCTCCAAAACCACTGGATCGATGAATGAAAATATTTATTAATAAAAAGCTTACTTTTCAGGAAGTGACATACATAAGCTATATTTTATCCCGAAATTCCCACGGGAACGGGAACTATACGGGTGTAACCTCGAGGCGCTGCTACTTATACATAAACCCCCTTATTCATAATGGTCTGCTAACATAAAACAGCTGCTAAGTAGTGTTATTTCTCAGTCCGACATATGTCAATAGAAGAAGACAGAGCGAGATTTAGCAGTGTGCTAAGTTAGCAGACTATTATGAATAAGGGGGTAAGACTTTTGTATATTTAGACACTGATGCCATGCTACCTATTGTCATCTTGACCTCGAGGAGTTTATTACCCCACGTGATTTAGACGGCGTTTCATTATCATAATAACTCCATCCTTATTATTTTGATGTTATGCCAGGAACAGCAACATTTTTAGAACTGTCAAATTAGTTTAGTTTAAGCGACATCTGAATAGACCAATGTCACCCAATGCTAAGTATTACAGGCCTCCTTCAATCCCTATTAGTAAGAATCCGCTGTCCGTCTGTCACCAGGCTGTATCTCATGAATCGTGATAGTTAGACAGATAAAATTTTCACCGAGGATGTATTTCTGTAGCCGCTTTAATAACAAATACTAAGAAACAGAATAAACTAAACATTAAAGGAGGCTCCCGTACAACAGACTTGTTTTTTTTTGCCGTTTTTATAGATAATGGTATCTATTCAGATGTTACCAAAATTAAACTAATCTGACAGGACTAAAAATGATGCCATCCTTATTATTTTGGTCGTTATGACAGGGACAGTGACAGTTTTAGTACTGTCAAATTAGTTTAGTTAGTTTTGGCGCCATCTGAACAGACACCAATGGCACAGAACCGGGTTTCTTTTTCACTTCTTCCGCTAGTGGACAAAAAATTGAAGTGAATTAGAGTCAATAGCACCTTATTTCTTGTTTGATAGTAATAACTATTTATCAAGCTGTTTATATTGTAAAAATTTGACTTGTCTAAGTAGTCATTTTGTAAGTCTAAAGAAATAAACGATTTGACTCTGACTCTGACCCTACGTGCGCGAGTCCAATTCGCACTTGGCCAGTTTTATTTAATTTAGTTGCCGTACCTTCGCATGCACATGTCCGTTGAAGGCGGCCAGCACCAGGTCCGCGTGTCCCGGGATGTGCCGCGAGTACCCGGGCGGCGTGGCTTGCTCGCGGGCGCTGTAGTGCATGGCTATGAGCGGCTGCAGCAATGTTTGTTGGGATATGTGCGCGCCGAGGGATAGCTGGCCGCTTGGGTGCTCGGATGGAGGCTTCTGGAAGAGGATAGGGATTATTAGAACACAACGCATTATCAAACGCACCACAGAAGGTCGTGACGTAACGAGCCTATGGCCCTCACTAAAAACCAGCGCTGAGTGGACACAGCAGTGTTCATCCAGAACAACGCTGAACTTACACAGTGGTGTTATGTTGATCCAGCACAACGCTGAGAGGAGGCCGCCTTAGAATTATAGCCTTACTTAGCAGAATAAGTTTTAGTTTTGTGTGTATTTTTAAGGTTAATAAAAAATGTTTCTTTCTTTCTTTCATTAAAATTATGTTTATAGGCCGGCCCGGCCCTAGGATAAATAATTGAACGGTCTGCTAATATTTGTTCGTGGCGTAAATGTATTTTCTCAAATAATACAAAAATATCTATCTATGTAAAAATTATAATAATAAAAGTTTTTATTTCAGGAAAGGTTTACAAAGTACTTACATAAACTTATTTAAGGTTATACATGAAAAAGTATATTTCCAACAGTAGTAGGTACTTATGTACCTAATGTATTTTACATATCGTACAAACATTTATCCCGAGGCGGGAATTAAACCCGCAACCTCCTGCGTCGCAGGCAGACCTTCGCCCACCGCACCACAGCGGTCGTATATTATAAAATCTCTCTTTTTCGTCGTGGTTAAAAGCCTTACCTTGCAATGTGTGTTCGCAGTCTCGTGTATGAGCCTGAAGGTGTGTCGCGTGCGCACGTTGTCCAACACCCCCTGGTTCAGTCCGCGATTGTCGTCATTACTCAGTCTTCTATCTTGCATCACCTGAAGAATAACAGAAACAGATATTACATACACCTCTCGTAAAACGAACTAAACGTAACTTTAGTCTTTGAAAAGGATTGGATAAAAACTTCAATGTTTCCCCTGAAGGAGCTAACGGTAGTCCGTTTACGAACTCAAAAAACAACGAAAAACTCTGGGATTTTTTTAAAGACCCAGATTTTTTTCCTAATTAACAGATATTACATGCACCTCTCGTAAAACGAACTAAACGTAACTTTAGTCTTTGAAAAAGGGTTGGATTAAAACTTCCAATGTTTCCCCTGAAGGAGCTAACGGTAGTTCGTTTACGAACTCAAAAAACAACGAAAAACTCTGGGATTTTTTTAAAGACCCAGATTTTTTTCCTAATTAACAGATATTACATGCACCTCTCGTAAAACGAACTAATCGTAACTTTAGTCTTTGAAAAGGATTGGATTAAAACTTCCAATGTTTCCCCTGAAGGAGCTAACGGTAGTTCGTTTACGAACTCAAAAAACAACGAAAAACTCTGGGATTTTTTTAAAGACCCAGATTTTTTTGGATCGATAGCGTCAAAACTACTGAACGGATCGGGCTGCATATTTTGCAAACATGAATTCTAAACCTGGATTTCGACATTAAAGACTAGTTTTGCTTACAAAAAACACGTTCGAAGCCGCGGGCAAAAATTACCAAGTATAACAGTCATAGTTATAAAATGGCCAATAAATAAAATCTGAAATCTGAATCTATTTACTAGTTATACCGTACCTCGATTTGTCCGGGCTGTAGGGCGGCCATGCCCAGTGACGTAGAAGTGAGTAGAGTGAAGCGTGCTGTCTCGCTCTCTATGTAGGCAGCAGTCGGAAGCGGGTAGTAGTTAGCTTGGATTGGGAGCTTATCGAAGTAACGCCGTTTTATCATCTGAAATAATACGAATTACAGATGTCAAAAATAAACTCTTAGAGTGCTATGCATCCGTCGTTAGATCAGAGGTATTTCAAAGCGTATAAAATTACACCGTCAAACCAAGTGTGAGGCTCGCTTCGCTCGCCGCAATGGGGTAATCGTGGGCTAACGCCTCCTTTCTTATCAATCAATCTACTGCTGAGTGTGCTTTGCCTAATAGTTTATTATATTTATCATCATAATGTAACATTACAGTTAAACAAAAAACCCAATGCGTTACAACATGTAAGTCTTTAAAGAATAATACCAACTTAGTAGGTCACTAGGTACCTATATAGCTAATATAAAAATGTCACAGATAAAATAATACTATACTAGCAGAGTCTGTAGAAAAAGAGAAGAGTCGTGTCGTTGCTGTGAACAAACACTTTTAATCGTACTGCAATGACAGAGCAGTGTTGTCAACGCAACAAAAGTTGACAATTGGCACACGAGCGCCCTCCATTCCCACGACTTCTCTTTTTAACACACTCTAGTGAATTATCATAGGTTTTCACTAGTATGTTAACTACAATGTACGCATGAGAAAATGTTTCTACCCCTACAGAAACCAACCTGCATCCCGTTAAGATCCGTATAGAAGACGTCCTTGTTCTGTATGCCCGTGGAGAAGCGCATCGCCAGCTCCAAGTCGTCTACCTGCGGATCGATCAGGAAACTGTTGGTCACCTCCACTTCAGTCTGCGGCACCGACGGGTTGTTCACCACTGTCAGCTGGAAATAAATAAACAAATTAATAATGTTGGAGAATAGGGTATATATAAAGATTTTTTTATCCTTTAATCGATTATTTAGATTAAAACAGACAAAAAAATACAACAGTCAAAACTTTTAAATTACTGAGTTAAAAAACAAAAAGTGCTTAGCTTGGGGCTTGTCATGAGTACTAGATAACTGTTAAACTTAATATAATACACTACATACACATTTTATATTATACATAGAAAATACCCAGAACGTCCTGAACAAATATCTGCAGATCGTACACACATTTATCGAGGCGGGAATCGAACCCGCAATCTCCTGAGTCGCAAGCGGACCTTCACCGCGTCACAGAGGTCGTCAATATAATAAGCACGCTGTTTACTCGTATATTAATGAAAGGGAGGGGCCTATGTCCAACAAAGGACGTGTGTGGGCTGAGGCTGATATGATGAAATATTGCTGTACTGGACGTATGAGTATTTATTTATTTATTTATTTCACAAAATCCACAGCTCTCTTAAATAAAAGTAACTTAACTTTTTACCTATTTTTCCCCGACGTTTCAACAGGTTTACACTCTGTCGTGGTCACGGGATGACTGAAGTACTGGAGCTACCGCCTTTGCGAAGAGACGTCTGCATTATTTGCAACTACCCTCACTTGTTTCTTCAGATCATGGATGTGTTTCAATGTAGTATAGAGCTATGTATTCTAGATTTGCTATTATATAAAACTAAATTTTACCTACATATACATACATAATATTAGCGTAGATGTAGGTAAGATTGCTTAGTCAAAAAAGTCAAATACGAATACTAGTTGTGAAACATCTATATCGTATCCATTTTGAATGGAGCAAAAACGTAAACAAACCGCCCATACTTAACTTTGTTGGCGCGTCCTTTTATACGTAATTTACATTACTTGTCGATTTTAGATCCATACAATAAAAATTGCTTACTATTATATCTGAAACTCGACGCCAAGCAAGTGAGATTATGTTATTTGTGTCGTACTTTGTTTACTAACATGCTTCATTAAAAATGGATAAACCATAGGTGCTATCTACACCGTGCTTCATGTCCAAGACAGTTATAGTTTGACCGAAACCGCTGTACCGCGCCTGTGGTATGCGCGCGGCGAGACGGGGTGAAGTAGTGAGACGCACACGAGATAAATATCCAAAGATGAGTCGAGCGCTATCTCGTGATGTCAAGACCATCATTTTTAAAGTGGCCGAATATTTTAAGAAAAGAAGATAGCTTTTAATACAAAAGTGATCACGATAGTAGATTTAATATTATTATCTATCCATTTATAATAAATTTGCAGAACGACTCCGATTCAATGGCGAAACGGAAATTGAAGCAGAATCTGTGTCAGAATATTTGTAGATATTTTAGTTATAAAAATATATAATCGTTACATAAAATAAACATTTCGTTTACATACGATATCCTAAGATCTATCCGACAATGTCGCTCTCATGTTTACTCTTGCTCTTTTTTCCCCGGCTCCCACTTCGCCGCACTTTCCTAAGGAGCGGTACAGCGGTTTCGGTCGAACTATAATAAAAGATTACTAAGAAGAATTATTCGCTTGAGAATTTCGAGATAAACAAAATAATAATAATAACTAAATACTCTGACTCAGTAATGAATGAGTTGCTCAAAATAATCGTTTTAAGGTCACGAAGCATTCACTCAAAATAATAAGTAAAGAAAAACACGAATAAATGAAAAAAAAAACTAACTATTTCTGGTGACATGCGGTTTGAACTCCTGCGCATGATGACGTACTTACAGACAGGACAATATCGGCAGACCGCGGCCCGTTGAGCGCAGTGTAGAGCGACGCCTTGTAGAAGCCCTCCGTGATGACTATCTCCGGGAAGGCGTCCGGTTTGAACTCCTGCGCGTGGCCGGACGGCATGAAGAGGTAGGCACCGCTGTTGCTGTCTTTGCCCCGTTGCGTGTCGTATCTGGAGTCGATTGAAAAAATAAAACTAAGACGACCTTCAACACAGTAACAAAATTAGAGTCTATTCAAAAAGAGAAGAGTCGTGGCGTTTCGGTGAATTAATACTTTGAGTCGTATTGCAATGACAGATCAGTGTTGTCAACGCAACAAAAGTTGTCAATTGGCACACGAGCGCACTCAATTCCCACGACTCTTCTCTTTTTGAACAGACTCTAGTAAATTATCTTAGGCTTTCACGTAGCCAATATCATTTAAAACTTACAAGTACATAGTATGTTAACTATAATGTACGCATGAGACAATGTTTCTACCCCTATTTGGACCGGCGGCGAATCATTGAGGCGGTGCGCAGATCTGGCCCGATTGCCCGTAACCTTAGTGTGGTTGACTCATGTCAGGCAAATCGAAGGTGTGAATTTATGGCCTGAACCTACGCCTGAACTCATAAACAATGCATTATTTTAAATAAGGGGTGCTTTCTTTTGTTGTTAGTAGATTGGGTTCATAGTATATCCGGTCTTTTATTCGAACTTTCAGAGAAATCATTATTTTTAGGATCAGAGGAATGTTGCCGACCCCGTTATCCCGTAACCACAATGTGGTCGGGCAAATAAGCATATCAAGATGACGAACGGGGGCCAAACATAGGATTAAATGCAAAAAGAGAATGAAACTCGTAAAGAGAAAATTAAAAACTAGGAATTAAACTAAAAACAAAGGGAGGGAGGAAACAAATGGGTCACATAATGTGGGTACGTTCCCTTAACTCCATTCCAATTTGAAGCAGTCTACGTCTCATTAGTGTCATAAACTTACTTGACAAAGTCCATATGAACGGGCGAGGTGACTCCGCCCCGCACCAGCGCTTTGATCAGTCCATTCTTATTGCATACTACTCGCGTGCTGTTCCCGGCTTGGAAGGTGATGTCCTCGACTAGGCGAGCGCTCGGCTGCTCCACTTGGAACATCTTAGCGAGGTCTACGGTCCAGTAGTCAGCGTTGTAGATACGGACCTTGGCGAACGACGTATATCTGACAGGACAAAGGAAACGGATTTAGAAAGATTATAAACTGCTGGATTTGATGACGTCTATCGCGCAATGGCCAAGTTCCGCCTGTGTCGTAGGAGATTGCGAGTTCAATTCTCATCACGAGTGTAATTTTATCATTTAACCTGTGGAAGGCCGGACCGGGAAGAGAATTGCACCCATCGTGTGCCGCAAAATGGCGGAATCAGAGAGTGCACTCGACAGGGTTCGGAATTTATTGAATATTTTCAATAAATTGTTTGGTAGAAGGATATCTAATGATTATATTATAAAGTTAGATAATTACTGTACCTTATAATGTAACTTTTTACTGCTAAAACATTATTACGCTTTTATTTTTCACAGGTTATTGTACCCAATATCAAATTAACACACCGGCTGTAGAAATAATGATATTTTTAGTAAATTCTGTGAACATTTTTTAATTTAATTTATTACCCTCGTTAGTTCAATATCAAAGCAGTTTATTTATATGAAAAACACAATCTTTATAGCTAGAAATCATTTAAAAATACCATGTTGAAAATCACAATTCACACCGAAAAGTTTGCCATTTCACATGTGTTCAAACCACACTTTTATTATTTGATAATAACATTCTAGGTAAAATTTTCATGAAAGTAAGTACGCATGTTAGTGAAAAATATATTATTTGTTACTTGTTACGTGCTAAAAGTACATGTATTATAATAATAATCAATTTTTTCGATAAATAACCAAAACAGGTACGTGACTTGTCAAGGCATTTTTCATAAACAAATTTCATGTTCTTCTAAATCTCAATGCTCCATGGAAATGATTGTGAATGATTATAGACAAAATGAGCTTTTCATACATAATAAACACTCATGAATGTCCAATACAAAATAATTTAGAATAATGTGGTAACATGTGAGGCATAGATTTCGATCATTGTTCATTCTAGTTCAATTATTGTTTGCATGTGTGCGTGTACAGAGAAAGTGACAACTGCCGTAGCACTTATCAGCGCTTATAAAGCGGTCCGTCAACGGCCTAAGCACTGATCAGGATCACTATACAGGTTGTTAATTTTGGAAACAGTGAATGAAAAAAATATCTTATAAACTAATATTATAGAGAGGAAAGATTTGCTTATTTGTTTGAATTGAATAGGCTCCGAAACTACTGGACCATTTAGAGTTTTTTTTTCACCATTAGAATCCTACAATATCTCTGATGAACATAGTCCATAGAATATACCCGTGCGAAGCCGGGGCGGACCGCTAGTATTTTATATTATTATATATACTAATTACAAAACTTCATGAGGTAATCACTTTTATTATAAAAAAAACACACGATGTAAAAAACACTGGTTTTATTCACATTACAAATTTAATATATTTACATAACTTTTATCTTACAAATTATTACAATACAAAATAAGAGCTATAAAACAATCAACAGGGGATATTGAGTCCTGTCAAAAAGGGGATAAATAACTAAAACGTAATAACTGTGTCCAATGTTCATTATGCCATCGTTTACAGAACCTGAAAAAAGTACATGCTGTATAACGTCATTGGTGACTTCGTATATTTACACATCACATCGCCATTTTGTACTGTGTATGTGTGCGTGTATTTTCGTCAGATGCGTAATAAATAATGACTTTGCACAATTATTCCGCATTTATAACTCATTTTAGATATAATGATATATTCTCAATGAAATTACCATCTGAATGATATATCTATTTCAACAAAAACAATACGCGAAATGTATGAAATCATCAACGGAATAAGTTACGGACAGCCGTTACAAAGGGTACAGTACATTTGACGAAAGATATTTCAAAACTAGTTACATTTGATAACTATATTCAAGTAGATTACAGTTCTAAAATAGGTAAAGAATAATAAAATGTATACATAGCTTACCCTTCATGAAGTTTTTTCCACAAAAAATGACACTTTTCGACGCGCTATAAACATCCACACTTGCCTGCCGATGTTCAAATTTGAACTGCTTGTAATGACGGTTCTATGAACTTCACTGAATGAATGCAATGATTGTGGGTTCGTTCATTTCAGAGGTAAACAAATAAAACAATTTAGACTGTATTGCACTGTATTTAAATACCATAAACGAATAAATGGTATCGCTGGTTGCTAGCGCACTGATCAGATCTTAGGCCGACAAAGTTAGTAGGTACTGATCTGTGCTTAGGCAAAGGAGAGGTTAATTTGACCTTTACTAAGTGTCCATTAATTGTATTTATGGAAATAAAGAAACTTTGACTTTGAAGACATAATTATTTGATCAGCTGATTTTGTGTGTAGGGCTATAGCTGTGTGGTGTTGGCTTAGAATTTGCACCACCCCAACTCTTCCTGCGGGTGTCGTAAGAGGCGACTAAGGGATATCTACCAGGACGCAAGCAGCAGCGTCCCCTGCAGAACAATTATACCACCAAACTGCGATCCCCAACCCGAATGCCTGTGGTGTGGGAATTATGGGCATTACCTCCAAAAGATAAACGCCAATAAGGGCCTGCGTACATCAGTGGCCTAATACAGGCTGTTAAGGTGAAGTTGAGGTGAGATAGGGCTATCATCTAGACTTCGTCTTCGTGTTACATTGTCGGCCACATCGTCACTTTTAATCAGGTGAGATTATGGTCAAACAAAGGTTTGACAACAATAAAAATGCCGCAAACCAGAGCCGCTGTTCTCCGGCCACCACGAACGAGATCTGAGACATCATGGGGTTGTAAACCTCACTTGTTAATACTGAGCGTATCTCTCAGCGAGACGGTATACACAGTCAAGGCCAGCGGGTCCACAGCGGCCGGGAAAGACAGCTGGTACTTGTTGGCCGCGAACCCGAGCCGCTTCTCTCCGGCCACCACGGGCGAGATCTGAGACATCATGGGGTTGCCTTCGGGATCAAACACCTAGAAGACAAGGTTTTAGGATTATTCAATTTATTTAAAGGAAAACCCGAGACTTATTACAAGAATAATAATTAATTTTATTTTAAAAAACTATAAACCAACTTAAATATTTATAGTTTTTTTTGGATTTTCATGGATCCCCCTGTTTTCAAGATTTTTCGCAAAATCGATTATTTAGAACCCTTCGGTCCACTTCCGTGGAGAAAAACGTCTCTAGGTAAAAAAAGAAAATCAAAGCATAACAAAAACACCTGTCACCTCAACATGCGGCGAGGAGACTAAAACGGTCACAATCTCCTCCCGTCTGAAAGCCAGCGCGTTGTACAGCACTATCTTCCGAGACGGGGCCACGGCGTCCAGCGCGATCGTGATGCGCGACGGGATCTCGTCGTGCTTCCTCCATATGTCGTCCACGTCGAAGTAGATGTCATCTTGCGTTTGGTCCTGGATTTGTGGCTCTTTCAGAAGGTAGAAAGCTGCTTGCTGGATGGCGGATTGACTGTATTTGATGGCTGCGAGCATTCTGTGGGAAAATTTATTTTGATTATCATCCTCCACAATTAACGTGTTTCAAATATGTCTCAGTGTTCTACCACACGTCTGAAAATCAGCAAATCAGCGCCGTTATAGCTCCGGCTTGTAGCGGCATAATGCTGAGACAGGGACCTTTTTGGCCCTTTATATAACATTCTTTAACATGCTCTTCTTTTATTTATGTACTACTTTCTTTGTCTCATTATATGTAATTCTATTCTTATTTTCTACTGACCTATAATTTCTACGTATGTGTCGTGTTATGTAATTGGTCCAAATAAAAGTATTTTCTTTCTTTCTTTTCTTCTATTATCGAATAGGAAAGCATAAGTTCATTGGAGATAAA
Source organism: Eupithecia tripunctaria (assembly GCA_955876795.1). Taxonomy (NCBI): domain Eukaryota; kingdom Metazoa; phylum Arthropoda; class Insecta; order Lepidoptera; family Geometridae; genus Eupithecia; species Eupithecia tripunctaria. The sequence continues at coordinate 12,775,061 of OY041617.1, read as the reverse complement.
GGCCCGTATTATGAAAACTTTTTCAAGCTTTAATGCAGTCATTACGTGACTTCTACTCAAGCTTTAAATCTCTGCTCAAGTAAATCTTTATTATAGAACGTAACTCTGACGCTACTTAGTTGCTGTAGCAACATCTCTATTTGAGTGAGTAGGGTTTTGTCTATGGTCTACACATTTATCTAGGCGAAAAACGCCCGTTTACCTCACAAACCTGACTATCACAATTTATATTTTAGAGTTTTGTTGTTGATTTGATGGTTTTTGTGAAACAAAACGATTAAAAAATGTTTGGCGCTTTATTAAAATTCAAAACTTTTCACGTAGAAATCCTTTCCAAGCATTACACAAGCGTGGTCCAGACCACACTAGAGTCAAGATGAGTTCAAAGAATCACTAGGTAGAGATTTTAAGGTTAGAAATCGTTTTAAAATAGGCAATTACTCAAGCAATACGTGGTAACCGTTCCATAGTACGTAATAACGTGGTAAGAAGGCTTCGTTACTTGAAGGTTACATGAGTGAGTGTAGATTTTGACATCAGTACCCAAGCATTGTTTTAAAATTAGCATTCAAAACTATACATAAGCATCACTCAAGCATAGGTCGATAACTAAGCATGCTTTCATAATACGGGCCATGAGTTGAGTAGAGATTCAATGATAATATCTACAAAGTTCTTTCATGTTTATGCTAACCTAGAAGTTCGTAAATTTTGAGATTTAAAATGGTGGTGGTTTTGTCGAAGGTAGGCTTATTAGTAGCCGGGTCCGTAGTGGAACAATAGGTGGATGATAAAATTTTCTGCAATATAGGTGCAGAACAATTATACCACCAAACTGCGATCCCCAACCCGCATGCCCAGCGTGGGGATTATGGGTATTACCCGCCATGAGCTAAACGCCATTAAGGCGCTTATAATGAGGAGACCTGCGGCCAGCAGTGGACCAATAAAGGTTGTTGAGGTGCTGACAGAATGTGACAATATGCATCTAATGCCTAAGGATTGGCCTTATTTCTTGGTGTAATATACTTTTGACTATTTGACATCCAAATCGCCCAACTTGCAATTCGTAAGTAATTTCTTAATTTTAAGCTATTGCATAGCTTCTATCGGGCCTTGAGCGCGGGGACCGAATCCAGAAATTCCGTAACGAAAAAACCTTGACGTTTGTCTCTTTAGTTCAGCAACTCGCCTCTAGATGGCATTGCAATAGCTTTACCGCGGCAGTCCCCGAGTGCCACACGTCTTTTTTTTATTTGTTCTTTTTTACTGTCGTACAGTAAAAATAGTAGTTTTACTTATTGACATAATTATTACTTTTTACGGTCAGTCAAAGTAAGAGCGAACCGAAGCGAATTTTAAACGATTATGATAGCTTGTTCGACCGAATGCAAGCGCATTTTTGTCCGCTGTACGTGGCGTAGTCCTTTTTTTATTTTTCCTTCGGCGAGGTAAATTCATTTACGAATAGACTGGTCTGAGGGAGACCAGGATTATGTGGGGTCGACGCCCTGAGAAGGGCGTAATACCCACTAAAACACACCGGCGTCTCTCTTTCGCCGTTTTCGCCGAACCACGGGAACATAATAAGCTCCGCGACTGGCGTTCCCTCTTCCTCCCATACTTATACACTAACCGGCGAGCCCACCATTCCATACTACTCGCCGACTCCATTCTTTATTGGGACACAAACAGGACATACACAGTTGCATGCGAATGTCGACTGCTGTGCCCAAATGGGCATTTCTCTCCATACACCTGTTCTATCACGTGGCGTAGTCCTACTTACTTCTTGGCGTAGTCTTCCTTGACGTCATCCCTGGAGGTGCCGGTGACTCCGTCGTGATGCTGGAACAGCGCCAGCGCCCGGCGCGCCTCCTCCACCCTGTCCCTCAGCTGGACAGACATTATGTTGGATACGGTCTTGGAGGTGGTCGCTTGAGCAGTTATTATCTCTGCGGCTCTGTGGGAAAAAGCAATTATTAAGGTCTTCGTGAGAGCTAGTCGCCATCAATCGTGTTTCGTACCTTATTATGATTTGGACTCATTGTGATTTTAATTTAATTTAGCTGTTATTATGAACTTGACTTGTTAGAATTTTGAATTTATTAGATTGACATTTGACTTTTAGAATAATTTATTAATGTAAAATTTTGCACACCTTTCAGGGTAGATTGTAAATGGACATATATAATTTTAAGAACTTGTGTACATACATTCTGGCAAATAAATGATTATGATTATGATTATGATTATGATTATGATTATCAATAATAATAATAATATTTATTTATTCAAGTAAAGGTCTTATACACAAAACAAAGTATGTGTACTTCTAGTCTAAGTATACTGTAGACATATTTCACTTGTTAGTTTCGACACCTCGCTCTAACTAAGTTCAAGACTTGTGATGTAGGCTGCGAGGGCTCTCTGTCTCGGTAAGTTGGTTAGTTTATCACTATTTTTGACTTATATACAATGTAAAAACCTTTAGAAAACTATCCTACTTTAAAAACTATCGTAGTTTGATGAATGCATCAATGAGTGGGTATTAGTAGTATTCGAACGGCCGCGGCGGCATGAAAATGGAGGAAGTTAAACAAAATCCTAGCCGTTTTCGAGACAAAACATAAAAGAAAAAGCATTTGTGGCGACATCCTTAATAGTCTCTTACAACATTTTCTAAGTTCGCAAACAATATGTACAGTAAAATAAAAAAATGAAATTATTTTTGGCAAGGAGATAGACAACAAATTTGCCGGTGTTTTTCAGTTTACTACTCTCGGATAGCTGGTCACCGAGATGTAATCAAAAAAATGCAGTAATCTTTAACCGAAAACTATACTTCATCTATTTTATCTATGCAATCTTACCTGACATAAGCGAGCAGTATCCGATCCATATTCTTGTAGAAAGGTCTAGACGTATAATATCCGCTCCAGTAGTGATGATTCCTATCCGCATACGTAAAGAAATCGCCCGATAATACTGGGAAGTCCGAGTTTTTCACCTCTTCATGAACCGCTTTGAAGTAATCATGGAGGGTGCCGAATGAAACCTACAAAGTAATAGAAGTGTCAAAAGCTGAAGACAAAAAATTACAATAAGGAAGGTGATCAGTTAAGTTTGCGTATACGTCTGTCTGTATGTGGTGTCGTCACTCCCGTATAAAGTCGCTTCAGATTTACTTTTGGGAATCTAATTATATTGTTTATTTTATTTATTTATTTAAACACTTTATTGCACTGAAGTACAAAGGGTGGGCTTAATGCCGAGGCATTTTCTACCTGCCAACCAGAAACAATGTTTTTACAGGGGGTTGGCGTGCTAATTTAAGTTTTACACATTACCTATACATAAAAATAATTGTTTATACCTACCTATTTATATATTAATACATACTCTAATACCTGCAAAGCATAAGTTGTAGACATAAGTTATATATTGATGACAGATTTTACCGATTAACAAAAATAAATTAGAGTTAAAAAAATTTGGCATATTACGAGAAAACTTTTTTGATTACCAACCAATCCTGTTTTTTATACAGATAAAAACCAAAATACCGGTCCAACTGTGGTTGGTTTACTAAAAAGGTCAGAAAGTGCAAAAAACTTTTCCCATAAATTTTTAGATTCGTGTAGGGTCAAAAAATAGTTGCATCAAGAGTTTGGTTCGGACATTAGCTATTTTATGCTTTATAGAGAACCATTTTCTGCCCGCGGTTTTACACGCGTCGTTCCTATGAAAATGTTTGAAGGTTATTTATATCCCATGGGAATTGTTTAATGGGATAAAGAGTAGCCTATGTTTGATTCCACGCTCAGATCTACATCTATGTAAAATTACAGCTTCGTCAGTTCAGCTGTTATGGCGTGAAAGGGTAACAAACAACCATCCAAACATCCTATATCCTGCTTTTGCATTAATAATATTAGTGTGATAGTCTTCTGAGCTGTGTGGTGCTGGCTTAGATTTGCACCACCCCAACTCTGCCCGTGCGTGTCGTAAGAGGCGACTAAGGGATATCCACGAGGGGGCGGGCAGCAGCGTCCCCTGCAGAACTATTATACCACCAAACTGCGATCCCCAACCCAAAAAGGCGCTCTCGACAGCCTGTATTGGTCCAGCAGTGGACCAATAGGCTGTCAAGGTTGAGGTTGAGTCTTCTAGGACATTATGTTTCCGAAATAAAGAAATAACCTGTATATACCTCTGCATTCCACGCATCGTTAGCATTAATGTGGTCAATAAGCGCCTCGTAGTTAGAATACTGGTTGTCCCACTCGTTCGCGCGGTCGTACCGGAAGTCGTCTCCAAGAGGGAAGAGGACAACGTTACTTCTGTACAGCTGAGCTTTCTTGCGCCATTGGTCGAGGATTGTGAAGGCTCTGCAATTCATATTTAAATGTAATTAAATAAATTAAAATCTAGGAAGCAATGGTGTCTATTCAGATGTTGCCAAAACTTCTAATTCGACAGTACTAAAAATGTCGCCGTTCCTGGCTGGTTGGAGAATTTATTTTATAACTTACGCGCACCTTTTATTATATTAACGTATCTAATTCCAATACTGACTGGGGGAACTAAGATCTGCACGGACATCTCGCATAGGAGTATATTGTGCATTATCCCCCTGCCTAAGTAGGCCCTAACCAGCCCAGCTCCTTTAAGTATTGGAGCAGGACCTTTGGTGACTAACAGCTTCGTTTCAACTTACAATATTAACGTATCGTTACAGATAGTTATGTTCTACGACTTGCATGTTATTAGCGTTGATATGTTAATATAATAAAGCCTGAGCGCGCTAGCGTTATAGAAACGCACTCCACAGCTGGACGCAGGCCTCCCCACCTAAGCGCCATATTAGCTTTGATCTCATTGGGGTTATAGTTATAATCCCGACGCCGGGCAAGCGCTATCTGCAGGTGCCGCTGTTACTCCTCAACCTCAACAGCCTGTATTGGTCCACTGCTATACGCAGGCCTCCCCCTGATAAACGGCTTATTAGCGTTTATCTAATGGGGGTAATGCCCATAATCCCCTCGCTGCTCATGCGGGTCGGGCCTCGCAGTTTGGTGGTAGAATTGTTCTCCAGGGGGCGCTGCTGCGTCGCCTCTTACGACACCCACGGGAAGAGTTGGGGTGGTGCAAATTCTAAGCCGGCACCACACAGCGACGTAGAACTAGTATTGTTGAAATCTGTAATAGTACCTGTCTTCTACATTCTTCTCGTTAATCTTCTTAGGCGCGATGCCCCACGGACAGGTGACGCCGTTGCCCGGCAGTCGCTTGAAGTCGAACTGACAGCATACCTTCGGGTCGGGCCCGCACGAGTGTGGGACGTCGTAAGAGTAAAAAGGCATCATGTGGGTGAACATATCGGTCTTGCCAACTCCATCTAGAAATACAGATAAAGATAAAGATATTTATTTGCAGAAATCATGTGCAAAAAGATGAAAATATAGGTGAAACAACATGCTTGGCATGCATTTAATCTAACACATTTAAAAATTGGTTAAGACTATAATTTATATGATGATTCACTTCTCATTAAGTGAACGCATTAAAGGAGTCAACTATTGAACGACCACAACCTATGTATCTATACTTAAACTATAAACCCTGTTCTCATGTAAGTGACATTATATAATTTGTCTTTTTGAGAATAAATGAATATTAAACAGATTTATTTTTAAAAGTAAAAAATTTTTTAGTATTTTATAAGTAAATTTATATGGCTCGTCTCGGTTCCTGGTGTCACCAAAACCGGGTCAGTCTGAAAACCAGCGCTGTTCTGTTTTGCACCCTGGTGCAAAACAGCATAAAGCTGAGACTGATCCGATTTGGCTCACCTCGGCAGCACTGACACTCCAAGTTAGTAAGAGTAGGTAGATTAGGTATAAGTTTATATTTTATTCTAAGATTACTTTTATTGTCATCTAACCTAAGTCTGGTACTAGTTATTTTATTTCTGTGTTTTTTTTATACCTACCTATTTTTAATCTGTGTTCTGTGCTGTCCTTGTGTGCTGAATAAAAAAACTTATATTCTATTCTATTCTATAATAATATATTGTAATTAATTTTTTTTGAAGTTTAAATTAAACTTTTTTAAATTCTTGTCTCTTTATAGTTACGTATCCGTATCCGTTGGAACCAATTAAATATTATTGTTAGTTTCACGACTACCAAAAGAACCAAATAGTGTTAACTGTTGTATAAAGGATATAAAACGAAATTTTTCTTATCCGGAATGTGTAACTACTGAACGGATCGGGCTGAAATTTGGGTACAGGTAATTCTAATCCTGAAATCAAAATAGGCTACTTTTTATCCCTTAAATCAGTTCCCGTGGGATAGAAATCACCTTTAAAAGATTCCATAGGAACGACGCGTGCGAAGCCGCGGGGCGCAGCTAGTTGTATTAGTAGTATTATAATTTTGATGTTATAGAATAGTTTCCTTACCCCAAAGCTGTCTCCAGTTGAACTCAAGCTGTCTATTCGACGCCAATTCCTTCTTCACTCTATAATGCACTCTCTGTATCAACGAATTCTCGAATCCGGCCAATTTAAGAAGGTACGGCTGCGTGCTAGAATGCCCGAAGGGGTCAATAGCCCAGGAATTCTTGGGGATATATTCTAAATTGTCGAGCAGCCATTGGTGGCCGGTGGTTAGCTGATGCATGATGGAGAGCCAGTGGGAATTAGCTTCGTCGTTCATCACCCAGCCACCGGTTACTATCTCGATCTTACCGGATTCCAGTAACCTGGAAAAAGTTTTATAAAATCTATTAAAAATCAATCCGAATTTTCCTTTTGCAGTAACGTGAAAGGCTGGACCAATTTCGCGAATTCTTTTTTGGTTGCATTTGTTATTGTCAGGTGAAGGTTCAAATGAAAATTATGAAAGTTGGAAACATTAATTTCAACGAGGTTGAAACGGGAAGTAGCTAGTTATAATAATAACTCAGTACCTGGATGACCTAGCTTCGCTCGGTTTTTTTTTTGTAACATTGTGCTGACGACCTCTATGGCGTGGTGGGCGAAAGTCTGCCTGCGACGCAGGAGGTTGCGGGTTCGATTCCCGCCTTGGGACAAATTTGTGTACGATCTGCAGAAATTTGTTCAGGGCGTTCTGGATGTTTTTCTATGTATAATAAAAAATATCTATGTAGTGTATTGTATTATGTATATCAGTTATCTAGTACCCATAACACAAGCTCTGCTTAGCTTGGGGCTAGATAATGCTGTGTGAATTGTCCAGCATTATTTTATTATTATTATTATTAGAAATTTAAGTATTACTATTCGCCAATAGATGTCCGGAAGAGTCATATTTTTCAGTTTAGTGTTTAAGGTGATAAATGTGATAATGATAAAGTTGATTATTAAAAACACGAATAAAATAGTTCTACTCTTCGTCAATAGATGTCAGGAAAAGTCAATTGATTACGATAAAGTTTATTGAAAACACGAATAAAACGACATTTTCTATAAATGCATCCTAGCTAGATTGATTTATCACCCGAAACCCCCTGTATATTTAATTTCATGAAAAGCTTTGGAGCTGTTTCAGAGATTCTGATTATAAAGGGTGGGGCACCACCCTGTATATGTATGTATACAAGAATTGCTCGTTTAAAGGTATAAGAATTTATTAAATCACATAACAATCTAGGTTCATTTTTTGTTAGTAACTTGTCTTAAAATCTATGTTAAATAAAAATACAAGGAACGGACAATACATCAAAATTAAAAAGATGGTTTGAGGACCTCACTCATGTCCCAATCAAGCTGTCCCAAGCTCGACTTGATTAGGACCCAAATAAAGTTAGTTTTACTTTACTACGTGTACTTTCAAAAAGTTACTTACAGTCTAAACTCCGTCCTTTCCTTATCAGAGGCGTCAGAGTTCCACCACAGAGACAGGAAGCTGATCTCCGCCCAGATGAACTTCCGGTCCACGCCTTGCGGCAGCTTCTCCACCATGTTCGTGAAAATGGCCCGTGTTTGGGACTTGTAGTAGTTCTCGAAAGTTTTGAGCCAACCTGAGAGTAAATACATTTTTAACTTTCGCAATTTGTTAACATAATTTTCATCCCATGGTGGGATGAAAATTATGTTAAAAGGAAAGGGTATCCTCGGAAAGGGTATTTTTAATCTTCAATATCTGAGTGGAAAAGCCGTTTTTATTCTCTAGAGGATAAAGTAAATTGAATTTAGAACATCGTGTGCACTAAGTTTGTGAATTAAAAAAAACATTAAACCTATTTACTGCTACTTCTATGGTGCCGAATGTATCATACAACTTTTTTTTAATTTGTTAAAAACTCAGACTCGGAACCTTCTTGGTGTTCTTTTTTCAATTTGCTTAGTACGCGGTTCTTTACGCGGCATTTTTTCACGTCATTGTTAAACCTTATAATATAAACAAGAAACTTGAAAACAAGTGAAAAAACTAAAATGAGTGATTCTAGCGACGAGGAAGTTTGTTTTTGCATTTAGTCATTTCCTCGCTGAGGTGGAATGAAAAGTTACGTGTTGCACTCGAGTGCAAAGATTTTTCACCTCGTGCTCTTTTGATTCCCTCGCTAACGCTCAGGATTCTAATTTTGAATTTCAATTTAAGAATCCTTCGCTTGCTCGGTCATCAAAATTGAACACGCGGTTAAAAAGCAACTTTGCACTCTTGTATAACAAATAACTATTATGATTCTAAGGTTTTAATTAGTATACTAAAGTTAGTTATTTACAACGGGATATTTACCATGATTTGAGTTTTTATCACACTAATATTATAAATGCGAAAGTTTGTATGGATGTATGGATGGATGGATGGATGTTTGTTACTTCTTCACGCCAAAACTACTGAACGGATCTGGCTGAAATTTTGCATACAGGTAATTCTAATCCTGGAATCACACATAGGCTACTTTTTATCCCATAAATCAGTTCCCGTGGGATGAAAATCACCTTTTAACGTTTCCATAGGAACAACGCGTGCGAAGCCGCGGGGCGCAGCTAGTATTATAAATGCGAAAGTTTTTATGGATGTATGGATAGATGGATGGATGTTTGTTACTTCTTCACGCCAAAACTACTGAACGGATCTGGCTGAAATTTTGCATACAGGTAATTCTAATCCTGGAATCAAACATAGGCTACTTTTTATCCCATAAATCAGTTCCCGTGGGATGAAAATCACCTTTTAACGTATCCATAGGAACAACGCGTGCGAAGCCGCGGGGCGCAGCTAGTTGTTAATAACTTTAGTATTTACAACCATGATGAATTTAAAAGTTTTTAGTAAGGTACTATAGTTTTACACTCTGGGTAAATTCTAAAGCCAAGTATTTACGGAGAGGCGGCGCGTGCAGCGGCCCCGTCATCGCACGCGTAAAGTAAACACAAACATATCGCAATGTACGGTGATGTTTATGGATATGCGGGGCGTAAAGTGTGGCAGTGACGCAGCGTTCTACGCCGCGTGCAACGCGTCAAATCAAACAAACGCGTGTAAAACGCCTCTCCGTTTGAATTTAGTGCGGCCCGACTTCAAAGGGTGTTTGGTGGAACTAGGGATTGAAGGAGCCGATCAAGGGTACCCATGTGATCATTTTAAACCACATATGCTTTAATGAAAAGTGTCATGGTGTCCACCAAACAGCCTGTATAGTTTTTTGATGGATGCCATTTTCAGAACTGGACCAAATTGAAATGGGACCACACAGAAAGCGCCAGCTTTCAAATAAAAATCATCTGAATCAGATCACCCAGTCAAAAGTTCTGAGGTAAATAACATAAAATCAGTCGAATTGAGAATCTCCTCCTTTTTTGAAGTCGGTTAAAAAAACCGCAGTAATTAGAATTTCACGCTATATAATTAAATGTTGGATTTACAAGATTAAAAAGTTTATACTAGTACTGCGTGCGATTATTCGTAGGTGCGTTTAGTTACGACGCCGACGAAAAACACTCCAAACTCGTTGTGATTTTACTACGCATTCCTACGTTGAACAATGGATGTAATTAAGTTGGTTGATTGAGCGATTGATGTTTCTACAAATGGGATATCCCTTAGTCGCCTCTTACGACATTTCTGGGAAGTAGTGCCAATTTTAAGCCGACGGCACCACATACCGTTATTTTATCCTAATACTAGCTGCGTCCCACGTGTTTTTCCCATGGAAACGTATAAAGGTTTCTATCCCACGGGAACTGATTTATGGTATAAAAAGCCTATGTTTGATTCCAGGATTAGAATAACATGTATGCAAAATTTCAGCCCGATCCGTTCAATAAATTTTGCATGTAAGAGTAACAAACATACATCCATACATTCTAACAAAGTTTCGCGTTTAAAATATTAGTAGGATTAAGGCGAACTATAAATTTTCATATCATAGGTCAAAACAGCAAAAGACACATTGGAGTAAACTTTGGACTACTTTTCAATTCAATTAAAAATAGGTATATTTAATTTATAGATCCTCAGTTAAATTATTCCTGAGTGACATCTACACTAATAGTTTTATCCAGGACAGATTTGGCGAAGCCGCGAGCAGTAGATAAAAGTAGTACTTAGTAAATAAAAGTAGGTAGTTAAGAATTCAATCAGTAAATCCATTAAAAACTTAAATAACCTTAAAGAACCAAACAATAAGCAGTGTTTCTGAATTCAGACGGCAATGCATGTTGTATAATGTTTTCATTCAATGTTTACCCAGATGGTCTCTAAAAGATTTTAATGTAACATAGTAAAGTGGTTTAAAAGGCGCCACTCAAGTACCATGTATAATCTAGTCCATACACTAGCCAGAGTCGATGTAAAATGTTTGTAATCAAAATTAAACACAAATAACTATAACTCACTTGCTTGGCATCGAGTTTCAAATATAATTATTATTATTATTGATCTATGTAAATTGTGTTTAAAAAGACCGAAAAATTATGTATGTTTTTTTAATTTCAGACAGTTCAAAGTATTGTTAAAATACCAGCGACAGTCAATCCTGGTCGATTATATCAATAATTTTTATATTAATCCAACAACCATTTAATTTTAGATTTAGTATGGACGGTTTCTTTGCAAACATTCTACATCAAGTTCAGCAAGTTTATGAGTTCAAAAGCCTTATTTAAGTCAAAAAATCAAAATTTTGATATACCTGGATCATTATGTGAATGAGGCACAATAAAGACCTTCAGTTTATTCTTTTTGCTCCATTGATCTTCCTTATACTCGATGTTCCAGCCTTGCTTCCAAACTCCCCCGTCTTTATCATCAAACATTATTCTTTCATACATTGATAACATCTGGAAAAATTACAGTGACATGTAGATTAAACTTGAACTTTCGCTAGATAAGAATTTTGATTAGAAACACTGTATCCTACTAATATTATAAACGCGAATATTCGTGTGCAGAGAAGGTGTGTAAGTAAATACTAAGTCTCTATGTATGTTTGTTGATCTTTCATGCAAAAACGAATTAACGGATCGGGCTGAAATTTTGCAAACAGGAAGTTCTAAACCTGAAATAACGCACAGGCTACTTTTTATCCCATAAATCTATTACTGTGAAGCCGCAGCTAGTAGTTAAATAAAATTTGTAATGCCATGTCTTAAAATAAAAATAGTGTAACAAATATAAGCCATTATTGCTGAATAACATAGTTTTTTTTTATCCTATATCCTTCCTTAGTTCTATTCCTTTTTTCCAGCTTGTCATGCCTCACCTAAAGTCTTTTAGTGTCCTTTGCAGTGCCAATCCATTTTTACTCAATACTCAATATATTTATTGCAACATGTTGTACATAGGATCTTAAGGTTAAGGGGTATCAAACATTTTGGGCCTGCCATTTTAGTTAAGTAAGTATAAATAGTTAAGCACATTTAGCAATCCTGGTATGTGTAACAAGGAAAAGGTATACATTAGTGGTATATAGTGGTGGATGGTGGGGATAATGGCAACACCCCCTTGCTTAGAAGAGCCATATAGATTTTTGCAGCAGTGGATGTATATGTGCAGAGGTGTGTAAATAAATACTCAGAACAGAACAGACATACTCAGAACTCAAATATTCTTATATGAATATAAGTCTGGGCAGGTTTTGCAAAAAAATATCTTATTTATTGAGTTGCCACATGACCACAATTGTTGCAATGCAGTAGAAACATAGGGGATTTGTTACTATAACTAAAGTTATGCTATTAATACCCAATAAATTCATATAATTAAATATACCTGAACGTCAGTCTTTGGCACACTAGTCTTCTGCATTGGGCAAGCAGACTCGTTGAATTTGACACTCATCCTTGGCGGCTCATCCCCAACCACCTTGAACTCCCGGTTCTTCGGCTCTTCATTCTTGATCCTGTTCTGAGGAGGACGGAACTCTTGGGACTGATCAATCATCTCGTCCACAGCAGACTTGATCTCCCCAACCAAAGCTTGGTGCTGATTTATTTGATTTTCTATTTTGCGGAGTTTTGATTCTAGTTTCGTTTCGAAAACCTCCCATTTCTGCTGCAAGGTGAAACATGATTAATGCCACATTAAATAAACATTCGAAACCATAATTTACTCTTAAATAGGCAATACTGCAGTAATCAGCCAGTAATGAAATATACCAATTATATTGGTACAAGTACCTACCTGATAAGATAACTGGCTTAAATAGGTAGGTAAATATTTTTTTTATCAAAAACTAGCTGTGCCCCGCCACTTCACACACGTTGTTCCTATGGAAATGTTTATAGGTGTTTTCCTGGCAATTACTAGAATTTTTCTCACCATAAAAACCACCATTGAACTTCAACTACCATTTAAAAACAAGAATTGGCCAAATTGATCCAGGCGTTATTGAGTAATGCGCTTACCAACACATTTAATGATTCATTTTTATATTATAGATTATATTTTCAATAAGAATTGGTGGGTAAGTACTTACATGATCGAAGTACTCTCCATCTGGCTTGATGCTGGGTAGCTTGAAGCTGAGGTCAGTTACTACATATAGTATCAGGATAAATGTGATGATACACGAGGACCAGAACAGTGCCGAAAGTCTTCTTATCCTCATTGTGATGATCTGCCGTTCCTGGAAACATAATTCATTTTCGTGAGTTTTTCTTTGAATGGAGATAGAATAACGTAGCTATAACAGATCGGTGTTGTTTTTCGGCGGGTTAAGCTTATAAGCTACCTTAGTGATTAGAAATATTCAGTAAAACAATAAGGCCAAACTTACATCGAGTTGATCGAAGCACTTTACCACCTATTTTCAATCCACGTCGCTGATATGGGTGCTGCACTACCTACAGCTTTCCATGAAACTCATACAAGCCAGAAGCTGTTACAAAGACGAAAATAAATCAGTTTTACATTTTATTTTCAATGCAGTCGGCTATCGGCTCCGTTTCTTTATTTTGCGAACCAAACCGAAGAAAACTTTCCGTGCGTTCCGAGATAAGCTATTATCGATGTTAGCGATCTCAACGATATTTGACGTTCCGAGTTAGTTCTCACGATTATTGACAGTTGAGTGCTATCCTATCTCGGAACACTCAATGAACGTGCTCACGGTCACGTGTTGCTTCATCGCTTGTCAGATGCTTGTTAGTCAAAAAAATAAACAGCACAACAGTTCGAAATCCAGTAAAAATGGGCGAAATTCGACCTTTTTGTTTATTATCAAATGAATCCGATGACTCGGTTGAGGAGTGGGACAGCGACCAATCCAATTTGTGCCCTCTCGTACTGCTCTTCAGATAGCATTAAAGTTATTCTCCGACCGTTGACTTCGTCATCCATACGAATTTCCATTTCTCTTTAAAAAACTTGCAAACAAATAAATTTTGTTATCAAACAGACAATATCAAGGAACATAAATAAATACTCTTCGTGGAAGGAGGACAGGATGGCGAAGAAAATAAATGCCAACTGTCAGTTTTGACAGCGCGCTCACAGTGATTTCTGTTTGTAGGATGGTCACTGATATCGCAAAATGGCGCATGTAATGACGTCATCTATGACGTCACACGAGACATCGTTGTCGCGCTCACGGTAAGTCGGAACGCTTGATAGCGCGCTAATATCGATATTGGCGCAACTCGGAATGCAAGGTTTGTTTGTCTGTCTTGTCTTGTCGTGTCTTTTCTTTCGACATTCGACCAAATTTTTAGATGACATTGACTTGATTAAAAGAATGACGATGACAATCACGACTGCTTCAAAATTCTAAGAGACAATTTTAGCACACAGAGCAGAGGCTTATTATTAATCAGCGTGTCTTGTGAAGCGCGATTTCAGCGATTTTCAAGCTCGATTCCTTACACACAGCAGATTATGATTAAGCGTGATTTCGGTGGCCCCGCCGCCGCCGCACCCTCCCTCACCGCCTTAGCGGCGGCTGTGCGAACGACGAAGACGAAGACCGTCTCTAGCCACCACGCCCCTACGCCGCGGGGCGTGGTGGTAGGTATAGACAACAAGTAAAAGTTCCAGCTTTAGATGCTCCTAACCCCCATTCAAGTTCAACTCTTAGCGAAGGTGAAGCAGGTGAAACGTCGTTTGGTTTAACGTCATCTAAATCGTTAACGGAACCAACACCAACAGCAGATCTTGTAGAAAAAAATTCCAACATTCCCAATCTCAAATCTTCACCTCAATACGATGTTGGACCTTACATTGATAAAATTAACAAGCTTGATGATTACACGTTTTGTGAATTAGAAAAACCATGGTCTCTCTGATGAAAACTATAGCTGCCAAAAAGTGGAGCTGGGCGGGACACATAGCCCGAATGTATGCGTCATGCTGGACCAGAAGAGTCCTGGAATGGAGACCTAGAGCAGACACTTGAGGACTAGGGCGACTACCGAACCGTTGGGTGGACAATATCAGAAGACACGGAGACTGGGACTGGATGAGTCGGGCCAAAGATCGTGATGAGTGGACAATAAGGGAAGAGGCCTATATCCAAGAATGGATCTCGAAAAGGCCAACATGATGATGATGATGTTGAACCGCCGTTACTTGCGTTTTCTTTGCTGGTGATCATGGAAATCTAGAATGCATCAAAGGAACACTTCATTAGGATTGTTGGTTAAAAAACCTCTGAAGTCATTTGCGAATCTTTTTGGTAAAGACGGCTGTATCAGCAATCATGTAAAGAACCAATACCACAAAGATGCCTTAATTGCTGGTCAAAACTTTATGAAATCCTATAACGGTCCCGAACTGGAAGTAGTAAATCAAATGAATAAACAACGTTTAGCCCAAGTTCCAGAAAACCGAGCTCGACTCCGTCCTATTTTAAAACCATTGTTTTCTGTGGTCGCCAGAACATTCCTTTACGTGGACATAGAGACGATGACGATCTCTCGTCTCTCGAACATCTGACTCTGATAGTATTGTCAAGAATAAGGATACTTTTCGTGAACTGTCTGTACCTATACCTAACGTTTCCGAATTGCTGCATGCAGGTGATACTACGCTTGTAAAACACCCCATGAATGCATCAGCTAATGCTAATTACGTCAGTAAAACTACACAAAATGAACTTCGGAGAAAAGGCGCAGCAAGCCATATTTAAAAGGGTTCGGGAAATAAAATGGTTTTCCTTCGATTAATCGACTGACGAAGCTCATAAAGAACCAGATGAGCCTTTCCCATGAAAAAAGTTTAACCGGAAAGGAAACTGTGTGGGCATAGGTACAGTCAACTGCTTGGTGATGGCGACGTCAGAAGTTAAATGAGCAGTTCAAGAGATATGCAAAATCGCCAAAAATGCGAAACATTGGCCTTGCCTGTCTGAACCATTCGCTGAACAACTCTTTTAAGAAGAGTAACAATGTGATAGGCTGCCGGAACACTGTGGGCAAAATAAAGTCTATAATTGCCTTTTCTAACACTTCAGCGAAAATTACATCCGCGTTCAGAGAACTACTTGGACGTTTTTTTTCAGGCCTTTGTGAGAAAACAACACAGGAAAAACATTCAATTCAGCACACTTATGCCAGAAAAATGCAAAGATCTTGAAAAGATAGGTAACCAAATGGTCCAACAGTCCTGATACCGTAACGAAGGCATTTGGTCTTATGAAGAGCGTTACTGAGAGTGAATTCATAATAAGCACGTTTGCGTTAAGTGACGTTTTAGGAACAACACTCGCATTGAGTCGGTTACTGCAATCACCTGCTCTGGATGCGATTTCTGCCATTGATGCAGTAAAATATGTTATATCAGTTTTACAAGAAAAAAACAAACCTACTGTTGATGACGCCTTCAAAAAAATATATGAGAAGGCAGAATTAATGTCTAACCCTCGAACAGCCCGAAGATCAGTATACAGGGCTAACCACTCCAACGCCATCGACGATAAAGGTGCAAGAAAGTTAAGAAAAAAGTTATAGAGTGTCAGTCTATATCCCTTTGTTGGACGAAGTTTTAAATGACTTAGAAATCGTCTCTCTGAAGAAGTGCTCAACACCTTCGACCTTCGCCTGCTTATGCCCATAGTCATATTAAAAAGTGACCCAATGAGAAGAATAACAACGCTCGGTCAGGTCTACTCATATGCGTCGGTCGGGTAGCCAGGGAGTCAGCCTGGAACCAGAATATCTTATATGGATGGAGAAGTGGCGAGAACGGATGGAAAGGCACATGTTTCCTGCGGTTAAATTGCTGTTGCTTAGATTAGCCACATTGCCAGTCAGTGTTGCCACAGCCGAAAGGTCGTTCTCCACTCTACGCCGCCGCTTAAAAACATGGCACGCGGGGAGGAGCGTGCGGACTTACACTTCTATACATCCACAAGGATATCCCGGTTAATATAGATTTAAACATGTTAACCAGAAGCGGCACAAGGCGCATCAAATTTGTTATAAAAAATTATCAGTACCTATATAATAAGGTTTTTTTGGTTACTACAGTTTTACGCTATATCCCAAAATTCCCAAAGATTTGAGTCCGTATGAACTCCCAACGATTTTCGACTCCTACGTCACTTAGCTATGGTGTAGTTGTTTATCACCACATACCATCGATCAATATAAAAAGGTAAGCAGACTAAACATTACTAGAAATATGCGTGCCAATTACAGTTGCATACAAATCTTACGTAAACATAGGCAATCTACAAGGCCGAACTCAGGGATTAGTGACTGTATAAGTAATGCCGATTGATCACCAAATATCCACACAGTGGTTGGATCATGGTACCTACATTAATAAATAAACTGAGACATCATGGAATTAAAAGCAAGGCACTGGACCTTATGTAATCATATTTATCGGAGAGAATCCAAAAATTTGGTAAATAAAGATCTAGGGGATCAAAAATTGATTTAGGTGTCCCGCAAGGATCAATATTGGGTCCTTTTCTATTTTTAGTATATGTAAATGATCTCCCTTTTTTAGCAAAATATCTCTGTGATATAGTCTTATTTCATGATGATACTTCATTGATTTTTAAAGTTGACAGAAATAAACATAATTATGACGATATAAATAATTCTCTTTCAGAAATACTAGATTGGTTCACCGCCAATAACCTCTTACTCAATGCTTCAAAAACCAAATGCATAAAATTCATGTTACCAAATGTAAGAGACCCAACTAAGATAATGCTAAAGGATGAGATTGTTCGTCTTGTAGACTCAACTGTTTATGGATTCCTCTCTTCAATGGAGACCGCAAATTGATGCTATCGCAGGCAGATTTAGTTCAGCAGCGTATGCGGTTCGAACAATTAGATATATTACCGATGAAGATACAGCTAGGTTAGTTTACTTCAGTTACTTCCATAGTGTTATGTCTTATGGTATTTTGCTTTGGGGACAGGCAGCTAACATCCAGACTATCTTTGTTGTTCAGAAAAGGGCGGTACGCGCTATTTATAAATAAAATCCACGCGACTCGTTGAGGGAATTAATTAAATAAATAAATATTTTAACAGTAATATCGCAATATATCAATGAAAATCTAATGTTTACACACAAAAACAGAGATAATTTTATGAAAAGTCGTGATGTTCACAATAAAAATACAAGGAACAAGAACAAATTACACATCCCATCACATAGATAACGAAGGGTAGGGAAATAATTTGTGGGCAATTGCGTAAGATTCTATAATAAGTTTCCACCTGAAGCAACTGAGCTCCCTATTCGTAAATTTAAACTGTATTTAAACAAAATCTTATCAAGAAAGCCTATTACTCCTTAGACGTTAATGATGTTAATGCTTGGCCGGATGTCGCCCAGTTCCACACCGACAATAGTATGTAAGAACAGTTAGACTAGCTAAGATTGTATTAGTTGATAAGCGATAAACTTGCTAGTGGTTTCTTTTTAACTTCTTCCGCTAGCGGACAAAAAATGGAAGTGAACTAGAGTCAATTGCACCTTATTTATTTGATAGTAATTATTATTTATCAAGCTATTTATATAGTAAAATTTTAGTTGCCTAACAGCCGGTTTCTCGAACGCTTATTATTTTGACAATTCAGCCGTTGACTATCCATTCAATGCACAATTCAATGTGACAAGCGTTCGAGAAACCGGCAATAAACGATTTGACTCCGTCTCTGACTCTGACAGTAATCCAAAAATAGTTTGGGATTTCCTAAGGCTTATCAAAACTTCCGTTATAAAGTAATTTCGGATGTTTTGCGATACGATGCGTTGCCACACAAACACGCACTAGCACTTCACTTCACCATTATATTTCATTCCTTTTTGCAAATATTTTACAAGATTGAGGTATACAAAATTCGAGTAAAAAGGGTATATGCATCGATTTTTTTGATTGTTTTAATCGATTCTTTAGGTCATTATTTAACCGAGGAATGATAAGACGCTCACTGAATTTAGCATTAACAAGGTAAAAAAAACAAATCAAAACTACAATCATTTTCGGGTGACAAAAAAGCTGCCATATTGGCGCCATGTTTATGTGACGTCGACGTACACACTTGATTAAAACCTTTGGTGACGACCTCGGTAGTGATCATCTCAGGAAAGAGGTTTTCCGAAAAAACTGAAAATAATCGAATGAATTAAAATACAGGAAAGAGGTTTTCCGAAAAAACTGAAAATAGTCGACAATACGAAATGTCAAGTGGGCAGAATAGTGTCAAATCATGGTGCAGCAAGCAGAATAAAAAAAGAAAAAATGTGCACAGTGATGTCACGTCCGCTCTAGTCAATGGCGTAGCGTTTTGAAATTTTGCGATTGAGATTTAAAATATAAATTTTTCAATGGTTAAATTGTACAATAAAAACATCTCAAAATGCAAAAATAAATATGTAGATATGTTTCTATATCAATAGAGAATACGTATATATTTTTTTAGCCATTTTGAAGTCACATGCAAATACCCTATTCTTATAATGAGCTGACATGACTTTTGTAGTTAATTCATATTTTGATTCATAGCTTAGCAATATGGAGGTTTACTTCATCCTCGACTTCATCGTTCTATTCTGTCTTTGTGTTAGTTAGCGTTGTAACAGTAAAAAGAATTGAGATAGGCCTATTAATTTTTGGTTAGAGAGAAAGTGACCTAAATATTATTTCTTTTTTCTATGTTGTTTTGAAAATAATATTTAGTCTGCTTAAGGCACAGCTCGTATTATGTCTGTGGTTATCACATTCCCGTACTACAAAGTAAAAAAAAATTGGGATATTATTTATTACCTATGTAATTTTGCTATTTTATATTCTTTTGCAGTGCCCTACAAGGTGCATGTACTATGGACCTAAGCCTGCATTTAGACCTAAGCTGTATACCATGTACTGTGAGCAAAATAAATCTAAATCTAAAAATGCGAATAAAAACTTTATTTTTGGTTTACTTGTGATTTCCCAACCCAAATAAATCCGCCCCTGACGGCATTGTAGAGTTTTGGTGATAGTGGGTCCCCCTGTCTGACTCCCCTGTTTATAGGGATCGACTCTCCTTTGGTTTCTAGTTTTAGTCGGCGCATAGTTTCCCTGTATAAATTACGGATAGGTAGCTTGAATGTAGATAATGTCTAGTCCTTGTTGTCTCAAGGTTGGCCAAATCTAATACAAACTTTCAAAGGTTTTGCTATAATCTATAAAAATTATACAAAGAGGTTTCTGATATTCATTTTATTTACTAAGACTTGCTTGATGATCAATCGTACTGTAGTTTTTTTCTGAATCATGCTTGTTGATAGGTTGATTTTTGTCTAGTGTTCTTGTTATTCTTTGTAATATTACTTTAGCAAATACTATAAACACATTTGATATGAGACTTAATTTTGGGTCTGTAGTTGCCAATGTCATCTATAACCGTGTCCATTTTGAATGAGGCATAAACGTATACAAACCGCCCATACTTAACCTAAAATTAACTTCGTTGGCGCGTCCTTTTATACGTAATTTACATTACTTGTCGATTTTAGATTCTCTCTTCAATAAAAATTGCTTACAATTATATCTGAAACTCGACGCCAAGCAAGTGAGATTTGTTATTTGTGTCGTATTTTGTATACTAGCATGCTCCATTCAAAATGGATAAACCATAGTGTCCCTTTTTGTGTAGTAGTATTTTGTATGTGATTCTCTCGATTATTTTGGTATGATATACGTCTTGAGTAGGTATGTCATTGAACATCATTGATAGAATTGGCCTTAGTTCTTGTATCGTAACTAGAACGCTGTGAACATCTGACACAGGGACTCAGACGAAATAAAAAATCTGCAAAGATAGTTGTGTAGTCAGTCATAGGATCTTTGGTGAATGTAGGTACTTAATGGCCCTCGTCCTTAAATGGTTAAAAATAAATGAACTCTGTACCATATTACACTTTATTCGTACATTCTATGAAGGTGTAAAATACATGCATCACACACATTAAGTCATAATATTATGTAAGTTGATTACTGGCTAATTGTTCTTTCTCTGGCTACGCGTTAACGAGGCTCTTTATTCTACTTTTGGTGACTTTAACATGTGTAATCGCTTCCCAAGTTTTTTGTTACTCCCTATAATATAATTATAAAAAACTATCGTAGTTGACGAGGGACTTCATTAGATGAGTGCGGTTCGCGTCGCGCCTGCACTCACCCTGATGTATTCCCTTAGTTATGAATCGTTGGTGTTCATCCAACATAAATTAGGTTCGTATTTACCCTCTGACATCCACATTGGGCTCCCTACAATAGTTTAGTCCGTATCTATTTACTTTTTGCCTTCATATTTGAAATACTTAGAACTGACTTTATATGTCGTTGTGTAGATAGAAGAATATGCTGCCCTGCTCTTAAAAATATACTATTATGTGCGTAGGTATCTAAGGCCCGTATTATGAAAGGTTCCCCAAGCATTACTTATGCAGTCATTACGTGAGTTCTACTCAAGCTTAGAATCACTGCTCAAGTAAATCTTTATTATAGAACGTAACTCTGACGCTACTTAGCTAGTTGCAGTAGAAAAAAATATATTTCAGTGAGTAGGGATTTGTCTACGGTCTACACATTAAAAACGTTCGTTTACCTTATCCACCTAAACTATCACAAAGTATTTTTGTTGATTTGGTGGTTTTTGTGAAACGAAACGGAACGATTTCAAACAATTTTGGCGCTTTTAAAATAAAAGAAACTTGCGCGCTTTGGTGCGTAGAAATCTTTTCCAAGCATTACTCAAGCGTGGTCCAGACCACACTTGAGTAAAGATGAGTTCAAAGAATCACTAATAATATATGAACTATAATAGGCAGAGATATGAAAGTTTAAAATCGTTCTAAAATAGGCAATTACTCAAGTAATGCTTGGTAACCGTTCAATAATGCGTAACAACGTGGTTGTACGCATCGTTACTTGCGGTTTACATGAGTGAGTGTAGATTTTGACATGAGAGTTCCTAAGCATTGTTTTAAAATAAGTCTTTACTCGAAACTATACTTATGCATCACTCAAGCATAGTTCGATGACTGAGCATGCTTTCATAATACGGGCCTAAGTGAGTACGTTGGTCATTTTAAGCAATAATTGATGATTATAGGTTCCTACCTACAAGCCCACTTGTATGCCATAGATCCCACAAATATTAAATAATAAATACAAGTAATAATATGAATAAGTACTACGTACAACTTAGGCCTAGGGAGGAATAAAATAGTGTTTGTAAACTAAATTGTATACTCAATAGACGGTTTGGTTTTGTAAGGTTTGAATAGAATAACATCGGTGATAAGTAGTTTTTTTCTTACAAAATTACAAAAATTACAGACATGGAATTATATTCCAAGAATATTTTATCTAAATAAATTAAACTGTATTAAAAATATAATCGTAAATTGTATGTATATTGAAATTAGATATAAGGTAGGTACTATTTTAGAAAGAAGGTACCACCTACCTACCTTCTTTGTAAAATAGTATCTACCTTAGAATGGCGTGTACGCATGTTTCATTAGACTTTAGGTAACTGTTAACAATTTCAATACCAATGATGCATATCTGTAACTGCGGTACCACCCGCAGGGCTTGGGCAGTGAATGGGTTACAATCAAAGATTTAAATCGTTAGAGCGCGTTGAGAGCGTGCGTTAACAAAATGCTTGCGTAAGCATTTTGTTAACGCACGCACACTATCTGTTTACAATATAGTGTTTTTGCCACTAAATCTTAGGGTTACCAATTACTGCGCAACCATATTGCGCGAACTTTTGTGAAAAAACACAACACAAAAACACTGAGTGATTCCAAATGAGTGAGGTATCTCATTTCGCTTGGAGACAACACGGCGCGGTTTCACTATGGAATGGACCTATCTAACGATTTAAATTTGGTTACAATGGGTTAGGATACATCTCGTACGAATATGAAGGCGGTAGCCCGAGGCATACTAGCGCCGCCGCCTATTTTTAACCGATTTCAAAAAAGGAGGAGGTCCTCAATTCTTCTGTTTTTTTTCCGATATTTGGTCTAATTTGCATGATTATTTTTTTATATGAAAGCTGGTGCATCCCGTTTGGTCCCATTTTAATTTTGTTCAGTTCTGACACTGGGATCCATGAAAATTCATGAAAGATCTATAAAAGTTGAAGTCGGTTTATAGTTTTTTACAACAAAATTTATTATATCTTATGATTACGTTGAAGGAACGAATTTTCAAAAATGATAGGCCAATTTATGATACCTAAGGTAAGTGCTTTCTTTTAATACCTCTCTGTTTTTTTGTATAGTTTAGAAGGAGATGCGAGAACATAGTTTTGTGGCCACCAGCAGTGTAATTTCGCATCTCCTCCTAAAATTCGATTGTTCAACGTAATTATAAGATAAAATAGTTGGCAGCGCTAGTTTGAGTCGGAATACCGCCTTAAACTTGTCCACAATGTCTAACTAACTTTTGCGATTTAACATAGTTAAACTTTCGTAAATTCGGGATTGCAAGCTCCACCATGACTAAGGTAAAAAACTGTTCTGTGCCACAGGTGGAAATATAAAATTGACACAATTATGTTTTACTACTTCACAATAATCTAATATTATATAATAATCTAATATTATATGGTGCCTATAAATATTTTGTCACAATAAGTAGGGGGTATAAAAATTACTCACTAAGTACATATTTACCGAATACTACGTTATACACAATTACACAATAATCCACGATATATGTAGGTTTTTCTACTACTAGGTAGGTACTTTCTAATAGGGTATATGCATATGACTTCAAAAAAAGCTAATTATTTTTTACGTATTCTCTATTGATATAGAAATATATCTGTACGTTTATTTTTGTGTTTATTTTAATATTTTTATTGTAAAATTGTATCATTGAAATTTGATATTTTAAATCTCAATCGCAATATTTCTAAATGCAACGCTATTGGCAGCCGAACCGTGACGTCATACTTGTACACTTTTGTATTGTCATGAAGCTTTGACTTTGAGTTGACATGTGAATCTGTGAAACGTGACGTCAAAGAATGCAAGGGCCAACATGGCAGCGTTTTTATCATCCGAAACTGAGTGCATTTTACTCTTGATTTTTTACCTCAGTAATTAAAATTGTTGTGGTTGTTAATATATTTTCGGTTAGGTATCTATTAACCTAAATAATCGAATAAAACAATTAAAAAATCTATGCATGTACCCTATTTTAAGTTGGACACATCTCGCATGGGAGTGTATAGTGCATTGTCCCCCTTCCTAACCGGCCCAGGGGGGCTATTTTCATTCTTCACCACGCAATTTCGTGTTTCGTTTCGGCCAATTGGTGTACTTTAATACACCGAATTAAAGTACCAATTAGCACGAAAAAAACGAAACGTAACAATCGGTTGCTTATTTTAGAGAATTATAATAGGCCCCCAGCTCCTTGAAGTATCGAAGCAGGACTTGGGACAATTGTCAACTTTACCATTACCTTAACTTTTTAATTAATAAGTATTTCAAAATCCAATATATTTGGCAACATCCAAAGCATCTAAGAAGCTAAATATGTATAAAGATCACGTGTAAAAGTGTTTATGCTTAATTCTAGGTAATCTATAAAATTAATACTACAAACTAGTTAAAGACACACTACTAATAAAAAATAAGACTAATTACATATTATAAAAAACCTTTTTCTTTAAAACGTATGCAGACACTGGTTTTTGCTAGTTATTTGTTGTAGTATTATCAATATGTTTTCATTTACGGCATCTTCATTTCAAAAGTATTCTACGTTACGATGTCAAATACAAATACAGATTTTAGAATTCTGAAATACAAAATCAAATACAACTGTAGTTCAATTTTTACCTACACGTTGTTGTGCGTTTATTACGACGAGAAAATTATGTTATTATTGATATTCTGTCAATATTGATATTCTATCAATGATTAAATCAAGCCACTTGATTTAATCATTGATTTATAATGAAAAAATCATTTGATATGATGAATGATTTAATTATGCCACCCTGCACAGTACAGTGCCTTCATAATATTTTATCGTCGAGGTTTTTTGTATTTTTATTAATATTAATGATTTTATTGGGTATTTATCGCGTACCTTCTGTTTTTCTTTGAGAAAAATTCCTACTTTCATAATTGAACAAGAAAATAATGACGACTGATTAACTTATTTTCACCATAAAATAACTGTATTGCCTTAACCACGCTCTTTAACACGGGTTTAAGAACAAAACATTCTTCTACGTGACACTGGTGACTGTTATGGTTTTTTTATAGTCAATAAACGCTGAAACAAATAATTGACTATATAAATATATCTACAATCTCACCTGGTGGAATGTAAATATGTGACCGACGGTGAAGCACGAAGGTCTACAAGACATCTCTCTCCTATTGTGGTGAAGAGACATAGGTTGTAATTGGCCGGAAAAACAGATGCAGGAACCGAGTTCCGTTCCTTAGCGATACGAATTATGAAGGGTTACGTTTCTTCCGAATCTGGCGAAGTGTCCCCTTCACTTTTGAAGGTTGAGGAATACTGCTTAGTGCGAGTGGAGGGTATACCGCCAAGTATGGACGCTGTGCGTCTACTTGTTCTGGAGTGGAAGGATATCAGGTCATGTACCTAGTTCCTGTGAAGTTAGGATTTTTTAAAGAGTTTCAAGACTATTTTTAAGACAAAGTGAATAGGTATCTTCTAGATTGTTAGATTAACGGCCGATGAGATTCCGGTTAAACAAAGGTCTATCGACAAATAAAAAAACTCACCTCCACAGCCTACTTAATATTAGGTCACGCAGTACGCAGGCTTCCCCTGATGCTTTTACACCATGGTGTTACAAATTTCTAACGTTGAATAATTTGTTACCTGTAACACCATAGTTCACGTACACGATTTTTATAATTTAATAAACAGACATAATTAAGAATACTACATAAAGCAAACCACGTGCTGTGTCCTATTTTTCTATAAAGATTGTGTTGAGGTCCATTAACTTTTCCATTTCTCACTCTATTTTCTTTTCCTCTTCTTTTACTTGATTTTTTATCTGCAACCCTTGATATATTTTGGGTAACATTTTGAGTATATTTTTATGAGCAAGGTGAGCATTTTTGACGTCGAATCCGAGATATGTTTGGAACTCTTGGCAGGTGCTCATGAATTGTAGCCACTTCTGGTCCCTAGCTAAGCAGAGGGGGTTCCCGATGATCACGCATTTTGCTTTTGCGCGGGTAATGGCAACATTGAAACGCTGAAACATTTGTTTAAACATTTGTTTAGAAAACAATGAATGTGAAGTCTGTTTATAGTTTTTAAACAAACCCAATTATTTAATTGGGTTTGTTTAAAAACTATAAACAGACTTCACATTCATTGTTTTCTCACGGATACCATTGTCAGAACGCAACCAAATTTAAATAGGAAGCACCAGCTTTGAAATAAAAAAAGAATTAATATCGGATCACCCAGTCAAAAGTTCTTAGGTAACAAACACAAAAAACTGTCGAATTGAGAACCTCCTCCTTTTTTGAAGTCGGTTAAAAACAAATGCATAATTCAAAATAACTGAGAAATGAAATGTCCCTTATGGTATTTCGTTTTAAATTCTCTAGTTCTTCCTTAGTTACAATTACAAGTTACGGATTTTAAAATAAATAAATAATGCTGTTTAATTTTGTACCTACTAGCTGCGCCCCGCAGCTTCGCACGCGTTTTTCCTACGAAAACGTGAAAAAGGTGATTTTTATCCCATGGGAACTGATTTATGGGATAAAAAAGTAGCCTATGTTTGATTCCAGGATTAGAATTACCTGTATGCAAAATTTCAGCCAGATGCGTTAAGTAGTTTTGGCGTGAAGAGGTGACAAACATCCATCCATTCATCCATCCATCCATACATCCATACAAACTTTCACATTAGTGTGAATAGGACTTACTTACTTATTTAGCTAGTGTTATATTTTATGTAGTTAGTACAGCCACCCATTATCAGTGTTATTTTCACACTAATCCTACTCGTATCATAAAGGAAAAAGCGAAAAATTGTTTATGGATGTTCGTTACACGCAAAAACCTTAAAACGGATCGGCTTGAAACTTTGCATACAGGTATGTCTAATTCTGGAATTAGACATAGGCTACTTTTAATCCCTTAAATCAGTTCCCGTGGGATAGAAATCACCAACAACTACTAGAAATCATCAAACTAATATTATAAATGCAAAAAGGGCCAAAAGTAGTAATTCTATATCGTCGAGGGTTTTTGGATTTTTCGTAATATAAGATATCACATATACAGATACCTTATCATCAACCAAAAAGCCGAGCTGGTACTTGGCGTCGTAGTCCAGAAGACTGGCGTTGGCGCGCACCGTAGAGATGATGATGATGCGCTTCTCTTTACCTTGATAGGCCTCCACGGTGCCTACCTCGATGCCTTCGTAGTTGCGGCTCTTTACCCACTTGTCGATTAGGTGACGCTGTCAAAGACCAGGTATTTTTGGATTTATGGGTGCTCTAGTGTCTAAGGGCTAATACTCGGATGGCCAGTCGCCGACTTTAATAAAAGACAATCGCACCGTCATTTCTCGATGCACAGATAATTTAATACAATAGGCTCTAGAATAGAATAGAATATATTTTATTTCTAATAATCATCTATTTAAAAAAAGATAGTCATGATGGTTTTATCATTATTAAGTTGCCTCGAACGCATTTGTCAAATGTATTATCACTTGGGTGAAATGGTAGGGAATGTGTAAAACTTACCTGTCTGACATAAGGTGTGACAATGCCGATGTCCCAGCACGGCACCTTGTGTTCCTGCACTAGCGCACGAATGTATTTCTGCACCATGCAGAATTCCATTTCGTTAGAGTAGCTGTCAAAAAATATATAAAAAAAACTGTTTACAAGACACCGAAGAGAGTATTTTTTTCGCAGTGCTACAGAGACATCGTAGCTCTGCGACGGGGTGGCTACGCCGTAGCACTACTACAGAGACATCGTAGCTCTGCTATGGGGAGGTTACGCCGTAGCACTGCTACATAGACATCTTAGCTCTGCTACGGGGAGGGTACACCGCACCGTGGCACTGCTACAGATACATCGTAGCTCTGCTATGGGGAGGCTACGCCGTAGCACTGCTACATAGACATCTTAGCTCTGCTATGGGAAGGCTACACCGTAGCACTACTTACACCATAGCACTGCTACGAGACATAGTAGCTCTGCTACGGGGAGGCTACGCAGTAGAAACATAACAACAGCGTAGCAGCTGCTACGCTGTGACTTAATGTATCAGAAATATTTTGTTGTTTTCAGTGTGTGTGGAGTGTAGGTTACTGTTAAAAACCGGAACAACTCCCGGCTGTTTACCGAGAACGCAGCTAATGAGTTATCATCACCTACCTCGGTGAGTATCCTTGTTTCGTCTCAGAAGATAGCAGTCCGTGGAACACAAGCGCGCGGCTGTCGTCGCCTCCGCTTAGAATGTTAAGGCGGCTGATGGGGTCCTCCGCGGCCAAAGCCTATTAGTATTTAATGTTAATAATCAGATAATATACTGAGTGAATGAAGCGACCACTCACCAACCAAGGCATGCAAGTCGCAAGAGTGTGAAAAAGAACTGCAAAACGGTGTATTTTTTTATTTCCTTACAACTTTGGAGGTCGCATCAGTGTCGCTTCATGTGTTTACTACTATTGTATATGTTGTGGCTATAACTTTATGATACAGAACCCTTGAAAAGTAACAAAGAGATTCGGACGAGATGTCCGCTTCACTTTTGAGGAGGGATAAAACTCGTCCGCAGACGAGTTTTTCACTTCGGACGAGTTGTCCCCGATCATACGGGTTCGCCCTCACCCAGTTTTTTCTACAAATCTATTCTTCACATTCTTAAAAACTTTTCCTGTCAATTTCTTTAGTAGCATTCTAACTTACCCGTAACTTCCCGTCATAGAAAAGGGTATTAGGTATGTTCAGTATATCGGGATGCGAACGGAAGTTGTTCCGAAGCATCATGACGTAGTTCTTATCCATGCGCTCTTCGTTGTACAGATCGCATGTATTCTTCAGTCGCTCCATTAGAGATACACCTGTTGGATAAACATCATTAAAACAAAAGCCCGTAGTTTTGCATACAGTTGTTCGACGAAGGCGTTTTGACAGGGCAATCGTCCGGGGGCCTATATCGAAATGCTTCTTTAGTACGTCCCCGCGGCTTTTGTTCTTCACCATAAGACGCGGAAGGTTATAAATAGATGACAGGACGTAGGCCTTTGTTTTCCCTTGAAGGCGCTGGGTGTTCGTGACTCAAAGAGGAGTGTGCATCCAGACTCCGATGCGCATTGGGGCATTCGGCCCAAAAAAGGTCAGTAAGTTTGTCTTGGTAGTGAAGTACTTAAGAGACAGAAGTGGCTTTTCAATATACGCGTCAGGAGGCTGAGGGACGGGACGGGAGAGGACGTGGAGGAGTTACGATGTTATAAATTAAATAGTAAGACGTTACGATCGATATCGACGAATGTTTGTTGGAGAATGATTCACTTACCAAGGCCAAGTCGCTTCGCCTCATGCGATATAACAACCGGTCCGAGCTGCATAGGATCTCCGGCCAGCACGAGAACCCCGCGGGGATGCAAGAGGCCGCAGACAGGCAGCATTGTCAACGGCTCCATGGCCTGAGCCGCCTCGTCAATGAACAGATGGGTTATGTAGCGCGGCGCGTGGCGCTGGGAGAGCATCCTGTGAAACAGGACACAACTGTGGTTATATAGTTTTGGTGTGTGTACACCTTTCCTGTACTGAGAATCGGGTTGGTCCATTGTGTATGCTTTGTTTGCTAGTGTAACCAGCATAGCTCCGTCTCCGCTAAAGGAGGTGACAACAGTGAAGCGAAGTCCTCGGTGATAGCCGTCTAGAAGATCGCGATCTCATCGTCGGCCACATCCTCACAATCAGGTGAGGTTGTGGTCAAACGAAGGTCTATTTACGATAATGCAAGAAACTTTGTCCTATCTACCCTCAGGTGGACACACAATATAACTCAAAACACTTTCAGGCGACAGGATTATTTTTGACCAAGTTCAGTTCCTATCGGGGTAGTTAGTGTGTCCTGTGTTGTGGACATATACAGTAAAAAATCCGAAGAAAACAAATATGTTTCAAGATATCTTCAATATCTCCAATTCTGTGACCAGTTTGTTCCAATATCTTATATCATCTATAATAATATCTATGGTAATAAATGAACTGAACTGAACTACTAACATAAACTTAGCAGTCAGTCTAATCAATCTAAGGAAGCTTTTGCTTTTTTTATAGTTTTTCGTGATGATTCGGACTTACGTAGCATATTTGGATGAGTGCGATAGTGTAGTAACTACAATGCGATGGTTCCGGAACTTGTCCAGTGAAACGTGTTCCCAGGTAGAGTAGCTGACACCGTTGCTGTATGGCGCTAGCTGACTGGGCAGGGAGTCCCTGAGGAATGGAATGGTTAGATTTACATATATGTAATCAAATTTATGAGTTTTTTTTCAATGTTTCCATCGTGTTGTAGCGACCACAGTTGGTCGCTACAAACACACTAACACGTGAAACTAACACGATTACAACAGTTATCCCGAGAGCATGATCGCTGTAACACTAAAAACGTTGCGGAATAAAAACTAAAACAATAAACATACGCGATGAAATGAGTCCTCCTCCTTTTTTGAACTCGGTTAAAAAGATCACACGGGTTGTAGAAAACTATACTAAGAAAATCTCTCTATAATCTACCCACTACTGCTATAAACGCGTTTTTCTGGAATAAAAGTGACTGATTCACTAACTCGCACCCTCACTCGCACCATGACATGTATGTTATTCCTGTTCCAAATTTTATATGTGCCGAATTTATGCTCGGTCCATGTCAGTCTTGAGGTTAGCAGAAACTTTCGTCTGTATAATATGGGTAGGAAAGATTAAATGTAGTATACATTCATTGAAACAATTGAGCTAACTGCAGACTATGTTGCAAACAATCTATAGATTAAGTAGTTCATACCAGTTCCTAATATTGGAATTAGCGCGCAGCAACAACTTGGTTTTCTTGAACTTGTGCGCATATTTGATGATCTGGGAGGCGACGTGATCCGCGGCCATGTTGGAATCTGTGCACACCATGATGCGCGAGCTACTGTCTGTTTTCACCAGCTGAAATAGTACAGTTTCAATATAGTTAAACCTAAAGACAAAAGGCCAAAGTTTTTGATTGTGAAGAAGATTTCACATTCTCTGCCTCCTAGTAGATTATAACAGTAAAGTTTTGTGTAGTCTGGGTGAGCAGATGAACTAGTTCATAGAAGATCAAGCGTTTTAGCGTTTGTTTGTAGTTTCGAAAATTCTGCTAATTCATTATGCTGCGTACTCGAAATACACATACTACTATATTAGTAGTGTTGGGAATTGAAAAAATTATGTATTACTGCTTAGCTGCGCCCCGCGGCTTCGCACGCTTGATCCTATGGAAACGTTTAAAGGAGATTTATATCCCAAGGGAACTGATGTATGGGATAAAAAGTAGTCCATGTTTGATTCCAGTATTATTATTACCTGTGTGAAAAAATTCATCCCAATCCGTCCTGTAGTTTTGGCGTGAAGAAGTAACAAACATCCATCCATCCATTCATCCATCCATCCATACAAACTTTCTCATTTATAATATTAGTATGATGATAACCAAACTATATATGTATACCTGCAGAATAGTTTCAACGATCGTGACAGTTTTACCAGTGCCAGGCGGTCCGTGGATCAGAAACGGCGCGGTTCCGCAGGTCTTAGCCATGATGTGCTGAACAGCGTCTCTTTGCTCTTCGTTAGTACCCACCAGCGGGTTGAAGAATCTAAAACATTGCACTTATCAACGTATTACGACAAATTTTATTATAAAAACTTTCGTAGTTTGGCGAATTCATTACGGATCTAAGCGGGTTAACGACGAACCTTATTTGTGTTGGAAGAACACCAACGTTTCAACGCGCGCGTCTAGAACTGCACTCGCCCTGAAGATGTCCCTCGTTAAGGGATAAAACGTTGGTGTTCTTCCAACACAAATAAGGTTCATAGGTTCGTTAACACGCTTACATCCGAAATGTATTACGACAAAAGTCCCCTAATTGTCGTGGAAATCTTTTGGTTCGACAAAAGTCCCCTTGTGGAAATTTCTGGCACAATGCATCGTCAACAGCCTATATTGATCTACCACTGGACGCAGGCCTTCCCCCCTGATAAGCGCCTTATTGGTTTTTGTCTGATGAGGAGTAACGCCCATAGTCCCCACGCTGGGTATGCAGGTTGGGGATCGCAGTACTATAGTAAAATTGTTCTGCAGGGGGCGCTGCTGCCCGCCCCTTAATCGTTTCTTACGACACCTTCGGGAAGAGTTGTTGCAAATTCTAAGCCGGTACCACACGGCGGTTTTATACATACTGATCGACTTTGACCGGTTTAGGGATATTTTTATTGGCCTCAGGGTAAGTCCTGGTCTTCATCTCTATCTTAGAGAGTCCTTTCTCCAAATTACGGTGCATACGCTCCAGAGCCAGTCGGCAAATGAAGAAACGGACGTCGAATTTGGTGGTTGGAGTGTATAAATTGAAAAATCTGAAAAAAAAAACAATAAATGGTTCAGCTTTGATTTTATAATTCTCTATTTGTTTTAGCTGTTCCATAGCTACAACATTGTAACTTTAAGCCAAAGTAAAACTTCTCTTCATCAGAAAATCTGCATCATCAGCTGGATATGCTTTGCGCCTTTTGTTTTGCTATAATCACCACGCGGCAGGCGGGTTGGTGATTATCACAGTGTACCAGCCCTGCTTTGTATGCATTCAGTCGATCCATGAAGGCATTTTGACGTGGTCTCGACAGAGCTATCGTGCGGGGGGCAAGACGGTTTGTCGGGTTGCATTTTATACAGAATTTATTTTAGCACTAACTTTATTTTGCATTATTTCATGATATATTTATTATACCATAATTAAATTAACACTTATTGAAACAAAACATTATTTTAAAATTTGAAATTCTAATTTGATATGCCAAATTTTCTTACCTTGGACCAATGTATTGTTAGAGACGTCAAGGTAATTTTGTGTCCTACCCTCCACTGGATTTGTATATTGTCTTATCTTACTTTAATTTAATTTACTTTGATTGTTTTGCAATGTTTTGTAAAACATAAGTGTAATGCCTTCAACATATAAATAAGTTAAAACGTGGAAGAGCAAAATCACCTATCACAAGTGTTTCCATAATACTTAAAAGATGTTTTCATCTAATAGTATGACTTTGTATCTTTTAGTACCGAATAAAACATTATTATTATTTTTATTATATACCGCCTTAGTAACTCGGGAGCGTCCCCCTCCCCCTTCCTGTCCCTAGGTCCCCGCACGACTTCCTGTCAAAAGGCCTTCGTCGACGACTGTACGCAGGCTCGACGTCGACGACTGTACGCAGACTGTATGTAGGCTGTGGCAGTGTGGTGGTGTGGAGAACACACAGTCCTCTGTGTTCAGCGTGTGTTTCTCGGTTCTAACGATTTAAGCGGTCTGAGCTTGCGAACAAGCTACAACTTACTCGGAGTGAAATCCAGTTATGAATACGCTGTCTTCTACGATGCTGCAGACAACACCCTCAAATCCGCAGTCTTTTTTGACTTTCAGTGGCTTCACGCATAGCACATCACCTGAAATGTGTAGCTTCCTTAAATTGTAGATATGAAGTACAAATTAGTTTATCGTTATTTTTTAATGATATTAATAAGGTGCCAGAAAATAGATGTGTCTACAAAGCCAAAAGGGGGGAAACTGGATTTCAAGATGATTAAAATATGTCGTAAAAACTGTCAAAATGTATAAATTACCTCAAAGAATACTGAATAATGGAAAACTTTTAAAACCATCATTGTAGTGATTAGTATCCAAGTTATTTATGTATGTTTAATGCGTCATGACCACGGAATAACTGAACATGATCATGGCGCATGCAACTGTGCCGAAATATTGGAAAGCGCAAAACTCAAATCATGGTAAATATCCCGTAGTGAAACTTCTGAATAATGTACTTCTACTGCATGTGGAAAACACCTAGATAAAAAAAAACATAGATTGGTGTGAAAAGTAGCTCACCAATCAAAACAGAAGGTCGATTTTCGCTCAGGCCGGGTACAACAAGCGTAAATACTTTACTTTCACCCGTCGGGAGCAGAGGTACTTCGGACATGTTATATCGCTGAAAGAAAGCCAGTTTTAAGCCAATTTTGAGTATAAGAAAAATTTAGTTTAAATTAATGATTTTCCTGTTAAAAACTATAAAAAATTAAGCTCTACGTGTTAGCAACTGCTACCTAAATAAATCTACACGAAAAATCATACTGAGTCGAATGAATTTAGCCACAAAAGAACATAGCTGGGTTATTGGCATGGGAAAAATCAGTGAGATTTATGTACTTTAAGATGTATTTAAAGTTTTTACATGAGCTATGCTATTATTTTGTGGATTTCTGTTCTATCTATATTCTGTTACCAAAATCTTCACCAAAGTGTGGGCAAAACTGCTCACTCGTTAATTAGTGTTCTGCAATACTCTGATAAGTGAGTATCAAGGGCACATCACACGCGGCAGCTATAATTTAAAGATGTATATTATAGCACATTACATCTCATTACATCTTTACATAGAAATCGCCAGGAGACTAGAGTTGCCGCGAATACTCGCTATTATTCGTTATTCGGCATTACTCAACATTTTTTTGATATTCGTCGAATATCGAATAATAGCTAGTATTATTCGGCATTCGGCGAATAGTTATATATAATAAACTAACAAAAAAACTAATAAGTAAAAATAATCAATTTTTATTATTTTCCTTAATAAAACAATACACGGTATCAATTATTATCTGTAATATGTGCCTGTGCCTATCATATTCATGAAATTAAATTAGTTATGCTTTTTAATTAATATTTAAAATCCAACAGAGGCAGATTGTGGTGAAAAATCTATTTTTTCTGCACGTTCGGGAGCAAGTCGGTCTCGCTTTTTCTCATAAATTAAACCTGCTTTGGAAAATAGTCTTTCTGAATAAACAGAGCTTGCTGGTGTGATTAAGTATAGAGTTAGAAATATTTTTAATGTGCCTTATTTATGTCGAATAGTAATGTCGAGTAATTCGACTATTCGCCAAAGCGAATGGCGATTAATCGGTATTCGACTATTCGCTATAACAACTATTCGCGGCAACTCTACAGGAGACCACACACGACGGCTATAATGTTCATTTTTACATGTATGAAATATAAAGTGAAATACTAATGTACAACATTATTATACATTATAGCTACCGCGTGTAAAGCCCAGTCAGAGAGTTTTTCGCATAGGTTCTTCATACTTACTACACTACATACATACTTCAGGAAAATCATGTCACTGACCTTCAGGTTGATGATAAGGATGGTTTCCTCGTACCACAGCAGGTAGTGAAAATATTTGGGATAGTTTTCTGGATCTGTACATCCAATGGAAAAGGTGTCACTGAAATTGTTTAACGATTCTTTATAAGTATAAAATATTTTAAATATAAGAATGAAAATATTAAGTAACAATTCCACAAACCTGCAATAAAATCTAACAAAATATACAAAATTATTAAACAGAAAGTTTTTTTGCGGTATTGTTACTAAATATTTTTATTCTTATTTACAATGGATTTCTAAGTTACGCCTGAATACATTCAGGCGTCATATTTATATACGATATTTATTTATTAATACTAGATTGTTACCAACTTTGGGCTACATATTCGTCGCCGTAAGTGGGACTGGATTGACCTTACACTACGCCGCCGCCCCGAAAACCATATTACCCTAAGAATTCTAAATAATAAGGCACGTACCTTATTTTTTCGAATTCTGTGATATTACCAAACAAGCGTTCTACTGGATTCCTCAGGGAAAACGCAAACGTGGCCGCCCAAAGCAAACTTGGCGACGAACAGTCGTTGCAGAAGCTCATCTGGAGTAAAGTTAAGCATGCAGCCTCCGACGGAACAAGATGGTGAAACACTGTATCTCCCCGACGAGGGCATAGGACGCAAGAAGACGAGTATTTATTATTTGACTGTAGAAAATAATCTCTGGATTCACTGATCGAGCCACGACAGCCAGTTTCAATAGAGACGAGCAATTTGCGCATTATTAAATTTCACAAATAGCTATGTGAATCGCAGCCTACTCCCTCACTCTCATGACCTGAATAGGACGGCAGACCGACACAACCAAGGAGAAGTCAGGCGTAGGAACAGCAGCTTTCGATCGAAGTCGATAGTGATAGTGTTGATAGTGATAGCACGTGATAGTCAGATACTGACAACAGAGATTAGAATATACTTTGATCTATATATATCTATATACTTTGATATATATATCTATATATATCTATATATCTATATATATCTGTCTATATATATCTATATATATACACTATACCTACGATCGAAAGTCTGAAAATCTTACGGTCATTGATTTATTAAAAAGGGAAGATAGGTTACGTTCTCCCAGCGCTTACTCAAAAATTGGCATATGTTACAACTACACGCAAACACATACGCTCACAGTTATATTTCCAGTCCTGTGCAATACAAAGAACAACAAAGACGGAAAGACGTACCTAAGACCGAAGTGAGACCGAGACAACAATATTTCTCGCTAGTACGACCGCCCATGCCGCCGGCCGGTCAGACGGTGACTGAGGTGGGAGCACACAATTTTACACAATTTGAGGTTGCCACTTTCGAGAAACCAGTACCTCATCTTCCCTTTGAATAAATCAATGGGTCCTAGTACTGATACTTTACTACGTTCGGAAATGTTTTTCTAAAACATGTACTACATAAACGTAAAAACGAAAAAACCTTAATTTTACTTTACAGATTTACACATTTATTTTTTGACATTAATCTTACACGATGTGTTTTGCCGCTATCTTATCCCGGTTGAGAGAATCGACAGAGGTGGCCAGCTTAGAAGCGAACAGCCGCTTGAGGTCCTTGGGAATACAGTACTGGTCGAGATCGTGGTTGTATCTTGGCAGGTAGCTGAAAGGACGGAGGACTTCTTTAGTTGGAATCACACTATATCACCCTTGGAATCACACTATCACTCTTTACATCACATCACATCACACTAATATTATAAATGCGAAAGTTTGTATGTATGTATGGATGGATGTTTGTTACTTCTTCACGCCAAAACTACTGATCGACGGAAACGACGGATCTAGCTGAAATTTTGCATACAGGTAATTATAATCCTGGAATCAAACAAAGGCTACTTTTGATCCCATAAATCACTTCCTGTGGGATAGAAATCACCTTTAAACGTTTCCATAGGAACAACGCGTGCGAAGCCGCGGAGCGCAGCTAGTGTCTCTATATACCATAATCTCTAATTATTCCATATCTCTACATGTATTTTTTTCAACCTAAAAACTATTTATATTTGAGTATCTGGTACAGCGCATCAGCATTGTCATACAGCGGCGCAATGCCGCCAGCGTCGTGGGTTCGCTTCCGACTGGTATTGATGGATCATTTGAGCTACCTGTTGATGTAACAGTCTGCAGTTAGCTCAATTGCTTCAATTGTAAATACTAGTTTTAATTTATTTCTTGTATTCGATTGTAATTTTTTTCAATATATGTATACTAGCTATGCCCCGCGGCTTCGCACGCCTATTCCACGGGAACTGGAATAGGTGTGCGAAGGATAAAAAGAATGGAAGAAAAAGATGGGATAAAAAGTAGCCTATGTGTTATGCTAGGCCTAGAACGTCGTCGTGGGGTCCAATCACGGTCCAATGGTCCGCCATTGGTAATTTTAAAAGAAATTCGTGTTTAGAGTGGTGATTTTGATACTTACTCAAGAGTACTGCTTTTGTACAGCTTATCTCCCCACCAGAACGTCTTCCTAGCGAACGGGCTTGGTTTAACTTCATGTGAGCTATGAACATCCTCCACATAAACACACTGAAAATGTTTTAAATCGATTATTAACGACGACCCGAGAGCTGGTGAGTATCTAGCGCAGCGCATGAGCATTGTCATACAGAGGGGCAATGCAGCCAGCAGCGTAGCAGGGATGCAACGACTGGCATTGATATGGATCAGTTGAGCTAGCTGTAGATTGTTTGCAGTCTACTAAGTACGAATCATGTTCGTAGTTAACCCGCCATTTAAAAATATAAAGGAATTAGCTTTATATAAAATGTGAACTTTTGATAAAAAAATTCATTCATTAAGGATGTAAGCGGGTTAACTACGAACCTTATTTGTGTTGGAAGAACACCAACGTTGCATCCCCTAACGAGAGACATCTTCAGGGTGATCGGTAATTAATTCATCGAACTACGATAGTTCTAACTATAGAATTTGCTTTCTTAATTATTTCGGGTAGCCGCGCTCCAGGTGTCGTATGTTTGTGCCCTGTATATTGGAATATGCACTTACCAAATCTTTGATAACAAGAGTATGTGGTTCAGATGTATCTTCCTTTCCATTTTTAGGTTTCTTCGATATCTTTGTAAAGAAGAATATGATAGGGCATTCGAACTGGCCAATATCATAAGACGTAAACTCTACACTGATCGGCATGTAGTGGATTTTGTCTAGGAAATAAAATAAAGATGTTATAATAATTGATTTCGTTTTTAAAAAACTATAAACCGACTTCAATTGTATAGATCTCGTTGTCAGAACTGGACGAAATTAAAATGGGACCATACGGGAAGCACCAGCTTTCAAATAAAAAAATAATTATGAAAATACATCGATCAAAATTTCGCGGCCTCCCCGGTAGGGCTTGGACTCCGGAACTCCGGTTTTGGTGTAACTCCGGAGTTTCGAAAGATTTCAGCATCGTTTGTAAAACCGGAGTTATCGGAACTAAAACCGGAGTTTCGATTTTCAGAACAAAATCCGCGCCGCGCATTGCTTTTGGAATGAATATTCAAATGTAATCGGCCTGAAGCACGACGCATTCGCAGATCTTTTAGAATATTGGACATCGAAAGCTTCAGCTTGACGCATCCAGCATCTGCCTGCAGTCTTTCGCAGCTCGTCATCCCACCTGGCCGGAGGGCGCCCTACACTACGTTTACCGAGTCGCAGTCTCCACCATAGAACTCGTTTACCCCATCGGTTGTCGGTTTGCAAGAGAGCGCGAGATATGGCCGGCCCACTGCCACCCTCAGTTTGCTGATTCTTTGAGCTATGTCAATAACTTTCGTTCTCTGTCGGGTGTGTTCGTTACGAATCCTATCCTTCGAAGAGACTCCGAGCATAGCTCTTTCCATAGCTCGCTGAGCGACTTTGAATTGGTGAA
Source organism: Eupithecia tripunctaria (assembly GCA_955876795.1). Lineage (NCBI taxonomy): Eukaryota > Metazoa > Arthropoda > Insecta > Lepidoptera > Geometridae > Eupithecia > Eupithecia tripunctaria. The sequence continues at coordinate 12,735,672 of OY041617.1, read as the reverse complement.
CCAACCCTATCGTGAGTGTCCACGTCTCAGCCGTCCTCTCCGTAGGTCATGACGGGTAGGACGCATTGATTGAAAACTTTGGTTTTCAAGCATTGCGGTATGGATGGGTGGAACTCGACGTAGTTTTCAAAACGCTGCCCAGCCTAGCTGAATCCTCCTCTTGGCTTCCTTCTCAAAATAGTTTTTATCTAACCGCAGACTTTGCCCAAGGTAAGTGTACTCGGAAACAATTTCGAGAGAGTGGCCATGTACGACGACCGGCCCCGGATCAATGAGGCCATTGATCATGACTTCGGTTTTATCCAAATTCATGCCAAGACCGATGCGTCAAGAGGCTAGGCCGTCCAGCATCCGGTTCAGCTGAGATGTAATCGCCGTTTATGCTATGCTAACGACAGTCTACTGGCATCGCTGTAAGGATTCCAGAACAGCCCAGGTTTTGACAAAGTCAAAGGCCTTAGTGAGGCAGATTATACAAAAGTCCGAACAGTATAATCATCCCCTGTGACAGGCCTTTGTGGACTATGAGAAGGCCTTTGACTTTGTCAAAACCAGCATTTCAACTCCGGAGTTCCGGAATTCCGGAGTTGAAATGATGAACATCGAAACTCAACTCCGGAGTTGAAAATTAGTCCGAGTTCCAAGCCCTACTCCCCGGCGAAATTTTTGATCGATGTGAAAATAGGACGAAAATTTTTATGTGTACATAAAAAACATTCGAATTGAGAACCTCCTCTTTTTTTAAGTCGGTTAAAACGGTTGAAAAATATTATTGCATAGTGAAGGTAAAGTAGTAACAAGATAAATTAAACTAAAGCCCGACGACAGCGTTCACTGACTCTTCTTCTCATTTGCTAATAAAACCGGCCAAGTGCGAGTCCAACTCGCGCACGTACTTATTATATTTTATTATTATATATTTAAATTAAGAACCATTGAATGAATGACATTGTTGTTTTCACTTAATCGTTTTTTCATAGAAAATATATGGGAATGGTTTTTTTTTTAATTATTGCCAAAACTTACGATTTGATTTGCTAAGTTACTTTGAGAAAAGTGTTCCTGGTTGGAAATAGAGTCGATTACGACCAACTTATATTTTTTGACAAATGTCATTTTTTAGGCAAACCACCCTTTTTTTTATCTAACGATGGCAAAAAAAAATCCTCAAAATAAAATAGAAAGTTCCTTAGAACAAAACCTTCTAACTACAAAAGAAACGGTAGCTAAACTCAAGGGGCCAAAAATTTGCCCCATCCTGTATACTCTTTGAGATTATACATATATGTATATTAGATTCTCTTTGGGCAGCGGCACTTACTTGGATTTATGAGTACCGGCGAACCACCCAATCCTAAACCCTGGTTTCGCACTTTGAAGTTATGCTTGTCATGGACCAGTTCTGCGAAATAGAAGTAAATGTCGTTTTTCGTGTCGTTCGAAATGGTAAAGTCGAATACAACCTCCTGGCCAGGACGAATCTGAAAAACGACATTATAATAAAATAAATGAATGACCGAACAACGTTGCCTTTATTTTTATTTTACTCTAATATTACGGACAATAGGAATAGGAATAGAACAATAGAATAATAGGAATAGAAAGAAGTTTCCATGAACTCGACACTGGCAGAAAAGTGTAAAATAAGACGCAATTGCCACTCTGATTTCTAAGTCTAATAATACTGGATAATTCACACAGCATTATCTAGCCCCAAGCTAAACAGAGCTTGTGTTTTGGATAGGTACTAGATAACTGATATAATAGTATAGGAACATTTTTTATTATACGTAGAAGACGACCAGAACGCCCTGAACAAATATTTCCAAACATTTATTCCGAGGCGGGAATCGAACCCGCAACCTCCTGCATCGCAGGCAGACCTTCGCCCACCGTGCCACAGAGGTCTTCCAACCCTATACTACTATTGAAACTCTATTGGTTCGACTTTTTACATCATGTACCTAACAATACGAAGCTAAAAAAGAAGCGAGAAGAAGAGTTTGTATTTCTGAAGAACGAGACACTTTTTTGTAAAACAATAGAAAACAATATTCAATTTCGCTCTATCATTTCCTATCTCGCTCTAGCATTTCTTCTGCGATCTTACTATGATGTTATCGTTGACTGTACTGCTTCTCATAGCATTGGTTACAACTAATTTAGGTACCTACATCATTATTTATTTAAATATTCCGTAGTATTTTATTTCTTGGGTAGAAATTTGGCATAGAGTGGAACTAACCAAATTCAAATTCAATTTTTTTATTGATACTATGTTGTGTGTTGGTCAAGAAGTAGGTAAATACTAAATAGTTCCAAACATGGACCCGGTTAGAGCACTACAATATATAATAACCCATTATTATGTATTCCCATTGTAAAGTCAACAAATATTTATCTGTTCAAAGTTGGCTGTCACCACCAAAAACCGTTGAACAGATAAAGATTCAAAAACTCCGAGATTGTATCTAATCATGGAATGGTCAATCACGACCTGCCGGCCCATTCCAAAAAGTACTTCAGTATTTTACAACTGTGGCGAAATAAACGAGAAACCAAGAGAAACATTGGTTTTATTTAACTGAAAGAATTCCACTAGACAAACTTATTGATCATTCATAACAATGTATGACACACACAAAGGTTTCACCTTTAATATTGGTAGGTATTGGTAGTGCTTATATTGGTATTAGCACTAAGGAGATCGGATACGGTGCGGAGGTCGCATATCACCTCAACAACAACATACATACCTACATACAGCGAAGCCGCAAGCAAATGACAATAGGTAAATTATAAGTAGGTACCGTTTTATTCAACGGATATTTATCGCGTATGCCTGACGACTCGAAATTCTATTAAATCCGTCAGTTAAAAGATTAGAAAATATTGAACAAGTATTTTTTCTTTTGTCAATCAAACAAAAAATGCCAAAAATAAAGCCCGTCAAAGTTCGCGTACCGCAAACTTTATCTGGCAACATCTTCATCATTTTATGTTTTTAAAAAAATACGTGTCATTACCAATATTTGTAAACCTGTCAAAACGACGCTTTAAATACCCGTTAAGTAATACTAATAACAATGTGCTCCGATCGCGTAAGTTTGAAAATGATCTTACCGAAACTTTGAGCTTTGATTCAAGAGATTTGAATAATGGCTCGAATGAAGACTCCACGCTGCAGAACACGTTGATATTTTTCGATGCCGCGTCGTGAGCCGCCCTGAAATGTACGAGTGCCTACTCAAGCTAATGCACTTAAGATTACCCCGCGTGGGGCCCGTATCAAATTTTAACTGGGGGCCCTTGAATTGCATTACTGTTTCATAAATTCATAAATATTTCACAGTATGAAAACACAAAAAGACCAGAGCGGACCAGCAAATAAAATAAGTTGGACACAAGTGTGGGGCCCTTAGGTACCCATAGGCGCGGCCCGTAGCATTTGCTGCTCCTGCGATATGGCCAATCTGCCACTGAAGCAATGTAGACATTGTTAGTTATTCTATTGCCACAAAACCTTAACTTACTAACTTATAAATGTTCCCGTACATTCTTTTTAACATGGTTATTTTTATTTTAGGCTGGGCAGCGTTTGGAAAACTACGCCGAGTCGTCTCGTCATCCATACCGCAATGCTTGAAAACGAAAGTTTTCAATCAGTGCGTCCTACCCGTCATTACCTACGGAGCTGAGACGTGGACACTCACGATAGGGCTGGTCCACCAGTTTAAAGTCGCTCCGACAGAGAACCAAAGTTATCGACATAGGTCAAAGAATTAGCAAGCCATATTTCGCGAAGAACCGATAACCGCTGGGGTAAACGAGTTCTTGAGTGGAGACCGCGACTCGGCAAACGTAGTGTAAGGCGCCCTCCGGCCAGGTGGGATGACGATCTGCAAAAGAGTGCAGGCAGATGCTGGATACGTCAAGCTGAAGACAGGGCGCTATGGCGCTCATTAGGCACAGCCTATGTCCAGCAGTGGACTAATATAGGCTGAAGATGATTTTTATTTTATCTTTTCGTAAAAAACATAGCTACATTTTTATTCTAGTTTGTTTTGGTTTTTGTGATATTAGAATCGACAACAATATAAGTTTAGTTAACTAATTAACAATCTCAGGACTTTTTCAACTTTTGTTATGTAGACACATAAAGTTTACGCCTTAGGGAATTGCTATGTTATGTTACATAATATAAAATAAACTATTAAAAAACCACCAAATATTTATCGTAAAAAACACATACATTTTGCGCGACTCGCTCCGCTCGCCAATAAGATTTATGCCTGGTGTGTTTTGTCTCGAGTTTGTGTTTAAGTTTGTTTTATATTATGTTTAAGTTCTTGCACTCTACTATACAAAAATTACCTAACAAGAATATTGCAATTCAAGGGCCCCCTGTTCACATTTGCTATGGGCCCCGCGCTGGCTTAATCCGGCTCTGGTCAAGAGTGTGGCGCTAAGAAAAGATTAAGAAGGTCATAAAGTACTCGTAGTACAAAAAGACGGTATACCATCTTTTTGGAGAGGCTAAAATATATCCGTGGTAAATTGCCTAATTCGGTGCTCACCGTTTTAAAGATTTCTCTTAAACCTATTTAAGATTAGTACTGAATCAAATTACAATATGTGATCTACGCGATAAAATATTTCGTTTTACAATATTTTGTATAGTTTTATTATAAATTACTATTGAAAACACAAAAAAAATGCGCGGGGTTGTAACCCTCACAGTAAACAGGAAACACCAAATAAGAATAAATAATTAGTTTACTATCGACTTCAATATAAGATCGTTCCATTAAACTACAAAGATATTCGAAATTATTATTAGATTCAATATAATAATGAAAATACCCCAAAAAAACTCATTTACCAATGTACACCGCCTTGCGAAAAAGTTGTAGCAAATGTAATGTTTTACCTAAAATATTATATATTGATATAATATTGGTTATATTTCGTGATTCGTTTCAATTCTTTGAATAGATTCGGTTGAGAGATATATTTAAAACTGTGAAGACCATTATTGACCAATTCACCACGGAGATATTTTAGCCGCTCTACAAAGTTACCGTAGCTCTGAGCAACATAGTAGGCGTAGGCGTGCTACGAGGTGTAGCTGAGCTACAATATAGCCGTAGCACGTAGGCGTAGCAGAGCTACGAGGCCACCGTAGCACAGCTACGTTGTAGCCCCAGCACCGTAGACATGCTACGAAGTTTCCGTAACACGTAGCAGTGCTACGAGTCGACCGTAGCAAGGCTACGGTGTAGCCGAGCTATAATCTAGCCGTAGCACGTAGGCGTAGCAGAGCTACGAGGCCACCGTAGCACAGCTACGTTGTAGCCCCAGCACCGTAGACATGCTACGAAGTTTCCGTAACACGTAGCAGTGCTACGAGTCGACCGTAGCAAGGCTACGGTGTAGCCGAGCTACAATCTAGCCGTAGCACGTAGGCGTAGCAGTGCTACAAAGCCACCGTAGCACAGCTACGTTGTAGCCCCAGCACCGCAGACACGCTACAAAGTTGCCGTAACACGTAGCAGTGCTACGAGCCCACTGTAGCACAGCTACGTTGTAGCCCCAGCACCGTAGACAAGCTACGAAGTTTCCGTAACACGTAGCAGTGTTACGAGCCCACCGTAGCACAGCTACGTTGTAGCCCCAGCACCGCAGACAAGCTACAAAGTTGCCGTAACTCGTAGCAGTGCTACGAGCCCACCGTAGCACAGCTACGTTGTAGCCCCAGCATCGTAGACAAGCTACAAAATTGTCGTATCTCGTAGCAGTGCTACGAGCCCACCGTAGCACAGCTACGTTGTAGCCCCAGCACGTAGCAGTGCTACGAAACGATCTGAAATTTACTCTAACCAATCGCAGTCTGGTGAAACTGTTGTAAGTTGATTTTAAAATAGTCTCTATCTCTAAGTTCATAAAGTTCTTATCTCAAAGCCTTACCTATTTTCCGCATACTCATTTAGAGCCACATTTTTCAAGTGCCGATCCGTCTGCTCGTGCTCAGGGTTCACATACGTCATGGAACACAGGTTGCAGTTCGCAGAGAAATACTTCTTCGCTTTCCACATTTTGATTGTTATCGATCATCTGAAAAGTTTATTTTTATAAAGTTAGCAGGACTGGCAACTTTCCCCAATTTAACAACACTATTATAGTAAACTACTAAGGTATTATAAACATCTAAACACAGATAAAACATCTCAACAAGTTCCATCTACTAAACTAAACGAAGAGATGCATATTATCAAAACAAACAAACAAAGATGGTCGGAAAATTCGTCTCGTAGAATATCTTGCGAGCTTGAATTCAGGTTCTTTAGATATATTCTATATTTCTAACAGATAAATTGTAGCACAATTAAAAACTTACCAAGCGTTAAACAGAAGCGAAGAATCGTGAAAGCCACTGAATTTAAGGATTTCTTAGAACACGCAATTTACTGTGAACACAAACACAATAAACCGCGCTGCCGCCGCACGCTGCGCCGCCGCGCCGCCAGCCCAATACTAACTACCACTTCATCCGTGGCCAGCGCACAACCACAAATGCCAAATAGTAAGCCATAACTCAACGCATCAAGGTATTTATTCGTTGTTACTCATCAAACGAATGTATGTAGGTGACCCTAGGTACTGTCTAGAATAGGTAAGTAGCAGTATTCAGAGGGTGCTACGAATCGATATCTCCCCGCGCCCCTCTCGCCGCCGGCACTGAGTAAACAGATATGTAAACAGTAGGTAGGTAGGTTTCGCTAGATGCTATAAACGGGCGAGTGCATGTCGGTGCAAAGTTCATAAGAACTTTAGATAGGTAGTTCTGAAAATATATCAGAGATGGCGCTGATTTTAAAAGATCGAATCGAATCATTTAGCGTGGGTGCGGTCCGTGCCTTTTTTGAGTAAACTAGGATGCGAGTTCAAATTCCTTAATTTTCCGCTGTTATTTTAGGTTTTTCGGGTTGTTAGTACTAATCCCTCTCGATATTATTCGTTATAATACCTATTTATTTTGTTTGTAAGATTTGTTCAGTTTTGCCATGTGTGGAAATATATCTACGTACTTAATGCATTACCTAAGACTATAAAAAGCATCGAGCTTGTATGTACTATATAAACTCTATGATAAAAAGCCTTCCGCTGACAATAGTACATTGTTACCCAAGGGATGAAAGTAACTTGTTTCGTCCCGAGACTAGCGAGGTCGCTAATAGTTCGAGGGACTAAATGTTACTTTCACCCGAGGCAAACACTGTGCTTTTCATTACGAATACAAGGAAAGTAAAATAAAAATACGAATGAACTAAAGAAAAACTTAATAAATTTTATTTTACATTAATCAACAACTTCGGTGAGATATTTATTTAAAGTCTATGTTTAAATTAGCAGCAATTCTTAGTTATAGATAGTAAAAGGTTTTTTTAGGTACCTTTGAGAAATGAAAATAGTTTCTCGAAATCCTTTAAGTATAGGTACATTGTGTTTAGTACCTAATGTTGTCTTTAACATAGAATACACGCTCCATAATGTTGAAGGTTTGTAAGTCTTTGAGAATTCGTTAAAATATCTTTCTTTCTTTCTTCTAACGATTTCACTATTTACTCAGCGCGCCATTTCATGAAATCGTACGATTTTAGGTACGTAACTTGATTTTAATTTACCTAGGTGGTAAAAGGATTTCCACTACTGCTTTAGCTTCAAAACTAAATCATTCAAAGTGGCCGCCTTTGCATTCGAAGCAGGCCTTCAAACTTATGGGCCATTCATCCATGCCGGAACGATCTTTTCAATAGGTATCCGTTTAGAGTCTTTGATAAGGGCTCACTTAAAATAATCCAGGTTTGGGTGAAACATTCTGCATGCCCAAGAATAATCCAAAGAATTCAAGTCAGGGCTTGACGAGGGCCAATCTTCGAATTGGCCTTCAGCCAACGTTTATGGGAGGAAGTAGTCCTTTTTTTATTAGGCGAGCTAAATTCCTTAACGAATAGACTGGTCTGGGGGGGGGGACCAAAATTATGTGGGACTCGACCGACGCCCTAAGAAGAAAGAATAACAATAAAAGAAAACAATATCTATATTTTATAGACAGTACTTAGAAACTTGATTTTAGAGCAACAAAGTGTACTTAGGTCAGTCTTCAAAAATTGGCTGAGTTGAATGACTGGAAAGCTAGCATCCAACGATGGTCTTCTTATCTGTACTTGTTGGCGTTTCGGATAAACCTACTCACAATACTATCGACGAGAAGGATGTAATACCCACTAAAAACCTCTCCTGTGCCATTACGCCATCTTTGCCGTACCACGGGAACATACCTACCACGATTCTACTGGCACATGGCGTCCCCTCTTCCTTCCATAAATGGCCGGCAAGTTCACACACTCGCTGACCCCATTCTTCCGTCACCATTCCTACCCTCTATTGGGACACAGACAGGACATATACAGTTGCACGCGAATGTCAACTGCTGTGTCCAGATGGGCATTTCTGTCGTCCCACTTCTACCAGGTTTGGGTCTCGCATTTACACACGCACACTACTTAATCTCTCACACAAACTTGTTCTAATATACATTTCTCATTTATGCTAATCACGCGGGCACAGTGCCGCGCACACTCAGCTAAGGCAAGAGCGCGCATCACTGCCCCGCGTGTCGCACATGCATGAGTACAGCAGGTTGCGTCCCGCGTGTCTCATGCCAATCATCACCTTTGATAATCACACAACCTTATGGCTCCATAGCCTACTCATACGTCGTCACATCCATCCTTCCTCATGGTGCCGCCGTACCAGACACTAGTACGCCGACAACCCCTCTTCTCTGCGAGCGGTAAAGGCTCCCCGAGGCCTCGCGCGAAGATCTCTCTGATCACCTGGAACAGCCACAAACATACAACAAGCTACGAATAAGAATAGTCTCTTATTCGTAGACAACAAGGAAAGAACAGGGAGCAGGGTCCATTTGGAAAACCCAGTATTTTCCAGCGAGCACACACTTAATAACTTACCTACCCCCTTATTTATAATGGTCTTCTAACATAAAACAGCTGCTAAGAAATATTATTTTTTAGTCTGACTTATTACTTATACTTATCAATAGATGAAGACAGAGCGAGATTTAGCAGTGTGCTAAGTAAGCAGACTATTTTAACCACCGCTATGTCGGTTTGGTAATTTTACGCCTTCACCTTGTTGCCTTGCTGGCTAAAATGAAGCGAAGTGACCCCGTCGTACGAGTAACACCCCACCAAACCATCAGACTTGCTGGATGATGACTGCGTTCGACATTGCGTACGTCTGGACGTCCTTTGAACGTCTAGCGTAAAGTTTATTCTTCCACCGTCAATCAAGATCTTCTCATCGGCGAACAGGATATTTTTTGGGTCGTGATTTCGTGTTTTTTTAATCGGTCTAGTATAACCTATTCAATACAAACAAACAAACAAACAATCAAATCTTTCCTCTATTTTATATAAGTATAGATTAGTATAGAATACCTACACAAAATTCCGGCTTCATCCCAAACTTTAGATTTCAGTAAATATCTACTTGCATTTAATAGAATATGATAATTATTTTCTCTTTTAATTGATTAAAGAAATTCGTCTCAAAACTTATGGACACGCGAGAAAAGTACATTTTTACCCAAGGGATGAAAGTAACTTATAAATAAGTTACTCTCACCCGAGGAAAGTAAAAATAAATATGTTATAAATGGCTCAGTAATACCTGCTCAACCTCTTCATCAGCCTGTATTGGTCACTTCTGCAAGAAAGCTTCCTCCTGATAAGCACCTTATTGGCGTTTATCTGATGCCTATAATCCCCACGCTGGGCATGCGGGTTGGGGTCGCAGTCTATTGCCCCCTGCAGAAATAGTGGATATCCCTTAGTCGCCTCTTACGACACCCGCGGGAAGAGTTGGTGTGGTACAAATTATATGTCAGCACCACCCATCTAAAGTAATATTCTATTATATACATTCTACCCATTGATTTATTAAAAACGAAGATGAGGTACTGGTTGCTCTAAAGTGGCAACCTCAAATTGTGTAAAATTGTGTTCTCCCACATCAGTCACCGTCTGACCGGCGGCACGGGCGGTCGTGATTCGCGTGAAATATTGTTGTCTCAGTCTCACTTCGGTCCTAGATACGTCTTTCCGTCTCTGTTCTTCTTTGTATTGCACAGGACTGGAAATATAACTGTGAGCGTATGTGTTTGCGTGTAGTTGTAATAGTGGCACTTCACATGGCTATAATTTGTGTTCGCTTTGGCTGTTTGTTGTATTTGGCAAAATAAATGACGTTCAGACGAACATGCAAAAAGAGGCAAATACGACCATCCACACATGGCATTCAAATATACACTCAGGGTAGGGTTGCCAGATGGCCGGGAATTCCGGGAAATTCCCGGAATTTCACGTGTGGTCCCGTGTCCAGTAATTACGCTTTACTGTCCCGTAATTCATGAACACTAGTTTTTTTCTTTAAAGTTACGTCACCGTGCGGCGGCTGACGGTAGGTATTTACAAAAAGTTCGAGTTTGGTCAAAAGTCGACGATTTGCGGAAACTGACAAGATTTCTTTAGAATGCTTGAATTGTAAATCTAAACCGATAGGTACCTACAATAATTAATTAATAACTAAAACTTATGCAAAATATTCCGTTTTTTGATAATTGGGAAACATTTTTAAGAAAATCCTCTTATAGGTTCTAAAAATGTGCTGATTATGATAGACCTTGAAACAGGCAACGTGATTAAATCCAAAACCAGAAGGTACAAACGGGTGCAAACTAAAAAAAAATACTTAAATCTACACCGATTAACCGCGCGACTGTGTCAGATTGCGATATCACGTTATCTCGTTCTCCGCGGAGATTTGTTTCGACAACGAAACAAAACGCAGAGTGCAGAGGAAGATGCTCTTTAATTTCAGCGAAAACGTGATATCACGACGTTATCACTGTATGGTTGCAAAGGTATGCTTGAATTCAAATATTATTTTTTATTTTATAATGTGATATTGTGGGTTAACGCAGTGTTGTTGAAAAAATGTGTGATAATGTTACTTGTTATAAATGCTCATGCCACACTGTTGCCGAAAGAAAGACAATTTTGCGTTGTGTTATCTTATGATACAACATTGTAGATGATGAAACTTTTTCTAATACAAAAAACAAGCTATAGTTATCTGCTAATGTTCCGTTGTTGAACAAAAAAAAAAAAAAAATTGACCTGTAATATTCTTAATTATAACGTTGTTAATGCTAAAACAAAGTAACTAATTGTACTTATTTTGCTACTGAAAAATAACTTATCAAAAAAATCTTATATTCCTGCAGGGACAAGTGCAGGTATTTGTATAAAGTCAAAGTCAAAGTCAAATCGTTTATTTCTTTAGACTTACAAAATAAGTACTTAGACAAGTCAAATTTTTACTATATATATTGAATTGAACCGATAAAAAACTACCTACTGAGTAAGAAAACTCCACCGCCGTCCACCGCGCTACTCTTTTACGCTTTTTAAATATTTCAACGTTTATTTTAGATAAGGACGCAACGTTAAACTCAGGTGATGCAAAGTCAAACATAGAAGAAGCGAAACTAAAAGTGGACGACGCAGCAAAAAAATTATGGAATATACATTTTTTTGCTGCGTCGTCGCCCGTAATTCATTTTTTCTAATGTTAACAAAAGACACCAAAATGGTGTCTCACGAGAAATTGTTCTTCGTACACCTATAGAAAACAACGAACTGATTCTTAGCAGCCTTTTAGAAAAAGCCGATGCACTCCCGATTTTAAATGAACCGTCAGCTGTTGAAAATGTTAGCTCTACTTAAGAAAGACGTTCATGCAGATCTTAGTTCCACCACTTAGAATTAGAATGAGCCCTACTGAACAAAACTCACAAAATCCAGATGGTACTCCGAACAAAATATTTAAAAAAAAGACGAAGACGATTCTATGATTAGAAAAGCTTAACAAATGAAATGAACCTTTCGTTGCTAGATGAACATAATGATTCAGTCAAACAAACAGAGTTAAATAAAAGTGATTCGAATTCATAAAAGCGATCCTGAAGCTTTACTCTTTAGAGATTCTTATGCTGATAAATAATTTAAAAAAGCTATATCTATTTAAAAGAAAAGAAACGTCATCTCAAATATGGAATTACAAAATAGAATCAAAAACCTGGGATATCTGATAAAAAAGCAGACTTGGAATTGGATTTGGTTTACAAAAATCTCATCACCAGATACCATAGGCCATTTTATGAATGCTTATAACTTTTGAGAATAGCGGGTTTTTTAAATACAGGTTTATTTTAATACTTACGCCAAAACAAAAGTAATACTGTTACATAATTTAAGACAAAATGATCATTGTAAGAGACTAATTTAATGTAAAATTGTGATTCTATGTTGGTTAAGTTAGCTATGGTGATTTAATACTCCAAATGCTAGTAGAAGTATTATTAAATTTAAAGTTGGTTTGTTCTTATTTGAGAATGTTAAATTCTTGTTTTGTGTAAGACAAGTTAGATAAGTTTAATTCTCGTTATTGTATATTTGTCTCGTTAATGCAAACTCTTAAATACAAGTTATAATTCGGTATGCTAATTACTCAATTATCAAAGTTTGATTGTTCAGAAGGATAGATATTCTTATAGTTAATCGTTAATCATTCTTGGTTATTCAACAGCGCTTAAAATCTCTGACAGATAAATAAGAAACGATTATATTTAAGAGTTTGCATTAACGAAAAAAATACACAATAACGAGAATTAAACTTATTGCAATTGCAGTGTTTCCATAAAGATTGGTTCTGAAATCTAAACGTTTTTATTTCAACAATGTGTGTTCATTAAATAACTCATAACCGAACCGTTTTATAACCGAAGTAATATCATCAAAATCGTGACAATTTAGTTTGTAACACTTATCTTACTGAATATTTGCAAGAACAATGTGACATGTTTTCCCCTTTTTCTCAAATAAAGAAAAATTGTTGCTAAAGTTCCATATTATCAGTATTTTCATAAGATTTCATATAATTTATTTGTTATAGTTTATAATACCTTGTAGATTTACTGTAAAAAAATATTCGTTTCGACACAATTATTTTTTGAAACTTAGAAAACGCTCTCCTCTAAAATGTATATTTTCAAGATAACACAGTATTGAAGCAAATAGGCGATATACAGGTGCATGTAATTTGAAATATGTAGGGGATTTATCGTCTTTTGTTTCAGAGTTGCATAGGTAGTTTGTTTTGTTTCGGCTTTGTGTTAATTTCATTGATTTCTACTGCAAGAATATTTCCCCGCGTTTGTGTTTTTAATAAATTGCAGATTGTTATTAACTTTTTATCAAACAACTTTGTGGTCGTCTTACGTATACGTCATTTAAATGAATTAAGTTATAATGCCGGTTCCAGCATGGCTCAAGTCTCTAGAGCCGTCACTTTTCCTTACAACTACTGCATTGTCACTAAATGGTTTTTTTTTATTTTATTGAGATAGTTTTAGTTTTGTTTAAAAATGTTCATTTTATTGATATTATTTATTGAAAGTCAAATAAACACAGACACAACGATTATTTTGCTAATTTGTCTTTATTGTTGTTGCGTTCCTCTAGATTTGTCCATGAGTGTTTAAAAATCAGCCTATTTGACTGCTTTGATGTGCCTCGAGAAACCGACAAGCGCACGGTAACGCGTATTTGGTATTGGCCTTATTTGTCAAATAGGCAAATAAACGTACACTTTGTCAAGTAAACTGTCCACACATGGTAATTGTTTGCCAAATAGGCCAAATACACAAATACAAATAGCCATGTGAAGTGCCACCATAACACATGCCAATTTTTGAGTAAGCGCTGGGAGAACGTAACCTATCTTCCCTTTTCAAATCAATTGGTGAAAGTAATACTCGAGAACACAATTTTACACAATTTGAGGTTGCCACTTTCGAGCAACCAGTGCCTCGTCTTCGTTTTTAATAAATCAATGGAGCGTTCAAGTATTAACTTATATTATAACGCAATTTTTGAAGATTTTTGACTTGTATTTTAGCTGATGGAGAAAAACAATTGTTTTTCTCCTTCATTCTCCTAAGTATTTTAGCTTTTTTTACTAATAAACTCTTCAAATAAAATAACATATTTATTTTAACCTTTGGCAATGCAATAATAAACAGAAACCCAGCTGAAATTAAACATTTTACTCGAAATAAAATCGTATTCTTAACAAAATTACCGCAATGGGCTTCTGCATAAACACTAACAAATACTGACAACAAAAACAACATCAAATGACGTACAATTCAATCTAGGGATTCCCCGTGAAATTTAAACGAAAAGGTTTGCCAACATGCGAGTACAAATTAAAAATGACGACCAGACTAATACAATCGAGGGATTCCCCGTAAAACGTAAACGAAAAAGGTTGCCAATTTGGGAGTTTTCATTCCCTAATTGTTTATATAAAAAAGAAATAGTTTTACGTAACGTGTTGTAAGAAAGACCCCCTCCCGCCCCTGTAACGCATCGTAGTAACGTTTTACGAGAAGAATACATACATTAACTAATAATAATAGCTGATATTGTCATGTGATGTGATTGTATCTCACTGCCAACGCGAAACCTCAACTAATCAACAGCTCTGTATATTTTTCCCGCGAAAACTTATTAATCTTACCGCTAAAAGTTAATTTGTGCATTTCTCCTAATAACTACGACTTATCAAAGACTCTTTTAAGTGCGTTTACTAACAAATAAAACTAAAAAACTACTTAATTCTTAAAATCAAGTGAACTGTAAGAACCAAGTGATCGCAAGTTGTGCGACTGGGACGGACGCATACATACGCAAGTTCGTGCGACTGTGATGGACTGATAACTGCCCGCGGCCGCATTTGACCTCACGTGAACTCTTTACCGCCCGCTTATATCACGGACAGCTACTACCTACTTTGGAGGTATCTGAAAACTGCTAGCAGTAGGTAGGTAGGTACTTACCTTATTATCTACTTGCGCATCTACCTGCTCAGCTGGACTTTTGCAAGTTAAGGATGTCTAAAGACTGTGGCGGTTGTCTTAACGCTATTCCAAACCGAGAGCGACTGCTCTGCTGCCACTGTCAGCTGTGGTTCGATCTCGAATGTGCCAATATCTCGCCTAAAAGCTTTAAGCTTATGAGTATTGAGAATAGGACCTTGTGGATCTGTCCAGGCTGTCGCAGTAAACTACCGAAAGGGGACAATTCGAACATCCCAGTTCGTTCAATTCACGCACCTGCGGGGCGCACCAACATCCCCGCTCGTCCAACCCAACAGCCAGCCGGAACTCGCAACAATAGAAAATCTTGCAAAAATTCTCCCACGAAGTCGGATATCAACATAACCCCAAACCCTCGGGGCTCATGTACCTCCCTAACTTCGTTCGAAGCGAGTAACAACGACCAAGTCAATAACACTCCTATCACCAGAAAAATTCTCCAGGAAATAATAGAGGCGGAAATAGGCAGCTCTCTCAAAAACATAGCACTGGAACAGTTACAGACTAGAGAACTCATTGATAGCTTTCAGCAAACAATTTCTTTCTTCGGTAATAGGTACGAAGAGCTAAAAACCGACTTGGAACAGAAATCCACCAAAATTGAACACCTTGAAGAGGAGAACGCCTCCTTGCGGGAAGCATTGCAACATCTGACCAAACGGGTAAACATAACTGAACAGCACGCAAGATCCTGCAACGTGGAAATTCAGTGCGTACCCGAAAGTAAGTCTGAAAACCTAGTGAGTACTGTCCTTCAGCTGAGTAAATCTATAAAGTGCGACATCAAGGACTCGGATATTCAGTACTGCACGCGAGTCGCCAAGAAAACCGCAGACAATAGCCGTCCACGCTCTATTCTTGTCAAGCTGAACAGCCCCCGCCAGCGTGACACTTTCCTCGCCGCCGCCAAAAGGCACAACCGGTACAACCCTAGTAACAGACTTAGCACCTACCACCTAGGACTGGGAGTCAAAGCGGAAAAAGTACAGCCGATCTTCGTCGTGGAACACCTATCGCCTGAAAACAAATCGCTGCACGCCGCTGCACGCTCTAGGGCTAAGGAGTTAGGATTCAAGTTCGTATGGGTGAAAAACGGCTACATCTTTGTTAAGAAAACTGTAGACTCCGATCGTATTCTGATCGATAGTTTAGACAAACTTGCTACTCTGCACTAAGTAAATTAGTAGAACAGCTCGGTATATAATATATCTAAATCTATAGCTACTTATCAACCCAAGTACGTACCTACTTCTATTCCCATTCTCCTTACCTACTTTATAACTTTATATTACTAACCAACTTTATATTTATTTAAGTCGGTACATAATTATTTACTTATTACCTACCTATCCTATTTTCATGTCTATCTATACCTACCTATATTTATTAAATGAATAGCCCAGGTATTTCAATCTATTACCAAAATACCAGAGGACTTAAAACTAAAACTAGTGAATTTTATCTTAACTTGACATTGTGCCATTATGACGTTATAGTGCTCACTGAGTCTTGGCTTAATGATGGCGTTTTTGACTCTGAACTTTTTGACGATAGGTATGTTGTGTATAGACGCGATCGAGGGTACCAGTATGTTCCATAAAAGGAGAGATGGCGGTGGCGTGTTAGTAGCTGTTACTAGAAATTTGATATCGAGCAGGCTGGCGGACTTTGAGAGTAATATTGAGGATCTGTGGGTTTGCATTGATTACAAAGCGGGACGTAAAGTTACTAAACTTCTTTTGGGTGCAGCATACTTACCTTCTCCCCTCCAACTTAGTGTCCTTGAAACATTTACCGATAGTGCCCAGAAATTAATCGACAAGCACGACCACACCTTATTGATTGGAGATTTTAACCTTGCTAAAGTGAACTGGATTGAAGACACTAGTTCCTTGCATAAGATCCCTGAATGCAACACCAATGTGAAACTTCATGCTCATTTCGTGGATTTTGTTACACTTAATGCTCTAGACCAATATAGTTCAATTCCAAACTGCGATGCTAAAACACTGGACTTGGTCCTTAGCAATCGACTTATCCAACAACTTAAACATTGTGTCAATCCACTAGTTCCGGAAGATAAGTACCATCCTTCTGTAGAATTTACCATTCCAGTCCATACAAATACTAATCTATTAAATGCAAAATCAGAATTCAGACCAGCCTATTTTCAAGCCGACTATAACAAGATAATTTCTGAACTTAACAATATCAATTGGGATGACAAGTTCCTAGAAGGCTCCTCCTCAGTTGACGAAATGGTTACAACCTTCTACAGTGAGCTTCAATTAATCATCAAAAATCATATACCTACTAAAAAGAAGTCACAAAACAAATACCCTGTGTGGTACTCCAAGGAACTAGTGCGCATGTTTCAAGAAAAATATAAGCTGCATGCTAGGATAAAAAAGTATAAAAACCCTCTTGACATTATACATTTCGAAATGCTACGTGATGACTGCGCCAAAGCGCAAAGATCATGCTACTATAAATACATTGCTCTCATGGAAGATGCCGTCACAAAACATCCTAAAACATTCTGGTCATTTATTAAAGCAAAACGAAAAGGATGCACTTCCTACCCGGCTAAGATGCAACTCGCCGACAAAACAGCAGAGAAAGGCGACGATATTTGCAACCTTTTCGCTGAAAATTTTGTTAAAATTTTCAACCCGTCGTCGTCTATTACTGCAATAGCCCCTTCTTGCCAATTCGCTCACAATGAAACTTGTAACACGTCTAGTTCCCTTTGCCTTCCTAAAATTGATAAAAACTGCGTCATTAAAGCACTGTCTAACCTTGATATAAATAAAGGTGCTGGTAAGGATGGCATTCCACCTATTTTTATAAAAAGATGCGCATCAGCACTTGCGGATCCACTCTGTCTTATATACAATAAATCTATAACCCAGGGAACGTTTCCTAAAAAATGGAAAGAAGCAATTGTTGTTCCTATTCACAAGTCTGGCAATAACACATTGGTGTCTAACTACAGACCTATTTCCATACTCGCTATTTCGGAAAAGTGCTTGAAAGGCTTATTGCAAATTACCTAACCTGGTACATGAAACAACAAATAACGGAGCTCAACACGGCTTTATGCAAAACCGCTCCACCGCAACCAACCTCGCTTCCTACACCACCCTACTTTTTGAAGCCTTCGACAAACTTACACCCGTAGACGCAGTTTACACTGATTTTAGTAAGGCTTTTGACAAAGTTGACCACTCTTTATTGCTGACTAAACTCAACCATCTAGGTATTTCTGGGGCATTACTTAATTGGTTCGGATCATACCTCGAAAAAAGACCTTCTACGGTGGCTATAGGTGGATTTGCTTCGAATGCTTTCTATGCCTCATCCGGCGTGCCTCAAGGCTCTATTCTGGGTCCGATCCTATTTAACATATTCATTAATGATATTATACAGATTGCTTCTCTTACTCTAATTCTTTCTCTTCGCCGACGACCTCAAAATAGTAAGACAGATAGAAAAACCTTCGGATGCCATTCTTTTACAAAAGGACTTAGACAAATTAGCTTCATGGTGTATTGACAATAAAATGGCGCTCAATACTGACAAATGTTTTTATATCCAATTTAATCCTAGCAAAAAAACCTGATGTTAATAATATTACCTCAATGGCAAAATGCTCAATACCGTCAACCAAATACGTGATCTCGGTGTCCTTATAGACTCTAAACTTACATTTAAGGCTCATATCCTCAAACAATTTCCAAGGGCTTTAAAACACTTGGGTTCATCATACGTAACAGTAAAGCTTTTAAATCATCCCATACTAAAATCAAACTATACGAAACCCTTGTCCGTCCCATTCTAGAATATTGCTCTGTTATCTGGAACCCTCACTATGACATCTACAGCAAACGTCTCGAATCAATTCAAAAACGATTCTTATACCATCTGTCATACAGCGACAATTTGGCGAGAAAGTTGACCAGTTACCATAAGCGTACTAACCATTATAAAAGTACTCATTTATCTTTGCGTAGAAAAAAAGCCGACTTGCTCTTTTTACACAAACTTTTCAACGGAAACATAGACTGTATTAACTTAAATAATATGCTACAAATAAACGCTCCTTTCAGGCTACCTAGAAGCAAAGCTTATAATCTTTTCGCACTTCCCTACTGCAGGACCAAGATGAGCAAAAACGCCATCATGCCCAGGATCTGTGGAAACTATAACACCTTAGCCAAAAACAGTCCTCTTGATATATCTGACCCTCTGAACAAATTTGTCAAATGTCTTAAGCCTATATTAATTAACCAGGATCTTGATACTTAACATAAAATCAATCTACGTTAAGTATACTATAGTTACGAACTTACATTTTACCCATACCTCCTCTTCCCTCCCTCCCTCATTGAATTACGTCCAACTGTATTTATTTTTAATTTACCTTAATTATACAACATGCGATTCACAGGTACATCAGGTACCTGCTTGTGCCTATAAAAATAATGTATAAACCACTTTGATTTAACCATTTATTATTAATTTACGATCAGCTGTTTAGTTCAGTTGCCTTGTTTTTTGCGCATGTTGTGGCTACCTGTAATTTAGAGTGCACTAGTTTTAAGTTTTACGGTCATAATTTTGTGATATCTTGTGTTACTTCTAGTTGGTTGCCCTTATTAAATAAATAAATAAATAAATAACGATCAACCTGGTTTTCAAACAACGCCATAGACAACGGACGGGACTTCTTTTTCGAAGCCTTCTACATTCATTTTGAGTTCTGACTCAGTCATGATGTGGTCAAATGGGGATTACCCTGATTTTTTTAGTTATATTTTGCACCATTAATAATGATGCCAACTGTTGCAAATTTTTGCTATATCAAACTTTAAATTGGGATTAGATTTCACAAAAATAGAAGAATTCCGGTTCAATACCTAAGTGTTACTTGGACTTACTTACACTAACTTAAGTTTGTAGGAGGTTATATAGCCCAGAGCCTGTAATACCCTGCATAAACCGAGCATAATTTTGATATGAAAAGTCTGCCTTACCAAAGGTGGGTTTTTTCTTTTTGAAAGACGCCCGAACCGAACCCGTTCGTAAACGGATGCGGATGCCACTTTAAGAAGATCTAATAAGTGGAGCTAACTACAAAAACATTAAAAAAATTAAGCTAATATTTAATAGAAAAAAAATAATTGCTATTTTTTATCTTTATGGCTTCAACATAGCGGCAGAAGACATATCGGTGACCGCGAACACAAAAACACATGCTAGGTTTAATATTATTAACTTCGCCTTCGTTTTTTTGTATCATGCATGCACACAAGAACATACAAGAAAGAACAGCGCTCCTTGCACGAAACCAGTTGGCAACACTGACAAAATAAATCTGTGTCTATGGTACGACTTTTTCGTACCATAGACACAGATTTATTTTGTCAGCAACAAGTTGCCTTTGGTCTGTTGTCTTTGCTTTACGTTATCAGAAAGAGCTTGAAAGAAGGTTGTTGATAAAAATCTGCTTCAAAATAATTTAATTCCTTGAGTGTAGCGGAGTGCGCTGGCGGTGTTTATTGCTGTATTAAATTTCCAACTGTGTGCTTGTTGTGCTATCATTGTAAGTATTATCATTTACGCGCGGTGACCGGGGCCGGAGAGTTGACGATTTCAGTAAGTTGTACCTATGGTTTATCCATCCAGCATGGAGCATGTTAGTAAATAAACCACGATACAAATAACAAAAACTCACTTGCTTGGCGTCGAGTTTCAGATATAATTGTAAGCAATTTTTATTGAAGGGAGGATCTAAAATCGACAAGTAATGTAAATTACGTATAAAAGGACGCGCCAACAAAGTGAATTTTAGGTTAAGTATGGGCGGTTTGTATACGTTTATGCCTCATTCAAAATGGACACGGTATAGCAAAAACTAAAAAATATACCTACATAACTGTAGCAAAGTGAAACAAAAGTTTTATCTGCCTCTGCTATTAGTCAGCGGCTAAAGGCGGCTAATCATATTACGACTAGTGATTGTTTTTGTAACAGTTCTTAGTTTTTAAAGTTACCAACGACGACAGAGTTATTTAAAGTTAGATACATACTTTTAATTTATATTGTAAAAAAGTTAAGTAATAATTCGTCATAAATTGTATTGTTGCAGATCCACGGCACAATGTTTTGCCAAACATGCGGTATAGTTGACCAGGATTATGATGAAAATGAGCATATTATCCACCTGGGCAGCGTCAAGCATATTTGTAACCAGATTCTGTTAGAATATAAGTCGTGCAAGTAAGTTTAACAAATTACTTACCTCTGTTGAAGTGGTTCTTAGCAAGTCCTTTGTTCACTTTCTTACCTTAAGTCCCAGGCTCAATAAACCTCGAACCAAAGCGTTCAAAGTTATAAATAAGTTCTATCCCTTGGGTAAAAATGTTCAAGCTTAATTCTTACCACATAACTGCCAAAAATAAACATCCTAAAACCATGGTAGCACATGCACGAACTACCATTTATCTTAAAACTTAACAATTACAACAACGCAACATTTTATTAAATTTTAATTATTATGTATAAATCTATATGACCTGAGTCATAAATAATAATCTAAAATTCAAACTACAATCTCCCATGTACATCATTATAAGTTTTAAAGTATCACACTGATATTATAAACGCGATAGTTTGGATGGATGTTTGTTACCTTTTCACAACAGAGCTACTGAATGGATCATGCTGAAATTTTACATGCAGGTAATTTTAATCCGGAATCAAACATAGGCAAATTTTTTATACCATAAATCAGTTCTGGTGGGATAGAAATCACCTTTAAACATTTCCATAATAACAAAATGTGCGAAGCCAGTATCTAGAATAACCAAGTTGTTATTGCTAGTTGTTTTAAATTAATAATACCTTAATCATATTGCTAAAATATAAGATAAATACAACTAATATTATAAACGCGAAAGTTTGTAAACATGTCGGTATGTATGTTTGTTGCTATTTCACGCAAAAACTACTGAACAGATCAGGCTGAAATTTTGCATACAGGTAGTTCTAGGCCTGGAATAACACACTTACTTTTTATCCCATAAATCCATTCCCATAGGATAGGCGTGCAGAGCCGCGGGGCGCAGCTAGTGAACAATGAAGTTATTTACAGTTTTATTATAAATATCATCAATTTTCTTCTTTTTTTAACACTTGGTTTTTATAATAATTTTTTATATTTAATATAATTTTTGCACCCAATGCTTCAATCATCCCCGAGGCCTCAACTATAATCTATCAGCATCATTCATAGACCTATTTATGCTAATATTTATACTGTTTCAGAAAATCGCTGAGCAAAAACCGTGAAGGTATTTTCATAAAGGGAGGAGTGGAAAAGTTCAATGATGATGGACAAAGTCTCGGAGAAACTGGAATGATTGATCATCATAAGATTCGAATTTATGTTAGTTATTTAATTAGACAACTTTTAAGTCACCGGTGTGGCTAAGCTTGAGGCTCCTCTGCAAGTCTGCACTTTGAATTTCTGTATTGTTTATCAATATGAGATAGCTACACAAATTACTTATTATCTCCATTGCTGTCTGATAATTGTGGATTTTAGGTACCTAAAGTTTTTGGAGGCAAAAATAATGTAGATAAAAAACAAACCTATAATTACAAAGACCATTAACATAAGACAATACAATAGAAATCATTGATTGTATTTTTTAATGGGGACAATAATTACTAAATTTACTAATGCGTTTCCTTGTCTTTTTTAGATCAAACCAAAAACACAAATCAAGTTTATTTTCGATATTTTTAATGAGTGTAAGGATGATTTGATGATTGTGGGTATTCAACTGGCCCACCCACAACCTCAGTTTATTATAAACAAACATCCCTATGTATTTGGAGAAAACCCCCATGTTTGGGAAAAGAGTAAGTAACTACAAAATGCTCTTTGAATTAATAATGAAAATTTATTTTTTATTTAAATAAAGAAAGTCATTGTCCTGACTTCTAAAAAAGAGTCTGCTATGTCTTCTATATGGTCGGTAACGCGCATAGGTAATGTCCTAGATGTTGCAGTAGTTCATAGGCTGTAACATCGAGATTATGGCTAGTACTATAATAATCTCTATGGGCTGTAAGAACCACTTTCCATAAATAAATAAATAATGCTGGACAATTCACACAGCATCATCTAGACCCAAGCTAAGCAGAGCTTGTGTTATGGGTACTAGATAACTGATATACTTAATACAATACACTACATAGATATTTTTTTTTTTATTATACATAGGAAATATTCAGAACACCCTGAACAAATGTCTGCAGATCGTTCACACATTTGTTCCGAGGCGGGAATCGAACCCGCAACCTCCTGCTTCGCAGGCGGACCTTGGCCCACCGCGCCACAGAGGTCGTCAATAAAACTATCCTGTTTGTAAAAACAAAACAAATCTGAGTTGTGGCTATTATATTATACTAGTATAGTGTTATATTACGAGTATAATATGTGGTTGAGGTATAAAGTTAGGTATATAGGAAAGTAAAGGTGGGCTTTGCCCAGAAGTGTTATCTGACAATCAATCTTCCAAACATGGTATTTGTTCAAAGTTTTTAACTCTAGGTATCGTATCTCTGCCTAAGCTTTACAAAATGAAACTATTACAGAGGCATTAATAAATAACTTATAATTTAATAGATACCACAAACTGAACGATGGATTTTTAAAACTTGCTGCGTTTATCGTAATAATAAGATAAAATAGTTGGGGGCGCAACTTTCACTGGTGTATGGGCCTTAATATGAGTAAAGATATAGATGGACACACTATTTACAACCCAAGAAAGGCTCAACCAAAACTCAAAAGAGAAGTAGCTTAGAACCAGAAGACGGACACAGGATACTTCTAATCCCGTTCCCGTGGGACGTGACATAAAAAATTTGCACAGGGGCGAAGTCGCGGGGCGCTGCTAGTACTGTTATAAATTTGTCAACCTACAATAGTTTTAATAGTTAAATAATGAGTTACTTATGCGAAGAAGATAAATGATTGTTATTAATTATCTAGGCAGTAGCTAGACATAAACCTCAACCTGAAAAGCCTGTATTGGTCCACTGCTGGACGCAGGCCACCCCCGATAAGCGCATTATTGGCGTTTTTCTCATGCGGGCTAGGGATCGTAGTTCGGTGGTAGAATTGTTCTGTAGGGGGCGCTGCTCCCCGTCTCCCGGTGGATATCCCTTAGTCGCCCGCGGGAGAGTTGGGGTGCTGCAAATTCTAAGCCAGCACCACACAGCTCACAGCAGTGACATAAACCTGGGTAGCACTAATGAAAATCCAATATTTGTTTTCAGAGAAGCCACTTCCGCATGACATATCTGTTTCATTTGTCCCGTCGGATATAGGCCAGTATGAAATGCCTATCATGTTCACATTCCAGAAAATGTCCAATGAAGAAGCTAATAAGAAGCAGAAACCTATTATATTTGTTAGAGAAATGGTGAGTATCATGATTTAAAAAAAATATATGTATTTTCAAATATAATATTAATCTAATAATAATTTTGGACAATTCACACATTATCTAGCCCCAAGCTAAGCAGAGCTTGTGTTATGGGTTCTAGATAACTGACATACCTAATACAATACACTACATAGATAAATATTTTTTATTATACATAGAAAACATCCGGAACGCCCTGAACAAATATCTGTAGATCGTATCGTACACAAATTTATCCCGAGGCGGGAATCGAACCCGCAACCTCCTGCATCGCAGGAATACACAGAGGTCGTCAAGTATAGTATAGTAGTGTAGATCGCCTTCCCGCCAGGTGGGCTGACGATCAGCGAAAGACTGCTGGCAGATGCTGGATGCGTCAAGCTGAAGACAGGATGCTATGGCGTAATCGTGGTCGTCTCGTTGGGAACGAGGGGCATGTGCATCAGCCATAGAAATCCTCTATCTCGGCGAATATGTCCCATCGTGCGTTTAAGCTTCGTCAGGTTCCTGCCAAGCTGCTGAGTGAATACTTTGGACCCTCGGTTTCGCTCTTTTGCCTTTTTCGATGAGGCGTGTGTTGGAGCTCCGAAGGTCGCGCCGTACCATCTTCTCAATTCGCTTGTTCAGGTCTGACCTGTCTGACGAAGTCGCTTGAGTGGTTTCCCGTCTTTTTGCCATCAGGCGGAGAGTCTCATCCGAGAGTTTGGATTTCTTGCCAGTATGCTGCTTTTGGCAGAACCTGATGCCCTCGTTCCTCAACGTTTCGAACAGATTGTGTAGGGTCTCGTCAGCGTCATAAGTGGAATCCTAGGCAACTAATCAATTCCCGAGAATATTCCCTTTTGATATGTATATAATAAAATATATCTATTTATGGAGTGTATTGTTTTAAGTATAACAGTCGTCCAGTACTCACAACACAGGCTAATAGTTTAACAATTAACAAGCTTTTCTAACATTCTAATAATCTTTTTCTTTTCTAGGTGGTCAATGTGGAAGAAAATCCTGTTGTTCATCCATACCCCAAAAGTCCATACACAAAGGATGACTTAGATTTTGCCAAACATAGAATTTCATCAACAGGTAACGGGTATGTATCTTTATTAATATACTAGCTGGAACCGATTTATGGGTTAAAAAGTATGCCTATGTTTGATTCCCGGATTAAAAGTATCTGTATGCGAAATTTCATCTCGATACGTTTTGGCGTGAAGCGTTACCAAACATCCATCTATCCATCCATACACACGAGTAAATACAAACTTTCGTATTTATAATATTAGTGTAATTTCCCAATTTATTCTGCCCGCAGCATCGCATGCATTTTTGAATGCGGTTAGGCGAATAGCACTTAAAGACACAGCATCATATTAGTTGGATTAGGACCTTTTTGTTTCTAGCGGGTTAACAACGAACCTTGTTTGGTTTGGAAGAACACCAAACAAGGTTAACCCGCTTACATTGATAATGAATTGTCAAGCTACGAAAGGTTCTATAGTAAAATAAAAATTCTTATTTTTATTAAAAATTGCAGACATCCGCAAAAATTCCGAGTCCCTCCCCTCTTGAAGATCCTTCTGCCCCGAGGTCTGGAGGAGAGGGCTCTGGAAGGAATAACGCAGCCGATTGAAGTCATCAATCAACTGAGGAAAGTTCTAATTGCAGCCCGGTAAGATAATATTGTATACTATGGTTTGTCCACTTTGAATGGAGCAGTAAACAAAATACGACACAAATAACAAAATCTCACTTGCTTGGCGTCGAGTTTCAGATACAATTGTAAGCAATTTTTATTGAAGGGAGGATCTAAAATCGACAAGTAATGTAAATTACGTATAAAAGGACGCGCCAACAAAGTGAATTTTAGGTTAAGTATGGGCGGTTTGTGCTTCATGCACCATTCAAAATGGATACGATATAGTTTGATAGAGAGGTAATTTTAGTGTCAAACATATGTTTGACACTAAAATTAGAAAGAAAAAGAAAGTAGAACTAATATTAGTTCTAATAATTGTACTGTCATATTGAGATTTGATTAAGCAAATCAAACATGTATTAGACATGACTCGGCAAACATAGTGTAGGACGCCCCTCGGTTAGGTGGGATGACGATCTGCGAAAGACTGCAGGCAGATGCTGGAAACGCCAAGCTGAAGATAGAGCGCTATGGCGCTCATTACGGGAGGCGTATGTCCAGCAGTGGACTAATATAGGCTGATGATGATGATGAAGATAATATTGTGTACTACACTCCAGCCAAATTCGGTGTGAAATGTTTTTAAACAAGTCACGTGGTTTGCGTCAGAATTCAGATAACATTTTTGGCAATCAGTATTGAAGAGAGGCTTTTACTCATTGATTTAAACTACTAATACTAATAAAGCAATAAAGTAAATACTAGCAGCGCCCCGCGGTTTCCCCCGCGTAGTCCCGTTCCCGTGGGAATTCCGGGATAAAATATAGCCTATGCCACTCCCTGAAAAGTAAGTTTTGTAATGATAAAGAATTTTTTTAATCGGTCCATTAGTTTCGTAGCCTATTCAATACAATAAACAAAGAAATATTTCATATTTATAATATAAGTATGGATTTAAAATAAGTGTGAATTACCTTCAAAGAACAAAAACAAACTTAAACTAGTACTTACACTTGAAACAGAACTAACCGCAGACTGTTGCAAATATAAGATCTAGAAGTAATAATTTTAATTTAGTACAGACCTCCTTGTTCTTTGTTTTAGTTTTGTATGTTTTTATTTTTCTTTGTACCTATGTGTGTGTGTGTCGAAATAAACGATATTCTATTCTATTATATTTTAAGTACAATGGTGTGAACAATGAAATAATCAAGTAATATGAGTATTTATTTGTTTTCAGTGTGATCTTCGACGAAGGCATTACCAGAGATAACTACATGCATTTCTTCCACCATCTGCTGTGGTGGGAGGAAGTTATCACCAGAATCAATTTGAGGGTAATTATTTATTTCCATAACACCCCAACATCCTATATTGGTCCACTGCTGGACTTGTGCTTACCGATAAGCGCCTTAGTTTTATCTCATGGGTGGGGCATAATGCCCCCACGTTGGGGATAGCAGCAGGTGGTAGAATTCTTCTGAAGTAGAACGCGAGACCTGTGTTGCCCACAGCTTTGCATTGCCTAATTAGAATCGTCGTTTCAATACATCGATCAAAAATTTCGCCGGCCCCCAGATCTAAAACAATCGCTTCAATTCAAAAGTTATTCATTCAACTCTTCCTTATAAACTCTCACATGAGTCACGGGGCCGCGAATTTTTTGATCGATGTTTCAATAATATAATATTAGAGCACTTGGCGCGCGGAGCTCGGAGTGGCAACATCTCTGGTGGGACTCTGCCGTTGTTGTTTGTCGCTCTCAGTGTCAAGATCGAGTGGTGTGGTGTCCTGATGATGTCTCGTGGAGAGCTGAAACTAGTTGACGACTTATTGATAAATGTTCTTTCATTTTGTATAAATGTATAATTATATACTAATATTATAAAGAGGAACTACTCGGGTGAAAACGCGAGGCGCTGCTAGTTTTGTATAATTTGTTAGATTTTATCGCAGACGGTTTTTTCGTACTAAATATTTTCATACTTATATTTCTGCAAAGTAACATCTATTATGAATAATAACACCCCAACACCCCTATTACACTTCCACAGATTTTCTAAATAAATGTAATATTCCATGGCTTTTTTATATCTGATAGGCTAGAAAAACGTAGATAGCAAAGCGAATCTCGGTAATTTGACTTTTTCTGGCCTTAATTTGACTTTGAGGCCAGCTGTTGTGGTGTTAACTGTCCGGAATAATTTATTTTCATATTTTGTTCCAGAAATACAATATGTCTGGCGTTAATTTGGAATACAGAGATGGGTTCTATGTATTAGAGGTGCCTGGCCTAGCTGAGAAGAGACCGTCGCTTTTACGTGGTACGTATTATTAGTCCCCGCAATGTACTGTCCGTAAGTACCTAGTGCTCTTAAGTGAGACCACGACTCGGCAAACGTAGGGTAGGACGCCCTCCGGCAAGGTGGACGATGACGACCTGCTAAAAACTGCACACGGATTCTGGATGCGGCAAGTTGAAGACGGGGCGCTATGGTACTCATTAGGTGAGGCCTATGTCCAGCAGTGGACTAACATAGGCTGGTAATGAAGTACCTTCAAACTAGCTTAACTCGATGTGGAATGTTTGCAAACAAACCACGACACAAAAACTAAAACTCGCTTGATTGGCGTCGAGTTTCAGATATAATTATTTGCTATATTTATTGAATGAACGATCATTCACACACAATCCGTATAAAAAGACCCGGCAACAGAGAGAATATTAGGATAAGTATGGGAGGTTTGTTTATAAATATTCCGCAACAAGTTTGGCTTGTGTGTATGGATGATTTTTTTGTTAATTTCAATCTTATTTCGCAGGTGATAGGGTCTACTTGCAGCCGAAACATGATCCATCGTTCCTCTTTGAGAGTGTGATCAAGAACATTGAAGATAATTACATTCATCTTGGAGAGATAGACGTGAGGTCAGTGTTTTCCGGAGTGTTTTTATAAGCATCATCATCAGCCTTGTTCCTTCTATAGAGACCTCAACCTCAACCTCAACAACCTATATTGGTCCACTGCTGGACGCAGGCCTCCCCCTGATAAGCGCCTAATTGGTGTTTAACTAATGTGGGCAATGCCCATACTCTCCACGCTGGACATGCGGGTTGGGGATCGCAGTTCGGTCGTAGAATTGTTCTACAGGGGGTGCTACTTCCCGCTCCCCAGTGGATATCCACCAGTCGCCTCTTACGAAACCCACTAGAGACCTGCGTTGACCTGCGTCAGACCTGCGGTTGAGGTGCAGCCCTATGCGAGAACGCACCGAGCGATGGCTAATTGAGCAGGTGTATGTAAATGATGCTCGCTGGATCTGAGATCTTTGCATGCCATCTTGCTTCATCAGCAAGAGAAACAATCCAGCCACGGTCATGACCGCGAGACCCTCATAGGATTTTTTCGACACTGACCCGAGAGTGTTCAAAAAGCCTACGCGAGGGTCTGGATGTTCTCTGCAAAAGCTGTCCAGTCTGACGGTTGTTTTAGTTGCGATTCCTGTAGGTTTCTAGGTTGGATGGACTCGGATGAAATGTAAAAACTTTGTAAATCACAACTTTGTATTTTATTTGTTCGACCAGAAAGACACGAAGAAGAACATTGGATTGTCACAGACAACATAATTTGTTGCCTGCTACAATAATGTTGCCAGCTTATTTTACTTATGTCATAGACAACGGTTTAATATCAAACGCTGCCATGTCCTTCTTTACACTGTCTTTGTATCGAAGCATAGGTCTCCCAACGCCTCGTTTAGCATTCGCAATTACGCTCAGCAAAACTTCAGCATCAACCAAACCGCTAATTCCCTCTCCAGATTCCACGAGCACTTCAGTCCGGACGCGTTGTTCGACGTGCGGTTCATAATGTCCCGCGTGCCCGTGGAGCGCTGCCACGAGGCGGTCTCGTGGGTGTTCTCATCGAGGCAGGACGCGCGCCTGTTCCCTGAGCCGAGGCGGGGCGTAGTGCCCGTCAAAACTATCACCAAGTTAGTATACAAGGGGTTCTTCAAAAGGGTCTTCTAAGATATTTAAAGGGTCATCAAAGCGCGTGTAATGTCCCTGATGAATTGATGATGCAGGTAAGAGATTCTTAGGCTATAAGTACCTAGTAAAATTATATTATTTTGAAAGTATTAGAGAATTACATACCTTACAATGCTATACCTTTGGTTTTATCATGTTTAAATAATCTATCACAGGCGACAATAGACTGCGGTAACCGCTTTCCATCAGGTGGACTGAACATATGTTTGCCACCTTGGTTGTTAAAATAAAATACAAAAAACCATCTAGGGGTTTTTCCACAGATACCTGCATTTTGTTAACTCTGGCTTAAAAATAGTTAAAATTGCCGTAAATGAAGTCTTGTGGGTGCTGTAGAATAAGTAGTTGCTCGCTTCGCTCTCCGAACACGCAGCGTGGGTTGGCATGTGTTACACAGTGCGACTCGCTCCGCCACGCCGCATACTTCCTGTGCGTCTTGCTTCGTTCCACCCTGTAGCAGTATGTCAATACACACGGGGCTTGAGCATGTATCCTAAAAGATAATCCTTATATCTGCGTTTATTCTTCAACACTGGTAAAAGAGAACATGAAACTGCATTCAGAGCATGGCACATGACTATTGGTTGCCTTTCCCGACAAATCTTTAAGAAATTAAATAATTACCCAAAAAAATTCTTGACTCTCGATTCCTACGACATTTCACCCCGTGGCGCAATTCGTTAGCGCATTTTCGTACTGAGGGAAGCATGCGGGTTCAATTCCCGATAAATGCGTTTTTTTTTTGTTATATTATTTGAATTTAAGAAATTACCCATACTGCCAGGGCTACTATATTACGTACTATATTAAAAACCAAAAACCTGACATCTTCATTCCTAACTTCCTGAAAGGTAAGCTTTTAAAGACGGAATATTTTTTAAAATTGGTCCAGTAGTTTGCCCAGCAGTAAGCCTAATCAAACTCCAAAACTACTGGACCGATTTAAAAAATTCTGCTGCTAGTAATCAAAAATTTACGAACAAACAAATCAAATCTTTCCTCTGTATAATATATAGTATAGATTATTATTGGGTAAAACTCCTCATATTATATACGACCTCTGTGGCGCGGTGGGCTAAGGTCTGCCTGCGACGCAGGAGGTTGCGGGTTCGATCCCCGCCTCGGGACAAATTTGTGTACGATCTGCAGACATTTGTTCAGGGCGTTCTGGATGTTTTTCTATGTATAATAAAAAAAATCTATCTATGTAGTGTATTGTATTATGTATATCAGTTATCTAGTACCCATAACACAGGCTCTGCTTAGCTTGGGGCTAAATAATGCTGTGTGAATTGTTCAGCATTTTTTTTTTATATCTGTAGATTCTTCAACCCGCTGATAAAAGATAACGTGGAGCAGCGATCAGCTGTGCAGCACATAGTGGCTGGCACGTCAGGCACGGCGCCCTACATCGTCTTCGGCCCGCCCGGCACGGGGAAAACTATGACCATCGTGGAAGCTATTATTCAGGTAAATTATTCTTATCGCAGGTTAACAGCCGGTTTCTCGAACGCTTGTCACATTGAATGAATAGTCAACGGCTTGTTTTATACGCACTGCGGAATCTCACAGCGTGATTTTAATCTCGCAGAATATAACCTGCGTTCTTAACGTAGCTTACACGTACGACGAATAAAATTCCTTGCTATTTTAGCTACCTACAACTTTATAGTGCTCCAAACATTCATATTTTTCCGCTAGTGAACTTCCTGTGCGAAATGGGAAAGAGTTTTGTATGTTTAAGTATAAAATTGTTCAATAAGTTGCCTGTAGAATTTCGTAATATGGATAATACTGCTTTTAGAATTAAGGTACGAAAATTATTACTGGACAAATCGTATTACAAACTTGACGATGCCCTTGCTGATAATTTTAATACCTACATTGAAAATGTACCTATTATATAATTTTATTTTTAATTTTGTTATGTGACTTATCCAAGTGTACTGTATGTATCTTAATGGAATAAATGAATCTGAATCTGAATCTGAATCTGAATCTGAATCTGAATCCATTATGTTACAGAATTCTGCCGTTCGAGAAACCGGCAGTAAGTCTGTTCAAAAAGAGAAGAGTCGTGGCGTTACGGTGAACTAACACTTTTAGTCGTACTGTAATGGCAGAGCAGTGTGTTAACGCAACAAAAGTTGTCAATTGGCACATGAGCGCCCTCAATTCACACGACTCTTCTCTTTTTGAACAGACTCTATAATAGTATATTTATTAAAAAATATAGTATTACGTTTGGTTTTTCATTTTATTCTGGTGTGCTAAAAATATTGTGATAGTGTTTTTTTTCTGATTGGTTGTGTTTTATTTTGTACTTGTAAAATTTGTGATAGTTTTTATAACCAATTGTATTAGTTCTCTTAAAACTCTTAAAGGCTTTTTTGTGTTGCGATCCGTTCAGTAGTTTTACCGTAAAGATGTAACAAACATCCATCCATCCAAACTTTCGCATTTATATTCTTAGTGTGATAGTATGATGTGATGGTACGGACGGAACCCTTCGTGAGCGAATCCAACTTGCACTTGGCCGGTTTTATACGAGTATACATATGTAGATTGTTCCTTTTTAGTTTTTATGTCCCCTAGTCAAGTTCTTTAGCCCTTTACTTAACAGTAATCATATAACGCTGTTTAACATTGGTATTGGTTAATAGGGTATATGCATGTGACTTCAAAAAAGCCAATTTTTTTTTTATAGTGAAATATATTTGAATATTTATTTTTGTATTTTATGATATTTATATTGTGAAATTTAATCATTGAAAAGTGGATATTTACAATCTCAACCGCAAAATGTCTAAACGCAACGCTATTGGCACCTGAAGCGTGACGTCATACTTGAACATTTTTGTATGGGCATGAAGTTTTGACTTTCGAGTTGACATACACATACACTCGATGATCCGTGTGAAAATGCAAGGGCTAACATGGCAGCGTTTTTATCATTCGAAACTGAGAAGTTTAATGGCTGTTATATTGTTTTTCGTTTATGTATGTATTATGCTAAATAATCGATTAAAATAATTAATTTTGTTTTAAAAAACTATAACCGACTTCAATTTTTATAGTTTTTCACGAATTTTCATGGATCCCACTGTCATAACTGAACCAAATTTCACTATTTCAGTATTTATTTATTCACCATTTCGTTACACTAAATAACATTGGCAAGTCAATTTATACATTCATGTGTTATTAAAATGGGACTACACGGGAAGCACCAGCTTTCATATTAAAAAATAATTATGAAAATCGGACCACCCACCCAGTTAAAAGTTCTGAGGTAAAATACAGTCGAATTGAGAACCTCCTCCGTATTTTGAAGTCGGTTAAAAATTAAAAATATCATGCATATACCCTATCCTCTCTGCACTACTAACAAGAAGTAAAAGGTGTGTGTTCCACAGCTGGTGGTCCGCAACCCCCGCAACCGCGTGCTGGTGTGCACCGACTCCAACATGGCGGCGGACCACATCGCCGTCATGTTGCTGCACTTTAACAAAATACTCAACATCAACTGTTTCCTCTTGCGCGCTAATTCTCAGTCCAGGGAGTGGTAAGATTTTATTATGTGCTAAAAACTGCTTATAACCTTTCATTCCGTTTTAATTTTTCATCACTAATAATAGTACATTGTACGTAAGTAAGTAAATCATTTATTTGTCACATAAAACACACACATACAACTGGTTACATAATTTAAAAGTGGCAGAATTAAAAAATAACGTATATATAAAAACTTATAATAAAAACAAAAGTTAATGCGCCTCTCATACCAATTCTAATTCTAATTCTAATTCTAAGTGGGGGAACTAAGATCTGCACGGACGTCTCGCATAGGAGTGTATTGTGCATTATCCCCCTGCCTAAGCAGGCCCTAACCAGCCCAGCTCCTTGAAGTATCGGAGCAGGACTTTAGGTGACTGACAGCTTCGTTTCAGCTTTCCTGTGGGTGTGGATGGGGTTGATTCCTCAATGAGGCACTTCAGCCCTGTTTTGTGTCTGGCCTCCTCTGTGGCCGTCTCATACCAATGTACTAACTGTAGCCGCTAGGTTCTTTTTAATTATATAGCTATATGAGAAGCACGAAGCACTGTTGTGAATTAAACAGAAATACGTGTGTGTATATCAGTGGCAAATGGGGTACGTCGAGTAGAGAAAGTAGGCAATTCCTATCGAGTGTGTAATTTGAGGCATGAGGCGCATCCAGTGATACATGGTGCTTTATACTAAACCTTTGAGGAAAATCATCGTTTAAAAACTACAAAATCACCGGAGTAAATTCAAATTGTAAACTCAAATGTAGAAATAAAAACGCGCACGTACGCACATGGCTCTTTTTTGAATTATTGTTCCCCGATAACTTTTGAGGTTGGTTTTGAGTAAAAACTTTTTGATGTTTGATTTTTGACCTATTATGAAATTAACCATAGCTACCGGCTGATAATAATGAAAATAAAAAAAATTACAAGTCAGGAATGGATTTCCACTTGCTAAACGCCTGCAAAACGAAATCCGCATCTCGGTACGCCGGCAAAGACGGGTTTTCTACCTTATGTTTGGAAAAGGAATTTGCAACCGCGGCTTCGCACGCGTTGTTTCTATGGATACGTTGCAAGGTTATTTATAGGGAACTGATTTATGGGTTAAAAAGTAGCCAGGCCTAGAACTACCTGCATGCAAAATTTCAGCCTTAACAAACATCCATACAAACTTTCGCGTTATTAGTAGGATAAATGCGAAAGGGATGTTTAGATAGATAGAGATGTCGCAGCCGGAACGTAGAATTAGCCCGTTTGTAAAACGGCTAGGCCGTTTACAAAACGGCGCCATTCAGCTAAATGCCTAGGCCGATTGTAGAACGATCGGTGAAATCAACGTTCTACAATATGGCTGATCATCTGAATTAGCCCGTTTAGGGAATGGCTAGGCAGTTCACCGTGCTTAGGCCATCGTCAAATGAAGATAACTGTTTCTGTGTACGAGGCTCCGTCTGCGCAGAATCTACAGTTACCTACATATTATATTTTATTACCGGCTATGAAATCATTTATCTGCCAAGGAAATTTGCTTAAAAATTGGGTTCGGAGGTTAGCTCAAACAGAGACAGCGATACCTAACTACCTACAGTAGAACACAATTTTAAAAGTTGGTCGTTTGGTTCCTACCGTGCATACCATAACATGCATTTAAACAGCTGTTACTTTATCTTTACTACATCCTCAACCTCAACAACTTGTACTGCTAGACGCAGACTTCCCCTGATTAGCTCCTTATTGGCGTTTGTACCATGAGGGGTAGTGACCATAAACTTCACGTCTGTGCTCCACGCTTGGCATAGGGATTAGGGATTGCAGTTCGGTGGAAAATTGTTCAGCAGGGGCGCTGCTGCAAACCCTCGGTGGATATCCCTTGGGGTGGTGCAAATTCTAAGCCAGCAACACACGGCCACATTATTACATTACCTACCTACTTCAATTTTATTGAGGTATATTAAAGATTAGATTTTACAGAAGCTAAATTTTATGCACTGGTTTGATTATTATATAATATTATTAATAATCTGAGGCACTGTGACACTACTATGGGATTCTAATAGAATATTTTTTACTTTAATCCCATAAAATACATTTCTTTAGTACCTAAATTTCAGTGTTCTGAAGTTTGGTTAGGAAATATTTAGGCAGGTATTTCTCGCACAAGCAAAACCGCGCGCCATAACTACTAATTAGTAATCCATGGTATAAAAAGATATAGCCGTTTTACAATCGGGCTAGGTTTGAGTCAGCCAAATCGTTGAACGTTGAGCGTTTTACAATTGGCCTAGCCATTTAGCCGAATGGCGCCGTTTTGTAAACGGCCTAGCCGTTTTACAAACGGGCTAATTCTACGTTCCGGCTGCGACAGAGACACAACCTCCTGCGACGCAGGGGGTTGCGGGAATCGAACCCGCAACCTCCTGCGTCGCAGGCGGACCTTTGCCCACCGCTCCACAGAGAATCGCCAAATAGCGAAATTGGTCCAGGCTTAGGACTTATTTTTATATTTATATATTGAACCTTATTTCCAGGACCATAATGCCGCCAGCTCTAGCGCCTCACTCAAACGGCACGAGCTATGGGTCATTTATATCGCTCAGGAACGACTACGTCGCGTCCTATAGGATCGTGGTCACGACTCTGTTGCATGCGGCCAAATATGCCTCGTAAGTATACCTATACCTCGACGAAGTTAAGTCTGCACATCGATTACGTCTACCTGAAGTTTAAGTACGGTCTGCAAAAAGATATAAAAAAATTAAACAAACAAAAAAATTTTCGGCTTCGGTACCTACATCGAATTTTTTTGGAATTTAATTGTTTTATTAGAAATTACGCATAGTCTAAAACTATAGTTACCAAAAATCTTAAGTAAACAAATGTTTGTTAGATCTTACTTTACACAATCAATTTATTATAAAACATATTGTGTGTTGTTGTGCATGTTTGTGTTTTTTTTTGTAATGTATGTTCGTCTATATATTGACCGATTTGAAAATTCTTTTACCGTTTTATTTAAAATGATAGACTCGATTTGGTTCCATAAAAATATTATTCCCGAGGGTTTAGTATCTGTTCCACAAAACAAAAAAACAGTCACAATATTAAAGAACATGAAGCCGTTCTTCACTTTTTCCAAACTATCAAATTTTATTTTATTATACATAAGGATAAAGATGCGAGAATCGACTTCAGCAATCCATTAGTGAGAGATATACAGCGGGATAGGATAAGCAACAATTCCATTTAAATACGAGTATTAGATTTATTATAATCGATATTAGAATCTTTTCTTTAGTGCCTTTGTCTAGGTCGTGACAGAATTGCAAGCATGCTTCGATAATGATCTATAAGCACCGACTGACTCTGATCTATAAAATTCGACAAGAACGGACCGTCTTACCGAACTTGATCTGCACCAAAGTCGGTTTTAATCGATAACAGTGCTCAGGCTCTGTTGTCAAAAATCTATATATGGTATATTATGGTCTACCCATAAAACAAAAATCTAAATTTCTGATTCGTTTTCAAACAAAACGAACACTTATGTTACTGGCTTAAGGATAACGCACGAAAACTATTCAAAAACTTCTATTTTCATTTTCCGAGTAGACTCTCTGATTGCAAGTCAAAAGTTATTAATAATAACAATATCTGTTTATTTCCTCTTCACAATAGGTTTTTCTTAAAATTTAGATATCATAAGTTCAGAACTTTATTGAACCTGTATTGTGAGAGGCTGGCTTGCTATAGGTTTTAGAAAAAACCTGTAACTACAAGTCTACAAGTCTTGTTTCTGACCAATAACATTTTCCAGTCCCAGATGCCAACAAATCCACCGACTGAAGATGAGTCACCTCTTCATAGACGAAGCTGCGCAGGCGGCTGAGCCCCACACATTGGTGCCCATCACTGGACTGCTGGCCCCCACGGGACAGTTGGTTCTAGCTGGCGACCCCAAGCAGCTGGGACCTGTTTGTATCTCCAAGGAGGCGAGCAACAGAGGTCTAGGTAAGATTTATCTCCAAGGAGGCGAGCAACAGAGGTCTAGGTAAGATATGTTGTAGATATAGGTATTACTAGACACCGGTTCTAAGCCGGAAACACTAGTTCCCATCACTGGACTGCTGGCCCCCACGGGACAGTTGGTTCTAGCTGGCGACCCCAAGCAGCTGGGACCTGTTTGTATCTCCAAGGAGGCGAGCAACAGAGGTCTAGGTAAGATTTATCTCCAAGGAGGCGAGCAACAGAGGTCTAGGTAAGATATGTTGTAGATATAGGTATTACTAGACACCGGTTCTAAGCCGGAAACACTAGTTCCCATCACTGGACTGCTGGCCC
Organism: Eupithecia tripunctaria; assembly: GCA_955876795.1. Lineage (NCBI taxonomy): Eukaryota > Metazoa > Arthropoda > Insecta > Lepidoptera > Geometridae > Eupithecia > Eupithecia tripunctaria. The sequence goes on along the minus strand of OY041617.1, from coordinate 12,697,505 downwards.
CCACGGGACAGTTGGTTCTAGCTGGCGACCCCAAGCAGCTGGGACCTGTTTGTATCTCCAAGGAGGCGAGCAACAGAGGTCTAGGTAAGATTTATCTCCAAGGAGGCGAGCAACAGAGGTCTAGGTAAGATATGTTGTAGATATAGGTATTACTAGACACCGGTTCTAAGCCGGAAACACTAGTTCCCATCACTGGACTGCTGGCCCCCACGGGACAGTTGGTTCTAGCTGGCGACACCAAGCAGCTGAGTCCAGTTTGTATCTACAAGGAGGCGAGCAACAGTGGTCTAGGTAAGATATGTTGTAGATACAGGTATTACTAGACACCAGGTTCTAAGCCTGAAACACTGGTTCCCATCACTGGACTGCTGGCCCCCACGGGACAGTTGGTTCTAGCTGGCGACACCAAGCAGCTGAGTTCAGTTTGTATCTCCAAGAAGCTTTAATGCTTTGATCGTTGATATTAAATTTTTCATTCATATTTTCATTGACCTCTCTTTCGTTTTCGAATTAATTTTTCAACATTTTTCGCTGCATATGTGAGATTATGCGTTGTTGAAGTTATTGTTTTAGTGATAACCGTGCCTTGTTGTTTTCTGCTTATGTTATGAGATCTTGTCAAGTTTTCATTGATATACAGATGTCTTTGTTGACAACATATATTGGATTCTGAACCGGAGCGTAGTACTCTTCAAGACAAGGGTGAATAGGTATCTTCTAGAGACCTTCATGATACACCGTCTACCATCTTCGCTTCCTATCAAGTGAGATTGCGGTCAAACGTAGGTCTACTGTCAATAAAAGGGAAGAAAGACTTATGAGTCCTTCCCTTAATTATGTTTTGACAAGAGGATTAAAAACTTTTTTGTTACAGGCACATCTCTACTGGAACGTCTGCTGTTAACATGCGACAACCTGTACGAAAACGACCCTAACTACATGACGATGCTAGTAAACAACTTCCGCTCCGATCCCGATATCCTGAAGCTTCCTAACGAACTCTTCTATGACAACGGACTTATTGTAAGTGCAGTTTGTATATACTCAGATGTTTTATATAGCCTTTATTTCTTAAATCCCTCTTGGTTAAAATGTAGTGTTGATTTTTGGAAGGGATTGTATGATTAAATCAGAAACTAGAATTACTAGATTCTGTTTTATGGAGTAAAAAGTATGTAGTATTTTTAATACTACTTATTGACGGAAGAAACAGAAGGCCCACATGATGTTAAGGGTCTACCTAAATCTACGCAAAATTACAGCCCGATCCTTGCTATTGGTGAGGAGTAACAAACATGCAGAAATGCAATGAGTGTCGTAATATTTGGGAATGGTCAGGCGCAGATTATTTAATGACATTTTATTTTATTTTATATGACTACGTATGGATAAATAAAGTGTTATTTGATTTAGAACATTCGGAAGAAGGCAAAGGCGATATGTCTGATTGAAAACTCGGAAATCCGTTTCCGCTATCGCTCCATCTGTCCCGACACAACGCAGTCTTTGCACGAAATAGCCGGCCTAACTATATCATACCTTGAGCACTAAACTGACTTGTGAGAAAGTGCAATTCCTACCTCGTATTGAGACATACGAGGTAGGAATTGCACTTTCTCGCGATTCTCAATGACGCACTCGATAGGAATTTGGCGTCTTCGCGCCTATCTGTACAATGTATATTTCTCGCTGCACTTGTGAGATTATGCGTTGTTTAAATTAGTGTTTTAATGATAACCGTGCAATAACCTGCTGTTTTCTGTTATTGTTACAAGAATTTGTCAAGTTTTCATTGATATGTCTTTGTTTAAAATATATTGGCTTCTGAATCGGAGGATAGGTATTTTCAAGACAAGGGTGAATAGGTATCTTCTACTATTGAAGGCTTCATATAACAAACTCTTGTGACATTGGCTTACTTTTCAGGCACTGGCTCCCAAAGACCCCCTCAGCCAAACCAGTATCCTCGGGTTGCCCGGCGGGCAGAGCGCCATCGTGTTCCACGCCGTGCACTCTAGGGAACAGCGCTTGGGAAGTGCACCCAGGTAAGAGCTTCTGCAGCGTATACCGACTGGTCTCGTGCTGGACGCAGGCCTCCCCCTGATAAGCGGCTTATTAAGGCGCATAACCGAGTGAAAGTGGCGCCGCCACCTATATTATCCTATTATTACGTTTAACAAAGAAAATTTTAAAAATCCATCGTATGATTTGTGGTGTTTATATTATTAGTTATTTAGTAATGCATCTGTAATAGTTTTATTTTGTGAATCTTAGGCAGATATATGAAGTTGCCTTTTTTGGCCACCAAACTCTATTTTCGCATCTCTGCCTAAACTATACAAAATATAATTAATGTTGTTTTAAAAAAACTATAAATCGACTTCAATTTTTTCATGAATTTTTATGGATTCCAATGTCAGAACTGAACCAAATTAAAATGGGACCACACAGAAAGCACCAGATTTCATACAAAAAAGGAATCCAAATCGTACACACTATTGTCCTGAGGCGGGAATCGAACCTTCTGCGTCAATAGGGTATATGCATAGATTTTTTTTATTTTTTACTCGATTATTTAGGTTAATACATAAACTAAAAAAAATATAACACCCCAAAAAAAATTAAATTATTGAGGTAAAAAACTAAAAGTAAAACTACACTCAGTTTCGGGTGATAAAAACGCTGCCATGTTAGCCATTGCATTTTATGACGTCACGGATCATCGAGTCCCCTATGTAAACTCAAAGTCAAAACTTCATGCCCATACAAAAATGTTCAAGTATGACGTCATGCTTCACATGCCAATAGCGTTGCGTTTAGAGATTTGCTGTTGAGACTTAAAATATCTACTTTTCAATGATTAAATTTCACAATAAAAACATCATAAAATACAAAAATAAATATACAGATATATTTCTATATCAATAGAGAATACGTAAAAAAAATATTAGGTTTTTTTAAGTCACATGCATATACCCTATTGAAAAATATTAATGTACTTGCAGTTACTTCAACGAGAAAGAGTTGGAGATGCTGCGCAGGTACGTGAAAGCTCTGACTGACGACCACAAAGTGTTGCCGGAAGACATCGGGATTATAGCGCCGTACATACGACAAGTGAGCTTTCATTAATATATCACTCAAACGACGTCCACTGCTGGACATAGGCCTCCCCTAACCTCAACCTCAACAGCCTATATTGCTCCACTGCTGGAAGCAGGCCCCTTAAGAGCGCCTGTGCCTGTGTCGTACGAGGCGACTAAGAGACATTCACCGGGGGCGGGCAGCAGCGCCCCCTTCAGAACGATTCTACCACCAAACTGAGATCCCCAACCCGCATGCCCAGCGTGGGAATTATGGGCATTACCCCCCTATGAGATATGCGAATCAGGCGCTCTTCAGGGGCCTGCTTCCAGCAGTGGAGCAATATAGGCTGTTGAGGTTGAGGTTAGGGGAGGCCTATGTCCAGCAGTGGACCAACCAATACCGGCTCTTGAGGACACGCACGGTGATACAATCTATCTATCTATACTGTATCAGAGAATCTCTATTTATAATGTTTATAAAACCTATATTTATAATGTTTAACTTCGATCTCATTTATTAATTTAAAAGTATTGTGAAACAATGTTGTGTCCGCCTATTATAAGCGTATATATTAGAACCTGCCTAGATAGTAAGTTAAAACAAAATGCTTTATGTATACGCTGTTGGCGTTCCTTTTTTAATAAATAAATAAATAAATCTCCGAGCACAGTTCTTTCCTTTCCATCTTTTATAGGTACAAAAATTGATTTTAGTCATTAGTTAAAGCTCAGAATATTAATTTGGTTATCTCCCACAGGTATACAAGATGAAGGCTTGGCTGGTATCCCAGGACTATGAGAAGATAGAAGTGGGGACGGTGGAGGCGTTCCAGGGGAAGGAGAAGCGAGTGATCCTGGTCTCCACTGTCAGGGCCAACTGTCGTCTGTTGGAATATGACGCTAAGTACGCGTTGGGCTTCTTGGTCGATGATAAGGTAAAGTCAGCAAAAATTGCGTCTTACCACCACTAGGGTGATTTTTCTGTGAATTGAATAGTTCTTAACCCCGGCTTGCTCGATATCTTTTGTTTTTAACGCAACGGGAAGCACCAGCTTTCATATAAAAAAAATCATGAAAGTTGGACCACCCAGTCAAAAATTCTGAGGTAACAAACATAAAAAAACCGTCGAATTGAGAACCTTCTTCTTTTTTTAAAGTCGGTTAATAAGTTTGATCTGCTTCCAAAAAACAGGCAGTAACTCGGTTGAAATTAGTTTTATCTGTGCATAACTAAACTAAACACGCACAGCGTCATCTTGTTTCTAATCTACATTCGTAATAATCTAATATAGACTCTAAACTGAACTTATTTATTTAGCGATTTGTAAATAAGTCTTATTTTCCAGAGATTCAACGTAACAATAACCCGAGCGAAAGCCAAAGTGGTCATCATCGGCAACCCGGCTTGCCTCATCCGTGACGTAAAATGGCGTAAGTACATGGAACTCTGCAAAGAAGCAAACAGTTACTATGGTCAAGAGAACCAACAAATGGAGCGAACCACCGCTTTACTCAACGAGATAGCTAGAACCAGGTTCGACAAGTGCGGTCTTACGACTGTATTGGATAATAAGAAGAAAGAAAAGGAACTGGAAAATAATAATAATAAGAAGAAAAATAAGAAAAAAAATAACAAGAATTTTCAAAATTATTAATGATACGTGTAAAGCTTTGTCTACTCTTGTGCGTTTTCATATCTGCGTTATTGCTCATCAATGGTTACTGAAGATAATATACCTACATACAATACAAATACTTTTATCTCATATCATACATATACTTTTATCTCATATAATACATATACTTTTATGTCAAATAATACATATACTCTTGTGTCTATCCCCATACTCAATACATGTACTCTTACCTCATACAATACATATAACCCTTTGTTTCTATCCCGACATACATTACATTTACTCTTATCTCATACAATAAATATACTCTTAGCGCATATAATATATATTACTCTTGTATCTATTCCAGCATACCATACATACATTTTTTACTTATACAATACATATTATTCTTGTGACACTCAATATATTATATACTCTTATCTCTTCATACAATACATATAGGTAACTCATATATTAATCATATCTATTTACGAGTTATCTTTATGTGTATTGTATGATGGGATAGACTAGAAAGCTGTTCTATAACATTAATGCTAAAAACTATTTGCTGTCCAAACTTTACTTTTTAGAAACGCACAAGTGTCTACTCGCTTCAGTTTAAGACGCTAACAATCTAAATGACAAAATTTAACAGGTTAAATTTCAAGATAAATATAAAGTCAAGGAAAGGCCAAATATACGAGGGATTGTGTCAAGCTCTGCCTGTAAGGAAAACGTAAGTTTTCATTATTGTTATGGCAACTTTAGTTAGAGTTGGTAGTTTAGTAGATGTAGTACATAGTTGATTTTTTTCTCTGGCTACGACAAGCAGCTTAGAAGCTGAATAAGTACCAAGCAAACCTTTAAACGAAGGTTTATTGAGTTAAAAAAAAACAGTCCAAGAGTTTTTTAATGTTGTCTCTGTCTTTCCCTGTTTGAGGCACAACAGTATTTTTTGTCATGGTATATGCTAGTATTCGTATGTTTTCTGCCTTCATTAAAGTCAATTTTAGAAATCAGGTATTTATTTGATACTTATTTGTATGTATCAAATAAATACCTGGTATATGCTACGTTGAATGATCTTATAGCAAAACACCCTCATATTAGATAGATAACACCTACGGCGGTCTTATTGCTATAAGATATGTCTTCCAAACAACGAAAGTACCCCATCATCATAGATAGATAGATAATAATTACGGTGGCTTTATTGCTATGTGCTATATCTTCCAGGCAACCATCAAATAGGATAACTAGCTGGGAAGAGAGAGATTAATTTTTAAGTCTAGTAAAAGCTATGTTAATCTTAAGATTATGATATTTTTGAGATGACTGATAATTATGGGATTAAAACAGTCAATATTATTATAATAAGTATTATTAAGTAGTAGTATTTTGTTTAACCGTTTACTTGTAATAATTCTATGATTAAGTTTATGTTATATTTCGTGAAATTTATTAATGGGCTAAGAAAACTATTCCAAATTGAGAGCTTAAAATGTGTTACCAGAAGATGTGCTATTTTTATACAAGTATTTTTGATGACACCTTTTATCATGTTGGTATATATACATATTTATAGGTAAAAATAAAAATAATTAGGCCTTTGCAGCGATTTTTAATATTAATTGTGCTTGTACAAGATTTCAATTTGTGATACATAATGCTGACGACGTTTCAGTCAGCCTAATAGTTAAACAATCTTTATAAATAAATAATAAAAATAATGCTGGATAATCCACATTGCATCATCTAGCCCCAAGCTAAGCAGAGCTTGTGTTATGGGTGCTGGATGAATAATTAACTACTAATACTTTATACAAACGGGGTTAAAAGTAATTTGCTATAAGTGTTAAAAGGAATGTATTTAATCAGTATAAATGCCAAAATCATGTGTAGTCTTCCAAAACAACTAGGTTCGTATTTAATTTAACCTAGCGGGTTCGAAATAAATGTGTAGTCTTTTTGCTACAGGTTCGTATTAAAGCCTAGCGGGTTCGAAATAAATGTGTAGTCTTTTTGCTACTTCAAAAATAATGTTTTGCTAATAATTTTTTGATGAATAAAATATAAAAGTTCTTGGGGATACAGTTTTTGTCTGTAGGGTGGGGAGCAAGAAAACAGCAAGGGAATATCCAAGCAACCTCTTCCTTGCTCAGAAAATCTGAGGTCACAATTGAAGTACAAATTATACGCATAATATATATATATTATCAATTCATCACTAATAAATAATATAAATATGAATGCGTACAATTGAAACATAATAACACCTAACCATAAAAGAACTGAAGAAATGAAAAATTAAGCACCATTAGACCAATGTAATTCAAATGTGAACTGCAGAAGTTTGATGTATTTTATAACAGATAGACAATGTCTCAAACTGTCTGATCCAATAATTTTTAAAACACTTCCATTAGCGTTTCAAAGACCAAGAGATTTTTGTGATGGCCATATTATACCTAAATAAGGTTTGCATGTAGGTAGCTATAATTAAGTATAAGTTTTGATAAGTAATATAATATTTTTCATTTTAAACTGTTTTAATTTCATAATTCTTTATAAATACATATAATAGTACAAGACATTACCATTTTCAAGGGAAAATATAATTCTTTGATAACCACAGTAAAATAGCTCAATCGGGTTTACTAAGTTTTTTAAAAGATTAACGATTCATTAAAAGACAACACAAACTAAGTTCGTAGTAAACCCGCTCAGCTATTTGAGATGCTGGTGTTCACCCAACACAAACTAGGTTCATAGTTTATGTACATAATGAATTCGTCAAACAAGAAAGATTTTAGACAAGAAAGTAAAATAGTATACTTACTCAATATAAGATAGTTAGAAAGTCTTATTTTGTATAGGTTTGAGATCATTATTTATTTTCATGAGATCAAGTTAATACTGACGTCAACAACTTAAAAAGTTAAGATACATATAAATCCGTAGCACAAATTTAAAATCTTTCCGAACCAACTAACGATACACAAATTAAATATCGTAGATTTTCGTTTAAAATTCACATAGCTCTGGAATTGCAAATTCAATCATTCGTTCGCATATTCATGATCAAGTACGGATTCTCTAAGCCCTCCGAATATAAGAGTTTTCTCCGAAGACACCTTTGCGTCTTCCACCGTAGGAATAAGGCGTTGGGTTCAAGATGTACTGGATCTTGCTGTCGACGACGTAGTCCCAACCTTGGCAGACCCCCAGGTGCTTGTTGCAGTAGAAACCAGGCGCGCATCGTTGGCCGAAGATGTCGAATTCGTGCTTCTCAGTGCATTTCTCGCCTGGACCCTGTGAACGAGGAGCAAGGTAAGCACTTATTTATTAATTACTAGCAGCGCCTCGCGGTTTCAGCCGCGGAGTTGCACCATATTTCTTATTTGATAGTAATTACTATTTTTCAAGCTATATACCTAGTAAAAAATGTTACTGGTCTAAGTGCTTATTTTGTAAGTCTAAAGAAATAAACGATTTGACTGGCTCTGAGTTACGGTTCCCATGGGAATAAAATATAGCCTATGCCACTCCCTGAAAAGTTAGCTTTTTAAAAACTCGCTTGGCATCGAGTTTTTGATGTAATTGTAAAAGAAAGAAAGAAAGAAAGAAAATAATTTTATTTACCTAAAAACTACACAACACTATATTTAACTTCACTACACACATACACATGTAACATCACATGTAAGCAATATTCAATTAAATATAATATATGTATAATAATATTAAATCCTTCCTTCAATATTTATTGAAGGAAGGATCTCAAATCGACAAGTAATGTAAATTACGTATATAAAAGGACGAGCCAATAAAGTAAAAGTAGGTTCAGTATGGACGGTTAGTTTACTAACATTCTACAAACTCGATGGAAAAAGTATAGTTCCCAATCTCCCACTTACTGTCATCGATGATTAGGTAGGTATATCTTTTTTGTAGTTTTATCAAGTCAATCGCACCAATCTACCGACGTACCCGAAAGCAGTCCAACCGATTCCCGCAGACTGCGTTCCTGTAAGTGCCGTGGTCGCATCTCTTGTACGTCTTGTTGTTCTCCTTCACGATCGGACAGACCTCCCCGCTCGGCATCCAGTGGTCCGTTTCATCGCACACCGGACATTCTACTAGGATCCTGGAAATAACGGTTTATGTACCTACCATTGATTATTACTTTAGTACCTGGAATACCGAGCTACGCTCGGTTTTTTGTGGTAAATTTTAGCCATGAAAGTTTAGTTAAAACACGAATCACCATCATAGAAAATGTATGGGAATTGTTTTTTTTAATTATTGCCAAAACTTACGATTTGATTTGGTATATTACTTTGGGAAAAGTGTTCCTGGTTAGAAATAGAGTCGATTAAGACCACTAAAAATAGCAATATTTTTTCTTCAAAATAAAACAGAAGGTTTCCTAAGAACAAAAACTTCTAACTACAAAAGAAACGGTAGCTACCCTTAAGGGGCCAAGAATTTGCCCCACCCTGTCTATTGGTATACAAAAATTGCTCGTTTAAAAGTTTAGATTTTAATATTGATACGGAAACCTTTTAAGTATTTATATCCCATGCCTGCATCTATGCATCAGCCGTACTGTAGTTTTACCGTAGAAGTCACATTCATCCATCCATCCATCCATCCAAACTTACGCATTTATACCTAATATAAGTGTGATTAATACAATACCTTTCATCATCATTGCTGGGTTCCTCTCGTTCGATCAGGTTGTGAGATTCATACCCTCCCCTGTAGTAACCCCGTGTGGCGTCACAAGCTACCAGCATCAGAAGCACCAGGAAACGCATGGTTGGGAAGAGTCCTGAAATAATGTGCTAGTGATACAACGCTGGTAGGAGACAGGCATGCCTTTTCCCAACAGTGGGATTCAACGGGTAAATGATAAATGAATTTATTGTTATGAAACTAATTGGTAATGTGTACGTCGTATGTCTAATTAAAGAAGGTATCTCTAGTCTACCATGGTTAGGTTTACAGCGGTTACATGCATAAATGAGAGATTATCAATAAAACAAGCTGAAGTTATACAAATCCATAAAGTGGGTGCATACGATAAGAAAGAAAATATTTATTTTTACCTATTATATTAATATCTATGTAGACAGACTAGGTAGGTTGATTCTGTGTAAGACCCATTGGAATTATCCCAACGTTTTTTACCCGACTTCTAACGGAGGATGGTTATGAGGTTGGCACCCTATGTTTGTACCTATGTAGGATGTATGTATGTATGTAGACAATTTCGGTAGAAAACTTAAGAACCTACTTGCTGTAAAATGCTATTACTCAGTTGACCAATTCCTATCCGACAAACTACTGCATGACATAAAATAAGATCCTTGATACCTTACCTATGTAATAATAATTAAACCATCTCAGCTTTCTAATTTAAATTACTTGAACTTGTGTCTGAAATAATTATCTAATATCTACATAATCCCATCTATTTTTAATCTGCCATTTTAAATGTATAAATTATTTTGCAGTGCCCTACAGGGTAGGTACATGTACCTACTATTGACCTAAGCATCACCTAAGCTGTATACCATGTACATGTGAGCAAAATAAATAAATAAAAAATTATGTTCCTACGTAGCGCTTAAACTGCTCGTTCGATTAAAATTTCAACAAATGAGGTAAGTATTAATTGCTTCGTCTCAATACCGCCGTGGTATATTGGGGGTCGAAAATTTCATTGTTAAAATTATAAGGAGAATCGGTGACCGCCGCAGTTAAGTTTTAGTTTATTTACCTTGTTTAAGGTACCTAAGTATATTTCACTGACAAATAAAGAAAGTCCCTGTATCCTCAACCCCAACAGCCTGTATTGGTCCACTGCTTTGTATTGTATTGTATTGGGGATCGCAGTTCGGTGGTAGAGTTTTTCTGCAGGGGCGCTGCTGCCCGCCCCTGGTTGATATCCCTTAGTCGCCTCTTACGACACCCACGGGAAGAGATATCTATTGCATATTATATTAATATTTTATAGAATATATATATTTATCCTTGTAACCTAATAATCGATATTTTTGCTTGATCTTGGACTAATTCCGTTCAGTGAATATTTTCAAAGAATCGTATTAATACTTGTTTGTCACACAGATCAGTGTTGTTTTCTGTATCACGATCTATATTTATCCCGAGATTGTATCTGGTTTGTGAATGAATGTCTACTATTCGAACTATCGTCACAAGTTGTAGGCGAGACTTATGACTTCCGGAGAATTGTTTTCGTTGGGATCTTCCTCAAGCAACACCTACCTACCATTGAGAGCTTATTCCCAGATCTCCTCTACATATTAGGACATTTAAGTGTTCAAATTAATGGGCCTATGCATGGCTTATATACGTTTGGAATTATGCATCGGTTTTTAACCCTAGGGAATCGCTTATACGCCAGAAAATGTTATTTTCCCTAGAAATCTAAATTTAAGAGTACTTCGGTACTTGGTAGGTACTCGTAGCTAGGTACTCGAATCGTCAATGCGAAGGTCAATGTTCTATTCTGGATTCCAAAAAAAACCATGTTGTTTACACAACAAAATCTGTCTGTAAAAATCCGTGGCGGATAGCACGTAATGACTTTTCTATGTATTTCTATTCTATTTCCAATATTATTTAATATCACGAGATTGTCTTTCGTAACAAACACGAGTTGTGAAGGTCGCCAATCATTACCGCTTATTTTAAATGGGTAAATGACATTTTGAAACGATTCAAAGATTTTTTTCTGAAACTTAGTTTCGCTTAACGGAGTTTTGGTGGTAGGTAGAATACAACCCAACCACCAAATTTGGGTTTTCAACCCGCGTCTGCCTGGCTTGAATCACGTGTGTGTTTTTAACTAAAAGCTTATATTTCTGGATATAACGGACGTACAGATAAACTAATAAAATATTTCCGTTTGAAAGTCACTGACTTGGAAATTAAATTAAAAACAAGTCGTCATTGGATTGCGATGTAAATTCGCCTTATAATGACGTAGCCAAAACGTTTCCCTTTTGTATGTGTTCACCATTGCTGGTTTTTAAAACAGTTGAATGTTGGAGATCGAGGGAAAACCAGCAATGTGTTTGCCAGCTTCTTAAATGTTCAGTGCATGATTTGTTTTCAGTTTCAGTCGGTGAAGACGTCTGCGCTCGCGCCGCCCGCCCGCCCAAACATTTGGCCGCAAAATTTGCATTCATGTGCCACACTTTGTGCAAAACGGACCGTTCAGAACAATTTATTACTCTTCAAGTTTATTCAAGACTTTTTGATTTAGTTATCCTTGTTTGTGATTAATTTGTGAATAGTTTGATATTGAAGAAGTTTCAAGATGGGTATGATTTCAAGAGTGCGCGGTCGTATACGCAGTGATTCTTTCTCGAAGATTCAGAATTTGAAATCGGAGGATAAAATTGCTAACATTGGTGAGTGGACCCTGTCTTCTTTAAATATTATTAACTTATATTTATGAGCACTCTTACTTTTCCTTTTAAATTAAGTAGTTACTTACTTCAAAATAATCACAATGCGTAGGCATCTACGTATCTATGTTTCACATTGCATAGGTACCTACCTACATCTTTGTGGTTTCTTGTTCAGTTTTCTATTTTTTGTTTACAAAATAAGACAGTCGTAGGAATCATGTTGGCCTCGTCTACGACCTTTCAAATAAACAAACAAACAGAGGTACCTACGAAATATATTCTTGTTATTGAACAAGTTTTTGGACCGATATATTTCGACGTGTTTATTTTTCTTTATGAGTGACTCATTTGTTTACAATACAAAGTACGTAGTATATACACGTGTTGCAGAAGTGTGCGGAAAGAAAGTTACACGTAATCTATTATCAGAAGCATGACTAGAGTTTTATTCGTATAATAAATAAAGCCTTTGTCTTATCGCGCATCGCATAGGGCTTACGCCATTTCTAAACTCGTGAGAGAAAGTTACGTTTTATCTCTGAATGTTTATCATTTATGTATGATGCCCTTATGTTGATAATCAAAATGCATAAATTTTGTCTGTTGCTCTTACATTTTGAATAGTTGCAATTAGTGGTCATTTTATGCTTATATATTGCATTTTAATTATCAACATAAGGGCATCTGATGTAAACGATAAACATTCAGAGAAAATATTTACTTGCATTTAAAAGTTCCAAAAATAGTCTTTGACTTAGAGACCTAATATAGGTCTAATAAGTGCAATAAATTCGCACTTTGCTGCTGCCGACGTATTTAAAACCTGAAGCGCGATATCGTTTACCATAATTGAAATCTTTACGATGTCGGACGTTGAAAGAAAGCATATGAACTCCTGAATTATTTTTGGAACTTTTAAATGCAAGTAAATAAAAACATGGCATGTTATTTCGGTTTTATGAGCCGAATTTTGTGGATGATTTTTCTTTAGAACGATGAAGCAATTGGGTCGGGATTGAGTGAAATGGATCAAGGTAACAGAAACATGCGTCAATCCTATCTCTTGGCCGAATTTAATGCGTTTTATGAGACCACAATATGGTTGTAATGATTCAAATAGAAAATGGTCTATAAAAGTTCGTTGTATTAGTAAGTTTGGGGACATTTAATTACCTACCTAGTTTCCAAAATAAATGAAAAGCGTAAAAACATTTTAGACTTTTTTAACACGTTCATGGCCCGAGACTCCGACGTTCGTCCGACCAGCAGCTCGTGGCGGGCAGTGAATACGTTAAGGCGATATAGGTCCTCACAACTAGCGCCGCTACCTACCTTATATTATCTTATCATTACGACAAACAAAGAAAGTTCCAAAAAACATTTTAACCATTTAGAGTGCAATAGACCCTATTTCAATCCAAGTCAATGCACTTTCAATTTATCAAAACAGAATTGAATTATAGTTGTTGTTGTAGAGAACTGTGCCAATGTTATACGATATCTACAAGATTATCCTAATTTTTCTTACAATCGGAGCAGATTTCATAATAAAGCTCTGACGGGAAGCTGGAGCCGAGCCTAATGGACGGCAACACCCTTGAGCCGTTGCACTTCAATGATTATACGTCACTGCGCTTCTCCGGAAATATCTGTCTGGCCTTTTGAGGGATTATTTCCTACGGATTAAAAATAAGCTACGGGTACTTAGTACTTTCTAATTAGATTTATTTTAGCGGACAGTTTGGGGTATGTGTATCTCCGTACCTCATCAACCGCCTATACAGGGTGTTATAGTGTTAATAGTAAATAGGTACAATTTCGGGGAAAACGGGAAAATTGACAAAAAAAAATAAAAAAAAAATTGGGGGTCAGGGATTTTTTTGGCCAACTTGTATTCTCCAAATGAGCCCCCGAACACGCCCAATTCGTTTGTCGGACCCACTACCAAACACCCTGTATATTGGTCCACTGCGCGCACTGGACGCAGCGTTAGCGGGGTATAGGGTAGACTGGGTACGGTTGTGCCAATTTTCATTTGATCGCCCATAATTTTATTATTATTCAAGTTAGCTGGAAGCAAGAAAGGTTTTATGGTGAAATGGACATTTGTCTACGTATAAATATTAAAATTTTGTCCATAAGTGCAATAATTAAGTAATAGAAATCATTTAAAAAAAAAAGAAAAAATGTCACAATCGTCCCCACCCCAAGGACAGTTGTGACAATGCCTGGGGTCGAAAGTGACAGGTTAAATAATACACATAAATGGGCTAAAATTAACTTTATTGCACGTATTTCGTGTAGGATTTGGATCACAAACGACTAATAATAATAAGGCAGCATCTTTAATCCTAAACAGTCTTCATATTAATCAAACAATAACCTTAAATTCTAATCAGCTGTTTAACAGCTTCAGTAAACATTTATGTTAGAATGAACATGTAACAATAAAAGTAAAATCAACAAAATTGGAGGAAACTCTTACTTTTAAAAAATTTACCTACTGAGATCTAGTCAGACTCATCACAGTTATGACAAATATATTGGCGGCTTCCATCTGTGCACTCAAAGTGGGACCAGAGCTTACATTTTCCTTGGCATTTTATCCATTTCTCTCCAGCTTTACTTTCAGAATAAGCCTACACATACCAGACAAAAATACTCTTCTTTATCCGATGACAGTGGTGATGTCTTTCTTTGTTTTGCTTTGCTCTTTCCTTTTCCTCTATCTTTGCTTTTTCCTTTTGGTTCAGTAAGATCTTTCTTTACTTGCTTAGCCTTCAATCTTCTTTCTTTTTCTTCATATTCTTACCTTATTGCCTCTTTTTCAGGCGTGTCTGTATAAATAGTCGACTTTTTGGTTCTGGAACATACTTTTTTTCTTTGTCCAGCCTTTGGAAGGGGCCGAACAAGTTCTGGTGAAAAACCAGATGGGATTGATCGATCCTACTGGCCCATCCCTTACAAAATGCTCGTGATATCGAACCCGTGGAAAAATAAACAAGGGGGGAATAGTATTTCCCAAGGCATTCACTGCAAACGCGACCGTGACTAGAGTGCCACGTTCAGCAGAAGTAAGAGCTCCCACTTGCCGTATGCCACGTCTTGCTACAACTTTATCAGGCTTTTGTACTGTAGTCACCCCTGTTTCATCTACATTGTACACATCTTGTGGTTCATAGGCGTGTCTGTCCATAACTTTTTGCAAGTTGTCATAAAATGCTTCGACGTTTGTTTTATTAAAACTTGTTGCTCTTGAAAGGCTAGTAGCCTGAGCTACACGAACAGAGAGTGAAGGATTTCTATTCATAAATGATCGAAACCATTCCTCGCCAGCCATCTCATTCTCAATCCAAGTAGCAGGTCGCTTGAGGTTGTATTTAGTCGTAAGCTCAAAAGCTAACTTTCGTATCTCTTTTGGAGAAAGACCAAAATATATTTCCACGCAACGTTGGATATACTTTGATAACTGCTGTTCTTGCTCCTCGTTAAATACTTTATTATGGCCAACATACCCCATTCTGACGCTGACTTCATCCTGATTTTCGCCGCCGCCACCGGCTGCATCCCGTTTATGAATGTATCGAAACAAAGACATCCGATTAACTTTGTGAGTTTCCGCAGCTGACCGTATAGACGTTCCGTTTTTTACTGCTTTATAAGCATTTTCATATTGTTGCAGGTCACTCTTAGCTCTATCCGTCTTCCTTACACGTTGGCGGGGCATCTAAAAGCAAATTAAAAATTGTTTACTTATGTCACAACTGTACCCAAAAAATATGGCACAACCGTACCCATTGCATACATTCACAATAAAACAATTGCCATGACTGAACCGAATAACCTACGCTCAAAGTAATCACTGCTATTTAACCACTAATAATTAAGCTTTTACGAGAAAAAACATTTATGGCTCTATCTATACACATAAAACAACAATCACATAAAGAAATCGAAGAAAAAAACTTACTTTTCATCGAAAAATATCAATGTGGTACTCTACACGCCACTATGTCGCGCGCCGGCCGACGCAATACTGTGGAGCAAGTTCGGACAGGCACGCCGCTCCTTTCTCCCCTTGCACCCACCCCCGTATTCCTTATAGTTTGGACAATAAGACGACTGTCACGACCGTACCCTGGCACAACGGTACCCAGTCTACCCTACTCAGCTCCTGTCTGCGCCTTTGAAAAGTTAAACATTTTCACTTCTATCATGTGGTCGTATACACCCTCTTTTTAACCGACTTCAAAATTTCACAAAGGAGGGCTTGATGTATTTTTTATTTGTAGGTATGTTCGTCGTTTTCTCAACCAAAAAGTTATCGGATATTGAGTAGATAGAGAACGGTAACGAATTGGTACCATAAAAATGTTATTCCCGACTTTCCCGAGGTATTAGCAGGTACTATTTATCCCGCTCTAAAAAAACAGTGAAAATTCAATATTATGATAGAGTTAATTCAATAAAAAAAAATAGAATTGAGAATAGATTTTGAAGTCGGCTTTTAATTTTTTCAAAACATTTAAATTAAGTATCACACTATTTATAAATGCTAAAGTTTGTATGGATGGATGGATGGATGTATGTTACCTCTTCACGCCAAAACTACTGAACGGATCGGGCTGAAATTTTGTACAGGTAATCCTAAGTCTGGAATAAAACACTCTCCCACAAATCAGTTCCCGTGGGATATAAATGTCCTTTAAACGTTTCCATAGAATCAAAGCGTGCGAAGCCGCGGGCTCAGCTAGTATAATATAAAATGTGTTTGTTAATCGTTCCAGTATGGCTACTGTCCGTGGTCCTCCTCCTTCCGTACTGGGCGCCGCGAGGGTTGCTGGTGGCGCTGGGGGGCGCCTGGCTGATGGCCGCCTACACCTGCCTCGTGCTGCCCGTGCTGATATCCGCCAACTACAGATATCCGGCGCGCTGGTATCCGGCCGTGGCTAAGCTGGCTCAAGGTATGTTTTTGTTTATTTGACCTTGTTGAAAATACTTTCTACATTCTTACGTATGAAATTGCATTGTTTTATCGGTTTTTTTTTTAGTTTTTAAAGAGTTTAGGGAAAACAGAAACCGATATCGGGAAGCATCATCAGATCATAATGTGCACTTATCCCGGTTACGGCGTCTGTCTCGGAGACCCTTAACACCTTCATGGCCCAAGACGCAGGTGCCATTCTCCACCTCGTTCGGCTGCGGCGCGCCCCTGCGGGTCGCACCACAGAGGCTGGGCAGTGAATATGTTAACGTGACTGTGTGATACATTAAGTACATAGGGAGGTGGTAGCTACAATTTTTTCTAGTCAGTTCGTGTGTTTCTCGTAAAAATGATGGACAATCTGGTCACTAAGGTTTTCGGACCTTAAATTAACCCCAAGTCAAGTAGGCTGCCGACCGGTATCCCTTTTCTTGAAGCATTTCGAGGCACTTTAAGCTTCCGGCCAACTATTTGACACACCAAAGAATTAATAAAAAACAACAGTCAAAAACAAGATTAGCAAAACCAAAACAAAAGAATAAACAAATCATAAAAGCTCTAATAAAAAACCAAATAAAACGAATATGAAAGCTTTTAAAACATTACTCACTGCAATCATAACGCGTTAATAAAACCGACAATCACGGGTTTAAAGAACCTGCGCATCCAATATTCAACCTTAGGCCTTTAAAATTAAAACCTACCTACATCCCAGTGTTTATAAATCTAAGATCAATCGCAATACAGACATGTTGGCATAAACATTTGGGTGTGCCAATCTCCTGACCTATGTCTCGCCCACGCCACGCTGTACAAAGTTTGTTGTAGCATTAAAAAAAGATATCAATACACATGCGTGATGATAATCACACGTGTTGGAGCCAACTACTTCGAAAGTAAAATGAGGACTTATATGATGTTGCCTAGACTTTCAGCACCTACCTAAGGAGGTTACTTTACGACGTTAGAGCCTTCTAACGTCGTCCTTGCTTTAGACAGGGACCCAAAAGCTTCAGCAATTTATGCGTCTGTCTCTACATCTCAAAAATATTAGGTTTTATGGCTTGCTCATAAAAATCTTTGCCAACTTTTTAAATAATTTGTTGTCAAATTGGTTTTGGAAGTTCGCAGTCCATTTTATTTGTATATACTTCCGGAAATATGTTGAATTGACAACTCCGCTCCCAACTTGACTGACTGTAATTCAATAATTCCTCATGATTGGTTCGACTGTCTTTGGTCTACATGGGGTCCTTTACGCCAACCCCAGTCCATTGTGTTTTTATCCGATCTTAACGGATACAAAATTTGAAATCGAACTCCATTAACTATCCTTTTTTTTACAAGTTCGCATTTGGTTGTATTTAGGTACGTAGTAAACTACTGGCGACACCTCCGTTTACAGCCGCCCTATCTCTTGAACCGAACGACTCGAGTTTTGTAAGAATTATTTCCGTTGCAAAAGCAGAGCATTGCTGTAAAAACCTACTTATGTTAGAAAGTCAGGTCATTGTCGAGAGCTGAATGGACCGACGGAAACTGGCCCGCAGCCAGGGAACTTGCGTCAGAACAGCGTGGCTTACGGGATATACTCATGTTTTCGAACAAAGCAATGCGAATTATTCCGATGGTGATCGCGAGTGCAAATATTTTAGGAAGTAGAAAGATCAATGTACGTATAGGTACTGTCTTTACGATGATGATAAGTCACGTGGGGAAACGGGGAATAAAGGAAGAATAGTAACGCGATGTTTAAGAATATAAACGCAATATAGGGTTACTGGTAATTCACTGGCACTGCGTGAACTTTAGATTCTGCCTATCATCACGAACACGTTCGTGAACGTGAAGATGGTCGGGTCTAAATTTCTAAAATGGGACACCTAGTTAATATTTAATTTCTAAAAAATTACCCCCGTAGTTATTCTGTTGTAAAAGGTAGGTATAGTGTTGGTTAGTAAATATTTTTCCTAACACGTTCGTGATCGTGAAGATGGCCGGGTCTTAATTCCTAAAATTTTATGTGAAATACATCCTATACAAAATGTAAAAACATGTTTGCCCAGAACCCAATTAATTTCTTTTCTTATTTCACAATTAGAGATATAAACGCAACCAATAGAGTCTGTTCTGTCTGTTCAAAAGAGAAGCGTCGTGGCCTTTCGGTGAACTAACACTTTTAGTCGTAAGTCGTAATGCTAAAATAAAAAGAGCAATTGGTACATGCACGCCCTCAATTCCCATGTCGTCGCGTCGCTTCTCATTTTTTAAGACCTGGGCGTCTTCACGAACGTGTTCGTAATTATGGGCAGGACCTGCACTGCAGTTTGCGCAGTTTCAGTGAATTGCCAACAACCTAGTTGATACATAGACTCAAAAATTTATTTAATGTAACCCCGGCCGGACTCAATAAAACACCAACGCTTGTTTCAGTGCTATTTAGGGAATCCCATATTTAAGATGCGTTTATGCAGGTATGTATGAGTAAAAATATTCCTATCATCCATCTACAAATATTTTTAGCTATTGGTATAGGTTCTCACTTCAACTTCTCAACATCTTCTTGTGAAATACTCTCTAAACTCGTAAGCTTCCGAAAAAAAGTTTTCTTAATTTTAATTGCAGTTATTCGAAGAAATCAAGTAAATATTATCCCAAAAAAAACGACTGAGACGGGACACCTAGTTAACATTTGATTTCTAAAAACATTACCCTAGTAGTTATTCTGTAGTAAAAAGTAGGTATAGTGTGTTGGTTAGTAAATTTTTTTGCTATCCGTAACACCAGTGTGAAAAAGCGGTGTGACGGTTAGTCGGGCGCGAACTTACCAGAGATTATCCAGATGGTGTTAGGTCTTGTAGGTGTCTTCAAGGTATGGCTCTGAACTAACTTCACCAGAAATCAGGGGGCTCTTTTATACCAAACATTTTCTCAAGGGTTAGGAAAAACTTGGACCTGTAAATGCAAGATGGAGCATGAGCATTTTCACATAATACCTTTAATAAACTTTGATGGTAATTTTCCGGTCAAAACAGTAGCAAACATATTCAAATTGGGGGCCAGATGATACCGTGTAAATCGTCTAGCATTACCGATTTATGAGTTTTATGACATTCCTTTTATGAGACATAGCCAGAAAACTTTAAATAGAATAGAAAATTATTGATTAAATAAAATTTTCTCTTAGTTTTCATTGAATGCATCCAAAAATTAAGATATAACACAGCACGTTAAGTTTTGGCTCCAAAGTTATCAGAGTTTGTGTTATGTACCCAATGACTGCATTATTTACTGTTCTAGTAAGACCCTGTGAATATAAAATGGTTGTTGAATATCATATTAAACCAAAAAAACCTTCTTGGCTCTCTCCTGAAGCATTCGTCCATTTTCCTCATGATTAGATACCCACTTGTCTTAAAAATGAGTTTATTCAATTCGATATGCAAATGAAGGCCTTAGATAAAATACACTGGACAATCGCTTGGACAGTTGCCAACCTCATCCTTCTTAATTTTATTCAATGTTTTATTTTACACAAAACTGTATAGAAATGTCGTTCAATTTATATCAGCTCAAAAGTCAATCATGGTTTGTTATCATGATCATCATCTGTGTTGCTGTATCCCGTCCCACCCAACACCATTTGAGTTCCATGATCCTGGATAGAAAGTAGTCTATCCATCGCCGGAATACCATCAAACTCAAGGATCCGTTCATCCGCATGGGTGCGAAAAGAGTACAGACCGACAGAGTTACTTTTGAATTTATAATATTACTATGGAGTAGGTACCTATGGATTTGACTCGATGTTGGCCCACTGATATTACACATCGATATAAACTCGAACAACTGATAGTATTCCACTCACACGCTCCTCGGTCCAAAACTGCTCTACGCTGAACACAACGCTTCACCATACGATCCACAACTCCAAAAAAAAAAACAAGTGGCACAATATACTTAATTAAAGAAATGATTATTCCATGTTCAGTGGATCACGACCCTCAGCAAAAAGGAAAACGAAAATAACACTTACATTAGTATATTTAAAGTTGTTTTCTCCTTGTCTTCAGATACAGCAAGAAAGCTGCAAGCACCGTTTAACTGCGTCATGGGCATCGTGAGGACTGCGTACGGGCCGCTCGACCGCTCCGAACGACTGTTCCTGCAAATGAACAACATTTCTACCATGCTGTGTCAAGTAAGTTTCGAATACACCTGCTTTTGCTCAATTTATATTGCTGTTACGGAATATACCTCTGAAACACAGTCCGTGGATACCATACGTACATAAAGAAGTCAAAAACATACCATGTGTATGTTTTAGTCACACAGTGTCCCCTCTATTTGGTTCGATTAGAACACTGTGCTTTCTTTAGGCGCACACTTTCTACCTCTATACATTTTATGGGCAAAAATGAAAGCTCTGGCCTGGCGCATTTTTTTGTGGTGTTGGTGTTGGAGATCGGTAATTTTTCAAAAAAGTTACAGCGGATTGAATTTCACTGTCCTTATTTTCTGGAAAAGAACGCCGTTTTGTTCATTTCCCGAAAATAAGGACAATAATCTAAGGGTTTTGGTGTTAAGAGCCGACCTTAGTTTCTGATATCTGTGGAGCCGACAAAGGGAACCTCCTAGAGAAAGGGTAGTAGCTTCCTGCTACTCATCTTTTAACTTATCTTTTTCGGCTAAACAATTATATGATATGACAAGCCTTTTAAAAACCAGAAGCCTTCTTCTAACCCGAGGCACCGGATAGATTAAAAATGTGGTCAATATTCAACATTTCTAAAGTAAGTGTTCCTCTCTTTCCAGTTGCTGGTATTCACGGCCTGCGACCGCCTGCTGGTAGCCCAAGGCAAGCTCACCAGTCTCTACTCGCTCATGTTCTACAACGTCGTCACCTACTCGGTCAGCTACGTGCGCGACCTCGCCACCAAGGAGGACTGGTCGCCCTACGTCAACCTCACGAGGAACTCACAAGTGAAACACCTCGCCATGTCCGCTACGAAGATAGTATTAGAATGGACCAAAGCGGTCACGTTCATCGTTACTATAACTTTCATGCTGCTAACGCTGGGTTTGGAGCAAGGGTTGGAACATTTCAGGCCCACGACGCTGTATATTATCCTAACTGGAACGTATTATCTGCTGTCTGAGAGGACTTTCTTAGAAATTTGGCCGATGGCGTTAACGGCGATGAAGTTTGAGAGGCTGGAGGGTATGGAGGTTTTGTATTGTAACGCTTGGGCGCGAGGTATCACGACTCTGCTGGCGGTTCCTTTGGTACCGGCTTTGGCTTGGTGCGAACGCTGGAGGCTAGCCTTCCTAGTGTTGTATCTATGCGTGTTTGTGCATGGGAGACATCGCTTCGGGGAGGCGCTGGTGAAGTTGAAGGAAGCGAGAGGGTCGGTGGCTAGATTCCGCCGCGCGACGGCCGAGGAGCTGGCAACATTAGAAGACGTTTGCGCCGTTTGTCTCGGCTCTATGAAGTCGGCCAGGGTCACTCCTTGCGCGCATTTCTTCCACGCAGACTGCCTCAGGCGATGCCTGGCGAACACGGACAGGTGCCCGATATGTGTGAGACCTTACGTCTTTTGCTGATTGAGGGTAGGATAATGTTTGGATAAGACTGCTTGCTTTGCCATGTCCAATTCGCGAGGAATTGAATGGTTTCGAATTTATTGTGATAAGCTATTTTGCAATTTAGTTACTTCGCTCTAAATTTTAGATATATTTGTCCTGTCGATAATATAAATTATATAATGTACAGTCAACGAAAAATTTAATCAAACTATTTACAGAAGTGAATTTTGTTTCGATATATGTTTAGCAAATTTTGTTCCCGTTCAGATTGTGGTATCATCTGAGGTTGATAAACAGGGTTATTTGTAAACAACTGACACAGCGTGGACTACAGGTTCGCCAATCATCACAAACACGTTCATAAACACGCCAAATACGTTTGTTCGGAACCCAATAAATTACTAAAGACCGACCGCGTCCATTGAGGGTAAATATAAAAGCATGTATAAAGAACGATTATTGAATAGAGGCAGGTATCTTACGTACCTTACCGATTTCAAGAATAAGAGAGAGAGAGAGAGATTTACTTAATAAGAATTGGTGTCTTCGCGAACGTGTTCATGATGATGAACTGAACCTGAAATGCAGTTCACGCAGTATCAGCGAATAACCAATAACCTTGTATAAATAGTCAAACTTATTGTAAAAAATAAGTATATTATGTTACCGTATGTATCAATCCGCTAGATGGATTGGTTACACAGATTTTTTATTTAATAACTATATAATTATACACCCTGTAAACTTAATTCATCTGGACTAATTCACCTCAGTGTCAAAGGTTTATATTTTTTTTTAATTCAGTCTTAATACGTTTATTTTGTGTTCCTTCAAAAATGTATATGTAGTGTTTAAAGTAAATACATTATGTACTTGCCTAATAAGTACATCATGGCACATTGTAATGAAAATGTATTTAAGCTTATTCCTAGGTGGCGGTTAATCTGTTTTCCTTGTAATATTACTATCATTATAATTTTATGAAGGTATACTGTAGGTCTTATAGGTCTTAGGTCTTAATGAACATCTAAAATATTATAAACGCTTAAGAATAAGTTAGCTACTCATACATTGTCTGGGTTCAATTTAAGTTAGATAAAGAATTTAAAAATAAACTGAAATAAATATCATTATGTATTTTGTTTATCTACCTAAACGAAAAGAGGTAAGATTTGATTGTTTGTATTGAATAGTCTCCGAAACTACTGGACCGATTTAAAAAAATATTTCATCATTAAAAAGCTTACTTTTCAGGGAGTGACATAGGCTATATTATATCCCGGAATTCCCACGGGAATGGGAACTACACGGGTGAAACCGCAAGGCGCTGCTAGCAAACCTTTATAACTCTGAATCTATTTCCTGTAGCTTGAGGAAAATATTTTATAAGGAAATTGGTAGAGGGGCCCTTTATTTTCTGCTCCCATCTAATAAACTACGAGTACCTACCTACCTACCCAGAAAGGAACGTATAATCTATAAGAATGTAGAGGAAGTGCGCTAATTATGGACCACCATAAGGATTTTGTCAAATAAAACTCAGGATTTTAAAGTTTAATCAGTTTTATCTGTTTTAAACAGTTTAATAATTATTTAGTAACAAAAACAAATTATAAAATTCTTATTAAATATCAGCATCTTAGAAATAATCAACATTTTCTAAAATATTTCATTTTCGTCAATTCGGAAAAACTGTACATAATATGGACCACATGGTTTCAAATATGGACCAAGGATAATTGAGCTGAAAGTTATAAAATAAAACAAATTATGTTGCCTAAAATTAAATCAGTCAATTACAAAGGTTAAACTAATCATTGGTACACAATTCACACACATAGAAATCAACCTTGTCTTCTATGCCAGCACACTCTTCGTGAGCCCATTGCCTACAAGATGCACATTGGATCCATTTTTCTCCATGAACATCTTCAGAAAAAAACCCATTACAATACAAGCATTTCCCATTTTGATAGTGGGAACGATCAGGACTTTCGTCGGTACTATCATGGACAATTACACTTATCCGAACTTTCAGACGATGATTTTTTAACTCTTAATATTTTTGTTTTCTTGTGAGCTGTTTTCTTTGGTTTCTTTTTGGTGATCCTTTGTAACGACGTCCCATATTTGTCTCGACTTTTCTTGGGTTGTAGATGCCATACTAGAACATTAAAATTAAAAATAAGTGACTGTTTATAATATGGACTAGTAGTCCATATTCAAAACAAGCCGGTGGTCCATATTGTAATACACATACGTTTTTAGTTTAATAATTTGTTTAGAAAATTTTAAAAAAGATTGGATATTGATATTTTAAACAAGCAATTGAAAAATAACTCACCTTTCTCCTTGTTTATTTCACTTTCACAAGGAGTAATAATTGTTTTACTTAGGAGCTTACGAAGTTTAGTAAAAAATTACATCGCGCGTTGATAAAAACACAAAAAGACTCCAGTGAATACGTGCACGCTCTCTTCCGGCTTGCGAACGACTAGCAAGGCGCGGGCGGGGTGGGCTTAGCGTGTGGGTGACAGACGGCTCGGTACAAAGTACGTTCTTTGAGAAACGCCGGTAGTCCATAATGCAACCCTAGTCCATAATTAGCGCACTTACTCTACGTATAAGTAATCGAGGAGGTAACCGTTTCTTTCTATGAACTTTTGTTCTTATAAAACTTACTTTGGTTTTTAAAAAACAACCTCAAGGTTGTTTTTTAAAAACGTGGGACCTCAACAGCCTGTATTGGTCATTACCCTCATTTATCTAATGGAAAGTAATGCCCATAATCCCCGCGATGGGCATGCGGGTTGGGGGTCGCAATTCAGTGGTAGAATTGTCCTGCAGGGAGCGCTGATGCCCACCCCTCGGCGGATATCCCTTAGTCGCTTCTTACGACACCCACTAGATGAGATGGTGTGGTACAAATTCTAAGCCAGCACCACACAGCTAATAAGTTAAAAGACAATAGGTACTTATAGATTAAAATGCTCCCAAATGACAGTTGAATCGAATTTTGTTTTGTTAACCCCCTACGATCAACATATATAATGTAGGTAAGGCATAGATTTAAATCGTTACTATAATTAGCTAAATAAATAACCATTGAAATCTATTATGTACATCACATCACACTAATATTATAAATGCGAAAGTTTGTATGGATGGATGGATTTATATTTGTTACTTCTTCACGCCAAAACTACTGGACGGATCTAGCTGAAATTTCGCATAGGCACAGGTAATTATAATCCTGGAATCAAAAAAGGCTTCTTTTTATCCCATAAATCAGTTCATGTGGGATGAAAATCACCTTTTAACGTTTCCATAGGAACAACGCGTGCGAAGCTGCGGAGCGCAGCTAGTATTATATAATATAGATTGTTTTTGCATCGAATGTTATGTTAACCCTCAAGACGCCATAGACTCACTGGTTCAGTTCTGAAACGAATCTGTCAGTCACCGGTTTAACCAAACAAAATATTATTGGTTACGTCATGTCAACAAAAATCTGCGACACAGATTAGCTATCAGTTACTTCCAGCTTCCCGAAGCTCACTTTCATGAAGTAGCTTTCCCAAACACATCTGTCTCACTCATCCAATACAATTCAGGCTATCTTACTCTTTCCCGCTCGTGTGTTTTCCTCATACGCCCTAGTTCTAAAGAGACGTAACACAAATAATAGATTTGGTTTCTCAGTCTGTCAGTCAACGCGGTATGAGCGAGCCCAGTGTTACGTAAATTGGTTATTTGTTTATTTATTTAGCAAGTAGTGTGTTGAAATACGAGTTTATCAATGAAAATGTGAACAAAAGTATCGGTAAATGTGAACTGAAGTGTTGGTAAACCAGTTTATCGTGTTATCTTTGCAAACGGACGGAATAACGGATGTTGACTATTGATAAGGTGAGCGTTTTATACACATTTTTTATTTGTTATGGATCCTATTTGTGATTATTGCAAATGATTTTCATATGTGCTTTGCTTCATAGTTGGTAAGGTAATAATTAAACATCAATAGCATTTAAATATTTTTATTATATAGCATATAAATAGTTTTATTACCGAAATAAAAATAACTAGCAGCCCCTCGCGGTTTCACCCACCTATGGTTTATCCATCCAGCATGGAGCATGTTAGTAAATAAACCACGATACAAATAAAAAAAACTCACTTGCTTGGCGTCGAGTTTCAGATATAACGGTGAATCAACTATTTTACCCACACTCTCGTCTGAGCCCACACTTTGGACAGTGTAGAAATATTTTTTTGAAAAATAAAAACATTAATATTCTTTTATTCTAATTTGATTAGGGCATTAGAAATTTCATCTACTTTAACAACCTAGAAGGGCACGGACGTTTATTCATATTTTAGCTATTTTTTACAAGAAACTACAACACAGACCCTCAAAATCTGTCACCTGAGTTACCGCCACTTAATCTTACATAAATGCTGAATGAAACTAGAAACCATTACTCATTTTCATTTTTTTTATCCTGCATGCATAATCAAATATTTTGCTAAAATCAGTCTCCATATAATACTTAAATTTTAGTAGAAAACTAACTGCTATTGGTCTTTTGCGTTACCCTTATCCAAAAAATTATAGCTATTTCTACATTAAACTAAATATAAAAGTATTACAAATAAAAATGAATTATTTAAGGAAGCTCACTAATTGTTAAAATAAGGTACTGGCAATTTAAAGATAAACTGGAAAGAAATACGCATTTTACGATCGGATATGTAATGTTTATTTTTGGGACATCAAGTAACTCCAGAGACAAATTTTGGTAACGCTTAAGACATACTAGAAAAATATTGGTTTAATAAATAAACAGCTTCGAACATTGAATTAACTTAAATCGATAATTTATGATACAAAATCAAAAAACAAACAATAAATCAACAACAGACAAAGAAAATTACAAATTTACAATCATTAATATAAATAAATTAAGCCAAGTATTTGCAATTGAGCTAAATGCAAACTGTTGCATCCAATCTAAAGGTAACTCAACTGATCCATATCAATACCAGTCGGAAGCGTCCGACTGGTATTGATATGGAGCCCAAGACACTGGCTGCATTGCCCCGCTGTATGGCAATGCTGAAGTGTTGCGCCAGATCACTTCGACCAGAATCTCAGATATTTTTTTAAATTCGAAGAGCCTCGGTACCCAACGTACGTAGCGTCTCATGTGTAGGCTCTGTCGCGATCTGCATAATTGCGCCTTTTGAGATCCTCGGCCAAATCCGCCTCTCACGGTTGTTCTTGATAAATGGGAAGACGGAAGTGTGTCGACGCATGTACCATACCACACAATGGATCTCCCTAACTCCTATGAGACTAGTGTCATACCGTCGAGCCTCATACCATTATCACGCAACATACCATTCGGGTCGAGAATAGCTGGTACCTACTTTAGCGGTGGCCAAGTCCCAACGGTTGATATCGTTACGGCTGGCATGGCGAGATATCCGACCGGCGGCGGGGCCGCTAGTATTCAATAACCCATGATGACCAAGCTGTTTGACAGCAGTAGGTACTAAGGTCTGCATAGAATGGAAAGAGAGTCGATCCTGCCCAGGCATCATAAACGCAGACAGACTACCCAAGGTAAGAGCAAGACTAACTCCAACACAACAAGATCTCTTGAAGTTTCTTGAACCCACCCATAACAGAAGTCAAAAACAGATTAAAACTTAACTCTGAAAAAGAACACCAAAATCCACAGCCACAGAAAAGCTGAAACGAATCTGTCAGTCACCTAAAGTCCTGCTCCGATAATTAAAGAAGCTGGGTTGGTTAGGGCCTGCTTAGGTAGGGGGATAATTCACAATATAGTTCTATGCGAGACGTCCGTGCAGATCTTAGTTTCCCCACTTAGAATTAGAATTAGCAGTTGTTACTATACCGTGTCCATTTTGAATGAGGCATAAACGTATACAAACCGCCCATACTTAACCTAAAATTCACTTTGTTGGCGCGTCCTTTTATACGTAATTTACATTACATGTCGATTTTAGATCCTTCCTTCAATAAAAATTGCTTTCAATTATATCTGAAACTCGAAGCCAAGCAAGTGAGTTTTTGTTATTTGTATCGTGGTTTATTTACTAACATGCTCCATGCTGGATGGATAAACCATAGGTATGGAAGGTAGGAACCATGTTGCAATACGGAAAGTTACAGGATCCAATAGAGTGGAAGGAAATACTTGCAACCAATGTCCTGACTTCCATTTAGAAATAGCCAGGATTCGCAAAGCACGTTTGTAACATAAAAAAACAAATTCCATGTCAACGAGCAAAAGTTACGTTGGAGACCAGCATCAGGGCAAGCATTGTGCCAAGCCATTGGAACTTGCCAAATTGCTTCTTAGAAGGATTTTTTCTTTGTTCTATGATATCACTTCAAAAAGGCTTTTGAACAATGCTTTCTCCGTTCTTTAATCAAATTTGTCAATATCTTATAATTTTGGTGTCTGATATCTTTCCATAATTTATTTTTATTTGGTCTTATCTTGTAGGTACTTCGCAGTTTTTTTTAACCTTCTTGTTTTGGGATATTTTTTGTTCTGGTTTTCTTTTAGTGTTTTTATGTTCTAGCTGTGCACTTTACTCAGTCTTTTCTTACCTTCTTTCGGTCAAGTTCTTGGGAATGCTATGGATGCCGGACATGCTAGTGGTGATCCGTTGTAGTCATTGAGTTCACTTGCCTGGGAATTTGGTGGTGTTGCATTCAAGGTCAATTGTAAATTCTTCGTCTTCATTCTGTACCCATTCTGTGTCTCAAATTCCAGAACTTGTTTCTTATTAAATAATGTTAAATCTTTTGCAAGCCGTTTCATTTTGTGGAAGTGCTCCCGGGAGTTACCATTATTTTACAATTTATATTTGCCAGTATTTATTTACTATAACTATTTACTCGTTTTACAGAAAGCCAATTTACAATAAATTTAAACCGACTAAGAAAAAGTAGAAGTAGCAAAACATGATAATAATCTAAATTACACGAATACACGAAATATATTTGTACATAAGGAACAAATTAAAAAACAAAATAAATCCCAAACAAATAATCATTGAATGTTTTAAAACTAAAATATATAATAAAAGTTCATTTTACTCAAAGTATTATTACTCATTAAGTACGTGAATGTCTTAGGAGTTACCAAGAATGTCTCTGGAGTTACCGCCAAAGTAACTCAGTATGCAAGTAACTCAACAGACAAAATGGTGTATTTTCATGAAAAGAGCACATTATCATTTGACTATAGTACCAACACAAACTTTAATCGAAAACATATGTTAGGTACTCCAAAAATATCTGATAATATTAACTAAATAATAAACCTACATCGAGATATCGCGGTCACTCAGCAGACGACACAAAAAGGCACGCACTCCCTTCGAACGTCCTATCGACGGCATCTTCTAGGGACACCGCCGCTCCATGCGAGCTTAAAGAAACACAAACGAAGCTACCCATGGCAAACAGTACCATCTATATGTTTCTAGGTAAAATTTACGACGGTAACTCAGCAAACAAGGGTAAAATCATTTTAGCCAGGGACAAAATTTCAAGATTTTTTTTTGAAAAAGTGGTTACGTCTATTTTTATTTTGATATGCACACGGTAAACTTTAACATACTGACTTGTTGTGTAATCAGAATCAACCGAAAGCAAGAAGTTTAGGTTCATTTAAATTAAAGTTTTACATAGAGAATGCGGTCTTCGGACAGGCATATTTTGTATGGAGCGAATTTTTCGTATACTGAGTTACCATAAATTTTCATGGAAATTAAAGATTTTCGAGAACATAATTTAACTTTCTTTGGTGCCTATTAATCATAGATGCTATTGCCATATTGATTAAGTGTGTAACTATAACCAATAAACGTAGGTACCTTAATAAAAAATGGTCGGGGACAGCAAAGTGTGGGTAAAATAGTTGATTCACCCATAATTGTAAGCAATTTTTATTGAAGGAAGGATCTAAAATCGACCAGTAATGTAAATTACGTATAAAATGACGCGCCAACAAAGTGAATTTTAGGTTAAGTATGGGCGGTTTGTATATGTTTAGGCCTCATTCAAAATGGACACGGTATAGTTCATAAATTAAAGCCTATGTCACTCCCTGAGAAGTAAACTTTTTAATGATGAAGTTTTTTTTAATCGGTCCAGTAGTTTCGGAGTCTATTCAATACAAACAAAACAAATAATCAAATCTTTGCTAAAAACGACCTGTAGATATATGTATTCCTAAAAAACATCTCACTGCTGGGTCGGCTTTTATAAAGTACCTACCTACCTACGCCCGGTATTATACATTTCAGAATATAAAAATAAACAAGGAAACGCTTGTCCTTGTAGGTAACACCGAGACTGGAATCCTTGGCCCACACCTGAGAGGTTAACTCAATAAATTAATAATGTTGTCAAGGAAACCTTTATTTTCCTTTTTAAATTCAAAGGATTGAATAAAAGTGCATTATTAAAGATAGTAAGGAGGTTGGTAGGTAGGTAGGTACCTAATCTACACATCTTAATTGTTTAGACAGGCAGCTATGTTTTTCTGAGATTCGTTCCTGTAGGTTTCTTCAATTGTTCCAATTATAATGCAATTCTCACACAATTCCCATAAAAAAACGTAAACACACAATAACAAGCATTTAAACTAGGTAGATGGGTATAGGTACTATGTATTCTGTACACTGCACGCAGATTAAAAGGAGACCTATCATGAGTAATGCAACATAACGTGAGGTACTGCGACTAAAGAACAAATTATAAATATTTGTTAACCCTATAATATCCAGATATCCGCGGTTAAAATACTGGCACCTATCTATGGCGTATTCTTTAAATTTTAATCGACTATGTAGATATTAAGTAGGTAGGTACTACCAACAGTTCCGAAAAAGAGAGGTGCATCATAAATCTTTCCTGATTTCTTCTATAACATCGACCTACTTATTTACTGCGAGTGCGTATGCGTCGCACTCTAATGTCTTCAAAATTTTAAATCATACCTACAATAATAATTACACACTCACCCACAATCCACAATCACATCCACGCACATCTATCATCTTTTAACTGTCATATTGGTGGCAGTTTGCTGTTATAGGTACATCCTGTTTTAATAATGTGTACGCGAACGAAACGATAACGCAATTGACTTGTGATCACTGATTAATCTGACTGATCTCATCTAGGTTTGGTAGCCGCCAGCGGTATTGGGCGAGCCGACGAGATGACGCTATGGAGCCAAATTTATAATCATTACGGCATCGTTGTAGAGATTTATGGCGTGAACGGCGTTATTTAAACAAAACGCACATTTAAAGGGTTATTTACTATAATATACCTACTGACGTATATTATAGTATTAGCCCCTCTGCAATAAATAATTGTTCTATAGAAAGGCTTTGTTTGAATTGTAACTTATCTCAAAAACGGCTCTGCCCTGATCGGTCTTTACTTTAGTCATTCATGGGGTTCCCGACAAATGTATTTTTTCATTTTGTATCCATTGCTACCTCGTTTAAAAAATAAAAATAACTCGGACATGGCGTCTTCAGGAACGTGTGAACAGAAACTGCAGTTGTGTGTCAGTGAGTTATCAATAACCATGTAGGTATAACATTGATTTAGAAAGGGAAGATAGGTTACGTTCTCTTCTCCCAGCGCTTACACAAAAATTGGCATGTGTTACATATAACTACACGCAAACACATACGCTTACAGTTAATTTCCAGTCCTGTGCAATACAAAGAAGAACAAAGACGGAAAGACGTATCTAGGAACGAAGTGAGACTGAGACAACAATATTTCACGCGAATCACGACCGCCCGTGCCGCCGCCGCCGGTCAGACGGTGACTGATGTGGGAGAACACAATTTTACACAATTTGAGGTTGCCACTTTCGAGCAACCATACCTACCTCATCTTCGTTTTTAATAAATCAATGAGGTATAAAGACTTGGAAATGGTGATGGTTATCATTTCTGACGCGTGAATAGTCAAGTGAATTGTGAAAGAATTTCTCATGATTAAATTCAACTTATCATTACGATTGTTTTCGTATAACTTGTCGTAAAAAACTCATAAATTATTCATTATAGCTTCATTGTAGCGGAGTGTAAAAATGACATCATCGCTATTATTAATCCCATTTTGCTACTGGAGTCTTTAATAAATTATACCTACCTACTTGGCTTGAGACACCTCATGTAGGTAAGTACCTACCTACCTAGTACCTACCTATAGTCAGTCAACTCATACTTACTACGTCTTTGTCCTTTGATAAGGCCCTTATTTGGGTTCTGTATTTCATTTTGGTTTAACAAACTCTCGCGAAATTCAAAACTTTCATATTTATCTTTCGATAAACAATGTCAAATAAAAAAAAACTTACATAATTGAAACAATAAAATAAATTTCATGCAATAAAATAAGTAAAGTTTCATACAAATATAATTTACTAGCGACCGCCCATACTATATCGTATCCATTTTGAATGGAGCATAAACGTAAACAAACCTCCCATACTTAACCTAAAATTCACTTTGTTGGCGCGTCCTTTTATACGTAATTTACATTACTTGTCGATTTTAGATCCTCCCTTCAATAAAAATTGCTTACAATTATATCTGAAATTGCTTACAATTATTTTGAAATTTGTGTCGTACTTTGTTTACTAACATGCTTCTCTCAAAATGGATAAACCATAAGTGCCTAAATGCTTGATCAGATTCGGATGTATGATGATGATTGTATGGATGATGATTATTGATGAAGAGTAGAGTTGCTTCGCACAATAAGCTAAGAGTAAAGAACCCAAAACAGTCTCCCGATAGTCATTGGCTAAAGTTTTTTTTTACTTTTAAATTTATCTTGTTAGATCCTCAGACCAAGGTTAGATCATAACGTCGTTGCAAATTTAATATCTCATATGTGTAAAATGTAACTTTCCGAAAGAAACGATAAAAACTACCCACTTTTTTTATTATAATGAAATCTTAGTAATTAATTTGATGAAATCAAACAAGAAAATACGTGACACTTTATGGTATTAAAAAAGCTTAGCTATACTTAATAGTTTTATAATAATCCGCTCATTTTTGAAAATTATTACACATACGTCATTTTGATTGCAAGTTTTTTTGCCACATCAGAGTTTTTGTTAGAGGTAGAAAGAATAATTTAAACAAAATGGTTAGATAGGTACGATAGAGTTTATTAATGAATATGGCACTTACGTATATCAAGTTTTATGTTGAAAATACAAATAAAAAAATATAATTTTAGGAAGGTAGGGACGGCAATGTTCTCAATTCAGTTACATAGAATAGTAATAATTTAAGATTATGTTCCAGGTTCAAATGAGATCGCATCGTAAAACGGATGATAGTCCTTGTCGATGACAGCTTTAAGCTCTTGTAGATGTTTGTATATGCTTTCAGTAGTGTAGATTTTCCAAAAACAAACGCTGTGGCAGCGAGATATGAATAGTAGCTCCTCGCTGTGGAAGGATGTAAGGCTGTATTCGTGGTTGTGTCGTAATTTGTAGAGCACAGATCCATCTGAACAATATTTCAGGCCTTTAATATTTACAACAACCGCATCTCCTTTATTTTTTCCCGGTCTTATCAACTTAAAGTTCGATTTTATATATTCGTAATTCAAGAAGTCACAGTGAATGGATTCTACATCGTAAGGGTTTCTCGGACGAGCCTGTTGCATTCGTGTTATGTAGTCGCTAGGTGTGTAAATAGGAGGCTTAATGTACCTACTGTTCGATAGTTGAATGCACACTGTCAACCTCCATCATAGTGTGACCCTTTTCCAAGTACAACTGCTCAATGATCGTGTTGGTTCTCTGAGACACTCACTCAAAGCGCTTGATAAAATCCTGTTTCGATTTTGGTGGCCACAACCATAAGTTTCCCTTTCTGTTTCTGGTGGCAAATTTAATACGTTATCGACCAAACAATAAGTAAACTCGATTGCCGAGACCCCGTCATCAGCTTCGTGTCAAAAGTAGACAGTTACTTTCTTAGTTCTACAGTCATAAACTGTGAAATTATGACACTGTAATTTAAGCTTGTAATATAAAGCGCTGGCCAACAGCTTCGGTGCAAGCAAAACACTCTGTAACATCCACTGTTATTACAACTACTTTATCATTGGCCATATCAATAGCATCCTTTTTTCTTTAACGAGCTTATTTTTTTTTTTGCGAATATGATCCAATACTCCAATCGTAATCTGGATCTACTATCAATATAGTAGATCCAGGTTTTACCACTGAAACACCAGGCAACGGGCAAAGTGAATTTTTGACATACGACGATGAAATTTCAAGGAATTCACCTATCTCGACACCGGATGTTTTTATACCTGGACCTGTATCTCCCACTGAAAATGTCAATTTAGCGTCAACGAATTCACAATCCCCAGAACCAAACCATTTCCTGATTACGCCTGAAGATCGCCTGAAGATGTTTGAGATTGAGACAGATAATTTGGTACTGTTGTCACCTTCACTTTTGACACCACCACATTTGACATATTTAGGCTACAAAAAGTAAATAACCGATATCAGCAGTGTGCCGAGAAACCTGAAAGAATGAAGAAAGCTCGTTGTTCTCACACAAAGTTGGTTTCGAGATCTAAACACTCGTTCATGTGCAATACAATTATTAACGTTGCCTGGTGTTTCAGTGGTAAAACCTGGATCTACTATATTGATAGTAGATCCAGGTTTTACTGAAACACCAGGCAACGGGCAAAGTGAATTTTTCGAAACAAAGATCCCGTTTTGGCAGTACACTCAGGTTTGAGCACCAAATTCCACAGCCGTATCCCCGGCTACTTCTTATGTTTATATTATTTATTGTAGGTTACTAGCACACTAAATGATAACTTAAAAACCATTCATTAAATTTTTTTACGGGTCAAAAATCAAACCTGCCAGGGATAACTCCCCACATAAGAGTTTTTGTGTAACAATTATTGTGTATTCAGCGCACATGATAGATTTTGATGGACAATAAAATGTTAGGTGACACATGGGATAAATTAACTTTAGAGCATATCTCACTCAAACAATAAGATATTAACATAAGAGTATTTGCAGACGGTGGCCCATTTAAGTAGCCAACCAAAAAGTTGAAAAAGTGATTTTCACCAAAAATGTCACATGAGAGATTTTGAATTTGCAACGACGATAAAAAGCTTCTCCCAGATAGACGCGGACTGCGGGGGCCGCCGCCGCCGCGCCGCCGCCGGTAGGTAGATACAAATTTGCAAGTGAATACAACGCAAATTATATGCCATGGCCATTGCCGGAGCCTGCGCCTGTCTGGGAGAGGGGCATCGCAAGCTGGCAGGACATATGTATTTACAAATACAGAGAACAATATTACTCATACGAGGTCGATCGAGTCGTCTTAAAATAAACTAACACCTACCGAGGTGCAAATGCGGGTTGAGACTAAGAAAGAAATCATGCGGTGAACTAGGCATCTGACACAGGTGACTACAATTAAGTTAGTACCTACTCTCGATGCTGTAGCGGCGGCGCAACGTCGTCGTCGCGTCGTCGTCGTCGTCGTTAACGTCGTATCTAAGCAGTAAAGTCATCTTCCAGTTATAGGTATGCAAGCCGCGTACATAATACTGGCAGCTCACGACAGCAAAATGAAAGTTCTCAAGTAGGTGTTTTTTTTCCCTAGCCTAATTTAGCCAGCCAGTATTTTATAGACTAAGGTAATCGCCTATTTCCCAGCACGCATACCTTCTGCCGCAAAGGTACATTATACATTTGCCTTTGTTCAAGATTTAGTACATATGAGTAGATGACGTCGCTCGCCTAAAATGTTGATAAGTAGGTATTTGTACTTATTAACGTGGTAATATTTCGGTCAAACCACATAAACAATTTCCTCTCAATTTTACGAGGCCCACCACCAGCGCAGCGTTCCAGTTTCGTTATTTACGCTCGTTTGCACAAATACACTTACACGCAGAACATAAATTCGGTTCATAAATTATCGTCTCCTGGGATCGGTGACGCCAGAGGGTTGGACAATAATGCTAGCTTGAAGCAACATTCTCCTATAGCTGACAGCGAATAAGCGAACAACTATAAGTTTGTATATATTGATTTACTGATATATATTTATAAAAAAGGCCTATCTTTGCCTCATCGTCGCAGTTTAAGAATTCTTCATGGCAGGCAACGCATTACAAAGTATAACAAAACAAACATCTAGAGATCCCCGTACAAAAGCGTGCATTCAAATAATGGGCTTGAACTGTGTGGTAGCGGTGTTGGTTTATAAGCACAGACGCTAGATTCATTTATGTGGCACAACGCACAACCTTTAATTTCTGCCTAATACTGATCTGCTTTTATAAAATGGGGACCAGCTTTTAAGCCGATAGTTCTGACTAATGGATGATCGAATGCCTTGATCTAATTAAAGCCATGGGCGTGGAAATAGGAACACCTAGACTAACGAAATTGATGATCAGCACGAATTCTAATTCCCCAATGACTTGCTTTGGGAAATTAGGAACTGAATGACATCACACACGCTGTACATAATAATACATTTGGCTGGTAATGTCGGTTTTAGCTTTGGACATCAGCTACTTTCTGTTTGAAATGATGAGTCACAAATGTCGCTAAGAGTGAATTTACTAAAATCTGAGTTAACTACAATATTAGTGTATTACGCTGTATTGTGTATTTGTGTATTACACTATATTACACTAATATTGTGTATATCTAGGTAGGTACTTTAGTGGAGACCGCGGCAAGGTGGGTTGACGATATGTGAAAGACTGCAGGTAGATGCTAGATACGGTAAGCTGAAGACAGGGGCCGCCCTTAGGGGGAGGCCTGCGTCCAGCAGTGAACCAAATGGACCAATACAGGCTGTTGAGGTTGAGGGGGTAAAAAACAAAAATTAAAACTGCACTGCACTCAGTTTAGGGTGATAAAAACGCTGCCATGTTGGCCCTTGCATTCTGTGACGTCACGTTTCACCGATTCACCTATGTCAACTCAAAGTCAAAGCTTCATGGCCATACAAAAAAGTACAAGTGTGAAGTCACAGCTCGGCTGCCAATAGCGCAGTGTTTGGAATATCAACTTTTCAATGATTAAATTATGAAATTTAATCATTTACTATGAAGTAAAAACATCAAAAACTATACAGATATATTTCTATCTATATCAATAGAGCGTACATAAAAAAAATAGTTTTTTCTT
Organism: Eupithecia tripunctaria; assembly: GCA_955876795.1. Taxonomy (NCBI): domain Eukaryota; kingdom Metazoa; phylum Arthropoda; class Insecta; order Lepidoptera; family Geometridae; genus Eupithecia; species Eupithecia tripunctaria. The sequence goes on along the minus strand of OY041617.1, from coordinate 12,659,483 downwards.
AAGTCCCATGCATATCATATCATATTTCCTAATTCACACAGCATTATCTAGCCCCAAGCACGCAGAGCTTGTGTTTTGGGTACCAAATATCTAATATACCTACATACATCATCGATGTAATCTGAATCTGCAGATCTCACGAACATTTGTTCCGAGGCGGGAATTGAACCCACCTCCTGAATATAAATTAATTTAAAATAGTAAATAGTCGTAATTTACTTAGGTTATCTTTAATTTGTTTTGTTACAGTTTGACAATGGAAACTGACTAGCGATTCACCATGACCATCCTTCTATATGACCACATTGAGCTGCAGGAGAGGCCGTCCAAGCATCTCAAAGTATGGAAGGGTAAGATAAAGGGTATTCTTAAATAATGTTATCATTTATTAAAGAATTATTTTTTATTATAGTAGTATTCTATTTCATCGAATTTGAATTGAGCATTAGCTGTATCTACTTAGTAGGTTAGGTAGACCTAAGAGTACCTAGGGTCATTGCGCCTGTTTGCGTCCAGTTAGCGGAGTTGTCCAATTCAGATATCGAAAAACAAATATTTTTGTGAGCTCTTAAGAATAAAACTGATTTCACCACATGACTAATATACTCTATTTTCACATGGAAAATAGACTTTCTTCTTAAATTTAACTGTTAATTTTAAAAAAATATTTTAATCCGAAATACCCCATTTTACCAGTTCTCGACCAAAAATTCCAGTTTGCGACCCTATGTTGCCTAGTTCTCGTCCACCATATATCTAATAGGAAACTTACTTATAATAATCATTATCGTCAGCCTGTTTTAGTCCTCTGCTGGACATAGGCCTCAGAGTTCTGAAATCTTGGTCTTGTGGTCTCGTCGTCGTTGGGAACGAGGGGTATGTGCAACGTATAATCTGCCATAGAATGTCCTGTCATCATGCATTTTAAGATTCGTCAGGTGGCTCCTGCCAAGCTCCTAAGTGAATACTTTGTACCCTCGGTTCGGATTTGTCTGACGAAGTCACTTATGTGGTTTCCCGTCTTTTTGCCATCAGCCCGAAAGGCTCATCAGAGAGTTTGGATTGCTTGCCAGTACGCTGCTTTTGGCAGAACTTGATGCCCTTGTGCCTCAACGTTTCAACCAGATTGTGTAGGGTCTCGTCAGCGTCATCAGTGGGATCCAAGGCAGCGAACCTATTCCCGAGAAGCTGCCGGAACTTCTCGGTGCCCGCAATGATTTCGATTGGATTAGGTCGGAGCGTGGATTTCATCAGATGGTTTCTTTCTACCTTTAAGTTGATATCCAGAGAGCCTCGGAGCAGTCGGTGATCAGATCCGATACTAAACCTGTTGATCACTGAGTCATCTCTGAATATGTGCTTACTATCCATCATGATCAGAAGTTGATCTCATTTTAAGTCACAGTGTCGGGGCTTCGCCACGTCCACTTACGAGCCTTATGGATGTTGTGTAAGGCTTTGGATATGTCTTCATAAATATCCTCCACTTCATCATCCGATTGTGCCGAGGTCGGTGCGTAGACCTGACTTACTGTTCCCTGAATACCTGTCAACATACTGGAGATTTCTTGAATGTTGTTAGCGAGGGCATTATTGACGAGGTCACCTACGTACGTCACGCTGCGATGTTTTATCACCCTTGCGAAAGTAGAGAAGATGGCCCGAGTCTAGTGTTACGGTGTCCTCCCCCTCTCTACTACTACTCTACATAACCCCATAACATGCCATTTAATGTTCTCTAACTCCACTTACAACTGCACTAGGTGATGGTCAAACCTCAAAGTTCGGTGGGACTTCACCCGAGGATTCTTCGCACCCCTAACCCCAGGTCTGGCATGGCACCCGTCAACGCCAGCACAGCCGCTGGCTTCGCTGGGCACTTTGGACCTTTTTGTTGGCTATCTATCATTAATTGAGGGTTTGGGCCATGACCCACCACGCTGGTCCAGTGCGTGTTAGTGGGTTGTTTTGTCATTTCCTCGTTTGTTGGTTGGATTTAGGAATTAGGAAGCACCGCGGGCGGTTAAGGTTGGCTTGGTATGGTGAGTGTACTCTTTTTTCCGCTCTGAGACTCGGGATGGTCAGCCTAACTCCATCCAGAAGCACAGAATCTTCCTGGGATTTTCACAGGCTTCGCGGAGTGGCCTAGGATGGTCACGGATTTCGTGTTGCTGTGCTGTTACTCCCTCGCATTCCAGGACTACGTGGGCAGCTGATTCCTCGACACTGAGAACCCCCCTGCAGAGAGGGCTTCCTGTTACTTAGATGGTGTGGAGGTGTTTGTTTAGTGGGCAGTGTCCTGTGAGTGTTCTCACAAGGACGCGTAGGTCTCTTCTGGTCAGTTTCAGTAGCTTTGGTGATGAAGCCGGAGGTAAGGGAGGCCGCCTTACCTGGCGGCACTCCTGTAGGTGTGTCCATCGTTCGGCATGCGTTCCTCTGGTTTTTTGCCTTATCCATGTTCGGAATTGTGAGAATGCTAGGGGAGGAGTTGACGTGGGCCTCTCATATTCATCTCAGGTGTCTCTCCTCATATAGTTGTATCTGGTAGTGTTTCTCTTGTATAGGTTTGCTGGGCATTCTGTCACAGGGGGCGGCTTAGAGAGGTTCATAGGCTAAGGCTCTGTTTAAGATCTGAGTGTGAGGGCTTTCTATGCCCCCCCCAGAATCCAATGTTTTGTATTCTCAAAGCCGATAAGGTCTCCTCTTGTTGTATATATAAGTCTAGTGGCACTATGTCTAGGATTACCTCCAGGGCAACGCCCGGTGTAGTTCTCATGCAGCCTGTTATTGCTGAGCACACCAGTCTTTGGAATCGTTGCAGTTTGGTTATTGAGGTTTATTGTATTGTATAGGTATTTTTGAAAGTAGTAGTGGCTATCACTAGCTACTAGTATACAAAAATACCTAATAAACATTTAACCTTTATTAGTATTCTATATTTAGGACTCTGATGACTGGCACTGTGTTTTATTATACGCAGATGGTCGATATCTGGTCTTATAGAGTAGTTCTCGACCACAATATTTTAAAAAAAAATTGCATATAGCTTATTTCAAATAAAGTGAAATTGAATGAAATATGTTAAATACACAAAACTGGATAACTCAATGACTTAATATACAAAATTCTATTACATTATTGTTAAGTTTACATAATCAATAAAGCTAAGGTCGAAATCAGGACGTCATTTAACCTTGTCCGATTCGCGACCACAAGAAATTTCATAACTCAGTATTTTATGGTTTGTTGCTCCGAGCCTGGACGAAATAAGGTTTGTAGATACCTTACGAGCATAAGGTTCAAATTTAATAAAATGTTTGAATAAATTTTAATACAATAATGCATACAAGAAATCACCTTATTGACACGATATGTCCAATTCGCGTCCAACCCGGTCTAAAATGGGACTTTTTTAAAATAACGTGGAACAGTTCTCGTCCACGCAATATTTCAATTTTATTGACAATAATTTAGATAGAATTACACAAATCCATATTTTTTAATCCAAAATGAAGTCAAACTAATAACCATCAACTCTGACATGCATAAAGACACTGTAAAACTTACCGTTGAATTCGCGACACGCTGCTATTTTTCGCGTTGATATAGACACTTTTTGTCTTGTTGACGGCGGACCACAAATTGATTAATTTATTTTACTTATAATTGCTGGTGCTTGTGATGTGTAGTTAGCTTGTATGCGTAGCTTACACATCCAGGTTGTTGATATAATTTAATGTCTTTGTGTGAGAGTGCAAATAAGGCTATTTTCGACAAAAAGTAACCAGTAGTGCCGCGAAAGGTCGTGAATGGGGCCTGGACGCATAACAGGCGCATCTACCTAACATTTATCTTATGAGATATTTCTGCAACTTACAAATGAAGCAACACAGTTATCTGCAATCAAAGAATTTTTTAAATTTATTTCTTCTCTAGTGATCAGAGTGATTAGTCTTCAGGAGTTCGGTATTTTAATAGTTACGAAATCATCATCATCATTGCCTCGACATTAACCATGTAGGCGTCTCATTAGAATCACAATTATATAATGTTTTTATGCTAGGAAAATATTTCAACTTTTGTTTTTTGTCGCCATCGACTAGGTACATAAATGGTATAAATAAATAAAACTGGACCATTCACTCGGCATCTAGCGCCAATCTAGCGAGCTTGTGTTATACTGGGTTATTGGTAATTTATTGACACTGCGTGAACTAAGTACCAAGTTTAAGAATTATGTCTACACAAACGTGTTCGTGATTACGGGCAGAACTAGCAATTCTCGTAGTGTCACTGTCAGTGAATTACCAATTTTTATTTATTTATTTATTTATTTATTTAGTAACTAACACGATTTTTATAAACCAATAACCCTGTATAGTTTGTAGCTCTGTCTGGGACATGGGACGGTCGCTGCGCTCGGTAGATTCTTCAATTGCTATAGTAGGTAGTTGCGATACCCAATTACCCATACCCACACTACCTTCCCATTACATTAGTGCCTTTTGATACGTCCCGGTTTCTGGGTAGCGGGCCCGAGTACGCGGTGTCGGTTCTTTAGAACATGAAGGCGTCAAAACCAACAGCAGAGTTTCCTCGTCGGAATCCATTTTGTTATTGAGTGTACTGTACGTCGTAAGCTCGTTGCGAACACGTGACGAAAACGGCCAGGAGGGCAATTCTCGCAATAATATCGACTCGATAAACTGTAAAAATATCGAGTGATTGCTTCGAATCAAAGAAGCCTATTCTCTTTTTATCGAGGGCCTTTTTCGATAAGTTGCTCGATAAGCAACGAGTGGTCCCGGGCACTCGTTTGCATTATCGAAGAGAGGGAAAGAAGATCGTGAGTATTATCTCTCTGTCGCTCACTTGTTTTCTGTTTGTGGTTCTGTTTTGTTTGATTTTGATTTCAGGTGAAAGATAAAATAACGCAATTTGCAATACAAGTTTTTAGTAAAATCACTCATCAGACATATTGAAAGATGGATGAGTTAGTGAGGGCTTTCGTTGTAGACTTGGTGGACGAAGCCGAACTTGCAGCAGATGTACCGATACGCCGTCGTCAAGCTGAGTGCTCAGACCCATGGAACAAAAGTGAGACTCGGTTCAAGAAACAATTCCGTCTCAAAAACTTCCGTCACAAAAACGCACAAGAACTCATTATGATGTTGGAACCCGTGCTCCAACAGAAACAAATGAATACACAAACAAAAGTAACATAACATGAAGAAAAAATAACTAATTTTCCTGAAGCAATTATTGTTACTTGCTGTGTGAATTTGTCCAACATATTTTATTTATTTCTCACATAAACATTCAGCCTTATAATACTGTTTAATTCACGTTCTAGTCTCTATATTTCGCAAGCCTCAGCTTCAAGACAAGAGCAATCCATAAGGTAGTGGAAGCCCTCAATGCACCACAAATATTTAATGTATGGGTAAGATTCCCAAGGAACTTTGATGAATTAAATACTAATGTGAGAAGGTAAGTTGAGTTCCTACATACAAAATAATAGGCCTATTGATCATGGTACTTTTAATTACCTAGGGATTTACAATGCTGAACATTTCACATTTGCACATTTGTCTATGAAGAAAATATCGAAGAGTGCACGAGAATGCAGATTTTGGCGAAACTCGATATTTCTTCAAGGCTCGATATCTATCACCTGATAATATATCCCGTGATACTGCGTATCACCTGATAAAATATCACGTGATACTGAGAATTGCCCCCCAGGTAAATCAGCCACGCGTCTGCGACGACATTCTCGCTCGCTGCGCAGCAGCCGCGGCATGTTCAAGAACTTATTCGCGTGCTCGCTCCGCCCCGAAGCCGCTAGTATGATAATTGATAAAGCCTTACTATGATTGAGACTACGATACGATAGCATTCACACGTACCGGCATAATTTCCATTGCATACAAATCGCCTGCCTTTTTACACGCCGCCATAAGTAACTGGGGCGGCGGCAGTGGTGGCGGCGCGGCGGCACCAGATACTAGCGGGGCGGCGTGTGAATCATTGCATCACCTGTCTTGTCATTGTAAAATGACATCACGTCTCGCACTTTTGAAATAGGTGCTCGGCACTCCTTACCCTTTGAATTTTAGCATCGGAACTTTTCAATGTTCCACCACATGTCCAACCACATAACTATACTACCAAACCAACTTAAAGATAGTTGTCGTACAGTGACTCACTTGGGTAGATAGGTAGATACATCCAATGTGATAAAGATAACCATAAAACTGAAAATAATATACCTACATGTGAATTGAGTAAAAGTAGGACATGGGCGATTGTGCAATTTAGATAGCGCTTTTATAGTTTTGCCAGGAAAATTCGCTCATTATTTTTGCAATTTGTTTTAACTAAATGTTTTAGTAACCACTCATTGTATTAGTCATGTTGGGTTACCTAATCTTCATAAAGGTTTATGACCGCATTTTATAACGGAATTAATGTCTATGATGAATCAATCAAGCCGTCTTTTGTTAAACGGAAATCAGGACAAAATATACAGGGTGGCGCAAATTTTTGGCCCCTTAAGGGCGGCTACCCTTAAGGGGCCAAAAATTTGCCCCACGTAAACGGTAGTTCAAAATTAGCCTACCAACTTAAAAAAGTGTTGTATTGTGTTAGTTAAAGTGTTGTACTTAAAAACATACGAGTTTAAATTAAGAACCATTGAATGAGTGACATTGTTGTTTTCACTTACTCGTTTTTTCATAGAAAATGTATGGGAATCGTTTTTTTTAATTATTGGCAAAACTTACGAATTGATTCGGTATGTTACTTTGGGAAAAGTATTCCTGGATGAAATAGTGTCGATTAAGACCAACTTGTTTTTTTTTACAAATGTCATTTTTTGGGCGAACCGTACTTTTTTTCAAAAAACTAAAAAATATTTAACAGCAATATTTTTGTCTTCAAAATAAAATAGAAGGTTCTTAAGAACAAAACCTTCTAACTACAAAATATACCCTTATGGGGCTAACAATTTGTCCCACCCTGTACCTACAGATGATAGATAATTTATATTGTCTCGTTGGAAAACACAATGTTTTATCAAAAACAGATTAATAGATAAAAGCTATTATCGATTGGACGAAGCTTTTGCTGATAAAAATATTTTTACATTCAATGAAATTGATTAATGTGCATAGACATTTAAAATTTGAAATTTGACAATTTTATTTTTATTGTAGTTTATCTTATTTTACATTTTTGACAATGCTATTGCAGCCATGATTTTATTTAATCTGTATACCTATTTTGAGTTTTTATTTTGTGTTTTAATGTGTTTCTATTTGACTTGACTAAGTGTTCCCTGTGAATCTATAGTATGAATAAATGAATTGAAATTGCGACTGCGGTCAAACCCAAATGGTTCTTTGTTGATTTGTTAATGTTGTCTTTTTTATTTTAATTATTATTTTTTGTTAGATATTACAAAATGAAGGTGTTTTTTAATTAGGTACCTTTAGAAGAATATAATGTTTGTTGATTTTCGTTATTGTCATTTTTTGTAAATTGAATTCAATATTTTTTTGTTAAATAGGCAAATAAATATGCTACTTCGTTTTTTAATACAAGAATCACTTAATTATGTTAAAATATGTTGTTTTTATAAATAAATAACTGACTTTCATACTGAAAACAAACAGGTAATTAAAAAAATCAAAAAAATCTGATTAAAATCAAATAAATCCGATTTAAATCAAATTAATCTGATTTTTTTGATTTTTTTAAAAAAATCATGATTTTTATCAACCCTGGTAAATAATTATAATCATTTCAAGGCATCACAAGACAAGTAGGTACAAAGAAACTTAACTAGGGCCCATATAATAAATACCTTAGAGGAGGATACTTAGGGAGTTTTGTTTAAATTCTTATCGTCTGTGGAAAGGAAGAAATGCTAAAGCGCCAAAATGTTACTTGTGGGAAATCAAGTTTTAAAATACTTATTATTTTTTGAAAAAGAATCACTCATTTGTTTCAATGTATATTTGTATATTTAAATGTAGGGTTACAATATTAATTTAATTGCATCTATGTTTATGAAACATTTTCAACACATTTTCATTGAGGTAACAATAGTTATTTGTTATACAAGAGTGCAAAGTTGCTTTTTAACCGCGTGTTCAATTTTGATGACCGAGCAAGCGAAGGATTCTAAAATTAGAATCCTGAGCGTTAGCGAGGGAATCAAAAGAGCACGAGGTGAAAAATCTTTGCACTCGAGTGCAACACGTAACTTTTCATTCCACCTCAGCGAGGAAATGACTACTCGTAAATGCAAAAACAAACTTCCTCGTCGCTAGAATCACTCATTTTAGTTTTTTCACTTGTTTTCAAGTTTCTTCTTTTTAATATAAGGTTTAACAATGACGTGAAAAAATGCCGCGTAAAGAACCGCGTACTAAGCAAATTGAAAAAAGAACACCAAGAAGGTTCCGAGTCTGAGTTTTTAACAAATTAAAAAAAAATTGTATGATATATTCGGCACCATAGAGGTAGCAGTAAATAGGTTTTTTAATTCACAAACTTAGTGCACACGATGTTCTAAATTCAATTTACTTTATCCTCTAGCTAGAGAATAAAAACGGCTTTTCCACTCAGATATTGAAGATTAAAAATACTCTTTCCGAGATGGTGGGATGAAAAAATAATTATAATCTTTGTTAGAAAAAAAAATTAATGATCATCAAACGTCAATTGCTTATTATAGCTAATGGTCTATCCACAAATTCCACAAAGGTGGAAATTGTGAACATGATATGTGTTTTCCAACGAGACAATATAAATTATCTATCATCTGTAGGTACAGGGTGGGACAAATTGTTAGCCCCATAAGGGTATATTTTGTAGTTAGAAGGTTTTGTTCTTAAGAACCTTCTATTTTATTTTGAAGACAAAAATATTGCTGTTAAATATTTTTTAGTTTTTTGAAAAAAAGTACGGTTCGCCCAAAAAATGACATTTGTAAAAAAAAACAAGTTGGTCTTAATCGACACTATTTCATCCAGGAATACTTTTCCCAAAGTAACATACCGAATCAATTCGTAAGTTTTGCCAATAATTAAAAAAAACGATTCCCATACATTTTCTATGAAAAAACGAGTAAGTGAAAACAACAATGTCACTCATTCAATGGTTCTTAATTTAAACTCGTATGTTTTTAAGTACAACACTTTAACTAACACAATACAACACTTTTTTAAGTTGGTAGGCTAATTTTGAACTACCGTTTACGTGGGGCAAATTTTTGGCCCCTTAAGGGTAGCCGCCCTATATAGAAAATGTATGGGAATCGTTTTTTTTAATTATTGGCAAAACTTACGAATTGATTCGGTATGTTACTTTGGGAAAAGTATTCCTGGATGAAATAGTGTCGATTAAGACCAACTTGTTTTTTTTTACAAATGTCATTTTTTGGGCGAACCGTACTTTTTTTCAAACAACTAAAAAATATTTAACAGCAATATTTTTGTCTTCAAAATAAAATAGAAGGTTCTTAAGAACAAAACCTTCTAACTACAAAATATACCCTTATGGGGCTAACAATTTGTCCCACCCTGTACCTACAGATGATAGATAATATATATTGTCTCGTTGGAAAACACATATCATGTTCACAATTTCCACCTTTGTGGAATTTGTGGATAGACCATTAGCTATAATAAGCAATTGACGTTTGATGATCATTAATTTTTTTTTCTAACAAAGATTATAATTATTTTTTTCATCCCACCATCTCGGAAAGAGTATTTTTAATCTTCAATATCTGAGTGGAAAAGCCGTTTTTATTCTCTAGCTAGAGGATAAAGTAAATTGAATTTAGAACATCGTGTGCACTAAGTTTGTGAATTAAAAAACCTATTTACTGCTACCTCTATGGTGCCGAATATATCATACAATTTTTTTTTAATTTGTTAAAAACTCAGACTCGGAACCTTCTTGGTGTTCTTTTTTCAATTTGCTTAGTACGCGGTTCTTTACGCGGCATTTTTTCACGTCATTGTTAAACCTTATATTAAAAACAAGAAACTTGAAAACAAGTGAAAAAACTAAAATGAGTGATTCTAGCGACGAGGAAGTTTGTTTTTGCATTTACGAGTAGTCATTGCCTCGCTGAGGTGGAATGAAAAGTTACGTGTTGCACTCGAGTGCAAAGATTTTTCACCTCGTGCTCTTTTGATTCCCTCGCTAACGCTCAGGATTCTAATTTTAGAATCCTTCGCTTGCTCGGTCATCAAAATTGAACACGCGGTTAAAAAGCAACTTTGCACTCTTGTATAACAAATAACTATTGTTACCTCAATGAAAATGTGTTGAAAATGTTTCATAAACATAGATGCAATTAAATTAATATTGTAACCCTACATTTAAATATACAAATATACATTGAAACAAATGAGTGATTCTTTTTCAAAAAATAATAAGTATTTTAAAACTTGATTTCCCACAAGTAACATTTTGGCGCTTTAGCATTTCTTCCTTTCCACAGACGATAAGAATTTAAACAAAACTCCCTAAGTATCCTCCTCTAAGGTATTTATTATATGGGCCCTAGTTAAGTTTCTTTGTACCTACTTGTCTTGTGATGCCTTGAAATGATTATAATTATTTACCAGGGTTGATAAAAATCATGATTTTTTTAAAAAAATCAAAAAAATCAGATTAATTTGATTTAAATCGGATTTATTTGATTTTAATCAGATTTTTTTGATTTTTTTAATTACCTGTTTGTTTTCAGTATGAAAGTCAGTTATTTATTTATAAAAACAACATATTTTAACATAATTAAGTGATTCTTGTATTAAAAAACGAAGTAGCATATTTATTTGCCTATTTAACAAAAAAATATTGAATTCAATTTACAAAAAATGACAATAACGAAAATCAACAAACATTATATTCTTCTAAAGGTAATTAAAAAACACCTTCATTTTGTAATATCTAACAAAAAATAATAATTAAAATAAAAAAGACAACATTAACAAATCAACAAAGAACCATTTGGGTTTGACCGCAGTCGCAATTTCAATTCATTTTATTCATACTATAGATTCACAGGGAACACTTAGTCAAGTCAAATAGAAACACATTAAAACACAAAATAAAAACTCAAAATAGGTATACAGATTAAATAAAATCATGGCTGCAATAGCATTGTCAAAAATGTAAAATAAGATAAACTACAATAAAAATAAAATTGTCAAATTTCAAATTTTAAATGTCTATGCACATTAATCAATTTCATTGAATGTAAAAATATTTTTATCAGCAAAAGCTTCGTCCAATCGATAATAGCTTTTATCTATTAATCTGTTTTTAATAAAACATTTAAATTTAATAGCAGACATAGACCTTACATTAATTGGTAACATATTATATAATTTTATTAAATTGCAAATGAAACTTTTTGAAATTTTAGTTAGCCTCGTTTTTGGGACAACTACGTTATTTTTATGTCTTGTATTGTAATCATGTCCATCCTTAACACACTTAAAATTATGTAAATTGTTTCTAGCATAAAGTAAATTCTGATAGATGTATTCTCCAACCATAGTCATAACACCTACTTCCCTAAATTTATCTCGACAAAATTCCAAAAACCTTAGGCCTAGTAGGTAACGCATTGCCCGCTTCTGCAACATAAATATTCTGTTTGCATCAGCTGCTCTTCCCCAGAACAAAATCCCGTATGTCATAAGTGAATGGAAATAGGCAAAGTAGACCATCCGTGCTGCTTTAACCCCTCCTATTTCTCTTACACAGAAAGATGAGTCGCAGACTCATCTTTCCGCATCTTTCTTTCTTCCAGACATCTTGTTGCATTCACTCTTTCACGAATTAATCAAAAAATGACCCGGCGACGTCCCTAGACACTTTTTGGCTGTTTTGGTTGCAGTAACAAAGTACTGATTTAAATCATCGATTTTTTTAAAAAAATCATTTGATTTTAATCGCGATTTAAATCACTGATTTTAATCAAATGATTTAAATCATATCATCCCTGTTATTTACCATGGTACTATTTGTTCCAGTGTGGCACCTGATACTCTACATCGCCGTGGCTATATTCGGAATCGTCAACTTCATATTCCTTCAGAACACGATGCAATTAGTCAATAGTAACTGCATTCTCTTCCCTCGACAACTGGAGTTTCACTGGGTTGAATTACCGAACGCCACTAAAACAGACGCTCTTGCTCAGAACGATCGCGTATTCAATAACGATGGTAGAGTTACCAATGACGATGATCGAGTAACCAATGACGATGATCGAGTCATCAAAGACAATGCTCAGGATGTGACTGAAACTAATGAAGCTGCTCAAGACAAAGTCGCAAAAAATAATGCTACAAGTGATGCCAAAATAGTAAAGCGAGAGGTTTTCGATGAAGAAGATATTACAGTTCTCCATTTTGAAAATGGTACCACCATCACAGGTAATATTTCCATATAAAGTTAATTGTCGAACGATTATCAACATTTTGTGAACCATAGTTATATTTTTTTATAAATATACAATCATAGTTATACTTACCTTAAAAATATCGTAGTTTAACGAATGCAATACGAATGTGACATCATGGTTATTGGTCTTCTTCCAACATAATCCACAAACCACATTCTTATAAAACCGATCAATTTGTTATAAATAAATCTATATCTTATAATTTTATTATTATGTATTTATTTTGAAATCAATTAATGAGACATTCCACAATTTCCTTTTTATACCATGCCTTAACATTAAGGGCTCATATAAATGGACTGCAAGTTGACAATTACACACATAACAAAAACGTGTTTAATGTGGGTTCAAGAAATATCAGTGTATAAGTACAGAACAAGATGGACACTTTTTACACTTTATCCATTTTTACGAAGGAATGAAAAAAAACTTTTTCAATTATTTTCGTCAAAACGTCGACTGCTGTCGCCTGCAGTCGACGTCCATGTAGTACATAAGACATGCAGTCCGTATATAAAAGCCCGTATTTTCTTCTTCACTCTTCTTCCTTCTGTTTCTAGAGCGCGTCTACAGATCCCGAGACAATCCTAACAGCATCCACATTAGTTATTATGTCGTTCTGAAACTCAAGCCAGAAAGTTTGTTCCGTCTGCAGTACCATAACAATTCTGTTTGGTTTTATTTCATCTAACCGGTTTTGATTTCTATTTTGCGCCATTTTTATCAAAATCGCTGGCTGGTGCGTTAAGTCACATTAAGTGCCTATTCACACGTCCCGGTTGCCGGCTAACCGGTGCCGGGTATCTATCCGGGGCGAAGTGTATGGGCGGCATTATGTTATCTTTCATATCTACCGGCGTAATTTGCATAGAGGTACATTTCGCCGCCCGCCCGGTTCCGGCAACCGAGACGTCCGAAAAGGCACTATTACTAGAATTAACTCCCGTTATTTGTCATTATCATTATCAGACAATCATACAATATATCTAAAGGCTAGAGATTGGTACTTTTTACCACTGCCTTCACGCGAAAATTACTGAACAGGTTGAGCTGTTCATAGTTCTTCTAGAATTCAAAACCAGGCATTATTGCCGTGCCAACCGCGGGCACAAGTTTGTTTCTAATTAACCTCCCGGATCATAGTAAGCCTACCAGTGGGTATGCTGCACTTATTGTGCTGTGGTCTACCTACATAAGTAGAGCAAGCAGCTTTAAAATTGCTTTTGGCTTTGAACTTTGAATTTTCCGTGTGGCAAAGCTCCTTGTGCTAATCGATTTTCTAAGTTTTCATGGAAAGTTACTTAACCTTGACATGCCGTGACTACGTAATAGTGTTTAGAGCCCTGAGTTCCGTTGACGATGGTACCGAGATCGTTATCGTGACGTACCTTAAACCAGAGGTCCTAGGTAAGGTACCCATAACAAGATCACCTTTAGGAGGAGTGACAAGGTACTTCGGTAGTTTTTAGTAACCAAGCATAAATAAAATTGTCTAGAGTGGACAAGATACACTAAGCTACTTAGTGAAGCTACTGGCTGGTGTCCTAAAAAAAATAAGTACTTCTGTCATTTTTTGTTTGATTAACAAAAGAAAAATGTCGTGTCCATTATGTTCTGATGTTCTGATAACTGGACGGACTAAATGGAATAATATATTTTTACCCACGAACGGTACCCTGTAACAATAGGTACTATATCTGTCTGAAGGGAACACAACCCACCGCCTGACGCTGGACATGTCCCGGACTCTGTTCGAGAACGACAGCGGCTGCCAGTTCACGGAGTTCATGCCGCTTCTGTCCACCATCTTCGCGTGTGTGTGGATCACCTTCTTCACCATGTGCCCGGGCGGGGGGCACGCCAGGTCTGGGTGAGTTGAATTGAACGACATAGATACCTCAACAGCGTATATTGGTCTACTGGTGGATCCAGGCCTCCCCCTGAAGCGTCTTATTGGCTTTTATCTCATGTATTTCATGCGTATTGCCTCGTATTGCCTACAATAGCCACGCTGCGGTAGGTATGCGGCATACCGTATGCGGGTTGGGGATTGCAGCTCGGTGGTACCTATGGTTTATCCATTTTGAATGAAGCATGTTAGTAAACAAAGTACGACACAAATACACAAATAACAAAATCTCATTTGCTTGGCGTCGAGATTCAGATATAATTGTAAGCAATTTTTATAGAAGGGAGGATCTAAAATCGACAAGTAATGTATAAATGGACGCGCCAACATAGTGAATTTTAGGGCGTATGGGCGGTTTGTTTACGTTTATGCTCCATTCAAAATGGATACGATATAGTATAATTGTTCTGCAGGGGGCGCTGCTACTGCCCACCCCTGACCGATATCTCTTAGTCGCCTTTTACGATCCCCGCTGGAATAGTTGGGGTAGTGCAAAGCAGTGCAGTTCTATCTAAGCCGGCACCACACGGCACGTGCAATGTGTATGTGGATAGGTATGGGGCATTATGCGGTTTGAAGCGAGCTTTGGTAACGCCTTTATCGATATTTGAAATGCCCATTGTAATTGTACCCATGGATATGAAAATTGAAATGGCTTTCAAAGCCACTACAATTTCTTTCAAATATCTATTATAAGCCGGGTAGGTTTTGCTTAATCGCAGAGCCCTGATTCGAGATACCTAAGCAAACAAAAACGAGCGTTTTTTTTAAGCTCGGCGAGTCAAATCCCTCCTGTCGAATGTGAATCGCTTCTCGAATACACCTTCGTCCGTAGGTAATAATGAGGTAGTCCCTTATGGTTACGCTTATCGTAACCATCATGGTGTATTTCAGGCTGCAGCAACCGTGGCGGATCCTTACCCCAGCGCTGGTGTTCGCGCTCGTGATGGTCGGCCTCACGGGCCACAGCTTCAAGCTCACCAACCAAGGGCTGCATGCTTTCTGTGCAGCCTTCAAAGATATCACCAACTCTACCACGTATGTGGCCTTCCTTTATTTATTTTATTTATGACCAAGCTTCTGCCCGTGGCTTTGCATGAGAGATAAAATTATTAGATATCTACAACATTTTCAGCTGGGTGAGATGGCATACCTACTGGATGACGGCATACACATATGCCATCTTACCCTGTCTGTAGGTACACCGAGCACCTAACCGAGAAAAAACATATACCCCTGAATCCAGATATTACGTAACTGTAATTCTTACATTATATTCAACACACTCGAGTCTGAACCATATGGTAAAACTTCCCTGATATCTAAATGATTTACGCGTGACGATTTTACAAAATTTGACGTAAGTAGTAGGTATCCGCTCCAATCGTTATAGCGCTCTGAGTGCGAGCCGGACGCAACGTATATGCGTTGGTGATTTACCCGCCTAGAGGGTGGCGCCACTGGACTGCGAATTATGGAGATTCACTGACTATGCCATCTCAGCCACTATGCCGTCTCAGACCACTTTCCCCTACTTATCTTGCCGTGGATGTGAAATGCCGGGGTCATATTTGAGGCTGATAAGTGTTTACCTTTAGCTAATAATTTAAGTACAGTATGGTCGCTTTTAAGAATAAGATTGAACTAAAGTACACCTTCCTCTCCAGCTGTTCATCAGTGGACCCGTTCCTAGAGAGCAGTTGGAACGCCACCGTGGGTCTCGGGGCCCGGGTGGCGAGCACTCGGGCTGCTGCGGCGGCGGTCCTCGCCACCTGGGCCCTGGTCGCGGCGCTGCTCTTCACCAGGTGTCTGGCAGCGCCCGACTTCGTCGTCAAACGCACGGGAGCTCATCTGGACGACCCTCATAAAGTAAGTTCTTGAGAAAGGCTCCGAGGCGCACAGATACCAACCAACGCAGCAATAAAATGTGCACTCAATTATGGGCTTTAACTCGTCAAAGTTCACGTCGACGACCTCTATGGCGCAGGAGGTTGCGGGTTCGATTCCCGCCTCGTGACAAATGATTGTACAATCTGCAGATATTTGTTCAGGTCCTACGATCTCATCTACATACGATTAGCCTCAGTCTGACTGAACTATGTGCTCAAATTAATGGCGAGCATTTTTTTTTCAGAAAATAACCCCACACCTCAAGAAATCTTTGTCCAAGCGATCCCAGCGGTCTTCCACCGGGTCCCCAACCAAGCGCGACACTGTCTCCGTGCGATCTGACCCCACGGTGACTACGGAGCTGGTCTCGGCCTCCATAGAGCACGACTCCGCCCCCACCTCGCTGATGGCAACACCTGCGAAACGACGCAGTTCTGACGGAACGATCTCTCAGCAGGAGATAGCTGAGACTGCTAATATCTAGACATATACAGACACCTTTAACACCTTCAAGGCCCAAGATGCAAGTGCCAGTCTCCGGCCCCTGCGTGTCGCACGCCGAGATTGGGCAGTGAATGCGATATTCTAAGGGCTGCATGGCCGATAATTATCGGCCTCATAAATAATAATACCATAAATTATAATTTATGGTACATCATGGGGCGGCGCAAAGTGAAAATAGCTTTCTTTATGTCTAGAATGTAATGCCCAGACGAATGTAGGTAGGTAGGACCTACTTATACTATATGGGAGATTGTCCCACGGCTATCGGACATAGGTGGGGCATGTACTAGAAATATTGAAAATAAGATGTTTGACTGGAACGAATCACTCCCTTTTTTAAAAGTAAGTAATACTGAATTCACGGAATTTTGTGAAATAAAATAACTCGGTTTGCTACTCTGTATTTTTATGACATATCGGTAGAGTCTAATAAAAGAATCAAATCTGTCTTATATAAATCGCTTTAAAATTCCATGAAATCAGCTCCATGTCTCATGGCCATGGGACACCCCGTATACATTTATGTGATGCGTTTAAATAACGATAAAAAAAATATATGGTGAAGAATGCCGCCGTGACCCTCATTCTTTTAAAGGTGATAATTAAGTTCTTTGCCAAACTAAAGTAGGTCATTATGTAAAAATAAAATGATGTGCAGATTAATTTAATTTGTATTTTGTAATCAATTTTATTTATGTATTAACTGATCTAACTTTTACTTGTATTCTAATTAATTACCTTCCAATGTTCCAGTATGGTACAATAAATAAATATCGTTTACAGTCGTTTTGTATTGATCAATTTTATCCATCCTTACTAGGACCGAGCAGGCAATAAGGCTATTGGTTATTTATTTACTCTTTTATTTCGTTCGACTCCTAACGAAAAGATCACCAAACATCAAAATTTTACAAACAGAATCTAAGTGTCGTCTCAGGTCACAGCGTGACTCAAAATTTTTCTATTAAGCTTAGCTAAAAAAAGGCAAATGTTAACAGTTGATAAAGGAAGTCGAGTTACCTAAACCTCGTATAATAATCTTAATAACTATGGTTTATCCATTTTGAATGAAGCATGTTAGTAAACAAAGTACGACATAAATATCAAAATCTCACTTGCTTGGCGTCGAGTTTCAGATATAATTGTTAGCAATTTTTATTGAAGGGAATCCTCCCTTCAATAAAAATTGCTAACAATTATAGCTAAAATCGACTAGTAATTTAATTACGTATAAAAGGACGCGCCAAGAGTGAATTTTAGGTTAAGTATGGGCGGTTTGTTAACGTTTATGCTTCATTCAAATTGGACACGGTTACAGGTAGGTACTAATGTCTTTATTTACTGACAATGTAGGATACCTATCTACTAGTGCTTTGTGCTGACACTGTGAGTAGTGCAGCTGCCCATAATCACCGACACGTTCTTGAAGACGCCAGCTCCTTAGTTCTATTTTATTGTGAATCACTTCCGTTTCAAATTAAATTGAACACTTGGTCTGGGAACCCTACGAATTACAGACTGAACTCCCACGCCCGTTTCAAATAAACCTCTCTAAAGAACGAACAATGGCAGATCACAGTGATACCTAAACATCCCTGTACCTGTGAATCACAAATAAATAAATAGGTACTTAAATTGAATAGAAAAATAATAACTGTTAACGAACGAAAAGACCAATAGTTAAATTAAGAGTTTAGACCTGGCGTATGCACAAACGTGATACGATCGTGATGATGGGCAGACCTGCAGTTCACGCAGCGTCAGTAAATTACCAATAATCCCCTGTATGTAACCACTTTCGATGTTATCGAAAGGGCGTACCTCGCCGCCGCTTTACGTTTGGGAGTCTTTGGTAAGTTCTGCAATGGATTGAACTGGTGGGCTGATGTGATATGATGAGAATAAGTTACGATGATGTCACCGGACATGCTTAGATATTATAGGTAGTTAGCCGAAATTAAATATCGTTGTAGGCCTAAGTTCACTTAGACTGAAATCTTTGAACATAACATCGTCGTCGTCGCAAGCTACGAAGAAGTCTATTAATTCTTCGTAGGTCGTAAATACCTACCTACTCATACTTACGTACAACGGCCAAAGCCGAAATGAATTGAACAAAAAAATCTTATTTTAAACTGTGACCCATCGAGCTTTGAGGTAGGTTAATATTTTAAAATTATAAGTACATAATATTGTACTCTAAAATCTCTATGCTGTGCTGTGACTGTGACTGTACCTTTTTCAGTACCACCCATCCGGGGTGGTACTGAAAAGTAAAACATTTGTTTTTCATGTCACATGCCATAAGATGTTTATTGTCACTGTCACTGTCAGTAAAAGAAAACAAATTCATGACAAATTCAATTCAATCAATTTCAATCAAATCAAAATAAAATTTGAAGAACTGCATGCATTTATTTTTCTCTGAATTTCTGTAAAATTGTTTTGTGTTTTTAAATAAAATAACAATAAAATACGCATTACATTACTGCAGCAGTGATGAATCAGGTAAAGAGAGTATTACTCAAGCATAACTTATTTTATCGTCAAATTCACAACGAGCCCCAGCCGAACATTTTGTACCCATTGGAAAGCCGAAAATTACTAAAAGTTGATGGCCCTGATGCATCAGTATTTCTGCAGGGACTCATTACTAATGATATGAAGCACTTCGATGAAGGTGCCAAGTCTATGTATGCAATGTTTTTGAACAACAAGGGTAAGGTGCTCTACGACACATTGATACACAAATCTGAGGATAAGTTCATGTTGGAATGTGATAAAAATGTCCTGGGTTTATTGCTTCGGCATCTCAAAATGTTTAAATTAAAACGGAATGTCGAATTTGGAGACACCAATCACTTCAAGTTGTGGGCATTGATAGCGTCTCCTGGAACACTTCCTGAAGCAAATGTTGATAAAGAAAACATTCAGATTTACAAAGACCCCAGACTTGAAGGTCTTGGTTATAGAATTCTGTCCCATGTGTCAGTAGAAAATGAGACGGTTCAAAATATGTTTAAAAAAAGTGTAACCATAGAAAACGAAGTGAGGTACAAAGAGTTGAGGTACAAACTAGGGGTCAGCGAAGGATCAGTTGACTTGCCCCCGGGATCCTGTTTTCCCTTAGAAGCAAACTGTGACTATCTCCACGGGGTCAGTTTCCACAAAGGCTGCTACATCGGGCAGGAACTGACAGCTCGAGTCCACCACACGGGAGTAGTGAGGAAAAGAATAATGCCTCTTCGGTTTAGTAGAGAAGTGACTGATTTGGCGGAAAATACTACAATTTCAGCTAGCAATAAACCAAAGTCAAACTTTGGGAAAGTAAAAGGATATGTCAATAATTTTGGAATAGGCTTAGTTAGGATCAAAGAAGCTCTGGAAGCACATGAATTAGTTGTTGGAAATTACACTATTCAAGTAGATAAACCATATTGGTGGCCTATTGAAGCACCTAAAGAAAAAGTGCA
Source organism: Eupithecia tripunctaria (assembly GCA_955876795.1). Lineage (NCBI taxonomy): Eukaryota > Metazoa > Arthropoda > Insecta > Lepidoptera > Geometridae > Eupithecia > Eupithecia tripunctaria. The sequence goes on along the minus strand of OY041617.1, from coordinate 12,639,208 downwards.
ACTGGTTGAATAATTCATCAAATTAAAATGTACCTATGTATAATTGGACCGAAAATCTCACTTTCCAAAATAAAACAAGCTCAGGAAGGATTTGTAGGTACCTTACAATATTTCCTATTTCATATTCATCCTGATGTTATTGAGAAATAGTTATTGTAAAAAGATATTTTTCTTGTTGCAGTGAAATATGGAAGACTCAAAAGAAATAAAGACAAAGGAAGAACCAGTGCAAATTGTGTACGACTTTATATGTTCTAACTGTGATTTGGATGAGAAAGCTCACTACAAAGGCATAAAGCCACCTTTCTCCCGCAACATAGTTCTCAGATATCCTAGCTATGTGATGAAGGACCCTTTCAGTCCACCAGGAAAAGGGGAAATACTTGTTCTTGGCTCAGACTGTGCTTTATGTGATAAACCTGTGTGTATCAGTAAAGAATGTAGTGTGTTCTATCTCAAGACATACTGTTTAAATTGTGCAAACAAAAATGTTGAAACAATTCCTGTGGAAATTAGAAGTAGAATAGTTCAATTAAAAAAGTGATTTTCAATTTATGCTTTTTCACTTAAAAATAATATAAAAATAAAGACTGTGGTTTGAAAATTATGCTAAATGAAAAGACTTGGTTTATAAAATACTGTTTACTTTGGCTTTTCAGTCCGATTTACAGTATTTTCTTTTTAAATTTTCACAAATTGTAATTCAATAACACATTATATTTGACCGAAACTCTAGTTCCAGTAGCATAGTATAAATACATAAGTCCAAAAAACAACTATAATTACAGCTGAAAAAGAGGGTGATGTGATTTGTCATGTTAAATGACACCCCACACTACCCTTCAATGAAACAAAATATTATCTTAAAATTAATAAAAAGATAATTACAGCATATTTATAAGATGTATATATTAATAAGCTCTAAAACCAGGATAAAATTAAATTACACATTTTGTCTTACACCTTCACAGTCACTTGCATTTCCTCTGCTTGATAGCACCACACACACCTATGTCACCCCTTAAACTTTTCCAGTGACTGTCTACTCATACGAAAATTTTGCTAATATGTACCAATTTAAACTATATGCATAACATTTTCTTGTAAAATGTACATAAAATGGGGATATTTACGATAACTATGCAAAAAAAGTTTATGTAGGTTTTAAGATTGTTTGCTATACTAACATATCAAGATCCTATTGAGGCTATAGAGAAAAGCGTGTACAAATTCATAAACATAAATGTAAAGAAGGTACCCTTTACAACAAATATTATTATCTATTGTATTATCTAATCAATCACGCACAACATCCAGATATTATTTACCTAATTATAATTGTGATGGATTACATACCAATTAGAAAAATGTGTAATAGTGTTTTAAGTTCTATAAAATGGACAGGTTTAAACAATATCGAACATCTATTCGAAAGAGCCAAATTCGAGTCATAGGTGAAAGAACCCATCAGGAAAAAGATAATAGAAAAATTTAAAAGAGCTCTACTCTATTCTGATGAGAATATGACGTTTGCTTAATTTAAATGTTGTATGTAATATCATTAAATCGATTTGGGCAGTGAATTTTGTTTTGAACAATAATAAAAGGTATAAAAATTATCTTCCAGAACATTCCTACGAATTTATTGAGATAAATTCGTAGGAATTTAGGAAATCGTTCCCCATATCATTAATTTTTTATGCCAAAACAATGTGGTCCTAGCCCAAGAATAATTTGACTGTATTTGGATATTTACGCAAAAGGAGAAGTAACTATATTATACATCAAATATTGTATGTTCCCTTCAGCTATTATTGCTTATAGTTATGAACATTCCAACATGAACAATTAATTCATTTTATCCTAAATTTTTACTAATCATGTTTCAATATTGTTTTTATTACCTAATGTTCCAAAAATGCGCGCGAAAGGACGGGTGTTTATAATAATGATAGAGAAGGTAGAATTTGAAAAGTAATGCAGAAGCCAATCAAGCATCAAACCTAGTACAAAGATTATACAAAAATAATAAAACTCTCACAGCCTAAAATTAATCAATAATTTTGATAGCACTACCGAAACCAAACGTCACAAGACTGCCCCTACATATGCTATGTAATATACGAAATACTTCACTGAAAGAATTTTCTATGTAGAGCGAAAGCCTTAGAGGCTAGAGTCACCACTATCCTAAAGCATAATAATATGTACTCTAAAACTACTGACACTGAGAAATAATACATCTACACGAATACATTTACAACAACTCCTGAGCAACATTTGACCGTGTTGAATACTGTCAAAAAAAAGCGTTTAAAAGTTGTTGATGAAACATTACACTCACAGATTTTTGTCAAGAACTATGTACTATTAATACCTAATAAAAACATTGGCCGCAACATACAAAAAAATACAAACACGAATCATTTTTACTCAGTCCATACGCGCACACATCAATCTTATATCGTCCATATTTAGCTCGCAATTTTCTTAGAATACAGCGAGAAACAAAAAGATTGCCAATTGGTATGTGCGTGTACCCTTAACAATCCAGATTAAATTCTACAGTCTTCTTATTAAATAGGTACCTAGCCACCGAATAAAACTAGATAAAAATCTGCAGTTCTTCGAAATGCTCAAGCATAACAAAGCTAGTGCTGATTTTGTACAACTGACGCCCATTACAGACATATTGCAGGAAAGGTAATTTAGAACCTTATCATATCACACTGGCCATTGGCGAGCGATTACAGAGTGGCGTGCTAAATCGCTCGAAAATTGCCAGTTTCATTCACAAAGTTGTTTAAATGGTGATGAGATGCGGTAAAGTGTGTTTAACTATCATCATCACCATCATCATTACTTCAAAACGCTTCAATCTATGCTGGTTTCTAAAATAGGGTTATGCAAGTTGGAGAGAGAATCTTTACGTCAAAGTAGGTTTGTGATTATTGTAGACACTGGATTCGCATTTTTATACAAAACATCATACATAATATTTGCGAAATAATAAGTTCAGAAACTTTATTGTGTTCGAGTTAGTTTGCATAACTCTTCAATACAGTTATTTTAGCTATTATCAATTAGTTTTGGTCAAGTAACGCAACTTACATTTGCGCATCAAAGCGCGATTTTTTTAGTCTTCAATGAACATCTGTCGAAAATTTGTCACTCGAGACTTGCACAAATCTGATTTGTGTTTGAGTATTTGAGGGTTACACACTCGCTGGATAAGCCAAGAACATGATTGCGATGATTAAGTTACTCGGACGTGAAAAAAATTAAAGGGGTTTTACTATTATTATTAATTACCTATAAAATTACTTGTTCAACCTAGAAAATTATATAAACTAGATTCCTTTCACCCTTGTCCGTATACCTTCCGGTCTTGTATTAGAGAGTTATGCAAACAAGGCATTAAGATACGGTCGAAATTAAAGCATTCTCATATTTCGTACTTTATTGTGTTATGGAATGTTTCTACAAAGATCTAATTCAGCAAATTTTGTACAAAATTTCCCACTCAGTGTTTGTAAAATTTATCATAATTTTAGTTATGATTTACAGCATAATATGGTCAACAGCCAATGCATTTTAGAAATAAGCTACTTAGCACGCAACACGGTTATGCTTACACGCGCAAGTTCAATTAAACAACGAAATACAACAATAACTATTGAGCTACACTCATCAACAAAGATGCACAGCGAGGAGACTCGAGTATAGATTTTTTATCTCTTCACTTTAACTTACTTACCAGTAAAAAATGTAGCCTTCGATCTCGACTCATGTTATACAAATACACGAAAAACAAAGCACAGAAAAATTAGCCGTTAAATTAGTAAGAATAATAAATATGTGGTCATAAGACAGGTCATTTATGTTGATGAGTGTACCCAACACTAATAATTTATTTATATATTTCAACACTGAGACGGTAGTTTGCCTGCTCGCAGTCCTTGAGCATTTCACTTGATTCACGTTAATCCTAACATTTAGAGTTCATAGATCCACTCTCCAATACATTCAGGCCACACTTGTCCACACAAAGAGCTTAAGTTTGGTCATTCGTAGACATACTGAAAGCAGTTGTGTTATTGACAGTAATGGTGAATTCGTTTAGCTGGAGCCACACAAAATTATCTAATAATTAGCTCTGTCCATTTTGTTAAAGACGTCATACACTCACAATTTAAAGAATATTTGCCAAACATAGAACGATAACCGGACGATCAGTAGCTGCCTACATCTGATAACTTAGATGTATAAAGTGTGTAAAAAAAAACTTCTCGTCAATAAAAAGTAATTGCCCGATACCTTTTAAGCTACAGATCAAACTAAAAAACTGCCTAGAGCTCACAATAAAAATTTCCTAGAGTGTGGCTCCAGCGTGGTAGCGCTCACATGAGCGTGACGTCGGACAGGTGTCGACTGAGCGCAGTGCAGAGGGAGGGCGACATTTATACATCCACCAGTGCCTGTTGCGCTATGTCTGCGATCTCGTTCACTACCAGGAGCACCTGTGGAATAACAAACATTCGGTTTAGGAGTCATGTCAAATAAGCAGTAATACAACACCATATTCACTTAGCTATTGAATTAGGATAACCCTGAAATGATAGTCATCATCATCATCAGCCTATGTTAGTCCACTGTTGGACATAGGGCTCCCCTAATGAGAGCCGTAGCGCCCTGTCTTCAGCTTGACGCATCGAGCATCTGCTTGCAGTATTTCGCAGATCGTCACCGCTGTAAGGAATCCAGAACAGCCCAGGTTTCGACAGAGTCGAAGGCTTTTTTATAGTCCACAAAGGCCAGACACAGGGCTGATTATACTCTTCGGACTTCTGTATAATCTGCCTCACTGTGTGTATGTGGTCTATGTGCCACAACCTCGCGAAACCCGGCCTGTTCCGGTGGCTGGAACTCGCAGTCTCCTGGCGAGACGGTTCGTGACCACTCGTGAGAACAGCTTATAGACGTGGCTCAGGAGTGAGATGGGTCTGTAGTTTTTAAGGAGGGTTTTATCTCCCTTCTTAAAAAAGAGCACCACCAAACTCCCGCTCCACGCGTTTGGAGTTCTCCCACTGTGAAGGACGGCGTTGAAGAGGTTCTGTAGTTCCTGTATAACAGGAGCTCGTCCGGCTTTCAAAAGCTCTGATGTTATTCCGACCTCCCCGGGAGCTTTTCCGTTTCTAAGCTGCCTCAGAGCTAGCACGATCTCGTCTCGACTGATGTCAGACGCGCCACTGTAACGACGACGAACTGCGTCGCTATAGTGGCGCGTCAGGGTGGCTCTGGAATCGTGGTCGATGGATAAGGTATACAAATGTACAAAATGATTGCAATAATTCGTATGTAAAAAAAAGTATACTAAGTTTGTAACCTGTGCACGATAGGGGGCGCCCCTGTGCGGCGTTGAGGGTTCGTCCGAGGAGTCGTCTTCCTCCATGATGTCGTCCGCGGGCTCGGAGCCCGAGCTGCCCTCCGGGGACTGGCAGCGCGAGCTCTCGGGGAGGGGCTCCTTCGGAGTCTCTGGCTCGGATGAGTCTTCATCTGAAAAAAAAAACATACAGATTAAAAAAACGTTTATTTTGAGACATTTCAGTAAGACTAAAAGTGTTAGTTTACCGTAACGCCGCGACGCTTCTCTTATGGAACAGACTCTAACACAAAATATTTACAAACAAGATAGACTGTAGGTACTGTGTTTTTCAGCAGCAAACAGGTCTCGGCTCAGTATGTATCAGTACTCAGCTTTACGACTCCGGCGTAGAAAGGCGCTGATATTCTGCCGAAACTATTATAGTCACAAGACCCTGTGAGGCTTACGGTTAAAGTAAATAGTGTAGTATGTTTTATAAATAGTAAATAGTTCATAGACAGAGTGGCGTGCGAACTGAGCCACACTGTGAAACATATCCCATCCGAGTGCGGCGAGCGAAGCGACCTTCACTTCCTGACACAACGTGGAGAGTGAAGCGAGCCGTTCTGTTGTTATTGGGGTCGTATGCTCCAGTGAGCTCAAAATGAGCCAGTGAAGACGTTTTCAAGTATTGAGGTTGCGTCCTTAACAAACCCTCCCCGATATGTTTAAAGATTTAAAGGCGAGCGCGGTGCGATATAAAGTGCACGCGCACGCAGCGGGGGGAGAAGTGACGTATGCACCTGTAACGTGACGTATGTACCTGTAACGTGACGTATGTACCTGTAACATGCATCAACCGCTGCTGCATGGCGTGCGCTGCCCGCAGCATGTCTCTCGCCGTGTTGGGCGCCAGGCGAGCGCGGCGCGCCATCAGCGCCAGTGCACGCAGCGGCCCGAGGAGAGACGACATTTTCCTGATCGAGCCAACGTTCGATATTTCTTCCGTGAGCGATTCCACTGCTGTGTTCGTGCTAGAGCTTCCCACCTGAGAGAGATACACGATCAATTACTTGAGACGGTTTTGTGCAATTAATGTTATATATGCAATGTTACACGTTTTTGTTATAATATATTTATATATCTACAGATACGCAAACAGCATTTTCTCCTCAACTGGAAACCAAGGCTTTCTCTGTATCACCCAGACTCTTAAGAGACTGGAGTTTTACGGAGGGGCCTACTCCAAACCACAATATTATTATTTTATTACACTCATCTATTTAAAATATTTAGGTCTCTTGTTGCCCAGACTCTTAAGAGACTGGAGCCTCGGGAGACCTAAGCACACTAGCTTACAACCCTGCACACACACACCCACACCCCAAAACAACACACACACAGTGATACACGCACACGCAATATGTTTTCATAATTATTTGTGCACGTAAATTTAAGTTTCATTATCTTAGCTTAATTTTAAATAATAATAATTTAACGAACTACTATTCAATGTTATTTTTCTTTGAAGAGCGGGATTCCCTAACACAGGTATAAATAATAAATAATAAATAATAAAATATTTGTATTTTTTAGCTCTTTTACTACCTTCGGATAGTAATGCTGCATGAACTCGTAGATGGCGCTGTCCTCCAAGGAGTCTCGCTCGTCCAACAGTATCGCGTCGATGTATTCCGACAGGACGTTGCATTCTAACAGCATCTCTTCCAGTTTCGCGTCCGCCTGGGGAAGGAACAAGTGGTCAGTTAGAAGTATTGTATTTTCTTTAATTTTTTGTTTACTAGCTGCGTCCCGCAGCTTCGTTGATCCTATGGAAACGTTTACAGTTGATTTCTATCCCACGGGAACTGATTTATGGGATAAAAAGTATGTTTGATTTCAGGATTAGGATTAACTGTATGCAAAATTATGCCTGATCCGTTCAGTTGTTTTGGCGTGAAGAGATAACAAACATCCATCCATACATACATCCATACAAACTTTCGCATTTATAATATTAGTGATAACTGATAATGCTATATTGCTTTGAAGTGAGAAAATTATCTAATGAAGGTAATGCTCATAATCGCAGGGGATCGCAGTTCTGTGGTAGAATTGTTCTGCAGGAACGCTGGTGCCCGCCCCCGATGGATATCCCTTAGTCGCCTCTTACGACACCCACGGTGTACGGTTCACGTACAAAAATATTAAACAATTTCGGCTGACACCGGGTTTAGCCGCGACCTACATTTTCAGTTAAGCCTTCACCGCGGACTAGAGCGGATGAGTATCCTTCACAAACTTGTATACCTTAATAATTATAACTACGATTGATTTACTCAGTGGTTTAATTAAAACTATCTGACTATAGCTCTGGGCTCGTACACATAAAGAGATGGGCTGGTGCAAATTCTAAGCCCACACAGTTACAAACAAAAGACGCGTGCTTCAAATAACCGAGCTACAGTGAGAGTTGTTTAGTGTGAGTTACCGGCGTGTGTGCGACGTCCCGCCAGAAGGCCGCGAAGTGGTTGAACCTGAGCGGCACCGCGTCCAGCGCACACAGAGCTGACACCGCCACCAGCTGCTCCGACATGCAGCGTTGCTGCCGCGCCACGCGACAACACGTTTCTGAAATTATACAGTGGAGCTATAAAATATGAGATTATACAACGTGTAACAAAATATGTGTACTATCCGAAAGGGGGGCGATTGTCCACCCCCCGGGGAACAACTTTTGTTCAACGACTTTTCGAATTTCGATCGAAATCTCTGAAAAAAACTGCAACAAAGTTTCAACATGATATTATATTACACGTTGTAAAGAAGATAAAAAAGATTGGGTCAGATTTTGCTCCAGCTCGAAACATAACAACTAACAACAGGCTAAAGTTTTCTTCGTCGTTTCTTTTCTTTAGTCTAGGTACATACCGAAGCGACCGTAATCAAAAATACCACTTTATTTCCGTGTCAGTGTATTTTTTAATATGTTTTGACCTTTTCTGAGTGTACATTTGAGGTGAGATTGCGATCAAACAAAGGTCTATTTACCGTAAAAAAAAACATTTATTCTATTTATGGAAATAAAGCATTTTTGAATTTTGATTAGAGGTCGATGAGGTTTATGGAGATCGTCAACAGCTGAATGTGGCAGTGGGTCGGTCATATCTCGCGAAGAACCAAAAACCACTGGGGTAAATGTGTTCTTGAGTGGAGACCGGAACTCGGTTATAAAAACTATCGTAGTTTGACATATTCATTACGGATGTAAGGCGGGTTCTGTAGCGGTCCTCGTAAAGGGATGAAACGGAAATAACAAAAAACACAAATAAGGTTCGTAGTTAACCCGCTTACATCCGTATTGAGTTTATGGAGATCTTCAATGCCAGCTGAAAGTGGCAGTGGACCGGCCATATTTTGCGAAGTTGCTGGTCCCACTCAAGAATACATTTACACCAGCCGTTGTCGGTTATTAAGGTAAATGAGTTCTTGAGTGGAGACCGGAACTCGGCTAACGTAGGACGCCCTCCGGCCAGGTGGGATGACGATCTGCGAAAGACTGCAGGCAGATGCCGGATGCGTCAAGCTGAAGACAGGGCGCTTTATTGTGTATATATTTATTACATGTTGCAATAAATATATTGAGTATTTATTAAGAACGGTACGGATACCTTTTCCCCCATACAAACATAATTTCAGCTTCATTTGAAAACTACGTTCCCGTTGTTAAAAAACATTATGATCTTGAAATGAGAGCGAAACTAATTTGCCATATATTGACCACCAAATCGAGTCGTTTTCAAGATATTTTTTATGCATGATAGACACCTTTATTCGAAATCTGTTACGCTGCAATTATTCTAAATATATTTACCATTAGAAATAAACAAAAATATTTATGAAATCAGTCGTTTATTCAAAATGAATCCGAAAGTACGAAAAAATATCAAAAATGATGGAATTCCCTATAGTTTCTGCAACCGCTCGGCGAATTAAGGCAATCGCCGCCGAATGGCCAACACGATGCGATTCTACGTGAAACAACAATAAATCCGCACGGGCCGGCCGCTGAGATTTGGAAAAGCCTCGTAGCCTTCTTAAGGGAGATCTATGTTCAGGGACTAATATATAGGCTTATGATGATGATGATGAGATGTATGGAGATCCATTTGGGCCATTTGGTGCAAATTAGAAATGTTCAGCCCACGCTTAGTGAACCCCCATTTCGCCGCAGAGTCAAGGAGGTAGAGCTATCTAATTTTTACAACCTGCCACCTTTTTGTGTCATTTACAATCATGTTACTGTTTTTGTTTTCAGCTTGTTTATTTCTTATTTCTCTGTATAGTGTCAACATAAAGGTTTATTATTCTTCCTAGTTATGACTACTAGAAATGCGCTCCTACTCTCCTACGCCCCGTCAACCTCGACCCGCCGACACAGCCGAAAGCAATTCAGCGGGACGTTGAATTTAGTGTATAAGACTCCCGGGTCATATAGTCTCACCTATGAACTTGTGGTATGGCCTGTATATCTGTATGAGCGGCGGATGGGTGTGCCTGGCGAGGCTCCTCGCGCGCGCCGCCCCCCGCCCCCCCGCGCCCAGGGCTAGGGGCACGAGGGCGCCCAGCGCCGCCGCGCCGCCGATCATGACTAGCTCCTTCAGCACACCTGGGAAATAATGTTCATATTTATCTCTATGCCAGAATATAATAATAATAATAATATAATAAAAATATTTATTTTTCTCCCACAAGGTTACATTACAAGTCTAGATTACATAGTGACCTAACTCTTTCCCTGCCCATGTCGCAACCGGCGCGTCTCTTTAGGCGCGCCACAGGATACCTGCGTTGTGAGAGACTGGTGCCTGTTAAGGGTTTATGGAAAACCTATAGCACAGGTCCCCAGTGTACTCATTCCGAGGAAGGTACTTATGTTAGATTGCTCAAAGTATCAGACGAAGCAGGGAGAGTTACACAGTAATTTACTAACCTAATGAAGATAGCCCTATGAAGAATAACTTACAATCAATCAAATCTAATAGAATTCATTTATTTTGCGAAACATGGGTTACAGGGATGTTAGATTAAAATAGAATGAGCACAACCAAGATCAACTATAAAGCATGCAATGTTCTTGTCATCTCATTGGTCTAATGTCGCGTACAAATCTACGAACCGCGCCTTGTAACAGGCCGTATCGTAACGATCCTGTTATTAGCGAGAATAATATTATTTGGCAGAATAAAATCCAATCTGTGGCATAATACTTTAGTTTGAGTGAGCTTATTGAAACAAAATAAGAAAAATTAAAAATAAAGAATGAACAACACATGGCTTGTAGGGAGACCGAAAAATATATATCGATAGTCGATTAATTTCAATTAAATGTTGTTTAAAGGACTGGCTTACACAAATCAAAAGGAAAACATTATTTTTATACTTATTTGCGCATGATTCAAGAAAATATTGAAATTAAAAAGACCATTTAAGGTTAATAAAATGTAACATTGAACATATTTAATTATAACAACTGTAATCAATCATCTATCATTTGTAAGGAAATGACAGAGGAATAAAAAAACAAGATTCAAGTCAAGGTTTTATTTCAGCAAGTCAATAAATTCATGAAATCATCGATAAAGAAATGTAGTCAGAAAAACATTAGGACAACCCTTCTATCGATGGGAGTGTTAGAAATTAACCAATGAGAAGGCTTGTCGGAGGCAAGACGGAGCTTTGTCCCAGCGATGTCCGAGTCACAGAATACAAAACAATAATTTGTCCGCAAAATATCTTCAAGATGACGTAGGGTTGGAAATAGTGGGGAGAGTTCATAAAATAGGCAAAAGGAAATTGATACTTATGGCCTAGGAAATAAAGAATAATTTAGAATGTTAAAAAAATGAAAATACTTTGCCTATATAAAGAGGAACGCAGCCTTACTCTAGATGACTCGCTGATAGATTTTGGAGAAGTAGGTCGTTACGCTGCTCAATTTGTTGTAGGGTTTTCTAAGGTCCGGGTACCTTTTTGGAAGAGTGGTAGTTAAAATTAAAGAACGTAGTTGCTGGGTTTGAAATTTAAAAAGGAATTGTGATGTGAATTGTGTAACATTTGTTGGGAAGTAAATTATAGTGGTTGTAATATAATTCAAAAACTTAGCTCGATAAATCCCCCTGTGCTTAGAAATCCAAAATTTATTTTGGTTGTGTGTTACGGCCTGGTAAGTAGCCGTGAACACATACCCTCTTGATTATAGGTAGTCTAGGGATGGGATAACCTTTGAGACGGGCCCACTTCGACTATACCCGTTCCGGGGTCGAAGGTCTCTCGACGACTTGTGAGATATTTCGTGGAGAGATGTCAGCAAGAGTGTCGGTCTTTTATTTATATATTTATACTATACATAGCCACATTTATATGGTAGGCTGTCCATGGCACCCAGCTCTCGAGCTAGTCATTGGAAGCACCCACACAGTATTTAGGTTAGGACAAAATCGAGATTTACTACCTCGTACTCTTCTCAAGGGCTAGTTAGAAGACTTGACATTGCACTCAGTCAAGTCTACATTACACACCACACGCTTAATGATAAAAATGTAGTTTTGACTTCTAATTTGTGAACAATATATAGCCAGAATAGGTTAGGATAGGTACTCATGTACGGAAATTAAATAGATAAGATAAACTCTAGTAAGCAGTAGAAGCGGAATCAAATAACATTTACCTTTAATTCCTTGGAAAGAAATCTCCTAAACATCCATTTTATTCGGGTTAGATATGGAATAAAACATAAAACAAAGCCTATAATGTAGTATCAAATCACAATAAACTTATATCTTTAATAGTCATTATGATATACAAATAATTGAACTAAAACAACCAACTAAATACATACTTTCCTTCTAATTAAAATATGATATAATTTTCAATAAAACTCTTCATCGGATCATGCCATATTTACTTAACCAAATGGAATGTTGTTCCTGGTCTAGGAATAGGACCAAGTTTTGTATTTATTAATTGCATTACAATTTAACTATATTTCACCTTTTATGAGAAAACCTAATTATATTTGAACAAAATATCTTGGTTTATGAAAGAAATATTATAACTAAAGATTATTAACTAAATTATCAGTGAAACTTCATAGTGAAATGATCTGAGTTCAGGTTACTACCAAACCTGTTTTATATCTACAGCAAGAGGAACTACCTCTATTTTGATTGGTCTGGCTATAGTTCGGTGCATAAAGACACTAAATGTGGTAATTCTCTCAAAAGAAGGGAAGCCCATTTATGAACTATGAGGCTGAGAATCTCGGTCAGATGAATCATTATACCAATATTCTATCTATACTTATTGTAGAATTATCTACAAATAAACCTGAGACTTGGAAATGTTTCACTATCAAGAAGCTGGTAGTCTTCTAAACTCCCGTTTGTGGAGGTTTTGGTGGCTTGGGTAAAGGCACAATCTAATCTAATATGAGGAATATGTTTCTAGATATTTAATTGAATATTTCATATCCAAGTAATGTTATAAATAAAGAAACAACAACCTTTATTAGCTCAGATTGTAGGGGCGGTAAATGGCGGCCTTACCTTAAACGATATAAAATATCCCTTACAAAATAAATTATAATATTCTTTCATTAACAACCTAAAATAGTTAATAAACGGATAAGGTAGGGAAACTTCTACAGGAACTGAATTATATGATAGAAATAAAATAAACTATAATATTCTTTAATTAACAACCTAAAATAGTTAATAAACGGATAAGGTAGGGAAACTTCTACAGGAACTGAATTAGATGATAGTAATAAAATAACTATAATACTCTTATTAACAAACCAAAATAGATATAAGGATAAGGTAGTTAAATTCCTATAGGTTCAGAATCATATGATAAGAACTGCTTTAAGTAACATAAACATAATTAATAGGTAAATTAAGATACCGATCAATTCATAATAGGTTTAGAATGCTTTAGGTAACTTAAATATAACTAGTGATTCGTTTGTCTATGCTCTTAAAAGGATCTGAGTTGCTATTCACAATATAGGGTCCTACCATTAACTCAGACGATCACTGGCCAAATTACTTCATAGTAGCGATCACTTAGATTAAGAAGGTTAGGTAGGTTATGTTGTAGGGTTAAAAGAATTATTGAGGGGGGACGTTACAGCCTGAAATGTAACATGCAATGCAAGCTCCTATATTTTTAACAGTACTAGTCATTTAACTCTGTCTTTATCTATTCCATTACCTTTATGGTTAAGTTTTACATAAGTCATAATAAATGTATGTAATACAATCTTCTAATAAATAGTGTTCAAATTATTAAAATGTCAATATCAAAATTAGTTAATAATAAAATCAAAGAATTGTCTTATTTTAGAATTTATGCATAAAATATTCATTAACATTGTAATAGGCCTTATCGATAAATGATGAATATAATGTGAATATAACGCAAGTTAATCCACGTCAACGTCGAGTACATACTGAACCCGCCGACATAGCCGCAAATGTTGTCGGCGGGACGTCGAATTTGGTGTGTAATATCGATCGCCTAGATGTCGGCGCCGAGTGCCGACTTTCGTACTTTGCCAACTTTTGCAATATTCAATGTAGGTATTAACGGAGTACCGACTTTAAAACGCGGCGACCATATCAAGGAAAAAAATCCTTACGCCATTAGGTAAGTACCTAATGGCGTATTCCCAAGACGATCCAGCCTGTGATGCATTATGAACACAATGTGATGTGCAGCATGGTAAGCGACCGCCGCGCGCATTTGGGGCAGTTCTAACAACCATGTAGCAACCATGGCTCTTTGCCATCACGCCTGGTAGACAGCGTGCGGCAGGCGGCTTTTGCCCAGTGAAGAACAGATTTTTTTGTAATAGAATGTCCCGAAATATATGAATGTGCCATACCTAAAGCGGCATTCCTTAGCCAATCCAGTCTGTAACGTAAATGCAGCATGGTAAGCAATCACCAAGCGCACTCCGGCCAGTCTTTCAGGCCAGTAGCAACGCCCTGGCATCCTTGTTATCTCGCTTGGTCCATAGCGTGCGACAGATGGCTTTGGCCCAAAGAAGAACACATTTTTTTTAAATAGAAATGTCCGAAATATATCAATTTGACTTACCTAACGCGGCATTCCTCAGCCGATCCAGTCTGTGATGTAAATGAAGCATGGTAAGCAGTCGCCGAGCGCACTCCGGCCAGTCTTTACAAGCGAGGAGCAACGCCCTGGCCTCCTTGCTATCTCGCCGGGTCCGCAGCGTCCGACAGAGGGCTTTGGCCCAGCGGAGCGCCGCTGTGAGCTCGGAGCGGACGGCCGCTACGGCGCTGCCGCTACCGTTGCCGCTGCCGCTGGCACCACCGCCTTCTACGTACACGGCATGGAGGCTGTGTAACGCCTGGAATTACATTCAATATCAATATACTGTGACGTCATTTCGTTTTACGAATAATATATAATATAATAATAATATACTAATGCTGGACAATTCACACAATATCGACTCGGGTTTGTCTTTTTTACTTCTTCCGCTAGTGAACAAATAATTAATTTTGTTTTAAAAAACTATACCTAACCTAACCTTAACTTTAATTATTATAGTTTTTTCATGGATTTTCATGAATCCCGTTGTCAGAACTAAATCAAATTAAAATGGGACCACATCGGAAAATCAGCTTTCATATAAAAAAGGAATCATGAAAATCGGACCACCTAGTCAAAAGTTCTGAGGTAACAAACATAAAAAAAAACAGTCGAATTGAGAAACTCCCCCTTTTTTGAAGTCGGTTAAAAATTGAAGTGAATTAGAGTCAATAAAATAAAATAAATAAATAATGCTGGACAATTGCACCTTATTTCTTATTTGATGGTAATTACTATTTATATCAAGCGTTTATAAAGTAAAAAAATTGACGTGTCTGAGTGCTTATTTTGTAACTTTAAAGAAATAAACGATTTGACTCTGACTCTTTATACTCGTCATAAGTATATGGCCACAGTTAAAAGACAGAAAACAGATTAACAGCGTTAATTTGAACCTAGAAACTGGCAACCCCTGGTGTGTTCCATAAATAGCTTGTAATGAATACCACGGAAACAGCCAAAACTCTATGGTATGTATTGCTTAGCTTAGGCCAATCCTAAAAATTCTTTAAGCTCGCGGGCGACTTATACCACATCTTTACTAACCTCGAAGGTCATCTGCAGTCCTCCATTGTAGACGACGAACAGCCGATCGTCTTCGTTCTCGACCAGTGTGCAGAAGGCAGATATCAGCGTCGTCCAACACGTCCTCCCGTTTAATCCTACAATAAATAAATAAATCATTCATACGTAAATCTAACGTGTGTTGTGAACAACACCCGACTTATTGCGAATTCTTTTATCGATTAGCCACATTATAGTCTGCGTACTTTTAAATCTCTCTGATCTTCATATGATGACGTCATCATTCATGCTGTCCTACTCCGTTCAGCGATCAGCTGTGCGATTACGCAAATACCCATTCGACATTTGAACGCCTTTTGAATGACCTGGAAAGCCATTTCAATGGCCTTCGCCGTACAATCGCAAATCACGAAGGCTATTCAAAGAGCTTTCAAATGTCAATATAGGATGGATGGTTTTAACGTAATTCCACTGCTAAGCGAGTACGCGGGTTTTACACGGGATGGTATTCTATGAAAGATAATCAACCAGCAGCTTGTAAATTAACTTTAACTTTTAATGAATGTATACTCCTATCAAAAATGACAACTAGAATCATGGGTTCAAAAAGAGAAGAGTCATGGGAACTGAGGGCGCTGCTCGTGTGCCAATAGACAACTTTTGTTGCGTTGACAACACTGCTCAGTCATTGCAGTACGACTAAGGACTCTATAAGGTAATCGTCGCAGAATCTTTTCATTAAAATGCTACCCTAATAATCCTAGGGGACAAGGGAGTTTAGCCGTACTTACCACTGACAGATTGGCGATCGCAGTGGTATTAAGATACACACAAGGGATCCTAGAAGCTGCTGCCCTTATCCTGGTAGCCTTCCAAAGGGCTCATTAACTTATTTTTCATTCATTTACACGGTCGGCAAGGCTCGACTGCAAGCAACGGCAGTTAAAGGCAGGCTAAATGTTTCTTTGTCGTTCTTTACTTTAGACTTTACTTTTTTTGATTACTGTCGCTTCCGTACGAAAAATATCACTTTATTTCCTTGTCAGTGTTTAATTTTATGACTTGACTTTTTCTAAGTGTACATTTATTGTATTTATGATAATTGTTTTTGTTTTAAAATACTATAAACCTACTTCATTATATGGATCCCATAGTCAGAACTGGACCAAATTGAAATGGGACCACACGGGAAGAACCAGCTTTCAAAAATAAAAAGAGAATCATGAAAATCGGACCACCCAGTCAAAAGATCTGAGGTAACAAACTAATAAAAATACAGACGATTTGAGGACCTCCGCCTTTTTTTGAATGCGGTTAAAAACAAAACATTTTTAATCTTGAAATTTTGAGTCACCGACTGCAGTCAAGCCTTACAGTCGATGCCGCCCGTGCATCTCTCTTATGATACTCGCGTGTTAAGTTAGGGGGTGGATTCTTACGTCGAACGAATAAACAATGACAACACAGCTACATCAAACATACCCTGTAAATAGGCGGAGAGCATGGTCCGCCTAAACATGGCGGGTAGAGGGGCCGGACCCTCTACGATCTCCGTGCTCGTTCGTGACGGGATGTTTAGATCGCTTCCTGAGTCGCGTGTTAAGGAAAAACCGACATTATTACTAAGCTGATATGGACGATATTTATACTAGTATGTTATGAGCTCGGAGAGTAAGCATTTTTGAGCCCAAAACTCGAACGCAAATCAGATTGAAGCAAGATTTTTAAGATTAACTTTCGTTGTTTTACTCGGAAAACAGAAAAGTCTCTGATTCGTTTCAGCAAAAGCTACAGTAATGTCACCTACAAAAGATACCGATTCTCGGACAAGGAAAACCGAAGTTTCGTTTTCGTTGTCGTACTAAACCAACTGTTATGTCGTTTGCGTAAGGTTAGCGGTTGCACAAAGTCGATTCCGAAACTTCGATTGTGTTTTGAAAAATACGGGCCCCGATATTTCAGTTATCGTTTAGAGTAAGGGCTCTAATTTGCGTTTGAGTTTTCAAAGATGAACCAAATGCTTCTTAAATCACTATGCATGACGTATAGGTAGTGACTAACTCAGCTATTTTACGGTCATTAATATAATTTCTTGATATTGCCTTGAGTTTAGTTACCTACAGTACCATAGAGCCATAGAATGACTACCCAGTTTCCTATGCATAACCATCATCTAACCATACAAACATTAATTACGGATGTACCTAAGCGGGTTAACTGCGCACCTTATTTGTGTTGGAGTTAACGCTTACATACGTAATGAATCATTGAAACTACGATAGTTTTCATACAAGCTTTGTTCTCCATTGTATAATTAACACTGTAGGATGCTTAATTGCTTATGTACTAAATGTCGAAAGTTCTCCATTTGTATGTTACGCTTTATACAATTCTCCCTCTGACGCCAAAAATGACAAAGTAAAAAGCTGTCTCTTACTGTGAGAGGTAATGCAGTTACTGATGGTACTTAATAGCCGAGGCAAATGCTGCTGATATCAGCAACATGGTTGCTGTCAGTATCTCTAGACTCACCCTGTAAGTAAGCTGACAGTGTGCTTCGTCGGAAAGCGGCCGCCTCTCTTGTCTCCGAGGTTTCAGTGCTATTGCTGTTGATATTGCAGTACCCGGAGGATGCGGTCGCTGTGGTCACCGTTGCTGGGCTGTTGTTGGTGTTGTTGTTGTGGCTGGCGCCGCGGGAGGCGAGGATTCGGGCCAATCTGAAGCAGACATATAGCTTTTACTACTATACCATCCTAAGCTTTAACACACGTCGACTGCAGTCATCGGCAGCCGTCAAATGCATTCAAGGTCAACTGCAGCCGACATCGGTCGACAACTACCATCGCCTGCAGCGCCTTTATTTATTTAATTGGAAAATCAACGGCTTACACTAACTTAACACAATTTACTTAATAAAACCAAAGAGCCAATTAAAGATTTTCACGTATAGTATCACTATACGTGACAATCTGTACTTGTAATTAACTAATAACATGTGAACACAAAGTAAACAACTGCTCAAACTACTATGTTATGGAATAAAAAACAATAAATCCACACCCACAGAAAAACTGAAACGAAGCTGCCACCAAGTCTTGCTCCGGTACTTCAAGGACCTGCGCTGGCTAGGGCCGGTTAAGCAGGAGATAATGAACAATAAACTCCCATGCGAGAGGCCCGTGCAGATCTATGTACCATGTACTGATCTAAATATCGTACCTATACCATATTAACCCAATAATCATATTAACTTACGGGCGTTGATTCTGGTAAGAAAGAATGTACAGTCTATAAAATTTACTTACCCACTTACATGTTTACAGAAGTTGTCAGTTGAGTTTTGCTTGGTTTTTAAAATAGTAATCTTTATCCAAAAGTATTATAAGAAAAAATATAAGTACAAAACGAGTGTGAGCACCAATACAAACCAACACTGGTTTAATGGTGCAAAACTTACTTAAATATGTTAACTGTTATAAATAAATAAAAAATCTCAGTTCCCCCACATAGACTTAGAATTATACGAGCCCGATTAACTCTTTTTCGATATCTTTCACGCTCTCTCCCCTTTAGACTTCCAGACTTGCTTTTTTCTTCACTGTTAAAGCAACGTAAATCTAGAAGGATCTAGAAGGATCTAGAACAGTCTAGTACCTGAGCAGCTCATCAGCCGCGACGGGGTAGAGGTGCGCGTGCGGTGCTATGTTCCGGAACGCCCAGTGGATGTTCTGATGCTGCGCCAGGTTCTTGGCGAAGGCGCTGGAGCGGCGGCAGCAGAGACGCAGGATGGCGTAGTAAGGCGGCAGCATGGCGCGGTTGTACGCTACCACCTCGCCGTCTTCATGGTCGGCTCTGGAAGATATACAAAAGTAAGTGTGAAAAAACTTAGTTTTTCGGAAGACATGGCTTACCAACTTTAGCTTGCTAATTTTTCCTAGCTTGGAGCTAGATAATGCTTTGTGAATGGTCCAACATTACTTACTTAATTACTAAGCAGAGCTTGTGTTATGGATACTATATAACTGATATACTTAATACAATAAATACATAAATAAATAATGTTGGACAATTCACACAGCATTATCTAGCCTCAATCTAAGCAGAGCTTGTGTTATGCGTATTATGTTTATCAGGGGGAGGCCTGCGTCCAGCAGTGGACCGATACAGGCTGCGGATGGATGTGGATGTGGAAATAAGAAATAAGGTGCAATTGACTCTAATTCACTTAAATTTTTTGTCTACAAGCGGAAGAAGTACATAGAGTAATATACTTAACTAGGAGCGCCCCGCGGCTTCGCAAGCGTTGTTCCTATGGAAACGTTTAGAGGGGATTTTTATCCCACGGGAACTGATTTATGGGATAAAAAGCCTATGTTTGATTCCGGGATTAGAATTACCTGTGTGCAAAATTTTAGCCAGATCCGTCCTGTAGTTTTGGCGTGAAGAAGTAACAAACATCCATCCATCCATACAAACTTTCGTATTTCAAAAAATAATAATGCTGGACAATTCACACAGCATTATCTAGCCCCAAGCTAAGCAGAGCTTGTGATATGGGTACTAGATAACTGATATACTTAATACAATACACTACATAGATAGATATTTTTACTATACATAGAAAACATACAGACCGCCCTGAACAAATATCTCAGATCGTACACACATTTGTCCCGAGGCGGGAATCGAACCCGCAACTTCCTGCGTCGCAGGCGGACCTTCGCCTACCGCGCCACAGAGTTCGTCAGAGGTCGTATTATAATATTAGTGTGATATAACTACATAGAAAGAATAAATACTGACAGTATATAGTTATAGGCGATGTGCTTAGTGAGGCGCGAGTGTGAGACCGCCAGCTGCACGTTCTCTGGACAGTCGACGGTGACGGCGTGCCAGAAGGTCAGCAGCGCCTGCTTGTTGGGGTGCACGGCCACGGAGGGCTCCGACAGCGCCGGGTGGTACAGCTCCCAGAGGTCGTTGAAGTACTGACCGAACTGGAACAAAGTTTACATGACCACCATGAGTTAACACTAATACCACCAGACATTAATACAATAAATACATAAATAAATACTGTGTGATGTTGGACAATTCACACAGCATTATCTAGCCTCAATCTAAGCAGAGCTTGTGTTATGAGTATTAGATAACTGATACAGAGTCAGAGTCAGAGTCAAATCGTTTATTTCTTTAGACTTACAAAATAAGTACTTAGACAAGTCAAATTTTTACTATGTAAACAGCTTGATAAATAGTTATTACTATCAAACAAGAAATAAGGTGCTATTGACTCTAATTCACTTCAATTTTTTGTTCACTAGCGGAAGAAGTGAAAAAGAAACCACTAGCAAGTTTATCGCTTATCAACTAATACAATCTTAGGATAACTAAGTCTAACTGGCATGGAGGAGAAATATTAAGGAAGTAGGTGGTATCCGAGACATAGCCGTAGTTACACACTCTTTTTATCAATAAACTAGCAGCGCCTCGCGTTTCCACCCGCAGTTTCCGTTCCCGTGGGAGTTCCGGGATAAAATATAGCCTTTGTTGATAAGTAAGCTTTTCAATGGTGAAAGATTTTTTTTAATCGTTCCAGTAGTTTCGGAGCCTATTCAATACAAACAAACCAATCTTTACTCTTTATAATGTACTAGCTTTTGCCCGCGGCTTCGCACGCTCTATTCAAGTAGCCTATGCCCGTTCCCGGGATACCGTTTACCTCCCTGCCAAATTTCATCAAGATTCGTTCAGCCGGGAACGAAATAAAAACTATCCTATGTCCGTCTCCTGGTTCTAAGCTACCTCCCCACCAATTTTCAGCCAAATTGGTTCAGCCGTTCTTGAGTTATAAATAGTGTAACTAACACAACTTTCTTTTATATACATATACAATAGATTAGTATAGATAATTTCAAACAAATTGTCAAAACCTTGATGTGCAAAAATTCTTACTTTAAAATATCAGATTATCTAAAGGATAAAAAAGCTTGGAACGGATTTTGGTGCAACTCTTAAAATAACAACTAACAGGCTAAAAGTTTGTTCATTGCTTCTTTACTTTAGTCTACATACCGAAGGGACAGAAATAAAATATATCACTTTATTTCCTTGCTTAATTTTATGACCTTTTCTAAGTGTATATTTATTGTATTTAAGGACTCTTCTGGTTGGTATTCCTATGGATCAAGTTGACGTATGGTGCCGAATTAGAATTTGCACCACCCCATCTCTTCCCGTGGTTGTCGTAAGAGGCGACTAAGGGATATCTACCAAGGCCGCCAGCAGCGCCTCCTGCAAAACTATTCTACCGCCAATCTGCGATGCCCCATCCCGTATGCCCCCATGACATTACAGCCAATAAAGCGCTTATCAGGAGAAGGCAACGAGAAGTGCGTCCAGTACTGAACCAATATACCAAAAACCTTTATTGAATAAATAAATTCATAATTCATTATTAAGGTTTACATAGAATAGGTAGTTATTTATTTCAATCTGATTATATGTAATTTAATTTAATGTTATATGATTTAATCTAATGTTGTCTATATTTAATTAGAATGAATTTGAATATGAATTTTATTATATTTTATAAATAACTTTAGTCACTAACATTTAATATAAGAAACTGTACTAACAAACTATGTAAATTTTGAATTTTTGAATTTGAATTTGAATAGAATGATAGACTACGGCCCCACACTAGGCTCATGGCCCGTGACGTGGGCACCAGGCACGATAGTTTGAAGTATAACGTATCGAGGGTAATATAAATAACAAAATAAATATAATAAAATAAATAAATATACGCTGTCGAGGAGAGGTTGAGGAAGTTGAGCTTACCATCAGTTTCTCGACTCTGCTGACGACGCAGTAAGTCATGACGCCGAAGTAGGCTGTCAGTTTCATCGTCCCGTGGGCCGCTATGTCGGTGTACTTGCGCGCTGTCTTCAACTTGCCGAGCAGCATCGAGTACACCTGCGGAAGATGGTATGGTTACGGAACTTAGTTAGTTAGCTTATATCATAAGTCGTCAAGTTGTTTCTCTATTATTATTATGTCATCTTTTTGTACACATGTTTTTGCAAATAAATATCTTTATATTTATCTTTAAAGTACGCGGCGCAAACGCGTTTCGCTTATTTAGTTTTTCATTGGGTAAGCGGTGTCCATTCAATAATTATTTATTTTCATAACTTAACAATAAAGGAATTTTGAATGGACACGACTTTTTTTTTAAATTTTGTGTCCATTAAATCAGTCAAGCTCCACTTAATCAGTCCCAATTTAAGAATCATTGTTTATCGTAATCGTAATCTCTTTTTTACTTCTTCCGCTAGTGGACAAAAAATTGAAGTGAATTAAAGTCAATTGCACCTTATTTCTTGTTGATAGTAATAACTATTTATCAAGCTGTTTATATAGTAAAAATTTGACTTGTCTAAGTACTTATTTTGTAAGTCTAAAGAAATAAACGATTTGACTTTGACTTTGACTTTGTAATAGTATTTCGTGTACTCGTGTGTCGAATAGACTCAGTATAACGTACAAACTCTTTTATTCCAACCAACCCACGCTAGAGTAAAGAAATTTGTAGTAAATAAAATAAAAAAACAATAGAAGTGCCCTTTTGGGCATTATTTAGGCAATAGACCGTTTGATTACAATCTAATTTGATGGTAAGCGACGACGTGGGCGACGATGTATTACGCTATGTCTCTAAAGAGCTAAATATTAGCTAAATGAAAACACAGGGTGACAACAGTCACGTTCAGCTTCCTCTAAATGTAAATGTATATTTTTTATGGCTGATACTTACCAACTTTGTATAAGTATAATAATTATAAGTAAACTATCTAATATTTTCCCTAGGCAGTGATATCCGAGCAGAATATCGTCGACCGCGTGACGTTTTAATATCTCGTAGGCGGGTAGGTGAAGACGTATCGTTTGCTTTGCTGCTCGGCTCAAATTTTTAGGGTTCCGTATCCAAAGGGTTAAACGGGACCCTATTACTAAGACTCCGCTGTCCGTCTGTCGGTTCGTCTGTCACCAGGCAGTATCTCATGAACCCTGATAGTTAGACAGTTGAAATTTTCACAGATGTTGTATTTCTGTTGCCGCTTTCACAACAAATAATAAAAAACTGAATAAAATAAATATATAAGGGGGCTCTCATACAACTGACATATTTTTGCCGTTTTTTGTCGTTTTTTTAGCACATGGTACTGAACCCTTCGTGCGCGAGTGCTACTCGCACTTGAATAGTTTATTTGTCCTGGCCTCGGTCCCCTCACCTGGTGTAGAGTGTGATGAGCGGTATCAGGCAGCTTGGCGGGGTGGTGGGGGCGGGAGCGCGAGTACCCCGCGCGGAAGTGTTGCGACGGCACCAGGGCGACCAGCAGCAGCGCGGCAGCCGCCCTCACCCGCGCCGCACTCGCCGACAGCAGCTGGAGCTCGACCCACAGCTCGGCGGTGCGCAGCGCCCACGCGTGGGCGGCCTTGTTACGGGGCACCTGGGACACGAATGGTTAAATTGTAAGCGTACAGTATAAATCTTCCTCAACAGCCTGTATTGGTCCACAGCTGGACACAGGCTTCCTGATAAGCGCCTTATTGGCGTTTATCTCGTGAGGGGTAAATATATCTTCACCAATATTATAAAAAGGAAAGATTTTGTATGTTTCTAACGAAGGAACTCAAAAACTACTGGGCCGATTTCTAAAATTATTCCTCCAATAGAATGCTACATTATCCCTGAGTAGCATGGCTATATTTATATGTTTAAAAAATAAATGTCCACCCGTGCGAAGCCGAGACGATTGATTTACACTGACACGGAAATAAAGTGGTATTATTTGATTTCGGCTGCTTCGTATGACTAAAGTAAAGAAACGACGAAGAAACACGACAGAACCGAGTGACAACTCTTTTCTTCGGCTTGGCTAGTCGTTAGTAGGTACAGACTGCAGCTCGTGTTACATCAGACTTCGAAATTATCAAGATAATTACGCTTCTTGATAATTATCAGATAATTATTACTTGTGTAAGAAATTCCTTTGTTATATTGTTTCTTATCAGACACATTATAAATTGGGCATTCTAACAAAAACAAATAAATTTTATATTTCTCACTTAAAATCCAACACAAATTAACATTAATTAAAGGTATATTGAGTAAAACTCAGTGTCCGTAAGATTTGACATTATAAATCAATTATATTGGACTGACCAAAGAAGCCAAAGGAATATCTTCATTCGATAAGAATTCCATTTCCATTGATTTTGTTGCCACTGTAGCTGCAGTAGAATAAAACACGCTCGAATACTCACTTTGACGAACGCAATTTTTTGTTATTATCAATCGATAATTATCCGTTTGTTATTAGCATGATAATTATCCTTCCGAACTTTGTGTTACATTACCTGCAGCGCCAGCCACTCGAGCGCGGCGTGCGGACAGACGTCGGCCACGTCCCACAGGTGGCCGATAACTAGCTGCGTGAAGCACGGCAGGCCGCCGCTGGCCCCTGCGCCGGCGCCGCTGCCGTCCACTAGTAGTGTTAGTAGCTTGAAGAATGGACCGCAACTCTGGACAGAAAGGTTTGAGTTCATAAAAAAATATATAAATTACTTTATAAAAATAATGTAGAAGTACTTAAAACTATAAGTAGTATACTTAGTACTATAACTATGATTTTTACAAAGAGGTGAACAACAATGTAGGTATGACAATTTATTCGCAATTTTTAAGCATACAAGTTAGTCTTTACCACCCGCGCTTGTGAAACACTGGTACGGGGCGTAGTAGCGATTCTCGTCCCTTGCATTAAGCCTCATTTTAAACTGCACATTTTGTAGCTCCCTCATTATCGCTTCGCATGTAGTATAAGTTGTAAACAATGATATTTGATAGTAAGTTAATAAAATGAGTTCAAGAATTGAAGCAACAGAAAATATAAACGTGAAACTGACTAATTCAGACCCAACGGACCAAAGACAATCGGTATATATTTTTGGGGGGCGGAAAAATCGACTAAATATTTGCACACCTGCTTGCGGGTTGAATACATTTGACATTACTCTAGTTATAAGATCCGACATGTATTCAACAAAAAAATGATTTGACTTGATTTGATTAGAAACCATACAAAGTTCCTGAGCAGCGAAGAAAAATAATGCAATTATGTGAAACTCACACAAGCAGTTCACTTTCATGATAAATTTTTTCATTTACTTTTTCGTGTTAATATCACATTCAACCAAATATTGAATTATATAGAGTCATTTTACCACGGGTGCTCCTGAGTACTGATATCATTTAACTTATTGGTTTACAACTGACATAAACCACAATTCCGAACAGATTTAAGCGTATTTGGACAACCAAACCATTGGGGTCACTGTCAGGCATGGGTCTAATAGGGTATATGCATGTGATTTCATAATGTCTAAAAAAATATATACGTATTCTCTATTGATATAGAAACATATCTACATATTTATTTTTGCGTTTTGAGATGTTTTTATAGTAGAATTTAACCATTGAAAAATTGATATTTTAAATCTCAATCGCAAAATTTCAAAACGCTACGCCATTGACTAGAGCGGACGTGACATCACTGTACACATTTCTTCTTTTTTTATTCTGCTTGCTGCACCTTGATTTGACACTATTCTGCCCATTTGACATTTCGTATTGTCGATTATTTTTCGGAAAACCTCTTTCCTGAGATGATCACTACCGAGGTCGTCACCAAAGGTTTTAATCAAGTGTGTACGTCGACGTCACATAAACATGGCGCCAATATGGCAGCGTTTTTATCACCCGAAAATGATTGTAGTTTTGATTTGTTTTTTTACCTTGTTAATGCGTCGTTCAGTAAGCGTCTTATCATTCCTCGGTTAAATAATGACCTAAAGAATCGATTAAAACAATAAAAAAAAATCGATGCATATACCCTATTATGCGTAACACGAAACGCGACTAAGTATACTCTATGGTACAATTACCTCCGATCGTCACTCCTCTACGATATAGACAAAAATATAAAACCACGTTCATCAATTACTTTATTCATGTTTTATTAAAGTAATCCCACCAATAGCTTTAAGTTATAGTTACGTATAATGTTACCTCCGTATGCTTAGCGATTCCCTGGAAAATCATAGTAACGATCTTCTCGGCGAGCGGCTCGTTCCACCGGCACAGCGCGAACACGAGCGACCGCGTCTGTTGTAGGTTCAGGCAGTCTCGCGTCTGCTGGTAGATGAAGGGGAAACCCTGGAACAGACAACTTATTAATACACCCTGGAACAGACAAGTTATTAATACACCCTGAAAACACAGCTTGATAACAGGGTTCCAAATTATCAAGATTATTAGGAAAAATTATAAATGCGAAAGTTTGTATGGATGGATGGATGTTTGTTAACTCTTCACGCCAAAACTACTGAACGGAACGGGCTGAAATTTTCACCTGTAATGTAAAAGCACCTGTATTTGCATACAGGTGATTCTTATCCTGGCTACTTTTTATCCTATAAATCAGTTCACGTGGGATAAAAATCATCTTTAAACGGCTCCATATGAAAAACGCGTGCAAAGCCGCGGGTTGCAGCTACTTGTCTATAAATAATTACCTTGGCGTGCAGTAATGCCTTAGCATCCGGCTCGTCTAGCGCTAACAGGCCGGCTGCGTCCCGCGACCGCTCCACCAGCCCCGCCACTAGCGCCACCATCTTGTCCAACGCGGCTGGTCTGAGTTTGTCGCCGACGTGCTCCGCGTGCCCGCTCCCGCTACCGCTTCCGCTGCCGCCTGCTTCTTCCGTTGGAGATTCTGACTGTAAAAGTAACACGTTTTTTAAAAGGAGTAGCCGATGTAAAGGATTATGAAAGAAAGTTTTTTTTTTCTTTACCTACTTGATTTTCGATAATAAGACCGACCGAACATTGAGTCGCGACCACTACACTCCAATCGCAGGAAACCTACCTTTTTATCCGCTCATTCTTCCGAACGCAGTGTTTCCAATCGCAGGAAACCTACCTTTCTATCCGCTCATTCTTACGAACGCAGTGTTTCCAATCGCAGGAAACCTACCTTTTTATCCGCTCATTCTTCCGAACGCAGTGTTTCCAATCGCAGGAAACCTACCTTTCTATCCGCTCATTCTTACGAACGCAGTGTTTCCAATCGCAGGAAACCTACCTTTTTATCCGCTCATTCTTCCGAACGCAGTGTTTCCAATCGCAGGAAACCTACCTTTCTATCCGCTCATTCTTACGAACGCAGTGTTTCCAATCGCAGGAAACCTACCTTTTTATCCGCTCATTCTTCCGAACGCAGTGTTTCCAATCGCAGGAAACCTACCTTTCTATCCGCTCATTCTTACGAACGCAGTGTTTCCAATCGCAGGAAACCTACCTTTCTATCCGCTCATTCTTCCGAACGCAGTGTTTCCAATCGCAGGAAACCTACCTTTCTATCCACTCATTCTTACGAACGCAGTGTTTCCAATCGCAGGAAACCTACCTTTTTATCCGCTCATTCTTCCGAACGCAGTGTTTCCAATCGCAGGAAACCTACCTTTCTATCCGCTCATTCTTACGAACGCAGTGATTCCAATCGCAGGAAACCTTTCATACGAGTAAATGTAATTTTTATGTCATTTTCAATCTATTCTAATAGGTAGATAAGAAACCTTGTGGTAAGCCTATAATCCACAGCCCTCAACATACAATAATAAATAAATTAATAAAATTATTTTATTGCAGATAACAGATCATTAATTTGTATCACTAAAAAATTAAATGTTAGCATTCTTATGCTATTAAATTCAAGTCCGATTTCCATCAAATTATTATAAAAACTAAATTAAATTAAATCAAAATTGTATAAAATGAGAATATATACATTAAGTCAAAATTATTCAATTTAGAAATCTAATAAATCATTTATATTACTTTTATAATGATCCACGCCTTATTGGCTTTTATCTCAAGGGGAGGAAAGAGGGGCAATATCCACCACGGGTGGTGCAAACTC
Source organism: Eupithecia tripunctaria (assembly GCA_955876795.1). Classification (NCBI taxonomy): domain Eukaryota; kingdom Metazoa; phylum Arthropoda; class Insecta; order Lepidoptera; family Geometridae; genus Eupithecia; species Eupithecia tripunctaria. The sequence goes on along the minus strand of OY041617.1, from coordinate 12,610,594 downwards.
TAAGCCACCACAACCGGATGAACAATAGAAGAATGCAAACATTTGTCGCTTGTAACATAAGTTATCTTACCACAGTGTTGTTCTGTCCGAGGTAGAAGCTAACCATGCTGCTGATCGCGTGGATCCGAAGCATGAACTTGCCCTCATCTTCCCCCATCTTACTGAACTCGTACAGTAGACTGAAGTACTCCGTTAGGTGTCTTAAATGGCACCTTGCCCCGTTTTCCATCTGAAAGGAATCACGTTATGTTTATTGTTCACAGGAATCACGTTACACAGTGGCTTAACTAAAGACGTTTTGGTTTTCGTAAGTCACACTAGTTATACATGCGAAAGTTTGGATGTTTAGATGGATGGATCGATGTTTGTTACCTTTTACGCCAAAATTACTAAACGGATCGGGCTGAAATTTACATACAAGTAATTTTTGGGCCTGGAATAAAACATAAGATAGTTTTAATTGTAAACAGTTTCCATGGGATATAAATTACCATTAAACGTTTTCATAGAAACCACGCGTGAGAAGCCACGGTCATAATAAACTAGTGTGTAGTAATTAATTATTCGATGAATTTGCTAGTCTTTTTAACTAGTAAATGATCTCTTACGATTCTGACAGGTTTAATGCATTTACTGCCGGCTAAGGAAGCTGGAGGTGGGCATGTGCATTGGTCATGAAAGCGTTAAGCAATGGCTTGTCACTGTTTTTTTTCTCATCTTATCGTATATCAATAGAACAAGACAAACATCTCGTAAGGTTTGCTAAGGCCTCTTGCAGACAGACGCGAATAATCTTCTGTAGACGCCATAAAATTGGCAGTGGTTTATGAGGAAGGGGGTAATGGGTTAATCTCTATGAGAAACAAAAAAATTTAGTACTTACTAATGATAACAACATCCTTATAAACCTAGTAACACAACTCGCTTCGCCTAACTTGCTATTATCCTCTTCCTCCATACCTTGTAGGTACAACGCACAATGACTAGATCTGCGGACAAATTGAAACCTTGTAACAACTATCATTAGGGTCAAATTCAATATACAGAGGGGCAAATCTTGACGGCTTTGAGGGGTTAAGGTAGCTTTTCTTTCCTTGGAAGGAATTGTTCGTTGAAAACATGGGTTTAATAAAAAGAAAACTGATTTTAGACAGTTTACTCTAGAAAATATTCCAGACAGCTAAAAACCAAGTTTTACCCGACTCACTTTTCCTATAGTAGCTTGTCAAATCAAAACGAGAGATTTACAAAAATTTTATCACCGCCAAAGTCGTCGATTTAGCCTCACCCTGTGTAATGTAGAAAGTTTACCTGAGCCTCTGTATAACGTGCATACAAAGCCTTTGAAACATTTGCCGGACCATTTGATTCGGACATTTTATTAATACCTGAAACAGAATTACAGATAAACATACAAAGAAAGCCACGGGAAACATAGACAATATAATGACAAGTAGTAGAAGGAATAATCTACTGGCAGTAGCTTAACTAGCTGTTAGCACAAAATATATTATAGATCACACTAATATTATAAATGCGAAAGTTTGTATGGATGTATGGATGGACGGATGGATGGATGGATGTTTGTTACCTCTTAACGGCAAAACTACTGAACCGATCAGGCTGAAATTTTGCATACAGTTAATCCTAATCCTGGAATAAAACTTTTTAAAACTTATTACCCCATAAATCAGTTCCCGTCGGATAGAAATCTCCTTCAAACGTTTCCATAGGATCTACGCGTGCGAAGCCGCGGGGCGCAGCTAGTATATTATAGATGCTAATCGCGATGCAATTAAGTTTATCTCAGCTTGTACAGCAATAGCCATATAATGGCTGTTATTTACGGCACTGTTCCTTAACCTTAACGGCTAGCACGACGTGCGGTTACAGAAACATGCCGGGAACAAAGAGGCTTAGGCTAACACACCGTAGAGTTAGTTAACCATGGCGTGAAGAAGAGGCCTACTGTGATACAAAACGGATGAAAATCACGCCGTGCGTAGACGCGGCGCGCCGTAGTCCAACAAGCTTCCACAGTGATGCGAAGAAGCGTGTGTGCCTTTACTCTGACTTGTCTGAGACTCGGAAAATACTCCTAATATTATGAACTTTATTGCGTTGTGGCTACAATCTAATTCGTTTTTGGTAACGTAGCTAGCCACCGCACAGCTTGTGCTATAACCACTATAGGGATGTTCGAATGACTTACTTGCATAGGCCACCACGTGTCATCCGCCATGTGACCTAAGAACCATTCTGACGCGGCCGCCGACGCGTTGAACTGTTTTGTGACCAGCTCCACCCACGATACCATTGTAGGCTGCAATTTTAAATCTGTGTTAGTGTGTTGACAATAAATCGTAGAAATAGTATTTTCATGTAGTTATAGACATATCGATCACTGTAACAGCGTTCTAGCTGAGCCTGTTTCGGACGCAGCTAGTATGCAAACTGGTTAAGTCAGGGAATTAGGTTCATTTTTTTATACTTTATAAGAGTCGTTTTTATTTTTCTATGTTTGTGTCCCAGACACACAAACATAGAAAAACATTGTGGTAATCATCATAATATGAAGGTAACTTTATTTGTGTAGTTTCATGAAATATTATTTCATAAAACTACACAAATAAAGTTACCTTCTCCTTGGCGTGTATGAACGTTTCAATCGGTTTAAAAGAACATCATCAGCGACGGATGGACTGACTAACCTTTAAACCTGTGACAGTTTAACTTGTCTAAGCTGTCCCTGAGCCTACAGTATAGTTACCTTCTCCTTGGCGTGTATGAATGTTTCAATGAAGAACGAGGTGGACAGTCTCGCGGCCACATCCGTCACTTCAGGCTTCATCGTCATCAGCGACTGCGGGACCGAACTGCACATCTGACCCATGAACCTGAATAGATAGATATGTAATTTAAATATATATAAAAGTTCATTAGACCCTGAAAAAAACATGTTTAGACAAACCAATACAACAAGCAGCCCCTGACATGACGCAAATTTTATTTAAAACCCTAATATTCATACCATTATATACGACAAATCCTTTTCTATCCAGGCCATAAGGTTGTGGAATGCTTTACCAGAGTCTATTAAAAAAGCAGTATCTTTGCCAGTTTTTAAAGCTCGTTTCAAGGAGTTTTTCCTGTCAGCGAGGTGAATATTATATACTTACTATTTGTTTATGTATTTGTATAGTTTAATACATATGTTTTTATAAATATTATGTTATATTAGGTTTATATAAACCTAATATAACATAATATTTATATAGAACGAAAGAAATAATATATAAACAGATATATATCTGTTTATATATTATCTCTTTTTATATATTTAAAATGGTAAATATAATCTACTTTACAGTCTTTGGTACACCCCTGCCTTTCTTAAATTAGCATAATTCTATCCATCTAAAGGTTGCCTGGAAGAGATCGCTTCTAAGCGATAAGACCGCCCATTGTACTCGTTTTATGTTTTGTATCCATGTCTATTTATTTTTATGGTGTACAATAAATGATTTTTGTATTGTATTGTATTGTATTGTAATATTGGACCGACAGCACCTAAATTGACACATAACTCTCTCTTGTTTTTTTCATATGAGAGCGACCATGCCACAGAATGGCTTCCTTCAGTGCAAATTTAACACCTCCAATGCGATAACCAATCCGCCTGCCAAGCGTGTGAATATGGCAAAACCTCCTTTGTTTTGAGTAGTCACGTTCAGCAGAGGAAGTTTGTGAGCAGATGAGGTACTCACGTGAAATATGCGTGCTGAAATATGTTCTTATCATGCAGGAACTGCATATTGTCGTCCCATATCCACTTGAGCAGTTCGACGGGCACTTGCACAGTGGGCCGCGTTGTCGCTTCTGTGCTACGCACTACTGACGTGGGGCTTTCTTCTATCGTTGTCGCCGACGATGACTGGAAGAAAAATCATATCAAGTCAAATCGTTTATTTGCAAGACTACAAAATTATACAATGTCAGATCTTTAAACTAATTTTAGTAAATGTATTCAGCCTGCATGCAGGCGTGCAAATGTTATGCGAGTCATATTATTATAAGTAATTATATATTAAATAAAATTATATTAGTCACAGTTCAAATTTCTAGATATTCGTTGACAGTATAAAAATATTTTTCAAGCAGCCATCCTCTTAACTTATTCCTAAATACATGTCCATTTATTTATTTAAATTCTTCAAGTAATTTATTAAAAATAGTTATGCACATGTTATAAACATTTCTTTTATAAATATCTTTATAGCATTGGTGTTTATCGAGTAAATTTTGAAACTTCGGAACCTTTTTTGCCGGGTTATTACATCGCTACGTTTTTGAAAATATTTTGGATATGATTTTACAAACAGACAAACTTCGCTTTTAAAGCTTATTTAACAGAAAATATACTCTCACTGGTTTGATGACTACTTTTCAAGGGTAGAAGGTGGAATCAGCCTCTAGATTGCAAAGAGAATCTTCGCAGCAAAACACATGTATGTCAGTCAACTGATAGGTTGACTGCAATAAGAATTCCAGTCGACTTATCAATTGACTGACAGGTCTTTACGAGTAGTTATATAATAGAGATTCAAAGTATATTGACAGCTGTGCCTACGCGTCAATAGTAACCTCCGAGCTCGATATTAATAGAAGTGATTTGTTTTACGATCTCGGAGGGAGAGTTCAGGTCAATCACTCGCTTGTGGATCCTCATTTGGAAGCGAGTCCAGGTTTTGAACCCTTCACGACAGGGTAAGACCCCCTGTGGTGAAGGGTCCAAAACCTGGGCTCGTTTTGCAGGATCTTGGTTGAACCCTTCACACGCAGCTTCTGCCTCTTGGCTCCATTGATGAGGTCAGCGCAGACCTTTTCCAGAGAGCGGACGTTGCGACAGGTCAGGGTGATGCGGATGCGGTGGACGGGCGAGCACTCAGCCTGAGGCTTCTCGATGTCCTTGCCTGACACGACGCTGGCTGCTATGGTTTTGCTTTATTTGTAGGTACTTAGAAGATCTTGGATTTAAAAATGTATGGCCCGCTGATTTGTTGCGCGATCAAGATGTTCTTAATAAAGGATGTCGCTACGGGTGACGGATATCGCCATGCTTTGCGATCTTAGAGCTCTAAGATCGCAAAGCATGAAATCGACGAGCATCCCGTATAAGCAAAGTTAGATTTCATTTATTCAAACTGGACTCTATTTTTAAAGGAATACGGTTGATATTACCTGCGCCTCCTCCTGCTGGCCGCTATCCGAGCCGCGCTGCGGCCGCGGCTGACTCAGTTCGTAGAACAGCATGTAGGCGCTATTCGTCTTTTCGAACGAAAAGTCCATGAACTTGTCCGTCACTGAGTCGTAGGTTTTACTCTGCAAATCACACTAATATTATAAATGCGAAAGTTTGTATGGATGTTTGTTACCTCTTCACGCCAAAACTACTGCACGGATCGGACTGAAATTTTGCATAAAGTTGATTCTAATCCTGGAATCAAACATAGGCTACTTTTTATCCTATAAATCAGTTTCCGTAGGATGAAAATCACCTTTAAACGTTTCCATATGAACATCGCGTGCGAAGCCGCGGGGCGCAGCTAGTAAAATATAAAGTCATAATAACAATCGTTCACTATATATTACTTTTATTTTTGATGGTACTTGTATGTATGTCAAAAAATCATACTTGACAGCAATCTTCGTTGTTTTCATAACATTAGTTTGTTTGAATTTTATTTGTAATATCATAATGCACTTCAAATTGCAATTCCCCGAGCCAAACCTAGCTCTATGCAGTAACATTAAACTCTTAAATAGCTTAAATTCGGCGTCGTTGAAGAGAAACCATCTGTCGTGGTGTTCGTGCTGCCGGATGAACGACTATACGTATAGATTATACTAAGCTCTATGCAGTGACAATAGAGTTCAATTATTATAGAGGTCAAACCCTCACCGTCATCTCTCCCCCAAAGCACTCGGCGGCTAGATGCGCCGGATCAAACGGCTTCACTTCGGCGTCGTTGAAGAGGAGCCATCTGTCGTGGTGTTCGTGCTCCCTGTCCCTAATGAAGGAGTAGTAGTGACCGCCGTCGGCTGTGCCCGTGTGGACTGTCACGCCTATTAGCTCATACCTGGAATGTGAAAAGTCTGTCGTGTGAGCGGTGGGGTAAGATTTGAAATGCCTTGTTACGAGATTATAAAGATTCTTTAAGTTCTTATGATAGAATAGATAAAATTTGTTCTATATACTTCTGTATATTCGACGACCTCCGTGGCGCGGTGGGCGAAGGTCCGCTGCGATGCAGGAGGTTGCGGGTTCGATTCCCGCCTCGGACAAATATGTGTACGATCTGCAGATATTTGTTCAGGGCGTTCTGGATGTTTTCTATGTATAATAAAAAATATCTATCTATGTAGTGTATTATATTATGTATATCAGTTATCTAGTACCCATAACACAAGCTCTGCTTAACTTGATGGCTAGATCATGCTGTGTGAATTGTCTAACATTATTTATATACGCGCTGAGTTAAGCTTTGGCTGTGAGGGCCCGGCTTAGAATTTTCTTCACCCCAACTCATCCCGTGGGTGTCGAAAGAGGCTACTAAGGGATGTCCATAGGTGGCAGGCAGCAGATGAAGAACAATAGGGTATATGCATGTGACTTCAAATAAGTTAATATTTTTTTTACGTACCTATTCTCTATTGATATAGAAATATATCTGTGTATTTATTTTTGTATTCAATGGTGTTTTAATTGTGAAATTTAATCATTGAAAAGTAGATATTTTAAGTCTCGACAGCAAAATGTCTAAACGCAACGCTTTTGGCATGTGAAGCGTGACGTCAAACTTGAACATTTTTGTATGGGCATGAAGTTTTGACTTTGAGTTTACATAGGGGTGACGTCATAAAATGCAATGGCTAACATGGAAGCGTTTTTATCACTGAAACTAAGTAAATTACTTTTAGTTTTTTACCTCAATAATAATTTTTTTTTTGGGTGTTATATTTTTTTTCGTTTATGTATTACCTAAATAATCGATAAAAAAAATTAAAAAAAAATCCATGCATATACCCTATTCTACCAGTGATAAGGGGGAGCCCTGCGTCCAACAGTAGACCAAAATGGGCTGTTGAGATGAAAGAAGCTTTGAAATGGCTTCTTTTGAGACAGGATTCACTTTGTTAGTATTATGTTAGTATCTTGCAAAACTTACTCATAATGTTCTTCAAACTCCGACACATCTTCGTCAGACGTTGGACTGCTATCGCCTTCCTTCTTTTCCGCCGACTTTCTCTTTTCCTCTGCAACAAAGCATACATTAGGGTCACAAAGACTTTGTCGTACCTATTTTAGAAAACAATTTAAGTAAAAAAAGGTAAGTTCGAAACAAACTTTATAGGTATTTATAACTGTTCTGTTATAAAAATAAAATTTTAGATACATGTTTGTTTACTATCTATCACTTATGGTTGTCAGACATGGAACTATACTAGGAAAGTAAAAAACTAAATAAGGTCATGTCAAGTATGAAAAACAGTACTTCAAATATCAGCAAAATGCAAAAAACTCCACACAACACATAAGAAAGACTACTAAAGTAACATATACATTGAAGCTTAAATGGCGGTGGGCGGGAAATAGAAATAGAAATAGAAAGTCTTTATTTGTGTGACATGGATTAAGTTAACATAACATAACTCCAACTAAAATAAAATTACGTCTAACAAAAAAAGGTCACTGGCTCAGCATTATGCTGCTATGGTACTATTGTATCATAGCAGCACTGGTTTTCAACGGTGCCAGGGAGCTAACACACTGCCAGAATAAAAGGGACACGTTGCCAGTATAAAAGACCACAGATGGACTAAGCGATTAACTTCCTGATCTGGTCCGGGAGGCACTACAGCAAGAGGCAGACCAATTACAAGAAGGGATAAGGAAATTGAGCAACTGACTAAGAAAGACTGGATGGCAGAAGCCATTGACAGAGATAAATGGAGAAGTCTGGAGAAGGCCTTCACGCTTACATGAGAGGTTCTTGCATGAACGTGACGACAACTATATTTATTAACAATTATATTAAAATCGTGTGACTAAAATAAAACTACCTAAAGTACGGGAACAGGGAAAAGATTGAGCAGGAGTTGAAGCTAACGAGAGATTCGAGGGCGCTGAGGGTTTCTGATAGGATACGTAATGAAAAACAAAGATAGAAAAATTTTAGATTGTACACAGAGTTGAGAAAGTGGACAATTCCTATCGAGTATGTCATTTGAGGCACGAGGCCCAAAATTGTATTAGGAATGGCAAAGAAATAAAAGGCTATTTTATTTACTATTCTGTTCGCGGCTTCGCTTTATCACCACGGATAAAACATATTAGCCTTTGTCAATCAAGGGGGGCATGACATATTTACGAAAGAGCTGGTCCTAACTTGATGACAAAGGCCAGAGATAGGAAAATACGGAAGGAACTGGGGGAGGCCTACGCCAAAAATGGCGACTACTAACTCAAATAAATGTTTATAAATAAATAGTATATAAGTAGATAAATAAGAAGTAGAAACAAAGGCAATTTTTTATTTTTTTTATGTCATTCAAGGATACTGTAGGTAGGTATTAGCACCGACAAGTTTATATCAATAAGACTGACGATTCCGTACAAAAAATCGTGACTAAGAAAAAGCTTGAATTCCAGATGGCCTCGCCGGATAGCCGTAGAAGTATAAAGATACTTTTAGATAGTTTTTACAGTACAAAATGTTTAAACCACGCGCATCGCACCTGTGCTTTTAAAAACTCTCGACCCTAGCTTCACTACTGTATAGACGTATCGTTTGAATCGATCATTAAATTCAGAAATAAGTACAAACGCTGGTTTAATTTACAAAAATTAGTCTCCCTTATGTTCTAAGCCTGAACATAAAGTTTCAATTACCTTGGTACTGAGCAGGCATCAGATGTTTCTCGACATAGCCGGACATGTCCAACCGCATGGGGAAAGAGAAATGTGTGTTCACTTTCTCTTTGAGCATCGTTATCATATTGAACGTGTAACGCATCGTATTGAAGCATAGGATGCGCGGAAGTTTCTTGAAACATGCCCTGCAAAAGAAAGAAGGTTTATTGTTGACCTCTGTGGCGCAAGCTAATCCACCTTCGACGTAGGAGGTTGCGCGTTTAATTCCCACCTCAGGACAAATGTTTGAACGCGGAGGCCCAGTTTGCCTTTGTCAAAAACGCTTAATAGTGCGGAAGTTCAAAAGAGGTCGATAATCATTTCGCTTTAACCTACTGAAATGGATTCGTTCATTCAGGTTCATTGCAAATCCGCAAAATCCGTAATATAACTTCCGCAACTTCAACCTCAACAGCCAGTATTGGTCCACTGCTGGACGCAGGCCTCCCCCTGATAGGCGCCTTATTGGTAATGCACATAATCCCCACGCTCGGCATGCGGGTTGGGGATCGCAGTTCGGTGGTAGAATTGTTCTGCAGGGAGCGCCTCTTACGACACCCACGGGAAGAGTTAGGGTGGTGCAAATTCTATGTCAGCATCACATAGCACTTTATAACTTCACGTGCCAACAATAAGGGAGTCCCGAAACTTACCGCTTCTCCGCTCGCACTTTAGCCGAACACTGCGAGCAAGTGTAGCAGTTGTCTCCCTCTAATGTGTCCTTGACAGTCACCTCGTCGAGGCTCTGATGCAGGTTCCTCATGTCCGCCACTTGACAGCGGACCGTGTAAAACTCTTCTAGAGTTCGGGACACGTGCGCACAGTCCTGGAAGAATTTTAACTTTATACTAAGGTCGTTAAGACTTAAATTAAGTTGATAAGGTGATTGGATTTGATATAGTGAAAAATTTATAGTAATCTTTTTAAGGTTTACGAAGGACCACTGAATACCGAAGCTCGAAATCCCGAAGTAGCGTTCTATTGAGGTCGTAAACTATGATTTAAATTATGTTGATAAGGTGATTGGATTTGCTGTAGTAATTAAAGCTTTATATTAAGGTTTTCAAGGTTTACAAGGACTAAGGAATACCTAAAGTGAAATCCCGAAGTAGTATTACTTAGTAAAGCAGTAGAAATAGTACTTCCTAACCGTAGATAATTAAAGTTGTGTGATTCAGATGTTCATCATTGTATGTGTTTGAGTTACAAATAAACGTTTCTATTTCTATTTCTATCAAGCTCATACAATTTCTTGTCTTTATTGATGATTGATAAGCGGTTTTGTGTACTTTCTTAATACTGTTTATTCAATAAAACTTTTGAATCCATTGGTTATTAACACTAAGGCATTTTAGACGGTATATTTACCATGATTCGAGTTTAAGCTTTCCAATATTTCAAAAATCATGGTAAATATCCCGTTGTAAATTACTTTAATACTCAATTTTATTATAAAAACTATCATAGTTTGACGAATTAATTACGGATGTAAGCGGGTTAATTAGAAGGGATGCGGAACGCGCGCGTCTAGAACCGCACTCGCCCTAAAGATGTCTCTCGTTAAGGGATGAAACGTTGGTGTTCTTCCAACACAAATAAGGTTCGTAGTTAACCCTACTTTAATGCTGTTTATTTGTCGCGATTTGTGTTTCGGTATTCAGCAGTACGAGCTAATTTTACAAACAATCGCTTACCAGAGATACGACGTTGTTACTGAGCACGCCACAGAACAACGTCTTGACGAGTTTCTTCAGCTCAGGAGTCATCTCTTCAAGCTTGGAGACCAGATCTATGAAGAACTCCGCCATGTCCTTCTGCTCTCCAGTGTTCAGCGGCTGATGGTCCATCTGGTAGACTTTGCAGAAGCTTCGAGGGTTGTAGGCTTTCCGCTCGCTTTCCTGAAGAAGGTTTGGTTACATAAGAGTCTGTGAGTTGAATTTCATCGTCATCAAAATGTATACTCAAATACATTTAAAAGTGTGAATACTAGGTTTAATATTATGGAAACACCGCGTAAAATCTGTCCTCACCGTTCTGAAGATTTCTCTAAAATAAGTAAGTAATATAAGTAATGAAACTCACAAAGTATGACCCCCTTTTTTTTGTTCGGCGAGTGAAAATTCGTTTACGAATAGACTGGTCTGCGGGGGATACCAGGATTATGTGGGACTCAACGCCCTAAAACGTAATACACACTAAAAAACTCTCCTTGTTCGCCATTTTCGCCGAACCACGGGAACATATAACCTCCGCGATCCGACTGGCGCCCCCTATTCCTCCCATACTTAGCCGGCGAGCCCACCAATCCACACACTCGCCGACTCCATTCTTTGACCCCCTAGCTGCGCCTTGCGGCTTCGCACGCTTATCCCACGGTAACTGATTTATGGGATAGAAAGTAGCCTATGTGTTATTTCAGGCCTAGAACTACCTGTATGCAATATCAGCCTGATCCGTTCAGTAGTTTTTGCGTGAAAGAGCAACAAACATACATACGTTTACAAACTTTCGCGTTTACAATATTAGTAGGATATCATCACACTAATATATTTTTGGCTACAAATAAAGCATTTCTTATCTATCTTATCTTAATACCTATTATAAATGTGAAAGGTCCCGCACTGCTGTGTCTCGGACACAAAAGACGTTTCGCGTGAATGCGGCTGCGTCCATAACATACAATTGCCTAATAATTGTTTTCCTAACCCAGCTAGGAAAACTAACGCAATACCACCGTATTCAACACCCTTTGTCTCTCCTATATACTCCGTTTCTCTCTCTCTCACCATCATATAAGCAAACATCCGCTGCATCTCCGACAGCGTGGGCGCGTGCCGCGACTGCGCGGGCTCGGCGCTCAGCACGGCGGCGCGCGCTTGCGGCATCATGTACAGGTGCTGCATGCAGGACGCCATGTAGCAGGTGGCCCCGAGGTTGGTCAGCCCGACGTAGCCGCATTCCGAGCGAGACTCCTCGGCCGGCCAGTAGTCCCAGGGGTATGTGGATAGCGGGGTTGTGTAGTTAAATGGACCTGGGGAATAGAGTCAGAGTCAAATCGGTGGGATCGGTGGGCGTTGCGATCTGCGACACAGTATTATACTTTTGCAGGTCGCATCGCTGCCTATTTCTGTTATTTTACCTCAATTATGTTCCTAAATAAATACTTTTTATGTTATGTTAAATCGTTTATTTCTTTAGACTTACAAAATAAACACTTAGACAAGTCAAATTTTTACTATAGAAACAACTTGATAAATAGTAATTACTATGATATAAGAAATAAAGTGCAATTGACTCTAATTCACTTCAATTTTTTGTCCACAAGCGGAAGAAGTAAAAAAGGAAGCACTAGCAAGTTAATCGCTTATCAACTAATACAATCTTTGCATATCTAAGTCTAACACAACTAATTTATGTTCTTACATACTATTGTCGGTGTGGAACTGGGCGAATAGAAGATTCATGAACATAGTGAACTGTCTACTAGAGTCTTCACGGGTAATAGTCGTTGTTGATAAATAAATGCAAAAAAATTGTCAAACATATTCTTTGTAAAAAAAACCTTAGTACAAAATATCTGATTATCTAGTTATAGGATACAAAATGTTTAGGATGAGTTTTGCACTAGCTCGAACACTAACACTCTAACAAGGTAAATGTTTCTGGTTCGCTTTTTTACATTAAAAAGATTGAAGTGAACATAAATTCAAAGTGATCACTTTATTTCCTATAATCATACTTATGTAATCTGAATTTAGTGACGTGTCCAAGAGTCTAGTGAGATCTAAAGGATTTATAGCACATTTGATATTTGACACACAATAATTGGCGAAACCGGCCGAGTTGGTGCGATATTTTAGTGTGTTATTGTGTTACCTGGTTTATGATGCTGCATGAGCTTGTGATGTAGCACCATGTAGTTTTCCGGAGATCCCTTCACGAGCTCAATGAGCAGATCGTATGCCGCCGAACGGGACTTCTGCGCCTTGCACTTCGGCAGGTTGCGACGGTCGGGGGTCGGGACGTCGAAGAGGAAACCGAACACCTGAGGAAGGTGTTTCTTGTAGATTGATCATGAGATGTTTGATGGATAATAAAAGTATTTTTCGACTCAGCTCTATAGGGTAGAAAAAAGGTGACCAACCGTTAATAGCTTTTTTTTCTTCGGTGACTTGGGACCTCCTCAAAATTGTGTTTAATTATTTGGTATTCAAACGCAAGGAGGAGGAACATAAGGAGGTCTCAAATCAAATTTTTTTAACAGGTGAACATCTGATTTGGGTTTAATTTCTCGTATGCTAGGCCTCTTTTCACATGTACACGGTCATATTGTAGTCAATTGATGAGCACCAAGCCGTATAATCGTTAACCGTCTGCAAGTGAATACGGCCACCATAAAGCACGAAACAGTAAAATTGCCCCTACGATGTGATCACACTCCCTAGTGAGATTGTATTCTAGAACCTTCTAGAGTACAAATGCCTTTAATGTATGGGTCTGTAATGTCAAATGGCACCAATATTTTAATTAAGAGTTTATGCAATAGCCATCTGATCTTGATTCATTGTTGCTTTGGTGCTTGTGTGTTCGACTTTCGCCACTTACGTAGATGACTTGAAGGCCCCCTTGATACCAGATAACAGTTTACCCCCATGATACCAGACAACAGCCAATAATGCGTTTATCAGGGGGAGGTCTGCGTCTAGCAGTGGACCAATAAAGACTGATAAGAAAGGTTTTAATTAGCAACTCACCATTTCCAATGTCATGGTTCCCTGTTCTGAAGTCTTGAACCGCAGCGGATGCTTCATCAGATGCTGCAGCAGACTGAGCTGGCCGTACAGTCCATCATCAGGCGAGCACGGCTCCGTGCGTTTCTCGATGATCTCTCTCTTCTCGAGAGAGATACGGATTTGTTCGCATAGATCGTTAAGGTCGGGAGCGCCGCTGTCTTCCGATGTTGCGCCTTCTGTGAGATAGGTATTATAGCCTCTAGTATGTCATCATCATCTTCAGCCTATATTAGTCCACTGCTGGACATAGGCCTCCGCTAATGAGCGCCCTGTCTTCAGCCTGACGCTTCCAGCATCTGCCTACAGTCTTTCGTATCCCACCTGTCTCAAGAACACGTTTACCGCAGTATGTAGTTATATTATAGTATGTAGTGTTATAAGTAGCTGTGTGGTGCTGGCTTATAATTTGCACCACCCCATCTCTTCCCGTAGGTGTCGTAAGAGGCGACTAAAGGAAATCCATCGGGAGGCGGGCAGTTGCGCCTCCTGCCAAACAATGCTACCACCTAACTGCGATCCCCCACCCGGAATGCCCTGTTAGTTTTATATTAATTAACCCCCATTAGATAAACGCCAATAAGATGCTTTTCGCCTGCGTCCAGCAGTGGACCAATATAGGCTGTTGAGGTTGAGGGTGAGGATGTAGTGTGGGTATAATTTTATTGTTTTTATTTCCTTAACTTCTACAAATTCCATCGTCTATATTGTTATCTTGTGTAATTTTAGTACTCTTATGTTCAGCGGCGTAGGCGTGAAAAGGTAAGCAGATAGACATAGTTTCTAAATTTTGTTTTAATTTGAATTTATAACATTACCCCCTTATTCATAATGGTCTGAACATAAAAAAGCGTTATTTCTAAGTCTGACTTATTGTCAATAGAAGAAGACAGACTGAGACTTAGCAGCGTTAAAAGTTTGCACCTTTACCTGCTCTAGGTTTTTGTATAGAGCAACAAGCTGAGTCAGGACCTGTTAAACCTACACATACACGCTCGTTTGCTGAGGGGGCTACTTAGTACCAACCCAATAGGTACATAGGTACCTGTACCTACCTACTTGTGTTAGTTTTAGCTTTCCAATTCTTCACTGTGTTTGTTCGTGTTACTAAGTAGTCTTTTATTTTATTTGTAGTGTACTGTAGTGTTTAATAAATCATTTTCTATCTTTCTAACCTTTGAAGAAGTCCTCGGGCAGTCCGTCGATCAGCCGGCAGACGAGCCAGAAGTAGTCGCGGCAGGCCGGCCCGAACGGCTCCTTGCCTTCTTCAGAGTGGTGGTGCACAATCTGCAGGAACGACAACTGGGTATTATTAAACTACTGCTCTTAAAGTGGTAATGATTGCATTTTAACTTAACTGAAAATAGGAAACCCGTCTTTTTTGTGTCTTGGACTTGTGTTTTTTGTAATTTTGCTAAGCAAGCTATCTGTCCAAGCGCTCAAATGACACTAATTCAGATGCTTTCCATACATGCCAAAAAGGAAAGCTTTTGATACAGACGGTTTCAGGGCACGCATAGTGCATCTAATGGGGGCCGCCGAAATTTTTGATCGATGCTTAGCCCCCATACAAACGTACTTTCCGCTTCATTTGGGAACTACGTTTGTAGTGTTTTAGTTTTTTTTAAAACATCTTTAAATGAGAGCGAAAGTAATATGCTATATTTTGACCACCGAAGCGAGTCATTTTCATGATATTTTTTATGGATGATAGACACCTTTATTCGGAAATCTGTATTAAATATATTAAATATATTCACCATTAGAAATAAACAAAAATATTTCTGAAATCAGTCGTTTATTCAAAATGAATCGGAAAGTACGAAAAAATACTTAGATAGATACAATCACATCACACTAATATTATAAAGGCGAAAGTTTGTATGGATGTATGGATGGATGGATGGATCTGGCTGAAATTTTGCATACAGGTAATTCTAATCCTGGAAGCAAACATAGGCTACTTGTTATCCCATAAATCAGTTCCAGTGGGATGAAAATCACCTTTTAATGTTTCCATAGGAACAACGCGTGCGAACTGTGCGAAGCCGCGGGGCGCAGCTAGTAGGTTTCATAATTCAGACAAGCGCTTTACAAAATAAGTCTTAGCGTAGAAAAGTTTGTGTGTGTTGCAGCACATCAAATAGCCCAGCGACATTTAATGCTTAAAAGCAGATTTTACTCCCAAGGGGATAAAGAGGAGTTTCCCAGCCGGCAGAGGGAGCTCTAAGAACACACGACAATAAACACTAAGCCAGTAATAAATAAATAGATAATGCTGGACAATTCACACAGCATTATCTAGCCCCAAGCTAAGCAGAGCTTGTGTTATGGGTACCAGATAACTGATATACATAATACAATACACTACATAGATAGATATTTTTTATTATACATAGAAAACATTCAGAACGCCCTGAACAAAAATCTGCAGATCGTACACACATTTGTCCCGAGACGGGAATCGAACCCGCAACCTCCTGCGTCGCAGGCAGACCTTCGCCCACCGCGCCACAGAGGTCGTCAAAGACGTAATCCGGTCTACTTACTTCATGATGATGATGAGGTAGCTGCGTCGGCGGGTGCGGTCGCATGTCGGCCGCGCGCGGCATGTGTTCCAGCAACAGTTGCAGCAACGGCGCCAGCACTGCCACCTCGCCGCCGGAGCACAGGCGGTAGAGGGCGCCACCCGCTTCACGTCGCACCTGGTATTTTTATTATTTTAATATTTAACAATATCAATAGCCCTTATGTCTAAACAGTTTTTACCATAATAATATAACAACGGCGTATAAGAGATTTACAGTTTAATAAAGAAACTTACAAAATACAGATTAACATAAACAAAATGAAACTAACAAAGCCAAGCAAGTGAATTTTTGGTATTTGTGTCTTGGTTTGTTTACTAACATTCTACATGCTCGATGGATATGGTATAGATTATTATATTGATAAAATAAATAAATAAAATTCATTTATTTCAAACAACCGCCACTTCAGACAACACAAAAAATCAAATAAGGGTCCATATTAGTCAAAAATGTTCCTCGTCTATGTTAGTGGTATTCACGAGTATTAGAGCAATACTTACAGCCGGATCTGCATCATCCAAGAGCAGCCTGGGCGCGGCCCTGCGCAGCGACCAGGCCAGCGCCACCGCGTCTCCGCCGCCGCGCGCCCACCACACGCACATACGGAACGCGTGTTGGACCACCTGACGATTTATGCATACTTTATTACTTTACTAGCTACGCTCTATTCAAGTAGCCTATGTCCGATACCGTTTAGCTCCCTGCCAAATTTCATCAAGATTCGTTCAGCCGGGAACGAGAAAAAACTATCCTATGTCCGTCTCCTGGTTCTAAGCTACCTCCCCACCAATTTTCAGCCAATTCGGTTCAGCCGTTCTTGAGTTATAAATAGTGTAACTAATACGACTTTCTTTTATATTATATACGAGTAGATAGTGTATATGTACATCGACAAACACAACGCCTATCCAGTTTAAATCTATTTTGCTTTACGTTAAAAACAAGCTATATCGAGCAAGCCGGGGTTGGCAACTACTCACTTCACAGAAAAATCACCCTAGTGGTGGTAAGGCGTAACTTTTGCATACATGTGCCTGTGTCGTGGCTGTTTCCAGGAAACGACTGTGGAACACAGCTCGGCCACAGAGACCAGTAGGTAAAAGACAGGATTGAAGAGTCTCCTTGAAGAGTCCATAACTAGTGCCGCATCGACGGCAATATTCACGAACAAACTAAAGAGAATCTTAGTGGACAGGGCATACTACTGTTTAGAAGAGTTCTTTGTTAACAAATTTGATGAAGCCACAATATTTAAATACTTCTCGTGGTAAGATTACCAAAGAAAATATTACGTACTTACCCCCTCATTCATAATGGTCTGCTAACTTAAAACAGTTGCTAAATAGTGTAATTTCTCACTCTGATTTATGTAATCAGAAGACGGAGTGACAAATAGCAACGTTTTAAGTTAGCAAACTATTATGAATACGAGGCTAGTTTTTACACTATTCTGTACTTTTCTAACAATAGGCTACTTAGATAAGTATTATGTGTATGTTTCATGTATGCACAGGGACTTCAATAACGACGCAACTGCAGTGTACTACATACAACGTCTTGTGTGAGAGTGCGGCTCGCTTCGTTTGCCACACTTTGTGCGGAGGGCGTCTCCCTTTGCTGCACTGATACGCGCCTTGTATCACTCGAGAGGAAGGGCAATTCCTACCTCGTGTGTATTAAGGACTAAAATTACACACACGATAAAAATTCGACACTTTCTCACCTAGGTGAACAATGCCTAGAACCTATATATATATATTACCTGTAAGAATAGTACATTATTCTGAGAGGTAGGAACTTAGTAACCAAAGAACTAGTCTAAGTTACCTTGTTAGGATTGTTTCAAGAATAACGAAAATTTTCTCATACAGCTTGCATTTCCACGCCAAATCCGTTCAACCATTATACAAATGCTTAGTTTTTTCAACTGACAATGAACTTTATACACAAAACATAAGGTACATTTTACAATACCTGAGCACGTCCCCAAAACCCGGTTTTGTATGTAGTCGTCTCCTTGATCGAAGCAGCTTCGCAGAGAATTGAGATCATTCTTTCAGTTGTGTCCTCCACGTTCATTAGAGAAAGTAGTGACTGAAAACAAGTTCATATTTAAGACGTGTGGTTAATTAAATAAAAACATAATTTATTTTAAGCTAGTGTTATCAGTTATCTAGTGATATACTAGATAACTAATATACTTTAAATAATACACGTCATAGATAGTATTTTTAATATACATAGAATAAATGCAGAACATCTTGAACAATCTGCACATCTTTTATTATAAAAACTATCATAGTTTGATGTTGTGTAAGTAATTTTGTATAAGTAAGGTCCTACACCTTCCTACCTATTAGCAATATACCTAGTGATCTACTAAGTAGGTATTATTCTTTAAAGACTTACATGTTGTAACGCATTGGTTTTTTTGTTAAATGTAATGTTACATTATGATGATAAATAAATAAACTATACTATATACCGTAGAGAATCCCTTATCTGTTACTACTACATAAATTCTACATCTACAATGTAAACAGTTTTTAGTGGGTTAAATTTTGTGTGGAATCCCTATAAACAACCTACCGGATGTAACTTAGGCGTTTGTGATGGATCTGGTGACGGCAGCGTGCCGAGTCGGCAAAGCAGCTGCAGTAGTAACGCAAGACAATCCTGCCGCCATTCGTTGTCGTCGCTCCTTTGCAATACACCTGAAAATCAACCTTATTAGTTGGATGTAATCTTCAAGATAGCTTATCGTTTTTGAAGGTGCAAGTGCTCATGAGAATACGTTTGACTGTGTGACTTTTGCCATTTTATTTTATACTTTATTAATGTCTTACTATGACTGAATTCAATGTTGGCGACTTTAAAACTGAAGCGGCCATCTTTTTCAAATAAGTAAAGACTTATTTGAAATCCACTCAAAACCTTGTATAAGTCGTGTTAAAAGAAAGGAACTGAAAATGGCAACGCAACATATTCGATTAAATATGGGATATCATGCTATTGCGTCGTCATCTTCAATCCCATTAATTATTTTCAATACCTATATAACTCCACACTGATATTATAAAAGCGAAAGTTTTGGCACGCTTTGAAAGATATTTGTTACCACCTCACATTATAACGAATGAACCCATCAGAAACTAGTAAGTATAAAATTTCTTACTAGTTTCTGATAAAAACTAACCTATGCTGATTCTACGCTTAGATCTGCAGGCTTAGTGGGCGTTTTACCCATTATGAACAAAACAAAACTTACCCGACATCATAATATCGTACAGTATCCTCAAACCCCCCTTCCTTATAAACAAATCCCCCCAGTTCTCCACTTTATCTTCTTCAATCTTTTCAGTAGGAGTAGGAGTGACTCCTTCTTTCACTATCGGCACTAATGCAGGCACGCAACCATTGTTAGTTGAGCTCAGCTTGTCGACGATATGGAGGGAATACATGAGTTTCTGAGGGCTGGTGGGGTCGAGTAGTTCTGGTAGTTTGCTCTCGACGGGGTTTTGGAAGGCTTCGAGTAACTGAGGGTTCAGGGGGACAGCTTGGAGGATGTCCCAGACGCGGCGGGAGAGGAGCTGCGCTTTCGTGTGGGCGACTGGTTCCTGGGGAAGACAGCCTAGTATCACAAAATATCGAGAATTTTCGTTGTAAATTTTACCATGCATCATTAGCATTCTGTTCCTATCGAAGTGAGCAGTTCTTTTAAATATCTGTCTATATCTATCTTCTTATATCTATAGTTAAAAAGATTAAGAATATAAAGTACTTATGTTAAAATATTTTAATTATTAATAAAGTGATTACGTAAAAAACGCACTACCATCGGTCGTGATGTGACCTGAACTACAGCGCTGGGTCTACCCAGCACAATGCTGAGTGTGGGTCATATTTGCACGCACAAAACACTAAGTCTAAGAATCAATTTAGATAAGTAAGTTATAGTGTTGTGTAGTTTACAAATGATTTTTTTTTTGTTTCTACATGTAATCGCGACTATTCACAATAACTGGCAAAATTGTGTGCCGAGAGCTGCCGAGAGCCCGCCGCCGCGGTGGTCAAAGCCACGACTCGGTTGTAAGAGCCGACAAAGAGAAGCTACCAGATAAACAGCAGCGCCTTCCATCTATGTAATCAATCACCAATCCAAGCGTGGTGACCACGGCAAAACCACCCTTTTGGACACTCATTTGAGGCACCACGTTTGGAGAAGGTGGTTGTTTTGTTTAGAGAAGGTACATTCATCTATAGAATCATTTATTAATCTGTTTACATTTTTACATGTTTACACATAGGTCTTAAAGATAACGTGTCAAATATGTACCGCGTTGGGGCGCTTCAAAAATACTGAAACTATACCGTGTCCATTTTGAATGAGGCATAAACGTATACAAACCGCCCATACTTAACCTAAAATTCACTTTGTTGGCGCGTCCTTTTATACGTAATTTACATTACTTGTCGATTTTAGATCCTCCCTTCAATAAAAATTGCTTACAATTATATCTGAAACTCTACGCCAAGCAAGTGAGTTTTTGTTATTTGTATCGTGGTTTATTTACTAACATGCTCCAAGCTGGATGGATAAACCATACTTAAAACTAATCATCAGTCATTATGCTGGTCATCATCTGTGTGCTGATACAAAGGTAAGTTTCCTTACCCCATTAGCTCCAGGCTCCCTCATCTGCCCCAGGGCCTGCATCAGCGTGAAGAGATGGTGGAAGTAGGTGGCATCCAGCAACAGCATGGTGGGGAACCGGCCGCGCGATGGCGGCGGCTGCGCGGACGGCCACTCCGCCCACGCGTTGCGCCCGCCCACGCCCACTGACACGAACACCAGCTGTGGACAATAAGAAGTTTTAATATCATCATAGTCACCAATGAGGTTGACTTTAAAAGAAATCGTTCGACCATACTCTGTAAAATCCAGGAGACTATAAAATTTAAATACCAAGGACCAAAGAATCCTCCTTTGGTACGCAGAAGAGCTCTATCGTAGTTAGTATGAACACTTCATCCAGATCAAAACATGGTCAGACAACATGTTTTATGCAGGCAAATTTAATTTTGCCTACTTGCATTGCTATGTAGTTGACAATAGTTGGTTTTCGATAGACACTACGTCCACAGACACCTACGCCATCTAGCGGGTTCTAAGGCTGGATGTAGTGCTACACGAACAGTATGCAGTACTCGCCCGTAATTCACTTCAATTATCCACTAGCGGAAGAAGTGAAAAAGAAACCACTAGCAAGTTTATCGCTCATAAACTTGCTAGTGGTACAAATAAAATTTTTGCACATCTGAGTTTAAATATAATGCGACTTAAGAGTCATATTTGTAAATACATATATTAGGTCCTTACATATGAAATTGGCGTTTTGTATGGGAGGAACAAAAAGTCGAATATTTTTTAATATAATATATTTAATTAATCAAAGTATGAACCATTATTTTCTATGCACTTTTGCCATCTTATAGGTAGTTCATTGATCCCTTTACTAAAAAAACCAGTCGGACGGGAATCAATAAAATCTTTGAAGGCGATTTGGACTGCCCCATCTGAGTTGAATTTTTTCCCTTGCAAGAAGTTATCCAAATTTCGAAAAAAATGGTAATCTGTTGGAGCAAGGTCCGGGGAGTACGGAGGATGTCTTAGACTTTCCAATTGAAGCTCTTCTAATTTAGTAGCCGTCTGTTGCGCAGTGTGTGGTCTAGCGTTGTCGTGAAGCAGCAGTGGCGTGGAGCGATTGACCAGCCTAGGTTGTTTAGCCGCTAGCTTTTCCATCATGGTTTGCAATTGCTGACAATAGACATCAGCCGTAATAGTCTGGCCAGATTTGAGAAAACTGTAATGAACAATACCGGCACTAGTCCACCAAACGCTTACAAGTAACTTTTTTGGGGTTAATTTTCGCTTGGGGCAGGATTTGGCTGGCTGGCCAGGATCCAACCATTGCGCTGAGTGCTTCCGATTATCGTAAAGAACCCATTTTTCATCACAGGTAATGATTCGGTTTAAAATACCTTCATTATTGTGCCGGTTTAGTAATGTAACGCAGCAGTCGACGCGCGTTTGCCGGTTTGCTTCAGTCAATTCGTGAGGTACCCACCTTTCAAGCTTTTTAATCTTCCCAATTTGCTTCAAGTGAATTAAAACAGTTTTATCTCTAACATCGCAGCCTGCAGCTAACTCGGACGTGGTTTGCGATGGATCCGCTTCCACAATAGCCTTCAACTCTTCATTATCAACTTGACTCTCAGGCCGTCCACGGGGCTTGTTCTGCAGGTCGAAATTTCCAGAACGAAAACGTTGGAACCAAAAACGAACTGTGTTTTCTTTTGCAACACGACCGCCATACACATCATTCACCCTTCGAGTTGTTTCCGCAGCACTAGTGCCACGGCGGAACTCGTACTCGTAAATAATGCGATATTTTAAGTTTTCCATTTTGTAAAATGAGTGACGCAAACAGAAAAAAACAGAAGAAAAAAAACAAATGAATGACGATCATCGAAGCACAAATACATGAGTCTATAGCTGTACAAATTTGAATTTGGAATTCCTTACCAAAGAGGAGAAATTTGTGATTAAAGTGGCCAGTACGAAAAACGCCAATTTCATATGTAAGGACCTAATATTTAAACCTAACACAACTAATTTATGTTATTACTAGCTGCGCCCCGCGGCTTCGCACGCGTTGATCCTATGGAAACGTTTAAAGGTGATTTTTATTCCACGGGATCAGAAATAAGGGATAAAAAGTCTATGCTTGACTCCAGGATTAGAATTGACGACCTCTGTGGCGCGGTGGGCGAAGGTCCGCCTGCGACGCAGGAGGTTGCGGGTTCGATTCCCGCCTCGGGACAAATATTTGTACGATCTGCAGATATTTGTTCAGGGCGTTCTGGATGTTTTCTATGTATAATAAAAAATATCTATAGATGTAGTGTATTGTATTATGTATATCAGTTATCTGGTACCCATAACACAAGCTCCGCTTAGCTTGGGGCCAGATAATGCTGTGTGAATTGTCCAGCATTATTTATTATTTATTTATTATTATTATTAAAAATTACCTGTATGCATAATTTCAGCCAGATCTGTTCAGTAGTTTTGGCGTGAAGAGGTAACAAACATCCATCCATACATCCATACAAACTTTCACATTTATGATATTATATATATTTCTTTGGAGTAATAGACTTTTATATAACCCTAAATCCAACCTCAGGGGAATAGGATTCCTTTTTATCTGAAACTCCACTTTATAACATACAGCCGCCTCCATTTTGAAGCCGTTAAAAACCTAGCATTTACCTGATTGTCTTTAAACCCCATATCGTAGAGCGTCCTCTCATCATACTCTAGGGTAAGCTCCTGTCCCTGCGTGATCATACGCAGCGGACCATCCGTGGACAGTGACGTCACACCATCCTCGCCCTGAATCTGTGGAGCAAACAAGTAAACCAAATTAGATGAACGAAAAGGGGTTATAAACAATGTTCGACATTTCTCATAGCGCCATCCTTAACCTAAACTAGGGCTAGGAATACCGGTATTTTCAAATACCGGTATTCCTAGCTCTGGTTTAGGTTAGTAATAAGTAATTTGGTTGGCTGTTACGTGTCTAAATAGTTGTTGTTACATGTCTAATAGTGTCTGTTACATGTCTAATAGTATCTGTAACATGTCTTATAGTGTCTGTTACACGTCACCGACCTGTTTCTCC
Source organism: Eupithecia tripunctaria (assembly GCA_955876795.1). NCBI lineage: Eukaryota > Metazoa > Arthropoda > Insecta > Lepidoptera > Geometridae > Eupithecia > Eupithecia tripunctaria. The sequence goes on along the minus strand of OY041617.1, from coordinate 12,586,491 downwards.
CACCAGACATGCACGTGCGCGCGTAGATGCGCGACCAGGTCCGACTGGTGCATGATGATGGACGCTCTCGGGCCTGCGCCTGCGGGCTGCAGGGTCAGACGGACGGACCCGGCGTTCGGCGGGCTCGTGGTCACCTCCCACGAACCAGCCTCGGCTAGGGCCCATCTGCGGAGGTGGTACGCGTATCTGTGAATATCACTGAACATTTAGAAGAGTCAAATACTCACCTAAATTGCAGCGGTCGGCAGGGTAAAGCGAGCAGGTTCATTTTCAAAGCGGTTCAGGCTTTATCTCAGTCAATTAAATACAATACATCGCTTGAATGTTTGTGAATAGGGTCGCAGTGCCGCCCGCAGCGATTCCTTCGAAAACGAACGCTGCCAACCACTGCCATTTTGGTGTGTCTTGACCCTCAGGGTTCTATACCCCAAGAGTGCCAATGAGACCCGATTACCTACTAAGCCTAAGCTTATATCTGTTCGACCTTCACAGTATCCGTCCGTATGTATGTGAGCAGCAAAATATTAAATTACCTACCATGTTTTGTAGAAAACCCGTAATCGAAAAATGTTATACCGTCTCTTGAAGGTATCCAGATGAGTTTTTAGAAGCAACAGCGCCCTCTGGATGCACTGCAGCGCCGCTTCCTCCGTCATATGTTCGTAGAAAGTGAACCTCTCAGCTTTCTCCTCCTTTTCTTCACTAAACGGCGTTGCTACGTCATCTTTCTTGGTTATAAGCCTTTCGGCGGCAGATGAGAGGTGAAACATGCATTTGGCGACGAAATCGTCTTCTTGCTGTAATTGCTGTCCCATGTAGTAGCTGTTTAGGTACTGGATTGCACCCATAGACACGTCTAGAACAAGGCAGCGAAGTTACTAACTATAATAATGAAGCGGTTATTGTGACTTAACTGACACATGTTTAACAATTGAAACAATAGGTCTGACGATTAAAGAAATCTAATTAGTCTGTCAGTTAGATAGAATTTAGATTATCAGAAGATATTGGATGCGTATTTTTTCTTTTCTCGACTAACCAAATAATGATGAAGATGCAGTAAGTTTTTTTTTTCATTTATTTATGCTACACATTATTAACTTATTTGGTTGTCAGCCTTAGTCTCTAAAGTTAGGTATAATTTTCTGGTTTATAATGTAGGTACATAGGTATTTGGTAGGAAGTATGGAGGTACATTTCTACGTAGGTATTTTAAAAAATATGGTCAACTCGTTTCTTAAACTTAAACACTTTTTTAGTTAACGTATTCACTGCCCAGCCTCTGCGGTGCGACCCGCAGGGGCCCACCGCAGCTACACATGGTGGAGACTGGCACCTGCGTCTTGGGCCATGAAGGTGTTAGTGTATAACTTAAGCTAATAAAATTCCAATAAACACATATCGAAAATTAGCGTTTACAAACTATTAGCCGGTTTCTCGAACGCTTATTATTTTGACAAATTGTTGACAATTTGTTAGGCTGTACAAGCACTGCTTTTATTACTCGCGTGTTTTTTTTGCAGTATTCTGTAACTTAATGGAAGTTCACTAGCGGAAAAATATGAATGTTTGGAGCACTATAAAGTTGTAGGTAGCTATAATAGCAAGGCATTTTATTCGTCGTATTTTATACGTGTAAGTTAAGTTAAGTACGCAGGTTATATTCCGCGAGATTAAAATTCACGCTGTGAGATTCCGCAGTGCGTATATAACAAGCCGTTGACTATCCATTCAATGTGACAAGCGATCGAGAAACCGGCTGTTAGTGTCCTAGTGGTTAATTGCTTATACATCGTAAAAAAACCACAGGCGACGCAGGTAGGAAATCAGCTGTCCGGCGCGCGGCGTGCGAGCGACATTACAATAATGTTCGTTCGTCAGCGAAAGGAGCGAGCTGATAACATTATACAGGGTTCTGATAACATTATACAGGGTTATTTTAAAAATGAAGTTAGTTAAAGTTCCGCGTGACGTCACTATTTTTGGGAGTTGGGGCTACAACTCCCAAAACTTGGACGCGCTTTATTTTTGTAATTTCTTGCTTGATTGCTAAAAATACGAGTCCAATATCTTCTGATAATCAAACTGACGGACTAATTCTACGGTCTGCCGGTTATAACCTGTAATACAGGTTTTTTTTACTAAACCTACATCAGGCACCAGTCTTCACAATATAGGTTCGACCGTGTATAGCTATTATATTGTATTTACTTTAAGATAAACTTTGTGAAGGAAATTTTATGATTTATTATTGTTAATACAACAACTATTTTCTACATTGTCAGCCACATCGCACACTTACAATCAGGTGCAATTATGGTCCTCCTCAACCACAACCTCAACAGCCTATATTAGTCCACTGCTGGACGCAGGCCTCACTGAAAAGCGCCTTATTGGCTTATCTCATGGGGGGTAATGCCCATAATCCCCACGCTGGGCCTGCGGGTTGGAAATCGCAGTTCGGTTGTAGAATTGTACTGCAGGGGCCCTGCTGTCCACCCCCAGGTGCCTATCCCTTAGTCGCCTCTTACGACACCCACGGGAAGAGATGGGGTGGTGCAAATTCTAAGACAGCACCACTCAGCTTAATTATGGTCTTTCAAAAGTCTATTCACGATAAGGTACTCACCAGTGCTATTGGCCCGTAGAGCGATCTTCCACAGATGATCCATGGCCCGAAGGTGCGGATGGTGGTACTCCCTGGAGTCTCCGAGAGCCATGCGGGCGAGGTTACAGAGCTGCTGGTACAGGCTCAGACCCATGATACTGATTGTCTGGAATACCATAATTGAGTTGTCATTTTATTGGTCCCATCTTGTCTGAATGACGTCCCATGCTGGAGAATCTCAGCTCACCTCCTACCCTTAAGAGTACACTGTTTGTCATCACATCAGTGAGCGCGGCCTAAATGCATGCTATCTCACCTGTCATTATAGACATACCCGCGCGATAGAATGAAATGCACAATGATTTAAGCCGCCGAACAGACTTTAGCACATTATATTATTACACATTTATCATAGAAAAACTATTGAATTATTAATTATTTTAACTTATTAATAACTAAACTATGTCGGTAATCCCTTCATTTTAGAGTGTTATTTCCGCGTGTATTATATATTTTCGCCCAAAGTTAAGCTAAAATTCGTGTTGAAATACGAAAGCTTGTATTTTTCAAACGTATACTTTTTTCCTGTTTTAGTTGTATTCAAACATAGTTTATGACGGTATAAAATTGTCATTTTTTCATGGACTAGGCCCTCATTTTTTATGAGGGACTAAATCCACCTTAACAGCCTATGTATGTTTATTTCTTTAGAGTTACAAAATAAGCACTTAGACAATAAATTTTTACTATATAAACAGCTTGATAAATAGTAATTACTATCAAATAAGAAAAATGGCGCAATTGACTCAAATTCACTTAATTTTTTGTCCACTAGCGGAAGAAGTGAAAAAGACACCGCTAGCAATTTTATCGCTTATCAACTAATACAATCTTTGTCTACAGGCCAAATCAGCTATCCAACAAAATAGGCGATCCAACAAACCTCTGGATCCAATGTAGGCATCTTCTCAATGTACAAGAACCTCATGCCGTCCAGCCCCAACGCGTGATGGTCCGGCGACTTCACGTGCGTGAGCAGCCATGAGTAGAGGCAGTCCGCGACCGCGTTGTCTCCTTTTATCACGAGGCAGAACCACAGCTCCTCTACTTGTTCCACTGTCAGTCTGAAATTACTACACTTTATGTGAAACTAGCTGCACAATGCGGCCTCACACGCGTTGTTTCTATATGGAAACATTTTATAACATTTTATTAATGTTGGACAATACACACAGCATTATCTAGCCCCAAGCTAAGTAGAGTTTGTGTTATGGATACTAGATAAGTGATATACATCATCCAGAAAACCCTGAACTTATCGCCTCGGGACAAATGTGTATGTACGTACGATCTGTAGATTTTTGTTCAAGGTGTTCTGGATGCTTCCTATGTATATTTATTTTTATTTTATTTTTTTGGTCTACCAGTGGGTGCTACAATAATTCTTATATATTCACACATAATGTTAAGATATCTAATTGCACAACCAATTATAGGTGGACACTGCATGCTAAATAGTAGGTTATCAGAGCAACAAATTATAAATATAAAAATATCTATTTATGTAGTGTATTAAGTATTTCAGACATCTGGTACCCATAACAAAGGCTCTGCTAAGCTTGGAGCTAGATAATGCTATGTGAATTTTGCAACATTATTTTATATTAGTTTTTAATTTACTATATTTACCAATAATTTTGCGGCGATCCACCGGGGGCGAAGATCGCAGTGAGAAAATGCAGACGCACAGTCACTTCGGTTATATGCATGTACTGCGCCGTGTCGGTCGTTATAGTGCGGGGCGTAAGCATGTAGTGACGTAGGTTCTCTAGGAGTAGACGCATCATGCCTCTTTCACGCTCCGCCCACATCACCACCTGGGAAAAATTAACTTGTGTTGAACAAATTAGGTTTACATTTTTATCCGGCTCGAAGGACCAAAAACTTAATTTATATTTAATTAGAAGAGGGAATGATAAGGTACGAATCAAACCCCTGAGTGCTAGTTTGACACTGATTCGAAGAAGAATCATGACAATCGGACCACCCAGTCAAAAGTTCTGAGGTAACAAACATTTGAAGACGGTTTTTGAAATCGGTTAAAAATATCCCGAGTTTTTACTTTTATGAATTTTCATACAGTTGAATAGAGTTTAATCTTCAATGAAAAATAATGATTTAATTACTTGGTTCATATCCATTCCGCGTAGCTGCTGAAATGACGAGAACAATTTCGGTAGAAGTCGTATCGACACTGGGACAGATCTGAAAAAGAAAACGCAATCTCAGTACCTATGCTGAGTGTGTGCTGTCATACTGTTTACTACAACGTTTTCGTTTACTTTATTTTTTTATGAGAATGTGAAAGTTATATAAACTTTCCGCTTGGAGCGCTCACAGTCACATTTTAGAGAAAATAAAGTAACGAAATTTTTTTTTGTAAACTGCTGATGTGTTATCCTAGCTAGAACTTAAACTACCAACATACCAAATTTCATCTCAATCGGTAAAGTAGTTACTGAGATACGTCGCAACAAACATTCACACAGATTTTCACATTTATTATATTAGTATGATAAACTGAATAAGCTTTCGATAAAGCAACCGTTCAGTCATCTTTCGAAGCTAATTGAAGCATTATGTCTGACGAGAAGATGGATCCTGAAGGGTGCGGAAGAACCGGGAGATAGTGTGTAGTGTAGTGAACTATACTGTATCCAAGGAACATGTAGAATGTTAGTAAACAAACCATGACACAAAAAACAAAAATGTACCTGCTTGGCGTCGAGTTTCAGATGTAATTGTAAACAATATTTATTGAAGGGAGAATCTCACATCGACCAGTAAAATAAAGTACGTTTATAAGCACGCGCCAACAAAGAGAATTTTAGGTTAAGTATGGGCGGTGTGTTTACTAACATACTACATGCTCGATGGATGAGGTATAGTGGCCGAGCCCGACATCATTGGCCAAAAAAAATCACACCGGCTGCGCCGGCTCGGTCACGTGCTACGTATGGAGGAAGATCGGGCTGCAAAACAAAGTCTTTGGAGCGCCAGTTGGCCGGCGACCAGTCCGTCGGCCTAGATACAAGTGGAAGTACGTAGTGAAGGACCATCGCTCATTACGGACGTAAGCGGGTTAACTACGAACCATATTGTGTTGGAACAGCACGAACGTGACCTTTTCGCTCACTTAAAATCTTCAGATAGAAGCCGGTGGCGATCTATTGAGTCAGAGGCTCGGGAGAAAAATAAACGGAATTGGTTTACAAACTCGCTTTCCCGCCGACAACTACACACACGCACATACAAATCTACTCTTTGAATCTTTGTTTGTGTGCGTGTTCATACAAATAAATGTTGGTTCGTAGGAACATAAATTATTGTTGCGAATGTGAGCGTAATACCACCTCTGAGAGCTGTACGTGTTTACCTCCCCTCCCGCAACAAATTCGGAGAGGGTGTTCGGTTTTTCTATTTTTCTTCCAAGTTCGAAGGCCAAGACCCAATTCAGGGTCGATGTGCCAGGATAGTGAGTAGATGTGTAATAGAAGCATCTCTTACCTATGATTGGCTAGATTGTCGAGACAGCCGTCAATGAACTTGATCCGTATAAACTTGTCGGTGCTGAAGCAAAGCAGCGCACACAGGGCCTTCTCCGCCTCCATGGCGAGACCTTCGCCGAGCTGCTCCTGGAATTACAAATAGTTTCAAGTTATAACATAGGAAGTTATGAGAATGAGCACATTATAACTTCAAAAGCTCAGCATAAATATGATTGTAACTCAATGTGGCCAAAAAATTATTGCAATGTTTTTCCTTGCAGGTTTCGTTAAGGGAAAAAAACCATACTACGCAACCCGTTTCGGGAAAATACCAGGCTTGTTGACAGGGGGAGGGGGTGCTTAGATTTTCGTCACGTGGACTATAATATCCTCTAGGGAAATCTCGCACTTTTCGACCTATATTCAATTGCAACGTAAGACTTAATTTTGTAAATTAATCGTCAAAAAACAAAAATATGTGTCCACAATCTTCTGCTAATGTAACCGACGGACTAATTATAATTTTTTAGGACACTCGTCTATCACACTTTACCTAAACTGTGTGTCTACCATGAGTTTTGACAATCTATACTCGCTACTGTAGTTAAAAAATGTATGGAAACTTCTAAAGAGCCCCTAGCGGATAGTTGGGTACTAAAATGCGCTGTGGATAACTATATGCGTATTTACGTAACTACTGTATTAACGTCAGGCGATTTAATTGTGACAACTCATGGTAGACACACTGTATTTGTATGTTAGACGTAGTATGTTTATGTCATTAATGTTATCCTATAACTTCATGCTAAGGCTACGTTCCGATTCACGCTTAATGCGCTGACGCGCGCATGAAGTCGTTTCTTTTTAACTTTCAGCGCCCCTCGAGCGCACGGGAGCGCATGAACTGCCTCACCTTTCGAGACAAGGCAGTTCGTGCGTTCCTTCAACTTCTTTGTGAGTGCTGTCTGAGCGTTTCGTTTCATTAGTCGCGCCAACGCGCACCAACGCGCTCAGATGAATCGGAACGGGGCTTCGTGCGAGCATAGCTCGTGCAGTGCGTCAGCGCTTTAAGCGTGAATTGGAACGTACCCTAAATGTGTGGCAACACGCTGTAACTGTCGACACTAGACAAACCTTATATGGTTTACAGTGTCTTAGTAATAAGATTCGAATAAGTTTTTATTAATAAAGAGATACAATACAATCATTATCATCATGACTCTACAGACACGGCTCTGGTCTCATTGACTAAAATTCGTCATTCTCCTATTTTTTTCTTTTTTCTGCCAACCGGTCGATCCAACTGCCTAAGGTCTTGTTGGATTCCATCAAGCCACCTGAGCTTCAGTCTTTGTGTCTTCGACCACCAGGTTTGCCACGCAGAAGACGCTTTGGTGCTCTGTCGTCTTGCATCCGTACCACGTGACCAGCCCATCGAAGACGGCCTACTTTCATAAACTTTACGAGCTTTGGTTCTTGGCACAAGTCAAATACACTAAAATAGAGTCCGCGCTCAAAGAGAATAGTTGTGGGAATTTAGGGTGCTCGTGTGCCAATTGACAACTTTTATAGCGTTGACTACACTGCTCTGTCATTGCACGACGACCTCTGTGGCGCGGTGGGCGAAGGTCCGCCTGCGACGCAGGAGGTTGCGGGTTATATCCCGTCTCGAAACAAATGTTTGTACGATCTGCAGATATTTGTTCAGGGCGTTCTGGATGTATTCTATGTATAATAAAAAATATCTATCTATGTATTGTATTGTATTATATGTATATCAGTTATCTAGTACCCATAACACAGGCTCTGCTTAGCTTGGGGCTGGATAATGCTGTGTGAATAGTCCAACATTATTTATTATTTATTTATTAAAATTTATTGCAGTACGACTAAAAGTCTGTTTACTTAGTTCACCGTAACGCCACGACTTTTCTCTTCATGAACAGACTCTACGTGCAGTTAAAACAAACAGCAGAGTCCTCCCACCAGAGCTCCATTCATACAACTCACAATATTGCCGTCCTGCAGCAGGTCCCACAGCAGCGTGTTCCCGGGACGACAGACATCGTCCACGTTGCAGACCGGCGGTGCGCCCACCACAGCCGCTGGCGACGGAGGCCGGCGCTGAAGATATCACAGAAGTAACAAGTTAATCATTGAAAACTATAAAACGCTTTTTTGAGGTTCTCAATTCGACTGTTTTTTAACGACTTTAAAAAAAGGAGGAAGTTCTCAATTGGAATGTTTGTTTTTTGTTTGTTACCTCAGAACTTTTGACTGGGTGATCCGATTCTGTTTTTTTTTTAAAGCTGGTGCTTCCCCTGTGGTCTTATATGATCATGATTCAGTTCTGACAATGGCATCCATTAGAAAATTATATAATTGAAGTCGGTTTATAGTTATTAAAACAAAGTCAATTAACGATATTGCTAAAAATATATGGCTCGCTGCGCTCAACAAATACGCTTGTTTAGCTCCAGCTTAATAAGTGCGAAAGTTTCAGTACATAGATTAGAAGAATAGAATAATAAATGGAATAGGGATAGGGGTTGGCTATATTGTATATTATGCTGAGTATAATAATATGTATTTGCTGTTTCTCAGACTAAGACCTTATTGCTAATTGACGTTACATGTATAAACGTTTTTTAACGCCAATAGTTATGACCGGACTTGGTACAATTTAAACCAACGGGAATCCGTTGGTTTAAATTGTGCGTATTATGTGGTTTTAGGCCTGGAATAACATATAGGCTATTTCCAACGTAGAACAACGTGCGAAGCCGTGGGCAGAGGTCCGCCTGCGATGCAGGCGGTTGCGGGTTCGATTAGCCTCAGGACAAATGTTTGTACGATCTGCAGATATTTGAGGGGCTTCTGGATGTTCTCTAGTGTATTGTATTAAGGCGCATACACCGTTGAAAGAGGCGCCCTCACCTATTTCATCTTATTATTACGTTAAACACAGGTAGTTATATAAATCCTTCGTTCAGTTTGTGGTATCTGTTATAAGTTATTTATTTATGCCTCTGTAATATTTTCATTTTGTTAAGCTTAAGCAGAAGTACGAAGTTGCGCTTTTTGGCCACCAAACTATTTTCGCATCTCTTCCTAAACTATAATTATAAGATAAAACTATTACAGAGGTATTTAAATTACTAAAAAAAATTGCTTAAAATAGATACCAGAAACTGTACGATGGATTTTATAATTTATTTTGTTAAACTTAATAATATGATAAAATAGGTGGCGCTGTCATATTGGCTCGAGTATGCGCCTAAATTATATCAGTTATCTAGTACCTATAACACAAGCTCTGCTTAGCTGGGGATTAGATAATGCTGTGTGAATTGTTCAGCATAATTTATTTATTTACAACTAGCTACGCCCTGCGGCTTCGCACGCGTTGTTCATGCAAATGTAAAAAGAGGATTTTTATTCCACGGGAACTAATTTATGGGATAAAAAGTACCCTATGTTTGATTCCGGAATTAGAATTACCTGTGTGCAAAATTTCAGCCAGATCCGTTCAGTAGTGTTGGCGTGAAGAGGTAACAAACATCCATCTATCCATCCATACAAACTTTCGCTTCATAATATTAATGTGATAACTGCATACCTTTTCGAGCGCCGCAAGAGCATTCACTTGGTACTCTGTCAACTGCGCCTGAAAATATTGAGCCTATTTAAGAGATAGAGAAAGAGTTCTTTGTGGGAAAGATAGAACGACAGCGAGCTCGACTCGTCGCGTATGGGTTCGCTCGATATCGCTCTATCAAATAAAAATAACTAAACAAAATACCTAGTGGTACCTTCCCGGTCTATATTGGTACTGCTGGACGCAGGCCTCCCCTTGATAAGTAGCTTATTAACTTTTATCATACGGGGGTAATGCCCATAATTCCCCACGCAGGGCATGCGGGTTGGGATCGCAGTTTGGTAATAGAGTTGTTCTTCAGGAGACGCTGCTGCCCGCCCCCGGTAGAGCGGGAAAAGTTGGGGTGGTGTAAATTCTAAGCCGGCACCACAGCAAGCGCTACAAGTTGTCATTAAAATACAGGGTGGTTTTTTGTGATGGGAGTGGATGGTCAAATCAATACACAAACTTATTTGTGTTGGAAGAACACCAGTGGTCGGAAGGATGCGGAACGCGCGCGTCTAGAGCCGCACTCGCCCTGAAGATGTCCCTCGTTAAGGGAAGACACGTTGGTGTTCTTCAAACACAAATAAGGTTCGTAGTTAACCCGCTTACATCCGTAATGAAGCCACCGTTTATATTGTTCTCTTATCTCAAGTCCATCCCCAGATTGCCTGGAAGACATAGCTCAAAGCGATGAGGCCGCCCTTTGTCCATGATTCTCTATATTTCCTTCTGCATTGTATTCTATGTTTGTGTGGTACAATAAAGAGTTATCTATCTATCTAGTCTTGTCAAAAAGAGAAGAGTCGTTTTGGTGAACGAACACTTTTAGTCGTACTGCAACCATTTCATTTATTGTTCTCATCATACAATGTGCTAACATTACTACAAGTATAGTATAGCTATATCTAAGAGCAACATTGTGTGAGACTGGTGCCTGCGTTAGGTTTGTGAAAAACCTGTGTTACAGGATACAGCAATGACAGAGCAGTGTTGTCAACGCAACAAAAGTTGACAATAGGGTATATGCATGGATTTTTTAATTTTTTTTAATCGATTATTTAAGTTAATACATAAACGAAAAATAAATATAACGCCCAAAATTTATTAAATTATTGAGGTAAAAAACTAAAAGTAAAACTACGCTCAGTTTCGGGTGATAAAAACGCTGCTATGTTAGCCATAGCATTTTATGACGTAACGGATCATCGAGTCACGTATGTAAACTCAAAGTCAAAACTTCATGCCCATACAAAAATGTTCAAGTATGATGTCACGCTTCACATGCCAATAGCGTTGCGTTTAGACATTTTGCTGTTGAGACTTAAAATATCTACTTTTCAATGATTAAATTTCACAATAAAAACATCATAAAATACAAAAATAAATATACAGATATATTTCTAAATCAATAGAGAATACGTAAAAAAAAATATTAGCTTTTTTGAAGTCACATGCATATACCCTATTGCCACACGAGCACCTTCAATTCCCACGACTCTTCTCTTTTTGAACAGGCTCTATTGATTCCCCTGTACAGTGACATACCTGCGCGGCCAACCTAGCCAACTCCTCCTCGCAGGCGGAGTCGTCTTCGTCCAGGTCCGCCATGTGCGGGTGGGAGTGCGGGGAGAGGGCGGAGGAGGCGCTCCCCTCCTCCTCCTCGCCGCGCCGCTTGTAGTTCTCCATCAGGCGGAGTTCCATCAGTCGTCTGGGGACATAGCTTGTGTTAACAGAACGTAACAGTTTTTTCGGGCTTTAACGGAAGACCAGCGCTGGCTAGAACTCCTCCGGGAGCATAGCAAGCATTTATGCTGAGTTAGGGCCTTTTTATAACAACTTTTATATAACTACATCCTTTAAGATTGTATTTTGAATCTACTTACTCATAGTTGTAGGATACAATATTCGTATACTAAGTTCTTCTGTTGTTATAAATAAATGTATTTCTTTCTTTCTTTCTTTCTAACAACTAAATGGCTAAAGGCCTTGCACCTAATAGGTGGGAAGTATTTTTAAATTCTTGTAAAATAATAAACGGCCAATAAGTGTCCATACGATTGAAAAAAATTGTATTTTGTATCTGACTTCAAAAGAAGGATGAGGTTCTCAATTCGACTGTATTTTTTTTATGTTTGTGACCTCAGAAGTTTTGACTGGGTGTGGTCCGATTTTCATGATTCTTTTTTATATAAAAGCTGGTGCTTCCCGTGTGCTCTCATTTTAATTAGGTTCAGTTCCGAGAGTAAGATCTATGAAAATTCATGAAATAACTATAAAAATTTAAGTCGGTTATAGTTTTTTAAAACAAAATTAATTATATACATATGCTCAAAATAGAAAAGGGGTGTCATACCTTTCAAACGGGTGAACCAATTTTAACTTAGCTCGAAAGAACGAAATCCAAATTGGACCAATTTTTTTTTTAACTCTATATACATTACTTTCGGAGGAGGGATTTGTCATCTGCGACACATTTTTTAAACTCCTGCAGATGGCATCTCGTTTCGTTCTTTTTTGACGACATTTTTGTTCCATAATAAACGATTTATTTATGTATTTATGAAAAAAAAATGGAAGGGTTTACGATTTTTGTGCTAGCGTATACGCTTAGATTTATGACAAGACTAGCTGCGCCCCGCGGCTTCGCACGCGTTGTTCCCATTTTCTTTGCTATAAACCTCACGGAGCCCGAGACCTTTCCAACGAATGCAAAACCGTGGAAATCGGTTCGTGCGTTCTGGAGTTATAGCGTCAGGAAGGAAAACCCGACTTATTTTTATATTATAGATGTTAACGTTTATTTGTTTTCAGACTGACCTTGCATCAACGTTATCACAGAGCAGCTGGCAATGCCCCGCATCACTTCCAGAAGATTCCTCTTCGACCTCTGACACGGATTCCGCTAAGTCAGCGGTCTTGATCTGAACAGCTGCTGTAAAAAATTAATTACATTCATTTGATTCTTTTTTTTTACACTATTGAAAAAGAAAATTACAATCAAATAAAACAAATTTTAATTTATTAGAACTAGCATTTACAATTGAAACAACTGAGCTACAGTCTGCAGTTGACTGTTGCAAACAATCTACAGGTAGCTCAACTGATCTATACCAATACCAGTCGGAAGCATACCCAAGACGCTGGCTGCATTGCCCAGAGTATTTTCATTTGTTTCTTTGATTAGCTCAGGAGTTTTCTGCCAGTAACTTTGCACGCGTTTAGATCACGGATAGATCTAGCTCTAAAGTACTCAGATTGTTTCTTTCATAATTAATAAAAAAGGAAAGACATTTTTTTATGAATATATTATATTTTTAAGAATATCTGAAGGATTGAATGTAAGCGGGTTAACTAAGAACCTTGTTTGTTTTGGAAGACCAACGTCAAAATACGATAGTTTTTATGATAAAATATCTAATATAAAAGAAAAATGATTTAATCGGATAAAGACCTATTATCAATATCATGTAGGTTATGTTAGCAAAAAAGGTAGGAACGGGTCACAAATAAAAACAAATTGCTAACAAAGTATGAGAATAGCTGAAAAACCGGGCTCCATGGCGCCTTGTCCAGTAGTGGATAAATAAGGGTTAATGTTGGTCAAATAATTAAATGTTTGTGGCTGGACCATGCACTCACGGAAATGGCGCGCCTTGCTCGGCTTGTGTCGTTTCTTGTAGAGTTTCTTCTTGCGCGGTCTCAGCATTTCCTCCGCGCCACTGCTGGCACTTCCGCTGCTACCGGCGCGTTTGTTACGCCTGTCGACATGATGCTTTATTATTAACAGTGTCAGTCAGAGTCAGAGTCAGAGTCAAATCGTTTATTTCTTTAAACTTACAAAATAAGCACTGAGACAAGTCAAATTTATACTATATAAACAGCTTGATAAGTAATTACTATCAAATAAGAAATAAGGTGCAATTGACTCTAATTCACTTAATGTTTTTGTCCAAGAGAAGAAGTGAGTAAGAAAGACGTGGAGAGGTGTACAAGATGCAATTTGGTATTCAGGCTTTGCATGTGATTAAAGGTTATCTAACTTCCTAGTATTTCATTATTATAGCTTAGCGATATCTATGTGAGATCATGTATTAACATGATTTCTGTCTTTCGTATTTAACTTGCTTTTTAATTTATATCTAACTAGCAGCGCTTCGCGGTTTCACCCGCGTAGTTCCCGTTCCCGTAGGAATTCCGGGATAAAATATAACCTATGTCACTCCCTGAGAAGTAAGCTTTTTAATAGTGAAAGATTTTTTAAATAGGTCCAGTAGTTTCGGAGCCTAATCAATAGAAACAAACAATCAAATCTTTCCTCTTAATAATATATAGATAAATCATCAGTTGCGAACTAACTGTTGGGGGACTTATTTCTGCACAAATCCTGACGGGTTTAGAGAATGTTAAAATTTAAGATAGATTAAGTTTTTTATAAATAAACAAATACAAATACAAAATTTGTTCCCCGTATCCCCAACAAACGGTATATGTCAAGCTTGGTAGATGTTAGCTGAGAATAATAGGGTTTGTTTTAAAAAACTATAAACCTACTTCAATTATATGGTTTTCTCATGTGTGCTATTGTCAGAACTAGACCAAATTGAAATGGGAAAACACGGGAAGCACCAGCTTTCAAATAAAAATGAATCATCAAAATCGGATTACCCAGTCAAAAATTCTGCGGTAACAAACATAAAGAACAATCAAATTGAGAAACGCCTTTTTTTAAATCGTTTTTTTCTATGTTTTATACAGGGTTACAGGAAAAATAGTGCTAGATCCGTGAAGAGCATGGAGTACCCATCATTTCTGACTTATTTTACTATGAAACACCCTGCCCTAAACTTAACCCTTTTCGAGTTATTCGACTTTTAATTTTTTTATTGAATATTGCTGATTTTTAGGCTACTAAACTTAATTTTGTTTATTTTGTGTATCTTATTATTATTATTTTTGCATTTTTACATGTGTAATAAGATGCTTTAGGACGTCAATTATTAAAATAGTGCATAAGCTAATTGAATAGACCGTAGTAGACAAGTGAAAGTAATGAAATAAAAACGAAAATTAGAAAGTTTATTTTTCTCTAAGGGATATCTAAAAAAAATATTATGGCAGATGTTCGGCAGATGTGTTTTAAAATATCTACGTTTCATCAGCTATCTAACGAGGTATAATAATCTTGGGTTTTATTCAAATGCATTGAAAAAAATTAGTTTCATAGGCGACAGTGGGGAAGAAAATTTATACTTAGCCCTAAAAAGTAAAATAAAACAATAGGTAAGCATGAAATGTCATTTAGTAAATGTTTTCACACAACTTTTTCTTATTTTACAGTTCATGTTCAACATGGCCACCTCTATTTCTGATACATTGTCGCATCCTTCTACGGAGACCAGTCTTCACTACTCCAGTGGTTAACGTGGTCCTCATTTTATTTGCTGCATCCACAATCCTTTCTCTTAAGTCTTCCACAGACGAAACTGGATTTGGCTTGCTGTACACAAGAGTTTTCATGCACCCCCACACATGAAAATCCATGGGGGTTAGGTCCGGACTTCTTGCTGGCCATGGCAACGGCCCACCTCGTCCTATCCATTTGTTTGGGTACTTTGTGTCTAGCCAGTCTCTGACACTTCTCCTGAAATGGGCAGGGCAGCCATCGTGTTGGAACCACATGTCCCTGATCAGGTTGAGTGGCAAATCATCCAGCAAATCACTCAAGTCTGCTCTCAGGAAATTTTCGTAGCTTTCCCCATTTAGAATATCCGGGAGAAAGTAAGGTCCAATCAAATGATTGGAGATAATGCCTATCCACACATTCACGCTGAATCTTCGTTGGGACCCCGTCACTCTTTTCTTATTGGGATTCCTTAGTTCTTTTGGGGCCCAGTAATGGGCGTTGTGATAATTAGTTATGCCATCTTTATCAAATTTGGACTCATCCGTCCACAAGATATTTCTTAGAAAATCTGGGTCTACGTCAGCATTTAGCATAAATCTGCAAAAGTCCAATCTTCTCGCGGGGTCTCCTTCTTCAATAACGTGTACCGGCGTGTAATGGTACGGGTATAGGCCAGCAGTATGCACTGTAAACCATACCCTCCATTGCGAAAGTCCCAGATCACGGGCAACAATATTAGTGGAAGTAGTCGGATCCGCTCAAAAGCGTTGCACTATCTCATTGTCCTGTTCTTCGTCGTCTATTCGTGGTCTTCCCGTGTCTGTATTTCGTCTCAAAACAGAGCCAGTTTCTCGAAGTCTTCGATAAACTCTGTCAAAAACGGCCACATCCGGCACTCGACGACCGGGGTAGCGAGTTATGTATTCGTTGCGAGCTTGCGCAGACACACAATCGCAGTATCCGTAACAAATAAGCATATCAGCGTATTCCTCAGGTGTGTAGGACGTCATCATCAACACTTCCGTATCACAGGTACAAATCAGAGTCCGGTTAACAAGCACAGTAGTCACAAATCAGAAGAAATAGTCCAGAATCACAGCCAAGTCGAGAAAAAGAGCAAAACGATATCACATCTACTATGTACGAAGCACAAAAGCAGACTGACAACCAAAACAATACCCCCTGTTGTATTCCCAGCCCTAACCGGTCTCTACACATTTTTTCTTTCATCCGCACCTACATAAATCATCACTTGTCTCGCTCGCACGGTACGTCTTAACTTGAAGGACAATAGGCGCGGGACCGTTAGAACTGCTACCTGGAGCGTCCCAACTACTTTTTTCCACGAAATGTAATACAAACCCTAGATTATTATACCTCGTTAGATAGCTGATGAAACGTAGATATTTTAAAACACATCTGCCGAACAACTGCCATAATATTTTTTTTAGATATCCCTTAGAGAAAAATAAACTTTCTAATTTTCTTTTTTATTTCATTACTTTTACTTGTCTACTACGGTCTATTCAATTAGCTTATGCACTATTTTAATAATTGACGTCCTAAAGCATCTTATTACACATGTAAAAATGCAAAAATAATAATAATAAGATACACAAAATAAACAAAATTAAATTTAGTAGCCTAAAAATCGGCAATCTTCAATAAAAAAATTAAAAGTCGAATAACTCGAAAAGGGTTAAGTTTAGGGCAGGGTGTTTCATAGTGAAATAAGTCAGAAATGATGAGTACTCCACGCTCTTCACGGATCTAGCACCATTTTTCCTGTAACCCTGTAGAAACGTGCCTTCGTTGATCGTGTTAGCCATTCTGTATATAGATGATATGTTTGAAGCTTTTGCGATGTTTTTTGATACTGAAGGCCTGAATTTAGGCGGCGTCATCTGATGCCGTCAATATGAAATGCAACGAAATGTTACGAGATAAAGCCCATATTTGAATGCACATAATCGATAAACTTACTTTTGACAAGGCTTCAAAGCAGGACATTCTTTCTTGGTCAACTCAGCACCTTCATTCAACCACTCTCGTTGTTCCGCTGAAAAAACATTTCACCGTCAACTGACATTTCCAATTTCAACTCTATAAATCCTTCAAATACTGTTCAAAGTCGAGCGTAGGTGCAAACTAATAAGAATTAATGTTACCGGTAAGTTCGCGTTGATGTTTACTTTGTTTGCGAGGTGTCGGTCCCGCCTCTTCGCCGGATGTGCTTAGCTCCTCGCACTGGGGACAAAGGTAGTGCATTAGACAAGGATACATGATATGTGTGTGATTGCAGTGTATTTCCAAAAAAAAAATTGTTGTTTTGATGTAAATATAAGGTTCAAAATATTTAGTAACAATTCCTTATACGTTATACAAAATGAAAGAACATTTATCAAAGTAAGTCGGCAACTAGATTCGTCAATAAAGTATGAAGTACTTAGGCTGAGGGCAGACTTGAGTCACGACAGAGACAAGACAGTCACCAAGAAACCCTTTGAAGTTTGCTCCATAATTTTTGTAAAGCAATAAAACCTGTCTTTAAATTATCGTGACTCAAGCCTGCGTTTAGCCTTACTGTGATTAGTCTGGCTGGTGGGATAAGATTCAGACAAAATTCAGTTAAGTCCAATAAGCATATGG
Organism: Eupithecia tripunctaria; assembly: GCA_955876795.1. NCBI lineage: Eukaryota > Metazoa > Arthropoda > Insecta > Lepidoptera > Geometridae > Eupithecia > Eupithecia tripunctaria. The sequence goes on along the minus strand of OY041617.1, from coordinate 12,568,639 downwards.
TGCGCAGCCTTTCTTAAGAGGTTATACAAATAGTAGCTTGTATAAAATGTTTGTTATTTGTAACTAATACTATAAATTATGCTTTAGTAAGTATTAGAGTATGTATTTATAAATAAACTAGCTGTTGCCCGCGGCTTCGCACGCGTTGTTTCTATGGAAACGTTTATAGGTGTTTTCCCGGCAATTATTAGATTTTTTCTCGCCGTAAAAACCATCCTTGAACTTCAACAAACATTTAAAAAAAAAACAGCCAAAGCGGTCAAGCATTTTTCATGTTATGTCGTCGTGACAACGGAAAACGGGTTTAATTTTTATATATATAGATACGAGTAGGTTGCAGACTTGCTTTGATTATTTTCATGTATAGGTAATCTGTAAAACTTAAATTAGCATGCCAACCCTCTGTAAAAACATGTTTCTGGTTGGCAGGTAGAAAATGACTTTGCATTAAGTCCACCCTTTGTACTTCAGTGCAATAAGGTGTTTAAATAAATAAAATAAAGTACTCACAGGGTCATCGTCAGAGTTGGTCTGGTCCATGCTAACACTAGCCTCGGAGGATGAGTTGTGGTGCTGCTTGGAGGGCTGCGGGGGGCGCAGCGCCGGCTCCTCGGCCAGCGAGGGCGAGGTCCCGGACGCGAGCCCCGCGCCGCGCGACCACATCGCACGCATCAGCGCTGATGCCAGGTAAAGACTCTGGAATATTTAACCACAAGTTATTATAAATGCCGTTGAAGTTCCTCAACCTCAACTTTAACAGTCTGTACCGGTCCACTGCTAGACGCAGGCCTCCCCCTGACAAGCGCCTTATTGGCGTTCATCTTATGGAGGGTAAAGCCCATAATCCCCACGCTGGGCATGCGGGTCGGGGATCGCAGTTTGCTGGTATACTTGTTCTGCAGGGGGCGCTGCTACCCGCCTCCCGGTGGATGTCCCTTAGTCGCCTCTTACGACACGCGCGGGAAGAGTTGGGGTAGTGCAAATTCTAAGCCAGCACCACACAGCGTTGAAGTTCGCGGCGTACCAACTCGACTCCTATATAAACAATTTTTTGTTTCTTCCTTTTGTTATCTACGATTGGCTGTTTATATTAGATTTGGTCTTAGGTGGAATATGCAGTTGCCATTCCGAACACTTTAGTTATTTTGGTCCAGTTCAAGTATCTATTGAAAATAGCATATTGATGACTCCTATAAATGTTAAAAATTACATGGAATCGTCATAGAATGCGTAAAATGTCTGAAATTAATTCCTTCAACAGTTTACGCAAAACTGTCTCTATTCTAGCCTGAACAGAAAAATCGAATACAAATTGATACCTCACCTCCTCATATTGGTCCACTGCTGGACGCAGGCCTCTCCCTCATACGCGCCTTATTGGCGTTTATCTAATTGGGGGTAATGCCCATAAGCCCCACCCTGGGCATGCATGCACAGCACAAATTGATACAATTACTAAAATAGTTATAAGATCTGACATTGTATTATAAACAATTTGATTTAATAAAATTGAGGTTACTGTAGACTGTTTATCAAGACCAGTTCGCGTCCCCAAGACTCTAGCTTTGGACTGCTGTATGGCAATGCTCATGCACTGCGCCAGATACTTACCACTAATAGTTAGTTTGGGTCCTTACTTAACATCACAAGAACAGTTAAAAGTCATACTTACTTGTTCTGTATGATCCTTAGGTGGCAAAGCAGACAACAAACTGTACAAATGTGCACACGGCTTCGGTGCCAGGGCCCTGATGAAGCCTGGCAGGAGATCATACACTTGTCGGCCACAGTGCTTCAGTTGAGCAGCCGCCCACACCAGGTCAACATGCTCATTGGTCACTTTACCTTCCACGGCCAGGAATTTGAGGATCATGTGGGATTGCTTGATCACCTGTGGTATAGAAACAATTAATTACAATTTTCAACTGATATCAAAACAACTTGTTTAAAGGTCTGTACGCAGTATACCCAAAGGGTAAATGGGACCCTATTATTAAGCCTCCACTTTCCGTCCATCTGTCTGTCTGTCTGTTCATTGTCACCAGCTGTATCTCATGAACCATGACAGTTAGACAGTTGAAATTTTTACAGACGATGTATTTCTGTTGCCGCTATAACAACAAATATTAAAAAACAAAATAAAATAAATATTTAAGGGAACCCACGGAGCTACAGACATGTTCTTTTTACAGAACTCTCTTTAGCCGGTTTTTAGTTACAAATCATGCTGGTTGCTGTTATTAATCATCAAACAATATGCTGAAGATAACACATAATTCGACATCAATATAACTTCTGCTGATTCTCTTGCTCAAGGCCCTACCCTATCTACCCTACCTTGTGAGCTATACACTAGTACAGGCTGATTATGATGAATTATAAATTACCTCGACATGGAGATTTGGTCCAAACAGGTGTTCAACAATATTGTTGTTCATCAGCCATGAAGCCAGTTGTTGTCCAGCTACTTCAGCCTCCGAGGCAGGCTCCCCAGCGCACAGCTCATTGTGTGAAGCTATATGCGAGTTGATCTGGGACACACCAGCCAGTCGCATGGTCAGAGTGCTGCTATTGAAGTATTTGAAGGCTAGGGCAAGGCCATCAGCATCAAATGATAGTGGAGAGTCAAGAGGTTCCTTCGCTGCTCCCCACATGAAATCTAATGGAAAATATTTTGTTAAGTTATAACCTGTATAATTTACAGCTACACAGCAGCTACAGATTTGTTGAAAAGCTTTAGTTTTGTTATTGTTAAAAAAGTATGATAAGGTTTCTTACCTGCCATAGATTTTACAGCTGGCAATCTAAGATCTTTATCCTCCAACATACACATGTATTTTAATATCCTGTTCCTCAGCGGGATGAAGAGCTGAGCTACAGCTCTGAAGTTCAGCCATAGCTTGAGGTTACCAACTACAGCCAATATTGAATGTGCCATGGACAGTGGAAGAATAGCTGGAGTTCCTTCTTCAAACACGGTAGCCATAGCACCGACCCCACCCAACTTGCAAAAGAAACTGACATTGCGAAGCAAGTAAGCTGGTATCTCTGTATCATGAAGATCGCAAAAAGAGTTCAAGTTAGTAATTTCCTGTGTAGATAAATCATCTAATCGACTCAGGGCAGAGTGTTTACAAGCCAGGTAAAGAGGGAAGTTAAGAAGAAAAAATTTTGACACAATATGCAATAGTTTTTCTCTTTGAGGTAAAGACCACAGTGTACAATCTGCTAGTTCTTCTGGGTCTTCTGATTTTACAGGCTCTTTTTCATCAATTGTTTCTGCAGAATCATGATTGGGTTTTTCATTTTCAATTGTTTTTGGTTCAGAGGACTCATTTGATTCATTTATTTCATCACTTTTCAGTGTGACAGTCTCATCTGGTGTTGCCTGCTCCTGAGAAGTTGTAATTTCAGCAGGGGTAGGAGGTCTTTTAGCTGCCTCAACGAGTTCATCTTTTAGCTGCTTTAGTTGGCCAACTGATAGCCACAGGACACTTTGCACCAGTACATAGAATCTTTCATAATTCTTCACATCTCGATAGCAACACATGCATTGCCTACAGAGAAACAAAGATAATATTTAGTTCATTAGAAATACAAAAAGAAACTGAACATGTGTTGTGTGATGTCTGCACTTTTACTACAAGTATCTAAGTGGGTTACTGTTACTGAACAGGTTTCACATATCTAAATATCATAGATCATTCAAATTTTAGATGTTTTCTTACCTTTGTGGCCATTGAACAATGTAATTTAGGAGTGTATCAAGATCAGCTTGAGTTAGAGATGGATATTGGGATACATCTTCAGTCAATCTTGTTTCACCTAAAATTAAGGGAAATGGTTAAGTTTTGAATGAAACATTCACATAATCCAATCAAAACTGCATTGAAAGTTGTATTTACTGAGTTCTGAAAGTAAAAGCTCATACACAAGCAAGTGGGACTTGGATATTTCGAAACAATGAACTTACAATTCAGTAAAAGCTGTGAAAACTCCGAACAAACATCACACATTCTTATGGTTTTAGGTCAAGAAAATGCGAAATATTATTGTAATATTATCGCAACAATTACATTCAGTGAAATTGTGAACATTATTGATATTTTTCGTATCAGAAAACGAACACTAGATTTGTCACAGAATCCATCCATTTCACCACCATTGTTGACGATGTTGTCAAAAGTGCGTTTCGTTTACCACTATTCCTCTCACTTGTCGTGCTAGTCACATCACCAAAATAACCTCCAACCTCAATACTAGTATAGATAAAGCCCTCCGCACACAGACGCTAATTAATCAGTAAGTCTTGCTTGTGGAGCGCAATTTCGGCGATTTTCTAGCGCGATTCCTTCCACACAGCGGCTTATTTTTAGGCGCGATTTCGGCGGTGCGGCCGGGCGCCCCCGCTGCCGCACCTGATGGCCGGTCATGATTTTTTTCCACTAAGAAGACAAAAAATCTCTCATTGTTTAAAACAAATTAATGGGTAGATAATAGCCTTGATAAATGGAAATCATTCGCTATTCAATAACGATGCCGAAGCATTTGTAATTTATGATATATCAAATATATAACTATGTCAATTAGTCGTTGGTCAGGTCAGGACTCAGGGCTCATCTTATATATTATGACTACAAGGCAACTCCACCCGTCGACTGCAGTCCATTCAATGGCGTGGCGATCGACGGCAGCCGTCACCTGCAGTCTACAACTGCAGTCCACCTATAGTCGAGCCGTGCAGTCAGCGAATTGCCGTCGTCCGTATATTTAAGACACGTCTTAATTTCATGCATGACACAAATTGAACAGTGCGAATAAAACGCAACGATTTCGTTCAAAAACGTTTATTTTCGAAGAAATTTTCTTTTTTGCATGTAGAATCAGTCATTCTACCTTTTTGCATTTTATAGTTAGAATGACACAGAGCCAAGTTATATTGTTCTAAGAGCCTGTCCAGATAAAGCGTTTTACGCGCGAGTTCACTCGCGCGTTGACAATCGCGCGTAACCGAGGTACTAGCTAGAGCTACATACATCCCGTCCAGATGCCTACGCGCGTTTCCTCACTCGCGCGTAAAACGCGTGCAATGAGCGTAAGGACACAGAAATCTGTACTAGCTGTGCCTTTTTTGAAAAAATGTTTTTAGACGATAATTAATAAAAACTAAAAAAACGGTAGGGAAGTATTGGATCGAAACCAAAATCCATGCAGCGAATAGGTTTCAAAATCCTTGCAGCAATACCAAAAAAACTGTGTTATTTGTTAATGTCACTGTCATCTGTCCTGTCCTGTCATGTCGTATTTTCTTTCTCAGCTGTTTTTTAGTTTTCCACTTTTCGTGAAATGGGGTGATAAAATTTAAAAAACTTAGTTGAAACACAAGGAAATAAAATGGTTCAGCTACTTTACATAATAGCCGGTATACACGCCTTACTTTGCCCATTCACAAAAGTTGAGGAAAGCTTCAATGTACAAGCTACACACGATATATTGTATCACAGACATAACCTATCTCAGGTGCCTACAAGATTCTAATTTTAGTTTACGTTGGATGATAAAATAACGCATAATAATAACTGTTCCTATTCCAGTACGATCATAATGAGTTCCCGGGAGTTGTGCCGCGTACCTTTATTGGACCTCTTGTGATTTCTGTTCTGTCGGCGCCAACGGCTTTGTTTTTTAATATCGGCGGTCTTCATAAATTTTGGACGCAATATGTAGGTGAGTTCTTTATGATGGAAGGACTTCCTAGTGCTTACCTAATTTAAATTGACATAGACCAAGCAATTGACACAGCAATTGTATAATAAGAGTTTTTATGTTCCAGTCCGCTTAGCACTTGCACTATCAGTGATAGTACCATGGAGCAGACTCAAAAACACTCTCCAGAAACTGTATGGCAACACCTTCTCCTGGTGGTTCACATTAATCACAGTCACTCAGTACCATTTTATGTTTTACATGAGCAGACCATTGCCCAATATGATGGCTATGCCATTAGGTAAGACAAAACTAGATATATTAAATAAAACTACTTTATGTTAAGTTTTCTGTTAAGTATTGTGGTAGTATTCATGCTAAAGAAAAGGTGAAAAGTTATTTGTGTACTGAGGGCTGGGACACCCTAAGTTTATAATGAACTAAAACTAAACTAAAATTATTCAATATATTTCATATTGATTGAAATAAGATAAGAATAAATTTATAAGACAGCATTATTTAAGTTATAGTATAGTAGTACTGTCAAATTAGTTGAGCATAGTAATAGAATAGTAATTCTGTACTATGTCAATAAATAAATAAAATAAATTAAAATAGTTTTGGTGTCCATTTGAATTGATACCACTGTGCAAGTACATAGAAGAATAAAAGAGTTAATTACATTTCAGTTCTTATTGCATATGATGGATGGCTGGGAGGACGACAAAAACAGTTCCTTATATCAGCTGGAGCATCAATAATCATATTTAGAGCTGAACTAGCCATGTTGTTTGGATTGTTTTTAATCATGGACTTCTATTTTAAAAAGGTTGAAATTACCAGGTAATTGAAGTTCATATTTTCTCCAAATTTGTTTATCTCACATGCTTGGAAATATTATTGTACAAAGGCAATGGATAAAAGGCTTTACACCAAATAGAGCATGTGTGCGTGTTCATTAGAGAAAGTTGAAAGTTTAGATGGGCTGAGATTACCTACATTACATATTTTAATGTCCTTGGTCTCAATATTATTTTATTTTACAGTTTATTGAAAATAGTGATCCCAGCTGCCTTAGGATTAATAGCCTTGACTGTGGTGGTGGACTCCATCTTCTGGGGCCGACTGCTGTGGCCCGAGGCTGAAGTGTTGTGGTACAACACCATCCTCAACAAGAGTTCTGATTGGGGTGTATCCTTTTACAAAACACAGAGATTAGATGGATCATCATTTCAGATCATCATTACAGCTGCTGTAATGAAGATAATGTCTTCTTTGCTCAATTAATTAAATGCCCAGATTAATATACTCTTACGAGATGAAATTAAAAAAAAAAAAAAAGTTGGACAATTTACACAGCATTATCTGCCCCAAGCTAAGTAGAGCTTGTGTTATGATAAATAGCCTTACACAATAACCAAGACCTGAGCTCCTCTCACAGACATCTCCATTTCTCTGGTACTTCTACTCAGCATTGCCTCGAGGTCTTGGACCGAGTCTGGTCCTGATACCACTGGGGCTGTACGTGGACAGGCGCATGGTCCAGGTAGCTGCGCCGGCCTTCACGTTCATCCTACTGTATTCCATCCTGCCTCATAAAGAGCTGAGGTTCATTATCTACGTGTTCCCGTTGCTGAATATGGCCTCAGCTGCTGCCTGCTCTTACATGTAAGTCATAAATTCATAATCATTTATTCAGGAACAATTTAACAATTGTGTTTAGCTTTGGTGCAGAAAAAACTATAAGCAAACACTTCATAAACCATCATTGTAAAGGTTATCGAATGAATGATGATGATGGTGGTAAGCGCAAAGAATTCGCTTTGAGCTTTTACCTATTACTTACATAAATCATAGGCATTTAGAAGCTGTCAGCAATTAATATTATTGGATCCAATAAATAACCTTGGGTTATCTTAAATTTTAGAGAAAGCTGTTCTAATCTTATCTTTTTATTTCAGTTACATCAGGAAATCAAAAGCACCGATTTACGAGCTTTTATTCTGGGGACAAATCTTCGTAGTCATCGGAAATATTATTATGACTCTGGCATTTGTGTCAGTGGCTATGACTAACTATCCTGGAGGCATTGCGATGTCTAAGTATGAAATATATTGTTATTTTAGTATCAGAATTATTTTTTAAGACAAATTAGTCCTTGGATTCACAAATTTAAATTGTTTCAGGTTGCACAAGCTATTGAAAAATGAACCTTACGTCCATGTACACGTCAGTAACCTAGCTGCTCAAACTGGCGTGACGAGATTTATGCAAGTTAATGACGAATGGAAGTACAGCAAAAATGAATCGCTGACTCAGGATCAGTTGCAGGAATACACGCACCTTCTGGTCGAAGCCAAAAGCAAGTACTCGCTGAGTGTCAAAGCGTTTGCCGACACGCACGACGTTTTAGATAGCATCGAATCTTTCTCTCACATATCTCTAACATATAAAGTTCTCCCGCCAATAAAAATCAAGACTAGACCCGCTCTCTTTATTCTGCAAAGAAAAGACTATAAAGAGTATCCATACGGTAAAAATGTACCGGTGTATGAAATAATAGATGATGATTTCATGGATGATAATACAGAAGAATTAAAAGCGTTCCAGGCAGAGAGTATTGAACCAGATCGTGAAAGACTTACTTATACAACGAGTTATGTTAATGAGGTAGAAGCTGATGATGATCTTATAGAACCTGAAAGTAATGAAACTGAATACGGTAATGTTGATGAGAAACTCGATGTTGAAAATGAAGCAGTAAATGACGATACTGTTGAAGAACCAAAGGAAGAAGCTGCTATGCTTATAGAGGAGGAATTTAAAAAAGAAGAGGAGACTGAACGACTCGAAATAGAAACGAAACTCAAAGCAAAGAAAGCGCTCGACGAATTAAAATCCTTGAGACGCGAAAGAAAAAAGAAAGCAATTGAAAAGATTAAATCTGAAACGCGTAAAGAAGTTGTAGCGTCAGCTAAAGAAAAATTAAGGGACATTATGAAACGCCACAAACACATTGCTGACGAACTTACAGAAAATATACCAAAAGTAGAAGATGATAAAGTAGATGAAAGAGGGGACATCCCCGAGTCTGAAACTATAGCTCAAGTAGTAAATACTGAAACAGAAGAGACTAAGGTAGTACCAAACATATCCGATATGTTAGACAACTCAGTTGAAACAACGCATTCTAACGAAAATATAGACTCAATAGTAGAAGAGGTTATTGCAAGGCTCATCGATAGAAAAATATATGATGATAAGACTAAGCCAGAAGATATTAGAGCAGAAGACAGACAAATGATACAAAAGATTGTCGAAGAGGTGTTAGCAGAGAGGATGAACCATACCAATACAGATTTCAAGTAAGATTACGCTCAGAATTTGTTGATTTTTGTTTTTATTTGTCGTGAAACAGAGCAAATCAGCTGGTCGGTGTTGTTTTGCGCAAAGGCTATTGTTGTATTTCATATTTTGATCTCTATTTTTTAATAGTACAAGTTACTTACTATTACTACCGTACGTACATTCAAAGGCGCTTTTTATGAAACTGTATTCGCCATCGCTTTTCTCGATGATTTATCAAAATAAAATCAGCCTTATTTTTGTCATTATAGAAATCAGAAAGAGGTGCAGATAGATAGAGTAGAGGTACATACTTAAAACTTTATTCATGTGTGATAAATGTAAGCATTTTCGAATTTTTGTAGATTCTAAGTTAGGGTTCATCTAGTCGGTATATCAGACAGTTCTTCCTTACTAAACTGTAATCTAAGGATAAAATAAAATAAAATTGTTGATTTTACACGTCATTTTATTAATAATACTTTCATATAATTCTAAAGAAGTGATTAAATCTGTTTTAATTTTGTTTATTAATAAAATCACAGACAAATTACAGAATGTAGGATTACAGTGAACTTTAATGTAAGAAAATACATATTTTAAAGTTGCAAAAATAGCTCCCGGAGCTCAAAATCAATGCACAGACTATGAATCTTATGGAGATCAAGAGATATTGATGTTTTCTAATGCCTGATTCAAAACACACTTGTGACTAGAATATGCAAAATGCTTATAACTGCTAGATCTATATAAAATGAAACAGACTAAACTTAAGTAATTAGCCACATATGTAAATAACTGCTGCACTTATCTATATTTAACTACAGAAGAAGCCCAGATATTTACGTTACACACATTATTTGTCAAGGGTAGGTGCTTCCACTAGAGGTACATTTCACAAATAGGCCGGACGACTAAAAAATTATGTATTGTCCGTCCGTCAGTTATATAATCGAATAATATTGGTCACGTATTTTTTTTTGCAATCCAACAAAAACTTTCATAAATAAAGCGCGTCAAAGTTTGGGGGTGGGGTTAGTGACGTCACGGCGAAGAAAAAGTGTAAGTCCGTATACAGAAAGAAAGCTGGAAACTTTTAAACGCTTACCGGCGCTTGACAGCGCTGGTAAGCCGCGCAGGAAAATATATGAACGCGCGCCGATAAGCACTGAACGGTGCCGACAAGTGCCGACAAGCTTCAACACGAGCTGGTCAGCGCTAAAATTATCTAAAATTAATAAACAACTGCGACAACCAGCTTCCTTTGTGTAGAACGGGCCAGCGCTATCAAGCGCCGGTAAGCGCTTATTTATAAGTTTCCAGCTTTCTTTCTGTATACGGCCTTACACTTGTTACTGAGCCGCGTCGTCACGTCACGCGAAACTATCAATTTTTGATTAACCGACAAAAGAAACATTCATGTCCAATATCTTTAAATAATCTAACTGACTTACGAACTAATTAGATTTTTGGACATCAATTTTATACGACAATGTGTCGTATAAAATTTCCATGAATCGAACACTGGCAGAACAGCGTCAAAATGTTGAAGTCAAGCTAAAATGCGGCCCTTGAGACCACTTTATACACTCATATTGACAGACAGTCATATTGTTCTGGTAGAGCAATTAATTTGGTGGAATCAGGACCTTGATCATTGCAATGTCAAAGTTATCATCTAACCTATTTATCCTATCTCACAACTCAATTCCAAGCCTAACTATTACGTGGTTTGTAAGCATTTTGTAGTATTTTCCAATCGAACCGCCCAGAGCTCGAGTTAATAGAAGGTGGACAGGGAGGGGTTACCACTTCAATGGGTTTGTCTTTCATGGCTCCTAACGCGCAGTAAGGAACCCTTAGCAGGTTTGCGTTGATGTGGTACGAATGGGGTTCATCGTTCTTTTCCTCGAGTCTTTGGAGAGCGATGGCCGTGATTTCTAAGGTAGACGCGTGGCCGACGAAGATAACGTTTCCACCTGAAAATAATAAGGGGTTACTAGTTCTACTGTGATTTAGTAAACATAGTTATGTATTGTGGATTCATTCTTTTTGTTCTTCGACAGGTAGAGTAGGGCTCGTATTATGAAAGCTTACTCAGTTATCCATCCATGCTTGAGTATCACTTTTCTATGAGCGAAACGTCACTCAAGCATAGATCTATGACTGAACAAGCTTTCATAATACAGGCCTAAGTGTACAAAAATGAATCCTCAATACCATCACTTTTCCTATACTCGTAAGGTTTGCTCAAAGAAAACTTTTTCAGGATTAAGCTCGTATTTATCCTATCTCTCGCTCGTATTTAATAAGTAGGTAGTAGTAGTAGGTGCGGGGAGGCCTTTGCCCAGCAGTGGGATAAAAATGGCAAAATAAAAAAAAGCATTATGTTATTCTAACCACGTTTAATCCCAGAAACAAGCGTGCGAAGCCGCGGACGGAAGCTTATTGAGTATTCTCAACAACATGTTGACTGAAAACACAAGCTTCTTAGAATTTCACAGTAAAGATGGATTTTGATGAACATCCGCCAAATACAAGAATTGACGCATTTTGGCATTCACCCAGATGCAATCAAACAAAAATACAAACAAACCACATCAATTTAAATAAAAAGTTATAAATGGTTTGCGTAAAAACATCGTGTATCGATGCCTATTTCTGCTATTTTACCACAATTATGTTCCTGAATAAAGACTTTCTATGTTATATTTATGTTTATCATCGCTACATAAATATAAGCATAACAAAAACGGAACTGTTTTCACCAAAGCGAACGGAAAACGATATGTAAAAAGCTTACAGCATATCTTCCTACGTCTTAAAACAGTCCTGTCTCTCTTGTCTATGGGGTTATTACTATTTATCCTGTACAGCAGTAGCTGGTACATAACATACTTACCGAAGGAACACTAACACTAATATTATAAATGCGAAAGTTCGTATGGATGTATGGATGTTTGTTACCTCTTCACGCCAAAACTACTGAACAAAAAATATGCGAAGCCGCGGGGCGCAGCTAGTTGATAATAAATGATAAGAGATTTTTGGAAAAGAGAACGTTGGTACTCGTACGCTTAAATATACCACCGAAGTTTACTATTTAGAGTTGCAGTTGACTGAATGACTGCACCACCGTTGAAAAATATCTGCGCTGGCTGGTGGGTTTCCAAATTCTATTGTTTGCGGCAGAGCGAGATTCCCTTAGCACAGGTAATATACTTTACTTAAAGGGGGTCTCAAACACTGTTATATAATATACTAGCTGCGCCCCGCGGCTTCGCACGCGTTGTTCCTTTGTAAACATTAAAAAGTGATTTTCATCCCACGGGAACTAATTTATGGGATGAAAAGTGGCCTATGTTTGATTCCAGGATTAGAATTACCTGTATGCAAAATTTCAGCTGGATCCGATCCGAAGAAGTAACAAACATCCATCTATCCACACAAACTTTCGCCATACAAACTTTCGCCTTTATAATATTATATAGTGTGATGTGATGTGATTTTAAGTTTCTGAATAAAGATTTTTTATTTGGTGCAGTCGACTGCATGCATTTCGTGCATTCTGTGATTGGGATCTATCGAATCTTTACCTTCAGCCTCTGTATCCTGTACAGCAGCTTGCATAGCAACCTCGTTCCTCTTGAAGCAGTCGTCCAGGGTCTCTGCGGAGGTCGTGTCCAGGTCCACATAGGGCTTGTAGCTGAAATGTCCAAATTTATCATAACATAAAGCAGTGGAAGCATCGACACCTAAAGTGGGTGATAGACGTACGAGCAAGTATGCGTACTTATGGCTCGACGACCTTTTTTCCTTGTGTGTCACCGTAAGTGCGCGTACTTTAAAACCGCCGCGCAAAATCGCCAGCGATCCAACCGCTTAGAAATCTTGCTCGTAGCTCGTCTTAGCTCGTACGCGACATCGCAATATTCGCAATACAGAGTGAGTACATAAGCTTCACGTGTCACTTACGTCGAGCCGAGTAAGTTCGCGATCTTAAAAACCGCGTACTTTAAGTTCGTACTTCATCACCCACTTTAGAAAAACAGAAAAGATTACGTCAAAATATTTTATCTTCTACTGGAAAAGAACCTAACGGGTTTGATTGTCAAACTACCCCTAGATCTCAATAATCACGGGAGCCCTGAAAAATGGCGCGCATTGCGTCCTCTTGAATCAACTTATTTTCTTGGATTCAAAGTAAAGGGTAGTAGTTTAACTCGGGCATGACTGAACCCATTCATGCTCGATTGTAAAACCGTCGCTACTCTTAGACGCCTAAACACCAGGTATGAATTGGCTCCTTTTAGTCCTTTGTTAAACTACTATTTGCGCGCATAAGTTCAGTAATAATCATTTTGATGGAATTAATTCTCTGTACAATGATTACCTTAGATCAACATTGTATCCAGCTTTGTGTAGCTCTACTGGAGTCATGAAGGGAGCAAGTCCTTTGCTCATGTGCCAGCCTTTATACTCAAAAAGGCCAGGTTCCACCTTGATTTTCAACGATGGGTCAGCTTGAAGACCTGAAAACAAAAAGAAAATAATGCAAAAAGATATTCCGATACCGGGAATCGAACCCGAGCCTCCTGGGTGAGAGCCAGGTATCCTAGCCACTAGACCATATCGGATGTTGTAAGAACCAACGAAAATACGGTTTATAATCTAAATCTGGTTCCCATAATATACTAAAGCCCTTCTCCCATTGCGATACGCGTAGGCGATTCAAGTATCCTGAAAGACTAGTCGCTGTCAATTATCTTACATACATTTGAATGCAGGCGTCTGCGACTAGTACCGCGCGACTCGCTGTGCTAGTCGCCCGCGTGTCCCGTCATCTACATATGCTTCTGTATTGCAAACACTTCTTCAATTAAATAGCTCGACATAACGTCCGTTCATTAAAAAGCACAGAACAAAGTGGTATTTTTGATTTCAGTCTCTAAAGTAAATAAACAACAAAGAAACCTTTAGCCTGTTAGTTGTTACTTAAGGGACTTGAGTATCGTATCATACGTGAAGGAGAGTACGAGATGGGGCTAACATTTTCATGACCCGTCAAGATTTACCTCCTTTATTCTTCTGGTCTGCTAACACAAAACAGCTGCTAAGTAGTATTATTTTTCAGTCTGACTTATGTCAATAGAAGAAGACAGAGCGAGATTTAGCTGTGTGCTAAGTTAGCAGACTATCTCACTAATATTATAAATGCCAAAGTTTGTATGGATGTATGGATGGATGGAAGCTTGTTACTTCTTCTCGCCAAAACTACTGGGACGGATTTGACTGACATTTTGCATACAGGTAATTCTAATCCCAAAATCTTTTATCCCATGAATCAGTTCCCGTGGGATGAAAATCACCTTTTAACGTTTCTTTTTAACGAGTGCGAAGCCGCGGGCCGCAGCTAGTTATGAATAAGTGGTAAGATTTTAACGATACATAACAAGCATTAAAACCTACCTTCCAAGAAGGAGTGTGCAGTCTCGACGCAGCGCAGCGCCGCCGAGGCGTACACGTGCTTGACCGTGACCCCGGCCAGGCGCAGGCCCTCTCCAACGAGCTGAGCTTGGAATCTTCCCACTCGCGTCAGGGGACTGTCTTTTGAGTAAGAATCAGCGCCTCCGATCCTGAAATAAAAAAAAATGATATTGTTTTAAAAAAAACTATAAACTGACTTAAATTATACTATATGTAGAACACATTGTCAGAACTGGACCAAATTAAAATGGGACCACACCAGCACCAGCCGGGGAAGACCACCCAGTAAAAAGTTTTGAGGTAACTACGATTCCCAACCAGCATGCCTAGTGTGGGGATTATGGGCATTACCCTCCATGAGATAACAGCCACTAAAGGCGCTTATCTGGAGGAGGCCTGCGTCCAGTGGTGGACCTGACGGTCCCAGTACAAAGGTAAAGAGTAGGCTGTTGAGGTTGAGGTAGGTCATAGGTTAGACGGCGGCGGCACTCGGAAGACTGCTTTCAAATCTTAGAGGAGCGAACACTAGTTGTCGTCGCCTCTACATGGGAGTTGTGCGCTCCATGGCTCTATACGGAGCTCCAGTATGGATTGACACCCTAAATAGTCGGAATATCACCCTTCTGCGAAAACCACAAAGGGCGATGGCAATCAGGGTGATCAGAGGATATCGCACAATCTCCTTCGAGGCGGCATGTGCCCTGGCATGTTCCTTACCCTGGGACTTGGACGCTGAGACACTCGCGGCAATTTATTACTGGCGGGAGGAGGAACTAGAACGGGGTCAACGCCCGGCACAGAGGGAAATCGAAGCGCGACGAGCAGATATCCACAAAGAGCTAGTAGAAGTGTGGCGGAGTAGGCTTTTACAACCGAGCGCCGGTCTTAAAACCGTAGAGGCGATCCGACCTGTGCTGCTGCAGTGGTTGGAAAGACAACACGGGACACTGACCTTCCGGTTGACGCAGGTACTCTCGGGTCATGGTTGTTTTGGGAGGTACCTGTGCCATATCGCCGGAAGGGAAGACACGGAGAGATGTCACCACTGTGATAGTCCCGAAGACACGGCTCAGCATACGCTTGAGTCCTGTCCCGCGTGGGAACAGCAGCGTCAGATTCTGAGTGCTGCGATAGGTGGTGAACTCTCTCTATCAACTATAGTTAAATCTATGGTTGAAAAGCAGGAAAGTTGGCAGACAATGACAGAGTTCTGCGAGGAAGTCATCCTGCTGAAGGAAGCGGCGGAAAGGGAAAGGGAGGAATCCTCCACTGACCCAATTCGTCGAAGGCGAAACGGGCGAAGAAGAAGGGCCTTTAGTGCCCTTGTTCAGCCTTAAAGATTACTTAACATCTCGATCATAGGCGTTGCGTGTCCCAGCACGCCACACAACTTGATGATCCCCACTTTTGGATGGGTTCCGCAATACGTGGAGCGTCACTAGTTAGGGTTCGCGGAAGCACTCCCGAAAGTTCCCGTGTTCCCTACCAAATGTGCTCAGAGCATACCGTGAGGTTTTAGTCAGTAAGAGCCTGACATAATCTTCCACCTGGGCACGGAAGATATCCATGAAGGATTTCCTCACGCAAAAAAAAAAAGGTCATAGGTTAGAAATAACCTTGAATGGTTTCAACTGAATCCTTGCAATGTTTGGGTTACAGTTACCACCATAACTGATTTCTTACTTTAACCACAGATAATATAATACTACTTTAACCTAATAACTTTAAAATTCAATCCTCGAAAAGGTTAACTTTGTGGTATGGTATTACATAGTCAAATCGGTCAAGTGATGATGGAAACTACAACAAAATTGAGGGGGTTGACCCCCCCCATAGATGTAGGGTAATTTATTTGCTACTTACACATATATATAATAAATAGACATAAAAACATATTACATGCCCAACGCCCCCTGCAGAACAATTATACCACCAAACTGCGAACCTCAACCCGCATGCCCAGCGTGGGGATTACCCTCCTTGCCAATAAAGCGCATATCAAGAGGAGGCCTGCGTCCAGCAGTGGACCAATACAGGCTGTTGAGGTGAGGTTGAATTTTTTACAGCAGCAAAAAGATTTCGGCTCAGCATAACTAAACAGACTTTACCAGAGTAACCCTGTAGAGATAAAACTAGTTAAAAATAATTAAGTGTAATATACCTTTCTCCTAACTTGAGTGGTAAATTAAGGTCCTTCCTGACATAGGTGCCATTATCTTCGAAGCAGTGTTCCACCCACTTGCCGTAGGTGAGGTCGACGCGTTCGCCGTGGCGCATCGAGAATATCCACCTGCGGTCTTCTTTCCTCGTTGACGATTTGTCCTGGAAGTACATTCATTTATTATAATACTAGCTGCACCCCGCGGCTTCGCCCCCGTGGAATTTATCTCACATCCCACGGGAACAAAGGGATAAAAAGTATCCTATGTCAGTCTCCTGGTTTTAAGCTACCTCCCGACCAATTTTCAGCCAAGTCGCTTCAGCCGTTCTTGAGTTACAAGTGTTGTAACAAACACGACTTTCTTTTATATAATATAGATTTATTATTATACTAGTTGGGCCCTTCGCGGCTTCGCACGCATTGATTCTATGGAAACGTTTAAAGGCGATTTATATACCACGGGAACTGATTTATGGTATAAAAAGTGGCCTATGTTTGATTCCAGGTTTAAAATTACCTGAATGTCAAATTTAGTTTAGAAGAGGTAACAAACATCCATCCATCCATCTATCCATACATCCATACAAACTTTCGCATTTATGATATTAGTGTGATTTATTATAGAAAAAATGAACCCAAATGAACCTGCTCAGAAAGTTGCTTATTCCTTTTCTAAACTTAAAGTAGAAAACCCGTCTTTGCCAACGACGCGGGAGGAAAAACTCTATGGAATTTCATTTCTCACACGTTCAGCGGGAGAGAAAAATGTATTTAATACATTTTAACGTGTTATTTTTTTAATTTTCCTAAATATTTATGGTTATTTTCACAATAGGTCAGACCTAAAAAAAGTTTTACTCAAAAATCGCCTTATGATATCAGCCTCTTACGTATTCGGAACAATAATTCAAAAAAGAACTACTTGCGAATCGTGCGCGTATTTGTTTCTACATTGGAGCTTACAATTTGAATTTACTTGGTGTTTTTGAAGATTTTAAACGATGATTTTCCTCAAAGAGTGATACATAGTGCTTTATACTAACTACACCTTCGTGTAGTTTAAAGCACTATGTATTACTCGGGAGAAAGTGCAATTCCTACCTCTACCTCCTACTCGTGACACACTCTATAGGAATTGGCCACTTTCTCAACTTGGTGTACAATCTACCATTTTTATACATTAATAAGACAGATAAATACAAATAACTTACATTGTTTTCGCTTTTGCCAGCCGTCGCATTACCGGTTGAGTCCCAATCTATTGAGTGTCCTGCAAAATAAAATTACATTATAAGTCAATACATCCTCATAATCACAAGAGGAGTTTAGCTTTTATCACCACATTCACCAGCACATAAATATATAAATATAAATAGCTGCGCCGTGTAAATATAAAAGATGTATTTATTTTATTTAAACACTTTATTGCACTGAAGTACAAAGGGTGAGCGAGCGAGCCAACCAGAAATATGTTTTTACAGAGGGTTGGCGTGCTTATTTAAGTTTTACAGAAGTACCTATAGATGAATATAATTA
This sequence comes from Eupithecia tripunctaria, assembly GCA_955876795.1. Lineage (NCBI taxonomy): Eukaryota > Metazoa > Arthropoda > Insecta > Lepidoptera > Geometridae > Eupithecia > Eupithecia tripunctaria. Next base: position 12,550,404 of record OY041617.1, on the reverse strand, counting down.
TATAGTTACCTAACTATTTATATAAATACATACCTACTCGAATATCTACTTAAGAATAAGATAGTTATTAGTTAAAAGACTTAGGTACAACTAACAAACATGTTCGATTCACGAAATCACCTTTAAACGTTATAGGAACAACGCTTGCGAAGCTGCAGGGCGCAGTTAGTTTATAATATTAGTAAGATGTATTTCTGTAATCGAAATATAAAATTTAATCCTTTACTCTTTGGCTGTTTACAAAACATATCTACTAATATCTAGGTATTATAGCATTCTAAACTACAAACCTTGAGTGACGTTCTAAACCTAGCTTACAAACCTTGAGTGACGCTTAGTATCCCTTCAGCCTTGTCCGCTTCGACAGCCGTCCAGTACGTGTGCCACTCGTTCCAGGTCTCTTCAGACTTCTCCTTGGCCAGCTCCGAGGCGTCTTCGTGAGGGTAGCTCATCTCCACGTCCGTGTTAGAACCGGACTCAGACTTACAATCAGCGCCTATGGTTAGAAGAATCACGAGATATAGTTGAGCTTTCATTTTAGCCGGAATTTCTTTGATAATATGTAAATATATACGATAATACTTTGTTTATTTTTGATAACAATTATGATTTCTTAATAATTTTATCTGAAATTTGACTTTTTATTTGATCACGAGATATAAGCAATCATTTAAGCCGGAATTACTTTTGATGATACGTAAATAAAGCATTTACTGGAAAAGAAAATTACTATCAAATAATAGAGATAAAACTTTATTTTTTATCGATAACACTCTTTTATTATCTTTTTAGAAATTTGACTATTTATTTGAAGACTGGTTTTTTGTAATGCAGTTGAAAATTCACTAAAACAAATTTGTTTTTATTTGTAGTTTGTTTGAAATTTGATTCGTCTATGAGCTTATTTTGGAAGCTTAAAGAAATAAACGTTATTGATGACTATAAATCTGGGGGCAAAATAAAAACTTTTATATTATTAAAATGAGAGTACAAGTCCCTATGCGATCGATTCTGAAATTGCTTCTTACAAACGGTTCATTAGGTACATATGAGGAGCGAGATCGGTCGCTCACCTCACTCAGAAAAAAATCTGCATAAAACGGCCTTCATAGGTACTACTTGTTTCACATTTAGTACATAATAAAGGGTACAAATACTCGTTTGATGCATAACAGGTTTGTTTGAATCGATTTTAACATTGCAATCAGGAATTAAACTAATCTTGATACTTTATTTGCTGAAATTTATGTTACAGTGGATCATAGGTTTTAATCGACGACTTCGAAAATGGATGAGGTTCTATGGCTGTATCTGTTCGATATTTTGTGTATTTTTGTCGATTGCTTTGTTATTTATGGACGTATTTGGACGATTCTTTTGCAGAAGTATAGTGTTATCAAATTAAAATACATTTTAATTTTCAATGGATTATTATTTATTCAGCAAAACTTAAGAAACTAAGGTTTCGAAGTCGGTTTAAGTTTTTTCAAAAAAATCAAATTATTAGAATTACCTACCTGACTAGATTCTGATTTATGTCCCAAAGTGCGTAGGTACAAAATGGACAAAGACGCATACAAATATACAATTTATAATTGAGTTTGTCGTAAAAAACTATAAACTGACTTAATTATATGGTTTTCTCATGGATGCCAGAATTGTCAGAACAAATTGAATAGGTCCACACGGGAAGCACCAGCTATTAAATAAAAAAAAGAGATTTATCAAAATCGGATCACCCAGTCAAAAGTTCTGGAAACAAGGAATTAAGAACCTCCAAATTTGTTAAAGTCGGTTAAACATACATATAGGCAGTAAATTTTAAACTACGATAGGTGTAGATATAGGTTCTTGATTTGGCTCCTGTGCAACTGGAAACCTCCATTAAATATATTGAGATCTAATAAACTATATCGTATCCATTTTGAATGGAGCATAAACGTAAACAAAACACCCATACTTAACCTAAAATTCACTTTGTTGGCGCGTCCTTTTATACGTAATTTACATTACTTGTCGATTTTAGATCCTCCCTTCAATAAAAATTGCTTACAATTAATTATATCTGAAACTCGACGCCAAGCAAGTGAGATTTTGTTATTTATGTTGTACTTTGTTTATTAACATGCTTCATTCAAAATGGATCAACCATAGGTTATATTGCGAGAGGTAAAAGAATAGAGGCTATTGATTCAACCTGACGATATAGGTATAACTAGACTTAGGTACATTTAAGTGACGATTTATCCACTCCGCAAAGGATTATATTTATTCATGAGAAATGATCCCGACGTGGTCCTAAATAAATATATACCCGACATATCTTATACCTTTAAACGAGCAACTCTTGTATATACTAATCCGGATCTCGGAAATGGCTACAACGATTTTCATGAAATTTAGTATAATTTAGTATAATATACGATTTTCATGAAATTTACTAACATTCATATTGATTTACCATCGGAACTATTCATTTTTAACCGACTTCAAAAAAAGGAGGAGGTTCTCAATTCGTCTGTTTTTTTTATGTTTGTTACCTCAGAACTTTTGACTGGGTGGTCCGATTTGCATGGTTCTTTTTTTATATGAAAGCTGGTGCTTCCCATGTGGTCCCATTTAATTTTGTTTAGTTCTGACAGTGGGATCCATGAAAATTCGTGAAAAAACTGTAAAAATTGAAGTCCGTTTATAGTTTTTTAAAACAAAATTAATTATTGTCGATGTCGGAATACCGGTCGCCATCTATGTCGAGACTGGCCATGATACTCACTGCTAGTGTTTCCTAGAGAGATGGCTCGGTGGAGCGTCCAGGCGTCCGATTCTGCGGTGCGCTGCGTGAAGAGGGCCGGCAGTAAACCACTCACTCCTACAAAACAAATAGAAAAAGATATGTAACATAAAAGTCGATTTATGCAAATTAGTTTCGTACATAATGGTGTCAGTTAAGGCACACACCCGAACCAATATGACAGCGCCACCTATTTATTATATTATTATGTTTATTTAACACAGGAAATTTTAATATTACATTGTTACCCAAGGTATGAAAGTAACTTATTTAGTCCCGAGACGGGGTTTGACGACCGACGGAGCGAGGGCTCTAATAGTTCGAAGGACTAAATGTTACTTTCACCCGAGGTAAACACTGAGCTTTTCATTACGATACGAATACAAGGAAAGTAAAAATAAAAGTAAGAATAAGCTAATGAAAAATTTAGTCAATTTTATTTTTTACATAAATCAACAACTTAGGTGAGATATTTATTTAAAGTCTATAGTAAAATTAGAGCAATTATTAGTTAAAGATATTGAAAGGTTTTTTCCAGGTACCTCGTAAGAAGTGAAAACCTAGTATTTTTTTGGTTAAATACATCATTTTGCCTTTTGAGAAACGATATTCTCTCGAAATCCTTTAAATGTACATTGTGTGTTGTCTTTAACATAGAAAACACGCTCCATAATGTTGAAGGTTTGTAAGTCTTTGAGAATTCGTTAAAATATAGTAACAAAACGTTTTCCTCTAATTCTCAGCGAGCCATTTCATAATGCCCACGCTGGGCATTATGGGCTCGCACAATACTACTTACCTAGCATTTTTACGATTATTCAACTCACACCAGTTGGGACGATTCTTCCTTAGGGCTGACTTTATTTGCCAAGAAATATTTAATGAGAATAACAGGGGAAGATTAATAAGTAGGTGCAAAATACCTAACTAACCAGTAATCAAGAAACAATAAAGATAAGATTTGAAATGCACAATACAGAGCTGAGTGCAATGTACCGACCGGCCGCTAGAATAGGTACTATCTTCCGTCTGCCTAGGTGGGTATAACAACTCTCCAGCGTATACATAAGACGCTTATCAGGGGGAGGCCTGCGTCCAGCAGTGGACCAATTCAGGCTGTTGAGGTTGAGGTTGAGCCCTTTACTCGAAAATTTATGAGGTAAGTTCTTCTAACAGATAATTGGACGACGTACATGAGTTTTCATCACACTAATAAATGCGAAAGTTTATGTGTTGAGATGACTCCTTGTTACTGAACGGCTGTGGAATTACGCAAAAAACCACATAAAATATAGAAATAGAAACTCTTTATTTGTGTGACATGGATAAATTAACATAAAAAATTAAATTACGTACCGTCTAACACAAAAAGGTCACCGGCTCATCACAATGCTGCTATGACTATATAAAATGACAGTTGAAAGCCCTTTGGCTTTCGTAATATGTAACCAAAGAAACTGCTGTGCTGATCGTCCGATCGAAGAAGACCGCTCTAGATTTTAAATAAATAAATAATGCTGAACAATTCACACAGAATTTTCTAGCCCCAAGCTAAGCAGAGCTTGTGTTATGAGTAGGTACTAGATAACCGATATACTTAATACAATACACTACATAGATAGATATTTTTTATTATATACAGAAAACATCCAGCCCTGAACAATTAAAATAATCAGGAGATCGTACAAATATTTGTCCCGAGGCGGGAATCGGACCGTCAACCTCCTGCGTCGCAGGCGGACCGTGCGTCGCTCTGTGTGACACAGATAAAAAGGCTAAAATTTGTTAAACTGTTGAAATAGCGTAGTCCAATCAAAACTAGGACGCGATGATGCGAGAATAACGAATGCAATTTATATTCTGTTTTTTTTTCTGTTATTGAATACTAGCATTATAAGAATCGCTATCACAATCAATCAAAGATACGTCCACTCAACTTTACTTACCCTTGAATTCTGTGGCCTTGATAAGAAAGAACCTATCATACATACCTATATAGAAATCCACATTATACAACCAGACAACACACACCTATGATTAAACTACACTCAACAATAATAAAAAATAACTTTTCACATCAATAATAAAATTAAAACGATAGAGTTTCCAGTTCCTTCAAAAACCAAGCTTCGAACACTCGCTCGGAAAACTAATCAAGACAAACGAAGCGTTCGTACAAGCAACAAAAAATGGTGTTACGTGTTACTAGATAACCAGCCATGAGTAGACTAGACTAGGTACGTTGAGTTTTTGCCATGTTTTTCTGAGTTGACGTCATCCCGGGCGTCCTTTCGCGATAAAAATAGTCTTCCGATATCGATTTTATGCCGGTTACTAAACTGATAGACAAGTGGCAAAATGTGCCTACCAAAACTTTATTTTCATTTACCGTACTTCAAGACTTTTTCCTTTTTCTAATGTTAAGGTACCTACTTCAGATTGTTTGTTTGCTCAATTATATTACAAGAAAAAAAGTAGTTCGCAATAGATGTAATTCAAAATAACTGATTTTGTTGTAAAAAACTATAAACCGACTTCAATTGTATGGTTGTCTCATGGATCCCACTGCCAGAACTGGACCAAATTGAAATAAGAAGCACCAGCTTTCAAATAAAAAAATAATCATGAAAATCGGACCACACAGTTTCTGAAGTCTGCTAAAAAAGTGTAAATTTAAGAGTAACAAACGGTTTGAATGGCGCCACACTAAACAAATTCGTATTATAGAATCACAAAATAGTCAAACTATGAGTCAAACCATGTTTTATGCCAGTCCGATAGCCTCGGAACGTCGTAAATCGACCGGTTTAAATAACTTATTTATGATAATGAATATAATGATACAATAACATCACATTCACTTCAGATTTCACTGAACTCCGTAAAAAAACCTATAATTACCTATACGTATCTGTTAAAATAATAGAATATAATATTAGCAACATAAACCCCTACCTCGCACAAATGTAAGCGGACACTAAACTAGGAAGTCACTAAACCACTAACCTCTTAAATTCAAATTCACTAATCGTAAACACTTCAGCACAGTCATTGTGGGTGTGACGTTTCAAATCCACTCACACTAAGATATAAACTGATACACTGACAAACTAAACACAACCGACAATCAAAACAACTGATATCCAAACACAATACGAAAAGTATTGAAGCTGTTGAAATAATATGGAACAGTTTCACGGATCGCGTACAATTTACAACGCACTTGGATATATCGATAAGGTTCAGCCAACAATGGAATATTAGCAGAATTGTATTTACATGCACTTATCAGCGAACGAAAATTGGTATCAGGAGGTTTGATAGCAAAATATAACCAACAACCCGTAAGGAAAATACAATACTAAGATTTGTCTATGAAATACTACGCTATTTTTACCTCGGAGTTTTAAAGATACAAAGTCCAGCTTCGTACGCGTGATAAGGTTATTAGTCTGTCTGTATGCCTACAACAGGAAGGTATTTTTTAACCGACTTCAAAATAATTGATTTTGTTTAATAAAAACTGTAAACCGACCTCAAAGATATGGCTCCCACTGTCAGAACGGGACCAAATTAAAATGGCACCACACAGGAAGCACCAGCTTTCAAATAAAAGTAGAATCATGAAAATCGGGCCACGCAGTCAAAAGTTCTGAGTTAAAAAAATAAAATACAGTCGAACTGAGAACCTCCTTTTTTTGAGGTCGTTTAAAATAGGAGGAAGTTCAAAATTCGAATGTTTTTTTTTATGTTTGTTACCTCAGAACTTTTGAAAATCAATTATGGATAGTATTTGTCGAATAAATCACTCGTATACGGTTACGAGTGATTTATTTTCCCAGACTTCAGTTTATCTGTGATCCTGATCATGCAACTGTGTCGAAACATAGGAAAGTAGAACTCAAATAACACAAAAAAAGGCTTAAATATCCCGTGCCTGCTTTATTTCCATCACAAATTAAAACTATGTTTTATAAACTAGCTTAGAAACGGAAAAAAAGGTTGCTTACCTTATGCTAAATACACTATAAATTTATTTGGACTTGAACTACCAATCTACTCTTTCACCGTCAAAATTGAATTGAGCTCGGGACGCAAACACCCGATGTATTATATATCAGTTTAGTATTTAAGATGATAACATATCTTTATATCTGTTCAAACAGCTATCAACAGAAGTAACTACATATTTAAAAGTATGAATGATATAAGGATAATAAAAAGGCTAGAATTACTAGCATAATACAGGATTAATTAATAAAGAAGATCTCTCAACTTCCGAGTATATTACAAATCGTTATCACGGCTATTATATAATTAATTTTGATTATAAAAAAACTATAAACCGACTTCAATTATATGGATCCTACTATCAGAACGGAACCAAATTAAAATGGGAATACATTGGGAAGCCAGCTTTCAAATTCAAAGAATCATGAAAATCTAACCACCCAGTCAAAAGCTCTCTTAAAAACAGACGAATTGAGAACCTTCTCCTTTTTGAAGTCGTTTAAAAACAAGGTCTGTCTGCATGCGATAAATTTAACCGATTTTCGTACGGATTTCTTTCACCAATGGACGGACGGACGCACTGATTCAAGACGAAGGTTTATGTAGATATAATTTGAGATTTTGTGTAAATTATCTGAAACTCTGAGTCGTACGTGACATATTAATCAAAGAGCTGATTGATACGTGACGACAATAGTAGAAGATGTCGGAAACTACCGTGCCGACTGGTTTTCTAGCGTGTGCCGTGTAAACTAATAGGTATGTGTGAATTGTTACTTACAAAAAGTTTTATGAAAACATTGCACATAACATTACAAACACTTTACTGCCCGTGCGAAGCCGGGGCGAATTGCTAGGCCCCTAATGTAAATGTAATGTAAATGTAATGGTTCCTGTAGGCCTACCGGAAAATGAAAACGCGGTTTTGTTTTCGTTGTCGTGCAAAACCAACTTTATGTCGCGTTTGTGCAATAATAAATCAGAAACTTTGATTTCCATTTTAGGAGTACGCCTTGTAGACTTACTAGACTAGAGTCTGTTTAAAAAGAGAAGTCGTGGGAATTGAGGGCGCTCGGGTACCAATTGGCAACTTTTGTTGCGTTGACAACACTGCTCTGTCATTGCAGTACGACGTTCACCGTAACGCACGACTCTTCTCTTTTTGAACAGACTGCGCGAGTCGCACCGCAGAGGCTGGGCAGTGAAAACATCATACCTGTTAGCCAAGATGTGCCAGTAACCCAGCCATCAGTGGAACTCTCCAGTTCCTTTTCCTCAATGTAGATGTAATCTCCAAGGACCAGTTCCAACTCGTCGCTCGCTTTCGGCGTGTTACTTTGAATCACTTTGTGTACCTGATGAACAGATAATTATAATTAATTAATAATGTTGGTCAATCATCCCAGTCGCCTGTTATGACAGCCGCGGGAAGAGTTGGGGGGTGCAAATTCATAGCACCACACGGCCGACAGAGATGACTAAGGAATATCCATCGTGGGCGGGCAGCAGCGTCCCTTGCAGAACATTTCAGCCAGATCCGTCCAGTTGTTTTGGCGTGAAGAAGTAACAAACATCCATCCATACATCCATCCATACTTCCATAAATTCATCAACTTTCGCATTTATAATATTAGTGTGATAGTAGTAGTCTATGTTTTATTACAAAATTAGAATTATCTGTACTGTAGGTATGCAAAATTTCAGCCCGATCCGTTCAGTAATTTTGGCGTGAAATGTATCCATCCAATCCCATCCAGACTTTTGAACTTATAATATTAGTGTGGCCAACGTGTAAAAATAAATAATAAAAACCATTTATTTCAGACCTGCATGGTCCATCCAAACGTAATGGAGACTCTTCGCTTAAACGAACTTCCTTCGCCCGCTGCGCTGTCGTCGCGCCAATAGTTCGGTTTGCGTTCACACATGGGGCGCAGATGGCATTTGTAATGATTTCGATAGACCACGCCGAGAGTGGTCGATTCGGTCGGTCGGTACGGTCGTTTGTTTGTTAGATCATGGACATGGTGATTGGTGACGTTTTAGTGTTCGATTTTTGTATGTCATGTTATGCAATGCCATACAAATAAAGATTTTTCTATCTAAAGTGCATAAGATCGATACGTTGTGGTTTAACCCTTCATTTGTAGATGTTTGAATCTTCATTTCCAACGAGATGAAGATTAAATCATATTTATGATATAGACGAGCAATAAAAAAATAATGCATTATCATGGTGCATGAGGTGATTTTTTAATCGCAATTTGCGCGTCATAGGTATTGATAGTAGATTGTATTCGATAGATATACCAATATTAGCGTCTGTCCGAAGCTTCGCACAATTCTTCGTGGATAAAAATAATCCTTTTAGCTATTCCAGATGTAACACTATATCTTCGCAAAGTTTTAGCATGATCCGTTCGAGTAGATTTAGCGTGAAAAACTTTCAAACTGTTTTTTTTTTTACATTTCCTAAACTTATGCATTGTATATTGAGTATAGATTTTTTATTAGATAATTAATTTTGTTTTAAAAAAACTATAAACCGATAAACCGACTTAAATTTTAGTTAGAAATAGTTTTTACATGGCTTTTTATGGATCCCATTATTGAATTGAACCAAATTAGCTACCGAATAGCACCAGTTTTCATATTAAAAAATAATCATGAAATTCGGAGCACCCAGTCAAAAGTTCTGAGGTAACAAACATTAAAAAAATACAGACGAATTGAGAACCTCCTCCTTTTTTTGAAGTTGGTTAAAATAGCTGGGCCCCGCGTGGATATTACATTTATCCACGCGGGGCCCAGCTAATATAATAAGAATAACAGCTTCATAGCTACATTTTTCGGGGATAAAAAGCAGTACATTTTAGTCCAGGATATGAGCTATCGTGGGTCAAAATTTCATCTAAATGTTCAGCATTTTGTGAAGGAGTGACTGACACACATCCAAACTTTTGCTTCAATAATATTTGTGTGACATTTTATTTCATGTCTTAACTGATTATCCATTTGGATAAGCATTCACATCTCAAGACCGTGGTAGATACATGCACACGACGATATCTCTTCGTACTGATTACGTATGATAACAGTGCAAGTCTTCATGTGCACAAATTATAATAAATTTTGTTTTAAAAAACTATAAACCAACTTCAATTTTCATAGGTTTTTCATGGATCCCATTGTCAGAACTGGACCAAAAATGGGACCACACGGGAAGCATCAGCTTTCATATAAAAAAATGAATCATGAAAATCCGACCACCCAGTCAAAAGATCTGAGGTGACAAACATAAAAAAATACAGTCGACTTGAGAACCTCCTCCTTTTCTTGAAGTCGGTTAAAACATCTTAAATTAATGGGACACAATATCTTCACAAGCGCACGGCACTATGTGAGCGCGTCCAGTGCTCCATGAAAACGCAGTTTTGCAGGACGCGTACAAAACAACCGTGCTTACATTGTGTTCCCAGCGCTTACTCGACCAGTTGCACGCAGACACTCGCTCCAGTTGCATTTCCAATCTTGTGAACAAATACTAGAGCATTGATTGCTGTAGTCTTTTATCACATCACACTAATATTGTAAATGCGAAAGTTTGATGGATGTTTGTTACCTCTTTACGCCAAAACTACTAAACGGAACGGGCTGAAATTATATAGCATACAGGTAATTCTAATCCTGGAATTTACACCTAGGCTACTTTTTATCCCATAAATCAGTTACCGTGGGGTAAAAATCACCTTTAAACGTTTCCAAGGAACAACGCGTGCTAAGCCGCGGGGCGCAGCTAGTATTTTATAAATCACACTAAAGTACGTCGAAGCAAGCACAACAAGTACCTCACCTGATGGTTAGCAAATCTCGGATCCCTGGAGTAGAGCCTCAGCTCCCAGTGAAGCGGCTCGGCTGGCTGGAGCTCGTCCACCAACGTCTTCAGCGAGTCGTATGCTGACAGCTCGAAGTGGTAGGCCAGCGTTATGTGCAGGGATTTCACGTGGGGTACCAGACTTATGGCTGTTGTGAACAATGTTTATTTATGGTTACGTTCTTTTTAATAAGCCGTCAACTTACTTGCTGCTCTATAAAAAAGAAAATCTTGGACAATTCACACAGCATTCTAGCCCCAAGCTAAGCAGAGCTTGTGTTATGGGTACTAGATAACTGATTATATGAGATGATGATAACTGACAATACACTACATAGACATAGATAGAGATTTTGTTATTGTACATAGAAAACATCCAGAACGCCCTGTACAAATATTTGCAGACATTTGTCCAGAGACGAGAATCGAACCGCGTCGCAGGCGAACCTTTGCCCACCGCGCCACAGAGGTCGTCGTATTAGGTATATACTTTAAATGCAGCATGATAGAATTTCTATCATGCTGCATTTAAGGTATATATATACCTACTTGTCTGCGGAAACTTTGATTAGTGCATGCACTGGTGGCCAGTAAGACCGTAATACGTCAAAATACGTCAACGGCTGGCCTTCACCATACGAATAACGCGACGCGACGCCACGACTAGTTCATTTATTTATTTAAAATAGGTTTACCGACCACATACATATCAATCACTTACAACAAACTATAAAATATCAGATTATCGAGTTGATAAAAAAGCTCGGGACGGGTTTTGCTCCAACTCATAACGAAAAATAACAAATAACAGGCTAAAGGTTTGCTCGTCGTTTCTTTACTTTAGTCTACATACCGAAGCGACAAGGTGCTTAATTTTATAGTTTGACCTTTTCTAAGTGTACATTTATTGTATTAAAATAGTAGTAGTAGTAAATAAATAAGTTTTGGTTTTGATTTTTTTTGAAGTGTTCTAATAGGCATTACGCATGTTAATTACTTAAATGTAAACACGACGTTTGTAGGAATTACCTTCACATATCTACTTATTATGAAAAACATTAAATTTAATCATTTTAACAGTTAATAGCGTAGCGACTGCGCCACCTTTATTTACAGACTCCCCGCGACTGCGATAATGTCGATCGAGGGACGTCTTCCCACACTATGTTCACACTTTTTTTAGATATTTATATACGTAAATTACAATCAAAGTACCTACCCACTTATACATTATATTTGTACCTTGGCTATACCTTAACCTTGAGAGGTTCGTCTTGGTACTAACATTCGTCTTAACTTTATTTAGGGAGTAACAAAATCTAACAGCTCACAAAATCACAATACGTTTTAGAACATTGAGTATGGAGGCGATAGGCGATAAAATTTGCCATATTTGTATCCAATAGCTAATATAATAGTGACTTATTTCTTGCCTGTTTTTAAACACCGTAGTCTCACCATACGATACTAAGAAAAACTCTCGAGTTATTATTTAAAATAATTTACTTAAAACACGAGTACCTACCCAGCTGAGGTAGGGAATTACTGTGACATGAGACTTTGGACTGTATTCTCGGTAGCACTGCATTAACTGACACCTTGACTAAGGTTACATTTACAGAGAAAAGGGTGTCAATGTTATAAGCTAAGTGAATTATACTATGAAGTCGTGGATTGTCACATACCTATTGCATAAACATACAGCCACGAAACATGTGGAATAAGCTGAGAGGCCGTAATTTTGGCTCCAAGACTTTTTTAATAACATTTATTTTTAAGATATTTTACGTGTATTCTTACATTATGTTTAGTTTTATTATTTCGATAAAATTGATATTATTTTAAGTAAAACACATGATGAAACCTGATAGAACTCTGTGTTTTGTTAAAAAAAGACACAAAAAACATTCTTAATAAAAAATTCAAGTTAAAGTTACACAATTGAAGAAAGCATGTACGTACACACACATAAAAAAGAAAAAAAATCGTATATGATATTACCGGGTATAAGCTCCCAGAATTACCCCTTTTCGGTTTACACAAGTGACGTGGCACCTTGTAGAAAAAACCAGATCTAAGTCGAAAAATAATTCATATAAAGCATCGAGTTAATAAAAAGCCATGCTTTAAGGGCAAACTACATATTATGCAATTTATATAAAAAACACGAATTACCTTAACAAGCGTAGCGCATGCTCATGGCTCACCTACTCCAGAAATAATGGAATGAATCTACAAAAGAATAGTTCAAAGCGGTTATTAGGATAACTTCACCTATACTAACTAAATATATCTACAAATGTGAAGTAAAAAGCAATAAAAATAATATTTACGTGTTTCAAAATTTTTTTAGGGAATCCAATCCCGCAATAAGTCTCGAAATCAGGTCAATCAATCCTGCGGAATTGCGAGATTTGCGGGACTTCAAAATAAAATATTTTTTTATTTCCTACTATCAAATGCCTCTCTTTCATAATAATTATTTCATCTTTCATTGACTCTTGGGGGATCCATCTATACCCAGTGGGGGTATGGATGGATCCCCCGAGAGTTGGAGTATTTATGTTCCTTGCATACCCCGCCTTACCGATCCCGCAAAATTGGTGCGGGATCCCCCGTTTTCGGGATTGGATTCCCTATCTCTGAACATCCAAGCAATATTTTATACAATTGGTAATAAATACACAAATATATGCTTCTGTCTTACATTTGATTGGTTTCTCTTGCGGCATGGTGCACCAGGGAAAGCATGCGCCCAGTGCATCCAAATGTTCGTACGTATCCACCGTTACACCCACTGTGAGATTTAACATAGCTGTTACGACTGCACCAGATTTCTTCCTGCCATATTACAGTAATATTATTATAATCTTTATAGGCTTTCGTAGTTAGACAAATTTATTATGAATGTGTTGGAAAAACACCAAAGTTTCATCCCTTAACGAAGGACATCTTCAGGGCGAGTGCGGTTCTAGACGCGCGCGTTCCACATCGTACACGTAGGTAATAATATTATAAATGCGAAAGTTTGTAAACATGTATGTTTGTTGCTCTTTCACACAAACTACTGAACGGCTGAAATTGCATAAAAGTAGTTCTAGGCCTGGAATAATACAGGCTACTTTTTATCTCATAAATCAGTTCCAGTGGGATAGGCGTGCGAAGCCGCGGGGCGGAGCTAGTTAGAAATGAATAAAGGGCTGTTTTGAATACGTACATGCAGATGACACCTGCTTCACATATTGAATGGCAATCTTCCTCAGGTATTCAGCATGTTCCTCTGACACAAAGAAGCCCATGAAATTGTGTGACATGTAGGGCTCCAGCTTCAGCGGGCTTGCTGGAGGCTCACCCACATTCTCCACAACAAACTTCACTGCTTTTGCTAGCTGAAGCGAGGTATCATCTTGCGCCTGAAAGATAACCATTGACATATGATCCAGTAGGTGGAATGCTAAAGGAAAAAAGGCCAAGTGGACAAAGATAATAACAGAATGGTACCCCCGAGGAAGAAAAAGAAGTAAAGGCAGGCAACACAAACGATGGGAGGATGATATTAAAAGGGTAGCTGGCCCAGAATGGACCTGCATTGCATGGGACAGGGAACAATGGAGGACCTTAGAGGAGGCCTATGTGGAAGGACAAACTGGAGGAAAAAAAGAAGAAATGGAGTTAAGGATAAAAATTTAAAAATAATTTGTAATCCAGACATAAAGGCTTATTTTATTTATTTTCTGCTCTGTTTACTTTGGGACCAGATCAGGCTGTCTGAATATAATAATTAATTGTTAAGAATTAACTTAAGGCGCTTAAAGCGCACACCAGCGAAAGTGGCCCCCCCAACTATTATATCTTATTATTACATTAAACGCAGGAATTTTTAAAAATCCTACGTTCAGTTTGCGGTATCTATTATAAGCTTTTTATTAATGCCTCTGTAATAGTTTCATTTTGTAAAGCTTAGGAAGAGATACGAAGTTGCGCTTTTTGGCCACCAAACTCTATTTTTGCATCTCCTCCTAAACTATATGAGATAAAATTATAAAAGAGGTATTAAAAAATAGCTTTTAATAGATACCACAAACTGAACGTAGGATTTTTAAAAATTCCTATGATAAACGTAAAAATATGGGAAAATGAGGCACTGGTTGCTCGAAAGTGGCAACCTCAAATTGTGTAAAATTGTGTTCTCCCACATCAGTCACCGTCTGACCGGCGTCACGGGCGGTCGTGATTCGCGTAAAATATTGTTGTCTCAGTCTCACTTTGGTCCTAGATACGTCTTTCCGTCTTTGTTCTTCTTTGTATTGCACAGGACTGGAAATATAACTGTGAGCGTATGTGTTTGCGTGCAGTTGTAACACATGCCAATTTTTGAGTAAGCTATGGGAGAACGTAACCTATCTTCCCTTTTTAAATCAATGACGAAAACCCATCTAATTGTTTACCTACAATATAGGAATACCTACGAACAAGAAGGTAAGTAGATAGAATATGTAAGTAGCTAAAATAACATTTGCGTTCAAGAATTATTGTACATTTTATTTTAGTTCGGTAAGGTACGTACCTACGGCAGCGGCGTCCATACCTTACAATAATTAAACTGTAACTATAAACTGACTTCAATTTTTATCGATTTTTCATGAATGTTCATGGATCCCACTGTCAGAACTATACAAAATTATGATAGGACCACACGGGAAGCACCAGCTTTCATATAAAAATAATCATGAAAATCGGACTACCCGGTGAAAAGTTCTGAGGTAACAAACATAAAAAACAGTCGAATGGAGAACCTCCTCCTTTTTTTGAATTTGGTTAAAAATAAATGTTAATCGGCACGCGACAATGCCTATAGCTGTAGCATGACTTTCGTCAACGCCTACTAGTTCATCAAAACCAAAACCCAACTAATTTTTGGCCTTCAGTATCGTCAACCTACCTATACTTGGGCGTTTTCACAAAAATGTATTATCTACCTGTTACGAGCATCCCTCGAAATCAAATATAATTATTTACGAAATAAAAAATCATTTATTGTTGATTAAAGAGTGAATAAACATTATATTATATATGTTGTCTCACGAGAAATTAAAAAAAAAACTACAATACTCTGTTACAATACAATACTCTGTCTACAATACGCTGTTTTGCACCCTGGTGCAAAACAGCATAAAGCTGAGACTGATCCGTTTTGGATCACCTCGGCAGCACTGACACTCCAAGTTAGTAAGAGTAGGTAGATTAGGTATAAGTTTATATTTTATTCTAAGATTACTTTTATTGTCATCTAACCTAAGTCTAGTTCTAGTTATTTTCTATCTGTGTTTTTTTTATACCTACCTATTTTTAATCTGTGTTCTGTGCTGCCCTTGTGTGCTGAATAAAAAAACTTCTATTCTATTCTAATACTTGAATGCAAATTAGTGAATAGTACATTGTTACCCATGGGATGAAAGTAACTTATTTAGATCCGAGACGGGGTTTGGCGCCCAAGCAGCGTAGCGAGGGCGCTAATAGTTCGAGGGACTAAATGTTATTTTAACCCGAGGTGCTGTGCTTTTCATTACGAATACAAGGAAAGTAAAAATAAAAATATGAATGAGCTAAAGAAAAAAAATGTACAAGACACATAATAACTCAATAACTTAGCTTAGAAATTTATTTAAAGTCTATGGTAAAATTAGAGCAATTGTAAGTTACAGATAGTGAAAGGTCGATTTCACATTTTTCTCAGCGCGTCATATCATAAAATCGTTGTACGATTTAAAGTAACTACCTTGCAGGCTTTAAATCTATGTCTACATCAATGTCTGAACTCATTGTAATAATCACACAAAACTCTACAACTCTTAAAATCAAATGAAGATAGGATTGACGTTTTTCCGCGTTTTTCTTAGGCATAGAAAATCCTGTTTAGAGATGGCCGAATTAGCATGGTAGCTCGCTATTTTACCATGGAAGAATACCGAGAACTTTTCTACCATCAAATTGCATCATTTAGAAATGGTAAAAATTTTGCCGAAATCTGTTTTTATAAAGAAATTGTTGCTCGCCGGCCCCCCTTTGATGCACAATGCGCGCTCTGAAACCGTCTGTATCAAAAGCTTTCCTTTTTGACGTGTATGGAAAGCATTTGAATTAGTGTCATTTGATCGCTTGGACAGAAAGCATGCCTATCAAAATTACAAAAATCACACGTCCAAGACACTAAAAAGACAGGTTTTCTATTTTTAGTAAAAAAATTATGCATTTATTACCACTTTAATGTACAATTATTGCCCTTACCTCGCCGATTTCTTGAGGTAAGGGCTATTGCCCTTACGTCAAGAAATCGGCGTTGAAAATTATTTGTTGGAATGCATATGTAACGATTATAACTTTATTCTAAATACATAATAAAGGCAATTTTTTTATATTTATATATTTTAATTCTTTTTGTTCTTGCGATTATTTTTGATCTAAAAAGACTAGATTTATTTAATAATGATTGAAACATTCATAAAAAAATATTCGATTATTGTTTTGATTTAGATTTTTATCTTTTCTTGTTGCACTATATTTGTTATGTATTGACTACGCAGAAACAGTTCCAAGCAGTCTTTTAACCATCTTATCATCATATACCTAACTATTTAATATCCGTGATAAAAGATTTTTATTTATTTTATTAGTAACTAGAAGGAACCAAATGAAATGAAATATGATAGTAGGTACAAGGTAACGGTATAATA
This sequence comes from Eupithecia tripunctaria, assembly GCA_955876795.1. Lineage (NCBI taxonomy): Eukaryota > Metazoa > Arthropoda > Insecta > Lepidoptera > Geometridae > Eupithecia > Eupithecia tripunctaria. The sequence goes on along the minus strand of OY041617.1, from coordinate 12,532,994 downwards.
CACAGATTGTTCCTGTAAAAAAGCAGTTTTATTATTTACAGTTACTTACCTACTTAAAAAATAAAATAAATTCAACTCCACTAATATCTTGTTCTATAAGCAGAAACCTTGTCAGGCTCTGCGCAAACTGTCTGCGTCAAAACAAATCATAGACAATTTTGAGTGTCATTTTCGTAAGGTTCTATGTATCTACGGGGGCGGCCGCGATATTTTTGATCGATGGTTGCTCGCCATTATTTACTCAAATTTTCCCTCCGCCGCTTAAGTGTCAATGCACGCTCGCCCGTCAGCACCATTATATCGTATTTTGTGTCTTATCTTTCATAAATAAAAATAAATAATCCCAATCGTCTCTAAAAGACATAAAAATTTTCGAAGCTCGCTCCGCTTGCCTTTTTTACGTGGTCTTTACTTCCATTTCAACAAATTTCAATACTTCTAGGCTCGCTCCGCTGGCCGTTTTTATTTTATTTTCTTTCATTACTCTTACAAATTTCGCAATCGTTGTTAAAAAATCTTTATAAAATTCGGGACTTGCTCCGCTCGCCTATTTTATACGTACCACGCCACATAGAATATAAATATAGGCAAGTTGAACCATTTTTCACGATTTTTCGTACACAAATTTCAATAGTTGCTAAATATCTTTAAAAATTTCGAGGCTTGTACTGCTCGTCGTTTTTATATTCGTTTCTGTGAAACAAATTTACCAAGAGTCGCTAAAATGTATTTTAAATTTTGTGGTTTGCTCCTATCTCTATTTTTTTATTCATTTTGGCAACGAACTTTAACGTCAATTTTTCTTTTATTATTTCACACCACATAGCAGGTTTTCGTTTCATAAATAAATGGGGCGGCAAAGCTAAATGGCCCGGGGCGCCAAATCTGTAAATACGCCACTGAGCGAGAGGTAGAAACTGAAGATGAAGAAGTGATTTAGAGTGCAGATGATGAAGTTCAGCCAGAGCCAGATTTGCAGGCCCTCCTAGTCCGCGAGTCAGAACGTGAAAATGAAGAGGAAAGATTGAGCGAATCAGACGAAACATCAAGTTCAGAAGACGCTCCACCCTCGGAACTTGCAACCAGAAGGCACGGTGCAGTCTATAAATCTACGAACGGAACTATTTGGCAAAAAGATGTTCCACCAGCGACGCGAACTCGACCCTCGAATCAACGCTCTGGTAATCAACCAAATGAACGCCTCCCCCGAAAAAATAGTCAGACGTAAATTTTTTACGAATTGTCCTTCAATTTGATAAAACCGCTTTTGATTCGGCGGGCATCCATTGAAACACTTCCCCGACAACTTAAATTTAGGATAATAGCACTTTTAGGCAGCACAGTTCAAGAACCCCAAGAGTCCCAACACGATTTAACTACAAAGATAGGACGAGTTGGTCGATGTGCACCCTGCTCGAGAGCCCGAAATCGGTCGACAAAAAAGTGGTGCTTGACTTGCAATAAATGGATTTGTCCCGATCACCAAGCAGTAGTATGTCCTGAATGCTACGAAAATAAAGAAATTTGTAACTAAAATTAGTTTTAAGTTAGAAAAAAACAGGTTGATCTCAGAAGTGCCATTTTTGTTCCTTTTTCTTAGATAATTACAAAATTGTTGATTGTTCAGTATGCATAGTAATTTATCTAAAATGTAACGTTGTAAAACTAAGTAAAATAAATAACTTTTCCATTCCATTTCTTGTTTTAATCAGAAAGTTAGGAATATACAACATATTGACCTTTTTAAATGGCCTAATATAGTGGGCCACGCGTGTACTCATGTAAAAAAAAGGGGCGCGTGTACTGTAGTGTTAATGGAAAGTTACCTTGAAAAATGACACCAAAGTGATGTGAGGTGGGAAGTTATGGGCCCCGTTCCATCCAACAGTGGCTTTCGACTTTTCCCAGAACTCCAACAGCTGAGCCAAGAGTGGTCCAGTGGGGCTAGCATAGAAGATATACTCTCGAGGTTCATCAGAATCGATAAACGCGTCGTTTACGTGAGTCAGCAACCAGTCGGAGGCGAGCTGGACGCTACGGTTACCAGTAGCCGCCAGGGCCTTCAAACTGTGCGAGAGATAAAAATATTTAAGTGTATAAGCTATGGTATGCTAGTAAATGCATGGTTTTGAGGGGGCATCCCTAAATCATATAGGACTTACGCTCGGTGCCTAGGAAATCCCATCTGTAAAAGTATTTGAAGTGGTGTAACATCTTGTTTGGTTTTGGTGGAGCAGGATAATTTCCGGGGAGGCAAGTTAGCCATTTTGCGGTAGGGGATAATGGGATTCAATAAACTGCTCAAAACTCGCTGCATCAAATTATTCATCCATTTCCTTTGGTTTTACTAAAAAAATCTAGGATTCAAATTCAATACAAGTAGGAATTAGCAAAACAACAGACAACAACAAAAATATGAATGTCAGTCAATATCAATGCCTCTGACTGTTTCACTGTCAATGTCAATGAGACAGAGTTAAGCTCTAAAAGTTCTTACTTAAGGAAGGGAACTTAATTCTCTAAGAAGGGAACGTACCCATACTACGTGACCTATTTTTTTAGTTTTTCGACACCTCCCTCCCCTCGGTGACCACTCGTAGTGTATGTCAAGAACCCCCCCTCCCCCTTTAGTTTTCACGTAGTAATTCATTTAACAGGCAAAAATTAAAAAAAAAACAATTTGGCTCATTCTCGTTTTTATTGCATAGACTGCATGCATACCTACATTACTAGTGAATTATAAATTATAGAAAAGAACAACATTTGTGAAAACATATTGCTATACCGTATGTAACTTAGGTACCTACAGTAACTTAATTTACGAACACAACAATTATTTTCTTTTTCAATTTCAATTATTTTATGTTCCCACGTAGCTGTAGCGCTGACACTACTGATCCGATACCAATAAATGTTCAAATGTATCAATAAAATTGATGACAAAATTGATACGTGACAAAAACCTGAGCCACTCCCCCGCTCCTGTGACTGACCGTAGTATTTTAACTCCGCTCCCCCCCTAAACGGGTCACGTAGTATGGGTACGTTCCCATACATACAGGATCTAAACAGGGGATAATATCGTCACCGCAAATAAAAAAACGTTACAAGAGCAACATAATTATATCGACGACATAGCAAATTGTCGTTTGAAAGACGTGTGTGTGTCATTGTATGCGGTATGTCGTAAACATATGTAGACGAGGCCTGTATTCTAGGTAGCCTACAGGGGTTGTATGATAGACAATTCTAAGGCTGATTAACCTCTTTGCAGTAAGCCTTTGCAATATTTGGGTGTTTATGGTTCTGTTCGTCCAAATCAACGGTTCTGAAGAGGTTCTGAATGTAACAGACAATCTTTATGAAACGGATACGACGTTCAATATTGACAACTGTCGAGTGGTCTTTCCGGATTGGGAGCTATGATGGCGGTTAGCAAACAACGAGGACCATCTTAGACCGATCAATGAAAAGAATGCTCGTTATTATCAGTTGTTATTGAAATTTATAGCATTCAGGGCTCCGCCGTGTGCGTGAGTCTTTATCAGAAGTGGGATAAACCCATGTTTTACGCTCACAGATGTTTTACCAAGAATGGAAAAGTTCGATGGATTCACATCAAAATGATGACACTCAACAGGTCGACATTTTATGCTGTGACAAATCTGAGCTGGCGACCAAACCTGAATTCTTACGAGAATTTAACTAAGAAGCTTTATGGATGTACAGTAATACAATTGGTTTGTAATGATGTGATGACTGATAAGGGTATGGCTGTTTTACACTAAAATTACCGGTTTTTATAATGCACCTGGATTGATTTGTTTGTACGTAGGTACCTAGACTAGGTAGCATGGTTATTACTATGTAAGCAGTTCAATTTTCATGAGTTTTATTGTGATATGAACCAACGTTTGCTTGATGTTAATTAATCTTGAGAAAGAAATGACTCAAATATCTCGTACAGTTCGTACCTAGCTAGCCAAAGCTGATCAAGTGGCTTTTCCCAAGGATAAAGCATAGCAGGTAAAGATAATTATGTCCTATAGTGTTATTGATGATAGCCTGTGTCGTGTCAATTGCACAACATGCCTGTCGGATGCATTTTTCTGTTGTGATTTATTGGTTTCAGGCTTCAGTAGAAGTGGAGGATGCCAGACAGTACATGCTTGCAGGTCACATGGATCATAGAGGCAAATAAAGATTTTATGATTGACATTGGTTGGAGCCAAAACTACGGGTGATGATACCAGCCAGAGGATTAACTTTGCCTGGAACGACTGGGAATTAAGGGTCCTCATCACAACGCTAAGCGCACACCTACCTACCTACTTCTGAATGGTTTCAGTTCCAAAGTTAGTGGTTGTTCATTTGAAAAAAAAAAAGTGAAACAATAAAATTTGTTTGTGTTGATTATTTTGTTATACCTACTGCCCTACTGCTTAATATTGTCTCGCATTATGTTGTTCTGTTGTGTGTTATTTTGTAACACTCTTGTATTTACTTGTTTGGTTTTGATCTTTGTTTCTGCTATGCTGTTTTTGCTGGAAGTTGAGGTCTTTTTGTGGTATCTTGGACATGGTGGTGATTAGCAGAACTGGTGTGAACATCTTGGGTTTTTACACTCAGAATAGATCCTTGAGATGTGATTGGTAGCCGTCTGCTTAGACGCGTGTGAGTGAGCATATTGAGTACGGTGTCTCAATATTAGTTCTACAAGCATACGGTGTTGCTTGGCAGAACAGTTGTGAGCATCTTGGGTTGCTACACCCAAGATTATCCTTCAGACATGCACGGTGGCTGTCTGCTTGGATGTGTGTGTGCGTATTGAGTACGGTGTCTCAATATTAGTTCTACAAGCATACGGTGTTGCTTGGCAGAACAGTTGTGAGCATCTTGGGTTGCTACACCCAAGATTATCCTTCAGACATGCACGGTGGCTGTCTGCTTGGATGTGTGTGTGCGTATTGAGTACGGTGTCTCAATATTAGTTCTACAAGCATACGGTGTTGCTTGGCAGAACAGTTGTGAGCATCTTGGGTTGCTACACCCAAGATTATCCTTCAGACGTGAACCGTGTCCGTCTGCTTGGATGTGTGTGTGCGTATTGAGGACGGTGTCTCAATATTAGTTCTACAAGCATACGGCGTTGCTTGGCAGAGCTGTTGTGGGCGTCTTGGGTCCCCCTACACCCAAGACTCCAGACATACACGGTGGATGTCTGGCTAGATGTTGTTTTGTGGCATTGAGTTGCTTATTGTAAGTTTGTTGTCGTCTGACCTAGTGTCATGTTTAGTAAATTTGTTGTTGGCTTGTGGTCAAGCAGTTCCTTGTTTTGGGTCCCCTGATATATCTGGTGGTGCCACCGCGGATCTCATCTGTGGTCGGTAACTACCATTGGTTGATCTGTTGGTATGTTCGTGCCTAGAGTACGTTGTTCTCGAGAAATGAAACAATTGGCCGGAGTTCTTATGTTTGTTGTATATTGATGATTTGTCTGTTTGCAGCTGACTGAAGCTAGGTGTAGGGAATTGGTGGAGTAACCGGGCTGCGGTGACAAGAGCGACGCGACGGTGCAGACATGCGTTTGCTGGTCTGTGCATTGATCATACCTAGAAGAATGATGTCAGGTTGGACGAGCGATTTTATGACTTTATCGGAGCCTGCCGTTCTTTATTAATTATTTGTGCGCCCGTGGTAAGTACAGGGAGTGCAGATGCTCCAGGGTGAGTCTGTTTTTATTATCTTCAATTGTATTGCAATGTTCAACAAAAACGAACTATACGCTAAGTTTGTTAACGAGGCCATTTCTACTCGCGGCGGTTGGCCGAGGCGATAGCTGTTTCGTTCTCCGGAGTGCAGGCATGGATCTGGCAGTGTTGTGCTTACTTCTACTGCCGCTGCTGTCCCCAAACGAAAATGCTTTTTTGTGGAGCATCATCTATACACCCTCGCAACGACATTCCAGCTCGAGATGCTACATGCATAAAGTGTAATGGAAAGGGCCACTATGGAAAAGTCTGTCGTAGCAGGACACCGACACCTGCTTCAACAACGGAAACGGATGACTGCGGCCACTGCAGTATAATATCTGCGGCGGCACCGACTTCACTGCGCAAGGCAATGGTGACAGTTATTACTAAGGGAGTTCGAGCAGAAGCCTTGATTGACACCGGGAGCTCCCTGAGCTTCGTCAATGAGGACTCTGCCAGTCTCTGTCAACTGAAGAAGAGGCGTTGCGACCAAACTATTTCTATGGCTTCCTTATCTCACAAGTCATAGGTTAACGGCTCGACTCTCCAGAATGTTAGGATCGGAGACAATGCCTTTAACAACGTCAATCTCCCGATTGTGAATAACTTATGTGCCGACGTTATAATTGGCCATGACGTCTTAGAATCACACTCGACTCTAGCTAGAATTCAAATTTGGTGGACCGAAAGATAAGTTAAAGGTTTGCAGCGTAGCTGCAGCCTCTGTCCCTGCTGTATCCCTATTTTCTAATGTCACGGCGGACTGCAAACCTATCGCTGCGAAATGAAGGAAAGAATCATAGAAGAAGGTCTGTCACCTTGGCGAGCGCAGGTTTTAATCACGAAAAATGCAATCACAAGAGGCGGATGGTAATAGATTACTCGCAAACCATCAACAAATATACACAATTGGATGCCTTTGCCTACTCGTTACCCAACATTGAAGAGATGATAACAAAGGTAGCTAAATACGCGATTATTAGCGCTATAGATTTACAGAGCGCATACCACCACGTGCCCATCTTGCCTGACGAAAAAAACCTTCACAGCTTTCGAGACATGTGGTAACCTGTATCATTTTCGTAGAATTCCGTTTGGTGTTACCAACGGTGTGTCTAGTTTCCAAAGAACTGTCTGGCTGGCTCATCAGAACCGAAAACCTAAACGGTACTTTTGCCTACATTTATGATATTACTGTATGTGGAAAGACACAGGAAGAGCACGATAAAAATCTTAGACTATTTGTCAAAGCTGTGGAGAAGTACAACCTTACCCTAAACAAAGAAAAGAGCAAGTTCACACAGTCGACTATAAACATTCTTGGCTATACATTTGAAAATCATGTTATTATGCCAGTTAGTGAGCGACTGAAACCGCTTCTAAATATGCCCCCACCCAATGATGTAGTTTCTCTTCGAAGGACTCTCGGTATGTTCGCACACTATTTGTAGTGGTTTCCTAGTTTTTCATAGAGAATCTATCCTATGGTGCATACCAAAAGTTTACCCTTAAGCTCAGACGCAGTAAAATGTTTCGAGGACCTGAAATCTGTTATAGCAAAGTCACGCCATAGACGACAACACTAAAAGGTAACCTTTTAGTATCGAGACTGACGCTTCCGGGCATTCCATCGCCGCTACATTATCACAGAATTCGAGGCCCATCTCCTTTCACTCAAGGACCCTCAATCAGAGCGAGCGAAATCACTCAGCGGTAGAGAAAAAAGCCTATGACATCGTTGAAGCTCTGAAGAAATGGCGCCATGTTCTTATCGGTAGACCGTTCAAATTCATCACGGACCAACGATTTGTTTCCTTCATGTTTGTTGCAAAACATACAAGTAAAATTAAAAATGAGAAGATCCAGAGATGGCGGCTGGTACTGGCACCATACAGATATGATATTAGTTTCTACATTCACGTGGCATTGCTACTAGCAGAACTACGGCCTACAATCCTCAAGGCAACGGCCAAGTCGAGAAATTGAATTCCACGCTATGGAAAACAGTACAGCTCTCTCTGCGTTCGCTCAACATGCCTATAGAAAATTGGGAGCATGTACTTAATGTGGCTCTCCACTAGATTAGATCGCTCTTATGCACAGCTACTAACTGCACGCCACATGAGCCTGTTCACACATCCGCAAAGATCAATGAATGGTCACAGTATTCCAACATGGCTAACCAATTTGGGGCAAGTCCTCATGCGCTGTTTTGACCGTTCTAATAAGTATCAGCCTGTGGTGGAAGAAGTGGAGCTGCTTCAAGCGAATCCAGATTACTCATATGTGAGACTCAAGATGGAAGAGAAACCACCGTCTCGAATCGACCTTGCGCCTGTCGAAGGGCAAGGGGAAATTATTTTGGATCAACCGGATGTAATCTAAGTAGGTATCGTAAGGTCGGCCAACTGTGTCGGTTCTGATACGTCTGCTGGCGTGGTGGCCAAAAGCTGTATTAGTTACCCTATGGCGTCCGTGGACTGACGCATTGTCAGGCATTGGCCGTGTAGACGAGGCCTGTATTCTAGGTAGCCTACAGGGGTTGTATGATAGACAATTCTAAGGCTGATTAACCTCTTTGCAGTAAGCCTTTGCAATATTTGGGTGTTTATGGTTCTGTTCGTCCAAATCAACGGTTCTGAAGAGGTTCTGAATGTAACAGACAATCTTTATGAAACGGATACGACGTTCAATATTGACAACTGTCGAGTGGTCTTTCCGGATTGGGAGCTATGATGGCGGTTAGCAAACAACGAGGACCATCTTAGACCGATCAATGAAAAGAATGCTCGTTATTATCAGTTGTTATTGAAATTTATAGCATTCAGGGCTCCGCCGTGTGCGTGAGTCTTTACATATGAATATGAATGACGCCCGGAGTCGTCACCGCATTTTGTCGTGTCGTGTGGTGCCGCATGCCGTGAGAAAACGCCCATAGATCAAGGTGGAACTTATTTGGGTATAAGTTCCTTGGTTCCACCTCGGAGTTCCACAGTCAACTTCCTACAGCAAGACATAGACAAAGCAGAAGTGACATCAACCGAAATCGAAATAATCTAAAGATTTTTTTAGTTTATGGATAACTTTTGCGATGCGAGTGTCGGCGGCTTGTGTTGTTGATATTATTTTGAAAAATTCGTGAATTTTCTGTGAATTTGTGAATTCTGACCATGTCATACCACTACGTAGTAACGGCACAAAAGCCGACAGCAGTAACAGCATGCGTAACCGGTAAATAATGACTCTAAAATAATTATTTTGCAACCATTGAGGTTACCCAAAGTAACAGATTTCGTATTTTGGCGATTTTTATCAATATCCTCAGCATCTACTAGCTTAGAGAATCAAACTGATTGTTCATGAGTAACATCCCTATCAGTATGAGGTCCTTATTGAGGAAAATGGGTAACAAAATAATGGCATTTCGATGTTCCATGCTTGTGAAATCAGGCTATTTTTACAATCGGTTCGATTCATTCAGCAAAACCTAAAATCAATGGCATTACCAATAAAGCGAATGATTTTCAGGCTTTATACAATCAATTTTAATATACATGAAAAAAATACTACAAACCACTTTTTCTTACAAGAACTATCAGCACCTATCTATTTTTCAGGGAATTTCACTTCACCTTCGGACTTGAATCTTCTTGTCGCAAAGGTAAACCGCCTCGAAATGTATCTAGTTACACCAGAGGGACTAAGACCTATGAAGGAAGTCGGATTGTATGGACGGGTTGCCAAAATGAAGTTATTTAGACCACCAGTAAGTATAAGTGGTTGCTCTTGGCTGTGGCTACATTTGTGTAGATTCAAAAAGTGTATAACAGTTATATGATTTGATAAACTGGATTGATTTTTCAACATTTTGGATCTATCCTACATAAAATAATATATTTCAGTATGAAAAGAAGGATCTAGTATTCATCCTAACTGCTCGTTACAATGCAATGATACTAGAATGGAGATCAAGTCCTAATGGAGACCTGGAAGTGGTCACCAGAGCTCATGGCAATGTGTCAGATCGCATTGGGAAGCCTTCGGAGAACGGCATCCTGGCTGTGATTGATCCACAGGCCAGAGTCATTGGACTCAGATTATATGATGGACTATTCAGGATTATTCCTCTGGATAAGGATTCTACAGAATTGAAAGCCTTGAGTTTACGGTAAATTTATATTTATTTGGTCTACCAGTGTCACAATGACATCACACTAATATTATGAAAAAGTTTGAATGTATAGATGTATGGATGGATGTTGGTTACCTCTTCAATATTAAACTACACACAGTTAATTCTAATCCTGGAATATAGAAACAACAAACATAGGCTACTCATCACTTATCACAAATAGGGAATGACGGTAATGGACCTATTGCCAATACCGGTAATTTTTCGGTATCAATATTTTTAAAACCGGGATCCCGGTATTTCGGTAATTTTTCGGTATTTTACTATAAATATTAAAAAAGTCGAAAAAAATGTTTTCTTCTGCGTGTTATATTGTTTAAGACTGTATAAGTATATCTTTATTGTAATAAAAAAGAGTTCTTAAAAAAAAGCAGTATTTTAAATCAACTTTAATTTTAACTGAGAATTTTTGGTACTTAGGTACTACTATACAGTCTTTCTTTAACTTAAACATACATAACAATCAAATATTTATCACAACAAGAAACAACTACAAACTTAATTAAACATTTAAAACTCGAAAGTTTTCACACAAATCCATAAAACAAAATAATCACGATATAAGTAATCAAACAAATAATTAAAAATTTAGAACTCTAAACATTCTTAATAACACATTAATAAAGATTCGAAATAATCAACATTTAGAACTAAGATCTTTTTTGACATAATTATAATCAACTATACAGGGTGTTTGGTACATGGATCGACAGGATTTTTTGGGGTGTGGGGGGGTGGGGGTCACGTGTTATTTTTCCCCGATACACCCGATGTCCGAAGTGTCACGGTAGTTTAGATATGCTAATTTTTAGTTTTTTTTTAAACCACCCGAAATCTTGTCTTTAAATCGTCATACCTTTTTTGTGTGTGGTTATTATACCACAAAATAAAGTATGCTTGTATTCTACGATGTTTTCCTATTATAAATAAATCATTACTTGTTACAATTAATATCCACAAAAAAACTTTTGAGCTTTCAAAGTGGTAAATCGGCGTAAATGTTATGAAAAGTGACGAACGAACGAGTAAACTTCTAAATTCATTGAAAAAAAACTAAAAGTCATTTTGAAATTAGCTTTCTTTTAAAAAGTTCCCCTTAACCCTTTCTAACGATATGCTACATGGCAGAAATACTACATCAGGGGTCGACCTAAGTGATACTTTGTTGCTAGGGTCAAGATAAAGAAAATACGTTTTTTATGTTATGTTGTTTTTATTACATTTAAATTACAACATTTGCTCAAATTGACCGCCTCCACACCTTATGCATGCACGACATCTTTTTCTGATTTCTGTGGTTGTGGTTGAAAGCAGCATTTCCTCTTGCATTTTTACGAATGCGGTGTTAATTCGTTCCACTAAAATTTCTTTTGTGGGCACCTCTGTTGCATAAACTAATTCTTTTGCACGTCCCCATATGTAGAAATCCAGGGGTGTCAGATCTGGGGACCGTGGTGGCCATGGTATAGGGCCAGCTCTACCGATCCACGAGTTAGGAAATACATTATCTAAATGTTCTCGTACCGTTCGTTGGTAATGTGCCGGACAGCCATCATTTTGGAAAATAATTGGCACATCTTCTTCTAAAACACACACTGTTTTTGAACTTGTCACTGCGAAATGCTACGATACACTGATTACCGTTTGAACCTTGTGCTCGTGCGTAGTAACAATTGATAGATAACTGGCCTACCGAGCGAGAGCGCACTATGCAATTCAAAATGTGCGTGACAAAGAAAGAGGCACCGCACGGGTCCGACGGTTTGTTTCCATGAAATTACAGGAACAATACTTGTTTTGCACTCACACCTGCATTCGTCGTTAATTTCGTCAATCAGTTTTGAGCTTTATGCATGCAGAAATAATGTCCCGAACGCTATGCTCGCTATTAGCTAGGCGGCTTACTCAAAGCCACCCGCGTCCGTCTATCTGCTTGCTAGTATACTTTGATTGTTTAAAAATATCTATTTATAGATATTTTAAAACTTTTAAAAAAGTAAAGATTTAAATCAAAAAACAGTCTAACACTATCCTTCGGGCACTTGGTCGTTTATTTATTTTGAAGTCGGTTTGAGACCCCGTGAACAAAAACATGGTGAAGCGAAAACATAGACTGTCCATCAATTTTACAATCATTATAAATTTAAAATAAGTTGTTTGTAATCTAGAGCCGCCTTATGAGTTTTTTTCATTTATTTTAACGTTAAATTCAAAATACCGAATTACCGGTATTTGCAATTTCAATACCGGTATTCCGAAGTGCCTGAAATAACTCGGTATTACCGGTTTTTCGGTAATACCGAATACCGGTGTCCATTCCCTAATCACAAAGGTCAGTTCCCATGGGATAGAAATCACCTTTAAACATTATTTTGGAATTGAACACATTGGAACAATGCATGCGAAGCTATGAGGCACAGTCAGTTTAAATAATAATAAACATCATAAGGCAGGCAGATATACTGCAGGTGGTAGAAAGGTGGAAAGAAAACTACTTCAAATTAAAATTTGAATAACACTTTCATGGCCCAAGATGCACAAGTTGGTTGTCTCCACCACTGGGCAGCGAATGTATTAATCTAATTTTAGTCGCAATGTGAAAGTGTAAGTGTTATTTGTTTTCAGATTGGAAGAACTAAATGTGTATGATGTAGAATTTCTGCATGGCTGTGCCAATCCTACTCTAATTTTAATTCACCAAGATCTCAATGGAAGACACATCAAAGTAAGTAAGATAAGATAAGAATTTTTTTAAATCTCAGGTTTAAAATTAAAATGCAGCTCAAGTTTAGAAACCTCAAGTTATAATATTTTGATAGTTTTCAATGAAAGTATGTCAAAGATTCCATTTTCTGTATTCAATACTTTAACTCAATCTCAACAGCCTGTATTGGACCACTCCTGGAGACAGGCCTCTAGGAGGGCTTTTTTAAATTGTTTATGGACAAGCGATTGGCTAGCAACTCACTTTAAGAAAGCGAAGATGTAGCCTAAGATGGAGCATGCTTTTCCAGATGGAATTTATTTACCCTACATTTGAAGACTCCTAATATTGTACTCCATCATCAGTGTCATAATCAATTACCACTCCCTTCCAGAAATCTCTTTTCTATTCAAATCACAACATGGCAATTAAAATATTGAATAAATTAATATCTAATAATACTAAAAAACCCTTCCTTTACAAAGCGCTTAGAAATAAATATTATTTCAGACACATGAAATCAGTTTGCGTGACAAGGAATTCTCCAAGATTCCCTGGAAGCAGGACAATGTGGAGACTGAGGCTTCCATACTTATACCAGTTCCTAGCCCACTTGGTAAGATCTATTGAGATTCCTAACCCACTTAATAAGCTTGATTTACATTCCTAGTCCACATGGTAAGCTCTATTTTGATTCGTAGCTCACATTGTAAGCTCTATAAAGATTCCTAGCCCACATGGTAAGTTATATTTATAGATATTAAACTACTTTGGCTCAATAGATTTTGGCCCAGACAAGACACCACATGCCTTCTTCGGGCATTACAATTCTGTATCCTGTTTCATGTTCAAATTAATTGTTTGATAGATAGAATTATTAATTCAGGTAAATAACAACATTACATTTTAGCTAGAAGTGCCTTATAACATTTATTAGGTTTAACTAGACACTGAGTAAGAGGCAATAACAATAATGTACAAACATGTGGTAACATTTGTATTTATTTTTATTTAAAATATTACATGATACAAAATGTTGAAGTATTTTTTTTCCCTAAAGGTGGAGCTATTGTCATAGGGCAAGAGTCAATAGTTTATCATGATGGACAGAGCTATGTAGCTGTTGCACCACCTCAAATCAAGGTAACACTTGTTTTATTCACAAACACAAATTTTAGCCCAACTTGATAAGTCATTGATGACTTGATAAATCTATAATAAGGCACTAGTTAGATTTCTATGGTCAAGCCCTATTAATACTACTGTGTAAGTCTATAAAATTATAAATGAATAATGCAGAATGATTAACACAGCCCCAGGCTGAGCAGAGCTTGTGTTATGGGTACTAGAGTCTGTTCAAAGAAGCGTCATGGCGTTACGGTGAACACTTTTAAGCTCTACTTACATCAACGCTAATTTTTTAGCGCGTCCTGTGTCACGCGATTTTGCAATATTTGCTTGCGGAACATTTTGTACTAAAACGCATACGTTGACGCACACTGCCGCGATTCGACAGCCGCGATTCGGCTTGTCCGAGGCGATTCCGCGTCCTGCGATTTTCCGGGGCGGCGCGGGTTGGCGGGGGGTGGCGGGACGGCCTTCGTCGTTCGCGCTGCCGGCAAGGGGCGGGGAGGGGGCGGCGAAATCGCGCTTAATAATAAGCCGCTGTGTGTAAGGAATCACGCTGGAAAATCGCCGAAATCGTGCTTTACAAGACACGCTAACTAATTAGCGGCTGTTTGCGGAGGGCTTTAGACTCGTATTATGATAGCTCGCTCAGTCATAAATCTATGCTAAGTGACGTTTATGCCATAGAAAAGCGTTACTCAAGCATGGATCGATGACTGAGGAATCTTTCATATTACGGGCCTTAGTTAATGACTGAGCAGTGTTGCCAACGGAACAAAAGTTGTTAATTGCCACACGCGCGCCACCGATTCCCACGATGCTTCTCTTTTTGAACAGACTCTAGTCATCTAGCGCCAAACTAAGCAGAGCTTGTGTTGTGGGTACTAGTCATCTAGCGCCAAGCTAAGCAGAGCTTGTGTTATTGGTAACTATACCGTGTCCATTTTGAATGAAGCATAAACGTAAACAAACCGCCCATACTTAACCTAAAATTCACTTTGTTTGCGCGTCCTTTTATACGTAATTTACATTACTTGTCGATTTTAGATCCTCCCTTCAATAAAAATTGCTTACAGTTATATCTGAAACTCGACGCCAAGCAAGTGAGATTTTGTTATTTGTGTCGTATTTTGTTTACTAACATGCTTCATTCAAAATGGATAAACCATAGTATTCATAGTCTAAAAGCTCACCACGTATCACCATGGCAGAGGGTGTTAAAAAGTTGCTGACAACAACACATGATTATGATTAATGAACGACTCTCTAACATGTATTTTGATATATTCCTACCTATGGCTACAATGCTCAACAGTTTTTGAATGTTTCAGCTAACGCCTATCTGTTGCTACTGTCGCGTAGACAGCAAAGGACTGAGATACCTCCTGGGGGATGTGGCTGGACGTCTGTTTATGCTATTGCTGGAGTTGCAAGAGAAAATAGATGGGACTCAGGCTGTGAAGGACTTGAAGGTGGAGCTACTTGGTAAGTATTGAATGAAGTGGGCTTTATAAGGCAAAGAAATTGATGGCGTACTTCTTTTTTCTACTGTTCGTGATTCCCGACACAAAGGGAAGTGTCTGGAGCAACGTAGCTGTAAATAAGGTTAATTCCTGACTCATTTTGATTGTTACTTTGATTGGAAGTAACCGCGTCGAGAGTGTTTTAAACGTAATAATGTCCTTAAAATTGGTGCAGCCTTTTTATGAAAGTACAAAGTAAAATCGTTGAGGGCTTTTTACTTTTAATAATATTTTATTGTACTGGTGTCATGTCACATGTCGCGAAAAATACCCTGGACTATTTTGACAACACCAAAAAAATGCCATCCATTTAGTTTCGATCATCATGATATAGGGATAGCACAATTTTTAGTGCAGTCAAATAAGTTTAGTTTATTTTTGGCGACATGTGAACAGTCACCACTGTCTTTCTCTTATCTTCCCTTACCTTCCTGTATTGGTCCACTGCTGGACGCAGGCCTCCCTCTGATAAGCGGCTTAGGGCGCTGCTGCCCGATCCCGGTGGATATCCCTTAGTCGCCTCTTACGACTTCACCTCATTGAATTACTGTATGACTGTACACAGTTAACGCTGTAGGCGTTAACTGTCGTCGCCATACTCGCCATATCCAACTTCTGTGTCTTTATACATATACATTACATACATAATTATATCGTCATTTATCAGGTCTAAAAATTCATATATTTCCAGGTGAAATTCCGATACCAGAATGCATGACATACCTAGACAACGGGGTCGTTTTCATTGGTTCCCGCCTCGGAGACTCCGCTCTCGTCCGCCTATCAGCGTCGAGGGACGAGGCGAGTCAGTACGTGCAGTCAATGGAAAGCTTTACGAGTCTCGCGCCTATAGTAGACATGTGTGTCGTCGACCTAGAGAGACAAGGACAGAATCAACTCATCACATGCTCAGGTAATATCGAACTTACAGCCTTGTCGATAGGATTGGTTTTTGTTTGTCAGCAACATGTAGGTACGGCCAATAGAAAGATTCACCAGTCTCGCGCCTATAGTCGTCATGACACGTGTGCCGTCGACTTAGAGCGACAAGGACAGAATCCACTCGTCACTTGCTCAGGTAATATCGGACTTACAGCCGTGTAGTTAGGATTGGTTCTTGTTTGTCAACAATATGTACGGCCAATGGAAAGCTTGACAAGTCTCAGCCAACTAGCCAACACTACCTCTTCTTTATTTTCTTTCTGGCGTCTACATAATTTTGCCAATGTCCGTAATATTAGAGTAAAATAAAATAAAAGCAACGTTGTTTTGTAATAAAGATCATATTCAGATAAAGGAAGTCCAACACTACTTTAAATTGACCCGTCTAGAATCTGTCTAATGATTAAAGACTTTCTTCTAAATAACTAATTGTAATGCAGGTGCATTCAAGATGGGCTCTCTACGCATAATCCGCAACGGCATCGGCATTCAGGAGCAGGCGTCTATCGACCTGCCCGGCATCAAGGGCATGTGGCCGCTCACACTGACGCACGACTCCGCCAAGCACGACACATTAGTGCTGGCCTTCGTGGGTCAGACTAGGTAGGTACAAGGTAGTTGGCAGTTCGTATAGTGAACGGCATCGGCGTCCCGGAGCAGGCGTCTATCGACCTGCCCGACATCACGGGCATGTGGCCGCTCACACTGACGCACGACTCCGCCAAGCACGACACATTAGTGCTGGCCTTCGTGGGTCAGACTAGGTAGGTACTACAGTCTATTCATCCGAGCAAAAGTAATAACGTAAACAAACCAACAAACATTTCAGTTGCGGACATATGAATAACTCATTTCATCGTTTTTATAAAATGATAACGAATTCACATATTTTTACTAATACAACGTAACAAATATAAATTTTTATTAATTTAAACCGTTTTTGGTCAAATAATCCTACTAATATTAAAAACGCGAAACTTTGTAAACATGTCTGTATGTATGTTTGTTGCTCTTTCACGCAAAAACTACGGAACGGATCAGCTTGAAATTTTGCATACAGGTTGTTCTAGGCCTGGAATGAGCCTCGAACACTTTATATCCCATAAATCAGTTCCCGTGGGATAGGCGTGCGAAGCCGCGGGGTGCAGTTAGTAATATACAATTGATTTTGTACAGAGTGCTGACCCTGAACGGTGAAGAAGTAGAAGAGACAGAGATCCAAGGCTTCGTGTCAGACAGACAGACATTCTTCACGGGCAATGTGTGCCATGATCAGCTGGTGCAGGTGAGTAAACAAACTAGATCAATTCGTGATTTTAATTTTTAAAATAATTAAAAAAAAACTATTTTAGTTTGACGAATCAATTGCAGATGTAAGCAACTACGGACCTTATTTGTGATGAAAGAATACAAACGTTTCATCCTTTAATGATACCCCGTTCTCTCCCATACACTCTTGGGCACTCACCCTAAAGATGAGGGCATCTTCAGGGTGAGTGCGGTTCTTTTCGCGCGCGTTCCGCATGTCTCCGAGCACTCGAGCCTCTCTCCCAGTACTCGGAAACTAGAACGAAGGTCTGTGTTCAAGTAATCCAACTAGTGACTGATGGTAAAGCTACTTAGAACTTTAAAGTCATGCCTATAACCCTTAGGCAGAGATTAACTCCCTTATTCATAATGATCTGCTAACATAAAACACCGCTAAGTAGTGTTATTTCTCAGTCTGATTTATGTCAATAGAAGAAGACAGAACGAGATTTAGCAGCGTGCTAAATTAGCAGACTTATGAATAAGGGGTAGCTGTTTTTTTTAAATCAAATGATTTTTAAGCGGCGTGAGGTACCAGGTAAAGGCGCTTAATTTACAAGACTTAACCGTGGTTAACATTATCCCTTACAGATAACAGATGAAGGCATCCGCCTCTGCGTCCGTACATCGGACGGCGGCTGGGAGCTCGCGGACTCGTGGACTGTGACCGGAGGCCGAGGCCTGTCCGTGGTGGCCTGCGGTGAAACGCGCGCCGTCTGCGCCGCCGGCCCCAGGCTGCATCTCGTCGCTATACAGGAGAGGAAGCTGCAGCATCTCAAGTAAGGACACTCCCTCCACCTTCCCATGGTCCTGCCAACCTTGCGGACCGAATCGCGAAGAGTCATTCGGGTGACTCAAAACTCTACAAATTCTACGCACTGTATCCCGTACACACTCTCCGTCAAGTAAGCACAGACGTCAGACAAGCTGGCAACGCCGTGTCAGGCTGGAAATTGAGAGCGAACTGGCAACGTTGCCTTACTGCATGCATCATCTTATCAGAGCCTACAATCGCCGGCCCGAGGCTGCATCTCGTCGCTATAAAGGAGAGGAAGCTGCAGCATCTCAAGTGAGCACAGACGTCGGACAAGCTGGCAACGCCGCCGTGGCTAGGTGGAAATGGAGGGAGAACTGGCGACGTTGCCTGACTGCAACATCTTATCACAGCCTACAATCGCCGGCCCGAGGCCTACGAAGAAGTAATTGTCAGGAAATCTAACTGCGTTAAAAAAATTGCCTAACTAAATTCGTGTTCGAGTAGGCGGGGCTTAAAAGTCGTGCCCAGCGCGCTATCAGTCGGATATTTATCTTGCAAGCGAGCACGCGTCAAGTTTTTACAGAATTTTTCTTTTTTATCGTTGAGACATAGCTGTGAATCGTCATGTGTGTTTTGAAGTGGCCACAGAAAAACTGAAACGAAGCTGTCAGTCACCGAAAGTCCTGCTCCGATACTTCAAGGAGCTAGGCTGGTTAGGGCCTTTTTATTATTATCCTGAGGGAAATGCGCACGCATATCGCATTGCCACGGGGAGACAGTGCGATTATGTGGGACTCCAACATCACTAAAACCCTCTGGGTGCTTCCGTTTCTGCCGCTTGTGGTGGAACATGGGGACGCTTTCTCTTCCACGAACCCACCGCGGCTGCCCGATAACAGGCCCCTCACTGGGGGGTGGAGCACCCCCCTTTGCGACGCGGCAGAAACACATGACGCGCCGCGACCACCTCGGAGACCTTACCTGCCAATTGGGCTTACCTGGTTAGGGCCTACTTAGGCAGGGGGATAATGCACAATACACTCCTATGCAGAGATCTTAGTTACCAGACTTTACAACGGGCGATAGTGAACATATTCCTCTTGTTCCAGTGAAGTGTGTATGGAGGAAGAGGTGGCGTGCCTGGACCTGGGCCCGGGCGGCGACGAGGCGCTGCTGGGCGTGGGGCTGTGGACGGACATATCTGTGCGGGTGCTGCGCTTGCCTGACTTGAAGGCGCTCCATACTGAGAAACTGTCGGGAGGTACGTTAACTACAATAGGCTTAACCTCAAAAAATATAATTAGTCCGTCAGTAATAGGGTATATGCATGTGATTTCAAAATGGCTATAAAAATATATACGTATTCTCTATTGATATAGAAACATATCTACATATTTATTTTTGCGTTTTGAGATGTTTTTATTGTAGAATTTAACGATTGAAAAATTGATATTTTAAATCTCAATCGCAATATTTCCAAACGCTACTCCATTGACTAGAGCGGACGTGACATCACTGTACGCATTTCTTCTTTTTTTATTCTGCTTGCTGCACCTTGATTTGACACTATTCTGCCCACTTGACATTTCGTATTGTCGATTATTTTCAGTTTTTTCGGAAAACCTCTTTCCTGAGATGATCACTACCGAGGTCGTCACCAAAGGTTTTAATCAAGTGTGTACGTCGACGTCACATAAACATGGCGCCAATATGGCAGCGTTTTTATCACCCGAAAATGATTGTAGTTTTGATTTGTTTTTTTTACCTTGTTAATGCGAAATTCAGTGA
This sequence comes from Eupithecia tripunctaria, assembly GCA_955876795.1. Lineage (NCBI taxonomy): Eukaryota > Metazoa > Arthropoda > Insecta > Lepidoptera > Geometridae > Eupithecia > Eupithecia tripunctaria. The sequence continues at coordinate 12,512,899 of OY041617.1, read as the reverse complement.
GCGTCTTATCATTCCTGGGTTAAATAAAGACCTAAAGAATCGATTAAAACAATAAAAAAAATCGATGCATATACCCTATTTTAAAAAGATTATCTTTGTTTTAACATTATCATCGGTTTTATTTAATTTATTAGTCGTCTAGCGGCTAGGCGACTAATAAATTAAACAAAGTTGTAGGTAGCACCTCATCTCAGCATTCTGTTTGAATCGATTCATAATCGATTATTGTTGGGATCCCTCTCTACTTACAGTCCGACCGGAAAGAGTAGAAAATAAATGAGGGCGCCACAATTGCTTACAATTTACATGGTATCACCATATACTATGGCTACTACGTTTTGATACTTAATATTTTCAAATATATTTATAACGGTTTCTTCGGCAGTTCTTATTTTATAAAATTTTACAACAAATATTTATGCTCATCACATAAAGGTTTGTCCTGAATAAGAATAAAACCCACTATGCTATAGTAAAGTAAAAATGATTTTTATTATATACAGGCATTAAAGAAATCAAAGCCTCCTTTTGTCCACCGCGCCGATACCGAGACGAATAATAATAAGAGCTATGGTGAGTGCATGCAACCTAAAAAGAAAGCAAGCATATTTTGTATATTCTAGGGGAAAAACACAATAATAGCCAATTTTGTTGAATAATTATACATAACGGTACTAAATCACACATAAATCACTCTAATGACTCAAAGTCAAGATACTCAATACCCGACATCGATTCTTCATCAAAATGTTGTGGTAGAACATAATTAGAAGTTCCTGCCATACCATAATTTTTATCTTCACTTTGTACCAAATTTACACTATTTTTTTTGCGTTCTTTAAAAATCCTCCTAACAGTGCTTTTGGATTTTCCTGAAACAAAACATAAGTAAAGTATCAAAAATAAAGGATTGCACTACAAAATACAACTCAATGGAACAAAAATCAACAAAGAATGTATGATAAACTAGGATTTTGGATGGATTTACACGATTCTTTTAGTAAATTATAACAGTTTACGTCCAATGTTATTATTTTTAACCAGCTACTTACGGTAAAATCTGCTTTTCATTTATAAACATCTTCTTATTCAGTCAGCAGCGTCCCGGCTTGATACTCAGCCAAACATCTCCTAAACACTTTGTAAATAATATCACGGGCTCCACTGTGTATAGTTTTATTCATATTGCTAATATTTTACGAATTATTTGCTTATACTTAGAGAAATAACAACAAATCAAAACAAACAACTCGAATACTCGCTCGACCGAAGTTGCAGTGTTTCCACAAGCGGAAAATTATTCTGGTTAGTCAAACAAATATTCGCTTCCAAACAAAAACATTTAAATTAATGTCAAAACAAATGAATTCAAACAAATACAACTAAACAATTTCATTTACATTTTATAGTGATTGAGATTAAATTTTATTAGGTATTTAGAGTAATTTTTATTAAATTACTTTATTTTTATTATCAATTAAAATTAAATTACTTAGGTACCTAGGTTTTGACAATTGCATTCATGTTATAAATATTTATAATTTAACGTCGATTAAAATTGTAATATATATTTTTGTAGGTTTGGACACTTTCGGGTACAGGCCTCCTTCAGTTCATGTCTAGTTGTAATGGCTGTTTATGTAATCTAGCTTTGTCCTAGTCATTCATCATGTTTTTTCTTGATTTGTATCTAAATTATTCTTCTTTTTCATCCATCATTGGCCGCGATTCAACAGGGACTCGATACTACGTTATTATTGTATAATACTACACGTAGAACGTAGAATGCCCGTATTGGGATACTTGCTTTATATTTTGTGTTTTTAAATATTATTTTAAGATTTGGAAGAGGCGGCGATTTGTATGTTTTAGGTATGCGTTGTAAGATACTGCGTTATGCTTCTGTTTTCGAATAATCAGCTTTATGTATCTAATAAGCGCATTAAAATTATCAAAATGTCAACAAAACATTTTGAATGCTTGATTCTTTTAATTTAGCATGATTTTTAAATATAAGCAAGAGAAGGTAAGTGTCTAAACAAGACGATACTTTATCAAAATATACGTGCATAGTTCAATTTTGCAAGGAAAAGCTGAATCTGGCGACAAACTCACTTAAGAAGGCTACGAACCCCTCCCAAATCTCAGCGGCCGGCCCGAGTGAATTTGTTGTTGTTTCACGTAGAATCGCATTGTGTTGGCCATTCCGCGGCATTCGCCTTATTTTGGAATTGTGCTTCCTGTGTCGCATCGCCCCCCGCGTTTGAGCGAGCGGTTGCAGAAATTTGACGGAATTTCTCAATTTTTTATATATTTTCGTACTTTGCGATTCATTTTGAATAATCGACTGATTACAGAAATATTTTAGTTTATTTCTAATGGTGAATATATTTAGGATGTTTGCAGTGTGACAGATTTTCGAATAAAGGTGTCTAACATGCATAAAAAATAGCTTCAAAATTACTCGATTTGGTGGTCAAAATATGGCAAATTAGTTTCACTCTCATTCAAATATCATAATGTTTTTTAAAAAACGAAAACACTACAAACATAGCTATTTGTCATCCGATTATGTATGCAAAATTTCAATACGATCGGAAACGTAGTTTCCAAATGAAGCGGGAAGTACGTTTGTATGGGGGCTAAGGTATCCGTTCTGTTCTTAAGCGGCCACACTGGTCTTTCAAAAAGAGTTGCCAGTTTATAGTATATTTTAGTTCCAAATTAATTAATTTCTACTCTTTCTGGTCGGACTATACCTGTCATTTCTGTATTCATTCTATTTTATATCATTCAGCGATCCCTTTCACTCTCGCTTTATTCAGGCAGTTCAGTTGGGATTCTGACACGTATGTGTTAGATGTAACTTTACGTCGAATAAATTATTATGTGAAGCTCTCATCATCATCATCAGCCCATATTAATCCACTGCTGGACATAGGCCTCCCCTAATGAGCGCCATAGCGCCCTGTCTTCAGCCTTCAGCTTGACGCATCCGGCATCTGCCTGCAGTCTTTCGCAAATCGTCACCCCACCTTGCCGAGTCGCCAAAGCTGAGTCGAGTAGTTTTGTGAAGCCCTACAAATTCTAAATTAAAAGCTAGACTAGCCTATACCAACAGATACATTTACTTTAAAATGTTTATGTTCCAGAGATGATCCCCCGTTCGTTGCTGATCTGCGTGCTGGAGGGCGTGTGCTACCTGCTGTGCGCGCTGGGCGACGGATCCATGTTCTACTTCACGGTGGACGTGGCCTCGGGCGCGTTGGCCAACAAGAAGAAGGTCACGCTCGGCACGCAGCCTACTGTGCTGAAGAGCTTTAGGTAACGTTTCTACTAGCGAAGTTATACTTTCGAAATCGTTTTTAGGACTCCGTACCTAAAAACGATGCCAAACGGGACCTATATACTATGCATTATAATCTTAAAAATATTAGTGTAAGAAGTCCAGGTATGAATATTTTAGGAATTGTAGGTATACTAAATAAAACATGTGTAAATAACATTTATTAGAAACAACACAAATAATATTATTACTTATATTATGACCAAAATTAAAACCATCATGTAAATTGGCTGGAGTGGTGCCGGCCATTATTATTTAATATGATAAATTTCAACGAAAGTTTGATTATCTCTGTATTTTGAGGTAATTTTTAGCGTAATCAATCATCATATCTACCGCTACCTATCTTAGAATATGGTCTTATGAAATCAATTTATTCATTACTAGCAGCGCCCTGCGGTTTCACCCGCGTAGTTCCCGTTCCCATGGGAATTCCGGGATAAAATATAGCCTATGTCGCTCCCTGAAAAGTAAGCTTTAATGATGAAGAATTTTTATTCGATCTGTCGTTTCGAAGTCTATTCAATACAAACAAACAATAAAAATTGCGCTGTTAACCCGCTTACATTCATAACGAATTCGTCAAACAACGAAAGTTTCCATAATAAATTTAAATGATTATTCGTAGTCCACGTCTTGAAAGTTTGTTCTATAAAGAACCTTGTTTATGGTTTGTTATTGTTATTTCTTTTGCTCGAGTGAACAGGGTATATATTGGAGACTTATAAATGAGCTATCATTGTTTATTTATTTAATTCGGATTGCCATCAGCTTAACTAATTAAACATTGTGTTATTATTATTACAGATCGCTCTCAACGACCAACATTTTCGCGTGCTCGGATCGGCCCACGGTGATATTCTCGTCCAATCACAAGCTAGTATTCTCTAATGTCAACCTGAAGGAAGTCACGCATATGTGCTCGCTCAACGCAGCCGCATATCCGGACAGGTGTGTAGAGAAATTAGCTGTGTGGGGCTGGCTTACAATTTGCACCACCCAACTCTTCCTGCGGGTGTCGTAAGAGGCGATTAAGGGATATCCACGGGGGGGCGGGCAGCAGCGCCCCCTTTAGTACATATACCACCAAACTGCGATCCCCAACCCGCATGCCCAGTGTGGGGATTATGGGCATTACCCTCCATAAGATAGACGCCAATAAGGCGCTTATCAGCGGGAGGCCTGCGTCCAGCAGTGGACCAATACAGGCTGTTGAGGTTGAGGTTAAGGTGTAAGAAATCATTCCATCATCCATGAATGATTTCTTACACCTTAATAACGATCAGATGTTATTTTTCTCGATTCAACCCTAGACAATAATTTGTCTAGGGTCGAATTGCGTAAATTATTGAAGTTGAAAGAATGAATTTCAATTTTACGCATCGATGACAAAGTGACGTTATTTTTTTCTATTGTACCCTAGACAACAATCCTCGTGCTAGGCCTACATGACTAAAGTAGAAAAAATATTTGTACGCAGACAACACACGCTTGAAATTATAGGTTTCAACTCGTGACATTTAGATGCATTTCATATTGACGGCATCAGACTGTTTTAGAATGTCTACATTTTTTGCAAAAATCCATCATACGCAGCATTATTTGAGAAAGACATAATATTTATTCCTCAAAAAACCTGGCGTTTATTTACAGTCTATACATTATTGGGACTGTAAGATATTAATTATCATTCTAGGAACGAAAGAGGAAATGCATGGATACCTATCTAAACACTTTTCTCCTACTAAAAATCGATCCCCAATTCTTCAGCTTTATCGTCCATTGGGCTATACAGGTTGGCACATTTAGATCGCTCAGTATGGGAAAGTCTGAAACTATAATATAAGACATACGAAGATCCTTTCTTAGGAACCATGTCATAGATTTTACTAAATAGAAGAACTGCATTCATACATTTATAAAAACTTGTACTCAGCTCGGGAATTGAACCCGGACGTTTTGAAAAATAAAACCCAGAGTTGAATTCAAGTTTTTTTTTATGTATGGACGCGGTTTTTCTTGTTACTAAAATCGACGAAGATCTTTTCACAAGAAAAGATCTTCGTATGTCTTAAACTTTCAGACTTTCCCATACTAACCGATCTAAATGTGCCACCCTGTATAAATTCTCACAATGTTTTATCTCCTTTTTCAGTTTGGCTCTAGCCACCGACAGCACAGTAACCATCGGCACAATAGACGAGATCCAGAAGCTACACATCCGAACTGTACCGCTGGGAGAAACGCCGAGGAGGATCGCTTATCAGGAGTCCTCACAGGTTAACTAACTGAAATATTAATTACCGTCTCATAGTTATGTTTTCTTTCCTTTAGTTTTTGTAGTAGTAAAATCGGCCTTCTATTTTAGTGATAAATAATAAATAAATAAATAATGTGGGACAATTCACGCAGCATTATCTAGCCCCGAGCTAAGCAGAGCTTGTATTATGGGTACTATATGACTGATATACATAAATACAACACAATAGATAGATAGATATTTTTTTTGTATTCATCGAAACCATCCAGAACAAATATCTGCAGATCGTACACATATTTGTCCCAAGGCCGCGACCTCCTGCGTCGCAGGCGAACATTCACCCACCGCGCCACAGAGATTGTCGTAGTGAGTTTGACTTCTGATAGATTTTGTTTCAATATCTGTATGCGTGTGACCCATTCTTATCCTGAAGTATAAATTCAGCGAAGTATTGACTGGGGGATTTATTTACACGACTATGTGTAAAACTAGTCGCTGGGCGGGCTCTAAAGGTGGCGATTCAAGCGGCAACAGAGACCGGAGACCGAGACAATGTCTGGCGACAAATGCGGCGCGTCGCGTTCCGTTTGCAAACGAGGGACTTCGTCCGCCTTCTGTCGTGCGTTTAAATTCGATCGCTCTAACTCTCTTGGTCTGGGGGCCTATTATAATTGTCAAAAATACGCAACCGATTATTACGTTTCGTTTTTTCGTGCTCATTGGTACTTTAATTCGGTGTATTAAGGTACACGTATTGGCCGAAACGAAACACGAAATTGCATAGTGGAGAATTAAAACTCCCCCTCCACCATGAGATAAATGAACGTACGTTTGTTCCAGTCGTTCGGCGTAGTGAGCATGCGAGTGGAACGCGTGGAGGAAGGCGGACGCGGCGCGGCGCGGGGCAGCGCGTCCACTGCCGCCGCCAGCGCGTCGGGCGCGCCGCAGCAGCCGCCCAAGCACGCGCCGCACGCGCTGGACCTCGAGATACACAACCTGCTCATACTCGACCATCACACCTTCGAAGGTAAATCACTAGCGGACGTAAATCACTGCTTCATCCAGCTGAAGTTAGACATCCGCGTCTCGGGCCATGAAGGTGTTAACTGAGCGTCTGGAATCGATGACGTATAACCCCAAAGCTGGTGAGTATAGTATCGCAGCGCATCAGCATTGCCATACAGCGGGGCAATGCGGGGCAATTAGCTAAGTGGTGCTGGCTTCGAATTTGCACCACCTCATCTCTTCCCGTGGATGTCGTAAGAGGCGACTTAGGGATATCCACCAGGGGGCGGGCAGCAGCGCCCCCTGCAGAATAATTCTACTACCGAGCTGCGATCCCCAAACCGCATGCTCTGCGTGGGGATTATGGGCATTACCCTCCATGAGATAAACGCCAACAAGGCTCTTATCAGGGGTAGACCTGTGTCCAGCAGTGGACCAATACAGGCTGTTGAGGTTGAAGTTGAGGAGTGTCTGGAAGCGACGACGCGTAATCCCAAAGCTGGTTTGTTTTGATGTTTTCAAAGTCAAAGTCAAATCGTTTATTTCTTTAGACGTACAAAATAAGCACTTAGATAGACAAGTTTACTATTTTGACTACTACCACTTTTTTACTATATAAACTGTGATAAATAGTAATTAATAAGAAATAAGATGCAATTGGTTTCTAGGCAACTTTCCCACTCTACCCCATGGTAAATAAATTTACGTGATATCACCCTCTTTCTCCCTTCATGATATTTCGTAATTTTGTCAGAACTTCCGAACCTCACGTGATTAATGACACCCTCTACCCCCGAAAGATCTTATTTTTTTTTTTAACCTATAAGTTGTCCCACTGCTGGGCAAAGGTCTCCCCCAAACTCGTCCAGGAATTGCGTTCGTTGGCCAGGTCCCACCAATCTACCCGGAATGTGTCGAGATCGTCTCTCCAGCGTCTCCTTGGCCTGCCTCGGCGTCGTCGTCCGTCCCCAGGCACCCACTGTGTGACGATCCGAAAGATCTTATTAGCTAAAGTAAAATGCTATCGTCTGTATTTCAGTATTACACGCACACCAACTGATGTCCAACGAATTCGCGATGTCTCTAGTGTCTTGCAAGCTCGGCGACGATCCAAACTATTACTACGCTGTCGGCACTGCTATACTCAATCCGGAGGAATCTGAGCCTAAACAGGTAAGCTTTAAAATCTAAAATCATAATTTTATACATATTACAGGTCAAAGCATTATCTGCATATGCCGGACTTAACCTACTGCTGTATATTGGCTTTCCAATCCCATTGGAAATAGCTGCAGGATGCAGGTTCCAATTCGTTTTCTACTTTTTCAGTTGGATTTTGTTCAGGTTTTACTAATTTTTTGAACATTTCATTATTATCTACACTAAATAATCTATACTAATATTATAAAGAGGATAGATTTGATTGTTTGTTTGTTTGTGTTGAATAGTGTCAGTTACCTTACAGCCCTGAGTTAGTCTCAATTATGTTTTAACTCGGGAAGAGGAGTGGTTGTAATCGCACTCCCGACCGCCTCTTCCCGCGGGTGGTGTAAGAGGCGGCTAAGGGATATCCACCGGGGGCGGGCCGCAGTGCCTGCAAAAGAATTCTACCACTGCACTCAGATCCCCAACCCGCTCAGCGTGGGGCTTACGGGCATTACTCCCACGAGATATAATCAATTTTGTTTTAAAAAACTATAAATTTAATTTTTATAGTTTTTTAATGGATTTTCATGGATCCCACTGTCAGAACTGAACCAAATTAAAATAGGACCACACAAGGAGCACCAGCTATCAAATAAAAAAACAACCATGAAAATCTGACCACCCAGTCAAAAGTTCTGAGGTAACACACATAAAAAAACAGTCGTATTCAGAACCTCCTCCTTTTTTTGAAGTCGGTTAATTAAGTGTTGAAACGTTTGTTAACAGTGTTAATCCTTGTGTCAAATTATGCGTGAAATAAAGTGTTGTTTTGTTTGTTAACAGGGTAGGATACTACTGTTCCACTGGTCTGATGGCAAACTAAATCAAGTGGCGGAAAAGGAAATAAAAGGAGCTTGCTATGCGTTAGTAGAATTCAACGGCAAACTTCTAGCCTCAATTAATAGTACTGTGAGTTTATTTCTTATTATTTTAAACTGAATAAATTCCTGTTTAACAAGACGCTATTCCGACTCGCCATAGCGTCGCCACCTATTTATTCTTATTTTTACGTTAAATAAAGAAATGTTAATAAATCATCGGGCAGTTTATGATACTTCTCATAAGCTTGTTTTAATGCCATTTTAATAGTTTTATATTCTGGTAAAGCTTAGCTGTGTAGTTCTGGCATAATTGGCACCACCATGTCTTCCCGTGGGTGTCGTAAGAGGCTACTAAAGGATATCCATCGGGGGCGGGGCAGCAGCGCCCCCTGCAGAATAATTCTACTATCGAACTGCGATTCCCAACCCGCATGCCCAGCGTGGGGATTATGGGCATTACCCCCATGAGATAAATAAGGCGCTTATCAGAGGGAGGCCTGCGTCCAGTAGTGGACCAATACAGGCTGTTGAGGTTGAGGTTGAAGAAGTAGGCAGAGATGCGAATAAATAAATAAATAATGCTGGACTATTCACACAGCATTATCTAGCCCCAAGCTAAGCAGAGCTTGTGTTATGGGTACTAGAATAACTGATATACATAATACACAATACACTACATAGATAGATATTTTTTTTATTATATATAGAAAACATCCAGAACGCCCTGAACAAATACCTGCAGATCGTACAAATATTTGTCCCGAGGCGGGAATCGAACCCGCAACCTCCTGCGTCGCAGGCGGACCTTCGCCTACCGCGCCACAGAGGTCGTCGAATGTGGTCTTCTTGGCCACCAAATAAGATTATCGCATATCTATCTAAGGTATACCAAATATGAATAAATAGGTGGCGGCGCTAGTTTGAGTCAGAGATAACACAGATAGGGAAAACTAATTATTTTTACCTTTGGGACTCGACTACTATACACGCTTAGAATATATTTCAACATTTAAATTCAAAGGTTTATAATTTTCTTAGTTACGTATATATTTTATTTCCTTTATTATAAGTATATAGTGTGTGGCTACGAATACATTCTTATTTCTTACTTCTTAGATGTGCCTCAGGCCAGTCATACTTGCTCTCACACTATCAATTTTATCATACTGCACTACTATCTGGGTAGGATTCATTTGATATTGATTTTTCAGGTTCGTTTATTCGAATGGACATCAGACAAAGAACTAAGACTAGAATGCAGCCATTTCAACAATATTGTAGCGCTCTATCTGAAAGTGAAGGGAGATTTCATATTAGTCGGCGATCTCATGCGGTCTATGTCGCTACTACAGTATAAACAGGTTAGTCGTCTCACCAAAATAACTGGACTGCAAGTATTAAACTACTAGACCGTCACTGGAAGCTTTTATAATGAGAGAGCATATCCGTTTCCGTCGAATTTGACTACTTTTTATCAGTTTGTTGGCTAGTACATCCGGTTACAGCAGCGACACCTAGCGGCCGCGCGCGATTTTTAGCTTTCGCAAATTGGATAGCGCCATATTTTATCATTGGCTAAGTTTCACCAGGCAGAATTAAAAGTAAAGCTTCCAGTGAGGTAAGTATTTTAATATGCGTTTTATTTCAGGTAAAACGCTGCTATTTTCATTTGTTAGTCACTTTTCCTGAGTCACTAAGGGCTTGTATACTCGGATGGCACGCGACGGGTGCTGTCCGACTGTCCGTGTGTATAAGAAGTGTCGTCCCTGTATAGGAGCCCTAAGTCACGAAATGTTTCGCTATCTATATATAATATAAAAATGGCTTGCTGTTCGTAAGTCCCGCTTAAATTCGAGAACGTCTGAACGGATTTATCTTATCTTGGTATTGAAATGTTCGTGGAGGTCTAGGGAAGGTTTAAATGGTGAGAAAATCAACGCGTGCGCGTTGCGCAGCTAGTTATCAATATATATTTCATACACCGTGATGTTACACAAAACTTATTGATAACAACGGTGCTTGTAGCCTAAATATTACTAATAACCGTTAGCAAAAGTTAAGAGTCCTCACACAAGTAATTTTACAGATGGAGGGTAGTTTTGAAGAAATAGCGCGCGACTACAGCCCCAACTGGATGACAGCTGTTGAGATACTGGACGATGACACGTTCCTTGGAGCAGAGAATAGCTTCAACTTATACGTCTGTCAGAAGGACAGGTACCGTTATTTGTTGTTATATTAAAATCAGGTGTAAGCGGGTTAACTACGAACTTTTTTGTGTTGAAAGAAAACTAACATCTCATCCATTTACGAGGGACTTCTTCAGAGTGAGTGCGGTTCGAGCCGCACGATTTCAGCCGGGTTTCTGAGCTCACTACACTACTGTTACATATTCTACCATTACGGCTTTCCCATCGCCAAGACACAGTTAATCGGCTTGTTTATATCTATGAACGATAATCATCAATTCGGTTGGATGTATATCAGCAAAAATTGCGCCTTACCACCACTAGGGTGATTTTTCTGTGAAGTGAATAGTTGCAAACCCTGGCTTGCTCGATATCTTTTGTTTATAACGCAAAGCAAAATAGTTTTAAATTGGATAGGATAGGCATTACGTTTGACGATGATACCTTTGTGTTGAGCTGAAAAGGACTAATTGAGAGTGACCGCCTAAGCCGTATTGTGTTCATGTAAAAGTTCCCTAGATTGGTAAGCGGTAGACAAGTAAGCTTTTGACAAACGCTCTTACTCCGAACTTGTCGTTGTGTAACCGCTCATGACGATATACACTGATACTTGAAAGGAATTTGAGGAAGGTGTCGAATGGCGCAGGGAAGCCACTCTCTAAGTAGACCTATTTGATAGATTTTTCGTAGAACCCAAGACGGTGATACCGCTGTGCCTGTGTGCGTAACTCTCCTTTTATTAAGCGTGTTTAAAGTTTATATTAGAGAACCCTAGTGTCTAGATAAGCCTAATTTATGATTTAAGACCCTACTTTCCATAAAATGTATCACATTATACTAAGTTTGTATGGATGTATGGATGGATGTTTGTTACCCCTTCACGCCAAAACTACTGAACGGATCGGGCTGAAATTTTTGCATACGGGTAATTATAATCCCGGAATCAAACATAGGCTACTTCTTATCTCATAAATTAGTTCCCGTGGGATAAAAATCACCTTTAAACGTTTCCATAGGAAAAACGCATGCGAAGCCGCGGGGCGCATCTGGTCATTCACAAATCAATAAATGTATCTATCTATTAATTTAATATTATCTGGTTGTGTTTCAGTGCTGCCACAACGGACGAGGAGCGACAACAGATGGGCTACATGGCACAATTCCACATCGGGGACATGTGTAACGTGATGCGGCATGGCTCGCTCGTCGCCCCCGTCGCAGACACGCACGCGCCGACCCACAACCCCGTGCTGCTGGCCACGGTCACCGGCGCCATATGTACGTAACACTATGCACCGTGACGTGCAGCCATAGCGTAACATAATACAACGTGATGCGGCACGGCTCGCTCGTCGCCCCCGTCGCAGACACGCACGCGCCGACCCACAACCCCGTGCTGCTGGCCACGGTCACCGGCGCCATATGTACGTAACACTATGCACCGTGACGTGCAGCCATAGCGTAACATAATACAACGTGATGCGGCACGGCTCGCTCGTCGCCCCCGTCGCAGACACGCACGCGCCGACCCACAACCCCGTGCTGCTGGCCACGGTCACCGGCGCCATATGTACGTAACACTGTGCACCGTGACGTGCCGCCATAGCGTAACATAATACAACGTGATGCAGCACGGCTCGCTCGTCGCCCCCGTCGCAGACACGCACGCGCCGACCGACAACCCCGTGCTGCTGGCCACGGTCACCGGCGCCATATGTACGTAACACTGTGCACCGTGACGTGCCGCCATAGCGTAACATAATACAACGTGATGCGGCACGGCTCGCCCGTCGCCCCCGTCGCAGACACGCACGCGCCGACTCACAACCCCGTGCTGCTGGCCACGGTCACCGGCGCCATATGTACGTAACACTGTGCACCGTGACGTGCCGCCATAGCGTAACATAATACTACGTGATGTGGGCCATTGCGGGTGAGACCCCCAGCCAAAATTTGCCGCTGTTTCACTTCTGGATACCGCTGATCGCAAAAAAGATGTTGCTGCACCAGGACAACCCATTCCGGTTATCTGTTGTTCCCGAGTATATGTTACATGTTCCGAGCTTCATGTTAGTCACGTCTTCTGAAATCAAGTGGTCTGGAATAAAAATCACAGTGCGCTTATCTAAGGCGCTATCTAACTACAGAAGTCCTTTGTTCTACTCAGAAAGATGTTGATGTCTTGATGTAGTTCATATAATACGTGATGTCACCGTGGCCTGATCAGGCCTTGTGATTCAAGCGTAGCGTAAAAAACCGGCTAAGTGCAAGTCGCACTCGCGCACGAAGAGTGCCATAACACTAATATTATAAATACGAAAGTTTGTATGGATGTATGGATGGATGGATGTTTGTTACCTCTTCACGCCAATACTAAACGGATCAAGCTGAAATTTTGCATTCAGGAAATCCTAATCCTGGAATCAAACATATGCTACTTTTTATTCCATAAATCAGTTCCCGTGGGATTGAAATCACTTTTAAACGTTTCCATAGGATCAACGCGCGCGAAGTCGCGGGGCGCCGCTAGTTATCTATAAAAAACATCAAAAAATCATGTCTGTTGTATAAGAACCCCTTCAATTTTACTTTGTTTTTTAGTATTATTGTTATAGCGGACAGCAGAGTCTTAGTAATGGGGTCCCACTAAGGCTTGTACCCGTTTTACCCTTGGGGTACTTCACCCTAAAAACGAGTTCGATCAGGCCTTCTATAAGTTAAGCAGTTTCTAGTTACAAATTTACATAAACCTTTTCGTCCCCAGGTCTAGTAGTCCAAGTATCACAAGAGCTATACGAATTCCTGAACCAACTAGAAGAGCGGCTGAACCACACAATCAAGTCAGTCGGCAAGATCCCGCACCACTTCTGGCGGTCCTTCAACACGGACCTCAAGACCGAGCCCGCCGAGGGGTTCATAGATGGAGACCTTATTGAGAGCTTCCTGGATCTCACGCGTGAAATGCAGGAGGAGACTTGTAATCATCTAAAGGTAAGAGTCTGACAACCGATGTGGCACGGTGGGCAAAGGTCCGCCTGCGACGCAGATTGCGTTTTCGATTCTTGCCTCGGGACAAATGTTGATACGATCTGCAAATATTTTTGTTCTAAGTGTACTGGGTATTTTCTATGTATAAATAAATAAATAATGTTGGACTATTCACACAGCATTATCTAGCCCCAAGCTAAGCAGAGCTTGTGTTATGGGTACTAGATAACTGATATACATAATACAATACATTGCATAGATGGATTTTTTTTATTAAAAAATACATATCGATGTAGTGTATTGTATAGATCTGTTTTATTATAAAAACTATCGTAGTTTGAAATATAATTCGAATTCATTACGGATTTAAGCGGTTAACTACGAACCTTATTTGTGTTGGGAAGAACACCAACGTTTCATCCCTTAACGAGGGACATGTTCAGGGCGAGTGCGGTTCTAGACGCGCGCGTACCGCATCCTTTCGAGCCCTGAGCACTGCACTGTATAGCTCTGCTTAGCTTGGGGCTAGATAATGCTGCGTGGATTTTCCAGCATTATTTATTATTATCATTTGACGTGGTACCGTGGCGCAGGAAGTTTCGTGATCGATTCCCGCCTCGGGACAAATCTTTGTAACATGTATAGATATTCGCTCCCGGTATTTTCAATGGCTTATCAAAAATATAGATCTATTTAGTTGTAAGTATCATAAATTATCTTGTTTAACACAAGCTCTGCTGGCCTTGTGGTGTTTTGACACTGATACTATGTTACCCATTGATATCTTGACTTCGAGACGTTTATTACCCCACGCCGGTTAGATGACGTATGGGTGATCCAGCATTATTGATTTATTTGTACTTGTTCATAGCTTGAACTGATCTTTATTTCAAGCAGAGTTCTGGGTGTCCCTATTTCATGGTGTATTTGGTCGAGGTGCTTAGAATCAGTCCTAATCCTTAAGCTGTCACACAACAAAGCCGCCGGCCCGGCGGCAAGACCCGCCGGTTAAGGCCGGCGGCATGGTGTGGGCGCAAACTGCCGCCAAGATCGTCTCAAAAGAGGGCCGCCCTGACGGCACAACCCTCCGGCCTTGGCACAACCCTCCGGCCTTGCCCGGCGGGTTGTGCCCTCAGGCCGGCGGCGGTAGACAGCTTTAGTGATTAAGTAATTCAGTTCATGTGGCCATGCGAGCTTTATAGTAAGATTTTGTTTTCACGTTTACTTGTACGTTTACTTTAATACTTTGGCAGACCGCTACAAGACGGGAATGATTCACTTAAAAAATTGTATGGAATAAAATTCGCTTCGAGATGACACGCTACGTAAAGGGAACGTCAATTAATAATAAAGTCTTTGGCGAACATACTGTTTTTGTTTTTCATTTGTTTATTTTCGTTACTCTTTTTGTACCTGTGTCCAAGTAAATGTTTTCTTCTATTCATTATTTTCCGCCGTTTCAGCAACGACGTTAAACCGGTGTGTTTGTTCTCAGATCAGCGACGGCGCAGGAGTGAGTCGGGACGCCAAAGTCGACGACATCATCAAAATAGTCGAGGATCTCACGAGGATACATTAGGTACAGCTATTATTATTATTATATTTTTGTTTACTTAAATAAATACTACAAGTAAGGTTGAAATTCGTTTTTATTTAATATAACATTTCTGTATAGCGAAGCGAGCAACAGATCTATCAACCAGTCGAGACGACAATAGAAGGTTTCCATTATGAATCTATGCGGGTTAACTACGAACCTTGTTTGTGTTGGAAGAACACCAACGTTGGTGCAGTTCGTGTCGCGAGCACTGCGCTTACATTCGTAATAGATTCGTCAAACTACGAAAGTGTTCATAGCTAAAATTGAAACTCAAAAACTCAGTGAGGCAACGAGTCCATACGACCGCCGCTCTACCTCGCCCTTTCGGGCGACTTTATGATCGTCTCAGATTAATTCTAAATTATTGCCCGCCCCTACAGGTAGCGCTCCTGAGGGTTCAGCTACCCGAAAACTCTCTCTCTTTCTCTCTGGTTGCTATACAATCCTTGTGAGAAATTATCACAACAATACCATGGGAAATTATTTTTTATACCACCCAGCAAGGTGGCAAACAAGCCTCTGCCTGATAGTGAGAGGTTACCGCAGCCTATGAACGCCTGCAATATCAGAGACATTACAAGCGCGATACCGACCCTTTAAGTGTCTTAGAAGATCCGTTTTGAGGAACCCCATAAATGCCAAAAAAGCTTAGGTTAGGCCATTAAAAACTATTATCTATTCCGTCAATCTTCAAATTGATTTGAATTTAGCAAAATGCAAAAATGGCGCCTTACCACCATTAGGTTGATTTTTCTGTGAAGTGAATAGTTGCCAACCCCGGCTTGCTCGATATAGCTTGTTTTTAATGCAAAGCATTGTTTCAAACTGGATAGGCGTTACATTTGGTGATGGTACATAAGTGAAACTCTGAGGCAGCGCATAAAAATGCATTAACATTTATTTTGAAAACCAATAATGGAGAATTAAATAATATAGGGGAAATTCTGGTTACGTTTAAAATGAATAACCTTGCTTAATTCTTAAGTATTTATTATATTACTTGTAGTTTTAAGTTGTCTTATGTAACTTAATAATAATAATCTTACGTATAGGTAGGTATAATGCACAACAATTCAGCACTAAGCTTTGACATGAGTAAACAGCAGATGAATGTATATAACTTCATTATGTGGTACATACCCAGTAAGAAAGAGAAACTTTAACAACAAAACTTAACTACGGAGAAACCAGGAGAGTCTGTTCAAAAGAGAAGAGTCGTGGAATTGAGCGCGCTCGTGTGCCAATTGACAACTTTTGTTGCGTTGACATCACTGCTCTGTCATTGCAGTACGACTAAAAGTGTTCGTTCACCGTAACGCCACGACTCTTCTCTTTTTGAACAGACTCTACCTATTATGTGTAGCTAGATGCGGATTTAGTAACTAAGTAACATTGTATCATTTATTTCAATTATTACATTACTTAATAGCTATTAGATTTTGTGCGCAGCATAGCATTTAACAGTTTGGCATTTGAGAATGTATGTATAATTTATTTATCCATGGTAACAGTGTAAATAAGAATTTAAGGCTCTGCACCACTAGCGCACTCTCTGCCACAACATTTAGATTGATATGTAAGTACTGAAAAGTGAATAAAGCTCATTAAACATAACAAATATCTATACAAACATACCCTCACAAATTTCGTTGTTAAAAGATTGGCAAGAAAAAATAAACAATTTTTGTTTATAGCTATCTCAAATTCTAACCTACGTGTATTCGATTTCCAAACATTTTTGTTTCTCATTTCATATTCCACTTCATTTCATTTATAGCCGTTTTTTAACTGCTTTCACTTGCCTTCATGAAGCAACCCCTAACGATGACTGAAAAGGACCTTTTCGTCTAATCGACGACCTGCGGTTGTGTGGCGCTGACCGGTGGCCACGAACGTCTTCCAAATCTCAGCGGCCGGCCCATGCGGATTTGTTGTTGTTTCACGTCGAATGAAATGGGGCGCGCTATGAGTGAGAAAGCGCATCTAACCATCAAATACAAAGCTGTGGATGTGTGTGTGAGTGTGTGCGCTCGTGCCCAGTGTCGGCACAGAATAGGTTCTAATTAGTACGTAGTCGGTTGATGCAATCATTTACAAAATAGGTAGGTACCTATAATAGAATCTGGTCTACCAACTACTAACTTTATTTTTGTGACATGTTTGAGACTTTTTGGCGGAAACTTGATGAGTAGGTATAGGTACCTAACCTATACCTACTCATCAAGCTTCCGCCAAGTTAAAAAGCACTCGTTAGGTAGGTAGGTAAGGTACCTACCTAACGTGTGCTTTTTATGTTATGAACAATATTCCAATTGTTTTTTCATGTATTTTATACTTACCTAGGTAGGTACTTAGTTCCCACTCCCACCTACCACTACGTATCAAATCAATCAAGTGTAGGAAGGTAGAGATAAACCAGATGGGGCGTGCATTTTTACAAAAGTTTATCCGTAGGTACTACTAAATAAAGGTACCTAACCACCCTTACTTACCTACCCAGTGTTTTTGGTTCTTTTGGTTTTTTCCCTTCTGGCTGAAATTTTGCATACAGGTAATTCTTCAACGCGTGCGAAGCCGCGGGGAGCAGCTTATAAATAAAAATGCATCGCCGAACGACTGCACCAAATTGGATAATTCTTTTTGTTTTATAATATATACTGCTAGATAATCTCGTGTGGATTGTCCAGCATTATTTATTTATGTGTTCGTTATTGTTAGGACAAGGTTTGTAAAGAAGAAAAGTTAAAAAAAATATATATATTTTTAATCTCAAAGTGAGTGAACTAGGGCAGAACGAAGTTCGCCGGCCCAGCTAATTACCGGAGGCGGGCAGCAGCGCCTTCTGCCGAACAATTCTGTCACCAAACTGCGATCCCCAAACCGCATGCCCAGCTTGGGGATTATGGGCATTACTCTCCATGAGATAACAGCCAATAAAGGTGCTTATCAGGGGGAGACCTGCGTCTGTGGACCAATATAGGCTGTTGAGGTAATAATTTACTATAGTTTGACCGAAACTCCTGTACCGCGCCTGAGGTATGCGCGCGGCGAGACGGGGGGGAAAGTCGTAAGACGCACACGAGATAAATATCCAAAGAGCGCTATCTCGTGATATCAAGACCATCATTTTTAAAGTGGCCGAAAGAAAGCTCTCAGCACTCTTGCTCTTTTTTTCCTTGGCCCCCACCTCGCCGCACTTTCCTAAGGAGCGGTGCAACAGTTTCGGTCGGACTGTAACGTAGCACACTGCTACTTCTTACTCTGTCTTCTTTTATTGACATAACTCAGAGTAAGAAGTAACGCTGCTTAGCAGCTGTCAACATTATTTTCCATAACGTTTTGCGAAAGACTGCAGGCATATGCTGGACGCGGCAAGCTGAAGATAGGGTGCTATGGCGCTCATTAGGGTAGGCCCAGGGCCGGATTTACCATAGAAGCTGAAAAAGCTAAAGCTTAGGGCGGCGAAACTAGGGGGGCGGCAAAATTGACCCCAAAAAAAAATTAAGGTTGCGGACACGCGGTGGGGTGGCGGCGGCGGCAGTAGCCGCTTTCTCCACTCTTGCCGCCTTGGGAGGGCCTGCTGCTGCCGCTTCGACTGCCTTCGTGTCCGTTCGTTAGGTACTTAATATACATTATAATAGTATACTAAAAAAAATTGGTAAGTAGGAAAAATTACTAAACATTATAATTATTTCGAATATGGTATTATTTATATAAAAAAACAATAGATATTGTGTTTACTAATGAAGTTTCAATTTGAAAATAGAAATTAATAATTTAAGTACGTATTAGACATGTGCACCGTTGCTCATTTCACCGGCGGCGGCGGCGCCCGACATCGAATTGATTGGCGAGGGCGGTGTCATCAGCGTAATCGGCGCGTATGTGAAAATAAGTAAAAGACGCCTAAATCCTTACTGAACTTTTAATTAACCACTCATATCAACAGTGGTGAATTGTCCACAGGCAGGAGTAGCAAAAGCTACGGGCCAAAATAATAAAAGTTTAAAACATTTTCCCCAAGATACAGGTTTATCCTAGTTTGGGGATCAAAGATGTAATAATTTTAAGACTTGAATCTTTTTCAATAAACGTTATTATTATTATTATTATTATTTTATGTTCTAAAATTATTTCAGATACTCATTGCTATTTAAACAGTCCTAAATCTTTCAAAAACATCTTCACAAAGCACCTTTAGCATCATCCAGCGCAAGTCGACTTGTGTTTCATTTGACGCACCATTGTACATTTTTGGATGCATACCTACCTGGAATGTTTTTAGTTGGTGCGCCAAAGACAGATTTTAATAAGTAGTTATTTTTAAAAACCTTTACAATAAATCTTACAAAACTTTTATTTTTACTTTATTTCTAGAGCTGCTACCATTCTTATCTTAGAAGCGAGTAAAAAGTTTTTTAATACAAAAGAATTAGTCTCAATCAGATTCAGATTTGTGCAGTTACAAAACTTTTATTTTTACTTTATTTCTAGAGCTGCTACCATTCTTGTCTTAGATGCGAGTAAAAAGTTTTTTAATACAAAATAATTAGTCTCAATCAGATTCAGATTTGTGCAGTTCACTTTGCTCACCATTGTCTTAGCTATTTTATTTGCTGATTGCCGTGCCCAAACTTCTCATATTTTTTTACCGATCGCCCCGCTCGCCGTTCTTATTTTGTGTTTGTTTCATTCATTATTGCTAGAAAAGTGTGCCTACAAGTCGTTTATCGATAGACGTTCACTAAAATCTTAACAAAAATAAACGCTTTTTTTCGCGTTATGTGGCTTTCTTTTATTTGCCAGCAGCTGTAAAAGTTTGAAACTTGTGTGCAATTTTGCTTGTCTTGGTCTTAGATACGAGTTAAGCTAGCTCCGCTCGTTATTGTGTTGGTTTTACAAGCTTTTTGAAAACATCCAAATACCTAGGCACACAACCTATGGTTTGTCCACGTTGAATGGAGCATGTTAGTAAACAAAATACGACACAAATAACAAAATCTCACTTGCTTGGCGTCGAGTTTCAGATATAATTGTAAGCAATTTTTATTCAAGGGAGGATCTAAAATCGACAAGTAATGTAAATTACGTATAAAAGGACGCGCCAACAAAGTGAATTTTAGGTTAAGTATGGGCGGTTTATTTACGTTTATGCCTCATTCAAAATAGACATGGTATAGGTAAAAAACACGTAAATTTTGCGATAACATTTGCTTCCGCCTTTTGCCTCAAATTCGATCAAATTTCAGTTCTTTCTTACTACTACAAATAAAATGTACCTAAAAGAACAAAAATGTTAAAGTAACTTTGCACAAATTTTCATTTTTGAACTAACGTTAAATTTGAAACAGTAATGAATTCAATGGCCCCCAGTTCACATTTTGCTACGGGCCCGTATGTATGGCTTAATCCGGCCCTGCATATCAACAATATTTGGCACGCTTGCATCATAGCATAATAGACGTGACATCAAACAAATCAAATCTTTAATTATGACCGACAATTAATTACATTTGTAAAATCTAAATTTCAAAAACTTAAAAACCTCTACGTCATGGCGACAAACTAAATCAAACCACATAGTACAATAAAATGTCAAGTGCGATTCGGACTTGAGCACCAAGGGTTTCGTATAATTGTAAGACCTGGTTTCTTGCCAAATATCAAGATTCTAGCTCAACGGGAAGTAGTTATAGGTACCTCTAACTATAGTGATTTGACTATGGCTTGAATAAAATTATTTGTTTTTTGTGAATAAGCTACAAATTAACAAATTTTAGTCCTAGCTTCTACATGATTCACTTGTTAACTTCAAAATATTCGGACATAAACGGTTGTAACGTTTGATCGCGTTGACATAGAAGTTTTATTTATATCACGGCTCCCAGAGGTTATAGACTTGAGTTTTTTGAGACCAAGTTCGAGCAACTTTTGGATATTTTGACGTTGACAGGTGCATGGTTACCAGTATCTGGCCTTACCTAACCTACTTATCTTCCTTAGCCCACCACACCTTATAAGTAGTGTAGTAAAAACAAACCTTTGCTTTGCTTTTCTTAACTTAAAATTAAACCCAAAAAGTTGTAAAAATAATGCAAAAACAATATTTTTTCCTAAAATAATTGATTTTGTTTCAAAAAACTTCAAACCGAATCCGGTTTGAATTATATAGTTTTTTCATTAATCCCATAGTCGTAACTGGACGAAATTAAAATAGGACCACAATCAAATAAAAAAGAACATGAAAATCGGACCACCCAGTCAAAATTATAATAATAATACTAATAATAATAATGTTGGACAATTCACACAACATTAACCTTGCTACATTAAAGCTTGTGTTATGGGTACTAGATAACTGATATACGTAATACAATACACTACATAGATATTTTTTTTTGTACATAGAAAACACCCAGAACGCCCTGAACAAATATCTGCAGATCGTACAAATATTTGTCCCGAGGCGAGAATCGAACCCGCAACCTCCTGCGTAGCAGGCGGACCTTCGCCCACCGCGCCACAGAGGTCGTCAGAATTATTAGGTAAGAAACTTTAAAAAAAATACGGTCGAATTGTGAACCTTCTCCTTTATTTGAAGTCGGCTATAAAATGAATTTACTTTATTGTGAACAGTGTATCTAGTTTTAGAAAACTTACACAGAAGTCGGTAGGAGCGGCAAAAAATGTAAAGCTTTGGGGCGGCAAATGTGTAAATCCAGCACTGGGTAGGCCTATGTCCATTGGTGGACTAATATAGGCTGATGATGATGATGATAATTTATCGTTAGAGGAACACTAGAAATACGCCCTCAGTCAAAATTTATAATGCCTAACCATTGATTTAAAAAGGGTGCGTTTTTAATAAATCAATGTGCCTAACTATCACGATTCATAAAATGCAGCCCGCTGATAGACAGGAGGCTTAGTAATAGGTACAAATTTTGAGACCCTTACGCGTACAAAACCCTAACAATATCATCAGCCCAGAACTGATCTTCCTTCGTTCTATGCTATCCGTCTTCATTGATACTTTTTGGATAGGTATCCTCGCATCAATTTTATAAGCCTCTTGTTATTACGTCCGTTGCCATGGGGATCATAGAGATAAATTATTAGTAACTAGCTTTTACCCGCGGCTTCCCACGCTCTATTCAAGTAGCCTAAGTCCGTTCCCGGGATACTGTTTACCTCCCTGCCAAATTTCATCAAGATTCGTTCAGCCGGGAACAAAATGTCCATCCTATGTCCGTCTCCTGGTTCTAAGCTACCTCTCCACCAATTTTCAGCCAAATCGGTTCAGCCGTTCTTGAGTTATAAATAGTGTAACTAACACGACTTTCTTTTATATAAATAGATAAACATAGATCAGTGAAATTATCATGAGAAGAGGATGTTTTAGATACTACCTACTACCTACCTACTTTTTATGTTTCAAACTTTAGACAGTAAAGAAAGAATTATTAAACTTCGATCAGACTTGGCGAAGATGTCACCCAAAATGTAGTTTTTCTGAAGTAGGTAGGTAGGTACCTCCTACCTATTTGGTTGTTTTTTAAGCTTGACGGGATAAATACTAATCCTTCGATTGTAAAACTTTTATGTGATCAATTCAGAACCATTTTCTATAAAACAGCAAAATAATTCGGTCCATAATCCATAGTAGGTTAGATAGGTAGCTTAGCTAGGTACCTACTTACTGGATGGGTCCATTTTTGCTGGTCATTTGCAAGTATGTTCGTAGTTTACCAAGTCAAAGGCAAAATCCAAATCCAATACACAGGCCAAGTCGTAAGTTTTCTAAATAGAAATAATAGGTACCTACCTAGGTATCTCGTTTGATTATGTCTAAATAAGGCAAAATACTAATACGTGTAGCAGAAA
Organism: Eupithecia tripunctaria; assembly: GCA_955876795.1. Lineage (NCBI taxonomy): Eukaryota > Metazoa > Arthropoda > Insecta > Lepidoptera > Geometridae > Eupithecia > Eupithecia tripunctaria. Next base: position 12,489,600 of record OY041617.1, on the reverse strand, counting down.
TAAATAACTAGCACAGAATAGCCGACGACGCCCGACCGACTACGAAAAGATTCGTCGCCGCGTCGTCGTCGGTCGTCGTCATCGCATCGTGTCGGCTATTCGGCGATGTTCGCCTTTTTTCGGAATTTCGCCCCCTGCGCGCCGCATCGCCCCCCGCGTGCGAGCGAGCGGTTGCAGAAACTAGAAGGAATTTCACCAATTTTTGATAGTTTTTCGTACTTCCCGATTCATTTTGAAGAAACGACTGATTTTAGAAATATTTTTGATTATTTCTAATTGTGAATATATTTAGGATGTCTGCAGTGTGACAGATTTTCGAATAAAGGTGTCTATCATGCATAAAAAATAGCTTGAAAATGACTCGATTTGGTGGTCAAAATATGGCAAATGAGTTTCGCTCTCATTTAAAGATCATAATGTTTTTTAAAAAACGAAAAAACTACAGACATGGCTATTTGTCATCCGATTATGTATGAAAAATTTCAATACGATCGGGGACGTAGTTTCCAAATGGAGCGGGAAGTACGTTTGTATGGGGGCTAAGGTATCCGTTCTGTCCTTAACTTGCTCTTAGTTATTTGATTTGGCAAAAGGAGGCGCTTATAAAAATGGCATGTAACATTACGCAAAGCCGCGCCAGTACGGCAGAAATCGGAACTTATACCAACACAACTTATACCAACAACCACTAGCGCACTCTATTGTCTTCTGTAGGCAGTTCAGTCTATACAGCGCTTTCTCGATGCAAAGTGAGAGTGACGTCGGGCGGCGGCTGGTCCCACCGGTCCCAGACGGTAGGTTTCCGGCGTCGGTCGATAGTTGGCGCTGTTTCGTTCGACGCCTCTGAGTACCCGCTACTGTAGGAGCGAAGGCTGCATGACGCGTGGATTTTCTGTTCTGGAAAAATGGAAACCGTTACCATTAAGTGTCTTAGATGAAACAGAACAAAAAAACACATCTAGTTCGTTGCAGCTAATCGTGACAATGAATGATGATGACGTTCTAACGTCCAATATCCAACGGACGAAATCTGATTGAATTAAAACGGGAATAAGAGCGTGTCGTGCGATTCCAGCCAGCTAACGGACGAATGATAATATATCCTACTAATATTATAAATGCGAAAGTTTGTAAACATTTATGTTTGCTGCTCTTTCACATAAAAACTACTGAATGGATCGGGCTCAAATTTTGCAAACAGGTAGTTCTAGGCCTGAAATAACACATAGGCTACTTTTTATCTCATAAATGAGTTCCCGTGGGATAGGCGTGCGAAGCCGCGGGGCGCAGCTAGTTTTATCATAAAAGATAAACTTAACCGGACCACCGCACCGTGTTCATTGATTCAACATGCCTATGTTGAAACAATGAACACGGCTATCAAAATGATGACAGATGATATTACTAATGGGATGATAATCACGTAGTAGGTACGAATACTAACCTCCCATGTCCTTGATATAGTCCCTGGCTACATCATGGATCTGTAGGTATGACAAGGTGACAACCGCTGGGGTAAACGTGTTACTGGTGGAGACCGCAAATCGGTAGACGAGTGTTGGACACCGTTCAGTCAGGCAGATGCTGGATGCAACAAGATGTATCCAGCATCTGAATGAACGGCGTCCGACAAGGCAAATATTTAGGGGAGGCCCACAGGCCTCCAGCCGTGCCGGACATATCTAGCAGTGGGCTATCTTGGGGTGATGATGATTATGATTATGGCAATGAATGACAATGACGTACCAACCTCCAACATTCTCGATGTAGCTCCTGGCCACATCGTCCAGCTGGAGCACTTGTATGACCGGCTGGGAAGCCTTCGCGCGTGGCCTCCGCGCCAGGCGCACCACCAGATACGTCGACACTATGAACACGGTGACCAGGACAACCGCTCCCAGGGATATGCCGAAGTCCTTCTCCAGGAAAACTGAAAAAGAGGAGATGTTTACCGTTAAAGATATAATTGTGAGATATAACCAGTGGGATCTAGCGGGCGCTTAGATACGAAGCAATTTCATAATGGGACAAGTTAAAGACATGGCATGACCATGTCACCATGTCACCTTTGTTTAGATAACAGTGGCTGTTAAAAGCGGTGATGGCGATACGGCTGTGCGGGTCGCCCAGCTGAGACTAGGCAGTAAGCAGTGAACGGGTTCGAGCTGTGAACCTTGGGCCCTTGTCCAGACTATTTTTGAATGATTTAGTCGTTACTTTGCTAGTCCTTGGCCCGCGTCGGTACAGCAACAGAAGTGTTCTTATGGCTACAAATGTAGCAGCGGTACTCACTGTGGTACCAGGGTGGGGCAGCGGCCAGCAGCAGCGTCTCGCTGGGCCGCAGCAGCAGCGGGCGCGAGCAGCCGTACCGGTTGCACGCCACCGCGCCCGCCTCGTCCCCCGCGCGCAGCCCCCCCACCGCCGCGCGCACCAGCCACGCCCCCTGCGCGAGCGCCTGCCCGCTGCCGAAGCCCATGGCCGCGCGCCGGTCCAGCACCAGCGAGGTGTTGGTGCTCGACATCTTCCAGACTGTTACTTCGTAGTAGGTTGCGTTTTCCACTGCAAGGTAGATGGTGAAGGTGAAGATTAGTTTTATAAATAGGAAAATTTGGCGCTCTACAATTTACATGGGACCTTTACATTAGCCAAAATCGTCTACAACTGGACATAGGTCCTTCCCGAAGGACAATGTTTGTATTCGCCGTAATTGCCACGCTTAACGTATGCGTACGGGTGTGTGTTGTGTTAAATGGGTGTCTGTGTGCTGTGTTTTTTTTTGTTTTGTATAAAATATAGGCTAAGTTTGTTAATTTGTCTTCCGCTTTCGTAATAGAACTACGCTGTGTTTCTAATTTATTTACTTCTTACCTTTGTGTTCATGTTTTTTTTTGTTGTGTTTCTGTGTGTTAATTCTAATTATTTTATTTCAGTATGTTGTAATTATTTAATGTAATTTTGTATAAGTAAGGTCCTACACCTTCTTCCTACCTATTGGCAATATACCTAGTGACCTACTAAGTAGGTATTATGCTTTAAGTACTTACATGTTGTAACGCATTGGTTTTTTTGTTAAACTGTAATGTTACATTATGATGATAAATAAATAAACTATAAACTTAACAGGCACAATTTACTTAGGTAGTTAAAATCAGGCAGTTCTTTACCTGGTATACACCTAATCTGGAACTCCCCGAACTCATAGGCCAGATCGCACTGCTGCGGCTGCGGCGGCCTCAGGTTCTCAAAGCTGAAGATCTTCTCACACTGCTTCTCCTGGCTCGCGATCCCGTTACTGGCCTCACAGCTCGCCTTCAGCGTGTCTGCTAACGGCCCAGTGATCTGGCTGAGAGGCAGGATCGCCGAGCCAGTGGTCATGTGCTGGACTTCGAAGCCTTGAGGCTGCACGTGCCAGAAGTACGTGTCGGGGGCGGGCAGCGCCTTCACGTTGCAGCTGATGGTTTCCTTGTGGAGGGTGATGCCACGCTCGGCGCATTCAGGGGGAACTGAAAAGGGGAGTTAATATTTGATTTTGAGTACGACATTTTATGCAGTAAGTAAATAGGGCGACTAAAATATCACCGCCTGAAACATGTGCTTCCGTTAATGGGCCATATGGTAAAGTCGTTTTAATTGTTGTTTAGCCCCATGTACTAATTAACTTCTGTTTTAGAAACCTAGATAAACCCTAAGCATATGTTAGAAACTGTTAGACAATGAGCGGTCTTCAAACAGCACGGTAGCAATAACAATTTAAGATTTGTGCCTCAGAACTCTGTAATCTACCATCTTTATTGTTTTTCTGGCTCTACTACTTCTTATGCTATTGTTCCAGGTTTTCATCTCCCATATTCTCTTAACAGCCGTCATCTCAACACTCACTCCTCTCTAACCCTTGTCATCTTTTATCTACGTTCAGTTGTCTACCAACTTACAGTAAACAGTAATAGTGATGTGTTCCGCCCTGGTCTCGCCGATGGCATTGGAGGCCGCGCAGGCGTACCGGCCTGCGAGGTGCCTGGTGGCCTCCTCCACGTACAGTCTCCGGGAGCGGACGTCCCGGCCCCAGGGGCCGCCTGGCTTTATCACTGTATCCTGGAAATGGTGACTGAACTTTAATTAGAAGGTTTATTCATATTCTAAGGATCAACGAATAGATACCTTGATCGATGGGTCAACGACATAAATGACTTGGTGCAACCAAATTCATCATTATCCCACCGGATTTTATAGGAATCCACAGACCAAACTCGCTAACGTCGTCGCTGACACAGCCCGCCGGCTTGTAACGGCTGTGGTGTGTAAAGTCGATAATATTGTCAGTGTTCAGAATATTTGGTTGTTATACCTGTCGTCTTCACAGTAATCAATTTCATTCTCATTTTGCATCATATATGTAGAGTTCGACACTTTTGGACATAGAAAACCTTTTCGAATGAGTGCCACAACGCCCTGTCTGCAGCTTGGCAACGGAGGCACAGCAAGTTGCCTACGCCGTTTGCCGTTCGCTAAAATCCGTCTCGTTGCTCGTGCCGCAAGCGGATTTTAGTTCAGCGCTTTCTTTGCACGAACGCTCTCTGTGCGACACCTTACATTAGGTACGCCCCGTAACACCTATCTAGTCTTTCAACTTCGCAAACTTTATAGTTTGTAGTCTTACTCAAACCGGCTACAGTATTGTTTACTAAGTACTTAACAAGTAGGTAGGTCCTATTACCGTCACTATTTCTAGTTCTATGCACCCCAAGTTTTAACTAGACTTGCGAAAGTTCAAGCATCCAAGCTTTGTAAGCTGAGCAAACTTTGCTCTCGATACATGCGAGCTAATATATGAGCTTACTTAGGAAGTACTTGCTGTTTACTTAGCTCTTTAAAGTTTGACTTGTTGGATTGGAATACATTTGCAATCAAAGTGGCAGCGAGTGAGAGCTTAGGTTTTGAGATTAGGCGATTCTGACGCGTTTTCACCGGATATTTAGATACTAAACAAAAAGTGGCTTTGCCTTGAAATTCAAGCTAACTTTCTCCTGAAAATGGTTTGAAAATTGAGATCCTGAACTTGATGTAAAATGAAACAAAGTAAATATTATTTTTTATTAAAATATCGAACACTGGGTTTTGTTTTGCGTTGCACAATCGGTGCATGGGTAAAATTTAATGAAACATGAGAAAATTGATGAAAATATGTAAATACAACTTGTGTAAATTTAAAATGCACAAAACATCGTCAAGTAAATACTTCCAAAATGCACTTAATGAAAAAAAGTTGTTGATGTTTTGGTTGCCGAGAAAACTTTACGTAGTACGAGTAGAGAATACTTTCGCTGCTGCTCGAACATTGCCTCGCTCCGTTCGCCAAACTTTTAGCGGAGAAATGCAGTATTTGTTTATTTCATTAAATGTTTATACCACCTTGCTTGATTGCCGCACGATATTTGGAAATATTTGCAATGATAAATCTTTAATATTATCTTCATCATAAAACTATGAGACCATTTCACAACTTTCGATAGAACCTTGAAAATACTGTCTTACATAGATTCAAATCTATGCTTGTCTTATATCAAATTCTTTGCGAGTCTAGACAAATTTCGATTGTCTGAATAAAATGTTTGACCCTTGGTTCGAGGAATTTATTTTATAAAGAAAAACGCTACATGTTTCTACGCGAGCAAGTTTTCTTGGAAATTACTTAAAACTGGACAAATCTTCCAGCCAAAAGATGCCAGAAAGGCACCAGAAAAAACCTTATAAAATGTAAAGGCCTTTCTTATTCCAAAACAGTGGTTTCAGCCTGAGACAAAAACGCCAAGAAAGGCTGACCACTGTTCAAACGTTGAAACTTTCGGGGTACCTTAACTACACTGTTTATCTGATTTATTCGTTAAATCATAACAAAACGAAAACAGTACAAAATAATAGCCTACCAAAAAACTCTTGGCCTCTCACCATCCGTCGCCAAGAGCTTTTTTAGCAGGTCTAAGAACTTACATTGAAATACCATTTGAAGTGGTCCACCGGTGGGTTGGCCCGCCCGTCGCACTCCAGATGCAGTGGGTCCAGCTCCACCACCTCGGTCACTCCACCCACTCCGAGGTTCGTCACCTCCAGGATCGGGCTGTCTAAAATAACCAACGAAATTTCTTTAGGTGCATATTAGAATGAAGAAGTTCGCAAAGGGTAATAAAAGATTTTTCTTATCAGCAACGATAACGACCAATTTAACCATATTTGTGGTTGTGCTGTCTGCTAGATGAACATGTAAACTCTAGCTAAAGGTGACTTTCTAAGGTACTCGGTCCAAGATAGGTACCTACTACCTACGTTTTAAGATAGGTACCTAGCACCTTCGACCAGTTACTATGCTCGAAGAAAACAGTACCCCGTTTGCGTAACAAATAAAGGGGAGATAAAATTGAAATATATAAGTGAGTGTAAGATTTTAATCAATTTAAATAAGAATGTGATTTTGAACATGACGTCATTTCGACTATTATCAGTATCAACCTATATTTAAGTCCACAGCTGGACGTAGGCCTAATTAGCTGAGATCTTCAGTTTGCCGCATCCAGCATCTGCCTGTATTTCGACTCTTACAAATTGGTTGTGTTTAGTTTCAGCACATAGCTTAATATTTTCCTCATTGCTTCAGTGCTTTAGTAGAAAGTTGCCGTTAGGCCTCCCCATCGTGCTAAGTGTACCACATAGACCTACTATTACCCTTTCAGACTAGGATTACTGATAAATCATGATTCATGATAGACCAGTCATTAATCACCAGGACCAGTCAAGTGCGAGTGAAGCCGCGAGGGCTCCGGACGTACCCCATAATTCATTCACGACGCTCAGTCAAGTAAAAAACATCCATCTTCACAGCTTTACACACTTTTGCTTTCAAATTGCACCATCTTTGTTTAAAATTATGTGGAACGTAAGAACAGGGATGCTTTTCTTGAGCGTAGCGTTTAGTCTAAAATTATAGAGCTTAGAGTCAGAGTCAGATCGTTTATAGACTTACAAAAGAAGCACTTAGACAAGTCAATTTTTTTAATATATAAACAGCTTGATAAATAGTTAAATAATTACGGAGATTTCTAGAAAATAGTCAATGGAAGAGCGAAGATAGTAGGTAGGTAGATCATTCATTACTCTCTTAGCCCCGTACATTGATCAAAAATTTCGCGGCCTCCCCCGGCGAAATTTTTGGAAAATTTTTTTGAAAAATTTTTTAATGGCCCCGTATTATGAAAGCTTCCTTAGTCATAGATCTATGCTGAGTGACGTTTATGCCATTAATTAGTTTATGCGTTACTTGACTATGGAACTGAGGAATCTTTCATAATACGGGCCTTAGACTAAGGCCCGTATTATGAAAGCTTACTCAGTCATAGAGCTATGCTTGAGTGAAGTTTAGGCTTAGAAAAGCATTGCTCAAGCATAGATCGATGACTGAGCAAGCTTTCATAATACGGGCCTAAGTATTGTGACGACCGATGTGGCACGGCGGGCGAAGCTCTGCCTGCGACGTAGGAGGTTGCGGGTTCGATTTCTGCCTTGGGACAAATGTTTGTACGATCTCTGCAAATATTAGCTTGGGGCTAGATGATGTTGTGGGAATGGTCCAGAATTTCTTTTTTACTTTTTTAAAGACTACCCCTCATTCAAAATGGTCTGCTAACATAAAACAGCTGCTAAGTAGGTAGTGTTATTCCTCAGTCTGACATTAGTCAATGGAAGAAGATAGACCGAAATTTAGCAGTGAGCTACGTTAGCAGACCATTATGAATAAGGGGCTTTGGCAATAAAACTTATAATGAGGATGGAAAGGGTTCTGGCGCGAATTTGGACCAAAAATGTACTACAGTAGGAGGAAGTCAGACAGTGCAACCTGGTACCTAAGTACCGACTAGAACTTAAAAATGCCTAATGTTATAAAAATACAGTTACACTCACAGGTAACGTTCAGTTTGATGACGTCCGCCTTGGAGCCAGTGTTGGGCGCCATGGCCGGGTTGGTGGCGAGGCAGGCGAGCGTGCCGCCATTGTCCGCCACCGCCGGAGTCAGCTCCAGGAACGATACCGCCGTCCGGGTGGATCCATCCCAGCTCTGGAAATGAAATTGTATCTTTAAGCTGCTTTGATTGAGCTAGAAATGCTAGAAACAGCAGTGGAAGTTGCAATAAGAATAAGGGTTTGTTTTGAAAATCTATATTATGATTTTTTCATGGATGCCATTGTCAGAAATGGACCAAATTGAAATAAGACCACACGGTAGGCTTTCAAATAAAAAAAACAACAAAATCGGATCACCCAGTCCAAAGTTTTGAGTTAAAAATATAAAAATAAAAAAAAAACAGTCCAATTGAGAACCTCCTCCTATTTTCCTCTCCCTAAGTCTGTTAAAAATGGTTAAAAATGGTCAAGCTTTGGTATTGCTTCTAAGACAATATAAGCTAATGTATACCTAGGTACCGGCATGTATTACGCAAATAACAAGCTGCCAATTCATAAGCTTCTTAGCTGTAAGTTTTCCTTAAATTATGAAAATAAATAAGTTAATAAAATATACGAGCGTTTTATAACAGCCTGTACCTGTTGGCAATTCTCGACTTGCATTCAGAGAAGCAAAAAAACCCTACCACCTTTTCGGGCACAGAGCGCGAAATATAAGTTTTTAGTAGTAGTTTTTACCCGACTACGGAAGGATGGTGATGCACATTGGACACCATTTATTGGCTGTGGAATCAGAAGTCAAGTCAAAGTCTATTTCTGAACTAAAACAAAGTGCATCTGTTTAAAGCATTGATTTATTAAAAACGAAGATGAGGTACTGGTTTCTCGAAAGTGGCAACCTCAAATTGTGTAAAATTGTGTTCTCCCACATCAGTCACCGTCTGACCGGCGGCACGGGCGGTCGTGATTCGCGTGAAATATGGGTCTCACTTCGGTCCTAGATACATCTTTCCGTCTTTGTTCTTCTTTGTATTGCACAGGACTGGAAATATAACTGTGAGCGTATGTGTTTGCGTGTAGTTGTAACACATGCCAATTTTTGAGTAAGCGCTGGGAGAACGTAACCTATCTTCCCTTTTTAAATCAATGGTTTAAAGAGAGAGATTTGTCAAGGGAAAAAAAAGGGAAATTTATACAGCCTAACGAATTTCCTCTGCACCTATTTAAAATTTACCTGGTTGCTATGATGTGTCAGATGCCGGTGGTCCAGCATCCAGCTGATATCTGGCTGAGGGTAGGACCCTCGCGCGGTGCACTTCACCATGGCCGTCTTCCCAGCTTGGATGGAGTCGCCTTCCGTGCCGGATATCCAGTGGATTGACACGTTGAATGCTGGCACTGGAAGGTGTAAGAATGACTTAGCAAGCTTATTTTATAAAAATTCTAACAAAAAAAAAACGTCTTCAGGATTAATAAAAAGTAACTTGATCTTGAGTGAGCGTTCTTAGTAATTTGTAAAACATCGGCGCAGCTGCTCAAATTTTTATCAGAGTTCGAATTAAAATAAACGCAGTGATTTCCATTTTTAACCGACTTCAAAAAAGGAGGAGGTTCTCAATTCGACTGCTTTTTTATATTTGTTACTTCAGAACTTTCAACAACGTGAACCGATGCATGACTTTTGATGGTTCTTTTTTATTCGAAAGTTGGTGCTTCCCGTGGGGTTCCATTTTACTTTGGTCCAGTTACTTTGGTCCATGACTATGGGATCCATATAATTGAACTCGGTTTATATTTTTTAAAACAAAATCAATGATGTATGTATGTCATAATTATGTGTATTAGTTGGAAAATAAACGCATTTTTACTTTACTTACTTTTACGAGTTTTACCTTTTTAGTTAGGGACTGCAAATAATTCAATTTTTTTCCTCAAATTGGCTCAAAAACAAGACGACTCACAATAAAGCTCCACCTCCAACGTCGCAGCCACAGGAGGCGCCAGGCGCGTGTTGGTCGCTCGACAGGACAAGTCCGCCGCGTTGTTCCGAGTTAGAGGGAGGTAGAGCTCGTTCTCCTTCACCTTGGGGATATCGCTGTCTCCGTCTGACGCGTCTACCAGAGTGTCGCCGGAGTACCAGCTGATGCGAGGTGGTGGACGGCCTAAATAAAGATAAAGATCATTTATTTGCTTAAATATATATGTATGTGTAAGTAGATATAAGATTTTATAAAGTATCAACATGTTTTACCGATTGCGATGTACAAATTGTGAACGGCATGCAAAAGAGACAGAAGCTAAAATAATAATGAAGTTATTAAAAGTATACCTATAATGTCAAAAAATAAAATTAAAATAAGGTAAGTAATAACGATAATATGTAGATTCTAATAATAATTCCATATAATTTTAAAACTTATCATTTAGAAAGTACCTAGTCAATCTTATAATAACATTTTTCAATTAATAATTTCTTAAATTTAACCGTAAGGTGACACCTAGAGAGGAAAATTATTAGATTAGATGGTTATGCTGTGGTGCTGGCTAGAATTTGCACCATGCCAACAGCATGTCGTAAGAGAGGCGACTAAGGGATCCACCGGGGGCGGGCAGCAGCGCCCCCTGCAGAACAATTCTACCGCCGAACTGCGATCTCCAACCCGCATGCCCAGCGTGGGGATGGCTGCTGAGGTTGAGGTGATTATTCGGTGGCTCATTTACGAAGCTGGGTTCTAGTGAATTATTGCAAATCCACCACCCCAATGACTTCGGTTGTCGTATTGGCTGATGGAAGGACACTTTGTAATAAAAATTGTGATCCTTAATAATAACGCGGTTATCTTGTTCTTCATCCTACCCACCCTACGTCAATTACCTATAAATTGATAAGTTTTCTGTCCCTTTGTCTGTCTATTACCTACCTTTTCAGGGACCTTGATCATAATCCGATTGTACACCGAGTTGAGAAAGTCGCCAATTCCTATCGAGGGTGTCATTTGAGGCACGAGACAAAAACAGGGTTTTTTTAATTTAGTAAGGCTATCAGCCAATTTCGTCCTACCCACAGAACAATATATCCTTACCTAGTCCTACCCTCAGGTATATTATTCTGTGCCTACCTACACTCTATTGGGACATCGGCGAAAGCACTGGATAATTCCGTTAGGAAATCCTAACGGAAATATCCAGTTTATTCGCCGATTTATTGTCCTTCATTGTCATGTGGTGTGGGTGTGGAATGTGGATGATGTGATTTCAACCCGCGTCGTAAGTTGGACGGACACATTCACGTAAAATTTTGGAAAGCCGAATACCAAATCATTCACCGAGTGTTACCTATTTGTGTTGTAGTGCAAAAAACAATATATAGCTAAGTGCTGTGTTCTTGTGAAATTTGTGCTGAAATTAGTGTTATGGGAACTGAATCCTTGGTTGGCATGGTTTGGAGAATTCAATGGTCAAGCTATTTTATTTACCCTGTGTAACGAGCTAAGATTGTTCAGACTCCATAGCTACCATTCTACAGATTGGTTCTTCGAAAATGTCACGATTTACGTTCCCCGCTCTCGCACTTTCATATTTATGAATGAATTATCCTAAACGGGTTTCTTATTAGAATTCCGTACTATCCATAAAACATTGACCCTCTTTATCATAGTAGCCAAAGGTAGCCCGGGGTCATCATATTTTCATATGCCAGGGGGTGCCGTTTTACCTGTAGGCCCCTGCCTATACCCTGAAGGAGTTACTAGGGGTCATTCCGAAAATGGGTTTCTTTCAAAAACATTTACATCATTAGGTACCTACCACGAACTATTTAGGCGGCGTTTTAACGAAACTTCCTATATAGGTATCACAACACCTATCACTAATGAATTTCGATCTTTGTACCATTATATTCGGGCTTTTTTTAATTACTGTAAGTAACCTATCCACCTCCTTAGTAAGTAGGTACATAATTAAAATAAATGGCGAGGCTTTACCTACACAACACACAATTATATTAACACAACGTAAAATCATAATGTTTAAGAAGTTCTTGTGATCTCTTAAAATTTACGACGCGTCGAGAAACAACCCAAAAATCTGCGCGCACATTTAATTTTTCATATTATGGCGCATACACGAGTGAAAGTGGCGCGCTCACCTATTTTATCCTATAATTACGTTAAACATCTATAGGAAGTTTTAAAAATCCATCGTACATTTTGTGGTCTCTATTATAAGTTATTTATTAATGCCTCTGTAATAGTTTCATTGTGTAAAGCTTAGACAGAGATACGAAGTTGCGCTGTTGGGCCACCAAACTATCTCTATTTAAAACTAACTTTAGGTAGGTACCACCTACCTATTTTGGATCTGTAAGCTTTTTATTCATCATTTAATTAATGCTCTTTCGTTTTCGAATTCAAATTTAATAATTTCTCGCTGCACGTGAGATTATATGTTATTGAAGTTAGTGTTTTAGTTTTTAGTGATAACCTTGATGTTACCTTGTTGTTTCCTGTCATTGTTCTGAGGTTTTGTTAACTTTTCATTGATCGAATTTCTTTGTGGATATAAAATATCTTGCATACTGAATCGGAGTACAATCAGATGAGAAATACATGTAGGTTATTTTGCTAAGTAGACTCTGGTCGTCGCATCTTGTCGCAACGCTTTTATATGTGTCGGCCATATATCTTTACCTACGGTCTACGTGTTGGCTTTGGATGAGATTTATTATTCCTGTTAAAGTCAATGGTGAAAAAAGACCGTGCCGTCTTTTCGTACAATTTGTGGACCACATTATCATAATTTGTATTACTTAGATAAGTTACGTGTCCTTCCCTTGCTCATAACCGTTGGTAGGTTAGGTACTACATGATAAAATATTAATAGTTGAATCTATACCGTATCCATCGACCATGTAGAATGTTATTAAACAATACGCCAATACTAAACATAAATTTTACTTTGTTGCGTCCGTACATACCTACGTAAATTACATTACTGGTCGACTGAGATCCTGCCTTCAATAAATATTGCTTACAATTACATCTGAAACTCGACGCCAAGCAAGTGAGTTTAAGTTATTCGTATCGTGGTTTGTTTACTAACATTCTACATGCTCGATGGATACGGTGTAAGTTATATGATTTCTGAGTTTGCTAGAGAAATTAAGTATGAGGAAGTGCTTACCTTTCTTTAATGGTCAGAGTCATCACAGGATCTGTTATATCATGTCAAATGTTCCTATAATGCGGGCTGAACAGTATTACTTTCTCAACTTGAAAGTTTTTCTTTTTAGCCTTAGGGAAGATCGCTTTCAACTGACAGCTGTCATATTGTCACATTTCTATTGAAGCATGTTCTCACTTTCTATACAGCCACTCAACTTCAATTTCTTGTGAGATGGTGACAGCGCAGTATAAAATTGAAATAACATGGAGTTAAGTAATCAGTAATGTTTTTTTTATTACCATTGTAAATTACTTTCAACTTTTTAGTTAAATAACATAAATTACGGCAAAATATTTAGGTACCATTTTTTCAATGATCAAAAAGGAAAAATAGTGGCTGCGTTGCTGATGGCTGAATATGAATATAAAGCGGAAAACGGCAATCCGATTTTCATTTGTTCTTTCAACTTCCATAGTATGGCAGATATATTATATTACGACGAGTTCATCTGAATCATATATGGATTTAACGCCTGAATATCATTTATCTTTAGGATATTACAACCCTAGTATTTTTTTTTTAAAAAGCGTCTCCTTCAGTTTGGCAGAAAAACGGTGCTTTTAGTATTCAGTGTGAAGTAAATTCGATTACACTTTTTGATTTTTTAAATAGCTATCTTTTATTTATTTATTTTTATTAGTTACACAAAACACATAACAAGCAATTAACAACAATTTTAAAGTAAATACGAACTGGCTTGAGACGTAACTTATGTGCACACAACATTTTTTTTACAATAGCAGCGTCACGCGGCTTCGCACACGTTGTTCCTATGGCAACGTTTAAAGGTGATTTTTATCCCACGGGAACTGATTTATGGGATAAAAAGTAGCCTATTTTTGATTCTAGGATTAGAATTACCTGTATACAAAATTTCAGCCAGATCCATTCAGTAGTTTTGACGTGAAGATGTAACAAACATCCATACAAACTTTCTAATTTATAATATTAGTGTGATGTATCGTATCGGTTAGTGTAAAACTGAACTTATCCGGGGAAGTCGCATTTCCGCTCGGAGCATTTAGCAGATTATTTTAATGTACGTTAATTATGCCTGAGTACACAGTATTTCCACGCTTTAACGATGGGATTAGTTCACTTGAACATTTTAATAGACTACGGATTCACAGGATATCATTAATTGGTACCGGGCTTTTTGCTCATTAACGTGAGTTTTAACAAGGTTTATCCTGTATATTTTAATATTTTTAAATGGTAATAAATTCCTTGATATCTACATTATGATTTATTAAAACTGTGCTGCTCGTTTACCATCTTATTGCCTTAGTGGCAGCTTGGGTGATGGGGCTGTATGGTAAAATAGTCCTTTCGACTTCGCGTCGAAAGGACTATTTTACCATTTTACCACTTTGCGAATTTGGTACGCATAGTACGCGTACCAAAGTCGCAAAGTGCCATTTGGCGCTTCGCGAAATGTTCACTTCGATCATGCAACTTTCTTTGTTTGTTGATCCGATTTGCGTGAAATTTGTTATTATGCGATAAAGAGACATGTAGGCAAAGGCTTGGTAGTGCCGTTAATAGGGTATATGCATCGATTTTTTTTATTGTTTTAATCGATTCTTTAGGTCTTTTTTTAACCCAGGAATGATAAGACGCTCACTGAATTTCGCATTAACAAGGTAAAAAAAACAAATCAAAACTACAATCATTTTCGGGTGATAAAAACGCTGCCATATTGGCGCCATGTTTATGTGACGTCGACGTACACACTTGATTAAAACCTTTGGTGACGACCTCGGTAGTGATCATCTCAGGAAAGAGGTTTTCCGAAAAAACTGAAAATAATCGACAATACGAAATGTCAAGTGGGCAGAATAGTGTCAAATCAAGGTGCAGCAAGCAGAATAAAAAAAGAAGAAATGCGTACAGTGATGTCACGTCCGCTCTAGTCAATGGAGTAGCGTTTCGAAATTTTGCGATTTCGATTTAAAATATCAATTTTTCAATGGTTAAATTCTACAATAAAAACATTTCAAAACGCAAAAATAAATATGTAGATATGTTTCTATATCAATAGAGAATACGTATATATTTTTATAGCCATTTTGAAATCACATGCATATACCCTATTGGCAACGGCACTTCTGATAGTCCGGCTGGTAGTGTCGTTGCCAATAAATGGTATGAATCGACCAACATTATTATTATTATTACTAGTTTTAAAATTATTATTGTAGTAGGTACTTGATAAACTTTGATATATTTACACTTTCAATTAAAAATATTTCATAGACTTCTTTTATATTTTATATTTATTTTATATTTACAAGCTTAGGTAAGTACCTATACCTATTAGATTTTGGAGTGTTCAGCTTTGGTATTGAGTTTTGTTGTTGCCTTGGACAGACATTAATTAATTTATTTTAAACCATTATTTAACCGTGTTGATGAGATAAACGCCAATAAGGCGCCAATAGAGGCTGTTGATGTGAGTTTTGGTTAAATCAGTTTTAACAAATACATTATAATCTCTGAGTTGAGATTGAGATCTGTCTGACTGTCTACCTGTCTTCTCCAATCTTCTCATACAGACATAATTATTTTAACCTGAGCTTGAAACACAATCGAGTGACTGTGAAATGCTTTAGTAAATAATAAATTAAGCCCTACAAACCCAATAATGTTTGAGTTTCTGTAATTCCTCGAATGAGACCCTTAACATAGTTTCTTGGTTTAATTGTACCCAGCTATGTCGTTTTCAATTAAAAATAACACATCGCTAAAGGATTTTTAATGTTTCGCTCTAATTGGTTTTGAACCTACAAAAATCACCTTCATATGGAAAAAAACTACCTTATCAAGTTGAGATAAGTGGAAATAGTGGAATGTTTATTAATTTTAAACCGACTTCAACAAAAAGAGGAGGTTCTCAATTCAACTGTATTTTTTTATGTGTTATGATAGGGTCAATGATAGGGGAACCACAAATGCGTTGGGATCATCTGAAGCCAAATGGATAGAAATTGCACAAAACCACAGGAAATAGCCAAGTATGAAGACACCCTAAGATGGCTAAGAAGAAAAAGATGTAGAGTTAGTTAAGTGCAATGTGCAAAGTATGCGTCTCTGATTAAAAAACAAACAGAAGATCTTTTAGTTTCTCAAATGGAATAAAATCATGATTATTGTCATTTTGAAGGATAGGATTCGTAACGAAGACATCCGACAGAAATCCAAAGTTATCGAAATAGCTCAAAGAATTAGCAAGCTAAAGTGGCAGTGGGTCGGCCATATCTCGCGAAGAACCGACAATGGGGTAAACGAGTTCTAGAGTGGAGACTGCGACTCATCGAACGTAGTGTAGGTCGCCCTCCGGCCAGGTGAGATGACGATCTGCGAAGGACTGCAGGCAGATGCTGGATGCGTCAAGACAGGGCGCTATGGTGCTCATTAGGGGAGGCCTATGTCCAGCTGTGGACTAATATAGGCTGATGATGATGATGATTATTATTATGAAACAGTTTTATCTGTCCTCTCATGGCTAACTGAGGAACAGATAGATAGCACTTTCTTATTAGGTATATAATTATTTGTTGTTATAGCAGCAACAGAAACACATCATCTGTTAAAATTTTCATCTGTCTAGCTACCACGGTTCATGAGATACAGCCTGGTGACAGACAGACAGACAGACAGTGGAGGCTTAGTTATAGGGTTTCTTTTTACCCTTTAGGTACGGAACCATTGGTGACATGCTTGGTGCATGTCCCACTGTTTCTATTTCCCATCATTAATACTAAATTAAACGCGAAAGTTGGACGGCTGCGCGCAGACTAACCAAAAATGTGGGCAAACTTTTGGACGATGTGTAGAGACACAGTTTAGCTTATAGTACGCGGAGCAAACGCGTTTCGCTTATTCAGCTTTTTCAGTAGCTAAGCCGCGTCTCGCCGGTCATTCCACCAAGCTCTCCCAGAAGACACCTACCCTAGTTATAGGTTACAGATTATATTAAAGTCACTTCGTAGAGCCCCATTTGAGTAGTCATATCCTAATTAAGGATTAAAGATAAGCATTCTATTGTAATTTCATTCAGTACGAGTGTTCTGTTTAATCAATAGACTCAGTTCAAAAAAATAACTTTTTTATTCCAACCAACCCACAGTAGCTACAGTAAAGACTAAAGAAATATAATACAAAAGATGAATGGAGTCTGATGAAAATTTAACTTTGCCTACGGAATAGACTGGATTTGGCATACATAATTAGCTATGCTAGTGGCCTGGAATAACACGTGATTTACCACGAACGTGAATATTTTGTTAGCTAGGCTAGAATAGTGATGAAGTAACCGCGCCAGAGGTATTTGGCATACCTAATACGAGCTGCTTATTTATTTATTCTACTTTAATCTATACTAATAACTAGCTGCGCCCCGCGGCTTCGCACGCGTTGTTCCTATGAAAACATTAAAAGGTGATTTTCATCCCACGGGAACATATTTATGGGATAAAAAGCAGTAGCCTATGTTTTATTCCAGTATTAGAATTACCTGTATGCAAAATTTCAGCCAGATTCCTTCAATAGTTTTGGCGTGAAGAGGTAACAAACATCCATACATCCATCCAAACTTTTGCCTTTATAATATTAGTGTGATAATATTATAAAGAGAAAAGATTTGATTGTTTGATTGTATTGAATAGGCTGCGAAACTAATGGACCGATTAAAAAAAATATTTTACCATTAGAAAGCTATCTTTTATCCCGGATTTCCCACGGGAATAATAACTACGCAGGTGAAACCGCGAGGTGCTGCTAGTCTAAGAGATTGTATAGATTTCAGTAAGTAGGTTAGGTAGATAGGTACAGTTAGTCACTCAAATGTTAATTTTAGGCTTGTAATTTGTTTTATTATGTACCTACTGTAGAATTAATTTATTAAGCACTTACTTAATTAGTGTGCAATGGTTGGTAAAATGTTTTTAATTTATTAGTTATAATTCCTAAATTGACTAAAAACGTACTAATATCATTCAATAATTATGTAACACATGCCAATTTTTGAGTAAGCGCTGGGAGAACGTAACCTATCTTCCCTTTTTAAATCAATGGTATTACTATAAGAATAGATAAAACTCTGCTTTTATTTATTCATAATGGTATTACTCCCCTTTTTTAGCCTATATATTAGTCCAATGCTGGACGCATGCCTCCCCTGATAAGCGCCTTATTAGCTTTTATCTCATGGAGGAGGCATGGAGGTAATCCCATAATCTTCACGCGGGTTGGGAATCGCAGTTCAGTGGTTGAATTGTTCTGCAGAGGCGCTACTGCCCGCCCTCGGTGGATATCCGAGTTAGGGTGGTGGAAAGTCTAAGCCGCACCGCAATGTAGATCTTATTCGTCAGGAGTTATATGCAGAGAAAAATGTTTAGTTTAGTCACCTCCTATGACCAGACACCTGAGCACGAGGGTGTCTCCGTCGTGGTAGGGCCCGATCCTGGTCTCCACCTTGTTGTTCACCTCGTCCATGAAGAACGGCGGGCTGGGTAACACTGCAACAACATTCTACATGTTAGTAACTGGATCAGAAGAAAAAAATAACCTACGCAGTACGCACATCGATGTGAAATAATTAATTTTGTTTAAAAAAACTATAAACCGACTTCAATGTTTATAGTTTTTTCATCAATCTTCGTGGATCCCATTGTCAGAACAAAAGAAAATTAATATGGGACCACAAGGGAAGCACCAGCTTTCATATAAAAAAAGAATCATTAAAATCAGACCACCAAGTCAAAAGTTCTGAGGCACTGGCTTCTCGAAAGTGGCACCCTCATATTGTGTCCTCCCACCTCAGACATAGTCGGAACAGCGCTGCTGGCGGTCGTTTTTCGAATGTTTATTGTTGTCTCGCTCACACTTGGGTCTAAGTCTTTTCATCTATGTTGTTCATAAGTAGGTATATCGCAAAAGAATGGAAGAAAAATGTCTTGCGTTTAGTTGTAACAAAACACAGGGTATTTGTTGGGTTAGCACTGGGATAACGTAACATACCTATCTACAGAATTTTACATCTATGCCTACGAACGGAAACGTCAGTATGATCTGAACACATAATTATTAGTATCGCGTTTATTTACCTTTTTGTCCCAAAATACTTTTTCTTATCCCAAATATTAATTCTCATTCTAATTTCATAAATAGGTATTTCTAGGCAAGACCAATCCTGAAGGTTTGAATTCATAAATACAGTAAATGAACCTACACTTACAAAAGGTCAAATTCTTAAAAATAAACACTGATACGGAAAAAAAAGCTATATTTTATTCCGGAACTCCCACGGGAACGGGAACTACGCGGGTGAATATCTGTACGCCGTCTGTCCTAAGAGGTATTTTATCGACTTTTTTAGACTAATGTTAGGATGCGACGAAGAAACCCTATTAGTTGTTATTTTTCGAGTTAGAGCAAAACCCGTTCCAATCTTTTTTATCGTTTACATATTTATTTCATAAAATTGTATCCGTTTCATAAAATTGTATCCGTTTCAAACAAGCATCAATTCGGAAGAACGCTAATTTTTATTTAATTCAAATTAAATAAATAATGCTGTACAATTCTCACAGCATTATCTAGCCCCAAGCTAAGCAGAGTAATTTAGTATAATAACATCTACAGCTGCCCAAAATAGATAGGTATAAGGTGTACAAAGCGTGTAGCGTGTAGATTGTTTAAACCATCAATTTTGTAGGCTTTGCTGCAGAAACTCTACGTAAACAAATCCTACGGGCTAGTGGGTCACACTCGCACGGTGTTATCTTTAAATGGATAAACACCAACGTCGCTGCACGTCGGGTAACTTTCAGTAACAGTTACACTTAAGTCTAGGCGGCAAGAGTTCCAGTTTAATTATCAATATGACATATTGATACATTATAGTATCTATACCATTGATTTATTAAAAAGGGAAGATGGGTGACATTCTCCCAGCGCTTACTCAAAAATTGGCATGTGTTACAACTACACGCAAACACATATGCTCACAGTTATATTTCCAGTCCTGTGCAATACAAAGAAGAACAAAGACGAAAAGACGTATCTAAGACCGAAGTGAGACCGAGACAACAATATTTCACGCGAATCACGACCGCCCGTGCCGCCGGTCAGACGGTGACTGAGGTGGGAGCACACAATTTTACACAATATGAGGTTGCCACTTTCGAGAAACCAGTGCCTCATCTTCCCTTTTTAATAAATCAATGCTCTATACGAATGTTATAAAGAGGAAAGATTTGATTGTTTGTTAGTTTGTATGGAATCTCCAAAACTAATGGACCGATTTAAAAAAATCTTTCAATATTAAAAAGCTTACTTTTCAGAAGTGACATAGGCTATATTTTATCCCAGATTCCCACGGGAAGGGGAACTACGCGGGTGAAACCAAGAGGCGTTGCTAGTCTGGAATAATTACTAACAGGCTAAACTGTAACTCGTATTGTTGTCTTGTTAAGACTTGTTAGAGCGAACCTAAGTTCTAAAGTTAGTTCACTCTATTAGTCAACGTAATTTAAATCTTCAAACAAGATCGGTAGGTCGTATTAGGGGTTTATCTTTTAGCTGCGTCCACTTTTGGGTTCGTCCAGCATTCAATTCATTAACCTGAGCCAATCTGACAGCGATATCTATTTTATCTTATTTTTACGTTTATCATAGGAATTTTTAAAAATCCTACGTTCAGTTTGTGGTATCTATTATAAGATATTTTTTAATACCTCTTTAATAATTTTATCTCATATAGTTCAGGAGGAGATGCGAAAATAGAGTTTGGTGGCCAAAAAGCGCAACTTCAAGCTTTACAAAATGAAACTATTACAGAGACATTAATAAATAGCTTATAATAGATACCACAAACTGAACGTAGGATTTTTAAAAAATCCTCCTTTTAACGTAACTAATAATAAGATAAAATAGTTGGGGGCGCCACTTTCGCTGGTGTATGGGCCTTAACACACAATACAAACCGGCTAGAGTTAAATCCTCTCTATATTCAAATTCAAACACATTATTTCGATGTAGGTAAAATCATCGAGTTGAATTGTACCTTACACACATGAACTTGTACACATGAAAAATTCAATATGTTGATAATTAGCTGCGCCCCGCGGCTTCGCACGTGTTGTTACTATGGAAAAGTTTATATCCCACGGGAACTGATTTATGGGATAAAATTATCCATACATACATCCATACATCCAAACAAACTTTCGCATTTTTTTTATTTTTTTTTATTTTTTTATCAGAAATAGTCCTTCGTTTGACCGCAATCTCACATGATGGAAAGCGAAGATGCGGCCGACGATGTATCACGAAGGTCTAGAAGATGGCTACTCCGGACCACATTCCGAAACACAACTGAGTTGCTTCAC
This sequence comes from Eupithecia tripunctaria, assembly GCA_955876795.1. NCBI lineage: Eukaryota > Metazoa > Arthropoda > Insecta > Lepidoptera > Geometridae > Eupithecia > Eupithecia tripunctaria. The sequence continues at coordinate 12,468,034 of OY041617.1, read as the reverse complement.
GGACTGGCCCAGTCCGGAGGGTGGTGACAAGCCACGGCCGAAGCCTACCACCAGAGTACCGCTCTTAGCACCACCCAGAGGACACGTGTAGGGTATCAGAGGGTCAACACCTACGGACGTGAGCGATACTGTCCCCCAAAAATTTTATTATATTAGTGTTTTTGTGCATTTATATTAGTGTGATTTTTTTATTGTGCTTATATTTTATCCGTAAGTCGTAATAGTAAAATAAGTAATCTGCACAATGTCCGAAGGTGTCCGGGAAAATTGGTCACAAACATTTTGCCCTCCTTTCGAGCCCATAAATTCAATCTTCAAACAAATAAATTAAAACAGTTCCAAACAAAGTTTTAATGTCTTCTTTTATCGTCAAAGAACTTTTATCTCGCATTATCAAGGGAACACAAATATTTGCCGAATACGGTCCTACGATATACCTAAATCATTCAATAGGGCTGTCTATATTGGGTAGATAGCGGTGATTTTTCTGATAACTTACCTACTCAGAAGAAATATAAATACATCGCATATTTATGTCGAATATACATATATGTATAGTTAGATATGTATGAAAAGTTGATAGATCCGTTATCTACCTAGAACATTCAACCTCAACCTCAACAGCCTATATTGGCCCACTGCTGGACGCAGGCCTCCCCTTTATTGGCTGTTATCCCATGGGGGGTAATGCCCATAATCCCCACGTTGGGTTAGGAATCGCAGATTGGTGATATAATTGTTCTGCAGGAAGCGCTGCTGCACGCCCCCAGTAGATAATATCTCTTAGTTGCTTCTTACGACACCCACGGGAAGAGCCCACTCTCCACGTGGCCGCGTGGTGCAAATTCTAAGCCGTTGGCACCACACGGCGAAACCTAAAACATTATGTGTACCTTAAGTAATTATAATACTGTTACTCTTCTTTTGTTACTTTTCCTGTGCTATTTGTGTTTGTACATAATAAAATGACTATTTATGTATTTGATCATTGATGTATCAACTTTTCTTACATAAAATCTCTGATTTCAAAAGAAAATCGCTGTAACGGCATTGACATGGTCCAGCAATTTGCAATTCGAATAATTGATTTTGTTTTGAAAAACTATAAGCTGACTTCAATTAATTAGTTTTTTCATGGATCCCATTGTCAAAACTGGACCAAATTAAAATGGGACCACACGGGAAGCATCAGCTTTAAAAAAAAAACAAACATAAAAAAACAGTCGAATTGAGAACCTCCTCCTTTTTTTGCAGTTGGTAACAATAGGCGTAATATTAGAATCAAATCGGTTATATAATTTATTTATAATTAATCAAACCATTTTATAGAAAACTTAAATTATTATATAATCAATCAAACCATTTTATAGAAAACTGGAGGTGATTATCCCACGCAACTGAATACCACCATACCGGACATTCATTAAATATATTTATTGACATTCTAATTCATGTTATACTATTGTGCTATGAATTGTTTCTACCTATATTGAAAAATCGATTTTATGTGTCCTTCACCTTTTTTTTATTGATTATTTTTCATTTTGCATGTACCTGCTGTAAACCTGACCATGGTAGACTAGAGATGCTATAGATTGACATAAGACCAATGTACACATTACCACACGGATTCACAACCACCACATAAACTCATTTATCCGGACATCCGGATACAAATATTTATTCTAGAAAAAAGTCGGATATTCATTACAAGCTTTTTCCTTGCAAGCTCTATCGCCGACACATTTTTACTAATGCCCCCTGATGATGCATTCATTCATCATCGCGGCTGTTCTAATGTAGCTCCGTAAACACCTGTCCCATTGATATATTCAATGCTCCGTTTATAGTCCGGGAGATCGGGGTGTTTGTTGTTCTTTATCTTATACCACCCATACTTTTGTGCCTATGCGATGTTTTGATATAAATATTGTAATATAATAAAGATTAAAGATTTGATTGTTTGTTTCTTTGTTTTAGTCTACGAATAAGAATAGACTATTCTTATTCGTAGGTTTTAGTAGACTTCGAAACTACTGGACCGATTTAAAAAAATCTTTTACCATTAAATACTTAGGTACTTTTCAGGGAGTCACATAGACTATATTTTGTCCCGGAATTCCCACGGGAATTATGCGGGTGAAACCGCAAGGCACTCCTAGTTTAATTAATAAAACAATAACCTTTCAGTGACAGTTTACTTGCAAAGGATTTATAATATTCATATTGCAAATCATTTATTAACACTTTGACTCATAACTATTTAGTAGTAGTAGCGGCTTCGCACGCTTATCCCGCGGGATTTATGGGATAAAAAGTAGCCTATGTGTTATTCCAGGCCTAGAACTACCTGTATGTAAAATTTCAGTCCAATCCGTTCAGACATGTTTACAAACTTTCGCGTTTATAATATTAGAAGGATTATATAACAAAAATATTTATCTAGTACCCATAACACAAGCTCTGCTTAGCTTGGAGCTAGGTGATGCTGTGTGGATTGTCCAACATTATTTATTTATTTAATGCTTGACTGGATTCCTGACAACTCCTGACAACGTTAAAAAGATCGATTAATACATAGGTCGGCAAAAGCTAAGCACATAATACCTACTAATCACGGGATTAAATTACACAACCCGCGTTTATTATTTCAAGAGAATGGTACGGGAAGCGATTGAAATTAATAAGAAATATCCTAATTTCAACAGTTAATCATAGATTATAAATCGTACGAAGTATTTCTACGTCGAAAATGTATTGTAGGTAATATATTTATTTGGCACACAAAACAGAATACAAACACATAATACAATATTAAAAACTAGACTGTAGGTATATATATACACAGCATGATTAAAGAGCGGTGTTCATTATATAAGAAATTAAATATAAAATATGTAAGCATATATTAAAATTTCAAAATTTAAATTAAAAATATATTTTTCTAATAAAAGGGCAGGGCATGTCACCTCTATGATAAAATTTATAAATGATTCTAAACTAGCATAAAATTAAGACCATTCGTAAATGTAATGTCGGTAATAATAATGTAAGGTTGAGTCTGTTCAAAGACAAGAGTCGTGGGAATTGAGGGTGCGCGTGTGTCAATTGACAACTTTTGTTGCGTTGACAACACTGCTCTGTCATTGCAGTACGACTAAAAGTGTTAGCTCACCGTAACGCCACGACGCTTCTCTTTTTGAACAGACTCTACCCACATCATCAGCCTATATTAGTCCACTGCTGGACATAGGCCTCCCCTAATGAGCGCCATAGCGCCCTGTCTTCAGCTTGACGCATCCAGCATCTGCCTGCAGTCTTTCGCAGACCGTCATCCCACCTGGCAGGAGGGTGCCCTAAACTACGTTTGCCGAGTCGCGGTCTCCACTGAAGAACTCGTTTATCCCATCGGTTGTCAGTTCTTCGCGAATTATGGCCGGCCCACTGCCACTTCAGCTTGCTAATTCTTTGAGCTATGTCGATAACTTTGGTCTCTACCCACAATATCTCTAAATTATCAGGACCGACAGGAATTATTTCTCCACAATTCCCGAATCCCACCCATTATTGCCTAATAACCTCGTTTTGTGTTAACTTGGGTCTACTTGTTATTCTAAGCCTGCCTCTCGAAGGTCGGTATGCAAATGATATCTGCCCGATATTCGTCTCCAAGATCCTTTAATTTTAAAGTTCTTGCCCTATATCTTCCGGATGAGCCGTATTTATACAAATTCCACGCACTGCCTGTCCGCACATGATTTTTTTTGTTGTAAACATAATGGCATTATGTTTACATCCTAAATTAGGACCTTCACTGAAAACACCATTGTATTTTATTTTATGAATAAGTTTGAAATAATTGAGTTAGTTTTAAAAACTATAAACACCACCACAATTATATGGTTTTCTCTTGGATGCCACAGTCAGACCTGGACTAAATTAAAATGGGACCACACGAGAAGCACCGGCTATCAAATAAAAAGAGAAAGAATCAAAATCTGATCACCCAGTCAAAAGTTCTGAGGTAACAAACATAAAAAACCATTCAAAAAATTAAACTGGATAGTATTTCTCATTATACAGTGATTCACAAAATACCAGCATAGCTATCTAAAATATATATTTACAAGCCCAATATATTCAAGGCACAAATAGAATTAATATAGGTAGGTATTGACAGTGTCAGGAAAAAGTTGGACTCTGGAAATATTAACACTATAGCTTCTGCCCGCGGAATAACCCTAGACTTGAGAAGTCTTCCTTTGTTTGTAATTTTAGTTTTTGTGTTTTTAATTTCTGATTTAGTTGTTCTTTTTATGTATTGATGGTGCAATAAAGATATAATCTATCTGACGGAGTGGGGTGTCCAGTAAGTACGTCATTTGGATGGGCCAAATATCCGTAACCCCAAAATAACCAAAGCATAACTCCGTGTCAACTCCGTGAGGCGACGACGGCTCAGCACCGATTTTTTCTCACCCTCCGGTGAGGAAGATGCAATTTTGGCATGAGATATGAAGTTCTTTTAGTTTTTAATTTAATTTTTTCCTGTTATGTTACTCATTCATCATCATCAAGGTGATGATAATGAAGTTTGGTGTTTGCATGTTTTATTTTTCTGCAATGTTTAATGTATTCCATTGTTTGTGTTTACTCAGCTTGTTCACACTTTTCATGTAATTATTATTATTTTTAACCGTGAAAACCTCTTAATAGCCTCCTGTCTCGATGATTAATTTTTTAATTTGTATGTATATGCTGCTGGTTTTGCTTAAAATAAATAAATAAATAATACAAACCAATCGGTTATCTATCACTTGATCACAATCATAAGCAAGAACGTTGAATCATATGATCGACTAGATTTTTTACGATTGACATTAGAAACGCATAAAGAACGTCATAAGTTTGACACCTGTGTTTGACACCAAGCATAACAGCGGACCGTACTACCGTTCTCCAAACCGCTTTATTTTTATTATGAATACAATAAATGTACACTTAGAAAAGGTCAAATCATATTAAAAAATACACTGACACGGAAATAAAGTGGTATTTTTGATTACGGTCGCTTCGGTATGTCGACTCAAGTAAACGACGAAGAAACCTTTAGCCTGTTATTGTTATTTTTCGAGTTGGAGTAAAATCCGACCCAAGCTTTTTTATCCTTTAGTTAATCTGATATTTTATAGTAAGCCTTTTTGCATAGTAAAGTTTCGACAGTGTGTTTGAATTTATTTACTGATAATTTTTGCAGCTCAGTAGGGGTTTTATTGAAGAAGCGTTGCCCTTTAAAAGATACTTAGTTTTATGAAGCCTAGTTGTGAGAACAGCGAGTTTATGTTTATTTATAGTGTTTAGATAATGTTTATCGCCAGTTTTTGGGAAACTATTGATATTTTTATGAGTATACAATAAGTTTCTATAAATATATTGACTTGGTCGTGTCATTATATTTATTTCTTTGAATTTATCACGTAGGGATTCTCTGGGACCCATTTTATAGATGGCACGAACAGTCCTCTTCTGCAGCACAAATATGTTAATTATATTATGTATGTAATTAAGAAAAATTATATACTTAATAAAAAAATCAAGGCAATATTGTCCCAGGCAGGTCTACTTAGAGCTTCTTGGTGAAACAAACATCCAGGCAGTCACAGTTTCACATTTATATAATGTCAGTATGACGAAGTGTGACAGTCAAACTTTCTGGGTCAATTGGGTATATAAACAGCGTCCCTTGTTATAAGTGACGTGTTTGTTTAGGAGACAAAATGGGCAACGTGTGGAAATTTAATAAATCTTTACGCTGTGTTACAACAGCAAGATTGAAGTCAGGTTATTGGAAGAATGGACAAAAAGTAACAAGGTAAACCCAAAAAAAATATAATAAGGGCATAAAACGTTGCCCATATTATATTTTAAATCATAATAAACGGAAAAAAAATCTAGAATAATGTAGAGTGATCTGATCATCGATAAAATTTTCGCGGCCGGCGAAATTTTTGATTGATGTGCGTGATTAAAAATTGCAAACTTTCTTGAACTTTTTGTGCAAATATTATAAATAACTTTAGCTTCTTTCTAAATTCTTTGTAGAAATTTAGTTTAGTTACTTGATTAATTATTTATTTATCTTATTGCGGTTCATCTTTACTAATATTATAGAGAGGAATGATTTGATTGTTTGTTTGTATTGCTCCGCTGATGCGTCAAGCTGAAGACAGGGCGCTATGGCGCTCATTAGGAGAGGCCTTTGTCCAGCAGTGGACTAATTTATACTGATGATGATGATGATGATGAATAGGCTCCGAAACTACTGGACCGATAAAAAATACTTCATAATCAAATATATCATTAAAAAACTTACTTTTCAAGTAATGACATAGGTTATATTGTGCTAGTTATATGTATATCGACGACCTCTGTGGCGCGGTGGGCGAAGGTCTGCCTGCGACGCAGGAGGTTGCGGGTTCGATTCCCGCCTCGGGACAAATTTGTGTACGATCTGCAGAAATTTGTTCAGGGCGTTCTGGATGTTTTTCTATACATAATAAAAAATATCTATCTATGTAGTGTATTGTATTATGTATATCAGTTATCTAGTACTTACCCATAACACAAGCTCTGCTTAGCTTGGGGCTAGATAATGCTGTGTGAATTGTCCAGCTTTATTTATTTATTTATTTATAAATATACAGAAAGGTTTAATTCATCTTTCAAAAAGCAAGACTAGACTCAAACAACTCTACTCAATTGTAATGTGATCTATCGGTTCGCTCCTCGACTACAATTGCTCCTTCCTACACCTGTGGGTTACCTAATGTAATTGTGCCAGTAACACATTAAACCCGGAATAGTTTGTGTGGGCCTGAGTTTAAAGCAATTTTACGCGATGACCCAACTTGTGCTGGGCGGTACGTAAGTAGTAGATGAGAGTGTATAGAACGGTAACTAATTTATTGGCATCAACTCTATGATAACAATAAAGTTCGGAGGACCTAGTCAATGTAACAATCGATGTCGAAAACGGTAGTAGAAAAGTCGAAAAATGTATATGGGTTTGACATACTGCCTTAGATATGTCACGTATTCTGTTTCGAATTTTCCCTACGAATCTTTCAATTGTTTTCGATTCGCTTCATGGCGAATGCCGGTTGGTTACGCATTTCTGGCATCTAAATGTTAGCTGAGTCATGGCGAGATCTTTACTGTTGTTAGTTTTGCCATAGAAATATCAAATATTTGGAACGTCACACACATCACAAATATCGTGTCAAATTGTGTGTGATGAATGTGATGGATTTCTCTACCAACATGTAATTACAACATTCAATTTTGTTATTATTATTTCGATGAAAAAGCTCGCCGTGCTACAAAGTCTTAGTTAAAAGTTACGACAGCGTTAGTCTTCACGACATTCGACATAATGTTTCACGCAGAACCATGCCGCTCCAAAGTTACCTACTGCTTACCAATGTTAACATTATGCCCCTACCTAATACTTGTTTATAAAAAAATATTATTTTATTTGCCTTTTTTTAGTGATGTAGATATTAACAGTACCTACCTATCAAATACGCTCCTTGCAACGATGCCCAACACGGGCATATTTACTAACATTGGAAGTTTTAACCCCCACTTAGATCCCGATATCTCGTTACATCCCCGATTTTGTAAGATGTCGGCCTATAACCACCGGCATGCTGATCAAACGATACGTCAATTGTTGTAATCAGACCAGTGTAGTTTCAAATCTACTTGGAAACATAAAATCGGCCACATAATACGAACATAGGGTGTCAACCTCATAACTCCTCCATTTGTAGTCGGGTAAAAAGTACGCAGTCACAAACAACAATGTAAACGCAAAGTGTGGAACAGTTTCAGTTCTAACCTCTGCTTATTCTACGAAGGAATGGCGGTCGGAAGTCGCTACAAAGTTGTGATTGGGCAAAGTTCTATTATGAAGGATTCGCTGCGGTTGTTTTGATGGTCATGGCCGTGGTTCCGCACACTGTACTGGCTGGAGGCTGGAGGTACAGATAAGTTCAGCAGTTTTGTTAGCTTTTATCATCATGTTGTGCAGATAAATATATGATTTATGATTATGTATGATGTATCACTTATCGAGCTGACTGTATCACTCATTATAGTGATAAACCGACTTCAATTATACAGTTTCTCATGGATGCCATAATTGTCAGAACTGGACTAAATTGAAATGGGACCACACGAGAAGCACCAGCTTTCAAATTAAAAAGAATCATCAAAATCGCCCAGTCAAAAGTTCCGAAGTAACAAACATAAAATTTTTTGTTGTATTGAGAACCGCTCCCTATTTTTGAAGTCGATTAAAATGGTTACGAGAAGGTATGGGTGGGAGTCGGGTTTAGCCTTACAAACCACGTTTGGCAGTTACCCAGTTAGCTAGCTGGTCATCAGCCTATATTAAACCACTACTAGACATAATGCCATGCCTCCCCTAATGAGCGCCGAAGCGCCTCAGCTTGCCGCGTCCAGCAAGCGTGCAGTCTTTCGCAGGTCGTAATCCTACCTGTCCGGAGGGCGTCCTATACCTACTATGTTGGCCAAGTCGCAAGTAACTCCACTCAAGAACACGTTTAACCCAGCGTTCGCAAAATATGGCCCACTGCCACTTCTGCATTTTGCTTCCGTTTTTTTTGAGCTTTGTCGTTAGTTTTAGTTCTCTCTCTCTGTCGTGTGTATTCGTAACGAATCCTATCCTCCAGAGAGACTCCGAGCATAGATCTTTCTATGAAAAGAGTTCAAAGTCGAGTCTAGTTCAGCTCTGGCTCGCTGAGCGACTTTGAACTGGTGGACCAGCCCTACCGTGAGTGTCCACGTCTCGCTAGCTGGTCAACATGAATGTATTTTTTAGGCTTTCGCGGTTTGTGTACTTATTTTCATTCCCCTATGTTTCCCTCGCGTTGCAGCGATCGTGGTCAAGCCTTGGTTTCTAGATAACTTCGCAGTAAGCTGCTTATGCGTTATGCAGTGCAGTGCCGGACCAGACACAATCGTATGAAAAACATCAGAGTGGTATTTTGTGTCGCCTGCGTCTTCCGTTTCGCTTTGATCAATAGGCCAAGGCTTTTACTCTATGGAAGTAGGTATACCTATTAATGCAGTCGACTGTACTGTAAAATACAATACTCAGCTAAAAAGCTACATTGGAAGCTGGCACAAAGACTCGAGTCGAGAACAATGTTGGAGTCGGCTTTACGCAATTGAAACGATTCCCCGGTTTAATATAACTCGGGCCAGCGCGTTTTAGTTAAAAGTTGAACTGGGATTAACACAAGTATTTGGGGTGGATTTTGACAGTGACTTTGCTTATTTGGTCTGCTAGAGAAAAACATAGCCGACGACAAGTTTTAAGTAAAACACTGATTTTGTTTTACATAAAAAAAAAACAAATACTGAACGTTTTTAACTAATCCACTAGGTTCGAGCCATTTGCCCAGAGTGACCGCCATGGCCCATCATGATATATGAAATTTTCTTACTAACTCTACGTTACGCAAAGATTAGTAATTCGTTGGATTATCCCTTTCCTTAGTGAGACCGCGTCGCGCCGTGTTTGTTGCCAATCGAATAAGTGAGCTCACTCATTTGGAATCAGTGAATTGTGTGGTTCTATGGTGTGCTTGTTAACAAAGTTAGTGCAAAAGCAATAATAAAAGCTAGGTTTAGTGACAAAAACATTAATTTTAATACATCGATAAAAGTTTTCGCCGGCCCCCCGCGTACGCGACATCTGCGTGATCGATGTTGTACGATGAAGTTTTCATTGGTGGATGCGCTTGGTGACTTGTCTCAAAACTGTCATTATCTTACCAAAAAGTAGGTATAGGTAGGTAGGTAGGTACCATAATGGTGTCAATTCAGTTGCTGCCAAAACTAAGATAATCTAATTTGACAGGACAAAAAATGTCACCGTCCCTGTCCTAGCGATCCAAATAATAAGGATGGCATTATATCTAGTCCTGTCAGATTAGTTTAATCTAGTTTTGGCGACATCTGAATAGACCCCATTGAAGTTACCAATTTTGTTTCATTCAAAAGCTATAGGAAGCAATGGGTAAACAACAGTTACCACAAATGTAACACACAATAGTTTCCATCTGGTCGCTATTGTTGTTTGAACTTCGATAGGAAAGCTTATTTGAACTGCCTCTGACTGGGGTCTGGCTTCATTATGTAATCAAAGGCAGTGTGTGCGTAGTGTATGTACTACCTCTATCCTAGCAGGAGAGGGTAGCAAGGATCACACGATTACAAAATTACACTAATATTATAAACTAGCTGCGCCCTGCGGCTTCGTCCCCGTGAAAAAATTATGTCACATCCCTCGGGAACGGGATATAAGTATCCATGTCCGTCTATTGATTCTAAGCTACCTCTCCACCAATTTTTAGTCAAATCGGTGCAGCCGTTCTTGAGTTAAAAATAATGAACTAACGTGACTTTTCTTTATAAACCTCTATAGATGTTAAAGTTTGAAAACTACAAAATTTCAGTCCGATATGTTAGGCTGAAATATTGCATATACATAAATGACTTATATATGTTTATTTATTGCATTCATGTCCATTACAAGTTGTTAATAATTAATAGGTAGAATCTACAATTACCTCATGAACCGATGTACCCTTTATGGGCGTTGCAACATTTAGAGTTAGCCATTGTTTACGGAGAGGCGGGGTGTGCAGTGGCGCGGGTCGCACTAAATTCAAACATATGGCGTTGGTAGAGTGTGTTTACGGAGAAAGCGTTTTTACAAGCGTTTGTTTACACGCATGCCCCGCGTCGCCGTAAACAAAGCGTTCTTAGGTATAAAATTCAATAGTTTACAGTTTAATTACTATTTATTAGTTCCAGAGAATATCTTAAAGGAGATGTAACGTGTATTTTTACATTTCGCCAGCTATAAGAAGGTAATAGTATAAAAATGTAATTCACATTTGATAAGCGATGATATACCCTACCGTAACCTAAGTTCAAATAAGTAAAATAAGTACATAAGACAGAAAAACAAAAAAAAACTTTAAATAGATGAATAGTTCATTTCATTACAAATGTAGGCGGGTTAACTACGAAACGTATTTAAGTTGGAAGACTAACGTTTTCTTCAGGGTGAGTGCGGTTCTAGATGCGCGCGTTCACCTCTCTCTAAGAGAAAAGTGGATGTTATGTTAGGGACATAAAGGCTGTCAAATATCTTCGAAAACGTTACAAACTTTCGTCCCAGTGAGCGAGTAGGTACCTGAACTTCACTCATCAGGTCATTGCCTTCCATCCCGTAGTTGAAATATAAATGGCATCAGGCTAGGCAACGTATAAACGGTTAACTTCACTGTAAAATATCCTGGGACCCTAGCTCGACAGTTCCGTCCCTGATGCTCGCCAGGGGGGTAATAAGGACGTTTTATTATGGTCCAGATAGTAGGTACCAGGAGCAACCCTAAAGAAATAGGTAAGACGTCTTTAACTTACGAGCTCCTTGAAATTGGCTGGCCATAACCGCCGACCTTTTGCCTGGTAGGGTTTTTTAACTTTAGTAAACAGTAAATTGTAAGTTTTATTAATTATAAATATTATGTGGTCTGTGTTTTCAAAGGACAGCGGTACCGGTTATTGTAAATATTGTATAAAAAGGGTAAGAAAGAACAGAATTTTACTTAATATGTATATGTGTTTTTAATTGATTTTATAGGAAATTAATGTCACGCGCGGCGGTGAACATATAATTAAAAAATTCACTCGTGCTTCTGTTCTGTACCTAAAATGCAGCCTAACAATTTGATCCAATATGTCAGAGTATTGTTGCAAATATTAAAATACTTAAATGTCGGCCGTAAATCACTGCGGGTTAAATGCCGGCCAGCACCCGAGATCACTCGCCCGTTCTCGACCGTAATCTGACTCGCCCGACTCTGACTCTGACTCTTTTTAAGGTTACCCACTCATTAAGGGAATCCCTGTATGACTTAGTTAGCAGTGCCTTAAAGCCTAGGTAGGGTTTGTTACGATTTTGGGGAGCATGTAAACGGGATAAAAGGAGTTAGCTATCGCCCGTACTTTTTCCTGATTACACCTAGAGTACCCCAGCAACAATCCTTACTACGTCCACGTCCATAAGGAATAAGTTCGCTTGATTTGCATAGTATAAACTATTCTAATCTCATGCCGGTTTCAACCGGGTTTGCAGTTGACTCTGTCTATGTCAGACTTTTTTGTCACACCTCAGGGAACAGGGGACGGTTTCCAGTTCATGTACACTATACCTAGTGTGTACGGGCCTTTACGTAGGCAAGTAATTTACTATTTAATGTGGCTGACTCCTGTGATTAATAAATAATGCCATTGGATTGTCCAGTGGTGTCGGGATTTGTCGTGTTCGTAATCCAAGTTTTCGCAAGACTTGGATGGCTCGTCTCTTTACAAAGTTCCTGAAGATATTGTAACTTGACGACCTCTGTGGCGCGGTGGGCGAAGGTTGGACTGCGACGCAGGAGGTTGCGGGTTCTATTCCCGCCTCGGGACAAATGTTTGTACGATCTGCAGATATTTGTTCAGGATGTTCTCTATGTAAAATAAAAAATATCTATGTATGTAGTGTATTGTATTATGTATATCAGTTAGTACCCACCCATAACACAAGCTCTGCTTAGCTTGGGGCTAGATAATGATGTGTGATTTGTCCAACATTAAAAAAAAAAGAAATAATTGATTTTTGTTTTAAAAAACTATAAACCGACTTCAATTTTAATAGTTTTTTCAAGTATTTTCATGGATCTCACAGTCAGAACTTAACCAAATTAAAATGGGACCACACGGGAAGCACCAGCTTTCATATAAAAATCCGAGCACCCAGTAAAAATTTCTGAGGTAACAAACATAAAAAAATACAGTCGAATTGAGAACCTCCTTGTTGTTTGAAGTTGGTTAAAAAGGCAAACGTTCTTTGTTTGGCTATACCCTATATGTTATTTTATGTATGGTCGCCGATAAAAGAATTATCAAAATATAACGTATTTTGATGATTATTTTATTACATAACAAGAGATGGTCCCATACAAAAAATATTTCCGAGTGATTTGTATTTGCCCCGTAAAACAAAAGGAATTTGCAGTTTGTTTTCAATTTTTTTTAAACAACTCTACCCTCGTACATACCAAATCACATGAAAAAGTAGTTTTATATCTGGCCTAGTGCGGGCTTTAGCTAAACCGAGAATAAAGTTATGCATATGGATATTAAGTTGTGGCTTAGAATTTGCACCATGCTTTGAATCTATTTCTGTTTATCCCCATTTGTCGTAAGAGGCGACTAAGGGATATATCCACCGGGGGCAGCAGCGTCCCCTGCAGAACAGTTCTACCACTAAACTGCGACCCGCATGCCCAGTGTGGGGATTATGAGCATTACCCCCCCCCCCATTAGTTAGACGCCAATATAAGGCGCTTAGCAGGGTAAGGCCTGCGTCCAGCAGTGGACCAATACAGGCTGTTGAGGTTGAGGTTGAATATGTACTAGGTTTAGTCTCAAGTGGGCTTCTGGCAAGGGAAAGCAACTCCTTAATTATTTACACTTGCGTTTCAACCTTATTCGAGTCATAACAGAAACTAATGAAAATTAAAAATTAAACAGAGTTCAAAACCGGTTTAAAGGGTAGCTTGCTTCATAAACCCTAATTAAGGCTCTGGAGACGCATCTCTGATTTCGCTTTTACAGAAGTTCCTCCTTTTAAATAAATATACATAGCCACATAGGTATGTGCCTATAGAACGTCTACCTTTTTCTCATACGCTTTGCTTTTACGAATCAAGCAGTGTTCAGTCCTTATTCGTCATCATCATCAACCTATATTATATGAGCCTATGAGCCATAGCTTGCCACATCCAGCATCTGCGAGAGGGCGTACTACCCTACGTTTGCGGAGTCGCGGTCTCCACTCAAAAACACGTTTAACAGCGATTGTCGGTTCTTTGCGAGATATAGCCGGTCCACTGCCACTTCTGCTTGCTAATTCTATCAACTATGTCGATAACTTTGGTCCTTGTTAAGTTGTAAAATTTAATGTATACATACTATTTATGATATTACCAGGTATATAGAATATACAATCTTAGTTTATCTATAGATATATAGATTCGCTCGCTCCCGCATCATTTAATCCAGCCCAGACAATGGTCATCTTGCACCTACCTACTTATATTTTATGGGGCAAAAATTGTGCAGAATAGGCTTTAAAATCATGTCTATAGATAAAACTTGCTTTTCATAACATTTGTAGGTTTCGTCCACTAATGTGAGTGTATGGATGTGAGGATTAGGATACCTATATAATATTATCTCTTTTGACAAGGGTTACCTCGAGTCCTCATATCTCGCGAGTATTATGACCGTCAGTCTGAAGACATAAAAATGCTCACTTACCAACGATCTTATTAGTTCGAAGGTTGCTAACGGGAGCTAGACATAATATTAAGGTCGCTCATTTCTGTCCGAACATGGCTGACGCTCTATCGTGCGTCTCGATAAGTATAATAATATATACTACAGAAAAGACAACACTACAATTGCGAAGTCGCAGTTTACACTGAAGAACTCGTTTACCCCTCGTCGATAAAAACCAAACATCACTTAATCTGTGCCAATACTGACTCGTGCATGGAATCATGTATATATATATTTCTGTTAATTGATGATGTTCAAGCCTTTGGCCAGGAGACTGTGGAACACGTTGTTCTATACTGCACGGCGACAGAGGAAGCCAGTCACAAAACGGGCCGAAGAGTCTAATTGAGGCATCAACCCCATTCACACTCACAGAAGGGCTGAAACGAACCTGTGAGTCACCAAAAGTCCTGCTCCGATACTGCAAGGAGCTGGGCTGGTTAGGGCCTGTTTTAGGCGGAGGGTTATTGCAATACACTCCTATGCGAGTTGTCCGTGCAGATCTTAGTTCCCCAATTGGAATTAGAAGCGTTTGGCCACCAACTGATTTAAGAGCATATCTTCCCAGAGGGAACTTATTTAATTACACTGGATATGAAGACTCCAAGACTCATTCGATTATATTCCTACTCATTTCACTTTTTGGCCGTGCTTATTATGAAAGTAGAGCAGAATTTATTGGTTCGCTAATGCAGAACAGTTGCGTTGTCGACCAAGTGCTGGTGGTATTTTTTGTGCGTCTGCTGGTCCTTCAGTGTAAGGGATAAGATAGGCTAAGTGCTTATATACACGAACGGTAAGTTGCAGACTGCAAGGCACCTGTCCACTGCAGTTAATTGCAAGCGACTGAAGGGGACGGCAGTCTGTTATCGACTCCCGTCGCCTTCAGTTGTCGTGCCGTTCGTGTATTTAAGACTTGCAGGCCGTGTAGAAAAGCTTAGCGCTCTTCTCTTCTTCTTTTCTTCTCAATGCTTACGCACAATCACGAAAGTGGTACTTGTAGAGCACTGACAGTCTGGTAACTTGCTGTCTTGCCTGTGTGAGGGTTTGTAGCGTATATTAAAACCAACTTACCAACAACAGTGAGATTAATCCCTATGTTCCGAGTGGGTGCCAGCTGGAAGTCCACGCGGCAGTGGTACAGCGCCTGGTCCTCCTCCGTGAGCGCGGAGATGGTGAGCGAGCTGGGCCGGCGGCGGTGGTCCACCACCAGGCGGGAGGACGTGTTGAAGAATGGCTCCGACCACTCTCGGTCTGGGACTTCGTAACTGCAATGAGATACAATAGAAGCAATTTTAGCTAAAACTTTGATAAAATTGTATTTTTGTCGACCTCTGTGGCGCAGCGGGCGATAGTCTGTTTGCGACGCAGGAGTTTGCGGGTTCGATTCTCGCCTCGGGTCATGCAGATCGTACAATTGCAGATATTTGTTCAGGGCGTTCTGGATGTTTTCTATGTACCTACCTACCTATAATAATAAAAAAGACGAGCGGCGCTCGGACTGCCGCGGTAAAGCTATTGCATAGTGTAAGGTTATTTTCGTTACGGAATTTCTGGATTTGGTGTCCACGCACAAGGCCCGCGATAGAAGCTATGCAATAGCTTAAAAAATATCTGAATCTGATCTAAATCTGTTTATATACTGTATTGTATTCAATATTATAAGCTATCTAGTACCCACCCATATCATAAGCTCTGCTTAGCTTGAGGCTAGATAATGCTGTGTGAATTGTCCAGCATTGTTTATTTTATGCATTTTATCAACGCATTTTGTGCGTTTTCCCACTGAATAAGATGTTTGATTTGAAGCTACGCTACTTTAAAAAGATTTAATCCTTTAATCCTGGTAAGATCTGAGATGAAAACGATTTATTTTAAAGTAACCGTGAAAGCAACTATTAAACTAACACTACTGAATATACCGTACCTACAGGGGGAGTTGAGTTTACACAAGACTGCGTATCCTAAAGATAACAAAACAACAAAGGTGATTAGCTAAACAACCACTTCAAGAGTTTCTGTTGCAAAATCGCCTTACCCTAATTTGACTACACATAGATACGTTTAGTTTTTGTGCCATCTCCATTGTACCCCTTTCACTGTAACATTGATACATACATACTAATTTCCTTGCTAAACCTAAATCAGTAAAAAACTACTCTACCTACCGCACTTCCTTCTACGCAAGCAAGTTTGCGCCGCGCAACTTATAGCTTCTATATAAGCGTAGATATTATAAATTGTTATGAGTTAGTATGTAAGTTTATATAGAAAGTGTGTCAAACTGTTTGTTCGCCGAATAAAACAAAATAAAATAAATAAACTTTATACAGGGTGGCGCAAATTTTTGGCCCCTTAAAGGTAGCTACCGTTTCTTTTGTAGTTAGAAGGTTTTGTTCTTAAGAACCATCTGTTTTATTTTAAAGAAAAAATATTGCCATTCATAGTGTACGGTTCGCCCAAAAAATTACATTTGTAAAAAAAAATAAGTTGGTCTTAATCGACTCTATTACCAACCAGGATCACTTTTCCCAAAGTAACATACCAAATCAAATCGTAAGTTTTGGCAAAAATTAAAAAAAAAACAATTCCTATACATTTTCTATGAAAATACGATTAAGTGAAAACAACAATGTCACTCATTCAATGGCTCTTCATTTAAACTCGTTTATCCTGTACGCAACTTACGTACGTACCTACGCTAAGATCTGTCTCGTTGCTCGTTGCAAGCGAATTCTTTCCCTTCGAAGGTTCGCTGTGCAACACGTTACATTACGCTCTAACACCGCCCCGCCGCCGCGCCGCCGGCCGGTCAGTGCCCGACTTAGGAAGAGTTTATGAAAAAGAGTTTATAGTTAGGTTACGTTTCATCCGAATTTAAAATGCCCCCTACATTTTGAGGAGGCTACATTTCGTCTGAATCTAAAATCTCGTAGAAAATCTCTTCGCGAACGAGTTTTAAATTCGGATGAAACGTACCCTAATATTAAGTATAATATGTACCTACCTACCTCTAGAAGCGTCAAGCTAGAAACCTAGTTTATTCTGGGTGCCAGCGAGGCGTGTCTTTATGAATAGGTAATGAACTTAGTGTTTGCATACTAGCTTTGATTGACAAGTGGAAAATTACTTTAGTCATTTTCTTAGTGGAGTCTCGCATTGACTTTAAGCATAATTGACTTGAGAGCTAGCTAGCTAACTATTTATTTAAGTAGGCAGTGTACTGAAAACTTATAGATACAATCAGCAGCTAAATAACGTGACACTTTAGTACCTACCTTTTCAATTGTCATACTTTGGAAGGTGCCTAGCGCGATGCGAGCGAGTAAGCACGAGTAATTTTCTAATCAGCCGCGCTAGGCTCGCATTATGGTTATGTCCTAGACGCGCGCGCCGCTCGCCTCGAAGTCATCGCATTTTCAAATCTTTGTATGAAATCATTACGTCCATGTATGAAAATAGTGTGCAACCCCGGGCAACCTCAAGCTCTAGGGTGCCTAGAGGATTTTAGTCAAATGCGGATATACGGATTCCGGCGGATGCGCGGTCACCTTTACGCCTGCGCGGTTTGGCTCACCGTTACCGAAAATGAAGCATCGGATAAATCTGGGCGTCAAACGACGAAGGACGCGAATTCGGGGCGTACAAGGTATCAAATGTTATTGCAGCCGACTGTACTTGTGCTACGACTCGAGCTGAAATAACTTCTTTATCCCTGGTAAGTCTTAAAATAAACTTTGAACTTCTCCAAAACACCCCTGTAAATTACGTATAATTCGCCAAACTCGATCAATGCTCCGAAACTCCTTATTTCTTAAAACGAATTGTATAAGAACTGAACACGTTTAATCAATGGTTTAACCTAAACTTTGTTTTGTGTAGTTGATGCGACCTGTCAACAATATATGTATAAACTAAGTGTTTTTTAAACCCTGCACAAATGATAAACGAACTCAAATTAACTTTTTTGTTGGCGATTTTTAAACATAATGGAAAAACATGACAGGACATACGTAGGTTACTTTGTAGGCGTGTTCAGCTAGTTATACAAAATGTTACCTTCCTATCTAATTCTTCGTTTTCTTTATAGGTATGTAACATTATTTTCCTAGACAAGACTGGATACGTATTGCTTATATCCACTCTTATACCCACACTTAGCGTATATTATGCTCAATTTATATGCTGTGATATGGAATTCCCGGTTACCATAAATGGCAATAACCCATAATCTTACTCGTTTCGTTTTACAACTCACTAGTTTTGCATAATTATAGACGGTGCTGGACTTTCCGCATTTTAATAACTAGAAAACTAAAAATATACTTCGCTTAGGATTCGCATTTGCTCCCCTTGGAGTCCTAGAAGCTAGGTCCGTGAGGCAGCGAGGTTCTCTGGGTTCAAAGTCAGTTTAACGCATTCACTGCCCAGCCTCTACTGCGCAGCTACACGAAGCTGGTGATCGGCACCTGCGTCTTGGGCCATGAAGGTGTTAGTTTATAAGCTGTTCGAAAGGGCTGGTGAGTATCTGGCGCAGCGCATTAGCTTGCCATACAGCGGGACAATGCAGCCAGGGTCTTAGGACACTTCCGACTGGTATTGCTATGGATCAGTTGAGCTACCTGTAGATGCTTTGCAACCGCCTGCATTTAGCACAGTTGTTTCTAATTTGTTTCTTTTATTTGATTGTAATTTTCGTTGTTAATGAAACTAGGCAGCCTACAAATTCAGAACGTTAGGTTGGTTAGGCTAAGTCTGCAAGGTAAGGGTTTTCTAAAAGCTTTTTTTCGCCACCAGCAAGATTTCCATTGAAAATAGTAAAATCCACTCCCGCTTCACACTAAAAGGCCTTCTTTTTACTTAGTCGTACGTACGTACGCACTAGTGATTGAACCTCAACCGCAACAGCCTGTATTAGTCCACTGCTGAACGCATGCCTCCGCTGATAAGCTCCTTATTGGCTTTCATGGGTTTCTCATGAGAAACCCATGAAAGCCAATATGGAGCTACCAACCAGCATGCCCAGCGATTATGGGCACTAAACCAAGGTTTAGTGCCCATAATAGCTGGGCATGCTGGTTGGGGATCGCAGTTCAGTGGTAGAATTGTTCTGCGGGGTGTGCTACTGCCCGCCCCCGGTCAATACCTCTTAGTCGAGTCTCTTACGACACTCACGGGAGGAATAGGGTTGGTGCAAATTCTAACCCGGCACCACAAAGCCTGTTTATATCTGTGTGTAACTCATGTGTAATTCTTGGCAATGGAACTCCCGAACGGATTTGGTGATAAATTTTTACCCTTAGTTGCTCTGAGGTGTTATTGGCGCAACTTGCTAGGATCGATAGTTACTTTTCGCTTCGATCTGTGAGAGATGAAGTAGCGGCATCGATTAATTTCGAATTTGTCATACTATATAAATGCTAATATTATAAAGAGTAAAGATTTGATTGTTTATTTTTTTGTTTGTATGGAATAGGCTCCGATCACCGAAATCTATCTATCTCTAAGATCATTAAAAAGCTTACTTTTCAGGGAGCTATATTTTATCCCGGATTTTCCACGGGAACGGGAACTACGCGGGGGAAACCGCGATGCGCTGCTAGTGTGAAATAAGCATTCACTCACTTTACTATTGCGCTTGGTGCGGTTTATGGTCGCGCTACTAAACCATAGTGCGTATAAGAAACTCTACCACTTTTCAATTACATTGGACTGGCTTAATTTTTATTGATAGTCATTTATACTTTTACGGATGCTTTCTACTTCAGGAGGAGGTTCTATTTTTGTCTGTGTTTTTTGTATGTTTACCGATTTCTCCGTCAACCACCGCAGGCCGTGTCAAGGGCCTGGCAGACTGGCGCAGATCTGCGGTGGCGGTCAGTACAATTTTACGAACAAGTAATGACAAATCGCTCTGACCGCCACTGCAAGCCGCGTCAGTCTGATGAACCCTTCAGTCTGCGAGACCCCTACTCTCATCCTAGGAGTCATCTCATACATATACAGGGTGGGGCAAATTCTTGGCCCCATAAGGGTAGCTACTGTTTCTTTTGTAGTTAGAAGGTTTTGTTCTTAGGAACCTTTTGTTTTATTTTGAAGAAAAAAATCGAGAAAAAAACCGTACATTTTTTCAAAAAACTAGCTGTTAGGGATAAGGCCGGTGCAATAAAGATATAATCTATCTCTCTCTATCTTTGAGTAGCGTTTGAGTTTTTGGGGTTACTCTCCCACGAGGACTTTGAAACCCCCATTTTTCTGACCCTCACCTATAAATCGGCAGGTTGTTCTTATACCAGACGAGGATGAGGAACTCGTCGTCTGATGAGTGAGGAGTTGTGTCGCAGAGCAGGGTCGTGCTGCCGCCCTCCAGAGACTCCTGGTGAGATATTGGACCTGGGGACAAGCTTCGTGTCAACATCTGGAATCTCATAGCAAAAGCTTGAGGGTTCAAAGACGTTCTTATCAAAAGATTTACGTACACATTCCAGCAGTCAAATATACAAGTGAAGGTCCGCCTGCGACGCAGGAGGTTGCGGGTTGAATCCCCGTCTCGGGACAAATGTGTGTACGAGCTGTAGATTTATATAGGGTGTGTTGTATGTTTTCTGTCTATACTAATATTATAAAGAGGAAAGATGTGATTGTTTTAGTTATTAGTTAATTTGTTTGTTTGTATTGAATAGGTTCCAAAATAAAAATAATTAAAAAGCTTACTCTTCAGGGAGTGACATAGGCTATATTTTATCCCTTAATTCCCACGGGAACGGGAACTATGCGGGTGAAATGGCGAAGCGTGGCTTGTGTTTAATAATAGTTATTTGTTATACAAGAGTGCAAAGTTGCTTTTTAACCGCGTGTTCAATTTTGATGACCGAGCAAGCGAAGTGCGCTCGTGATTCAAAATTAGAATCCTGAGCGTTAGCGAGGGAATAAAAAGAGCACGAGGTGAAAAATCATTGCACTCGAGTGCAACACGTAACTTTTCATTCCACCTCAGCGAGGAAATGACTAAATGCAAAAACAAACTTCCTCGTCGCTAGAATCACTCATTTTAGTTTTTTCACTTGTTTTCAAGTTTCTTGTTTTTAATATAATATAAGGTTTAACAATGGCCTGAAAAAATGCCGCGTAAAAAACCGCGTACAAAGCAAATTGAAAAAAGAACACCAAGACGGTTCCGAGTCTGAGTTTTTAACAAATTAAAAAAAAGTTGTATGATATATTCGGCACCATAGAGGTTAAATAGGTTTAATGTTTTTTTTAATTCACAAACTTAGTGCACACGATGTTCTAAATTCAATTTACTTTATCCTCTAGAGAATAAAAACGGCTTTTCCACTCAGATATTGAAGATTAAAAATACTCTTTCCGAGATGGTGGGATGAAACACACTCTATCAACACATAGATAGATATATTTTTATCTATCTATGTGTTGATAGAGTGTGTTGTATTAATTATATCAGATATCTACAAAGTTTTTTTTTTTTTTTTTTTTTTTTTTACTCGTTCCGGCACAAAGCTTACACGGCATAGGAGTACGGTGGAGCGCAAGCCAGCATTCCTACCTTACATAAAAGGAGTGACGGATAAGGTTGCAAAAATTCTGCAAAAATCCTCCATCAAAACTTTCTTCACGCCTTTGAAAAAGATCTCACACTACCTGCGCACACCTAAAGACACGTTCCCACTAGAAAAACCAGGAGTGTACAAGATCGACTGCAGCTGTGGAAGCTCTTATATAGGCCAAACGAAGCGCACTATTGCCTGCAGAGTCAAGGAGCACATAAGAGCAGTAAAGAATCGGGCAATTGAGAAGTCTGCCATAGCCGAGCATCTTCTGGAGTCTGGTTCAAACCACTGGATCGAATTACACAATCCACAAGTAATCTCAACAGAGCGACATTACATACCAAGATTGGTACAGGAGGCCATTGAGATTACCAAACACAGGAACTTCAACCGAGAAGAAGGTTTCCAACTATCCGGAACCTGGAATCCTGTAGTGAGAATTTGTAAAAAACGAAGAAGTGATGTACTAGCCGAACCGCGTTGTGATACCGTTAGTGTCGTGTGTCGTGATCGAGTAGCGTTCGATAATGAAACCGGTGGTAGTGGTAACGTTCGTAGCAAAAGACTAAAAAAGAGGGTAGATCGATATATCTGCCAATAATAACTCACTCGCAAGACATTCAGTTATTCCGTGATCATGGCGCATGAAACTGTGCCGAAATATTGGAAAACTCAAAATTCAAATCATGGTAAATATCCCGTTGTAAATAAGTTTAGTATCTACAAAGTGTCAAAGAACTTAAGAAAGTACCACAGTTCTGTGGTTAGTTGTAGCCTAAGATGGAGCACGCTTTTTCAGAAGGAGCTTATTTACCCTAGATTTGAAGACTCCAAGATTGTATTCTAGGGAAGACAGACGCAAGGTGGTCTTACCATCAGCACCAGGTATGAACGCATAGGAAGCGGAGACCAGCAGGATTAAATATATCGGCGCCAAAGTGCACCGCATCCTACGGTCCATCCATGCTCCCGCGCAGCGCTCCCATTGGTCGGTGGGAGGGCGCGCTCTGCTATGATTGGTGTTTTCCGGTTTGGAGGAAAATCATGGCGAATGGTGAATCTGTAATGAAAAAAATGGTATTAGGATCGAGTAGCTGAAAACTATTTATATATCTTTACTAATATTATAGAGAAGAAAGATTTTATTGTTTGTTTGTTTGTATTCAATAGGCTCCGAAACTATTGGACGGATTTAAAAAATCTTTCATCATCAACCCAATAGGTACGTAGGTAGGTACCTACCTACTTGTGTTAGTTTTAGCTGTCGAATAATTGTTACATAACTGTATTTGTTAGTGTCACTAAGTAGTCTTTTATTTTTATTTTATTATAGTGTTGTGTAGTGTTTAATAAATCATTTTCTTTCTTTCTTTCTTTCTATCATTAATAGCTTAGGTACTTTTCAGGGAGTGACATATGGTTTATTTTAATCCCGGATTCCCACGGGAACGGGAGCTACGCGGGTGAAACCGTGAGGCGCTGCTAGTAGGGAATAAGGAAGAAAAATTTGTCTTTTTGTATGTTTGTAACGAATAAACTCAAAAACTACTGGACCGATTTCAACAATTATTTCACCATTTGAATGCTGCTTATCCCTGAGTACGTACTGGGGCACTATTTATTTTACTTACGAATAAACTCAAAAACTACTGGACCGATTTCAACAATTATTTCACCATTTGAATGCTGCTTATCCCTGAGTACGTACTGGGGCACTATTTATTTTACTTAGGCATCGAGAGGCACAATTTCATGGCACATTGATTGGCATAGTTGAAACCACCAAATTCCATGGTGTGGCTGCTAACTTGACGCACACATATATTTATATGTTTATAAAACTATTATCCACTCGTGCGAAGACGGGACGGACCTGTAAAGGTGTTTAACAGGGGGAGGCCTGCGTCCAGCAGTGGACCAATATAGGCTGTTGAGGTTGAGGTTAAACTATACTAACGAAATCTCTTTATATAATTATTTAATTTTAAAAAACTATAAACCGACTTAAATTTTTATAGATTTTTTCATGAATTTTCATGGATCCCGTTGTCAGAACTGAACATATTAAAATAGGACATAAAAAAGAATCATGACAATCGGACCAGCCAGTCAAAAGTTCTGAGGTAACAAACATAGTTTGGGAGGGAGTTTTTGACAGTTTTCAAAGGAAATCTCGCGCACATCTTGCACGGCACGAGCCGACATACTGTTAACATCAACCTTAAATATTTTATTTTTAATGTGTTATGTAAATGTGTGTGTGGTGATAAATCAAACTAATATTATAAACTAGCTGCGCCCCGCGGCTTTGCATGGAGATTTATATCCCACGGGAACTGATTTATGGGATAAAAAATTGCTTATGTTTTATTCCAGGACTAGGATTACCTATCTACATTTTTTCATCACACTAATATTATAAATGCGAAAGTTTGTATGGATGTATAGATGTATGTATGGATGGATGGTTTGCTACCTCTTCACGGCAAAACTACTGAACGGATCGGGCTGAAATTTAAATATAGGTGATTCTAATCCTACTTACTAACGGCTACTTTTTATACCATAAATCAGTTCCCGAGGGATAAAAATCACCTTTAAACGTTTCCATATGAACAACGCGTGCAAAGCCGCGGGGCGCAGTTAGTTAATTATATGTCTGTCCATGTCATTGTTTATATATATTAGGTCCTTACATATGAAATTGGCGTTTTTCGTACTGGCCACTTTAATCACAAATTTCTCCTCTTTGGTAAGGAATTCCAAATTCAAATTTGTACAGCTATAGACTCATGTATTTGTGCTTCGATGATCGTTATTCATTTGTTTTTTTTCTTCTGTTTTTTTCTGTTTGCGTCACTCATTTTACAAAATGGAAAACTTAAAATATCGCATTATTTACGAGTACGAGTTCCGCCGTGGCACTAGTGCTGCGGAAACAACTCGAAGGGTGAATGATGTGTATGGCGGTCGTGTTGCAAAAGAAAACACAGTTCGTTTTTGGTTCCAACGTTTTCGTTCTGGAAATTTCGACCTGCAGAACAAGCCCCGTGGACGGCCTGAGACTCAAGTTGATAATGAAGAGTTGAAGGCTATTGTGGAAGCGGATCCATCGCAAACCACGTCCGAGTTAGCTGCAGGCTGCGATGTTAGTGATAAAACTGTTTTAATTCACTTGAAGCAAATTGGGAAGATTAAAAAGCTTGAAAGGTGGGTACCTCACGAATTGACTGAAGCAAACCGGCAAACGCGCGTCGACTGCTGCGTTACATTACTAAACCGGCACAATAATGAAGGTATTTTAAACCGAATCATTACCTGTGATGAAAAATGGGTTCTTTACGATAATCGGAAGCGCTCAGCGCAATGGTTGGATCCTGGCCAGCCAGCCAAATCCTGCCCCAAGCGAAAATTAACCCCAAAAAAGTTACTTGTAAGCGTTTGGTGGACTAGTGCCGGTATTGTTCATTACAGTTTTCTCAAATCTGGCCAGACTATTACGGCTGATGTCTATTGTCAGCAATTGCAAACCATGATGGAAAAGCTAGCGGCTAAACAACCTAGGCTGGTCAATCGCTCCACGCCACTGCTGCTTCACGACAACGCTAGACCACACACTGCGCAACAGACGGCTACTAAATTAGAAGAGCTTCAATTGGAAAGTCTAAGACATCCTCCGTACTCCCCGGACCTTGCTCCAACAGATTACCATTTTTTTCGAAATTTGGATAACTTCTTGCAAGGGAAAAAATTCAACTCCGATGGGGCAGTCCAAATCGCCTTCAAAGATTTTATTGATTCCCGTCCGACTGGTTTTTTTAGTAAAGGGATCAATGAACTACCTATAAGATGGCAAAAGTGCATAGAAAATAATGGTTCATACTTTGATTAATTAAATATATTATATTAAAAAATATTAGACTTTTTGTTCCTCCCATACAAAACGCCAATTTCATATGTAAGGACCTAATATATGCATAAATTTCATGCTATTGAAATTCACGCGTGGGAAACCGCACGCCAAAACGAGCTCGGACTATAATTTTTGATAGGTATTCAAATGTATAGTAACAAGTAAATTATTCCATAAACAAGGATAGATTAATTTAGAATGTACATATTTTATTATTTAACAATACATTATGGAATTTGTGTGAATAAAACTATAATGTTTCAATAAAATATTTACAATTATGTTAATAGGTCGTGTCGTGCTTAATAATTTATGCGATTTGTTATAAAAAGTAGATATGACGATGAAGTAGACCTATGTATAAAATTCAAATTCAAAATAATCAAAAACATCGCATTCCATAAAAAAAATATCCCACCAAAAGATGCCGACATCGTCGTTTCAATATCACAGAACACGGTAAATATGCAAAGGTATCTTATAAAAATTCTTTACTCGCCAGGATTTTTTCCTCGGTTCTGTACTGAGTCGGCTCACTCCTGAAAATTTGGATCTTACTTTATGTTACACCCTGTTTACGCACAGTATTCAAGTATGGAGAAGTTCCGATATTAGATAAACATTTCAAAAATATAGCCAAATGATACCGACCCGTTTCTTTTCCTCGAAACAGCAAAATATCCCAATTAGTGTGTTTATGTTGTAAAACAATACAACCTGCCCTGAAAGGGCATTTGAGTAAAGGTTTCAGTAAACATTCTAAAAAATCGCAGTCCAGATACAAAATAAAAATTGATCAAACTGATACTAGGTACTGTGGTTTCTATTGCTTCTATTTGGTTTCATTCTACAAAGGGGGAAAACTGGAACGCCAAAAATCGGTAAGAGGGAAAACTGGCTTTCAAAATAATAAATTAGTTAATAGTTGTTTATTAAAGTTTTTCTCAAGGACGAAAACTCGATTCCAAAAATATAAATTCCAGTTTTCCCCGGGGGATTGGTCAAGTGGGAAAACTCGAATAACCTCAAGCGCGGTTAACCAGTCACAAATTTTAGATTTATCGATTCGCAGACTAAGCAAGAAAATAACGAACAGTTGAGGAATTTACGATGTTTTTAGAAGATAATAAATCAGCATGAGCAGAGGCGGCGGCGGCGGCGGAATTGAGAGAAACGGCGTTTGTCAGGGAAATTACTTCTTACTTGTATAATTTAGAATTGTTCTTCTGTACTTACGTGGTAAAGGGTGTTCAAAGCCTAAAGGAGATGATTCAGGACCTCGAGGGATCAACTGTTGTACTAAAGTATTTTTAATTTAAAAAACAACCAAAAATCTTCCTATTTGTGTTCTCCTAAACGCACTCTTTCAGTATTTACAAATGAAAAAATTAAGCTAACTGCAGACTGTTGCAAACAATCTACCTGTAGCTACCTACGTAGCTCAACGTCCCCGTCCGGTCTAAGTCTGAAGTGTCCATAAGGAGCTGCATTGCCCCGCTGTATGGCAATGCTGATGCGCTGCGCCAGATACTCACCAGCTCTCGGGTCACGGGTCGCTTCAACCAGACGCTCATATTATAAGAGCATTTAATAAAAGAGCAAGTAAATCTTTTAACTCCTTAACAAAAGAAAATGACGATATTGATATTTTTAACACATCAGTGCATAAATTAAAGCGTCTATCTACTTAATGATAAATTCTTTTTGGACAGCGATCAAACTCAGGATTATATTTTCTAATTAGCCTACTACTGCATTCTTTTTCTTAATTCTAAATTTAATTTAACTTTTTGTGTATTTATGTATTCGTAATTATCTTTTTGTGTGTACTTATTTCCGTTTGACGTCGTCTATTATTCTTTACCTAAATTTTTTAGTAAACATATGTGGAAACTTGTAATTAGCCCTCAGAAGCATATCATGTATGTATCATGCATGTTATTTTAAGCAAATACCTTATTGTATAATCATAGCTGTAAGTTTTCATAAAATTCGTAAAATAAAATAAAATAAATAAAATAAAATAAATATTATTTTCAGGATAGATTTAGTCATAATTATTTATTTATTTAATTATAAACTGGGATTCGGGAAGGTGCCTGGTTATTTCCTGTTAATTTAAGTTCGAGTTTAGTCCTTTTGTCGTAGAAATTGGTTCCGAGAAATCCCATTTGTTTGAAACTCCGTGGTCCTATTCTATAAACGGTATTGTATTACCAAAAGGTTTCGGTCTTCAATTCGTAGAAAGCCACCACATATTGTTGAGGTCTTGTTGTGAGGTGGCAAAGTACCTAAAATAATAAAACTGCCAAGTGAAAAGACGCGCACGCGAAGGGGTACCGTACCATCGTCAAATATTTGACATTAGCGAAGACATCGAGTTATAAAATCATTTACAAGACTAATGAAATCTTCGTAAGTACTTACTTGATTTGTAACACAAAATTAGTTTGAGAATTTTATATTTATTCATTTATTAGGACTATCAACTAGAGATAACCTAAAAAAATACAGTGACAAGGTTCTTAGGTCTAGTGCTCTCTAAATTATAGGCGACCGCAGCATGCGCATACATCAAGGTAACTCAACTAATATGTTAAACAAAAACCGTTAAAAAAAGTTATTAGTTGTGTTACTTATTTCTAGAGAGTCTGTCTATATTTATTGTGATTCAAGAGAGCCTTGACAAAAGAAGAGCAAAATAGCCAGAATAATCAAATTTTTTGATATTTATTAGTTATGTTTTAATAGGGTATATGCATCGATTTTTTTTATTGTTTTAATCGATTCTTTAGGTCATTATTTAACCGAGGAAAGATAAGACGCTCACTGAATTTCGCATTAACAAGGTAAAAAAAACAAATCAAAACTACAATCATTTTCGGGTGATAAAAACGCTGCCATATTGGCGCCATGTTTATGTGACGTCGACGTACACACTTGATTAAAACCTTTGGTGACGACCTCGGTAGTGATCATCTCACGAAAGAGGTTTTCCGAAAAAACTGAAAATAATCGACAATACGAAATGTCAAGTGGGCAGAATAGTGTCAAATCAAGGTGCAGCAAGCAGAATAAAAAAATAAGAAATTAGTACAGTGATGTCACGTCCGCTCTAGTCAATGGCGTTTTGAAATTTTGCGATTGAGATTTAAAATATCAATTTTTCAATGGTTAAATTCTACAATAAAAACATCTCAAAATGCAAAAATAAATATGTAGATATGTTTCTATATCATCAGAGAATACGTATATATTTTTTTAGCCATTTTGAAATTACATGCATATACCCTATTGCTGTTATAGCGTCGAGAGAAATACACATTCTGTGAAAGTTTTCAGCCTTCGTTCTTCAATTCGTAGAACCGTTTCTACATACCGTAGAAAAAGTCTTGTCGTTGTGTTGTGTGGTAGCTAAGTGATAAATCGATTTTCTCTCTTTTCATCATCAGCCCATTTTTTATCAACTACTGCCAACTCAACTACGCCCTGTCTTCAGCTTGATTGAAAACTTTAGTTTCAAGCATAATTTTTGTTAGGTCCAAGTTTTCAAGGGAGAAAACTGGAATAACCCCATTCTGTAGCGAAGCAGCAAAGGCGCCAGTCATTATTTTTATTTAGTTTAGTTTCAAACAATATTTAGAGAAACGGGAGCTTCGTAAACAACATTCCCGCGAAAGCCAAATAAATAACGCTCACACATGAAAAATAAACCCTTTGGGAGTTGGTAATTTGAGCATGGTTGTTATCGTAAAACAATGCGCGCATCTAAATAAAGACCTGACGGTGGGATAGGCAACTTTGGTAGGTACAGTCAATTTCAGAAGAGGGTGGTTTTTGTAGGCCTATCTCATCATCATCCACATTTTACAGGCCGTTACCACCTAGTCCTACAAACATTTTTTTTTGCTGCCTCAATGGCCTCGTGGTTAGTACCACTGAGATGTTTTATACAAGTAGGTAGCTGTCTGTTACATTATCGATGCTAGATTGAGACTAATTTTCGCCATTGTGAGCGGCGCGACGTGACTGTCTATGGAACTATTATTACGTTTGTTATGTTGTTTTGATCCGCCTTTGGTTGAGGGGGTCATACAGTCAAGATCTAACCAGGACGGGCTCATGAGAATCCGACACGCGTCACACAGCAAGCGAACCGCAATGTGCATGCTACAAAGCAAGGCGAGCGAAGCGAGCCGCGCTTCATGTTTGCAATTGGTGGCGTGGTTCGCTTCGCTCACCTCAATCCGCCTCACGTCCTTGTCGTCAACCGTTCAAAGTCCATCCCGTGGCAGCAAGAACGGGGTCGACTTTTACACGTTTTGGTTTTGCACGCAACCGATGGTGTGGTGGCGAACGAAGCGAGCCATGCTGTTATCCCCCCTTCAGGGGCACAGCAGAGCAAGCCGCGTTTCGTGTTTGTGTGTTTCAAGACACCCACTTATATGGGTATCGTTATTGACTAAATCGAACTCGTTTTTAATTTTTTTTAATATCTTTTTTTTTCTTGCCATGTGGGCATTGGGCTAAGAGTTTTGTATTGTGCTTGCTGCCAGCCATGTCATGTATGGTATATGCCCATCGGCATGTCCATTTCTTTGGTGTTTTCATATTAGGTCTTGAGGTGTTATGTGTCGTTTTTCATGACTCCCATGACATGAGACCAAGCGCGGATCCAGGGGAGAGAGGCCCCCCTAGATCCGCGCTTGGCCTTAACACATGTAAATTTTATACCAGAGGTTTTACAAAATTTTGTGTTGAGGCTACGAAAGGCGCTTTTTAATCGGCAAAATAAGCCACTCTCATTTCATCTACAACCTAGACGCGTTTGATTACCGGAGGCATATACCCCTTGCCTTTTTGGCTTTTTTAACATTATCAACGTCGGCATGCTGGCTGGTATTTTTGGTTGTTCTACAAAAACAACTGACGTTGCGTATAGAATATTCCATCCAGTGTTCTTGTTTATTCGAGCTCAGTGGCTAGAACCCATCTAACTAGAATATTATTAAGCCTTTGAGGATGGTTATCAACCCGGATTTAAGCCGTCATAAAAATAAAAACCTTATGAATACGACAGTACTACGTTGCGTATAAAAAACCAAAGCTTCGCAGTCTGAACGTGATAAAATCTCGAAAGAGTAAATCCGCAAAAGAATGATTGCGATATAATTCTGGATATCGGAAACATTGGGCGTTTATACCACAGATTATCACATGCACGTAAAGAAAGTTTGGCAGATTAAGTATAAGTCTAGAATTAATTAGTCTTAAGGACAGAACGGATACCTTAGCTCCCATACAAACGTACTTCCCGCTTCATTTGGAAACTACGTTTCCGATCGTATTGAAATTTTCCATACATAATCGGATGACAAATAGCTATGTTTGTAGTGTTTTCGTTTTTTAAAAAACATTATGATAATTAAATGAGAGTGAAACTAATTTACCATATTTTGACCACCATATCGAGTCATTTTCAAGCTATTTTTTATGCATGTTAGACACCTTTATTCGAAAATCTGTCACGCTGCAAACATCCTAAATATACTCACCATTAGAAATAAACAAAAATATTTCTGAAATCAGTCGTTTATTCAAAATGAATCGCAAAGTACGAAAAAATATAAAAAATTTAGAAATTCCTTCAAATTTCTGCAACCGCTCGCTCAAACGCGGGGGGCAATGCGACACAAGGAGCACAATTCCAAAATAAGGCGAATGCCGCGGAATGGCCAACACGATGCGATTCTACGTGAAACAACAACAAATTCACTCGGGCCGGCCGCTGAGATTTGGGAGGGGTTCGTAGCCTTCTTAAGGCGGGATGGTGACTCAATTCACCGTCTTGTCGTGCAGGGCAGAGTGGAAGGCTAGGTGGCGCGGAAGGTCGCCAGATTAAGTCCGCAGTGGGTGACCCCTTACATGTGGGCAGTAGGAAGACGCATCATAGAGGACGGTGGAGAGACAGCGTGAGGCGAAGCACAGCCACCCGACAAGTATGACCTTGATGACCACGACCACTCTGAAAAGTGCTACTAAGAAGAAGAAGAAGAATTAATTTAGTGAAGTTAAATGTGTTGTGTAGTTTTAAGGCAAATAAAATTATTTTCTTTCTTTCTTTCTTTCAGATTGCTTCTATTATGTTTCTATTAGCTTGGGGTAGAGCTAGATAACGCCAACATTATTTATTTATTTATAGCCATCAGACTCCGGCTGAGTTTTTCTATGAATAACATCAGCAGAGGTTTTAGGATGTGTTTTGCGTAGTTTACGACACGTACCTCCCAACGTGATGGTGACGTCTCCTTTTGTATGGTATTTACGAAGTTCCCACAATAGTCCATATCATAATATCCACGCAGTAGAAGTGATGTACCAAATTGTATGGAATAATTAACCGACTTAAATTTTTATAGTTTTTTCATTGAACCCACTGTCAAATCTGGACCAAATTAAAATGACACCACACGGGAAGCACCAGCTTTCAAATAAAAAATAATCATGAAAATCGGATCACCCAGTCAAAAGTTCTGAGGAACAAACATAAAAAAAAGTCAAATTGAGAACGTCCTGCTTTTTTTTGAAGTCAGTTATAAAGGAGACGTCACCATCACGTCTCGTTACAAACGTCAAATAGACTCGACCATAGGTTTGCAAGATATTAAAAATTATGAATAACTAGCTTTTGCCCGCGGCCTTGCACGCTCTATTCAAGTAGCTTATGACGTCCTGGGATACCATTTTACCTCCCTGACGAATTTCATCAAGATTTGTTTAACCGGGAACGAGATAAAAAGTATCCTATGTTCGTCTCTCGGTTCTAAGCTACCTCCCACCAATTTTCAGCCAAGTCTGTTCAGCCGTTCTTATAAATAGTGTAACTAACACGACTTTTCATTATTTTATTCATTTATTTATTTTATATAGTATATAGATTTAGCACTCTTCTTTAACAGTTTTCTTTGAAAAAATATAAGTCACTCTTTTTATTACTCGCATTCCTTTCCAAGAAGCACAACTTAATAGAGTATAATTGATTTTGTTTTAAAAAACTATAAACCGACTTCAATAGGGTATATGCATGTGATTTCAAAATGGCTAAAAAAATATATACGTATTCTCTATTGATATAGAAACATATCTACATATTTATTTTTGCATTTTGAGATGTTTTTATTGTAGAATTTAACCATTGAAAAATTGATATTTTAAATCTCAATCGCAAAATTTCAAAACGCTACGCCATTGACTAGAGCGGACGTGACATCACTGTACTCATTTCTTCTTTTTTTATTCTGCTTGCTGCACCTTGATTTGACACTATTCTGCCCACTTGACATTTCGTATTGTCGATTATTTTCAGTTTTTTCGGAAAACCTCTTTCCTGAGATGATCACTACCGAGGTCGTCACCAAAGGTTTTAATCAAGTGTGTACGTCGACGTCACATAAACATGGCGCCAATATGGCGCCATGTTTATGTAATATGGCAGCGTTTTTATCACCCGAAAATGATTGTAGTTTTGATTTGTTTTTTTACCTTGTTAATGCGAAATTCAGTGAGCGTCTTATCATTCCTCGGTTAAATAATGACCTAAAGAATCGATTAAAACAATAAAAAAAATCGATGCATATACCCTATTATATGGACCCCATTGTCCGAACTGAACCAAATTAAAATGGAACCACACGGGAAGCACCAGCTTTCAAATAAAAAAAAAATCATGAAAATGGGACCACCCAGTCAACAGTTCTGAGGTGACAAACATAAAAAAGTCGAATTGAGGGCCTCCTTTTTTGTCTTCTCAAGTCTTATAAAATAGGTTGTTATGAATATCTGATGAAGCCGCAAGCAGCAACTAGTTTTACTTTAAATGTCTATTTTCCAAATAAGCAAACCACTTTACAACATCCAACACACTATGTTACCGCATTTTTTCTTACCTAACAATTTTGCATAACAAGTTCGGCCTCACACGATCAACAAAGTTTAGAAGAGGTCAAGATGTTCTAATGGTCGCCACGAGCGGAGAATCAATCAAAACAATTTACCAACTCCTACGCTTGTAACAAAAATAAAGGAATCTAGATCTTAAGATAATGTTGTAAGGTTTACTTTGGTTAACAAAGATGGTTAGAGTTTTAAGCAAATCTGCGATACATGGTTTTAACTTCTAATGATGCGCGGTAAGTACAGGTTTCTAGAAAGCGGTGGCTGTTAAATTGATAAAGATAAAGATAAAGATACTTACATGTATTTGGCCAAAACAGGTGACTACATAGGTACAATAGCTATAATGAAGGTCACAACCTAGTTACATTTACATAATGAAAGCTTGCCCAAAAATAATAAAAGAGTTGGAAATAATTTATAAGGAGTAAAATGGTAGGCAGGAGTGTGCAACACTCCGC
Organism: Eupithecia tripunctaria; assembly: GCA_955876795.1. Lineage (NCBI taxonomy): Eukaryota > Metazoa > Arthropoda > Insecta > Lepidoptera > Geometridae > Eupithecia > Eupithecia tripunctaria. Next base: position 12,433,646 of record OY041617.1, on the reverse strand, counting down.
CTGTCATTCGTCGCGGTTCGCCGCCAAAACGAGAGATAAGTTATAATTATTGATAAAAGTGTGGTAGAAAAGGGAATACAGCCCTCGTAAACGTGATAACCTGTTTTATTTCAGTATCAGTTGAGAATCTGTTAGCTTTCAATAGATAGGTGCATACCACAGAGATATATACTTAGTTTCTGATATCTGTGGTGATAGATGTGAAATTGGCGACTGTGCTGCCCCTGTTGGGTCCTGGTGGTATATTGCGGTCGTATATTCTCATTTGTTGTTTTGTAATTTATACGTAAAGTCCATTATGTAGTTTTTCTTTACAACCAACTCTCTTGAACGAGAATAATATTAAAACCGGCCAAGTCCAACCGGCGAGTTGGACTCGCCCACGAAGGGTTCAGTCTACAAAAACGGCAAAAAAAAAATCATGTCTGTTTTATGGGAGCCATCTTAAATAATTTTTTTTCTATTTTTTAGTATAAACAAATAATTGAAATATAGGTAATTCAACTGTCTAACTATCACGGCTTATGATATACACCCTGGTGACTGAGGGACAGACAAAAAGACGGACGAACAGAAAAATCTTAGTAATAAAGTCCTGTTTTACCCTTTGGGTGCGGAACCCAAAAAACTATAAGGCATAACATTTTTTTCCTCGTGGAATATAATACTGCCCGTACTGAATCATTATTTACGCAGATATTTTTCCGTAAGTGATAGCTGATATCATATTTTTGCAGAACTCTGCGGAAAAAGTTCCTTGCAGAGCACAGAAAATTTAAAAATACTTAATTCAGCAAATCGCGTTTAAAATTCGCTCCGCAAATATAATGCAAAATTTGTATTTCATGTGTAAGTTTCTGTCCTTATTTTGTATTTTTTCCTTTTTTTACCTCTATGGCGCCGGTTGGCAAAGGTTTTACTGCGACGCAGGAGGTGGGTTCGATTCCCGCCCGGACAAATGTTTGTACGATCTGCAAATTTTTGATTAAAATTTCTCGTTTTCTATGTGTAATAAGAAAAACTATATAAGTAATGGTTCATATTATGTATATCAGTTATCTAGTAGGCACCTATCTACCCATAACACAAGCTCTGCTTAGCTTGGGGCCTAATGCTGTGTGAATTGTCCAGTATAATAATTGTGTTATTTAATTTTTAAGAATAGGTATCTAGTTGTGTAATGAACGGAAACAACGCCCTTTCTAAATGTGTAACTATGAAGTCAGCATCCATTTATCAAATCACGCTAACTAATGAATTTGAGGTCTTGATGAGCCCGGACAAGGGGCAATCAAGAGCGACCTCCCGGTTCAATTGTGGAGCTGATCGTACGCATTGTTTACTGAAATACTCTGGATATAGACATTGTCTCTAGATGCTATGTACGTATATCCTACTTAATTTTTACATTAATAATATAAATGCGAAAGTTTTTATGGATGGGATGGATGGATGTTTGTTACCTCTTCACGCCAAAACTACTGAACGGATAGCGCGTGGTTAAAACTTAAAAAAAAAAACTTAGCTTTTACACCACTCCACTCCAACCCTACTTCTTCATCATCATCATCATCAGCTTATATTAGTCCACTGCTGGACATAGGCCTCCTCTAATGAGCGCCATAGGGCCCTGTTTTCAGCTTGACGCATCCAGCATCTGCCTGCAGTCTTTCGCAGATCGTCATCCCACCTGGACAGAGGGCGTCCTACACTGCGTTTGCCGAGGCGCGGTCTCCACTCGAGAACTCGTTTACCCCATCGGTTATCAGCTCTTCGCAAGATATGGCAGGCCCACTGCCACTTCAGCTTACTAATTCTTAATTCTTTGAGCTATGTCGATAACTTTGGTTCTCTGTCGGATGTATTCGTCACGAATCCTATCCTTCAGAGAGACTCCGAGCATCGCTCTTTCCATACACCTGCTTAGCATTTTGTAAATACTCATACTTGCCAGTTTATTTCACGTTTTTGAACTACTGCCATATAATGTTTTATTTGAGACATCATTATCTATATTTTTATAAGAAAGTGTTAGTGACACTATTAGAACTCAAGAACGGCTGAAGCGATTTGGCTGAAAATTGGTGGGGAGGTAGCTTAGAAGGAGGAGATGGACATAGGATACTGAAATATCCCGTTCCCGTGGAACGAGACATAAAATAACCACGGGGCCGAAGCCGTAGGGGCCAGCTAGTTATCATATGAAAACATTGAAAATAATAAGTTCTACCTAACAAAAGAACAGCCTTGAGTTCACAAGTTACATTTATGTTGATTATTTGACCGCTGTTCCAAATATGGATATGATTGATTATTTCCCCATCTGATGGGAAATACTACAACTGCGTAATGTTCCGACATGGTCAATCTTAACAATAAAATAGTTAAACCTGGCTATAAATCGAAACTCTGTGTACAGCGCCCATGTTTCGAATGAACACTGGTGAAACTCTACCTGGATATCTTCAAAACAAGAGTAAATACCTCAACCTCAATAGCGTATATTGATAAGCCCCTTTATTGGCTGTTATCTCATGGGGGGTAATGTCCATAATCCCCACGCAGGGCATGCGGGTTGGGATCGCAGTTTGGTAATAGAATTGTTCTTCAGGAGGCGCTGCTGCCCGCCCCCGGTAGAGCGGGAAGTGTTGGGGTGGTGCAAATTCTATGCCACCTGCACCAGAAAGAGTGAATTGTTGTCTTCTTTTTAGACCTTCGTAACACATCGTCGGCCACATCGTCATATCACTTTCCACCATCAGGTGAGATTTTGGTCAAACGAAGGTCTATTGATTATTTAAAAAAGTAGGTACCTGCATCCTATTGTTTGTTTTTATTTCATGTGCAATAAAGAATATTTGTATTTATAATGTTATTTATCTTTGCAGCATAAGTTTTGCAAAATATTGAATTAAGTTTTTGATTGGTTTGACTTTCAAATGTAAATATATCACAGAATATATCACAGACTGTGATATTATATGTACTTATGTATGTACTGTGATTCACAGTACATATCCAGGATACCTATTTTAAACTATTTATCTGTTTGTTGGTGAAATACACAACGTGAATAAACTTCTTTATAGAGAGGTTCAAACCAATCATCTAAAAATAACGATTCGTGGAAATTGAATAAACTCAAAGATCCGTAAAGTTTATTAGGTCGGTTAAACCATGTTTATTAAAAACGCGTTCGATTTATCTCATTCCAATTGTAAAGTCATCATCTGCAATTGCTAAGCAAACAAGGTTGGTACAAGATGATTACCATCCGACAGGTATGATTGCATGGAAATGCCAAGGTAATAGGACATAGGTCACCAGAACTAGAGTCTCTTCAAAAAGACAAGCGTCGCGTCGTCGTGGCGTTTCGGTGAACTAACACTTTTATAGTCGTACTGCAATGACAGAGCAGTGTTGCCAACGCAACAAAAGTTGTTAATTGGTACACGCGCGACCTCAATTCCCATGACGCTTCTTTTTTTAAACAGATTTTAGCAGGTGCCTACGAATGAGGCTGGTTATTTGTAGAAAACCGACCGAAAGAGACCGACTTTTGGAAAAAGCCGGACTCTTTGGACAAGTCTAAATATTAGGAAGATTTACACCTTGCACTGACTAAAATAAATAAGCCTTTTGTCTACACGAAACCTTTACCTACCATTAACTAATTCAATTTTCACGATTTTGCATAAAACAGCGCTTAATTTCGGTTGATACCTATTTAATTTTTACAAAATCCCCAAATATGTGATAAAACATGGCAAGCACCCGGAAAATATAAACTATAAAATTAGCCGTAAAAAAATGTATCCGGCTATTTATCCTTCTCATTATTTTCCATTTCGCAAATCTATGGACCCACAGAGGCAGCAGAAATGACGCATTTTGCGGTTTCAATATCCCATTCTACTTCCACGTAATCAGTAATTTGATATTATTTTTGATTATGTTCCGACGTGACCGGAGGTAGGAAAGATTTAAAGGTAAAATATAAAATGCAAGGACATTATTTATCGTTTCAAGGAAATTGAGTTTGTATCCAATATCGCCTATGGGTTCTAAGAAAAAAATATTTGAAAAGGAGGTAAATTTTCCCTTTGGATTTGAGTTTTCCTGATTAAAGGGAAAGTCCCTTTAATCAGGAAAACATTTTGGTGAAATCTCACAGTCCATGGCGGTTTAATGTGGTCTATCCAAGAAAAGGGTAATTCAGCTCGTGGTATGTGGTAGAAACGTAGAAAGGATTTGTTTACTACATACCCGGACTGAGAATGAGTCCCTAAGTCTGAATGTGACCTCAGGGCACACCTTCTGAAAATGCAGGCAGAATACAGACAAAACGCAGCTTGATCTACCGAGTGTTTACTGTCAATAACCAGTGGAATTGAGCTTTACTCCGATGTGGAATATATTTAAAGTAAAGCTCATCATATGTAGGGACTTGCTACTGGCGTAAATTTGACAATTTAGGGCTTACCATCAGTATTAAGAAGCTCTTGCACAAAATTATCTATGTTGGATATATACAGGACGCGGTTATATGATAACGGATAACAAATAGCCAGAAGTGAACACCGTTGGTCGTAAGTGGCTCGTTGGCGTCGACCGTTGCAAATAGCTTCTCCTTGAGTAAATACAGTCACATGTTACATCACGATCCCTCATTATTGCTTCGTACTGCCATGGCCCTGATATTGTGGAAAGACCTGTTTATATTTGCAACAGAAACGTTAAAATGAAGATTATAGAGCTTGGTACGTATTCTGTAGTAGGTATACGTACACTAGTGCAACGTTACACCTTGGTAGAGCTTACTACGCAGTCTGTAGATAGTATACGTACACTTGTGACAGGGTGAGAGTAGGAACGAACGTTGGGATCTGTGCTACAGAGTCCTAGAGCTTGCTACGGAGCCGTCGTAGAGTTGTTACAGCGTGGTTCTACGTATCATTAGTTGCGTAAGACTAAGACTACGCCTTGGTAGAGTTTACTACGTAGTCTCCAGATAGTATGTAATGTACACTTGTGACTGTTTGGTTGGAGGTTAGAATGTTGGGTCAGTTGTTCTGTGCTCCATCGTCGTAGAGCCTCCTACGTAGCTGTCGTAGACCTATTACAACGTGGATCTACTTATCATTAGTTGCGTAAATCTGGCTACAGTATCATAGATCTTGCTACGTAGGCATCCTATGATACCGAAGGCTTGCGGTGTATTTGATCATACAATTTTTCATAGTCAAAGTATTTTTTCCTGTTCCTACCAACAAATAGTCGATCGGAAAGGACTGAGCGAGCAGAAGCCGCGTTAAAATTAAGCCCAGCTAGTTCATCTCTCTTATATTCCTTTTGCGGTGAAAATCAACGGACAAAACTCTTTCTTTTTTCAACTGCATACCGAGCTATCTCGTAGAACCCAAGACGGCGATACCGCTATGCCTGTGTGCGTAACTGTAATTAATAAGCGTGTTTAAAGTTTATATTAGTGAACCCTAGTGTCTAGCTAGATAAACTACTACTAATTTAAGATTTAAGACCCTACTTTCAATAAAATGTATCATTCATTAATCACAATAAATGTCTATCTATCTATATATTCAATCTTGGTTCAAATGTAAACCTATGTCGTTTAACAGGAGTCCTTTACCATTGAGTGCTCAATACCCTGTGGTGGAAACGCGGCTTCAGATTAATTATCAATTGACACGCTCTACGCTTTTTAAACGTGGCACCGTAATGGTCGTAGCACAAATGTGTGCCTCGCTCACGCGTGAATTACACGTATAATTAGGTCGCGTAAAAGTCCACATTGTAGTTTTAGGCTCAGGCTGCTTTTTGGTCAAAAGCTAGTGGGTTTTATTTATTTATTTAAGGAAAACCAGCAGCACATACAAACAAAACAAAATTCAAAAGATAGAAACAGAAGGCTATTAAGAGGTTTTCACGACTAAGAAGAATATTAGATACATAAAGAGTGTGAACAAGCAAAGTAAATATATCCTACAACATAACAACTAACATAATAGTTCATTACATTGGTTTTGATTGATTTCGGAGTTCATTTTGCAAAGAACAGGATCATTCCATTGTAAAGTGTAAAAAATCCGGCTGTTTACTGTAAAGGCTCTCTAATGTGTATCCAAAATCTACCTGCAGTCTTTTTCAGATCGTCATCCCACCTGGCCGAGGGCGTTGTACTACGTTTGCCGAGTCGCGGTCACTGTTCACATGTTTACCCTAGTTGTTGTCTGTTCTACTTCTTCAACTTCAACTTCAACAGCCTGTATTGGTCCACTGCTGGACGCAGGCTTCCCCCGATACGCGTTGTTGGCGTTTATCTAGTGGGGGGTTATGCCCATAATCCCTACGCTAGGCATGCGGGTTGGGGATCGCAGTTTGATGGTAGAATAGTTCTGCAGGGGCGCTGCTGCCCGCCCCCTGTGGATATCCCTTAGTCGCCTCTTACGACACCCACGGGAAGATTATGGGGCAAATTCTAAGCCAGCACCACACTTGTCACAGTTGTCGGTTCTACGACGTCTATTATTTCCCAAAGTCGGGTCCTACTTGTGTATCTGTGAAGTGAGATATTGGGAAACACGTCCGAGTTGTAAATGGTGCAATTTATCGAGGGGTGAAGTAATTGATTGCTGATCGCGCGTATACTATTAAGATAGGATAACGATCGTTTTGTTTCGAGATACAAGTTACAAAAACAAAGAGCTGAACAGGCTTGTCTTATAGCGCTTTGAAAAACCTAACTTTGTATGGAATGGGCCTGACGATTGAAAAATTGCAATTAATCCGTCATTTAGATTATGGGAAGATGTTGAACGCGTATTTTTTCTTTTTTCGATTATACAATAATGATAAATAAAACTATGAACTGATTTCAATTATATAGGTAGTTTTTTCATGGATCCTGCTGAGGTCCTGAGAACCTCCTCCTTTTTTTGAAGTCTGTTAAAAATGATGAAGATGTAGCCAATAGCTAGTGACGTCACGGCTCCGTCACGCGGATCTTTACCGCGTGACGGAGCCGTGACGTCACTAGCCCCCACTCCCAATCTTTCACGCGCTTTATTTTTGTAATTTTTAGTTTGATTGACAAAAGAAAAAATACGTGTCCAATGATAATCTTATGACGACCTCTGTGGCGCGGTGGGCTAGGGTCTGCCTGCGACGCAGGAGGTTACGGTTCGATTCCTGCCTCTGGACAAATGTGTGTACGATCTGCAGACATTTGTTCAGGGCGTTCTGGATTTTTTCTATGTATAATAAAAAATATCTATCAATGTAGTGTATTGTATTAAGTATATCAGTTATCTAATACCCATAACACAAGCTCTGCTTTGCTTGGGGCTAGATAATGCTGTGTGAATTGTCCAGCATTATTTATTTATTTATTTTTGAAGTCGGTTAAAAGTGAAGAACATGTAGCCAATTAAAGTTCCGCGTGAGGGAGCCGTGACGTCACAAGCCCCCACTCCCAAACTTTGACGCGCTTTATAAAAAAATACGTGTCCAATATCTTTTGATAATCCTGACGGACTAATTAGAATTTTTGAGTCGTCAGGCGCATTAGTGTAGTTGTTGGATCCCAGCCGTGGGATCAAGCGGGGCGATAAGTGCTGATCGCAAACTTTTACGAGGCTAGCTCAAGAAATTGAGTTTTTAAGTCGTCATGCCTCTTAGGGTAGTTGTTGGATCCCAGCCGTGGGATCAAGCGGGACGATAAGAGCTGATCGAATCAAACTTTTACGTACCTCGTAAAAGTTTGATTCGATCGATTCGAGCTTAAGAAATTGAGTTTTTGAGTTGTCATCAGGCCTATTAGGGTAGTTGTTGGATCCCAGCAGTGGGATCAAGCGGGGCGATAAGTGCTGATCGAATCAAACTTTTACGAGGCTAGCTCAAGAAATTCAGTTTTAGATTTCGATTCGATTCGTCGAACAGGCCGTTTGTTTTCCTCCGCCTTTGCGTTTATATTATACATGCAAAATACTTAATTAAAATGTTAAACCTTTTATACGTTATATTTAAGGATGTTGAATAGTAAAAACCGGCCAAGTACGAGTTGGACTCGCGCATGAAGGGTTTAGTACCATTAATAATACATCTACGCGTTCATGAGGAAAGGGGTAGTAAGTTTAATTTTTTTTTCTTTATTGTACGATGTTACCAAAAATTTACAGTTTTCGCAATTTTTCCTTTATCTGTGCTATAAGACGTTGCTTCGTACCAAATTTCAAGATTCTGTGTTCACGGGAAGTACCCTGTAGGTTTTGATTCCCTTGCGACTCTGGCGAGCGTCGAAAATTTGCGGATATTTGCAGCATATACGGCTGTATCTTTTGATTGCGTTGGCTTATCAGCTAGATTTTTCTACAGCACCAAAGGACAGTAGACCTGCTTAATACCTCAAGAAAAAGGTTCTTGACAGACAGACAGACGGACGGGCGGACGGACAAATAAGGAACCCTTTTAAGTGATCCTAGAAGGGTTCCGTTGTTTTCTTTTAGAGTGATGGAACCCTAAAAATATAAAAGGTTGTCAATTATACTCGTAATAGCAGTTTTATAATCGCAGCAAAACTTTTACGATCCTAACAACATACTCGCTCTTGGACTTTTATGACAAGTAAATTGGAATTCATTTGAATGTTCAGAAATAGGGTTACCACAATATTTAACCGACCATCATCATTTAAAAAGGCTTGTCCAACCAGGTACACGGTTTACGAAGGTTAACAAATCGTTTGCTATGAATTGTATAAAATTTTATAACATCTACTTTATTTGAGAAAGTAACTAAACTGAACGAAATCATGTTCAAAAACATAAGAAAAAGCATACTATTCTGTGTAAACGACTGTGTTTTCAGATGAAATGCTTGGAAAAATACAATTAAATTAAATCTTTTTATTATATTAAGTATTGTTATTAAACTATTCTAAGTGCAATATTAATGTAAGCCTATGGAATTCAGTAAATCAATAAAAATAACATACCATAAGGACTTATACATAATTATATCTATGTAAAATAAAGCACGATAAGTACATCTTGTTACATCTTTCCATATAAATCGTCAGGAAACCACCACGATAACTATAATCTATATTTTTACATATATGACTATGAAGGGATGTAATGTACCGACAATAATATACACCATAGCTGCCGTGTATGAAGTCCTTTATTCATCAAATTCTGGCTTTCTATAGCTGGTGTTAAAGTTTTGTTAGCCCTTAGTTTATGATATCCCTTGTTATCCTTCTTGGATTTTTGTTGCCCCAGTAATTGGGGCTCAATTGCAATTATTGCGAAGACCCTGTCTGAGAAACAAAATATAGATACTTGTGGATATGCCCTCTACTCGCACTAAGCAGTTTTCTTCCACCTTCATTATTTGCACCGGGAATAATGAAGGTGGAGGAAGGAATGGAACTCGTTTCCTGCTTCTTTTTTCCTGACCTTACAACCTTCACTAAACTAACTACAACTTTCTTCAAAACAAGAGTGAATGGGTGTCTTCTAGATCTTCGAGTCGTGATACATCGTTGGCCACATCTTCACTTTCGCAAAGGTTAGATTCGGTTCAGTTTTTTTATTTATAAAATTAAATAATGAAAAGTAATACAAATCCAGTGTACGTCCGTATTAAACATAAATAAAAACACGTATACGAGCTTTATAAGCTTTTTCAAACCTATTTAAATAAAGGGAATATAATAAATAAATAGCATACATTGGTTAATGAACCAATAAAACATTTTACCTGGTGATAACTTCATGCAAGATGTAGTTGAGCATTACATTTTATATAGGTAAGTAAATTATAAAGATTTATAGTAAAAGGCAGGCAAAACAAAGGTCTATAAGAAAGATGTTTCAGTACTATATTCAGCTATAGAGAAGACGATCAAATCGACTCATTATCGATTAGTAGATTTGATCAAATTTCCTGAAAATATTATTAATATATCATTAGTATACAACACCACATACCACAATTAGATGCACGACTTTCCTGATTTTATCAAGAAAAATACTTGACAAGTTGCTAAATACCTACTTGACCCATAAATTGCTGATCACACATAGTGTACGCATAGTGTATAAAACTTTTAGTTTTTATTACTAGAGTCGCATACTCTAGTAATAAAAACTAAAAGTTTTATGTAGCGTAAAACGCTTCCAAAGATGAAATTCCGATAGCCTAGTAAAACACATAATTTGACCTAGTAAAATACTAGGTAAAAGTTATGCTTTATATCGGTTGTAACTTTTCAGTCGTGACGCAGGTTTTTGGTCAATTTTCAGCTGAAAACACTGTGCTAGTATATTTGTTGAATATATGGGTGCTGTTACTAACTACTGCAGTGGATAAGGGGTAGTGCAGACTAGCAATTCATCTATGAGTCGAAATGTCGATACTGTCGATGTAAAATAACATAATATGCCAGACGACTAAATAATTTTAATAAGTCCATCGGTTAGATTATTGGAAGATATTGGACTCGTATTTAATCTTTTTAACCGACTTCAAAAAAGAAGAAGGTTAACAAATCGACTGTATTTTTTTTTTCATGTTTCTTACCTCAGAACTTTTGATCTCTAAGATTCTTTTTTATATGAAAGCTGTTGCTTCCCGTGTGGTTCCATTTTAATTTTGTTCAGTTCTGATAATGGGATCCATGAAAATTCATGAAAAAACTATAAAAATTGAAGTCGGTTTATAGTTTTTTAAAACATTCTTCTGATAATTAAACTAATTCAAATTTTTTAGTCGTCATGAAACGTAATCGAAATGAATGGATCCATTCAATGGTTTAAAGAGTACTTAGAGAACACTTCAGTTGAAAAAAAAGGGACGTGCCATCTGTGTGAAACCTAATAACAACACCACTTATTTTAACGGTTTTACTTAGCTTGCCAAGTTTGTTTATGTGTTTGGGTCAAATCTAGTAGGTAATTCTAATTTGACACTCGTCTTGTTTACGGTTTGATCTGAAATTTGGTACGCACCTTTAGTTCTGGTAATAAACAAATCTATAATATACTTCAATCTTTCCTCGTAAATAACAAAAAGTCAACGTGACGCGGTCACCCATCCAAGTACTGACCGCTCTCGACGTTGCTTAACCTCGGTGATCGGTTCTCAAGGAAATAAGGACGTTGCCCCCTTTAATTTTTAAAACTATTTAACTTTTATTATTTGTTGTTATAGCGGCAACAGAAATACTTCATCTGTGAAAATTTTAACTGTCTAGCTACCACGGTTCATGAGATACAGCCTGGTGACAGACGGACAGGACGGGTTCTTCCGCTAGTGGACAAAAAATTGAAGTGAATTAAAGTCAATTGCACCTTATTTCTTGTTGATAGTAATAACTATTTATCAAGCTGTGTGTGTATATAGTAAAAAATTGACTTGTCTGAGTACTTATTTTGTAAGTCTAAAGAAATAAACGATTTGACTTTGACTTTGACTTTGGCCAGCGGAGGCTTAGTAATAGGGTCCCGTTTTAGCCTTTGGGTACGGAACCCTATAAAACAGTTACTTTCACTTCTTTTTCACAAACACAGCCCAATTCAGTTTATTTATCTTATCCTCAAGTTCTAAAGTTCGTGTAAGCTGTAGTGACTATCGGCATCCCAGTCGTGTTGGAATTCTGGCTAACTGCATTTTTAATAGGTTTTTGTACGCTTGGAGTGTAGGTAGACTGCATTTAGCTCTATGTTACTTAAGGTCTGAGTTTTTTAAGTATATCAATTAATATATGTAAGACTAAGTAAACTCATATTCTTAAATGCATATTTTTAAGGATACTCGTATGATTAGATTATCGTCTAAATGAGCAAAGTTGTGTGCACCACACAACTTTGCTAACTTAGAATTGGCTTAGAATTTGCACCACCCCATCTCTTCTCGGGGGTGTTCCAACTAAGGGAGGGGCGGGCAGCAGCGGCCCCCTGCAGAACGATTCTACCACATAACTGCGATCCCCAACCCGCATGCCCAGCGTGGGGATTATGGGAATTACCCCCCATTATATAAACGCCAGCAAGGCGCTAATCAGGGGGAGCCCTGCGTCCAGCAGCGGACCAAGAGAAGCTGTTGAGGAAGCAAAAAAAAAATTATAATGCTAGACAATCCACAGGGCATCATTAAGCCCCATGCTAAAAAGAGCTGTGCATAGCACACTACTACGGTACTAGATGCCTACATTACTTAGAGATAGTTTTTTTTATTATAGGTTTAAGTATTTTGTTAACAAATATTATTATCTACAATTAAATAATAGATACAAACTAGAATTCGTTCTAACAAAGATAATATCATCATATACTTTATGTTAATATAGACATCAGAGTATAAAGACATAGTTGACTTTATTAGAAATAAATTATCAGGGCCAAGCGTTACGAATAATTTATATTAAGGCGCATACCCGCGCCAATCTGACAGCAATTCCTATTTTATCAAATTTTTACGTTTATCATAGGAATTTTTAAAAATCCTACGTTCAGTTTGTGGTATCTATTATAAGCTATTTTTTAATACCTCTTTTATAATTTTATCTCATATAGTTTAGGAGGAGATGCAAAAATAGAGTTTGGTGGCCAAAAAGCGCAACTTCGTAGCTCTTCCTAAGCTTTACAAAATGAAACTATTACACAGGCATTAATAAATAGCTTATAATTATAATAGATACCACAAACTGAACGTAGGATTTTTAAAAATTCCTGCGTACAACGTAATAATAAGATATAATAGTTGGGGGTGCCACTTTCGCTGGTGTATGGGCCTTAAGGTATGAGTGTTAGGGTTTTTCTCACTGCATGACACGACACCGACCAAATTTTCGTTTGTTTGCTCTTGTCATGAAATGAAATGGGACCATCTCATAATTCGAAGCCATTTCAATACATTTTAAATCAATTTCTACCTTTCTTCGGTCATCATTCACTGCGATTTTTATCTAGTGAAATTATATATAAACCAAATACCAAATCTTGGTACTAACAAGTAAGTTTGTAATTTTTCACAGATTCTAGTAGGTAGACGAATTTCTTACAGAACTCCATAATCCGTACAAAACCAGTCGAAAGAGCAAATTAGGAAATTTTCCGTTAAAAATTGTGAAAAACCCGCTTACTTAATTGATTTAAAAAGGGAAGATAGGTTACGTTCCCCAACGCTTATTCAAAAATTGGCATGTGTTACAACTACACGCAAACACATACGCTCACAGTTATATTTCCAGTCCTGTGCAATACAAAGAAGAACAAAGACGGAAAGACGTATCTAGGACCGAAGTGAGACTGAGACAACAATATTTCACGCGAATCACGACCGCCCGTGCCGCCGGTCAGACGGTGACTGATGTGGGAAAACACAATTATACACAATTTGAGGTTGCCACTTTCGAGCAACCAGTACCTCATCTTCGTTTTTAATAAATCAATGTTACACCCCCTGTCAATGATCACCGTCTAGTAGAGATCGCTCTTGAGCGATTAGACCGGCAATTGTCAGTTGTTTTGTGGTTAATTATTTCTATTTAACACTTTAACAGTAACCCCATACATATTTGTTGATTATCTTCTTAAACTACACCACTTTTTTGTAAATTTTGTCTCAAATCGTTCTCGTGACTAGTCCTGAGAAATTCTGCAACCTAAAAATAGAATATTAATTATATCCACCGCATTGGTCTTAAAACCAACTTCCTACCAAGAGTTCTAAGCTCGTTTGAAAGCACAAACCTTTGCATGAAAAACTAATGAAAATTTTGGTAGGTACTTACCTACTTGGATAAAATTGCTCTCAGACCTATTAACCTTTCGACCTTCAAAGCCGAACACGAGTTCGTAATTTATTTACTTACTTGAAATAAGGCATACGTAAGAGCTACGAGCTACCTAAAAGAGTTTGCTCAAGCCGAGACTGTCAAGAGGTTGATCTGCTCTAGGTATTTATTTGTTCTCATATTTACACATTGTTTAAAATTTTGTTATATAATTATTACAACAATTAATCATAGAGCGTACCAACGCTCTATGATTAATTAGGTTTATGGTTAAAGATAATTATTTCTCAAAAAACAGTCTTCTCTCAGAGTACCTAGTTTGTACATTTGTTTCTATTTATGCACCAACTAAGCCAAATTAAAAGTTGTTCTCTAAAATTTCATACAGCTAAAATATCTTAAATATTAGGTAGATATGACAGCCCTTAAAATAATAAATATATATATTGCTATTGAGCCTAGATAACAGAATATCGCCTTGACTCATCGTAATTACGTAAATGTATTTTAATTGTAGGCTCTGATTAAAAGGTACAAGAACACAATCAAATTATAAGTTCTTAACAAAGGCTTTATTGATTCGTGCCCATTAGTGATATGACTCATCGTTAAAAACAGAACCTTGTTTTTTTTTCAATGAAAAAATACAACAAACTCAAACGATACACGTAGATTTTAATATTTCTTGAGTGCCTTTACTCAAGGCCACCACCACAGCGGATTGAACCGGAAATGAATAATTTAAATAACTATCAGCATGGTGTCAAAGTAGTCATGCTGTGACGGTGATGGCACTCATACAGTCATACATGTAGACGAAAGTTGCGGTTCTATTGATATAGGTAAGTACTAAAATCTTTCGTGAATGTCACAAGAAATATAAGTTTTTATTAGGGAGCCAGCCTAATAAAAAAATATATTTCTTGTGACCCGGTAGCTGGTGAGTATCTGGCGCGGCGCATCAGCATTGCCATACAGCACGGCAATGCAGCCAGCGTCTTGGGGATGCTTCCAACTGGTATTGATAAGGATTTGTTGAGCTATCTGTAGATCGCAACAGTCTGCAGTTAGCTCAACTGACTCAATTGATTTAATTTGTTTCTATTTTTTAATTGTTAGTAATGTTGCTAATGTTCCTTGTTAATTAAAAAATATCTATGGCATACCTATGGCCATGGAAATTTAAGGAATCTGTTTCTAGAAAGAATTCTAGATAAAATTAATCACTGATCCGATTGTTTGACTTTCATAAAATGCATTTACCATTTCTGTGGTTCATCAACAAATAAATAATCTTGAGGATACGTTCAATATTTTCATTATGTACCAACTTGTAATAAATATTGACGCAGGAATATTGACGGATGGTATAAACAATATTACTGGGTGTTAACTATGTTTAGTTAAACATAACTATCTTAGTATGTAATGTTTTGAGTATGTACATCAGCTAGGTATCTACGAATAACACAAGCTCTGCTCTGCTTAGGTACTGGACTAAATACTGTGTGGAGTGTCCAGCTTTATTTATTTATTTTAATAAGCGGCAGGCGGCAGACGAGCTACTTCTCGATAAGGCTATGCGAGGTTATGAACCAAAAATCTGTCGACTGGGCTGGCTGTACTATGGTTTATCCATCCAGCATGGAGCATGTTAGTAAATAAACCACGATTCAAATAACAAAAACTCACTTGCTTGGCGTCGAGTTTCAGATATAATTGTAAGCAATTTTTATTGAAGGGAGGATCTAAAATCGACAAGTAATGTAAATTACGTATAAAAGGACGCGCCGACAAAGTGAATTTTAGGTTAAGTATGGGCGGTTTGTATACGTTTATGCCTCATTCAAAATGGACACGGTATAGGTACTTTAGCACGTGGTTACGTTCAGGGAATAAGACATCGGGGGAATTGACTTTTAGATAACTGACTTACGGATACTGGGCATTCAAGAAGTTAGAACAAATAGACCGAACCTGTTATGAGCAAGACAAAATCTGCTGTGTCACTTGGCTTATAAAGTTATAACTGTTCATTATTTTGATCGTCTATTTGGTTCTGATGGATTTGAAATGACCATGCTGATGGTCAAGCCGCGCCGCTATTGATAAAAAAATGTAAGCTTTAAAGGTATAAATTATCGTAAAAATTGTCATATGTATTAGAATAATTACCATTAAGGTTATGTTAGATATAGACGTACTATATGATGTTTGTATTCTTTATATAAATAAATAAGTAGTATTATAGCTGTTCACCGTGGAAAATAACATTTTTACTTCGTGGATAAAGTCGCTCGTTTGTCCTAAATAATGTTCGCTCGCCGGCACAGATGGAGCCGATATGGTAAAACAAATACGATGTCCGAGTGTAATATTCCACAATGAAATACCTCGTACCTACACCGGGCAGAATATTATACATGAACTTGGATGTTCTCTCCCACTCCTTTTATTTTATTGGATAAAAATGCTTTTAAAATTTTCTGGTGTTTGGCTTTTTTAAAGAGTCGTGCCGGTTTTGCTCTAAAACAAAACAATAACGACATAATAACACAGTAGTAGTGTCTAATTTATGTTGTATTGTTTTAGCACTAACTACTCTGATACAAGAATAGTAAAAAGCTGTTTGATAAGCCTTTTCTGAGAATTTTTTTAAAGATATCTTAACATCTTTAAAAATTACAGTGGAATGAATCGGAGCAAAGTTTTATTACAGTAGTTTTACAAGTAAGTAAGCAAGTAAGTACTTAGGTACTATGTTAAGTATTATTTACGTTTTAGTATGTATTTACCTGACCTTTGCACGTAGTTTATATTGAACGTTTATGCAGAGTTTCTTGTCATATCACGTTTATGTTATTAAATTCAAAAGCATGAAAAGAGCTTTGGCGAGTGAAGGCTCTTCATAACTTGGTCAACAAGTGGACGGACATTTACATTGTTTACTTATGATAATTAATTACTTAGGTTATTATTATTATTATCAAGAGCCTGCATAATCCCACTGCAGGGAAAAGGCCTCCCTTCCCACCTTCCATTCTTCTCTATTGTCAGCCAGTTGTGGCCACTTTTTATTGTAGGCTTCCAGTTCATCTTTCCATCTCCATTATCTATAGGTTAACTTTATTTAAAAAAAATGGGATACAGTCAGACAAACATACATACCCAATAGATTTATTATGATTAGGATGCATTCTCATTATACAACCTGCACGGTTGCTGCAACATTCGTATAATTATTACCGCAGAATTGCACGAATTGTAACAACATTGCGGCTGGCTGCATATTCGTGAAACTTGTATTCCATTAGCGTCTAATGGGCGTGCACCTTAATTTAACCTTTATTAAATATTAATATGTATTATTTGTTATATTTGGGGTATGTTACTTTACTACTGTTGTAAGAAATTGATATAATTTTTATATTTAAAGCTGTTATATTTTTAGTTGTTGGTAAAAACAGTATGACGATTATCACCGTTTTACATAGCTATGTTTAAAGCAAGAAAACCATTAGGAAGCAAAGTCAAAATGGTTTTTATAGTGAAACAGGGCCTTAACGATTACAATAAGGTTGTTTTACTAAGTTATGCTGAACTAAACTATTGGGACCTATCCAAATGACGGCTAATAAACGGACAAAAAATTCAAGCTTCATCTATGCCATCATTCAAGTTTTTGCTGTTAGTCATGATGACAAATCAAACATCCGGAATCAAGAATTTGACTTCGAACCTTTTTTTTATTCTTATTTATAAGGGGCATTGAGTCATTGCTGAATATATCAGTCCCGTATTTAACAAACTGACTACATAAACCTACTTAAAATTAAATTATAACTAAAACTAACCTAAATAATTTAATTGCCGCGTCACTCAGTGGAGCGGCTAAAATTATTTGGATAACACCAGTATAATATAGGTTGACATTGTACAGGTCACTTTACTCGAGTCTCATAGACTCGCTCCGCTCACACTTCGCTAGAAGATGCTGCACATCTTCTAGGACGCCACATGTTTCTTTATCCGACTTCAAAAAAGGAGGATGTTACCAATTCGACTGTATTTTTTTTTATTTTTATGTTTGTTACCTCTTGTCTGGGTGGTCAACTTTTGACTGGGTGGTCTGATTATCATGATTCTTTTTTATATGAAAGCTGGTGCTTTCCGTTTGGTGCCATTTTTATTTTGTTCAGTTCTGACAACGGGATCCATGAAAATTCATGAAAAAACTATAAAAATTGAAGTCGTTTTATAGTTTTTGAAAACAAAATTAATTATACCATGTACAATTCTTTCTTATGTCTAAGTCTATGGTTAGTTGTAACATGCACTGCAAAGTTTACCGAATTTACACGATATCAAATAATTAAGGAAAACTTACTTAATTATAATATTAAATAAATGTTATACAATTTAATATACGTTTCAAGCACAAATAAAAGGAGAGCCAGAATGTTTTGTCAGTTTTTCAAAAAGTACCTATAGGCTAATATAATTTTTGTTTCTCTGTAGAAAATGTGAACCGAATAATAACATTATTAACCGACTTCAAAAAAGGAGAAGGTTCTCAATTCGTCTGTATTTTTTATGTATCTTACCTTAGTTCTTTTGACTGGGTGGTCCGATTTTCATAATTCTTTTTTTATTTGAAAGCTGGTGGTCTCATTTTAATTTGATCCAGTTCTGACAATGGTATCCATATAATTGAAGTCAGTTTATAGTTTTTTTTAATCAAATCAATTATTCTATTAAAATAAGTGAAGGAACTAGGAATCATTAATTTATATATGGTATGTATACTATAATTAATTATATTTAACTAGTATACCGTATTATGTATGTATACTGGACTTACATAATTATAGCTAGCAAACCGTTTCATGTCATTTACAAACACACAGATCATAAAATAATTGTTAGGTTACATAATAAGTTATCTTAGCGCGGAGCTCGGAGTGGCAACATCTCTGGTGGGACTCTGCCGTTGTTGTTTGGCGCTCTCAGTGTCAAGATCGAGTGGTGTGGTGTCCTGATGATGTCTCGTGGAGAGACGAAACTAGTTGACGACTTACTTTGATAAATGTTATTTCATTTTGTATAAATGTATAATTTGTTAGATTTTATTGCAGATGGTTTTTTCGTGGATTGTTACTAAGAAAATATTTTCATCCTTATATTTTAATTGTTAGGTTCAAGGTCAAATGCTTGATTCCGGATGTTATAATAGCTAGCATACCGTATACATACGTATACATTGTATACCTACACTTTGTATGGTTAACCAACTAGATTTCAAGGATTACCATAGAGCATACAAACTGAAATGTAGTAGGTAATTTCCTGCTGTGCGAAACCCACCGTCTATTATAAAATATACAATCTACCACATAAACTTATTAATAAACTTATTCCAACCAAGCTTATCCACAGATGGCGTTTCTCACTATAAAACTCCTCGCAAAAAAGAATAATCTCGAAAATTTTCCATTTTCTCAGGCACTCCCGCCTTGTTGGGACTTTAAGTTCGGCGGCCTTGCGAGGGAACCTTATGGTTATGGTCTTACAAATCCTGAAATCCGTTTCCGGATTTAGCGAAGCCTGTACCGGAATTTATGTAAACTTCTCGCTGGGATATTTGATGGAATCCGGTAGTAGGAATTTCAGGAATTTTCAGGTTAATAATTCGGTGCATTTTATGGACAGGGTGGTTTTATTGCTAGAGTTTTAACGTGTTCAAGTCATAGTTTGGAACAAAAGTTAAACGAATATTATAACTGAAAGTTTGGATAGATGCTTAGGAATTTGGAGGTTTAATACATTTGACACCACTAGTAATTAAAATATCGGTGAAATTTTGCGTTATAAACCAGAAAAAAACTTATTAGGCCACTTATTATTCCGAAACAAAAACACTTGCGAAGGCGCGGGATGATCAAGTATAATTAATAATGACAGGGTATAATCTACATATATGTTTGTATATAAAAAATGAATTGCTGTTCGTTATTCTCGCTAAAACTCGAGAACGGCTGAACGGATTTATCTTATCTAGTAGAAGTCTAGGAAAGCCGCGGGGCGCTTTAGTATAATTATAATAATGACAGGGTAAATATAAATATATTTTATTTGTCTGTTATTAAAGTACATTAATCATCTTCTAATGATACCGATT
This sequence comes from Eupithecia tripunctaria, assembly GCA_955876795.1. Classification (NCBI taxonomy): domain Eukaryota; kingdom Metazoa; phylum Arthropoda; class Insecta; order Lepidoptera; family Geometridae; genus Eupithecia; species Eupithecia tripunctaria. The sequence goes on along the minus strand of OY041617.1, from coordinate 12,413,646 downwards.
AAGTTTCCATTTACGTTACTTTACCCCTCATTACCATGCTGCCCTAGTTAGAACTTATTTTGGACAGTATTTAATGATAAATTTAGTTTAATACATTAAATAATTACCGTTTGCCGGGAAAATATTGTATTAAAATTATACTGTAAATAATATAAACAAAGTGAAAATAATTATCAACGACTTATCTTTAAATATTTATATATACAAAATCAGCTGTCTATTTGACATGTGGCGCGGTGGGTGAAGGTCCGCTTGCAACGCAGGAGGTTGCTTTGCTTGTTCGATTCCCGCCTCGGGACAAATGTGTGTACGATATGCAGATATTTGTTGAGGGGGTTCTGGATGTTTCCTGTGTATAATAAAAATATCTATCTATGTAGCATATTGCATTATGTATATCAGTTATGTAGTACCTACCCATAACGTCAAGCTCTGCTTAGCTTGGAGCTAGATAATGCAAATAGTTCGCCAAAAAAATTACTTGTCCAAGTGCTTATTTTGTATAGTCTAATGAAATAAACGATTTGACTCTGACTCTGACTCGCAAGACATCATGATCATGGCGCATGAAACTGTGCCGAAATATTGGGAAGCTCAAAACTCAAATCATGGTAAATATCCCGTTGTATATGTTCAAAATACTTAAAATAAACATCTGTAGGTTATTTCATCTCGGCGTTTCCACTTTAATAAAACCAGAATTTGGAGAGAAAATTTTTACTCACACAAACTTACATACATAAAAGCTGAAAAGTTCAGTGTAATAAGGTTCAAAGTCAAAAGGCTTTAGCTATTTATAATTATGTGTTCTCGTTTGCTTGTTATTCTACTGAGTTATTACATCGTGAAATGAATGTAAGGGCCTTTCTACAATGGAGTAGGTACAAAATAACATGGACGCACAGATACAATTATATTTTGTTATTGTTATCACACAATTTATGATGATAGATGATTACGAGGAAATAATGGAATCACATCAATCTCATAGGTATTATAAATGTTGGAATGGATGTGTTTTACCTACGGGAAAAGTTATGAAGAAGTAGACCATTTCTTAACCCTGAAAGTTGTGCATAACTGTGGGTTCTAGCTAGTGAAGAGTTCTTCTACTCTAACAATTCCGTTTAAAGGGTTATCTATAAGTTTTTTTCACTCCTTCTCCGCAAGCAAGCAACCTTTTAGCTCTACATGCGAAGACATATAAATTGTTAAAAGTTAGTATCTAAGTTTATTCCTAAAGTGTGTTCTCCAAATAAAGCAAAATAAAATAATTAGAACAGTTTCAGAAAATACCTGGATTTTTTTACAGTAAATTATTATGTTCATTAATTAGTATTGTCCTTTGTGTCAGTATTATACAGTTATTGAGAATCCCTGCAGAGTAAATTCAATTAGTATTGCGTCAGTATTGTATTTCTAAGTTCACTTAGATTTACGAGAACTATAGGTACTTATTCCTCTAATTCCCCTATGGCCCAACTTAATCTATGAGGGTCTATTAGTGTGAACTATTGGCAAAGAGTAAAAAAATTGAGCCAAAGTAGTATTTTTTTGCGTCCGTGTGACCTGGCCTTTTCTAATAATAATTTTCAATAAGCTTCTTATGAAAATTAAGTTTCTCGCGGGAAGCATTTTCATGTTCATCTATTTAAGATCTTTTCGGATTTTTGGTGGAGTTCTATAAAAAATTAAGCACTTTGTAGGAGTTTTTACGTAATTCATTGTCTTTGAATAGAATGAATTTTCTTTTTATCCAGGTTTTAAGCTGGATCTCTTCAAGACAAGGGTGAATATGAATAGGTATCTTCTAGACCTTCGTGATACACCGTCGACCGCATCTTCGCTTTCCATTAGGTGAGATTGCGGTCAAACGAAGGTCTATCTACAGTTAAAAAAAGGTTATTTTCTACAGTATTTAGAAAGTTTTTTATATACACAGATGGTCCAATAATCCTGTCTAACAAGACAAAACGGAATTTGAAAAGAGCATTAGCGTTCAGCTATAATACTCATCAAAAATAAAGGCAACGAAAACCTTTGTCAAAGCTACGAATTTTCGACCAAAGGCCTTTTACATGTTTATCAGATCGAGTCAAGAATAGGAATTTATGGGTCATGATTCTTGATTATTTCAACAACAGGGAATATAATATTTTGTTCACCATTCACAAAAATGAAATTGTGTTGTAGGAAGTGTATACAATGATTTACTGAAACCTTTCAGAGAGAATATTTGAGCTACAAATTAAAATAAGGTAGCTATAAATATATTATAGAGGTATTAAGTAGGCAAGCAATTTAAATTTTAGATGTAGAGTAGGTGGCTATATTCAAATTCATTTTCTTTAATAATATAATTCATTAGCAGGTAAGGTGCATTATATTATAATACAAATTTGTCAGACCTAGTACAAACATTGTTTTCCCTTAAGAGTGTGCCATAAGCAATATTGGCAATTTTGTACTTCGAAATCGTTATTTATCTCAGAATCTGTGAAACCTCCTGCATATGTAGGAAATGTAACTTTTATTTTGAATTACGTGTTTTAAAAACACGATTGGTGAAAGTTTTCTCGATAGTTTATTTTAGTTAGTTTAAAAACTGCATGCACACATTTTGCTATTTATCTTAGGAACAGAACAGCACACTTTTTTCTTTAGTTTTTGTTATGCTAGGAAACCTCAAAGTCTTTCTTTAGTTGGTTCTGTCTTTTTATTTTTCGATTGGTTTCATTTTTTTACAATCAATTCAATTATTAACTTGTAATTAGGTAAAAACAGTTTTGGAGCATAGAAAATTCGGTGTACGTTTCTGCTCTGTACTTTTCCCTCGCGAGAAAACCATATCTTGTCATCCCGCTCGAAATCGATCTTGTAGCGACGTTATTGCACGCTCTTAAGATACCCAGATAATTTACTTCATTCGTAGTTTGTCTTTCTAAGGTTGAATGCAAGTAGTTTTCTGACGGATCTTGCTTAATAATTCGTCTAGCTAGATTGACAAATATCTTAGATATTTGTCATCTCTAGACCCACGTATAACGAATTCTGTTACTCTAACCTCTCGAGAGATTTACTAATAGAGTTTCTATATAGATGTATAAAAGGTATGTTGGTAACTACATTCCACAGGGTATTCACCTTTTGTTATACAATTTCTCATTTTACAGGGGTTTTATTAGCCGTTTTTGTCTGAAATAAAAGCTTTCATTCTTACTAATAATTCTTCTAGAAAATTACGATGGTTATAGCAGCTTTATGTACGGTTTGGTATAAAATATCTTAACAGAAGCTGCTTAGCTTGGGGCTAGATGTGTAATTCTAATCAAAAGAAAATTAACAGAACTTCTGTTAATTTTCTTTTATTTATTTACTAGCTGCGCCCCGCGGCTTCGCACGCGTTGTTCATAAGGAAACGTTAAAATGTAATTTTCATCCCACTGGAACCTATTTATGGGATCAAAAGTAGCCTATGTTTGATTAGAATTACCCACAGATATCAGTATGCAAAATTTCAGCAAGATCCGATCAGTAGTTTTGGCGTGAAGAAGTAACAAACATCCATCCATCGGCTGTGCTCATTTGGTATCCCTGTTTAAAATATAGGCCTGGTACTTGGTCTTTATGCAGGAGGGGATACGGGAATAGGTAAATATCCATTATTACGAGTAATCTTAGATTTTATAAAAAAATTGGATTCGTACCAAGACCCATGAATAACTAACAAATATGGGTAATAATTAAGTTTATTTTACAAAAACTATTAACCGACTTCAATTGTACGGTTTCCTCTTGTCGGTTAAAAAAATATGATTCGTACATATTAAAGATATTCGATTTTATTATAACCTGCACAAAAGATAAACGAACGCAGTAGGTACTTAACCTCAAATTAACTTTCTTGGTGACGATTTTTAAACATAATGTAAAGGAGTTTGATTTGACGTCCTTAATAAATATTGTTACAATTATATCTCGATTCCAAGATTGTGAATTTTAATGTCTGTTGTTGAGATCTGTTACCATAACTTGCAGCTAAATGATAAATAGATCATAGTTCCGCAGATGAGGCTTAAAAAATAAACTTATAAACGAAGCTTCATAAACAAAAAGCTCGCATAAAAAACAAGTTTTATCTTAAAGTGTAAAGGCAACCTGTTTATCCCAAAACCCGGACCCAGTCTCACGGCCGTAAGACCTAAATAATGTGCTCCAACACGCAAACTTCACGTAATTGCGGTCAAAATCCTCGATAACATGCTTATTATAATATTATTACCGAGCTTAAAATACCCATTATTTAATAAGAGGCAAAAATCAACAAGCTGCAGCTTCACACCCGAGAATTAGCTTGTTTTTGTAGCAATCTGGCTGCGCTCGCAGGCTGTCATGCGGATATTGCCAAGGCATTGATGTAGCATCATTGATTTTGTTTTAAAAAACTATAATCCGACTTTTACTATATAATTTTTTCATGGATCCCATTGTCAGAACTGGTCTCTATGGGACCAAATGGGAAGCGCCAGCTTTGTAAATAAATAATTTTGTTTTAAAAAAACTATAAACTGACTTCAATTTTTATAGTTTTTTTATGAATGTGGATCCCATTGTCAGAACTGAACAAAATTAAAATGGGATCACACGGAAAGCACCAGCTATCATATGAAAAAAGATTCATGAAAATCGAACCACCCAGTCAAAAGTTCTGAGAGAGAAGATTGCAACCAACATCATAAACGTCACGTGTATGAGAACTGTAAAGGACAACCTTTACGCGGCTAAAGTCATTATTTCTTTTCTTCTTTTAATGGCTTCTACGTCTGGGTTGACATAATTTTGCCAATTTCCGTAATATTAGAGTAAAATAAAATTAAAAACAACGTTGTTCGGTATTAGTAAAAAACTATAAAAAAAATTTAAACAAAATTAATTATTTCTTAAAAACGCCATTCATACTTACTGCTGCGAAACGGAACACTACATAAAAATATTTCACATATTTCTATGTGTGTATTTTCTTACCCGCTGCGCAAATGCGGAATTACGCCTTTGTTGCGTTTCAGATCGTGTGTGCGAAAAAAATATGGAATCAGATAACAGACAGCTTGGGGGGCTACTCGTTTGAAGCTACTTTGAAGCCATTTTGTCACTGTAAAATAAATCTAAAGGCTCATATTGAATGTATATTTTAGTGCTGCGTGAGCTGTGTTGGATTAATATGCGCAGAACTTTAGAAGGTACCTATTAAGAATCTCCAGGTTAATTAGTACACGCCCTGATGGTATGCACAGTAAAATATTTACTTTCACAAGGTTCCGTCGCATTCTTGTAGCGCGCTACTCGAACAATTAAGCGTTGAAAATTATTTACTCCGGCCTTTAAACGCTAACACCTTCATGGCCCAAGGCGCGCCCCTGCGGGTCGCACCGCAGAGGCTGGCCAGTGAATACGTTAAGCCAGTACAGTAGGTACTTGTGTATAGGTAGTAGTAGAATCCTACTTCGCCACCCTGGAACTAGGTAAATAAAGTCAACCCTTAACCCTTATGTTGACTTGGCAAAATGTTTAACTCCCACAATGTTAGCAACTCAATTTCCATTTCAAATTCAATATAAAAATTGTATAACTTGTTATTTAAGTTTCTTGTTTCAACACGCTCCTTGATTTGATCAATTTCTAGACTACCCTAACAAAACGAAGCATTAGGTAGTTACAGAAATGTTTTCATAATGTTCACCAACATGGTGGACCGAGTGAATAAATAAAACCAGCCAAGAGCGAGCCGTACTTGAAGAAAAAGGGCTCCGCACCTTCTTACAAAATGATACAATGCAATACAATTAATCTCAGACGGACGTAAAACAAAGTGATCTTATATTATATGGGTTCCGTTTTTTCCTTTCGAAGTACGGAATCCTAAATTTTTTTTTTTTAATTTTGTTTTAATTTTTTTTTATTTCTTATATTTTTTATTAAAAATAAATAGGGAAACATTTAACTTTACTATATAAATAAAAACCTACTACGCGACGATTTAAAGACAAAGGTTTGCAAGAAAGTACTTTGAAAACGGTGTTGATAATATAAAAGGTGTCCCATAACGAGCGTATAACACTGCGGGTGCGATTGCGCGGTTATTTATTTCAAGTCGCATTTTTTTGCATAAATGGGCTCAGAAAGAAAGGTGCTCTAATTAGAAAACAAATAAATAATATTCCAATTTTTTTTAACTTCAACGGGACCTGAACCTGCATCTTCTCAGTACGAAAATGCGCTAAGGTGTTATCCAACGCTTTAAGGTAAAGGTTTAGTGAGTACGTATGAGTATTTATATAAGTATGTACTTATGTATAAGTAGGTATATATAGCTCGAAGGGATGCGGAACGCGCGCGTCTAGAACCGCATTCGCCCTGAAGATGTCCCTCGTTAAGGGATGAAACGTTGGTGTTCTTCCAACACAAACAAGGTTCGTAGTTAACCAGCTTACACTCATAATGAATTCATCAAACTACGAAAGTTTCTATAGTAAAATAGGTATCTATACTTAGGTAATTTTACAATTATAATCAGTATTTTTATTTAATTTTATTTTGTATGTAAGATTTGTATTATCTAACTACATAGTAATGCACACAGATCCCCATCTTCATTGCAACGATCCTATCCATCTACGGTTGTCTGGTAGAGATCGCTCTTGAGCGATAAGACCACCAATTGTCACATATTTTGTAATGTTTGTAAGTTATTTTTAAGTGTGCAATAAAGAATTTGCTATCTATCTATCTATGAGTCGAAAATCATTGGAGCAAGATGGAAGTCTCCATCTTGCTTAAGTACCTACTATACCGTGTCCATTTTGAATGAGGCATAAACGTAAACAAACCACCTATACTTAACCTAAAATTCACTTTGTTGGCGTGTCCTTTTATACGTAATTTACATTACTTGTCGATTTTAGATCCTCCCTTCAATAAAAATTGCTTACAATTATATCTGGAACTCGACGTCGACCAAGCAAGTGAGTTTGTGTTATTTGTATCGTGGTTTATTTACTAACATGCTCCATGCTGGATGGATAAACCATAGGTCTGTAGGTAGATAAAAACTCCGGATAAACCTGCCACTTCCTAATACTTTTACCTAATTATTCTTACGCTTAGATAGGGATTAAATACTTTGCCCATCTCTCCCTAATTCGGTTTAGAACAGTAACTAAGTAATCTACTTAATGTTTTTAGCTAGAGAGATCACTCCTGAAAAGTTCTTTACTGTAAAAGGTATTTCCTTAATACACAAGATAATTGGCAGATAGAAGTGAAATTAATCTAATTTCACGAGTCATGACATAGCTGCTGGACACAATCCGAAGGGATGCAACTTCCACGACGATCTTCAAATCGAGCCTACGTAAGTGGCTACTTGAAAACTCGTTCTTGTCTGCCAATTTGAAGATAATAATAAAAGACGTGTGGCACTCGGGGACTGCCGCGGTAAAGCTATTGCATAGCATTTTGTATCAGCTTATGCAATTATAATTTTATTTATTTATTTTATTCATGCAGTATTGCTTTTTCTTTGATATTAATTCAAGTTACACTTTTTGAGCGTGGTGACCGATAAGAATTTTACAAGTACAGCTATTCACTGTTGTACATAAATACCTATACACCTATATACTTTCTCATAAACAGCTGCTTATGTATTCGTCCGATTTCGGAGCAGCTCGTCTCGATTCGTGCGAGTTTCGTAGAGTCGTACAATACGTCTAATCGCACGCACACAACGCCGTGTCGAAGACTGCCGAACTGAAACGACGTTAGACGATGCACGGCCTTCAAGCCACACCTCCTTGCCCGGCGGAGTGGGGAGCGTGAGGTTTTTTCGTTACGGAATTTCTGGATTCGGTCCCCGCGCTCAAGGCCCGCGATAGAAGCTATGCAATAGCTTAATAATGATTTCTATTGTAATTTTCCTGTGGATTAATATATTTTTTTCCTGAATTTATTAGGATTATATTATACATTATAAATATGGAGGAACTTGACTTACAACTTGGTGTTGTCATTTTATTATAAAAACTATCGTAGTTTGACGAATTAATTACGGATGTAAGCGGGTTAACTACGAACATTATTTGTGTTGGAAGAACACCAACGTTAAACGATGAAACGTTGGTGTTCTTCCAACACAAATAAGGTTCGTAGTTAACCCGCTTACATCCGTAATGAATTGGTGTTGTCAATAAATATATTGTTCTGTTCATAAAGATGGCGTAGTTGTCACGTCGCTCGTCGTCGGCATCTCGGCACGTAGCAGACAAAACACAATGTTTTTAGAAAGAGCTTTTCCGTGGGGGTATATTCACATCTATACTTACTGGTACTTGCTATGGTTTTCTCCCGTCGTTTTTATATTCAATTTTATTCATTACTCATTCTCCGATGAAATGGTACATCATTCATTTCATATTTCACGTTTCAGTGAAAATAGGCGTTTGCTTTGACTTTCCTACCTTTAAAAGCATTGTTTGATTTTCCCGGACGTACCTGAAAGTAAATAAAATCTAAAATTAATAAAATTGGAAAGAGATGAACAAAAATACTACATACAAAAATAATAACTAACTAAACGGACTCAACAAGGACTTTTCCACTGAATTTATATTATACGCAGAACATCCATTGATAATTCAGAAAAGGACCAGATCCATCGCAAGGGTTGAGTTTATTGGGGGAATATCAGGACGATATATCTTCTAAGATTGATCTTTCTTCATTTGTCGATGCTTTACACTTCTGCCGGTTTGGTTTTATTTGTCTTTTCATCAGCTTTAGAAAGTAAACGTTTGTCTTTTTCACGACTTTTACAAAATGATTTGGTTTAGGATCATTCTTCCATTTCATCCATTCCATAAATAATATTAGTTATGCTAAGTATTTAATTTTAGCGACAGTCTCGTCACTGTCTCAAATTTACCTACAAAACTGAGGGCATAGATTTTGAAAAATATTGTATAACATAATTTCCTAGAGTTATTCCCAACGTGCCACATGAGACGTGCTCATTCCCAACGACTATTTTTATTTTCATCGTCTCACGAAAAGAGCGGGTCAGAGAGCTTATTACAATCTACAACATAATGTATGTTGATCAAGTTTTTCAAGACTAACAAATAAATAAATAATGCCGGACAATTTAGACAGCATTATCTAGCCCCAAGTTAAGCAGATAGTGCCATTAAAAATAAAGGCAGAACATTGTTTTGTGCCTCAACTGTTGTAATCTACTACCTAGTTCTAATTTTGTTGTAAACTTTTATGTTTTGTGATATCAGTTAAAATCCTAAAGCGTCAAGTTTCTGACATTGGTGTCGATTCTGTGTTTTAGGATTCCTAACCTAAATTTTAAGATTTCTAAATTTTCTATGCTAGGTAGACTAAAAATTATTGTATTCTCTATAAAAGTCCTAAAAATCCTATATTAGAACGTTTTTCAAAATCGCAAAACCTCTCTGAGTTGAGTGGTTGGGATTTTGCTGTGAGCAAAATATGTTTTTTTCTAAAATGTTATTTTAAAATACTTCTCTACATGGGTCAAACAGTTCATCCCTTATTTGAGAAATCGTTTAGAAATTCAAATCGATACTAGTTTAAAATCGATAAATTTTAATCACCTAATTAGATGCCTGCTAAAATTAGGTAGACGTTTCTAACCATAGCTAAAATGTAATGCAAAGACTAGGGTTAAAGCTTAAATCGAATTTTAGAGCTGTCATCCTAATTTTAAACCCGTTTGTTTAATTTTTCAAGGAATGTGGTTTTAGCCATTTTAACTAAATTGAGTTGTTTTAGGTCCGTCAGCTTCATGTTAGAGCTGTCATCCTAATTTTAAACGTGTCAGTCAAATTTTGCAACCAAAGAATCGTTTTTATCTATTTGAAATTCCGAAATCCTAATCTCAAACTCAAAAATGCTTTATTTCCATAAATACAATAAATGTACACTTAGAAAAGGTCAAATCATAGTAAAAAATACACTGACACGGAAATAAAGTGGTATTTTTGATTTCGATCGCTTCGGTATGTAGACTAAAGTAAAGAAACGACGAAGAAACCTTTAGCCTGTTAGTTGTTATTTTTCGAGTTGGAGCAAAATCCGTCCCAAGCTTTTTTATCATCTAGATAATCTGATATTTTATAGTAAGCCTTTTTGCATAATAAAGTTTTGACAATTTGTTTGAATTTATTTACTGATAATTTTTGCAGCTCAGTAGGGGTTTTGTTGTAGAAGCGTATACATTGCCCTTTAAAAGATACATTAATTTTATGCAGCCTAGTTGTGGGTACAGCGAGTTTATGTTTATTTCTAGCTAATTTTAGCTAATCCTAAAACAACAGAATCGACACCATTATGAAGAATAGGTAATTTCATCGAGAATATCTAAGGGTTTCTGACAGTATTTTGTGACAAATTTTTATTTGTTAAATCCTCTATCCAATTACTCGTACAATGCTGTATCTCAATTACATTATAACTTTCATAGTGCGCAGAGATTTTGAGAAAAAAAAAACATATATAACGAGTACCATACAAATAAATAAAGTTTATATAAAGGCAACACAACAAACGTAATAAAACCAGTACAATTATTTTATGATCTATGGCAGACAAATATTTAACAGCTCCTCTGCTTCACGAGTACCATACAAATAAATAAAGTTTATATAAAGGCAACACAACAAACGTAATAAAACCAGTACAATTATTATAATGATCTAATGCAGACAAATATTTAACAGCTCCTCTGCTTCACGAGTACCATACAAATAAATAAAGTTTATATAAAGGCAACACAACAAACGTAATAAAACCAGTACAATTATTATAATGATCTCATGCAGGCAAATATTTAACAGCTCCTCTGCTTCATCTACTACACTACCCTTTTCACAATTAAGACGCTCATAAATTTGTTCCAAAGGATTTAAAAGAGAGTTATTTCATAATGAATCTACCTTTCCGCGAAGTTTTGTACTCACGCAAGTTTTATAGTTGTAGAAACAGAACAAAGATTAATTTGAAGACTTTTGTACAAATTATTCTTTTGACTGAAGTTTGTTGAATTCGCTGCTAGTATTATGTCTTTGGTTTAATTACCTATGCGCATTCGCTACGGAATTATTCATCGTATCAAAATCCACGTGTCGATTCTGGGCGGGATTACCCGTCGAGGTGGATTATGTTTATTATGGATTCATATATTTTTCGTTCATTTTTCGTTTTTGTCAAAACAATTTAATCATTCCTTTTTTAACCGATTTCAAAAAAGGAGGAGGTTCTCTATTCTATTGTATTTTTTTTTTTTTTATATTTGTTACCTCGGAACTTTTCCCTGGGTGATCCGATTTTGATGATTCTTTAGCTTAAGCTGGTGCTTCTCGTGTGGTCCCATTTAAATTTGGTCCAGTTCTGACACTGGCTTCCATGAGAAAACCATAAAATTGAAGTCGGTTTGCAGTTCTTATTAACAAACCCAATTATTTCTAACGACAGAAAACAACACAACAAAATTTTGACTCTTACATACTTTGTGAAAGTCAAAAGTTAGATGTTTTTCACAAGCTACGAATAAGAATAGTCTCTCTCTAGACTATTCTTATTCGTAGTTCACAAGTCACTTAAAAAAAATCGTTTATTTTCTTTCAGACATAGAATGACGTTTGCGAGTTTCTATATTGCTCACCTATTATAAAAAGTTCTAAACTAGGTAAGTTCTGTAAAATATATTGGAGAATTTTTGATAACTTGATCGTTTCGTGTTGGCGCAAGATTATTTATTTTAGTAGCTTTTATACGTGGGACAGAACCCTAAAACAAAATAACCAGAAGCAGACCAAAAGAGAGATGAATAGACCACAGACATCCGAGCTGGGGCGGCGGCGGCGTGGGATAGTCGAAATTAGCAATATATCAGCGCGATTTTTTTCCTGTTTTGAATTTAGATTGGTTCACTAAATACTAATTTTTCTCTGTGCTTCTATGGTTTATTATTGTAGACTGGCAACACATATTTTCAATATGCAATCGACACACTTCCCATCCGGTGCGTGTACAGATTATGGAAACTTTTGACCGATTTTGAGAAAAAACAATCAAAACCCATTGATTAATTAAAAAGGGAAGATGAGGTACTAGTTTCTCGAAAATGGCATCCTCATATTGTGTAAAATTGTGTACTCCCACCTCAGTCACCGTCTGACCGGCGGCATGGGTGGTCGTACTAGCGAGAAATATTGTTGTCTCGGTCTCACTTCGGTCTTAGGTACGTCTTTCCGTCTTTGTTGTTCTTTGTATTGCACAGGACTGGAAATATAACTGTGAGCGCATGTGTTTGCGTGCAGTTGTAACACATGCCAATTTTAGAGTAAGCGCTGGGAGAACGTAACCTATCTTCCCTTTTAATAAATCAATGTCAAAAGCCCATCCATGGCGCCTTGCCAGCGGAGAGGATAGCCATCCGTTTGATACTCTGCAGTGACCGCTCGCGGCCACTCGCCTCACTTCGGAGCCGTGTCGGTTTTTCTGCACAAATCAAAGGCGCTTTTATACGCTCGGAAAATCGTGTCCACATGTTTGTGTAGTTTGTGGTGCAATAGTTTGCGTAGACTTGCAAACCGTTATCTGTGTTTTATCCAAAGTTTTATTTTATTATGGAAATAAAAAGGCTTTATCATTATTATTATTATCATAAGAGGAATAAAATCGGAAGTGCATTGCTAATAGAATTCCTTCCTGCTACCATGATAGGTACCTTTCTGAAAATTCCAGGATTCCAGCCGAGCATTGTTAGTGAAATAACTCCACGTTCGCTAACCATTAGTATATTATGGTAGAGGCCGGTTTATGTTACACGGTTATTATACGGTACACCACATTCGGTAACCAGATAGTTTGTTGGTTAACGAGGGCCATAGTAATTGCAATGGTGATTGGTTCATAGGTGTGATGGAATTATTGTGTAGGCACTAGGATTATAAATTTACTAGGGAATCGTCTCGATATTAATGTTGGTAAATGTTCTTTTGTTTCGTATACAAGGAAAAAACTCGCGACACATTTTGAGTATGAAATAAATGGTATTAAAATAGATAAATCTGATTCTGTAAGAGACCTTGGCGTGGTAATGGATGCTAGACTTACTTTCTCATATCATGTGGATTCCATAGTTGGTAGAGCTTATAAAAGTCTAGGCTTTATATTAAGAACCAGTCAACCTTTTTCAGACACTGGTTGCCTGAAAATACTATATTACTCATATGTGCGCAGTAATCTGGAGTATTGTAGTTCAATATGGAACCCGCAGTACCTGATATATACTCACAAAACATAGAAGGCATACAGAAAAAAATCATAAAACACCTCAACTACCGATGTTACCGTGGTTATGGACGTAGCGTTGATTATCAAGAATCGTGTCAATATCATAACATTTCAAGTCTTGAAAATCGACGTAAACTAGCGGACATGTCCCTCCTCCACGGCCTATGCAATGCCTACATAGATTGCACGGAGGTACACTTTAAAATGCTATGTTTTAACGTACCCAGTAAACGCACTAGGCACACAAAAACTAAACTCTTTGCCGTGTCTAAGTCAGCCTCTAACTATGCGCAACACTCATTTATTAAGCGGCTACAGACAAGCTATTATAAAATATTTAATGACACAGACATCTTTAATACAAGCAAATCAGGGTTTAAGCGTGAGATTCTTCAAATTTTAATTCATTTAGATCAGGGTAAATATGATCAAAAAGATGGAGTAGTGTTCAACTCACTCATGTGAGTGAGTTAAATATATAATAAACAAGTAGGTAATTATATAGGTAGATTATTTATTTATTTATTTATTTTAAGGAAAACCAGCAGCACATACATACAAATTAAAAATTAATCATCGAGACAGGAGGCTATTAAGAGGTTTTCACGGTTAAAAAAAAATAATAATTACATGAAAAGTGTGAACAAGCTGAGTAAACACAAACAATGGAATACATTAAACAAAGCAGAAAAATATAATATACAAACAATCAAACTTCATTATCATCACCTTGATGATGATGAATGAGTAACATAACAGGAATAAATTAAATTAAAAACTAAAAGAACATCATATCTCATGCCAAAATTGCATCGTCCTCACCGGAGGGTGAGAAAAAATCGGTGCTGAGCCGTCGCCTCACGGAGTTGACACTGGAGCAGAAGAGGTCTAAATCTATTTGTTTTGCAAGTTTATTAAATTGATCGCCTACTCGCCATAAATAGGAGTTCTGGCGATAGTTTGTACTAACTATTGGTGTATGAATGATCTCGTTAAATCTCATTATTTTACGGGGCACGTTAAGCGTTATTTTACTAAGGAGATCGGGGCAATTAATATGGTTATTAGTGATTTTGAGCAAGAAAAGCAGGTCACCAATTTCACGTCTCTTACTGAGCGGAAGAAGATGAAATTTCCGGCAGAGGTCAACATAATTAGCAGAATTATACGGAACTTTAAGTCGAAAGCAACTGAATTTAATGAATTTAGATTGTATACGCTCGATTCTATTGATATATGTATCATAACGTGGGCTCCAGATTTGAGAAGCATATTCAAGTATACTACGCACATATGTGCAAAATAAAATTTTGTATGTTTTACATCTACTAAAACTAACGGAGCTTCTCATTACAAAACCTAAAGCTTTAGATGCTTTAGCAATGATGGAGTCAATATGAGAGTCAAAGAGAAGTTTGGAATCGTGCAGCACGCCCAGATCTCTTGTAACCGTGCAATCCTGCAGCCTCTGACTTTTTAAGAGATAAATCGATTTGATCACAGATTTTTTACGAGTGAAGGTGATAGTTGAGCATTTGGACGGATTGAGATCAAGTTTATTAATAGCACAGTATCCGTCAAGTCGATTTAAATCAGCCTGCAAGTCCAGCGCATCCAGAGGCGTATCAATAATTTTAAAAATTTTCATGTCATCAGCAAATGAAAGTAGGTGACTGTTGACAAAGCAAGATGAAATATCATTAATAAATATCAGGAAAAGCAAGGGACCGAGAAGCGATCCTTGAGGAACACCACTAGGAATAAGGACCCAGCTAGACATATGATTATTAACAACAACAGCCTGGGACCTATTGCAGATGTACGATGAAAACCAACGGAGGAGATTCCCTCTAATACCCATCCTAAATAGCTTTTGCAACAGAAGGCTATGGTCGATCCTATCAAAGGCCTTGCTGTAATCTGTATAAATTACGTCGACCTGATGGCCATTATCCATTGATTCACTCAAGAATTCGTTAAAGATAATAAGGTTGGACACAGTCGATCGCCCTTTAAGGAAACCATGCTGGAAGGTGCAAAAGGATTGATGAAGCGCTGAATAAATCTGATTGTAAACTATCCTTTCGAAGAGCTTAGCAATTATGCAGAGCTTGGAGATAGGCCTATAGTTGACAATGTTACATTTAGGGCCCTTTTTATGAATAGGCGATACAAAAGCAGCTTTCCAGAGCTTGGGTACAGTACTTAAAGATATAGATTTATTAAATAAAAGTGAAATAGGAATGTAAATTGTCTTAGCACACGACTTTAGGAAAATAGGACTAACGTGATCTGGACCAGCAGACTTGGATAGATCTAAGTTGGATAACAATTTAAGCACCTCATCAGGATCAATCTCAATACTGCCAATATCGCATTCAATAGCCTCTGAAGAGACTTTTGAGTCGACGTTATAAGTACAGTTGCCAGAGGGGACAAGAAAAGTAGAATAAAAATACTTGGAAAATGCTTCACAGATAGATTCGCCTGTAGATACTGAAGTGTCCAAATAATTTAGATGAGTAGGTATACCATTTGATTTCGAGCGACTTTTTATGTAAGACCAAAACATCCTTGGATTCCGTTCAATGCTATTCTCGATGGATGACATGTAATCAGCAAAGCATTTGTTTTCTAAGAGTTGGATCCGATTGCGTAGGAGTTTGTAAGTAGCTAAGTCAGTAAGTCTACCGTAAGTTTTATATTTTCTAAAATGTTTGTATTTTTCCTTAATAAGTCTTATGAGTGCCGGGCTAAACCATTTAGGGTAAGAGTTTTCACTGACCAACCTAGACGGAATAAATTGATGTTTAAATTGATCTAAAATCGAGTAGAAATACTCGACTGCTTCCTCAAGCGAACGCGAATTAAATTTAGCATTCCAGTCAATATCGGAAATCTTATTGTTAATTGATATATAATCACCCTTGTTGTATAAATATTTTAAATAGGACTTAGATTTTAGGCAGGGTACATTGAGAAAAGAAGCTCTGACGAGAAGAGGTTTGTGGTGTGGGTCAATTGGTACCAAGGGGTCGAAGCATTCATCCACTACGATGTCGTCGTTTGATAAAACTAAATCTAGAATTCTTCCCTTTGAGATGTTACGAATACTATTAAATTGACGTAGGTTGTGGGTAGACATTTCATCAATAAATAATTTTTCCGAAAAAGAGAGGCCACGGGTTGGCATTAGATAGGCAGAATCAATCTATTAGCAATTAGATTGTATAAGTTCTTAGTATTCCTAAGTATTTTCCATGGTTATTTTTAGATTAATTTAATAACTTAATGAGTGTTTCTTATTTTTTATTTTTGTGTTTTTCTATGTTTAAAGAAATCAATAATTTCCATTGATTCATTAAAAACGATAATTTCATGTAAAAATTTTAGATTTAGCGATAGTCTTCTCATGTTAAACTTATAAAATGTAAATCCTTTATTGGCTGTAGGTAATGTAATGATGGATAATGATATAAGTTAAGTTAAGTTTTTTTTCTAAGAGCTGTGGATTTTGTTATTAATAAATAAATAAATAAATAAACTAGCAGCGCCTCGCGGTTTCACCCGCATAGTTCCCGTTCCCGTGGGAATTTCGGGATAAAATATAACCTAGCTTTATAATATTTTCGGAGCCTATTATATTATATTATATTCAATACAAACAAACAAATAAACAAGCAATCAAATCTTTCCTCTATAGTATAGAAGGTATAGATAAATCAAAGAATATACCTGTGGCAAACAATTGAGGTAGAACTCCTTTATTCTTAATGGCCATTCTTGAAAAACATGTTCAACGGATATTGTAGATTGTAATAAGAAGCTTTCTGACTTTCGTGAGACGATAAGAATAGAAAATTTTCCGTAAAAACTTTCCGTAGTGAGACCGCGCCGTGTTTGTTGCCAAGCGAAGTGAGCTCACTTACTTGGAAACAGTGATCTGTGTGATTTTGTAGTGTGCTTGTTCACAAAAGTTCAATAATAACTATATAATATAGGTTTATTTACAAAACACTAATAATATCTACTTATTTATAGAGGATGTGTGCTTGCGTCGGCAGTTGACGCGCGTATTCAAAGACAATTACGCCCTAAAACAAAAGCTTTGGGCGTAAGGTCGTAACTACAACTACTAGTCTTTTTACTAGTTAGACCGAAGTTATATGTAACAATCTATTAAGTATCAGAGTTAGAAAGAAGTATTAAATTCTTGAGGTATAAGGTCTGGCTTTATTTAAAAATACAACCGATAAAATGAGGGCCTAAGTCCAGCCCAATCGTGCCAGCACACCCGATGCAGCTATTCGAGATTTACATAAAGTTTGTGTGCATGTCTGACTGTAAAATGTACAGGCAACGACAAAAATTGGCAAACACTGCCAATAGTAAATCTCTTAGGACGTGAGTTAGATCACCCAGTGTGATAGAATAGAATAGAATACAATATCTTTTATTTCGACACACACATAGTTACAAAGGAAAATAAAAACGTACAAATCTAAAGCAAAGAATAGAATAAGAAGCGGTGATGGTGGTCATATGGTTTACATTACATAAACTAATAATTGAGTTTGTTTAAAAAACTATAAACCGACTTCAATTATATGGTTTTCTCACGGATGCCATTGACAGAACTGAACCCAATTAAAATAGGACCACACGGACAACACCAGCTTTCAAATAAAAGAATCAACAAAATTGGATCACCCAGTCAGAAGTTATTACTTCTGAGGTAAACAATTTAAAAAAATACAGTCGTAAAGAGAACCTCCTCCTTATTTTGAAGTCGATTAAAAGGGGATTTTGCATAACAAAACGCGATTTGTATGTTAAAACGCTTGTATAGGTTTACTTTTTCACGCCAAAATATCATACAAATCGCGATAAGATTTTGCATAGATGCTTTCTAGAACTGGACTTTACCTACATGAGCTCCTATTATTCCGGGGAAAAGCGAGCGAAGCCGGGCAAGAGTTAATTGTGAAGAAAAAACATTAGGAATCAATAAGAGAACGTAGGTAGATCATAAATAACTGAAAAAATTAGGTATGCTTTGAGTAGAAACAAATAAAACGTTTCGTCTACACTACACCTAAAATTGAAAGTGGTTTCTCTTCATGAACTTTTATCATCGACAGTACATTCTCTACACAACCAATATTTTCTGAAGATACGGTAATATTTTCCCGGTACCTTCCATGAATAGCATAGCAGAATTTTCATGAAGCATGAAACTTTATACCCACCTTTAACAAATACGTAAATTATATGACTATCTTATGGCGATCCTTAACACTTAATAAAATTTCTAGCCGTAACCGAAAATTTCCAGCCGTAATAGTACGTTGTTACCCGAGGGATGAAAAAAACTTTAGGGCAGGCCTGAGCGTAGCGAGGGTGCTAATAGTTCGAGGGACTAAATAAGTTACTTTGCTTTTTATTTTACAAATACAAGGAATGTAAAAATAAATAACTCATAATTAATTAATTTCTGTATAAAATTCGAAAATATGGTGACAGGCAAGCGAGATGACCAAAAAACGTATTACTTTCATCCCGCTTCCCAGGCAACTTCCTACCTACTTTCCGAGTATGAGTGATGAAAAATAAATTTTCATGTAAATTATACTTCTGAAGTAGACTAGGGTAGGTAAGTATAAACTCTGCCAGGTATAAACTAGTTCTGGCCACTAATAAATCAAACATTCGATTGTTCTCGTACCGCGCTGGCCTCGGTCCGGGCTGGGCAGGCACAATGTGGCCAACTGGCTCCCATTTGCCTATATGTAGTTAGATTTGTCAGTTTCTTATGGATGGCTCTATTGGGTTACGTGGTTCAATGATGCTTAAGCGTAATGGTGTTTTTTTATTGTTTTTTTCTCAAGGGAGAAAACTGGACTTCATGAATATAAATGCCAGTTTTTCCCCCCATATGGGGATTTGTCAAGGGGAAAAACTGTAATAACCCTAACTTTATTTATTTTTTATAGTTTAGTATAAAAGCGAAAATTAGCTTGATGTTTATGGAATCAAGTTGAATAATGGTGTCGATTCTGTTGTTTTAGGATGACAACCAACCCCGTTAGATTCCAGCTTTGAAGAAATAATGAAAAGATTTCATTACCTACCTAACCAACACCTTTCCCACACCCAATTACATTTTACGGCGAATCTTCCGAATAAATTCAGTCCGCAGTAAATCATAGTTTACGTAGCTCCAGCATTTTCAACTATTTTCCACCTGCAACGGACTAGTTTCCCATAATTTAATTCTACACCAACCGTTCGGCCGTTTGTTACGAATTCCATAACAGTAATTTAATAGGAGTCAGTTCAAGTCACGGAGCCAAGGGTTGTTTCCTCACATCACGCGCTGATTTGACGACGGTTTGACATGAGGAATTGTCTCATGTAAATTTACAGTTTAAGATTTATGAACACTCTAGAGTACCGACCAAATTAATCCCGATGTCCAACAGCAAGTTCTTTCCGACCGGGAGACACTACTTCTTGGTTCTATACTATTAATAAAGGTACCAACTTTTGCTCGTTGCTAATAACGTCTTTGACACGAAAGCTTTTGTTTTAGGTACAATGGCGAATTTCTAGCGAAATAATTACTTCTCAAGTAAGGTTTTCCTTGATTGAAAGCTTTATTTTTTTGTGTGAACGTATTACCTTTAAATTCATTACATACGGAGGCTAAAAACCAGGACCACATCAATCGCTGGTGTCGGAGGTCAAGATCCACTAAAGACCGCTAGCGTCGAGTTAACGTAACGTCGTCGTCAGTCAGTTAGTAAGTAAGCCTACATCATATCGAGCTCTAGTGGCATGACGTAGAAAAGAAAACTTTATCTTCCACACTCAAACTCTGACGATGCACTAAAGCCAAAATATTTTACGACCAGCCGCCGCCCTCAGTATTAAGTCGAGCAATTAATTTCATTTATTTGGGGGATAGTTGATGACCAACCTTTAATTTATCAGGTTTCATCTTTGTTTAATGCCGTAATAAAGATTTTGTTACGTAATTTGTATGAATGAAATTAATTAGTAAGAAAAATGATTTTATTTTTGATGAGCTGAGTGCCTTGGGCTGCAATTTTTAATTTATGTTCTGGTTCTATTAGAAATTAGATACCACATCTTTCTAAAAAAATATAGCAGCTTCGGTAGGTAACATTTTGTAACAATGGTCCAACCATCCATTTTGTATTCAACCTGACGATTGAAAATTCGATTCCTTAAACTTTTGTATCTTTGATATGATCCCTAAATCTGAACTAAAAAGCGACCTAGATATTCTTACAGACATTGTTTAATTAGCCAAGCAAGCCTTATTAATCCACCTTCCCAGAAGGAGCTCTGAGTTTGAGCTTTTTAATCTAAAAAGTTATCGCAATTTGTAAAAGTTCATAATTTCAAAGAACAATACAATTCTGAGAACACGGACTGAACAATCCCGAGATGTACCAATATTCGTTTGAAAATAACAAGCTAGACATAACGTTCGATAAAATGTAGCTTATATATACTAGCTGCGCCCCGCGACTTTGCACGCCTGTCCTACGGGAACTGATTTATTGGTTAAAATGTAGCCGATGTGGCTAGAACGACCTGTATGCAAATTTCAGCCCGATCCGGTCAGTAGTTTTTGCGTGACACATACATACAGACATGTTTACAAACTTTCGTGTTTATAATATTATATGTATATAATAATAATAATAATAATAATAATATATTCTTTATTTCCAGACACTAGATCCAAATACACAAAATACAATTCTACACACAACACATAAAATAAAAATACAAACTGAGGTATATAGGGTACCTGTATCCATTTTGAATGGAGCATAAACGTAAACAAACCGCCCATACTTAAGCTAAAATTCACTTTTTTGGCGCGTCCTTTTTATACGTAAGTTACATTACTTGTCGATTCTAGATCCTCCCTTCAATAAAAATTGCTTACAATTGTATCTGAAACTCGACGCCAAGCAAGTGAGATTTTGTTATTTGTGTCGTACTTTGTTTACTAACATGCTTCATTCAAAATGGATAAACCATAGGTCATATAGTAGGACTAGCAACGACTCGTGGTTTCAGACGCGTAGTTCCTGTTCCCGTGGGATAAAATATAGCCCATGTCACTCCCTGAAAAGTAAGCTTTCTAATGAAGAAATATTTTTTTAAATCGATCCAGTAGTTTCAGAGCCTATTCAATACAAACAAACAAATATTTTTTCTTTATAATATAAGTATAGATTATTTGCTTGAATACCATAGTATGCGTGCGTCGGCATTTTGTCAAAGACAATTCAACAGTTTTTTGTTTTTGAGTGTATCTAACTATTTAAATCAGTTAGATTAAGATTATGACCATGATAATAAAAATTAATATATTTTACTCACCACGATATTCTGTGACTAGACAGGGATTTTCTTAATCTTCTCAAAGGGTCGTACAATTAGGGTTGCAGGTTATTAGCAACAGCTGCTCAGAGGGTCGAAAAAAGCAGAAATTGCTTTCCTAATTAGTATTAATGAACCTTATTGCTACACAACGTCGAAACTTTGATTTCATATTGCACATTTTGCTTTTTTGGGTTGTTGTACAAATTAGACGGTGTACCGAAAGTTTTGTAACACATTTTGGACAAAATGTGGATAAATACATTAATAAAGGGTGTGTAAAAAGCTTCTCCGTTGTCGTGTTGTGTTTGTGTCTGAATGCTCCATTTTTATCAGCATTTATTTGAGCAACTCTCGTATGTGGTTGTTTATTTAGGTCCTCTTTCTCTTGAACAGAGGGTTTGGTACGACGACGGTGCTTAGGTACATGGTTATATCAACCTATACGTGAAAACAATAATAGTTATTACATAAAGTATACCCCCGAATACTCAAACGTAACTCGGGTTTAAGCACGTTTCAAATAACGAATTTTTGACACTTTTTAATCGACTTCAAAAAAAAGGAGGAGGTGTTTCCCGTGTGGTTCCATTCTATTTGGTCCAGTTCTGACAATGGGATCCATGAATAAACTATATCTTAATTATTTAATATACTTAAGGCTGATTGAAACTCTGATAATAAATATTGATTTAGTCTTAAATTACAATTATTTTAATTGTAAGTACTAGTTTTAATTTATTTCTATTTGATTGTAATTTTCTTTTTGAATAAAGTAAGTTGGTAATCATAAAAAAAATGTATATAATAACTGAAGCTCCAGTCTTTACACAACTCTACAAATCCTAGAAGTTGTATAATAATATTCGACCGAACTGTTATTTATTTACGGTCTACTAAGAGTTTTGATAGTTCGACACAGAATCGACGCCACAGCTCATTTGCATAACAGGACACCATTATCTAAATATAGATTACATCTCTTGTCGAAGTTATCTCGATTACACCTTGAGAATTTAGTTTCTTTGCCCCGAGTGGCTGTCGACACGACATTTTCACGGCTAATGCAATAGATAACGAGCCAACTTTCAGGGATAAAGGTGATAAGTGGAAGTGACACGCAAACCATCGCTGTTTGTTTTCTATTTAGAAATTATTCTACAAAGGAGGATTCCACAGAAACCAAGTAGAAGGCTGTCCTTTTGGTTTTTTTCCTGTTTATTTATGCCCTCTAAGCATTTGAATGCTTAGGTACTTTGTGCTACTTTGGCTATATACAGCTATAACTGTGTGGTGCTGACTTAGAATTTGTACCATCCCAACCCTTCCTGCGGATGTTGTAAGAGGCGACTAAGGGATATCCACTGGGAGGCGGGCAGCAGCGCCTCCTGCAGAACAGTTATACCACCAAACTGCGATTCCCAACCGGCATGGTAAGCGTGGGGATTACCATTTTTGGTTTGATTTTGGGCATTACCCTCTATGGGATAAACGCCAATAAAGCGTTTATCAGGAGGAGGCCTGCGTCCAGCAGTGGACCAATACAGGCTGTTGAGGTTGAGGTTGAGGTTCGTGCCAGGAGTAACTGTGCGGTGCTTGATATAAGTAGGTAACTGTGCTTTGGAGTCACAAACAGTCCGGTAAGTACCTACGACATTTCAGGTTCGGTTTGTTTTCACCCGGTCCTGTATTCACCCGGTTCTCCTACCTCTTGTTTACGTCCGTTGCTATGGGAACCACTAGGGTTAATTGTAATGAGTGAAATTATTTGAGAATTAGAGATGATATCACCAAAATTGTTGTAACTAGTCGTGATTTTTCTCAAGTTTATTGTTATTTTTAAGCTAGACGGGATAAATACTAAATCCTTCGAGAATAAAACTTTTATGTGATCAATTCTACCATTCTCTATACAACAGCGAAATATTTTTTACACATTATGTATACCTATGTACGTACCTACATTTAAACAAACATACAAAAATATGTGTGTTTTTTTCGTCCTGAAGTCGGTAAAATAAAAAAAAATTATAAACCTATAAGAAACCATAGGATTGAGCCCTCGGGTCTATATACAAGTTGGCAAAACATCGTAGCAAACTTAGTTAGAGAGAGGTGATATCTTTGACCCTAAAAGGTTTATTACAACTAGGTATCTATGTAATAAAATACTAAATTAACTAACTCATAAAACATTAAATAGATTGTAAGTAAGTACCTTCTTTATTAACCCATCTCTGTGAATAAATGTTTTTATTTATTCCTAAAATTATTATGGGAAATACATGAGATAAAAGCCAATAAGGCAAATATCAGGGGTAGGCCAATATTGGTCTCTCTGCTTAGCTTGGGGCTAGATAATGCTGTGTGAATTGTCCAGTATTAATTACTAGCTGTGCCCCGCGGCTACGCACGCGTTGTTCCAATGGAAACGTTTAAAGGTGATTGTTTCCCACGGGAACTGATTTATGGGATAAAAAGTAGCCTATGTTTGATTCCAGGATCAGAATTATCTGTATGCAAAATTTCATCGCCCGATACGTTCATTAGTTTTGACTTGAAGAGGTAACAAACATCCATACAAACTTTCGCATTTATAATACAAGTGTGATTTAAATGTAGCACCGAAGTGGGTGAACTTATATAATGAGTGTTTCTTGAAATTATTTTAATGGACCGTAATGGTAAGTCTTGTAGGGTGTGTGATAGAAGGAATACAGTGAACTTAAAAGATTGTTGTAAGGATTGGTGACTGAAAACACTGAAGTCTAGATGATAACTGTTCTTTATTAGGATACCTTAATACAGATTAGGTATATTACATACATAGTTAGTACCTACTAGATACATCTCATTGTCACAAGGTCCTAAAAGATCCATTAATGGATCTTTACAAAGGATTATAGAGGAGCGAGGAGAGCTAAAAAATACTGTTTCCAAAAAATCTTAAATAAAGGATTAAAGTGGACCTGATGGTGCAAAAAGATCCGTCTTTCTCTTAGATCTTTGTAATGGATTTTAGTGGGCCTTGGAAACTTTATTTTTAGGCGATATGCAGACAGAGCAACTTAAAATAAAGAAACTTTCAACTCTATAGGATTTTTTTTTTGTATATACAAAGTTGCGATTTGCCAGTAGAGGTGAAGTTCTGTCTGGATAACGCCCTAACCCTCGACAAATGGTGGATATCAGCTACGCTCAACTATCACTACAACTGTAACGATTCCGTTCGTGCTTCTTAATTCAAACCTTCGCGCCACTCGCCGTGTCCAACGCGATCGATATGTTGGCGGCACTGTTTCTATGCGTGACTGGCTTGTCTCTGACTCGAGGAGAGGTGACTTGCAACCTTCTTGCGGACGGCGAACTGTTTTCGTTTCTGTCCAATTTTTTACTTTTATTGAAACTGACACCAAATATATATAATTGAACTAATATCCCAGTGAACCCCATATCGGGTGAGTGTTGCATTATTGTATTTAGTGTGTACTTAGTGCTAGAAGTTGTGAGCCAGGTATGTCGAAATAACGGTAACGGTCAATGACCTATCTAACCGCTTTTGTGCCATGAATGCTATTTAATTAACACAAAAACTTCAATTTGTCATCATTATTAATTTATAGAACAGCTTCATGGATCAATATCATTCATCGTACAAATACTTGTCTGCCTTTTAGTGAATACTTACTGCAATTTCAATTCCTTAATTCTGTCTGTCTTTGTTATTGGTATATTGCTAAATCATTCTGTCCTGTCATTCTAATCATTCATCTTCTATTGTTTAGATACCTACTCATGTAAATTCTTACCTTGACTCGGATACTTATCTCACAATCGAATCGATTTAGTGAGGTGAGTAACCGTTAATTAACTTCCATTTTCTTTAGCATAAGTATCCATTTGTATGACTGCCTCATCATCGATCACTGCAAATGCTTGTTTGCCATTGCGCTTACGCTTTGAGTCGAGGATGCTGCAGTCATAGCGTGAAACCGGGCAAATCTAAAGTGTCTGGACGTGGATTCCAGGGTTCCATTCTACGGGTTGCGGATATCCGGAAGGGATCCCCGTCTACCTCTGCACTACCCCGTCGGCCCCTCTACGGCACGGCTGCACCGACGCCATCCGTTCCCGACAAGCTCGCCACCAATATCCGGCGAAATTCAACAATATCCGGCAGGATTCTCGATTTCCACTACTGCACTACTGTTGCTGCCAGTCTATACCTGGATCCACTTGTCGCCCTACTGCGTCGGATCCCGCTCCAGCTAAGGCCAGTGGCAATAATTTTTTAGTAACGTGATATTCGGAGACAACGAACCCAACTGTGACCTAGACATAATAAAATCGTAAGCATTATCTCTGTTTTTCCGTTGGGACTAGCCACTCTCCATCATAGGCAGGTCACTACAAAAACTATAGTGTTTCACTGGCGCCCAATACAGGTAACTTTGTCTCCGAATCACGTTACTTTCTGCATTTTATGGTTTCTTTGGTGTTGGCTATAAAAACCTTAGTTTTAAGTTTAATTTACGCTACTTCTCACCTATATGTGGTACCGTTAGTAGTTAACTTGTTAATTTTTAATAATTCATAATTTTTTTATGTACCACATACTAGGTGTGACTTTAAAATTTAGCTTTTAATCATCGTAGTTATAAACTTTATTGCAACACACACTCAATATGGCGTTTGCTATTAAATTCTTATCTCTACAAAAGCCTGAATTAGAGTATGAAGTTGAGTTGCGCGGAGGCAATACTGGTTCTGTCCAAGAATTACGTAAGCAAATCGTTAAACTTGCACAAGATTCGCCATCTGAGGACATTCTTGAATCCTACCTCGAGCCTGAGAGAGACTTGATGGGAATCAGTGACGTTCAAGTAAAAGCGCAAGGCAACCTAACTACATTAAGGCAAAAATTTGATAAAAATCTCTTTTCACGAACGGAAACGTTACTGCACCACCTTTACCACAGGATTAATAGGTTAAGTAGCATCGAGTCGATATCTGGTGGATATCAGTTATGCCGTTCCAGTTATGAGACTCTTTACAAAGAATTAACTGCACTAAGGCCTAATAATCCCCAACCCGGAGCCGCCTCATCACTTACAAACCTTAGTGCAACCTCTGAACAAATTGCACCTGTTCTTTCCGTAACATGTGACCGAAATATTGCTGCGGACATCAGTAAACTGAAATTTACAGGGAAATCTTGTGTGCGCTCTTTCATTTTAAGGGTAGAAGAGTTCGTTATATCGAGAGGCATTTCTTATGAGAAAATTTTATCCCTGGGCTACGAGATCTTCACTGATGATGCTTTGCATTGGTATCGCTGTAACAGAAGCAGAGCTCAATCGTGGGAGGAACTGTGTAAGCTTTTGATAGAAGACTTCAGCAGCAGTGACTACGACTACAGGCTTGCTGCTGAAATCCGAACTAGAACTCAAGGCGCGACAGAAAACATAACGATTTACCTTTCCATAATGCATGGCATGTTCTCTCGTCTGTGTAAACCTCTATCGGAGGATGATAAATTGGAGATTTTACTCCATAATATTAGACCATGTTATGCTAGTACTCTGTCCGCCTTTCCGGATATTAGGACTATCGAGACTCTCAAATCCGTATGTCGCAACTTCGAAAACGTGCAAGCTCGGTTTGCTAATTTCCATGAGCCACCAAACGCGTCTACGAGTACCCTCGCTCCTGAGTTCGCATATAAAGGTAATAACGAATTATTTACTAACAATAAAAAGGCTAGTGTCTCCTCCATTCAGAAAGAGGAAACAGTAGCGGCTTTGACGTCTGAATCAAAGGCATCTAAATACTGTCCAAGATGCAGAAGTACTGATCACTCTTTAAGGTACTGCAAACAGGAACGCTTTTTGATTTGTTTTAGATGCGGAAAGAAAGGTTTTCGTATTGCGGACTGTCCCGAATGCAACAAAACATTACCCACTAAACCGGATAAAGAGGACCAAAAAAACTAATTGGGTCGGATTGTAAGGTACAGCATAAAAATTTTAATCCTTCCGAATGGGAAGATTGGCTAAAATTTATCTCTTCCTTCTCAACTTACAATGCTGTCTCTTCAATCCGGGATAATTCAGTGGTTGATAAATCTCGACCGTACGTTGCAGTTAATCTAAACAACAAGCAATTGATTGGTCTCCTTGACTCCGGCTCTTCTACCACTATCTTAGGTAACGGAAGTCACGAGTATCTCTTAGCCGCCGGATTACAATTAGATACGGTAGACAACACTAACTTCATTGCTGCAGGTGGCAATAAACTTAAGTCTATTGGAGTTCTAAATCTCCCAGTTAGGTTTCAAGACCAAACTCACACTCTAAAGCTTTTTGTGGTACCAGGTATCAAGCACTCACTTATATTAGGTATGGACTTTTGGAGGACCTTTGGCCTTTTCCCTAAGTACTTAGATCGCATCGCATATTACAAGGACTCTGATACTATCCTTGCTGTTACTGATGTAGTGCCCAGTGAAAGCCAAAATCTCTGTTCGTACGAGCATCTATCGGTTGAAGAAAAAGTAGTAGCCGATCAGATGATGTCTCACTTCCATGACATCTCTTATGAGAAACGAGGCTTAGGTCGTACACATCTAATTACGCATGTTATAGACACAGGTGACGCCGCGCCTATTCGACAACGGTACTACAGAATGTCACCTGAAAAACAGCGTATCTTAGTCGAGCAGCTGGATGAGATGCTCAAAGAAGACGTCGTTGAGGCAACCGAGAGCCCTTGGTCGTCCCCGGTCCTTCTGACACCGAAAAAGAATGGCGAGTTGCGTTTTTGTTTAGATAGCCGTAAACTCAACTCCATAACTAAGAAAGACGCTTATAGTCTCCCTTACATATCAGAGATATTGGACAATCTGCGCGACGCCAAATATCTATCGAGCATAGACTTATCAAAAAGTTTTTGGCAGATCTTAATTCAAGAGGAGGATAGAAAAAAAACTGCTTTCTACGTTCCTTCTCGGGGAACCTTCCAATTTAAATCCATGCCTTTTGGCCTAACTAATGCCCCCGCTACGCAGCAAAGACTGGTAGATGCCCTATTTTACGGGCCTGAATTTGAGCATAGGGTGTTTGTGTTTGTTGATGATGTTATCATTGTTTCGAATAACTTCGAACAACACATGTCCTTGCTTCATCGTGTTTTGCAAAAACTAAAGATGGCTAATCTGACAATTAACTCAAACAAAAGTCAATTTTTTAGGAGGCAATTAAAGTATTTGGGTTATATTGTAGACTCGAATGGACTGCAACCAGACCCGGAAAAAGTTGAATCGATTCTGAGCTATCCAACTCCAACGAATCGTAAAGAGGTCAGACGATTTCTGGGAACAGCCTCTTGGTATCGTAGGTTCATTCCAAACTTTAGTTCCTTGGCTTCCCCTTTGAATAAACTTACCTCTCAAAAGAAGGATTCACCTCCCTTTGCTTGGTCCCCCGAAGCAGATGACGCCTTCAAAAAACTCAAATCTCATCTCGTATCCGCTCCTATTTTATCGTGTCCTGATTACTCCATAGCCTTTGAAGTTCACACCGATGCGAGTGACTATGGCATTGGAGCCGTACTTACGCAAACTTTGGATGGAACTGAAAGAGTCATCGCTTATATGAGTAAGTCACTGTCACAACAGGAACGTAACTACAGCGCTACGGAACGTGAAGCACTAGCCGTCCTTTCCGCTATTGAGCATTGGCGGTGCTATCTCGAAAATGGCCTAACGTTTACTGTATTCACAGACCATTCTTCTCTAAAATGGTTCCTCAATCTAAACAATCCAACTGGTAGGTTAGCTAGATGGGGCGTACGCTTATCGGCCTATAACTTTGACATCAAACATAGGAAAGGTTCTGAAAATGTCGTTCCTGATAGTCTGTCTCGCGCTGTTCCTGTTGCTGCCATTGACTCCGCTGCACATATTCCCATAATTACCAACGATACTTGGTTCTTAAATATACACGATGGTTGTACTAAATCACCCACATCATTTTTGAACTATAGGATAGAAAACGGTAGGTTATATAAGTATGTGAAGTCCTTGAATCCTCTAATAAGGGAATTCGAATGGAAAGAAGTTATTCCTATGGAACAACGTCAAGAAATTATTTCTAAAAATCATTCAGAACCAACTTCGGGTCATTTTGGTATCTTTAAAACTCATAAGCGTCTTAGTCTAAACTACTTTTGGCCAAACATGCACAAAGATGTTGTGAACTTTGTATCTAGCTGTGATATTTGCATGTCTCATAAACACTCAACCCAGGCCACGCTTGGAACAATGGGTCGACCTAAAGATTGTAGTCGCCCATTCCAAATGTTGAGTATGGACTTGGTAGGGCCGTTGCCTGTCTCTAAGAAGCAAAATACGTTCTTGTTGGTCGTTACTTGTTGTTTCTCCAAATACTGTATGCTTTTCCCTATACGGCGAGCAACCGCTGAGATCATTGTTCGAATTCTTGAAGAACAAATATTCTTGGTGCACGGTATACCGAGCACACTCTTAATGGATAATGGCAGGCAATTTACCAGCAATATTATGCGAAATTTACTTGCTAACTACAAAATACCGAACATTCACTATACACCACTATACACCCCCCAAGTGAACACAGTTGAACGTTACAACAAAACTATTGTGACTTCTATTTCTACTTTCATTGAGAACGACCATCGATCTTGGGATATAAACGTTCCGAAAATTCAATTCGCCCTAAATAGCGCTGTTAATGAAGTTACAGGTTTTACTCCTGCATTTCTTGTTTTCGGTCGTGAATTGGTTAGTTGTGGATCTCACTACCTTGATTCTGACTCAGGTAGTGATATAGTATTTTCACCCCGTGACAGTTACGCTGAAAACCTAGGGACTCTCCATAAAATATTTGATAAAGTACAACTATCCCTCATTAAGTCTCACTCCCGGAACAGTACTCATTATAACCTTCGGCGTAAGAATATTGAATTTGACGTTGGTGACGTAGTATGGAAGCGCACATTCTATCTCAGCGACAAGGATAAAAAATTCTCAAAAAAATTGGCCCCTAAATTCATTAAGTGTCGCATTAAAGCAAAAAAGTCCAAACTAGTGTATGAACTTGAAGATATGTCCGGACACAACTTAGGGTCATGGCACATCAAGGATTTGAAACTGACCTAGTATTCTTGGTTTTCGATTTTTCTTAGGAAAAATCTTAACCTAAAAAGGGGGGTATGTAACGATTCCGTTCGTGCTTCTTAATTCAAACCTTCGCGCCACTCGCCGTGTCCAACGCGATCGATATGTTGGCGGCACTGTTTCTATGCGTGACTGGCTTGTCTCTGACTCGAGGAGAGGTGACTTGCAACCTTCTTGCGGACGGCGAACTGTTTTCGTTTCTGTCCAATTTTTTACTTTTATTGAAACTGACACCAAATATATATAATTGAACTAATATCCCAGTGAACCCCATATCGGGTGAGTGTTGCATTATTGTATTTAGTGTGTACTTAGTGCTAGAAGTTGTGAGCCAGGTATGTCGAAATAACGGTAACGGTCAATGACCTATCTAACCGCTTTTGTGCCATGAATGCTATTTAATTAACACAAAAACTTCAATTTGTCATCATTATTAATTTATAGAACAGCTTCATGGATCAATATCATTCATCGTACAAATACTTGTCTGCCTTTTAGTGAATACTTACTGCAATTTCAATTCCTTAATTCTGTCTGTCTTTGTTATTGGTATATTGCTAAATCATTCTGTCCTGTCATTCTAATCATTCATCTTCTATTGTTTAGATACCTACTCATGTAAATTCTTACCTTGACTCGGATACTTATCTCACAATCGAATCGATTTAGTGAGGTGAGTAACCGTTAATTAACTTCCATTTTCTTTAGCATAAGTATCCATTTGTATGACTGCCTCATCATCGATCACTGCAAATGCTTGTTTGCCATTGCGCTTACGCTTTGAGTCGAGGATGCTGCAGTCATAGCGTGAAACCGGGCAAATCTAAAGTGTCTGGACGTGGATTCCAGGGTTCCATTCTACGGGTTGCGGATATCCGGAAGGGATCCCCGTCTACCTCTGCACTACCCCGTCGGCCCCTCTACGGCACGGCTGCACCGACGCCATCCGTTCCCGACAAGCTCGCCACCAATATCCGGCGAAATTCAACAATATCCGGCAGGATTCTCGATTTCCACTACTGCACTACTGTTGCTGCCAGTCTATACCTGGATCCACTTGTCGCCCTACTGCGTCGGATCCCGCTCCAGCTAAGGCCAGTGGCAATAATTTTTTAGTAACGTGATATTCGGAGACAACGAACCCAACTGTGACCTAGACATAATAAAATCGTAAGCATTATCTCTGTTTTTCCGTTGGGACTAGCCACTCTCCATCATAGGCAGGTCACTACAAAAACTATAGTGTTTCACAACACCTGATAAATTAATGGGGAGGTAGCCGAAAACAGCCGACTGTGTTTTCTCATCTGTTTGTATTGTAGATACCAGATACAAAACACGCAGACGATTGCTTACAATAGTCATGCACTGACATATAAACTAGCATCGGGAGAGAACCGGGTGAATACACGACCGGGTGAAAACGAACCGAACCTGAAATGTCGTAGGTACTAACCGGGCTGTTTGTGACTTTATAAGACTCCAAAAAGCAGAGTGCACAGTGAGTAACTGTGCGGTGCTGGATATAATAAAGCACAGTAGTTAAGGTAACTACTGTGCTTTTTGGAGTCTTATAAAGTCACAAACAGCCCTGTAAGTACCTACGACATTTTAGGTTCGGTTCTTTTTATCCCATAAATCAGTTCCCGTGGGAAAAAATCATCTTTAAACGTTTCCATGTGAACAACGCGTGCGAAGCCGCGGGACGCAGCTAGTTATAGATCCATTTAATTCTAAAAGGTAGCCATCGTCATCAATCTTACATTAACAATTCACGAAGATCGAGTGATCAATCGATCGAGAGTTTTCATCAAAATTCTGTTAAGTTATTTGAGTTAAGTGCGATCAGCCCCCATTAGGGGGTACCCTAAAGTTCATTTACCTTAATTAACCTGTAAGTAAACAAATCCCCAATATCAACTTGTAGTCAAACTTTTTCTTCGATCAAGAACCGTGGACACAAAGGTCTAAAAAGATCCATCAAAGTATCTTTGCAATAAATTTTATTGGACCTGGAAATCATTTTATTTCGCGCAAATCTGTGTCAAATTCCGTGGCGATGACTCGGTAGCGTAGAGCCTAGTCTGAATATCTCTGCTGTCCACTGACCATGGTCTGCCTGCTTCTTTTCTGGGTTTTCTTTGACTATAGTGCCTGATTCTATTGCCTGTCGGTCCGGACCAAACACTAAGCATGTTGAATATGTTAAAAAGTAAGAAAAAGAAAAGTTTTACCGGTAGGATAGATATATTAAAAAGTGCCCTTTTTAATAAATCCGCGCCGGTAGGTATACCTAGTACGTAAATGATATATTTTAAAAACTATTTTTATGATAAGTAGGTACTTTTTGGACATTCCCATGCATCAACTTTGTAAGTTTACGTCCATTTTCCGTCCACAACTTTGTAAGCCTCTTGTTTACGTCCGTTGCCATAGGAACCGCTAGAGTTAATTATGAGTGAAATTATTTGAGAATTATTGGCGAAGATATCATCACCAAAATTGTTGTAACTAGTGATGATTTTTCTGAAGTTTTTATTTTTTTAAGCTTGACGGGATAAATACTGAGTCCTTCGAGAATAAAACTTTAATGTGATCAATTCTACCATTCTCTATACAACAGCGAAATAATTTTTACACATACGTACCTACACATTTCAACAAACATACGAAAATTATGTGTTTTTTTTCGTCCTGAAGTCGGTAAAAATAAAAACAATTATAAACCTATATGAAACCATAGGATTGGGCCCTCGTGTCTAAATACAAGTTAGCAAACCATCGCATCGTAGCAAACTTAGTTAGAGCGAGTTGTCGTTATCTTTGACCCTAAAAGGTTTATTACAAGTTTTATTAGTAGGCGTCTATGTAATAAAATACTAAATTAACTAACTAATATAACATTAAATGGATTGTAAGTAAGTACCTTCTTTGTTAACCCATCTGTGTGAATATTTATTCTTATTTATTCTTAAAATTATTATGGTCATACATGAGGTAAAAGCCAATAAGGCGCATATATGGGTAGGCCAGCGTCTAGCAGTGGGCCAGACAATACTGGTTTCTCTGCTTAGCTTGGGGCTAGGTGAATTGGTGCTGTGTGAATTGTCCAGTATTATTTATATATTTTTCAATTATTTTAAGTTTCATCTGGAACCAATCTGGATAACAAGTGGACTTAAAATGCTGGAGTTATAATGTGGGAGCCATATTTCTTCGAATAACGCTTTATTCCATTTGCCCCTTTGTCATGAAACCAGATTGGTCTTGAAAGTTCTTCAGAGACCGAGAATAAAGGCAAGGTGTTCTAAGAAAAAGATTTGAAAAGAAGCACTTGGTATTTAAGTAGGTACCTACTTTTCGCGAAAATGCTCACTTCTATGGTTTTAATTATCTTTGATTATAAGAAGATAAGAAAGATAAGAAATGCCTTATTTGTAGCTAAAAATTAAATATTAATAATGTACTAAAACTAATTAAATTACCAACACCATTATAAACTATATACTTAATAAGACTTTATAAAATAGGTAACTTAAAGCTACAAAATGGCGTTCGACTCAGCATATGTTGTGATAGCTAAAAGTTATAGCTATTACAACGCTGATCTTCCGTCGAAACCACTACGTTGCGTCACGTACGCTATCCTACAATACAGAAAAAAACATAACTTCAAAAAAGAACAACTATTAACAGAGAAAGAGCCATAACATTTTCAATGTGTAACATTGGACCGTACCTATAGTAAAACAAAAAAGAAAGAAAACAATGAAAACAAACATGTAGAGACAGATTAAATCCAGTTAATAAATAATACATAAGTAATCAAAATTTTTAGCCAGCCGAGTAATAAGGCGAGGAGAGAGGCGTGGATGTAGGTAGAGCACATAATATTCCGCAGCACACCTACTACAGAATTGAAATTTCATTTTTGAGATCTCCAGCGTTTTTCTGGTGATCTAAAATAAACTTTTTAAGTTTTGCCCTAAAATTTAAGAAACACTGAAGCTCCCGTATAGGTGGTGGGATGTTGTTCCAGCACTTAGCTGCAGCGTACCGGAAACTGCCTCTATACTTTTATACTTTATACTTATACTTTTATAAATTTAGTTTATCACAGACAATGACATTATCATAACTATGCAATAAATTTTACTTTTATTTGTTGAACACACAAAACACATTACAATGTTAGCTAAAATGAACACACCAAAAATATTGTTATAATCTACATTGTAGCGTAAAATATGTGTGTACAGCTAAGTATACATATTCGTAATAAACGGACGAATAATAAACACTAAAATCAAATAATATGTAGATAGATAAAACTAAATATACACAACAAATCGATTTCCACAGACAGCAGTGTCTCTACCTATAGTTTGTCCATTTTGTGAATGAAGCATGTTAGTAAACAAAGTACGACACAAATAACAAAATCTCACTTGCTTGGCGTCGAGTTTCAGATATAATTGTTAGCAATTTTTATTAAAGGGAGGATCTAAAATCGGCAAGTAAATTACGTATAAAAGGACGTGCCAACAAAGTGAATTTTAGGTTAAGTATGGGCGGTTTGTTTACGTTTATGCTCCATTCAAAATGGATACGATATAGTGCACATGCACAGAGTTGAGGCATAGTATGAAATGCATGTACGCACGCCATGCTATACCTAAGAGCTGGCAGTATCCTATATACTTCCACCACCAGGTTGAATTCTCTCGGTGGAGGACCAGCGTTATGAGGATCTACTTTAAAAACTGTCCCGTTGATTCCCGACAAGTACAACGTCTGTCGTACTCGTATCTCCACTTATCCTCCGTTACTACACCGACAATAGTAGGTATGCTAATATAATATATATAATCTAGATATAAATAGATTATATTATATTATCATACCTACTATTATATAATATAATATATATAATCTATTTCCAACCAGGAATACTTTACGCAAAGTGACATATCAAATCAAATCGTCTTGTCTTGGCAATAATTAAAATAAACAATTCCCATACATTTTCTATGAAAAAACGAGTAAGTGAAAACAACATTGTCAATCATTCATATAAATTAATCTCGGCTGTGAGATGGTTACCGCATACTGTCTCAGAGTCAGAGTCAGAGTCATAGTTTTTTAAGGTTGTCCTTTGATTTTATTTCCATCCTTGTTATTCATTTTACTCTTTGTTAAAGTAAGAGCAGGATAAGTATATTAAATACGTCATAAAAACCATTTTTACAAGGCACGGGACTAAGCGCCTCTAAAAGGAGGCGCGACAGATATGATGAAATGACCGACCTTTTAAAGGTGGCCCGACATAATATGAGAAATATCCCTAGCAGTGTCAAATATGTGTCGAAATATTCAAATCATGGTAAATATCCCGTTGTTAGCTAAAATAACTTATAAAACAATCATAAAACGGGATTATTTCTGTATTTCATAGATTAAACTGAAATAATACTTATTTTATGTAATAACTGAATTCCTCGCGAGGATCATGAGGGGTAACCGCAAGAATCGAGTTATGAGTTTCGACTCATCGCACAGGCTGGTAGCGCCCCCCGGATCCTACGAATAAAACAGGTAGGCTACTTTTTTCAAAAAATAAGGAAATATCCTTATTTTTTACCTGGAGTTATGTAATCATAATCGCACTATCACATTTATATTACAAATATATTATATACCTACATAATTATAATTTATTATATTACAATCGCAAAAGTTTGAATGTGTGGATGCATGGATGTATGTTTGTTACCTCTTCACGACAAAACTACTGATTGGATTACGTTGAAATCTTGCATACAGGTGGTTCTATCGTGGAATAAAACATAGGCTACTTTTTATCCCATAAATTAGTTTCGGTGGGATAAAAATCTTTAAACGTTTGCATAGTAACAACGCGTGCAAAGCCGCGGGGCGCAGCTAGTAAGTAATATACGAAAGTAACTCAGTCTCTCTGTTTGGCCGTTTTCCCATTAGACGGCACGGCCACGGCGACGACGACGGCGCGGTGGAAGCAAAAATGTATGAAAATGTATGGCTCGTTTATTTTCTGCCCGATACGTTCAGTAGTTTTGGCGTGAAGAGGTAACAAACATCCGTCCATCCATCCATCCATCCATACATCTATACAAACATACGCATCTAAAATATTAGTGTGTTAAAGTATGCATTAAATATATAATCCACTGTGGGCGCCACGACTTGCAACCGGGTGGGTTAAATATCTCAACCCCCTAGACAGGGGTAAATTCTAGAAGAGATCTAACTCTGATAAAGTTAATAATAGTTTTGAGACGCGGATGAAAGATCCAAGCTTCTATTTTTGTTGTTATCTGTTCGATTTATTTGTCTGTGTGACCTGAAATTATCTGAGCGTTTGGTCGCAGCGACGCGTGTCCCGAGAGCGGGTGAGTATGGCTGGCGCAGCGCATCAGCATTGCCATACAGCGGAGCAGCTAACTTTTATTCTGAGTATTTTCTATGATAATTAGGTAAATTTATGTTAGTAATATATTTTATTATGTATGTAACTTTTAAACTTATCGATTTGATAACATAATTAATATTTTTATTGTGTAGATATTTATCACATACCGTTATTTACGTACTATACGTAGTACGTAAGGAACATGATAAAAACCCGATGAAATGATTAATTATTTTAAAAAATCGCGAAAGTTTATGTAGTGACTACAATAAATAACAGAAGGTACGCTACTAATACCCCATAAAATAATTTATTAATTTTAACAGTCATCGTTCTCATAACACAATCTCTGCTTAGCTTGGGGTTAGATGGTACTGTGTAGATTGTTCAGCATTATTAATTCATTTATCACTTTCTACGGATCTCGCGATTCTGACACTTATCCAGTTCCAACTAAGAAGAAAAAGATCAATTTATATCTAAGCCCAAATTTATTTAAAAGCTACTTCCATCAGAGGCAACCTTGACCAGAGCGACCGTCTTTGCTATTATAAAAAAATCGGCCAAGTACGAGTAGGACGCGCACGAAAGGTCCCGTACCATAATCTATAAAAATAAAAAAATATAAATCTTTCCTCGTAAAAAACAAAAAGTCAACGTGACGCGGTCACCCATCCAAGTACTGACCGCGCCTGACGTTGCTTAACCTCCGTGATCGGTTCTCAAGGTGATAAGGACGTTGCCCCCCTTAATTATAAACTTATTTAACTTTTATTTGTAGTTATAGCGGCAACAGAAATACATTATCTGTGGAAATTTCAACTGTCTAGCTATCACGATTCATGAGATACAAGCCTGGTGACAGACGGACAGACAGACGGACAGTGGAGGCTATGAGAGTCCCGTTTTACCCTTTCGGTACGGAACCCTAAAAACAAAACTAATTATTCAGGCTAATGAAATCGTTTTATCAACCTGCGGCAATCAACCTTGGTTATAAATTGACCGATCTTGACTTTTTGTCCATTCATGTTGCGATGAGGTCAAGAGATTCGTTTACCATTAGGTATTAGGACTTGTTCTCTATTTTATCCCGGTGGGGTTTTTACATGACTCATAATAGGCATCTGTGTGGTGCTAGCTTAGAATTTGCACCACCCCATCTCTTCCCGTGGGTGTCGTAAGAGGTGACTAAGGGATATCCAGCGGGCAGCAGTGCCTCCTGCAAAACAATTCTGCTACCGAACTGCAATCCCCAACCCGCACGCCCAGAGTGGGGATTTGCTATAAGGCGCTTTTCACGGTGAGCCTGCGTTCAAAAGTGGGTACTGTACCGATTCGGAATAGTACCTTCTTTCTAGTACCTTCTTCTTACAACTATGTATAATAACCAAAACTTTAGTACACCTTGTGTTTGTTTTGAATTAGTATCCGTGCGCTATCAAAATGGGAAAACCATCTTAAAGTAACAGAGATCGGAGTTACTGTCTACTTTTTTACTTAGGATGCAGGTCTCTTTAATTATACAGCACATTTCTGAAATAGTCTATTCTATAGTTTGACCGCAACCGCTGTACCGGGCCTGAGGTATGCGCGCGGCGAGACGGGGGGGGAAGTATCGGCCCTCGTCGGCCGCTCCGATCCATCAGTATGCCGTCAACGCTCACGGCGATAGGTAGCTTTTGTACCGGACTGTCTTTGTCAGACACACCCGAGATAAATTTCCAAAGATGGGTCGAGCGCTTTCTCGTGATGTCAAGACCATCATTTTTAAAGTCTCCGAATATTTTATATGATCGCGATAGTAGATTTAATATTATTATCGATCCATTAATAATAAATTTGCAGACTCCGATTCAATTTCCAATGGCGAAACGGAAAATGAAGTTGAAGCAGAGTCTATGTCAGAATATCTGTGGATAATTTACGAGTAGTTATAAAAAAAATATAATCATTACATAAAATAAACATTTCGTTTACCTACGATATCCTAAGATCTATCCGACAATATCGATCTCATGTGTACTCTTGCTCTTTTTTCCCCGGCCCCCACCTCGCCGCACTTTCCTAAGGAGCGGTACAGCAGAGGTTTCGGTCGAACGTTTATTAACGTAAGATCTCTACTCTGTGGATAAAACGATACGCGATGTCCTAATGTCATGGTTTCTTGTCAAATAGGTTTCTCAACGATATTCTGACAAACTATCAGAATTTCTGATAGTCTGTCAGAATATCGTTGATAATACTAGCAGCGCCTCGTGGTTTCCCCCGCGTAGTTCTTGTTCCCGTGGGAATTCCGGGACAAAATATAGCCTGTGTCACTCCCTGAAAAGTAAGCATCTGAATGATGAAATGTTTTTTTTAATCGGTCCAGTATTTTCGGAACCTATTCCTTCTCCGCAAGCAAGCAACCTTTTAGGTTCTACATGCGGGGACTTATAAATTGTTAAAAGTTAGTATCTAAGTTTATTCCTAAAGTGTGTAAAACTGTTTGTTCTCTAAATAAAGCAAAATAAATAAATAAAATACAAACAAACAAACATTCAAATCTTTCCTCTTTATAATATTATTAGTAGGTATATTAATATAGATTGTCGTTTATTTGCCTGGCTGCACTTCATCATAAAAGTAATAAAAGATTTTGAGCCACTTTCGGTCATCGTTTTCGTAGGCGACCGTAGGCGAATTTTGTAGCTACAAAACTCGCCTACGGTTGTTCGGGCACAGATTACAGTCACCCAAACATTCCCTAACCATTTTACTATAGAAACTTTCGTAGTTTGACGAATTCATTATAAATCTAAGCGGGTTAACTACGAATCTTGTTTGTGTTGGAAGAACACCAACGTTTGCAAGATGTCCCTCGTTAAGAAATGAAACGTTGGTGTTCTTCCAACACAAACAAGGTTCGTAGTTAACCCACTTACATTCATAATGAATTCCCTGACCATTTTACGACAGTCAACTGTCTTCTTTAGCCACTGGTGCATTTCAATACCCGCTTAATTCTGACACGGCCAGTAACACAACAATGTTTATTTGATTCCTCACACCTCGATGAATTAATTTAAATTTTCGTGTGTGATTGCGCATCATAAAAAAGCGCTTTGGGAGCTAGTAACAGAGGTAGAATTTTATACAGCCTCAGCCAAATCTGAACGTAGGCAGTTTTAATGTAAACAAAAATAAGGTTTGTATTTTCGAAAGCTTTCTAAAATTACTTTATTTAATGATTGATTTTATTTGTCGGTTCAGCGTTTCTTTTCTTAACATTGGCTGGATTAATCAAAGAAATCAAATAACATCCCCAAAAAAAATTTATCGTCACGGACTTGAACCCGCAAACTTTTTTTAATCAACTACACTGGACTGCAATACTTAGCTACCACACTTTTAAGAGATTTTCAATAACCTTTAATTTCTGCGCGCCGGGAGCCGGCTTTCTACCAGCTCACGGGATAAAAGACGTTTTAAAGCAAATTATTTCAGCTTTCCTTGAAACTATAGTAAAATTAACATTATTATTAACATTTCAAATTTTTTTTACTGTTTTTCGAGTTTAGAAATAACTATGGAACGACTTCATTAAACTTATTATTTACGGACATTTGTGTTGATACTTTACAGTTAACTATACCGTGTCCATTTTGAATGAGGCATAAAAGTAAATAAACCGAACATACTTA
This sequence comes from Eupithecia tripunctaria, assembly GCA_955876795.1. NCBI lineage: Eukaryota > Metazoa > Arthropoda > Insecta > Lepidoptera > Geometridae > Eupithecia > Eupithecia tripunctaria. The sequence continues at coordinate 12,372,491 of OY041617.1, read as the reverse complement.
ACCTAAAATTCACTTTGTTGGCGCGTCCTTTTATACGTAATTTACATTACTTGTCGATTCAAGCAAGTAAGATTTTGTTATTTGTGTCGTATTTTGTTTACTAACATGCTCCATTCAACGTGGACAAACCATAGTACCCATCATAACACAAGCTCTGCTTAGCTTAGGGCTACATAATGCTGTTTGAATAATTTTGACCACCCTTATTTATAATAATTTATTTATAACTTATGTACAGATGAGAAATATTCGCAATGTAGCCCACAGCGCTATTAAAAAAGGCGTAGACAAGACGTATACATTTTTTAATTTATTTTTTTATGTAATATTTTGTGATAATTTTATTTTTTAATGTTTGTTTGACATTTTTATATAGAATAACGGTTTTTTTTCTTCTAAATATTGATGTTGAATGATAATTTTTTAGCTTTATTATCTTTTTTATAATATTTTTTTTTTATGATAGAATTAGTAGGTACACCATTGCATTAGGGGTCCCTGTAAAAATAGTGTACTTTTTATAAATAAATAAATAAAGACCTTAGGGATCCAGCCAGAGAGACTCTACCATGGTGTTACGCCTCTGCTCCTCTTTATCCGGCCCTCAGCGCGACCCTTTGATCTCGCCGACTGCGTCTGAATACAGAGATTAATGATCTGCCTCCGTTGTAAATCTCTTAACACGTTTTTAACTTGAGCTAGGTTGTAACCGCGGCTTTGTTTGCGGTACCTTTCAAGCTTCGTTATAAATATAAGTTTGTTCGTTCTGTTTTAAACAGATGTATTATATTTATTCAAACAGTGCCGAGAGAGCTGAAAGAATTCAAAAATTCAAAAATCCTTTATTTCCATAAATACAATAAATGTACACTTAGATAATTGATTTTGTTAACTATAAACCGACTTCAATTATATGGATCCCATTGGGAAGCACCAGCTTTCAAATAAAAAAAGAAATATAAAAGTCGGAGAACCAAGTCAAAAGTTCTGAGGTAACAAACATACGAAACAGTCGAATTGACAACCACCTCCTTTTTTTGAAGTCGTTTAAAGACAATGAAAATTCTAAAATTTGATTTTTCAGTGCCTACGCTCTCGATGCGTTTGGCTCAGATCAGTGTATGTATGTATTAAGCTTATAGAGTAGTCAAACCTTTTCAAAATCAAATAAGAAGTTGAAAGAAATTTAGCAGTTTCGATGTAAAGAAAACGTAGCTTCATGTTACTTAGCATTTCAGTAAGATTCGCATGAAAAACGACATAAAATGCACACGACATATTGCGAGGGTGGTTTACAGAACACATTTTTCTCTATTACTTTTTCGCAGAAGCAGAAATGGTATGTGAGAATTTCATAATGATAATCGACCCCCGTTTCACCAGTTGAAATCTAGAGAATATGACGTTCAAATTCGTAAACGGGAGCTAAAACGTTTTCCGAGATTTTCAGCATTTCTGTGCCAATTTAATATTTTATTCTATCAGATAATAAAACTTGGTTTACGTGGATATAGGGTACTTACTTAGATTTAGTTTGACAAAACTTAACGCATTCAATGCCCAGCTATATGGAGGTGGACGTGATCATCTGCGTCTTGGATCATGAAAGTTTTAAAGCAACCCCCTACCTTAGAACTTTAATCTTTCCATCTTTTTTAATTCGATCGATAAGAAAGGGATAGCGTTATTTTTAGCGCTGTTATAATCTAAATATTTAGTTGTAGTAGCTGTTCGAATATTTGTTTCAGCGCTGAGAGAGACAAATACTGGTCCATCACTCTTCCCTAAATAAAAGGTAGTTTCAATCTTTTTCAGTCTGACGAAGAGTCGATCGAGTCGAGTCGAGCACATCACAAAAGCTCTTAAAAATATAAAAAAGGAAAAAGATCTTCCAACTTTTAAAAACTAGCAGCACCTCGCAGCTTCACCCGCGTAGTTCCCGTTCTCGTTGGTATTCCGGGATAAAATATAGCCTTTGTTACCCCCTGAAAGTAAGCTTTCTGTTATAGAACGAATTTTTTAAATCGGTCCAGTAGTTTCATAGCCAACATAAACAAAATAAACAAACAAATAATCAAATCTTTCCTCTTTATAATTTTAAAGTAAAGATACAGAAAAACACACGTACCTATTTAAAAACCACTGAATGAACCTACAACCACAACTAGAATCTAAGTGCAAAGTGCAAGAGTGTACAACATTGAGACCCTCGCTTTACAAGGCTTATATTATCGCATTTAAAAGTTTTTAAGCCAATTTCCGTTGCCTTGTAAGAGTTGCAAGTCCCAGTAGACAGGTATTGCTTTACTTTGGCTGTATGAACTGAGAATTTAACTTTGAACGCCAATATTAGGTTGGTAAGTACATAAGTACCTACTAGTCGTATGAATTTCACGGATTCGACGTTGATTAAGAAAAAACCTAAGGTCTGTTCACCAATAGATAAATCAGACTAATAATAAGGTTTGTTGATTAACGTTGACGTTTAATGTATGAATTATGTCAAAACCGTCAAAAAAACTGTTCAAAATCTAACCATCTGTTAGTGAACTTGTGTCTAAGGCCCGTATTATGAAAGCATGTTCAGTCATTAATCTATACTTGAGCTTATGTATAGTTTTGAGTAAATATTAATTTTAAAACAATAAGAAATAAACAATAGGAAATCATGTCAATATCTACACTCACTCATGTAACTCTCAAGTAACGATGCGTTTTTACCATACGTATTATTGAATGGTTACCATTTCTTCTTCTTCTTTACTCAAATCTGGTCTGGACCACGCTTGGAAAGGATTTCTACGCGCCTAAGTTTTTTTTTAAATAAATTGCCAAAAAAAATTGTCGTTGCGTTTTGTTTCACAAAAACAATCAAAAACAAAGAAAATCTAAAAAAATAATACAATAATCATGATAAAGGTGAACATTTTTCGCTCAGATAAATGAGTAGACCATAGACAAAACCCTAATCACTCGAGTATAGATTTTGCTAGTGCGACTAGCTAAGTAGCGTGAGAGTTACGTGCAATAATAAAGAATTACTTGAGCAGAGATTCTAAGCTTAAATAGAACTCACTCACGTAAAGCGTTCATAATACAGGCCTTACAATACAATACAATACACTTTATTGCACACCAAAAATAAAATTCACAAATACAGGAAAAGAGAGATAACAAAGTTGCACAATGGGCGGCCTTATCGCTGAAAGCTATCTCTTCCAGACAACCTTGGGATGGACACGATGCAGTTGTACACGTATAGACGGTGGCGTTTTAATACAATAAATACATATAATAAATACTATAAAATACATAATATACTAATAAATACATAATATACTTACCATAAAAATAATACATACCAAGTAACATAAAAAGATGCTAAATATAAACTAACAATTTATAACTGAAGAGAGATAGTGTTCATAGACCATATTCTTAAATACAGGGAGAGACTTTGCACGTCTTATGGTAGTCGGTAGAGCATTCCATAGCTTTGTGGCACGCACGGTGAAGGAAGAGCTGTGGGTGTGACAGGAGCGGGTTGTCAAGGAGAGGGTTTCGGTGGAACGAAGTGAACGGGAATGGGTTTGGTGGACGTACTCAAAACGTTCCTTAAGGTAATGTGGAGTATTAGGGATGAAGAGGATGGAGTACAAGAGGGCGAGAAAGTGTGCGTCCCGGCGAAGGCGGATTGGCAACCATTTAAGCTTATTGCGGTATTCGGTAATGTGGTCATACTTACGCAGACCGAAGATGAAGCCTTAGTGTCTTATATCTTTGTTAAAATCAAATAATTGCTAGTGTTACCTATTAATATTTAAAGTAGATAAATAACCTAAAGAGAACATCACAATGAAATGGTTTAAATTACTAAATGAAGAATAATTTGTCGAAAACTCATGGTCTGTTGGTTTTTATGGTTCTGTACACAATACAAGAAACCGATTTAATTATTTAAAATACCGCTGTTGGTGCAACGCTGAATTCCTACAGCCACATACATTCATCTTTGTGACTGCGACTGTTCAAACGCAATTTTGAAAAATTACCTTTCTCATTGTATTTTTGTCTGGAGAGTACTAAGTTGTTTTTTAAAAACTTTGTTTTATTTGCATTCGTTGTCTACAAATGCTAAAGTTTATAAGCCAATTTCCACGTTGATTTGCATCCTTAGGCACTATTATTACAAATATAATTTTGAGTGTGAATGTTGTTTAAAATAAATTTTCTCCGACTCTGCTTGCTTCACCTTTAGCTCATCTATCTAAATACTAACCTACGTATAGTAATAACATCGTATCGTTTTGATTTTAAAAACTATGACTTTTATTTTAAGGACTTCACAGTGTAACATCAAGCGGGGCTATTTCAACTGAGGGGTTATTTCAACTAGTGACAATTACTCTTATTTTACTATAACTACTTAAAAACGGCATCTAGCTCCAAGTAGGTGAATAGGTAAATTCGACAATATTTCATAAATGGCGCTGCTAAGGCATAAACTGTTTTAACTACAGGCAGTTTTTGTCAGTAGCCATTTTGCGCAAGAGTGCTAGCAAAAACGCTTGTCATATTTTTCAACTAAAGTAGTGTTTTGAACGCTTGTTTTCACAATAATACACTGAGAATGAAGAAAATATAAACCGTAAGTTGTTATTCACTTATTTGCTCTCTGTAAAAACACGCCTTTGAAGAGATTTTTAGTTAGTTTAAGTAACCCCGCTGAGATATGTAAGTCGGGTTATTTCAACTAACCTAAAGTCACAATTGCCCCGTTTAATTTTGTAAGCTGTTGAAAAATACTAGTGATGTCCTGTGTCAATGTATGTATCGATACCTACTTTATTTATTATAACTATTTTATTTAGTATAATTTTTTTTTACTACTTTATTATAATGTATCTATGGTATTTTTGTATTGTTTTAGATGGTGCGACATTATATATGTACGTAAAAAAATTAAACCATAGGTACTCATTAGACCAACTTCTTCAGGCAGTTGAAGATGTTCGCAAAAAAAAATCCTTATGATTCCCGTTGACCAGAAAAGAAACGAAAATATTGATATCCGAATATGTCCGTCGTAATGGCATAGTCACTCCTTTTAAATAAAAACGATATACCTGGGAAGAATTGGTTTCAAGGATTTCAGAAAAGGCACAATCTCAGTATCAAAAAGCCCCAGCCAGTTGAGATGGCCAGACGGAAGGCCTGTGATCCATTTATAATCTACGGGTATTTTGAACGAAAAATTAGCAAACAATTTGAATTAGGGTATATTTTTTTTGTTGGCAAATGTTTAAATTTATTCACTTTAGTTTGATCCAATTTATCGAGTATGTTGGTCGACAAGTGTTCCAGCCCTATTATCTATGGACAGCAGTTGAAATTACCCCTCCAAAAGTTTAAAGTGTTTTTTTTGCAAAACTGAGCCCTCTTACGTAGATATAAGATACAAATTTAATTGAACGATACCATAAATTATACTCTAGCTTAGAATTGTAGCGCCATAATTGCTTTATTAAGATATTTATATGCCATAGTTATAATTACCCCACCGAGAGGTAAATGCAACTATTTCTGCCTTTTTTGAGAAACTTCGTTCTATTAAACATACAAAATGGATATTTTATCATAGTGTTAAGTGAAAAATGATCTCAATTCAAGCCTTTTATATATACATTTCTCTAATCTACCTTGTCGTAATCACAAACGAGAGTGCTCACTTGTGAAGTTTATGTCAGTGTTTTTATAGTCGAAGTAGCCCCCGCTCGACTTATCCTCTAAAAACAAGTAAAACACACAGAACAAGCCAAGAATCAAGCCTTTAATACCCGACCATAGTAAATCTTCTAATGCATACTTTCATGCTAAATCTCTACATGTTATAAATGTTTACTTCAACTCGTTTTAAGGGTTTCGCACCCAAAGTGTAAAACGGGACCGTCTGTCCGTCTGTCCGTCTGTACATATGACCTTGAGAACCGATCACCGAGGTTAAGCAACGTTGGGCGCGGTCAGTACCTACTTGGATGGGTGACCGCGTGACTTTTATATTTTTACGAGGAAGGATTTGTATTTTTCGGTTTTTATAGATAATTGTACGGAACCCTTCCTGGGCGAGTCTGGCTTGCACTTTGGCGGTTTAATTTAGCTAAACAAAACTGGTAAAAATATCATTCTTGAGTCTCACTCAAGAATGATATTTTTCCCAATAAAAAAAGTTTAGTTATTTGGGTCAATTTGACATCAGCTTTACAATTTCATATTACGGAACCCAGAGTGAATGTTATGACTGGCGCACGACTACTTTATGCAAATGAAACCTCATTTGTGTGAGGATTAAATGCAATAATCAATTCACAATCCTTGTTTACAGTATTTTCACTAATTTGAGTTTTTCACATTCGTGATTCAGATGAACTTGAATACCAAAAGTATTTACAAGTCAAGACTTCACTTTTTGTCCATTCATGTTGCGATGAGGTCAAGAGATTCGTTTACCATTAGGTATTAGGACTTGTTCTCTATTTAACCCTAAGTTCCTCTAGTTTTTACATGACTCATAATTTTCAATTTTAGATCTCTGCATAGCCGTGTGGTGCTTTGAATTTGCACCTCCCCAACTCTCACCGAGCAGGTAGAGTCTATTCAAAAAGAGAAGAGGAATTGAGGGCGCGCGTGTGCCAATTGACAACTTTTTTTGACAATACTGCTTTGACATTGCAGTACGACTAAAAGTGTTAGGTCACTGAAACGCCACGACTCTTCTTACACGTTCTTACCATTGATTAATTAAAAAGGGAAGATGAGGTACTAGTTACTCGAAAATGGCAACCTCATATTGTGTAAAATTGTGTGCTCCCACCTCAGTCACCGTCGGACCGGTGGCACGGGCGGTCGTGATTCGCGTGAAATATTGTTGTCTCGGTCTCACTTCGGTCTTAGATACGTCTTTCCGTCTTTGTTCTGCTTTGTATTGCACAGGACTGGAAATGTAACTGTGAGCGTATGTGTTTGCGTGTAGTTGTAACACATGCCAATTTTTGTACTTTCCATTAGCTGTGTTTTGGCTTAGAATTTGCACCACCCCAACTGTTCCCGTGGGTGTCGTAAAAGGCGACTAAGGATACCCACCGGAGTACCAACAGCAGCGCCCCGACAATTCTACCACCGAACTGCGATCCCCAACCTGCATGCGCAGCGTGGGGATTATTGGCACTACCCCATGAGATAAACGCCATTAGGGCGCTTGTCAGCGGGAGGCCTGCGTCCAGCAGTGGACCAATACAGGCTGTTGAGGTGAGGTTAAGGTACTTCCCATTATAAAATCAATTAGCTGAACTGAACTGACATTGTGCGTTTACCCCCAACCTAATTTTACCGGCGAGGCGCGCTCTACGCCCGCCAAAAGCCCGGTAACGCTCTCATAGCCATCTGCGGTCAAATTGCGACCACTTTCAGTTGCTCTTCTACAATGACCATACATCTACGCCTAAAGCTTGGCTAGATAGGTACCGTTATTATAGGTACAACAAACCAAAGGTACTTAGGTAAATAATTGAAATAACATCGGGTACAACTCTTATTCCATCTATACGTCATTATTGCCCGTTTCATGTAGTTACCTGCAACAATAGGCAAGTAACATGTTAAAGAAAGGGTAAATTACATAGTTTTGAAGTTGGTTCCCATAATTATATCTAAATAACTAGGTAGGTCGAACGAGTCGTGTAAGAGGTACACTCGACGTAGGTTATAAACAGCTGTATACAGTCAGAGGGGAGGATTATTGAAAGCTTTCACTGGAAAATATCGGTAGGAAAACCCATTCGACCGACAACAATTAGCTCTCGCTGTCCGATCCATATAAAGCTCGTCTGGTAGAGATAGTTCTCGAGCGATAAAACCGCCAATTGTCACACATGTCGTGCGTGCAAGCTGCGTCGTAGCGGCGTTGTCGTGGTGCTCGCTGCGCAATCGCATCCCTTTAAAATCGCTTGCAAGTTGCCAATGTGATAATTAAGTTGTTTTGCTGAAACCGTTTTACATGTGTGACTTGTGTCCGTGACTGCGATAGTTCAAATTAGATCTTTTACAAAACTGTCGATATAGCGAATATCGACTCTGATATTGGATTATATTCTACCAAAGATACCTATTAAGAAGTAGAAATTTTCATAATGATGGTTAACAGTCTTGATCAATTTACTAAGCGTCCAATCTGTTCCCAATTGCAAGCCATTAATTGACGAATGTTGTCAACACGGCACGTCGCGTGATTGGCGTCGTCATGTTTAAGAAACTCATACATTAGTCCATTTGACCTTTACCACGTCGAAAGAGTAGCTTTAGTATGAGTTTTATAGTCTATGAAAACTATAATGTTTTATGTTATCATAAATTTAGCTCCTTGCAGTGGATGCTGAGTTTCCTACCGGTTACTCCAAGAAACAACTTAATGTATTATTAAAAGATAATGTATTATTACTAGTATTACGTATATTAATATTGTGACACATTGTATAATTATTACGTGTATATTACATACGCAAACTGGTAAACAAACAAACTAAGAATGAATGATTTGAAGTTTAAGAAAGTTTGAACTTCATACGAACTCGAGGTATAACCTACCTTGTTTCGAGTCATTTTGAGTCATTTTGAAAGTAATACGTGTGCCACCTTTGACGAGTAAACGGCAGTCGACTATCAAGTTCTCGATAACTTTTCCGTTTTGGTATTATGCTAACTTGTACTACACGTAAAGGTTGACACATTTCGTTGTCGCATGTCGTAATCTTAGTTTGATATGGGACATGTCATGGGCAGACATCAGCCTAAAATTACGCGGTTTCTTTCCATGGAATGAGGGTAAGAACCCGTCAGGTAAAATCAAGTTATAAAGCGGTTTTTCGGTTTCTGTAATTTCTTATCGTAATATTATAAACCTACTTTACGATAAAATAACCTAGTAATAGAATTATTATGAAATAATCACGGATATTTATCGCGTTATATAAGTTTAAAAGCTTTAGTAGCAGAGGTAATATGACGTACCGGTCATACTAAACTGTGTATTTGTTCTTTGGTTTTAAATTTGTAGGTGATATTTGTTTCAATCGCAGATAATAATAATAATAATGCTGGACAATTCACACAGCATTATCTAGCCCCAAGTTAAGCAGAGCTTGTGTTAGAAAATGATAGGTATATCCCGGGCGAATTAAAATGGCACCTGGGCTCGGAGCTTGATAGTTCCTCAGCTGCCCAGCGCGATGTCCATGACGACAGGACATCAGATGGCCTGTGCGAAGGCGCGACAGCATCACAATAAGCTCGTGAAAGGATATTTCCTAGAAAAATCTGGTGACATTGATTTCAACGGGTAAACACTACACGTTTTATACTGAAATATAAACAGCTGTCTTGCCTTTTAATGTCTTAATATTTTAATCACAGGTACAGAAATAGTTGTTGGAAATAAAATTATTATAGGTAATTAACTGTTTGGCACCCCTGGATCCTTGCCAGCTCAAAAATTAATTACCCTGCTTAATTAGGCGAGTGGCTCGTTGCAAGGTGCACTTAAGCTCGGAGGATGATTTACTCTTAGTTCTGTTGTACACGGGCTCTTACCATGAATTAATATTAAAAACAGTTAAACAAGGTGGAATTATACTAATTACGCTGCCGTGGGTGATGGTGATAAATTGAAAATGTTCATAATCCTCCACACATATACTATGTATTATGTGTTATCAGGATAGGTTCACGTGTAGCAGTGAACTGGTAAGAGCTGATTTAACAATTTTTCTATACAATTTTGGCGTAATAAAGTATATTCTATCTATCTAAATTTTGATCTCAAAAATTTGAGTAGGTCAATTACTACATTTTGCCTTTGAGCAGTCGAGCTCTTTACACCCTCAAAACCGCTCCAGCTTTGTCGTAAATATATAATAAGCTTAGTCGAAACTGACTGTTGGATTTATTCTGGCATAGGTTTATGAATAATTATCAAACAGGAAGCCATAATACTCAGGCATCTATAACAACAAACATTACCTACCACACGTACAACCTACTATTAGTTTTCTTTATTTAATTGGTACCTTAACAGCAGATACAAGCAAGTTGTCGTGCTTAAATGGTATAACCATGGTAACTTAATATACATTTTGAACTGACAATAGTGAATAATTATTTTACAATGTTACGTAATTATTTAACACTTTTGTCTTACACGATTGACCTAGAAAAGACTTAAGTCCAAGTTTATGGCTATACATATATTATAAAAAAATGTTGTGATTAATAGTTTAGGAGAAAAACGGTGATGACTGAGAAAATATATGGTACTTTGCACTATTATTTCAGATACTTAAAAAGGAATAATTTTTGAAAAGAACGTAAGATGCCTTGTATAGCCTAGATTATTATATATTTTTTTCAATGCTTTTTCTGTAAAAATAAGAAGAAAAACGGGTTTAACTTAACACAAATTACGCCATTACACATACATATAGCCTTAAGTAATAATAGGTAAATTAATTTACAGATAGACTAGATATCAGACAGCGCATGGATTATACCTTTATACTTACCACACCTGCTCAGAAAACAGCTTATTCCTGTTCAAAACATAAGGTAAAAAGTACGACTTTTCAGGAGTACTCAAATGCTGGAGGAAAAACTCTATGGACTTTCATTTCTCACGCCTTCAGCAGTAGAGAGAAGTGTTTGGAAATCCATTACTAACGTGTGATTTAAAAAACATTTTCAAATTATTTATAAAAATAACCATTATTATTTTAATAAATATATTTATGGTTCTTTTTATAATAGATCAAACAACAAAAAGTTTTGTATTCTGAAAAATAATAAAAAAAAAGATGAAACACTCAATAAGAATTTGGCACTTTCTCGCCTAGTGTACAATGATTCCCCTGATAGCAAGGCTCGACAAAACTTCTAAATAGGATGTTTTCCATCACCGATTCCTCTACTTCTGTAACCAATGCTACCCCGAACTACGTGCAAGTAATATAAAGAAGACCACGACAGTTCTTGTTTACACCGCTAGGTTAGTTGATTAGCTAATTAATTATGCAATACAGCATTCGAGTAACTAACTAATTAAGGGATACGCCCTTAAGCCCTAGTTTTGCAAAGTGGTGCGCGCCATAGGTAATTGAGTTTCCTGAATTTGCTGCAGTTAGGGTCTTAGCTTTTGTCTTTAGAGCTTGGAGGATCGCGTGAAATCGAAGTTTGAACCGATTGTTCTGGGCTTATGTTTATAAGGTTTTAGTTTTAAATGTGTAAGGTATTTTCTAAGTGTACATTTATTGTATTTATGGAAATAAAGCATTTTTGAGTTTGAGTGAGACGTCGAAATCGATTTTTTATTTTATTCGTTCCTATTTGATTGGTTTCGGTAGTCATCGTAATTGCAAGTACTTACCAATTTTTATTAATTTCTATTATTTGATTGTAGTTTTGTTTTTCAATAAAGTCATAAATACCTACTTAATTTAGATTTCAGGATCTGTTTCTATACTACGACGCGACAGTTACAATGACAGATCATAAATATATCACTCTAATATTATAAATGCGAAAGTTTGTATGGATGTATGGATGGATGTTTGTTACCGCTCTTCACGCCAAAACTACTGAACCGATCTGGCTGAAATTTTTCATTATAGGTAATTCTAATCCTGGAATCAAACATGGCTATCACGTTGAATGTTCCCATAGGAATAACCCGTGCGAAGCAGCGGGACGCAGCTTGTTTTCAATAATTATGACTTGGATTCCGTTACTTCTTTATAATTTATTTGTAAACAGTGTTTAATGTAAGGTTAAGATTTAGATTCGAGGTTGCCTTCTTTAGTGTGTTAAATGTATTAATAGATGTCGCTGCTAAAAGTGGACGAGGGCTGAATCTCGTTGACGAGAACGCACGGCTTTGGATGACTTTTATTTAAGACTAGCTGCGACCCGCGGCTTCGCACGCGTTGTTCCTATGGAAACGTTAACGTATTCACTGCCCAGCCTCTGCGGTGCGACCCGCAGGGGCGCGCCGCAGCTGCGGGTCGCACCGCAGCTACACGTGCGAGAGATTGGCACCTGCGTCTTAGGCCATCAAGGTTTTAGGGGATTTTTATCCCACGGGAACTGATTTATGTATGGGTAACAAATTAGCTAGTTTCCAACTCTACCGACTTATTACGGCTGCCTCTATAGGTACAGGTATATTCGTGATGTGTTATGAGAGATTTTACCCTGTCACTGTCAGTCAGAGATCCTAATCCGTCTTTTCGCAGAGTGCCCAGGTGTCACTAATGAGAAGGCGCAATCCGACAGGTGAAATATTATTTGCTCTAAAAGTTTAGGTATTAGGGGACGAGATAAATTAATCTTCAACAGATAGTGACAGATGGTTTAGTTTTCATTGCCGATCGTCAAGCGTTTGGTCACCTGCTTACTTTAAGTAATTGAATATTTGATCTAAGATGGAGCACGTTTTCCCAGAAGTTACTTACCCAAGATTTGAAGACAGCCAAATTGTACTCAAACGAGAAAACAGACGCAAGAAACTCGTTTTTAGCAAAATGAAAATTCGTTACAGTGTGCTTTGACCCTTACGCAAATATACCGTACAACTTTTGCTACAAAACCATTTAAATAAATGTGAAATAATTGATTTTGTTTTAAAAAACTATACCGACTTCAATTATATAGTTTTTTCATGGATCCTTTTGTCAGAAGGTCCAGACATTTCAAATAAAAAAAAACATGAAAATCGGACCACCCAGTCAAAAGTTCTGAGGTAACAAACATAGAAAACAGTCGAATTGAGAACCTCCTATTTTTTTTGAAGTCGGTTAAAAATAGACGAAATCCTTATCTATTCTTTGGACTCTCAAGAGAAACTTTCAAAGGCCGACCAGACGTGAAAAAGTACTTACTAAATATTCAGAACAGGATTTTCTCGAGGTTACTAATTAGTAAGAGACAAAAGGCCTCAGTTACAATTAGCTGCGAAAAATAAGGCTCATTTACCGAAGCACTTAAAAGGCTCAAAGACTGGACAGCTGACAGGGACATGAATTTATCTTTTTATAATGGGTATGAAACCTACTTAATGGGTTTTAGCGACAAGAAATAAGTGGCCAGTTTTTGAAAATTTCAATTTTAGGTTTATGAATTAGATAATAAAACATTTTTCGATATAAATAGTTTTCATTGGTTATTCTAGTTTGCCCCCTTGAAAACCAATTGGGGGAAAACTGGACTTGAAAAAAATGAACTCCTGTTTTCCTCCTTGTCATTATCAAATTTTTTACCAATAGATTTATTCTAGTATTAATTGTTTTATTCTGTTATTATTATACTGTTCTTAAATACATAGGCCTGTCGTCCCAACGCCCTGTCTTTAGCTTGCCGCATCCATCTGCCTGCAGTCTTTCGCAGGTCTTCATCCCAGCTGGCTGGAGGGTGTCCTACACTACGTTTGCCGAGTCATGGTCTAAACCGAAGATCACGTTTAGTTAGGAGATATTGCTACTTCGGCTTGCTAATTCGTTGAGCTATGTCGATAACCTCGGAATAATTGTTATCTGGGGTAATCATACTAGGTTTACATTTAAGATCTACTTTATTTCAGCAGAAACAACAAAACGACAATTTACAACTAGTATTTAGTTTACACTGTAATAACGAGTGTAAATTCTCAAAGAATCTTAACCCGGAGTTTATGGTAGAGTACCTACTCTACCATGCTCGTACCTACGTAATTAGTTATGTAGTTTTTTTATACAGTGTTAAAAATGTCTGATATAATAATCACAAAAATAATTTGATTATTTTATAGAACTAAAAACCGACTTAAAATTCTTTGAGTTTACTCTGCTTAATATTTAAGTTTTGCCTACTCTAATAAAAAATTATACCTGAGTGAGGAATCTAAGGCATATTTTTATGGGACCATTTCGGATCACCAAAATAGTATCTATACGAAAGCAAAAAATTATCATAATCGGAATTGAATCGACGAAGAAATCGGTAAGGCTGCAAGGGTATCTACTTATAAACTTTAAAAATGTACCTAACAGGCGAACATAGATCCTCTTCCATTTATCTTAGTCGGTTAAAAATAAGTGAATAGATTATAAACTTGATGAATACGAATTACAAATGCTTAAGTAGCTTTTTTTAATTTAATCTTACCTGTTACAATAACTTCACAATCTGCTGAAACAATCCAGTTGAAAACAATCTTCACTCACAAATCAGTTAATATCACTGAATTCATTCATAGAACAAGCATCCATAAACTTGCCAAATGAAACCTATTTACAGAGGCAGAATAAAACCAAAAAGATTCCAAATAAAACAACACAGAATCGCCCGAAAAAACAAAGTCAAAGTTCAAATTTGGAAGCTCGCGTTCGTATTTCGTTCGGAAACGCGGAGCGCTGAGGCGTGCGCTTGCTCGCGGCTACGAATTTGGACTGTCCGGTATATCCGCCGTTTTACCGACCGTTTGTACACCGCTGAGCAAAGATGAACTTGATGTAAGTTACTGACTGACGAAGCTTTGGAGTAAAGCCGTGAACAACACTGCTTAGATATTTATTTTTATTTCTTTATTTAAATTTCTTAGGTACACAAAACACATAACAAGCAATTATAATATATCACAACAAATTAAAATTAAAAACGAACTGGCTTAAGACGTAACCTATGTGAGATAAAAAAGTGTATTCTTAAACCACAACAGTCCAGTATGTATGTATGTATGTCAGTTTGACCAACTAAAATTGTTTTTTTATAAAAATAAAAATGAAAATAATATCACCTTTATTTAAAGTTGCCACGATTAACAAATGTTGACTCTGAATGCTGGTAACTTTTTTAATAAGTCAATTATATTACCTATCAATTAATATTTATTTTTCAAATAAGTAAGTACAGTACGGCCGATTTATCTTGGCAGGTCCGAACTTCGCGCAGAAGGCTGCGCAGTAACACTTTTTAGGAACCAAATGGAGGCATGATGCGGGCTGCGCGGGGCGGTGGTCTAGGCTAGAGATGTACCTTGCAGAAACACAATCAATCCTTTATTTATTCGATAGAATATCGTAATCGATTAGTTTCATTACGAATTCATTCATTTTAGTTTCATTCATTTTAGTGTATAGAAGATGGTAACGTAAATAAATTTACTAATAAAGTTAATTTTATCATTAATAATTGAGTTTTACATCATGTTTTCTGGGTTAAATGACACGATTTAGTTCAATTTTAGAAATCTATTAAATACTTCTTGAGTAACGACTGTTTGAGAACATTTACAATCGCATTATAAAATTGAATAGGAACATTTTTTTATTACCTACTTAATTTCAATCGATTTGAAAAATATAATAATCGATAAAATTACACCCACAGCACGCACATTGCACATCTCTTTTTGTTAACTTCGTAAGCTTCGTGCTTGTTCGGAAATACTCGGTACGAGGTATTATGTCTCAGTCACTCGTCAGCATTCGTTTGGTGTTCGTGTCGCTATCTCGGTCTTGACCACAGTCGGTTACAAAAGTGTTCGTTGTGTTTTTGTTTGTTAATAATATTACTGTTGATTGTTATTATTGGTGTTAAGTTTGTTGTTTTGTTGTTGTTAAGTTCATTTTGTTGTTATTTTTTAGTGTTAGTGGGCACTTTTTGGCCAAATATGCCACCAAAGTATAGTAGTGTTTTGAATCGCCAGGCGAGAAAAATTATTTATGATTTAACTCAGTACATGAAAGAAGAAAAAGAATATGGCGTAAAAGACGTAGATACTGTATTTTTAAGAGTTTCTAACGCAACTGGTGTGTCCCAACGCACTATTCATCGGATCGCAAATGAAGGCAATGTTTTGGGCTTAGTTTCAGTGTTCCGCACACCTTGTAAAAAAGGTCTAGTTTGAAACCTATCACTGATATAGATAATTTTAGGTTTATAAATTTTTTAAATTTAGGTTCTTATAGAAAAGACCGACATTCGCCTAAAAAGGATCTTGTATTTGAGAGAAATAAAAAAATACAGGGATGAAGGACGACCAATCGTATACACTGACGAGTCGTATGCCCACTCATCCCATACAAAAGGTAAGGCATGGTCAGATGGTTCCGCCGAAGGGCTAAAGCGCCCAATATCAAAAGGACAGCGTATAGTTATGGTTCATGCTGGATCAGAAACCGGGTTTGTTCCAAATGCCCTACTCATGTTCAAATCAGGAAAAAAAAAACCGGAGACTATCATGACGACATGAATTTTTCAAACTATAAGAAATGGCTACGGACCCAACTAATTCCAAATTTGAGCCCTAACTCGGTAGTAGTAATAGATAATGCTCCCTACCACAACAAATGCTTGGATCCTGCCCCTACATCTAACGACAAGAAGGCGAAAATGGAATCGTGGTTAGTTGAAAAAGGTGTGCCCTATGAAAAAGGGATGCGCAAACCAGAATTGTACGATTTAATAAAAAAAAACAAAGAGGTACACAAAAGATACGTAATAGATGAAATGTTTAAAAGACACAACCACGCTGTGCTACGGTTACCCCCATATCATCCTGATTTAAACCCCATTGAGATGGCATGGGCTGCCATTAAGGGTCACGTAGCCGCTAAAAACGTAGACTGGAATGTAACCCGGACAATGGAGCTTATCCAGGAAAAGGTCAATTTAATGGGGCAGGAAGAATGGGGTGCTCTTTGTAGAAAAGTTCTGAAGGTGGAGGAAGAATATAGGAATAGCGACCACATTATTGACGATATTACGGAACAATTCGTCATCAATACGGCATCAGATTCGGAGAGTGAGTCTGAAAGTGAGAGTGACGATTGCGATGATGAGCCTATGCCAAGTACCTCACGTGGTTTACAAGATGCCGAGTTTATGGTTGGGATTTCCCCTCTCAGCGACAGTGATTAATTCATAGGTAAATTTTATTATAAACTCTATGATACAGGGTAAAGATTTAAAAAAAGGCAAATAATAATAATAATAACGGCTAATATACCACTATTGTGCATTTAAGTGTAAATACGTAAATAATACAAGCGTTTGTGTTTTGATAATTATTTTATTTTGTACTTTCTTCACGAGTGTACATGCGCAAATGTTCGCAGAGCCTATGTTCAGAACTGCCAAGATAAATCGGCCGTACTGTAGGTATATGGAACGCATTGCCGGTCACTATAAGGTGCGCAAAATCACTACCAATCTTCAGGAATATGGTAAAGTAACACTTTTTGTCACTGAGTGTATGGCCTTATTTCCGTAATATATGTAGGTAGGTATTTGATATGTAGGTATACATGGTGTGGCAAATTTTTGGTCCCTTAAGGGTAGCTACCGTTTCTTTCTTATAAAATTAGCCTACCAACTTAAAAAAGTAGTTACATACGAGTTTAAATTAAGAACCATTGAATGAGTGACATTGTTGTTTTCACTTACTCGTTTTTTCATAGAAAATGTATGGGAATTGTTTTTTTTAATTATTGCTAAAACTTACGATTTGATTTGGTATGTTCCTTTGAGAAAAGTGTTCCTGGTTAGAAATAGAGTCGATTAAGACCAACTTGTTTTTTTTGACAAATGACATTTTTTGGGCGAACCGTACATTTTTTCAAAAAACTAAAAATGGCAATTTTTTTTCTTCAAAATAGAACAGAAAGTTCCTTAGAACAAAACCTTCTAACTTCAAAAGAAACGGTAGCTACCCTTAAGGGGCCAAAAAATTGCCACACCCTGTATAATATGTGTATAGATATAGGTATAGTATAATTTATAAAGTTGTAGTAGGTATGCATTGTATTTTTGTAATTATATGTACCTACTTGTTATTATTTATTTTTAGTAGTACCATAATTATTAAATGCACACAGACGCCCCATGTATATCCGACGCTTCTATCCATACCAGGTTGTCTGGCAGAGATCATGAGCGATAAGACTGCCAATTGTCACTTAGTGATAATTATTTCATGTAAATTGTTTCTTATTTTTATGTCTGCAATAAAAGTATTTTCTATCTTTCTATCTATATACATATATCTATTACTGTGGGGGCTGTAAGGAAGCTGTGACTAGTGCTTCATTTCACACCTTGCGCAAAACTACATCTTTCTTCCTAAAACTCAACCCTACATGCCTATAATTGTTTTTTTGTTGAACTATAACCGACTTCAATTCTAGAATCAAATAATAATATTTAATAATAAAAATCATTTATTTGATTATATAGTTTTTTCATGGATTTTCATAGATGCCATTCTCAAAACTGTACCAAATTAAAATGGGACCACACGGGAAGTACTAGCTTTCATATAAAAAAGAATCATGAAAATCGGACCACCCAGTCAAAAGTTCTGAGGTAAAAAACATAAAAAATTAAACAAAATATACAGTCGAATTGAGAACCTCCCCCTTTTTTGAAGACGGTTAGTAATTAAACACTTTGATGACAATATTTTTTCGAATCTTAGTAGGGCTTTTTACCCACATAATCCTACTAATATTATAAACGCGAAAGTTTGTAAACATGACGTGTAAACGTATGTTTGTTGCTTTAACACGCAAAAACAACTGAACGGATCGGCTTGAAATTTTGCATATAGGTTGTTCTAGGCCTAACACAGGAATAACACAGGCTACTTTTTTTACCATACATCAGTTCCCGTGGGATAGGCGTGCGAAGCCGCGGGGCGCAGCTAGTCACACTAATATTATAAATGCCAAAGTTTGTATGGATGTATGGATGGATGTTTGTTACCTCTTCACGCCGAAACTACTGAACGAATCGGGCTGAAATTTTGCATACAGGTAATTCTCATCCCGGAATCAAACATAACAAACTTTTTATCCCATAAATCTGTTCCCGTGGGATAAAAATCACCTTTAAACGTTTCCATAGGAACAACGCGTGCGAAGCCGCGGGGCGCAGCTAGTATGTATATAAAGAGGAGACATGAGAGAGACAAAAGCTTAATTAAGAAGGTCCAAAATAACTTTAGGGGTATTAGAGCGTGATATTTTTATTACTGCCAAAATAAACCATCCTATAAGGGTGAAAAGGTTATAGGGCAGATGAGATGATTGCTATATTTTTAGCTCAATTTAATTGAATGATAAACACGACGTTCGTTATTCGAAACTTCTTAAGTATCTACATACCTCTATAAATAAACATAATGATGATCCATCTAAGAAGAGAAGTAAGTAGGTAGGGCAAAAATAGAAACCAATTTTAATATTACCAGATGCTTGAAATTGAAATTTGGAGGGTCCTCGAAAATCATTTCGTTTAGAAATTAATATAAATTAGAGCAGGACTGAAATTCATTGGTAAATTATTGTTCATGTTATGATGGCTTTACATAACGAAGAACAATACGAAGACGATTAGTAAACGCAGCATAAAACGAACATAAAGAAAATACGATAAAAGCTCGACCAATAACATTACGCGTCGCCCCAAAGCGATATCAAGAAAATAATAAATACAAAGAGGGTACTAAAACATTAACCAGATAGGTGCCTGCCTATTGTATTCAGCCGATTTAACTGTAAAAAGGCTTCGCTGACTCGACTGTCCGTCGACTGTTTGCTCAACAAATGAAAACCTGGCGATTTGAAAAGAAAAATCCCAAGAAAAGGAAATTTTCGTGGATTTTTCTGTTCAAACAGAAAACAATCTCATATTGAGTAGAGGAATGCTGATCCAGGGCGTGACAATGGATGAATGGCAAAATCAGGTGGGCGAACGTTATAAATTATTTTGACAGGTTGACTCAGCAATCGATATTCTTGAATTACCTACTTAGATACTTATGATTGGCTTTTTGACTATACTTATCTACCCGTGGTATATTTTTTTGCAAATTTTACTCCTTGTCTTGGGGTGTAAAAGCCTAGTATATTTTGGTATATGATACGAGTCAGTAATTTCATGATATTATAAGTATTAATGACTGTGTGAGTTGAGTTTTAAGTTCACCTATAGCAATCGAAGAAAAAAGAAAATATTATTTTCTAGAACTTTTGTCCTGGCTTACAATCTTATTCAAATCTACTATAAGTTGCACTTAGTTTGATTACCAAAATAATTAATGTTTTGACAGCATTTAAACATTAATTGCAGTTCTCTTTGACGTCCTCTGTGGCGCGGTGGGGGAAGGTCCGTCTGCGACGAAGGAGGTTGCGAGTTCGATTCCCGCCTCGGGACAAATGTGTGTACGATCTGCAGATATTTGTTCAAGGCGTTCTGGATGTTTTCTATGTATACTAAAAAAAATATCTATCTAGTAGTAGTATTGTATTATGTATATCAGTTATCTAGTACCCATAACACAAGCTCTGCTTAGCTTGGGGCTAGTTAATGCTGTGTGAATTGTCCAACATTATTTATTATTTAATCTATTTAATCTCATTAACTTCCATGTTGTATTTTATCCACTTTGCATGTCCATTAATAAAAAGATCATAAAATAGTAAACAAACAGTTGTCATGGTAAAGTAATCAACAATGTCGGTCAACACAGTATTGTCTGTCATAAATTGTATTGAGTGCCGAGCAGACAATCTATTGTATTAGATGTCGAGCACGACATCCCGCTGGTCCAATATCTTCGACATTTTCATATAATAAATCAGCAGGCGGTATTATTTGACAATATCTGATGATACAGAGCTGTCTTCGTGACTTGTTCCTCAAATTAGTACCTACCTAGTTTTTATTACAGTAATTTCTTTTGGAGTTTATTATAATATGTATAAAAATGTATTTGGCCATAAAAACGTTCGTAGTTTGACGAATTCATTATGAATCTAAGCGACTTAACTACGAACCTAGTTTGTATTGAAAGAACAACGATAAG